>OZ020269.1:0-4800000 GCA_963971225.1 Melieria omissa | reverse complement strand
TCATACGCTCAGCTCACTTACAATCCTCCTCGGTGTGTGTGTGTGTTAAGCGGCCGTGTAGATACACAAAGAGCGCATGCAAATAAATACCAACTAAAGTTGACAGCGCGCTGACACTTATGCGGCATTTACACTTAACGTATTTACGTATTTACACCTTGGCGAGCGCACGCTGCCAAACACAAGTGTGGCTTATTATTTGGCTCAATTCGTCCCCCCCCCACACACACACACACTACCACTTGCACAACAAACGTCGACTTGTGCGGGTGTGTGTGTGAACGGAAACGGAAGTGAAAGTAGCAGCAAAGCGAAATCGCCGTCAAAAATAAAATGACGACGCGCCTAGTCGACGCAGGCGAAAGGCAGCACGCCAGCCATTCGCGGCGACAGACACTTGACTTGCGGTTGGGTTAGTTGGTGTTTAAGCAGACCCTAATGCGCACATAAGCGCCGCTTCCCCGCACATACGTTCGAGTGAATGTGAATGTGGGTATTTGTTGTCCGCTGGTGTCGGCTTACTTAATGTCGCTCTTCATTTTTCCGCTAATTTTCCCAACTACACCGACTACACCCACATGCTGACGTTTGTTTGTGCGTTTGTGTGCGAGTCGCTGGGTACAGTCCCCTTTCAGTTATTGTGACAGCGAGTGTCACTCTCGGTTGCCAGTATCACTTGTTGTGTGTCGCTTGTTGCTTCGTTTTCATGTACTTCCTGCTGATTGTTGTTGTAATTATTGCCCACACAACCTCTTAGCGTCGCTTCTGACAGAAAGGGAAATTGGCCTTTTTGTGCTGTTGATACTTGCGTCTGTTGTTTTGCTTTGCTTTCCTTTTTTTTCTTTAGTGCTCGAATTTGATTGCCGAGTATGGAAGGGGGGAATGTGGTGAGTGGGATTGTAGCCATAAAAATATTAAGAAATATTAGAAATGAATGCCCAAAGTGGCAAATACTGAAATGAACTGGTTTGCAGGTGTTGTTTTTGTTTTAATTATTGAGTCACTCTCTGAACTAAAATTTAACAATATTAATAACAATAGTGCTTTTTTTTAGCTGTAAGATAATAATTTATTGTTATCCTACATATAATAAAATAAAATAAAATAAAAAAAATAAAAAAAATATTTATCTACTTTGAAGCAGACAAGTTATTGCAAATCGCATCCTCAACATTTTTGCGCACAGATTTACGTAAACATGAAATCTGAAGCAGCAAGTATCCTTCTGGCAACAGAGAATGCAAATTCGATTCCAGCTCACTCAAAGTCAACGAAGCTGAATTGCATGCAATCGTTTCTGGCCGAATGCCAAATGCCGCCACCAAATGTCTGCCATTTGTGGCAAAACTACAAAGTGCAGGCGTCATGAGCCCGGGGATCGTAAATACGTCTCGATGATTTAAGCCAAAAGCGACGAATGCAAAAGTAAATCACAGCCTAATGTAAGGGAACAGCCGAGTGTTGGCCAAATATATTTGCACCACTCATGCTAAGCGACAACAACAAAGCAACCGAATTGTGTGCAGTGTCTTCTCGTACGTGGCTGACGATTTGCGGCAACCATTAACCTTTAGCTGAACTTAACGCCTCCACTCCTCGGCACTGGCGAAACACTAAATCCGGCGCACAGATAGCGTGTAAATGACGAGAATGACTTTTGATTGAAGTGCCAGGGCCATAAATGGGATAAAGCGACTATTTAAAGGGTTTTGTTGTGTCGTCAAGCCGGTGCACGCACACAACCAAAGGCAGGCGTTACCTTTTACGTCAAATGTTGTGCACGAAAATTAATGACCTTCACAAGGATAACTGCAGAGCAATGGTGAAACTGTAACCTTCTACTGAAATAAGTTCATTGCCAGTACTTGGAAGATTGCATGAGGGTTTTAGAGCGAAATGTGTTACCACCATGAAAATTTCCGATACTAAAACTGCAAGACTTTCAGAGATACATTCAAAACACCAAATACTCGTAATATAATATTTTCGTATGCAAAAACCTCAAATATTAACGGAAACAAAGAATAAAATCTGCATGTCTTTGAAAATATTAAAATAATCTTGAAGGAGGGCAAAGAAATTGTTCCTTGTTGGATGTTTTATGGAAGATTAAGATCGAATAAAAACGCTTCTCAGCATTTTGCTTCCATTTACTTTTCGTTTTCCCACTTCAAGCGTTGTTTTGAGTGAATTTACCTGTCACATGCTTTCAGAATTCGACACACAATTACGCGCTGCATACAAAATTCCGAATTCTGCCCGAAACAAAGCAGGAAAATATGGAAATTGTTCCATTTCACTTGCAGGGCAACAGTCGACCAAGTGCGCGTATGCCCGTCCGCCCGTCCGCTCGTCCGCCATTCGCATTTTATTATTGCGACTTATTGAGCATTTCTACCCCTTTTTTGTTAGCTCAACACCAGCAACGACGCAACACAACAAAGCTGCGTCTTAAATTCGTAAATTGCTTTCTCTAAACACCTTTCAAACACCTCCTAATCCACTTATGCGGCTCGTGCCAACGCTCCCGAAAGGGAAATTCACTGCCAGTGTCAGCGCCACAGGCAGCAAAGTCGGCAGCGACTTCGACAGCGACAGCGCTGTCCGTCAACGGTCATTAGCCATCGCCGCCCCCGCCCCACCCCGGCGCTGTCTAATTAAAAATTTCATTTGCTCGCGCTGGCAGTGCTGCCACCTGCCTGCCGCACATCCATTCGCCCGTCCGCCGCCGCCCCACCCCAACACCTGCAAATAGTATTTCTGACGCTTTCGTTAATCTTTTCTTTTTTTCTGCCATTTGTTATTACTGTGATAGAAGTTGTTGTTGTTGTCGGCTTTTTGCTTAAATTTGTTTTTATAACGCCCACAGCGCACAGCCGCCCACCCGCCCGCCCGCTCAGCTTCGCACAATTTCATCCGCTTTTCTTTTCACGATTCCATGCTGTTTCTGCTTCAATGCTGTGAGGGGCGACGGCGGTGGCGGATGCAGTATTTGTGCCGTTTTTCGCTGCTGACATCTTAAAAGCGTTGCCACATTTTAAATTCACGTTTACACTTGGCGCGCGACTCTCAACGCCTGCCAGCACTCATGTCACTTTTATGTGAGCAGCGTTGTTGTTGGTCTTCTTGTTGTTGTTTTTGTTGTTCATTTGGCGCGTCATGCTGATTATGCAGCAACACGCTTCGTTTCCTCTTAATGTTGCCAATTACATGAAATTTCATTACGTTTTGCGTTCCTCTGCGCGCCGAGTCAGCGGTAAGTGTGTGTGTGTGTGTGGCGTTTCAGTATGTGCAACGTTTCACTTTTGTTTTCATTCGCGTTCGTTATGGCTGATTTTCATGCAAACGCATGAAAAGCATCGCCGCGGTCGGCTGCAGTCGGGTAACACTGTGCGGAGCGTTCCAGCAGCGCTTAAATGACGCGGAGTGTCAATGCAGGCAGTTCTTGTCACTTCACTTTGGCCGCTTAGTGAAGTAACTCTCCAGCCGGATGCTTGGCGCATTGCCGCTTATCCGCGCACTGGCTGCATGAACCAGCGTTGCGTTATTTGCCAAGTTCGGGCACAAGGTCAGGTCAGCCTTTGTGTGGAGCCTTAGGGCACTTTGTGTGTTTAGAATGTAGCATAGGTGCGGCCATGGAAAGTATTGAACCTGCAATGCGGTTTGACCCAATTGTGTGTTTCCCCTTCTACAGCTGCAATGTTCTGGAAAATGCGATGAGGTGCGTAATGAAAATATGTTTAGCTTATAAACTCAAAAAACTAAAACATATTCGGCAAAAAATATTCAAACTGAATTATTTAACATAGAAACCGTACGATGCTATACTCGTAAATACACATGATTTATGTTTATTTACTGTATCTTTCAGTTGGCAGCTTAAATATAGACACTTCTAATATCAGACACGATTTCAGTTTGCTTTAATAGAGAAAACTAAGAGAACACATCCACCTTGCATCTCTTGGGTATTGGCTGCGACATGTCGATACTTAAACTACTAAGCCCCTTTCTAATGCCGCATTATAAACACACGCAGGACCTTCAGGATCAAGCAAAATCTCACAAAAGTTATTGCACTTTCGACTCGCTGCGCAGATTTATGCGTTGCTTTTGCTGTTGTATTGTAAAGCAACCTCACTTACGTACATACTTTCACATACATCATACGCACATACATACAATCATACATACATACATTGGCATATGTATATATGAATGTGTACTTGAACATATTTGAGTTTAGCAACAGCACAAAAAGTGTTGAGCACCAAAGGCAATAAAATGAAATATAAACCGCCCGCAGCACATTTCGCCAACCAATAACAAAAACAACAACCACTATGTTAAACTACACATGTGTGTGTTCGAAGCAAATATCCCTGCAATATTAATGTTGTTTGTATTTGTGGATTGGCACACTTACCGAAACACACACATTTACCAGACTAACTCGCACATTCACGATAATGTTTTGTAACCGAAAATCGCTACGTGGCACTTCGAGTTAAAAAAACAGCGTCAACAAGTAACATAGCACAGTTGGCAACACTATGCGTGGCCCAGAAAATATTGTTGCGAATTTGGCCAAGCAGTCGCTTTCGACTAGTCGCTTTCGACTTTAAGTGACGCGTACAAGTGAGATCTGTTGGTCGGTTTGACATTTGCCTGTATGATTAACTTACGCAGATAACTTCAAATACGACCAGTAGATCATACCGTGCGACAAAAATCAAAAAATCATAAATTTCAAAAAAAACTTGGGGCCAAATGCAGTAAAGCCGCGTTTTTAGTTTTTCTCTCTGACGTCAGAATTTTTTTTTTTAAGGATTTTAAAATTTCACGGACATGTTTATTTCAAATAATTATTTTCAAAACTGAGCGCATTGCAGAATCATAATATGGGTATCAAATGAAAGAGAAAAATCCTAAGAATCTTAGAAAATTTATTGTTTTGGTGCAAAAGGGCGAAGAGGTATTGAAAATGTCCTTTTACAATTTTATCCTTGAATACATTACCAATAGTTTTTGTTTAATATATCTTAAGGACTAATATGTACACTACTACATCCTTGAAATTCGTTGTTCTAATGTTATTAGTTGAAGATACTTTTAAAAAAAGTCCTTAAAAAAAAATCCTAACGTAAGAGAGAAAAACTAAAAACGCAGTTTAACTACATTTGACCCCTAGTTTCGCGAGTATATAGTTTTTTCGTGTGTAAAATTTGTCATAGTCATACAAATACAATACACAGCCCCCTACTCCTTGTTTATCTGAGTAGAACCTCCTTTTTGTCATCCGCTGCTCGCTCAAGAAATGCTTTGAGAAATG
This sequence comes from Melieria omissa, assembly GCA_963971225.1. Lineage (NCBI taxonomy): Eukaryota > Metazoa > Arthropoda > Insecta > Diptera > Ulidiidae > Melieria > Melieria omissa. Next base: position 4,794,668 of record OZ020269.1, on the reverse strand, counting down.
CATGGACGCTTCTAGGGTTGGACCTCTCATCCTAAGCATTGACAAGCATTGGAATTGTGGCTTTAATTATTGACACATAGTAGTCGCAGGAATTCAATTAGTGAAAATGGAATTCAATTGAGCCGCGTCACACATTAATTTGATGGGCTTTCACTTTATCAAACGCTGCCATTTGTGATTATTATTCCTCATCAGCATTGCGCCAACTCAAAGAAATCGAAACATTTGTATGCACGCATAGGCCGCCATGTGTGTGTTTGTGTGAGAGTGCGCATTGCGCATTTGTTGGCAAATTAAAATGAGTCACATACGGTAGGCAAATACTTAGCAAAGCAATATAAAGCAGTCATTATGTGGAACGACATTCGAATCAACGTCAACTCAGCGGTGAAATCTAAGTCAAAATGGAGCTGTGACACACATGCACCCACACAAATACGCATACGTGTACGCTACGGTGACGCCGGCAGCGAATGAATGAACTTTCTGCTGCGCCTCTTCCTAGTTTGCTGCTGCTGAAGTAGCCGTTGCCGTTGACGTTTCCGTTGCTGTTGATGATCATGATTATTTTAGCGTTAGCTTTAGTTTTGCTACGTGCTTAAGCACATTTTAGCTATTGTTCACCGCCATCAAATGCCTCGCGCCGTTGCGACAACGCTGCCACTTGTTCAAATGGTGCGCCTCGAGTGCTTCCAAAAAGCTTCTCGTTGCTTTCGGTGTTGATGTGTGGATGTGTGAGATATTTGTGCGATAGTAGAATTTGGAAATTGTTGTTAATTGAATGAAAACAACTAACAAGAACTTCCATCAGCGAGAAGAGCGAATATAACCGCAACACAAAACTGCGACAACGATCATCCCACACACACACACACAGTCGCGCTTTCATGCTTACATACACACATGCAAGGTGACAGTTGACAGGCAGACTGACAGGCAGACAGGCAGACTGACGTCAGGCACCGACAGCCCTCAGCCCATCACGCCATCAGCCAAACTAATTGCTAACGGTGTTCACTGCATTAATTTTTAATTGACTAGAAATATTGTTCTCTTGTTGGCGTCCTTGTTGTGGTTGTTTTATTCGTTGAATAAGCTCTGGCACACTCCCACACATACACACATATATATATATGTAAGGGAGAGGGCTGGGGTGTGAACCGGGTTTTGTTTTTTGGCTCTAACTTTTCACAGAATAAAGATATCGAAACATCGAAGATACCGTTGGAAAGGTAAATATAACGCGCAAATTTGTTATGAAGACAGATTACCGTTTTGATTAACATTTAACTCTCTACGTCCAATTTTCTAAGGATGTGATTTTTCGCTTTTCCAAAAAAGTGGCTGGGTTGTGAACCATCTGGCAAATCGCAATTAAAGTCGAAAAATACGAAGAAAACACACATAATTTTGATATAAGTTGGAAATTTATTTAATCAGGAAGACTCAAGACGTGAAAAAAGGTTATAATGACGCCACTTAGGCCAAAAAATCGCAATGAATGCAAGTGCTCAATATTTGTTTGTTTTCATCCTAATCGGTGTCGCAATGTTTGCATATGACATACGAACGCGTTCTCGCATTGGCCCACTTCAAGTGAACTCACCGAAATCGAGTGACATTACATAAAATTACTTTATTTTAATAAATCCGGCGATATTTGACCGTCCTAGTGCAAATGTAGTCCGAAAACCAGGTGGTTCATAACCCAGCCCCCACAGTGGTTCACAGCCCAACCACGATGCCATTTTGTAAACTTTTAAAACAACGACACTTCCAATCATATTTCAACATAAACAAATATTGGATCGTAAAATAGAATCAATACCCTAAATAAATATGTGTTACACTTACATTTTTGCAATAACTTCAGTCACTTGGATAGCACTTTAAAAAAAGCAAAAAAGTTTTCGCAGTCGATTTTCAAACACGGTGTCTTTCAAACTCGATTGCTGCCACAAGCAATACGTGTTTGTACTTCGGTGTAACCACAAAAGCAGAGTCATATCATAAGACAAACCTGACAGTTGAAAGATTGGCGATATGTCAATTAGGGAAAGAAAAAACAGTAATGGTTCACAACCCAGCCTGGTTCACAACCCAGCCCTCTCCCTTATTATATTGTCATATGAAGTCAATTCGGTGGAAGTGTTGCGGTCACATTAAATGTTACTCATACCACCCTTAGACCAGTCGAATGACTTCAAATTAATTAATTAACTAAAAATATTTTTATTTTTATTTAAATTATTAATTAATTAATTTAATTAATTTTAATTTAATTTAAGAAGTACTTTAAATTAACCAGTTTTAATCAGACGAACAGCGCTTTTTCATCTCATTAATTTAATTTAAATTATTAATTAATTAAATTATTTACTAATTCGTTTTTTAATTTAATTTAAATTATGAATTAATTAGTTTAATTAATTTTAATTTAATTTAAGAAAGACTTTAAATTAACGATTTTTAATCAGACGAACAGCGCTTTTTCAGCTCACTATGGGTTCTTGTAACGTTTGTTCTAATTTTAAAAACAATTATACATAAACTTATATATTTGTTGATAACTTTAAAGACTTATCGCTTACATTTACTAATTTATTCGGCAACTTCCTCTTTTGAAATGCTCTTTTTTAGTGGCTGTCGCATTGCATGTTGCAGAGCTTTCAACTAGTAGTCTCAGCATTGAATTCCTAAGGACTTCTTTTTCTCATTAGTGTATCCTTTTCTTATTTGTGTTTCTCTTTAGTCGCTTTTTAAGCTTTGTTTTCATTTTCAAACGTACAAACCAAACGATTTAATTCGTTGCTAGACAGATGATTAAAGAACTATTAAAAACTTCATATAACTAGAAAATTGTGTAGCACAACTTTGAGTTTTCTCCTGCGGCATTGATGATATGCAAATGAGGTCGCTCCGCATTCTGGTTTGCCCCGTATCCATTTCACGCAGCGTGTGCGCAGCTAAACTTCTCAACAAAATGCCGCAACACGTACACACGGCAACAATATCCACAACGAAGAGCAAAAACAAAAAACAGCCGCATGAAAACCTTTTCGCATTTCCTTTGCTTGCGCTGTTTGTGCATTTGTTGTTGTTAAAGTTGCAAAAATTAGTCGCTGCAACGTAACAAGCAGCAAACATGGAGAACAGCGACTGCGGGCTGCGCTGGTTCGGGGCTGTCGGATGCTGAACGGGGCCACAGTGACGAAATGGAGTTTACACAGCACGTAGCAACACCAACACAGACTCACACTCCCTAAACCACCATCCATGAACATGCAACCATACAACAACAAAAGGGCCGCCGCCAAGCGTTGCAAATTTAAATGCCGCACAACAATTCGGCTGTTAAGTTTTTATTAAATCCACACAGGGCGGTGATCAGCAGCGTCAAATAAACGTGCACAACAAAAACAACAACAACAACAAACACAATGACAACAACACTGACAATGGCTAACAACAGTTTGCAAACTTTTGCACACTTTTCAGTTCTACATTTTGTTCCAATTTTTTCGGGCTTATTCGTGTGTTTTTTTTTTGTTGCTTGAATATTGGAAAAAATTCAGAGCTGCCTTGCAGCGGGTGAACTTAAGCAAAGTTGAAAGAGGCAGCCGAAGGACACGGAAGGAAGCACTTCGCATTCGCATTTTTCGCACGGGGCCACGGCTGAAGCGAGGAGCGGCGAAGAGAGCGACTGAAGGCCAGATTAACCAGACGCGCAACCGACACAAAAAACGTCGCTATGCAATAACCTAATCCAGCGATGCACACACACACACATTCCCACATAGGAAAGCCGCCGTTGTGCCTTTGAAGAATCTTTCTGTCATTCGGAATTCCGTATTCTGTCTGCTGCTCTCGGCTGGGCAGCGTCGATTGAAACATGTGGTCATGTGGTCGATAGATTCGTTTTTAAACTTTTACACTTTCTTCTTGTTTTTTCACACTTGCAAAAAGTGTTGCGAATTAATAAGAATTACAAAAAAATTACACAATGTGTTTTGTAACTGCATACATAACTTTTTAAAAATTTATGTTAAAAATTAACTCTAAGTATTTACCGCCAGTGTTGTCAGACTAGAGATTTTCATTTATCACGTGTTATTTAAATTGTTGATGCTGTTTTCATCCTTTCAAGCCAAATTCGTCCTCCACATCCGGCATTTCCGTCATTATTTCATCCAAGAGCGGGACAGCGGGAATGCAGCAAATGACTTTGAGTGGTCGCACAGTGGGTGAAAATGCGCGGCAAACAGACTAAAAGCCGAAAGATTAAATTCAATGAAATTCTAACGCAAGTAGAATAGAGTAGAGGCAGCCGCCGTAGCTCAGCTAGCTAGTGCGTTGTGCCGCAAGTCAAGATTCCGCGAGTTCAATACTCGACTACTTGCGTTAACACCGAAAAAAAGAAAAACAAAAATTTTTCTTTCGGCAGCTGTCCTCTCAGCAGGAAATGCAAACCTCTGAGAGTAAAATTGCCTATGAAGAAGCTCCCAACTCGCCGTTCGGAATCGGCATAAAACTGTAGGTCCCTTCCAATCTTCCCTCGCACGCACAACACGGTTGGTTGCGGGTAGCTACGCCTTAGTCTCGTAATCGGGTGGTTGTGCCAGTCAAGTAGAGAAGAAATTCTATCGACATTTCCAAATTAAGGCCGAGCAGATAAGTTTGCCCTTCGCCTCCGAGCACACATCCACACCTGCAGACATTTGACCACAAAGTGCGCAGCAAGGACACCCGGCGCCACTTTTGCTTTTCGCCGCCTTAATAGCGTCGCACTTCCGTTTCCGTTTTGGCGTGCAAATTGTTGCATAACTGTAACGGCCGTCAGTGCCACTGTGACGGCAGCGCGACATTGCCGCCGCCGCTTTCGTCATCGACATTGCACGGGCGCGGGCGCAATAAACGAAACGGACTGAAAGTGGCATTGAAAGTTTTGTCTGCCTGTCTGCCGCGGTGCGACGTCTTCCTCTGCCACTGACAGCGCTGCAGTTGTCGCCAATGACGCACCGTTGTTTTTGTTTCACAGTTAGTGTAATCCATTTGTTTTTCTTCGGTTGTTCGTGCTGCTGCTGCTGCACGTCGCTTATTTCGTTTTCAGTCGTTTTGAACATTTTTTCGGTGCGTTCCCATCGCTTTTCCCCTTCATTTGGCGTTTTTGCTGCCTTCTTATGCTTCAAAATAGTTTTCGAACACGCTAACGATACACTTGGCCTTCACCGCGCTCGATGTGCAACAACAACAACTCACAATACAACAAGCAGCTGGACAACAACAACAGTCGTTTGGTTAAAGTTGAACAATTGAGCGCAGCGTAGAGAATCAACAACAACAAACACGCAACGCAGCGGGACAACCGAGAACGATGAGCACTGAGTCTGAGGGGGAGAGGGATAGGCTGGCGGCAGCATGAAGCAAAAATAACAATGAAATGGGTTAAGTAGTCAGTGTGCCTTGCCTTGACATTTAGTCGTGCGGCACGGCGGCGGCGACCGCTGCAAAATATTCATTTTTTTTTTAATTGAACATTTTCCAGTCGACAATACTCGAGAATACTACAAAGTGTCCTGTTGACTTTAGTGGTTGCGCGGCTACTGCGCGAACTGTGGAGGTTGCGGTGCTTCAGATGTGCGCGTGCAGCAGCGCGCCGGCCCGGGCGGCCGTAAAACGGCAAAGGTGGTTTGCAGATAGCACAGCGGGTGGTATGAGTAATGTGCAATTAAAACGAACACAATGAGTCGCTTGCACAGAATAACGAGATGAAAATTTTTAATAACATTTACAATGAGCGAAAAGCAGCATTGAAGAATTCTAAAGACACACAAATACGTATCCATTAAAATTTATAAGTATTTGTGTAAGCACATAAAAATGTTCTATGTGCGTAAATATATTATTGTATTTTGGTGTACGTGAATATTGTGTGGGTGGTAAATAAAAAAACAACAAAAGAAAATATAGTTCAATATCAAGATTCAATGTCGGCCGTTGTACTCAAATAAAATGAGTACACATTCTTGAAAGTAAATATTTATATTAGTGCCGATTTCCCTCTTCAAATATGCCGTCGTCCACACATTCCTAAGGCGTCTTATTTGCTTAAAAACTTAAATGAATAATTAAAAATCTAAAATACTCTTCTGAAAAGTACTCTTCTGCTTTATCTTAAAATTTTTCGATTCATTTTATATAAAATTTTCATGAATCAACAAACCCGAGAACAGCGGCTACAAATATCCTAACAACGCTGGGTTCGTATTGCGACCTTCGCAAGCGTTGGGAATTGTGAGTAAGTATGACTGACCAAATCAAACAAAGCAAAGTTGTTCGATTAGGCTCCACACTGTATAAAGTAAAATTAATGTCCAAGCAGCTGTGAGGTATTTGGTCAATTTCTCTTACATGTTTCAACTTTGAGTTCTACGCGACGCAACTTACCGCTCAATTTTGCTCGCCGATGTGTTGGTTCCAGCATTTTCTTATCAAACTCCACAGAATGATGAGATCTGGCGATGAATCGTACACTAAAATATGTTTTCTATTCAACGCTAGAAAACTGACAACAGTTTTAAAATGTATTCCTAATGTTCTTACAAACCATAAAATGTTCATAAGCATTTTGAAATGCTGCCGAAAATCGCTTAGAGCTCTACAAAGCTTATTTTGTAAATGTCAAGCGCATTGTTTGGGATTTAAAATTTATAAATCACTCCCCCGCAATTCCTTCCTTTCTCATAAAAATTGCTGCCATTCAACTAGCACACAATTTAAATTATTAAAATTGACAACAACACTACGAAAATGCGCACAAATTGACATTAGCGGAAAATATCATTTAAAATTTGTATTCTGAAAAAAAAAGCTAATGCCCACACATGCGCCTGTAATGTATGCAAATTAGAAGAGCAGTTTTAAAGTTGACTTAATCCAACCGTCCCACCGCCAACGCAAATGCCGGTTTGATGAGGTCGCTTTTTAATTTATTTGACATGATGTCAAATTTTAAGCCGCTCGCATAGATGCCAAATCAATCAAATTCAATTATCCTCAAATCCTACGCACCGCCTGGCCACACGTTTCCCGCACGCAGTCGGCCACCACTTGGCCGCCTCACTATTTGCGAAATTCGCGTGAACTTCAGCGAATCGAAATTGCAAAAATTTGCCAAGCCAGGGCGTAGTTCGTCCCACTAACCACTCTGGCAACATTTGGTGGCGCCACTCTTCGGATGTGTTATTATTCTTACAGCTAAACGGCAAAGTTTGCCACACTACACTCTTTGCTTTCGGCGCTTCGGCGCCACGCTTTGGACTGCAGTGCCGCAAAAAATTGCAAAACTTGTAAACTCTGACGAGCGTATCAATTTTGAGCTCCCCTAATTGTACACTGGCAACACTTGCGCCGCCGGCTAAGTTTATACGCTTTGGGCGCCGACTTTTTCGTCGAGTTCGTCTGCGAATTGCATTTCTATGCATAACGACGCCGGCGAAAAGCAAAACTTTCGACTGCCATTTGTTAGTAGTGAGTTTCTAAGCCAGCTAACATTATCCAGTAACCAGTAACAACAACAACTCTAACCGATTTCGTTAATAAATCGAGCGCCGTAAATGCAAAACTTTTTCCATACGTACAGAGGCCAAGTATGAGACTCGATACGCGGCGAGGTGTGCTTAATTAAAATTTTCGACGCCACCTCAGGTGGTCGAGAGGCCAAAGCAAATACCTCAATAATTTATAGATTTTATGAACCAAATAAACATTATGTCGAGGTAGGTGAGTGTGTGTGTGAGGACGGGCGCGCAGCAATTGGCAGAAAAGTTTATGTAAAACAGGCAAGAAATTCATTGGCCATTATTGATGTTCACACGGCAACAAACAACAAACAAATGATGAAAGAAATTTCACGGACCCACTCACGCACGTTTCCAAGCTAGTTGTGTCTGGATTTTCTAGAAAAAAGCTGATACGACTGAACCTTCTTCCTTTTAACTGGATTTTCCAGCAAGAGATATGGCCACAAGAGAGAAATATATATGCAAACATCATCACGACGGATTGGCCGTTTCAACCAACTAAACCCTGGGTTTCCAAGGGTTTGAAGGCAGACACTCTCAACACAAATACCACATTTTTTTAATTCTCAAAACAAATAATTTCCCATGAATCATCTCAATGTCAAATAGCGGCAATCAAACCAACTAATGCGGTATTTTATTTCGCTCTACTGCAACGACAAAGCTAATTAAAAGCAGCGCCATAGCTGTTGTTGTTGTGATTGTTTTTGCATTTTATACTTTACAGCACTTTACATCTTAATTCATTGCCGCCGCTTTTTACGCTGCACCGCCGCTGACAGCCAGCAGTAGTCGGCGTTGCGCTGCCAAGTTTTTAATTAAAAACTCTTAAATTTTTGCTAAAAAAAAAGAGAGAAGAGTTCACTGCAGCACCACCCAACACCGGCGCACAGCGACCTCCGTGCGTTCACCAATCGCCAATCCGCTCACTGGCGTCTTGCACTGACAGCAAATCATTATCCTGCAGGATATCCTCTTCATGTTTGTGCAGCACTTTCATTACAGTCGCTTAAAGCAAAAAAATGCACGCGTCGTTGCTGTCCTGCTACCCACAACTCGCCGACGTACTTTTTCGTTTATTTCATTTTTTTCTGCCCGTTTATTCCCGCTCTGCACTTTCAACCGAGACCCCTAAGTGCTGTTGTTCTTATTTAAATTTTATTTTTCTGTTTTGTTGGCGTTTCGAAATACCTACAGCTGGCACAACCAGCAGCCAGAAAAATAAAATACAGCAGCAGCGGCAAGAACACCAACCATTTGCGAGTTTTAAAGTAATTTCCGGCATCTTTGCGCTACCCGAGCATACTAATTTACACCTGAAAGTCAGCGAGCAGGACACAAAGGCAGCGTCGACCCCGAGTGAAAGCCAGCTGCCCCGCTCCTGTAAGGACACGGCCTGCTGCCGCCTGCTGTGACGCGGCCGGCTGGGGCCGGCGCCTCTAACGATGTCATGGAGCGAGTAGCTGCCGGTTGGTGTTGCTTGTATTGAAGACAATTTTTACAAATTTGAAAAAAATCCCAATTACGGTAGTTTAGCTTGAATAGCTGTTTGATTTTAAAAACTTTTTCATTTGATTTGTGTGTGAAGAATTTTTTTGGGCACAGAAAGTTAGATCCGATTATAAATTACAACTCGTCAAAAAGTCTTCCTTCTTGGCCGGAAAGTGAACGTTTTGGACATAACAAACTAAATATATGTTAAGCTTCATATAAATAGGAGTAAACCACAATAAGCATAAAGACAAATATTTGATAAATTTTTTTTTTACTTTTCTTTTATTCAAAGGACAGAAACTTAAATAATGGAAAACTCGAAATATCAGATGAATCGATGCCTTGGATAAACAAACTTTATCTAAAAATTGACCTTCTGACTAAAAACACTTAACAAATTACTAATACAGCGTTGAAGATTTAAAACTACTTTCCAAAGTGAGTTTTTGGGTTTGCTAGTCTTGCTCTGAACCTTGTTAGCTGCGCCTCTGTTCACATGAATTCAAGCAATTCATGAAAACCTCTTCTAAATTGCTTTAAAAACGACTAGACGGCAGACAGAAACTGCAGTCAAAGAAAAGCGTCAAAATGTAGAAAATTGTACAAAACATCAGCGACAGCGAAAAAGCATCGAAGAAAAGCTTTAATGAAGAACCACGTCGACAGCCGACAATGCAAAAAAGATTACAAAGAGAAGTGAATATGTTGTTGGCTGCAGTTATGTGAACAATGCAACAACTTAGCATGTAAAGAATTGCATAGGTAATGTAAACAATGTAAATTTAACAATGAAAGCAGTTATTTGTGAAGAGAAATCAAATTTAAAAATATATGCCAAGTTGGCAGAATAACGAAGAATTGAACTATAAAAATGGAATTACATAAATCTACATACTACAGAAACTTTTAATTCATATACTTCAAACGTTTGCGGTGTTTATGTAAAATGTTTGCAGAGATTTACTAACAACTTTTTGTCACATTTGGCATCATTTTTCGTATGCCTAAATACGAGGGCGGGTCAATAAGTCCGTGACTTTTTGAATTTCCCGCCTCTTAATTGAAATGGCAACACTGCTCCCGTCAACAGTCATCTGTCAGTTGACTCTTGTCAAAAATTGAACAAGCTGCGACATTTAGTTTGTTTTTGACAGCCGTTAATATCAGACTACCGCGTTGACTGAGAAGAGAATGAAAAAAAGTGAATTTCGTGTGCTCATGTGCAGTTTCCATGGCAAAAATCCATGAATTGGGCTACGAATTGCTCCCTCATCCCGCCTATTCACCCGATCTAGCCCCAAGTGACTATTTCTTGTTCCCAAACTTGAAGAAATGGCTCGGCGGAAAGAGATTTGCCTCCAATGACGAAGTCATCTCACAAACAAATGCCTAATTTGAAGACCTCGGCAAATCATATTTTTCGGAAGGGATAAAAAAACTGGAGAAACGTTGGGCTAAGTGTATAGATCTCAAAGGAGACTACGTTGAAAAATAAAATGACTTTTTATCTAAAAACCTGTGTTTCATTCAAAAAGTCACGGACTTATTGACCAGCCCTCGTATATCAGACGCCCTTTCTACGTAAACCTTTATAGACTCACACAAATCGTTGATTGTTGACCTCTAATTCTCTACATGCTGCAAACAACTCCAGGCAATTGCACTCAATGTGAAGAAATGAATGGAAGCAGTTAGCGAAAAAACGCGAAAACAAATGTCTGCGTTCCTGTAGAATTCACTCAAAAGTAGATCCTCTTTTTGGTGAGTTTTCGTCAGCGCTCCACCTCTACTCGGTCTGCTGCCACTGCGAGCAATTCTCGCATTTCTTTGGCGCTATTGAAAGCTAAATGGCGACGGGGAGAGCGAACAATGCCATGAAAATTAGAGCATGGTTAATTATATTAAATTTGTTTTAAGTTAAATTGATGTTTTTGTTGTCGTTGGTGTTGTTTACACAGTTTCCTGCAATTGTGGCTGCGGTGCTGCACATTAACAGCGCAAAACATGGCCAAGCATGACTGTAATTTACGTTCAAGTCGGCGCGCGGTGTGCGCAAAATTATTGGGCACGTTCCGGGTTCGTTGGATTGTCTGAAGGGTTGCTAACATTTCGAAAATAACACATTTGGGAAATAAAAATCGTGTTTTATTTCACTAAAGTTGACATGGCTGTACTCAGAAGTCAGCAGAAAAAGCCAAAATCTGAGGAATAAGTAAGTACATTTTTTAGACATTTTTTCTTTTCTATCAAAACCTTAAAACTTGAACAATGCTACTTTTTTTAATTTTTAAAGATAACTTTATCCAAGTGCAAGTTATATGAATGGTTGCTTTACATATTTAAATTTTGTTGTCCCCTTAAAATTGTGTCCAAAAATAATAATCTCGTCATCGTCTTTCACACTTCTTCCACGTAAACTTTTTACCAACTCGTACAAACACTTTCACCAAATATGTACAAGCACTTGGCAACTCTATGTGGAGCACACGTCCATATGGAGACAACAAGAATGCTAAAAATAGTCGCCTGCATTATGTGCGCAACAGAAAATAATAACAATAAAATAATAGCGAAGAAACTGCATTCTGCCAGAAATAAATGCCCCGGTTTCCGCAACCCATGCCCCGTTCCACACCATCTCCGCCGCGCCCCGCCCGACTCGTCGGTGTCGCATTCATAAACTTGTCCACGCTTTCTGCTGTTGGTTTTTACCAGCGACAAAAATGCCAGTGCGTACACTTTGCTTTTAATTACCCCACAGCAATGCACAGCGACCGACACTTGAGCGCCAACAACTGACAGGCACACGTACGACACCGGCCGCCGGCCGCGCCGAGTCATTGACACAAACACAGTCTGTGCTAATATTTGCCTCGTCCAGTGCGCGGACCGGCGGCCCGGGTCCGCTGCAAATTGCTGGCGCGTTTGCGATTGCGGAAATGGAAATGGAAAAACTAAGAAATGCAAACGGTGACATTTTTTGTGTTGTATGATCGTTTTTCGTGCGCCCTACAGATGTGGCGAGCGGTTGCGTCAAGTCACAGTGCACGTCGCATTAAAAATGGCCTTTCAAATTGAAGTAGTCAAATGTCAAGTCGATTGAAATGTAGAAATACTCATAAGATTAGATAAAATATGAAAAAGCATAAACTTTGTAAAAACTTATTGTACGAAAAATGATAAAAATTAAAAAAATTTTGCTATCGGAGTTCTAGCGACTTTTGCGGATTAAAAAATTAAAAAACATTTCTATATAAAACCCTGTTTGATTTTCCACTTCTTGCGTTGTCTTTGAAGTGTTGCAATCAAAACCTGAGCTTTCAATTAATTTAGATTAAGTTAAAATATTCGACATATTCTTCCGTCAGCTGCAAAAATTCCGCAATTTTCGATGTTTTTTGATTACTCAATAAGTGGAATGAAAATACATACCATTTGCTTTCGATGTTTTCTGCCTTTTCTGTAGCAAATTTGAAATGTTTTCTGTCTGAAAATTCGATTTAAATTAAAAATCCACTTTTTCTCTTTCCCCGTTTCTGTGAAAATTTTTTCGTTAGCATTCGCAGAGTTTTCGCCAAATCACCTCTCGTCAAGCTATGGTGGCGATAAACAGATTGCTCCATATACAACTCTCCGTTACCCCATTCTATGATCGAATCTGACCAAATTTCAATTTCAACTCTAGTTTTTCCACTTGCCAGCGACCTGTACGAGCTCAAGTTGCTGCAGTGACAAGAACAACCATATGAAAAATAAACAACCAAACGACATCAACAACAAAAAAGATGACAATTGCCAAAGCGAGAATAACAAACGCAACTAAAGCAACAACAACAAACGAATGAAGTACGTGCATGCAGAGTGGAAAAAATTGGAGCAAGCACGAGGCAGCGAACCCCATCAAAATGACAAGAACAGCGCGCAATTTTACGAGACAGCAACGTGATGCGACGTTGCGCGGCGAAAGGTGGCAAAGGTGTACAATACGACGAGTACAGAAAAAAATCACACAAGAGACTGCAATGAGTACTAACACTTGCGCGCGCGCTGACACAATGAAAAAGTGACACAAAAGTCATAAAGTTGAAATATAGAAAATGTCACACACACACACACACACACGCACGAATACATATGACAAGCGTCAGACGCACGTGTGGTGCTAGTGTGTTCTCAGAGCAACACTCGCCCTCATTCCTTCCCCTCCAGCAAAAAATATACTTTAAGGTGTCACGCCTTGTCTCACATTCATGTTTATGAGAATTTAACTGCTGCGACGCACAGTAAACGCTGCCAAGCAGCAGCCACGACGACACGATTGACAGCCTGCGCGAGCCGTCAACGCCCACAACTCGGCATAATGAAATTATTATTAACTTGTATTGGTGCTACGAAAACAATCACATAGACCAACACAAATACTTTTCGGCCGCATTATTCGCGCAAAGCTGGCAATTTCCTTCTTCCATTGTACAGCATCGCCTAAAAGTATGCAACAACGTAAAAAGAATCGCTGCGACGCGCTTCTAGGCGCTTCGCCGCAGCTGTGCTTTCACTCAGTTGTACAAATAATACAAATATGACGCAGCACTCCAGATGGGAGTAGAAGGCGGCGAGAAGGAGCCAAATGGGAGCAGGAGGAGCAGCAGAAGCAGTACGTGAACGCAAATTTTTGTGCAATGTTTAGTGGAAACGTAGAATTATTTATACTTATTTGTATGTATTACTGTACTTTGTCCCATAAGCTTCTTTCTACGTACGTGCTTAAGTATGGATGTGTGTGTGTGTGTGTGAAGATTGCAATAAAAATTGTTTTATGGGCCAACAACAAATTTTATTCGTGCTGTTTCCATGAAGTAGACGCCTAAAAACTATGGAAGCACCACACATTGCCGCCAAAGTCCAACATTTACTCCAAAAATATTCGAAAAAAAGTAGCAAAATGTGACTTGTGAAAACTTTTACTCGTGTGAAATGTTGTGCCATGGGAAATTGCCATAAAAACAAAAACTCTTGAAGTGCATTAACGGTTCGAGCACCAACTCAGTCAACACCAGATAAAGATATAAATTGTTTTGGTTTTTTAAACCATCCTCCATTTACAATCCATAAAAATCTATAGTTTCCTTGCATTCTTGTACAGATTCGAAAATATGCAGGTTGTGGACTCGTTTTGGGGCATTTGTGCCACAGTTATATGGAGCTACATGGAGAATTATGTATATGTAAGAAGTGCAAAATAACCAAATATGATTGAACAAGTTTGTTCAGATCAAAAAGCAAACCGGGTCAAATCACCACGGATCGTGAATACCGTCATTGAAGTAATTCTTACCTTGTTTTAGCTCCTCTTAACTGAATCAATGATCTGCAATATACCAGAGAAAGAACTTGGAATTAGTATTTATTGCTTGAAGAATTTCTCTGCATTATGTCTTATGCCACTATCACACACACACACACAAAATTTGTTTTAAAAAATTATTTGTTATACAAAAATTGAAACAATTTACGGTAGTATCGGAGAGGAAACAAACGGTCTAAAGATAGATCTTTTTAGTTGGTTAAAGTCTCACACTGACGGGGACAATGGCTTCGTTGGTTTTCATCTCGATAAAAAAAATATTACAGAGAAAATTATAGCAAACATTTTGTATTTATGTAGAATTACCCGGAGCAGTTGTGAAACACAACTAACTATCAAAACACAACAACAAACTCTCCAGGTATTCACAGCGTCTCATTAAAGTTCACATTGCGGAAATGTCAGCCGCTGGGCCACAGCCCAAATGTCTCAGCTTCTCATTATAATTGCGCCGATACTTCAATTAACTGCCATAACACAAGTAGAAGCAACGACAACAACATGCACAATGCATGCACCGCCAACAACAATAACCGCTGGAGTGCGTTAGCTCATTTTGATAAACTAAACACTCGGCATGCAACATTTGCTTTACAGCATTTGCCACGCTCCACAACTTCCAACAAGCAACCAACTAGCCGCCGACTACACCGCAGCGCCAAGCGTGCGGGACCTCAACCGCAAGCGACTAAAACTTTGCGCTTAACGCACACTCGAACACGAACTCGCACGCAACATGCACTCACACACATAGACATGTGCTGGTCGTGTGGTCCATGCGGCGGCTGTCGAAGTTGGCAACGCTGGCGGAGCTACTCCATCGGAAGTTGACGGCACAACCCCTCCCACTTTCCCTGCGTTGTGATTGCCGCTGCAACAACAATTGCAGCTGCAGCAGATTAGCATTTGTTTTTGCGTTGTTGCTGCTGGGGTCCTCCGCTCGCATTCAGCGTCGACTTCGCCATGGGTGGCTGACTGTTACTCCAAACTTAAATGGGCGGAAGCGAGTGTTGCCGTGCAGCACTTTCCGACGCTGTCGCTGCTTCTGCTGTAGTTGCCGCCGCGCTTCCTGCGCCCGCGTCCCACGCAATTGCTGCTAATGCACGCACAATATTTTTGTTGCTAGTTTCATTTTAGATATGTCGTTTTTTTTCGTTCCCCCTCCACGAGCACTCACCACATTTTGTTTAATTATATTGTGGCAGTGGCAACTTTGCAGAGCTTTGACAAGTTTAAAGTGGATTTTCTGATTTACTTAGGGGATCTTGAATTAAAACAAAAACAAAACAGTTGATGACAAATGGGGGCGACGCAATGCGATGGCGAGAGTCGGGACATGATTTTTCAATGTAAAAACAATCAATGTTTGCTCATAAATGGGCAAACATACAAATATTATAATTTAAAGCATAGCAGCGTAACGATGAAACCGACAGAATAGTTGTTGCCAAAAAGTTATGTCATTTAACACTTTCGACCCCAAAGTTGCCTGGGAGCAACTTCACCTATTTGCCATGTTATAGCAAAAGCTACGATTGACTTATGGGTTTAAATTAAGTAGTCACCAACAAATTAATATTTTTTGCAATTTCCAAAACTTTAAAAAAATTTTTACAAAATACAACAATTTTACTGTTATCCCCAAAATAATTTCCAATAATTTGCAGCGATATCAGAGAAAGGTTGTGTTCTAATTGAAGTCTACGAATTGGGCGCGTTTGATCAAAACCCTGTTTCTTTAACCCTCTAGCAGGCTAGTCCGCCTGTAGGCGGGGTGTAATCTTTTAGCTTTAAAATTCCAAGCAAACCCATTTTTGTTTTAAATCGCCAAGAAGTCTTTGAGAAATTATTCAATGGATGCACAGGGTTAAATGGTTAATGGTTAAATAAAATCACAAAGTGATAATTTTGTATTTTTCCATAAACATTAATTAAGTGTTCTGTAATTAAAAAATATTTATAAAATATTATTTTAACACGTTTTAAGGTAAAATTTTAAACTAGCTCTATAACTCTAACAATGAGGCTTGGCGACTTCAAATGTCGTGAGCACACTTCTTAGATGAGTGTTTCATGATTTAAATACCAAAAAGTAATATCGAGACACAGGGTGAAATTCGGGGTCGAAAGAGTTAAGAATAAAAAAGCTGTACAACTTTTTTCGTTTTAAAAAATTTGAACTTTCACCGCACTGAATTAGCTTGCAGTTCTCCTCTTCCACACAACAACACCGCCGGCGCCTAAACAAATACACGCCAAGTGTGCTCGATGAAGCTAACAAATGACGAATTGTTGACACTTGAGTGTGGCCGTGGCTGTCAAAGCAAGCACTTGGCAACATCGCAAGGAAAGCCCACAACGAGTGAGCACCTCGATCCAATGGCGACGCCGATGACGTTGCTAATCATTGCGATGGCGTCTGGGACAAACTATGCGGAGTGAAGAGACATGCGGAATGAGGAAATATATTAATTTCACCAGCTACGCAATTGCGACTGGAACGAGGCATATCGTCAAGCTAATGTCACACATTGGGCAACTATCGGCCAAATTACTGCAAGCAATATTCACACAACCACACGCACCGCTTATCACAGCGCCAGATTCAATCTCGCACCAATCATGCGCCAGTGGCGCTGGGCAGCCAACTCGATGACTCGAATGGCCAAGTACGAGACGCGCCGGTATGTCGGTGTGTGTGTGAGTAAACTTATCGTCCTGAAAATTCTCATCATCATAAAAACAAATGCGGTACCTCCACGCGTCGCATCTTTGCCGACTTAACACTTTGTTTATAACAGAAAGTTTGCGCAACAACCCGACGCGCTGGCACTCGCTGCGGCAGAGAAACCTATCCAGACACAAACTCGCACACATACACATAAATAAGAATAAATACACACAGGTGTGTATGCACCATGAAGAGTCACAAAACAATTTGCAGATTAAAATCGGCAACACGCGGTTTGCTCACACGGACACCTAAGCGCGATGGTGGGTGTTGAGCAACATTGCCATGTAGACAAAGTCAAAAATATGTAACAGTGGAATGAGCAAAAACTTTGGTATAGTATAGCATTTCTTTCATAATCGTTGATACTGTAATTCTATGAAAAGTGACAAATCAAATCATTTGTAGATACTCAGCAATGTTGGCAATGCCAACAATTATACCGAAAGTAGTCGGCCGCAAAGCTCCCTTCTCCGCCTCCTTTCATATGGCCTCGTGTCGAGCTGCCAAAACACACTCGCACTGTCTGACATTTGTTTTCGCTTATCGCCGGCACAAGTCACGCTCTGAGGGCATTGCACGCAGCATTGTGCTGGGGCGCGTCTAATAAACGGCGAAACGGCAACAGCAACAAACAGTTTACGCCTTCGTTATCTACATTGTTGTTGTTGCAGCAGTCATGCAGTCATCTCGCCACTTTCTTTTTCATTTGTGTC
Organism: Melieria omissa; assembly: GCA_963971225.1. NCBI lineage: Eukaryota > Metazoa > Arthropoda > Insecta > Diptera > Ulidiidae > Melieria > Melieria omissa. The sequence continues at coordinate 4,776,779 of OZ020269.1, read as the reverse complement.
ACTGGATTTTTTTTGTATATGTTTTGTCTTTACCAAAATGACACTTGTGTCAGCCAGAAAAGGATAATAGTGGATAAACGTGGCAAGACAAGCCACACACATATGGGACAGAATGAGCGGACGCGATAGCCGCTCGGAGCCCGTCGGTCGCAGTGGCAAAAGGACGAAAGGAGACGAAAATCCTATTAAGGAATTCATATCGAAAATGAAAATCTTAATCATTGCAAAAGTTGTGACAGGCCATAAGAAAGCGAAAAGACAAACAAACAGCAAAAGGTGGAAGCACGAAGCAAAAGCACACAACTCAGCAGAGAAGCAGCTCTAAGCACAGTTTGTTATTTTTAGTTTTTGAATGTATGTATGTGTGTGGCTGTGTAGTAAACAAAAGAGATGGAAAAAGTATGGAAAATTGGAAAGAAACGGGGCAAAAGTTCAAAATGAGTTGGTCAAATATTTTAGAACGAAGTGGCACCAGACGTTGTGTTGCGTGCTGTGACCTATTGTTAGGGTTAGGAGTGGATTTCGAGGGAATCTGCAAATGTTTTTCAACTCAAGCACTTTTTAAGCAGTGATTAGAATGTTAAGCAGAACTCGGGAATTGCACTTTTTAGATGAAAAATACTACTTAGCTGCTGAGAGTCAAAGGTTGCTATTGTTTTAAGCCTAAAAGTATGTCATAAAATTCTGTCTTTGTCCTCAAACGCAGTTTACATAATGCTTGAATTTGCTTGAATATATTTGTGGCATAGTTTTGTGCTGAGTTCTAGTCTATTAAGTTGTAAGTTGAACTTAAAAGATCTTTACAAATAATAAAATTTAGATTCTGTAATAAAACTATTTGCAGAACGTATGTGCCTTCTTACAAATATATTTGAAGAAAGGAAGACGGTACTGAACAGCATAAAAATTAAATTAATTTTAAGTTGCTGCAATTATAAGATGACCGAAATAGCTCTTCAAAAAATAGCTTTTATAAAAGTTTATTAGATTAGATCCTTGAGGAAAGCATGTATCTTTTTCTACACTTTTAAGGTTGAATTTTGTCAGGCTTTGTGTTATTTTTGAAATATTATGTATCGCAATATATGTTTATGTTGGTTCTTTGTTATTGTTTTCTTTTTTTGGGTTACTTCGTTTGACACTGCGATTCCCGTTTCAATATTTCCCGGCAAAACTTTCTTGTATATCTCCAGTCATTGTCTTCATCAACCAACCTTTTATCTAAAAACCTCTGTCTCAGTTAAATGAAATTATTGCAAATTTTTATTTTTAAAGAAAACAAAACCCTAGCAAAACCTTCGTCTTAATAAAAAAATTGGACACGAGAAATTAAATAGAAAAATACCCACATTCCGCCTCATCTCCCAACCAACTAGAATCACAAAATACTTGAATTTTGTGCGCCTTCCACGCACATACACACACGCACACAAAGTCAAATTCTCCCCTCGACTGTTGCCAAACAAATACGAGTACCAAAGAAATATTTACTTAGGCATACAGCTGCCCGAATGCCCGATTGGGGCCACACCCAAGGGTTCGAATTCGTTTATTGTTTGGAAAATACAACAACATTCGTTCAGCCATTTGTGGTTGTCAAAACATTGACGTGTGCACAGCGGCAGCAGGAAACCTGTCGCCAAGCGTTAAATTTAACGTCGCGTCGGTTCGCAACAAGACGTCGACTTGCAGGCAGCCAAACAACAGACTTGCCTACGCAACTCGGCAAGTGTGCAAAAACTTGTCGGTGCATTAGACGAGTACGCAGACAATGGCTTAGATACGAAATCAGTTATCAATAAACAGACAACAATAACAACGTATTGAGCGATAGCAGCCGGCAGCTGACAGCTGACAATGTCAAGTAACATTACGTCGCAACGTCTAACAACTCTGTTTGAATGGCTGCTAATGTTTGTGTGTGTGTGTGTGTGTTTGCGTTGGTTTCATTCATTCTTTGTTCAGCGCTCATGGACGCAACCCTTCCTCGGCCGCGTGCCCAAAAATCCGGCCAGCCACTCGGCGTGCTGCCATGTCAGCCAACCATTCGGCCGTCCGTCAGCCGTACACTGTCTGCCTTTTTAAAATGAATTGCTAATTTTTCACCCTGTTAACTGCGAATCGATTTTTCTTCTTGCTGCTTTCGCTCTACTTTTGTATGCTGCTTTGTTTGGCGCCAATGCCAACTGCTCGCGGAGGGTTCGCCACCCGATCTGCGCTCATGCCAAGAATTCTTAAACGTTCGACGCGCCGCCGTCGCCAATTCATATACTTTCATTCACAGTTTTATTCGTGATGTTGTTGTTGTAGCATTTCAATTTGCTTGTTTTTGTTTGGGCTCGAGCTGTCTGCCTGGGTTTTTGGCTCGCTGTCTGGCTGCCAGTCTGCCCACCTTTTTGCCCATGTCTCGCGAGTTGTCTGACGGCCACTCCGATCCATAATAATTGTCGTGCCGTTCCGCACCATTTCTGATTGCGTATAAATTCGGCTTCGCAGGGCACACGCACAATTTTCGAATTATTTCGAAATTATGCTGAGCTGGATTTGGCATTAATTATAGTCGGCAACTGGGCGCGACAGCTAAATAAATTTTTTATTACATTTAACACGGCACAAAAGCATACTTGATTGATGTCTGCGTGAGTGTTTGCTCGTCAGTCGAACGGCTGACTGTGGTCGTCACGCGTCGTTACTTTCGAACCAGCTGAGTTACTGAACTCAAACTTTATCTGCCTAGCCCTAAAATACTCGAGATGTTAGAAAAAAAATTATTGAAAACAATTAAGACCTTAAACTGAGGTGAACTTAAACAATTAAAACGGATTAGTTTAATTCTTTTTCTGTTAATCAATTGATTTATTTGTGATCGATTGATTGATTGCTTTTTTAATCTAATGTTTCGCTTGTTAGTCAATCATTCATTTGTAATCATTCATTTGCAAATTCCTTTTGAATAAACATAGTTAAACTTTATATTCTGTCAGACGTGTATTAACTAATTTTCAAGCTGATTTCACTCTCTCTAATAATAAAACCCAACAAACTTATTAACAACTACGAAAATTTTACTCTTCACACGTCCGTCTCTTCATAAAAGCGACAACTCTGTGCCACAAAACAAATTCCTCGCCGGATCAAACTTAAATGCGCAAAAACCAAGAAGGGAAGCACAAATGTCGATTCGAGCAAAAAGTGAAATAAACAGAAAAAACTGCATAGCCAGCACCGCTTAGCTCAATGCGATTATTTGCTACCATTCCGTTCGCTGCGCCAAGTCGCTACACAAATAAAACGCGCAGCAATTGTTGCCGCAGCTACCCACCCGGCATTCCCTGACGCAGCGCCAACAACAGCTCAGTGCAGGACAAATATTTTGCAATGCACATTTGCGAGCTGCAGTACAACCGGAACAACTGCAACGCGCGCAGCGAGCAACAATCCAGCGCGCAGCGTTGTGATGTGATGTGTGTTGAAGTGGCGACGCTGCCGCTGCCGCTGTCGCTGCTGTGATGCGCTTCGACATAATGCAAATGGGCTGAGCACGAATGCGGAGCGGCGAATCGCATCGCTCGGCTCAGTGCAGCTTCACTCAGGCAAATAGCAAAAAATCCCCAACAAACAGGATTGCAAATTACGATCCGAGCACAGCAACAGCGCCGAAATAACGAAATGCTGTCCTGCTCAAAATAAATGAACTTTTGTCAGCTGAAACAAATGTTGCTGCCCCGCCATGTTGGGTTGGATGGAGCGTTGTCTCGGAGTCGGAGTTGGCGCAAATTCCCCGAAAATGCAAATCGTTTAGTGGCGTCGCATTGGTTTCGAAGTTTTGCAAAATCGGTCTGCCGTAGGGCGAATAGAACGAGCAGCAAATGCAATTTTGTAGCTGCAATTGAAGTTCAGTCAAACACAACTTTTTGTAGCAACAGGGGAATTGTCAACTAATCGAAATTAAGTACTCGATTTTTCGATTTTGCAGAGGAATTGCGAATCTGAGAAATTTTTAATGTGTTCAAAGAGAAATAATAATAGTCGGTCGGGGTAGTTGGCGTCCCTTTTATGTGTGTTTTTTTATTTTTATTTTATTATTTAATACTTATATTTTTTCCAAGGTGTGAAGCAGTTAGTATGCATTAATTAGTGTAAATTTAATAAGCATAAAAAAGATTTGCATTGCACAATTGACAACCCAAGCAACTCAACAAATTCGCAAAATTAAGAACTAGTTTTTCGTTGAAGTAGTTTTTCACCGATTATTTGGCGGTGGACTTTCTACAAACGGAAAGAACTCCAGTGTTGAACTCAGATGGATAGTACAGACCGAACAACAGCAACAACTTGAACGAAAGTTGCCGAGCTACATATGTCGTTGAATGATGTGATGCGCTTTTGTTGTTGTTTTTGTAGCTTTCTAGCAGAGCAATAAAGAAAAAAATTGTGTTGGTTATATTGGGATTCGAACCCATGATCCTGCGATTGTTGCATAATTTCTGTATTATTATTATTTCTTTTGTTGTTGCAAAAATTCTTCTTATCATCATCATCATCGGCATCGCTGTTATATAGTTGTAATGTAATGTAATGATTATGGGTTGGGCCACGCCCTTGTGCACCGCAACCTGAGAGGTTTATTGTGCCCCTTAAATCATCTGGTGTTTTATATGCTCAGGTATTGAATCGGACCTTTCTGCGATATTTGCATCAGGTCCTCTTCACCGAGGCTGAGGTCAGCTTCCTGACAGAATCTACATGTTCTGCTGTCGGTAAGACCAAGTTTGTAGAGGTGGTTGTTACAGAAAAAGTGGCCTGTTACAGCATCACATAGAGTCCTAAGTTGGCTTCTGTTGAGATCTAGAGCAGAGATAGCTCTCTATATATAGTTGCCCGATTTTCTATTCTTTCTTGTTCCGATATTTTTCTAATTTCATGTGCAATTTTCGTCGCTGTGATTGCAATTTTCAACGTTGTGATTCGTTGCATAAATTGGACTTTTGCTTCAGTTTCTTTTGTCCCATAAATGTTCTGTTGTGCTTCGCTTCTAGCCAAACTACACAAACACTCACATACAGCTGGTAGTGCGCTATGACCAACACTGCGTTGCTAGTTGTTGCAGCCATTTCGATTTGGTTGTTTCACTTTTTGCGTCAACTCCACAAATTCGCATTCTCGCAAACTCATGAAACGGCCCACACAAACACAAACCTAAACACACACACATGTGCTTTCATATGTTTCGCCTTTGAGTGCATGGGTGGCCAAACTCCACGGACACACACACACAAACACGTTCAGTTTCTCAGCTACATAAACTGGCAGATATCGTGTCAGATACGCAAATAGCAGTGCTGCGATTTTTTATTACCCTCTGCCTGCACTGCGCCCTCAGCCTTAGCCGATTTTTTCGCTCTTCGCTCGACTGTCGGCGTGCGGAGCAAACGACATAAATCAAATGCGGCAACAATTTCTCAAGTGACAGCATCATTTTCATCCGCCTTTGCCTTTGCCGTTGTCCTTGCAGCAAGTTGTGCGTGGTTCGCCTGGCAGCTGCCAGTGTATCACTTTCGAAAAATACTCGCCGAATCAGTGCGAAACTCCGCATTAGACGCATGCAGATTATAATTTTGCGCATATTCCTTCAGTTCCCCGGCAATGCATCTATCTTGGAGTTTTTGTTCGCTGCTCAGGCCGGTCGCCGGCATGACGGCAACGAATAATCGTCGTGACGATGCGCTTTTCGCAGCAGCAAGGCGAGCATTTTCGGGCCGAACAGAGTTCTCGTGCTTGGCAAGAAGTGCCGTTACATGCCTCAGAAGCTACCGTCTGGAGCAAAATGTGAGCAGGTGACGTCATTGAAAACACACAACTGCGGACAATAGTTAGCAATGCAGGTGCGCAAGGACGCTTTGAGGGTATTGAGTGAGGTTAGGTTAAATAAGGTTAGGTGAGGTGAGGTTAGGTTGTTGTTTTACAAACTATCCTATCGATTTATTAAATTTCCACTATTCTAATATAGACGAGCTCTACGGGGTCTCAATTAATCTCATCCAAGTAAACTTTTTCATTAATTTTCTTCTTTGAGAAAAATATAAATTACTACTGGCTTCTAGTAGATAAGTGGGCTTCAGGCTCTTACACACCATTTCCGCAAATTATCTCTTTGCAGGTTAGTGCAAATTGCTGCCATGCCTCTGCAACAATTCCGGTTAAAACACTTACACATACACACTTTACATTGGTCAGTGTATGCCGAAAAATATCTCTTTTGTACATTTGAGCCAACTGGCAATCTACAAATTTTTATCTCATTTTACTTTGTACAATTGAACGTATGCCACAACGATTCTTAATAGCCAGCAGCACCGTCACTAGTTCCACTTACTTCTCTATACCTCACACAAATACACACTCACTAACATTTCCATTGCTGGCTCTGCTGAGATACGGCAAGAAAGCATGGCTGGCTTTCACTATCTGCACTTTGTAAACTTTTAGGGTATAGCGCACTCTCGCCTTGATTTCTTTCCCTATTTTTCATGCCCTGCACTTTCTTTCGTTGCCTCGTGCAGCCAGCGGGGTTAGGAAAAATTAAATTTGATAGTTTGCAGTTTGGCTGGAGCGGCGTTTGTCCGCTTGGCCGGCTGCAAGACGGCCACGGCGTGATAAATTGACGTTCTCATTACAGCCGTAACTGATTTAAATTTAAGATAATATTTACTTTTCGCATCGAGGGCGGCACAAATTGCAGAGAGAAGGCGCTCAGCGGAAGCCGGCAATTGAACGCTGAAAAATGGCGCATATTAATATTTATGGCATAATTTTAGGCGGGCGCACAGCTGCACTGCAGTTCATCAATATTTATTTAAGTTGATTTGTTGTGAATTTTTTGCGCCCAACTGTTGAAGCGACAAAAAAGAAACACGAACAAATTTGTTTTACTTCAATTAAAACCTAAAGCGGCGTACACCTTTTTTTGGACAATAACCAATTTACCGTCATTATTTACCTGTTTGACAAACTTTTAAATGTCAACCCCGGCAAGTGGGCATTTTGTGGCGGCAACAAAGCCAAAGTTGGACCTTTGTTGCTGTAAACAACAAATTGTAAATTTTTGCCTGCCAGAAACCTATCGGTACATGCATAATTTTCTTATTTCTTGTCTCGTTCTCACTCGCACCTTCGGCCATTGCAGGTTTCTTCAAAATAATTCCCGTCTTCCCACTTCGTTCAGTGTGGCCATTCAATTTGTTTGTTGCTGTTGCTGGTGTTGATGTTGTTGGCTGCTTTTGTAAGCAACAACTCGCAAGCGTCATTTTACAAGGGTAAATTTGTTCTCAACAGCAGCGCCGCAATTGAGTGGTTGTGCTTTCCATTCAGACGTTTCAAATGGCAATGAAGTTTATCCTTGGATTTTATGTTCTGGCTCCTGTTGCCGTCGCTTTGTTATTATTGTCGACGGCCAATGATAGGCACGAGCGCCTAAAAATATGTGTACCTGTGTGCAAATGTCGACACACACACATGGGAGGTAAAAGTGCTGGTCGCTCCACGGCAAAGTGTCGTTCAAAGTTGTACTTGTGGCACTGCTTGCGGCCAAAGCTCGGATTATCCATAAATTGGATTTCGAACAATAAGTGAGAATTTCAGAACAACAGTATTTGTGTGCATTTTATGAACATACTTAATTGTTTTGCAAAGGTTGTCAACAATCCTGAGCCCAATTATTTAGTTTGGGTCAATTTAGAAAACTGTCGTGTGTCGGGCATATGTGCGCATATCGGAATACTTTACTCGCTCAACTGGCGCAACAGGCTGTGACCGGAATAAGCTCAGTTGAGTGTCATTATTGAAAGCACGTAGCAATCTTTGTATTCAACTAGAAGGGACTATTTATAATTTTTGGACGGTTGGAAATCTCTTCATTCAATTTAAGAGTTGTGTCAGTGCTTGATTAAGTTGAGTGACTGGGTAGGAATTTCAAGTCTCTATTGTATTAAATGCATGGCCCATATAAAGATCGTATTAGCTTCCATTCGCTTAGAACGGAGCAACAAGTAAGCCAGGAGGGAAAGGAAAAGAACACGTTTCCAAGTGAGTTTGAGTGCAGCCAAAAAGGATATACTCGATAAAAGGCTTTATAGATCATAGGAGATGGCTTTTAGTCATCATAACGATTTGCAGCACACAGAAATACCTAAGCGAACAAATATGGAGCTTTTCTCGGAATATTTCTTGGACGCAAAATACAATGTCGCAGTGGATATTCGGTCTCATACATGACTCTAAATTATATTTTGGTAGGATTCACAAAGCCATATTAAGCGCTGCAATTCCATGAATTCCAATTCAAAATGAGAAATGTAAAATTACACAAACCAAAGTGGATTAAATTAATTTCAAGTGTTTTAGTTTTAGAACAATAAAATGTTGCAAGCATTTTGTGCCGCTTCGAGTGTACGCGCAGCAAAAGTGCCAACGAAATTAGTGGCTTTCGCGCCAAAAACAACGACACCTTTTCGGTTTTGGACAATTTAATTAGAAAAATACACGGCACGTGTGAACCGCTTCGCCTCTATAATTTCCTACGCTCACGCTCGGCCAGCATTGAGGCAGTGATATAATTGAATGTCGCACGCGTTGCAAGCCACCACCACCGACACGCAGCCAGTGAGTGTACACTTGTTTGCCACGGAATTCGCAGATTTCACTTCGCATTCTGCTTCTTGCTTTCATTTCATTTCGGCACAACAAACCGGCACGGAAACGACTCTGCAGCACTTTGAGCCAAACACGTTGCCAACGTTGGTCAACGGCCGTGCGGACGGACAGTGGCAAAATGCACGCATGACTCTTCGCTACTGCCGTTTTGGTTGTTGTTGCTGGGAACGCGTGTTAATAAGCAGCAGCAGTAGCAGCTTTTTATTCATTCGTTCGCGCTACTTTGCGGCTTGACAGGCGCCGCACTGCTGTCCGTTGCGGACGCTTTTCACGCTTCTCACGCTGCTGTCCGCTCTGCATGCGCGCAGGAATTCTTTTCGCCCGTATTTCCGCCTTGTTGTGTCACCACAATGATGGCGGCGCTGCCAGATGCAGCAAAAAAGCGCCGCACATATGCAATTTCGTGCCGGACGTTTGAGTGGTTGCGCCAACGTAAAATGGCGAAGCCTGCAGCACGTTTTACCGCTTCCGCTGGCTGTTACGAAAAAAATCAGAAAAGCAACCAACAATATGGGAAAAATGTTGCAATGCTGCTGCTGTCGTCGTTGTTGTTTCTTGTCTTGTGTAGCATGCACGAAAACAACAAAGGCACTGGCATTTTTTTTGCACCCAACTGTTAACGAGCAGCGCAAATTTTTGTTGATACGTTTGTTGTCCGTTGCAGTAACTCTGACATAAATGTTAATTTCGCTCATGCAAACTTCAAACCTATAACAACACGTTTTTTGTTTGCTGCCAAACCGAAATGGACATTTGATATTTCTTTTGTTGCTGTAATGATATCTTTTTTCAACATAAAAATGCGCATTTCACACGCTATCCCAGCTTAATTACAACAACAACAACAACAACAACAACATCAACAACAGCAACTATGCCGCCCACCGCAAACGCCGAGTGGAAAGAGGTGGACACGGTCCGTGTCAAATATTTCATAATTTACATATTTCTAAGCGGCTTTATTTGCGAACGCTGCTGTCATTATTGTTGTTGTTTTTGTTGTTGTTTTGACGCAAATATTCATTAGGCAAAATTGTATTTCAGCGGCCCCCAGCACGTGTTGTTTATTTTCGTAATTGCGTCAATAATTATGGAAACGGGCCGATTGCCACGTGGCCGTAGAGTCAGTCGTGATATCCATTTTTGCCTCTATGAACTTTTTGCCAAATACCCAAAAACGCCAACCAACGTCAATTGCAGAAAGTGTCGAAGGTTGTGACGAAAATCCATCTGAAAAAATTTTTAATCGATAACAGACAATAAACAATAACAGACTTTAATGTTGAGGGCCTACAGCAACATCCGGGCTTGTAAAGAACAGCCAAACAATTTTTTATTTTTTGTATTATTATTTTTTAAATATTTTTTTATTATTATTTTTATATTTTTTTTATTATTTAATTTATTATTAAATGTCTAATATCAGACTGACTGGTATCTACAATAGTAATAGAACATTCCTGTCCAAGGGGCTATGTCTGCTATTAAAGTCTTTCATGTGGATGTGGAGCTGCTGTAAAATCCGGTTACCTCTCTTTCCTCAAGTCTTAATATTATTAATTCAGTATTATATTATTTTATGATGCACAGTATTCTATAAACAGTGAGTTACTGAGTCTACACAGCAGCTTTATGCACACAGTTTTACATAATATTTGCTTCTACTGCCTTCAGTGCCTTCATTTTATCTCTTTCGAAAAGTTATGCTTCTACGTATTCCACCTTCCCGTCTCTTAGGTGCCATCCCACAGCAATGCGTACGGCGCTCAATTCACAAATCGCTACCGTCATCAGCCCAGACAAATGCTGCCAATAACTTTGCACCAAATTATCCACTGCAGCCATTTGTGCGCCATGAAATTGCACAACGGCCCCTGGCGGTTATTGCATTTCGTTTGCAGCGGTTTCCCGCCTTGCAGCCGCTGCATTTCCCTATTCAACTTGCCGTGGCGCAGCTTTTAAGCATGAAACCGTGTACTAATAAATCAAACGCAATAAAGCACCAATAAAGTCACAAGACAGCAGAGGAAAGCGAATAAAAGACAAAGTAATGAGAAACGGAAACTTTTCAACTTTTCAAGCTGTCTATAAAAACGGAGCCATGACTGAAGGCAAAGCAATTTCATATTTGCAGCATTTTAAGAATTAATGCACTTAAATTCCAAGTTTCTATCATGCAAAGAGTATTTTAAAGAGTTTTGCATATGTGTAGAATATGATTAGAGAAATTTCTCCTGAATGAAGCAAAAGTCGAACTGAGCCGCTTAAGGAAAAATTTCATACAGCGGGACAGACATTGAAATGAATCACCCGAGCGAAATAAAAAAAGCAAACGAATACGACATAAGCTCCGTCAAGCCCACGCAGCGCCTCAGCCTCGCTCCGCGAAAGGGGGGCGTGGGGGCAAAGGAGGGCATTACTGGGCGCGTGTGCTTGTTGAATCGAATTGCAACTCATTCGTTATTTTACTGAGACCGCATACAAATTAAATGACACGTGTGCGTACTTAACAAAATTACGAATGTATTCGTGCATACACACACCCACACGCATGCACGTACAAGCACACAAGCCGGAACATGTTGCGGTTGCCTCACATTGCGAATGCTTTGAATACTTCGATTAAACAAAAAAGCAACACTAACTAGAGAGAACAAAACAAAAAAAAACATTTCAATAGAAGGAAATGGTGAATATGTCTAACGTTAAATCAAGTGAAGCGCACGCACAGCAACACAATCACTAACTAACTGCAGAGTCATAGTGGCGGTGTATGAGCAGGAGGATCGATTGAATCGAAAACCACAGCGTTGATATGTAATAGGCATGAAATAACACACATCACCGCACACACACAAACACACTTGCACCTACGCACGGTGTCAGTTTGCCGCGCGATTTCGTCACTCTTTACGGCTCGCCACTTGTCATCGCTTTCGTCACGTGCTAAATGCCCACAAATAGCAAATTGACCCCGCACAGCACGTGGACACATTCATGTGGGTGTGTGTGTGTGTGTGTGCGTGAAAGTCATAGAGACGAGCAACTGCTGTAAGTGCCTGCAAACAAATGCAAACTCCAGACCAATGACGGAATGGTCAATGTTGAATTGAAGCAGAAAATTGCAAAATGCAACAGCAAAAAAATGCAGCCACACTAACAATGACGTTGCATTGTCATTGCATTGTTGTTGTACAATGCAACAAACTCTATGACAAGCGTGTACACCCACAAGCGACCGCAGACGCAGACTGTTGCGTAATATGCGTGGCCACCGTCGACACACCTATGCATCTGTTGTGCGTGTGACTGTGTGTGTGCGTCCTGTAAAACCAACACACAGGCTGAACCACGCAGTGTCGTTGAGCGGCAAATGCCGCACAAAATCAATAGCGCTGCCGCCGCTGTCATGCCGCCCGCCTCAAGGACACTCGCCTGCTCGCTCGCTCGCTCGCTCATTCGCAATGCAAAAAAGGCAAAGCAGCAACGCTATGTAACTGCTGCAACAACAACAACAACAGCCAACACACAGAACTAAATTACGTAGTGTAAGGTAACGTTAAGCGCAACGCCAACAACAAAAATGCACGAAAAATGAGACACATTGTTACGTATACGCCTCGGTGTATTGTCAGTTATTGTTTTTGCCAATGCGACTGTTGTTGCTATGCGCTGCATATGAGTTGGCGACCGGTTATAACGTGCATGGCCGCGTCTCGTTGTGTGCGTGGGCGTACGTGTATTTGCGTAACGTAAAAATATCCTTGAACTGCACTTTGCGCTTTCAATGCTGCCTTTCGACAAATAAATGCAATCTTTTGCTCTCTTGTATGTATTTTACTTTGGTTGTAGTTGGTGTTTTTGTATTCATAGTGCTTTCAAGTTTAGATTTCACACATTTGCCATTATTGAATTCAGTGTTGTTCGGTGCGTTTCAGAGCCCTACACATTTTTAGTACGAACGAACAAACTGCCTGGTGCAGTTGTCAGTTCGTTGCGAATCCTTAACTTGAGTATGAAAAATTGTCAGAAGTTTGTAACTCAATATTGTGGATATTGTGGACATTTTCTGCTTCCAATTCGCATGGAACATGATTTCAACTGATTGAGAGAAATGAGAAAAATCTATATAATTGCACAAACAAGGCGGGTGGAGTGGTGGTGTTTATTCTGTGTGGACTGTTTACTGCACTATTTGGAATAAAAGTTGTTATAAATGTTGCACGTACAACCTGTTGCTCTACTCTCACTCCTACGATTTGGTTTGCATGTAGTATTTAATCTATTCTGTATACAATAGATTAAATACTACACGTCTGGGTATAGTGTCTGGGTATAGTGTCTGGGTATAGTGAACACCTCGATATAGTGAACACCAAAATTTTGACATGTAGCATGATTTGTACATGAACAAAATTTTGAAAGAAATTTCAAGCAAAAAGCAAAAAGTGTATTTTGAGCAAATAAAACGAGTTTTTGAACGAAAATGTTAACCTTGATATAGTGAACAACCTTAATACTGTGAACAGGTCTTGCAATAATTAGTTCACTATATCCAGACACGAATGTAATTAAAGTTTCTTTCTAAATGTAATAATCAGCATAGTCAAACGTTTGTGGAACATTCAATCCTTACTGAAACTCTGGCTCAAGGATCAAGGATCAAGGCTCATGGAAGATAATTAAAACCCTCAATACTTAAGTAAGTTAACGTTGAAGTTAACTTCTTCTTCGCCTTTCGTTATTTTGACATGTAATTTGAGAGTCATTTTCAATCATTCTGTGCAACTTTTGTGTGGGGGAAATGCTACTTTAACTCAAATTAAATATATGGAAATGATCTGTAAATTTATAACTAAAACGAGTCTACTTTTAAACGCCACTGTAACAAGGCAGAACTATGAGCGGAACTATCGTACACAAAAGGGCAACAACAAATATACCAACAACAAGGAAGTAACCGGCAAGCAGACTAGAAAAACGCAGCCACAGCACGCGACAGTGCCCACGGCTCAGGTCGCCGACGAAAAAACACCAAAGACCAGCCACAAAAAAAACCCAACACAATGGCGCACAAAACGGATGTGCTCATAGCAGAAAAAACACAACAAATAAAATAAATTGTGCAAACAAGAACCTAAGCAGGTGCACCAAAGAAGCAACCACTCGTATTTTTTCCACTGGCCAGCAAACTTTCCAAAATTTAGAGGAAAAATACTACGCAAAATTTACAAAATGTAGAAGCGACTGGCCGAAGGAAACAGAAACATACGAAAGAGGAATTGAACAAACTAGCAGCTCAAAAGGAAATGCCAAAAATCAGCCAATGCTGCAACAGCCGCCAGGACCTGCGGCCTCCTGCCGCTCACTACCCACGCCGCAAGCACTCGTTTTACTCTCATTTTTGGACGCTCTCCGCTTTGGTGCTTCTTCGTGGTTATTGCGGCGTTCCTTTTGTCTTACTGCGAGCAGCGCTCACGTTTATGGCATTTTCAACGCCACTAAATACTCGCCAGCCACTTCATTCGCTTTGCTTTGCGCGCTTCGGCAGCCAGTCGAACGCCGCCTCTATGAATATTATGTTTCATTTTCAGCTCCTACTCCATTCGCATTCATTGTGTGTATTTTCATTTTGTTGTGTGTTGTTTTATTAGTCGAACTTTCAACTGCCTACCTCGTCCTGCCACTGGCGGCTCGCACCCGTGTTCGCCTTTGTCACCTGCTTTCATTGCTTTTGGCCAGCTTCGTCGTCTCCACGCTCTGACTTCATTCACGCTGCCTTTTGACTTCTACGCTTCACATCGTATTCGTCGGTTTTCAAGGCTAAAAATGCGTATCGAGTTTCGCCTCTGCCCTGCTGTCGCACTCACGCTCTCACGCTTCCCTCAGCGGCTCGGGCTCTCTGTTTACGGCTGCACTTCTCCGCGCGTCTATAGTTGTTGTGTTGAAAATGTTTGGGCCTTCAAATATTGTTTCCTATTTGCCTCTTAGAGATTTTTGTCGAATCACCAATGCTAGAAAACTTTAGATCTTTGTTGGTTTAAAATTTCCGGACATGTGTGTAGCCATTTCGGGGCATTTTCCGAGCCTAAAGACAGGCAATGTCCGCAGTGAGTTTTGACAACTATGAGGGCGTTCGAGATTTTGAGTGAAAGTACGAAAAAAAATCGTTTTCAGGTTGACAACTTCGTGGTAATCCAACTACTTAACACTTGATGGACTGTTCTTTTTTTTGAAGCGATAGACAAGAGCAAACTGGGTCAATCATTAACCAAAACCCAAGCAACAAACAATGTAGAAAACAAAATCATAATTTCATAATTTCTGTAAACAATTTTTTACGACATAAAGGATTCCATAAATTTAAGTAAAGCAGGCAGCATGCAAGTACAAAGCAGCGCAACTTGCTTATGGCGCCTAAAATGAGGCAACGAGCCAAACAACACAGCAACAGTCAGGCAACTACACAGCCACATGTTCGATGCAAACAAGTGACATCAACATTCGTGCTCATTGAAAGTTGCAACGTCCAACCTGCAACATGCAACCTGCAACTCTCCTTGTTGCATTTAGAAAAACACAGAATTTCCGCACGGCGCTCAGTTTGCCATTTGCACTTTCCATTTCACGTTTTATATTTTTGCTGCCCACTTCTCCCTTAACCCTTTGACTCACCTTTTGCGTGAGGCGCTCGCGCTTCACAAGTGGCCAACGTGCAGCGGTTCGGTTTCACAATTTTTGCATTTCGTCCAACTCCGTCGAGTCCTTTTCACATTTTGCTTTTTTCTGTGAATCAGTTGTTGTTGCTTTTGGCATGTGATTTTTGTTGTTGTGTTCGCTGCACTTTGTGCAAATTGGTCTCACACACAAACTGACCCAGTTTCTTTTGGTTGTGTTTTTGTTGTCGTCTTCTTGTTATTCGTTTCGTTTTTAACTCAAACACGTTGCCTACTTTTGAGCGCTACAAAGTGACATTTTCCTGCTGCGTCGTGTGTCCCTTGGCGTCACACGCGACTACTACAACGACAATGTGTTGTTGCAGTCTCATGCACGTTTGTCAAATTGTTGTCTACTTCTAGGCGTTTTGCTTCGTTGTGTGCGACTCAGTAGAGAGGTAAAGTCAGAATCACTAATGCGCCCGAAACTATGCCATTTTCGGCGTGTTTGACACCTATGCGAAGTATGAGCTTTGGGATTTGCCTTACACTTTCACTATTTCGCCGACTCCCGGAGTCCAAGAAGATTTTTCTTATATTTTTTTTTTAAGCAAATTCCTGTCGCTTTCGCTTATCTTTTCCTGCAAGCGTGTTTCGTTTGTTCGTTCGTTTGTTTGTGTGTGACTTCAATGTGCGTGTGTGCGTTTTTGAGCGAACCTCAAGAGCGTTGATTTTTCCACATTCTTTTCAGCGCTTTTCCGTTTTCGTTTTCGTTTCCCGTTCCGTTTTTCTATCTGTGCGCTCGAGTGTCTGTGTGTATGCGTGTAATTATTTGACGTTATCCTTTGGCTTAATTGATTTAATGTATTTGTAACGCTGACCACAAAACTGAGGCACACACAATTTTCAGTCGATTTCTCGTATTAAACTTTCTCACTTCTTTTCGCTGCTCACACCCGCTGAGCGTTGTGTTGAATTTTCGCGCGCGAGTCACGTCGCGACTCCGTGGCTGTGACGGCAGCCACAGTTGCTAATAAAAGTGATTACAAAAAAGTTCAACAACAATCGAAAACGATTTGACCGTCACCCAACCGTTCGCCTCGGAAATTCACACATTTCTGTTTTCTGCGAGAGCCTCGCGCCGCCAGCCAGGCGGCCAATTGAGCCAAAACAGCCGCTGCCGAACAGGTGCCATGAGCAGCGAGCGAGTGAGTGATGAGCGCCAAGCATCGAGCACAGCCGAACTCATTTTCATTTGAGTTCAAAACGCACACCGCGCGGCTTCCACCCTCGGTTCCTGTGGCCGCGGGCGCCAAAGTGTCTACGCAAAAATGGAGCAAAGGGCAGACTGGTCAGTCGCGGCGTAAATGGGGTTGCACGTATCCATTGCCGCTTGTTTTGGTTGTCTTGGTGCCGTTGATAGGAGGGCTCTTTGTTTGCTGGCTGCAATCACGTTGATCATGAAATTGCTGATCTTTGTTTATTTTGTTGTTTTGCGATTGAGAAATTCTCAAAACCCTTAAGTGCAAATTGTGTGTTTTGAGTAAACTTTCGTACGTTTAGGGATTAATAGGCAGATGAGCGAACAGTTTTTCGGGTATTTTTAACTGTCAATATTACGTCTCTTCTCTACGTACTTCTTATGGAAATATTGAAATCGTATTTGTAATAAATGTTCCGTAACTATTCCCCAGTACAGTCATTGCCGCTCACCGTATTTGTATTCAAATTTATTCAAACTATTCCAAGGCTGAACACACCGCACCGCAAGCAATCCAACGAACACTCAACACACCCAACGCCAAATGCCATGTCAGATAAATTCCCATAGTGCAATTTTGAAAAGAGCAAACATTGCACTGCGCAGCTGCGAGCATTTCCACTCAGCTTGCGCGCTGTCGGTGGAGCAACGGTCAGTGAGCAGGGAGCGCCACAGTCGAGACGAGCAGTCACAATCTCGCTGTGACTGTAGAATGCACTCAAATGTCAAAAGCGAAACAATCACGTGACGGGCGACATGCGACGCCGTTGTCAGCAACACGCTCCGAGTCAAATCACACGGGTTGTCATTCATCGCGATGCAGCGGCGCTAAAGAATCGCAGCAGCATCACGGGGCGTCTTTAGCTGCCGCGCGTTGCGTGCCGCCCGCGTTATTGCTTGCAATCAATGCTGATGCCGGAGGCCGCCGGGTGGGCGAGTTCAATTGTCGCAACACCCTCTCGGCCTGGCGGTCGCCGATCGTCAGTGACATTTGGGCGGGTACGCGGGCGTTTTCAAGGTCTTTCAGCTGTGTCGCTGCGAGCAGTTGATGGGGCAGCAAGCGGTGTGCATATACAATACGGATATGTGTGTGTGCAACTATGATACGACTATTAGTTACATATACATTATTGTATTGTTATGCACTTTGATGCTGGTGCTGGTGTTATGGTGTTGGTGGCAAATGTCATGGGTGAAGGAGCAGCAATGCCGGCAGCGAGCGCACAATACTTTTCACTAATAAAAGTTCACGGCACCGGGAAAGCGCGCGTGCAACATTCATTTCGTTTTGCTGTGGTTAAATCGAAACTGATTTTTTGGTAATTTTTTTCGTTCATTTTTTACTCTTCTATGGGCATAACGCGTAAATAGAAACGAATGTAAGATGACTTTTAACCTTCTGCTGCCATCAAGATTGCTGACGTTGAATGACGTCTGCCAAGCAAAATGCGTTGAGATTTGCGTGAATACTTAATGCCGATTACCGCATTCACTTAATTAGTGAATATTTCCAGTGGAATTTCGGGCGTCGAATGGCGAGTAGGGCGCATGATGTGGAGTTAAATACCACCCCACCACCGTATTAAAAAACAATTAATACGAAACTGAATTGCAGAGTACACACTAGAAGCATCAAGCTTCCTCTATGTTATACTATACAGTGTCGGACAAAACATTTGCAACTACAATGCAATACTCATATTATTGTAAAGTTCAGAGTAATTTCTAAACATTTTCAGTTTTTTTCAATTTATATTTAATATTAAACATTCCAGCATGAAATATATACATAATTTTACCACATTACTTACATATTTAATATATTTACATGAGAAAGAAAACTAAAAATGCATATATTCAGAATGCGACAAAACAATTGCAACTAAAAGAAAATTCAAATGTTTTCACTAAATAAGCTAGTATTTCGATGCAAAACCGTTGTTTTCAATTACTGCTTTACATCGGCGGGGCATTGACTCAATTAAGTTGTTGACTACGTCCATTGGAATGTTGTTTCAGGCTTCCTGAACTCTCAGAAAAAAAATCGTCCTGATTTGGAACATTTGTCCTATCGATTCGTTGTTTGACGATTTCCCAAAGGTTTTCGATAGGGTTAAGGTCTGGGGATTGAGCGGGTCAACTCATAACATTAATTTTTTTCCGTTTGAACCACTTTTTCACCGTTTTTGAAGTATGTTTGGGATCGTTTTCCTGCTGGAATGTCCACTTTAGAGGCATTTCCCACTCGACATACGGAAGCATCACGGTATTCAGGATTTTTTTGTAGACGTATTGATCCATTATTCCCGTAATCCGATGGAGAGGCCCCAATCCAGCAACAGAAAAGCATCCCCAGACCATAACATGCCCACTATGTTTAACCGTCTTAATGCAGTACGGTGCTTGCAGGCGTTTACCTTTGGGTCGTCTTACACGGGACATGCCATCGCTTCCAAAAATATTTAATTTGGACTCGTCACTGAAGAGAACTGGCCTCCACTTACTTATTGGCCACGTTACATGTTCTTTTGCGCACTGCAACCGCTTTTGTTGATTACGCTTGGAAATCAGTGATTGTCTCGCTGGACGGTATGATCGCAAATCAGCTTCAGCAAGGCGTCGGGATACTGTTCTTGCAGAAATTGGAAGCTGCATTTCGTTTACTAACTGCGTAGAGCTCTTAAAAGGATTCGTTTTATCTCCCTGGTTATGGCTGCATCGGTACGTGCATCAGTTTTGGGTGGACGTCCACCTCGATGTACCACGGCGACGGTATTATCTGCACGATACCGTGAAATAATTCGCGAAACTGACGATTTATGTGCATTATCTTTCTGAGAATATCCTTTCTTAAAATCGTCTATAATGCGCTGGCGTAACGCTTCACCGAACTTATCAGGCGCCATTGTCTTTAACACTGATAATTAATTTATTTAAATTAATATTTGAACTGATCCGTCTGAAAATATTTCAGCAACTGACGTGGAATTTAATATTTTCTCTTAACTAGTTCAAATAACGGTAAAACACTTAAATATTTTCAAAAAATAAAAAATAAAATGTGGCACAGGCTACTAAGTTGCAAATGTTTTGTCGCACAGAATTTTGAATAGTTTTACAATTTAAATCGCATAAATGCATAGCACTCTAGATTTTGTCAAAAATGTAATTTATACTAATTACTGACATGTTTAGTAATAAGAAAAAATTAAAAGAAATTTAATACGTCCAGAAATTACTCAGTAAAAAAAGCAAATTGAACAATTGCATTGTAGTTGCAAATGTTTTGTCCGACACTGTATATTTATATCTACTTATCACCCAAGAAGTGATCAATATTGTTACGAATACTAAGTCTAGTGGGCTGTTACGTATCTCTGGATTGTGTAATTTGAAAATAAAACACAGTCAGTTTCTTAAACGCAGGCAATAAAATAAACCAACAGTCACTTTATTATTCACACTTTTACACTTTACTGTTCGTACACTTAAGTATTTGCTTAATTACTCCGCGTGGCAACTTCACTTGTCAAAACCAGACTGCCTCGCTGCGCCGCATCCGGCTGCCTTTTATACCTGTCAGGCCATCGCGCAGATCGTTCCCGCACATTCCGGAGTGGACTAAAAGTTTCCATCATTACCAGGTTGGACTAAAAGTTATTATCGCGGCCGTCGTTGCCAGATTGGACTAAAAGTTACTATCGCGGCCGTCGTTGCCAGATGGGATTATAGCACGGCACGTAGCGGTAGGGTTGCTTTCCACAGCGACAGACTGTCCTTTCGTTACAATATGAACTTTCGATAAGAGTCGGCAGCTCGTTTGTGTAATAATTACGCATGCCAGTTTTATCATTTTTGTCAGTTTTATTTATATCTTAGTTGTTAAAGATTGGAGACGTTGTGACAAATAAATATTTCACCCTGAGTTAGAGTAGAGGACTAGAAAGACCGCAATTTTCCATATCTACAAACACTACAGAAAAGTACTTATTGGATTTGGCTAATTGTAATTGTTGAACTAATTGTAGCACTCGATTAAAAAAATAAAAGTCATCAAAGCAAAAGTTGATAGAAATACTAAAGAGAATACAGATACTTAAAAATTAAAAACCGTAAAAATCACAACAATCGCCTTTTAGTGTTAAGTCATCGTATTTTTACCCCTTCGACCCCAAAGTTGCCTAAGAGCAGCTATATCTGCTATCGAGACACAGGGTGAAAAGAGAGAGAAAGGGTTAAAGAAGCTTGGTCGATGGTCGCATCAATTTTGTTTAGCCTTGAATGCGCGACACTGAGAACATTACACTAGAGCGTTATAACAAGTAAGATTATTCACAGCCATTCACAGGTAAATGGCTGGAAAGCTCAACTCCGGAACACCGATCACTAAGCGAATAGTTGAATCCACCAATATGGAGGTCGAAGCAACACGCGTCTTACCCCATCACATCCAACTAAAATGCTCAAAATTCACCTCTTTTATTATTTTTAATTTTTTTATTTCAGCCTTGGCCACCAATGTGCAAACATAATTCATGATATGCAAAAGCTTTAAGCTGCAGTGGCAAATCGAAAATTGCATGCAACAGTGCGTGTGTGTGTGTGTGTGTGTGAATAATCGGCTAAACCAGCGCAAATACTCCACATCAACGAACATAAGTACGCGCCCGTACGATGGCATTTGTATGAAAATTACAACCGCAGCAACAACAAAACGAGCAATAACACATACTCATTGAAAAGTAGGCAGCTAAAAGCAAAAAAATAAAAAGCATACAATTTCAAGCCAAAAGCAAAGCCTGTGCGAATCGAGCGAATTGCAAAAACCGCAAATACAAAATTCGAAATGAAACCGAAACAGCCATATTTGCATAAACACACACACACACACATACCGACACGAAAGCACTCACCACCCACACTTTCGAGCGCACAAATAAATGTAGGCGATGCGGACAGACCGCCCACGCACAAATGTGAAATTGGCAGGAATGGCAACGGGCCGCCTTCAATTCCCCGTGAATTGCACGATTTAACAGTGATTTGTTGTTGTTGGTGCTGCTGCTGGCAATGCTGTTTCGTTGCTTTGTTTATTTGTCCCTTTGTGTGCGTTTGCCATTCAGTTGCGCCTTTGTTGCGTCGACAGCGATCACGAATACCCTAAAGGCACTCGGTGGCCGTTCGTACCGACTTCCATGGCGAGGAGTTAATGTACTCAATAACTGGACGATTTTTTGATTTTTTTTATTATTAGTAAAGTTAACATTACAATCGAATTTTCATACAACAAATTTCTATGCAATGAAGTTTCTCGCAATCAAAACTAAAATCACTGATTATATTTTATAAAAATTTAAAACAAATATTATTTCTGTATAACGAGTTTTATTTGAATTCGATTTATGAAAGTTTGACTGTATTATACATTAGTGTTATTACAAATTAATTTAACCACACAAACAGCATATTCTGAAAATACCGTGGACAGAATAATCTGTAGCGGCCGGTGGTGTAGGGAAACTCCAGGGCGACCTCTACCAAGTACCGCCAGCAACTTGCTATTCTTTCACTAGAAATTAAACAAAAACAAAAAACCGTTTGCCCTCACGGTCACCGCGTTCCCGTCCTCCACCCGATTCCCTATGCGCTGCTGTTCAATGCGCCAATTCGAATGTAGATGACAAATTCAAAATGTTGCCGAATTCGTGTGTGCGGCGCATCCTTGTACACCGTTATTTTGTGTGTGTATATAGGTAGATGGCAAGGCGGATAGGTGGATAGGTGGTCTACTCACTTACTACTCGTTTGGTTGGTTACATAGATGAGACTGAGCAGTCATACAAACAAACGAAATATTAAAGCAGAACATCGGCAAACACAGCGACAGCTTCGGCCAACCATCGAGCCAGCTGGGCGAAGCAGGCCCAAAGGATATTCAAATGAATGAATTGGCCCGAGCAAGGAAATTTCATTTTAGTGTAAATCACACTGCTGCAATATCTATGTGTGTGTTTGTATGGGTGACTGCCTGCTTGTTTTACTTTATGTGTCGGTGCTCAGTTGTTGATTGCTTACAAGACAACGATGTGATGTTATATATTCAGCGTAGATGACGTTGTATTTTTCGGTTTCTTTCACCTCGCCACAACATTCCCTTGCTACATTCTGTAATAAGTTGGTTGGCCAGCGGGTACGGTGACCGTCTTTGATTCCCCTACAGACGAACATAAGCGTGCTGGCGTATGTGTGTGTGTGCGTTGGAACATACACAATTGTTGCATCTAATGTCAACAAAATGGCCAGCACTGATTACAAGAACGAGCGCGTTGAGCTCGTTCCACTGCGAACCCCAGCCATTATGTTACGTACACAATGTCATAGATCAACTATATCATTGGCCTTTTTCAATCTCTCCGAGAACTTTTCTGCATACGACAAGCAGAAAGAGCGGACGTCTGTTTTGGGGTACAAGCCACGTTTGTGTTAAAGCTTCAAAGCACAAATTTTAAGGAAGACCTTCATTTGACATGATTTGTTGATCACCAACTTGAATGCGCACGTTTTGGAATTGTTCATCTTAGTATGTAAGTCACACAAAATCTGCCAAAATCTACACAAAAATGCACTTACATCAACTTTTGATAGTTTTTGGCGCTAATTTTTACATCTTTGATATCTCTACACCAACAAGAGCTGCAGCCAAGGCACAACAACAACAAACAACACACCAACAGCCGACCACCAGTAAACCATAAGAGCTCAACAGCAAATTGCTCTGATTAAAAAACTATAATAAAAAGGAAAACGAAAATAACAAACCAGGGGCAATTACACTCACGACATGCGGCTAAATACTGCCTACAAATATTATACAACAACAACAGCCATTTGATGCCACTTGGCCGAGCAGTCGGTGTTGTTTTGGGGGTTTGTTCGTTGCTCATACGAAATTGTTAACAAATCCATGTCAAGAGGACTTTTCCGTTATCTGTTTTCATCCCATGTGCACAAATTGACATGTGGGCAACGCAACAGCGACACACACACACACCGACGCTTGGGCGCGCGCAAATGGTCAGCGCGTCGCAAGGACCCACGCAGCGAACATAAAATGTTTATGTGCGTCATTTTTATTTTGTTGTGTGCCGTCGTTACAGCAGCGAGCACAAGCACCCGCATGCATGTGTGATGCACGCACACACACGCGCACATGTACGAGTATATACCCACTCACACACAGACACCAATGGAATTGCTTTTGTAAGAGATGTTATCGGCTAAACGGAAGTCAATCGAATTACAGGACATTATGTTTAAATGGGCTCAGGTTTAAAATAACACCAACAACAATTGCAATAGCCACAGCAATGGCACAGCGAACGTGCGGAAGCATGACAACGACAACGACAATGGCACAAAGTAACAGCCATAACAATAATGGCGGCAGGCGTTCGCATAAAATAAGCGGCTGCCGCAGGAAATGTTGGAAATTTATGAGCGTACGAAGAAAACAAAAATAAAGAGCAAATAAACACACATAAAACAGAAAAATATTCAATGCACATTTGTAATGAAAATGAGCGAAAATGTTGTGAAACAATCAGCAGAAAAGTAAGCATTAACATTCTATGGAATCTACGGTTTTCGCAATGCAATTTGTTGAAAGTTCAGAACGAAACTTTAAGCTGTGTCTATATGCAAGACAAAAGTATAAAGTAAAAGTAGAGAGCGAAAGCAGATAGAAGAAAGAAGAAGCAATAACTGATGACGAGCAAAAAGCAAAACTACTTTAAAGAGATCTTCTCTAAGTTGAAAAGATCACAGGAAGAAGGCAGGAAATCGAAAGAAGAAGATTGAAAATCAGTGATAAGGGTCTCAATACTTCCACAAACATTTTTGCACAGCTAGAAAGAGAAATTCCGAAAACAAATAAATTCCTGCCGGCGGTTGTTTATGGCATTTTCTCATTTAGTCGCTATTTTTTTCGCGTTCATCCAATTCTCTTTTATAATTTAACATCACAATTTAGTTCTTTCTTTGCCGAGGGGTAATAAAACCACCTGCAGCAAACAGCAACTATATAGAACGAGAGAAAATTGCAAACATCCACACACACATTGGATGGCACTTGGTACGTGCATTGGAGATCATCTGTGTTTGCATGTGTGCCGCGCCTGTGCTGGTTGTTGCTGCTGGGTGGCACGTGGACTCGTGCGCCCATACACTTAATGTGCGAATTTATGTGTTTGCGGCACGTTTGACAGTGGAAATGGAAGATGAATGCCGAAACGTCGACCACAATATGCTCGTTGAATATTTCCGATTGTCAGAGGAATCTTGAATTTGATTTTGTCTCTGATATGATGAAGCGAACGTAATCGGATTATGTTTGGTGGTGAAGACAATTAAGTGATACATTTAATGTCCATTCCAAAAAAAGATTTAAGAAAATAGGAAAAAAAATATATAAACTTTAATATTCGTTGACTTTTTCCAGCTTATTCCAATAAGGACACCAACTAGTTGTTGTTATATTTTTTAAATGCTCAAAATTGTTACCCGTAACACGATTTCTTTCTGCAACTTACATTCGAGTGGTTCGATTGTGCTTTTCACCTTTACGTCCTATGCAACTCATCCGCACTCACATAAACACACACACACCGACGACAGTGGGTACCAACACACATGACGTGCATTCGCTTTTCATATATATAGTTGAAACAAAAAGCAAAATAGAACAGCAACTGAAAGGCAGGTAAAAACAACAAACGCTCACAAAATGTCAGTAACCGAAAATCTATTTGTTGCCCCTGACCTGAAAAATGTGTGAACAATAAATTTTACCGAAGCTGAAGTTGGGTATTTTGGGCGAAACGGCAGCGTGCGCCGACCATGAGGTGAGCGCAACAAGGGATCGACCGTTCAGAGAGTTTATTTGTTTGTTTGCTTGTTTGTTGTTAGACGAGTGCATGCTGCTTTTTTATATTCGTTTACATTACATATATGTACACACATTCAGTACATGCATAGATATATATACTAATTTTTTTCTGCTTTGTCTGTGCTTCCGAAATTTTGTTTACGAAGATTTGCCAAAATGCCAGATTTATATGAGATATGCACACATTCGAATCGGTGTATTAACCAGGCGAGCATATCTACCTCTACTCTCGACACAATACACATTTGTGTGATTTGTTGCTCGCCGTTCAGTGTTGTGGCGCGGCAGTTCTCCCGCTTGTGTAACGCGAGCTGGCAAATAGTTTGCTGAGCTTTGTTCAAAAAATTCTATATGGAAATAACTAACTATGTGGGTTTTTGTGTGTTGGTGTGATCGACAACTTTTTGATGCGAACAAGTTTATATGCAAATTGTGAAAGTTACTTTCTATGCTGTGCTCTACCGCCTAGTTTGTATTCGATTTTACTCTCTCTCTTTCTTTTGTTTTATCTCTTAGCTCATATAAACCATACTTTATCCTCCGTTTCTTAATTTTGCTAACAAAAATGAGAATCCTTTATATCCCATTTCTTGTCTCCGCCTTTGGTGCGTTTCCTATTTGTTTCGTATCTTCTTGCTCATATTTCCTCTACCTTTTACATATGTATTTCCTGTGTCTTGTACCATTTTTCTTCCCCATTCATTCTTAGCTCGTATCCCCTCTTTTCTAACCTCCTTTCCTTACACTATCATTCGCCTGCAACCAATCATCTCCTACCATATTGTAACCAAAAATGGCAGCACTAACCGAAACCTAACCCAAAACATAGTCATAACCGCAGCAGCATTCGTTTCTCCAGCCACACTGCTAAACTTGCTATGCGTTATTGCTGTTGTTGTTGTTTTTGTTGGCATTATATGCTCTTGGTTCAGTCATTATAAATAGTTGCTTAGTTGCTACTGTTGTTTTGCGGTTGCAGCTGATGCCATGACTGACGCAGCGATTGCCTGACGGCTGCTGCCACTTTGTTGCGATATCCATTCGATATGCACGCGTCGGCATGTGTCTCTGGTTCGTTCTTATGAGATCACGCTTTCACGTACACTCGCATATCGCTGTGCATGTGTGTGTGTGTGTGTGTTGGGTTTGTATGTGTGCGTGCGTGATGTTTTCTATTAAATTTGCATGTTGCATTCTGACTGGTTTCCGCCATTTGCCTGACGCTGTGATTTTCACTTCAGCAGCGTCATAATTGCTGCGGTTCTCGACAGCATTTGCCAGTTTCCGCACAGTCACGCGTCCGCACTTAAGTTTCGCTCCATTTTGTGCGACAGCCGCAATTCATAAAATGTCCGCGACACTCATCGCTTCCACTTTCACATTTGAAATTGTTTGGTGCGCAATTTTGATGGATGGCAAACGTTTCGGCGAAATGACTCGCAATTATGCCAGCAATATTTCACTTTTAATTCGATGCTGGGCGTAGCGGCAGCGGCAACGGTAACAGCAACGTGACTTATGCGACACTTGGGAGCATCGCACGTTACGTCAATCGATCAATGGAGTTGCGCAGAATTTTCCGCAATTGAATTTGCCAACAAAAGTTTAATGCAATTATTTGCATATTTTTTGGCGCTTGAATGAATATGAAAATTAATGAAATCGAATGCCGGCAATTGACAGAAAATAAACGCAAATGAGAAAACATGAGCTGAAAAGGGCTAACAACCGATGAAATCGGAAACCATTAGAAACGAATGTAGTAAAAGAATGATGAGTCTGTGAAAACCCACAAATGGAGGAGAAAACACAACTGAGTTCGTTCGAAAAATGGAACTGAAATCGCTGTTTAGTTAAATTTACTCAGCATAATTTTTTATTTATTTTTATGAGGAAAGTACATACATGTCACATGTTAAAATGAAGAAATTTTAACTGAAATCTTCAAGCAGAAACACTGTTTGCTCAACCATCAAAGGCGTCATCACACCTAAAGGCAATCAGATGCATGCAGACTGCTCTGGTGCACCGTTGTGTCTTTGAGTATCGACACACACCGTAATTTGTAGCTCATGCCTTGCCCCGTCCTGTTGACATAATTGCAGTTATAATGCTTTATGCCATAAGAGTCATCGTGTTGCTGGTGGAAAACAGGTGGAATTGTCGGTGTTGCCAGCAACAGCAGCAGATAACATCATGTACAGGCACACCGCGGCGCCCAGCACAGCATGCCAACACACTGGTGCCGGTGCATGCTGCTCCGATTGACACTCTCGAAAGCCCTTTAAATGAAGCATTAAAAATTCAAAAAGCCGCTTTTGCAAGAGCCGCCGAATGCCCGCCACTGACACCATTATCCGTTTGCAACATTTGCTGCCGGTCGGCATCGACGTCGCAGTGTTTGGGGCACGTGGAAGCTTATGCAATTTTGAGCATTAGCTGTTGAATGCCACATGAGGCGCCCTAACCCTTAACCCTTGCCAGTCTACGTCTGAAACTATATTTATGAAAATCTTACACAGAATTCGTTGGCTTAATGCTTTGCTTTCGAATCACAACTACCAGATTAAATTCCACCAAATTATGCTCGAATTCGCATTTGAAACCTTAAAGAATGTTTTAAAAGTTTCTGTTTTTCAAGCACATTTACTACACGGAAGCAGCGACAACGTTCCGCCAACATTTGCCGCGCCCGACGTGTCAGGATTCAGAATTCAATTCAACTGCGAACAAAAAAAGCGCCAAAAGTGAATGAGAAACCAGAAAGGAACGCACAGCAAACAAGGACAAATGACAACGAGTGAATCGGCGGAGAATTGCGCGGGGATTCAGGCAGCCATGGCAAATGGCTTGAAAATTGCGCGCACATCGATCACGCGCAGAATTTTTAAGCGGCAGCGTTCGCCGCGCCAAACTGTGCCAAAAGTGATTGCAGCAAACCAACGCACAACCGACACCGCTGCAACACTTGGCATTGTTATTTCTGTCTATCGCTCAATTACACATCCCACAAGCATGTGAAGTGCACAAATTCGGAAATCGAAAGCAAACAACGCCGCGAAAATCAAGTATGCAACAATCCAGGTCCCCCGACAATTCGCGGTCGAAAACGTGCGTCACATAACCAACAACGCATCACTTACCGGCGCTCATAATGTGTGTGTGTGTGTGTGTGTATGTGCAACTGAGGCAAACGATTTACATGGGGAAACAATCGACGGTCTTGGGGCAGGTTGCGATATTTGCCGCTTGATGACTTCTTCGGGCTATTGACATTTCGGAGGCAACGACGCAATTTTGGGTCGCGTGTGCGGCGCCCACATAATAACACATACTTATAAGTATAAGTATGTGTTTGTTAATGATGTATATTGGAATTGTTGTTGTTTCAACTGGTTGGACAAAGAGTCAAAATACAAATGCCATACGGCTTCATTGGCAATTTAAATTGTGCTGCAGGATTGCCATGGAAATTGACGCTAATTAAATCGTTTAATTTCACATGAATTGTTATGCATTGTGATTTTGAGGCATACTTTTGGGATAAATAGAATAGCTGACTACTCATAAACACCCTGCAGTTGTAGACCATACAACTTTGAACTAAATTAGTCCCAAACGCCTGTGAGTACAAATCGCAGTGCATACTTTCAGGATAACTTTAATTGCTTCTATTTGCTTGAAATATGCTGCCTACGCTCCTAAAATCCATCTGCAAATATTTGCTCCTATTCTCTGCTCAAGGCACATTTATAAGCGCATATGTATGTATGTACATAGGTGCTATATTTGTACACATTTTTTATTAGAAAAGATATAATAATAATAACTGTCAATTGATTCGTTTCGGGCAAACACAAATGTCACAGCTCTCGAGGGCATTTCGAAATGGATTTCGTGCGACTTCTCGCATCGCCCTCAAGTACGTTTGCATGGCATATTTACATTCAATTATTATTGTTATTGTTATACCGAAGTACGAGTATCACCGTGTTTTTTTAACGCTTACATAAACCATTCAGGGTGGCGCTTAAAATTTAATATGAAAAAAGCACTTGCTGCCTGCTACCACTCGTGAGTGTATAAAAAGATAAAATTGAGAATAATAAGGACACATGGCAAATCCGCACGTACTCCTTTTTGTGATAAGAGGAAGAACCTGCTCGAGCTGTTTGCTTGCATTTGGGTTTTAATTTTCACTTTTTCCTTTCCTGGCCAGGGACACGCATGGCCGAGGCTCATGTGCAGCGCACATTGTACAGTAAATCAAAGTTGGAGAAAATCGGCTAAAATTCAAAGAGATATTCTGTCTAAGCTACCAACTACAAGTTACGCAGATATGCAAAAGAGAAGATAATAGTGTGAGAAGTGGGTAGGACACAACCAGATCAAGGCGGGCACAGAAGGATGAATAAAAGGGGAAAGAAGAGTTGGCATTTACAAGAGTGACAGAGGATTGTAAATTAAAATGGAAAAGGAAAAGGATGGCATGCCAAAGTGCGAGGACGATATTAACAACAAAACTTTCTATGCTTTTAAATATTTATTTTCATGAGTATGTTAGCCGACATTTGTCAATACCTTGAAATAAAGTGTCAGGCGCAAAGTTTTGTTTGACGCCGCTGCGAAAGCCAACTCAGATTTTTACTAAGAAGTAAAATTGATTGGATATTTTTTCACAAATATAAAACAAAAAACTCTAAAAAGACACTGCAGAGAGCACTGCATCCTAACCTTAATCTAACCTTCTCACCTTAACCTATTTTCTCATTTCATGTTCTATGTATAAGGAAGCCTTCGCAGTCACCTGACTTAACCTAAGTGCAACCTCAACCAACCCAACTTCACTTACGAGGAATGACATATTTTCTGGAATGACATATTTTCGCTTGCACTGGCTCCACTGTGCAGCTGTTTGAGTGCACTGTGAGTCCTTGAAAATTGCCACGCATTGCTGGCTGCTGCCATGCGCTTCTAATGCTGCCAACGCGCCGAGTCAACGCAGCAGCAGCACGCCGCGCACTGCTGATGCAACTTCCAAGTGTCCTTGCGGAACCTTTAAATTAATTTAAACAAAAACGGCAACAACTGCAGCAACCGAACGCGTGCTGCATCAACGGGAATTTTACTTTTCGATTGTCGTGCTGCACTTTTATTCGTGTCGTTTGTGCGCATTTAATTTTGTTTTACATACCAACCGCCCATTCCCCGCCCACCACCGGTCGTTGTACACTCAAATTTTGTGCACATTTGCACGTTCGCGATTTTTAAGGTCAACGGGAAAAGCGCAAAGGATGATAGCTTGTCTACGTGTGTGAGAGAGTACGTGTGTGTTTATCAGCAACGTCCTGTTTCTGTTGCCTTTGCGGCCTTCCAACTGCCACCAAATTCAACTACGAGCTAAAACTTTTACTTTTCTTCAAGCACATCCGCGCCGCCCACCATTTGCCGCCTGCTCTGTGCGAAGAAAGTTGCAGCTGTGTGCGGCCGAGCAGCAAGTCAGATAAGAGATTATTTCGCACGTAGACCCGTTAGACTTTGCTGGCTGGCTGCCTGACTGACATTTCGTGAGATGTGGCGCGATAGAGATGTGGATTTTTCCTCGAACTGGAGCGCAGACATGCAGCCTCGGGCCTGTTGGTGTGTGGGCACATTCGCGTGACACATTCGTTGTGCTGTGCGTTTCCGCAGCCGCCCGCATGTCGCTTCGAAGGAGCCGGAAGGGCCGCGGCGCTCGACACCTGCGACATTTTGCTATGTAAACAACAGGCAACAGCAACACCGCTGCGCCGAACATATTACAAAATGTAAAGTATTAATGTAGACATTCAGGTAAATTTGTAAGGTGGTTATCCGTATGTTGCGCACGGCTCTCATGTAAACCTTACGTTAAGGTCTCTGAAGCTCCGTGAATTTGTGTTTCAACTATTTTCCTCTACAAGTCCACCCAACACTGTTGCTTCAGATTCTACTGACACGTCAACAAATGCAACAACATTCCCTTAGTTGTTGTTGTTGTTGTAACTTCTTTGATATTCGCCAATACCTGAAATCAGATTTCGCCTGAATTTTGCAAATTCGTCCTTGAAATTGTATGATTTTCCCTATTTCGATTTTCCTCCTACCGGTTTTCGTCCTTAGGTATTTTTTGTTTGTTTGTTTCGAGATTGTTTGTTGTGAGCTGTTCCGCAGCCTTGAGGCGACAATGTCGGGAAATTGCCATTAGGCAAAAGGCGATGGGGTTGTGGGCAGACTTGAGGTATATTGATTTTTTTGGTATTGCAGCAATTTAAATTGGAAGAAATGTTTGTACCTGCATCACTCACGTTAAACTCTCGCGTGGCTGCAACTATCGCAACGCTGCCGCACAAGTTAAATCATTTTTATATTAACATAAAAACCGCCAAAACCAAAATAACGCAACACATATTAAACATAATTCAAAATGTAATAAATGTTGTGGCGTCTGCGCTCGTTTTACGCCCGCGGGATGTGGGCCCACATAATTTATATGCAGACGAATACGATCAAAGATGTTCATTTCATTTCGGTCTGTGTGTGCGCGTAGCTGCGACCCAGCCCACATCACACACGGTAAAACAGAGTCCCAATTGCATACACACACAATCACACACACACACACACGACAGGGGACAGTACAATTACATTATCTCTTTTTCGACGCTGCACAGTGATTCGTTACATAAACAAAATTAAAAAAATGTATAGTCTCAGAATTTAAAAATTTTGATGTTATTGAAAGGTAAAACTCCAACTAAGAAAACCCCAAAAAATCTGTACAAAACATTAAAAGTTGAAACTTTTTTCACAAAAAAATTTAAACGCACATTTTCTGTTTTTTAATCTATTAAGTAACCAAAATTGTAAAAATACATGGCTACCACGATGTTGCAAAAACTTTCAATATGGATTAAGAAATGATGTGGCCATTTTCGTTTTTAATGTTTTCTCAAAATTTGCAAAGCTGAGGCTTTTACATCACATTAAATTGAAAATATTTTTTTTGATTAAAAATCAGAAAATTGGCAAAACTTAGAGGCAAATATCGAAAAAGTATGTGAAAGTATGTTCCTGGATTTTTTTTTTCATTTTAAGAAGCATTCTTTCTTTGTCGGATAATGTAATTACATCCTCCGATATCTTCCAATCTCAGAAAATAATTCAATTTGAAAAGTGGTCCAAACACCTATTTTTCGACAAAATGTATCCCTGAAAGTATGTAAGTAAGTATCAGCACGAAAAATTAAAAAATCTGCACAAATGCAAAACATACATCTTTTATTATCGTTTTTATTGCAAAACCAGAGGGTCTGTTACTCTTTGGAAATAGATCTACTAGGTCGCACTGCTTTATCCCCACCAATAATAATAATATTCTTTGGAATTATCAATGTTAACGTTACCGATTAAATGTAAAATTTGAATAATCTAGCCAACACGTTTGGTGCTATAGCTCACCAAAAATTACAAAATTTGCGAATTTCAGTCTCAGAAAAACAGTTTTAAGAAAAACAAAATGGAGATTTCAATTCAGCAGACCATGATTAACTAGTATACCAAATTTTATAAACGGACCACTCCTTCTAATTTTGTCCCGCGGTTGTATGGAGTCGACTCACTGTGCGCTGTTTAAAATCTTTGTTTATTTTTAATTAACAATATTTTCTTTGTTGAGGGGTTTTCAGAAGCAAATTGACACTCAGCGGTGTGCCATTTTCTGCTGAGGTAATTTTTATATATCGCTCCTTCGCTGCAATAACGTCATAACTCAAAACTACATCATTCCGAGAAAATTCAATTTTAAAATCTACCATTACAGGCAGTTCAAGGTATCAACAAATTTTTCATGTCGTCTTGTGAGCAAAGTATTGAATATTTTACAAAAAGGTTTTGACAGATAAAAGATCATATGCAGATACACACAGGGCTGCCATAAACTGAAAACATTTTTTTTTTTAGTTATGACGTTCTTGCAGCGAAGGAGCGATATGTATTTCAGTGTTTGCAATGGCCGCAAAGCGCCTCCGGCTAGCGGTCAATCAAGAAATATAAGTCAACACGACTACTCTCAGCTTCGTTTGCCATATGTTCCAAGCTCACTATTTGTGAGTTGATCCGATCTTTGGCCAAATTTGTGAATCCATATTTAGGCAGCCAAGGCACATGTGTCATGTTGAACAGCTTAAAACCATTGAAAAGCGAATGTCCGTTTGCTTCTTTACTGCTTTACTGTCGTCCCCATTTGTGTCTTTGATTTGCTCTGACAAGCTTTAAGCGCTTAATTTGTGCTGTTATAAACATTTTATGCATTTATTTCGACCCACTACCGCCTCCATTCCAGCTTTTATTACAATGCGCCAATGCGTGTTTACCTCGTGGATCCTGGCAGCCGCAGGTCTAACACAACAACAACAATAGTGGGAGCTCCTGTACGTTCAACCATTGTATTTCCTTCTATTCCGTGAATCCTTTCGGTTTATGGCTTAATTCTGTCCTGCCCGACACGCTGCCGCCGCACTCAGCCACCGAGAATCTGTGTATTGTTGTTAAGTGCTGCGCGGTGCCGAACGCTGTGTGTGCCGCGACATCCTATGGTTGTTTAGTATCCTTAAACATTTTATGTATTTTCATTCTGTTTCATACTCGTTCTCGTTTTAAAAGAATTATTTTTTCAGTTGTTGTTTTGCGCTGCAATTCCTCTTGCGAGCGCGGCACTTCGCGCGCGGCAGCTGAATATTTAATAAAGCGCTTTTTAGCAGCTGAACCTCGTAATGCGCTTTAAGTTGGCGCGCAACCTCGGGTCAACTTAAAGCGTTCGCGGCGTTTAGCTCCACTTGGCTTCGGTTCGGTGGTATTTAATTGTTTGGTGTCATTCCGCCATGCATTCGCCGCTCACTGTGCTGTCCGTCTTCCTGTCTAGACACAGTAATGCTTAGCGTCATGTGATGTGGCGTGTTGATAGCTGAAGCCGTGCACGTTTTTCGCATTTGCTGCAATGTTTCCAAATTTTCGTTATTTTTCACATTGCATTTTATCCACACCTACGTGTATCTATATGTATCTACATACATATGTATGTAAATGAATATTAATTAGTGCTTTATGAATTATGAATGATTAAAGCTGCTAGAATATTCATACAAAAATATTTGCTTCCGAACATGGCTCAATAATTCTGTGGCCGTAAGGAATAACAGCCAAAGTCGAGTTTATGAAGTTTTCAGGAGAGCACTTTTAATTTTTGATTTTGCTTTAGCTTTAACTAGATAAATTAAAACGTAAAACAATTAACACGTAAAACATTCACTTTGTAGTAGTACATTTGAATACAACGAATGCAACGGTGGTAATAACTCAATTTTGTCTTAACTCGACTTTACCTGTTATTCCTTACGGCCACAGAATTAGCCATGCTTCCGAAAATAAAAATTGCACCACGATGAATATTTCTTTCTTTGCTTTGATTTCCGCAATCAGAACTCATTCAAATATTATCTCTTTAGGAGTAGTCAAGAATTTTACTCTTTAAATTTCTCAAAATTTTGCTTTTGCAAATGATAAATTGAAGCCATCTGGCAGCCCGCTGTTCGCGGAATGGAGAACGGAAATCGTGTTTTTTCCCAGCCATCAGAAGTAAAAGAAACTAGAGATGGCACTCGGTTGATTGTTCGAACATCGTTCAACCAATGACCAGCACTGTACGGTTGGTAGCACTGCAGCGACAAAACTGCTTCGCGCTTTTCACGTATTTTTCGCCTTTGCTTTGTGTGTGTTTTTCGTTGCCATCGTCTTTTGCCAATTTTCTTTTCGCCACCGCCGTGCCGCTTGTGCTTGCTTTGCGTCTGCGGTTTTACACGCGTGGAAATTCATTGAAAATCGCAGCATTTGGCTGAAAAATTGCAAAACCCCATCGAGCAAACGGACAGTCAAAGTTAAGTTTAGTTGCGTGCGTGCGAATTCGGCAGAAGCTTGTAAGAAAGTTGCAGCCGAACTGCAATCGACAGCAGAAAAAGGTGGTGAGCGAAAAAAAAACGCCGAAGGAGCCAGCAAGCAGGGGGCAACGGCATTGCAAACGTTGTTGCCAAAAGAAGGCGTTGGATACACACCGCGCAGCAGTAGCCCAAAGCCACAGCCACAGGAAGCGACCAAAGCGCACTCGGCGAGAAGACGAAAGCGGAAAAAATCAATTCTCGCAGCAATCATTAGAGAGGGGGCAGGCAACATTGTAGGTGAGTACGCGGTGCAGTACACAATGCGGCCGGCTGCCGCACGCCAACTGCCCGGCCCCCACGTCACTCGTGTCGTTCATTAATCAATAAAGCGCTTATCTATTGCTCTTATCTTCCCGCCGCCATCCGCCGGGCCGGCGCTGCGCGTACTTGTGGCAGGCAGACGAGCTGCGTGTGTTGTTTTGTGTGAAAATTCGCTGCCGCCGCATCCTACGACAACGCCAGCATGGGAGCGTATCTCTCACAGCCGAAAACGGATAAAGTGTCCACGGACGAATTCAACGATCTGCTGACCGTCGGCGCCAGCTCCATGCAAGGTTGGCGCAATAGCCAAGAGGTGAGTCGGTCACTAACAGGTCTTTGCTTTCGCTTTTAATTTATGACCAGATGAGCTGCGGGTAAAAGGGTGGCTCCATTTTCCGCCGAAAAAGAAACATTTTCAAGCGTTTCAAGTCGAATAAATGAAATCATAAAATTCGATGTAGCGAGAAAAAAATAGATAGAAAGAATACACAGTGTTAATGCAAATTTAACACGTTGACGTTAATAGAAGAGTACAACTTCAGACTCAGCACTTAGTTATGGGCAGCAAAACGGTCTGAATGCGAGATTACGAGGCGAAATAGTAATTTCCCTTGATTTTCTTCTCTTATCTGAGCTGTAATTTCAATGTCAACTCTCCAGAAGGGATTATTGCAAAAATATATTCCAAAAATGAACTCTGTCAAATCCAAATACACTTCTTCCATTTCGCAGGATGCTCATAATTCCATCTTGAACTTTGATATCAACACCTCATTTTTTGCGGTGTACGATGGCCACGGCGGTGCTGAGGTGGCCACCTACTGTGCCGACCGACTACCGCAGTTCCTCAAGGAGCTGCAGTCCTACAAAAACGAGGAACTTGAGCTGGCCTTGAAGGAGGCGTTTTTAGGTTTTGATCGCACGTTGCTGGAGCCACAAGTGGTAGAGCTGCTAAAGGTACTCGCGGGCGAGAAAAACTTAATGGACGGTGACGACAGTGACGCGCACGATGACGACGAGGATGTCGAGGATTTGGTGGAGTTGCACGAGGAGAGCAATTTGCCGCTAAATGAAGTTTTGGAGAAGTATAAGGGTGGCGGCCTTTCCATGCCATCGCTGAAACGTGTAAAGGATGGCGCGGCGGGAGCCAAACCTCAGTCGCCGTATCTGCGTGGCAGACGTGCCGCAGCAGTAGCAGCCGACGCGGCCAATAAAGCCGTCATGGATCCAGACGCCAAGCCGCAGGGCTCGTCTACGTCAGCAGCCGCCGCCGCTGCAGCATCCTCGATTGGTAGATCCTGGCAGTGCAAACCAATAATGGTGGCGCTAATTTTGGTTTTGCTTATTTCAGATGCCGGTCCGAGCTCTTCGAATGCCACCGTGGTTACAAAAATGGACACCGACGAACCTGAAGAGGACTCTACTGTCAGTAGCAGCAGCTCCAGCGCCAGCAAATCGAATAACAATAACAACAATAATAATAATAGCATTGCCACGGAAGCTGAAAGCATCAAAAGCAGCGCCGCCGAGGCACAGAATGTCACAACAAATGGTGCAACCCCAGCCACATCCACCACCGCATCGTCAACAGTAGCTGCAGCAGCAGTAGTAGCTGCCGCCAATTGCGTCACCGCACCAGACTCTTCACACATGAAGGAAATCGAACAGAACGGCAGTGTGACTTCGTCGCAGACAAAATCCTTAAAAGCCGATGTTTCGACCACTGGTGGCGATGTGGACGCTATCGTGTCGGGCTCAAGTGATGTTGGCAAACGCATACAAAACGGCACCGTCGGTAGTACATCATCAACGCTGGCTGCCAGTAAGAGCGTCGCTGATGCGGCAGCTATTACATCAACCAGCAAGGAAGCCAAAAGAGGCAAGAAAATGGAGTCTTTCGGCGAAGATGAGTCCACAGACGATGATGCTGACTACGATGGTGAGCAGAGCTAGCTTGGTAAAATAACTTTGTAAATAATTGCGCGTCTTTTATGTTGTAGCTGAAAATTCGAGCGCCGAGGAAAACGATGTGTCGCACGCGCAAACTTACTCGTCAGAGGATGAGGAGGCGGAGGATGGTGAGCACATCATTTTTATCATAAAAATATTGATTTTATAATAATAATTTTGGATTTCAGCTGACAACTCCAGCGTCGATTACTCAACGGATGAGGAACTGGAAGAAGATGATGGTGCGTTTAGTTCGCATAATCTGTTATAAAGATTTTAACTTGCATATTTATGTTCAATTCTTAGACGAAGATGAAGACAACATAGTGGCCAATGAAGAGTTTTGTGCTAATATGATTGAGGAGCCCGGCAAGGACAGTGGCTGCACTGCTGTGGTGGCGCTGTTGCGCGGCCGTGACTTGTACGTAGCCAATGCGGGAGATTCGCGCTGTGTGGTTTGCCGCAATGGTGTGGCAGTCGACATGAGTTTGGATCACAAGCCCGAAGATGAGGAGGAGTCGGACCGCATAGTCAAAGCCGGCGGACGTGTGACCCTGGATGGGCGCGTCAATGGTGGTTTGAATCTGTCGCGCGCTATTGGAGATCACGCCTACAAAATGGTAAAAGCAAATCACCATTTTAAAAGCAAATAATATCTGCAAAATTCTTATTGTTATATTTTATAAAAATTAGAATTTGGAACTGCCCGCCGAGGCCCAAATGATATCCGCTTTGCCCGATATACGCAAACTGATTGTTACGCCAGAGGACGAATTCATGGTCTTGGCTTGCGATGGTATTTGGAATTTCATGACCAGCGAGGAGGTAGTGCAGTTCGTGCGCTTGCGTCTGAAGGACGAATCAAAGCAGATTTCGGAAATCTGCGAAGAGGTAAAGAGTCTTCTTGTAGCGATTTACTTAGAGCCGCTCTTGACTAACACTGCATGTTTTCAGCTGTTCGACCACTGCCTGGCACCGAACACCATCGGCGATGGAACCGGCTGTGACAATATGACCGCCGTTATTGTACGCTTCAAGCCCAAACTACTCGAGATGCCCACTAAGATCAATCCCGCTGAAGTGGTGGGCGACGCGGCCACCGCCGATACAAAGCAATTACCGCAAACATCTCTGAAACGTTCCGCTTCGCCAGCATTAGACGACAATTCCAACAACGAAGCCGAAAATGCCAATAAAACCAAACGCTTGAAGACTGACGAGGACACGTCCTCAACTACCACCTCAACCAACACGACAACGGCCCCACTCACAGTTGCGGCCACGGCCAGCAGCACCGAAGCGGCGACCAGCAGCAGCTCCGCGTTGTTGTCGTCCTCAATAACAAGCGCGGCAGAGGAGGCGGCAGCCGTGAATAGCATCGTCGTTGAGCAGAAGGAGTGCGACAGCGAAGCAGCCGGCGCAGGCGGTGATGCTGCGGCCGCTGTGTCTTCGACGTAAATGCGCGCAGCTATTCGATCTTGCAGGATCCCTTAGCCACAGCATTAATTTTTAGCGAAGGACAACATCTGGCGCAAAGCTGCGGAGTGCAAGTTCCTGGCTCTGCACAATTATTAATGAGAAATGCATGTTTTAACTTTAAGGAAATCATTCACAAACACGACTCGGCAATCCATACTCCACACAACAACCAAACACACCAGCCCTTGTTTATGATGATTCTTAATTTACACAATGCTTAATATTAAGATTTTAAAGCGAAGCAACAAGTTTCCTCCAATAATTAAAAGAAGTTTGACATTTTGTACGATTATCAGCGTGGGCAGTACACAACCCAGGCGTAGGGAGTGGTTCACACTCACTGAACTGGCAATTATTCGCTACGTAGTCATTTGCCCACCACAGGACATGCATATGTATGAACGCCCGTAAATGTCCTTGCGATGCACGCTTTGTTCCAGCCTCCAAACACCACCTCACCGCCCCTTCACCGTGAGCACCGACTCTGCGGCATTAGAGTAGTTTGTGCGAAAGTGTGCGACGATCGCAAGCAACAGCTGGGCGTTCCATTTTCGTAATGTGTATTTTGTAAAGCAAGCAGAACACAGTAAAACAGGAATAGTAATTTTACTTTAATGATTGATCGATGCATAAATATATATTACAATGAAATGGAAGTAAATGAAATAATAAAATTCGATAAGTAAGATACAACAGTTACCAGTAGTGGCGGGGTTTTATTGTATTTAAAGTTGAAACACGCAGCTATGGATGGTGCAGGTTATTTATGGAAACTAGATGTAAGTGCATTCAAAACCTTAAAATAAAGCCAAAATAAACATTTCCAGGACAAGGAAAACTAGGGTCAGTTGAAGGAACTGTAAAAACATCAGGTATTGCACTGGTGATCAGCAACTCGCTCTTTAAAACCCACGAAGCGCAAAGAAGTGGTGTTTACGTTTACCCCGGTGTTGTTTACATTTCCCAAATTATTTTTAAAATTCAGGGGTAAAAGGAAACGGAGTGAAAGCCCTGAAGACACTCGGGACTTCGGTATCTAGGTGTACGTATTTTTCAAGGTGTCCAAACTTTTGAGGAGCATCACCTCAATCTCGTCATTTTGTTGGTAGATTGTATAACGTATATGTATTTGAAAAGTATAGTTAAACTCCTATCCCTCTCAAACTTGATCAGTAGAAATTTACCTTTTGTAAGCCTAGCTGGATCCGCGGATTCCAGCTCCACCTTCTCATCTACATCATCAACTTCAAACTCCTCATTCCATGCACTATCATCTTCATAGACAACGTCTTTTCCATTTGAAGAGTCCTTTGAACTTGTTCTTTTTGTTAGTGTTTTCTATGGAAGCGGTTTTTTAGATTATAAAACAGACTTTCTCTTGGGCTTAGGGGTTTTGCTTGCTTTTTTTTTTTGCTTGCTTCCTTGAGTCGCTTAAGAACTTTGTTCAAAAAGTCAAAACTTCGCCATACTTCATTGGCTTAAGTTTTGGTATTTGCTTTTTTCCTTAATAATAATGTCATTAATAGTGTTTTCTACATCTTTTACGTGGTACTCTACAAGTGGCTTCTTCCTTACATACGTTCATGGTATTCTGATCACTGGAAATGATACGAACTGGGAAGGCTCTTAGAAAAAAATGTCTACATTTACCCCAAAAAAAATGTTTACATTTCCCCCACATGTTAAAAATTATTGAGGGAAATGTAAACACGAAAAAAGGAACAAAATGACTGCAAATTTAAGGAACATCAAAAATTGTATTTCCTTACACTCTAAGATTGATAAACAAAGTAACAATATTACAAGAATTTTTAGTTAAAGCACTTTCACACACAAATTAAAAAATACTTAATAAATAAATAAATAAATACTTAAAAAAACTGATTTTCACTTTTAGAACACACGTTCTCTTTGAGGCTAAAACTTTCATTGATATTTGAAAGCCACCGACGTGAAAATTCGGCGACGGTTTGAGAACATGTTAAATTAATATTTTTTTGGGTCATGGTCTGTTGCAGTTGATTTTAAAAGCATAAAATAACCGCTGTTTACAATTACCCCTCGTTTACTTTTCCCCAAACTGACCCTAAATTTTAATACATTTTACGCTACATTGAATATTCTTATGAACGATTTTTATTTTCAACCCCAAACAATTTTTTTAATGGTATTTATGGAAACTAGATGTAAGTACATTCAAAACCTTTAAGCAAAAAAAAAAACATTTCAAAGACAAGAAAATCTAAATTTCAATAAATTTTACGCTACATCGAATATTCCCATGAACGATTTTTATTTTCAACCCCAAACAATTGTTTTAATGTTAAACTAACTTATTTAATTAAACAATGTTTATTTTTAAAACACTTGTTAGGAAAACAAAGTTTCAAACCACTTGTCATTTCAGCTCTATTGAAGTCAAAAGCTATTCATTAAAATTTTAAGCAACTACAGTGCTGCCAACTTCATTAGATGCCCGCATATGCAAAATAATTAAACTTCTACTTTCCTCTAAGACATTTTGTAATTAAACATTTAATAAACTAATTGGATTACTACTAACTAAATATAATTTAACCTTCATTTGCAATATTAAAAAAGAGTTAAAAAAAAATGTCCTCTTTCATATCTCCGCGAGTAAAAGTCTGGCAATGCTTGGCTCTCTTTCATTGGACACTTTTTGTATATTTCTTCATTCTGCCGATGAGGAAAATTTCTACAGACCAGCGCAGAGTGAAGTCCAATAAACAAAAGCCAGTACAATTGTACGCAAAATTTCGGTGCAGCGCTTCAGGTGAGAGCAAAAGTGGCCACAGGACCGTAGCTCGAGTGGAGTGCAAAACCTAGGACGATTTGTTACTGAAGGCGTGGTTGCGGGGAGTACGACTTTATTTCCGCCGCCTCTTTGGAAACCAGTCGTCAAAATTGATTCGCTAGCCATTGTACCGCCGAGCACCAGCAGCGCCAAAGACAGCGTTTGCAAAAGCTCTATTGGCTCCGGCAGTAGCAGTGGGGTAGGCGGTCGCGTGAAAGAGGAGTGTGTCAGAGTGCAATTGATACCGGGACCGGGATTGGTGGCCACCAGCAAGATGTCCGGCGATCAGAAGACGCTGCTTAAGGGGCACTCCTCGCAGTATGTGAAGCTGAATGTGGGCGGGCGGCTGTACTACACCACGATCGGCACACTGACCAAGCACGACACAATGCTTAGCGCCATGTTCAGTGGCCGCATGGAGGTGCTAACCGACTCGGAGGGTACGTATTCGACGGGCGAGCACGACAACAATGCGCGAGTCGGTCCTCGGTGCTGGCATCGCTGTCGCTTTGTTGCTGTGTCGACGCTTAGTCACACCCTGAGTTGGGTGATTAATGCGTTGTTTAGTTGTATTTCCCCTCTTAAACTCATCGTCCACGCAGGTTGGATTTTGATCGACCGTTGCGGCAACCACTTTGGAACCATACTGAACTATCTGCGCGACGGCACTGTTCCGCTGCCAGAGTCGCACAAGGAGATCGCCGAACTGCTGGCCGAGGCCAAGTACTACTGCATCACCGAGCTGGCCATGTCGTGCGAGCGCGCTCTACTCGCGCACCAGGAGCCCAAGCCCATCTGTCGCATACCGCTGATCACTTCGCAGAAGGAGGAGCAACTGCTGATCAGCTCGTCATCCAAGCCGGCAGTCATATTGGTGGTGCAGCGGCAAAACAACAAGTACTCGTACACGAGCACCTCGGACGACAATCTGCTGAAGAACATTGAGCTGTTTGACAAGCTGTCGTTGCGTTTCAACGAGCGCATCCTCTTTATCAAGGACGTGATTGGGCCGAGTGAGATCTGCTGCTGGTCCTTCTACGGCCACGGCAAGAAGGTGGCCGAGGTGTGCTGCACCTCGATCGTGTACGCCACGGATCGCAAGCACACCAAGGTGGAGTTTCCGGAGGCGCGCATCTACGAGGAGACGCTGCAGGTGCTGCTCTATGAGAATCGCAACGCGCCCGACCAGGAGTTGCTGCAGGCAACTTCTTCGGTGCGCGGCGCTGTCGCTGGCTCCGGCATGCAGCAGTACACCAGCGACGAGGAGGAGGAGCGCACTGGTCTGGCACGGCTTCGCTCGAACAAACGCAACAATCCCACATGATTCATGAAGCAGTATGTGGGGTGACCACGCGCTGCGTTGCCCTAACTTTGGAGGGACAGCCGCGGTGGGAGTGTCTAATTGCCAAAGATGCCGTTGTGCGGGAAATTACTACCGTCAGAGTTTAGGCGAAAACGAATATTGAATTGGAAGGCGAACAGAAATCGAGAATATAAACCCTGTTGCAACAGTCAGAACACTAAAAACTAATTTCCTGCCACATTTCACTAAATTTTATAACATTTTATTGCTGAATTTTTATGTGTAGAGGGTGAGCAACTCTCTAACACGGTTACAACTCTTTCTGAGATGTGTAATTTGCATATTGCGCGAAAGAAAAACTGGAAACATTTCGCGGGCATTATGCCCATCTCACGTTGCTACGTTTATGCCACCCTGTATCTTTATACATAAGTACTAACACACACATCATTCTCTCTAAAGCACAAAATAGTATTAACTAGGCTTGCGCTACTGTTTGATGAGTTCCAATTAAAATGAAGTGAGCACGCACAAAAAGAATTAATACAGATCAAAAATTGGGATTGATTAGAAAAACACCGAAGTCAAATACCTTTAAACATTTACTTAGACCAAATATTCATGAAATTTTGTTAATCCATGAATCTAAATGTTTAATCGATCAAATATTCAATTAGTAAGATATCGAATTGCAAACCATTCTATCAATAACACCAATTTGAATTCGACCAAATCAAACAGTGGCGCAGTGCTGGCTTATTGCCATTACACAATGTAATGTTCAGTTCTTTTGTGGGTTTTATTGTTATTTCTTTGCAACATTTCAATGTGACCAATTGTAGGAGTACGTGTGATTATGTTAAAATTGTACAATTGCAGTCAATAGAAAACAGTTGTGGTCGAAAGTAAAGCGTGTTGCGAACATCCACGTAGACAAGGCAGCACTAATTGCAAAATTTGTCTACAACTGTCTTTAGATATGAATGTAAAGCAAATATAAAATTACTAATAAATCTACCATATACACTTTTGTGAAAATCAATAGGGGAAACTGTCGTAGTAATGCTTTGAACGTTTGCAATTCTTTTGAAAATTATAGACGACACGTTTTTATGGCGACGGGTTTTCGTACACAATATTATAATAAATTAATAATTGCTCAAACTAAACGGAAACCGAAAAATGTCGCACAAGAACGCCATCCATTATAGTAAAAACTATCTGCAATGGATCCCTATTGACTTT
Organism: Melieria omissa; assembly: GCA_963971225.1. NCBI lineage: Eukaryota > Metazoa > Arthropoda > Insecta > Diptera > Ulidiidae > Melieria > Melieria omissa. Next base: position 4,732,140 of record OZ020269.1, on the reverse strand, counting down.
CACCTTTGTGTGTTGGAAAAATTAACTGAAAACAGTTGGAAAGCCACCCACGGTTATTGTCAACTGCCCCAGAAGGCGTTTATTACGCAATTAATTCTAACCAATCAACCACACAGCCAGTGGCTGAATATTGCATTTTATCGTCGGTTACATGTTGCGTGCACCAACGCAGGATAATCACGAATTTAACAACTTTCGCGTCAAAAGCTTGCCACAAATGGCAGCAACAAGTGTCAAAAAATATTTTTATCGAAGCGTTTATACAACAAATCTGTATCTGTTTAGTACATGCGATAAGTGCATGACGCATACGTAATTATTAATAAATATTTCAGCAGTTTAACGCAACTGTGTTTTATTTGCTTGCATCGCAAAAAAGGAATGTGCTTATGTGCTATAAGTTTGAGTTGTTGAGTTATGTTGCAGCCTTACATGACGTCGTTTATGGTTCGGAGACGGAGGTGCAAAGACTTATCTCAACTTTAGCGCATTAACGAAAAATCTTTTTTGCAAAAGTGACAAATCAAGCGAGCTGTGCATTGCAATGTGACCAATGGCCGGCTGATCGTTGTCATGGTGATGCAGTCATACAAACCATGGTACAAACTTTTCTATTTTCTTCTCTGCAAGTTGCAACTTTTGATCAGCCTTCACATTATATTAAGTATCCAAAAGAAACATGTCCGAGGAGCTGCAAAAAGCTGGACTTTACATCGATGACATCTATCGGCTGCGCGTGCAGGACCCAGCAATCGCCAACGAAACGAATGAGCTGCGCGAGGAGTGCCTGGAGTATGCAAACAAGCTGCAGGACTTTAAAAAGTATGCCGAGGAGTTTCACAAAATCATCAGCAACTTTTCCAAGGATGTGGAGAAGGAGAAGTTGCGCGCCATCGGCACACAAAACCTACTGAAGACCATCGCCAAACAGCGTCAGGCGGAGCAGCAGGTCTACCAGGTACCGAACAATCCAGCCAAATGCCCGAAACTCTGCCATAAATTTCCATCTTATTGCAGAGCCAAATACACGAGAAGAACGTCGAGTTGGAGCGACTGCGCAGCGCCTTTCAATATCTGCAGCGCATTGAGTCCGAGCAGCAGGAAATCATAAACCACTTTTTGTTGAATCAGTAAACTATAATTAAGTCGGATAAAGATGGTAACGTGGTACAAAACACTAAAACTCGGAATTATTCTACATTTAACACATAATCTGTCGCACGTTCTGTACATTTTTGCGATAGCAGGCGAAGCTGCACAGAGGCAGATTCGTCTTCGAGCAGTTGTACACCTTCGGTTTGCCGCAGCCCGCAATGCCGCACAGCTGCGGCTTGGGCGGCGTACGCGCCATCTGCGGCTGCAGTGGAAACTCATGCTCCGGCGGCATATGTATGTAGGCACCCGTCAGCGTGTTTCTGTAGCTAATCATGGGTTGGGCGGCCTTGGTCACTTTGCCGCGCGCTGCGTTGCGCTGCTTGCTCTCTTGCTTCTTCAGCAGTCGCTCCATTGTCTTCTTTTTATCCTTTTCACGCTTCTCATCGGCCATCTGCTTGCGCTTCTGCGACTTGAGCGCCGCCTTCTGTATGTCCTCCGCTGTCTGTGGCTTTTCCTTCTCGCGGTAGCCGATGGGCAGCGACATCAGCAGCTCGCCACCCGGCGACGGCTCCTTGTCCAGATTGCGCTCGTACATGGCACGCTGGCGCGCCGTCATTAGTTTAGGGTCTTTCATCTTTTTTAGCTCGTCGTCCATTTCTTCCAGTTTGCCCGATTCGATGGCGGTCAGCCAGCGCTCCTCCTCACTGGAGGTGCCGCTGTCGCGTCGTTTTTTTGACTTCTTTCCGCTGTTTGATGCATTGGCGGCGGCAGCCGCTGCCGATGTGCTGGGACCAGTCATCACTTGCAGAGCGCTTTGTTTGGATGTTTTTTTGCTTGCGGAGGTGTTGGCAGCGGCCTTGCTGGTAGAGGGACCTTTGGGAGGAGTGGGCGTCGGAGTTGGTGTGGTTTGCGGCTCTGTTTCCTGACCGCTCACATCCACCACATCAATCACATCGCCATCACAGACGACCTCCTCTTCCTGAGCCAATCCTGGCACGGACGCCACGTCCGCTTCCGGCGTGGGAGTGGTTTTGGTCTTTTTACTGCGTTTGGCCTCCTTGCCGTCGGCTGGAATAGCGTTAACGATGAATGTGAAATTGGGAAATACTCCCCAACAACCACACTTACCTTCACGTTTTCCCATTGCAGCGGAAAAATGCAATTCAAATATTTGCAACAAAACAATCAGCCATCGAAATGACAGCTGGCTGTCTTTAGTAAATATTGCTGCATTCAGCTGTTATAGCCAGGGATGTTAGAAAACCCGAATTTAGTTGCTTTTTCCAGTAATCATAAATGTACTAAAACAATCCTTAGTATGGACTCAAGGTTTATAGAATAGAAGGTTGCGCATTCCGGTTGTCAAAAAATTACAGCGCCTCGTGTGACGTAGGCATAGCTTGGCTCTGATTGGCTGAAAATATTTTTGAGCAAAAAAAGTGCAAAAAGTGTAAACAAATCCGGAAAAAGAAGTTGCCAGATTTTATATTTATACCCCTTAAATAATAAATCCAAATACTTTTCTGGATTTGAGAACAAATATGACCGAAACTGCAACCTACCCTTATGTACTTGTTATGTAACAATTTTATTCATTTTTCTCTTTTTTTTTACAGATGTTTTGTTCGGATTGTGCATTCAATTGCCGAATTTTGAAAAACATTCTCGAACGAAAAAATATTTTTTTTATTCCATCACTGCACCGTATGTTTTCAGCTTGCTGCAGATGTTTGGAAATATAATCGTTTGTTATAAGAAGCTCAGCGCCGTTGATATCCAAAAAGACACGTTCCAAATCTCTCATATCGCGCATCATGTCTTCAGTAGGTTTTTTTAAACCACCTTCTGAAAGGTGATCTACCCAAGTGTAGTCCACTTAAAACTTTTAAACTTAAAGTTATTGTCGCGGCCACAGAAGACCACCCACTTTCTATATAAGCTCCGCTGTTTCGGGAAGCAATAAAATCGACAGCGCGATTTTCCGCTGTAATTCTTGCAGTTTGCCACCGAGCACTTCATTTCGCGTTCACAAATATTTAAAAAGTGTGTGGAAATAAAATATTTCCGTTGATGGAAAAAGCAAGGCATGTTTTGTTTTGTTTTGTTTTTTTAGGGTTTTTAATTGTACATTTGTCAAAAAGTGGCAACTCGATTTTGGCCTCCTCCTACGTCATCAACATGGCGAACCTTGGGAATGCGCAACCTGTATTCTATAAACCTTGGTATGGACTCACACTTCATCGCAATGATAACAATTGCCAGAACAGTGGACAGACAGACACTGCACGCTGCTGCGCTATTTAGGTCAGGCTCAACTTTACTTCTTTCTGCCCTAGCATTTCGTCGCCTGAGAAAACGATTGTCGTATGTGCTATTAAATACAATGGAACAAACGACATTCGTTTTCTAACCTTCCGATGTTTTTATTGAAATACAGGAATATTAGTTTTTTATTGTTTTATTTAATTAAAACAATCCAAACATCTGTGGCCCTGGAAGAACGTCCGTTCAAACGGGAGTAGCAGCAACGAGTGTTCTTTTCCTTCCCTCTCACTTTTCGTTGGACCGTTTGTCAGGGATTTCAAAATGTTCGACCGCTTCTAGTCGTCCTACAACCGTTCGCCACTCCTACTTTTATCTGCAAAACATCGATTCTGTATCCTGTATCAAAAGTTCTACAACACCTACGCCTAACAATTTCTGCACCCCATTCATATTCAAACAAAAAGTTCACTGAAACGTCATTGATTCGTTTTGGTTTTTATAAACAATACGTTTTTATTTATAATTAAAAAACAATTGAAAATACATGAGTACAAAGACACAGAGAGAGTGGGAAAAGATGGAACGAGAACTTCTCGCTGAGTTTGGCAAAACCACAGAGCACCGGAGTAGAGTTGAGCGGAGGCGCCGTAACCTCTCTACCAGGTGGTGATTGGCGGTATGTGGTTGCCGCAGCGCGGAAAGCTGGGCGGCACCGGGGGCCAGTCTTTCGGCGTGCCGATCTGAAACACCAGATTCATGCCGATGGCAATGTGGAACTGAAAGTGACAGTGAAACAGCCAGGCGCCGGGGTTGTCGGCGCGGAAGCGCAGCACCGTATAACCGTTGTTGGGCACCGCCACTGTGTCCTTCAGCGCCGGCTTGAGGAATCGGCGCTCCAGCATGCCGCGCCTGTCCAAGTCGAGCGCGTGCATCAGGTTCATGCGCTTGTTCTTGCTGTCGGGCGAGCGGCCCATGCCGAGCACCACGAACGCGGTGCCGTGCAGGTGGAACGGGTGGCTGATGTTGACCTGCTGCACCTCGTCGATGAGCACCACCTCGACGATGGCGCCCAGCGGAATGTCCACCTTGTGCGTGCACTCGCAGTTCTCGCCGCAGTCGGACGGCCGGTTGTCGCCGTTGCAGAACTGCTCCGGCGGAATGTCCTGGAGCTGCGAGAGTATGGGCGACGGCGGCGACACGTACGACACTTCGTCGATCAGCGATATCAAATGATCGGCATCGGAAGCGACTGGAAAGCAGCGAGAATTTGTCAAATGTTAGTCGAAATCTGTGGGGTTGGAGGGGGGGTGAGGAGTAATCGGGGCGTGGTTGGCCTGCACCCAATTGTCAACAACAAACCACAACTCGGACAAAGTGGCAGCCGAGTGCCGCGTCAGTTTTCGTGCTGATTTGCCGCGGCTGGGGAGCAATAAACTTACCAGATTTTTCAAGGTATACGAAGGTAGTATGCCGTTTATTTATACATAAATATCGTACAGTAAATCATATACCTAAAGTTATGGACAAAAATATCACACCTTCATGTCCGAACGTCTGTTGCTCGGACTTAGCGGTAAACGGTATGACATCACAATATGATAGCCGTCGGTGCATTGTATATGTGTATGAAGCTGTAACTGATTCAAGCAACTGAACTACGCTAAGGAATAGTTAGAGGCACATAGGTCTAAAACTCTACAGGGAGCAGCAACAACATACATAAATAACAGAGCATAAGATTACGTCGTAAGCATTCAAATACGAATTTGGTGTGTGAGTCTGCAGTGTTTGCGCTATTTACAAGCTGGCACGACCGCACGCCGCCACTGCGGCCACTAGTGGTACGTGATGGGCGGCGTGTGGTCGCCGCAGCGGGGGAACCTCATCGGTACCGGCGGCAGGTCGTCGCGCGTACCGATGTGGAACACCAGATTCATGCCGATGACGATGTGGAACTGGAAGTGGCAGTGGAACAGCCAGTAGCCCGGGTTGTCGGCGCGAAAGCGCAGCACCGCGTAGCCGTTGTTCGGCACGGCTATGGTGTCCTTGAGAGCGGGCCGCGAGAAGTCGCGCTCCAGCATGCCCAGGCGGTCCAGCTCGAGCGCGTGCTTCAGGTTGATCTTCTTGATGGACTTGTCCGGCGAGCGGCCCAGGCCCACCACGTAGTAGGCGGTGCCGTGCAGGTGGAACGGGTGGCTGAGGTTGGTCTGCTGCACCTCGTCGACTAGCACCACCTCGACGACGGCGCCCAGCGGGATGTCCACCTTGTGCACGCACTGACAATTCTCGGCGCAGTTGGCCGGCCGGTTGTCGCCGTTGCAGAACAGCTCCGGCGGAATGTCGTCCATTTGGGAGAGCATCGGCGCTGGCGGCGACACGTACGAAATCTCGTCGATCAGCGATACAAGGTGATCGCCGCTGGGAACCACTGGAAATTGCAACAGGGCAGAGGGGGGCAGATGTTAGCAATTTGGGGAGATCGCTGCCGAAACGATCTGTGGTCAAAGCAAGCTGGGGGATTAAGACAAATGTGTAAGCACTTAATTACAATTGGCGTGCATAAAAATTTATCAGCCGGTCAACATAAATCAATCAAGAGCAGTGAGGCCATTACTGGAAGCTGCAAAGACGATGGAAAGTACTTCGATATAGTTCGATTTTAATTTCCATATGTGGCAATCTAGACTAGTTTCCACATGATCACAGATCGTTTCATCGATTTTTGGTGATCATTGTGTGCAGTTCAAAAGTGAGTAACATTTAGGAAAGTTAATTGAATTTCGAGGCGAACCAACTGTACCTGCGCACGTGCGGCTCCACTTACCCAGGTACTTGTTGTAGGTGTTGGCGATGAACAGATTTTTGGGCTCGTAGACAAAGAAGCGAAACGGCAGGAATATCTTCACATCCGGCCGGTCAACCAAGACGCCCTTATCAACCGCTTTGGCGTTTTTCAAATTCGACACACAGACCGCATCGGCCCGTTTCCGATCGCACACGGCATCTAAAGGATTCATGACCTAAAGTTAAGAGCGGGATTACTTATTAATGAGCATTTTTCAAATAATTTTAATTGATCTTTGCTTTCCAAAACAACACATTTAGAATCAATCATTATCTGAGTTGCATGGATCTATAAACGTGATCTCAGTCTCTGAGCGAATTTGGTTCCAGACTAAATAAAGTATAACAAAGATCAGCATATGTAGCTGTAAGTGTTTAGGAGAGTCGTGATATGAAACAGGGAGTCAGATGAAAATGTTGAAACATTTATAAGAAGATCGAAAGTTATTTTGAACTTTCATTTATGAGTCCTTGTGTGATCTTGTCCTTTGCTTTTACTTACCTTACCTCGTCGCGCCTTTGACTAATTTCCTACTACCCAACACTTACGACTAAGTGCTCTTAGTGTACCATAATGACAAAATTTATTGATTTTACAGTAAAAATGTTCAACCCAGTAATCAGTTCTTACACTATGCGTGACTCAGCTTTTCGTAAATATTTATATCTACTTTTTACAAAGTCGGTTAAGGGTGTGTTTTGTGTGCTGTTGCAAAAGTTACAAGTGTACGGGTAAAAACTCACATTTTGTACATGGAAACCATACCAATTTCTAGTTTACGATATACAAACTAATATTCAATATGTAGGGAGGCCGTTTCCCTACGAAAATGTCAAAAAAGTTCCATAATTTTATTAATTGTATTTATTATTAAGTTAAGGGTTTAAGTGTTCATTCTTTACATTTGTTCAATACATTTTCTTCTTTACACGTAAAACGTAAAAACTCTAAATTGTACAGTGACGTTGGCTGTTGGAGTACTGTTGGCAGTGGGACGCGTACTGTACACTCTGCATGCGCACACACTACCGCTTCGTACTGTACAATGGCGCACTGTGCAGTGTTTGTGCACAGCATTGGCGTGAGAGGTTGTATGCTACGTGATGAAAAGCGTAATATGTGTGTAGGTGTATGGAAAATTATGTGAAAAATGGCGTCGCGATGACTTTGCAATACGTTCGGTTTGTTTGTTTGTTTGCAGTTGAAATATAGGAAAATATTTGTGTATGCATGTACAATTGTATATAGCACATTGTATATAATGTATAGTACATAAATCCATTTTCAGTTTGTGTCTTCCTCAGAAAAGGTCAATTTACAGATCCGCGTATAAACAAAAAAAAATACAAAATACTTTACATTATGCACTAAAATTCATTAAAAGTAAAAGCAAACATTTTACAAACAAAAATAAAATATGAAATAATAATAAAAACACGAGGAAAGGTACAAAAGCGCCGCATCAATGTGGCAGAATTAATGAACTAAAGAGACCTAACTATTTTACAGTCAAATTAAAATTACAAACTCAAGTGTAAAATTAAAAAAGAAATTAACAAAATAAGGATAGCAAAGTCGCAGAAGAAAACAAAAAATATTAACTACTTCATTTAAATTATTTAAATCATATTTATGACTGCTGCGCACAATATCGACGCTCTCTCAACGACCCTCTTTGTCTCGCTCTCTCTCACTGCAATGCTCATTATATAATATGTTTTGTTGTTGTTTTTCTGTGTTATGCAACGACGCGCGAAAAGTGAACGAGAGCGAGAGCCGTGCGTTCTCATGTTCATTGCCTTCGAAGCGCGAAACATTTTTCATTATATGATTAAAAACAAGTTGAAAGGGGGCGTAGAGTCCCGCACGCTCTCTTTCTCACTCCCCCGTATACAGCAATTTTATACTACAATAAAAAGTGCTTGTAGTGCTTGTGCTCTGCGGGCGCAGTTTGTTGGTGTTGTAGTTGTTTTTGTAGTTTTTGAGTATTGGCAATTTGTTGACAGTTGTGGAATTCCTTGCAATTCATAAACATATAAACATTCGATATGTTTATGTTTAATTCGTGTCTTTGTTGTTGTTGTTTTAGTTTGTACAAAGCGCCTTTGTTCGCTGCGCGCACACTCTCCATCTCTTTCGCTTGCTTGCTCTTCCTGTTTGCTATGGGGTTCAGGTCTCTTTTCCGCTTTCTAAGTTTTCTTTGTAATATGTACAATTGGAAATAGCACAAAAAGTGTAGGAGGCGCAGACGGACGCGCTTCTTAGTTGATCGGTATGGGCGGCTTGTGGTCGCCGCATGTTGGGAAGCCCGGCGGCACTGGCGGCAAGTCGGCGTTCGTGCCGACCTGCAGGACAACGTTCATGCCGATTGTTATGTGGAACAGGAAGTGACAATGGAAGAACCAGAAACCTGTGCAGAGCAAATTTGAAAAAGGTGTTAAAAAAAATAATGAACAAAGCTCTATAAAAAAAATAGAGAAGACAACTTTAAAGTTTTTAAGAAAACCTAAAGCTCGCAGCTCTCATGCCAACAGTTGAAGTTGACTACTTTGCGTCGACTTAGTTTCGCTTAGTACGAACTTGACGTTTTGCTCACTTACCGGGATTGTCAGCACGGAAACGCAGCACAACATAACCGTTATTTGGCACTGGCAGTGTATCCTTAGACGGGGGCAGATTGTACTGTCGGTGCAGCAGACCGCGACGATCCAAGTCCAAGGCGTGTTTGAGATTGATCTTCCTCACATTGGTGTCCGGGGAACGGCCAATGCCCACAACGCTGAAGCTGTAGCCGTGGAGATGGAAGGGATGTGACAGGTTGGGCTGTTGCACTGTGAAGGCGAGAAAAAGAGCGGCAAAACGAGCCAATTAGAAAATTTCCCCAAAAAATTGTAAAGAAATGAAAGTCGGATAGATTTTTTATACCCTATAATTTCGTCTACTCGATCAAAAGTATTAGCTTGAAATTAATTAGTATACTTGCTTAATTTCTACACTGGCCCTAACTTCTCTAAACTGCCATTTAGTGGGCAAACTTTGCTCTACTTCATCGCCAATATGCAATCAACTTGAACCTCAGCAGCACAGCTGGGAATTGCACCGCGACGGCAGATAAAATCCTTTTGGCGTCCACCTTACCGGATGCACGCGATTCGGCCACAACGGCCGCCGGCGAATTGGCCATTGTAAAAATCAAACACAATGCATATAATTTTGCTTGGTAGCGCACAACACCCACTTGAGCGCCAAGCCGTCGCTGCAGTCGCATGGATCGACTGGGGCGGGGGAAAGGCGGTGCCACTGCGACGCCTTGGGGCATTTCCAAATAGCGCGTTCAGCGCGCAAAGTTGTGGTCTTGGTTAAAACTTGTGTTTATGTGGAAAACAAAAGTGGGAAAAATAATAAAACCTTTGAATATAAAAGCGGTGCAGTTGGCATACACCGATTGAAATATCAAAATCACTGCTGATCGAGTGCTGATCGATTGTTAGCGTTTGAGTTGGTGAGACGTGACTTTATTTTATAAATGGGCTAGGAAAATATCTTGAAATGCAATCATTAATATGAATACTGAATTATTTTGAATACTTTCATTTAAAAAAACGGAAGGAACAGTGTGAGAGGACAACTTGAAAGAATTAACTAATACACAAATTATTTCTGTGGTTTAAGAGACTTTGACCTTCGTATGAAGCTCCAGTGAATAGTATTCCATGCGAAAGTTGATGGACGACAGCGATGGAAAGCCAAACTTGCCTATAGACAAGTTGATGGCCATTAATCAAGGTTGTCATCTGCAAGATCTACGAACCCTTCCCCGCCCTCCCACATCGATAAACGTTTAAAGTTGTAATCATTTCACCAGATGCATTCATCTCAAATGTTGTAAATTTGAACTGATTTAAATTTTCGCTCCAAATCATAGACTAAGTTTTGCCCATTGCTGAATGCCACAAATGCTGCCACATGAACGCCTCAACGCCGACTGTTATTAAGTTGTATGAAGCATGCTTCGAATAAGATTAATTTACAATTTTGCTCTTCGTTTTGGCTACGAAGGCGTTTTATAACAACGAAATATACATGTTTAAGTTTTGATGGGTTGGCCTGAAATTGCATACTTTGGAGGATTTTCGATTTTTGTTCACAGCTTTGCGGCAACCAAAATCGGAGCAGTTTATTCAAGTCTTGTAGCATTTCGTTGGCCGGCCGCGTCATTTACCTGATTGCATTGAATATTTGTAGTGAATTGTTGTTGTTGTTTAGTTAATGGTCGATTATTAATTTGTGCTTTTGTAGTGCTTGACCGGGCCGCCGCCTTACTTGAAATTGGTTTACGGAATTGATGTTTTTTGGGCTTGGCCGGCGATGCATGAGAAAAGGGTCGCAAGCGTGTAGAGTCTGCGGTACGGCGAGTTTGAAGGAGAGCCTCGCTGCACTGGCTCAGTTTACGGCGTTTCAATTAATGAGGTGTGAATTATATTGTGCACTCATAAAGTAATCAAACTACGGAGAGGTTGAACCGTAGCTGCTCCCTACTGGTCGCTAATTGCAGCCGATCAATTTTGCTACTAACAAATATTCGCAGCGCCTAATGAGTTTTGCAGCTTACAGTGCATTGAATTACAAATTTGGTTTGAAAGTAAACCAGCAGACGGAAATGCATTCAACGATATGGCGCAGTGCTGGCCTTGAGCAGCAAGAATTGTGACAGACAAAGTGCGGTGCGAACATCGATAGCCTACAGAGCGCCAGATCACATCGATTTGTTCTGCTCTATAAAACTACAAACTCAACAATGAGGCTTAATACACATAAGAGACTCTGAGTGTTTAAGTGATATTTTCGTATTCGGAAATTTCGGATTTGGGTATCGACCTTAGCTGGATCTCGTTTGAACCTCACCTTCGTCGACGAGTACCACCTCGACCACAGCATTCAGGGGTATATCGATCTTGTGTGTGCACATGCAGTTCTGGCCACAGTTGGCCGGCCGATTGTCACCGTTGCAGAACTGTTCTGGGTTGATGTCCTGGAACTGTGAAGTGAGTGGCGCAGGCGGCGACAGGTAAGAGATCTCATCAATCAGCGATATGACATGATCACCAGTGGGAGCAACTGAAAGTTTGGCAAATGTTATTGAGTTGAGCGAAAACAAACGTGCATGAGATCCACTTACCCAGAAACCGGTTGTAGGTGTTGGGATGGAAGAGCTCCTCGGGACGGTACAAGTAGAAGCGGAACGGCAGGAAGATCTTCACGTCAGGCTTCTCCGCCAACAGGCCACGATCGATTTCCAGAGCGTTCTTCAGCTGACTGACACACACAGCGTCGTTGCGTGGGCGATTGCACTGAGCGTCCAGCGGATTCATGACCTTTTTTGTTTTAATTTTGCAATTTTAGTGGACATTTTGACAGTAGTTGCCAATGATGTCATTGCGAGTTGTTATGTGTCAATATTTGATATAATTTTTATAATCATAACATTTTATATAAATTTTTAATACATAATTTGATGTCGTTTGAGATGATTTTTGTTGTATTTTTTGAATTTGTAATTTGTTGTAGTTTTTTTTATTGTTATTAAGAATCATGTCATGTAATATTTGAGTTTTCATAACGTTTTTTCCATTTACATTTTGATGGAAAGATTATGTCCAATGTGTGATATTGTTTATGACGTTAATTCGCAATAATTTAATTCAATTTAATTTAAGTTTATGTTAGACGTTGCAGTTTTCGATTGTAAATTTATGGAAATGTTTGTGGCCGTTCGTTGTAATTGTTATTGTTGCCGTTTTGTGGCACGGCACAATTGTTTTTTTGTTTCATTTGACAGGTTGTCATAGACGTAACGGTGCATATTTACAATTCATTGTTGCAATTTACATATTTACAAAAATGTTTTCCAACGCGCCACACAACGTCATAAAAGTGTGTGGCCGATGTTTGTTTTGTTGTTTCATTTCGAAGCAGTTTTTGTTGGTTTATAGCATTTTTGTACAAGTGTTTTTTTATTGGGTGTTATTACAGAATGGTTGCGGATGATTTTGGTATATATCGGGAGAGGGGAAGAAAAAACAAACGAAAATTGCATAAGAAACTCGAATAAAGCATAACTTGAACTATAAAAATCATATCTAAATTTAAATTACATAAACAAAACAAAAACGCTTCACGCAAGTATATACATACAAACTTATGGTACATATTTACACAAATAAAGTGTTTATACACTAAGCGCTGTGAACCACACTTAAAGTATTTTTTTTTGCAAAAACTGAAAGCCTCCGCCAACGAAAACAATAACAATTGAATTCGGCAATTTTTCTTCATTACTTTTGTACAACACACATTTTTTTTAGTTTTTACTTTATAGGTGCAGAATTTTTCAACTCACGTTTTCTGTGTGTGGCTGCCTTCGTGCAACAGCGAATTCGACCAAACAAAAAAAAAACAGCCACAAATTGGCGCTTGATCTTTTACATTTCGCAGCAATTGTTGGTGGTTGCAGTCAAAGTCAAACTGTGAAAATGCCTTCAACTTACCAGCAGCGGCGTTTTATTGCAGTTTCTACTGTTCGTACGAGTATAGAAGCTGGTTGGTTTTGTTTCTATTGCTGTTGCTTTGGCTGCGCTCGCGTCTATTGTTATGCAATGACTCTATTTCAATCTCAATTTGGCGCTTTGCCATCACATAAGCGCGCAAATGTTGCCTGCAATCATAATCAGCGCCGATATTGAATGGCACTGCGGCACAAGTCGGCCGACGGCTCGACAGCCGTGCGCCCAGCGGTGCATGGGTCCATGTCGGGGGTAGAGAAACGCTAATTGAAATTGCGGTCATTATTTCTTCTGTGCTATCTTTGTGACCGATGGAGGTGGGCGTACATCGTCGATAGATGCTTAACGCTTTTCTAAGTGCCGCATTTAGCATCGATTTGGAATTCGAGTTGAAAGTACATAAGATTGTGATATCGTTTGGACAAAGGGGGGCAGATAATCTAGGACTATCTGCTGAAATAATACTGACGACTAGCTTCTTTGCATAAGTGTTCAACAGTCACTTTAACCCATGAAGTGGTCGGTGGATGTCTGACTTGTTTCCACAAACCTATGTTCGGTGGCCTGAATTCTAACTAAGAAGTGTAGGTTTCGTCAAAATACTTTATTAAGGCGGCATATATCAAGTGATTTCTACTAAATATTTCGCAAGATATTAGAGACATCTCCCTTAATTCCTGTCTCAGTATAACATTGGTTAACCGGCTGGTCTTAGTGGCGACCAACGACCCTAACAAACACGCGGACCTGCCGTTTGCCAATTGTCTAATTTAAAAGTTCATTATGGTTTATGTTTGAATTGTACTTATTGCTCGTATTTTATTCTAATTGCAGCGTTGACTAATCTCAGACGGACGCAATCGAGCAAAGTTCAATATTTTCGAACAAAACGCAAATCGCGCCAATTCACAAAGCGTCCATAAAACAACATAACCTGTGAACTAGCTTCCACGCCCCGGACGTACGTACGTAGTTCGTAGCTCGATTGTTTACGGTCGCAGTCGTAAAATTTCAATTGCCATAATAACAATTTAAAATTTTATCAATTACTTTATAGTTGTTGCGCTCACGCCAGCAGCGGACAATGAGAACGCAGAAATATGCAAACACGTCGGCGCAGAATTAAATAAGAACAATAACAAAGCAAAGGCAAGCGAACAAAATACGAACAAACTTACCACACCCTGCGGAATGCCGACATCGTACGTTGGTGGCGCTGACTGCGGTTGGAAGGGGCCGCGCGCATAGCGCAATATGCCCAGCTGCTGAGCGCGCCGAATGCCGCACTCGCCCAGGCCTCTCACTTGGATCCAGTACGCGCCAACAGGTTGATCGGCATTGATAATGAAGTCATAGCGCTCACCTGTGCAGTGGGGATAAAAATAAAATCGAATGCCAATCAGACCAAACCAAATCGAAACGAAGCGAGTCATGTAAAACTAAAAATACAAATACAAATAGCAACAAAAATTCCAAAGCAAATGTCTGCCTAGGCGAGGGAAAAGTGCTTGGTCACATGGAAAATTTACTGCCAGCAACAACAATAAAAAAAATGCAGCAATTCTCAGACAGAACCACAACATAACTACGAGAGTGCACAGCAGTAGCTGCAACAGCTGATTGCTTTTGCTGACAACGAGACACTTTGGCAATTTGAGTTCGCCATGGCGTGTCGCTCGACTTGACCGTGACTTTTCAATAATATTTTGCCACTTCGATTTGCTGGCCGTGTTCGGTCAATGATTGTCCAGATGGTTGTCCTCTCAATCGAATGCTCGTTGTCATTGTTGTTGTTGGTTGTTGTTGACTGTTTCACATAGCAGAGCAAATGGCTTAATGATTGACGTTGCCGCAGTTGTGTGGGTGCGCAGTGAACGCATTAAAATTGTTGTGCTTATTGAATAATGCAAATCGACAGCCCAGTGCACTTGACCCGAACGATTTGCACTCAATTTGCGCGGATTCGGTGCGACTCGGCTACGTGTGGAATTTGGCGCTGCTGGTGAAAGTGCAGCGGCGCGACGCGTTGACTAATCTGGCTGGTTTCGTGGCAGCGGTGACTGGCGGCGTTATGAGTAATTCGATGGGTTGGCAGTTTGCGGTAATTGGTGCTTTATATACGCGTTTGAATTACAGTACTTGGAACATTCTATACGACTTAATTGTAATTGATTACTGGCTGAGTAGGAAATGGGCGGAGTTTGTCGGTTGAAATGGCCGAAACTGAAACTAAACTCAATTTCAAGCCGAAATTTCGAGCGCGCTGTGCTCAAATTTGACACGGAAGACATAGTTTTGTTCCCTTACAAGGTCTAATGATTCTTTGACAGTGCAGGTTGGACTTTCTTTTGCGTAAATTAACACATAGGGTGACTGTGTTTATGGAACGTTGGTTCCAGAAGAGACGTATCGTTGGGTTTTGGAAGTGAGGTTAGTTATGGAGACTCTGAAGGTTGCGCACTCGACAGCAGTCAACGAAGCGTGTAGAGTGTAACCACGAAAAGCTCGATTTCTCTAACTTGTTACATAATTTTTATTGGGCAGTCTCCAGTGATAGGATTTCTCCTTAGTTGTGACATAACAGAGCAACTGATTTGTAATTCAAACATGATGATTTCAGACATATGAAGTGTTTCTAACAACGTTAAGACGGGGAACTGCCGACCTCGTTGATTGAGATTTCGCACGATAAATTTAAACAAATGACGAAAAAAATAGTTCCCGGTCTTAATTTTGCTCAAAGTTTTCAATGTTTTGAATAAGTTCATGTTTTGAGTCTTATTTGGCTGCTTCCTTCTAACATCTTCATTATAGACATTTTCAGGAGAATCTATTCTGGGTTGAGTTAGTTTTGTGGCAGTTTTTTCGCTTTTCTAGACTGACTTACTATCCAAATTTAATCAACTATTTAATAATTTATAAGCCTCAATTTATAACATTTCAAACGTTTCTCTATCTTATCTCCAATCTATCTCATAGTTACATACAACACGTACTAACAGTTACAACACCAAAGTCATTACGACAAATGACCTAATTTCCGGCTGAAGTAATCAAATACCTCATTATCGCACATTTCAATGTGTGTAATCGCGAAATGGTCGAAACAACTGGAAAAACTTAAGCAACCAGTGGCTGCGTGCGCTTTCATTACGCGCAATTTGTAAGCTCTCGCACTTCCGGTCAGTAAGTACACAGTTTCTCACCTCTCGCAATGCTGGTTTACAATTGAAATTTTGTACATATTTTTGTTGTTGGCTGGGCAATTTTCAGCGATGCATTTTGCTGGAGTCATAAAGTAAATGCAGCGGAAATGTTTGATGTCGCTTAAGTGCCATTACATGCACATTCAAGCATGAGCTTGCGACGCTTTCCACACCACAACAACCACCAACAACAACAACAACAACAACAATAATAATAATGATAACGACAGCAATTGCAACGCCCGGTGCGCGTGCCAGTTGTTAAGTATTCTCTGCCGTTATTGTTGTTGCATTTCCTAATTCAATTCGATGCAGTGTAGCACAGTTGCTGCTGCAAATATTGTTGTTGCGAATGTGTTTTTGTTTTTGTTGTTGTTGTAGCAGCCGCAAATGTCGGTTTGAGAGGTCGCGGCAGCGGGCCGTTTTGTCCGCTTTCGTGGCGGCTTTGATGTGATGCCAATTGGCGCCGCACAATGGGCGGATTAGGCGTGCGCGCAATAAAGCACAACACGATCGTTAATAAGCAACAATTGAAATTTTATTGTAATGAAATTATTGGCACTGCTGGCCGGATTGGATTGCTGGCTCTTGCCAGCTCGTGGAGCGAGTTAGTGCAGGAATGGTGCAGCGATTCTGTGGTCGAATGCCAGGCAGCGCCGGAGTGAACGCCAAACGCAGTGTGCGGAAAACTTTCCATTTCGCAATGAAAACGAAAAGCAATGCAGAAAAATCCGAATCGGCAAAAATGTGCGTGTGAAAATGGCTGAAAAGTTGTCTGTGGTTTCTGACGGCAGCGGTGATAGTCGCAATCAAATAAGTTCGTATCCAAGTCGCACAACACGGGCCACAAGCCATAAGCCAGCGCTATTTATAACTTGAACTATATAAAGCCAATGCTCCACATTTACATGTGTGTGTGTAAGTGTGTGTGTCTATCTGTCAAGCGGCTGCGGTTGCCCTGTTGACATAAAATCCGTTCACCCCAGTTTCGAACAGCGTGTTTTCCTTGTCGTGCATTTTCCTTTTATATGCCAGGTCGTTGTTGTTGTTGTTGCTCTTGTTGCAGATTGCCGCTTTCGGAATCGTGTTTATGAATAATGCAACATTTCACATACGCCAACAGCTGTCGTTGCCACAACTGGGGTCCGATATCTGGCGCGCGGCTGTCTTCTGTATCTGCGTTGGAGCTGCGGCAAAGTTTTATTTTATCTACGAGTGACGTTTTAGCCAGATTCGTCCGAGGTCCGTGTAAGAGCCAATGCGGTAATGGGCTTTTTTATGAATTGAATTTAATTGTTCTTTTCGTTTTATCTGCTTGTTTAAAGTGCTGAACGAAAACAGAAATCACTAAACATGCAGAAGCGATTAACGTAAACTACTGAATAATTGTCAAGTGACAGCAACTGTTTACTTGGTTGTCACACTGATTATTCTGACAAGCACCCATCGAGTAATTACTCCACATTTTATATCAATTAAAATTGTCAATTGATGCAGACATTTTTAAATTACTTGAGTTTATAACTTATGGTGTCATAAAATCAGTATTTTTTTGTACTGGGCAACTTGATTTGGAGATAAATATTTCAAATCAATCTTATCTCATGTTCGAGGTCAGAATCGATTAGACTTCCATGTACGAAGATGTCTAATAGATTCTAACATCGTTGCACTGCACATATTTGGGGACGCCAGAACGTTGAGCCCAGTTATTCTAAAACGTGGATTAAAACACTTTTCATTGTTCTCTAAATGGAGCCGACAAGATTGCTAAGCGTGCGCGCAGTTCGCACTTACAATGTACAAATCAGACATTGCATTGCTTCAGTGAATGTACACACACACACACATGCACATGCGTGCATAATTAGCACACATAAATATGCAACACACTCACCCGAGAACGAAATGATCGTGTTGACCGCAACCGGATGCACGGGCTCGCCGTCAGTGGCGATCACCGTCAGGTTGTGGCCCTCGATTGTCACCTGAGCCGGACACACCGAGGCGAAGGCATTGATCATGCGGAAGCGATAGCGGCGACCGGGCGTGATGGTGAAAATCTCGAGCGGCGTGTTGGTCATGAAGCCGGTGTTTGGGTCGCGGAACTGGCCTTTGCCGTTGATCAGCACCGACTCGGGGTCCTGGCCGGTGTTGACCGCCAAGCGGCCCGGGTAGCGCTCGGCCGCGTCCTCGTGCAGCCAGTCGCTGATGAGCATAATGTGCGTCGTCAGATCAAAGTCGTACAGATGCGAGTTGGGATCGCGCGACGGCGGCTGCCGCACCACAATGCTGCCGTACAGGCCGTCCAGCTTTTGCAGGCCGTGATGCGAGTGCCAGAAGTGGGTGCCCGCGTTGCCAGTCCATTGGTATCTGCGTGCGGCGAAAGCCAATTACATATTTATGCCGAGTTGTTGTTGCTGTTGTAATTACCTGAAGGTGTTGCCCTGCTGTATGGGACATTGCGTCACGAACGGCACACCGTCGTAGTACTGCGAGCCGCGCTGCCAAATGCCGTGCCAATGTATGGTCGTCTCCATGCCCTCCATGTGGTTCTCCACGTCAATGACGACTTTGTCGTTTTCGCACACTTGAATACTGGGGCCGGGTATCATGCGATTGGCAGTGAGTATGCCGCGCTCGACACCGTCGGCCAAAACGCATTGACAGTGACTCCACACGGTGTTGGTGGCATTCGGTGTGCACACTTGGCAGGCACTAACCAGCGAAAGACAGATAAAGAAAAAAGTCAAAGTGTGAATAAGTAATTTTCATGAATGGTATTGTTTGCTAAATATCGAATATACTTTCGAACTAAATGTTAAAAAAATATGGACTTCATGTTTGACATACAATTTTTGGTTGTTTTGTTTTGCTAAACGTACTAAGTTTTATGGTATTTCCGCATGCTTCATTGAGTAATAACATTTATAACAACTTCAAACAAATTTTATTGATGACATTAATTTTTAATTGTTTTTGTTTTTTAATTGCTTAAAAAGTCACAAATGTCAATGTTTTTGCCTTGTGCACAGATTCAAACTGAATTTGGGGTTTTCGTATTGCAGAAAGCATTGAAAGGATTATTTTAGAAATTGAGCTAATAAAATAAAATTTGGCTTTGTACATTAAAAAAAGACAAACAGTTTTGGGTGTGAATTACTGTAATTTCGGGTGTGAATGTTGACTTATTTGTCTTCCTTATTAGTCATTATTTTAATTAATTATTTGTTTCAAGAGTCACTTTCGCTAATTGGGATATGTGGACATAAATTCCGCATTATTAAACCACTTGGGATTTTTCAAGTCATTGATTGATCGATCTTTGTACGTTTTTAACATTTGGGAGAGAAAGCTGAGAGGATGCATATGACTTTATTATTGTAATTCCAACCCGACCAACAGGGCGTATGCGTAATTTAGTGGAAAACCCGTGATGGAAGGAAAGAATGAATTTCCAACGAATGTGAGAGTGGAATCAAAAAGTACACGCGTCATATTCGCAAAATAAGCGAATACTTTGACATCTGAAAATTTTCTGCTTGCAATGTTGTAATTTGCATTCAAAAAAGTTGCACCAACTTAATTGCCTCACATTAGTTACAACCCGAACAAGCTTTGACCTGCATAGTTTCGCACAAGAGAGTTAAAAGTGTCTAAGCGTTTAGTGTGGCAATCTTGAAAGATTCGACGCCAGCTGCGGGCAAGCAATGCAGCTCAAAACAAGTAGTCAGAAATAGCAACGACAACAAAAACAACGAAATGACATAAAACTGCATTGCCAGCAAATGTTGTCAATTTAAGCGTCAACTGCAGAGGCGCCAGCGAAAACGCGTCAGCTGTCGCGTCGACGCTCTTCCTCGGCGTCGATACGAGTACGCGTAAGCTTTGCTCTGCCTCACAGCTGTCTGTTTCGCCGCTTTCCTGACGGCTATTAAACCGAAAATTGACTTTCGCGTCGCTGCCAAAGCCCAGCGAATGTGAATGCGTGAATGAATCAAGCGCCAACTGCGCCAACAATGCTGCCGCAGCTGTTCGTAGGGTTTGAGCTGCAAATGAGGCAGGCGTGGGAATCGCCACGAAAACGAACGCTTACGAACGCCGCAATCCGCTTTGTGCCAATAGTCGGTACGCGCCTTGTATACGCTCGTAATTTTGCGCCAGCATTGACATGTTTGCTATTGTTGTTGCTGTTGTTGGTTTTCCGCTACTACCTATTGCAGTGTTTTTTCGCTGTTGATTTAAACCGCATTGCGGTAGGTTTCATGTGGTGCCGCCAGTCAATGACTCGCACGAACCCTGGTGGAAAATTATGCAAAGATGACTACTGATTGCTGCTGCTACCACTGCGTTGTGGGCACTGCTCCAGTTACCTATATTTTGTTTGTTTTTTTTCCTTCTTCCTTCGTCACACCCAATTTTCAAATCTGGTCTCTCTACCGGGTTTTTAGTGCACTCACGCACAATGACTGCCACAAACTATCCGTGCTGTAGTCAGTCAGTCAGTCAGTCACAGCAAAGCTCAATGTAAGCAACAGTCACTGCCGCCGCTGCTGTTATGTCAATTTTTGTTTGTAACTTGTTGTTTTTGTTGCCATTCGTATGCATAATTTTGTGGCATGTCAAATGCTCATCACCATCATTGTCGACATCGACAACGTCATTGGCGTCGGCAATGCCAGCTGGCAGTCTGACGCTGAGTGCCGGTGATTGGCTTCGGTCGTTTGTCGTCGGTACCGCCAGCTGCCACTGCTGTGGAATGAATGTATCTACGTTCGACATTTCTTGTTGTGACTGAGCATTCACTGCGATTTCAAGCCATTGTGCATTTACAAAAAAAAAAAAACAAACTAACAAAGACAGCAAAAAGAAACAAGACAATAAACAACAAATTATAAATTAGCAAAATTCGCTTCCGCCAAACAAATTGAAAAGTGAATTAAAGTTGCAAACAAAAGTATTCAATTATGGAGTTTTTTGATGCAAACTAATGTTTGGCGAAAAGTAATGAAACTCGATGGCATTCGCCGAAGATGCACAAAGCAGTAGAAAGTTTTGACAGGGTGTGAACAAAATATTGGTATGTGTGAATGTTTATTTAAATAGCAATTAAATTGAAATTTACTTAAGTGGCATTGATGGATCTGAGTGATTTGTGGCCTCAATTTTGTGGTGCGCTGACGATTAAATGAATCATAAAGTGTTTATTTAAATAAGTATTTGATTGTTTTGCTATATTTTTATGTTTAGTTAAGTGTTTGCTAAAATTGGAGCGAATTTAAATTGGCGGTGACTTTTGAATGCAACATTTGAAGCTTCCGATAGAATTCTTAACTTAGGTATTTGGCAACCATATCGCACACGCACAACAAAAGTGACACAACTCAAAATTTTTGATTTTTCTGGAAACGCAAAAAACTGTTTTTGAGCTAAATAAACATTTTTTTAAATAATGTATAGACCGTTCAGTAGAAAATCCCTACAGATTATGCTTTATGACAAGTTGCAAGCATTTTTTTTAATTTCACACTAGAAAATCCAAAATTTTGAGTTGTGACTGTTTTGATGATATTTTAATTAAATAATTACCGAATTATTTCAAGTAATGCCACGTTTTCCGAATTTAATAGTTATAAATGATAGTTAAAAAGTTGAAAGAAAGATTTTGAAAATTCATAATTAATTTTAATAATTAAAAATATTTACAAAAATTGTCAGACTTTTGCTTAAAATTAACTTTAACAAAAATGTATTTCGTCAAAAGTGTCACAATTTGAGTTAGGACTCTTTTGCATTGAGCTGCAGCGATCAAATAGCATAGAACTTCTGACATGAATAGAGACCTAACCTGTATTTTTGCAACAGTTAACAAGAACAAAATATGTTGAGCTTTTGCTGATTGGTAGATTTATGCATTGTATTTTCAGTATTAACACATAAACCCGAAAATGAAATATTTTGAGTTGTGTCACTTTTGTAGTGCGTGTGTGATATGACAAATATGGGTTTTATAGTGCAATGAGTTTTCTTTCAATAATATTGTATACAGTTACATTTATAACAAGATCTTTTATAACAAGACAAGCATCAAGATTCTCCAATATTCCGGAAAAGTCATTAAATTATGAACGAGCAGAATTATTTATTTTCGGCTCCAATGAGAGTCTTACTTCGGTTAATAAACTAAACGATTTCGAAAAATTAATCTCTCCAATAGGTTAATATTTAATCCATTTGCAAATGTAAGAAAAATAAAAAGTTAACAACTTAAAGCATCGAGAATAGATTGTGAAATTGAACTTACGCTCCCAGCACCGTGTAGTATTCCAGCGTAAAGTGATAGTAGCAAATGCGCGGCGGTTCACCTTCGCGGCAGGCGCGCGCACACTCGTCCGGCGCCGACAGTGCCGGATTGCGGCGCAGCTCCGCCGTGGCGCTGGTCGAGAAGTCCAAATGGCGGAAGGGCGACCGCGGGTTCGGCTCGACGACCGTATTCGCAATGCTGGCGTAGCGCTGCGAGTTGAATTCGGGCAGCGAGGCACGCGAATTGAGAAAGCCGCTGCCGGCGGTCACCACATTCGGCGAACTCGAGCCGGCCGAGAAGCCATTGCCCAGGCTGTTGCTGTTGAGCGGCACCGGGCGCGGTATGTTGGCACCCAGCGAGGGGTGCGTCTGCACGATGCCGTGGGTGGCCGAGAAGAAGGGCGAGTCGAACGGCGTCGAGCTGGTGGGCGTGACAACGCGCGACTGAAAGAACGAGCCGGCTGGCGACTGATCGCCTGCAAGTAATAACAAAAACAATGTGTTGTTAGTTGAACTGTTGGCGTAGCAGAAGAATAAAGCAAAGTAGTCGAAATTAAATTAAAGCAATTGGAAGTGTGACGGTTTCATGTTGTTTTCGTTTTTTTTTTAATAAAGTGATGTGCATATAAGGAGCACATTTTAAAACTTTTTAAGTAAAAGTAAAACAATGAATAAAAAATTAATAGTATTTAAGTATACAATGTTTACCAAATATTAAATATTTTTTTTGTTACAGAAATAAAATAAATTTATTAAATTATGATGATGATTTTTCATTTATGACCTAGAAACAAATATTATACAAATATGATTTTTCTGAAAAGAAAATGTTAATAAAAATAAATCTCTGATCAACAAAACTCACATTAAATAATAATATTCCAATTTTTAAACAGTGCAGTGCTTTGTTCAAATAACATAATCTACGCTACTGAAGTAATCATTTTGCAGAAGTAAACAAAGTCCGAATATAATCGAGGCGTTTTATGTGGCGCTACGTCGACGTGTTAAATGCGGTTCGCACATTCAATTGCAGTCGGTCGATTTTCAAGCTTACACAATTTCGATTTTTTGGAGCAGAAAATTAAATGTCGAAAACCAGACGTAACCACGAAATGAGCCATGCCAACGAACGTTCGCCTTGAAGACTCAAGCAAATAGCAACAAAGTTGATTTTTCTGCCTTATTTCTTTCATCGAAAAATAACACTGGCTACACAAATGGGCAGGGCTTAATTTGTAATTATAATTGTCTATGAAAGACGCAAATTCAAAGAGAGAAAACTATAAATTTTCAATAACAATGGCCGGCTAATATAAATACAGAGGCCAAGCGGCCCAAAGGGAAATCCCATAGTTTTGTGAACTCTGTATATATGTATGAGGTATGTAGTCATTCAAACTGAAATAAAACAAAGTTGCATCGATGATGATTTTTCATTTCGTATTGAATTGCGAAATGTTTGCCATTACCTGCTGGAATAACTTGAAAATGCTTTGTATTTTTGCAATTGTATTGTTGCCGGCTGATGATTGATTTGCATAACAATTTAAAGCACATTGGTGCGTGTAGAAATGAAAATTAAATACATTATAAATAAAAGAAAACGCTTGCAACCGTCCGAACGTGTGCTTGAAACGTGAAATTTGTACGTCGCGCTGATTTAGAGATTTAGAAAGTAATACAACTGCCTCGTGCTATTGTGAGTGTCATGTCAAGCTGTGGTTATTGTTGTTGTTGTTGTTGTTGTTGGCAACTAATCTAAACAAATAGCTGCGATAGACCATCTGGCTGTGCTGGCGAATGCAACACTTGAAGCTGAGACTTGTTGATTATTTTATATGCGGCGGGCAAGCAAACGAAAGACTTAAGGCGCAAACCCGCTGCCGGCAGACAAATCCTTGACATTGACAAATGAAATTTCAGCTGTCTGCCCGTTTACATGATAGTCGAACGTGTAATGGCAAGTGCGAATTTACGTTGCAGCCGGTCGCTGTTGCTTGATTATATGAATTGTGACTAAGCCATTTTGGTTGGAGTTGACAGCGGCGCGCAGTGGCGACTTGGTTTTTACTGTGGGGGGTAGTAGTAGGTATGTTGGTAGCGGGAGCAGAATGTCATCTCAAGCGAAAGCTGTGAACAGTCAAAGTCGCTTTGCACTATTCAACTTTATTTAATCTAATAAACAATCGAAAGTATGAAAGTCCAGTATAAGAAATTAAAAGACTGCCATTTTGGTTTAATAAAATTAAAATTGCTACTTTCTACGAAACAAGGAGGAGTAGTTTGCTGTCTACAACGCGCACCAGTTGCATATTCAACGCCGCAAGCTTTCCCCCCTTTCAGGTGTGCGCCTGTCAGTTTGTGCTTTTTCGCTTAAAGAAAAATTACAGTTTTATTCTCCAATTTGTGAGCGCTTGGCTTCCGCATTCAAAAAGTGTTCAGAAGGTGTCTCAAGTCTTTTGTTTGGCTTCAAGAATTGAGTGCTTTTTCAATATTTATTTCAACTGTTTTAACTAATGGTTATTTATAATGATTGCAAAACTAGCTATTGAAATGTTGCTGTTACTAATTTATGGCGCATTAAAAAGCGTGTTGCCGTGCTATATTCGCAATTGTTGTTCGTCATTACAGTGTCAGAGAATTCAAAGCATGAATGATGCTGGAGCCGTTAGTTACAATGAGTTTTTTGTATCTGTATTTGATTACACAGGCATTGAGATGGCTTTTGTTACTATTATCGAGGCGGTAGAAGACTTTCAATTTCAGCCACAAAGCATTGCAACCGCATTAAAATACTTTATGATTTATTTGACATAGTAAAATTTAAATATTTTTCAAAAGAAACATTCAAAAATATCTACATATCTATCTACTCTACTATCAGAAAATTTCAGACGTTTATTCATTTGAGTTGTTGGCAATAGGCCGATTTAACTGTTTCACGTAAGTGGCAGCAACATAAACAATGCGTTATAAAACAGCTTAACGGAACGTGTCGTAAATGTGATGTGTCGTAAATGTGTTGTTGTTTTTTTAACAGAGTTTTTTACTGGCATTACTGAACACCAACTCGTTTCAATACAGCTGAATCTATCATAACTTAATTACTGACATGTGATACTTTTGAGGTCGATGTGGTTTTATTGGCAACAACTGACAACTCTTTGAGCTAATTTCAACTCATAAATTTTATTGGAGTTGACACCGCTTGTCAGAAAATTGAATACATTGCTGTATTCAAACGCTTTCATTCAGAATTTGTCTTCAGTTCTTCCTCTATAAAGCGTAATGTAAGAGTTTTTCAAATCTGAGTCTCAACACTTTCACTCGTTGCTATGCGAATTTTGACCTCGCACAATAGAAAACCAAAGAAATAAAGCAAAATCGACATGGAAAATAAAAAAGCGTCTGGAATTCAAAAACAGAAATGGCTCCGCTTGACGCATCACTTTCGGCCGCTCAGCTCAGTTTCAGCGCAGATATTTTGCTTTATAACGGCCGCCACTTCTAACTTTGCTTTGCGCTCTGGTCACTGTTGACCGCAAACGCGGCTCTCTATGCGCTTTGCGCTCCATTGACTGAGACAGAGTGTGGCGCAAAGCCAAATAAAATGCAAAACATTGAAACAAACGCAACTCACAAAATGTTTTGTATCTTTGTAAATGTGTGTTTCCACCACTGCCGGTGGCATTTTGCGGCACGAGCAAGGTTAGCACAATTGCTGCGATTATTTTCACTTTTTGATTTGGTCGGCTTCGTTATTTGCCCACTAATGCGGATTTTACAATATGAAATAAAGCTCGTATCCCGTCAGAATTTATAGCTGTAATTTGCAGAGCATGAACGATTTTAGCATCGGAAATTATTTTGTGCAAATAAAAACGTGCGATAAGTAGCTGAAAGTGTGAACGTGAGGAATGGCGGGAAATCGAGAAGAGATTTAGTTAGAGGAGCTGAGAAGAAATTGGCAAGTCCTTGCAAAGTTGAGAGCAAGACTTGGTCAGAAAGCTCACTCAAACTGCCAGCTTTGCCTAATCGAACTTTGAACGCCGATGGTTCGTAAATTGTGGTGTTTTCTTCGAGGAACTCTTGCTCTCCCACCCACATCGGTAAAGTCTTCTAAATATTGAAAACTCCTCACCTGTCCTTTCGCCAAAGCCAATGACACATTAAACTTAAGTTGTGGTTTTCAAAGCAATGCCAATGATAAGTTTATGCTCTTCACTTTAATCTAAAAACTAAACCACAGAGATGGTTGAATGTTGAATGTTCATTAATTTCAAAGATAATCGGTCAAATGTTCATTCGATTATATTTCGTCAAATAAAAACACAACGAAAGGTTTAAACAACACTTCGATCGTCGTTGTGGGGAAAGATAAACCAGCCGCGATTATTGCAATTTGATGATCGCAACATTTCAAAAAGTCCACCAAAAACGTGTAAAATCACGAAATGTTATAATTTTCCAAATATCCTATTAAGCGATTTCGATAAATCACTAAACACTGGCATTTGCAATGTTCAACAAGTTTGCTTAGAAATTATAGAAATTTGCTGCAAATCAATTTTCCGTCATGTCACACAATTACGGCGTTGCTAAGCAGTGATAGTTTTCGAACAAAAGCTGCAAGTGCAACACTTCACAACACAACACAACAAAGCAAGCAACTCGCTGCTTCACATACTTGCAACAAGCCAAGTTGGCCTGTGGGCATTGGAAAACAATTTGAATGCCTCGAATGCAATTTCGACGTCAGTCAATATTTGCAATGCCCGCCGCCGGTGGCCAAAGCGGCCGAATTGATAATTTGCATAAGCAAACCGTTGAAAGAAAAAATAAAAACCAACGAAAGTGCAGCAGAAAGTTTGTCGGTCACATTGTTAGCAACAGCGGACGGCAAACATTTTTCTGTCTTATGAAATTGTTTTTGTTTTTCAACTGCACACTGGTTCATGTAAAACTTACTAGCAAGAAATATTTTTTACTCTTAGACACAACATTGTCGACTTTAGGCGCATCTCGCAGCCGTCCGTCACACTCCAACTTGAGGTCCACTGTCTGGCGGCAATAATGTAGCGGACACGGCCGGTTGCTGCTGACCGTTGCACCGTCCAATTCGTCGCGCTGACGTTGATAATTGAGTTGTTGAGTGGCTGCAAATGGTCGTTGGGCTTTTTCTTTGCGTCGGCCACTTTTCCATTACTGCATTTGAAACGGTCGACTGATTCGCTGCACTTGCTCGCCCGAATGAGTCGCTACTGCTGCCGCCGCTGCGTCTGCAGTTCCACTTGAAGAAGACAGTGGGCAGTGCAACGAATGTGGCGCTTGACTGGCTTATGTGACGCGTCTGACTGCGCGACGAATTGTCGGTTTGTGGCGTTGTGTGTGTCTCGTCTTGCAGCGAGGCACCACAACGCTACGACTAAATGTTTAAACTTTAAAATGGTTCGTTTTTGTTTAATGCATGTTTTTTCTTTAGTTTAGAAAAAATTGCTAATGACAATTTCAACGTGTGGCTTTGTTTTTACTGAACACATAAATGAAATGAAATGTTTTGTAAATATCAGCAAAGCCATTTCAACACAGCGCCAAACTTTGATACCAACAACCATCACACATGCAACAATTGTTATGCTAGACTTAACAGTAACCAATACAACAACAACACTGGTAGCAAACCTAAGCCAACCAAATCAAACGAACAGCGTCATGCAACAATGACATAATTCACGGCACATACCGCTCGCGCTGACAGCACCGAAGGCTTCAAGAAATGATTAAACTTTAAATTGAAAATAGCCAAAAATAGGGGAGAGGGGCCTCAAATGTTTGTCTTGCAGTCAGTTGACTTCTCGGCTCTGGCCATTTTGCCGGGCCACACTTGCACTTTTAACGTGTAAAAATAAATGTCATTCGGCCAGCAAAGACAACAACAACGCAATCGTTACAATTTATTGACAATTGCAGCGATGCTGAAGCGCCGATAAGACGCGCTGAAATTGGGGGAAATGTGTAACCTGTAGCCATTCAAATGAGCATGAAAAATGGCAAACAACAAGAGCGCAGCGTGCAGCAACAACCCGCATGCGAGCTGGCCGCAAAACGGCAAAACGTTTAAACGAAACCCAACAGCGGTAGTCGCTACGCAAAGTAGAGCGCCGCGCGCCGAGAAAGTGAAGCAAACAGCAAACTGTGCCGGCCCGGCACAGCGTCTCGGCAGTGGCATTAGTCGCACGGATTTCGCAATACTCCAAGTGGCGTCAGACAGCGCCACATGTGGACTCGGCATCTCGGCCGCGGTCGATCTTCTGCGTTCTGCGGTTGATTCCATTCGCCGCACGAATGCGTTGCGATGCCGGCTTGTTCTCCTCTCACACTTAGATACTTCACGGATTGTTGCGCCACCGCGGCTCCCGTCAATTACCCGGGGCGTAAAAACGCTGATATTTCCCACTTTGATGCTAAATCGAATTTTAAATGAAGCCTAAAGTGCGGTAAACACTGTAAAGTGCAATGAAAGAAGAGAAACGGTTGCTTCACTTTCGCGCCGGGAAAACTCACTTTCCTTCGCCCAGAGAAAAGGGAAATGCAACCAGCTGCCGCCGTCCAAAATGGCTCAATTAAATTATAGTCCAAACGTGTTGCGATACAGAGCGCAGCGGCAGCAGCAGCGGCCGTGAAAACTGCAGCTCACACGCTGTGTTGCATGAAGCGTTGCCGGTGCATTGATTGATTTAAATCGCTATTGCGCTTCGAACGCGATTGGCAGCGTTCCCAGCCGGCAGCGGCTGACCCGCTGCACTGTGGCGGCCCCTGAGCATCGGCTGCCCCTTCGAGCAGCAGATGCTGTTGTTGTTGTTGTTAGATATTGTTTGTAAGTGCGAGGCGCAAAAGTGATTGACTGGCTTTCACTCGGGTTGGATTGGCGAAAAATGATAAATGAATTGTGGCAGTTTGGCGGCTAAGTTGGCTATGCGTGTGGCATGTTGGTTTTCCGTCCAGGGTCGCCGCAGTGATCCCGTTATGATGTTTGATTAATTTTTGTATGAAAACCGAAAGTTGGAAGTTGTTTGGTGCTAAAAGTCAAGTGAAAATTTTATTTCACTGCTGCGACTAATTTCGAGAAAAATGTGCATGCAAAAATAATTAGAAAGTAAAAAAAATTTACACTTGTACATAATTTATAACGAAACTGAACGACAGGAAGCACAATGAAATCACAATAATTATAATCGCGTGAAAGAATGAAAGTAAAGCAAAGTTACGCACAACGCAACAGTCAACGGCAACGGGCCATAAATTAAATAAAATCGCCCAGCGGCGCACACAGTGGCTGCTCGTAATATGCGACAATCGAAAGCACAAAGCACCACAAATAATAACAAAGGCAGCCGCAGAAGCCAAAAGCAAGCTACCAAACACGTAGAAAGACGCAGCGGCGGAAGTGGCGACGACTGACGCCACGCCACAGCGATTTGCATGCGCGATGGCTTAATTTGTCAACGGGAATTTACGACATTGTTCGCACAGATTTACGATCGCAGCGTTGCCGGCATAACAAACGAAATGTTGGTATTTTAAGTGACCGCCCAATGTGGAGCAGCGCGTGTGCTTCCTTCCAGTGCGAGTGGCAGTTGACAAATTTTTAATTGTCGTTGAGCGGCCGTGCGTCGCATGTCGAAGCGAGCAGATGCGAAAAGTTTGCAAGCAGATTTTACTTGCGATGCGTATTTATTTAGTTGGTTGAAGATCATTTCAAACCATTTTCAATCAATAAATTGGTCGACATTTTTTTTATTGGTTTCAGTTATTTACTCTAAATGGAAAATTATTTGACCGATTCGTGTAGAATAAAAAGCCATTCACAAACTGGATTTTCAAAACTATTAAATATTGATTTCAACAAAAGGTGTTTTGGTGTAAACAAAAATAAAATAATATAATAAAATTCAATAATAGTTCAAAAACTTGCCAAAGGCAGCCATTGACCTATAATTGCAATATAAACAACCATCAAATATATTTGATGATTTTTCTTGAAGCTTTAAAACTCAGTTAACATTATTCTCGTTCGCGTTTAGTTCAATTTGTGGGCGCATCGGAACAGTGTGCAATGCCACCAAAATTAATGAGCCATTTGTATTGCAGCGAAATCGAAAAAGGAAGTGCACACAGAATGTCAGGAACGTTTTCGGAATGGCGGTTGACAGCTGTCAATTGCAAACAGTGCAAGTCTCTTAATTCGCTGCAAGCAAAACGGCTTCAATTTTCAGACCGAACAAGTGCCGACGATGTTTTTCGCTTTTCTACTACATACATATACAATAATGTGTTTTGGTGGCTTTGCCGCGCACATTTATTAAAGCAGAATAAAATGTGGCAATCAATGTCACCGACAACTGTCAATAACTGCGCTGGCTTTGCATGCTCGAAATGGATATTAAATTTATGTGGCGCTCTCAAAACGTGTAAACGGAATAATTTTTCGCAGCAACAACAGCGAAAAGGTGTGTTGCACACAAAGTTGTGAAAACGGACCGCCCGCCCATTTTCCCAAGTGGCCCGTGGGCAACAAAGCCAGGAGTGCAATTAATTATTTTGCTGCACAGTAAATTCATTGCAGCCACTAAACGTCAAGAAACAAAAATTAAAAACAATAACAACCACCGCGGAACAAGTGACAGCCAAGAATGCCACGCAACAACAAAGTGGTTTTGCAAAGGAAAATATTATTAAAACGCCGTAAGGAATAGTTTGCGATTAACTGAGCAATGGAAAAAAATAGCAGTGGGGCTGGCAATAAAAATCACAGAAGCTCAAAGCAATTTGTTTATCAGTTGCGGCAAATCGGCTGCGCCTTGTGTACGGCAGCTATTGGCAGCAGCTGTTGCTGCCGCACATGTGCCGCAGTTGAGTAACCTAGCGAACCAATTCACATGCAAACAAACGACCGCTCGAGACAAAGAAACGAAAAGGCGGCAAAAAGGGGCCAACACAATGCAGATGCAAATGCAGTTGCAACACGTCGGCGGCGAGGAAGTAAACGAAAAACAAAACCCAGAACCGAGCAGAGGGGCCAAATGGTGACAATAACAATCAAAGGCAGTCAGTCAGTTAGTTGGAGTCGCGATGTCGCCTCTCACACGCGCACATGTTGGTGTTGCGGTTGTTGTTGGTCGCTGTGGGTTGGGGGCGTTCGCCGCTTGTCGACTGCTAACCTTAAACCACATTTTCGGCAGCTGCTTTGATGCGCTCCCCACCATTATTAATTACAGTTATTCGCACGAGTACACAAAGTGCAAGTGTGCACATTTGCCATACAACGTCTGTAGCTGCAATTCTGGTGCAGGGTGGTTCGTAGTTTCAAAGAGGTTTGCTTCTTTAATTTTAGTGCACTTTGAAGTTTTCATGAAAACTTATAAATCGTTACAACTTTTAGGCTAAGCAGACACTTCGGAATTGAACCTATGACCATCACCTTGATTTTTGGTCCAGGCAGTAAATCCAAGTTACTTTAGCAACTCATTTCACATGTATAGAAACCAAATATATATGGGGAAAATAGAGACCACCCTGTTGCATAGCATTACGTACACACATACATATTTATGTTCGAAATGCATGCGAAAGGGCGGTGTAGGTGCACCTCTGTACGTCCATTGTTTTGATGCGGAAATTGTGGGCACGAGTCTGCTGCAATGTGGGACAATGAAGCTGAAGCTGGCAGTCTCCACTACACCGAGTGAACCGTGTCATGTGAGCCAAAAGTTGTAAAAAATGAAGTAGTTTTAATTGGGGCGTTGACTTTCAGACGCAGCCACAGCGCCTTTGAAAAGTCCACCCATACTTTTATTTTCCTTTACAATTCCACTCATTCCTTGATGAATATTCTTGCATTCAACAAAATATTTTATTTATTATTTTTATTTAAATGTCAACAGTAAACAATGTTCCCCACTGAAGCAGGTCGGAAGGGGTCACATACTGATACAAAAACACACACTGTAGTTCGTCGAGTGGCCGCGCCCAGCGCCAACTTGGTTCACCTCTTCGCACTGGCGACAGTATCGCTTAGTCTCTGCATGGCTGCGCGAATTTGTTATTTGTGCAAATTTTATGCTGTTCGGCTTTGTTGCAGTTCATAAAGTGCTGCTTTGCGGTTCCTGTTGTTGCCATTTGACGCTCGTTGGCGCGATTTTGCATTTAATATGGCAATGGTGGCTGTGGCGTTGGCTATGGTCGGCGTGGGCTGTTAAATTTTATTAGCTCAAATTTTGCTATTATGGGGTTTTCAACCGCATACGCCACTTTTCGCAGTTAGTATGCACTAAAGTCGTAGTCGAGTTGGTTGATTTTTTATGAAAATTAAAAACCAGAAAAAGACTTCGTTCAACGAATACAAATTTATGCATTTCCGTGCTGCTGAACTTTGTGGGGCGAATAAAAAAATAAAAATTACAATTAAATGCGCGAAATTGTTGTATGAGCAGATTATAAAAATTACATAAAAATATTTCGCATTATTTTGGCGGAAGTCTTAGTCACATTGCCACTATCTTCAAAAGGAAGAAAAAAAGTCATATCGGATATTAAAAAGGACATTCACTTGCAATAATTTAGTTCACAGTTCGCAGCCAATTCAGCAAAAGATCGCATAGCAGTTGCTTGAATGGTTGAATGGTTTGTGTAGACAACAACAATAAAAGCAATAGCCACCAACAGTTGCATTGTCTGGTTAAAAAGCCATTTACAACCACTGAGCAACCAACAATCAAATCTGAACTGCAATTACGCCAAAATTAGCAAATTTTCGCAAAGGTCACAAAGCAAACCAAATCAGACGCGCCATACATGTATGAGAACTGCTTTCAAGGCGAAAGCAATCGGCAAGAACCCAAACTGCAGCGAGCCGGGCCACCGATGAAACAGCTGTGCAGCCGAGGGGATACCCGGGGGGTTGAAGTGCGACGCGAGCAGCAAAATATTGCTCATACACGTTGAATGTTGTTGTTGTTGTTTGTATGCAGTTTATCGCAATTGCATTATGAAAATGCAACTGTTTGCGCAAATAAATCAGCACTTTCGCACCCAGCGTCGCAGACAAAGTCGCCCAAGCACAATCGAGACGCTAATGCGGCTAAAGTCTCTTAATTATACAAGTTCCGCTCAGATGTGAATGCCTTGAGAACACAGACACGCATTTGAGTAACGAGCGCGCCACTGGTTCTTATTCAAATCGAGCGTAACACAAGAAAAATGCAGAACACTGAATGCAACTGAATGGTTCCCAGCGTTCTTGCGACATGCACCAGATCAGAAGAAATAATGCCCACAACGTGCAGCGACGTCTGGCGTTGGCTGCTTCACAGCAATTAGCAATTTTGCAACGCTCGCTGTCGTGTGTGGCCCGGTGTGCGAACTTCGAGCGGATGGCTCCCACGTGTTGTTGCCAGTTGTGCGCTATGTGCTGGGAACGCTGGGTAATTGCGGGAATTAGTCATGGAACCACCACTCCTTTGGCCCATTTTTAGGCGCCCCTGGAGTTCTCAGCCGTCGATGTGATATGAACATGTTGAGTGCTGATAATCTAAGATCAGTTTTTTCTTGAGTGGACAGCAACCACTGCTGTTTAAATGGTAATTTTTCTCACATGCAGCACACGACTTGGCCGCAACAGACCGAAATCGTCACTGCACTTGTTGACCAAAAATATCAGGGGCAACTTTTGCTATTGATCCAAAAAATAAATGTATTGCTTCACATCTGTCTGAATTTATACTCAGATTTATACAAAAGTGCATACAAAAAATGACTGTCTGACTGACTGACCAATTGATAGATTTAACCAAACCAAAATGGTGTTGTTGTGAGCACGAGTGATTTTCTAATTTATCTCCACCTCACTACCAGATTGTCGCATGTGGTCAGCATGTAGAAGCGTAGCTGCGACAGAATTGCATTGCTGTGAGCAGCTATCGGCAGCACCAATGTGGCTTCAAAGCTCGTTCTAGTTTACGATTGTTTGCCGACAAAGGCGAAATCGGCTCGGCTTGAGCTGATTTTTATGGCGTATAATCAGCTGAATGATCGATTGACAGTAAATCGATCGGATTGCTTTGTAACCGAATCGAAAAAACTTTGTATAAGCGTTGCGGTAGTTTTAATTTCATTGATGACAACGAACTGGAAGTCACGCCATTTTTAATCACAATGCTTGACTTTATTAGAGAAAGTAATACGTGTTAGTAGCAGAGAATTTATGCTCGCTTAAGTAAAGTCGTAAAAGTCGTAAAACAAAGAGCAATCCAAAGCATTAAAAAAGCATGGTCAGAGTCAGAGAGGCAGGAACTGATTTGAAGGCAAAACATTCATTCACAGCTAACCAACAGTAATTACATACAAAAGCATTCAAAAACGACTCTTCCGCATTGTTGATTTTCTGAAAGAACGGTTATTGTGTCGACTTAAAACAATGAAACTCAAGACAAAAATTACAATAAAGAGTTTTAAAAACACACAAAAATTATTACTAAACAAATATAATTGTAACTTTGTTTTTATATTTTTGTAAAATCATTTTCATGATTTGGAAAAATGATTTGTAGTTTAGAAACAGCATTCATAGCAGCGCTCACGCATTGCCGATTTCACATAGAAGGTCGCACAATAGAAAGACGAAAGACTTAAGCCACAAGCTCAAATTGGTACTTTCTAAAACTTTTTTCCCCCATATGAATTAACGAATTTTATTTGCTCTGATAAATGTGCCGCTATATGCAGCAACACTGTACAACGAGAGAGCGTCTTGATGGCTGTTAATTCGACTGATTTGGAGGCAATCAGCGGCTTGGCGGCGAAGCGACCGAACGCACTCAAACGCAACAGTCTAAATGCTTAATTAAAACACATTAAATTATGGAAAATCTCTTCAGACCAAAATAGAAGAACACAACATCGAAGTGGCTAAAACGAACGGAAAAAGGCTCAAAGCTATGAATGGCCGGGTGAATGTGCGTGTAAACGCCTAAAAGTGCGTAAATTCAAATGCAAATCGGCAAAGTGCCGTTCCCAATGGCGGCTCAACGATGCTTGCAAGTGCCCAATGTTCAGCGTTGTTGGTTTTGCTGGTTCGGTGCCGAGTTATTGCGCTATTAAGTCAAATTTTCAACAAGCGTCTATTGAAAGTGTCAACATTAGTCAAACAACAAAACAACAAAAAAAAAATACAAAATATGCATGCAAACAAATTCGACTACAACAACGCCAACGAGAGCTTTCTAAACACAGCTGCCGCCTGTTTGGCAACAAGTAAACAGGCCTTTTTCTGCTTTTTTGCTCGCCGTGACGATTTACGCACAAATTGGTGTGGTCGTTTTTGCTTTTGTGTAAAGTGTTATTATTATTATTGTCGGTTTTTATTGTCTGGCTGCTGTTATTTGATTTTAATTTTCTCGCAGCGACTGTTGTCTTTATTGTGAGCAGCGTTATACAAACTTTTGACGGACAGAAGCACCTTTTCGATGTTCTGTTCAATACTGAAACCATAAGTATTGGCTTTGCGGTTTTTCGTAAATTTTTCAAAAGAATGAAATGCTTTAGAAATATTAGCTGTCGGCTAATGATTTTGCATTTTCGCATTATTTGTTTACATCTTTTTTATTTATTTATTTTTTGCATTATTGATAAACACTGACGGCACATAGTGAGCACGCAAACACGCCAGTGACTGGCGGCGGTAAAGTCAAGTTCAAGAGCAGCCGCCAATGTTTTGGTGGGAAAAATGAGAATTGTAGAGAGCATTATTTTATGCTCTTCCATTTTCTTTGTTGTAAGCGGAGTTGTCGACGAAAAGTGAGGTTTAAGTTTGACCTAATCGGCTTTCGGCACATTCTTGTGGTTGACGGCTATGCTAAGAGCGGTTGGTGCACAAACTGCTTCTGTCGATTAACTAATCGTGTTAACGCACCAAGCTGGGAAAAACAGTCAGCGCTGAATTGGGCTGCAGTGCCGGAGCGACGTGACTAAAAACTAGCCAGCACTGCCCAAAACTTAACAGTGTCCAAACTTCGACAGCAACTTTTGGACTTTGGATCACCTTGAGGGCGTCACCAGTCCCACACGCTGGCATTTGCTTGCGCCGTGGCCAAAAGAGGCGTGCAGAAAAGCCGAATTAAGCGCAACGCACTCGTCAATTACGCGTAACACAGAGATTTTATGACTAAGATTAAGCTTTGGTTGGAATGTTGCTTAGCAAAACAAATGGAAAAAAACAAGATTAATTAGAAAAGTTTGCAAATTGGTTTGCGTTGTGGCATTACATGAGAGAAGCTATTTACACAAGTACAACAACAATAACAACAGCATGTTTCACATGCAACCTACCCCAAGGTTGGGTTTGGACAAAATGCCAGCGATTGATTTCCATTTAACTGCTCAGTGTTTTGCCGCGTTAATTCATAAAAAAGATTCAAATTTTTTGTGCTAAACATTTAAAACATTCAAGAAAAATGTAATTAAAGGTGAGCTGTGGCTACCTTACGATACAAAAATAGCAAATACGCGGCGCAGAAATATTTTTAAATTTGCTTCCTTTCACTTTTTCGGCGTTCGGTATTCGCCGCTCTATGTGTGTGCGGCGAGACGTTTACTCATCAAAAAATCGTTAGCGGCAAAGCGCTTCCGCGTTTTACTTAGCTTTTGGCATTGTTGTTGTTGCAATTATTTATCTAAAATGATAACCGCGGCAGTGTGACATTTTGTAGCACTGTCGTTGTTGCGCACCGCCGCGTGGCAGTCCGCAATTAATTACGTGTGAATACTGTACGAATTGTCACAATTAACCCTTTTGTTGCAGGCTTTTACGGGGAAAGTTAAAATTTAAAATGCATGAACTTGATCTTCTGTGTGATTATATCAACAACATTTCATACTAATTTTTTAAATTTATTTCTTTTTATAATTTTTTTAAATTGTTTTCATCCTTCACTTCAATATATAACATTAAAAAACCTGCATACGTCTCTTTAAACTTGAATATTTAGTTTATTAATTTCGTATTATTCCTAAAACTTCAAATTATTCGAAGGACCAATAGAAAAAATTATTCTTAAAATTAAAGAGGGTTCACACGTCCACAAAATAGATTAAGTGGATGCCGAAAAGCAGACATGGAACATGAAAAAACTTGTATTGACGCTGGCTGCTGCTTTACACGTACAACGCATGTCAGTCGCCCGTATTCCGAAAAACGCTTCACTGGTGAATGTTGCTCTCAAGCAAAGCAAAGTAAAGTGTGTGCAGCCACATGAGTTGCACATACGCACCACTGTGCGCTGTGCGCAGGAAAACATGCCTAACAATTAATGGCGCGTGCGCGAATGCGTGCGGCCATGCAACAACTTTTGCGTAATTATTGAGTCTTTGTTGACTGAGCCGATAAGCCCAGCCAACGTGCGGCCGTTGTTTCGGCATACGTTGATGTGATTGCAGTGCTGCAGTCGCTGAAGTGACATCGATAGATTCGGAAACAAGTGGAATGAATTTCTCCACCAGCTGGTGACAGTGGCGATTCTATGCTAAAACCGACAACCAAAACAGAAAAGAAAATTTTCATCAAACAATGACACTTTTAAATAACTTTAGAAAAACGAAAGAGAAAAAGTATGTAAGACAAACAACTGAGAGCATCAAAAATGTGTGTAGATACGATGGGATGCATCGACAAGTGGAATAGTACAACTTTATTAGTTTAGTCTCTCACGGCTGATTCAGAGATTCACCTCTCTTTCTGAGAGAGAAAATGTATGACAAGTAGACTACGAATTTTTGAAAATATTTTTGAAGATAAGGTAAAAATTTGTACATAATAATTTTTTACAACTCCACTAAAAGTTTGAAAATAAATTAAAATGGATATAAATATGCATCACTGATATCAAAAACAACAGTCAAATAATGTCTCAATTCAAAACAGACTTAGACAATTTGACTCTAAAAAGCGAATATAAAGGTGGACCAGAAAAAAATTTAGAATTTTTACGCATCCAGCATTCGAAAATGCCAAGAGTTAGGAGGCTGGTATTTGGGAGTGAAAGTATCTATAAATATTGCAGTTTCTTGCTGTATTACTCAATTGCATCTTGGATCTACTTTAGTCAACATTTCCAGCCCGCAAAAGCGTTGCCGCGAATTAATACTGGACATTTATTTGACTGATAAGACGAAGTCTAGACTAAGCATTGCAAGGGAAAGCAAAGCGAGCGTAGTGACGGTTTATAATGTTATAAACAACTACAACGTGGGAAACTCCATCTACAGAGCCGAAGAATCAGGCAGAAAAAAGGGTCCAATAACCCAGAAGTGCTGAAGAGGCTTGTTAGCACATATCGGAGTAAACCCACGAGGGCGACTTGAGATATTGCAGCTGCATCAGGCACAGCGCAATCAACTGAGATGCTATATAAGCGAAGTCAAGGGTTAAGGACCTACGAACAGCAGAAACTGCCTGACCGGTCGGAAGCAAAAGAAAAAATAGGGAAGACGCGGGCTCGAAAACTGTATGACGATTACGTAACCAAGTTCGATTGCGTGATTCTCGATGATGAAGCCTACTCTTAGGTGGACTTCAAGCAGTTGCCTGGGAATGCCTATTTCACTCAAAACAATAAGAATGGAACACAAAAAAAGTACTCCGAAGTGAAATACACCAAATTTGCAAAACGCTTCATGGATTGGCAAGCTATTTGCACCTGTGGTCTACGGAGCAAGGCGTTCATTACGACAGGAACAATAAACTCTAGAATTTATATAAAAGAATGTATGCAAAAACGCCTTCTACCATTTATTGAATAGCACAAAGGAACAGTTTTGTTTTGGCCAGACC
Source organism: Melieria omissa (assembly GCA_963971225.1). Taxonomy (NCBI): domain Eukaryota; kingdom Metazoa; phylum Arthropoda; class Insecta; order Diptera; family Ulidiidae; genus Melieria; species Melieria omissa. The sequence goes on along the minus strand of OZ020269.1, from coordinate 4,692,975 downwards.
AAGCGACAAGCCACTACTCCAGGTCAACTATGGAATGGTATGAAGGAAATTGTGTCACGGTGGTCCCAAAAGAGGCAAATCGTCTCAACTGCCTGGAACTTCGGCCTATTGAAAGATATTGAGCTGTAATGAAGCAAACTCTAAGAAAAATAAAGAAAGTTTGCAAAAATGATGTACAGTTCCGAAATCGATGGAAGCAAGCCTATGCAATAGTCACCGAAAGTACTGTCCAGTCTCTAACTAAGACCGTTAAGAAAAATATAAAAACATTTTGCAACCACTAATTATATTTCATGAAATTTTTTTGTAAATTCGAGTTTCAGAAATGTATAATAAACTGCAGTTTATTTTAGTAAAATCAGACTATTACTTTTTTAATGTATTCTTAAAAATTCAAAATTTTTTCTGGTTCACCTCTTATATCTGACATTTGGTGCATATGTCGCAAATATTTGCCCGTTGGCAGTCTGCCGAAGTGTTGTTGTTGTGCGGTAATGGTGCCGCAAGAATTTGTTTACCGCTTTTGCGGTCTTCTCTCTCTGCTCCATTCTGCGGCCAACGCTTGTACGACATTGTAAGCAGCACGTAATAAATAATAGCGGCAACAGTTGTTGTTGCTGTGAGTTGTCCAACTGTCTGCGTTGTCGGCAGCGGTAGTCGACGTTACGGTCTCATTACTTGCTGTGCGCGCGCGTTTATTTCTGGCGTTTAATTTCTTTTGCCGCTTTCGGACCGAGCAGAAAAATGCCGCTTTCAATCGACGATTTTACAATTTCGAGCATTTTCGTTTTCATTTTGCTCATTCGGTGTTTGTGTTTTCTTTTTATGTTTTGGTGCGCTGACTTTGCTGTTTAGCAAAGTTGTTGTTTTTGATGTTCAAATTTTAACTTGTCCTCTTTGTAGAAACACATGCGATTGCGGCAAAATTCAATGCAATCTGAAGACGTTGTTGGTCGCTGTGTGGCTTCTGACAACAGTACAGCAGCATGCAGTTTGTCGCTTGAGTCTTTTGTATTCGCTTTCGTTTTGTTTAACAATTATCATCAATGCACTTATCCAACTAACAACTTCAACAAATTATTTCAGCAAGCAAAGTCTTCCATTCTTCTTCTTAAACAACACTATTTGCCGTGCATTGTGACTATTGACAGCAACACTCAATAACACTGCACAACAAAATCAAACTTTTTTTTAAATAACAAGGTTCTGACAACGGATTCTGGTAGAGGGGACCAAAAAAAAATATACGTGTATCGGCGTTTTGAAAGTTTACGTCTGAATTTTTTTTAGGGGGGGTCAAAGTTTTCCCCTTTTTGCTCATTCTTATGGTGATTCGGCATACGAAAACCATGTAACCTCACATTTTAGGTATGTGATGTGTTCAGCAATTTGATGTAAAATACTACGAAGAACATTTTTGTGAAGCATTTTAACCCTGTAACTGCTATTTGTATGGGTCAATTTGACCCTTCTTTTCTAAAATGACCAAAATGTCCTGTAAAACAGGACTTTTTAAGGACAAAAGGTACCACGAAAATATTCGCCATAAAATTCTACTATAGGTCTCTGAATACATCAAAGCTCAGATATTAACCTGAACGCCAGAATTAAGCCAAAACTGAAAATGTGTTTAAGTGTTTATTTCATATTTAATCAAAATTGGTACTAAAATCTCCTACAAAACTTATAATACAATATAAAAAAATAATATAAAAAAAGTAAAGTTTTAGCATTCATACCTTTTTGTACCTTTGCTTTGCTAAGTTTTCGAAACAATGTCTTCAGAAAGTTAAATGCCGATCCATTTGTATCCAAACACTTAATAAAATTGTTTACCACAGCAAGTTTTATATGTAATGGTTGTAAAACAATCTTTTTTATTGGCACAAGTGGTGGATGGAAAATATTATGCTCGCCTAATGTCCCTTCAGCTCTGGGCTCCCATTGTTTTTTGGTTGCCCTTTCATCTGCTATTCCACGTGCAAGTTTTGTAGGAGATTTTAGTACCAATTTTGATTAAGTATGAAATAAACACTTAAACACATTTTCAGTTTTGGCTTAATTCTGGCGTTCAGGTTAATTTCTGAGCTTTGATGAATTCAAAGACCTATAGTAGAATTTTATGGCGAATATTTTCGTGGTACCTTTTGTCCTTAAAAAGTCCTGTTTTACAGGACATTTTGGGCATTTTAGAAAAGAAGGGTCAAATTGACCCATACAAATAGGAGTTACAGGGTTAAAATGCTCCACAAAAATGTTCTTCGTAGTATTTTACATCAAATTGCTGAACACATCACATACCTAAAATGTGAGGTTACATGGTTTTCGTATGCCGAATCACCATAAGAATGAGCAAAAAGGGGAAAACTTTGACCCCCCCTAAAAAAAAATTCAGACGTAAACTTTCAAAACGCCGATACACGTATATTTTTTTTTGGTCCCCTCTACCAGAATCCGTTGTCAGAACCTTGTTATTTTTTTTTGTGTTGTGCAGTGTAATTTGAGTTTTTTGCTGCATTAGCCACTTGCAACTCATTTGACTTATATTACCTTTGCAATGCCATATTTCAACAAATGAAAACAGTTTAAAACGGAATTGAAAGATCCTTGACTAAAGTCGGTTGTTGTATGTCGGTCTTGGTGCAAATTATTGCAAGCTGCAAGGCGTGTGGCTGCTGCTGTTTTCTGCGCTCTGCATAAACTAATAACTGGCTATGGATATTTTGCTCGATACCATGAAACTATAATTGCGCATGAAATGGGAGAACATTTAATTATGTAAAATTAAACAATTGTTGTGTTAATTGCTCAATTGTCGAGCTCTTGTCTTGTCAGCAGACAGCTGCATTGCGCGCGTTATGGTTTAAAGTTGTTGTGTTGTTGTAAATTTTAGTTCTTCAACTTAATAGTTATGTTGTTAATAACTCAACTCTTAACGTCATTAATTAACTGAATGTAATTAGTTAATTTAATTTATTATCTCATGGCCTCGTTGAACTTTGATATTTTCTATGGGGGAAAAATTGCTTAGCAAACATGTGTGCTTTTTTGTTATAAACTTTTCATTAATATAAAAAGCAAAAAATATCCCAATGACCAGTGGCCAATCTAATCTAACATTTCAAATATTTCTCCATCAATTTAATTTTAAGGCATTTTTTCCATTTATCTCAACTTAAGTCTTTCGCAGATTGTCGCACTGTTTTTTAACAACTTATTTTACGGAACTCACAAATTTCTCTGCAAGTCATGAATCGACCTTGGCGACAATGCGGACACCACGAATGTCCTTCAGTCATTTGTCAAGCTTATTTAATTCTTTAATTTCTAGAAACAAATGTCAACCAAAGCCGCTTCGACTTCTTGCCGCCAAGTGGAGAAAAATCGAAGAATGCTGCACCCCATCTGCAGCAGTTGGCCTTCCGCGTGCGCCGAGTGTGGGAAAGGCCAATTAGAAATCATTAAAACAGCCAAGCGCGAGCGTGAGAATTCGCCGCACACACATGTGCCGATACTAATTTTTGTTGCAACAATGCTACATCATCGAGTGCGAGGAACTTGGTAAGTAAATAATTGAAATGGTGAGCGCGAACACTGAACGACTTGGACAGAGGCGCCCGATGCTGATTTGCACCGACTGCGACCGACAACAAATCATAAAATGACGCACACGAGTGCAGCAATTTCCGCCAAGAAAAATATGTTAGTAAGTAAATAAATTGAAATGAAATCGAATTGAAGGCGCAATGAAGCTGCCAACACCCTTGGCGTCTGCGCGCTTTGCCGTTGCGTTTTTCGTCGCAAACTGGCACTCATAAATCAGCATAACTATCGGTCGTTGCTATAACTATAACTATTACTGTTGTTGTTGCGGCAGGTGTTGTCGTCGGGCAATTGTTGAGCAATTGCGGTGCGACAATTTTGCTGTAGTCGGCTGCGGCCGTGTTTAGTGGCGGCAACTAGTGTCGCTGCCGCTGTCGGATTATTAATTAAATTGTGCTGCGTGCGCGGGCAACGTCAGCTGTTGACCACTGCGCACGCTGGTTGTTGTTTGTTTGCGTCTCTGTAATGGGTTCAACAATTTGAGGTGAATGAAATGCCACCGCCCGATAATGGCAGGCATTTAGAAATTAAATGGGAAAACAACGACCGCAACAACAATTTGCTATTTTTGCAGCCAATAGAATTTCAATTAATAAATAAATGAGCGCAGCTGAGTGAATTGCGCCGTCATTGATGTGTTAACGTTCGCTCTTAATGGCGTTTAATTGACAATTATTAGTGTTGCGCACAGGGGGCGGAAACTCACAGCGTGGCAGGCAACTTGACTGTGTAAAAAACAAGACAGGTGGAATTTATGTTGGACAAAATATTTTGCTAAGAAATAACAAGGTGTCGTTATTTATTTCTACCAGCAGCCGATGAAGGCCAGAAGTAGGAGATTTTTATAAAACAAAAAAAAATCGAATGAATAAATCGTACATTTTTTATGAGTTGGGAGCACAATGTTTTAACAATGTGGGAGAGCATTTTGTGCTTAATGGCTCCTACTTCGATGGGTGACAAATCGCAGGCGAGTTTTATTTGACACTCAAGTCGATGAAAGAAAATTGTTTTTTCATCAGCGGCGCAAATTTATATATCAAACTTATCAAAAGACATTGAGCCAGCGATACAAGAAAAGCTCGTTGCTGCTGTCAGCGAAGTGTTGGCGAGACGATAAAAAAGCACAGCGCACCGTTTATAAATTAACGTCAAAGCGGTTGTCATGTTTGGCGTAGTTAAGGTTGCCATACGGAAAAAGCAATTGAAAAAGTGTGTCTGGCTGGGCACGCTGCGTCTGTGAAACGCGGCCATCTGAACCACATAAAACGTAAAATTTATCAACTATGGCCCGAAAACATCGGCAACCTGAAATGACAGCCAGCTAATGCACAGAGTGCGTCCAAGTAACGCAAACACTCAAGTCGACCAGTGCTGTTCTGAAGGCACAAAAAGCACGTACGTGCCGCACATAAGAAAACGAGCAGCAAACGTCAATGCTGTACGAACACATGCACTTAAAATTAAAACGATTTTAGACAGAAAAAAATTGAACAAAAAAATGTAACGATTGCTGAAAAAATTATTTGCGAAAATTTTAATTGGCATCTGAATTGATCTGAATTCCTATTGTAGCCAGTTGCTCTGATGTTTGAATTATGTAGCAAGAGGCCAACCAACTGCAGAAACAGCTGTGACAACTGTAGCGGCGCGTCGGCTGGAAAATCGTATGTTTGCAATCGACTTAAGCGTAGTCAAAGTAAAATAATCGACGAAACAGGTGCAGGGGTGAAGGTGGCTCAACGGTTATTGCATCTAGAATACATTTGTTCGGCTCACGGGTCTCACTGCCCTTGCGGAAGACAATTGTCTTGTAAACTTTAAAGTTTTCGCTTGTGTCACACACACATACTGCGACTTGTTCGACAATTTAGAAATCCAACACGAGATGCTTCAAATTTCGTTAACCTGTCGTTTCCTCGAAAGTCCGGTTGGCTTTAATCGGTCGCTGTCTGTCTGTGCGATGTCCAAATGTACAACATTCGACAACAACAACAAAGCAGCCTCCGACAGATCAACGTACGCCAATGTTTGCGTCTGACCCAGAATTTCGATTGATGGCTGCTTTGGTGGTCGTGTAGTTGTCGCTGTGATCAATTTTCAATGCCCGCTAAATATCCAACATGCTTCTTGACTGTCTTGGCTTCTTGTCTTGGCGCATTAAGTGGGCCAATCCACTTGGCGCATGGCAAGTTGCTGCCGTTTGAATCGCTTTCCTCTCGTTTTAACTGTGCTTTAAGTGTTTTTAATCGAATAATTCTCAACAAAGTGTGCAAGGTGTTTCTCAGTGAGCAACATTTGGCTACTTTGAGCGGATCAATATTTTTTAGATTATCTCAGCACATTCCATAGAGTAATGGCTTTTCGTCTTCAGTGTGTGTTGCACATGTGCTAAGTAACAAAGTTGCCGTCAATCGACAAAGCGCTTCGACCGTGTCTTGTTAACACTGGCAACAAGTGGCCAATTATTGTTCGTAACGGTTTAACGGGAAAATGAAAGTGCAGCAAATCAAATCAGAAGCATTCCGCTATGTGTTGACTTACCGCCTAATATGGCGTCTGACGTCTGTCGCGCCGCGGCGTCATGTTATTTCTGCTTCCATTCAATGGCTACTTTCGGTGGCGCAACGCAACACAATCGAACTATTTGACATTTTTTAATTGTTGAAAATGTATTTACCTGAAAATAAAAAAATTGAAAGAGTTAAGTATAAGAAACAGAACAAACATTTTTTAAATAAACACATAAAAACACATATGTAACGCATTGTTTAGAATCGCCGTGGAATTGTTTAGGAAATGGGTGAATGAATGGTTTTAGTCAGAAAATTGGTTTGTCTGGTAAAATTATATATATACATATGTATATATACATATGTATATATACATATATGTATATACATTGTTATCCCAAAAAAATTAGAAAGCTCCATTAAATTCTACACTCTTTTTCATGGGTGGAACAACTGTTCAAAGCAAACAGTTTTTGTCGTTTTTAAAATTCGACTATGTGCTATTTACAATTTAAAAACCGACTAAATTTTCACAAAACATGTGCACAAGTGCACGAAAGCTTGACTGATATAAAAATTACTTTAAATAGACAACTGCACCACAGACGGTGTAAAATTTGAAAGATGTTTTGAACTGCACTCAGAGAAAGCACCCACCGATTTTCGACAGCAATATTAGTTACTAAAGAAATGTCAACGGAAATGTCAAAACCATCCAATTCATGTTTATTTCGAAATTGAGTTAAACCTTCTTCACGACAGCAAACATTCCACGTCCTACAGCAAGTTTTCTTCGGCTTATCAGAGACAATTGCAACAGAAAATGTGTAGCAAGTATTTAGCAGATGCAGCTCAGGAATTCAGTCAAGTTAGTCATTTGTTGGCTTTTTTTGGGTGTACTTGAAAATGTCCAAATAAATAGCAGCAACGACGCCGTTCGCTTTCAGTCGCTGTCGACGCGGTGCCGAAAATAGCAGAAATGGCCGAAACCATGAAAGTGTCTTTGCTGCTGGCGCTGTTGCTGCTGGACGCCATGGTTTCGTCCAGGCCCGACCATGGCAGCTACTTAGAGTATCTCAATAAAGGTGGGTGCCCTCCAGTCGAATATTGCCGCCCCGAGTAATCGACCAATCGTTTTCGAACATTGTTTAGTGAAGCAGTCGTGCGGCCGCCATGAGGAATTCAGCACTTGTGTGACCAACTGTCCCGAGCGCTGTGTGCCGGACAAAAACAAGTGCCGAGAAGGCTGCTCCATCGGTTGCCGCTGCCAGTGGAACTATGTGCGCAGTAAAGATGACAGTTGCGTCAGGTGGGAGCACTGTTGAACCCGAGCGACGTGCTGAGATGTTTTGTACTGTGTGTGTGTTGTGAAAAGAATAGTTAAGTGATATGCGATATTGAATAAATAAAATTGTTGAAAATAGTTGTAGACAGTTATTAAAAGTGTCTCCTTTTCCTTTCTTTGTCATACAAATATAGTTTTGGGCAAGTTTGATTTGATTGATTGCTAGAACGGATAATGCTTTTCGTTGGATATTTTGTCCTAACTACTGCAGACCGGAAGTACTGCAGAGTTTCAAAAGTCGATGTATGGCTTCAGGTGAGGATGATGAAAAGGAAAGGATCAGACACAGAAAAGCATATCATTGGTTGTTCTGATGAGTGGGGTAAGACTTGTGGCTGAAATTTCAAGTAAAGTCCGCGAGCAATTTTTTGCTGGATTTTCTCCAAAACTTCAAGCATTTGCATAGTGAACTTTCATAAGCTGGTCGATCGTTAGTTACCAGTGATTGCCATTAGCATCAAAACCAAAACAAAGCGCACAGAAAAGCCACAAAATTCTTGTTGCTTCGATCGTAAAACAGATTTACATAGCTGCTGGTCATTATTTCGCTAGCAAAACAGATCTTCGATTACATGCCATTCTATTTGTTGCAGCTATAAAATGCTAAGAAGATCTGCCAAACACTTCAGTGTCGCTCAACAGTGTTGGCAGTGCAGAACTTTACCGAACAGTGCAGCAACATGGAAATAAATCCGAGAATATTGGCGTTGGTGATGTGGCTGCTGTTGGCCGCATTTATTTCGAGACTTCCAGGCGATGGTTCGTAGTCGAGCATTATCAGAATTTCATCGGAGACACTCATTTGCATTGCATTTGTTAGAGGACGATTCGGACGACGGTACGGAGCCTCCGGACTGTGTATTCGGCGACTTTCCAGGACAAGTTATTTTCAGACGGTATCCAGCCAAACCGAAAACGCAGTGGAAGTTTTACTGAGACTTTATGATAGTTGTGGATATGTGTGGCTGTGGATTCAGTAGCGTGTGTCGCGTCCGATCTCTTGCTTCTCTAAGCTGAGAAGAGATAGTTTGAAGCTTGACAATATTTTAATATTCTATTTTAATATTCCCTTAGCAATTAAAAGTAATTTACCATTGTAAAAAAAAAAACACAGCGGCGTCCAGTGTCTGTCATGGTTGGGGCCCGTTGAATTTTGCTTAGCAGGGGGTGGGAACAATGGGATTAGATTCCTAGACTATATTCAGGTTAGGTTTAGCTACTCTTGAAGAGCCCATCTAATTATTTGTAAATATCAACACATCTAATTGAAAACAATTTTTTATTTTTAATCTTTTCCAACACTTTTCACTCTTTTCGCTCTCTTTCCTCCTCTTCTCTGTATCATTTTTTCAATAATCTTGGATTGATCGAACTTCTGTAGCAATCAAATCAAAATCCCTAATTGTCCCTTATTCTGAAAAAACGTCAACAAGCAAAGTCTGTGGGTTCGACTTGTGAACGATTTGTTGATATGAATCTGTAACTATACTTGGCACGAACGCTCCATGACGGTCTGAGACCAGATTTGCGTTCAATCTCAACCAACAGCAAAAGCTGAGAATTTATTCTTAGTTTCAGTATTTCGCGACAGCTTTGACAGTGAACACAATCGCCGGCAAATTTCCTCAATATTGACATTAAAAGCTTTTTTTGAAATTCATTGTTGGAGATAAAAGTATGAATTCGATAAATTAACTACCGACGAATGATTGTAAATTCAACAAATAATCATTAAATCAATTAGTCCAATGCTCATCACCACACTTTCGGCCAACTCATCAGCGGAAAGTTACAGTACAACCACATAAATCAAATTGAATTAATTCAAAATGTTTTCCTTGAGCTTTCAATTTTCATTTAACTCCTGCGGTTTTTTGTTGTTTTTCGTTCGAGCAAAAAATGGCCAAATTTTGATTGTTTATGTTGTGTTTGTTTGTGCATTACAAACAAAAAAAACAAAAACAAATATAATACAACAAAAACAATGCATTTATTTATAAAAAACTCATAACAACAAACGTCTATGGTACCAACAACAAAAAGCAATACCAGCAACAACAACTGAAACGGCAACACTTCACTTAACTTCTAAAGTGTTCATGCTAAAAAGTTACGTAAGCATTTTTCATGCCATTGGACAGCCGACGCAGCGGCACCGACAGACTTGGAGGATTTAAGGAAAATCAACAACAACAACAGCGACATGATAGCAGTCGGTGTTGCTGCCGATACATTGCAATCGCGTGAGACGCCGAAATCAAGTTGCGCAAAATTTGTGTTTCTATGTTGCAGCGTGCTGTGGTGTTGGTGGTGGTTGTTGTTGTTGCCGCCGCCGCAGCGAGCACGGCATGGAATGCAGAAATATTTGCATAGAAACGATTTAATTTCATTTAATTTAATTCGCGCCATATTTTTAAGAGTAATTAGTCTAAGAGTATCGAATTACGGAGCACGGCCGCCGCTGGCCGCCGACTTACGGCGACGCGACGTACTCACATGAAAAACACCCGCCCATAAATTAGGCAATCAAACAACAACAGTAACAGCAACAGCCCAGACAGCCGGCGCGGACTTTGCGTGAATTCTGTTGCGCTTTGGTGCCGTTTTGCGGCGTAATTTGTGGTGTGTTGGCACGCAGCGCTGTTTATGTTGTTTTCCATTTGAATTTTCTCGCTTTTTGTTAATTAATTTTTTACGATGCTATCGTTTTATGTTGTCAACTTGTGCGGTTTGCGTATTAATCAGGCCAGAAAAGCAGCAAGTGGCGGAATAAAGCGAGTCAAATGATCAAAAAAGAAGAGATCAACAGTTCTTTTCAATATTCGTGAGATAAACCTAGAATTTGCATATCAGTATAAGTGTCCTTAGATAACTGGGACAAAAGAGGATACATAGAAGGAAAAAAATTCCATACACAATATACGGAAAAGGACGTTAATGTGCAACGCTTGCAACGAGACGTGGCTGGTGTAGAAGATTATAGCTGGAAATGACCACTGAAATTACATGAAATGGCCAATGGCCAAATGAGGATAACCTGACGTGGTGTAGCCACATAAAATCGACCGTCGATCGAGATGTTCATTCGTTCACTTCTCCAGTCGTTTAGCAAAAATATTGATCCGTGTTTTACCCAACAATCATTGACTTATCGAATTATATTATTGAATTTTTTCCTCACTGAAACTTTTCAAATATTACGAATTTATCTTTTACTCTTTTTCACTTTTCCCGACAGTTTAATTTTAACACTGAATTGTTATTTATTAAATCGTTGCCAGATTTTAAAGAACGTTGCAATAATAATATTATTCCACCATGCTTTGTTAAAAAATTTTTAATTAATGGTTGTCGCTACCGCAAAGGCGCGTCATAACTTGACACCAAAACTCCAAATTAAAAAAAGAAAATCATATACTTATTTATATTTTTTAAGTAGAAAAAATAACACAAAAATGTATAGATGCCAAAGACTTGCAGCAATAACAACACAACCAGCTACTACAACTAGAATGCACCTTTAATGATGCAAACAAACAGCAAACAACAACAACATTGAGATTAGTAAAACTGGTTAGAGTGTTGAACTTTTACACCGCTGACACTGCGGCGGTGTGCTAGTTGAGCGGCATGAGGGGGAGACAACAACAATAGCAACAACTACCACGCTGCTCTGGTGATTGTGCATGCACACCCACTTCTAGTTGTTGTTGTGGTTGTGTTTCTATGTTTTTGGCTGCGCTCTGGCGAAGGTTTTCCATAAATCGTCAGCGCTAGTGGAGTGCTTTTTGTATGTTGTTTTTGTTGTTATTTTGGCATTGTTGTTCGTTGTGCGGTAAACAATTTGAAATTTAAATGTTGTTGAAAATTTGTATTTCCGATGTTTTTGCAGGTATTGGAGTGTCCTCGATTTGGTCGTGAGAGTGACCCACAACTGTGAGAGTCCATTTATGCTCAAATGATTTCCACCTGCTGACCTTTGCTGCTTGTAATTTAAGGAAATTGGAGCAACCATTCAATTGCCAGGAAACTCAAACTTGTTGGCGGCACAGTGAATTCTTACAAGTTGGTGTTTAAGTGACTATGGACGCTTTTGCTGAGAATTACTTCAGTGCAGAGCTAACATTGGTGCGACGAATTCTTCCGCAATAATCTAATCCGGAACTCGGAACTGCCACATAAAACAAAATAACTGTTTATATGGTACGATACAAATTTAATAAATTAGTCAGTGCGAGATAGTGAAAAATTGGTTCGCATTAATTCGCGTTGTGGTTTCGGTTTTCATCGAAAAGCTGTTTTGTTATAATTTTCTGTAGTGCCCAGTTCCAATCACATTTGCACTTGTAATTGCCGTATTTATCACGTGATCCAAATCTAATTGGCAGCAGCTGTCAGCAGAACATTTGTTTTTGCTCGATTCTCCGATTTAATCAATGTGGCGTGCAGAAACTTTTAAGCGGCTGGTAATTGGTTTCAATTAATTGGACGAACTCTGCACCAGATGATTTTACCAATTTTTTATCATTTAGAAGCTCTAAGCTAAGCTAAGCCAAAGCCAAGGCAAGTCAAAATATCGACAGTTCCAACTGGAACGTCTCCAACATTATTTTTTATTTAATATTTTACTAATGTGCAGAAGTGAATGAATGAATTTTGATGTCGAGTTGGCTGTTATGCAACAACTCGTTGACTAAGCGACAAACAAAGCGGAGCAAAACAACGCACAATTTATTGACACAAATCCGGGCGGCAAATGCAATCTCGCAGCGAATTTGCATGCCGACGCAATTACTGCTGAGAAATGTCGTCGGAGTAAGGCAGATTGTTGCTGGGCTGGGTGATGTGGCTCAAAGCTCGTTCTTCGGATTGTTCTAAGCAGTTTTTCATTCTTTTCGGCAACTAGTTTAGATTTGAGTTGGTTCACTGTGATGTGTTTGCTTGCAATTTTATTATTAATGCGCGAGTGTTTTGCGCTTTGCGCTGCTTTTCAAAGCCATTGCCCAGTCACTTTTAAGGTTGAGATGACAGTGTGTGCAAACTATGTGCCATTTTAAAGTGAAATGAGTTCTCACTTTCTGGAGTTTATCTGAACAGGTTCCATTAGCACCAAATTGAATATCTGCTTTTGTGGAGCAGCAACGAGTCTTTGCAGCTCAAATGTTTGCTCAAACAAACCGAACTCAATCAAATTATATTTCAATTTATTTTGACAAATTGAGTGCGATTCAATCGAAGTGGTTGACAACTTTCAAGCACTACCAGCTGCAAAAATTGAATCGAAGACACAAACTGTAGCCACTAAACAGACCGACAACAAAACAAAAGCTGCTTTCATGCCACCGCCTGAGTGAACAATATTAAGCAATTAATTTGTCAACAATTTACTGATTTGCGTAGCATGAAATATGAAATTGGCGCGGTTTGAACTGGGCTGAACTGAAATGGAAAGCGCAAAGACAACCGCAACAGGTGCAAGTGGAGCAGTAGGCAGCTTTTCAGCCAATAACAGACAGGCACGCAAACAGCTAAATCAATTGCAACACTAACTCAACTTAACTCAGCTCAGCTCACTGGCAGAAATTTCACTTTTACACGAAACCGGCCGTTATGTCTATGGAAATTATCCACACATACTCGCATCTAAATTAAAACGTTAAGTATGTTCAAGTATATAGATATGAAATTAATTGGCCATTTGCAACACACACATATGAATGTAATCCGACTGTAGACAGAATTATGTTGTTAGCCGCAAGACGACAGCAAATGTGCTGTCCGAGCCATTTCGTGTCGGCTGGTGTAACGCAATGTAATGAAATCAAATAAAACGCAATGAAATGGAAATTTTGACATCATTACTTTTGCCATCACGCGTTTGCATTTGCCTAGAAGAAGTCACCCCATGTTCGCATCATTACGCATTGCGCTGGCCATGTGACTGTTGCGTGAGCAGCGTGTGACCACTGTGCGACAATTGCCTGGGACAGGAAAAGCGCACAGCGTAATTGTGTAAGTGGAGTTACCGAAAGTGGTCGACAGCTAAATTCATTAAAATTGTATCAAGGTGGAGACTTTTGCGATAATTTCACTGACTGAGCATTACGTATTGAATTTCATATACTTAACAAAACTTATTTTTTGTGCTAAAGTAGAACTTTAACTGGAGACAAACGAAAAATGTACGAAGTAGGATAAACGTTCGATACTTGGAATTGAATGCAATTGGCGTTCCAGAGCTCGAAAACTTTTACTGCGTGGAGTTTGAAGTGGTTAGTCGTCTTTAGGTTAGTGTGAACAATGATGAACACTTTAAAAGCTGACAATTATATAAGTTTATCTAGCAGTCGTTTAGATTTCAATTTCACTTTTCGTCTCATAACCGTTTCGCCCCTTTTCGACACCAAAACGACCAAGTTTTCTTCTGAGACCACCCGTTCACCAGAAACCATTGAGCTGCGTAACTCTGTCCGTGACTTCTTGCGGCGCAACGGTAACTGTAACCGCCACAAATGGTCCGACTGGGACACAGACAAGCAGGAAACGTTTTATTTGCGCCGTTTTAATTTCTATGGCAATTTCGCAGCTCGAAAGGGCCGCAAAAACCGATTTTTGCACTAACAAGCCAGCGCTTGGCAAATGCAAATTGCCGCCGCTGCGCACGCAGATGCAGACGCGGAGAATTGTCAAAGCGAAGCGAGTTTGCCGAAAATACACTGCAACTACAACTCGCTGTGGTAGTGGGCGGTGGATAGGCAACACAAACACGTCTGAACGCGCATTGCGTACTCTGACGTGGGCGAGACAGAGTAAAAAAATAATAAGTATTTGGTTGGCGTGAGAGATGTGACCGAATTGTGATTAAAGTAATTTAAAGAAATTTTGCAATGTGCGGTCTCTGCGTGTTTCGAGTTAATGAATTTTCATACAACGCGAAATTGTCAAAAATGCCAAACAAGGCAAACGAAAATTGCCATTAAAAAACAACAACAATCGACTGATTTTCAGAGCGCTACCTCAATGCGCGCAACAACATGTAAGGCAGACCAGCGCGCAGAGTGCACAACACATGTTTGGTTAGAAAATTAAAAGTGTTGTCAAACAATGCTGACAACAGCAAAAAACGGTCCCCTGTGCACAAGCGCCAGCGAACAAAAACTATGTCAGTGGGATATAATGCGTGCAAGGAGCCAGAGCGGCACACTAACAATAACAAAAACAACATGGCGGCGCAGGGCACCGGAGTAGCACAAGAAAATCACCCAATGCTGCTGGCTGCAATTGCTCGATAAATGCGCAACTGCGCATGCAGCACAAAAGCAAAACAAAAACAACACATTAACAACAATAACAAAATAAGAAACAATTTCGATTTTCTTTCTCCTCCATTTTCCACATGCAGCGCAATAGAGAAAACATTGGCCGATAATAGAAATAAAACAAAATGTGCCACATTGCACGCGGCTTTCAGCTGCTCCAATTGGCCGCTTATATAAGCCAACTTAGCAGTCAAGTGGTCGAGCAAAAAATTGTGCGGTCCGTTTGTTTTTTGCCTTTGCCATAGAACAGGCGCGAAGCGGCTGGAGAATGCAGCCGCGTTCGTTACTTAAGTCTTTTGTTATATTTGGAATTATGTCACTTCTGGCGCGGACTTTTCAGCGCACTTAAAAAATCCTTAATTGAGTGTCATTTACGTGGCGTTGTCGGATTGTCTGGTTGTTGCTGTTTTTGTGACGTTTTAACGGTGTGCAGTGAAGCAGCCGTGGCGTGTGGCCTCAATAGCTGCGGGCAATAGACAACGTGCCGCTTTGCCTTCGTGCCGCTGACAATTGCGGGCATGACTGTGTGTGTGTGTGTGTGCGACTTGATCGATGCTCCCATTATCTGATCCTGTTGGCTCGCTGGATGGGTTTTTATTTATTACTCGCTGCGGCCGAGTCGTGATAAGCGCTGAAAAATGGTCTTTTCCATCGAGTGTGACTGACATGAACGAGTGCTTGTTGCTGTCGTCCAGCTTGACTGGGACATTGCTTGTGTGAATTATTTATGCGACTCATTTGGCAGACAATAAATTGGGTTAATTAGAAACAACTTGGCGTAGAAAAGTATTGATTCATTTTAGACAGCCTTTCAATTTATTAGCTTATATTGGGTAATGGGTAGTTATGATTTTCGCACAACTTCGCGGGAACCTCAATTATAAACTCAATAAATAAAAATAATAATAACTAAAGCGTTAAAAAAAATTAACGATGTAGAGCTAAAACATGTAAATTTTGCAATTTTTGTACTCAGACCAAAGATTCCAACTAAGTGTCATTAATATTTGGTGTTTTTTGCTGAGTGCAAACTAAGTACATGCCTCAGTCATTGGAATAAGCAATCCAAATGGTAAAAGCAATTACCATAAAATCTGTGAATACCAACGCATAATGGCGCTTAATCTCAAAAATTTCAGTGGTCGTTAATTGAAAATCCATTTTAATGTCATCACATTGTTGCATTTTATTTAGCACTTGTTGATGTCATTATGCAATGTCAATTTACTTAATTGACAGTGGACGTGCCGCCATATCATTGCGCAATTCCCCATTAATGGTTCACTTTGAGTGCTTTTGGCATTTCAATTTCACAGTCCATAGTCACAGTTGAGCGCGCCACGTGTCAGCTGACAAACTCCAGCAAAGCGTACAGCAATTGTCAAATTAATTGTCAAATTACTTGAGAGCAAATGCGAAGAAAGGCACTAACGACGCGCTAAATGAGATAAGAAGACGCTGAGGTCGCTGCCAACGAGATGCTGAAGGTGGTTCAGCATTTTGAACGGAATATGTGATTCTGTTGTAGTTGTACAAGTAGTTAATTCTACAATGGATGAAATATTTGATTCTTATTTCTACAAATGAGCCATGGGATTTCAATACGAGTGAGATCGTGGATCGCTGAGATAGGAAGCACCCGCAGTGCAAGAATGTTGACTCCCTAAAATTACTTAACACAAAAGAAAAGGCAGTAGCTCAGTTTTGATCATCAAAGACTGCCTTTTTCTTACAAAATCCATCAGCTTTTAGTTCAATGAAGTCCAGTTTGTCTCTAAACATTTACAAAATGAAAAGCATTGGGCATTTCATAGACCTCAGCTTTTGCTCCACTATTTTATATCTTCAGTTCAACACTTTCAGCAACTTGTTCGCGTATTGCAACTTAACCCGAATTAATCCATCTCAAGTTGAGAACACATATTTGCACCCAGATTGATTCAATACAATTTTTAATGGCTTGCAGCAAACCAATTAATTTGAACCCATTTGCACTGAACTGAATCCATTTTGAAGGCAATTACTGGTTTTTCCCCCTTCTGCTATTCGACTATTTCAACTTTAAATTCATTTCGAATTGACGTCTTTTCCTACAATTTTGCTGTCTTGTAACGAGTCTGCGCCGCGATTTTACATGTGTAATTGATAAGCTTCGGTATTGCGGCGTGCGGCATGCGGCGAGTCATAAGTCTGTCATTAGACTAACAAATTTCTGTTGATTTCGACTCGCCGTTGAGTTGTGTGGCGGCTGGCGCTGCCGTTAATCATGGAGCTGGAGCAGCGAATAAGTCTGGCGTTAGTCTGGCTAAATATGGGGCGATTTGCAAATTGGCATAATCGGAGCCGGTGCAGTGGCTTGCGAAATGCGCGAGCGCACCAGCGAAATGTTTGCGATAATGCAAGAATGAATGGTGGCGAATTGTCAATTTGCTTATGCAAAGTGTAAAGTGTGCGAAATTGCGATGCAAATTCGCGGAAAATATTTGCGTAAGTTGTAACCGCCGCAAATCGAGCAAATAAATGTGGCAGTTGCAACTATAAAATATCGCTGAAATATTCGTTAGCGGAGCGAAAAAGCGAAAAACTCACGCAGTTGACATATAACAATATGTCATCTGCATGCACACTCACACAAACACACACACACACAGCCAGCACTCGCCACAACATGCACACGACTTGCTCGCTGGGCCGTTTGTTTTGATATTTTCAACTGCTTTTCTTATTTGTTGTGTTTGCTTTTGCCCCCGTGCGCTACAAATTGCGAACATTGGCATTTCGCAGTTGGTTTTTTGCATTTGTTTTCATTGGTTGTTTCTCTGCAGCACAATTCTTGATCTCACGACATCACAATTCGGGTCAGCACTGGCGCAAAGCAAAGGCAAACACAACCGTTTCGCCCGATTCACAAATCAGTTTACTGTTTTTGCAATGGCGGTGCAATAACTACTCGCTGTTGTTGTTGTTGCTGCAGTTGAATTTAGTATTTACAGCGCCGCGACAAAACTCGCCACAACCACTGACTGCAGTTTATGGGCAACAAAAGTGGTGGTTGCAGCAAACGTCGACCGATCGACCGACCGACTGGCTGCACGCTGAACACGAAGAAGCAGAAGAAAAACGCCAACGATTTAGTGGAAATTGTTGCTCGTATTAAATAAACTGGCACTCGGCACTTTATAAATTCTTGGCAACATACTACAATAACAACAAATTCATTCAAACACCAATGATTTCATTCGAATGCCGGCTGGTGTTGGTAATGTTTATCGTTATTGCTGCGTATTATGAACGCATTGACATATGTGGAGCGAGCAAAAGTTTGCACGTTCCGCGACGTTGATCAACTTTTGGCGGGAGGCAAAACAAGTAAACTTAAGGTTTTGTGGGTTAAGTGAGAAAAATTAAAATTTCTAATTAAAATTCAAGGCTCTAGCTACGAAAATTTACATCTGTTAACGTTTTTTATTTTTTTTAAGTATTTTAAATGTTAACTACATATTCACTTTGAATAACAAACAAATATTTTTTATCTCAAAATTGTATTACGTTTCCGAATTTTTTTTTAATGGAATCAAACAAATTGTTCACATTTTAAGTTCTCAAGTGTTGATCTGAACAAGTTTTAGTCAGCCTTCACGGCCATTGTACGCGTTTTGCAGTGTGGCTTTCGTGAGACAAAATCTTCGGCATCGCCTTCGGCAACGTGCGACACTGAAATTGAGTTGTGTGCTACTGAAATTGAAATGAAAATTGGCAGCTAATTTGGGGCAACTCGGTTGCGCAAAAGTAACAGAAATAAAAGAAAATTTTTAATGGCATTGTTTGCTAATGTGACCGATTTCTTTGTCTTCTTCGGGCGATACACACACACACATAGACACACTGTGCCAATGTGTGCAATGAGTGAGAAATAAATCGTTGCATTAGACGTGCAGAGATTCGCAGAGAGCAAAAACAATGCCAGCCACATTATTGCAATTAGTGCGGCCAGTAAAAATCGGCGCACTATGCAACATTGCAGTGGCATTGTGCAGTTTATTGTTGCGTGTGCGTTGATTGGCAGCCGTAGCAGCAATTGTGAAAATGAAAACACGAAGTAGCCAGACACACGGAGGCTGCAAAAGACAAATGGTGCTGGCCAATTGAGGCTGAAATTATAGTCAACCCAAGTCAAAACAACAGCCGCACGCGCACACGCACACAATGCAGTGAAGCAACAAGCAGTCGACTGACCGACCGACCGACCGGATCGGACCGGATAACCGGACCAGCAATCGAGCGAGCAAATGACCAAAGTCATTGCCAAAGTTTTCTCGTTCAGTGGCAGCCACAATGCAACAGGCCAAGTGCCAGCTGACCCAAAAGCCGCCTGCACGTGTCGCCAGCCGAACGCAGGCAGTGCTAATTTTTTCTGAACGGCTGATTGTGCGACTAAATTGGCAATTGGCAGCGTTTGCTCATCAATGAAAATCGACCGAAAATCGGCGCATTGCGTCTACGCTGCGGTCAGGCTTTAACTAATTTAAATGCAAAACATCGCAAAAGTTGGACTGTTTCAATAACCTTAGCCGCGGCTATAAACAAACAATAACTGCAAATGCATGCGAAAACGTCAACACAAGTCAACACAAAAGAATTCGCAATATTTGGCAAATCTGTGCCAAAACTTTGCAAATCGTTCAAGACAATAAAAGCTTGTGGCGGTGCACAAAACTCCACTAACAAATGCTAATCGAAAATGTCCATAATTGCTGCAACATTTGCAGAAAAATGCGACAAAAAGCCAACGCCGTGCGATCTCCATTCGAGCTGTGCGTCTTTGTGCAGTTTTTCTCTTTTTCTTCGTTTTAATTTCGAGCAACCTTGAGGGTTTCTAATAGCACTAAAAACTGCTAACTGCGTTTTTATTAAGGGTACAAGGTGTTCCACTCGCTGCAAGGTGCCGCGGACGCGCACAGAAAAAACCAACACGACTGTCCGGCGATATGAATCGCCTTAATTGAATGCGCTTAGCTCGAGCTGAAAGATGCCGAACGCGAGATAAGTGAGTCGGCAGCGAGCAGCGGGCAAAGATACAAAAGGCAGGAAGTCGACTATGAACAATGAGGAGAAAATATTCATAGTTATACTTAAATATGTATTTATGAAAATTTATATGATTTCAGAAAACAAACAACTGAAACGTTTTTCACGTTTGAAGACTTTTGGCGGCGAAAATATATGAAAAGACACGAATTCAGCGATGGAGTTCAGTGCAGCATTTGCATTTACCTTCAAGAATACAAAGGCACATAATTCAAGTTTCGCTTAGTCCTTGGGCCACTCAACAAACATCCCAAGCTGCAAAGTCTTGTGAATTTAGATTCGGCCAGCAATAGTTGGACAGTCAGCGAGTCAATAAGATTTACGAGCATCAGGTGAACACCTCTAATATTCGTATAATTGGCGAATAATTCTCAGAAACAACTCTTCCGGAGTTTAACCCTCGAATACAGAGACACACCTCAGAGTGAGTTGATGTATTGTGCACTGTAAATAATCGAAAATATATATTTTCTTCTTTAAAAGTCTTAAAACGAATGATATGTCCGTTAATTTCCAACGTGCAAGGAGTGGCGCGACGCTAATATGAATTTGGTGAGATTCCAGATTCATAATAAAAATGTATCGCTTACGTTGCGGTGATGTTTGGCTGCTATTTTTGGCAATCGACATTCAAATTCTAGTCAAATATCTGATGAAAGTGTGCGCGGCGGCCACCTTTGCCATTTCAACCGCGTCGGCGAGCAAACAAGCCAGACTCAGGAGTCATTAAGCCGTTGCGAAGCAGCATTGTGCCCATCACAAATTAAATTCAATAATTATTTCATATTCTCGGTTGGCACAATCGCCAAATGCAAACGAGTTAGTTCGAAACGAGTTTGATGCCAGCCCGACCAAGCCCACAAATTAATTGCTTTAACTGCAAAAAGTTGAGCCAAAAGTTGGAGAGAACAAAGTGAAAAGAAGCCGACTGCGACCCGGTCAAATTAATTTATTTCACTTGCACCAAACGGTTTTTTGTCGAAAAGCCAATATCGCAATCAGACATTTTCAATTATCAACGGCAGTCGGCCACGACAGTTGACAGCTGCGAAATCTTTGACTGGCTGCGGCTTGGCGCACACAAATGCGAAATGTGGGCCGGCCAGTCGCTGACAAGGACGAGTTGAGGCAGTTTCCAGTTTTGTGTTTAGAGTTGGCATTAATCATGGTTTATGGGCTCATTAGCACAACGTTAGCAATTTTAATCAACTGCAATGCGAAGCGACGGCTGCACTCATCTGCGCAACACAACAACAACAACCACAGCGAGGCTGAGATGACGCAGCTGAAAAGGTTGTCAGGTGTGAGATTTAGTGTTCGCACAAGTGACGGAAGTTCCGCACGTGTGAGTGTGTGAGTGTGTCAGTGGGTGTGTTTAAATATGTATGTGCGATTTGAATAATTCGGATGCATATTTCAGGCGCTCGAAAACTCACTCATTCAAATAATTTTAATTGTATATGTCGAAGGAAGCATTTCGAATTTACGAAATTTGCTATGCAAAAATTCAAGATTTTCATAACACTTTATTGCCTGACATTTCAATATTTAATAAAGTGCCTAGACAGGTGATGGCTTGCATGGGGAATGGGGAAGCAGAAATTCAGCGCGCGTAAACAATTTGACGTTTTAAATTTAAACAGAAATTAAGATTGAAATTTATTAGTTTTAGATTTAAAAATTTTGTTATTATTAACAAACTATATAATAATGAGTTAGTTAACCAAATAACAAGCAATCAATGACATAAAAAACCTTGCCTTACACAATTCTGGGTTGAGGTTAGGTATATATTTTTTGTTCGAGTAGGCGATCTGTTGTGTGATTTGCAGTTCCGAATTGTCCCTTTACCCCATTCAGCGTTACCATACCATCAGCTGCAATATAGCAAAAAATCCAACCGCACTCACAACAAATCTGCCAAATCAACTCGCTTGAAACGTCCTCATAAGCTCGAGGCAGCACTTGCTGCCAACAAAATAGCGTCAAGCTTCAGCACATCGCGTTGGAAGTTCGCAAACGGCATTAAAGAAAATCCAATCATAAGAAAATGTCATCAATTAAGTTGGCGGCCAAGTTGACATTTCGTTATGGCATTTTTTCGCTTTAAACCTTTTAGAACCAGATTGTGCGCCCATACCCCGCTTGCAACAAATAAATAAATAAACAAAAATAAGATACATGAATACTCGAGCGCGGCTGTGAGCGCTGCAGCTGGCCAAATTCATCAGCGACTGGCTCACAGTCGCAGCAGACTGAAATTTGGCAGCGCACACGAAATTCACAATTGCACTGCGGCATTAACAAAATCAATCGAAATGATCTCTTAATCAATTTGATGCGATTCGATTCAATTGAATTGAAATGCATTCCAGCGCGCAATTTCTACGTCATATTTGGTGCCAGCCAACAGCCACATTAGCCGACAGTCGACTTGTGGCATGTCTTAATTTTCGCTGCGGCATTTTTGCAATTGTGTTGCTTGCAATTGTTGCAAGTATTTGAGTATCTCTTGGAATTTACATAATACGCTCGCATCGATTTTTATTAATTGGTGGAGCTGAAAAAGCGAATTCGATTGCTGAATCTTGTGCGCTTTGGCGCACTTAAACGAGTGGCTGAAGCGGCACGTTGAATACCGGAAATGCCAACTAACCGATGCAGAAAATTCAGAAAATTTTAGTGAATCAAGTTTAGGCTGCAACACTTGTTCAGTCTTCCCTATCGTCCTTTAATTCACTGTTGCTTTGAGTGGTGGGGTATGAAATTTATTGTGAGAATGTTCTCAGTTGTAGATTTAGTCGCAATTCTGCATTAGCCCACTGAGCGCTTGAAGCCTTCCATTGAAATTTTTATCATAAGTTTCCGTTGTCAGCCGAAAAAATTATATTTATTTGTAACATATAATGTATGTGCAATGTTCCAACCACCAAGATTCTGTACAGTGATGCGTATATGAGGGATGTGAAACCTTCGTCCGGGTATTCCATTGGTAGGCGAAGTAATATTTTTGAATGAAATTGAATTGTTGAAATATTAATTAAATTATTCCAAACCAAAAATTAAACTTCTTTCAGTCAGTAAAATCTAATTTACAGGAAGAAAAGTTGGAAGAATGTTTGAGTGCAAGAAGTATGCTGCAATGGGCGACTTATTGCTCTTCCTAAAAGTGCTTCGCATAATTTCATCAATTGCGTTCTATCTCACATTTAAAGCTCTCAAACCAAATTACTATTCACTGCACTGCAATCAAAAATCGATTTGGCCGCATTTGACGCAATCGACTTCCTCAAATATGGTCAACGTCTGCACACAAATGTGGCTTTTGCATTTCACGGTTATTTATGTGTGGCATAATTATTAGCAGTGCGCGCAGTCACAGTGTCGGCAACTGCCACGCCGCACTGCTCGCAGTCGAAAGGAAAGCGACAGCAAAAAATTGCCTCAGTTGCCATTTTAATAATACGAGCAGGTATGCTTCCTACTTTTCCTTTCGCATGCAGGAAATTTGCAATTTCTGATTTGTTTTATTTTCTCTCTTTCATTTATGTGTATTAATTATACGAGGAAAAAAATGTATGCTGCCACCGTGCCAGCAACATAAACCACTCGCATCGGCCAATGCGCGCCGGCGCAGTGTTCGCGTTTTTGGGTGTGTTCAGGTGTTGCTGCTGCCACACTGCGGCACGTACACGACTGCAGTTGTGCCATTTTTGTTGCATCTATATTTGAAGCCAAGCGGGTGCCGCAGTGCTAGTTAGTGGGTGAGTTGTGGCTGTCGATAGAATGAGGTTATGTTGCTGCCGCTGTTGGTTTTTGTGGCACAGGACAAGGGTGAGGAGAAGTGAGGAAATGTTGTTGTTTACTGGTAATTAACGGTGTCTGCACGCTTTAAATTTAAACTCCAATGATAAATGCAATTTTAAAGAGTTTTTGTTTGACTCGTGTAGTTTTTTCTCGCATGCGATTTTTTTATTGAACATTGAAAGAGTGACAAAATTAGTAGAAACAATGTGAGTTTGGGATATTTATGACCCAAAAAACACTAAATGTGTTGTATATGATTGTACAGACTACATGTGATAGACGCATGTGTATGTTATGTACAGAAAAGCTGCAAAAAACTATGTGTTGCACTGCACTTTTGTCAAGTGTTAAGTTTACAGAAAACCCAAAAACCGCAAAGCAACAAATATTTATGACGTATTATGTGGAAAATATAATTTGTACGATTTTTTCTCTCAAGCAAAACACATTTTCAATGCAAATTGCGGCGCCACATTTGCATTTCTCACAAAAGCAAACGTACGCGTGTGAATGTGTGCGTGCGTCCACTTTTTGCTGCACATTTTTTCATAGAATTTTGCAAACAAGACAAACAAATATTAGTTGACATGTTTAGTTACATGTAAACTGAAATAGTTTCGTTGCAAAATTGTACAAAATTATGAAATTTTCCCAAAAGTGGGAACAAATATGTTGCAGTAGTGGAAACGGCTGTTCAAACAGTCGGACGCTCACCAGCATTTTACAACAACAACAACAACAACAACCGGGGCAGCTAGGTAAAAAAAGATAACCTGAAAATCCATTAAGTTATTGGGGCGGAGTAAAGCGAGCGACCAGACAGTCAGACAGTGCGTCCCCACTTTCCCCGAAGCAGCAGCTTACGACACATGCTGTGCCTGCATTTATAGTTGCAACTCTGGCAAACACTTGCAACGCCTTTAATTACTGCTTTCTGAATACGATTGCCTTTTTTCGTGCTGCCGCCGCCGTCCCGCTACTCCAATCAGGCGTCACATCGTCACAGTCATCGACAGTAGCAGCGGCAGCATATCGCCGCATTTGC
The DNA here is from genome assembly GCA_963971225.1 of Melieria omissa. NCBI lineage: Eukaryota > Metazoa > Arthropoda > Insecta > Diptera > Ulidiidae > Melieria > Melieria omissa. The sequence goes on along the minus strand of OZ020269.1, from coordinate 4,668,255 downwards.
TTATGGTTGCCGCCTCTTCGTTGCTTTCCTTATCACAAGTAGCCAAAGGCGGCGTTTCAGCTGTCGGTGCAAGTCGCCGGGAGTTGTGGTCACTGGATACTGTTTTTTTGGTTTGTTTTTGCTGTTTGATAAACCGCATTTTCCAGCAAGTAAAACCACGCAATTGAGTTGTAATAAGTTTTACATATTTTCGGCGAGACGACGATTGCGACAATTAGTGGCTGCAGCATCACATTTGCATTTAAAAAGCTACTTTTCATTACGGCGACAACTCGTTGATTCAATTCAACGCCATTAATTTTAGCAAAAATAAGAAAACCCCAACAAAAATTGCAGCAACAACCATCTTGAATTTAAGCTGCTTTTCCAAGTGTGTATTTGTGTTGTTGGTGCGTTGCAAGCGTTGCGTGCGCAATGCGTGACAATGTCAATGACAGCAATCAAGTGCGAAATAGTCATGTCTGATGCCAAAAACTCCATTTGCCTCACTCGCCGCCCCCACCCGCTTGCACAGCGGCAAACATTTTATGCATTTTCACTTTTCTTTCGCATCGTCAACCGGTACACCGCAACGCCGTGGCCGGTCCGAGACGGCCAGTGCGATGGCGACGCGCTTAAATGTTAAACACTGAAAATTGCTTTTCGTTTATTGTTTTCTCTTTTTCGTTGCTATTATTTTCGCTGTGCGGTTTTTTGCAGCGAGTGTCCAGCGGAAAAAGTTGCACGTTCAGTTTGGGTTGAGTGCCAAGCCGGACGGCGGCGCGCCGCTGTGGAAGTGGCCGATTACGGCGATAACGCGTTTCATAGCTTTTCAGTTTAGTTGTGCTATTGTTGTTGTTGTCGTTGTGAAGCGCATTGGCTGCGCCGAACTCTGGCACCGCATTAGCGCGATTTAATTTTCGCTCTGCTGGCCGCGCGATGCAATCGAAGACCGACTGTGCTGCTGTAAGTGCGAGGTGTGGACGAGCAGCTGGGAACAATGCGCAGCGCTGCAGAAGCGTCGCGTCGTCCAGTGCGGCTAATCGTGCGACTTTGACACTGACAGCGCGCCATATGGGTTTCGCTCGGCCGCTGTGCAGCCACTGAAACTGCTGCACTGGCGTTTCGTTGCACTTATTGCAAGCGGTCGTATTATGTGAAGAGCAGGAAATGAAAGGAATTAACAATTTTACAATATATTTCACACATTTGTTATAATTACACATAAATCTTGTATTCGTCAGACTTTCATAAGCACACACATTGCTTCTGTAAATTTTGCTTCGGTGGAAAGTTTGAAACGCAATTGAAAAATGATCGAGTGATCAATAAATGTTTTTGAAAGTTAGACAGTTGGACAGTTAGTTGCGGTAATTTGTTGCTCTATAAAAAGCAATCATTACGATTTTTTTTTTTTTTAATTCTTGAAAACCAACATTATTTGATTGTAGTATTTGGTGTATTTAACCCTTTTGAAAAATCCTCTCTTTTTATAGTAATTTTTATATTTTTCCGGTGCCTATGTTTTAATGTTGCCATGGCGGCAATAATTAAGCATACAATTTTTGTCAGATACGTCGAAGTAAAATATTTCTTAAAATAAATTGTATCAAAAAATGAGACTGAATTGAAGTCAAAAATCCTCTTTTCTTCTGCTTTTTTTTAATATAGAAACAACATTTAAAACTCCCTAAGTTTTTTTAAATGCTTGTAAGACATCAAACTATTCTAAAAACTAAACAGATATTTGATTCCTGGTGACTATAAATTTGTCTGATTTGTAATTTTTTTTTATAAATTGTATATATTGAATATATTTTTTATAATTTCAACTAAATTTTCAGTATAAATAATATTTTTTCTTTTTACAGTTTATTATGCAACTTTTCAATTTCCGTCTTTGGGGCACACATTTTTTCGTAATGTCGACTAAAAAAGCAACAACAAGCTGTCACTCCCAAACTGGGTTTCCTCAACTACTCGGGTGTGTAACTCTGCTCACCAGAAGCGGAAAATAGGAAGGAAGCGGCCGCTTTGCAACTATTGGCGGCAAGTGTAGCAAACAGCAAAAATGGCGACGCAAACAACAGCAACTGCAACAGTGCGTGCAACTGCAGCAAGCACTCACACATGCCACATTTGCGCCATTGGAGCCTTTAATTAAGACACATCGCCGATGTCGACAGCCGGCGACAGCGTGCACTCATAATTGTGACAGCGACAGTGACAGCGAGATGACGATTATATGACGGCGCGGCAAGCGTTTTCGGTGCATTTGTGGCCACTCAGGCTTGCAGAGCCGCACAGTGCCGTCGCTAAGCGCCCGTTTAGCGGCGCTGCAGTGTGCACTTGCAGCCCGGCGCCTACAATGTTGTCGCTGCGATTTTGCTTGCGCCATTATTGTGCGTCGTTGGAAATTTGCGCCAATTTTTTGCGCAGTTATTGCTTGCGTGCGTCTGTGTTGTTGTTGTTTTTGTTGTTTTTGTTGCGTAGTTTAATAAGTGGCACAGCATGTTAAATTGCCGCCATATCTGTTAGTGTAATTGTTGCTGCTAAAATTTTTATTGCCAGCATACAAGAGTCGCATTGCACATAAATGTAAACATCAGCTGCGACAGTGGCTGCAACGGTCGCAGCTGCAACTGCAGCAACATTTCGATGGCAACATTTTTGCAAGCGCGCTGCTCGTCTGTTATTGCTCGCAACTGACCGGCATTTGTCAATGTCTGCTGCGCCGCAACAATTAACATGGCGTATGAGTAATTTTTAATTACAAAAACTGTTTGTACACATTTCAACAGCGACGACATAAACACATCAAGCGCAGTCGACTGGTGGAAACAAGTGACAGCTTTGCAATTGCTTCGTGTTGCTTCGAACTAGAAGAGAGAAGTGTCCGTGGACGCTGAAGAAGCCATATTTATTATTTTCAATCACGATAAGTGCGAGACCACGGCGGTTCTGGGAACTTAAAATTTCACCACAGTTCAATTTACAATCAAATGCAGTGACTTTAAATAAACGTTTTAAAATTACACTGAGTAGTGGCAGCTGGCATAATTCACTTGCTGTATGTCATGTTGTGTGCTCCTCCCTCAAAGAAGACATTAGCGCTTTTTATGTATCATAGAATTATATTAGCCCACTTTAAGATATCCTCATGAATGCCAGTTGCCAAATTTCCTGAAGATTCAGTTCTGAACTTACAAATGCTGAAACTCTGAATGACGTTTTCTAGTAGTATGGTGAAAGAAAGAAATCCAATTCATTTTCAAGGACCTTATTATGATTTTCAGCAAATCTCAAGAAAACCCTGTTCTGATATCCTTCACACTGATACCCTACGCCCTTCTTCTGCACTAATTCATGGAGAAATTTTCAGCAGATTAGAGTTGATTTGCAGTTTCACCAAAAGTTTTCATAATTTATTCAACTTATGTACACAGTGCTGCTCAGAGAAAAGACTTTCAAATCTGAGTTTAGGTTGACTATATATCTTTGAAATTTCATTCACAATATTTACATCCTTTCAGTTGTAAGTCAGCAAATAAGTATCACAGTAAAATTTGTTATGCAAACGAAATGCATATTTGAAGAAAAAATGACTTTCATCGCAAAATTTTACTTTCATTTACTTATTTAAGTACTGAAAGGCAGCAAAAGTGATTTACCGCAAAAGCCAACAATTGCCCATAAAAAGGCGAGAATTGCCGCGCACAGCGTGGGAGTTTCATGTGAAAAAATTCGCCATGGCACGCGGCTCAATGTTTTCTATTCAAAACGCCGCTTTAATGGACTCGTTGCTGCCTTCAATCATAAAAATGCCAAAGCCACACGCCACGAATAAGCGTAATTGAAAAGTGCCCACTCCGAATATGTTCAACATTTCAAATCAGCTATTGAAATCACGTTCGCATTCATACGTATGTACATATGTCGTGGGAGGCAGATGGACATGCCACAAGCCAAATAAAAATATTTTTTAATAAAAAGTAAAAACCCAAAGTGCCAAAGTGTTGCTTCACTTGCACTAAGCAGCTGATTAATTTGTTGTTTGTGTTTTGCTATTTTTGGCATGAAGCCGCCCGCTAAAGACGCATCATTAATCATTGATGCTGACGGCGGCGCCGACGGCGACCAGACATGAAGATGCGCCACTTAAAGTGGCGTTGATTGAATTTGATCGCCACACTTAGGTTGTTGTTGCTTTTTGCTGGTGGGCATTGTGTGCGGGAACAATAGCGGCTAAATGAGTGAGAAATGTATCGCTTGTCACTTTTGACGTGTTTGTCGGTGTCGGACGGCTTCTTCATTTGCGCTTTTGTGTTTGTGCTGGTGCTAATTTGTCTGATTGCTGTTTTGTTTTTGCCGCATTTAATTGCGTCCGATGTTGACTCTCATTTATTTGCATAATCGTCGATGACTGCGTTTATCTCAGCGATCAAATGCCGCTCTGGCCGGCTGCCGATTTACGCCAAATGCTCTCTGCGTTGCGGCTGTTGATTTATTACTTTTCTTGTTGTTGTTGTTGCTATCAATTTAGTTATTATTAATAACAAACTATGAAAATATGCATTTGGTTTGGCACATTTCGTGCCACAGAGAGTTTTCTCACTCGCCGTCGAGTTTGCCGCTTGAGTCTTTCGTTCTGCGGTGACGAGTATTCGCGCGCGTTTATGATGTATGGCCTGCAATTATCGCATTCATATTAGCGCAAAAGATAAATATATGCAACAAACTGGCCGGCAATCAACACACACACACATGCGCACAAATTACGGCGGACATAATGCATGCAGAGCAGTTGCAACAATATGCCCACCGTGTTGGCACTGGCTGACTTAATGGCACAGTTAGTGGTTGCGGCGCTTTATTTAGAATGTTATTAGCCACGACTAATAACAGCCCGTTGTTGCCACACACCTTGTTTGCCTTCGCAAATATTTCAATAATCAAGCCGCGACAATTTGCTGCTGCCGTGCTTGTTGTTGTGTTGTATGCGCTGACAGCGCTCGAATTCCGCACCAATGCGGGCATTGCAAGAGTGGCCACAAATAACTATGCTGCAGCGTAATTATGTTGCAGGAAATGTGAAATAAGTTATTTATGTGGGCAATTTTTTTGAAATTCAGATGTGAACGTCAGAGTGCGAGTTGGGGCTTTTGAGTATAAAGTTGCATATTTTAGATGCGTTGAGCGAATTTCATCATTTGTGGCAACTATTAAAGAAACAATTCAAGCATGAGTTTGAGTTGAGGGTTTTCTTTGCGTTGACAGTTGGTTGAATTCGAGAAATTCGAAATTAAAATTTGTATCCAGAAATTAATGATGTATGTCTTACAAATTTATATGTAAATGGTTTGGTATTTTTTTAGGAAAACTATTTCAGCGGAGACGAAACGAATGGTATGAAACGATTGCACGTTGGTGAAACTGTTGAGAATTTTAGCAACAGAATTGTGACACACTGTCACAAGAGAAAAACAATGCTAAGTTGAAAGTAAAGGGTGATCCAACTAGAGGTACTTTTTTCAATAACCTTTTTTTGACAGATCACGCGTGAGTCGTGTCAAGCTGTCATATTATTTTTGTTCAGTATTGTTTGGCATTTCATCATGGAAAGACTTACGCCTGAAAAACGTTTACAAATCGTTCATCGGTCCATATTTCTTCAAAAATGATGCCGGTGAGAACAGCTAATTTCACGTAATGGGCCGGTCGATTGGCCACCAAGATCGTGTGATATCACACCGTTAGACTTGTTTCTATGGGGATAAGTAAAGTCTTAAGTCTATACGGATAAACCCGCTTCGATTCAGGCCTTGGAGCAAAACATCACGCGTGTCATTCGCCAGTTACCAGTCGAAATGCTCGAACGAGTCATCGAAAATTGGACTCAACGGATGGACCATCTGAGACGTAGCCGCGGCCAACATTTGAAAGAGATAATCTTCAAAAAATAAATGCCAAAGAATGTTCTTTCGAATGATAATAAACATTCCCCGTTAAATTTTAATTTTCTGTGTTTTTTTCTTTAAAAAAGTAGGGAACCTCGAAATGGATCACGCTTTACATTGGATTTGATTTAAAAATTTATTAACACGTTCTACCCGACGTGGACCACTAGTGGGTCCACAGGCACTGCGCTTATCTGGCGGCGCGGACCACCGGTGGTCCACAAGCAAATTCATTTATCTGGCGACACGAACCACTGGTGGTCCAAAAATGTTTATAATTTTATTTCAAAAACCAACTAACTAATATTCTGCTGTCTGCCAACAATAACGAAAACAATTGGGCAGTAAAAAAGTGCCGCTATACGAACAACTTGTCATCTCGTGCACGCAATGCCGGGTAGAACGTGTTAAAGCTTAAGGAAAACTATGCGCATTGACTTCTTATTTTTTTTTTTGGTCCTTGAATTTCGAGGCGAATCCAGGAAAATAAGGCACTGTTTTCTTATTGATCAAAATTAAGTTGTCAAATTATGATGATTGCGTCATCACAATCGAAGAGTTAATAAAAACATTTTGCATATTTAGAATATTCTGTCCAACAAGATAATGTCACAAAAATTAATTATTTGAATAATTTTGGTGGTGTTTCATAGCGGACATCACCAATTGTCGTTTGATCTCTGGGCAAATATTTTTTTACAAAAAAATTTAGCAAGTTTTGCAAGTTTTTGTTTGAGAAATTCTTCGGAAATGCTGCTATTTGTGACCAGAATTTTAAAATATTGACAAATGTTTTGTTTTTGTTCGATTTCTAATTTATCCATTACAGAGAAAATGCTCAGAATTAGAAGTTCTTTAATATTAAAAAGTATTAATTTTATTGAAAAAGCTTTAAAATATTTTAAAAGTCCACATTTGGTTTTAGAGAAACACTCAATTTTAATGTTTTTAATTTTCAAAAGCCAAAAATCCAAATTTATGCTGCTCAACGCTGGTGGCAAAGTCTCGCTGGTTCAGATCGATTCTGATACTTTTTCGAAATTGCGAAAAAACAAAAAAATTCATTCAATTCATTAAATTCACTACGAAAATGTTTTGATCTAATGATTGTAAAATCTGCACACACTTTTTTAATTCACAAGACCCTCTTGACTCTGAGTTAAAGTTTCCGTAAAGTTCGATTGTTGTCGGTTGCCAGACTCACCTGATAAGCGTTGTCCGGCGACGCGCACTCCCTGTGCCGCTGGTATATCCAATAAAAGGGCGCACAGGCCCAGCAAGGCGGCCGTTAGCTTCCATTCGCGATTCTCTTTCCACTTGACTGACATTTTGAATATTTTTCTTTTTGTTTGTGCACCGCAGTCACTTGTTGCAATTCAATCGTAATTAATTTGAGCTAATTTATTCAAAGCCAAAGCAAAACTTGCGCTTGCGAATTTATTGCCAAATGTACACAAATCACTCAAGAAGCATTTCCAAGATCACTGTGCTAAATGCTTCGCGCGTTATCCTTCTCACACACTGTGGGTCAGCAACAATTACAAAAAAACCAACAATTATTGATTTAAAATATATACTTTTTTTTAATTTCTTTTTAGCAAAAGCAACCAACTTGCTTTGCTGAGCTTTTGCACAAAAGAAACAAAACTAAACGAATGTTAGCTAAACTCTTCCGTTCGACAGGACATGTGCACGACCACATTCGCTTGCGAGATGACGTTTTGGCTTCGACTTGTTTGCCTCGACGGTGCGACAGCAAATGCACACAAACTTCAAATCGGAACACAACAAGACCTGGAAATTTTAGAGTTAATCCACAGTCGAGCCAATCAGAGCTAATCCAGAGTACGAGATACGCGCCCCGCGCTTAAGCACCAAACTGAACTCAACGCGCCAGCCGGACGAATATATAAAACCTTCTGAATGAACGCCAGTGCTGCAGGCGCAGTCGCAGCGGCACTCGCGGCCGCGGCTGCAAATGAATCACGCCGTAGAGCAGACATCGTCTCGTGACGCTTCGCGGTTGCAGCGGCTTGGCTGCTGCGTCGGGTGCGCTTGCGCAGCCACTCGGCAGCAGCAACAGCTGCAGCTGCCGCCGAGCTTAAGAAGTGCCGCCGCGGCAAGCGTAGTAAAAGCTCCCGGACGTTGCCACTGCGTTCGGCCGTTCGTTCGTTCGTTTGGTCGTTTGATCGTTCGCTTGTGGCGCGGTGAAGGTAAAAATCGTGAATGAATGAAGAAACCGTTACCGCAAGACGCTGCACGAACGCCACCCCGCCGCGCGAGAGCCATTTTGCGAGCAGCGCGAGAGCCCGCGAGAAGCGCAAAACCCGATTGCAAATAGCAGCGAACAAATAAAGTGAACTAAATAAATGAAGAAACGTGTTGGAGCCGATGCAGACGTGATCTTTGCGCGGAATGCCTTCACTTTTGGCTCTTTAGAATCGTGCACGGCCTGGGAAAAGTCGGGCAGAGAGAAACAGCGAGAGCGGCTGCAGCCATCTGAGTGCCATTGAAAACGAATGGTTCAAGTAGCGAACTGGACTCTGCGAGTTTAGTTAATTGAAATTCAATCTAAAATTTGAATCTAAAAGTCAACCCATGGTTTAAATGTTTTATTGGCTATTGTCCCTTTCAGTCCTGAGCCCTAATTAGTTTAAATTGTTTAATGTTTACCAGAGTCATTACTCAAAGATATATTGAAAATAAATTTTCTTAAACAAAATCTCCACTTCAGTGAGCTGTAAACGCTTTTTAACTGGGAAAAACACGCAGCGTCTGCAAGCGTACACCTTGAAAATCCAAAGAGATGAAAGCTTTGGTGGCGATGGAAATTCTGCATTTTGAACGCCGAGTGGTAGGTAGTTCATTGCTTACTGAGCCAAAGAGAGCGAAAGTGTGAGCGAGAGAGTGAAACAGTAGTCTTGAAATTGTCACGAACGACACAGATGTAGCCAAAGAAAGTGACTGCCAAGAACTTGGCAAGAGCCCAGCTGGCAGTGAGAATCGGGCGAAATGGCAATAAGCAAATATTTTCTCTATGAGTGGACACAAACAAATCACACACGCACCACGTTACCTTGAAATGATGTATGTGTGTGTGTGCATTGTTTGCAAATTACGAGTATCGTATTTTTTGTGCTATTATATTTTTTCCAGTTTCAGTGAAATTGAAAGTTATTTATGGCTCAGCGTCAGAATAGCGTTGCTGCTAGTCTGCGTTGGTCTGAATGTCTGAGTAACTGTGAGTTGCTCCTTTTTTATGGGCAAAAGTCGTTGACTGGTTGTGTTTGCAGTTTCTCTGAGCCACTTGAAAAAAACATCGAATCGAAGACGAGGCATGTTTGCGTGTTTTGTGTTTGCATTCTGGCCAACTTTATGTGGTCGGCAACCAGTTTTCCTACTGACCCAGTTCTGAGTTGTAGTGACAGCCAAGAAACGCGGCAGTGATCTTCGTCTTCAGTCTGCTTTACGCTTTTTGAATGGAAAGAGCTTGGTGCTTTTCTATGTCGGCACTTAAAGCATGTCTTAACAGTGATTGTTGCCAATAAGTGTGGTTTCGATTGAGCGACAACAATATTTGCAATAATGAGAATTATGAGTTCTAGATACGAAGACAGGTTATGCTGGTACGGAGAAAAGCCATTAAGCATCACGATTGTAGAACAGACAAACAAAAATCGGCCCGAACACTGTGAGCAACTCAACACTTGCACATTATTTCTTCCAACTTTTGATGAAAAAAGTAGCGTTGGTCTTTTGTTAATGCAATTTATTTACCTATTTTATAGATTATTCTATAAAATACGGAAAATTTACATATTGCGCGAATACAAAACCAAACGCTTTTATAGTGGGAGTTGCTCTTACTTTTTGGTGGTCAAAAATTCATCTTTGGCCAAAAGTCTTCGTAATTGTTAACCAAAAATCAGCGATTTTTGGCGACCGCTGATGGGTTAATGTCTTTTTTATAAAACTTGCACCCATATTCAAATTTTTTCGCATTTAATAAAGTAAAAACTTTCTGGCATAAGCAATTTTTAGCTGCATTAATTTTTTTTTAAGCAACTTTGTATAGTAAAATGAAGAAACATGTAAATTTTATTCGCGGACAGCAGTTTGCGAAAGTAAACAGCATTAAATGTGCCAAGTGGAAACAAGCAAATAAGTGGAAATGAGAACAACAGACATTACAATGACATTAAGTATGCAAGCAGCAACAAACACAAAATATGCTGCCAGCAATAAGTACAATTTTTGTTAAATTCACCTAGCGATGTCATAAGTATAAAAAATAGTAACATAATAATTACAAATACACACAGTTGTAAAAGGAAAACCACAAATTCGCGCATTCAGTGGGCACATTGAGGCATGTGGAAAGCACACATAATCGGTGCATGCGTGAGTGCTGCACTTCGCGGCGCATCGGCCAGTTGCAGCGAATATTTGAACCAACCCAAACCGAAATAACTTGGCGGAAAACCAATTTCTTAAGGAGAAGTTTAAAAAAACCGTTTCTTGTTCAATTTGTCGATCTGATTTGATGGAAAGTACCAATACAAGGCAAGAGTTCAGTGCATTTGACTCCTCTCTGTCTGCTTTTTCACTTTTATCGATATTTTAATTATCGCATCTACGGTCCCTTCTATGAATTGCTGACTAGTTATTCATGGAAAAGCACCTGTCAGCGTATCGCTGTCAGCCCGTCAGAGTCGTTGTTGTTTTGCTCTGATTTCTCATATCACAAGTGTCGACTGCAACCCAACCGACTGCCTTCATCCGGCCAGCTGTCTCGTTTCGTTGGCTTGTCAGCTGTGTGGATGTGTGTGTGTGTGTGTGTGTGATAGAAATTCAATTTCATTGTTTCGCTTAATGGGTGAAAATGACTTTTTATGCTTTGTTTGTAATGTGACCAGCTGGAAAATTGCCAGCTACTTATATAAAGTGCACATAATTGCTAGTTTTTCTGTTGTATGCAAAAACCGTGCCGAACGCCAAGTTTTTGCATGAGCCACCACAAGTTTTCGTACACATGTCTGTCGGTCTGTCTGTCGCACGTATATATGATTTGAGCTGAATGTGTCTCGTGCTGAAAACGGCCTTTGAAGTAACAATAACTAATTAAACTCTGATGGGACTAGATGTGGCAAAACCTTTAGCAGTATTCTGATGTGTATCAGGCAAGTTTTCAATCAATTTTGACATAAAAGTTAAGTATATGATTTCCATCATCTACTAAGGTAGACAATTTATAAATGGCTCACTTTTCATAAACACTAACGGAGAAAGGGAAACCAGTAATCGTGTTGCACTCAGAAGTTCGCACTTGATTATGGATCCTTTAACATTAGCGCACAAATGCAGTCATTAATGCCTAACTACAGGCGAGAACACTCACGACTGCGCGGACCTTTTACTATGCACACAGTGTACACTGAACTGAAATGCAGCCCGATTCGCTGCACTCATATCGCATGCAGCAGCCATCGCCGTGCACTGCAACCTCTGCCGCTGCGCTACTCGTGCAAGTCATTGTTGTAATTAAATTGGAAGACTGAAGACCGAGCACCGCCAACAGAAGACAGCAGACATTCGACAGAAGACAGAAGAGATGGCGAGCTGCCGTGCGCGCTGCTGAAGCTATTCATGAATGATTGTTTTTGTGCTCGTTGTTATTGTTGATTGTTGAGGGTGCTCTGTCGTGCTGCTATTATCAACAACACCTCAACAACAACAACAACAACAACAACGGCATTTAAGATTTTGCCGTACAGCAGCCAAACTTTGATGGTGTTTTTACACTCGGGTCGAGTGCATTCAACTGCACCTTTCGCGTGCGTGCTGAGTGATGTTTCGCATGTGATTGTTGTTGCTATTGTACATGTTTTTTGTTACGATGAAGATGTTGCTTGTGTCGGCGATGCTGTGTAGCATCTGTTTTTAATTTTTTTGCAACGTGCCTTATGTGTGCTTGATGGAGTCAATGCGAGATTTTCAGGTTTTTTCATTGCTTTTTGTTGTTGGTTTTTTACAATTTTGGTTTTTTGTACTTTGACTGCCTGCTGAGGAAGCTCCAATTGGGGTTTCATTGCGCCTGGCAGTACGCATACTTTTTTTAGTTGCTGGCGAGTGTATCGTTGTTATATTGTGGCAACAAGTTGTTGGCAAAGTTCACTGCCAAGGCCGTTTCCTGACTGTATGTGGTCATCAGTGATATGTGGCGACTTTTGCTGTAGTCATACTCTTCTGTAAACCACGTATTTATGTAGTAGGAAGCTGTGAGAAAATTGTTTAGCAAATTTCCATTAGATGTCAACCTGTGAGGATTACCACAGGTGGGTGCAAATGGATATGGGATTGTGATTCTATATTAAGACGGCGTGAATACGCCATTTAAGGCGCTAAAAGTTACGAGGATTCCAATTCACACAAAACCTTGCTTTCTTCCTCACATTTATGGTAGAAAACTTAAAGGAATTAGTAAGTATCAGATAACTGAGCATTGCTCAAAGCAAAGACGGACATTGACAACCATCTTAGAGGCTGTTATATAGTCCATTATATAGTCTAGTCTTTTATCATGTCTACCTATAAGCAGTGTCCCCGGAGTACGGCAACCATTGTGCTAATAGAGCTCCGACCTACGTAGAGAAGCAGAGAAGACAAGAAAAAAAGAGCGTGTTGGGCAGGTTTGCTTGGCAAGTTTGATTGGAATTAAGTAGCAATTTAAAAAACCGAAAAAACCGCCGCTAAATTATGTATTACATAATAGTTTAAGTTTATGGAATTTGCTGTGTTGTTTTAAGCTTCATCCATAAAAGTTCAAAATTATTGATTACACTGCACAACAGCATGTCTGTTGCATGGAGTTTTTTACATGAATCTGAATCGTTTTTTCACGCTGATTTCAAAACCATACTCCGTTTTTATGTAACAGCTCTAGTTTTTACAAAAAATGGGCGTGTCACTTTTTCGAATTTTCCTCGGTTTTTTTTTCGTTTTCGACTGTAATTTCTGAACCAATAATCCTATCAACATGTTTTATATATCGTTGCACTAACAACTTTGCCATCTTTTCTGACATTAATCAATGTTATGCGTTCTAACTTGGCGTTGTAATAAGGTTTCAAAGTAGGAAAATATTGAATTTTAGGGCGTTTTTTCTGATGGCGAAATTTGTACAGACGTTTCATAAATCAAATTACGAAGTATATGAATATCTTAAGAAAAAACATCAAGCAATACAACACAGCCAAATTATTTGGCGGAATACACATTCGCATCGAAATAATAACAAAAATGTACCATAGTCAACTTCATACTTTTTCCTTAAAAAATTAGGAGCCTCAAATCATGCCAATCGGGTTTTTGGTTTAGAAATTACGATCCAAAATATGGAAAAAGTAGAGGAAAAACTGAAAAAATGACACGGTACCTATATCTCAATAACTAGAGCTGCTAGAAAAAACCTGATGGTAGATTCGAAATCAGCGCACCCATTAGTAAGAAACATTAGAAAACTCCATGCAACAGAAAAAAGTGTTTTTTTGTTGTGCTGTGCTATTTTTTATTATTAATATTTTTTTCGCTCAGTCTCCGTCCGTTTGCCCATGTCAACACAGTGTTGCAAAATGTTACAATTAGCCAAATGCTTTCATTTGAATACCATTAAAAAGTTCAATAGATCGAACAAAAACCTTATCCAACAAACTTTCCTCGCAAATTCTTTCTTCACCTTCACATTTGTCTTGTTTTCCGGTTATGTTTTTTACATTTACAAAATCTTTGACTTTTGCCAATTGTGTGAGCAGCAACAAATTTGCAAGTCTCAATGTTCGCAACAATAAATAACAAAAAGAAAACAATTTTTGTTGTTATGTGCGAACAGGTGCGGATCTAGAAATTAAAAGTGAGAGGGGCAAAACTGTAGTCATTATGTGTCAAGATTTGATTTGTGACAAACAAAAAATGCTTAGGGATATGTAGGTAGAGGAATATGCAAATGTTGCGAATAGATGCTGAAAACAAAACAAAAAGCAACCCGTTATCGAATTTGTCTCACAGACTGTCTTTCTCAGACTGAATTTGTCGATGAAGTTTACACAATTCACAATTCAATATCACAATTTTTTGTGTGAAATATTTTTGCACAAATTTTCTTTAAATTTAAATACTTCGACATCTTGTTCCAACTTTGGTAAATTCTTGAAGCTTTTTCTTTTTTAAGTTGTTTATCGATTAAAATAGGTAGCTACTTAAAATTGGGTGTTTCCATAAATTATTCCTTTTTCCAATAGAGTAAACAATATATAGTTACGTAACGTTCCATGTAATGCTTATAACCACATATATGAAAAATGTGCCTAACAGTTGGGCTGAAAAGTTCATATCGTTTTATAGAAAAACACTTTTTTTTGGCAAAATTCGATTTTATTATTCAACATAGTTGCCATCGAGGGCGATACACCGATTATAGCGATCTTCCAACTTTTCAATACCATTTTTGAACATTGCTCTGAAGCATCGACGTTCTTGTTTTTGGTCGATTGTTAGCTCGCGCGGCACCCACTTTGCACATAGCTTTCGCATACCCAAATATTCATGAACGATATGTCCAACACGTTCCTTTGATATCTTTAGAGTGTCAGCTATACAAATCAACCTCAATTTGTGATCTTCCAAAATCATTTTGTGGATTTTTTTATGTTTCCGTCCTTAATAGCCTCTTTTGGACGTCCACTGCGTTCATTGTCTTCGGTGCTGATATAGGCTGTACGGAATTTAGCAAACCACTTACGAATGGTTGCTTCGCTCGGCGCAGAGTCCGGATAACACTCATCAAGCCACTTTTAGGTATCAGCAGCACTTTTTTTTCATCAAAAAATAGTGTTTCATTAAAACACGAAATTCTTTTTTATCCATTTTTTTTCAAAATAACAGAAGTTGCTTCAGTCAAAATGCTGTATCTCACAAACCAATAATCAGACAGCTGTCAAATTTATACACGTTTGTTTTGAAGGTCGGTACTATCTAAAAATGATACGGATTTTATTCTAGTGTCGCCATCCCATAGAAACGATACGAACTTTTCAGCCCAACTGTTAGTTTTAGATTCTGCAATAAATTTTTGCACCTTTTTGCACCAATTTCCTTCACCGCTAATCAAACTTACGTCCGCCTTGACAAATGCTATTAAATTAGAAATTATGGTCTTCTGAAATTACACCTTATATGGGGGCTCGTCGAAAAAGTGGGCGGATCAGGCAGTTTTTTTCTCCGATACGATGTTGATCTCTGCAATATTATTGCAAAATTTCATGGTCAAACCTACTTTGGCTTGGCTGCTATGACTTTTGGCATCCTAAAACTGATAAACACTGATTATGTTAAACACTGATTTTCTGATTTTAAATGAATATATTAAAATAATTATTAGATAACTTTTTTTTAATATTGCCAACCATAACTTTTGAGATTTGAAGCTTTGGCAATCGGCAAAGGTTGACTCTGGAATTAACAAAGATGACCGTTAAAAGAGTCTGACGTGTGTGTCTTATGAGGCAGACCTAATATATAATTATATAACATATAGTTGAACTTCATTCTGATCGAATTGGTGCATTCACATTGCATCGAATCCTTCTATTCGTTACTATTCAACTTTCACTACGAGAGCCTACAGAATGAAATTAAGCCACATTTACAATCCAAACAAACTGCCGAGATGGTTCGGCGGCCACTCGGCCTCAGCCGAAGCGACGACATGGGTAAATGCATTACGCCAATCGCATTATGGAGCAATCGGTCTGGCCTAGTTATACTTTTTATAGTTTATGTGTCCGAAATAAAATTTATGCACTGCAAGTCTTAAAGGGGACATAGTCGAATAAGCACCACTGCAGCAACAACAACAACAACCACTGGCATGTGCTGCTGACCCACGCGATTGTGCAAAGCCGCATTTAAATAAAACATAAATAAAAGCCATCGAGCCACCACAACGTCGATCGAACGCAGCCAATCGGCATCGCACCGCACCGCACCGAAACTGGTCCAAGTCGAAGACATTTCGCAAATCGACTCTAAAGTGCCAGCAAAAAAGCAAGGAAACACGCTGCATCGACACTATTGCGAAATCGCTGTGCAAAGTAGCCAAAAGTCGATTTCGATTTCGGCAGTCAGCAGCCGGCAGCGCGGCTGTCGAGCATTAGCAGCAGCCGCACGAGGATATGCGCGCCGAGTCTTTAAAATTCCTTTTACGACTCACAGTCGGCGCTGCTTTTGTGCATTGAATTTCATTTGTGACGCTGTTGTTGTTGTATGGTTTGTGTTTGCTAAGTGAGCTGTGGTTTTGTTATGCGATGCGCGCTCGCGCATTTTGTGCTCTAAATTGGCTGCAAACAACGAAAAACCTACAATCACATGAGAAGGTTTTTTCTTCTATTTGCATTGATTTTGACTGCTATTAACTCATTTGACCGATCGGCAGTGCACAATTACTTTGCGCAACCATAGCAACCACAGTGTTGCAGCACGCGGAAGCTGACGTACGTGCACAAGGCCAACACTGACTTCAAGTGTTCAATGCTCTTACTTTTGACATCACTGAGCAGCCTTCGCCAGTGAGAAGACCTTCAGGGGTGCAAGTTGTGAGGGGAGCGAGTGATAGTGTGAGTGATAGGAAGGTTTCAGAGGTTGATATATATTCGCTTAAGCTGTATTCCGGAACTTACAGACATTCCATGATACTGTAGAGCAGCAGATCTCGACAAGGCAACTCAGTAGGAATGTATACCAAGATCTGGAAATGCTTCAATTCCTCTTCTAGCCTTCGCCTCGATTGTTGACCTAAGTCTTTACTTTTATGATCCTCTTTAACTCTCGATCTATTAATTTCTATACCTAATACTAGGCTCCCTTCGCAGTATCCCCTTCCATCTCATCGTATGTTCCATTGAATTTAATAGCACATACGACAATCGTTTTCTTAGACGACGATCTGCCTACCGAAAGCCTTTTTCTTGTATATTTCCATTCCTCCTTCTTTATTTTGGTGTCACTGCATTAGTTAGAATAAGAAAATATAATTTTTTATTAAAACAAACTGACCTAAAGACAGTTGCATATAATTTGATATGTGTCTAGAAATTATTTCATGATATGGAAATATGAAATTTTTTTCTTCACGTATACAAATTTTGCCACCTCTCCCCATATGCCGCCTTAGGCATTTGCCTCATAAGCCTCGTGCTTTGACCGCCACCGCTCGTATTTCCATTTTGTCTTTTTGCACTTGAGCAACTCAACATTCAGATCGTTTGACCATCTGTGGAAAAAACACTGAACATCTACGAATTTATGGTTTTTGACAAATTAATTACAGAATTTTCCATTCAAGTGCACAGCTAAAAGGATGCAAGCCAAGTGCCAGCGGTCGGCAGACATCATTAAAATTCTTGTGGTATCTGGTTCGCACCATTTTCCGCGCTTTGTGCTTGCTGCCGATATCGCGAAAACCGATCTGCCTTTTAAGGTGCCTGAGCGCGGCGGTCGTGTTCAACTCGCCTCTCTTAGATAACCACAACAATTTATTAGCCAAAAATTGAAATAGTCTGTAGAGCGCTGATAAAAGCCAAAAACAATCACTCAGCGTGGCCAAAAAACATCTTATGGCAAAGTCCATTGGATATGAGCGGCGCGCTCTGTGTGTGTGTTGGCTGTCGCGTTCTTATCTCGTCACCGCAGCACAGCGCGAAAAACTGTTTTCGAAGAGTGCGATCGATTGCGACGCCTACAGCGACGAGCGCCTTTCAGTGCGCACTTAGCTTGAAATTGTCGGCGCCTTATCAGATTCGGCGGCTGGCCGAAAGCGCGAGCACCTATCAGCCGGCGTGGGCATTCATTAATTCGAGCAGCGAATGCGTAGCATAATTAAAACTCAGCTTCCGAAAGGAGTTCGCCGGGCGAGTAAGAGCGATTCGCGAAGAAATTTTCGAAGACTTATTAGCTGCGCTGAAAATGTCAAAATTGTAACTGTGGACGCAGCCGGTGTGCAGCTAATTTATGTGGAACAATTATAAATAATTTATGCACAAGAATCAGCGCTGCCAGTCAGACAATTGAGCAACTTGTGTACTTATGTAGCGGCCAAAGCTGTTGCATGTTGTCATTTTCGGCTTTGTCGTTGGAGCACCAACAACCAAAAACAAACTCGGCCCGGCCGACGCAGTGATTCTCGTGTAAACCATGTAAAATCGGTGTCTACACGTGGCCAGTGACTGGGCGCAACTTGGCCAGTTTGGCGGCGGCACTACCTGCTGGAATGCGTTTAGTGTTTTCCTTATACTGAAACCAAAAGAGCCGCAGCAGCAGTCATCGTCGTCATCGTTATCGTTGTCGTCGTCGTCATCGTCATCGGCAGCCATAGCCGCAGCTCCACCCATAAATGCCAATTGATATATTTACTGGCAACAATCAAAAACCGCTGTTTGGTTGTTCAGTTATTTGATTTGCTGGCGGTTGTTCAGTTTGTGGTGTCGACAGCATGAAATGTTACTTTCGATTATGTGTGCTGCTGCTGCTCGAATAGATTCGATCGCGCTGGCAGCGCACGAATTTGGCCACAGCACACTGCACTCGCCCGTCGATTTGTGGCAATAAAAAAGTAATTATGAGGCGAAAAAGTGTCCAGTGTGGCGCTGCCAAATCCAAATCCAAGTTTACGCAACGCACTTTGCCGGCAATAAACACTTTTATTGAGATGTAAAACGAAGCGCGCAAAAAGGGAAATTTTACTGTGAACTAAGATGAGCTCAACTCAAACCTCGTTCTCTCCTATTGGCCAAAAGCGGACAGTGAAAGGCGTCGGAGTGCAATTCTTTGCATTTTAATTTGGCCGCAAACGGAAACCAGGAATGCACAGTCGATGTGTGCAACATTTTCGTAGTTGTAAGAGTGCGCTCTAATTTTTATCCATTTTGCAGTATTAGCCGACAAATTCGAATTGGAATCGCATAATTCGAATTGCAACCGGATTTCTCAAGGTGTTAACAAGTGGTTTTGGCCACAACCGCAATTAGATATTAAGCACAATTATTGGTTGGACTGGTAAAACATAAATGGAGCTGTGATTAGGCAGGTGCACGTCCGCAGGGGCGGCTGCAGGGCAATAAAATTAACTGCTGCAAAAACATTTAACTAATTTTAGTGATCACATGGAGCATTTATGAAATGCTTTAACATGAAACCAGTCGGAAATTTACAGTGCTTTCGAGTACTAAATTGTCTTCAATTCCAACAGATATCCCGCCGGATCTGCCAGTACAAAGCAAGTCAATTCCCACACTTTCAGTGCTTTTCCTCTTCTCAAAAACAATAAACAACAAACATGTTTTAGCTGCACACAAACACACTCACTCCGAAAAAAAAATGTGTTTCATGTATATTTCTTTTGCAGCCAAACGTGACAAGAATTTTGCAAGCCAAACTCGGCAAACATTCGCTCCTAATTGTGGCCAAGAGCAATCAACGCATACGGCGGATTAATTTCCAGTGTGTACCAGCAACAATGAGCGACATTGGTCGGCGCAATCGCCAAGGGACCGCAAAAAGGCCAATCAGCTCGAGATCGAAATCACACGCAAAATATTTGCGTCAGCATGCCGAGTACATTGTTGACATTTTGATGGCCACACAAAGCAACAGTAGCAACTACCGCAAATGTTGCTGCCAGCGTCACCAGTTGACAAGCAAATGGCCCAACAGTGCCAACGCCGACCTGTGTGGCGAATTGTCTCGTTGGCATTTGTTGTGGCGGCTGCGGCGGTGCGTGTGCACAGTTGAAAAACGACAGCAGCAACAAAATGACAGCTGCAATTTGACATTTGAACAAAAGATGGCGTCACTTGCAGTGCAACGCGCCCAAAATTTGGCTGTAGGTGTTGGACATTTAGCGGGAGCGGGAGCTTCCTAATGTTTTCTCTTCAGTGACTGCCGCTGCCGTTGCTGTTTGTTGTTATTGTTTTTGTTATGTTTATCTCTGCATAAGTGTAACTTGCAAAATTTTCATTGCCACCTTTTTTTGCGGACTACAAGTCGATTTAAAACGTTTCGGGAAATATCGGTCTTAGTTGGTGTTGTTGTTTGTTGTTGCTGCTATTGTTGTGCTTGTGTTGTTAATGCAAATGTGCAGTCGCCGCTGAACGAGGCGAGGCAACGTTGCTGACGTTTATCTAATTCAAAGTTGGCAATCTCGTTGCCAATGTCCAGCGTGCAAAAATCTTTTAATTCATTGGGTTTTTATTCCGTGAAGTAAAGTTTTTAATTTGCATTTTACACCGAATTGGAGGCAAAAACAATTAAAAAACCACACAATATATGTGATTTGTTCACGCAAAGTTTGCACTTGGGTTGGTTAAAGTTAATTTGCACTTTTTGATTGACTCACATTGAAATTCAGCGAAAGTGTTGATGCGCAGTTAAATGAGGATGGTAACAGCTCTGACTTTGGATGGTTTCAATGAAACAATTTTAGTAAGAAACCTTTGGATGCTTTTGCGGCGTCTACACCTTTGAACTGATTTGGCCGTTCGTTGGGTGTGTTTGGCTCTATCGAAAAATTTAACACCAACATGTCAACACCAAATTCAGAGTCGTATTTTTCATGCAATTAACCGCTGAAAACCGATTTAGCAAACAAAAATGGGAAAGTGTTGTTGCTGTAAAATATGATTAAAAAGTCAAAACGCTAAACACGCTTTGGCAAAACCCGGAACGCATTGTTATTGAGTACAAAATGCCACAACAGGCGCAAAAGTTGTAAAACTCTCGTTTAGAGACACATGTGGGCGCTTAAAACCCACATTCAGCTGCAACTTTACAGCTTTAGTGCGTCAATTAACGCAAACACAGCGAACGTCTCGGCTTCCGTTGGGAGTGCGAGACACACCCAATGCCAACCTTGTGGCAAATGCCGCATGCCAAAAGCGCTGCAAACAGAATCAAACCGACAGAAAAACGAGCATTCATGGCAAGGAACAACTCCATCAACTGGAAGCCGAACTCAAGTTCAATTGAAACATCAAAATATACAAACAGCGAGCAACACCGACAGCCGCAGACCGCAAGGCGTCCGCGGTGGGGCGATTGCGCAACATTGAATGCGCATAATCGACGCTGGCTGCTGCGTGCGTGCGCGAACATAATCGAACGATTCGGGCAACTGACAAAAGCACTGAAGGGCGCTGACGCTTTACTGGCCAACAGTGAAAAAGGGGCCAATTTCAAACAACATAGATTAACATTTTTAACAACTACAACAAAAACGTAATTGTATGGAGAAAAGGGCGCAAATGCATGCACAGTCAATGCGTATTTAGGTGTTTGTTTTGTTGCCTGACGCAGAGGAAACCACACAACGGAACACTCGAAGTATTTGCCGCCGCGTGTGCGAGTGTCGGCGCTAATGTGCCACAGTTAGCGTTTTAAGGAATTGCCAGCAGGCAGCTCGCCGGGTGCAGTCGACGCAAAAAGCGATAGCCTGAATTTCGTGTTCGTGTCTTGTGTCTTTCGTTTCGGCGCGTTGGCTGCGTACGCGGCGCACGCGTTCGCTGCTGTAGTTTGCCGTTTTGGTTGCTACACTGTGCTAAATCGATGCTGTTGCTGTTGTTGTAAGTGTAATTTACAGCAGACTTTTAATGGGCATAGCACCGGCGCAATTCGTCTCTTGTCCGTGTTCAGCGTTGTGAACGATTTTTTGCTTGTGGGCATTGACTTTTACACATTTAACGATCGTTTTAACATTTTTCGCATTTGGGAATTATGAAAACAGATCATTTTTGGGCAATTAAATATTTTCAGGTTTGTCCTTATACAATAGTTGTATAAATTCATTAAATAAGCAAATGCATCTTTTCTCATACATAGTTAAATAAGTAATGTTTATGGGTGTAAATAATAAGAGATATTTTAATAGTTGTGTGCTGCACCTTTGCCTTGATTTACATTCAAATTTTCGAGAAAGTACTTTCACTTATTTGGATTGAGCTTTTTGTTGTTCGATTTCGTTTTGCAGCAAACGCATTATTGATGAATAATCATGGAGTCCAAATTAAATGGTTTAGCAATTTATGGCTACACATTGGTTTCCAAATATGCAGCCGACATTAATCGCATAACCGAATGGTGCAGGCAGTGAAAATTCGAGTTAGTTAGTTAATGTGAAATGCTCGCAAATACTTTTACCCATTGAAGCCGGCAGTCACTTGTATTGAGTTGCCGCCTTATGTAAGTGGACTAAGCGGAAAGAGACAGCAGATTTTCTCTAAGCCGAAGTGCCAAAGTACAATGCTGTAATTTTCTATTTTTGGATAGTCATAACTTAATACGAGAAGGTGAAATTGTTTAGTCAATTTCACACAAGCAAATTGGGTCTAATTAGTTGTCCCTTGTGAAATGATTTCTACTTTGGATCTACATATCCAGTACTCTCTCATATTTCCTATATGAGCTAAGAGAATGGTGTTGTCTATTCCCATCTTCTGCTATATTCTACTGTATCATTAAAACTACCTTAAATCTTTCAACTTTACTGTCTAATTTACTCTATCTGGCTAAATGAGTGCTGTCTCTAATGATCTGTCGTTCCCACCGCTAATCCCTTCCTTTCCTTGTCCTTTTGTACGAATATTTCCCCCTATTTTCTGCTCCCCGGCTTCGGCCGTTTGTCTCGTTCAATGTTTCATGTATTCTTTGTGACACTCGTTATTCACCCACCGAATAATAAACAGCCCAAAAACGAAACCCCCGCGTTTTATTCAACCGCTCCGCGCAGAACTTTTTACTATCCACTTTCCGTACGAAGTCTTCTACTTTCTGTTCTTAACACATTAAAAGCGGGCCGGGTAAAATTACCCGTTGTGAAAACTGCTGCTTATAAGCGGGGTGGGTATTTTTACCTTTTGAATGTAGGCACTTTAAAAGCGGGAGACGGTATTTTTACCGGATTGGTTTTCATATAAAACTGAAAGTATTATTTCATATAATTATTTTAGTTTCATAAATTTCAAGTTTTATTTATTTTGGATCGCGCAATTTTTGCTTGTTTTGCAAGTAATGCCCGCTACGCAGCATAGTTTCATATACTAGGCTACCCGCTTAAAATGTGTTAATATAACTCTATTATCTACTCTCTACTCATGACATTGTACTTTTAATTCTCCAACAGTGATGTATGCAAGAGGTCAGGAGTTGGAGACCCACAAATATCTGCTTGTTATAAAAATATTGGGTGACAAATATGGTGTTAAAAGGTAGTTGTATGCTTCAAAAGTTGTGTATGGAAGATGGCTTAGTGTTCACATTTTACCTTCACTCCAGACTTCACGCTTCATTCTTGAGGCTACATCCTTCACCCTTTTTACCCCTTTTTGCAACTATTCAACTGTTTAACTCTTTTGATACATAACTACTACTCCTGACTTCACTCTTGACTATTCTCTTCTCATATAAGATTTCTCATTCTTGAGACTCAATCACCCACCCTTTTTACATCTTTTTGCATCTATTCAAGTGTTTACCTCTTTTGATATTTGACTCTTTACACTTTAACTGTCTAACTCTTTACTCATTGCTTCTTAATCTTTTCACTTCTATCTGTTCACTCTACCCTCATTCTTCGCTTTTCATTCCTTCCTACACTCTTCTTTGTTTACTTCTCACTCTTCATTCCCCACTCCTCTCTCTTCATTGATCACTCATCCCAATTCTCTCTTTACACCTCACTCCACACTTTGACGCTCCTGTAGCCGCAGTATAATCTACGTTTAATTGAAACTAAGCTAAAGGCGAATACACAAACACAACAAAAATAACAACTTTAATGGTCTACTGCGAAACTGTTAATTGGGCACTTGTTGTGTGCATGTTTAAGCGTCAGCAAAAAATCCAACCCAATTCGAATCACAGCCAAGACAGTAGGACCACCTGTTGCCACTGTCACCACTCTGTTCAAAATTGCCGCAATCCAGTCAAAATTTGTGTAATTATACACGGAAAAAAAATTGTAAACATACAACGATTTTCACCGCTGCCGCGTGAGTGAGCAGCGTTGAACATTTTCATTGATGCCAAAATCAACACAACTCTTCCCACTGCTGACCCATTTTTGCAAACTAATTAAAGCGGACAATTTCGCAAACAAACCGTGCCGACCAGAGTTACCAGACAGGTATCATATATGCGTTGAGTGTTTGTCAATTAGGGGCAAAGTAGACGCAAAAAATCAATCAGCGGAATTCATATCGCGTCGCATTCACACTCGCACGCACACATCGACACGCAGCTATGTGCAACATGCGAAATGTGGCAAAAACTCGATTTTCAGCCCAGGAGCCACCGAATGCAATGGAAAAGTTCTTCTGGTATTACGCCTGATGGCAAATCGTGCACCGCGCCAGTCCAGCTCGGTGCAAAATTGTGCCGCTTTGCGCATTTATGACAAGCGGCACTTGGCGTATGAATTTTTGCCACTTTTAATTTAACTGCCACAAAAACGAGCCGCAAAGTGGAGCAGCGCCGGCGCAGGATGTTGTGCAAAGTGCCGCTGCGCTCTATGGGAACGCAGCACGCGAATCAGACCTGCTTGACCGGCGTCGCTGGCCGCTATTGGCAAATGTCGCTGCGCCACGCAAAGCGAAAACTGAGTGACTGAGTAATGACGAACGCCGCAGCGAAGCCGTGCTGCAGGGCGCTGCAGAATGCTACGCGAAATGTTTGCCCACTGTGCGTGTGTTATGGCATCTATTGCACAATAAATTTCTACTTAGGCTAATTCTGTGAAATATTGACGTGAGTTTGCATTGCAGCGCGCCGATAAATTAGAATTGCATGCTGCAAAATGTTCAAGAGAATTCTATATAAATTCATAATAAAAATTCAAGCATATAAAGGATTAAAATTTTTAAAAGACCTTTTTCATATCATTTTTTTACAAATCAATTTCATTTAAATTCTTGAGCCTTTCGTCTTGCACTTGACATTCATATCGCCAGATTCCTACGAGGTTAAGTATTTTTTTTTATTTTTTATCACCTTAAATATTTTGAAGTCCTTTTAAAATGACAAAGGATATACAAATAAAAATGGATATGGATTTTTTTCAGTGCGAAAATTTTTTTATTTTTTGTCGCACAGTGTAATTTCTCATACAAAGTAGTTCAATTCGCAGTCATCTGTTCTTAATAGGGATTACATTGCGGGGCAAATCACATCTCTTCCTCATGCAGCTGTGCTCAGTAACCAATGTTCTTGCCAACTGCCATCGATGCTTAACAATCCTCTGGTTGTCCATTTCTTGTCTTTTGAGTAAAGTTCTGCAAATAATTTTAGTTAGTCATTAAAACTAACTTTCAAAATTACCCGATTTCGGCGATTTTTTCAGTATGAAGTACAATAACCTAAATAAACCTCTGCCAATGGAAAGGAATGCAAACTATTTAGCTTGAGGTCACTGTACAATTAATGCCATGTTTGTGCCCACAGACACACTTACGTTAATGTGACTCGAGTTGAGAACTTGTTCGGCGTTATTTGTGCTGTTGGCACCAGCGACCGAAGGAAACCTCAATTATGATTAGACAAAATGAATCGGATTAGATGTGTTTGTCGGTCGGTGTGTTGAGCGCACAAGTACCAACGCTGCTGCGGCAAAGCGGAAAGCAAACGAATGTTTGAAAAGGCGCACTTTTGCTTTGTTGATGTTTGTGTTGTTGTGTGGTTGTCATATTTAGCTGCTTGCTCGCAGTTGCACACCACTCAAAATCGCCTTCAATCAATCAGCCCAACGGAGCGCAACGAATGAAGCGGCAAAAGTGCACAAACAACAACAATGAAATCAAGCACTACAGCAACGGTAAACAAATTGTGTGAGCTTTTGAAGCGAAAAGTGGGCGGCAAGTTTCGGAATTGACGCAGGCAGCACACAAACGCGAAGGTGGCGATTGAGTGCAGCGTACGCCGAGCCCGGTAGCCCACACAAAGTACGACAACAAAATGGTTAAATGGCGCTGCTTAGCGCTGCATTGTTGTAGTGACCGCAGCCAAAGTCATAGCAGATGCTGACAGACGCGTGGCGCTGGCCTGAGTCGAACCGCTTTTAACGCTCGCGTCTGTGTGTGTGTGTGTATGAGTGCAGTTAACTCAACCGTCTGTCAAAAATGGCATTCTTCTGGCAGTCGGCACGAATGGCGACCTGTCGCTCGCATATTGCAATTATGACAATTTCGAGTTGCCTGATTGACGGACGCGCATGGCACACAGGCACAAAGCACGTCTTAGTGGCGCAATGCAGCGCTGCTGTGCAGTTCCGCGGCACGAGCGGTTCGTGTTGGCCACATGCAAGAATGCGAATTCAAATTAAAATATTTGCAACACTTGGTTTACTGACGTTTTTTCATTCAGTGCGACTTACACGCGCCACAAAAATATCCGCTTCACATTTGCGCTCAATCGCTCGATTAGGCGCAGACTAAATTACGCTCATTGACTTAATTTGCATCCAAAGTGTTATCTACTGTTTGTAGCAGCTTGGCGTCAATTCTAGACGCACACACGCACTCACAGTTGACATGACGCTGTCTGTAAAATATTTGCCAACTGTGTTTACAACACTTGGCGGTCAATGGGCGTTGAATGTGTCAGACTTTAGAAGTGGCAAAGCGACTATTGAACAAATATTTTTCACCCTACTTCGATGGAATTATTCAGTGTTGAGTGTGTTTTCGTGCTATAAAACGTTTCACTTATTGCGAGGTAGGCAGAGAATAGCTCAAGGAACAATTTCACTGATTGATATCAGAACTGAATTGATTGGCCTTTTTCGATTTATGGAAAACCTTAGCAACTTGCAGGAATGTAAGTTAAAAATATTTTTTCACTACTTTATATGCAATTTCAGATTTTATTTGACATTAATTGACATTAGTTGCAATAAATTTAATCAAAACTTATTTCCATTCTTACCAAAAAAAAGCCAATGTGCCACTCTGTGTCGCTGCAGAGCAGCATAAGTCAAGAATCATTCGACTCTGCACAAATTAAGTTTTCTGATATTTTGGCGCGTGTCACTTACGCACGAAGGCGCGTCTGTCCGTCCGTCAGACTGGTTGTCTGTCCGCAACCTTCAGCTGGACATAAATATAAACAAATCGATGTCTGCCGCATTCGGCACAGATTCTGCGTGCATTTGAATATTTCTAGTTGCAGGTTTCGGATTTGACTTTTTTTCGTCCAAGAATTCAACAAAACTCGTACACGTGACATGGCGGATCATTGAGTTAAGCAAACATTTATTCAGCTTCAATTTAAAGTGGAGCGCTACACATTTTTTAAATTGCAAGGTGACTTGTGTGACGTATTGACAGGGCGTTCTTTGTATACGTTGTTGTTGTTACCAACAATGTGTTGAATATTTTATGCTTATAAAGCAAAAAATTATTGAAAAAGTTCTACTTAGAAGCAGAGATTTTCAATGGCTGTGCAGCATGAGGCTAACAACGGGAAAATGGTTGTTAATTTTTAATTCAAAAACAAGTCGACGCACTGTGTTTAGCTTTTTCAGTTATAATCTGCCAATTAAAATTATAATCAGTGCCATATTTAGCGACCCAGTGTGAAACTGAAACGTTTTAGCGATCGACACTTGTTGCACCAATGCGTTTTTTAATTAAATTGAACGTGTAATTTGCTTTAATTGTGGACTGCACATTGATTAAGGGCTGAGAATGGAGATATCCCCGTGCCACATGAACAAATCTGGTACTAGAATGGACGTCAGCTCTTGGACTGATAAACTTGTTATCTAAATTTTTCGAATGCATAGTTGTTAAGAAAATGCTGACATGTGTAAGAAAAATTCGGTTATCACTACGAGCTACAAACTGGCAGCTTTCAAAACTGTCAAGAATTCAGCAAAACCTGTTAGCACCGACATCACACGAAGTTCTACAGTTTCTACTACTTCAGTTATTTTGAGCTCTTTCAAACACCAACAACCCTGAATCTGGCTTAAAACACCTGAAAAGAGTCTACATACTGTTCCATACTATCTGTGTGTTAGTTCAGTTATATACATACATAGATACATATGTATATACACACCCATTGTACATCAGTTTTTCCATTATATGAAACAATAAAGCCATCAAGTCGACTTCAACTCCACCTTTCATTTTCGAACGCTTAAGTTAATTGAAGCCATTCTTCACAGCCGTGTCTAACGCAGCTCGAGAATTTCGATTACTCTATGGCACCAACCACACCTCACCGACGTCACCGCGCCTCTCAACAAATTTTACGCGTGATTGTGACAAACACTCACAGAAGCGGCTAAACGACTTTGGCGCGTTCTCAGCGGTAAGACATGAGTCATAAATAAATAAATAAAACACTGCACTTAATGGTCAAAATTTAATTTCATTTATTGACACAATATCTCCGAAACAACCGCAACATAACAGCAACAATTAAAAATCAACTTTACGACAATAGTAAAAATGCAAAGAGAACAATAGTAAAGAATAGTAGCGGCAACAGCAGACAAGTGACGGCGACGCACAGTGGTTGCAAGTCTTGAAAATGTGTATATTTTTGAACCGTTAAGTGATAAATATTGAAGATTGTTTGTAACAGTCGGTTTTTTTTAAGATGAATTTTATGCCAATTGACTGAAAATTGCTGGGGTTGTCTTACTGAATGTTTTGGTAAACTTGGTTTTGGTGAAAAAGCGAAAATCGACTAAAGAGTGTAAACAATTTTGAGAACATTTTAATATAATATAATGTCAATATTTCTTTATATATTTCTTAAACACATTATTACATAACAATTCAATAAAAAGTTAACGACAATGATGAAACCCCTTAAAAAGTTATCAAGTGAATCTGAGCTGAACATTGCAGTCTGCGAATTGTTGTTAAAGTGATTTAAAATACATGTATTCAAAAAACCAACGCATGCAATTTCAATATTCTACAATATTCTGCAACTTTAAGTGTAACTTTTAAACTAAACTTATTTTTTAAAAATTTATTTCCTTATGCGAAAAAATTGCACTGTTTTGTGTGGTGAAAACAACCAAAATTTTACTAAATAGTTTTTATTATTATTTTTTCAACATAAATGCTCCACTGTATGCCGCGTTCTTTGGCCGACAGCAACGAACGTCCGTGGGGCCTGGCTGTGAAATATTACCCAAAAATAAAGAACTCCGTTGCAGCCAACATTAGATTCGCAACATAGCAAACGCCAGCGTAGTCGTTCGACCTTCTTCTCGATGTCGCCGGACCAATGCGCGCATGCGGATATCGCTCGCCTTTTCCGGCTCCGGAACATGCCGACAATTGGCATAAACGCCGCCGACGAACGGCGGTCGATGGTCGCCTAATGATTGCCGCTTAGCGTGCTGGCTTCGCAAATGGGTTTTCCGCCTCAATTTAGCTCACGCGCCACGTCCGCCAGCGCTGCGGGCGTGAAAAAATCTGCTAGTATATTAATTAAATTGCGCGCCGTGTGTGATTGGTTTGTAATTGCGCGCATTGAAATTAATTCAATTACAATAATGTTGCACTAATTTGCTGGGGTGCTGAAATCTTCAGATCTCTAGGCGGCTAACTTTTGATGGATCGAAATGTTCGAGCGTTGTGTAAACAAACTGTTGGCAGCGTTATCAATTCGGTTCTGGGCGCAACTGCGGCAATTACCGACCGCAGACACAGTCGCCAAAAGAAGCATTTAACTCAAACGACCTGAGTGCGGACCTCACCCACATTCGCGCGCAGCTGCTGCGGTGCTCTTGACTGTCTCTCGATTTATGAGGCGGCGGCACTGTTGGCCCAAACATAAAAGACTTTATGCGCAGCGCGTTTGCTTGTTGGCAACGGTCGCGCACAATTAGCGCACAACGACGCTTGTCAGCACAGCAGGTGGCTGTCAGCCATTGTCGTTGGACCATTGCAATCTGTTCTGATCAATAAATTGCCGCAATGTTGGGCAATAAATGCAGAACCGACGATTGTGAAATATTTAACAATATTTATTGGTTCATTGTTGGTGGCGGCTTACATCAACTAAACGGTGGGAGATGGTTAGCTGGTGGCCGATTGCTCTCAGTTATCAAATGATCATCTCGATTGTTTCAGATAATTTTGGAAAGTTCCAGAATCTTCGAGAAGCTTGCAATTTTTGCTGAATTTTCATCAAATTGTCAACAATTCCGTGACACTAAATTGCTCGCGAAATGTTACTGTTGCTCCAAATGTCTAAATAAATCCCAAGCGATTGATTAGATTTGAAGGAAAGTTGTTTTAATTATTGAATGGACAAACTTTCATTATTCAAATTGAATCATTTCCTGCTGACAGAGCTCACATCTGTTGTAAACTAAGTTGTATGTTGCTTGTTAATGTGTGAATTAGATTGAAAATTTGTTAGTTGGCCGATTGAGCCTCAGAGCGACCACGAGAATTCGCACTGACAACACACCCGATGAACGCCGCATGCCAAACTGTTGTTGTATCAAAAAGAACCGGTTGATCCACTGGATGTCTGTAAATTGCCAAAGTAGCTTCGATGAATTAATGACAACTAACATTATGTCTTTAGTTGGCGTTTCTTCTCGCAACGCGTCATGAGGAGATAGTAAATTAGTAGCCACTGAAGCTAATTAATCCAATAATCATTTTGGAAAATTGTGAAACTGCTACATAACGAAGACCGATAAAGAAATCACTGCAAGATGCGTAAAATGCTTTGAAGATGTAAACAAATTACTGGCTTTTAACTGGCTCCTCGTAAGAAGTGGCGCCATACGGACAGCTAATCGAATCAATAATGGGACCAGTGGCGCACACAAGCGAGGAGGGTTCAACTCACCCAAATACAAAAATTGCTGGTGCAAAATATGGTTTCAAATTGAGCTCAAGAATTAAACGCAAAGCACACTGCCCGACCCCCAAATGAAATCCTATGTTTGCTCGTAAAAAGGGTAAACCGAACTTTACCACCATTTCGTAACAACTTAAGAAACACAACGAAGACGTTAATAAAGGCTTAAAAAAGTAAACCGATTCGTTTATTAAAAGAGTTCATAATATAACTGAAAGAATTCCTTGAACATTTTTGTCCTTTTCCAAATGGAAACATTCTGCTTCTAGTAATAAAACTAGTAAGTAATCTGTTCCATTCAGAATGGTTGTGTATGCTTACGTAGTCTATGGATCCCAAATATTTTGCTTTCTTGATGGCAGCGAGTACCCACTTTACTAATAACACAAAACCCATTTTTTCATGTCAGTATTTTACATCTTAAAAGTATTGAAATGCAGCCCCCGTTCGCTGGAAACCTGAATACCAAACCAGATTAAAGAGTCCCAGCGTCTGCGCGAAAGTGAAACTGATTGGCATCGGCTGACGCAACGCGAAGGCCTCATAGAAAATTGGATTATGATTGATTTACAGCGCACAGCAGCCGCTGGCCGCGGGACAAATGCGTGGCGACGAAATTTTTCGCTGAATCAAACATTGCATGACGCATTGACGGCTCTCAAAAAAAGCCACAGAGTGCGTCAAATAATTCGCAGCAGTGCGTAATTGCAGTGGACCCGCCAGTTTGCTTTTGTATCCTTTTTACTTGTGAAGCACTCAGTTGGATTTCAACGAAGCGCCGTGCGAGTGAGTGAGAGTAAATGACGATGGCGGCGTAGCACAGGACGCGGGCGCTGAAAAGTGGGCCAAGCAGCGGATTGCCACACACACCCAGCTAACTGTCGACATGTCGAAAGTTTTATACTCGTTCAGGTGCAGCGCCGTAAACGGTAAACGAGGCGCGTTTCTGGCCTGTTTGCTTTATTTATAAATTTAATTAAGAGTCTTATTGCAAATAAATGCATCAACTAAGCAAACTTAATAGCGGCGGCTTTTAATGGTCAGCGTGTTTTACCTGATTATGATTTATGCGAAGCGACAACGCTGCCGATGCGCAGAAAAATTGCAGCACTTGGTGGCGCGTGAGCCAATCCACGGTGCGCAGCAGTGTAACAACAAACATTTGGTGGCTTAACATAGCATTTTGCGTTCACTGAATTTTCGTTTTGATTTCCATTAAAGCCGCTGCAGATATCGCACATCGAATTATTCGATTTGATGCTAATTGAGTGTGAATCAATGTGTGTGATGCGGCCGCAATTGCCGTGAGTGCACAATCATTATCCAATAAATAAATTCGCAATGACAATACTTCAGCTTTGGCAGATTTGATGGCTGCTGAATGTGATGTCGCAGCGGAGATATCATTCATGCCGAGCTGTGGATCACAACATAGAGGCCCCTGGAGTCTGTGTCCCCTTCACCTATCGCCCAAGTCAGACAACACGGTCGTTTGACAAACTGTAACCAGTTTGAGACCGACAACAAGACTTGCTCCACTTTACATATCCACAACAATATTGATTTAATCCCGTACGAGCATTTAGAGACGTCAGACATGGCTCGCGTAATTAGCCCAATTCACGCCAAACGACAACAAAACGCAACGTTTCACTTTCCTTTTCAAATGTGTTGTCGGTGTTTATTGGCGGAAAGGCAGCACAGCTGCTTGAACGCACGCACCCACTCGCTGGACAATCGTTTGGACATTTGCGTCAGCGGCTGAGCGTTGGGCCGACGTCAAGCAATTGTCAGCGACAGCGTGAACTGTCAAAGTGACAATATGTGAAATCGAGCAATGTCGCATTGAAGTGTGCAACCAACAACGCGTACAATAACCACAAAAGTTACAATGGATTGAGGCGGATAAGCAGACAAAGTGGCAGAGAGTGAGCGATACACACACAGGCAGTCACGGCCCCTCTCGCTTCAATTGCCTACTGAACGTGCGAACAAGTGTTGGCTGCTCACTTTCGGCACAGCTGGTGCGCTTCAAAAATCAGCCATGGACGTTTTATTGACCGATCGAGCAGCGGCTGCCAATTCATCGTCGCTCTTGCAAACAAACGAAACTCAATTGGCCGCGGTTGGGCTGTGTTTTGTTTGGTTTCCAATTTAAAATAGAAGCACAAAGCCGTCGCGCCTACAATTTACTTTCCGCAAAAGCGATTTTAATTATAAACATTACGTGTATAAATTTTATCACTAAATCGAATTCCGCACTAGTCAGTGGTGGCGTTTTAATTGGCAACAATGCCAAAACAAATTTCCTTTTTATAA
Organism: Melieria omissa; assembly: GCA_963971225.1. NCBI lineage: Eukaryota > Metazoa > Arthropoda > Insecta > Diptera > Ulidiidae > Melieria > Melieria omissa. Next base: position 4,635,061 of record OZ020269.1, on the reverse strand, counting down.
ACAGAAATGAAAAGAAATATGTTGTCATGAGATTTTTTAATGTTTTTTTTTTTTAATGTGAACTTTCCCTCTGAACTCTACAGGGTCACAAATTAGAACAAATCGTAATTAGCTGTCGATGAAATAAAAATTCAGTTCGAAGGCACTTGAGAAGAGGAACAGGACGATACAACTTTCATAGATTTTGCCTACAGATGGAGAAAATCGCTAAATATGCCTCGAATCTCTGAGAGCATTGGGAAATGTGTGTAACTGTGATGCAACTTCTGGCTATGGCAAGAAATAAATTAAAATCTATTAAAACAGATCATATTTGAATCATAGTAAAAGCTGAATTAAGCTTCAATGCTTAAGCTTCCCCCAACAACTGTACACATCCGCTTCTAGACGTTTAAACTTATTGTTTCCCCAATCATAAACATTCTATTTTGTAGAAAAAAAAAAATATAGCAGAACGGCAAAATTGCCAATTCATGCTGAAAACCGTTGGAATGTCGAGTGACGAAAATGTTTGAATATAGTTACATATATGAATATATTTGTATGTACATGTGTAGCAGCAATTCGACATTCTAAAACTAAAAACTAATCCAGATAGAGTTTGAAATTGCAATTGGCCACAGCACTCGTGCTGTGCCTTCGGAAATTTGCATACAAAGCGTAATTGAAATTGTGAAAAAATGGCAAATTTCTAATTAAAAAACTAAAATTAAATTCCAAATTAGCAAGTTCACAGTTAGAGCAGCGGCATTAATTAGCGCAGCAACCGACTGACAGCCAGCGCAGTACCGCTCTGGCCCCCCCGAAGATCAGTTAATGCGCCGAAAGCAACAACAAAATGCCACGAAACAAACATACAAATATCCACACAAATAATTACGCGGTAGTTGCTTACGTGAGCGTAACACAAATGAAATTTGCGCCAAATTAACAGCAAGAAGCAGACAGCGGCAACATAGCAACCAACAGCAGCAGAACAATTGCTGCGGCTGCTCCAGTTGCTCAAAGGAATTGTGCACGATTTCAGTTGGCTTAACTCGCTTTCAGATCATAAATTAATTGTTGTAAAGTGCAGACAAAAAAGCAAAAGCAAACAGACAACTGCAAAAAAATATCAAATAACTATGCGCAACGTGCAAAAATGTTAAAATCTTAAAATGTCTGAGGGAGCATGTGGTCACCCTCACACGATGCTGGCGGGAGGTCAGTTCTATTGCTTTATCCAATGACTTGGATGACGTGCGCCATTTTCGTTCGACTGCACGTTTAGCGTCAGTCACCACTACAAGCCGACTGTTGTTGTCCATTTAACTTGCAACAATCCGCTATCGAATATCGATGTGCTGTGTGATCCATCGCCAGGTGGCCCCACCACTCCCACAAAGCACTCTGAGAGAACTAAATAACTAACTGTGTCCTTCTAAAGGAGCAGGCATCTTCCGCTTTGAAGTCATCAACGTCTCACGACAATCACGAGTTGTTTATATCCGTCTAAATGTTTTAGTCGCACACCCAGTCGTCAAAACCCTTCCTGGACCCTTAACAGCGCAAGTTTTTTTGGTCAAGATAAGAAAGTTTACTGAGTCTATAGTTAATCATCAATCGCTCAATCTCCCACAGAATTCTACTTGTCGCAAATATTTTACAAAACTCATTCCACTTACTCAGTAAGTTTCACATATGAGGAAAAGGATGCAAGAGAAACTCTTAAATATTTCTTGGCCAACAAAAAAACACCGCCAAGGTATATGGGAGCAACTCTTTTTGACATACTAAGGGAGGCATTTGAGCAAGGAAAGCGCCAAGGAGCTAAAATGGTTGGTGTCAGCCGCCTTGCAGTTAGTCACACATCATTTCTATCACCATCGATTGCTGCCCAATCGCGGTGGCACCGCATCCGCAGCTCAGTTCAAGTTCAGCTCTGGGGCGCGGTACGCAATTGCACCAATTGAATAATTGATCCAGCCTCACGCGGTCTGCTTGGCGATCGTCGATTTAGCTTTTTGGCTTTTAGCGTTTCGAATTTTGATTGTTTGTGCTGTTTGACGGTAAAAATATTCTTGATCTCGACAGCGCTTGACAGCCTCGTTCAGCAGCAAAACAAATTAAAATGTTTACTATAACAATAAAAACAACAACAACAAACCATCAACTATATCAAGGTTTAATGGCACGAATTCTAGGCGAGCTCACACCGTAGTTTGGCTTTTTGCTCGCTGTTATTATTAGCAACAAATGTTAATAATAGCTGTTTGTGCCAAATAAAAAACATATTCATAAAAGTATTCGAAATTCATACAAAGCCATTAAGGCATTAATTTACTTTGCAACGGCTGATGGCTTGAGAAATGTGAGGTTAAATCAACATCACAATCGCTGCAATGTAAAAGAGGTTAGGTTAGATTTGTAGGCTACCATTCACCTTTACGCTTTAATGGCGTATAAGCTGCCGATCGGTGAACGGGATCGGGGACCATTGAAAACTGACCGAGCCGCTATTATTTCGTTATTTCGTAACATTTGGCTTACGAAAGCGAAACATAAACTTGAAAGGAATTTTTGGTAGCTCAATACTGAGCCAATCTAAATATGTCAGGTATGCTGCAACGTCCTTGCCGCTCTCATTAGTTTGCTATTGGTTAGGATCTATATCTCTTTTACGTGTTAGATTGGACAGTGCTCTAGGAAGTTTTTGCTTTGGGTAAATTGAACTAAATCACACAAATGTTATACATTAGACATGATTTAGTGTTGTTTAGAGATTCTTAATAATAGATTCTCGAGGTTAATGGGGTTTCGACAGTACATTTTGATTATTGCTTGGTAGAAACCCAAAAGTTGACAACCTCACAACTCCGATCGTATGGGAGACGCCCCCTGGTGGTGAATTTCTGAACCTTACTTAATTTTGTATTTGTTATACTCAAGAATGTTGACGATCGCCGAATAAATCGTTTAAATCGGTTCATTAGTTTCCGAGATACGATGTTTTCTCGCTTACTTTACTACTACATTTACAAGTGGGGAGCCAATGACATAAAAAATGGCCAATTTTGTACGGCAGCCCCCTTGAGACTTGAAGATAATGGGTTGGTATATTTGGAAGAAACATTTAAAAGGGAAAATAAATGGGTGTCGGTCATACATTTGACACATCTGGCGACAACATGGGAGCGGTGGGAACCCATTGTGTAAAAACGCCCATTTTGTATGGGAGCCCCATTAAGGGTTGGAGATGGGGTATAAATATGTTTGAAATAAATGTTCAGTAGAGAAAACCAGTGGGTCAGTCATAGATTTTAATCCTCTAAGGGCAACTTCTGACCGGCTGTGGAGCATCTTGTCAAATTTCCCAGCTTTGATGTGAACTTTGGACTCGTTGCGACGCCATTTAGCCCCACTCTAGCCCCAAAATGTTTTCGCTCATACACCAAATCGCATAAAATGAGAGGTTGCGGAGAATCGAAATCGAAAAATCTTGCACTAAATCATATCTAATGTATATAGGACACATGTACGTGTGCGTTATTGTGTTATTCTGCATCTATTGGCTTTTCGTTTACAAAATAAGTGCTTGTTCCTTTAATAATAATTCATTTTAGCCAATAAGTAATAGCCACTTAATCCACTAATGATTCGACACGATGACAACGCGGCGCACTCGAGTACCATAGTTAATGACAATTTCCTTTCACCCGCGGGAAATCTATTAAGGGGGCCGCCAACACTTGGTTGATGCCGGTGTGCCATGTGTGAGATTATTTAATGACATCCATCAAATTAGCACTTTGGCTTAACGCTTGTCTCAGCTGTTAATTGAAATTGTTCAACGGCTACGTTAGAATGTTCCGTCGGCCAGGCGCAAAATTCCATGTAAAACAAATTGAATTATTGTTGCGCGTTTAAATTGTTATAGTTGCATGTTCGGATTAAGTTAATTGGATAGTGCGCCAAGGAGCCGACAGCTGAATGGCAACAAAACAAACGTTTGCCAATAAATGCGACAAAAATGAGCACAGAACAAAAAATGTGTTGTATTTATGTAAATGGCGACACAATTCAACTGCATTTTGTAGAAATAAAATTTTACAATTTCAACTGGTGGCCAGCCGCTAATATGGTCACATATTGGTTTTTGTTGGTGCGCTCAGTGGCCAATTGACGGCGCACACACCAAATAGTCGCAGGCGAGCTGCGGATATGAGTTTGAGAAATTGTATCACATACAATGAAAACTTATGTGTATGTGTGTGTATATATGCACATCTACTGGCAATCCAGATCCCAGCAAGAAATATGTAGTCGAACTCGAGGCAAATAACCACAAGTTTGACCAAGTATCATGTCAAAAAAATTGATACAATATTTTGATGAAATTCTGACGTTACTATGAGTTGGGTTGATAAATAAAAAACTACTAAATACAACAATTTAATTTCTGTGATTACAACTGCATTTGTATACTTGAAATATCATACATGAAGTTAAAAAATGGCTTTCACATTTATGGAGGCAAGAACTCGAAATAAAAAAGTAATAGAGACTCTTGTGCCAGAGTCCACATTAAGCATCAGTCTACTAAAAATGGTGCAATTTTTGCCTGGGTTGCAAAAGGAAGCAACCAACTTAAAAAACAACAATTCGGTAGTCAAACAAAACTAAAGTAACTGGCAACTGTCTCAGCTCTGACGCCTGCACTCAGTCCGGTTCGGTAAAGTTTCCCATTGTAATTTGTAGCACACAACTCTTCAGTTCGATCTGTCTGCGTGTTTGGCCAACTAAATCAGTGTTTGTGGCTGCGGGGCAGTGTCGTGTGTCGCTTTTCTGAGCGCTTTATGCCACTTAGGTTCTCTCGAACATGTGGGAATTTCAATAAATCTCGCAGCGTTGGCTGACTGCACGCAGTTGCAATGCGGCCGGGCGACATGTTTAGTTTATTATTATTGCGGAACCGACGCTAACCAGTGTGTTGGCTTGATTTGCATGGCTGACAATTGCTTGGCCTCAGGTCCGGCAATTGAATTGAATTCCACACGCGCTGGCAGCGTTCCAAGTCGAGAACTATTCAATTTTATAATGACATCAATCAACTTTATGTTTCAATAGAGAAATTTACAACACAGTTGATTGTTAGTTGTGGACTAATAAATAAACTGAAACAGCTACGAGTTGTTTATTTATGTTTCTGTCATGGGGGAAGTTTAAAAAAAGTTGGGGATTTGAACAATACATATATATAGAAGCTACGAAACTGGCCGCCGACCCTTTCGACCCCAAATTTTACTCTGTGTCCCGATATTACTTTTTGGTATTTAAATCATGAAACACTTTGATAATAAGAAGTGTGCACACGACATTTGAAGTCGTCACGTCACTTTGTTAGAGTTCTAGAGCTAGTTTACTTTTGAATAATTTCAGCTTAAAATGGGTTAAATAAATTTTATATAAATATTTTGTAATTGCAGAAAAATTATTCAATATTTATGGAAAAATACAAAATTATCACTTTTTAATTTTATTTTATCATTATTAAAGAAACAGAGTTTTGATCAAACGCGCTCAATTCGTAGACTTCAATTAGAACACAAACTTTCCCTGATATCACTGCAAATGATTAAATGAAAATTAGATGAAATTATTTTGGGGTTAACAGTAAAATTTTTGTAGTTTGCTTTGAATTCAGATCTGAAAATATTAATTTGTTGGTAATTACATATTTAAATTAAACCCATACATCAATCGTAGCTTTTCCATTCGAGGTAATTGTCAAAGTAATTTTAGTAAATTTCTGTCGTTGCCTCAGCAAGAACTTGGCCAATCATGGGTTGTGGGTGCTTCAACGATAGAAGTTTGTTGGCATAGACGTACATCGTGTAACGACTTTAAAATGCATGGTTTTGGTTGGCATCACTGCGACCTCGCATATCTCAAATTGCATACAATATGTGGCAACTTTAACACGTTCCGTTTCGATTTAATGAGTCTCACAGTCAATTTGACGTTTCAAGTACGCGCGGTTATTGACAGGTATCCATTTTACAGCATCGGCAACCTAGGAAACTGATTTGCACTACTATTCGACAATAAATCGAATACTTTTTGCAAACCTTATCACTTTGCATATCAACTTTTACTGCAATTTTGAAATTATTCAAAAACATCCAACCAACAATCATTGAATCTAGTTAAAAAATTTGTTAAAAACAAATAACAATAAATTGCACGCATTTTAACAACAACAACAACGATTGAGTATTTTGCCAATTTTGGTTGATCGAGACGCTCTTCGAGTGCGTCCAGCCAAAAGCCAAACAATGAGCGCGCGTTTTTGAGCTAACATTGAGCAGCGGCGCCGGCACTGATCACCGACAAGTGCCGTTATGCATTAGCATTACTAATCGCTGGGCAGTGCCAATTACCGGCGTTGCGAGCATTTTGGGAGTGGATCGCGACACAAGAAGTGTCAGATAATCTCCGGGGTTGCCAGCGCATGTGGCTTTCGTTTTTCTGCCCACAAACGAACAGTTGCAGCCGAATGCTGATTTGCCTAATTAAAATGGCCAATGCGCAAAGCGATTGGGACGAAAAGTAGCGCCGCCAACAATCAGCCGAAAGGGAGTGAGGGAATTGCCGCAAAAACGAAACAGAAAAATTCAAAGGCGTGACTGCTGGTCTACGTGCTTTGCGCGAATTTTTCGCCATTTCGCTGTGTTAATTGCGTTTTTTACAAAACGATTCAGTTGCAGCTTTTTTGAAATTTAGTTGTAGTGTTTTGTTTTTCTTGCATTTTGCATTTATTTTCCTTGATTTGTTTATTGCGTGTTGTTGTTTTTGTTTTTTAGTTTTGGTTGTAAAATGTGCACAATTTGTTTTTGGGCCCGTGGCTGTCTGCGGCCGAGTGCCTTTCATTTTTTGTTTCAGCTCGCGGACAACGGCAGCCCAGCGGCCTAAGCTGACAGTTTCGGCGGAAATCGACAGAGACCTACGTGACTGGTCGCGGTGCGTTGTGCGTTGCGCGCCTGCGCCGTGCTGCCCACTTTTAATAACCCAACTATTGTAAAAACTCGCAAATTAAACTCAAACTATTACTTCATCTAAAAGGCTGTGGCAGTTTTTTGCGTTTTGCTGTCCGCTTCATTCATTCATAAAATGCGCGCGCCGGCACATTGGCCCGTTTTGGTGGCGCACACCGTTTTGCCTCAATCTTTCCTATGGCGCAAATTAATTCAATGCAGAATTGCGTCTACTCAACTTTTTTAATTGCTTCGAACAAAATACCAAAACGAAGGAAACGACGAAAACACAAAACGCTTTGAAAAGCGAAAAGCAGACAAAAGCACACACGGCAGCGTATCACATTTTATGGCAAAACAATTTGCACGCATGTGTAATCGCAACACTATCACCAACGCAAATCGATGGGAATTGACCTTCAGACGATTTTTTTTCGCTTTTCTTTGTCTCGATTCAGTAGTTTAATTGAACGCAAATGTAGTTCCTGCCCATTTTCGGGGGCGCAGTCGAACGCGACGTTGTGTATCGGTAATTGCGACTTGTCTACGCGCAAATGTAGACAACAACGTGTCCAGTCCAAAAAGTGAGTAATGCTGTGACAATAGAGTAAAGTGGACTATACATTTATTGAACCACCGCCCGATTTTTGATGAAGGAGATTTTTATTACTGAGACAGTAGGGAAGAGCCGAAATATTACTGTAGCTACATATTTTACTCAGATTATGGTTTTTATAAGATCTATCCAAATTGATCTTCGAGTGGTTGTTACTGTTTGATACACGTAAATCTAGCCTCACCTACAAATTCTGAATCGAAAACCATATCCACAATGCTTGAGACTAAATTTGGGCTCTTGGTGCAAATGACCTTTTTTTTGTTTTTATTAAAAGAGCCAACGCGCAGGGATACCCCTATCAATGCGAGGCATTGCGCTGGTTCAAGAAGAATGTATAGCTTGGGAGAAAGCATGTTGGGTGAACAATTTATGGACACTTGCCTTGAACCCATCAAGATCATAAGCGCTGGGAAAAATATCTTCAGGGAGACCAATGAGCCTCAGTTGCCTCCAAAAGCGATCGGCCAGCTGCCTGTCTAACTTATCACTTGAGTAGAAAATAATGTAATTAAATCTTTTTTAGATAACTGTAAAAAACTGCAGCATGTGGTTCCAGAGCGTTGGGTCTTGCCTCCTATAAAATAAAAATAAACGGAATTACTCGTACGGCGTCGAGGCTGCTCCGATTGAAAATGGTTGCCTGCAGTTGTTGGCCGATTGTCGATGGTATTCACACATTGAAATTAAAACAAGCACCGAATTTAGTGCGCCGGCATTTCTCGCAGTCGGTTATATTTGGGATTTGGTGGCCAACGCAGTAATTTTCCATATGACGGTAGCAGTTATGCGTTGACAAATGAGGAATAATCGTTCGAGGACTTATAGGCGGACGACCAACTGTGGACGCGCAGTTTTGGCTCTGTTTGCCAGCCATTGCAATGCATTGGCTGAGAAAAGTTGGTGAAAATGTGTTGCAGACTGTTTTAGTTCCATCTGGATCTAGTCAAAGCGGTAATCAATTAACGCAACTATGGGCTTCGAAGCGAGTCTGAATAGTTTGCATGACTATGCAACTGGCTGGTCGTATTTCATACTTTCAATTTGCCGCGTGGCGCAAGTACCTAACTTAATTTAATTTGCATTCAGATAAGTCATATGAAGGCGCAAAGTGACAAAGCGTCCATTCGGCTGTCGATTAATGCGGCTGTGGCTGCCATTAGCAATGTGAATAAATTAGTTGGCAGTGCGCCAGTTAAATTAACCCTACACTGAATTTCAATTCTTGGTTGCACCTTTGCACGAGGCGAATTCGAATGTGCTACAAATTATTGCGCGTTGCTCAAGTGTTAAATTTTATTCGGAAAAATTGCTGCATATTAAAACTTTATAGAGCCAGATATGCATTTCCTGTTGTGTTTGATTTTTAGAATTACTATAGCTTGTTTATACTTCAAGCTATATTTTGAAGCAAATTTATAAATATATAAATATACAAAATAAATAAATAAATATAAATTAAAAAATTAAAAAAAAAATGTTTGCAATATAAGTTGAATCGACTAACTTAGCATTCCAGGGTTAAAGCTGAAATTTATATTTTGGTCAATGATCTATGCAAAACAACATCACATATGTACATACATTACGAAATCGTTTGAGTTGTCATATATCACAAAACAAAGTCATTTAGCGAATTCAAAGTGATTTTTCCTGGTAATGAGGGCCGTAAGAGAGAAAGTTCTGGGGAAACTAAGTAGCTGGACCAGAGGACTATTCCAAGCAACTCATGCCTAAAGTTTGGATACATATAGGTAAAGCCTCATTGGATTATCTTTGAATATCTTTTAATATAGGGTGTTTTTTTTAGAGGTATAGAACTTCGAATTGAAATAAAACACAAGAAAATCGTTCTAATGTCCATCAATTTGGCTTTATTGGAAGGATAATTTTATGCCATTAATGTTTAAATATGATTTCGGGCATGTGGCCGCCGCGGCTGGCTCGAATAAAGCCAATTCTACAGGTCCAATTTTCAGTTGATGGACAAAGCTCCAATTGCTGTGCACGGTGGCGAATCGATTCATTCGGGTCCTCTTCAACATTTTGCTCTACAGCGGCAATTGTTTCTTCGGTGCGCACTGTTCGACGTCTCTGCGGATGCGTATTATCACATAGCGTAAACGTAGTGCGAAAACGACCCATGGTTAACCGAATTAATTGCTCTGATGGACGATTATGTCGACCATAAAATGGCCGGAGCTTGCGGTAAACTTCGCGAACTGAACCATTATTTTTGAAATAATTTTGCACGATTTGCAAGCGTTGTTCTTTTGTCAACCTGTTCATGATGAAATGGCAAACCAAACTGAACATAAATGACATTAGAGTTGCCAGATTTGACCACAAAATGCCGGTTTTATCTCTATTCGAAAAACAAACCTCTAAAAAAAACACCCTTTATAAATGGAGAATTGTTCATGAGGGAACAACATAAATCCTCTTCGGCAAACCATTTTGCGAAAGCCACTGTTTCACCTTATTGAATACGGCTGGTACTTGTTCTCCCTACAGTGGACATTTATTATCTTAATCAAGAAAGTTCCTGCATGAGATTTGGACGCAAAATATTCCAGCTGCCAAAGAGTAGCGAAACGGATTTAATCGGTATTTTGTTTAGGAGCTCATTTGAATAGCGAACCATGCCTGGGTTCCCTGCCAGGTGTTTCGTATGCACGCGAACTCGCTGATACCTGCTGATACGAACTGCAACTTTAACGCAAATTAAACAAACTTTAGCATGAACTCTGCAATCAGGCGCTCCAACCAACTGCACCAACTCCCAGAGTGGCCACTTGGAAAGGTGCCAACAACTACTATGAAATTAAGAAAAACAGTCAAGCGCGCTATGTTCTATTTTTGCGAGTGTTTTTCGCTCCCCGGCGGTGCCCGGCAATTATGCACCCAGCCAGTTCATCTCAAGGCTGCTTGGCGCAGGCAGTTGGCGTCGTCCGGCACGACAGTGGGCCGCAGCCGCCACAGCTGTCCACGCTGCGACCTCCTCGCAATGAATTCAAATTTATTGCATAAGAACGCCGCCTTGTGTTCTGCCGAGCCGGCGCATGATCTTGTCCGCGTTTTGTTGTCGTTTCCAGTTGTCTTCAATATTGTTTTTGGCCAACTCGTGTGTGCCACGGCATAAAATTGTTGTTAACGGCCGGAATCGGGCGCTGATCGCTGGCTGTTGGGGTTTTCCTTATCGCCAGGTGAGGTACGGCGGCGCTGACAGTGGCCAGTCGCCAGGCGGCGCTGTGTGAAAGTTAGTCGAGTTTTTGCACGAATCTTGCAGCGGCACGAAATTTTAGTTCTGGTAAATTTTTTTTTGTTGTGGTTTCTGTATGTCACAGTCCATTTGGAGCAGGCAGCACATGTTTGCAACAAGCAGCGCCGTGCAACATGGGACTGCGGTCATGTACCACTGCACCACTGTGTTTATCGTGAAAATGCTGGTTAATGCGAACTGCGCATACGAAAGGTTATTTTTCAATTTTTGCTCGAACAAGTTGTTGTTGTTATTGTCATTTTGTGATTGAAATTGCTTTGTGTTGTCTTGTGTGTTGCAAGCGAATTGTTGTCGGGTGAATGTCAGTTGAGTTGAATTTGACAATCGCGGCACATAGCACTTCCCACCCACAGTGTTTGGACGTTGTTTCGGCGCACTAAGTATGAATGAGTGCTGCAAATCGCATTGGTCACATAAACGGGATGTTAATCGTGTAATATCAGTTACACACATACACAACATACATCCATACAAATGTTCAGCTGTAAGCGATCGTTCAGTTCAAAAAGCTACTTTCCATTGTTGCTGCGCTGGTACGGAGATTAGGTTAGCTGGCTGGCCTGGTTGGCCACGCATAGACCCTATTAGGTCCTTAGCAGTGGCGGATTCAGGGGGGTGTTTTGGGGGTTGAAACCCCCCCGAAATATTAGGATCGACATTAAAACTACATACAAATTAAAAGACAATTTATGAATATCAAAGAATTACTTTTTGAAACCCCCCCCGAAATATTTTTCGTAATCCGCCCCTGGTCCTTAGCGATACCAGTTGGAGCTCCTTAGTGTTGCGGATCGTCGTAGAAGTGATCGGTGAGAATGCGGGTGTTCCTAGGGAAGTTCAGCAGCGATTTAATGTCGTGCTTGGGGACCTCTCCCAACCCAGAGAAGAATGGGGCCCCGAAGTAAGTAAAGCGCAGTCTTGAGATGGCCGGGCAGGAGCAAAGTTGTGCTCCAGGGTTTCCTTGGCACCATTTTCTTTGCACTTCCTGCATTCATCCGACTCAGTGATTCCCATCTTTTGCGCGTGCGCCACTGTCAAGCATTGTTAGTACGCCTACGATGGCTCTGCAGACCTTTCTTGGTAGCGAGAGAACGAATCTCGTGAGCTTTCCATCGAATTGCTCGAGCATTGTTTTAGCGGTTGTGCAGGTAGGTAAACTGCTCCACCTCGCTTTCGCTTTTCTCATTAGGTTATCTTCCTAACCTTTGTTGAATGCCCGCAGAGGCATCAGAACGTTGCTGATTTGCTCATCTGGCAGGTGAACACCACTTTTTGCGACAACATCTGCCGCCTCATTTCCCTCTATGCCTTTGTGACCAGGTACCCAATAGATATGCAGCTTATGCTGCTTATACTGCTTATGCAGTTATCGCCTCAATAGCAGATTGACTATCGATGTAAAAGTTTATTGATTTATTAATAGTGGTGTCAGTGCAGGCAAGCTCCGCAGCCTTCCAGACAGCAAACACCTTGGCTTGAAAGATGCTGGCAACCGCAACGGTTGCTCGATGCCCAGTTCCGGGCAGAAAATCCCTGCTCCAACGCCCTCCGTCATTTTGGATCCGTCCGTGTAAATGTTGAGGGTTCTGCGCCTAGGTGTCATCCCTTTGCGCCAGCCTTCCTCTTCTATTGTGGCTTTTATCCTTTTTCCAGGATTCAGCAGCGGGATCATGCAATGACGAGCTATGCCCGAAGGACTTGCATGTGAACTGTCCTGTAGCTCTTAACCTACTCGCCGCGTAGAGGTCGATGGGCGGAAGGTTAAGAATAACGTTAAGTGCTGCCGTAGGAGTGGTTCCTAGAGCTCCTGTCGTGCAAAGTGCAGCCAGGCGCTGAACCCTTTCCAAAGGTTTACAGTAAGTCTTTTCCTTTGCCGCGGTCCACCACACCAAAACGCCAGAGAGAAGTATCGGACGCGCTATAGCTGTGTTGCCCCAATGCATCAGAGAGGGCGAAATGCCTCAAGTCTTACCGAGCATTCTTTTGCAAGCGTAGATAGCGTTGCAGTCTTTTTTCGCCCTCTCTTCCACGTTGGGCTTCCACAGCAGCTTACTGTCCAATATAACTCCCAGATATTTTGTGTGAGGTTTGAGAGATCCGTTTGGTCGTGGAGCCACCCCCGATGGAACTTTGTGCCTTCTGGTGAAGAGAAGCATGTCTGTTTTCTCTGCGTTCACGCTGAGACCAGTGCTTTCTGCCCAGTTGTGTACAGTTCATAGCGTTGCAGTTATAAGACTGCTGAGAGTCGGAAGACATTTCCCGGTTAGAACTATCGCAATGTCATCTGCATATGCAAATAGTTTCCGTGCTTTGCCTTCGAAATGAACCAAGATTTTGTTGACCACCAGCAGCCAGAGTAAAGATAGGACTCCTCCTTGCGGAGTACCTCTGGACACCTCTCTTAGTGCTAAATCACCATTCCACTCAGCTCTTATCTTTCTGCAGCCTAGCAGGCTCTTAATCCACAGATAAGCAGTTACTTCAATATCTGCAACTCCAATGCCATCTAAGATGGCGTCGGTAGTTACGTTGTTGAAGGCTCCAGCAATATCAAGAAATACTCCTAGAGCGTATTCTTTGAATTCCAGAGCTTTTTCTATGTGCGCCACTAGTGAATGTAATGCAGTCTGCGTGGACCTGCCTTTCATGTATGCGTGCTGGGAGTCTGCTATCCCTGAGGGTCCCAGAGTATCTCGCACATGCAGATCTAAAAGTTTTTCGAGTATTTTGAGGAGGAATGACGTCAAACTAATTGGCCTAAAGTCTTTCGAGTAGAGGTGGCTGCATTTTCCGGCCTTCGGTATAAACACCACCCTTGCTACTCTCCAGCTTTTTGGCACGTAGTTCTATTGAAGACATCCCCTGTAGATCGATATCAGTCGGGGTATAATCAAGCGAGGAGCCTGCTGTAGCATTAAGAGGGGGTGAACCCGTCGATCGCCCATTCCAGCTTGACCTTCGTGATCAGCTCTGGCGGCACAATACACGTGAAGGATCTGGTTGCAAATTTCATGTCTTTTGAGCGAAATGAGCCCGGCCTTTCTACACAGCGCCCATCGCCCAAATCAACCTTTTTTCTCGTCCTTCGAAAGACTTGACTTGCCCTCCAGACGACTGCAGACTGCCTGACCGCAGCTTTGTACTGGGCTTTTGCATTCAGCTCCTCCTTACTTGCCTTGCTCCGAGGCCCCTTCTTGCAAGCAGATGTGGAACCTGCGGTGCGGCCCGGAGAGAGCAGAAGAGCCTCTTCTTCGACCGTATTAAAGCTCTGTACGCTTTCACTGTCCGCGTCTACTGGGACTACGGCACTAGTGCGCAGCATACACCTGCTTGTCGTTGTTTTGGCAGTAGCAGTGCTACTACTAGGACCTGCACCCATCCCAGCAGCAGTGGCAGTAGGAATACATCCACTGGAACCTGCTCCAATCCCAGTAGAGGTGTGACCGCTGGCGACACGGCTTGTAGTGTCACCGTGCCCGCCGGTGGTAGCAGTCACCACTCCCACCGACGTTTGGGCTGAAGCCCAGCCCGATCGCTATCATAAGGGACCTCTATGAAAGTGTTTTCTGTCGGGGATCTCCAACCCTTAGCGTTTTATGCCTATCCGCCAGGCAACCCTTAACAATGATTCGAATATGGCTTCATATGCCGCCCCTTGGGCACGGCACATAAAGCTATACTCCAAAGGGCGCCACGTGAAGCCATAGCCCAATCTTCGCTAGACACCGGCTGAGTCTACCGAGGCAGCCACTTCCGAGAGGCCGCATGATGTCCATTGCCGGTCGGCACCCGCTAGGAGGGTAAGAGGATTTTCGCCGACCTGCTGCGGAGATTGCAATGAAATCAAAAACAATATATTATATTATATTATATTATATTATATTATATTATATTATATTATATTATATTATATTATATTATATTATATTATATTATATTATATTATATTATATTATATTATATTATATTATATTATATTATATTATATTATATTATATTATATTATATTATATTATATTATATTATATTATATTATATTATATTATATTATATTATATTATATTATATTATATTATATTATATTATATTATATTATATTATATTATATTATATTATATTATATTATATTATATTATATTATATTATATTATATTATATTATATTATATTATATTATATTGTATTATATTATATTATATTATATTATATTATATTATATTATATTATATTATATTATATTATATTATATTATATTATATTATATTATATTATATTATATTTGTACAATCGCTTCGGCGCGGAGCGGAGGAAAGAAAACGCACGGGTTAGGATTTCGGGTGGGTATGTCTTTATTGATAGACGGGTGAAAGACGAATGTGATACAAGTAAAAACAGTAAACATTGAACGAGAACAACGGCTTAAGCCGGGGAGCATAAATAGGGGGAACATCAGTACAAGAGGATAAGGAAAGGAAGGGATTAGTGGTGGGATCGACAGATCACTGAACAACCACAGCACTCATTTAGCCATCGCGGCCGCCATTGCAGAGTGCAATTAAATATAGTGGGGGTTGCTCGTCCCCGCGTCCTCGGGTGTGAGAAAGAGTTGCGGCTGGCGGCTGGCTGGCTGTGATGCGCGGCTGACTGGCTGTACGGTGGGCGGACGGCTGTAGGGTTGTCGCCGTTCCGCGATGCCGGAGCGTTGGTGAGTGCGATGAGGGCCTCTTCGCAGATGATGCGTGCGAGCGTACGGGGCAGCTGCTGGAGTGGTTGCTAGCGCCGGATCTGCAAAAAGAGGAGATGTCAGTGGCTTGAAAATAAAGTTTCTGAGGCTGACATCATGGGTATGGAAAAGCGTGGCTAAGCTGCGGGATTTGCTTAAGCTAAAGCCGGGAGAATATGGGAAAATACACATATATATTGGCTGCATTGCCATTTCTTTCGGGGAAGTGAAAATAATTTCGAGAGGGTTCGAAGGCTGTTTATAAAATAAGCCAATTCCGCTCGGGATAATTGGCTACACGTAGGGCTCGAGAGAAGCAGGAGAACCGAACGAGAATGTCGGTTTGCTCTTCGAGAGGGTGGTGGCCGGCTCTTTGATCCGGAGTTGGAACTGTGTGAGCATGGGCATTGCTGGAGCCGGTCCACCTGATAGTGAGATCTTGTAGATCTTGGAGTTTATACCCGATCAGTCCGACGTCTGCGGGATTTGCAGCTCTTGGAGCATGTCGCACTGAAGTGGCGACTGTCCTCTTTTTGGACCCGGGTTGGAGTTGGTGCAATGAGGAACTGCGAGGGAATGCAATTTCCGTCAGTTGCTGTGAATGTGGGCCGTTGTTGTCGAACCCTTTTGGGGGACCTCATTAGAGGCGAAAGCCATCCTGCGGGGCCGAAACGTTTGGCAACGAAGGGGGAAATTTGCCGGTTTGAGTATGAGTTTGCAGGAGTGGTGGGCTCGAAGTGATTTTCCATTATTTCCTGAGGTGGAAACCCTGCGGGATTGAGGGCGGCAATCACTTGCGAAAGAGCTTCCTTTAGGGCAGGAAGATTATTTCGAAGGGCGTGTCCAGTATGCATATGGCGACCTGGTACCTCTGTGGCACATGTCAAATGCGAAGAACGGGGTACTGGACCGCTTAATACCCAACCGAATACTGTAAGCTGAGCAAGTAAGCTGCCACATACATTCCGGTGGATACCTTCGAGCATGATCTGCGGGATGAGATCACTGCCAATCACTATATCAATCTGCGCTGTCTCGAAGGGATTTGGATCAGCGAGTTCTAGCATGGCGAAATGTTTCATATTGGGAGCGTTTATGTGGGAAGCTGGGAGCGAATTCGTAAGCTCTTGGAGCACGATTGCTTGCACGGGGAGTTTCGTGCTCGATTGGGGGACTGCCAATGTAAAGAAGCATGTATGATTGGCACTTTGCACAATCTGACCGCCCATGCCCGAGATTTGGAAGGGGGATTTCTCGATTGGCAATTTGAGGCGTTTCTGGACCTTCGAGGAAATGAAGGTACGCTGAGAGGCTTGGTCGATCAACGCTCGAACTTTAAACAACTTTCCTGAGTGCTCAATAGACACCAGTGCCGTAGGCAGAAGGGATTGGGTGCCATTATTGGAGTGTAGGGCTTGTACTTTGGGCGTACTTTGCCTGGAAGATATGCGGGGTTGCGCATCCGAAAGGGGAGAATGAGTAGCAGAGTTGTTGTGCTTTCGTTTTGGAGCTGTTGCGACCTGTGGAGTGGTCGAATGTGACCAGTTAGGAGTATGAGAGGGTTGCGCATTGCCTTTAGAGAAATGAAGCATGGAATGGTGCTTCACCTGGCAATATACGCACGTGAAATTGCTTGTACAATCTTTAGTGAGGTGTGATGTAGCAAGACAATTCACGCAGAGATTTTGCTTCTTAACGTATTTTAATCGACTCTGGGGGGTGAGTCCTTTGAAGTTCTGGCAAGTCCGTATGGGATGATTTGCGTTGCAGAGTTTGCACGCGAAGTCCCTTTTCACTTGAGTGTGATAATTTAGGGATTTGTGTGGCCGATTTGGGAGGACATTGGAAGTCGAAGGTTGAGACGGTTTCGGCTTAGAAGGGCGAATACTTTGCAACCGTTCAAGTACCTCATATCTGCCGGTCAGGAACTCATCCATTTGCGACCAGGGTGGCAGATCCTTCCGGGATGTCAATGATTGCTCCCATAGAGCAAGTGTCTCTTGGGGCAATTTGGTACAACATATGTAAACCAATAGCGGATCCCAATTGTCAGTGTCTACGGCCTGAGAATTGAGAACAGACAGACAATTGTTTATAGTGCTTTGGATCCGCTGTAGTGCCTCACTATTTTCAGTGTGGGCAGGAGCGATATTCAAGAGGGATCTAATTTGAGTGTCAACGAGTATGCGCTTATTTTCGAAGCGGGATCTTAGGGCTTCCCACGCGAGTCCGAAATTCTCATCGGTTAATGCATATTGCTTTACAATAGCACCGGCTTTGCCTTGCGTCTTGTATCGGAGGTGATACAATTTTTGGGCTGGAGTGAGCTGGGGGTGGTTGATGTAAACTGCCGTAAACATGTCCCGAAAGGACGGCCATTGCTCATAGCCCCCGAAAAAGGTTTCGGTATCACAAGGCGGAACTTGTAGGCAAATGAAGGGGGTATTTGCTGGTTCTAGGGGTCGAACCGGTTCCATATGCGCAGCGGGCTGGGGGGACTGAGTTTGGAGCATCTCAATGATGTCCGACATCTGAGCCATGCACAACTCGTACTGGTCTGTGCAGGCGTCGATTTTTTGCCTAGCCGACTCTTTGAAACCGTCGGGCTGGCTGTTGTCTTCAGCAATGAAGACTGCCTCACGTGCGCACAAAAGCCTCTCCCATTGAGCTTGCAAATTTTTTTGCTTAATTTCGACCATCGATTTGGTCAAATCGTCAATGGGAGCCGATGAAAACTTTGTGCATAATTGCACGAGTCTATCGGACTCGAAAATAAATTTTGCAACACTGGGATCGGTTGCTTTAGGACTAGGGAGTTTGGAGCGCGTGTTTGGTGGCTCCCGAGTGACAGGAACTGTCAAACGTGCACTGGGTGACTTTGTGTATCTGGAGGAAGGAGTCTCCATTGTGACAAGTTGGCGTTTAGGGGATCGCTCAACAGGCATTTTGTTTAAAAAAGCTCGACAAGGTTAAAAGTTTAAATAAATATATGTAGGGTATTGTAATATAGACGTGAAGTCTACCCGCGTCCGCGCGAACGATAATTGAATATGGGAAGAGTTGGGAATGGGAAAATTCGTTCAAACGAATTTGAACACTTGTCGAGCAACAATAAATAAATAAATAAAAAATTGTGTAAATGTGAAAATGTGTGTATGGGTAATACAAATGTGTATATGGGAAATAAGCCAATTTTTGGTAAATGTGAGTGGGGAATGTATGTAAAAGCTGTAAAATATAAATATAATATAAATGTGAAGTCAAATGTGTATGAAAATTTGCTTTTATTTGTAAAATAAATATGTATGTGTATCGGAAACAAATAAATTTTTTGTAAATGTGAATGGGTAATGTATTTATAAGAATGGGGAATGTATGTACTAGAATATAAATATATTATAAATGTGTAGTCAAATGTGTGAAAATTTGTTTTTATTTGTGAAAAAGTGAATTTTTTTGTTTGGGAATGTGAATGTGTGTGAATATACACGTATGTACGTGTATGTGTATAAATTTGTGTGTGTATATATATATGTGTGTATAAATATATGTATTTGTATATATATATGTGTATGTGATTATTTGTATTAAATGTAAAATGTTGTAAGTTTTGTGTGCGAGTGGGGGATATTTGTCCCACTGTATGCACTTTGGGTGGCAGCGAATGTGCAGTGAATGAGTATCTGCAGCACTATTGAAAATTTTCTAAGTCCTAGAAAATTTTTCAATATGCTGCAGAATACGAGTAACTCGTCCCACTGTGCTTGTTTATTTACTTCTGCTAGCGAGAGTGGAAAAATGCTTAGGCAGAAGTAAGAATATGTAATTGCACTTGGAGGCAGCAGCGGGAGTGCTTGCTGCTTGTGCGTGCGTATATCGCACAAAGCGAAACGCGAAAATATATACAGGTGGGAGAGCGCGAGATCAACAGCTGAAGCGCTTGCTGCTGATCTGCGATATGCACAATGCAAGAGAAAGGGAAATGCGCGTAAAGAAGAAAGATTAGTGGGATGCAGGCTGCAGCGTGAGTTTTTGCTGCCTTGCCTGCGTAGGTCGCACAAAGGTGACTGTGCAAACAAAAATCGCAAAATTATGTGCAGTAGCGGGAATGCTTACTGCGATAATCGAACGGGGTAGGGGGTACCAGTATATAAATTTTAACTGGATTTTAGGAAATGTTTTTTTGTGGGCATGGGTATATATATTCTATATAAATTATATTTTGTGTTAGTGTATGGGAATGAGGAGTGTGTTAATTTTGAATACAAAATTTTTAGGCTTATCTTGGGGGGCCCAGTGCCCGAGTATGGGGATCTTCTCTACGTGATGTGTGTCGTCTGTCCGCTGTTTGTGCGCTGCTATGTTGTGCTGCTTGCTGTTGTTGTTGCCCTTTTCTTCTTTTGCGTCTTGCTGTGTGTTGTTGTTGGTTGATACGTTGCCCTTCTTTTATTTCTTTTGTGTGTCACTGCACTTTGTTTGTAATTTTCAAAAGTTGTTAGTGCTGTTCTCTGCTGTAAGTTTGTTGTTGGTATGTGCTGCCGTTCTTTTGTGTGCACTGCACTGTTCAATGTTTTGTTCTTTTTTTTGTGATTTGTATATTTGTGCACTGTTTTAATATTGTAATCGCACTTTTTGGATTGTTTCACTGTTTGTTTCGTTGTCACTCTTCGTATTTGGTTTTTTGTCACTGTTTTTCACTATGTTTTTAGTTTATGTCATTTGTAATTAGTTTTGTTTGAATGTTTAAAAAATTGTGTGTTTACGCGTCGCGAGTTCGCGTTTAGCTCGAAGGACCATGTACAATCGCTTCGGCGCGGAGCGGAGGAAAGAAAACGCACGGGTTAGGATTTCGGGTGGGTATGTCTTTATTGATAGACGGGTGAAAGACGAATGTGATACAAGTAAAAACAGTAAACATTGAACGAGAACAACGGCTTAAGCCGGGGAGCATAAATAGGGGGAACATCAGTACAAGAGGATAAGGAAAGGAAGGGATTAGTGGTGGGATCGACAGATCACTGAACAACCACAGCACTCATTTAGCCAATATTATATTATATTATATTATATTATATTATATTATATTATATTATATTATATTATATTATATTATATTATATTATATTATATTATATTATATTATATTATATTATATTATATTATATTATATTATATTATATTATATTATATTATATTATATTATATTATATTATATTATATTATATTATATTATATTATATTATATTATATTATATTATATTATATTATATTATATTATATTATATTATATTATATTATATTATATTATATTATATTATATTATATTATATTATATTATATTATATTATATTATATTATATTATATTATATTATATTATATTATATTATATTATATTATATTATATTATATTATATTATATTATATTATATTATATTATATTATATTATATTATATTATATTATATATAACAACGATATTACACAAATGATTACACTGCACAACAGCATGTCTGTTGCATGCAGTTTTTTACATGAATCTGAATCGTTTTTCCACGCTGTTTTCAAAACCATACTCCGTTTTTATGTAACAGCTCTAGTTTTTGCAAAAAATGGGCGTGTCACTTTTTCGAATTTTCCTCGGCTTTTTTCTCGTTTTCGACTGTTTTAACCAATAATCCTATCGACATTATTTTTATATCGTTGCACTTACAACATTTCACGCCATCTTTCCTGACATTAATCAATTTTATGCGTTCTAAATGGGCGTGATAATAAGGTTTCAAAGTAAGAAAATATTGAATTTCAAAGCGTTTTTTCTGATGGCGAAAATTGTACAGATGTTTCATAAATCAAGTTTCGAAGTATATGAATATCTTAAGAAGAAACATCAAGCAATACAACACAGCCAAATTATTTATCGGAATACACATTCGCGTCGAAATAATAACAAAACTTTACCATAGCGATTTTCATCTCTTTTCATACTTTTTCCTTAAAAAATTAGGAGCCTCAAAATATGCTCTTTTTTATGTTCCATTTATAGTTTGGAATACAAGCAAAAACAAAAATATTTTGAATTTTTCGAAACAAAAAAAAATTAAAAACTTTGCATATTTTCAGGCCCCTAATTTTTTAAGGAAAAAGTATGAAAAGTGATGAAAATCGCGATGGTACATTTTTCCTGTTATTTCGATGCGAATGTGTATTCCGCCAAATAATGTAGCTGTGTTGTATTGCTTGATGTGTCGACTTTCGTTATACACCTAACTCGTTAATTGTTTTACAAAAAATGTGTATGTTTTTGACCATCAAAGAAAACGCCTTAAAATTACATTTTTTCCAACTTTGAGGTCCAATTACCGCGGTATTTTAACATTTATGAAAATAAGTTGCATCGGAAAAGAAGCCGTGCGGTGTTGTTAATGCGATAAGGTGAAAATCATGTGAATCGGTTTTTTGGTTTAGAAACTACGATCGAAAATATGGAAAAAGTAGAGGAAAAACTGAAAAAATGACAGGGTACCTATATCTCACAAACTAGAGCTGCTAGAAAAAATCGGAGGGTAGATTCGGAATCAGCGCACCCAAATTAGTAAGAAACAGTAGAAAAACTCCATGCAACAGAAAAAAAGTGTTTTTTTGTTGCGCTGTGTTATTCATAAGTGAGCTTTCCTCGAACGATTTGATGAGCTCTTCAAAATCTAATTCTCTGGCCAGTTGTGCTTCCAAAGCAGGACCGATACTGCAACTCGCAACAGATACTGGAATCGTGCAAAATATACGCAGAGCGATGCAAAATGTTGGGCCCGGGCCCGTCTGCATAATGTCTGATTACGATAGGTAGATAATACACCAGTTACATTCTTTTACGGTTCTAATCAGATTGCAAAAGTGCATATTAAACTTTTCTCAAAGCCCGGTCCCGGGCCCGGTGGGAATCCCACCTTTACCACCCCCCTCTCGTCGGGCCTGTCTATGAATATATATGAATCACCACCTGTCCATGTTCTCTTGTGATATATACAAAATAGGAGTCCTAGCAACTTTCTGTATCATTTGATGTTGCCACAAAAGGCCAATAATGTTCTTTCCAATTATCTTACTCGAAAGCCAATAGGTAAGCTGGAGATTAGTCCTTTCATTTGTAAGTAGTTAAAACCGTTTAAAAATGCTCTTGAATTCGCCATGCATTCCTTAATGTGCCTGTACTGAAAAACCTTTAAAGCTTTAATTTTTTTCAACTAGTTCTTAGAGTCGATTAATTGTTAGATCACAAAACACGAATTATCATATTTTATGCTTTTTTATGCCAAACTCTGACTGACTTAATCGACCGCGAACAACATGAAACTAGTAGCGGATATCAGGGGCGTTTTTCATTTAATTCCAAATCAATTTGAACGCGCAACTGGTCAACTCTAAGCACACCAATCCAAGTACATAGCATTATTTGTATATTCAGCGAAGTGAAATATTGTATAATTGGTGTCACAACGTCGTTGCTGTCCGCAGAGCGCAGATTGTTGACCGCATTGGCCCCGCTTTAGTTTGCTTATCAGCGGGCAACGATCAGATTGCGCGACTTCCATCGAGTGCAGCCAGAATCGTGAGTGGAATTAATCTCAAACAGCGAGAGGTCAATACGAAACATCTACGGCTTGACGCGTCGCATGTAGTCGTTCATTAGAATCAGACATGTTCTGGTGCACATGTGGCATGTCCAACAGTGATTAGAGACTGGATTCATTCTGGCGAAGGAAAACTCTGCTATGGGATTTTTCATGTGATTTGAGTTCAGAGCAAAACAGTCTACAGTGGCGATCTTCATTGCGCGATTAGGTTGCATATAATAAAATAAAATTAAATTATAATAAGAAAATAAAATAAAATAAAACAAAATAAAATAAAAATAAAACAATAAAATTAAAAATAAAATAAAATAAAATTAAATAAAATAAAATAAAATAAAATAAAATAAAATAAAATAAAATAAAATAAAATAAAATAAAATAAAATAAATAAAATAAAATAAAATGAAATAAAATGAAATAAAATGAAATAAAATGAAATAAAATGAAATAAAATGAAATAAAATAAAATAAAATAAAATAAAATAAAATAAAATAAAATAAAATAAAATAAAATAAAATTAAAATAAAATACAATAAAATAAAAAAAATAAAATAAAATAAAATAGAAAATAAAATAAATAAAATTCAATAAAATACAATAAAATAAAATAAAATAAAATAAAAATAAAATAAAATAAAATAAAATAAAATAAAATAAAATAAAATAAAAATAAAATAAAATAACATAAAATAAAATAAAATAAAATAAAATAAAATAAAATAAAATAAAATAAAATAAAATAAAATAAAATAAAGTAAAATAAAATAAAATAAAATAAAATAAAATAAAATAAAATAAAATAAAATAAAAATAAGAATAAAATAAAATAAAATAAAATAAAATAAAATAAAATAAAATAAAATAAAATAAAATAAAATAAAATAAAATAAAATAAAATAAAATAAAATGAAAATGAAATGAAATAAAATAAAATAAAATAAAATAAAATAAAATAAAATAAAATAAAATAAAATAAAATAAAATAAAATAAAATAAAATAAAATAAAATAAAATAAAATAAAATAAAATAAAATAAAGTAAAATAAAGTAAAATAAAGTAAAATAAAGTAAAATAAAATAAAATAAAATAAAATAAAATAAAATAAAATAAAATAAAATAAAATGAAATGAAATGAAATAAAATAAAAAAAAAATAAAATAAAATAAAATGAAATAAAATAAAATAAAATAAAATAAAATAAAATAAAAAAATTTCCCAACACACACAACCTACAGGACTGTATCGCGGAAAAAAGCAGGAAATATCAGCAACTGGCCCAAGAACTGAAACAGATGTGGCAACTTGACAAGGTAGTGATTGTACCAATCATCATTTCATCGACAGGGGTAGTGCCCAAAATATTAATGACGACACTGGAGAGGCTTCAATTAGCGGATAAATTTTTGACTATACAAAAATCAGTAATATTGTCAACAACGTCAATTGTTCGTTCGTTTTTAAGTATTGAAAGTTAAATTGTATATATGTTTAAGAAAATACCATGTACCTGCAATAGTTTTATGTATCTTGTTGTTAAACAACCGATATGTAATATTTAACCCTTAAGGAGTTCAATAAATCGTGAAAAATAAAATAAAATAAAAAAAATAAAATAAAATAACATAAAATAAAATAAAATAAAATAAAATAAAATAAAATAAAATAAAATAAAATAAAATAAAATAAAATACGGTTTAGTTTAGAAAGCGGAAAAGTTGTCCTGCGAGAGTTTCCGTTAGCAAGTAACGAAACTATAAATGCAATGGATGCCGATGATGCCTACAAATATTTAGGCATCATGCAAACAAGGAGAATCCATCATAATACTATGATACGAAATGTTACGGACTCCTTCCTGCACAGAACCAAGGCTCTTTTAAAATCGTGCCTTAACGGGAAAAACTTGTTCAAAGCAATAAACACGTATGCTGTTCCGGTGCTAACATATACGTTCGGTATATTAAAATGGTCCGACACGGAATTGGAAAGCGTCAAGAGAGCGACGCGCACTTTGCTTACAAAGTATGGAGCACATCACCCAAAGTCAGCAATCGAGCGAATAAACCTACCCAGAAGCTTAGGAGGCCGTGGATTAATAGACATTCAGCATCTTTGCAAAAAGCAAATCTCTAGCTTGCGCCGATACTTTCTACAACAGGACACTGCATTACACATAGCGGTATGCAAAGCTGATGACAAATATACGCCACTTAACCTAAAAAATGCGACGCCCCAAGACGAAGCAACAGACATCATGCGCATTGACAAGTTATTGGAAGAATGGAAGATGAAATCGTTGCATGGCAAACATCCACACGCCTTAAGTCAAGCTGATATCGACGCCCCCGCCTCAAATCTGTGGCTCAAACAAGCGGGCATTTATGCGGAAACTGAAGGACTCATGCTCGCGATCCAGGACCAGGTCATTGCAACCAGAAATTACCTAAAATATATTGCACGCGCTGACATTAACAACGACAAATGCCGGAAATGCCAACAACAACCGGAAACGATACAACATATCACTGGAGCATGTGTAATGTTAGCGGCCACTGAATACTTGACGCGTCATAACAACGTTGCAAAAATTGTGCACCAAAGCCTTGCAATACGCACCAAGCTGCTAACAGAAGAACTACCATATTATAAGTACACGCCCAATGCAGTGCTAGAAAATGACGAATTCAAGATTTACTGGGATCGCACAGTATTGACGGATAGGAGCGTTCCGCATAACAGACCAGATATTATCCTGCTCGAAAAGTTGACAAATAACGCACATCTTATTGACATCGGAATTCCCAACACACACAACCTACAGGACTGTATCGCGGAAAAAAGCAGGAAATATCAGCAACTGGCCCAAGAACTGAAACAGATGTGGCAACTTGACAAGGTAGTGATTGTACCAATCATCATTTCATCGACAGGGGTAGTGCCCAAAATATTAATGACGACACTGGAGAGGCTTCAATTAGCGGACAAATTTTTGACTATACAAAAATCAGTTATATTGTCAACAACGTCAATTGTTCGTTCGTTTCTAAGTATTGAAAGTTAAATTGTATATATGCTTAAGAAAATACCATGTACCTGCAATAGTTTTATGTATCTTGTTGTAAAACAACCGATATGTAATATTTAACCCTTAAGGAGTTCAATAAATCGTGGAAATAAAATAAAATAAAATAAAATAAAATAAAATAAAATAAAATAAAATAAAATAAAAAAAAAAATAAAATAAAATAAAATAAAATAAAATAAAATAAAATAAAATAAAATAAAATAAAATAAAATAAAATAAAATGAAATGAAATGAAATGAAATGAAATGAAATGAAATGAAATGAAATAAAATACACAAAAAAAAACAAAATAGAATAAAATAAAATTTTAAAAATTAAAAAATTAAATAAAAGAAAGGAAAAGAAAATTAAATAAAATAAAATAAAATAAACAAAATGTAATAAAATAAAACAAAACAAAATAAAAACGGTCCACTGTAGTGGCCAATGAAAAATTAAAATATTGCATAATCATAAATAAATTGTTGTTGGCTCCTGTTGTTTTGTTGCTTTGCACTGACCAACAGAGATCAGCAGTAATGGCACTAAGCGTGTCAATAGGGCAAGTCGCGGAGACGGCAGTGGCGACTCTCGGGTAGCCGCAGCTGTCAGGACGCAATTGGTGGCCGTCGCTCGACGGTGGCAGCCAACGACAAACAGTAATTGATTGGCGAAATATGGCAAATAAAGCAACTTGCAGGAACAGCGAAAGCGGCGCAGACCAGCTGCAAGCGAGCAGCTGCAGCGAGCGGCAAAAGGTTCGCAGCAATTTGAAATTTAACGACAAGGCAGGGCGCAGCACATTGCTGGCCGAAGTGAGATGACTAAGGTTGGTCGTCGTAATTGAGGCATTTGCAGGTAGCAGCCGCAACAACCGGCGCGAGGCTCACATTTGAACTGCGCCGTCGTGGGAGTGGGGCGGGTCTCCTCGGACAAGTTATGGGTGCAGTTGTCTACATCACGGCAATGTAGACAATTTTGCAGACTGCCATAGAGAATGAAGTGGCGCGATAACTGCAACCATGTACGATAAGCACGTAATGTATATTTTGTGTGTGTATGTAGATAAGACAAGTAATGTTGACAACGATGTAATCAGCGTAGACACTTGAAAAAGCCAAAACAAATTCGTTAAAAATATTAAAGTCGAGGTGAATTAAGCAAATGTCTGGAGTTGACTGGGGCATTAACTGCCCTCACAACGACCTCAGTGAGCTGTGTACGCGAGATGACCTGTAATCCAACAAAAGATAACAAATCAACACACAACACTGGCCGCCATCGAAGGCGCGTGAAGTGTGCGCGCTGTTGTAGCTTTTGTTTTAACTTTTTGTACACTTGACGACGGAGCCGACGCCGTTTACGTATTGGAAAGTGTGAAATTGGACATTTTACACAAATTTCTTTATTTGCCTCCAACGGCGTTTAACAAGGTTTGGTTTTCGATGAGCATTGCACAAGTGTTGCACGTGGCACTGTGAAACTCGCGTGGCAAGATTGATTGATCCATTGGCCTTTGTTCGAACTTTCGGCACAATTTCCAGCGGACCCAATTTACATAAAGCGTTCGAACGAGCAGAGACGCAACAAAGCCACGAAAGCGGGCTATCAGATTGTGTCGCTGTTGTTGTTGCAGCGCAAACATGTTAAACTTTGCCGCCAAGCGATAATGTGGCACGAGCAGCGGGACACCGCAAAGCGTAGCTAAAGTTCACTCAGACAAGTGGGCGTCGTATTATGTAAACTGGAGAAACTGTTGGAGCTGCTATTGTTGTTTTGGTACTGACGAGATATCGTTGGAGATAAAACGGTTTTGCGATTCGGACGAGCAGCGCAAAATTAACAAGAAACCAATTTTAATGGGTTATGCGGCCAGTTTGAGTGTTTTCGAGCTGTTTGTATCATTTTGGTGTAAACAAAAAGTTGATTAATAAGTTATCGATCAGAAACTCGAGTGCTCTGAGTTTGCCAAAGTGGATGCTGCGCGGTCAAAAACGTATTCTGTATACTCCAAAATTTAAAATGAGTGAAATATTTAAGACAAAATAAATCACAATTACTTATTATTATTTCTTTGATTTCAACAGCCTTAAATGACGAATAGTTTAGGATTTCACTGCAGTTTTTGTGACAGTTCAAGTTAGTAATTCAAATCGGTAAATTTAAATTTGAGTGGAATTCTGGGCGTGCTGATGAAGTGCCACTTGAATGGCCGGTCTGCCGGGTAGTTGAACTCAATCTTGAAGTTCCGCACCAGGTTGGCTAGCGCCATCTCCAGCTCCATGTCGACAATGCGCTTGCCCACGCAACTCCGCGGCCCGAAGCCGAACGGCAGATAGATGAACGGGCTCAAGTCAGCGGCCACCAGTTTCTCGCCGTCGGCACTGCGGTCGCCGTCGCGCAGCCAACGCTCCGGCACAAACTCCTTGGCACGCGGGTAGTACTTCTCCTCGCACAGCAGCAGGTTCGAGCTGATCAGCACCATGGTGCCCTTCGGGACCCGGTAGCCGCTGAGCGCCAGATCTGCGCCCGTATCGCGCGTGTTGCCGAAGGTGAGCGGATAGACGCGCATCGACTCCTTGATGCAGGCGCGCAGATACGGCAGGTTGTGCATGTTCTCGACGGTGAATGGTTCGTCCTTGCGCGGCATCGCCCTCAGCAGCTCCTCGCGCAGCTTCTGCTGCTTCGCCGGATTCAGAGCTATGTTCAGAATGATGCCGCTCAGCACCGATGCAGTCTGCGGAGCAAGCAAAGCCGTGTAGCGCAGCGTGTCGAGCGGGCTCTGCTCACTATGTACTCACCGTATCGACGCCGCCCGTCATCATGTCCATGGCCATAATTATGGCGACTTTCTTGTCCACCTTCAGCAGCTTCTCCAGCACACTGCGCTCCTCGCGCTCGGCGCCCAGCTGCTGTTTCTCCTGCTCGATGCGCGCCAGCGCCTCGTTCGTGTATTTGTAGGTGATGTCGAAGATTGTGTCCATGGCGTCCTTGAAACGCCGGTACGCGGGCGTGGGTATGTACTTGTAGAGCGGCGGTCCCATGCTCACTTCCAGCATGGATCTGATGAATGCCTGTATGCTCCTGAACAGCAGCTCGGTCTCCTCATGGTTGTCGGTGTTTTTCAGCAGGCCCAGCGGCTTGTCCAATGCCACAGTGGCCACCGATTCGAATGTGAGACGGTTTATAGTATCGATGAAATTGTCGGGCACCTCCAGTGTATGCGGATCGCGAATTTCACGTACTCTAAGTTGATCGAGTTCGGAAGCATAACATTTAATTTGTTGTTGTGAGAATTTGTATATTTCAATGCAACCTTTGTATGAAGTCTTTGTTGACTTTCTGCAGGGGATCCATGTAGAGTTTTGCGTTTCTCGGCTGCATTAATACGGGGTTGACTGCATGCCGGAATTTTCCCCAATCCTCGCCGCTGAAATATAATTGCAAGTTTAAATGTGCCTTCAGAGATTGGATTGTAGAGTGGACATCGTCAAGAACATAAAAAGTCAGTATGCAGACATACGAGAGACGTCTTCGGCTTAGCTCCCTACTGAACTAATTTAAATCATAAAAAATTCCTGACCGAAGTACCGTCTTTAGAGTTCATCGAGTAGCACGTCATTTCAATAGTAACTTAACTCGTCAAATATTCTTTCAATGAACAAAATATACCAGCATTAAGATGAAAAACACTGCAATGTGAAACTGCCAAAAAGATAAAAATTCGTTGAAGAATTTAAGCAAAATTAAAATTTTGTTGTCGGACTGTAGCTCCCTGGTCTCTCTTGCTTCACAGGCATGATCTATATAATGTTCTCCTCACTCTCCGCGCAACAGTTCACAAATTTTTATTAAATGTTCTTCTAGTTTTGTTCATTCAGCACTCACTTTCCTATAAGTCCCATCATACCATCGAAGAATCCATCCTTTCTGGTCTTCCTGTAGTAGCTGAAGTGTTCTGTACCTGGTCGCACTGGGTAGGAACCTTCCGTGCGATGTACCTTCTCAAAGTCGTTGACATTGAATAAGACCACCGACTTGGGTCTGCTGAAAACGCCGGGCAGTACAAATATGTCACCATATTTCCGGCGACAGGTGGTCATCAGGTCGTTGATTGAGGCCCCGGCGAATTCACCTGCGCCGACACAAACAAGAAACATGCAAAACTCATATTAAATACGTCAACTGATGAAGGAACACTGACCGCCCTTCATGAAGCCGCGCATCAGCTGCCACCGCGTCGGTCCCGGCAGCTGCTCAAAGGGTTTGGCCTGCGCCCAGTCGTTCTCCAGCATATCCATGAAGTTTTTGCTGTCCACCGACTGCGGAATGCACGTTTTGAAATTAGTTCAGTTTAGTTGACTCCAATCAGCTCAATCAACTCAAAGCTCACCTTAATGTTCACCGCAGTGGTGTACGATGCCTTCAATTGCCACCGCAGTCCACCCTGCACGGCCACCTGACGCGTAAACGACGTTGATAACATTTTTTCGTGGCTGTTGTTTTTGTTGTTGTGCTATTTATTAATTTAGTCAGATGTGCTCCGTATGCCGGTTGTCGAAGCAATGAGCGAGGAGCGTCTGCCGTTGGGACGCAATCATAAAACGGCCGAAGCTCACGGCCCCACAAATTGATAAGCGGCCCGATTGTGTGTTTACATTCGAAAAGCTCAGCAAAAGTGGCGCAGTAATCGTGATGAGGCGGTTTTCGTGAGTTATGTTTACTGTTTTGTTGTTCTATCGTTCGTCGCAGACAATTCGTCGTCGCATTGCAACCGCACAGCTGAAACATTTCAATGCGCTGCGATTTGTGTCGCAAAAGCCTGCACACATACCAAAGAATTGGTTTTGCCTCATCAAGTAGTTTCGGTTGAGTCGAGAATTAAGCTCACATTTCTCTGATTTAGCGTCAGCGCTGCCGCTTTGATCTCGCAACACATGCAACACGCTCATTTTTGCTCAGATTTGCGCGCAAACATTGAATTGACGTAACTGT
Source organism: Melieria omissa (assembly GCA_963971225.1). Classification (NCBI taxonomy): domain Eukaryota; kingdom Metazoa; phylum Arthropoda; class Insecta; order Diptera; family Ulidiidae; genus Melieria; species Melieria omissa. The sequence continues at coordinate 4,603,735 of OZ020269.1, read as the reverse complement.
AAATTGAAAATATTGCCACTGATAATAAAACGGTGTACGCTGCAAAATCGCCGAGTCGCTACCGGTGTTGGATCGGAGCGTGTCGACCAAAAGCCGCCGCGTGTGGTGCCGCATGCCCCATTAGCGTTGCATATTAGTTGCTTCGCTACCCCCAGGTGCACTCAGCTAAGCATCGCAGGAAACTGATTTTTTGCAACTAGTTTTTAGTCAGTAACCAAAAAATCATGCGACATAAATCGAAAGATAAGCAACAACAAAACTTTGCGTTCAGTTGGAGTTGTAAGTTGGAGCGGTAAGTTTGTAAGCTTGTGTCGAAAACATTTATTGCATGTTTACAAGTTTTGATAAATTTTTCAATATTAAAATTTAGTGCCTCTTCGAGAACAAGTTTGATTAAATTTAAATTGTAAAATAAATTATTAAATTAAATTAAAAATAAATTGATTTTTCGGTGTCTAAATTGCTTGAAATCCTTGGTGCATTGGTTCAGTTTCAATGGGGGTATTCACACAGAGCTCGTAACTTTGTTAGTTCAGTACTCGGTACTGAATCCAACGAAAACAAAATACATGTACAAAACTACCGAGTACCGAACTAACAAAGTAACGAACTCAGTGTGAATACCCCTAATGAATTTTTTTGTCATTCATCTGACCAGATAAACATAAGCGACTCAAGTGGAATCTTTTGTGTTGTTGGGTGTACACAGATTAATTTTTTTTTTAATTTTCCTTTACGCTTTTTTCCCCCGATATTTAAAAGCTTTGCTATAGTTTTTCAAATCGGTGGTAAATGCTTCGAAGCGGCGTGCCGAGACAAATCGACAGCAGTCAAAGGTGCTCGCGGCCAATTGTGCCCGTGGGTACGCATCGTTAAATGCTGCCGCGGCTGGCCGCCACTGCTGACGTTTTTATGACCGTTGCATGGGTTCTAGCACTCAACGTGTGCGTGTCGCTGGGTGCGTCCAGTCGCGCATGCAACTCCAACTGCAGCCGCACTCGCACTTCAGTTGCCGTCACCTTGAGTGCTGTTGTTGTTATTGTTACATGATTCTTGTTAGCGTTTCTCGTTCTTATTCTTAACGCATTTAGCTGCGAATTGACTTTGACTACTGTCTACGTATGTAAGACAACCATTGTTGACAACAACAAAAACAGCAACAACAGCAAAACACATTCGCATTTCGCATGCATTCAGGACAATCGAAGTGTGGCATGTGGCTGGCCAATGTTATTGTCCAACAAAGTGATCGATTTACATGCAAACACAACATGGGCGATCGTTAAAGTCTCAATCAGCTGTGAAAGCAACAACACGTACCCACTTTGTGCAGTTTGAACAGTTTGTGCAGATTTGATTGTTTCGAATTTTTGGCACACTGGTGTCGTGCATGCATGAAGCATGATTCATGAGAGTGGAATTTTGTTGTGCACCATGTAGACGTTTTGATGGAATTGCCTTGTCAAAGGCCACATTGCGCGCAAACATTATTTATGTGCATAGATTTCGCCTTTGCCACAACTAATATTTGCCGCTCAAATCGGGCTTGAAATTTGAGCGCAAGCGAGCTTTTCGTTTGCTCGCCAGCCATTATCCACACAAGCACAGACATACGCATGCGTTAAAGAAATCGTCAGCGCAATCAACCTGGTTGGCTTAATGTCCTGCCGCCACCGTCATAACGACCCGTAGCGGCCTAAACGCCGCGCAACGGCCAATTGCACAATCCGCTCGTAAATCCGTCAGGCAGTTAATATGCAATCACTGGAACTATGCCGCACACAGTGAGCAACAAATCAAAATACAGTTTACGCGCCGCATTAAAACACGCTTCCGCATTTGGCACATTGTCGGACGGAATGCTTTCAGTGAGCTTTCAATTAATGAGTTGCCTGATGTCACAAAGAACATAGGAATATCTCAGTCACTTTTCTATTCACCACGTCTTCTTTGGACCGTCGAAGGCCTCCTCAATTGTCCACAAAAAAGGTGTTTACACGAATAAATAAAATAGCAAAAAATAATGAAAATAATAACAAAAACCACGGCTGCAAAAATATGTCAAAATCGCAACGCTCAAATTCCCAATGCATCGAGTCGAATGGCACAAGAAGCAGCAACGAGACAGCAGCGCAAATCCCGTAGCGAAGAAAGAAAAACGCAATAATTGAGGTGCAATCAATGCGGCGCGATCAGGTGCAATTATGACGTAAAAGTGGCGAAGGCGAAGGCGACACTGCAGCGAGCGGCACGTTGCACAAATCCAAATAGTGCAGCTGCCAGTAGGCGCCAGTAGCTGTGCAACAACAAAGCTAACAGCAGACAAACGACATGTGTGACAGTGGGCGAGTTGGGCTTTCTTTGCGTTCGAGTGTCAAGAGAGTTTTGGCTTTTGTTGTTGTGTGTGTGTTTTGTTGTGCATTGTGGCTGCAATTTGTTGCAAATTATTTGCATTTTGTTGTTACTGTCACCGATCGCTGCTTTACTTTACATATGCGACAGTTGCAGGCAGGCGCAGAACCAGCTGTGGTGACAGTCGCACACATATGTAAATTATATGGGAAACAATTCAGTTCACTGCGAAATTTTCTCTCTACGAAATTTTCTTAAAACTGAAATTTGGCATTAATATAAATTTTTGTATATGCAAATCGAAGCTTCGGCAAAATGGTATTTGGTATTTTTGGTATTTTATATATTTTTAAATATTTTCCATGTTTGAACAAACACAGTTACATACTAATTTACAATGAAGGAATATTTGAAAAATAAATTCGAAAAAAAAATTATAAATCAAATTAAAGCCGTGAAACACTTCATGGCAAAATGGCCGAAGTTACGAATTTTCGTTACTATTACTTTTCGTTTACGGTTTTATCCATAAAATCGACAGCGCGTAGTGAAGGTGGCAATGATGCTACAACAACAACAACAACCACACAGCAAACAGCTGCAAGCATTGCAACTGTATCGCGCTCGCTTTTATGTATCTCGGGAGCTTTTGTATATGAGACGCTTCCCATAAGGAAATCAACAAAAACTACATACAAGTACAACAAAAACAAACTGTTGAGCTGAAAAATTTCGGCTGCATTTACGTTGCAGGCGCTGGCGAAATTGGTCAAACGATAAGTGGACAACAAGTGGTGCAATGTCGGTTCGCCTTTGTTTACCTACCTGAATCAACAAAAACATCCACAATAACAATAGCAATAACAATTTAACTCGTTGCTGCACATAAATTTCTTCCACCCACAGCAGCCGCATCGTGTTCACCCTAAAGCTTCGTCCGTCCGCGAGCGCAGCAACGTTGCACTGCGGTCACAGCGCACTGCTGCACAAATTGGTCGCCTTGCGGCACATTTGGCGGAAAATTGCACTGCGGGCGGAACGGAAGTGCCGCCAATGCCAAGTTTGAAGAGATGCTGCCATGTGCGCCGCGCTTGTCTGTTTACTTTGCCGCTGTCGTGGTGACTGCTGCTGCCGCCCCTACGTCGCCGAAATTATAGGTTTTGTGAGTTAAAATAGTTTTTACTCGGAGTGACGGCGCGTTGTTACGGCTTAATGCGACGTTGCCGCTTTTTGTCTCTCATCTGACTGCGGCAAACTGCAGCGGCAGCAACAACATTGGCAGCGCGGTCAAAACGCCATTACCACCGCGGCGGTAACGAGCCATAAATCAAGCATAAACCACCAACTGCAGCTGCACAATTAGCCAGTGTTGCCAGCTCGCTGCGGACCGTGTGATAAATAAGTAAAATCAAATAGAATTTGTGCGACTTTGGGCCACCGCTGGCTGAGTTCTGGCCCGGTGACTGATTGACTGACTGACTGGCGGACTGGCTGGTTGTTTTGGTGCGCTTTTCAATCTTCTAGTCGCCTTGGCGTTCTTGCGTTCTGCTTCTGAGCCGTTTTTATCTTAATTTCTTAATTTGCGCCAAACTCATTGCGGTAATGAATTGACCACGAAATCTGCTGTCATGTTGTTGATTTTTATTTGCCTTAATGCGCTGTGGCAATCGAAAGAATCAAGTTTGATCGCATGTTTATGTTGCGCCAACAACGGCGCTGGACTTGCAAAAAAATGGAATATTTGTTTTATTCAAAGCAATATTTTTATTTTTATTTGTGTTCTACAATATTATTGGTCTCGGTTTTTCACAACAATTTTTTTGTGGTGTTGCATTTGACAGTTATTAATGTCTGCTTTTAGACTTTACTAAATGGCTAAGAGGTCTGCTCTTTATTATTTAAAGAGAGAATTTATTTGCTTCAAATTTTAAATATTTTTCTAAATATTTTAATCCTTTCCGTCATGAAAATAAACCCGTTCTTGGACATTGTGACTGAAAGGGTTAATCACGGTTGAATTTGAGTGAGTGAGCGCCATAGAATACATACATATTTGCCCATATAGTTTGGGTCTTTCGTCGCAGCTGCCCAGTATGGAGGAGAAGGAGGCCGTAGCTCACTTACTTTCGCACCGCCTGGACGAATCAGATTGGTCAATATTTTAAGTCCATCAAAATATGACCACACATAGGAAGACGAGAGAATTGTGGGTTTGGCTATTCTGCATTTCCATATTTACACAAATAGGTATAAGTTTGGTTTCATCTATTAGATGTGAAGTTGTGAGGTGCACACAGAATGTTACACGTAAATTTGAAGCCTCGAGCTTCATGCTCCATTAAACTCCTGAACTGAACTAAACTGCAGTGACTCATAAATATTATAGATTATAATGTTTTTGAAATATTCGAAGCTTTCGTGAGTAGCAATTACAGCATTTGGTATCATTAGATGTAAATGCCGCAAGCACTGATCGCCTGATTTGGTTGAACTGGCTAAACATTGAATGACATTGCTCCGATATAAAATTGCATCTGTGTGTGTGTTTGTGTGTGTGGTGCACAACGCCCCAGCATTGCACATTCTGATTGATCTTTCTCTTCAACTAAATAAATATCTACAAATCAGACTAATTGCGACTGCACCTCCGACTGGAGTCGCGTGCGTAATTGCTGGAAAATTACTTGTGCTCTTAACAAATCACCGCTAAAGTCAACGCTAAACGCAAACAGCCAAACAACAGCAACAACCATTGCCACTGCTAATCACTGCAAATTCCGCAAAAGGCAGCCGCCGCCTGTTAATTACGCAAATTTACGCAACGAACGCACCAAACGCATCGAACGCAGCGCCCACACCGAACAGACCGCAGCTGGCACGCCAACAACAACTACCAATATTGAATTAGCCACAAATCGCTACAACAAAGTAAGCATAATTGCGACGTTATTGGTTCAAGTGTACATACGACAGTCTAATACTGAGGCACAGAAAAGCGCTTGCTGCAAAGTTGGGCCGGTCCGGCGGCAGAAAGCGAAAATGGCCAAAGTCAGAGCTTCGGTTAATGAGCAGCAGACATGTGAGCGGCCAACGTGACAGAATTGCAGCAATACAAATGATTTCGGAGCGATTCTAAGGCGACCTGCTCATGTTGCCGACACGCTGCACAACAACAAACAACAATGTTGTTAAGCAGAACGCTGGCAAAGATACAAAGTCAGCCAGCGTTGAAATTAAACAAAATGGAATCTATTAATTTGCGAAGGTCGGCCGAGTTGCAGCCGCAAGAGCGGCACGTGCGGCGACCGCACCGCCTGTGCCACCGAAGTACGGTCGATTGCGGCGAAAGGGCAGCAGAATGGGTGGCGGCGATCGATGTGGCCAAAATTAGCGATTTAACACCAGCTTAATTAGTTTTTGACTAATTATGTAAGTCAGTCGAGGTGAAAATCGGTAACGCCGAACGTGTGGCTGGGCGGGAATGGGGCGGTGGCGATGCCGATGGCCAATAAATGTTGGCCAATTGAAAGCGAACGGCAGCACGTTGCGTGTGGCTGGAATTGACCTAGTAATCACAACGAACAACAACAACAATGCTGACTGAACGTTGATGAATTCGTGCATCCACTGTTGGCCACTTGGCAACGGCCGCGTCAACACGCTCATCATCAACTTTTCCTGCCACGTTTGTACTTTCGATTGTCCGCAACATTATGCAAACAAATAACAACACAACAACTGCACAACAGCGACAGTCGAAAAGGGAAATTTCCAGCTAAGTAGAAGAGAAGGGGGCACGAAGGTAAGAAAGAAAAATGCAGAAATTCGCCGCCAAATTATGATTGCGGCTTATGTCAGCCAGCCAATGCGGTAAATTGTGGGCTACGAGGAGCGCAGTTTGCCGCCGCTGCAAAGTGGCATGCCACATGCCACAAATTGCCACCACTGCCGTTGCCAGCAATGGCTGCAAGTAGCACCGAAAACGGTGACGGTGGCGGCAACATATGCAAAACTCGCGCGCGCTCGTCGTTGCTGGCGGCGCATGCATGCAACATGCCTGAGAAAATGTCAAATTGGCACGTCAGTGCATTGCTTTCACACACAACCCACACACACATACACATTTTTATTGATTGTCACAACGGCGATAAAAGAAATTAAAACGACTAACAACAACAGCCACAGTCACCAGTCAGGCGTCAATAACCGCGGCAATAAATCAATCAAAATATCTACTGACGTGCACTCACAATGCGCGATTGCTTCATAATTATTGGGTTTACGTAGATACTTATGTCTGTCCATCGGTATACGGAACGCAATCCGGAAGTGTTCAAGACATATCATTGGGCAAGTTTATGCGTACAAACATGTGTCGGTAGATAGTTGTTGAAATAATAATAAGCGACATTATTATGACGAAAATTCATTTCATTATAATGACAGATGTCATTAGACCCATGTCCGATCTGCCAGCCATCATAAAAATGCCTAATTTTAGTAAATTTTCTAAATGCATTTTATTGAATTGAATTGCCTCTGATGATAGGCTGGCAACATTTGCATGGCAGATAGGCAGCAATCGGTCTGCGACCTTCCGTTCTGGCCGCGTTCGCATTGGACGGCATCCCCAGCGGCGAAAGGCCAGTCACACGTGTCCGCGTCGAACGCCCCTCGAACACGAACTGAAATGTTCGGGTAATTAAAAATCAATTTCGATTTAATGCAAAATATCAGTCGGTGATTTTTCGTTTTCGACACCGTGACTTGCGGTTCGCAGTCGCCTTTGAAAATGCTCCAACTTATGGCCGGCGTGCCACACTCGAAACGCAATTGACCCAAAAGCGGCGACAAGCGCAACCTTGGGCCGTCGCAGTCGCAGTCGCAGCCGCACAGCCAATGCAGCACAACATAAACAACAATAATTCGGTTGCTGCTGCCGCTGCGACTCTAACTTGGATTGAAGTCGTTCGTTGTGTCGCAGCACACGTGGCGCTGGCTGCTGCTGCAGAGCATAAAAGAATTTTTGCATAAAATATGCTGCGCTACCACTCACAACACCACGCACACACGCAGCGAACGTTCGAAGGTGTTGCGCTGTGATGTGATGTGATTTGATTTCATGTAACTTGTGAGAAGTGAGAATTCGTTTGCCTTCTGCTTTAATCGCGCTCGTTTGTTTATGTCTCAATTAAAAATGCGACTTTTATGTGGCGGATGCTTAATTAACTGGTGGATTCTGCGGCGTTGCAATGGCTAACTGCGAGAATGGGTTGAGGCACTTGAATCGAAAGGCCCGTTGGAAGTAGGCGGCCGACGTGGCCGACGTGCTCATTGGTGTCAAATGAAAAACATATTAATTTTACTGTTCAAAGAAGTTATCTAAAAATTGTGTAAAATGTGTTCAAATGTCTGTCGGCATCTGTCATGATTGCAGAAATTTCCTGCTGGGTGCAACTTTATACTTAGTCGCGTTTACGATCGGTTAGCAATCGTATTTGTGGAAAGCACTCAAAGGCGACCATTTAGCGGCCGAATTAACAAAACTATTGCATTCTTATCACAACCATCGCCCAGACGGCAACAGATGCCGCCAGCTGCGACGCAGAAGTAAATGTGCTGACCGCGACACCACATAAACGCATTGAACCGCAGCCAACATTTCGGCCTACAAATAAATTTTAACATTCAAATTTTCGCCACATCGCAGTGCAACACAACACAACAATTGAATTTGCAGCGAAAAGCACAAATGGGCGAATAAATCGTGGCACCGGAACACCCAAATTTGTTTCAATCACGACTTGTACAAAAAATTCTGCAATCGTACAGCAACAAACAAAAAAAAAACAAAAATTTGCAATGAGATTTTTTTGCAGGCAGCTTTTAGCGAAAATGTGAAAATTTTGTTTTGTTATTGCAAACGAGTAAGTCGGCCGAATTGTCGTGTTGACTGTGGGCTCGTTTTGAATGTTGGGGGCAGGGAGCGCGTGAAGTGAATTTCCAGCCAATTTTTTTTCAATCATTTATGCGGCTAATTTGCCGCCATTCGGCATGACTTTGCTGGTTGGCATTGTAGTGATTCTTGTTGTTGTTGTTGTTGTTGTTAGCGCTGTTGTATTACAATATAATTTTTATTATTTGTATTTGCGGTTTTACGGCCCATTACAGCGTCGCACTGAACTAATGAACTCGTTCGCTCGTTGACTCGACGGTGTGGCCGCTCACTGCTGGGAGTCGCCTGCGGCCAGCACGAGTTACCTGTCAAAAAGCGCAGAAGTTGGCAAACTTGTCCGATTCGATTTGGCTCCGCTTGCAAAACGCCTGCGCGCTGCGTACTGGTAAAAAGGGTTTTCGCTGCGGCACAATTTTTCTTGCTCAAGTAGAACGATGCCGCGACCGTCTTTCTTGGGCCGCGACCGCTGTTGTGGCTTATTTGGTTGCCCGTCGGGCAAATGTTGTCAACACAAATTTGAGCAATAATTTCGTATTATTTTATTAGCTGTAATCGCTTTGTAATTGTCGGGTAATGCGTTTTTTTGTGATGGCGGGAACTGCTTTGCGCATTAGAGAGAATGCGACAAAAAGTAATGAGGGAAGTCAGACTGAAGGACCTTCTGAAGGATTGTTTAATTGAGTTCACTAACTGATGATAAAGGCAATTTTATTTCTAGGTTTTACTTGATTTAGTAGAATTACTTAGATGAGGTTGATACGCATTTGTACTTAGATTAAATTGCGTTCTTGAGGAAGCTGTAGAAAGAGACACGCTTTTGTAGGTTAGGTTAGGTTGTAGTAGCTGCCTCTGTATGAGACACAGTTGGGCCTCTTTATGGGCCCATTGTGATACCACAAATTATACCCATTTGAAATGTGTATGCAACACTGTTTTTTTTTCAAAATGTATTACAACACACATTTCAAACGGATAGCAGAAGGGAGGGAGGGGACCTACAGTTTAACGCCGAATCTGAACGGCGTTTTTTTTGGGCAATTTTTCCTTTCACACTTGGAGGTTTTTTCATAGCCAGCCAAGAGCACACTTGTGCGATTCTTGTAATAAAATAAATAAATACCTAAATAAATATAAAATAAATAAATAAATCATCTGCTTCATATGGATAGCGATAGAAGTATACGAGTTTTCCATCAGCCCGAGCCAGGAATCGAACCTGGGGCCTCGGTATGAGAAGCCAGCGCGCTACCCGCTGGACTATCGAGGCCGACCTTTTGTAGGTTAGATCATATTAGGTTAGGATTGTATAAGGATTGGATCTAGTTGAGGCTTAGGACAGAGATATATTTTCGCCTGAGGTTAGGTGAAGTATTGTGAGTTTTGAGTTCTATGAAGGATGAGGTGGAGTAAGAGTTAGTTGGTTTTTCGCAGGAGGCGCAAAACTTCATAGATATTAATAGATCTGTGTACCCAGCAGGCCAAAGGTTTTTTGGCTAAACCCATCTCCTGTTGTTCTCCAGAGGGATTTTCATAATCAGACTACTTAGTGGGTCACTTTGCCAGCCGAATTTCTCGTTGAAATTAATAGTTCGTGGGCCATCATCTTCTGAGTAATTGGTTGGTCGGTTAATTAATTGTTTAGCTGGTTGGAGTAAGGTTTACTTTAGCTTGAGTAAAGTTTGGGCATTAGTTAATGTTGGCTTTGTACCCTGAGTTGAGTGAGTTTAGTTGAATTCGAATAGTCTAAGTTGAATTTCATCAGACAAGGAACTGATTTGATTGTAGAGTAGGATAAGATTTCCATAGTTACGTTAAGTTCGATTAGAGTTAGATTTGGTTTACTTACAACTTCTCCTAGTTAGCAGCTCAGCTATCTCCGCCTATGACACTTCGTCGGTAATTGGGTTTTAACTTGCTACAAATTATAAAATTCTTCTTGAAATAACTTTAATTAACTTTACATTTAAGCATAAATAATCGACGCAACTAATAAATATGATTGACTTCCACTTTATTTCTCCATTTCGTCAGCATATCTTCGCTTCAGCAATTAACAAAAGTTGTGTAGCCATAACGGTAAATTAATGTGCGCTAGAATTTTCAACTGCCAAGCTACCAAACCAAGCAAAGCTCGTGTAAAAACTATTGTCGCCGTAATAACTGCAACAAATCGCACCGAAACTCCGACATAAACGGCTGCACGCAGGCCGCAACGAAACCAGCAGAAGTGATAAAAACTTGCACTTTTGCCACCCAAAAACGACCGACTCGCCTTGCGTCCGCCGTCACAGCGACGATGCCTTTAATACAAACTTTAATCAATTAAAATTGGAATAATCTGAGGACTTTTAATTAAGCGTAGTTGGAGATTTTCCACAACTTTTTCTGCTGCTTTTACGGTTCCTTCGTTTCGGCCTGGCACGTAGCTGCCTTAAATTTCCGTTAAGGAATGACAAAAATGTCAATCGAAACGCGTAACAAATTATGTCTATTTTTGTGTGCCCGCTCGAAGTGGTCGCTGTGCGTCGCGACTGTCGATAGGGGCCGCAGAGGGCGTGAGGAAAATTATGAAAATGAAGCACTCTGCGGCGCAACCAAACACAGAATACGTCAAGCACCGAACAAATTTACTCAAAAATGTTGTTGATTGATTCAACTTCCCCAAAAGTAGTTTAACTATCTTTGGTTACGATTGTTTTTTTTTTTTAATTTTATGGATTCTATTTAGTGATTAAAGATCGGATTCTGGGAGCCTTTGATGTATACACAAAATTATTGCAAAACTATTTACGTTTTTCAATCTTTATTGATGAAGACGATTTCGAATTTTGATCATTAAATAAACATTTTAATTAATTAACAAATCAAATAAAATTCATTTAATTAAACTATGAAAAAGTTGTTACGAAAAGTTGATTCATTGCTGCAACACAACGGTGACACTTAAACTTTGTACTTTTTGAAACTAGAACTTTGCCTTAACCTAAAATTGGAATGAAGAGAAAGACGTGAGTGAAGCAACTAACTGGCAGTGGCTGTGACAGTGTGAGGTTGGTGGGGTTAGAGGAACACATTAAAGAAGCGATCATGCCGGTGTCACCGGTGTCTAGTGGTGAGTGATCATCAAGCGGCTGCGGTGCCGCAAGGGATGCTGCAGAATTTCGCGGTACAACGTGAAGATCGGCACCCACTTGGGGAAACGCGGACGAAACACGGAGTGATAGCAGCTCTTGGTGCTGATTCTGGCGTCGGCACTGGCACTGGTGTTGACACTGGCACTGGCACTGGCGCTGACGTTGGCGCTAGGAGCGGCAGTGTTGGTGGTTTTGGCGGTGGCGGTGGCAGTGGCAGTGGTTGCGGCACTCGGTTTCGGCCGGCGGCACTGGCAGGTGGGGGTTTTTACGGCCACGCTGGCGGAAGTGGATGCGGCGGCGCTCGCCTTGCGCTGCACCGTCGACTCGACGGCCAGCTGCTTGCGTGCGCAACGCTCCCGCTCGCGCCACAGATCCAGCGGGTGCCACATTTGCTCGAAGAGCCGCTCGAAGTGCCACTCGATGCGTCGATGGAGACGCAAGCGCTGCGTCGGACAGTAGCGCTGCTTGCAGGCAGACGCCGAGCAGCAGCTGCAACTGGAGCTGGAACTGGAGCTCGGATTGGGAAGGGGCGCGAACACAAAACGATGATTCAGCGTAATGTCATAGAAATTTTTACCTGTCATCACTTGCATGAATTCTGCAAACAAATGAAAATTAAGTGAGCATTTAGCAATGCGCGCATTCGTGGCGCACACTCACCATCGAAGTCAACGGTACCGGACCCGTCCGCGTCGATCTCTTCGATGATCATGTCCAGATCGTTGTTCGACAGTTTGTCGTCGAGTTCGTGGAGAATGCCGCGCAGCGTCTGCACCGTCAGATAGCCCTTGCCCTCCTTGTCATACACGCGGAACGCCTCCTTCAGCTCGCTGACCAGAGCGGGCGCGTCGTCCTCCACCTCCACGAAGCGCGCAGCCAGCCGACAGAACTGGCTAAAGTCCAATTTGCCGCTGTTGCCCTTGTCGACCTCCTTGATCAGCGCCTTGATGGCTTTGTCGTCTAGCTTCTGGCCGAGTATCTCGAGGATGGTTTGCACATCGTTGTGCTCGATCCAGCCGCGCTCGTCGTGGTCGAACGCTTTGAAGGCGTTGCGCAGGACTGTGCGAAAAATTGATTAGGAGCTCTGACTTTGGGAGAGCGGGCCGAAAACGCTTTCAGCGCCGATGCCGGTAAGTGCGTTCTCAAGGTGTTTGTTATTGAATACGAATTAATGTCACTCAATGGAGTGTGTTGTTAAAGATTTAAACAAAGGTCCTTTAGGCTCCGCGATTCCTTTGCAAATATGTACATTTCATCGGCGCTGAAAGTTTTCGGCCAAAGAATGCCAATGCGTTGCGGCTTACTTCTCAGTTGCTCCTTGTCGTATTCTTGCTCGGTCTGCAAAGAAGGGAAGAGAGGGGAGAGGCGAGAGAAGTGGTCATTGATTTCATGTCGTACATTTTGTATGCATTTCATAAATGTGCCCATATTGCACGTTTGCGTTATTTATTTGTCTGTGTCGCGGTGCCGCCGCAGCGCCCATGCCCACAACATGCCCAAACACGAAAGCATCGTCAATTAGAGAGGAAAAATGTCCGCTCGTTAAATTACGCGTGTTATATTTATTATTTTTATTTATTATCATTTTGGTGTGCGCTGGCAGCGACTGCAACAGCGAGTGTGGCTTCGGCGTTGGGTGTGCGTTGTGTGTTGGCTTAAGGTGACCCAAATTGGCGCTAGAAATTTACGACAGCGCAATGCACCAACGTTCGCCTTTTTCAACGTGCACAAAAATTGCTTCGAGAAATCTTCAAAGGGGACTGCACGCTTATTAATTGGCGAAAGGGATACAGCGCGCACGGAGAACAGGGAATTGTTTCAGCTGGGTTGAGGTGTCAAAAGCGCGAAAAGTCATTTCTCTAGTGAAAGGATCAATATCGGCGGACCAAAGCGAAGAATCAAGTTGCCTAAAGAGTACAGCGGTGGCAAAGGACTCTCTGAGCTATTGCATGATTTTACACTGTTTCTAAACGTCGATCTGGCGGAGATGGCCTTGTGTTAGGCTAGGGGATATCTTATGATGAAGCTACATCAGCTGTTGTAACAAAGAAGTCAAAATTTTGAAAACTCGAAACTGATTTTAGTCTTCGAAATTTCGTCTCTAAGCGATATTTCAGAAACTTCTGTAAACTTCAATTCTTCTGTGCTATTTTTATTACATTTCAAAGCTTCAACATTATTTTTAAAAGGATATTCAATCTCCAGTTGTCATGTCTGTCTTATGTTCGGGCAATACCGATCTCTGATCATATGCGAATGTAATGTTTACTAAAACGACTTTAATGTTGCGTCAGGGCTTTTCGGGGGTTTCCACTAATTGTTACTCAACAAGTATTTTTTGGAAACTTTTGCGCCAGTTTAAATTAAAATCAAAGGTTATTTAAAACATTTCTTGGGTTAGCAAAATGTCCTTAAAGTTCCACCAACAACATTCCCGTTCAACAATTATCGAACAATATACATTTTAGTAAAGGGCTCCAAAACAAAACAAATTTGTTTGTCAATGTTTTAAACATTCACTCCAGTAGATTCCAAAAATGTTCACTTTCACATGTTTCAACATCAAAATTCTGCTCATTTCTCCTCCAAAGTTATCTCAAGCAACACAGCAAACCAACTCATCACTTTCAGTTATATTTTCGATTGGGATTTCCTTGTCGCTCAAGGTCGTAGAATGCCAACACACAATCACATCATCATCGTTTATTTATTTACTTACCATTTTTAGTGTGTTCGAGAGTTTCTAATTAATCCAAAGTAAACCCAACTGGCCGAACTCGAGTGTCCCTAAGATTTTGCAAATTGCAAAGTTATGAAACTGGGATGGAATATAAATCGCTGCACATCCGCAGAAGCCCACTCACAAAACGATTTAGCGCGAACTTTGAAGCGACGTGTTCACGGTTCCGAATTTCGATAATCACTCAAGAGCTGTGATCGGCGTCAATTAAAAAATTACCTTTCGATCAGATCGAATTAGAGAACACTGTGTCGGAACGACAATGCCGATGACCACAACGTCGAGTCGAACACACACCCGCAGCAATCACGATGCGACACAACGCGACGCTTGCACGTTGGACAATGTGGCAGCAGCGGCGAATTAAATTCGAATCGAAATCGGATTGAATGAATTGAATTGGATGGGATCGATTAGTGAGCTGGTGTGTGTGTGTGTTTGCAGCTGTGCGCGCGCATGTGTGCGCCCAAAACTGCTGCCGAACTCGTTAGAGAATCCTCACGAAAGCAGTTCTGTGAAATTTCTCAAATTAGTGGCGCTAGTGTATTTCAAAAGCAACACAATCACGAACAGTGTGGCGCTCACATTTCGACAGAATCCACCTGGCGAGTTGCGATTTTTGACATTTAGACAACCGAACCAAACCGGGACCACTCATGTTTCGGCTTTGTTCCCAGCACAACGAGTTGGTGTGTAGTCTAATAAAAAAGTTGAGTTTTTAACAAAATCAAAATTTTGTTGAAAAAATTTGACAGATGATTTTTCAAAAAAAAAAAACACCAGTAATATTTAAAAGTTTGTTTTATTTAATGTTTTTAGATTTTCGATGATTTTCTACATATTTTCAATATAAAGTCGGGTCTGGGTATAGTGAACACCCGATATAGTGAACACCCAAATTTTGATATGGATTTTGAAAAAAGTTTCATCAAAAAACAAAAAGGTGTATTTTGACCAAATAAAACGAGTTTTTGAACCAAAATGTTAACCTTTATATAGTGAACAACCTCGATACTGTGAACAGGCCTTGCAATAATTAGTTCACTGTATCAGGCACGACTGTACTTAAAAAATCCCTTAACTGGTTTTAATTCTGTAATATTAGGTACCGGCGACATGTCTACATGTCGTCTACTGTCAAATGTTAACAACGCAATCGACCGTCGCTGTTGTTGTCACTGCACTGCCGAAAGGGTGGAAACGCTGCCGCACAATTCTGCTAATTTTTTTATTTCGCTCGTTTGTGGTTTTTTCCGCCGTTGTGGTCGCTTTTTTTGTTATTGCAGAGCGGCAGAGGTGCAAACGCTCCCTGCAACTATTGGGAACGCTGCATGCGGCAATTGTTGCTGGCGTTGGGTCGGCGGTCGCTGGCATTGTTGTTGGCATTGCGATTAAATAGCAACATCCACAGATGAATTGATGAAACTAATTGGCGTGTTTGATTTGCCAATCGAGCATTTGAGCAAATGTCACACATACGGCGTTGTTGCTGTTTGCACGGTTTTGTTGTTATCACCGTTGCTGTTGTTTTGGGTATAGCTGATCGGTTTTGGGTTGGAAGCAGCAATAATGTTGCGCCGCATTCGATGTGTCTATTTTTATTGACGTTTGAATTGACCATTGCCAACTTTTTGTTGAATTTAATTAAAACTACTGTTTTTGTTGTGGGCTTTTTGGTTTTTTGTCGCTTGGTAGATCAATTGATTTGTGTTGTAGTTGTTGTGCGTACTAAAGAATATCAGCCGCATGCAGCGCGAATAAAGCAGCTTCGCCTGTAGGGCAGCTGAACGGCCAGTGGAAGGCGAGTGAAATCTAATTTTACATCTGACACGCTGACTCACACTCAGTTACTCAGTGGCGCTTGGGTCGAGGGAGCGGTCGACCTTAATGTAAACAAAAAACCAATAAATTACAAAAAAAAAGCGTTGAAAACAATATGAATTGGTGGGTCAAGTTGAATTGAAGGCCCAATGCTTAGTTACTTATGTAGATCCATCACAATGGGCCTCAGAGACCTCCGAGTGTACTAGTCGAGTAATCAGAGGGCAACCGACTACAAAGCGACAACTCTTCTTCCTTTCTTGACTTGTGCTCCTAACGAAGGCACGGTGTCCATCGATGTCCTTTGACTTTCGCGTAAAACACTGTCATAGCTGGCTGATTGAGCTAACTACTTCAATCCTACATGGTAGTACCATGAAGGTAGTCGGACAAAATCGTCTTTCCTCGACTGCTTTTAGTGTAATATTTTTCTTAAAACCTCACAGTAAACTTGACAAGGTATCTGAGATCGATTCATTAAGTGGTTTGAATCGCAATTATCATAAAATGCCCACGATTACATTAGTGGTCATCACATTTGATCGTAGAAAGGAAACAAAAGATCAATTTCACCTATAGGCCATTTTCCCTCAGTGTACCCATCGCATGCTAAGCGATATGGTTTGCAATTTGCAACGTCTAAACATTAAGCATGCCAGAATTTTACGAAGCGTCGAAACTTCCTGATCGTTGAGCTGCGGCCGCAAAAAGAACAAAACCACGCGGCGTCGTCGCACAAATTTCCTCACTCACAGTGCACACAGTCCATGTATGTCTGCCCATAGCCATACATATTTACATGCAGCCATTTATTCATATTTGCGAGTTTGTTCGAAATCAGCGGCAAAGTGTGCAAATCAGCTTCGCAGCACGCTGCCCCAAATTGGCAACATGTTGCCGCAACATTCGAGCACTGTTGCCGCACAATACGACGGGCATATTTTGTTGTTAACGATGTCAGGTAATATTTCATAATTTTTGACAAATTTCTATTTTAGTCATTTTGCATTGTCGTTGTTGTTGGGGCAGTGTACATAATGGCAGAAACTATTTGCAGCAAAGTGAGCATGTCGCCGGTAATAAATTAGCTGCATTCCATTGAATGAAATTGCAACAACCGAAAAATGCGAACTTTTGTGCGAATTGGCGTCCTTAAATGTTCGCGCACTGGGAGGAGCGGGGAGGCGTCTAAAAAAGTAAATCGTGTGTGAAAGACACATTGCCATGGCCCGAAACGCGGAGTCTGATAGATCATACTCTTAGACTAAGACAGATTATAATTATACAAAGTAAATTATTCTCATAGCAATAAATTGTTGAAACAAAACTTATTTAAAATGGCACAAATCGAATATTTCTGATGGTAATAAATCTTTTGAAATTATAAAGTGATCAATAATGCATATATGAAATCAAAGCTTGCCAAATATTGACACAGATTATAAGATTATGAACTCTGCTTTGTCCGACACATATACGGACACAGACTATAAAATATGATTTTCGATAAATCCGATTGTGAGAAATTGTTCAAAATTAGTAAATCTTTAAACAAAATGTGTATGAAATCTTTTTGAAGCAGATTCCTAAGGTAATTCACATTAATTCAATCAAATTCATTTAACGACTTTTAAGACAGATTGTGTTAACACCGATTGAGTTAATATGTCTTAACTGAATAAATTATAATTTAAAAAATCCCTGTAAAAGAAAACACATCAGTCTCAGCCACATAAAACCTTGATTCCATTTTAGTTTCCACATAAAAAACCGTTGTCTAATATAAAATAAAACAACAATTTCCACCTTAAGCCACCGTGGGCGCGGTTTGTTTGTTAACGAATCGACATATCCTCTCGGTTTATTCACATTAGAAAATATCAAAATACTACAAAATCTCTCAACAACTCCACCGGAGTGTGTTGTGTTTGCGTTTGTATGTATGATTGGATGCACGTCTGTATGTTTGTATGTACACAAAGGCAGGCGGCATACTGTGGGGAGTGGGGAGCGGGAAAGTACAATCAAAGTGGGCAATATGTCTATGCGATTATCAAATCAACAAGCTTAAAGTTCTATAAAAGATATGTTTGTATCAATAACGGTACTAGCTGGTATCTATATGTGTATTCGATTTCCTTTACATAAAATATCTGTTCGTGTGTGGTGTTGTAAAACGCTAATAAAACTTGAAAACAGTGATACGGTACATTTTAATATGTAACAACAATAATTTTAATAATAATAATAATAAATAACAGTGAAACAGAAAACATGCTGCGAAACGCAAAATTCCATAACACAAAATTGAATTTGAAGAACAAGTTTTGGTTCGTTGTTTGCGATGCGATCTTCGAGTTGGTGAGAAGCCAACAAGTGTGCGTTTTGTGTGTAGGTGTGTGTGTGTGGATGTTATTTATGTCCGGACCATAGTTCAGTTGTTGTTATTAGGATCGGCTAATCGGAAACATTTTCCGAAATTATCGCGTTTGAGTTGTTTGGACTATGGAATTTTGCCAGTTGCGAACTTGGACAATTGAGGCCGGCGGTGGTGGGATTTCTTTGACCATGCCCCTCACCTCGACACACGTTATTCTATCGGTGTTTGGCTCCGCACTTCAGGATCGTTCGTTCACTCACACCGCAAGTTCGGCTGTGAATTTTCAATACTTTCATCGCTGTTATTTCTCTGACATTACCGGGTACAGTTACGTGGTTCATTTCGTTCAATCATGCAAATATAGTTTGTTGTCAAGTGTTCAGTTCTCTTCTCAGTTGGCGCTGGTCGTTTCATTTTTCCGAGAACGTTAAAACTTTGCTGGTAGAGTTTGACTTAATGGTTTCAGTTGAGAAAAAGCACAGACAGACGTTTATTCACCAGTCATCACCTCCATGAATTCTGCCAAAGGAAAATAAACAAAACAAGTTTGCTGTGCATTAAATTGCCGCAGAGTGTCGTGATGGTGCGACTCACCATCGAAATCCACGGTACCAGAGCCGTCCGAATCGATTTCCTCGATCATCATGTCCAGGTCGTCGTTCGTCAGCTTGTCGTCCAGCTCGCGCAGGATCTCGCGCAGCACACTGGTGGTAATGTAGCCGTTGCCCTCCTTGTCGTACAGACGGAATGCCTCTTTGAGTTCGGCCTGCATGGCCTCGGCATCCTCCTCAACTAGGAAGCGTGCCGCCAGCGTGGTGAACTCCTCGAACTCGATCTGGCCGGAGCCGTCCTCGTCGACCTCGGCAATGATGTCGGCCAGCGTGGAGTCGTCGAGCTGGTGGCCCAGCATGCTGAGAATGGTGCCGACCATAGCTGTATTGATGTAGCCATTCTTCTCCGGATCGAAGGCATTGAACGCATTTTGCAATACTAAAAATTAAGAGTGGCCGACAAAATCAATATTGACCCAACTGCTATAGTCGAGATGAAGTTTGTCATGGGAGTAAGGGTGTAAATGAACAGGCGATAAGGCAAAGTCGCTCTTGTACTTCCCGAAATTTGTTAGTCAATAAACACGTCTCTTATCCTTTATAACTGCTCGATAATTTTTTTAGTGGACACCTGACTGCGTACACAAATAGTACACAAATCTGATAAATTGTCTCGATCGCTACACTTCAACCTGACGTCCGCCTTTCCACAGTGCAATTGGTTGCATCGGACAGACTGTCCACACGAGAATCGAAATCGAAAGTCTGCTCTTATGACAACACTTGTGCGCCACGCACTCTACTCAACACTCGCCGAGTGCGCCCAGCAACTACAGCAACCGGCCAGCCGAGTGCGCTGGTTGCCGCATGTGTTGCAGCTGTGCTGCGGCTGTCATTTCCAATAAAGTTTACCTAATCGCTGCGTGGGCGTTGGGCCGCTGGTGGCGGTTGTTCGAGGCGGAAACGTTTATTCAATGCGGTATCTCGTTGTTTTTCGCATTAACAACCAAGTGTTGGCAGCTTTGTCGCTCACTTTGTTATCAGCCGTCTGGCACTAAGTTGGTATTTGTCTCTGCCACTGAACATTTCGCCGAACGACGGCGTCGCTATGACGTTGCTTCCTCTTTTCAGAAGGCAGCGGTGGCGACTTTTAAAAGATAGACGCCCAACAAATTTAAATACCTCTCCGTTAGGATTGTTGTACTTACATGCGATTTGTTCCTTGGTTAGTTCGTCCTGCAATAAGAAATAAGAAACACATATGAAGTCGAATATTACATGGACTCGCTTTGGTTGATCTGACGTAAAAGTTAGTGGTGTTGCTTAAAAAATCCCTGAATCGTGCGAGCAAACTGTGGCACTCTTTGCTAACTGCAATGCGACCTAATTTATAGGTCTGCTGCTATTTACAGACTCAATTCACAGCCCACTTTTGAAAGTATCGGAAGACTGTTAAATAACCAACTCACACTATATCACAATGGACCTGTATAGCCTACGGGAGCTCCCCTCGTAGCAGTCACTTCTATCTACCGTTTCTTACACCACGGCTTTCCAGCTCATTCCCAAATTAATCAGTCAATCAAAAGCCTGTTTGCGATGCTTCCCTTTTATATTGAATCGAGATAACATATTAATTTGTGTGGAAAATAATATAAACTTGTGATCTTACACGAGATCCCGAAGGACCATGCGATTGCGACTATCCTGCGCTCTCTACATACAAACATAGATAAGTAAATCTTGTGTTTCGTCGATACTTTCACCTTCTATCGTTCACACTATTTTGGCTACAATAAATGTTTTACAATATGAACTTTTTACACGTTTATATACCCCAAGTAACAACAACAATTGATGTAGTGGAACACATTTCAGTCAATTAGGTGGAGTTTGTAGAGAAGCACATGCAACGATCGGGCACACTTTGTTTCGAACGGTCGTTCGTCCTGGACGGATACTCACACTCATCTTGGCGGACCTGCGGGAGCTCCGTTATGCCAAGCAGTTCGAACACTGAGCGAATGTCAGTCAAGGACCTGAGCGAGTGGGGCGACTGCGGCAGGACAATACGATGCGACACGACACGATGGCACAACACTACACAAACGACAGAACGAAAAGGACACTAGAACGGAGCGCGAGGCGTGTTCGCGTCGAGCTCGCGTACTTTTGGAAATGTGGCGCTGGGAAACGTTGGAGCGGCGCAGCACAGGTCGAAGCGTTGTGCGCGGCCAAGTCGAAAGTCGTTGAAGTAGCAGTAGCAGTAGCAGTTGTAGCAGTAGCGGTAGTAGAAGAAGAAGAAGTGGAAGTAGAGAAAGAAAGGCAATCGCTGCCGCCGACGCGCGCTAGAGCTTACACCTGCCTGGCGGTACACTACCTCCTGCTGTTTCGATCGAAGATGAAATAATAATTCGCGGTGGCTGGTGCTAGGTCCGCTTGGCCCGACACGACAACCAATTAGATGTGCAGCGTGGTGGCCGCGACGCCGGCGGTCGCAATGCAGCGGAGCGCAGCAGGCGGGAGGACACAGTTCGAGTGTGTGCGTGCGCGCCGCCAACGGCGGCGACGGCCAACTATCGACACCGACAACTGCGGGCGCGATTTACACATGTAAAGCATGTAAAAAGTGCCCACGGCTGTTGCACTCTTCGGGCGATTGCCTGTCGCTGCTACATCTTCATAGATGACGCGTTGCCAGATCGTCGCAATTTCGCATTGCTGCCTTTGCTGTGAGTGCAAGTCGAGAAACCGGTACAAATCAAGTGAGTGCTGCCAAGCGCGAAAATGTCAAATTATCTGAATGTTAATTTTAGCAAATTAACATTTACAACGACAACAACGAGTGGGCAGCACGGCCGCTCAGTGCAAATATTGAGCGCGTTGCCAAAAATAAACAAATATTTCAAAATTTATTGCCGCATTGGAAGTGCGGTCGCCGTCGCTCCACCGCACAGCAACACATGTCTGTCGGTCGCCGTGACCGCGCCCGCGCCCCACCGCCCAGTTGCGGTGGCGCTGCGGCACGGCACATTGGCCAAATGCATCGGTGGTTGCATGCAGCTGCTGCGCCGCCCGCACCGCACTGGCGGCTGACTAGAATCGCTGGGCGCAAAATTCGGCACTTGCGGAGCACACCAACACACACACTTTCGTGCGCACCGCCGAAGATGTTTGCAGAAATTGAAAAGATGTTTTGCATATTCGTTGCCCAGCTCTTAAAATTTAAATTGCAATATTGTTGTGTTTTTGTTGTTGCCGAGACAATAGCACAACGTTGCGGTGCACATCGAAGCGCATTCGTGATGCGTTCAGGAATTTGTATTTTATAGCCGATTTTTATTTCCTCCGCACAGCTTTGTGTGTGTGTGTGTGTGTGTGTGTGAGTGTGAGTGTGAGTGTGGGTACCTGTCAGCGCGTTGCGTCTTATAGACTCGGGGAGATTTGTCATAAGTGCTTTGGGCCTTCAATTGCAGCGCCTGAATTGAATTATTGCTGTTTTCTGCTGAAAACACTTATAAATGTGCTAATGGGTTTCAAGCGCCCAGGCGCTGCGCAGCGGCGACAACAACAAAGCCACCAATGTCGCACACAATCAACAGGTAGACGACGAATTGCGAAATATTATCCGCGCGGCAGATGCAGTGGCGCCTCATTTCGCGCAGCTTGTTGCCACTGAGCTATGAACTGCAAAGGTCCAGAAATAATTCATATCTGCGCATTGTCTGTGTTCCTTCAAAGACAACGTTCGTAATGCGACTGCCAGAGAGATAAATGCTTTCGGCTATCGTTCAATGAGCTCCCAAGTAATGTTTCGTGCGCAAGTAATGTCGCGTGCAATAATTTTGACCCAATTTCTGCTTTTCGTTGCATGGAAACCAAAAAGAAATTGTGCCGAAGACTTTGGACATTGGACACTGTTGCGGTGTGATGTGACGAGCCAGGGAGTGTTAGAAAAGTAAATTCGACAAAAGTCATTGAATTTCATTGAACGTGCCATCATTAAGCGAAACGAAAAGCAACTAATGAGTTCTGTCCGGCTGCCTGTTTTGTACGATAGAATTTGAACCAACGAAGATTTAGACGATGAAATTCGATGCATATTTGTACCACTGATATTTTAACTAGGAAGTGGTACCCACACAGGCACACACACTTTTAAAGAAATGAGAAAGGCCGAGCATACTGCATGTAGGACACTTGAATTTTATGAAACCGTTAACAAATTTATAGCAAATTAAAAGCACAATTAATTCAGAACTCTTAAAACAAGTGTACTACAAGTAGTGCGGTCAGTAAGAAAATTTTGATGCATACATATAAACCAAAAGAATATACAGTGGGCAACAAAAGTCTACGTACGACGCCCATTTCTGCTATCTGAGAAGTCCAAACCCAAAATGGATTCGTACTGATACCGATCCATATTACCCCTTACAAACACCAAATTCCCTACTCCAGATGCAGCGACAGCGCCCCAAACCATCACATGCCCACCACCATGCTTGACAGTAGGAACTAATTATTTCGAGTCGAATTCCAAACGAAGTTTGCGGTTATTGTCACTTATAAACGGTTTCTTGCGTGGAGTTCTGCTGTGGAAACCATTATTGTTCAAAGCTCTTTGAACTGTTCTTGGATGCACAGTCGTATCCGATCTCGTTGCTAACTCTGCGGCCAATTTAGTGACTTCCACTTTCGGATTTTGATTAACTTCTTTCAAAATGAATGATATATCTCGGCAATTCAGCTTCCTTGGACGACCACTGCGCGGTTTATTTTCAACACTTTTGTTATTTTTGTAGTTATTAAAGATGGTTTGAACTGTTGATTTAGTTAAATTAGTTTAAACTAAGTTTCGCAGATCAGTTGGTATGTATTTCTTTTCGAGGAGCCATTGTCGTACCCACGTGTTTTTGAAATACAACTAAATACAATCAATGCAGTGTCTGCTACCAAGCACAAACCTAAAATATAGATAACGGTACTTTCCCGTTATTATCTAGCAAGACACAATAACATAAAGCATGAAATGCGTGACGTACGTAGACTTTTGTCATTGCATTTTTTTCGTTTTTTGTGAATAATTTGTTAAGTTTTAAATGAAGGACGTCAAGTTTTGTTATGTATTCATAAAAAAAGATTTAAATCAAAACTGCGTCATTACTTTTTTTCTTATTGCTTTTAGACTTCTCAGATAGCAGAAATGGAAATCGTACGTAGACTTTTGTCGTCCACTGTATAGGTTTTTGAAAGTCTACAGCTGGAAATTAATAAACACTAACAAAAAGCAATAAACATTTTACTTACAGGTGATTTACACGTTGGAGAAGTGGAAAATAAAATACAGATGGATACTAAAATGGGGCTTTTGAATGAATGAATATGAATGATGAATAATTTGGTCGAAGCTGGCACAATCACTCTAATTTGTTCTCTCTAATTTATTCCTCAAAACATTAATAGAATATTTCTATTTTGCCCGAAATATAAATATATATCTATCTAAAAAAATGTCTTTGGTATATACTCATGCAATGTTGCTTTGTGTAAACTGAAATGCTGGGTTTCAAGTTGCCCTAAAATGTAGTCTCGAAAACTCCAAAAGCTTATTGCAACTGCACCCAGATGCCTTGTAGGAATTTTTCAGTTGAATGCTGAGTATGAGTAAAACAAGAGCAATAAAGGATTTTGTTATAATGATCAATGTCTTAAAATTTTGTATTGCATGAGTTTAAATGAGTGGGCACTTCGGTCGTAAGATTCTCTACCATGTATTCTTCATCTGAAGGCAACTTGAACAGTGCAAAGCTCAGTGTTGCTTAAGTATGAATTTCCCTGCAACTAGTCATATTTTAGCTGCAGCTCACAACTCATTTCACATCCACCTAGTAGCATATTTTACGCCCTTTACACTTTAACCCTGAATCGACACGTCACAAAAACTCCCTTTTCTACTAAAATTTTATTTAACCCTATCACAATCATATGTTCTTCATCTTAACTTGGCAAAAAATTCCGCACAAATTTAACTATTTTCTGCAGGTCTGAATGTAATCTTATGTAAAGACATACAACTTTTTCACAAATTTACCATTGTAGAGTTGCCCATTTTGCTGAAATTTTAGTTCACGCTGCTGTTTTCAATTCGAAAATCTGTTGAAATATGTATTTTGTTTTTGTTTTGTGGCCTTTGAGTGAAAACTGCCGCCGACGACGAAATGCGAGACGCTTTCCACTGTTAACTACACGCTTGACTAGAAGTGAACGCTGAGGCGCAAGTGAACGCTTCCCGTTTTGATTCAGCGACAGAACTCAACTGGACGATGGAGGCACCAACGAGCGGACCACGTTGAGGAGCGCAGACCGCCGAAAGCACCGCAGCCGCATTGTTACGTTGCGAGGTGGCCGGTGACCAGAGCGGCGTCTGACGTTCGTGATGTTTTCTTTTGGAAATCTACTATAAATCTCATTAAAATTTCAAATAGATATCTACAACGACTGGGCCCCGTACAACACCAACAACAACATTGGGCCACAGCAGCCAGCAACCAGTCCCGCCACTACAATTAGAGAAAAGTAAAGCGGAAAATTATGATTTTTTTTCATATTTTCAGTAAGATATTCAATGGTTTAGGAAAGCGCCAACCCGCTGACGCACACAACCGCACGCGCGCCAGATCACACAGCGCGCAGCAACTCTGCATGCAAGTTCAGAAATATCACTCATCACGCATCAATGGCAGAGCGAGGGAACGGCCCGCGAAGGCAACTGGCGGAGCTGAGCCGTGTCGGAAAAACGGTCGCCGAATATTTGCGACCTACGAACAGCGGCCGGGGGTCGGGGTTGGGCGATCGGTACCACTTGCAGGCGCACACATATACACATGCACGTGGTGTGGGCGGTTGCATAGTTGCGTTGCGGCCAAAGTAAACACAGGAAAATTGCCATTCAGTCCAAGCGCCGGAACACTTGGAACACGAAAATCACCAAGAACACTGATAAAGAAATAATGACCGGATCATGAACTGCAGTCACACATCCAATCACTCCGCACCCAAGTCAGCGGAAGGTCAACCATTCCAAAGTCACATAACTCTCTGTCCAAATTAAATTCATCAAACTATTTCATTATAATCAGTTTAATTTAGAACAAAGATTAAAGATAAGAATCAGCCAGTCTTGAACTGCGGGACAATTTTCCTACTGGGTGTCGCACGTGAATCGCGCGCCGGATGGTGGAAGACTTCAAATTTGCTGACAGCACCCACAAATGGAAGATGACAACTAATACAAAAACAGCAATAAAGTACTAAAGGCATTGCAATAAAAACAACAACATTAGCATAGGCGAACATAGGCGAATTTTTGGCAGCAGAAAAAATATCGCTTTTAAAAGATTTCACTATTTTTTAATCAAAATTAATGTTGAACCAAACAACACACTTGCGCTGACATTTCAAATTATTATAAAAATATCACACACTTAAAGTGTGCACTTACGAGACAGTGTGGGCTGTGTGTGTGTGGGTGGGTGGGTGTGTGGGGATGTTGCGTGAGCCACTTATAGCGAACATAATCGGGGAAAGTGGCATTGCACAGGCGCCCGCGTCCAATCTATGGACTTGGGAGGTTGGCAGAAAGACGACGATTAGTCTGACTTACGAGACTTATTCGGAACATAAACTGCAATGCAGCTCTTCATTCCTCTACATATGGTAAATCTAAAGCCTAAGCTTCGTATTATCGTTTCAGATGTTCCCGTAGTTCGAGTTGCAGGTGAAAAAGCACTCAAATGCTATTCTTGAGTGCCTTATTGCTTCAGTAAAAGCGGATCAAGCCCCAATCAAATCAGCAGCGTAATTTCTGGTATTGGCGATGCAGTGGATTCGAAATTCCGCGCGTAACAATGCATTTTACTGACAAAAATTTCCTGGTCAGCTGACTGTCACTTGTTTACATTAGCTGCTGGCAAATGTCCAGCGTTTTACTAATTGTTCAGTGCCTATTTATTCAATGTGAATTGAAATTTTTCGGCACGTCCATTGCCGGGAGGTCAGTCGTTGTCATGCCACTGATTTGCATTGAACTTTCTATCATGTTCACATATGTAACCTATGTATGTGTGGATGTGTAGTTGATGCCAACTACACGTCCCACCCATTGACAAATGCCAGCTGTAAGTGTTGGCACTTGGAGAACGAGTGGTAGTACGACGAGCTCTAAAAGTGTCAAATGCCCAGCGAGATCAGCTGTAAAGTGCCACATGTTCTTTGTTCTATTGATAAAATTGTTGGCAACAAGTGCAGTCGATGAAAGCCACTGCAGTAACCAGCTAAAACGCAAAACGAAATGCTGCCAAGAAGCAGAAATGAACAGCCAGCGGCCAACGATGAACAATTGAGACAAAAGCAGTGAAGAACGAACAACAGCTAGAAAGAGCCGGGTGCAGGCGGCCCAGTGAACCCGAGCGATCGGAGCTGCACTGGGTTGGGCGCAGTTGCCAAGAGTGCGGCCGCCGTACGTCGCCCGGCAGTCCACACAGCAACGCCAGCGCTGCGAACATAGCAACGACACTGTGAGTGCGCCCGAAAATAGACGCGCGGACAAACGATCCAAGCGATTACTATTGTTTTGTGGGCTTCTGGGTTATTTGGGAAGTGCAGATTATACAAATTTTTCCGAGCGACCGCCCAAAGCGGTCAAGTGCAATGGCTGAGTGTCGGCTCATACGAAAGATGCTTTTCACAATAATTTTTCCCTTTCCCTTCTTGGATTTATTTTCCGTTCATATGTCAGTTGGGGTACTCGCGGCAACAGTGGGAAATCCACTAGAATAGCATACGAACAGTGTTGACATTGAAATCGTATTTAAATATCCAAACTTTAGCCGAAAATGTAAGACATCGGTGCCAGTCAGTTGAAGATGGAGGAATGTGTGGCATTGTTCATTTGTTGACATGTCAATTTGTCATTCGAAACGCTTCGCTGATTGCAGACAATCGCACTCATTGAATTTTCGTATATCCTGTACTGGCTTTTTAGAGCATTTTCACGTCGATATAAAACAGTTGGACAATGAGGAAAATTAAGGACATCGGCACTACGAGGGAAATCGGCTTTGCCAGATCCGTTTAGCAGTTGAAGGAGTCGAAATTGAGAAATGTTGTAGTTGTTCTGCCGTCCCAAACATCGTCGACGTACATATGTACAAAAGTTTCCGAATGATTTCGGTGCAACTCTCAACTCAGCCATTCCAAGTCACCACTACGTTGCCTCTCTTGGATTCACTTTCGAAGGGACCTATGCCAAAACCGAACGATGGATTGAAAGATTATGCATAGACAATCTTTGGAGGTGAATTCGTGACCCGAACCTCGACCATCAAACTAGAGGTCCTGCAAACTAGCCACCGCAGTCATCTGTACAATTGCCATAATAAATGATTATGAATAAAAAACAAGTCAAATAGAAGAATACCAGACACCCGACCGAGTTTTCTTTCTCCTGCCCCGGTTACGTTGTCCGCTCACCTAAATATGCCCAATACGATGACGTCCGGGCGAGACACGCGATGTCATTCACGCGACGCGCTCGTAAAGCAATAATCTAGTCGCTTTCGACGGCATCTTATCTGCCGCTAAAATTAGATCGACGCAAAAGTTATTTCGGTGCGCAGCATAGCGTCCGAGCAGCCACCAAGAACGCTGCCAACATTTCTGCAGACCACTTGGGCGCACCAATGCCGCCGACGGACGGGAGTTTGGGACGCAACAAGGCACCCGACGCCGATCGTCGAGCCGCACTCGATGGGGTCCGGGGTCCTTCGAAATCACTGGCTCGAGCGGGTGTTGTGAAGATTTTAAAAGAATTTTGTTTATTAGAAGTGCAAAAATGTTGCATGTAAAGTGCACAGTGGACACTAATCAGAAAATATGTAGAAGGTATATAGAAGCAGTGCGTTGTTTCGGAAGTATCGCAATCGGTGTCGCAGAAATCTTGCTCGCCTTCCTTCTTGCCCTCAAATAGTGGTCTACTTTTCAGTGTTTAGTTGGTGGTCAAGTCGTAAACCTGATGGCTGTTGGACCGTCGCAGGCTCACCTTGGACACCTTACTAACCAGCTGCTGACTGCCATCACCACTGCCTCCCGGAGGAGGACTGGTGGCTCTAATTCGCTTCTCCAGCTCCCGCTTGATGGCGCGGATCTTCTTCTGCGAGGTGCGTTTCCTCGGGGGGCGCTTCATGGACTTGCGGAGCGTCGAGCGCAGCGGCAGCCGGAACGAGCCGCAGACACCAGTGCCGCGGGTGCGCACCAGCTTGCCGCTCTCCAGCGCATTTAGAATGTAGCGCTTGATGTAGCGCAGGCGACTGTTGATGGTCAGCCGGGTCGGCTCGTAGTGGCGCGCGATGTACTTCTTGATGGCGATGAAGGAGACGCCGTCACGCGGGCCCTTCATCTGCGACTTGATGGCCGTGTTGACCATCGTGCGCGTGGGTATGGAGCGGCGCCGGTACTGCAGCGTCATGCGGGCGGCGCGCGGCACGCCCGGCTGTGGCGCGCCCGGCGACAAGGGCGGAATGAGAGCGGCGGGTTCCAACGCAGGCCATTGCTCGGAGATCGCATTGACTTTATTCTGCGTAAAAGTGAAATTATCAAACCGCTGCCAGCTGACGGCCGGATGCCTTGGCGGCGAGGTCTTACCATTGCGTCGGGCAGAATAGTGAAAATGTCAAAGTAAATTCGTAGCAAAAATAAACGTAGTCGGAGGATTTGAAAAGTTTTTCTAAAAAACGCTTAAAAATATCTGCGAAATGCTTTGTTAAAAAACAAACTTCTCAATGCTCAGACATATCAAAAGTAAATTGATGACTTTTGAATGCACGACAGCCGATAGATCAACACCTCATCGTGTTCGGCAAAGTGGACGCAGGGTCCAGTGGTTTTTGTATTTTTTTCCTTGACCTCTGTGAATATCCAATGACCGTTCGTTCTTCCCCGGGAGAGCCACGTTTTTGGAAGCTTCATAGCAAACATTTTCGGAAGTATGGAAACTTTAGTTTCTGTACTTGTTTTCTCTGTTAATTTTTCTTTTGTAAAAAAATACTGACTTTTTTTTTGTAATAAAGAAAATATTGCAATATTCGGTTGGCCAAAGAAGAACACCAAAATAATAAAAAAACAATAAAATTTTATCAAATACTATGGTTCTACTACCTGTTTCTCCATACTGAATGCAATCGGTGACTATGAATCAATCGAATGTATGATTCGGCCTGAACAATATTTGTATGTATTTTGTACACTCGCAATTATGCTCTTTGTACAACATTATTTATTAATATATTATAAAAATATTTTGCAGAAAGCTTGATCGAACCTTATAAGAATTAAAAGCATGCATTTTCTATATATGTATTTGTATGTCTGGATACGTGTCTGGATAGCAGCTTGAAGAATATTCTTGTGCTCATTACTTATCACTAACTGATATTATATATTTAGTATATATTATATATATATAATGTCAATGTTTTTGGTGTCAAAGGCAATTGGTTCAGTTGTTGCGCGAAAATCGGTTCGCCACCAAATTTATGTTGTCGGCGCTGCTTGAATTTCGTTTGGGCAGCGGCGGCGGCGAGCAGGGGCTCGTCGCATAGTTGTTGGGCACACAGCGTTCTTCGTAGTCCAGCGATCGCTTGTACTGCTTGGGCAACTCGTACTGGTCATTGGCGAACGACATCGGTATGAACGGATCGTCGAACAATGTAGACGACGATTTGAAGCTGGATAAGCGATCCAAGTTGTTGACGGAAATGCTGAAAATCGGCGGTGGCACCTTAATTGGAGGAGTCTCCGGCAGGGGTGCTCTGGAAACAATGCATACAAGTATTTATCAATAATTTTGTGCTTAGCTCGATTAAGTGGTAAGGCGTGAAAATGCGCTATCAATAGCGAAATAGTCCAATGTATTTTTGAGTGTTCAAAAGAACCGATGCTTAACGGGTTAGAGCTCTATACTTGAAACGATCGCATCGGAGTACTCAAAGTAGTAATCCACATCGGTACCTTTTTTCAGTATCGAATGCAGCCAAATCCAAACATGTTTTTCATGGCATGAAAAATAGCAAAGTTAATATGTAACAAGAAAAACACAAAAAGTCTTCGATCCTTTCAAGAAATACCCAATACTTGAAAGCATCGATACTGCGGTACTTCATCGATCGTTTCACACATCGCATTAAAAACCCGTATTGCATGTTTTCTATTTGTAGTACAATTTCAATACCCGATTCTACAATATATGTGCTAACATACTTTGAAGAGTTGTGCTTCGCTGACTGCTTTGAATGACTGAAGGATGAGTTCATTTCCGATATGGTCGACACATGGCACGTCTGGTCGGACTTCTTTACAATCAACACATTCTTGGAGCCCTCCAATAGTTCGGGATGCGACTTGATTCCGAAGTAGGCCACAACAGCTCCGAAGAACGTCGATAGTGTAAAAATCAAGCAAAGCATGCCGATGGTGAACTGCTGTTCCGCCTTCGAGATCCAAATATCATCCAGCCGGGTGACCATGGGCACGTATAGCGGGAGACAATTGAACGGCGAAATTGTGTACTCCTCGGAGGGTAGCACGCAGAAAGTGTAGGTGGTGTTCTCCAGCAGTTCATCCACGATGAGGTACGGCTCCTCGTACAAGCTGCACTGAAAGTCAATGTCTGTTGCTGCTTCGCCCGGCACCTCCAAGCCGGACGGCAGATCCAGCTGTCGGCTGAACCACATTATATTTATTTCTCTCCGATAATTTTGGATTTGCACTCGCACCGAATGGTTTTGCAGCAGCTCCAGCTCAAACTCGTATTCGGGGCGCTCAAACTGAAAGTATTCGTACTCGCTGCTGTACTTGGCGCTGCTTATTGACTCTAATTTGTCAACAGATCCGGTCGGATTCGACGCGGGAATACCCTGATCGGACGATACCGCGTACGGTTGCTCCACTGAGAAGCTGGCGGTCAGTTCCAGAGATCGCGATTGCGAGCTGTCCGTGGACACATCGGTGTGCAGACAACGAATCCGAAGTAAGCTAGAGTCGCTATTCTCATCCGAATCGTATTTGCTTAAGTCATCCAAAATAGGTGGACTTCCACCGCCGCCACTGGGCGTCTCGTTAACGAGCTCTGCGTTGCTGGTGCTCGTTTGATGCACTTGCACTGCAGTCTCGCAGCCCTCCAGCGTAAGATTCACTTCGTGAATGAAGCTGCCATAGAGATGATGGGGCGCTCGACAGTAGAGCGCGTCCAGGAACTGTCCAGGGTAATTGCGATAGATCTGTACGAAGTCGTGCAGCTCGCAGTCGCAGACCCAGCTGTTGCCCGCGAGGCTGATAACGGTTCGACTGCTGACGGACAAGAGTGACTCCATCAAAGTGGGCGATACGGCAGTCAACTGGTTGTGCGATAAGTTCAGCACACGCAGAGTGCCTCGTAAGTCGTCGAAGGCGTCGCTCTCGATAGCTGTTATTTTCGCATAAGTCAAGTGCAGATATTTGATGTTGGGCGTACCAAGAAACATCTCCCTGGTCAGGGGACCGTTGAAATTGTTTTCACTGAGATCGACGAATTCCAAGGCGGCCAAGCAGCCCCTGCCGAATATATTGTGAGTGGTTTCTATTTTCAAGTTGGCATTCAGCCTCAAATGCTTCAGCGTGGTCTGCACCGGCTGGAAGAAGACGGGATCCAACTTATCGATGGGTGTCTGAATGGTGAGGTACTTGAGCGAGTAGAGTCCGAGCAGGGCACCACTCTCGACCTTGCCCAAACGCAGCCGATGCCATTGCAGATGAAACAGCGACGAGAAGATGGGCGAGTTGAAGGCGGAGCTCTTGATCCTTGTTATATTGCTTGTGTCCAGCACAAGCTCGTATACAGGCTGGCTCTGGTTTATCCAGGCGTTCTTCAGAACGCCCTCGTCAAAATTCTGATTCGTTACTAGTAGGACGTCAATGGAAGGGCAATTGCAGACCTGCTGTCCGAACGAAAGAATACAAGTGAGTGTGTTAAGTCTGAATGTTGAAATGCAAAGACCACGTTATTCGAATACTAAAAATCCGAAGTGCGAATTCTTATTTGAGATCTGGTTGTGGGATATATAAACATAAAATATACTATCAGCTGGCCGAATCCATACACTTGGATCCATAGCGTCATGAGACAGTAATTGGAATGAAATGTACCTTATTGCGACTAAGGTTCAGTTCATGATGTGGATCTCTAGAGTTTAATGCCTACATGGACTATAACAAATTTAATGATCTGAAGTGGACATACATTTATGTACTTGCTGTTCTTTCACTTACGCTCAAAATCTCGTTCAAGGTGTCGAAGAGGTTTTCCGTCTGCGTGCACGTGACTTTGCACAGCACCTCCTCACAGCCTGGCGCGGCGGCTGCGGCAGCGCTATAGATTGGCTCATATCTTTGTCTGAAACAATTTCGCAACCGAACAATACACCGGTCGTAGTTTTGTTGTTGCTTTAGTACAAATTGAGGGATGTTGTTGTAGTATACGTGCCTGGTGCTTTTATTAAACTCCATTACAACTCCGATATCATTCTGCGAGATTTGTTCTTCAGGGCCATTGGTGTTGATAATACGCTCGTCCGTGTCATCGGTTCGGCGCGCAATCGCCAATAAAAACGTTGTTGCGATGACACACAGGCCGACGGTGAGCAACACCCAGGCGATTATCGTGATGCAGTTCTCGTTCGGATATCGCGGCGACCCGGCCTTCGCCCACAACCTAAATGCAAAAATTTTGTAAACACCGCTGTCTGAGGCCAACGCCGATCACTAGTCACTTACTTCCCGTCGCGCTCTTTGCATCGCTCAGCCTCGGGTTTAGCGGGTTTTCTCCGCAAAGTGCTATGTGGCATTGCGCTGCCGAAAGTTTGCCATCAACTGAAGGGAGGCGAATTTACCGACCCGACTCGAAACACATATTCGAAATAATTATTTGCATACTTATCAGTGGCGAGATATGGCGGATTGCCTGATAGTGGCCAACAAATACATATTTTATCAATTTGTTTTGCGCAGAGGTTATCTGAAAGATTTCTGTGTCGTGTCGTGATAGTTGGTTGCATTTCGCCAACTAAATGCAGGCACAATTTTTATGAAGTCACCAATCCGTGCACAAGCGCATACAATGATGTTTTATTTGTATCATTCGATCGATCCCAACGCGAGTTATTTGTTAGTCAAGACTTGTATTTGCTGTTGTAATTATTTTGGTGAAAATGGGAAGCAATTTCGATTGTCGACATTCTTAAACCTTCAATATTACTGTGACATATTACTAACAGAAAAACGTATATTAGTACATGGCTTTGAGCGATTCAGCCGTAAACCTTTAAGTAGTCCTCCAGACTTTCATATTCATTATCGCCGCATCCATATGGTGTGGTGTCGACTAGGTTCACATCGTCGGCACGCACTGTTGACTGTAGCGAATTGCGATGGCTGCTACGGTCCGAGCTGCGCACGTGTGGAGGTAGATGTGGAGCCTGTTCCACTGGCGGAGCGCGCTCAACAGTGTGGTGCTGCCTCGCTAGTCCCGACTTTTTGTAAAATTGCATATAGTCGTACGATTTGATATTGAAGCAGTTCTCCGGCGTCAAGCCGTCGGTAGCCGATGCTGGCATTGCGGCAAGTTTGCTAACAACAAAAGTAACGTGTTACTCCTTAAATATCAAAACTAAACTACAAGGAGGCGTTCGGGATAGGGAAATACATAAAGAAGAGTATTTTACCTGAGGGTATATTGTTCTTTATCAATGGATGAGCGGTCCGGTCTCGAAAATAGAAGCACCTGATGGGAGGTCGAGTTTAGTCTGCGCAATCGTTCATTGCCTCTCAACCAACTGGGGCGCCATCGCAGGAACAAGTAAATCGCCACAAGTCCCAACAGGACGCACAGCAGGACTCCCACAACGGTCAGAGGGAGAAACAGTGCCATATCGCTTTTACGCAGCCACGCCTGCGGCCATGTCTCGTCCAAAAACTGCGAGCGACAGTTGAACGGCGATATAGTTCGACTGCCGTTCGGCACTAAACAGAAAACATGACTTTCGGTAGTCGTCAAACCAGTGATGTCTACAATAGTTGTGTTTCGCAAGCCTTGAGTTCTGATCCCAAGGCTAGTGTTCGCTGCCTGCAACATGTATCCTTGCTTTGCGGCGCTGTCGGTCAAGTTCTTGCGTGTGAAATGTATCACATTCAAGTCATCCATAACGCCTTGTATAACTAGGCGAACGACTGTCGAAGATGTGGGTTCCATGCTAAAACCAGCATCGGAATCACAGATCCACCACTTAACTTCTTTACCACATCGGCACCAGACATACCCGGGCTCAAGGCCATTGCTACATATCGGCGGAGCAGATGATGATGAGGTGCTGGTAGTCGGTGTGATAGATGTAGTGGGGGATTCATCTTCATTGGTATCGCTGGATTCGGAAGTGCTAGCACCGTTGGTTGTTGTAATGACTGTTGTTTCTATTAAAGCGCTGCTTACAGTGGTCGCAGTTGTGGCAACTTCTGTTGTTTGCGTCTTGGCTTCCGTGGTCGGAATAGTGGGTATGGTTGGTAAAAGTGTTGTAGTTGATGCGGACGAGCTTTGGGTTGAAGTGACGGGCGCCGCTGTTGTTGTTGCCACTGTAGTAATTAGCCCACATTTCAACTTGGAATCTTTAATAGCTACACCTTTCAATTCCTCCGGCGTTGCACATTTGGGTTCTTCGCTAAACTTCAATGCGGCACTGGTTATCGCTTTAACGAAGCTCTCGTTTTCACAATCGCAGCTCCAAGCGTTTCCATGCAGTTCTACACGTACACCCTTCAGGGCCGCATTTTTAATAAAATTGGTATCGAGTGTTTTGAGGGCGTTGCCGCTTAAATCGAGAAAGCTCAGCGTGCCCAGGACGGCGTCGAAGGTTCCCGGGACAATTGAGGTTATGCCAGACGATGCCAAAATAAGTTCTTTCACTGCGGCCAAGTTCACAAAGGTGGCAATCCTCAAGGAGTCGCCAAAGTTAGTGTCACTCATGTCGACGTACGTCAGCTTGGTAAATTTTG
The DNA here is from genome assembly GCA_963971225.1 of Melieria omissa. NCBI lineage: Eukaryota > Metazoa > Arthropoda > Insecta > Diptera > Ulidiidae > Melieria > Melieria omissa. Next base: position 4,567,662 of record OZ020269.1, on the reverse strand, counting down.
CCCCGCCAAACCAAACTGCCGGATCGTAAACGGTGCTTGTTGTGCTCTGCTTCAGTATTAATTTTTTTAGGGAGCTGGCCATCGGTGTCAGAAAGTTCTGTGTACTAAACGCGGATAGCTGCTGCTCGTTACGCATTTCGAAATGCTCTAATTTCTTAAGCCTTTTAAACACACTCTCATCCATTTCGGTTATTGATGATTTTATGATAATCAAAGTCTTCAGTTTCCACAGCGAATTATGATTCAAAGCATTTTTATCGATGTACTTCAGACCGCAGTCGTTTATTGTGAAATTATTTAGGTTAAAAGAACCATTGAGCAGAAATTTATTCAAGGTTCCTGAAGGAAGACTACATTTCTCAAGCAGCAGATCGATTACATCTCGCCCACACTTTTCGTCCATCCATTCCAAATCTATTTTCACACTGTTAATTTCCCCTCCGGAACAAACATACAGGGTGCAATACTCTTTTTCAACGCAACTAAAAACAATAACAAGAGCAAGCACAACTGTATCACATTAAATGTTTAGCAATTTGAAAAATAGTACAACCGATCACGCTTATACGAAAATAGTTTCTTGAGTTAATATGATTCACATTCGCGCTTTACCTACTTTAGATCGTAAACATTGATAAGTACCACTTTCTAGTGTAAGTCATGATGACTTGCAGCATATACGTCAGAAGCAATTCTGGTTTTCAAAATTTCGTTTTGTCAGTCTATCGTCTCATGTTACAGTTACCTCAACTTCGTAAGTTGGTGATCCCGTCATCTTTTGTAAGCAAGGTTTCACTATTTCTTAAAGGACGTTAACAATTTCTTACACTCACAAACACAACTTTTTTTGAGACAGTATTACAAAAAATACTTTGAACAAACTTGGCGTAAGTTGTCCTTCCCATTCGACCAAGCACATTGTCTGGTGTGGAGCGGTCGACAATAGCCCAATTATCGGTAGAAGTAGTCCTCGTTGTAGTCGTGCTGGGTGCTGTGGTATAAGCGTCGTCAGTGAAATCAACATTGGATAATATCAGCAAAAGCATGAAGAAAATTAGCGCCGGCAACACAATGTATTTCATCCAACTAAATTTGAGGTTATGCTACTGGTTGTTATTACATTAAAATCGAATGTGGCCACTTTGTACGCACCGAATCCGCTTGGGCTCATACAAACGCTCCCGCTTCCGTGATTCTTGTTCGGTGATTACCTGAAAGGACTTCGATCTGAACATCTCGGCTGTTCATGTTCTAAGTGTTCTTCCACCGACTTTTAGCGCTTACACGAAACTGTTTTCCAGTTACAACTCATTGCTCGACTTTCCCCCATTTTCCGCATTTCGCATTTCATTAGACACTTACACACATTACACATTCGTGACTTAATGAACAAATTTAATTAGCGTCCTTATCGCTCTGATTATTTTAATAGCCAACTGATAAGTCACAATGACATCCGAAGCTGGAGAATTCAGTAGGTTGGATCCCAAGTCACATTAATGCATTATGCAGGCTAATCAAAAAGCGATATTTATTTACAATTTATTTATGTCTATGTCTAACTTTTTCGGAGCTCATCTCTTGGCGCGTAAATCTCTTGGTAGTCTTCCAAACTTTCGTATTCGTTGTCGCCACACTCCTGGGAACGATCGGAATGCCGGTTGATGACAATGTCGCCAGGTCTCATATCCTCGACACGCACTGTTGATTGGGAGGAGGTGTGGCAGCTGCTGCTGGCTGCACTGCTGGAGTTTGGAGGTAGCGCTGGTGCGCGATGCACTGGTGGCAGACTTTCGGAAGTGTGCAGAAGCGATCGATGTTTGGATAGTTCCGAATTCTTGTAGTACTGCATATAGTCGTATGATTTGATATTGAAGCAGTTCTCCGGCGTTAGGGTATCCGCAACCGATGGTCGCATTTTGTCAAGTTCCCTAAAAATGTTAAATGGTGCCTATTAAACTTTCTTGATCAGCTAAGAAATTTGAAATCATTGTTGGCTGTCTTCAAATCGCCATCTCTGTTATTCTTTACATGAAGTAAAAATGTATTTTTTTTAAAGAGTCTTGCCTGATGAAATTCCCTTTAGCAGACGATTATTCGATAAATTTAAACTCAATGAATTGCCACCTAACGAACTGCACATAGATTATTTACCTGAGAGCATGTTGATCTTGATCAATGGATGAACGGTCCGGACTCGAAAATAGAAGCACCTGATGGGAGGTCGAGTTTAGTCTGCGCAATCGTTCATTGCCTCTCAACCAACTGGGGCGCCATCGCAGGAACAAGTAAATGGCCAGAAGTCCCAACAGGACGCACAGCAAGACTCCCACAACGGTCAGGGGAACAAAGAGTGCCATATCACTTTTACGCAGCCACGACTGTGGCCATGTCTCGTCCAAAAACTGCGAGCGACAGTTGAACGGCGATATAGTTCGGCTGCCGTTCGGCACTAAACAGAAAACATGACTTTCGGTACTCGTCAAATCAGTGATGTCTACAATAGTTGTGTTTCGCAAGCCTTGAGTTCTGATCCCAATGCTAGTGTTCGCTGTCTGCAACATGTATCCTTGTTTTGCGGCGCTGTCGGTCAAGTTCTTGCATGTGAAATGTATCACATTCAAGTCATCCATATTGCCTTGTATAACTAGGCGGACGGCTGTCGAAGATGTGGGTTCCATGCTAAAACCAGCATCGGAATCACAGATCCACCACTTAACTTCTTTACCACATCGACACCAGACATACCCGGGCTCAAGGCCATTGCTACATATCGGCGGAGTGGATGATGATGCGGTGCTGGTAGTCGGTGTAATGGATGTAGAGGATAAAGTTAAATCTCCGGTGCTATCATTACCTTCTTTGGTCTCGCTGCTATTAACACTGCTCGTCTCATTGGAGTCATTGATATCGCTGGATTTGGAAGTGCTAGCACCTTTAGTTGTTGTATTAAGTGTTGTCACTGTCATATCGGTGCTTACAGCAATCGAAATTGTTGTTGTTGAAGTGGTACTCACAACAGTGCTTGTTGTGGTATCTTCTGTTGTTGGTGGTTCAGTATCGGTGGACAGATTGCTGTTTGTGGTTGTTGTAGTTGTTATTGACGCATTTTGAGTTGAACTGACGGCTGCCGCTGTTGTTGTTGCCATTGTAGTAGTTGGCCCACATTCTAACTTGGCATCTCTAATAGCTACACCTTTTAATTCCTGCGGCGTTGCACATTTGGGTCCTTCGCTAAACTTCAATGCGGCACTGGTTATCGCTTTAACGAAGCTTCCGTTTTCACAATCGCAGCTCCAAGCGTTTCCATGCAGTTCTACACGTACACCCTTCAGCGCCGCATTTTTAATAAAATTGGTATCGAGTGTTTTGAGGGCGTTGCCGCTCAAATCGAGAAAACTGAGCGTGCCCAGGACGGCGTCGAAGGTTCCCTCGGCAATTGAAGTTATGCCAGACGAAGCCAAAATGAGTTCATTCACTGCGGCCAAGTTCACAAATGTTGCATCCGTCAAGGAGTCACCAAAGTTAGTGTCACTCATATCGACATACGTCAATTTGGTGAACTCCGCCCCACCCAGCCACCCTGCCGGATCGTATACTGTACTCGTCGTGCTCTGCTGATGTTTCAGCGCTACCGTTTGAAGTGAGCTGGCCACCGGTTTTAAAAAATTTACTGCCCTCAGTGGTGTCAATCGCTGCTGGTTACTCATTTCGAAGTGCTCCAACTTCTTGAGCCCAGTAAACGTTTTCTCATTCAATTGGATGAATAACGACTTTATGAAAACCAGAGTCTGCAACTGCGATAGCGAGTTTTTTTCCAAAGCGTTGTCATCAATGTGCTCCAAGCCGCAATCGTTTATGGTCATATTTTTTAACTTGAAATACCCGTTGAAAACGTTTTTGTCCAAGCGTCCGTTGGGAAAAGTACAATCTTCCATCAGCAAATTTAACTCATTGCACCAATATTCATAGTATTCCAGCTTGTCAGCCAAGCCGAAGACCTGACCTCCGGAACAAACCACTTCACATCTTGTTTTTTCGTCGCATCTGAATGCGTTTATAGTCGCAGCAGCCTCGAAACTGAAACCGAATAAGATGAAGCAAGAAAACCAGTTTCTGGAGTTCCACCGGAATAACATTATTGAACTTACAGTGCACCAAACAATTTGTTCGGGGATCTTCCAGTGAGCGCTTTTTCCAGTCCGTCTGGTGTGGAGCCGTCGACAACAGCCCAATTATTAGACAGTAAAGTTGTCTGAATCTCCCGCGTCGTGGTTGATTCCACTGATGAAGTAGTCCTTGGTGTGGTGGTACTGGGTCCTGTGGTCGTATAAGCGTCGCCAGTGAAATCAACATTGGATAATATCAGCAAAAGCATGAAGGAAATAATCGCCGGAAGCACAATGTATTTCATCCAGCTAAATTTGAAGTTATGCCACTAGTTGTTAATGGATTAAAATCGAATGTGGCCACTTTGTACGCACCGAATCCGCTTGGGCTCATACAAACGCTCCCGCTTGCGTGATTCTTGTTCGGTGACTACCTGAAAAGACTTCGATCTGAACATCTCGGCTGTTCATATTCTAAAGGTGTGACACCTGCCGTGCAGTGATCTTTCCGTCGACTGTTAGGGCTTACACGAAACTGTTTTCCAGTAACAACTCATTGCTCGACTTTTCCCCATTTTCCGCATTTCGCATTCCATTAGGCATTTCGGCCGCTTGCAACTCATTCATGATTTAATGAATAAATTTTATTAGCGCCCTTATCGCTCTGATTATTTTAATGACCGACTGATAGTATATGCCGAACGGTTGGCGGAATCTATTGCGACGAATTACGTACTCACTGTGTCCTAAATCGATTTTAATGTTCGCTAATGTCGGCGATTGCCGTGTTATCATGGGTGATGGAGTTTGTGTAATTTACAATTTGGTATCTGACAAAAGGCGGTTTTCATCTCTCTCAATTAGGACACTTAGTGTAGACGTTTAATGTGTGCAAAAATTAAGTGCTGAAATGCTAAAAGCCTGTTTAAACCAACAACTAATAATGTTGACTTCTTAGGAACATCTATCTTGATGCTTTGAAGAGTATAAATTCAAGCAAAGAAATGTCAAAGCAGATCTGTGCAACATGTACCAGACGGCTTGGAAGTGAAGCATCGAACAAATGTCGGCTTTCATAACATACGAGCATCAATTACATGGACTTTACACAACACTGAAACCATGGTAAGTAGACTGGTCCCAATAAAACCGAATTTCTACTGTTGAATAAATCAAGTTCAGGAAAGTACTTTACATTAAGTATTTATAAATTATTCTGCTTAAGAGCATTTCTTGAGATACTAAAAAGGTGCGGGAAAGCTCTTTCAGTCCCGTACGCATACGACGTGCTTTTATTTCAATATTTGAAAAACCACCTAAAACATGATATTCAAAGTACACATTGACAGACTTAAACCATATCTGGGACCAGGGCTGTGTTGTGTGTTTTGTCATAACTATAGTATAAGTTGGGCCCAGACAGCCGAAAGCGCTGCTACACTGGGCTGTCCATGGTGACGGCATCTTTGAAGCTTGTGGCCTCCTCATGGCACGAATGCAGCTGCAGCGACAGCAACGCCTGTGACTCGTTGCGCGGCACTTCCGGCAAGGGATCGCTGGAGATTCGTTTGGTGCGGTGCGGCACTTCGGCGTAGATAACAAAATTGTCGTCGTCGTTGGTGCTCGCCAGCGGCGGCAAATAGTTGTCGTTGATTTCGGGCGGCGGGCACGGTGGCAGTTTCTCGTAAGTGAAATCGAGGTCCTGAAGCTTTAAATAGGCCGGAATCACTTCGTACAGGTTGGCGTTCATGTAACTCTGGTTGCTCTCAATACTCTCCAGGGAACCACGTCGTACGATGGGTGTATTTATGCTGAAGGAAAAACAGGGAACTGATGGCGGAAAAAACAACGAAATTTGGTTGTGTTACCTTCCCGAACTGCGTTTCGACAGCATTTGTTCCTTCAACTTGAAATTCTCCAGGATGGTTTCCTTCGGGAAAACGACAATATCCGTCGAGTTCGAGCCCGTTGTTGTGATACGCTTGCTGCCCTTAAGCAGTATGGGCTTCCGCTTCAGCAGCAGAAAAACCATGCAGATGCCCGAAAAGGAAAATCCTACGACGCCCAGCACAACCAGTGAAATGCCCTTGGTGCGCATGCTTCGCGTCAGCCATGCGGTCACTTCCACGTTGCCGCCCACATATATGGACTCGCAGCTGAAGGGCGAAATTGTCAGTTGGTCCTTCAGCACCAGGCAGAACGTGTAGGCGGTGTCGGGCATCAGATTCTCCACGGTTATGGTGTGCGCTACGGGTACGTAGCAACCGAGGCCGTACTCGTTGTAGTTGACCTCCATTTTGTAGGACTCGCTAGTCACCCTACTGAACCATAGCAGCCCGTACGACTCGTTAAGGTCGTCCGTCTCGATCGTAACGTTAACGCGCAACTTGGGTTTAGATGTGAGCTGAAACTGCAGCGGCGGCCATTCGATGGTGTGCCAAGTGAATTCGGACTTGTTCGCAGGAGACACGCACTGCACCAGCACCGTGTCCTCTGGCAACGACGTAACAGTGTTGCTATCCACGGACGTGGTTGCTGTAGAAATTGTAGGGGACAGGATTTCCATCGTTGGTGGAAAGCCACTAGCGCAGTTCAAGCAGGGGGTTAGCGGAAGCGTGCTTGTAGTTACGTTTATCGACATCATAGTAGTACTGGTCACTTCGCTCGTCCCATAGTCCTCATTACAAAGACGTTGATCAACCACCGACCAATCCTGGTACTTTTTGGGAGTGGCACAGAACAATTTCGGCGACTGGTAGGTGAAAATCTCCTGCATTTGTTCACTCAGCTCACACGAGCAATTCCATGGGTTCTGGCTGGCCTCTATCTTGAGGAGAATCGGTACCTCACGCCAGCCGAAAAGCATTTTGCTTATGGTCATCAGCTGGTTGTAGGACAAGTCCAGGTACTCCAGCGTTGAAGTGAATTCGCAGAAAATGTAGTCGGGCAAGTAAGAAATTTTGGAATGCGATAGGTCCAGGTGCTCGACCATGGACAGCTTGCTGAAGGTGTCAACACTGAAGCCAGCTCCGAAATCATTGTAGCTAAAGTCCACGAAGGCCAGGTTGTTGAGCAAGTTGCCGGCGGCGGTTATGTTGCGAATGCATTTGGTTCCCACTTGCAGGGTGAATGCCTTAATTTGGTACTTGACATGATCGAGAAAAGTCGCACATATCGACTGTACAGGCAGACTCTTTTGAATTATGGATAGTTTGTAGAAATCGCTGGAGATCCCCTCGAAGAACTCCTTCTTCAAAGCGTGCAATTGTAGGTCCTCCAAAAATATTTGCTGAAAAACGCCACCACCGAAGGCGCCTGCCTCGATATTGGACACGTTGGACGAGGCTATGTAGAGAGCCTGCACCTTATTGGCGTAGGCACCGAGGAAGCCGGGCAATATTGTGTTATTGACAAACTCGTAGTTGTAGAGACGCACTTCCTGGAATACGGGGCAAGTGATTGCCTGCAATACTTTCGCTATTAGTAATTTGAATCGTGAACGGTACTAAGTCAGTGGCACTCACGTTTACCGACGCGACTTGGTCGATGTCTTTAGCGATCTCATCGGATTTTCCCATGAAACAGATAAATTTACATTGGATTTGAATGCAATTAGGTTGCCCCTCGGTTATATTAATCTTCATATGGGGAATCCTGGAGTGAAAATAAATGATTGCAATATGTATTATGGCACAACTCAACACACAGAGAGGAAAGTGTTTGTAAATGTTGTTTCACTTGACTGGCATCAAGCAACCGGAAGAAAATTTGAAATTATTCCATAAATCAATTCTCGAGAAGCTCAAGAAGTCACATTCGATATTTTTTAAACAAGAAAAAACAAGGCGTTTTAATAACAAATAACCATTTTCATGGGGTCATGAGTATTTATTGGATTAGTGGTTGAGAATTTGGCTTTTTGAATTCAGTTTTCAGTCGCATTTGTGATTCGAACGAAACTGTTTTCAAACACCGAATCCAGATCTTCCGTCGTATTCAATTTAAAGCGATGACGTCCTTGAACAAAAACTTAACATGATGACTTATATCGCGCTGGTGATTTTTTGCTTGAATGGAGTTTTTTACTTTTTACACATTGCATTGAAGTTTGTCCTTCAAAGTTTATGACTTTTTTATATCTGAAGGTATTTATTTTTGCATTCTATCTTCCATTTCACTTTTTCAATTCGATTTTTTCGTTATTTGACTGCACTTCATTCGATTCCAAGAATAATCCTGATTTATTTTCACGGGCAAATTTTATTGCTGATGGCGATAAACTTCATCAATGTTGTTATTGGCCGCATTATCGTTTCATTGCGGCGGTAATGGCGCACAAAACGACCAGCCAAACCCCAACACACGTCCGGAGGACAACGATAATGGATTCTTTATTCGAAAATTATTCCGACATATATCAAAATTGCGTCAATAAAAACACTGCACTAATCGGCCGCGCAGCACCTGCGCAGAGCGGCTGGGTAAAACCGATGGGTTCCGTGCGGGCGTTAAGGCCGCCACTACAATCGATGCTCGGGTCTCGCTGCCGGCGCTGCTTAATCCATTTCATCGATTTCCGAACTGGATGAGTCCCATATCTGCTCTGGCTGCGCGCCGTTACTTACGCTGTTGGCAGAAGCGTCGGCTTTATTTTAGGGCCCAGGCGTTGCACCTGATCCGGCACAGTCACCGTCGTGTTGGCGAGCAGTGGCCTTGCGGCCCACAGGCACAAAACAATAACTTTCGCCGCATGCCAGGCGAACGATGTCTGCATTGCACACGTTTCTGTCACTGTCACTGTTAATCTCTGAGCCTCGACCTCTCGACGACGGCCGATTACGCTTTTAAGCGAATGCGCGCGCACGAGCTGCGTTTCACTACGACTGGCTGCTGCTGTTTTTGTTGTTGTTTTCTCCAGAATGCATCTATTAAAGTTTCCATTGGTGTTTGAAATTCGGACGCGGCCAATATGGAAATCAGGGTTGGCCCATATCACACCCGCCCGCACACACACACACACACTTGTACTGGTGCGCCGGCCAGCCAACTCTTTAGCACACAAATGACGAACGGAGCGCGCCGAAAGCTTCCCCGTAACTGAGCGCTCGAGTGCGCGGTAAGCAGCGTATAAGGACTTACGGAATGGTCTTTCACACGCAACGCCGCTTATCGGCCGCATTTTCAAGTGTTTGTCGTCGCTGCTGATTGTGCGAAAGTATGTGTGGGTATGGGTGTGCGTGTGGGTGCGTGGGCAGGTTGAATTTTGGAAAACGAAACCGAAATATCGCACCCGATAAGTGCGATAATCGGGCGTGCTGCAGCATCGATGATATTGCGCCGTAAACAGGAGGACGGACACAATGTCGGACACATAACATACGTTCGTAACCGATTTAGGAATCAATCATTGATTGAGTCGAGTTTGCATTTTTTAATTCAGTGTGAGGTCAGGTGAAGCGTAGCAGAATCTTCTAGAACCATAACATAATTGCAATATCTATTTAGGCTCATTTTAACTTACATGTTTACTTCCGAAATCATTTCAGCAAAGACAAACCGATCATATCTCTACCTATTACTGATCTACACTAAATTCTCCGGTGTATTTCAATGGAGGCCAATTTTTCTCGTGGTTAGGTTTTAAATAGCCGATAGCCGGCCTCGATAGTCCAGCGGATAGCGCGCTGGCTTCTCATACCAAAGGCCCCAGGTTCGATTCCTGGCTCTGGCTGGTGAAAAACTCGTCTACTTCTATCGCTATCCATATGAAGGGAATGAGAATTACAAGAATCGCACAAGTGCGCTCTTGGCAGGCAATGGCAATGACCTCCAAGTGTGAACGAACAACTGCCAATCGCCGTCCGGATTCGGCGTTAAAATGTAGGTCCCCTCCTTTCCAGATCCGCTTGAAATGTGTGCTGTAGCATATGTTGGCAAAAACAGTGTTGCATACACAGTTCAAAAACGGGTGAAATATGTGGTATCACAATGGGCCTTTCAGGCCTCCGAGTGTGTCTCTTATAGAGGCAGCCACCGCAACCTAACCTAACCGAACTAGGTTTTAAATTTTTAAATGATTAAGGCTGATAACCGTTTGTTTTTTGAGTGAACATCAACAACAATTCTGCTGGTACCATCAACAATACAGTCTAAAATCGTGTAAAATAAATAAAACTTACCTTTACCAATTTAACGCCACCGCCCAATGTTCCTAAGAGCGATTTCCTACTTTGCTTGTTGGTGTAACTTGAAAAATACAAATTCAAATCAGTCTCGATCGAAAAATAGAAATTAGAGACTTCTCCGTGATTCTTCTGAATTTTTGTCCACGGTTAATATTTAATGAGAAGGCATCTCCAGACGACCCAATCGGCTCTGAGGTCTCCAATTTCCACGACTGATTCGAGTTTGCTTTTGCGCTTTCTGAAATGACTTTTGGTTTTCCACAAACGATCTTGAAAATGTTTAAAAGAGTAAAATGGGGAACACGGCTAGAGACGAAGCAGCTGGAAAAATATGTTCGAGCGGTACTTGAAAATCACCGGCAAAGAGGAAAATCATGTCTACATCAGGAGAACTTTTACGGTGGACCGTAACCTGGTGAGGGGCTACTATACCCGGTTACCTTAGTGTATATGAGAGTCACTTGACACAGGATCAAAAATGTGTCCCTCTTGGGAACTTTATCCCACATGGCGGATTTTGTGCTCGATTTGGCCTTCACAGTTCATACGGCGAATGATTGCAGTACTGATGACGAACTTGCAAAACAACAAACGTTGGCATTGAATTAGAGTTATGACATGACATGGATTTGCAGAATGACACAATCAATTGTTGGTGTTTGGTGTTCAGTGAATAGCTCTCCTCTACCGCTTCACCCGCGCGCCCTCAGTCGGCACTGTTTGGGCTTATCTACACTAGCGAGCTTAATAAATTCCTTATCGCTGGCATGTCCTGCAAAAGTATTTTCTGTACCTGCCGACCATGTAAACATGCGATAAGCGGCTATCACGTCGCATGCGTTATGAGCAGTTATAATAAAGCAATTACAAGTCCGTTCAGACAATTTGCATTTAGGTATCAAAGCAATAATGTCAGTCGATAGAATTCTGTCTCGACTTGCTTTGTTTTGGTCTTGCTTTCGTCTTGGCAGTCTCGTTTTGCAGACCCACACAGCGTAATATTGTGGCAGCGTGCTTCCAGTTGGAAGCATCAGAATGTGAGTTCCCCGTTCCCAAATCAGTTCCACAATCAATTTTCAAATAATTTTCTTTTCGATCGTTTACTGAGAGTTTTCTCATTTTTCGTTTATTTGTTGCGGTTGTGTGTGTGTGTGTGCGGCGTGTGTTCTACTCGCTTCGTACGACTAAAGCCTAACTTAACTCTTTACGTTTGTGCGCACAAGTGTGCATTAAATAGTTACAATTGCATAATTTACTCATCTACATACAAATTACTTGCTGCTTAATAGTGCCAACGCTCTACAAACACAACTTTTCTCAGAGATTACACTCCATACATATATAGTGTGTGTGTGTTAGCAGATTTCGTTTTGGACTGATAACTCCACTACCGCTTAAACTATGTACGTGAAATTTCCGGGGCGGGAGATATATACCTGATTCGTATTATTTATTATCGTCAGCGTGTGAGCTGCTCGATCCATCATCTCTATCATCAAATCGCCTCGACACGACTCGAATCGATTAAGTGATCCATATCGAGTGACGCAAGTTCGACCAAAGTGTGTGGCAACTTTTCATAGCCGCATTACTGAGGAATTAAAACCTCTGCTTCACATTCTTTCAACATTGCTTTGTGAGTTCGCTCGCTTTTTTGTTTCGTCTTTAGCAGCCAAATGCGCACAGCGACCCGTGGGGACCTCGAAGTCCGTCTTAAATCTAAACGTAATCTCGATTGGTGGCTGATGGTAAGTTGGTTCGCTGTGGTAACGATGACGCGTCGTGCAGCCCTCCAGCAGGCAATGCACTGCCTGACATTGCCACAATCATTTTCCACGTTGTTTTGTTACGATGTCAGAGAATGTCTGCAAAATTGAAATTGCCCACAAGAACCTAAGCGTATGGCCCACTCGAGGACTGCAGCAACCAGTTTGCTTAGCATAAACTATGGAATTTCGGAGCTTACATACAATGGAGCTTAGACATTCTAGAATGCGCACTGCATGCGCGGAGGGTATTAGCTGCTACTTACTACATACATACATACATCAACGTAAAGCTACATCGATTCGCTATTCGATAGAGTTGCACAATAAATTATTACATACACCTATGGATGAGAATACAACTGGGCAGTTGGGACGCTGCACGCCAGTGTCGCACAATGCGTTGCTTATGTTAGGGTCTTATCAGTAATTATGTATACGTGGGGTTAGTGCGGTAATTGGTTTAGTGTGTGCGCAGTTAAATGATAAATGGGAAAGCTTCCGTTTCGCGTGGCCGCAGCTCTATTTACAGGTGTGCTCCTCGAGTACCTTCACGCAGACATCACATTTCACCTGGCAGCACCAGTGGAATTTGCAGTTGCACCGTTCGCGCACCACAATGTTTTTGGTGTTGTAGCCCCGGCCGCAGCACAGAATGCCGCAACCGTCCAGACCGGCCGAAGTCTTGTTGCATACGCGGCCGTGTGTTCCTGTCGAAAAACAGACCAAATGCTTTACTGCTATGGAGCGCGACTTCGTTGACGGCAACTACTCACCTGGCCACTGCAGTTGCCTGCTGCTTCGACACCAGTCCGGACTCTCGTCCAAGTACACCAGATCGTGCGCGGTGGGCACCTTGAATTGCGGATCCTTCACTTGCAGCCGGCCGCGCTTATTCAACTTCACCTCGGTCGACTCTTCGTATTTCTCGCGCAAGTAGTCACCTGCAACACAGAGTGCACGCTTTAGCTTGGACACAAACCGCATATTTAACTTTTATAGCACTCAAAAGTGTGCTACAAAACAACAACAGCGCAGCGCTGACATTCACCACGCGCGGCTGCCGTGTTGAGTTTGGCCGTGTTGTCACCTCGCCCACACTCGCCAATGGCAACTTACCGATTTCTCTTATCGATGACAGCTGCTGCCAACAGGTGATTAGGCTGCACGAGCCGGAAACTCCGTGGCATTTGCACGTGATGCGTGTTTTTTTGATTACCGCCTGCGGAAAGAATCGAAAACAAATTGCCGTTATACGTACGTATGCATGAGTGGATGTGGTAGTGTTGGTGTTATCGAATTAATGCGAGTGGCGTAAACAAGGGATTTTTGTGTTTGTTTTCAGAAGAAGCTTAGCTGCAGCCCGCAGGTGGTGCTGCGCGGCGCTCATTTCTCCCCTCACGAATGATGTCAGTGGCTCTCAACTTCATGGGGTTCTATCATCAGGTAACAATACATATGTGTGTGTGCTATTTAATTGAATGATGATTTCTTATTGCTTAAAGCTCAAAATTTGGTTAAATATAAAAATAAATAAAATAAATAAATAAAAAAAATAAAAATTAAAAACCTAAAAATTTTACCACAATCAATCGAGGAAAATAAATTATACGGACCGCTGACCATAGCGGATAATCGAGGTTCGACTGTATATTAAAATTGCTACCGACCTTGAAATCACAATCGCAAGACACGAAAATTTAAAGCTTCGTACATGTTCGCACTTAGCAGACAATTGTTGACACTTAAGTTGCGCATACTTTAGCTGGGCACACGAAATCTCTCCCACACACAGCGACACCCCACAGATTAGTGCACGAAAAATGCGCTTTTTTCATTTGACAATGTGAAAAATAAAATATATAAAATAGGAACATAAAAAATCATGTGTAATGTCGCTTACAAAATCTGTGCGGGCGTGTGAGTGTGTGCGTTTGGGTGTAAGTATGCATGCAACACACGGATTTGCGCTCAACGAGTGCATACAACTTCAAAAATGTTCTTTTGTGCGGAGAGAAAATCTGTGGAATTTATAAGATTTGTAAACATTTTGGAGCTAGCACACCAAAAGCACACAGCCGAAGTGAAGCCGGTGGATGGAACGCGTCCGGGTGGTAGGCGACGGAGCAGTAAGCACGATGGAAAGTGCCGTAATGTCCTTTTACGACAACACACACACAAACTGGTGTGCTTTCTTGTGTTTGGTTAACTTGCTGACTCCTTCTGTGCAGTTCTGTGCTAAAGTCTGCTGACGTTTGCAGACATTTTTATTTTTCGGGGAGAAGTTTTGTATCTCGCCGAATCTGCGTTGAGAGCGACAGATGTTCTGTGTGTCGAAACATTAAAATTTAGTAAGTCAAAGCAACAGCTGACTTTTTTAAACCCAGCAACTTTGAGGAAAATATCAGCTACGCTTGTTTCTTGTTTTGTCTGAACACCGCATCACTGGCTAACTAACTAGTTCCCTTCTTCCTAATCGACAGACCTCCAGACAGATCTATCAAGCAAATCATTCGCCAATTTCGCTAGTTGGCCCGCGAACAAATCTGTCCATTTTCCGTCTGCTGCAACACGTAAATCATATCAGAATTTAATTTGCACTTTGTATGGCTCTTGGCAACGTAAATATCCATTTACTGTTTGTGTTGCTGCACTTTTCGCTAGGTCTCCCGCGTCGCCACCGACGCGCTGCAGGCGTTGCCACACCGTGGCAAATGATAAGACGATGCAACATTTGTCTTTTTTTTCTTGCAGCAAAAGAGCAAACGAGAGCAGGCATGGAGTGAAGAAGCTATTTCTGCAAAAAACTAACAAATCGAAGCAGCATTGCAACTATGTGACGTATCAAATGTCAAACAAAGTCAACGTTAGAAAAATTGAGGGTAATGGAAAGGTGGATGATAAGAGGAGTGTCGTGGAGAGTAGCTGTGAGTGCAGTGCAATAAAAAACTTGGCGCAAAATGCAACTTTAGCAGCAACGTTAGAGTTGCCACATTTAAGTTGAAAGAGAATCGACACAATAACCTTGAAAACAGTTTGCATCCTGTGAACATGGGCGTGGTCCCAATTGTCGCTAATAGGGTCAAAAGCTTTGAACTGTGAACACTTTTAGAACTGAGAACGACCAACCCATGATGGGCCCAAGTTTCTATGGAAGCAATTTAACAACTATTTAAACTCAATAAAGCAAAAGTTGGCAACATCGGCCCGAAGATGCGTTGCCGGTGTTGCCATATCAGCCGCTATTACCGTCGCTTTTATCGCAGCGGCAGCAACACTACCTAACAACAATAATAATAATAACAACAACAACAGTCATAACCACAACTTAACTGATAACGTTAACATAGTCGTTGCCGCCGCTGTTGCACAACAAATGCTGCAACGGCTGATGATGCAGTGATGGCTGTGGCAATGGCGATGGCGTTGCAGACGACAACAAGCGACATATTGCATCTCTGCCGTCTGCGTCGCTCCCCTTTTTTGCTGGTACCTACATAACTGTGCTTTTTTGCAGGCACGCCGAAAGGCTTCCATGATGTTGCGGTTGCGAAACGGATGTCCGTGCAGTAGCAGCGATTGTAACAACAATAACAACAACAAATAACCATGCGGATGAGTTGTGCTCAATTGAAGTGCCACATGCTCGAATGTAAACTCGAAAAAACCCAACGAATTGAAATGAATTAAAACAAAACAAAGCAAAGCATCCCAAAACAACGCAACAAAAAGTGCACCGTTTTGGCAGCCATTCAGACACAGCGAGTGAAAAATCCCCAAACAGTCTGCAGCATAAAAGAGCAAAAGTAAATGTCACACAAATTGCTCCGTTAGCCACGTAACAGCCAAAACTTATGCACACACACACACACACTAACACACTTGCAATATTTACAGTGCAATTTGTTTGTGGCGTTGCGAAAGTTGCATGAAAAATGCCATCACCGGCCAACCATCGATCGTCGCTGTTGGCCATGTTTACGGCCGATATGCACTTGACTGGCACTTTTTGCCGGCACTCGGTCGGCCTTTTGACAAAGAAAAACCTTACACGATTTTCCCTGCAAACAATCTTTCAAAACTGCGTGCAACGTGCCAGATTTCGGCACAGCATAGCAGCAAATTTATTGCTTGTGCCACATTTTGTGCGCTACGTGTGCTGCCACCGAAATGCACGCAGAGTTGCCACATGTACGGGGCGGGTTGATTCAATGTTGATGACCTAAATGCAGTGGCGGAGTTAACTTCTTGACAAACACGACATCAACGTATGAAGCAATAAATTTGGTTGGAAATTATTCCAGATGCCATCGTGAATGAGGAGTTTTCTTGTCAATGACTTGATCTCACCTTCGATAAGGTTGGGTGCAGACAAGTGATCTGTGGACATGTGGACATATAAATGAACAAATGGTTCGGCAAACTGATGAATGCAATGATGTGTAATGATGATGAGGAATGTACGAGAAGAATTTGTTTGGAATGAGTGAGTTTGTTGGATGAATGAATAAGTAACAAAGAGCAAATAGAGAAATGGTTGGGGCAGTGAATAGATAAATTAATGAATGGAAAAATTGCCTGATTTTAATGAAACGCTAAGGTTAATGTTCAGTCTATTTAACCCTAGAGGGGAAATCATATTTTACATCGTTGTTGGTAATCTTCGTCGATTCGACGAAGTCGCATTCAACTCCGACTCTCCAACTGAGATCACAACAGAAGAGATAGGAAACAGATCGAAAAATAAGAAGAAATGTAAAGGAATGTATGTAGTGTTCGTCGAATCCCTTCTAGGGTTGAAGGAAAATCTAAATAAAATTTCACAAGCTTAGACTCTGTTTCTATGGTCTTCATATGTGAGGTTTGACGCCTCTGACAGTGGAATTGCATAACCAAAACTACAAACTTGTATGTGATGCATGTGGATTAACTGATATTTCATAATAAAGATTTATTGTTGTTGTCACCACCCCTTTTATTGCGCGATTATTTTCATGTAGAGTACTTTGGCCAGTGGGCAATGCCGACAGCACATTTTTATTGCCTATTTCACGCATAGTTAAAGACAATTTTACAATTGTTATGCGCACCGCTGTCTGCTGGCTGTTGGCGGCTGATCGCAACAAAATGCCGTTGACGTTGATGACTATCGGTGATTACTCACCGATACAACTTGCCAGTTGTCAACCGTTGGCGGTGCCTCCGAGTAATGCAATTCGTTGGCGATCGAGCGAAGCCGGTGATTGTTAGCCGCGGTCCAATGTGGAGATTTGCATTTACAGTGCCGCCCGCCGACTGCGGTTTGAATGAATCGTAGTGAAGGTGTGGCCCCAAGTCAAAATTTGTCACACTGGCGAGTGTGCGTGTGTTTTGGTCACAGCTGTGACACTTGTAATTAACACTTGGGGCTGCAGTTTGTGCAGTAAAAAACAAATTGTGAAAATAAATTTGAAGTCGATTTGACACAACCATTTGAGTAATAAACTAAATTCAAACTTTCAAATTCGAATGGCGAGCAGTCAATTCCGCCGCCGAGCGCAATAAGCCGCGTGGCTTGAGTGGCGACAACTGGATTTTGACTTTGTTTCGCTTCATTCACACACACTGAGTCAGTGTTTACTGTTCGCTGTGCCAGCAATCCTCATCCCCAAGACGACAAACCAACTGCTCCATTCGTTCGGTCGTTTCTCACTTTTCAATTTGTGCAGCGCAGGAAGTCATCACAGACTAATTGCCTCGGGCACTTTTCATGTTGTTACTGGAGCAGCGGTCGTGTTTGTCGAGCGGCAAGTGAGTCGACATAATTGGCAATTGGCCGCCACATATGAAGAGCGCGCGCGCATCCCCGACTGGGCACATCTCCCTGCGCAACACGTTGCCATGGCTCGCGCTGTCTGTATTAAGTTGCAGTTGAAAAAATCAGGATTTTAAATGAAAAATTGAACAGTCAATTTCCTCGGCACATTCACAGAAATGTCGTTTGTTTTGTTGAATTTCTGTTTGCTGTCGCAACTGGACGACATGCCGTGCAGGTTGCAAGTGATGGTCGGTGATGTGCGGGCGTGTTGTCAGTTCGACAGTTGTCAGTTCATAGTTTACTTTCTGCATCCTTGCATCCTGCATTACCGACTGTAATTTTCACCCATTACACCGTGCGACAGCATTTTTCACACTGGAAAAAATCGATATGGGCGTGAAACTAGAGACCAAACATAGTAATACTGCGTACTCAGTTTTTCATTTCTACATCCTTTGTCCTTTTAAAAGGACTTTAAAATTTTTAAGGGGATAAAAATAAAAAAAATGTATAAAATACTTAACCTCGTTAGAATATGGCCTCTTTCATCTGATATACATATCAGATGATATGTATATCAGATGAAAGAGGAAAGAGGATGATATACATATCAGATGAAAGAGGAAAGGCTCAAGAATTTCAATAAAATTGATTTTTTTATCTATTTGTAACAAAAAGGATATGAAAAAGGTCCTTTGAAAGTTTTAATCCTTTATATCCTTAAAACCGTACCTCACATTTTTTTGAAAAGTAAGTATGTTAACCCTTAAACGCAAGGCGTACCATATACGGTAGTGTTCCTTAATTCGTCGTAAATCTGTTGAATCAATTTAAATCATGGTTGTGCTTGCTTTAGATTGGTTCGAAAATAATTGCCCCATTAAGGGGGTCGTCTACGTAGCGGCCCGATTTTCGAGCCTTTGACTTTTTATCTATTGACTTTTGAAAAATTTTTTTACTTTGAAGAATTGACTTTGTATCTATTAAAAAAAAAAGGATATTGTAACGATAAGACAGTCTGTCGCTGTGCAAAGCTACCCTGCCGCTACGTGCCGTGCTATAATCCAATGTGGCAACGACGGTTGCGATCATCATGGAAACCTTTAATCCACTCTGGAATGCGCGAGAACGATCCGCGCGATGGCCGGACAGGTAAAAAAGGCAGCCGGATGCGGCGCAGCGAGTCAGTCTGGTTTTGACAAGTAAAGTTGCCACACGGAGTAATTAAGCAAAAACTTAAGTGTACGAAAAGTAAAGTGTAAACTGTGAATAATAAAGTGACTGTTGGTTTTTAATTGGCTGCGTTCGAATAAACAAAGTTGTTTCATTTTCAAATTGCACAATCCAGTGATACGTAACAGCCCACTAGAACTAGTATTCGTAACATTTGGTGTCAGAAGTGGGATTGTGGAAAATTGAAAATAAATAAAATTATAAAAGCACGGACATGGTTAAACTCGAGCTGCTGAAGGTGGACCAGCTGAAGAAGGAGCTGGCTGCCTGGAATTTGCCGACTGCTGGCGGAAAGGTGAAATTGCAGTTACGCTTGCGAGAAGCATGTGAGCCACGAGGCGTCGATTGGACTGTGCACGAGTTCGGAGCGCAAGAACTAGAGGCGTCGGCCAAGGTGGAGGAGTCGCCTGCTGGTGCTGCTTCGCTACAGAGTACAGCTGCAGCGGCTGCGCCAATACAAGCGTTGGACATGAGCCAACTAATGGCTGCACTCAAAGGCATGTCGGCGCAACTGGAAACGGCGAATCGAGAAATGGCAGCGAAGCTGGAAACTACGAATCTCGAAATTTCGGCAAAAGTCGAGACTGCAAATCGAGAAATGGCGGAAAATTCTGCGCGCATAGAGCAGAAGGTGGAGGAAATTTCAAGTAGGCTGAATGTGAAAGTTGAGCATCTCGAGACGCGAATAGACAGTTGGGACAAACGGGTTGACGAAATGGGTGAATCTCTGAACAGACGAGTTGACAACCTGGATGAGTCCTTGAACAAACGAGTTGACAGTCTGGAAGATTCGATGCACAGAAAGTTAGACGAACGGCTTCGAGAGGTACAGCTGCGAGCAAGGGTGCAGTCAGTTGAGGAAAGCTTTGCCATAGAAGTGCCTACCTATGATGGTACTACGTCGTTTGACACATTCAAACTACAATTCGAGATGGCTGTTTTGGAGAGTCAGTGGACCGATGTTAGGAAAGGTCGGAGACTGATACTGGCTCTGAAAGGTTCTGCGGCTGACGTAATCAAATCAGTTTCAGAATGCGTAAGACGTGATTACGACACCGTCATAAGGGCGCTGGCAGCCAGATACAGTGACGAGCACAACAAAATTCTGTATTATTGCGAGCTGAAGAGCGGTAGACAAAGGGCCAACGAGGCGCTGCAGACATATGCAGCGGACATTGAGCGGCTCGTACAGTTGTGCTACCCGAAATTCGGCGCTGATAACCTCGAGAGGATTAAGATTGAGTCATTTATTGAAGGTCTTCATGACCCAGAGACACGTCGCAGTGCGTTGATGATGGGCAAGCCGACACTTAACGAGACGGTGGCCAGCGCGATGACATATGAGGCGGCCTGGAGAGGAAGTCTTCGACATTCATCTGCGGAAAAGCGTCGAGCCCAATCTGGACGTGTCACCCAAAACCAGACCGTGAGCTCGGAGGCACCAGCAGGGCTGCGGGCAGTGTCATCTAGAGTTAGGTGCTGGCGATGTGGCAAGCAAGGCCACATATCACGAGACTGCCATCTGCGAGAAAAGCGTTCCGGACAACAGATGTCGCCAAGAAGGGCTGCCGCTCTGCCACACCATTCGTGCAAAACCGAGTGCAGGCATAACTCGCGAGCCGAAAGCGAAGGACAAATTGTGGATGTTCGGTCGATAAGCGTTATGCCAGAGGAAGAGTGGTCTGCGGAGAGGCTACAAAAGGACCAGCGTGAGGATGCGGATCTTGCCAAAATCGTTGAAGGCAAGGAGCAAGGCGCACGTCCGGACTGGCAGGAGATGGCCGGTGAAAGCCCGATCGCTAAGGCTTACTGGGCGCAGTGGAAAAGTCTGCAGCTGAAAGAAAGATGCCTGTACCGTGAATGGGAGAGCGCGGATGGCCGGACCAGCGACTCCCTAATGGTAGTGCCGAAATGCAGAATCAACGAGGTCATCGAGGCATACCATAACGACTCCAGTGGAGGGCACCTGGGCATCACCAAAACCGTCGAAAATAATAAAAGGACGAATCTGCTGGGTAGGATGTCAGGAGTCTGTAGCCGAGTGGATTAAGAGCTGCGATCGATGTTCAGCCGCGAAAGGGCCGACAAGAAAATCTCGAGGCCGCATGCAGCAGTACAACGTGGGAGCGCCCTTCGAGCGGATTGCTATGAACGTCGCGGGCCCGTTCCCAACTACCACTCAAGGCAATAAATATGTGCTGGTGGTAATGGATTACTTCAGCAAATGGCCCGAAGTGTACCCTATTCCTAACCAGGAGGCCACTACGATCTCGGAAAAGCTGGTAAACAACTGGCTAGCCAGGTTCGGAGTTCCGTTGGAGTTGCACTCAGATCAAGGCCGGAATTTCGAGTCTGCTTTATTCAAGGAAGTGTGTGAGCTGCTGGGGATAAAGAAAACGCGTACCACTCCTTTGCACCCACAGTCCGACGGCATGGTGGAACGCTTTAACCGGACACTGGAGGAATACCTGCGGAAAGTGGTAGGCAGGAATCAAAAGGATTGGGACACGCATATCCCCCTGTTCCTGATGGCGTATAGGTCAGCCTCGCACGAGACGACATCACTCACTCCAGCCCGAGCAGTGTTCGGCACAGAGTTGCGGTTACCCGCTGACTTGAAGTTCGAGGTAGTCAGCACGACGGGAGGCGCTAAGACGGACTACGTGGCCAATAAGCGGGCGGAACTGGAGAAAATTCATCAGTTTATAAGGAGCCGCACCAAACTGGTCAGCGATAAAGCGAAAGCCAGATATGATCTACGGGCCAACTCAGCAGGGTTCCAAGGAGGCGATCTGGTAATGCTCTACAACCCACAGCGGAGGAAAGGGTTGTCTCCGAAACTTCAAGCGTCATGGGAAGGACCGTACGAAGTCGTGACTAGGATTAACGACGTGGTATACAGGATTCAACGTTGCAGCAATAGAGGCGCTAATTTGAAGGTAGTCCATTTGGAGCGCCTGGCGCCTCATCACTGTGGAGCCTCGGCACTTGTTCGGGACGAACAAGTCTAAGTGGTGGGCAGGTAACGATAAGACAGTCTGTCGCTGTGCAAAGCAACCCTGCAGCTACGTGCTGTGCTATAATCCAATTTGGCAACGACGGCCGCGATAGTAACTTTTAGTCCAACCTGGCAACGACGGTTGCGATCATCATGGAAACCTTTAGTCCACTCTGGATTGCGCGAGAACGATCCGCACGATGGCTGGACAGGTATAAAAGGCAGCCGGATGCGGCGCAGCGAGTCAGTCTGGTTTGACAAGTGAAGTTGCCACACGGAGTAATTAAGCAAATACTTAAGTGTACGAACAGTAAAGTGTAAACTGTGAATAATAAAGTGACTGTTGGCTTTTAATTGGCTGCGTTCGAATAAACAAAGTTGTTTCATTTTCAAATTGCACAATCCAGTGATACGTAACAGCCCACTAGAACTAGTGTTCGTAACAATATGAAAAAGGTTCTTTAAAAATTTTAATCCTTTATATCCTTGAAAATTTATGTAGAATATTCATGAAAAGTAAGTATGTTAAAACCCAAAATCTCCTTGATCACGTGTCGAAATTTCATTACTCTAGCTTTATTGGTTCAAAAGTTATTAAAAAACAGGCAGAAGCTGCAAGTATAATGAAGTACAGAAATTCTAATTTATTTGCGCATCAGTATTTTAAATAATAAATAGATACAAAATCAATTAAGCGAGAATAATGAAATTTTGACACGTGATCAAGGAGATTTTGGGTTTTAACATACTTACTTTTCATGAATATTCTACATAAATTTTCAACGATATAAAGGATTAAAATTTAAATAAAAGATAAAAAATCAATTTTATTTAAATTCTTGAGCCTTTCCTCTTTCATCTGATTTACATATCGCCATATTCTAACGAGGTTAAGTATTTTAAATATTTTTTTTTATTTTAAAAGGACAAAGGATGTAGAAATGAAAAACTGAGTACGCAGTATTACTATGTTTGGTCTCTAGTTTCACGCCCATATGGATTTTTTCCAGTGTGAAAAAATTTTTTCATTTTTGTCGCACGGTGTTATCATTTGAATTAATCCGTTTCAATCTATAGCAATTTGGTATAAATAGGTGTTTTACTTTTTAAGATAAAATTGTTGCTGCTTTAAGGCTTCAAAACGCACTGCTCGCAAGTGATTTATTTTCATTGTTTACATTGTGTCAACAATACAACAAAACACTTATGTAGATATACACTTCAGTCCAACACTACCAAACAGCAGCGTCAACACAGAAACAACAACAACACCATAACAAGTAACAAGCGCCGTCGTGCAGTTGTAACCGTTGCGTTGTGTCATTTTATGAAATTCCATTTAAAATGTAATTTCATTATTTGAAAATTATTATTAACTAAAATTTATTATATTGCCATTGTTGTTGTTGAAGTTGTTGGCAGCTATGCAGCTGGTGCGAACATCACCACTTACCCTCCTGCCGGCTTCATTATTGTGCAGATTCATTAGGCTGCGCGCTTTCGCCAAGGCGCCGTTCTTCCATTTACCACCAACTGCGCCCACACCAGCGCCGACACCGGCCCCCGCGCCACCGCCGCCAACGTTCAGGTTGTAGTCGGCGGCAGCATCCTGGGAATCGCCAGCGATACCATTGACAGCGCGCTGATTTTTGCGCTTCCTCTTGCGCTTCGCGCCATCCACGTTGAAAACCTTTGAGTTTAGGATTTCGCGATTGATTTTCTCCTTGCAGGTCCAACCAATGCCGAGCAGCATGAAACCGTAGTGCGGCAGCGCGCAAAACATGCGAGAGAGAAGGGCGAAAAAATCAGAAATGTTAACGTTGACAGACAAAAAGCAATAATAAAATCAAGTAGACACAAAGGTAAAGTTGGGAATTTATTACGAAAGACACCGGCGACGAGGTGCGCGGTCAGCAACAGCAGCAACAAGCTGCACAAAATATTAATAAAAAGTGCCCTTCAAATATGGTCCGAAGTTGCTGAAAGCGCGCCGTCGATATAAAGAATGACTTGTTATTGCAAGAGTCTGCGTGGAAAACGCTTTTGAATGGTCCTTTAGTAGTAACTATTGAAAATATTTGTTGTTAACAGTTTGAATTGTGCGATATTGGGAATATTTATTGCACAGATTTGCTTTTTTCCAATTTTTTACTAAACCGAAAATGTTGAGTTAAACCAGCGAAGTGCCTCAGTACTAAGAATTTTTTTTATAAATTATTTTTTAATAGAGGTCCAACCCAACAGTGTCCAATGCTTACTGAATTCAGCTGTCGAGGTCGAATGTTGGTCGAAGGCAAATAAATTTAACTTATTTGCATATTTCTTACCGCTTCCACTTCACAACCGCCTTTAGAATTCGAAAAGTCGCCATTCCACGACCTCACTCTACCTCAGCAGAATTTAGCGACTCACCCAACTTGCACCTGAACAATTGTCAACAAATAGTGAACTCTCACGCTCCCATCAAATGTCCCACCGTACGCGCATCGATTGCATCCGGTGACTTTTGTAAACTGATTATTTTGTTGCTTATCTCGCAACTGAGCCCCACTGCAAATGCAACTGGCTGTCCTGGCGTTAATTCACTCACCTGATCGCTGTTGCACCCACCACAGCCCACATCCCATTCCCTGCCCTCATGCCGGCGCACTCACCTGCAACTCGAGCATTTCCTTTTCCTGCAATTTCGAGTTGAGTATTTCCTTTGTGATGCGCTCCTGCAACTCCAATAAATCTTCCGGTTTGATGCGTCCCGCAGTGTCTTCCTCGGAGGAGTCGTCGCTCTTGTCGAACTCTTGCTGCGGCAAAGCCAGCAATGGGGGCGACGCGGCTGCCGCGGTCGACTTCAATGTTGTCGCTGCAGCCTTTGACGTTGTCAGCGTTGTTGTCATGTTGTTGCTATTGTTCCTATTGCTGTCACTAATAGTGCTATTGCTGCTGCTGTTGTTGCCTGCATCACTGCTGACAGTTTTATTGGAATTGTGCTGATTGCTGTCGCTGATGTGTTCATTTGCTGGCGTCGTCACCGTCGTTGTGTCGTTGCCGTTGCCGTTGCCACTCGGCAGCTGGTTGTTGTGCGGCGGTGTTTTCGTTGTTGCTGTAGCCGCTACTGCGGCATCATCTGCCTGCATTTGCTGATTGCGGCGCTGGTGCAGGCGGCCTCGCTTGCGTTCCGGATTGCCGGCCCCACGTGTGCCGCGGCGCGTCTCCTTCTCGCGCACATCGATGAAGTCCGTGGCGAACCTGCGAACACAACACAATTTAACGATTAGTTGGTTCATCTCAACGTTACTGCCAACTCAATTCGCTTTAAAGTCGAAAGTGGCCAGAAATTTAATGCGCTAAATTTGCCAAAAAAAAAGGCAAAAGTTGGGACGAGTGCCCCAAGGATGCGGTCGCTTAACAGTCAATTCCCTTGATTCGGGCAAAGCATTTCGCTTAATTGCATTAGCTCGCCCGCTGCAGTTCAAGCCCGAAGGCGTGAGTTCTGTCGCCCATTTACGGCAGTTGGGGGGTGTTGATGTGTGGCTGCCTAAGCGGCGGGGTGGCGTTTTGTTGGAAGTGTTTACATGCGACATATGTGCGAATGTTGCTAACATAGAGATTTGCTTTCTTTTCAGATACTGCCATATTAAGGACACTCCTCCTCTCCTGGTATGTGGAGTTAAATAAGTTCGAAGAGCCCAAGCAATGACTCAATTGACTCAACTAATATACAAATGTGCATATTCACTAAGAAAAACTTTCAATACCCATAAAAAAGTGAAAACGGCTTATTTTGTTTTAATAATTAATACAATTAAATAGATTTTCAATTTTAATTTAATTGTAATTTTTTAATTTTTTAAATTAATTTTTATATGCAGTAAAAAATAGTAAATAAATAGTAATAATTTATTGATTTGACTTTCGCACCAAATACGTTATTGCTAACCAATTCTGCTGTTCCCTGTCGAACGAATGAAGAATGTTTTTCCCCACTTAAATCCCTTCTTAAATTTATTGACACTTCGCCAACAGAAACACAATAACAAACAAGTTTTCACTAAATCATTTTCCTCAAAACATGACTTTGTTTTTTTTTCCATAAGATATTTTGTTCGCTTATTCTGCAACCCTTTTATTTGTTGATGCGGTACTTGTCGCTTATCACTTGTTTCACACTCGCGTGGGCGCAGCCTTCGCGCATAGCAACAAGGCCGCTTGAGAAGGTTGGGGCCATGATATTTCGTCATATTACTTCAACTTTGCCACCTCACTCCTATCCACATAAAACATAAAAAACCCATTCACATTTAAACGCATCAAAACATCCGCAACTGCCGTCGTTGGCTTGAAATTTAAGCGTGTCTATGAATTTTGACTAAAACCGCCCCCGTTCTCCAAGATGTTGCCACAAAGTCGGCAGAAATTGGTTTTTGCCAATGCAGCAGCTGTTGGCTTTACGCCCCGCACCCCGCACCGCATCCGCTCGGCAAAACGGCGGAAAATAACATTACACGCATATGCTCATTGTTGCACACCCGAGGCTTATCTGTCAGTGGCGCCGCGCCAGCACCACCCACCGTAACACCAATAAAATTATTACAAAAACAAAGCAAGCGCGGCGCGGGGCGGGGCGCAGGTCGGAGCCGTAAGTACGGTGCTTTGACTGTAAATATAAACAATTGCGGCGAGTGAAGTTCGCACTGGCGGCGCTGGTGCAGGATAAGCGCTCCCCGACCCACTCACGCTGCACGCTGCAACGCCGGCGTGGCAAGTAAACCGGGATAAATATGTATGTAAATTGTTGTAATACACAATGCGAAATGAAATTGTTGTTTGCTCTCCAACCTTGTGTGGCTGCCTTCTTTTTGTGGCAATGATTGCATTTTGCGTTTTGCTCGCAGAAGTAACCAGTTCGGGACTGGGCGCCATTTACAGATAAGACGGGCAAACTAAGCTCGGCATTGCATGTTGATTTTCCATTCAGAACGTCTCTGAAATACTTTTGAGAGCGAAGAGCATATTTGTAAAAACATTATAAAAGTTACATTAGGCAGATGTAGACGGGGATTAGGAAAATATGAAAGAGTGCACTCTGTAAGTTACCTTTTCGTACTCGAAAGTTCCTTGGAAAATATAAAAAATCCACAGTGATACCTGAAATCTCCTTAATCTTAAAGAAATTAATTCTTAAAGAAGCTCAGAAATTTTCAACACAATAGGGTGTTTAACTATTAAAATAGTTGCCAAAATATGTTTTGTTGCCAGTGTTCGTTACCCAAAAATCTTCCTAAAATCCACTAATGATCCGAAAAATCCCCTAACATAAAATATAAATCTCCTAAACAATTCTTCCTCCTAAAAATTCTTGCAAAAGGCCAAAAATCTTCTAAATCTAGAAGGAAATCTCCTGATCTGGCAACACTGAAAAGCTAACGTGTTGAGTCTTTGAATAAAACTCTCAGGATTCAACGAGTAGCTTGCGGAAAATTGTCTGAATCTTGATCTGAGCTGAAAGCTTCAGTACTCGCAATAGAGTCATCGGGTTTTCACGTTTCAACGAAGGCCACACACTTAAATTTTGGAGAGTCTTAACAAGTCATTTCTTAACATGAAAGTGGCTTTTAAAAGAAACCAACTTGGTAAGTTTCAGAGAAGTGGGACCATCGAAGAATTGCTATCCATTAGTTAAAGCGTAAATGCACATTCATATCGCATTTAGCAGTTGCATCACATTCCGAATATTCTGCTACATATTTCCATCGGGGTACTCCTGCAAATAACCCCCTAGTCCATCCTTGGGCTACCTGTCACTTATATTGCGACCAACGAATGTGTATTTACAGTGTGAAAACGCCGAAGATCGTAAAAGTTATGGCAGATCTTATGTACAGTGATAAAATAAAATTAAAAGAAAAGACGCAAAATTAATTTTCATACATTTTCGTTCCCTTGTCCCAGCTCTGTCCGAGTAACAATGCCACCACTCAAATCCCTCCGATTGACCGGAGACAATAACCTCAGCTTGTCGCAATACACCCGCAACGCTCCACAAAAGACACACTTGCCCGCACTTGGCCGCTTTGCAGCCATCAGTATTTGATTTGTTGGGCGCGTGATGGAATAGATTTCATTGACAAACAACTGCGCACTCGCACTTTAATCAATACCCGCAACAAACCACAATTGACTCAGTCCACAACTTGCGTTCGACAGCCGTAAGCCGCCTTCGCCGAGGCTGTGGGACCCTAATAAAAATAACCGCGTTTGTGTGCGTTTTATAACCGCACAAATCGTGGCCACGCACCCTCAGAACAATTCAGCGGCACCGGGAGACGGGGGAATGGCGTGGAAGCCAAAGGGGCAACAAAGAAAAATTGCGTTATTTAAACGGTTCTGACATGACTTTTGCTGTAATCCGCAGCGCTGCTGTCGACGAGTGGTCGGCTGGTGGTGGGTGGGCGCTGGCCGTTTGTCTCCTCGGGGCATGTGCGAATTGCAGGTAATTACGGCAATAACTTCGCTGTAATCCCAATAAATTAAAGCAAATTAAGGTGTGGTGGCAATTGGCAATGGCACTCACAAAGTGCCTTTGTGCGCCGCTCAATGGGTGAGTGTTTGTCTGTCTGTTTGTCCGCGTCTATTTGGGCATGTGGAAGGGTGCGTTGCGGTGCTGGATGCAAACAATTTGCAATACTTAAGTACGAAAGTGTGGCTTAGCCCAAAGACGAATGCCACTTGAAGCAGACTGTGAATGAGTGACGGCGTGCGGAGCTGACGTTGGGGCGGAACAGGTGCCGCGTAACCTTACACCGCAATGTAGATAATGTTGGTAATTATGTCAAGTAGACAACTCCACGTGCATTCAGTCTAACTTCGAGAAGAGCTTCGACGACATTTTCCAGGTGCGTCTGTCGTAGCTCCTCCCTTTCGTTGCTACTGCTTCAAATTACACACACACGCAAGCACAGCACAGCGCGTTTGTAAAAAACCAAAATTCGATACACTTGCGTATCACATTCACCAGGAGCACAGCATTTTTCCGGCACACAAAACTCCCCAAACAAGCAACAACCCCCCACAGGCCCCCACCAACTTTCACCGACTTGGTTTTTCTTTTCACATCCTGCCTGTCTTTTGTGCTGCTCCGGGCTGCCCGTGGAACGTGCCGTAGCCATTTTCTAATATTTTCCGTTTCGCCGGCGTGCTCCACATTGCTGCCGCCTGCTGTGTGGCGCTGTGCGCCCATTCGAAAAGAACATGGCACGCGCCGTGTATTAGAAAAAAGCACACAACCGCTGCACTGGCGGCGAGTGTGGCAGCATCCGGTTATTTAATTTCTGCACTCATTTTGTGGAAATTAAACATTTCGGCGAAAATTTGCTTGTTGCCGCGGAAACGTTTACTTTTTATTTCCGGTTTTAGCGGAAGACGCGATAAAATTCGTTGATTTTTATCCGTGTTCTCAAATTAGTGTAGCCGGCGGTCAGCAACGACCAGTGGGCAAACAACGGAAGCGACTTTTCGTTTTGCGGCTTAGTTAGTACAGACGTAGTGTCCGCCCATGTGTGAGTGTGAAAATGTGAGTTGGCTATTTTGTTTGGGTCATTGGTTGAAATGCTGAAGAAAAAACGTATGCACGGGTTGGCGTTGATCGAACCCTTTTCACCCTACTCGCATGTTTCCAATCCCAATTTTGTTAAGAATTGTTAGTAAAAAACAAAAGCTTCGCTAATAAAAACTCTGAGCATTTTTTTACTCCTAACATGTTTGATGTATTTGTATTTATTTCAATATATTAAAAACAATTTTATTGAATTGTTTTGAGCCAGTTTGAAGCAAAGTGCTTTTCAAAATATGATGGTTCGAATTTTGGTTTAGTTCAAGGGGTCAAAAACCGGAATGGTTCGGTTCAGAACCAATTTATAGCGCCGGTAAAAAGTGTTGGTATGCAATGGTTACAACTTCGAATAACGGTTTTACCATAAGATTTCACTCTTCTATCAAAAATAAGCAATTAAATGAAACATTTGCATACAATTCATACTTAAAATTGAATAGAAAGTATAGTGCAGCTGCTTTTTAGTGTAGGGTGTTCAAGCCAATATACTTTGGTCAGAGATGCCATATTTGCAAAAGTTTATAAACAAGATTTAGCCATTAAATTTGCAAGATTTTTCATAATAATTAGATGTATAAAAATGTTCAACTAATAACACAACTGACATAACGAAATGGCCGCAAGTGGATTTTAATAGCAATGGGACAACTTTTGAATAAAATTATAATCTAAAAATTTTTCGAAAAGGAAGAATTTTATATAAAAGTTATCCACTAACTTTGTATGTTAAAACTGGCAGTTGGCAACATTAATTTCTGACCACAGCTCCACAGTTACTTTTACGAAAAGTCCTTTTCTCAACGCACACCGACAACCAGACACACACAATTTGCCACTTGTTTTCTAAATACACATTTAGATCTCGGCAAATTGTGCGCTATGTGCACATTTATATGGTCAATAATTTTTTACTATCTAAACTTTCGTTTTTACATTTTCGTCATAGCAGGCGTTCAGCGACAGCAGGCAGAAGGACCGGCACTTTTCCGGCCGCATTCACCGTGGCCCCAACGCCGAGTCCACTTGTGCTTTCACGAGTGGGCGTTGACGGTGGCATTTGTGCTGCTTGGCTGCTGGAGCTCGGCGTGCGTCTGCAATCTCGCAGCAGCAGCAGCAGCAGTAGGAGCCGATGCGGAGTTGGTGAACTTGGGGTTTGTGTCGAGCGCATTCCGCAAAATGGGGTTGTTTTGCTCCCGGTGGAAGCGGATAACAGAAAAGTTGTGGTGAACATGAAACTCACATATTCGCATATCCCAGCCATGCAGTCTGGCCGAGGGCGCCAGGGACGCTGCACACTTATTGCGAGCACAACAGATGGTTTCAATCGATAATGAAAGCCCGCTTTGCAAACCGACCGACAGCAAAAATCTGCTCTTTACAAATATGTTTCAGACAAAAAATTGTTTAAAGCTCAGCACTTTAAATACTTTAAATAAAAATGCGAAAAATTCGTTGAAGCCTGTAGACGCGGTGCCACAGTGAGAAGAGTTGCGAGCGAGGAACACCTTTTTAGTGTGCAACAATATTAAAAATGAAGTAGACAAGCGATCATGTTTCAGTACAGCTGCAGCTTCGGATCCATTTCAACCCTCTAAAACTGAAACTAATGAGCCATTGAAATTTGCAATTTTTGTTCATTTGCCCATTAACCCTCTAGTTCCCAAGAAGGCCTGTAGACATCCTAAGCTTAAAATAATTCTGTAAATTACATCTTATGATTTTTTAGCTGATTTTACACGTATGGAAAGGGAAATTTCCATTTTATAAAATAAATGTAGTCAGATAACGCTGCCACATGCACAACGGCAGTAATTGTAAGACAAAGTTGAAGTTTCGTGAGAAAGTAAGCAAATAATTATTTTTAAAATTGAAAATAAATGAAAATTTTTAAAATAAATTGAGAGCCTTAATAAAACTAAAAAAATTATTGGTGAGTAGCTGTTAATGTATTCTTTGAGAAAATAAAAGAAAATTATGAAAAAAAGTTGTTGCACTCCTCCTACCTAACCCAAACCCTAGAGTGCCTGGAGGCCTGCTTGGAATAAAAAGCCTAAATAATTACGGTCCTTGAAGATGTTTTTTTGCTATTTAAGCGAATCGATTATCGATTTGAACCGAAATATTGATACCACAATATAAAACAGATCATGTTACTGCAAAAATGTATACTTAGGCGTAGTCCGCGGAGGTAGATGAGAGAACTAGTCTCCCCTAGTCCTTTATTTCATGGAGTATATTTGCCTACATTTGTGTGAAAAGATAACAAGGCATTAAAAAAAATAAGAACCGCCATATAAATATGGGTACCCATACTGATTTTTTTAGTTTTCCTAGTTTATAAACCCCCCAAAAGCAGTGTATAAACTACCCCACGACACATTACCCCTCGCCTTTTATTTATGGTCTCTTACGTGTATGAACTGAAACTGCTACCCGTTATTTATGTTTACATATATTAAAAAAAAAATTAAACATTTAAATTAATCACAAAAAAAATCGCACACGCACTACAAAAGTGACACAACTTAAAATTTTTCATGCTCGGGTTTATGTGTTAATACTGAAAATACAATGCATAAATCTACCAATCAGCAAAAGCTCAGTATATTTTGTTGTTGTTAACTGTTGCAAAAATACAGTTAGGTCTCTCTTCATGTTAGAAGTTTGATGCTATTTGATCGCTGCAGCTCATACAAAAGTGTCCTAACTCAAATTGTGTCACTTTTGACGAAATAAATTTTTGTTAAAGTTAATTTTAAGCAAAATTCTGAAAATTTTTGTATATATTTTTAATTATTGAAATTAATTATGAATTTTCAAAATTTTTCTTTCAACTTTTTAACTGTCATTTATAATTATTAAATACAGAAAAAGTGGCATAACTTGAAATAATTCGGTAATTATTGAATTAAAATATCATCAAAACAGTCACAACTCAAAATTTTGGATTTTCTAGTGTAAAATTAAAAAAAAAATTCTTGCAACTTATCAGAAAGCATAATCTGTAAGGATTTTCTACTGAACGGTCTATACGTTATTTACAAAAAATGTTTATTTAGCTCAAAAACAGTTTTTTGCGTTTCCTGAAAAACCAAAAATTTTGAGTTGTGTCACTTTTGTTGTGCGTGTGCGAAATGTTCATATGGGATTTGTTTGGCTTTGTTTCCCAAGCACGCCTGTAGTCCTGCTACTTTCTGCACCCTCTATCACGCCTTCTAAAAACTTGGGAACTAGAGGGTTAAATCAGGTATTAGAAAAATTCAGACCGAAAAGGATTTTCCAGGCAATCGTTCAGGTGAAACGCATCAAAGGCCAAATTGCGTATCATTAGTCGGCAAATAACGCCGTTTAACTACAATAAAGTGGCTGCTATTTGAATTACGAGCCGCCGCGCCACAACTCGCGCAATCTCAAAATACTCAAACGACATAAATCAAACCGAAACACAACCAAAAACACCAGCAGCCAACAATAAAAAACAAAACAAAACCACACCAACCAACCGACCGAGCGAGCGATGCACCACCACATATGATGGATGCAATTTGGCGGCCGGGCTGACATTACAAATAAGTGTTATTATGACCGGCCCCGCTGCCAGACTTTGGCCGCAATCCGTCCTCGCGCGCCAGAGCATTGAAATCAAACCCGAACCGACGCGTACGCAAATGTGAGCCAAGCGAAAAAATAGAGCGAGCGAGCGAGCCATGATAATTTATTCACCCCGACAGAAAAGCGGACGAGCGTCAATGTGCTCCCTCCCCCTGGCAAGCTGACAAGCATTTGGCAGTTGTTTTTCGATGCTTCTCGTTGCAGAGAATATGTGAACCCGGCAAAAACAATAAATTATTACCGGCCGCCGCATTTATGGGCAATTTTGCATACCCACAGCGGTGGCGGCGGTGGCGGCGCTGCCGGCCAGATAAATAAATTGCAAAATTTGAGTGCACACGGTGAATTGGCGTTCATACATTGCGGGTTCATCAAAAAAAGTTTCAGGCTGAGTCTTTGTTTGCAACTCCACTTGTTAGCAGACTTTAGAATAGCTTCATCGAAGGCGCTACTTACTTGTAGGCGAACTCCAAATTGTCGCCGCATCCGCCCCACGTCCAGTCGTCGTGCAGCTGCTTGGGCCGCGAGCCACGCGAGCAGCCGCACGAGGCCAATTGGCCGTCGCGGCAGGCGCGTGCAATGAAGCTGGTCACCGTTGCGGCGGCGAGCGCGTGAATGAACGCCATCTCGGGCGAACCTGTGCGGGGAAGACACAAAGCGAAAAAATTATGAGTAACGACAAAGAAGGCGGAATTAATTAAAAGAATATTAAATAACGCAATGCGGAGGGAAAAAACCGTTAAATGTTGCACCAGACAGGGCGACACCAACGAAAAGTGTGTGCATCTTCAACGACCTACTTGTGCGCTATGAAACGGCTGCAAGTGTCAAAACAACTCAGTGTTGCCAGGTCAGAAGATTTCCCCCTAGAACTGTTTAGGAGAAATTTTAAGAGATTTATATTTTATGTTAGGGGATTTTTCGGATCCTTAGTGGATTTTTGGGAGATTTTTGGATAATGATGTATTGGGAACACTGGCAAATATTTTAATGGTCAAAGCACCGTATTTTCGTAAAAATTTGTAAGCTTAAAAAATGTAAGCTCGTTCTATCTCGTCTTCACTTACTGCTGTCACAATGAAATCCCGTAAAAAATGGCACTTTTTATTTAATTAATTTTTTATATGTTTTGTTTTTTATAAGTTTTTGTTGTTAAGCTGAAGATGAATAAAATTTGAGAATTTTAAAATGCCGTAATTTAAAACAAAAAAATTAAGAAGATGTTTTTTAACTTTTGGGAAAAAATTTCAGTATTTTTTTTTAATTTATGAGAAAGTCATTTCAGAAAGAAAGTAGTGATTTATATCTCCCCGATATAAAAACGATTCGATTTAATTTGTCGATCTTTGGCAGGTCGTTAATGTCGCCGAGCAGCAAAGTGTCATATGTAGTCTTATCGAATCGAAGACACGACACCGACCTGATTGATTAATTGATTATTTAATGAAAGCAGTTGGCAGTAATTTCTCCGTAGTCAGAAATCCTTTCATAAGAACCAACGGCGGTCGCTTGAGAAAAACAAAGTACATCTACCAAAAATCAACAACCATCTGTCTGTAGGGTATTTATTTTGACAGAAACGAGCTGCTGTCGGCTAATAAGTTCATTTAAGATGCCACAATTGGCAGACACCGCACAAGCTGTCAATGCCAACTGCTGCCACTGTCCGTGGCGACACTAATCAACTCGTCGTTGTGTTAACGCAGAATTAATAATGTCAATAATGTTGGCTGTGCCAAGCGACCCACCGAGCGACCCACATCAAGGCTGTTTAGCGCCGGGTCACCTCACCGCAAATGTTGTTATCAATGTAGCAAATCAATTTGCGCAAACATCAGCGCAAGTCATGCAAGTATCAACGACAAAAAGTGGCAAAAACTTTTATCAATGCGACACATTGACGAACGACTGCTCAAGCTTGGCTCGTCATTAATTGCGCTTCGTGAAGTTTCGAGACTTAAGCGCTGCCAGGCAAATGTGTCGCACAGCGTTGGGTAGATGACATGTAGATATGGTGTGCGTCAAGAAGGTTAGCATGAAGCTCGAGGTGGAAAACCCATGTAGACTACTTAAGTTGGCATTTGTCCAACCAACACGCTTTTCTTTTACTACTCCTCGCTTCGCTTTCGTGTTGCTCTTCTTGTTGCTTTGAGTTTTTCTTTCAATTTTTTTTTCGCTGTTTGCACGTCATGCTGACGTTGGCCAGCAACGCACACATCCTTTGGGCCGGCGAATTTATGGGTACACGAGTAAATGATTTCATATTCCATTTGTCGCAGCCAGTCATAATGACATCGATTTTGACTTATTTTGATGCGGTTGAATAAGTTTTAATGAAAAGTTGTTTTAAGCCGATTACAACGAGCATGAGTTATATCAGCCCAGACAAAGTCGCAACGAAAACGCGAGTGTCAGACCGAGAAAGGGGAGCTCAGCTTTGGATGCTTTCACAAAACATTTTATAGAATACGCAGAAATCGCTGATTTATTGCAGACTATGGAATTTTAAGAGGTTCGTTTTAAACGGTAAATTTTTAAATCATTCTTCGTGTCTTCTTGCAGTCACGAGAGGAAGCAAACGCGATTTTAGTTTCAGCTTCTCATTAAAGAATTTTTGAAACGCAGTTCGTTTTTTATAATTTCTCAAAAATATATATCAATTAAAATACGGCCTCCCCCAACTGAAAGGCTCGACCCCCTCAGCTCACTCTGTAGTGCTTTCCGCACCTTCAATACAAATGGCCATCAAACCATTTGCTGCTCAAGAGTTGTCGAATTTAATGCGCCAAAAGTTTCTCCAAATATTTTCAGCTACTTTGCAGCATTCAGGATTTCAATGCGACGGACGCTGGGCGGTGCGGTGGCTGAAGCCCCAAAGTTTAAAATTAATTATTCAAACATTTACCCTCTCAGTCGCATAAACGTTAACATTCAGGGAGATAAAATCACAATGATAGCACGTCCCCAATGACTGTTGTTGTTGTTGCACTGCTTTTAAACAACAAAACCAACAATGACAGTGTTCGCAGCGCCGTGGGCGATGTGGTGCGTGCCCCACGAAAATCTCGACGCGCTCGGATGTTGTGCGCGCGCCAATGTTGCATTAAATAATAAAATTCATATTAACTCGTTCGCATAACAATGGCGGCGAGCGCGGCATTTCAGTGAACTCCGGTGCCGGTTTCGTTGGCCGTGTTGCGCGTTAGACGCGGCGCTATATGCTGCCGTCGGTCGGTGCCACACAACACTTCTGGCAGCAATGTGTTTGTGTCTTTTGCGACTTTTGACTTCCTTTCGGGTTTATAGTCATTTGCCAACGTTGCCATTGCTGGTGCAGCTATTGTCGACAACACAGCAACGTTGTGTCAAATGTAGAGGAAGAAAGGTGCATAGAAAATTAGTCAGAATTCGACTTAAGAGTTTCGTCTTCGAGACCGCGTCTGATAAAACATATTGTTCCATACTTTGAAATCGCATCAGGGTAGCAGAAGCTTGGAAAAGGCTTTGAAGGTAGATATATGTGTATTCTACTAAGGTATTGTGTCCTGGCATTTCTTATGTTTTCGTGGCTAATGATAACGAACTGTAACGAATAAATCTTATTGATGTAATATCCGAGAAAGAAAGTTCAAATCAATTAGAACCAAAGGAAGAGGACACACAGGAACAGAACTACTAATGATACCATAGACACGAATGGCACCAGCCCCTGTTCCTCTTCGGCTTTCAAGTGGTCAGAGATGAAAGCAAATTATCGACATCATTGTCTACATGACATTATTCTCTACATCAGTGCGTATATTTAAATTCACAAATTTTAAGCTCGACGAACCCCAGTCTTGAGAATTTCGTACACTTGCGCCATGTTGTCTGTCCATCCGAATATTTGTCTGTCCATTTGCGCGTCAGGCTGCCACTTATTAGTGCATCACACGCTTCGTCTCACATGAAATTAAATTTAAGCGTATAAATCCCAGTACGTTAAATACTTTCAAAGAGTGTGTGTGTGTGTTTGGAATGGCTTGTGTGCCCCGTTTTAATGTAACCTCACCGAGATTTCATTGTAAGCGAGTGTTTTTTGGCTGATGCGAACATTGCCACCACCAGTGCAACCGCACAGCGACAGCGGCAGCCCACCACCCTGCTGCCGGTGGTGGGCACATCCACCTTTGTTTTGCAGTCACGAAATAATCCCAAAAAGACCAACAACAACAGCAGCAGCATTAACCCAAACATTCCAGCTGAAACTCATCTGCGGCGCTTTACGCGTACGAACGACGCTGACGCCGGTGCAGGGCCGGGACGCGCCACTAGACACGGCACGTTTGCAGCATTCGCCGAGTTCGCACTGTTGTTGTTGTGTAATAAATGCGCGTACTAATTTAACAATTTGTTGCGGTTTCAAGTTATGATGCCGATTGTAGTATTTATGCGTAGCCGCGTGGTACCCGCCGCCATTGCCGTCGCCGTACGTGCAATTGGGCGCGTTTTAGCGAGTTCGAGAAAGCACAAAGTGTCGGGGTGGATTTCCGTGTCGCGCCCCATGTTTACTCGTTTGCGGCGCAATGTGTGTTAGCGTGAAAAGACGCTCGGGACCCAGACACATCCGTTGCTCCTGCAATTTGTTACGCTCGTAAAAATTGTCGCAAAAATTTCCGTCGAGCCCATTTTGTGTGCTTAGGTTAAATGTATTCGTGCTGAACTTTTTACGCCGAAAAAATTTAGATTTTTTGTCGTTTTTTCTTCTTCTTTCATATTTTGATAGCCAAAAATTTCAATAAATGCTAAATGTGCCGCTGCTGCTGCTGCGCCGCGCGCTGCTCTAACTACCCGCTGCAATTCATCACTCAGACTCGGCCGACATTGGCCGTCGATGTTGACGAGCGCTCGTTGTGGCCGCCATCTGGCCAAGTGGAAATTGAGCCTCATTGAGCAGCTGACGGCATAGTAATGAACCTCGCACTCGCCCGCTGCGCAGATCTGTGTGTACATATTTGGATTCGGATTTGAACGCGATTCGATATGCAAAATCCATCAAACGCTGCGTCATTGAAAAATATCGAATTATTAACAGAACCACGAAAACCGCCGCACCCGCATTGCCGCTGTGCCAGTCGAAAGCGAAATTGCAGTTGGGCGATAGTCAAACAAGCTGATAAGGACATGAAAATGCGTTCCTTGCACGACGACCAGTGCGTTGTGGAGCTAAATTCAAGAACCAACCAAACTGTTCAGACAAAGCGCACAGCTGTTGCAGCCACTCAGCAGCGCACTGTCAGCCGCAATGATTGAAAACCTCGCACACACACACATTCGCACAGGCACACATGCTGCTCACACTCGGTGCCCACACTGTGATTTTTGACAGAATGTTTAAGGCTTAACCGCATCCACCAGCCGCTTGCAACTATTGACCGACACGAGGGCTTGACAGAGCGGTGCCGTGTTGTCTACACGTTGCCAAGATTTTTGTTTATACATTTGACATCGGAGCGAACAAGAGGTCTGATATGCCAAGAAGAAAAAAGAAAAAAAATTCGCAAAAACTTGTAGATGGGGTCCAGTAAATATTCTTAAAATTATCATCCTTAAGTCTTTCGACTCCGAATTTAATCCTGTGTCTCGATATTACTTTTTGCTATTTAATCATGAAATATTTACCTAAGAAGTGTGCACACGAAATTTAAAGTCACCACACACCTTTGTTGGAGTTCTAGAGTTAGTTTACAATTGAACAATTTTAGCTTAAACATAAATTTCTTTTATTCATATTTTTTAACTATAGAAAAATTATTTAATATTTATGGAAAAATACAAAATTATTACTTTTTGTTTTTATTTAAACATTATTAAAGAAACAGGGTTTTGATCAAACGCGCCCAATTCTTAGACTTCAATTAGAACACAAACTTTCCCTGATATCGCTGCAAATTCTTGGAAATTATTTTGGGAATAACAGTAAAATGTTTGTAAATGAATTCAGTTCTAAAAATATTAATTTGTTGTTGCCTACTTAAATTAAACCCGCAAATCAATCGTAGCTTTTGCTATAAGATGACAAATAGGTGGAGTGGCTCTCAGGCAACTTTGGAGTCGAAAGGGTTGAGCATCAAAACCAGATTAACCGCACTGCGTTGCCCAAAAATATACCTCAACTACTGTGTTGTTGGGTCAAATGGGCCCAATTAGAAAATATCATCAGAATCACGTGACAGGAAATTAAATTCGCTTTTATTAATTTTTTTCTTGTAGCTTAAGGATCTGTAACAATAAATTAATAAATAAATAAATAAATAAACCATAATGAAACAGAACAAAAATTATTTGGAATGAGTGCATTTTTCAGTTTTTGAAAATTTATGCAAAGGATGATTTTAGAGCCACCCATACATACAGCAAATTGGGTACACAGGATAAGTATTAACAACTCATCATCATTTCATCAACTCATCATCGTTTCTCTCAAAGTGCCAATAAACGATCTCAACTCACGTGTGACAAAATTTTTAATAGTTTAAATGTCTCTCACTTTATTTCAAACTCTGGTCTTGAAGTGGTCGGAGTATTGATTGCAAATTCCACTTTTTTGTTCATATTTATTAGAGTACATATCTCCCATTCTTAGAACACTACGGTTATTCCTTTTCAGAACCATATATCCAAAATTACTACGCTTAAACATGTTCAGGTGTCTCATTCTGGAAGTACTCAGCAGAGATTTGGTTCCCTTGATAAAATGTTTATATCCGTCTCCGCTGAGCTGTCCTTAAGAAGCTTTTTTGTCGAATACATTGCTCGCCTGTTTGTTGGCCGTTGATCACAAAACTTATTCGGTCTTTATTCACCACCACAATTCCTGACTTAGCTTCCTTGCTTCCCTCGTCCTGCATTTTTTACTTTGATAAAATTATCTCATGCTGGCATCGCCAAGTTTCCCTTCGAACGCATATCGATTGCATGCGCCAAGAAGTTAACTAGTCAAATTGATTGCAATCGCAAATAGCGCAACTGTCAGTTTTATTTGCGACCAACAAACTCTGCGGCTCTGGCACAAAACGCGCTCAATGCGTTCTTTACTTCGCACACATGTCCATAATTTCAACTGCTGTGTGTGTGATTGCGTACTTCTTATCCAAACAGATTTAATTAAAAAAGTCCAGCTCGCTCCTCCTTTTTTGCTCTTGTTTTTTGCTTCGCAGCTACCGCCACCACTTTCCTCGTTCCAACCCCCCGTCCCTGCTGCTGTTTTTGGTTTTGATTTTTCTGTTGTTGTTGACATTTTATTAAGGCAAAGGATATTGACCGCCGTTCAGTGTGCCACTGACATTTTTATGTAAATATTTGCCGTCCTGTTGACGTATAACATTATTTGCACGCATTCTCTCCGCTCGTTCGCCTCAGGGTTCTGTGCCTTGCTGAGTTTTTTTAGTTGTTGTTGGTATTGTGCGTGGTGGCCTGTGTGTGTGTGTGTGTGCGTACCCTGTGGGAAATCGGACTGGTCCAAGTCTAGTTTTTCAACTAGTCGCTTGACAGTCACATATGACCTCAGAATCGACTCGTTTCCTTGGAGCAAACTCACCCTTTTAACATGGCGGTGTCCTAGGCGAGGGTCAATTGTCCCCGTCTGCATCCATTTGCAACTAGTCCAAGGTTAGTCCGAAGCAACCAGTTGTCAAACCAGTTGAAAGCGACTAGTTTGCGAACTAGTTCATTTGGGGCTAGTTCTCTAACCAGTTGAATTTTATGTGGAAAATAAAGCAATACATTTTTAAAATAATTATTTTATTTTACAAATATTTAAAAATAATAACAAAAAATCATGGGGAATAAAAAAATTGT
The DNA here is from genome assembly GCA_963971225.1 of Melieria omissa. Taxonomy (NCBI): domain Eukaryota; kingdom Metazoa; phylum Arthropoda; class Insecta; order Diptera; family Ulidiidae; genus Melieria; species Melieria omissa. The sequence goes on along the minus strand of OZ020269.1, from coordinate 4,526,517 downwards.
TGGTGCATTCAAAGATGAACCTCGACTCGTTGACACACTTCGAAACTGTTTGGGGTTTGACGCAGTTCAACATCCTGACTTCGCCTGCAATTAATAAAAAAAGAAATAAATTAATAAATAATTACATAAACATAATTACATAAATTTATTAATACATACCATTCGACTGCTGCTGCAATTCGTTTCTTCACGCAACCACGCAAAATTCTAACTGAAATCATTCAAGACAAAACGTGCAAATCGAGCGAACTTCGAGTCATAGAAATAGAAAGAAAGAAACATTTATACGTTGTTGTTGTAACAAAAGCATCTCAAGATCAGCCGTAACAGAATAATGTTGAATCTTTCACCTCTGTTTCGTCTTTCGTTTCGTTTCGTATTTTCATGTTTCTTCTCGCCTATGAACGCGCACGCAGAACGTGAACGATTAGACGCGAACTCACCCACTTCTGTATCCGCTGACAGTCACTTGGACAACTAGTTGCCCAATTGACTACAAAAAACCAGTTGAAAGACCAATGAATTTTGGGAACTGGTTGTCTCAGGTCCGACAGGGTATTTATGCGTCTGTGTGATGATATCGGTTTTTTGTCGTGGTTTCACTTGACTGATGTCGCTGTTTTGCGTAGTTGTTGGTGGCCGCGTGGATGTAATTTGAGGGATTCGGCGTAAGTGAGCCAGCACTGCTTTATAAATATGTCAAATTTTGCAACGTCAGGGCTTGAATTTTAAGGAGAAGAGGTTTCAGCTTGGGAAAGTATTGAGTTGGCCGAAAAGTAATTTCACATTTCTTTGAGTAAATTGTTAGATGCTTTTATTAGTCAATTCAAAGTGACCTTTGTGATCTTTAGATGATGAAAAATGCTGACCTGCACACTAAAGAAATTCCACAATTCCACTTGAAAATAAAATGAGTCTGTGTTTTCGAGGGAGAGATTCGAATAAAAGTTGATAGCTTCTCAAACTTGATTCATCTTGGTGAAACCTTGTAAGACACTAAGTAAGTACCGAAAGTGTAAATTTATTATTAACTTAAATACCTTGGCACTCCTACACACAAATATTTGCAGATAAGATTGTAAACCAGAAAAGCCTCCTAGTATATTAATACTTTTCAGGCATTCAATTCGCCAATTTCTGCCGTATTATCGCTTCAACTTGCAAGCAATTAAAGCTGCTTAAATTAAGTAGGATCCCATCTCTCGGCCGCCACAAGCACATTTAACATGCCGTAACCATCCTAACCCGCACGTGAACATCACCGAAATCTAACCTCTTGATAAGCCTTTTCAATTTTCTATTATGCACTGTCGAGCAAATAGTACACAAGACACTCACTCCCATCGCCAGGAGAGCGAGTGGAGTACAGCTCTAATAACAATAAGTAAATTGCCCACTTTATGGTTGTTGCGCCAAGAAAGTTGGCAATCTTACGCTTTCACAAAGCGAATCCTGAAAATCGAAACTTTTAATTAATTTATCAAAGCCACCAGCCAGTTAGGTGCAGACAGAGCAGCGGGCTGGGGCCGGGGCACTCGTCAGGCGGACAGACAACATCTTAACAGCGTCAAATCAATTTGGATAGAACATTAAACCGCAGCAACGTGCCAAAGGTAGCACACGGCGTAGTCATTAAGACTGAAAGCCCGCACTGGCCCGCACCGCGTCCGCGCTCATCGACAGCAGCAGCGCAGGCCGCACGTGCAGATTGTACCGTCAGATAAGCGCAGCAACGTCGCTCTGGTGCGGGTTTTCTACACGTTCAAGTTTATTTGCCCCCGAAAAAGGGCAAACAATGCAGATTTTGCTGCTGCTGCTGTTGCTGACTGACTGACTGGCTGCCTGGTTTTGCTATTGTTTTTTGTTTTCGTACGCAACTTTGCAGACAGGAAATATTATTCATCATTTAATTAAGCCAAACCGACAGCCAGGCGGTGGAGCGAGTTGCTGGCTGCACTGTGAGCCCGCCGAGCGAGTTGTAAGCTAATGAAATTAGAATCGATTAGAGCAATTTACGAGAATGTTTTTCAGTTTTGAGACGATTGCAGCCGATAATGAAATTTGATAAATTGCACCCATTAAGGTGAATGAAGACATTTCAAAGCTTACCTAGGCCGGTCATGGGCCCGAAGACGGTGTTGTCCTCGGTGGTGGTGCAATTCCAGCGGCGGTTCTTGAACTGAAACTGGCATTCCTGCAACGAGTTGAGAAATTGTTTGAGGTTATTATTTTTGTTAAATAAATTCATAAAAATGTTTTGAAACTTTAAACTATCGAGTGATTAATATGAGCAACTTTTATATAAAACCACAATTTTGCAGTGAGCTGACTGTTGTTGCATTGAAACCAGCCGTCGGAAACTGCTCAAACTCGCATTAAATAGTAGTTAAATAGTAGTAGACGGCTACAGCGAAACTTGAATCCTTTAATCTCTGGTTGGCCATTTTTTGCTCGCTCGTCTGTACATAAATACATACATATATACATATTTAAACAAAGCACACACACAGCTGCAAATCACAGCTGCCGCAAATTATTTTCGAAAATTATTCAACGCAACGTAAGATTTAATGTTTTCACAGCAGCGTTTCCGCAAATATGGAAACATTGAATTTGATCAACTAATTTGAATTTAAATTTAAATTAAAATTTTCTAATTGAGCGCACAGCAGCCCAATGCGAATGCATCCAGCCGTTCATGCGGGCAGCGACTGCTGCGTGGCGTGCGTGCTGCACACACATACGCACGCACACGCACACACATAAACAATGCAATTACGGTTGCATGCCAAAGTGCAAAATTGCATTTGCCAAAAAGGTTCAACTCGAGTAGATATGTTTTTTTTTAAGCTCAAATCGCCGGGTGCGGGCGAGCGCAAAAAGAGGTTTTTCAATTTGAAACGCTTTGATACATTTGCCTGAGTGTGGGTGTGTGTGAGTGTGAGTGCCGAAAAGATATTTGAATGCACTTAATGCGGCACAATGGCGGCGCTGTCGTTCTTTTCATTTGCACAACACTTGCACATTAATTAAGCTCACCCGCCGCTTTGGCAAAGTGTGTGTTTTTCGCATCTTTGTAAATTGTTGCGCTCAAAAATATTTTACACCCTCATATTTGAATGGCACTTGCCACCCCTGGAAGCGTAAGCGCTCGTTGTGCGCGTTGTGAGTGGCCACTTGCATTTGATGTGCAAGTGTTGCCTGAAAATTGCAGGCATGCAACATGTCGCCGTGTTGCATGCAGCCACCACCGACCAACCGGCATCGTTCGTCTTACAGAAGCAGGTACATATGTACATTTCCTCACACATAACATATGAATGAACATACATATTTCATATTCGATTGTGTATTTTTGGTTTTAATATTAGAAGAATTTTGTCGAGAGCTGGAACTCTCTGCTGTCTTCTTGCTTTGAAAAACACTCAAGTGCCGCTCAAGTGAGAACAATTCGCAATACGAATTTTTGGCATTTTTTGGTGCAAGTGTAAAAATTGTTGATCGATCTATTACATCCTGGAAGCATCACCCATTTCCAAAATTTAATGTGAATTGCTTAGGGCCAACCAAAAGGCCAACAATATTTTACAAAGTAAGCAGCTAAAGAGATTCCGGACTCATTAATCAAAACCGCACACCAACGTTTTCGTTTGATTATTCTTGTTTTTCACATATCTCCCTTCCGCCCTGCTTCCCATTTTCGAAACGGTCAGTCAAAGGCCACTTACAAGCCGTCCATACCGAAAGTGGGCTGCTCATAATTTTGCGCAAATTTATGTATTTACCGGCATAAATTATACGTTTCTGTTTTTCAGCTCCATTGGCATATTAAATGTGCGCTTCAACCTCAAAATATTGCTTATGTGAATTGATTAGGATTTGCTCTTAAACAAGTATTGGGTTGAAAATATGCAGAAAATTAAAACAACGAAGAGAACGTAGAACTAACCCAAATTAAACGTTAGAGCTCTCCGTGCTCAACTACAGACTTCTGAAGACACTGGCAGGTTGTTTTAATCGAAATTTCTTTTCTTAGTTATCAATCCTTGATCTTATAGCCTTGAATTTTAGAATCTTGATTCTCAAGTTGTGATATCTATTACTGGTTCTTAGCTGGTTAATTTTTTTCATAAATGTTTTACCCTCGAACATTGATCCTTGATCTTGAATTCATTAATATTCGATCACTAATAATTATCATTTATTCCTTGTACTTGTAACATAGTTCTTAGTGTTTGAACCTTTTCTTACTATATCTTTAATCTTTTTTTTTGTTCAGGTATGGGCTTCAGATTCATTCCTCCTTCCGTTCTTTGCCCTGGTTTTTGTCTTAGTTGCAGACTTGGTTTGAGTCAAATTCCTGGTTTTCGTTTTGATCTTCTTTTCAGTCTTAATTTCGATCTTCGTCTGGGTGTTCTTCTTTGTCTTAATCCCAGTCCTACTGCCTATTTTGAGCTCCCCCTTCTCTTCCACGACCACCATCATTATTTCTATGGAAAGTTGCATGCAACAAATTTCCAGCTTTACTCTGTCAAAATTGCAAATTAATAGCCGTTTGGCAGCAACTGAGTAACGCATCCTTAACGGTCACATTGAAGTCGAAAAGTTATCAAATTCCCAACTGTGGCGCTTTTTCACATTCACTTTCTCTTTCCTGCGCCAACCACCCAGACGCTTCTCCGAGCCAAGACAAAGTCAGCCATTATAATCACATTAAATTTGTCCATGCGACACAGAGTAATTACAAATTCGGTTGTAATTGTTTTCATATTTGCACGCAAGCGCCGCCAACTCATCAGCTCTAAATTTACAAATACATAGATACTCAAACACGCACGTGCTCGCGCACACGCACACCCCCGCACGCATACACAGATTATGTGGGTATTTAACGGCATTCGGCGTAAATTCTGCTGCAAATTGGCAGCATAATTGAATTTTAACCCTTAGTAGCGCAACTGAAACAACAACAATTCAACCCAGCAACAAATAAGGACGTAGACAATTCCGCAGACGCACACACATACTCGGCGACAATACTTGGCGTCGTTGCTGGCCGCATTGTTGCTGGGCATTGTTTCCATGTGGCGGCTGCTTGACGATATCCTCGTATGACTAAGTTGCTCGGAGTTTGATCTTGATTTGGATATTGATTGGCATGGAGTGCCGACTTCCAGCAAAGTACGCTCCATGTACAACACAAACTAGCTTCAGCCAGTACGTAGTCAAGTGCGAGTGAACGCATTTTGTTGCATGCAATTAAATTTCAATTTGATGTCGTGCGACCACACAATGAGATAAGGCAGCAACTAGCACGCATGCTGCTCACCTTTAATGTGGCAACAAATTCCGCACACGACAATTCAATATCCGCTGAAGACTTTGCACAATCGGTTCAGTTGTCGACTGGTGCAATACATGAACTCGTTTAATGAGCGAAACATTTTGCAACAAAAAACATTTCATGTGAGAACATCGAGTTTGATTTTAAATTTTTCATATGGCTATAAATATCACTATGTGGCATCCCTACTTTAAACAACATTTCAACTCAAAAGCAATATATGAAAGCTTTCCATAGAGGTGAAGTTGTTGCCAAGTGGTTGTCCGAATCAGTGCAAAGATGAAAACATATCGACTAAAGATATCGGAGCCAGCATTATAAGCATTCGCATTTATCTCGATCTACTCGCCATTGTTTCACATCCTGTTGTGCTCGGCATTGAAATCCCCTGCAGCTCATCGCCGGCCACTTTAGTGTAAATGCGGTTTTAACTTTCGCTCACCACACGAACTGCACTCATTCTTATTTGTCAACAATGTGGTTAGCATTTGTAAACAATTCGGCCAATTCTGCTGTGCTGGGTAATCATTTAAAATTGCCGCCGCCATGTAACCACTAAACGCTTGCTCACTGCCCGCAATTTCCTCTAATGAAATGTTTATTTGGTCAAGTGTGCCCGATGTGTGGCTGAGAGTGTGTGCGTGTGTTGACTGCTGTTCGAATATGTGTAATTTATTCATTTTTAATAACCTCATAAAAAGCCACCGCAGCAAACAAAAACTCTTTGCCCTCCTCCTCCTTCACGACCGTCATCGGCCACCAGGCGCTGTGTTTATTGTTTCAACTTGTTGTTTATTGTTCTTGTTCACAGCACACACTTGTCCACTTTATATTCTAATGGCTCCGACCAGACCGACCAGTCGTATATCAAATGCCCACCGCAAAAACTTTCCCGACTGGTTGTTGGCTACTGGACGATTTGTCACTTCCCGAGGACTTCACGACTCTTGGGCCGACGCGCTGTGCAGTTGTTATGCGTGCGTTCTGGTTGCTTTTGTTGCGTGTTTCTCGTTGCTTCGTCGTTGCACTGTTGCGTCGTTGATTGTTGTCGTGTTGTTATGACATTTTAATGCTTTTATTATGTAGTTGTATCATAAAAATTACTTTACGACTCAAAATCACGTTGCTGGATTCTCGAGTTTTAACAACAACAACAGCAACATTGTTATGTAGAAATTAAGCGAATAGTCAAAGTTGCTGTTTGATGTAAATTGAGTAAATTGATAATTCTTGGGAAATGTCAACTTTGTTTTCAATTGTTTTTTCGATATGGCAAATGTGAATAGAATGTGGAGGTTTTTCCAATAAAAACGAAATTTTAGTTTAGCTGCTTTGCCATCAGGAAAGACAGATTCGAGCTGAATGAAGAATTGCACATTGAGGGAGAAATGTGCAGACTTCTGCTTTAACTTTGGTGACATCGCAAGAGCGGCGAAAACCACTGTCAGAGCTGGATTTAAGATCTTTTTTTTAATTATTCAACAGAGAACTGACTTCTGTAATGTAAGAAAGAAGTAGTGGTGTGTGTTCTGCTAGACTGAAGATCATTTTTGAAATCATTCAAAAGCATCGTTTCTCATAGCTCAATGGAACAACGAAAGTCAGTCAGGTCAGTATTCTAGACTTCAATCGTGTTGGGTTAGATTAAGCAGAAGTTTCAGTGGAGTTTAAATAAAAAAAATTTCTAAGAACAGACAAATTTAAACAGTTTGATAATTGTCAACTTTTGCTTACATGGAGTTTCAGATCTGCAAGTTAATAGTTTCTGTGAACTGAAGACGAGAATTAAACAATGACACAAGAGACGAACGTTCAGTCAGATGGGGTTGCTGAGTAAAATTATAAAGATATACGGTTCTGCATAGAGCCATTAAATTCTCAGAATAAGAATGGAATGACAAAAAACTCAAATATCCAAGAACAAAACATTTACTTCCCTCTTCACTCGAATTACTTTATTTGAGAAATAACTTAGTTCCTTCAGTCGTAAAAGCAAAAAGCTGAAACCAACTAAGCACCTGAACATTGCTCGGTTATTAGTTGCCTGAATAAATGTAAAAGTCATTCTTTTGGCAATTTTCATTTAATTTTGAATTTTCACTGCGACACTGCCCGTTTGAGTCGAGACAAAATTCAACGAAGGAAATAGCTTCTTCTTTTTTTGGCGAAATCCCAAAAAGCGCAAATAACCAAAAGCAGGACAATGCACAGGGCACAGGTTAAGGTTAGAGAGTGCCACCAGACCAGATAGCGGCTGGCACCTGGGGCCACTGCGCCCGAAACGAGACCGACCACACTGCGAGCAGCAAATTTATCAGCGGCAGCATCTTTGTCGAGGCCGAAATAAAAGCGCAAGCTGCCGGCAAAAAATGAAAATATTATAAAAAATGAAATTACTTTTAGTTTTATTACACCACTAAACCACCAAAGAGGAAATTTTATAAACCAACAAGACCAAAGCGAGCACAAACCGGCAGCGGAACAAAGAGAAAAACGTACACAGATTTACTTTTACTGGCGCACACAAAGCGAAAACAATGCGTGCGTGTGGATGGGTGTGGTGGTGTTGGTGTTGGTGTTTGCTGCCCTTACATGCATTTGAACGTATTTTCATATTTCACTGCACCGGCTGCAATTCAGGCTGTCGGCCGACGCAGCGCAAGAAAGTGAGCGCAGCTGCAACACGCTTCGAGTGAAATATGTGGCAAACCAAACAAAAACAAATCAGAAAAATATGTGAAAAGCAGCACACACCCACACGCACACAATCAGAACACAGTGGTACAGTGGCGCGGGGTTCCACGTTTCAATGGCGACCAAGAAGGATATCCGCCTTTTGAAGCAGCTGCAATGCCTCGGCAACAACTCAAATGAATGAACGAATGCATTTCCACTTCTGTGCCACGCTGCGGCGTTCGCGCTTTGTGCGACTCAGCCCGGAGCCGTGCGGCACGTGTCGCCCACCGTTGCCAGTGTTTGGCGCTGGTGGCCTCAAACAGTTAAGTCAAATGTCAATATGGGATCGGCCGGAATATTCCTTATTAAAAAACCATTTTGAGGACGGCAAAGAATATTTTGTATGTATGTATTTGCAATCACAACTTTTGAGGCATTTGAAACCATATTTACTATACAAAAAGGTTTCCAAGATACTCGTAGAGATATTTAAGAGGTGTTTGAACCTCCAAATCCCCTTGCGTACGTTACTGTTCCAATGGTTTTACCAGATTCTTACATTAACGCCATGTAAAATTTTGACAAAAAGCTATCAAAAAATACTAAGTACCTGAGTGTCCATGCAATTGTTTACTCCGGAACACTGCTTTAAAATTCACTCATCACCTGTTAGCTCGTTTTGGTCAACCATTTAATAATTATTATAATAATTTAATAATTGACTGGCACGATAGCCCGCTTACGGGAGACTAAGGCCCAGCTTTCCGCAACCACCCGTGTTGTGTGTGTGAATTTGTACGCGGGTGGAAGGGACCTACAGTTTTATGCCGGTTCCGAACCGCAGGTTGGGAACTCTTTCATAAGCAATTGTTACTCTCAGAGGTTTGCCATTTCCAGCTGAGAGGACAGCCACGAAAAGAGAAAACGAGTTTTCCCGTAATTTTTTTTTTAGGTGTTATTACAGGCAGTATTTGAACCTGGGTCGCTGCCTTCGACTCGCGGTCCAACGCGCAACTAACTAACTGAGCCACGGCGGCTGTCATTTGGCATTCCATATTTCGCTAGAATATTCACGTTCTTTACATTTGCATTTCTTCAATCATTCGGTATTTTGAGTTGTTTACATAATTGTCTACTTCGGGAATATAGTTGGAGTGCTCTGTCTGCTTTTTATACAAAAATTAAATGCAAAATATTGTATGAAAACAAATCCATCAAATTCTCTACATCACAAAATCCTGAAGTCAACTTGAGATGTGTCCGCATTCGCTGCTAGAGCAACACTTGGGTCAGAAAGAGCTCATAATGTTGTTTTAAGTCAGTTTATCTACATGACTATGTAAACAATTCGGTAGCAAACCTTATTTCGCTACTTGGGTGGCAGCTCAAGCGCGCACTAGTTTCATTTCCGGTAATGTCAGTTTTCAACTGCCACTGCGTTGCTCCCGGGCCCTCGGCGGACCCACTAACTGCCATTCTACAGCGCCGGCCGCCGCTTGAGTGCAGCACGCAGATTCGCTGTAAACATTCGCCGAGATGTTGTGATGTTATCTGCAAATGCATAAAAACGCCTCACACTCTGACAGCGACCGCCAGCCAGCCAGCCAGTCCGCCGGCCATTATAAATGTACGCTTGGTCGCGCAGCTCAGCACAGCGCACGGAGGGCGTTTGTGTGGCTGGAACTTGGTCACCTTTCACGCCGCTCAGCGTTGCAGCGCGGCTGCTGCCGGATCGCTGCATTGCCTGGCCCACTTTTCACTTTTGGCAAAGTGTCAGTTGTGAGTTTTTATTTGCCTTGCTTTGTTTACCTTTTCCACTTGCTTACCGCTTTTCATTATGCTTTTCATTTTTCCGCCACATTTCTTTTCTCCTCTCTGCTACTTGCTGGCAGCGTTTTTGCGAGCGGACGAACCTCTTAAATGACGCCATTTATGGCGTTGCAGTAATACGCGCCGCCGCACTTCACATTTCGCATTTCGCTGGCGTCAGAGTTGCCATTATTTCGTGCGGCCGGCGCCCGGTGCAGTTGACTGACAATGTCCGCTCGTGCATAAATTATGCTAACATCGTTGACCACATTCCGCCTCGAGGCTTTCATTCCACTTTTCGCCTGCTTCGCTTTTATCGCTTTCGCTTCCTGCTGCTGGTTCGGTTGGCCGTTTCCGCCTTCTAATTAACCACAAAGTGCAGAATTTAATATTCATACTCGGCAGCTTTCGCCGTTTTTTTTGCGACCCAGCTTATCTGCTGCGTCCCGCATATCGCCGGGCATCGTGCGGACTGCACTTTTCAAGGTGAACTCTGCACTGGTCGCATGAGCGACTAATGATTTTGTTTTCAATTAAGCTCGGCCATTCATTTGGTCGCGCAGCTTTGTGCTGGGCTTTTGTCCGGTTGACATTGAGGCGGCGTGCGCTTTGTGCGAATTGTTTGAGTTGGCTGTGGTTGCGGGCCTGCAGCTAATCGTCCGTCAGACGTATGAATACAAATCGCCTAATTACACACAAAATGAATAACTGCTGGCAAGTGCGCCAGTTGGCTCTTAAGCACAAAGGACATGAACGGGATTACTTTGACTGGCGCTCGAAAATATGATAGAAAATTGTAATGGGGGCGTTTGAGCGTTTGAATAGTGCAACGATTTTTGATTGTAGGTGAGATTGGAGCAGCCCATTGTGAGCCAAGATGACTTGTTCACTAAGATTTCCAGTGATTGTCTGAACACTCAACAAGCAGGAGGATTTCTAGAATAGCAGACAAAAATTGCGCAATTCCGATTTGATGGAAACTAGTGTCATTAGTTTCCTTTCATAATTTGGAATACTGTATTTTGCCATAAAATTCAGTGAGGAAAGTAGGTTGTGGGCAAACACGGATCTGAGTGCTGGACCTAACTTTTATAAAAAAAAAAACCTTTGACCCAACTGGTGCAACAATCAATTTCTTCCGTATTCGCAGTAGACACGGCTCACAATCTGAACTGGTGTGAAGACTGAACTGGTGTTGATGAACCCAATTTACTATATATTATTCTGATGGCTGATCTGTTTGTAGCGAACACTGGTTATTTGACATGTTGAAGAGAATCTGACTGGTTTTATTGGACCTGATACATTCTGCCCAAATATTTGATGCAGCATCTACACTCTCTACATAGATTTGGTAAATTTCACCCTGGCATACCAATCTTGTTTCCTAACTGCTTGCAACAATCAACATTAGCATCCCAGTGTTAAAGAATAACAATTGCAAAGAAACACCAGACACGTTTGGTTCGGTCCGATAAAACGCAGTGCCATGTAAAAATGTCAAAAATCATGTGTAGAAATTTGAAAAATTGTCTGCAATATGTTAGGGGCCCTCGAGCTTAAATCTTCTTAAGAACAATCGTCACGAAAGAAGTGCTCTGCGTCGCCGCTGGACAGACTTGTAAAGTGCGGGGCGCCCACTGCGCAGAAATGGGCTTTCAATGTGCCCGCCCACCTCAGTGTCGTGTTTTATGCGCGCATGCAATATGCAAATATCGCCAATCAATCATTTGCAGTAGCGACAACAACAACGCGCCATTTCTCGCTGCAATCACAGTAAAAGGCAGCGCGGTCGCCATTAACATAAAATAACAAAAGCTGCAGATGACACATTGCGCACCCCGAGGTGAGACAGCCTTGGGCGAGAGTTGGGAAGAAGGGGCTGAGGAAAAAGGGCCGTCGCAGTAGAGTCAAATATCAGACGCTCCACACACTCGGCACATAAGTGGTCGAAAGAATGCGTGGAGTGAAGGGCGAGCGAGCTAATTACAAATGCGTACAAGTTGCACGTCCCCAGCGCATGCGGAATGGCTGCAGCGGCCAACTGCTGTTAGCTGCACTTCAAATCCCTCAAGCAGTCAGTACGGCAGTCAGTCAAACGCATGACGAAATGTGTATTCGCGTGCAATGTCAGAGCGGACGAGCCAGAACGGGGGCCCAGCACATGCAACGAATCCATCACGCGCCGTGCACCGTACTGCAGCACCCGCGTCGACCGGCTGGCAGCGCAAAATATGTGGAATTCCCCCCCATGGCTGGACGGATATCAGACGCCAATTTTGCGCTGCTAACTACTAGCAACGAAATGTTCCACACGCCCGCACGCTGACAGGATGGGCGGCCCGCGCTGGCCACGATAAGCGCGAAATTATGATTCATTGGATTGGGCATAATTTCCCAATTGAATTAATTCGCCAATGCCGAGTTCATAATGGACGCGTTGCCACAGCGAGCGGGTAGCGCACATATGCCTGGGAGACGCCAATTGTGCCGCAAAGGACGGCAGCGAACGTGAGTGGCATCCGAGCAAGCAACGGGAGCGCCAGGCAATAAGCCAACGCCATGACACTGTGATTTATGGTCCGGCCTGAGGAGGGCACCGCCTGCACTTCTTCATGTCTTCTAGAGTTCTGCGGCAAGCAACCTAAGTTGCCTATACCTCAAAGATCAGAAGTTCGATTTTAATTACCCATAAATATTTATGTATCCCATAAAATTCTTCTGAGAGAGCTTCTAGAAGAGAGAGAGCACGTAGAAGACTCCTCATCTGACTATTAAATATGTATGTTACCTGTATGGCGGCGCGTGCCCCTCGACTGATGGCAGGCATGACACTGGTGTGCAGCACGCACTGCTTCTTCTGGCCGTAGGACAGTCCGTCGACATGGTAACAATTGTCCGGATTGAGGTCGACTGGCTCGGAGTACGCCGCCACCGTCGGAGTAGGCGTGGTGGCATTCGCCGCAAACATGCCGAACTGGTCGGCGCTCGAGATGAGAAAGTCGCGGCCCGCCGACGCCACCGCAGCGTCCCGCTCGAAGTAGCTGGCGCCGTACTTGGCGGCGAATTTGTCGTTGTTGCCGCTGCGCCGGCCCTGCAAGCCGCCGCCAATGTTTCGTCGCCGGTGGTGCGAGCGCCGGGATCGCGACAGTACTTGCAGCTCAGCCTCGTCGGCGTGTGGCTGCGTTTCGTTGTGCGGAATTTTGAACGAGTCCGGTATTTCGATGGAGACCGCAAAGCGCTTCGTGTTGTTGAGCGTTTGAATGTATGGCTCGTAGTGCGGCTTGAGGTACTCGCTCTGCTCGCGCAGCAGCTGCTCGCGGTCGCGCTGTCGCTGCAGCTCCTCGCGCTTGCGCTGGCGAATGCACTTCGGCGAGTCCGGATTGCGTATGCAGGGCGGCCGCTTCGTGGGGCGTTTGGTGGTCGTGCTGGTGCTCGGCGTCATGGGCGTGGTCGAGGTGGTGGTGGCGGCGGTGCTCGGCGTAGGCTTGCCGAATTCGCGCCGCCGCAGCAGCATGCCGTCGCCGGAGCCTTTGTTGGGATCGTTGCGCGTTGCATGCGAGGTCTGGTCGTTGAGCAGCAGCACCTGCGGCACGATGGTGATTTTCTCGCGCGGGTTCGTGCCAGGCGGCGACATGAACACCGACATGCCGCCATCGTCGTCGTCGTTGTGGTAGTAGCCGCCGAACGGTTGTCCGCCCAGAATCTTTGCTCCGCCCGCGGTGGGCATCCGGCGTGTGGGCGGCGGTACGGGCGCGGAGTACTGAAATATCGAACGGAGCGGACGCATCGTGGTGGTGGTGCTTGTGCTCGGCTTCTGCTTGTCCTTCTGCAGACTGGGGAAGACGACGAACTTCGACTGGAAGTTGCTGTCGTGCTTGGTGAGGTTCTGCAGGAAGAGAATGTGCTTCTTCAGGTCGTCGATGTTGGAGGCAAACTCCGGCGTGGGCGGCGTGGTGGCACGTTTCGTTGTGGTGCTGGCTCGTGTCGTGGTGGTGGTACGATGCGTTGTCGTGGGTATGCGCGGATCCGGCGAGGCGTTCTTCAGCGCCATTGGCACAATGAACTTGCGGTCCTCGTCCGTCAGGCTGGCGGGCAGGCCGTTCTCGTCGGTGTCCTCGTCGAGCAGTATGATCTGCTTCTGATCCATCTCCTCCTGTATGGGGTGTATGCGGCGCTGCATGGTGACACCGGCGGACCGGCCGCCCTTGGACGAGCTGGGCAACTTCTTGGTAAGGTCCGCCTTGACGAATCCCGTGGCAGAATCGCGCAGGTCGACGGGCTTGATGAACGTGCCTAGCTTGCGCAGGCCCTCCTGATGCATTAGCGCCTGTTCGTCTTTGGTGATATTCAGCGGGACGCTGTTGTTGGCCAGCACCTCCAGCTCGTTGCTGAACTCGATGAAGGGCGACTTGATGCCGAGGCAGCTGAAACGACATAAACACATTGATTTATATAGCAAAGATTGACAAAGTGCGCATGTGGGTCTCGAATCGTGGTTACTATTTAAGGCGAAAAAGATGTTAAGTTGCTTTCAAATGTGTTTCCGTCTTCTAGAGCTCAGTCGAAAAGTACACACACAATAATTTGAAATGTGAAACTGTTTCATTAATTACAAGAAATCGAAACCATTCAAAATTCTACAAAAACAATTTGTAATCTCGAAATGCTGCGCCCCGAAAATTTCAATTTTCAAATGCACAGCCGAAAACAATGTTCCAGCTCCACAACTGAAAAAAATGAATGCATGCTTTTGTTGTCCCCTCCCTCCCTTACCCCCCCCAACACTCGCCCGCATCGCATTGTGGCGCAGCTCAGATAACCGAACGGCAACAAAAGCGTCAATACAAATGTCAGCGTCAGAACTTCATTTCCTCTCTGGCGTAGCTAACCGAACCCGAAGCAGCGCAGACAAAATCACAAAAACAAAGCGCATTTTGAGAAATTGACAACTTAAACGCATTGACAAGCCAAACAAGACAACACAACGCAACGCCAGACAGCACAAAGAGCGCTCGACAAGCCAGACAAATGCTTTCCAATGCGTGAATGTCAGCGTGGAATGTCAGATGGAAGAATCGAAATATTAAAAATCGTATCGAAAGAATCAATTCACCAGCTGACAGTCGCACAAAACAAAAGCCAAAAGTTCAAGAAAACTTTTCAGCTTTGCCGTGGGGGAGAGAGTCAGACAAACAGCCTGCCAGCCAGCCAAGTAGACGTGAACAGCGGTCGGCCAGCGACGCACCGCAAAGTGACTGCCGACAGTTATCAACGGCGCTGAGCACAAATTGCATTCTTATCGGCAGATACGTCCAAGAGACATAATGAGCACAATAGAAAAAACGTATCGGTTTCCGGGCCTAATGCATAGTTGGGCGTCTTGGCGTACCGAACCTGTGATTAGGTTGTGGCCACAATTAGTTCGGACAACGTCGGCCGACAATGCGCTTCGAGCGTTGGTTAATGAAATGCATTGGTGATCGTTGTGAAAGAGGTTTTCAAAGCAGATAACATAATGAAAATTGAGATCTTTATAAAATTATTAAGAAAAATCAAACAAAGCGACCAAATTAATGGCTATGGCGCCAGTTATTTATTAAAATTTTATACAAAAAACAAAAACCAAAGTCATCTCGAGAGCAACGTTAGAGCAACCGGTTTTTTGAATTCAATTGTATTTTTATTTCAGAACAAATAATAAGATATTTTTCAAGTGAATTGTACAGTTTTTGGCATCATCCTTAAAAAACATAAATTTGTTTAATACACCGTTCCAAACTACTTAAAACAATAATCACCCAGCCTTAATGCCAGTATTTTTCAATATATCGTTTTTATTTTTATTTTATTCCCAAAAATTCACGATTTTCTCACAATTCGAATGCACAATTCACTATTACAGATTTGCAACAAATGTTCAATTTAATACTGCTGCTAACAAAGTCCCGTTATCGTGCTCACCCACGGCACATAACCTCACAAATACCATTAAAAATACTGTGGGATAAACAAGCTAAGCAAACAAGAAAACAAAAAGTGTTTGGAAACTATTTTAGTACGTCTTACATCCATTTAAACATGAAAATTTAGATTTTTCGGAAGCGTGCTAATTGCTTCACCACCCACTGTAAAATTAAAAAGTGCCAAGCCCTCAAAAATGTCCAATACAAGAAGACATTTTGGAAGTAAATAGATGAAAACTCATCACCCAGGCACAAGCAACCGGTTCATAACAGAACGTTGGAATAAGACGATTATTTGCTACACAGGAACTGAAGATTGGAGAAACCGTTTATAGATTATCCACCTGTATTACCAAATCAATACAATTTAAAATTTCCCCAAATTTTCTAGTTAGATATATCAGTTCGCTAGTTATGCTGGATCTGGTTTGACGTTGTGGCTTAACACAACGATCAGCTTTTGCTGTTTCCTGTGCTGGGAAGAAAACTTTTCGCACCAGTAATTTTTGAACATTATCTGGGACTTGTATATCCCCGCAGTATTGAAAGGGTTAAAATAAAGTATGAGCTCTACTGGCTATGACATTGGGTTAGGTCAAGTCGAGACCCTTGGACAGACTCTCATTTTTGAAAGACGGCTCTATATTATAAAAACTATAGTATCAATGAGTGGACCGATACCTCTGCGGCCGCACAATTCTCGTTAAATATTTGTGTTTCATTGTACTCGCAACTGTTCATAAGTATTCTTACGCTTTTTATCGCAATTCCGAGCGCAGTTCGGCGCAAGCAAAAGTTTGTTTATTAATTAACACACAACTTAAGTCGAGCTTAAAGCAGCCGCAAACGTCAATCAATGCCGCCAATTCAGTGTCATAACGAACGTCGAGAGCGAAGCAGCGAGCGCGAATATTTACTCCGAACAAGGCGCACATATAGTTAAAATAAGACCGCCAAAAAACGCTCCCACAAAGCGCAATAAATCGAATCAGAATGCGAGCCGTGTTCATTGTGCTCGGCGTGAGTGGGCTGCTCTGCGCTCACTACGTCAATGCGGCGACCAAAGTCGACAGCCACAACGCTATATGGGGCGCACGTGGCTCCCGCGACGTTCTGCTCAAACGCGAAACACTCAAACAAACATTCAAGCCGCTGCGCGTTGTCTCGACCGATTTCGAATTTCGCCAAAAGGTTCGTTGATAGCAGAGATTAACTTGTTGTTAAAGTTGCTATTTAATGAGTGTGAGTCTACTTGCAGCCGGATCGCTTGGGTATGCAGCGCACCATTACCCAAATTGTGGCGACCGATCAGTACACCGACGGCGATGGCGGCCATGCGACGCTGACGAGCGGCGGCCCGGGCTTGGACTTTGCGGTGGTGCACGTCAGAAGCCAGCGCGGCCATGGCTATCACTTTGTCGTTGACATTTACGGACAGTGAAGAGTTGTGAGAAGTAGAAGATCGACCGAGTCGAACAGCCTCAAGTAACCGGAATGAAGATGCTCTCAGCTTTATTTACCACAGCGTTTTAGGTGGCACCACGTGACCTTTCAGAATACATTGTACACTATATTATTTAGTTAAATGTAGAGCTGTTTTTTTAGAAATTAAAAACAAATATAAAGAAAATGTAAAGACGTCTCTACTATGGAAAATCGCTGTTGCAGGGATTCCCGCAAAATTGGAAGACAGCTGATGAGGCACTCACACAAAAACTACATAGGAAATGTAAAACTTACGACCTGCGGGATTCCCCTTCACTAAACAAGTGACTGAGTAAAACGTAGTTGGTGTGGCGACGTTGCAGTTGCTGAGCGCAAAACACTTGGATCTGGTCGGCATATCGCAGAGCACTCTGTGCCAGACCTCTGACCACTTCTGAGGCGATGCGTAGAAAGACCAGTTTTTGTTTATTGCACTGGATTTTCCAGAAGCAGCTGTTACAAGCTACACAGCACCGATGTGCTGATAAGTGATTGACTTATCAGCGCCGATTAGATGAGTTTGCAGATTCGTAGAACAATTAAAGCGAGTATAATAAACGACTTATGGTTTGGTTGATTGAAATCATTCTCAGGACCTGTTGACGGAAATTGCATATTTTCCTTCTTTTTTCAACTTTAAGGGGACCCGGTGGTCTAGAAATTAAAAAAATCGATTTTTTTTTTGATATTTCGAAAGTATAGTATCTTAAGAATGTAAGAGTGAACTTTTCATGCGGAAATTCCCAATATTATAGCTTCTACAGCCCATTAAGGGGACCTGGTGGTCTAGAAATTTCAAAAAATTCAAACTTTAAACTCATTTATCTCGAAACGACTTTTTTCGGCACGCCGCGGATGAAAACAAAAAAACTATTTAACCGAATCACTTGAAATTTGGATATGTTGTTCACAACATGTATGACTATCGTCGGAACTATAATCATAATTTTATTTAAATAATTTCTTATTGTTTACACTAAAAAACTAGTGAAAAAAGACCAGATTTTACGAACTTTTTTTCAAAAGCGCACCATTTTGTCAATTTTTAATGTTTTCGATTTGTTCTAGTTCCGACCATAACTGCACTCTTTCTGATTAAGAGTTTTCTTGAATTTTGTGTTTCAGATGAGTAGAAGTCTCGAAATCACGTACGCCGTCCGGGTCCGATTTTTCGAGAGGGTCACCTTTAGCAGCATTTTTATAATAAAAGATATTGTTTTTAAAATGCAAACAAAAATGTTTTGTATGCTCAATAAACGTAGTAATAAGCCCAAAAAGTTTAAACATCGTTTTTTAAATTTTTAATGGCAAAAAAAACCGTGAAAACAGGTGAAATTTTCGTGCTCTAGACCACCGGGTCCCCTTAAGTTGTTGCTGCATTTTTCAACTGCAAAACACCGTCACAGTGAATCCCACCTCATACTTAGTAGTCAGTACTCACTATGTTAATTTCGAACAACCGGCCATGGCGAATTTGTCATTCATTGTCATTGAAATGTTTATTTTCATTTAATGAAACGTTCTGCACTTTCTTGCCGTTTAATTTGGCAAATACTTTAAGCTGTCGATGACGATGAGGAATGTTATCAACAGCAGCGCTCAGATGCCGCCACATTCCCGCAGATTGATTTCAAATTTAAGTTTAATTGGACTTGCAGGCAACATGTGCCCACGTACAGCTGTCACAACGCAGATGCCTCAGTGCTCGGCTTTGGTTGCTGGTGGCAGCGTTGGCCGGCGATAAGATAACGGTTGCGTTGTCGACAACTCCACCTCGCCGCCGCATTGCTTGCACTTTCTTTTTCTTAATTGGTTCTTTGAGTGTTTTTGCCATAATGATGGCATTAATTGGTTTTTAAAAATAAATCCGCACACTTTTAATATACCAATAGACACAACTTATCAAATTGGCGCGCGGCATGAACTCAATAAAATGCCAGTCATCCTTGCGATGACTGTGGCCACACTTGCTTTCTAGCAACGCCGCAGATGAAGTCCGCCGACCCAGTTGCGGCAGGCACTCCTTGGCACTTGGTCTGTTTGTTGGCGTCTGGCTGGCATTCGCCTTCGCCGACAACAACTACATCTGGGGCGAAATCGGCCCCAACGACTACCTCATCTCTAAGGAGACGTTCATTGTGGAGCAAGGCGTTCATTGTGGGCATAAAGGTTTCAGAGAAATACGTCTTCAAGCAGAAGGTACATATGTGGGTAACGAAAAAAACGTCTCAAATGCGATTGGTTTTATTATTTTGCGACAACTTGAACGCACTAACAATTACCGCTATTAAAGTCGTGAACCGAAAGAAGAAGAATGGCGCCACATGCGCACTGTTGAACGGCGGTCCGGGCTCCAAGGGTGCCACACTGGTGTTCAAGTCAGAGCGCGGCAGCGACATCAGGGATGTGGTTGAAATTTACGGACGCTGAACGCACACGCACATTTTCTAGAAGAAATAATATGTTGGAAATTGAAAATTGGAGTTTTCTTGGTTGAAACAGTTGGGACATTTTTAACAGCTGGCAAAAAATGATAACCAACTTGAAACTAGATTTACGAAACAAGTTTGTGCAAAAGTTTGTCCAAAGTTCTTGATATGCATTGCTTTAGAGCAGTGATGACCATTCTGCGAGTCGTTAAACCTAAGTTAAGTTTGACTTCTTGCCAAACGAGGGACAACCAGGACTGAAAGCATCCGATTTGAGTCCGATTTGAGTCTTCATCGTTCAGAGCACAAAGTTAGATATTCTCACTGATCCATTTGAAAAACTTTCTTATAGACGATTAAGGTTTTATGTGCTGGGCAAATCACGAAGTTTATGAGCTGTCGGCCTATAATTTAAGTCTATTAGTTTTGCCATTATGCGATCCCTCGAGTTCATATGCAGAGTCAGTAGTTACTTCAAAGCCATAATTTTCCATAAGTAATAAGGATAGTATTGCAAGTAGCTGTATGAAATATTTTATATGACCTCCACTAGAAAATGCCTGATCGAAGAAAACTCCACCTTTTTTCTTTGTCACCAAAAATGTAGAGTAACGCTTGCGTAATCAAAGTTTCTTAATAAAACGTAGATATATCATCTTTCCTTCACCGAATATTCGCTGCCACAAACACACAATACGCAACTCCACTTTTATTGCGCAGACATCGAAATCAGTGAAATCACACCAAGAGGTGTCAGAAGCACCGAAATCATTGCTGCCTTGCATGAACAAAGTTTCCAAATATTTATCGACTGCAGTTAGATGAAGAAATTTCGCAGATAAGATAGCCAGATGACATAATGCAACAGAACAAATCACGTCGCGCTTGCAACAAATATTGCCTCAAATAGTTTAGTAGGTCACAGCCCGAAAGACACGTCTGCCAGTGCACCAAGCACTCAGCTCCACTTTTCTTCAAATTTGTCCCTATATAAATGAAACGCTTTCTAGCAACAGGTACACAGTTCCGTCCCAACGCCGTCACATTCAGGTGCATTGAATTGAAATCGAGCAGAAAAAAAAGCAGAAAAGCCATACACAATGAACAATCTTTTGCTGACACTTGGCGTCCTCGGTGTCCTGATGACCCAGGCAGCGGCCATAGATCAAGTTTTTGGCGCCATTGCGCCAACGGATTCATTGCTGGGTCGGGAGAACATAAAACGAGCCTTCCGAATCGGCCGAGTCACCACCTACGACTACACCTACACTTACACGGTAAGAGCAACGAGCGCCACCTTGTCCTGGCAGCTGAAACTATTAAAAATTTGTTGTCTGCTTGATACAGGGTAACGCTGCCACTCCACCCACCGTCACTGGCGTGAAAATATTCGACAATAAGAAAATCAAGAACCCCACAGCTACAATCGTTGGAGGCGGCATCGGCAGCGCCACCATCACAATTCGATTCACTTCGCAGCGCAGCCTTGGCATCGATAGCACCGTGGAGGTTTACGGCGCTTAGTGGCTTTTTTGCACTTGCTTAATGGGCTACAAATTATTTCAACTAGATAAGCGATTTTTTATGAAACACATTTCTACAAGTATTTTTAATAAAACTTTAACAAGAAACTATTTAAATTTTTAATTTGGAAATTCCCAGCATTTGTTTGCAATTTGGTGCAACTGTTGAAATAATTTATTCAAATTGGTTGGAAATGCAATTCGGCACAAGAAAGTATTATTTTGTTGCTGCAGCAGACCGCATTTGCTGACAGTCCACTTGGCTCAACTGAACTGTGTTGTGGTTGGCGCGTTGAAGGGCGAGGAAAACGTGACTGGTTGAGTATATATTGACGGTGTTTGTAGCGTTTTGCTGCTGATATGATTGCAAGATGCATGCGGCATATTTGATTAGAGACCAAAAATCATGTGCAACACGAAAACTGTCTGTTGAGGTTATGTGAGTGCACTCACTGGAGGAAACACAAGCTTCAAGTTGCCACATTTTAAATGCACTGCAACAAAATTGCGCATTTCCCAGCATGAACTGGTTTCCCTTTCAAGGATGATGTGATCATGAATTGTTGTTGTCGTTAGACTACAACAACAACAACTACTATCAACCCCGATAATGTAGAAACTATTTAAAGACTCTCAGTATGAATCAGAAATCAGTATGCACACAAATAATTTTCCCGACACGGACGAAAGACTGACAAACGAACTACTGAGCGACAACGCTCACGACGGCCTCCTGCCGTAATACCTCACGGTGGTCTCAAGAGGGCAAACCGTCCGGACGAGAGGAAGGTTTAGCGATTTAAAGTTCCGCACTACTTGAGGCTTTCGATGCTCCCCTTATCGTAAAAGAAAAACAAGTAAAAAGTATGTTTTTTATTGTTGATATGTCGACAATGTTTTTATAACATTACTTACAATTGACAAGGAAGGGATTTGTCAGTTCTCGACAACCACAAAAGTTGAATGTGTTTTTCTTCGTTTCCGCTGGATCTGCTCTCAACACCAAAAGCTCCACTCTGCAGCAGCAAATCGAACCATAGCGACAACAGTTTGCTTCGCACATAGTTTTAGGCTTCCAAGTGAAAAAGCTCATATTTGGGCGCTGGGCGGCACACATCTGGTATATCGTCGACCGCGCAAGCCGATAAGATACAACGAGCTGATTCACCTCTTGAGATACCAACTACGACAGCAGCAGCAACACAGCCCGGCCGAGCGATAAACTGGCACCGCAAATTGCTCGATATCGACTCGGTGTTTGTAAACATAACCGCCAACAGTTGTAATTCATCACTTACTACGACCGATCAGAAAACCAATGCCGAGCCTATAAAACAACTAACTCCGCCGCGAGGGCAGTCAGTCTCACCGATTACAGATTCCAGAAATGAAGTTGCAAACGACAGTCGCGCTCGTCGCCTGCGCTATTGTGGCGGCGCTGTGGAGCGGCGCCAGCGCGACGAACAGTACGTGGGGCTGGGTGGGACCGCGCGACCAGCTGCTCTACCGCGGCCCGGTTGTCAGGGAAGCAGAGTTCCTCCGCGTGATCTCCTACGACTTTTCGTATCCCATCGTAAGTAGCCACATCTGAGCCGCGCTGTGAAATCGACCACAACTGACATTGTGTCGTCATTCCTGTGCACTTTGCAGTACAGCAACGGCTACAACCCGTACACGATCAGCGCCGTGAAGGCCATCGACCAGGCCAGCAAGGACGGCGGCTACGCGATGCTGACCAAGGGCGGCCCCGGCCACCGCAACGTGACGCTGCGCATTACGTCGCAGCGCAACTGTCGCATCTTCTTCATTATCGAAGTGTGGTCGGCGCTCGCCAGATTTTAACGCTGCCGAGGTCGCTACGTCGAACCATAGAATTAAAACGCTTACCGAGCTGGGACCATTCCTGTGCTTTTTTAATATTGTTTAATTGAAAAGTCCGCGTCAGTATTATGGAAAATATATTTGCAGTGGATTTTCATTTACACTTACTTACAGTTATTAAATACACAATAATTAGTTGGCCCGAGTGGTGCGAGCACGCACTCCGCTGCTATAAATTAAACCTATGAACATACTTTGTAATTGTAAGTAGCTATCGTCTCTGCAATGGGAGCAGGGGCGTCATTTGCCGTAGATTTCCACGCGAAATATCAGGCCATAGTTGTACTGCGACTGCAGCTTGATGTTCACAAAGTTGAAGCCGGGCCCGCCCGAGTAGATGGTGGCGTGGCCGCCGGTGCCGTTTGTCACCTGATCGAAGGCGCGTATCCCGGTGATGATGCGTCCATTGCCAACGCCCTGTTCAGAAGTTGGATATTTACATGGATATTCACACAAAAATATAAATATGTCAGAATGAGTTGAGATCGTTGAAGCCTCGGAGATTTGCTGAAGAAACAACTGCGATCCAAAACAACTTTTAACACAATATCTGACTCGACCAGATAAAATTGAATCGCTTCAACTTGAGATTAAATCGATTCAACATCCACTGAGATGTTAGACTGGGCATGTCTCTTCATGAAAGATGATTTACTTGGGATGTGATTGGGATGCTAACTGTTGCGAGCTCCTTAATGAAGAAGGGCATGGTTCGGTTTCGCGGTTCAATCTAGTTCCACTTTGCTATGGAGCTGGGTAGGTCAGTTAGCGACTTGAAGATATTTAGCCTGAATGCTCTCAAGTTTATTGTTCCCAGCAGTTGATTGTTTTGACTGCTTTGGCTGTCGCTCGCATAATAAGAACGATTGCCAAGAACAAAGATCCGCAAGTGCGTCTAACAGTAAAAGCCTACCCACTCGACAACTAATAAGACACCGAGACAGACACCAACTCATACGAAGAAGCATCATTCATATTAAAATTTCGTTTTCTTGACGTTGACGGTAGACATGATCACAATTCAACGAACGAGCGAGCAAAAGGTTATCGCTAACCAGTTATCGTGTTTGTTGACATTTTTTGTCACTGTCACTTTTTATTCTGATTACTACAAATTGCTGATGAGTAATTCGAATGAGCTCTACTGGGTCCAATGCCATGCAAAATGTTTATCCAAGTAGATCTGATAAATTGTTCTTGATGCTTAAATATGGTTTATTTATGTTTCTAAATCGATAAGGGTTTTGCAATGTGACATCTGATTTTTGCAATAAATAGTTCAGCAACCTTGCAGCCAAAACTATAAGCACAACTAACGGTACTGTCGCTTGGACAACACGAAGACTTCAGGGGATTTTGAAACCCAGGTTTTGTCTACGATGTAATTTTTGAGGCTCCCACTCTGCTGAAATCTGATTTCTAAATTAGATTCAATGTTTATTCCAACTATGTCTAATACAGCCATTTTATGGTCCGTGCGACCCTAATCCGTTAGGTTCTCAGCCGTCTGATAGTTTGATAGTTTTTTTTTTTCAAAACGATAAATTGTGAAGCTAATTTCCATCAACATAATACAATTTCCCAAATTAAAATCAGAAGAAATTCCAGACGAATTTCCCAAATAATATTCTGAAGAGACGCGACAATTTTTGCAAAAATTAAAATTGGTAATTTTAAATTTTAAAATATGAGTTTTCATATATTAAATAAAAATTCAAATTTTCATGCTTAGAATGTTCGTTCCCTGTTAAAAATCGCTGATTACGCTGCCGCTGAGCATTCAACTCACATTTTCGATACTTTTCGAAAATAATACAAAAAGTCAAAAATTTATAATTGAAAGTGTTGTTGCTATATTCGCAAAAGCATACTGCGTATGCAAAAATAAACTAAGCCAAAAAACCACATCGAAAATAAAAAGAAACAAAGTCTTGGCTCCAGTCTTATCAAGCGGCGAGTTTTGCAAAACGTTTCCGGTTCGCAATTCAGTAAAACGCCAACCAAGTTCGCTTCACAACGTTTCTACACAAAACGACATTATTTATGGCTGCTTGTATTTTCTATCGAAGCGTGTGTCGTTGTTGTTTTCGAAAAAGAAAGCTCTACTTTTTACTAAACAGAAATGAAATGGAAATGAAAATAAATCGCAACCTTGAGCCAACGCAAAAACCGTGCAAAATCGAAACTCGAAAGCGAAGCGCAGAGATTTGTGTACATAAAGCAGCGGCCAGTGTGACCAGCCGGTGTGTATTTCACAAAACAAATGTTTTTTTTTATTATTTTTGGGGTTTTTCGAAAATCAACAATTTTCGTAAATGAAAATTGTTGTTTTTGCTACTTTCGGCTTTTCCCATCTATGCAGACAAACTGCGGCTGGCAACACTGGCGGCCACTTGCAGTGCGCTCGCATTGCGTTCTTGTATTCCCGATAAGGCGAAATGCGAAGAAGCACGCAACAACAACAAAACAAAAACAAAACAACACACTGCGAGAGCAGCGCGTATAATCATCACTTGGCGAGCAGTGCCCGATCGGCGCATTCGCACTGTGGCATTTCTTCAGCAAATCTCGGCAATTTCAGCAACGCCTCGACGGCTTCGTCGGCCGCCCTCGAAAGGTTGCTCACATTTTTCGGGAATTTGATTTCGCGATTCACATATTTGCCTGGCGACGAGGCGTTGAAGACGTTCTCCACATGCAGCAATTGCGCCGAATTGGAAATGTTGCCCCATGTGCTCGAGACGGCGTACGCCGTGGCGACGATGCACGCCAGCACAATCGCCAGGGCGCCGGATGGATGTGGCTTCATCATGGAGCGCCGCACTGGTTGCAGGCTGGGCCGCTCGGGACGCACGCACACTCACGCACTGACGCGCTCAGCTGCTATTCTGGGAACGTGACCGGGCGGTCGGCGGCGGGTCCACAGGGTCCGATACGTAACGCGGCACGGGACGGGGCGGTGCTATCGCTCACTTATCGCGCTGTCGTGTCCGAAAATCGAAATTTCATGAGCCACACATGTGTGCGCTGGCTGGTGCGGCGAAATGCGTTTCAAGTCGCGGTTCCGTCGAACTGAGAGGAGGTTTGCGCGAGGCGCGTTTCGAGCTGGCAGGTTCCGTTTGGGGTCACAACGAGATTGAAACTAAATTCGATTGTGAAACCGAGACGGCTTTGGAGCATTTCAAGCGAATTTTCTTTTCCTCGGACTTGGAGTGTGTGGTTGTTGTTGCTGTTGCAGCTGTAGATCTTTTTCATTCCCAAAGAGATTCGAGTAATTCGTACTGTGCGAATGCTACATTGAAAAAAATCAGTTGCAGGTTATGCGCCAATTGCCGCACACTTGCGGAATTTCATAAAATATACACGAAACATTAATAAATCAATTTATAACTGAGTTAAAAAAATCAAATATTAAATAAGAACGAAAAGAAATACAAATAGTTCCAGTTCGCTGTCTGCAAATCAGAGATATTTCGGTCTGCTTTCCTTGTTCCATGATTCTTTTGATTGCATTTTGAAAACATTTTGTCAGTGTACGTAAAATTTACCGAGTTGCTATTTTGCTTTTTTTCGGACGTAGAATCGTTTCGAAATGTAAAAATCTCAAAATTGAATTTCGCTTTGAACTCTTATCAGTACATTTAATTTTACGCCGAATTTTGAATGGAATATAACTACGTATCAATGAAATCCATGCAATTGGTCTCTTTTACTTTGTGCTCTTATGGCGCTCTCTTTCGAATATTTTGGTTGACTGAAAGGCGAAATTTTTGCCAGCGCAATATTGAAATGCGTTTTCGACTGAATGTGGACGTTATCAACTAAATAAACGAAGCAAATTTCACGATAGGACTATTTGTGTTCTCTGAGCATTCTTGAATACTCTCCAAAATTTACTTCTCATTATGCAAAATTTAAAATCAGACTTATTAAAATATTTTTTTTTTCGAAGGGAACGAGCAAGCGGACGGACTAGCCCGTGCAGGGTCAACTATGCCAGCGTGCGAGGCGGTCAATACGGTGCTATCACCGATATCTGCTATGATGGGTTCAATAGGAGAGTTCACACGAGCTACGAATAGAGCCTGGACAACCCGGTGCGATTGCAAGATTGCACGCACCCTGTGGCCAGCTCTGAACACGAGGAAAACTAAGAGCCTTTTGCTCCTCGACAAACATGCTGTACGTATGGTCACGGGGGTAATCACAAGCCACTGCGCCGTTGGTGTCATGTTATGCAAATGACGTCTGGCGACCGACGATTTATGCAGAAGCTGTGGAGATGAGGATGCAGTAGAATCAGTCGAGCACCTGCTATGCCACTGCCCATCACTACAAGGACGACGGCTCCAGACTCTTGGGGCAAGGTTCTTTGACGGGCTCGCGGAAGTAGTAGAGGCACAGATAATCGATCTACACAATTTCCTCGCGAAGACCAAATGGTTCTCAAAAGATCCCGTTTGGATCTACAGGGATCCAGACAGATAAGGGAATGACACCGGTTTTTCCGAAAAATGAAGGGATTCACAATGGACTCAACAGGGTCTCCGAGTGAAACTGCTTGCCGCACACACCTCTTCCGTAACCTAACCTAACCAGCACGGCGCATTTAAGTCCCAAATATGAGATGATGATATGAAAGAGGTTCTTCGAGTTGATAGAGTAGTTGCGTTGGAAAGTCCAGCAATCTGACTATCTACAATCGTATAGATTTATTGGATGTTGATTGCATTGAAAAGAGAAACCAAACTGTCATATGCTCAAGGAGAAGTTAATTGAAAAAATGTTTCAACTCAAGTTCCAAACGGATCGAACAATTTATGCAGTGAGGATATATACAGAGTGCTTCTGTTCTCTCAACAAGATCTGCATACCTGTTGTTGTTGTTGTTGTTCATACCATGTTGCACCGATTTCCATAGCTGTCGAAACTACCAGGTACTCGTAATCTCAGCTCTTAGAAAGATAGGCTTCTAGGTTGCTCCAAGCATTAACCATCAAAACAACTATAAATAGTTGCAATTTGCTTATCAAGTGTTGGGCGGCCGCTCTTTTATGCCAAACATATTCATGACTCATTGTCGCAAGAGTTTGTTTGCTGATAATCAGTTGCGCGATAATGCAATTAGCCGCAACATTGGCACAGGAAGTGCGCAAGCGGGCGGCCCAATCTAATTAAATTCCTACAAAATCGGCGATAGGTCGCTATCGGTCCTCCGGTAATACGGTAAGCAATTGAGTTTCTAATTTTATTGTTTGTCAAAAAGCAAACGCCACCTGAATTGTGTGCTTTCGATAACGAATGCGTGATAAGGAGAATTTTCGCACGATAAGAAAAAATCACCACTCTTTACTAAACACCACAGCCACAAATCAATTAAGCAACTTGCAGTTGGATTCGGTATAAAAGTGATTGATGGCCACGGCTGGCAGTCAAACAGTATTTGCTCGACGCACCGTGCAAAGCAATCGAACTAGAGCGCCGCAAAATGAAACTACTCTTCAGCACTCTGCTCGTGATCGCCCTGGCCGCCCTGGCCAGCAGCGCCAGCAGCTCGTGGGGCTACCGCAACCGCACCGACTTCCTGCTGATGCGCGAAAACGTCGTGCGCGCGCCCATCAAGAACAACTACTCGTCCGTCAATGTCAACTTCCCCAGATCGGTAAGTGGAGCACGCGCGCTGGCATTGCGGAGCATGCAGTCTAACCGCGAATTCCTTTTGCAGGGCCAATCCAACACCAGGACCATTACTGCCATCTACGTGTATGATCGCTTCACCAACAGCTCGGGCGCCTTCGCCAACCTGTGGTCGGGCGGCCCGGGCTACCGTTTCGCCAGCATCAACCTGAAGAGCCAATACAACAGGGGCGTCAACTCGACGGTGGAAATTTATGGCAAATAAAAACGACAGCGTTCGCTAGAAACTGAATAAAAAATCCGAATACAACGAATTATGATGCAGTTTGCAGTTTTTCTAATTGGATTTTATGTGTTCAGAGTGCGAACGCAGGCAAGAACGTGGATTCCAAGGGGATACCTGAGCATCACTCGGGGTATGAGTTTTACTAGAAATTTCGAAGCAATGCTTTTAGTGAATGCAATGCGCCACTGAGAGTGTTAGTGAGTAGTGCAAAGAGACAACTTTGATCGGTATTGTGATCACTTAGGCCAACCAATCCTTAATTGTTACTAGATTTTGAGTCTTCGACCCACTCGATCAATGTTAACCGGAATACCTTTGCCGAATAATAGTCATAGTTAGCTTTTTCCCCCAACAAGGTTAATATTAATCAATCGTCTGTCTAACGCATTAATAAAATAATTTCTAAGCAGAGATTCTCTTGCTCACCCTTCGAGGACATTTCTCTGTCTGACCAAATGACTTAAAAGATCTGGTACTCGATTAGTTGTTATACTTAGCTCTTTCCCCAAGAAGATCAAAAATACTTCAGTAGAGAAGGTAATCATCAATCGATGGGTTGACTAACGCATTACTGAGATGATTTCTAAGCAGAGATTTTCTTACTCACACTTCGAGGACAATTCTCTGGCTGGCCAAATGACTTAAAGGATCTGGTTCTCTGCAGTAACAAGTCGACACTGCAAGATTTTAAACAGAACTCGCCTTAGCGTTTGGACCTTCCACGATCAAAAAAATACTTTGGTCCTCATACTTAGAGCGTGTTGGTTTTTTGTAATCATCACACACAAAGTGAAGATTCTCATATCTGCGATCATGCGATCATCGGCGAAAAGTTCCACCATCTCCCAATTGCGATCGGCACAACTTTGTAAGTTCACTCAACACTCAAAAGTTCAAAAGATCCCATTACAACAATCACACATAACCTTTGTCTCACATCCCAAATATTGCTGGGCAGTAAAAACAGATACACGGCAAACATGGCACAACTCCTAACAGCCGACTAATTGTATTTTTATTGTTGGCCAGGCCATAAAAACGCTGCCAATTACACGGCTCGATGGGCCTAACATCATCCTAACATGACGTTCAGTCGCTCTTTATGACAGCCATAAATTTAATGTCGCCCGAAAATACCGAATGTGTAAGAAAAATTGAGAACCAGGCAGTTTGTGCCACCAATTCTTACAAGAATCGTGGACTCGAAGACGCACAGCGACACAAGCTGACAAGTGAGCTAACTTTATTTAGTACTTGTTGTTTGTTTACAAAACAGCAGACATCACACACCGCTACACACGCACCAAAAACTGTTCACAGTGGGTCACACTGACCCCGGCGTGTGGCGAATAAATCGACAGCAACTGACAAAAATTAATTGTCTAACATGCGTGACAGCAGAACGCAACGATCGAGTCGATTCAAGACGAGTCGATGCGTTGAGCAGTGGTGGCGTCGACTATCGCATGCAGAGAAATACTCGCAGTGCATCGACGATGCAAATGAATTAGCGCTGAGGGAAGAAAAATGTTGTGTGCGCCACTCGAACAGCTCCGACAACGTTGTAGTATTGTTGTTGAACCAGCAAGTTCACATGTTAACACGCTTGTCATGTGTTAAAAAATGATCGGCAAGCTGGCGACATTACTGTGTAGTGGAGTCATAAACGAACGTTGCACGACTTTAAGAATCGATAATAAATTTTCAGTCTATAAGAAATGACGAGCGTTAAAAATGATTCACACATTTACATGCACGGAATAAGTCTGAATCAAAGCAGAATGAAGCTTTGGTCTCAAATCAGGGAGCGAAGCTAATTGATTAAACGAAAGTTGTCCATGTGAGTTGAGACCAGTGAACCTCGAAAACAAAACCTTTAATGCAAATCTAAATATTTGAAGTTTATTGTTTCAGCTTCTTGAGAACGTTTCCTATACGCTGCGGAAGAGGTCTTTGAAGACTCTTGCCAGAGTTTTTCGCCTGAAAACTACAAAACGTCTATAGTAACAAAATTTTATTGTGTGCCAATTCAATTTGTTACTGTCGCAGACACTTTATCAGAATGACAGTTGAATAAAAGATAACAACAACACACAAGTAGATGATTCTTCGTTTTTAGTAATTACTAGTTTTAAAATTTTGAAATAAAACGTAATACAAAGTTTTTCTGTACTCAGTTTGTAAAATTTTGATTTCTGATAAACCATGACTATTGCTATAAATTTTTTTTTCAATATTTGAAGTACATAAAAATACTTTAAATGCATTTCAAGGTTTCGATTCCGCAGAAAGTGCATACAAAAGCCAATAAGCAATTCGCTTTTGTTTGTTGCACAACAAATAAAAAGAAAAAAGTCAAGTACTTTATTCACACACACACACACACACACACACACACACACACACACACACACACACACACACACGACACCACTCGCTTGGCACACTTATCTTTTCGCTGGGCTTGCCGCGTGTACGCGATCAAAGTCCGCCATCTGTGCGCCTGCAGCCAGACCGCGACTGCTGCTAGTTGGGCACGATTCGCAGACAAATCAATCAAAGGCAATTGTGCAGTAAATTTTAATTAATTTCGCAGACATCTATGAGCGTTGCAGCGAATCAGGAGCAGCGCCGAAGGCGATCGCAGAAAACGGCTATACTGAGGAAAGTGATGTTGAACAAAAACCAAAGGCATGAATTTGATGCTTTAAATACGATATATTTGTGTGTGTGAATATTGCGAATTGAGGCTTACAACGGCTGCGACTGCGGCTGCGGCAGTGACCCGTTTAGGCCACAAGCGGAATTTCGTTTATTACCTCCAACCAAAGCATTTGCCTAATTTTAACACGCGAAAATCTCAGACAAAAGCTGCGCCAAAACTTCACTTCACTTATTTACTTATGGCGGCACGGAACACCTGGTGCATGCCGCGCACCCACTAACAACACAGAGCGCGCGGC
This sequence comes from Melieria omissa, assembly GCA_963971225.1. Classification (NCBI taxonomy): domain Eukaryota; kingdom Metazoa; phylum Arthropoda; class Insecta; order Diptera; family Ulidiidae; genus Melieria; species Melieria omissa. The sequence continues at coordinate 4,494,518 of OZ020269.1, read as the reverse complement.
AACGTTGCATCGATTGGCACTGTGAGACTTTGATTTCGCGCCATTGTGTTGCATGATTTCCTGCAATTTTGCACAATTTGATTGCAGTTGCAGGCCGCCTCCGCTCGCACACACACACACACAAACGCGAGGCGAGCAAGTTTGCTGCATTGCCGCTGCTCACCTCAGCATCACGTGCGCTTCGATGTTGCATTGATTGATTGGCAACAATTGCAACAATCAACTACAACGGGCGGCACAAACAACAACAGCAACAGCGACAGCGACGAGGAAAACAGCAAACTGCAGTCGTGATTATGCAAGTCGACGGCAGCCACAAAATGCATTGAAATAAAATTTAATTTGATTATCGAGTTTGGCAGTTTTGGTGGCATGCCGACGACCAAGCAACGGTGTTGCACCGCGTCTAATGCGCTGCGGCGAAGCCAACTTGAGCGAGTGTGAGTAATTATCATTTGCTCGTTTCCTTGGCTGCCTTTGCAACATTTGTGCATTAAAGTTGCACAAACAAAGTGGTTCCCATGCAAAATTAAGCACTCTGAGTGCATGAATGCAGCAACTGGGCAGTCAACAACGACTCTGAAGGAATTAGCGCCGCGATTAACACTAATGCACGTGTTGCTATCACCAACGGCATCGGGGAGCTATTAAGCCACAAGTGAAGACAACCGCCGCATATGGCACAGGTGAGCAATGGAAGCTTGACATCCAAACTTAAATATAATTCAATTCGATTGAATTCCAATTTGAAAATGTATTCCAATATTTTATTTTATTTTATTTTATTTTATTTTATTTTATTTTATTTTATTTTATTTTATTTTATTTTATGTTATTGTATTTTATTGTATTGTATTTTATTTATTGTATTTTATTTTATTTTATTTTATTTTATTTTATTTTATTTTATTTTATTTTATTTTATTTTATTTTATTTTATTTTATTTTATTTTATTTTATTTTGTTTTATGTTATTGTATTTTATTTATTGTATTTTATTTTATTTTATTTTATTTTATTTTATTTTATTTTATTTTATTTTATTTTATTTTATTTTATTTTATTTTATTTTATTTTTTTATTTTATTTTATTTTATTTTATTTTATTGTATTTTATTTATTGTATTTTATTTTATTTTATTTTTTCTATATTTTATTTAAATACCTCCTGACTATAATTTGAATCTTAATTTTAGTTGTATATTGCAGGCTCAATTTTAACACCGTTCAAATGTTTCTTTCAATTCTCATAACCTCACAATGCGATTAGCCGTTCGCAGCTCTTCACTTCTTAATTCTGTTTATTTCAAGTGTATGTTGCAAGTAACTAAAGACAACACATTGCAATTAATGCGTCAACATTAACCTCGACACGGGGAACAAAATATTTAGCACATTTGTGTACTCTTCTTCTGTTTTGGAACAAATAGCAAAGTAAATAACCAGCGCGATTGCACGGCATGCGGCCTCGAGCCTGCGGTCTGCATGCCATGGACCACAAACCGCAAAGCAAAACGCTCAAAGGGCTTCGAGCCACCTTCCACGACAGCACACTTCGCGCCGCTTTGCATGAATAGAAGCGATTTCGCCGCACAGCGTGAAATCGATCTATCGACTCTGCTCTGCGTGCTGCACTCCCACCCGAAGGAAGCGTTTGGCCCAAATTGCAACGCAGCTGACTTTGCATTTCCCTTTGGCGTTTGCATTAGAAATCGGTGGAAAAGCAACTGTCGCGCAGTGTTGGCTGTCCAACGGGAACGAGCAGTGGTCGCAAAACGCGACCGCAGCGAAGAATGACTAAACTAACGAACTAACGGCAAAAGGTGGTTTCAAGGTGCGCAAAGATCGTTGAGGTGAGTGAGGAAATTATTCTCGACTGCCCTTAATTGCTGCCTTCAGCCAACGCAGAGATCTCAATCGACTTTCTTCTGCTCTTCACGCTTTCTGCAGCTGTGAGATGTTGTAGTTCTCAAACCTCCTCAGCTCCAGCTGTTCCACAACAAGTCTGTGGCCAACAAGACTTAATTTATAATTGATTTGGCAATTTAAATGCGTCCCAGCCACACGATTTCCATGCCACTTAGCGTTTGTGACCCCAACTAATCATCGTTTAATTTACCTATTAACGCGATTCGCTTATCTCCTCTGCTCGACTCTACACACTTTCTCAATTAGTTCATTGTTAATTTTTCTTCGAATAATCTTCATGAATTTAAAAATCCAAATCTTTGGCACAGTCAGAAATTCGATCTCCTTGGCGCTTATCGGCCGGTCCCATCAAATCGATTAGTCGTCGCACGTTGGACAGGTATTTTATTTTTATTAGCGGCTGATCTTTCAGCGTATTCGGGAAGAGAAAGGGGAATGCAATTAAAAACACTTTCGGGTGCAGATTGCCGTGTGTAGGCCGCCGCATAGTCCTCGCTCGTATTTCTAAAAATTGTTAGGCGTTTTTAATTTTAATTTATATGGAAATTAACGCATATAAAATATTTTAATATACACTAAATGAATTTGAAAATTTTGGAGAAACACAAATGATTCAATTTTATTTTATCTGTGCATAGTAAAAGCTCAAACTGAAAATACGAATTTGTAAGCATTAATGTGAAGAAATTTTATAATTTATGAATATACTTAATTGAAGCCTCAAGACGATATAATGGAGGTTGACAAGATTTTGATACTCGCCCCACTCGCAGTTCATGGAATTCGCTGTCAGAAGGCGCATTCGACTTGACGATTCGCCGCAGTTCAACCCACCGAGGTGCTGCGCGATCAGCTACGTGTCCACCACCTGATCGGCCGGCCGCGCACTGTGGCCATAATTCAACAGTGGTGGCTAAAAATACTCGCGCACACCAGTGGGCACATACTTAGATGTTGCCCACAACGGGATGCCACAGGAAATTGTTATTAATTTAATCATCTCGGCGATACGCACCGACCGATGTGTTCAGTTCGCGCCACGCATCACAGCGACTGCGGCCACAAAACACCGCAGACGCTGCGAACGATGTGCAGCGGCGTGCGTGAGTGCTGGAGCCCACAAAGAAGTGAGCAGCACGACCAGACAAGTGATCGTGTGCAGTGGTAAAAATAGTGCAACGCAGAAGCCACCGGCGTCATTCATCAAACACGCAGCGCGCACACGCTCGACAAAGGCGATCGTGATGCAACTTTCGTTGCCTCCGCGACTGCGGCAGGTTTAATTTATAATTTCATTGCATTTTTCCGCGCGAAGTAAGAAGTTGTGGTGCCGCTGCTAATGAGTGATTGCGGCTATTCGGATTTACGAGCACGGATCGTTAACTGGCCGTGGGCAGCACATGTAACGCGCCACGACGCACGCAGTCTGCGCAGTGTTCGATTTGAGGTTTTCCATATGTTTTTTCGGGTAAACTTTTCACTTGACTGATTGATTGGCGCGCAAGTGAACTTGACTGATCTTTCACTTTTGTTTGATGCACTTCGGCGAATGAAGTCCGCAACCGCGCGGTGTTGATTATTTATGGCCGCTTGAGCGTCTGTTGAAGTTTAACTGCAGAGAAGTTTTATGAAATTATTTTAATGCCGTGTAAACAAGTAATTAAGACGAATATGGCATGAAGTTGTGGCCTTCGGGGTGTGAACACATTACCATTGTTATATATCACTCGGAGTCGTCTCGAAGTTGTGTATTTTTGAAATCAAACATTTGGTGCGAAGTGGAAAATATGCAACCAATCTCTAAATTTCCACTCAACTGTGGGAGGTTGTGGTATAATGAGTTTTATTGTTTCTTCAGGGAGATTCCATAGTTGTCTGAGTATTTAGATTTTTTTATTTAGATCAAAGTCAAAGCCCAATTTAACTTATTTCTTGTTTTAAGTCTGCATTTGAAATTGACCTGTGATGAGTGGCAACGTTTGGAAAAATAATTCGCAGCCCAAACCTGTTATATTTTCTTGAAATCCGCTGGCAAAGTGAAAACCCTTTGTTGAATATTTATAGCCAATTATGGAATTCATCTGTGTAGTCGTCAGATTATTTGTGTTTAGCTCAGAAGCTACTTGGTCTGTCAGTAAAGATATCAGTCAGATCAGAAAGAAACTCTTCAAAGATGACTGTCACACTTGTTCAGCCTGCATTTCATATCTGTTTTCGAGTATTGATTTTAAATATCCCAACTTCTCTGTGTTCCTTTTTTGAACAACCATGTCACAAGCAACAAATTCTCAACTCTCTTTTTTTCTAATTAAAAAAAGTTGTCCTCGAACTTGTACTCGGTATCTGAGACATGCGAAAGCACCGAAATCCATCAACGCTTCTACGATGGCCAGACGAGAGCTTCTGCGATTAGTTGCCAACTAATCCCGGGCCCCGCGTCCGACGGTGCTCGGTGCGCGCGCAAAAAAGTGGAAACATGGCGCAAATGTTGCTCGTTAATCTGCTGCCATGTACGACATGACACACCGGCATGTTCGCTGCTGGGCTGCGGCGCGCGCTCCAAATGGCAGTTTTTCAGCTCCAACTCCTTCTGGCTGGCGGCGCACTTAGCGTGCGAGTGTGTCAAGTCGAATTCCTGAGACGCATTGGAGTGTCGCGGTGTCAAAATGCCGCGTCACTGTACCTTTCGGAGCGCAGTCTGCACGCGTTGCCAGTACGCCAGTTCGTCAGCCAGCCAAACAGCCAGCCAGTCTATCTGTCTGTCTGAAACTGTTAGCCCAACGTTCAACTGCGTCCACTTTATTGAATATTTTTCGAGTTTTTTTGGTTTCAATTTCGTTTGCTCACAAATGGCGTTTACGCGACGTGTGATTTATTGGCTGCGCACTGTCAGTTGGCTTATATTGTTGTTGTTGTTATTACTGCAAATTGAGTGTGTGTGTGTGTGTGGTTGTGCGTTCGGCGGGCAGTTGTGCAGTTCGAAATTGTCTGTTTATTGTTTGTTTATTATCAACAGCAAATTTACATTTAACAACAACAACCGACAGAGACGTTGTTGAGAAAACAAATAACGGGGCTTTTGAAAAATATTTATTTGGAAATTTTTTAGTTATATTTCCAGCTAAACGTTGTAAGCTTCTGACAGCGACGGTTTCGAACATTTGTTCCAACCCCTTTGACTCCCACATTCCCGTTAGGAGTTTCGCATGCCCCAAAATTTGAATTCCACCTCGACTGCGGCTGCGGACCAACTGGCTTGCGATGCGTTTGGCTGTTCAGCTGAAAAACCGTTTTTGTTTTTCGGTTGCTCGGAGTTGTTGCTAAAACAGATGTTGTAACTGTAGCGAAAATTTATTTTGACAATTTGCATGACAGCATACAAATTGCCGTGATTAGTGACGTCTTTTGGCTGCCAGCAATTCGTGGCTAATGGCAAACTCGTTGTTCCCTGTCCAACTGTGGGGGAGTGGGACGGCAAAGTGCAGTAATTAATTATCGTTTTGACAGAAATATTACTTTTGACACAACAAAATTTGCAAAAACATGAAAAAGGCTTCAACTGAAATACGATTTAAAACTAATTTTTTTAAATTAAAATTAGATTTTTTGCCACTCATCACCACAGAAAGGGATGTGTCTTTGTATCCACAGCTGGCCTTCACGGATGCAGCTTCTTGTTTTCGGATGCTTGGGCCGAGGCATAAATCATCAGAAAATTATGTTTTGCTTTTACTGGAAAATTGCAAAACTGCAAAACTGCCCGCTGCAAAATGAACAGTTTCCCCTTTGCGACTAACCGAAAACACATTGGAATAACTCAACGTAAAGTTGCACGTTCTGCTTTTAGACGCCGAGAAGTGCAGTTCTGCTGACGCACTCGGCCACACCACATTAAGCGCTACAAATGCGTAAATCATTTTCGATACGTGCTGCGCCTACCCGCCCACCGCCGCAGCAGTAACAACAACACCAACTGACATAATATTTATGCTTGCAAATTAAGCGTAACGTGCCAGCGCCCCGCCAACGTCGCCCTCGCCACCGCTCAGTCAATTTGAAGTGGCTGCGCAATTCCAATTATTATGGAATCTAAAAAAATCTGCGCATGAATGTAAAACGAAGATATTCTGCGCAGCAGCTGCTTGAGAATTTTGAGAAAGGGGTGAGATGAATTCGGCCTAAGATGGCATTTGGTTGTAAGAGGGTTCGACTAATAGGTATGGGTTGGAAGTTAAAAGATTGCTTGTTGTAAAAACGTATTTGGCTTCACTGCCTTTGCCTTCTTTAAAAACGATCGCATTGCAAATGAAATCAAGGAGATTTTTTGATTACGGGACACTGAAACTTCGGGAGGGGCTCATCTTTATTTAGGAAGTTCCTGGCATTGGTGGGTAGGAACTTTCGCTTATTGGAAGTTTCATCCCCGAAAGAGGACCAATACTTACAAGAATCTATTCAAGGTTTAGCGGAACTTAGTTATTAGGAGCTTCAGATAGCTAAAGATGAACAAGTCGACGAAAAAAGATGTAATAGTTGGTCTGTTTTGGACAAACCCCCAGCAGGATAACAGTAGTAGGGTTTCACTGGTTCATCGGTTTCTAAGAAGTTATGCCCGCTTTGCGTTTACTTTATTTTATTTTATTTTCTTTTATTTTATTTTATATAATTTTATTTATTTCAAAATCAGCACTTAATCTGTTTATCTGCAAGAACTGACAATTCTGACAGTAAAACTCATTTTACGAATTCACTTCATTAAATTCATAAGAAAATATACAGCAAATTTAATTATTTAATTAATATCATCCAGCGCGGAATTTTTTTATAAAAATCTGTGCAGTTACAATGTTTTAACTAATAACAAAAAACCCTTTGCAGTTCTTTCATGCCGAATATGTGGCAAGAAAAAACCATAGTCCAACATATTTGTTGTACAAGCAACAACACTGCACGTGGCACACAGCACAGCCGTCGCTGACACATGTTCATCGTTTCGGCATTCGCTCAATTGGCAGCAGCCCCTTGCGGCTGGCGCGCGTTTCCTATGCAACCCCGGCCCCAACTGGCGCAAATTTGCATTTGTTTGTGTTTTCCTTTTCAACAACAACAACAAATTTGGCAGCAACAGTGCTCAAAACAACATAACTGAAAACTACAAAAATCAGAAAATATGTGCAGCGGGAGTTGCCACATTTTTCATAACATAAAAATAAACAAATTTTTAAAAGGAAAAAACTAATAAATAAAAAAATTATCAATAATGCTTAAAGGTATAATCACGATTTTCTATTTCAACAGAATTAACGGAATTACAAAAGAAAACGCCGCCGTGCGCGGTCTAGCGAGTCGAATGCAGAGCGACGCAAGTTCGAATACTGCATGTAGTAACACCTAAAAAAAATAACGGGAAACTAGTTTTCTCTTTCGGCGGCTGTCCTCTCAGCTGGAAATGGCAAACCTCTGAGAGTAAAAATTGCCTATGAAAAAGCTCCCAACCTGCCGTTCGGAACCGGCATAAAACTGTATGTCCCTTCCACCCGCGTACAAATTCACACGCACAACACGGGTGGCTGCGGGAAGCTGGGCCTTAGTCTCGCGTAAGCGGGCTGTCGTGCCAATCAATTATTATAATTTTTATTACAAAAGAAAATATTCGAATACTCGGAACTTTTGAAGTTCTTATAACTTTTTCCTTTCCAGCATTTTCAACTTTTAGATAAGTGGCAACGCTGCAGCGATGCGCATTTTTCATTTTTTGCTCTGTCCTGCCGGGCCGAAATTCATTCAAGTGTTGATTTCATTAATTTATGCTGCTCGTCTACGTTCCCCGCTTCAGTCCGCACTCTGCGCGCCATGCAAATCTACTTTAGGCCTCGTTCGCCTTGCGCTGTGTGCGAATTGCTGTCGTCAACTTTCCTCCGTTTCGGCAGCGGCACTAACGATGGATGGCATTGAAATTGCTGCGAGTGAAATTTGGTCGGAACGGGTTGAAGTTGGCTGTGGCTGTGGCTAGTGGATGCGTTGGGTTATGCTGGGTTGACTTGGTGTGGGTTGGGTTGAGTTGTGTGGCAAGTTCACGTGACGCGCGCAATGAACGACATGCTTATTGTTTTCAAAAACATCACCAACAACAGCAGGGCTGCCTCAACAACTGAAAAAGTAGAGAAAGCAGAAAGTTTCCAGCTGAGTGCACCGACGCAAGGATGCGTCATAATTTTCACTCACGCGCAGCAGTTGCGCACCGGACCGTTGACAGGCGGTATCGTGCAGGACACATCCGTCAAATCACGCTGCAGTCGAGTAACGGCGTAACGGTTGTTTTGTCAATCAGGCAAAGTACGCGGAAACGAGCTCTGCGCAGTTCCTTGCCATAGATTCTCATAAATACGAGGGGCAGCGCGGGACAGGCGGACGGCAATTCGTCGGCGCTGACAAGCTGTAAATCACTGGCAACAGTTGTGCAACACGTACTTGCCACACTTCCTCGTTTCGAGCGGCGAGCGCACTTTTACTTTTACTTTTTCGTTTGATATTCTCGCTCTTTCAGCTTTGTTGTTGCTACCGACTCAAATCACTTTCCACATTCTCGGATTGTTAACTTTTTTAGTGATTCTAGACGAGCGCAACATAAATTATAAAACTTTCGACAAGGAAATCATAATTTTCAAATCAAATGTTTTGAGTCTCAGATGTCTTTGCAGTTATTTCATATTTTTCCTACTCATTCAAGTTCACACACATCCACAATGCTCAACGTTTATGTAATTAAAGAGAACACAAAAGAAGAAGAATAAAAGTTGCACTGCACCTGTTTTACATTCACCAAACTCCTCCAGCTAGCGTCATGTAACTTTGACCCCTTTTACATAATTCCGGCAACTTCCATAGTAAAGTTGCACGTTTTGTTGTTGGTGGCATTTTCACTGCTTCCGTTTCAGTTTCTGCATTGTTTTTTTGCAAATATTTGCAAACAAACTTGATGCCAATTGTGAAGAAAAAACTGCCTGCAACTAGCGCAAACAGTTCCAAATGAGTCCCTACAACACAACGGTGCAAGGACATAGAGCCGATAGTACGCACCTCCACATCCTTACATGTGTACTCGTACATCAAAGTGTGAGTGTGTATGTGTGAGACATCTCAAATAAACAACATCAGTGAGTCTAACGATGCACGTAAATTAAGTGAATGTGTGCAAATGTGTCTCGGAACTAACATACGACTGTGTGTTGTACAGGGTGACCAGCCTTTAACCAACTGTGTTCAGGCTATCAAAGATCCTCGCAATAGACTGTAAATTTCAAAACTTATGTCACAACTTTGCTGTATTTCGGTTAGATTTTATACGCAGAACAAATAAACCACGTGAGAACTCGACTATGTGAGTACTTGATCTCTTGGAGGTGCCTCAGCGAGCCCCCCAGGAATCATGCAGACGTAGTACAACTCCAATTCTTTCTAACCAAATCAAAAGCCAGTTTTCTTCAATGGAAGCAATATTTCAAAACTCGACGAAGAGATAAATATATTTGAGCAAGATTTTTTAACTCGATGATTTGAGTGTTCATCATTAGAACAATAGGATTGATATGAGAACCTTCTCAAAATTCAGTCACCGATATAAATAGAAGAACACAAAAACTGATTTACTGCCAAGAAAACGTATTCAGAATTAGTAAAGCGGCTTGGAGGTTTTTTCGGAGTGATCGTTAGTGCTCAAATGTAACATCACAGCATCCTGTATCGGCGCTAACTTGTACTCAAGCTTGTTTCCCTGTTTGCCTTTCATGCATGTAAACTTTCAGTTTGGTGTGTTCTAGTTTCAGAAATCATGTAAACAATTTTAATTAGTTTACTTTACTTATTGAAAAGTTGTGCGAGGTCGCGTATTTGTTTGCAATTTTACAATAAGTTACATTGTTGGCTCATCAACCTCATTGCACATTTCGTTTTAGGCAAATGTTGTCGGCATGTGGCAACGTTGTGGAAAATAAATGACTATGACAGCTAAAGGAATGAGAGACTTGTGCAAATTTCTGCTATCGGCTGAGTAATTTAATTAATTTCAATGATTTTTGTTTCTGGTTCCAATGAAGGCTTTTCAATCTAATGAGTCTTTTGCACTCACAAAAGCAGCTTTGTGGGTAGAATAAATATGCCGCTTTGTCAGCATAGATGATCGAAGTGATAATTATTAGCATCTACAGACATTGTGTGCCAATTTCAATTCAAATTGCATTTAATTTTCTACAACTCAACGAAGACACGCCAGTCATCTGCCCAAAGTTGGCTTAAAATATGAATTTTATAGATTTCAATTGTCATTATTTCGGGCAACAAATCAGTGTTTGGCATAAAAACATTTCACTCAAGCAGCTTCCTTGGCATTAGCACATCATACGCTGGGAAAACAAATGTCGTATGTGCTACCACAAGTAAATTACACTACGACAAGACTAATGAAGTAACGATCCAGAAAATTGGCTAAAGAGTATCCTTACGTCTTCATAGACGGAGTGCAGCCTCTTTTAACTATTATATCTACCATACCTAAGACAGTTGTATCAGTTTTTACAAACTAAAAAATTACGTTTTAGAAACTAAAATTATTTATCTACAACATATAGAACGTTGCATGTGTGAAGACAAATGTTCATTTCTGTCGCATGGTGTTCTGTGTCGAGTTGTATGTGTAAATTCCTTGTACAAGGGAATGTTGTGGTAAAACTAATCCTAAGCGAGTGAAATGTTTAATTAATTAAACGCACTTCAGCAGTCGACGTTGCGCAATAACTAAGCAACATACGCATATTTGACAGTATTTTCCACTTAGACCGTAGAATCTTCACACACACACACACAAACATACTGAAGGTATGCAAATATGTATGCGTGCAGTTGGGAACTAAGCTGAGTGGGAAAACGTTTGCTCAGCTGAGGGACTCTACAACTGAAGTCGCAGATGTGAGGCGCGTTCACGTCGACTCGACACTCCACTTAATTAATTCATTAATATGCACTAAATACAGATGGAATGAAGGTCTTAAAATATGCCCGACCTAATTTGCTTAATCCGCACGAAGCTCGAAGCACGAATAAGCGCAGCAACCGCAGGAAACTACAGTTTTTTAGTATTTTTTTGTTTAGTATGAAAACATAGTTGGGGGAAAATTAGTGAAGCAAAAGTTTTTAGTTGTTATTGTTTCTGTAACTCAAACTGATAGTTCAAAGTTAGAGAAATTCAAGAATTTTGAAAGCGTTAGTCGAGAGTTCAAAATAAAATATGTATTTACATGAACGGCAGCAACATACTGGTTTAATTAATATTTTATTGTTTTAATCCAGCGGAACATTGTTCAGTCATTTAACAGTGAGAGCGTAGTCTAATTTGAGCCAGAGGCACACAAGTCCAGACAAAAGCAAAAAGCAGCAAAACCGTTTTCCAGCTCGAAAGCCCGAATCACAGCGACGACAACCGACACGTAATGCCAAAATTTATTTGACAATTATCGCCGCATAAAATCGGCTCAAAACAAGCGGGTTAACGTGTCATTATCAGTTGAGCAGCGACCACTTAACGCACAACGCGGCGACACAAAATGCGCCGCCACTTGTTGGGCGGCGTTGCCATGTGGCGTGGCGAAATGCGAGGAGGCGGCCCGGCACAGCAACATAAACTGCTGAAGTTTACAATCGTCACAAATCTTTTGATTCTGCTGCTTAGCTGGCGATCGCTGTGCGGCTCAAGCACTGCGCTGCGCAAGCGCGGCTTGCTGGCAACGCTGTGCCTGTGCGAGAGTTTGTTCGGCAGCAGCATTTAGGAATTGGCGGCTGTGCAGTAGGGTGGAGTGAAAAACTCGATTTTAAAATTTTTAGAAGCTAGTATTTTGGAAATGTGCCAAATGTCCATAGTACCAATCCTGCAAAATTATATTAGTTTCTAACATCTCCTTGATCGCCCATCACCTAATTGAAATAATTGTTTTTCATCAAAAGAAGTGAAAGCCGTATTTTCAACTCAGTTAAGGATTCAAAATAAATCTGAGTAACCTTTGCTTAAGGTTTGCGGTTTTTAAGTTATTTATTGTAGCAGTCCCGATTGAGCAAACAAAAACTTAGATCGGACTCGTCTGACAGTGCTACTGTCGATGAGTACATCCCAGATAGAGAATTAGTCAAAAGTAAGCCAAATCAGGATCGCTAATGTCAAAAAATGACTTTCTCTCTTCCTTCCCTCGCTATAGCTTGTGATCGGACCGGAGTTCCGGACAGATCGGCTGCTGTATTAGCAACATCAGGTCTGCATGATCTTAGATAGGTAGGTAGGTGGTAGTGGCAGCTCTCATATGAGAGCTCACTTAGGCCAAGCTAGGCCCATTGTGATACCACAGGATCTCTAACCCCTTTTATTTGTTGTTAGGATGTCTCAAACCAGCCCGAGCAGGTGATGAAGCGTATTAGGCTCTTGGCGTCAACCTCCGATAAGTCCGCGAGGTTGGCTGTATGGTATGCTGCATGATCTTGGTCTCGTATCACCCAACGACCGATCCAAAGTAATTGACCTAAGCATAATCCGTCGAGAACGCAGTAAAATTCGAAAGGAACTGAGGCAGAATGAAGACGACCAGTTTGACCACACTCACAAGGGTATAGATGGACTATTCATCGATGGCCGCAAGAATAAAACTTTGACACAAGTTCTCAACGTCAACAACAAGTACCACAGAACAACCATATCGGAAGAACACATAACCATCAACGCACAGCCGGGTTTTTCGTACTTCAGCCATAGCCGTCTCCGTCATCAGGCTGCAGCAAAGTCAGCCAGTCGCTAGTCATGAGTCATTAGTCGCTAGTTTCAAAGAGTGAAATGCGAAGACAGAAAATATTAAAGTTGTCGGGTGTGACGGCACAAAAGTAAACACGGGACAAAAATCGGGCGTTATTCGTTGCAGTGGCTGATATGTCTACTCAATGCCAATGAGCTGCCCTTGCGCAATCTCTTCCAGTCACTTGATGGCGGGACTACAGGCCCTCGTGGATTCTCTGGATCTATCGGAAAGCGGCTAATGACCGGCCAGTTAAACTGGCCGAGCAACTATCCAATGTGAACCCAAATGAGTTGAGCACAAATAAGCGGTATCTGCTGGAAATGTGCAATAGCATCAGCCAAGGTGTATGTAGCGTCGATCTGGCAGTGGGAACCCTGGGTGCCTGAATCATTCACGATGGCTAACGACGGCCAATCGAATCCTCCGATTGTATGTCAGCGACAAGAAACCGTCCAAGAATCTGAAAACGTTGGTCACGTTTATCATTCCCGTATATGCTCGCATGTGGTTTGGCACAAAACCCCAGCCATCATGCAAAGAGGGAGATAGGCACATTCACCAGATGCTCATCAAGTCACGTTACCTCAGCCGTAAACTCAAGGGAATCGTTGACCCCGTTATTCACCGTAACGCGAACTTTGCTCAACCGGAGAATCTGCTCCTGACAGACGCTGAGCTCACGGATCTCATCACGACAGAGGTGACTCCAAATTTCATCTTTCCAAAGTTCCTAAGCAGTTTATACCATGTGCTTATAACTTTGACATCATTAAATACTGTGATTATAAGGGTATTTGATTATTAACTAAATTTTAAGATGACTACCTTTAATTTCGCGTAATACTGTGAAATTAAAAGCCGCGATGGGAGATCAAAAAATTGTTTAATTTCTTTCTAATTTTTACACAGCATTCTATTGATGTATTGGCACATTTTGAGATATCTAGCGAATTGATATTAAAAAAAAAATTTTTTTTTGCCATTTTCACTCCAGCCTACTGTGCAGTGCGCCCGACTGCCAGTAGCAGCCGGTAGCCGCCATAAAAACTGCATATTAATGCTTTTCGATTTGCCACATAGAAAGTGTGAGGCTTTTAGTTCTTTGGTCTTACTGCATTTTCGGATTAGTAGTAAAGACAAATGCATAAATAATATTTCGTAGCGGCACAAAATTGTGTGCTGATCCCGAAAAGGCTTATTGCATTGTTGCACAATTGGAGCAAGTGCCTAAGAAATTTGGGTCATTCAATGTATAAATTTGTAATAAAAAAATTAATAAAAATAAAAAAAAAAATGGTCCAAAGAGTTACGAATCACTTTCCATATTACTATCCATAGAATTATAAAGATATCCTGTGGCGAAGTTTGATTGCGATTTAAACGAGTTTCGAAAAAGTTGTTTGAATTTTTCTTCTTCTTCAGTTCTTCCACAGTTTTTTTGTACCCTTTGGTGAACATAACCCAGCCACCAGTGACACTCAATGCGGTATACAAATAAATGCAAAAAATTCGCAGATTTTTTGGTATTAAATTGTGTTACGCTGTGACTCGCAGTAATTGTGCAGTTTATGCGCAAAGAATTGCAATAACGGAATTCCCTGTTATTTTACTTTACTACTGCCGCTTGCCTCGTCCCAGGCTCCCCTTTCGTTGAATCCTTAAGCCAAAATGCAATAAATAAAAATACCTACAAGGAAACAAAGTGAGCCGGAGAGAAATGGTGGCAAAGTAGCTAAAATTAATATGACATCATATATACAATCATACAATATATGTATGTACATGAAGTGTGTGTATAAAAACCAAAGCAACAACAACAGTGCGCTGGCAAGAAACTTACATCCACGTCGGAACACCCTGCAGTCCATCGGTGCCATCCGGAATGCCAGCCACGAGTACAAATGTCATTATAATCCACAATGAAAAATGTTTCCTTTTAAGAAATTCCATTTTGACCATTTTACAGTCGGCAACGGCAACGGCAGCAACAACAACAGCTCCACCGGCAGCAGCAGCAGACGCAAACGTAGACGCAGACGCGGTCACAACTCTCGTCGCGCGCAGTGGCAACGTTATTGCCGTTGTTGTTGTTGTTGTTGTTGTTGTAGTTATGTTTGCCCTTCGTAGCCCCAGCCGGCAGACGACGCTTTGTGGATGTCGACTTTTTCAGCCGTGTCTACGCGTTTGTCGCCTTGGCTACGTTTCGTTTTTTGCGCTTTGCCGCACTTTTCCGCTTTCTCACTCTTTTATCTTACGAATTTTTCTTCGACGCGCTATTTGTGGGTCTTTGGCGCTTCTTTGTTGCGCGATAATGAACTCGCACTGCGCTTATTTTGATTATTATTATTAATAATAATTTCACGCGATACGGCAACGCCGGATATCCGGTTCACTTCACCCACTCGCACGCGCCCTTTCGCTATTAATCACAGCGCAACAGCGGCTCAAGTCCACTCGGCCACCACTGGCCGCCGCTCTTACGTGACTTTGTAAATTACGCGGCAGCACTTATTCCGCGCAATTTTTCATCATTGCTTGACACTAATGACATTTTATTGTTGACACTTTTCCGCGCCGGCGGCTGTTGCTGCTGTTGCTGCTTCATTGGCTGAATTCTCCAAATATTTCTCGAATCATTAAAAGAATTTCAAACACATTCTCGCCATTCCACCGCGCACACATCTGCAAATACAAAGAAGAACACAAAATATGGCATCATTAAGGTTGTCTTTGGGCAGGTCAAAAGATTTGCATTCGATTAAGTTCTTTGATCTCCATCCCTACTTCCACGCCCACGCCCACTCTCTACTCGCAGTAGGCTTCATTCACAAAGGGTTTGTGGCAAACTCATTCAGAGCGACGCTGCCTCACATTGCCACAAGGCTTGCACTATGTGTGAATAGTTTCCGTCAGAGTTGAACATTGTCTACATGCAAATGTAGATTTTTGCTCAAAATCAAAACGACAAATTTCGCTTGAATCAGCATTCAACAGTCGATCGTCGAATTTTCAGATTGTCAACATTTTCATAAGTTGTCACCCAAATCCGTCCAACACGACCCCCTACTCGTCATAAATCAATACAATTGCGCACATCAAAGCCACAGCACGTCCCGCCGCCATTCCCTCGCTGCCCTGCCCCCACCCACTCGCACTCAATCATCGCTCATGGGAGACCATTTAAATTGTCACTCGGGCATGCATTGCGGCACCAAGTCAAAGAGTTATGAGCGAGACCATAAATTAAATTCCCTTTCGGCCACTCCCCCGCACTTTCAGCGCCATCATATTTGCTACGACTACACCCGGCGGGTTTGGTGCGCCCGTTTGTGTTGGTCAGTGCCAGGTTACAAATACGCTTCGGATACTCCAGGCGTCTGTGTTGGCTATCTTCACAAAAATCTACAAACACAAAAGCCAGCACACACATACGCTTTGTGTGTGTGTGTGTGTGTAGGTACGAGTTGCAGTGGGTAAATAAACATTTTTGTTTTTAATCTGCAAATGTAAACTTGTGTTGCTGAAGTTTTCGGCCAGCTCACAGTTTGTCCCTGCCTCATGGTACGGAATGCTTCATTGGAATGTTTTCAATAAATGCGAATCGGAAAGAAAAACTACGTACTTAAATATTGCTGGATTGAAATAAGCTATCCACTTTGTCTTATTCAAACCCGTATTTGCTAAAAAAAATCTTAAAATTCTTCAACAACACAAATCGCTGTACCAAGGATTTGAAATATTTTACAAATTTAACATTTTGCTGTAAGCTCCAAATGCTTTTAACAAGCAGAAAAAGATATTCCAAGATTACATGCAATGGCTGAGTAAATCAAAAGAGGACAATACAGTTGTTTTTGTTTTTCCGAAAGGCTTTCAGAGCGGCACAGAAAGGACACACGTATGAATTGTGATTGGCCTACAACGGAAGCCGCAATGGGGACAAATAGAAGTTTGGGGGCAAAATTTGTGGGCACTGGATTTTTTATTAAAAGCTGCTGCACCGTGTGACAAAAATCAAACAAATTTCCAAAAATATCCATGATCTATAGAGAAAAGTATTAAATTTTTAAAAATTAAACTAATAAAGTTAGAAGAATGAAATTCAACGATGTGGTCCTTAAAATATATTTTTTTGAAATATTTTTTTTTCAAAAAAAAAACTATTTTAAATTTCCAAGAATATTCAAGGATAAAGTTTTAAAAGGACATTTTTAATACCTCTTCGTCGTTTTGTACCAAAGTTATTGAGATTCTTAGGATTTTTCGCTCAATTTTTAAAATAATGTTTTGAAATAAACTTGTCTTTTTTCAAAGTCCTTTTAAAAAAAATCCTGATGTCAGAGAGAAAAACTAAAAAGTTTTACTACATTTGTCCCCTAGTTTCCCCTAGTTTTGCGAGTATATCAATTTTTTCGTGTGAAAAATTTATTGTCGCACATTTGTTGTCGTCGATTAGGTTGGGTGACTGTGAAATCGAAGAAGAAGTTCAACATTCTTTTGGGAGTATTTTTTCTACCTTATTATTTTTAGATTCATTATTGTGGTTGAATGTCACAAAAACAAATAAAATTTAAAGGATAATCTATTTGCGAGGAGTTCCTGGACAGTATTGGGGAGATGAACTCCTTCAATCAGGAATAAGGGATACGACACAATAGTTCTCTTTGGACGCAGTGTCTCCCGTATCTATTCCATTCTAATTGCGAGGATTATAGCTTTTGAAAGATTGATCTCCACACTGAGAAGAACTCATACATTTTTTCGATTTCTTCATGAATTCTTGTACATATTTCAGATCCCATAAAAGTCTTGAATACCGAGTCGTTCCTGGTTTGGAGATCTTAAAGTGCCTGATGCACAGTCAGACAGTTGAGCTCCATTAAAAGGTCGTTTGACGACACTGAGAGTCGCACAGGAAATATTTAATAGGCATTTTGGTAGATTGACCATAAAATTGTCAATATTTTTCTTCAAACAGCCAAGACGTCGAAAAGTGATTCTAAAACGAGTCAACGCAGAAGAATAGAACAATGCATGATTATCCTCATTTGACAAAGCCATATCACTCATCTGACTGGCAACGAGGTCTTCTGAGTGATAAGAAAATGAGCTGCAATCTCTTTGCTTCTCCATTAAATTTTAATGATGGTAAAGAACTCCTTAACTGCCATATTATCGGCTCTTCTAATTGAATCCGCTGCACTGGCCCGAAGTCTGTTAAATTCCCAATAATTTGCCTTTTGTTGTCCACTTTTCAATTTGTCCCTCAAAAGTTTGGCTTTTGCCTGCTGCTTTCGCCTTTCGATGACTCAAGTGTGTCCTTTTCAGTACAGAAAGAGCCCTTAAGTGCCCCTTCACTGTGTGTGTTTTGCTGCCGCACATTGACAGCTGTCAGAAAACTGACAACTTAAATGCATTGCATACGCATTGGCGAGCATTTGTGGCATTTCTGGTTTTGATTGTAATTTGAAAAATTTACGTTTGCGGAAATGTGAATGTGAAAACGCACGAATGTGAATGTGTGAGTGTGCGTGACATTTTTTATGGTAATGGATTTTGTGGTTTGTGCTGTCGCGCTCGCTGTCTCGTTGGGTCTTTATGAATCCTTTATAATTGATAAGACAATTTTTACGATTGCACTTGGCTGCGGTGGTTGCGGCCGCTCGCTGACCAATGCATCGTAAAGTGCATAAATATTTAGTCTGCTTTTAGGGAAATAAAAATAACACATAAAAATTATCGATATCACTCAACTGTGATGAAAATAAATGTTACCGAAGCGAACAGCATAAAAATATAAACCAAACAAAACAAAAGTGAACAAAGGAATAAAAACCAAATATTCTGCGCTTCAGAAATTGAAGTGATTTCGAATATTTACTTTGAAAATACTTTAGGTTTTATGCGAAAAAACATATTTATTCATGGAGTGTTGAGGGTGCTGTGTGTGTGATGGTCCAAGTGATGGTCCATCTCGTTAAAATTTTGGTTACTCTTCCTTGTTGGAAAGATACCGATTGATATGAGACTGGGATTGTCTACATGGAATGTCAACCTAATGTCTACCAATTTTTAGTCACTGGAATGCTCAAAAATTATGTTGTTACATGAGTTAAATATGTGGCTAAAAGTTATATTTGAAGCTTTCTTTACATTCTTCTTTGCATGACTTTCAGCTCTACTCTAAAATGTCTTGGAGACATATAACTCGATATTTAAATCCATCCTCATCCTTTTAAATCCACATGACCACATTTAGTGACAGAAAGTATCATATCGATCTAGCTGATCCTTTACATTATATTCCAACGCCTCATTATTTCACCATCTTTGTTTTCTCACACACACAAAAATGAAGACAATCAAACGGCACCCAAATTTGTTTTAACCATGACAACAACAACAACAGCAACAGCGCTATTTCAAACGAAATTATTTTCGGCCCAGCCATAAAAATGGCAACAAAGATTGCGCCCGAGTGGCCTTTTCGTGAAGGAAAAACAATAACAAGCCAGCCGAAAACAATAAAACCAACGAATGCAAATGAAAATCACTCTCAGCGAATAACAACAATGTTGTACTAAATGGGAATCGAATACGAATTGCTGCGAACCATTTAAAGTCCATTAAAACTTCATTTCGGTTGAGTTCACCTTGACAGTGAAGTGTTTTGTGTCGCATTGTTGTTGTTGCTGGGCACTGTATGGTGTTCTGTTGAGCAGTTGACGTTGTTAATGTTATCATTGTTTTTGTTGTTAGTGTATTAGTGATGCTTTTCAATTAAATAAAAGCCGCACGAAATGATAAAAAAAATGTACATTCAAACGAAACAGACAAAGCCATGGTTATTGTTGTTGTTGCTGTGGTTGTAGTAATGCGTCTAATTAACATTACAAAAGCAACAGGAGGTTGAGAAGCACGAGAGCAACATTGAACTCGTGAAACACAGCGACAAACGAAACGCCGGTGACAGTCGGCCCACCCACCACACGCTGTCGCCATCAACGCTCGTCACTGCCAGACGTGCAGTTGGCATTTTCCGGTGACCTGAAGCGATAGAATTCGGCATTGCGAATGAAAAAATTTAACACAACGAATCACTTTTCGCATAGGGGGAATTTTTGGTCTGTGATGATGATATCTATATATATATATATATATGTATGTATGTATATATTTACATTGTATGTATATCTGTACTGTAGTGGTACCACTTTTTACACTACAGTATCTTTCATTGTATGCTTTGAAAACATTTGCTTGTATCAGAAATGCTTTCCTTTTAAATAAATCACTTATCAAGGAACTTGTTCTGAACTTCCTCGCCAAGACCAAATAGTTCCAAAAAGATCTTAACAAATAAAGAAAGGACACCGTTTTTTTCCGAAAAATGAAGGGATTCACAATGAACCTTACAGGGTAGAAGTGCTTCCCGCACAGACCCCTTCCGTAACCTACCCGAACTTCCGAACTTATCGAACGTTTGGACCGGAGTTGACGGACATCGGCACTAAGACATCTTCGTCCTCTGAAATCCCAAATGGGAAATAAAACAGTAACCACGTCGAAGTTCGGTTCTAGGTTACTGCTTTGAGTTTACCAGCCTCAAGATCGGCCGTACTTACTCGGGACACGCGAGGGGTGCCCAGCACTCTATGACCTTCGTTACAATGAATGATAGTGAAACCCATCCACTATCATTTTCCTTTTCCGTTTTCTTCCTATATCCTCTTTGGATACATATTTCAATACTTACTAGTCGGTAAAAACACAAATTGAAATTTCGGCGTCCTTAAGCCCCGAATGCTTCGCTTTAACCACGACACTGCCGCCGTTCATTGCTCCACATACAATTCGCAAACGAGGCTGTCAATACAGAAAACGACTTAACAAAATCATTTAACGTATTGCACCCCACACTTAAGTACGTACAGTAAGCCCCAATTAAGTGAGCCAAACAGTTTTTTATGTAACACAACTCCGTGAAAAGTAACGCAGGGAGTAAAACTGTTTTGCCATCTTTATAAATAGCACAGTTTCTATGAAGTTGTGGTTGTGGCGCGTTTAACTTTGGCCAATTGATGAGACCAAATTGCACAGACACTAAAGCGCACTTCACTGTACTAGCGTAACACAATGCAAGTACACTTAACTGTGATTGTATGTGTGTGTTTGTGTGTGAAAGTGTTTAATCGTGAATGGCATCACACGCTAATGTCACTTAATCCCACGACTGTGATTGATATTTCCAATTAAAAAGGACGCCGGCAAGTCAAACGCAAGGCGGAGTGAAACCGAGCCGGCAGCGCTGCGAAAAGATACACAATTGGCGGCTGAAAATAATTGAGGGAGGGCAGCCAGCATTTCAATGGACCCAATCGACCGTGAGAATGACTCACAAAGCTGCTTTCCGGCCAGTCAACTGAAAGTTGGCGAAATTTTACAGAAAGAAAACTTTTTCTGGCCACGCCAATTCAAATCAACTCACCGCCAAATCTCGAACACCCTTCGTCACATCCGACGCAAATGCGACTGGCAGCTTGCACGCCAGAAAGGGATTTATCACAACAACAACATATACTAAAATAAATGTTCTTATTAGAGGCTTTTCGTCGGTCGACTCGCCTTTGTGCCTCAGCCATATTCATGTAAAAGTGGAATACTTCTCCACTATGTTATGGCAAAATCCTTTAAGCTGAGCTGAAAATGCTGGCAGCAGTGAGGTGGAAGAAATTCACCTTTAGGGGGTGAAGACTGTAGGTAGGTGAGGATATATCTTTTAGTTAATTTGGGACAATGTGTCGAGTCAACTAGCGCTGATCCAGAGTCTCTCATAGGATAATGCGAAATAGTTTGACTGAATTGAAATCTTTAGCCCCTCCGAATCCACCGTTGGGCGATAATACATTGCACTCGCTGCTACTTCGTCGATTTCATTTCATTTGATTTGATTTCATTCCATTTCATTTTATTTTTTTTATTTGACTTGTATGTTCAGCTGCCGCCGCCGCGCACTGTTCAACATTTCTGTTGGCTCAGGTGCAAATCCTCTAAAATGTTATTCTATGCACAGCTCCACTGACTAACTGACTGGCTGTCCGCTGTACAAGTATGTAAATACGTTGGCATTTAAAAACGCGTTTATCAAATCTCCCTTTCCAACCTCCTACCCCCAACCCTTGTAACTCCACCTTTGTGCCCACTTTACCTTTTCCCCACTTTCGCTGGCAAATCCCTCGATTGCCGTTGCTGTTGGCTGCCGGCCGGAGCACCGCAGCGAGGTGTCGGCAACGTGTACGCTTTCCGCTTCGCATTTTCTGTTTTTCCATACACAAACGTGGATGCGGAAGCACATTTGTGTGCGCTCACCGCTTTCCGAATCCGATTTGATCTGCATTTGTTTTGCAGATTTGCGCACAGATAAGGCGCAAAGTTCCAGCTTCGTGACCGCCGTCCCCCTTCCACTTCCACGCTGCACTGTGTACATTTCATTAAATTCAACTTTGCTGCAGCTAATTTCGTGTATTTACCCTAAATTTTGGTTCACGTAAAAACGAGTCACACGAGTCGAACCGTTGGTTAATTCGCTGCTTAAATTCAAATCGAAAACGTAATTCCGAATGGAAGCGGGAGCGGCGCAACATAAATTATTTAGCATTTTGTGTCTGTCGAAAGCGAAATTCGTTGTGAGAGCAAATGAAGCTCTTCTGGAGAACTTCAACTGCTAACAAGGAACAAATGTCCTTTAAACACGAATATAACTCATAAGAGGATTCTGACTTTAAATTAAAGTACATGAAATTTTTAGCACAACTTCGTGTTAAATAAAAACACGACAGATGACTCTCTCACCAACTAATGTGGTCTGGCAGGTTAGGCAAAGAATCAATGGAAGTCGGAACTAATGGAAAATTGCCTAAAAATAATGTTTGCTTCTGCTAAAAGTATTGAAAATATAAAACATCGTATCTGTAAGATGCTAAAACAAGCATCACGCAACTATTTCTGTTGTGAGTTCGCAAAGCCCATGAAGTATTAACGAGAAGACAGTCAAACCCATTCTTCAGTCACCTACGAGCATTTAAACGTTGGTCCGTGAGTTCTTGGGCGAAGTTAAAAGTTTTATATTACACAAACGTATATCTGAATGACCGATAAACTTCCCAATAGCGCCGTCGAGCTACTCCAATTTTTTTGGGCCGCTGACGTTCGCGCCAAACTGGCTTCCGCGGCTAAAGTGAGTAAAGTGTGTGGTGTGGCGCAAACTGCAGCAACAAAACGCCAAGGCACTTCTCAATGAAATATGAAATAATAAAATGCACTGCGCCCGTCATGTTGCCTGTCAAGTGAAGAAGCGTCGCTGCGCGCACATCCCATAATTTGCATTCGAGTGCGCTGCTCGGCCGTTTCTTGCCTTTCTCGCTGGCTGTCCGTCGTCAGTTTGTTATTTCTCGTGTTTGAGTCCACTAAACCATGCTTTCCATATTTTAAAAATTCAATTGTGCTCAACAGCACTTGGAGCAGCGAAACCAAACTGCAGCCGGCGGTCACAGCAGTTGCCAACGCTCAGTGGCGACACAGCCATCAACACTTGCCGCAAGTGGCAAATCGCCCCACCACCGATCAATTACCGCCACTGCGCCACAAAGGGCACAGACTCGGACAAGAACTGTGCCTAACGACAGCGACCCCAGTGACTGCACATGCGCGGCGGCAGGTGGACGCATTGGAAAACTGGCGTTAATAGCGCATGCGGCGGCGCGCCGGTTGCGTGGGTATCACTGCGCGAACGCAATCGAAACCACGTTGCCGGTGATCACAGATCGATTATGGCCGGTGCTGCACCCAGCACTGAAGTGACTGCTCGTTCTGCTTTGTACAAAAGTGCCATTGAAATGGCTCCAAAACGATCGCTAATGCTGCTCGTAAGAGATAATTGAATAAATAAGGCAAAGAGTTAGTGTGATTGTTTCCCATAAACTTTAGTAATCATGAAAATATTTTGCTGCTGATTTAATTTCAACAACGAGCAAATTTACGCTCAGATTAATATTGCACTGAACTCGAGAAGCATGTCAGGGCCGATGCAAAAATCATAATTGAACCAGTCGAAAAATTTAGTTTGGGCTCGTGATTTGTTTGGATACAGATTTTTGCAGCTCAAAGCTCAAAACTGCTGATATATTTGCATGCTAGAAACAACAAATAAATAAAATTGTATTTTAATTTATTTGATCTTAAAAAGACGCCCATAGTCACAATTGCTATAGCTTGCATTATCAACCTGAAGAACACACTTCAACAAACCCAACCTAACTAAAACTGCTCTCAGCACAAAACGTCTTCTTGGAAATTATTTAAACTAACCCATTTTAATGTGATGGCTTTTGTTCTGGAATAATATTAGTTTAAGTTGGAAAGTCATCTGCTGCTCAAAGCCAATTTGAGAAGCTTCTGGCATTCGCACATCAAAACTATTTACAATGAAAATCTACAAACAATTAAAATGATGAAACGGAATAGCTTAAGTACACTCAGAAAAAATTCACATTTTTCAGATAGAACAGCGAGATAGTGAAATCTTTTGTTGAGCCAATTTACTTACTAAAAGACAAAGTACACAAGAACATTTTGTTTTTTTTTTTCTTCAAGGAAGCAATCTAATAAAAACGAAGTACCTAACATACGACAGTAGTTTTTAGTAAAAAGTCGACGAATCAATATACATGTCAAAAATAACGAAGAGAGCTTTGACTTAAAATGCTTGCGGTTACACATGTTTTTTGGTATCGGACAGGAACCATTTAGATTCTCTCATGAAGTTAATCTTTGTCTAGTCTGTCAGGTTATGGAGAAATCAAGCCCCGGAAGACTAAACTTTCGTGTAACCCAGCTTTCTTCTTCCCCATCGAACCGTTGCTGGAGTAGAGTGGCCGTAGAGAGCAAGTTGGAGTCGCTGGACATGCCTGATGATAGTTCAGTGGCTTACAACGATCGGAACTGTAACGACCGGAAATGTAGTTGGTCAGTCTTGTTTTGACTAAACGACAAACTCTTCTCCGAGTGTAATCGCACCAATGTCAACTTGACGGTGTCAAGAAAATTTTCTCCGAGTGCAGAAACCACACATCGCACACAAATCAAAACTTTCAACGGCAACCACAACAAAAACCAACAGACGACGAGCGCAAGAAATTTTAAATATACGTATCGCGGCAATAAATCTCGAAGAAACTTGCTGTAATTGACAGCAGTTGACACGCAGCCATGCGCGAGCTGTCGGCAATGGCGGCGGGGCGCGAGCGGGTGGGCCCACAAAATGAGTTATGCAATTAATAAAAGTTAACCGCCGCTTAAGTTTGTGAACAAAGATGCGCTTAAGGAGCTTAGCACTCATTAGAGTAGCCAAAAGATTTAGCTGCCGAATGGCGGATAGCGGGACCACAGCTACAGCTGATCGGGTCGGGCAAAACGCTGCAGATGCTTGTGGGGGAGGAGGGTTTTTACAACAAAATGGTTAAGAACTGCAGGCAAAAGGTTAAAATTGCAGTTAGCTTAAATCTCTGTCGCCTAACACAGGTTTGCATTTGTGTTGGTGTGTATGTATGTGTGTGTGTGTGCAAAGAACATATCGCATACATGAAATGAATTCTAATTCAAAACGGATCTCGTGCACAGGACAATAAAAATTGAATATTTAGTGCGACACGTTCGGCGGCACGATCGCGGAGCAGCGCCCTGGCTGCTTGTGTTGGTGCAGGGCGGCAAGGTGTGCGACCATTTATCAAGCAGGAACCACCCGCGGCGTTAATAATGTCAATTTGCTTGTCATTGCTTTTGTTCGTGCTGCCGCTGCCGCTGTGACTGCTGCGCCCCGACGACTGGGCTTTAATGTTGTTGTTTGTTGCTTTTATGATTGTTATTGTTATTGCAAGCATTATTATTGTTGTGGCTTTTATTGTTGTTGTTTTATGTGCACTGCTTATAAATTATACAAATAAAATAACAACAAAAATGTCAAACAAACAAAAAGCCAGCGAGTGGGCCAGACAAGTTGCGGGGTCGATTGCAGCGACTGCTGTACGTGTCGTTCTTGTAGTTGTTGTTATAGTTGTCGTTGGTGTTTTCTGGTAGTTAAACAGTTCAACATTTTGATGGCACACTGATGTTGACATGGCGGTCGCGCTACTTCTTGCTGGCTGCGCTCACGAAGAAGAAGAAGAAACAGTAACCACACACACAGACTCACACATGCGTACGGCATTGTCTGCAGCGACAACAGACATGTCAGCCAAGTGACATATGTGACATTACAAGTGTCAAAAATTGAGGTTTACGTAAATTATATGTGGGATTTGCCTTTGGCGTTTCATTGTTGAAAAGTTCGGCGCTGTTTGATTTGTATACCAGCGCGGCTTAACGATATGTTGTGTGTGTGTGTGCACGTGTGTCGGTTGTTTCAAGTTTTCCCTGCTGCTGTCTAGTCAAATTGCCAGCGATATATCGGACAGCAGCAGCATGGTAGACAAATCGGTTTTACAAAATAGTTTTTGTTGTGCCAACATAGAAACGACGAGAGGTAAACTGTTGAAGTTAAAATTAATTAGCGCTTGCAGAGGTTTGTAGGCAAAGATGTAGAGCATGGATTTTTTATTTGTTGTAAGACTGAAGCCCAGCCAGAATTATCGTCCAAGCACTAATTACTAACTAACCAACCCATACGTAACAGTTTTACGTAGTAAAAATTTACAAAAAAAATTGGTAAAAGGAGTGAAACAAATAAGTCGAAGCCATTTAAAATTGAAATAAATAAAAATTATTTGGTCCGTTTTTAGTATTGAAGTACTGCCTGTTCAAGTTTTACGTAGTAAAAGATTAAAAAAAAAACATTGGTAAAAAAGTTAAGTAAGGCGTGAAATAAATAAGTGAACGCCGTTTTATTATTGAATTGCCTGTTCAAATTACTCTGCCAACCTTGGAATACTTTATGTGTTCATCTTGAAGCTACCCACTCAAGAAAAAGAAGAAGATGCCATTTAGCACACAAATCGCTGCAATTTCCGGGCAGTTTGTTTGTATGAGTCAACACTATTCAATTCTCGTCATTAATTCCAACTAACTTTCGACATTGCACTGAATGCATGGAATGGCTATCATTAATTACAAATCAATATTTGGCCAGGCTTCTGCGACATGTAAACAATTTGTGAACAATTTCATTTCGGTTCAGAAAATTTCAAAATCCTCCAACTCATTTTTATGTCAGTGTTTTTGTTTTTAATGGAACAATTTAAATAAATTTGTGTACTGTTTTTGTTTTTTTTAGCATATCAATTCCATTTGATGGCAGTCTTATTCCTCGCTCCTCCTTGTTTTTGCAATTCAATAAGCTACGAGATGTGTCCAGAAGCGAGAGACGAGGAAGGGAGATGTTCGTGGCGCTAGGCAAACACGACCAACAACAGGAACGACACGTTATTTAATTTTATGCAAACACTGCGAAAAGGAACGTCAAAACATCAACTCCCAACTGGCAATTGTCTGATATGACAGCGGCAACAACAACTACAAAAGCGACAACTCCAACCGCAACAGCAGGAGGAGCACTGAATATGGATAGTTATAAACGGTGGCAAATGCCAACAGTCGCTACAACAACAATGACAACAACGAGACAGCAACTATCACAATGACAGCCGACGCGGCAGCCGAGTAGCAGCGACAATAACAGCCGCAGCAAAAACACCAAGAACAACAACAACAACGACAACAACAACAACAAGAGCAACACAAGTGCCCCATTACCGGTGTGTAGCCATCGGTGTAGGAATTAATGCCAACACTTGCAATGTGCAGCGTGCAACACGCCGCGTCGTATCCGTCGCACAAGGCACCAAAGAGATGGTGTTGGTGTTGGCGATGTTGTTGTTGTTGGCGTTAGAGTTAGTGTTAGCTCCGACTACGACGACGACGACCCCATTGATAGCAAAAGTGTTTGCACTTTGCACCATGACATGCACTTCACCGCCCCGCACTTTCCCGCACTCGTGAGACCCAACAACAATGTGGGCCCAGGCAGACAACAAGCAGCCGAGAAGGAGTTATAGAGCTGTCATTACACCCCGCACTGCCCGGCGCTGCCGTCAATTTTCGTGAAAGTTTTGCTGCGCAATGAGCGCCGCAGACGCGCTCAAGGAGTTTAGTGCATCTGATGTTATTGTTGTTGTTGTTGGCAATAGTGAAGGAAAAAGCGCCGCGGCGCACAACAGTTGCACAGCGCCGCCATTAGCGTTCGTTGATAATTTATGCAAAAGTTTTCAATTTTTTGTTTTCGAAATAAATAAATTACAAAAAATTAAAAAGCAAAAGCAAAGGAAATGTAAGACGCAACAACAACGACAACAACAACATCGTGCAGTAGCGCTCAAAAGTGATGTGTATGAATAAATTAGTGCAGACTGCATGAATTTATTAGTGGCAGCCACTGCGATGAGTGTTGCGAACAGTGCAACAAGAACAACTAAAACAAAAACTACATCTAAGTATAAGCAACAATAAGCACCGCAGTGGCAGTGCCAAAAGTAGAGCAGTCAGTGTTGTGCATTATCTACATGGTTGGTGCATTGTCGACATGGTTGGTTTACATGGCTAGCGACTTGTTCTACATGACTTGAACGCTGAATCTGTATTAATTACTATAGCAAACGAGTTGGTTTTAGTGGTTCACAATTTTTTAATATTTTCAATTATCTACATACAATTTTCTACTTGGAATTTGCTGAATTTTACATTATTTCAAAATCTTTATTTTCGTTTTGTTAATTTGAGTTGAGTGCCCAAATTTAGAACTGCTGCACTATTTATGTTGTCTACATTATTTCAGTTAAGATACAAAATACTTCCAATATTTTATTTTCAACGTCATAAATGGAATAAAGTCAATACTTTTTTATTTAAAAGTACAGTCATTCGTATGTAAAAAACATACATTATCTACATTTAGTTTGGATGTAGACAATTTAGCCTTTTCTCAAAAAGGTTTGGACTGCTTTACTTTAGTATCGTTTTATGTCGTCTACAGGTAATTGTAAACAATTAAACTCATGTAAAAAAACGTTATTCCTTTAATTTATTTTGTTATTGCACTTTTTGCAACTTTCTAAGCATTGTCTACGCGACAAAGTCAACATCTCGTGATGCAACTCTGCTGCCGTCACACCCAGCCAAGCGCACTGAACAAATGAGCAACGCGCCTCGTTTGGAGCGCCGCGAAAAGGCTGAAACGCCCCTTTTGATCCGCATCGCACGGTGCGCTTCAATTATTCAGCTAAATCAGCAAAATCATTTCAAACGAAGGAACAACGAGCACAAGTCGACACACTCTCTCACACACACACACATGTCCTGAGCAGCAGTTAGTTAGGAGCCACTTGCAGCAGCTGCTTGTAAGAAAGTTGGTGCTGCGAGGGCCGCCAGTGGCGCTTAACCCATTTTCCTTTAAGCCCAAACTTCACTGCAGACGACTTTCAGCCGCACAAGCAACACACAACACACAACAGCGGCTGGCAACAGTTGGGCGTTCGTTTGAGTGTGTGTTAGCATTTGCGTGTGCAACAGCGCTTGCAACATATGGCTTGCAACGACACGACTGTTGTAAAATCAATTTGCTGCCTGCATCTTGCAACGCCTTATTAACGTATTTATACGAAATGCATGCAAATTGCGCTAACGCCACGCGAGCCCCGCCCACTTGCGACGAGGCTTAACCCGAGACTGGCGTTTGTCAGTGGAAATGCTGGCAAAAACTTAAACAAAGAAGTTTGCTGCAAGTAGAGGCTTGCCACAACTAGGAATATGCTTAAAAATTAAAGCCCTGGTGGCTAATGGTTACTTCTTTTCTCAATGAACTTTGAGTCGGAAGTAACTTAACATCTGAATGACATCGGTGCATTACTTTAGAAGTAAGAATAAAGTTGGTCGATAGTGTCCTTGGATGATTGAGTCGATTTTTAAAACACAGCTGGCATAGATTTTGGAAGAGTTCATCGCGTCATGAAAAATTCGATAGGAACTATGAAATAATTATCGAATGTACTGAAAAAACTAATTTAATTTTTTAATAATTTTTTTTAATTATTACTTTTTAATTATTTTAGTTTTTTTAAATTCATTTTCGCTCTACTGAAGTTTTGTTGTCAGTAGCCGTTGATTTCTAAGTGTAACTTTTTTAAGATAAGTGTAGGATAAGTGTAACTTTTTTACACTGTGAAAAATTAATACACAAACATGCATATGTCAGTTCATAAAAATATTTAGATTTCTTTGTCATTCAACACTTTTGCATAAATAAATTGCGCGCACATGCAAACGAGTTGCATGCAACGGCAAACTCAAAAAAAAAACAAGCGAAATGGTGTAATGTGAAACGACCCGTGACCACAACGCCTCCAAGTGCTGAACGGCAATATTTATGAGACGGCGCGGCGGCTCATCCGCCTTAACGACCGCAGCGTAATAAGTTGTTGACTGTGGTCAGCGATTTCGACGGTTTTAATTTTGTGTTTTTGTAATATTTCGGGCGCTGCCATTGTTGCGAGGTGTTGCCACATGCGTTGACGTAAATCAAGATGAATGCGTTGTGTGGTGCGGTGAGAAGAATTTTAAAATTTTCCATAAACCTAGGAGCGGTGCGTGTCTAATTGTTGTCTGACAAGCAGCAAATTGTCTTCTACAAAAGTATGCTTGTATTAATACTTATGTATATACTTACAAGTATATACAACAGAGCATAAAAAGAGAGAGAAGTGCGCAGTTCGCAGAGTGGAGTTTTTCAATCAAGGAGAGATTTTTCATCATGTTTGCTTCAATGTAAACGACAGACCTTTTATATCTGTTAAGTCATATAGTGTTATTGTTCCACTGTTGCCATAGTAGTTGAAATAGTTTCAGCAACTCTCTCATTGAGCCATAACAACAACAACTCTTTACTATGTAAAGGTCTCATTTTGTCTATTCTGTGATACACAGCAAAGCAAGGACGCTGACAAATGCCAAGAAGACATTCCGAAGATATTCTTTAGATTTGATTACAAATACACAGAACAAAAAATATAACTAAAACATTGTTCGCCTTCTTCGGATTGTTTGCCGATTTTATGGCAATTGTCCGACTTATGCCAAATTCAAAGCGCTGCCAATAAAACATTTTCAAAACAACAACAACAACACCAACATGGCATAAAAATTCCCATTTGGCGCAAGTTCTGGCACAGTGCTTGCGTAATCACTGTGCGCCGCTTATAAATCTTCTGCCCCCGTCACCCGCCCGCCCGCCGCTGCACGAACAGCTCCATCGCTCGCGCTCTACCTGCAGCTGTGCACCGCTGTGCAAACAAACTCCTCGCACCGTCACTTGGGCGATGTGATC
Organism: Melieria omissa; assembly: GCA_963971225.1. Classification (NCBI taxonomy): domain Eukaryota; kingdom Metazoa; phylum Arthropoda; class Insecta; order Diptera; family Ulidiidae; genus Melieria; species Melieria omissa. Next base: position 4,463,330 of record OZ020269.1, on the reverse strand, counting down.
TGTGCGCGTGAGCCGCTTGTTTAGGGCCACTCAGTGTCAATTCGCAGGCCACAACAAAAATCGCTTTGTTGGCGGATTTCTTGCTGGCAGTCGGCCATTTATTGTGTTCGGCTTGCGGGAAGCGCAACAAAAGACGCACACAAGGGGCCGGCCACAGCGAAAACGTGCATAAGTCGGTGTGAGCACTTGAAGTATTTTTGCAGCGGCGGCCGGTCAGCAGAAAACACGCAGCCTGAGCGACCAGCAACCAATGCGTTTTCGAGGCACTGCGGAAGGGGTAGACGGCAATCGGAGTCCATGGTTTTGGCAGCTGGGTAATTGCGTCTTTTTCTGCGTCAGACAGTGAAGAATTCGCCAGTCACTCTACGCTCGGCAGCCAAATCAAAGCGAATGACGACGAATTAGGGCAGCGGCCGCGAATGTCAGCGCCTCGGCCCACGGTGCGTTCAAGTCGCTGCTTAATAATGTTGCAGCTGCTCGTCGCGCTTGTCAACGCGGCAACATTCGCTCAGCGCTGCGCGGATGATTAGGTGTAGCGAATTTCAACAACTCGTTAAGAAATACAAACTATTGCACTCAACAGGCTCTTCAGCTGCTTGCGCGCTCCTTCCACCAGCCGTCGACCTCAGTTGTTGCCCCGCGGCAACACACGCATCCGAGTCCATGGCTGCAGCCTGCGTCTTGTGTTCCTGCTACATAATCCTCGCAGTGTCTCTTTGTTGCTTGTGTTGTTGTTGCGACTCATCTTGTTTGCCAGTGGGATGCGAGCATCTCCGAGTTCTTTTGATGCTCTTGTTGCGGGTTTCCTTGCGGCGCGCATCGGTTGTGTTCTTCTTGTTTGCTGTCTATTCAACCATTCAGCCGTTGCTGTGCGGCTGTTTGTCTGTCCGTGCGGCCGTCTGTCGAATGAGTTCCACTCGATTATGCGATTATGCATGACGCATTTTTATTGCGTTTCTTGCGCTGCTGTGCACCGCTCACTGTGTCATGGGCCGCGACAAGTGATGCCACATTGCAACAAAAAAATTTTGAAAAAATAAATAAAATTCGTAACTAAAAACAAACAAATTTTGAGAATGACCGAAGCTTTCTAGAAGCAACACTTGATGCTACGTTTTCAAAATCTTTGCATTAAATTATTACATTACTTTTGTTGATCACAAAGTGATTTTATGTAGCCTGAAAGCGAGCAGAAATGCTCGTAATTTACAAACCCATTATGCCTGGAGAACTCAAGCGGGAGCTTGAGAAAACACTTGAGAGCACCTAAATGGATCTGAGCTAAACCACTACAGCTGCAAGCGCTGCATCTGCCCCACGGCCCGATACCTGTTTTTGCAAACAAGATAGATATGAATTCCATAAATTCAGCCTGTTGCTGACACAAAAACATACATCGGTCGAAACAAGAATTCACCGTCAGCGGCATCTGATGCACTCTTATCGCCAGTTCGCGTTGAGGCGATTGTGCACAACCCGTGGAAGAAGAGTTGCGGTGCTTCGGATGCAAAACCAATAGTTTTCAAATGCAATCCAAGATACTTTGAACAAGTATGCCTTAACCAACTTCTTTCTTAGCCACTTAACCAAAACGAATTCTTCACTTCTTCGAATTCACTTGTGTAGCTCAAAATGTCAATCAAATGTTAGTGATATCATACATAATCGATTCTTGAATCTATCCGATCTCAAACCCGTTGAACACCCAACACGTTGAGTAAATTCTCGAGCTGATAACACAAAGCAACTATGTACATAACTATGTATGATTCACTGAAGATGTGCGCGGAGACTGTAGGCAGTTGTGGCGGAAACAGCATCAACGCAGACTGGGCAAGAGATAAAACGGCACAGCTAATCGCTATGTATCGACACAACATTTGAACGGCCACTCTACACGCACGGGGACTCAAGATAGCCAATGTCGGTCACAGTATAAAAACAAATCGCTTCAACGCGACTGCAGTTAGTATTTCAGTGTGTCAGATTCAGTTGAAACGGTGCAGCATTCAGTTTGAGGAATTATGAAGTTTCCCGTGGCTGCTGCGTTCGTCTTCTTGGCCATTGTGGTGACGTTGCTGGGCGGCTGCCGCGCAGGCAGCACAATGTGGGGCCGAATGAGCCGAACGGACCAGCTGGTGCAAAAGCGACAGATCGTCAGGACACCGAAACATTCGCACATGCAAATATACGAATTTCGCTTTCCCCAAGTAAGTGTTGCAGCATTCCTAGTCCACGTTAGATTCGCAAGCTTTCAACTTTTCCAGTATAACTTACCTTACGGTCCACTCATCAAAGCAGTGAAGGCCATCGATCACGACCACAAAAGCGGCGCCTCGGCGCTGCTCACTCAAGGCGGGCCCGGCTACCGCAACGTGACGGTGCACCTCATATCGCAGCCAAATCGTGGACTCGACTTCACCATTGAAGTTTGGAGTACCAAACGCTAAACTGGCCGCCGTAAGGCCTGAACAACTCATAGAGAAATTGTAACTAGTAACTTTTCAATGTGATATATAGTAAAATAAGAGAAACACTAGAGACTTGACTGGCGGAATGGTTATCACGATTAGAACGCTAGAACTACAGTGGTTTATTTTAAAGTGAAACTAGCAAAAAAATTTACTAAGTAACAAAATTTATAGTGTGTTAAGTAATAAATGTTTGTGAATCAAATTTAAGTTTTCAAGGAATTTTCCAACAGCGCACAGTGATTCGTTCCATAGACAAAATTCAAAAAATGTATAGTCTCAGAATTTAATGATTTTCATGTCATTTGAAAGGTAAAACTCCAACTAAGAACTGCTGCAGCGTGGCAACTCCACGATGTGGCCTTTTTAGCCGTGGCATCCAAAAATGGGCGCACACCGAAAGGTAACTGCCAAGTGAGTGTGTGCAATCGAATGGAAAAGCGTGGACTTGCAGTTAGACAACCTTCGTCCCCTCGACTCCGCTGCCCGCCACTGATCCACGCCCCGTACGCATACATGTCTTCTGCTCTGAAGCGATCTGCTCAGTGCGGGTAGGTTGGGCGCCTTTTGTTGTCTTCAGCGTTAACTATTCACAAATTCACCTTTTCGGCGTTTTACTGCTCACCACTTTTCCCATAAATTCCCGATTCGTTGCGTTCAACTTGAGCCGCGTTGCTTGCGAGCGCGGCCTCAATTTCGTGTCGGCCGCAAGGATGCAAAACTGCGCAACACTTAATCCGCACAAGCATTTTGAATTTTGACTTTTTCGTATTTTGGTTTTTGCACCACTGCTCTGGCAGTTTCTGGGAATTTTTTAATTTGCCATTTCGTTTGCGAAAAACCTTTTCGAGATTTTGTAAATTCCATGCGCACGTCACAGACGTTGTGCGCGTATTTGAATTGCCGCAATTGGTGTCGCTTGACGCACCCACCCCTCGTATACGTAGCTGTCAACTGTCAGCTGCTGCCGTTCAAGTGCCGCGTACACACACACATACTGACACTCAAAGCCGCGCTGCCTCTGTCACTTGGAGTTTTTCATGTTTTTCTTCTAGTTGTTGTTGTTATTGTTGTATATAGTTGTAGTTGGTGTTGTTGGTTTGTATTTTTGTGTGGCAGTTCGCAAGATGGGCAATTATGACGACACCACTAATTGTTCGGCATGTCGCGTCCCTCTCAAAGCAGCGCCGCGCCGCCGCAGCCCCACTAATTGCATTGGCGTCAACGGCAACAACTGCTGTGCCAACAACAACAACATGAACAGCAGCCCAACCACAACAACATTTCCATTGCCACAACTCATTTCTCCTCACCCCGCTGTGCATCGACAGTGGCGCAACGTCTGCGTTCGTTGCACTTCTTTGAAGTTCATTTAAAAATAATGCAACTTGTAGTCTCCCTGCTATTTGTGGTTGTTGTTGTTGTTCTAGTGGCTGTTACGTTTTCATGAAAATATCATTTATTACTTTGGTGCCGAGGACGCCACGGCCATATTTCACGAATGCGCGCCGTGTCAAGAATGTGTGAAAATGTCAAAAACCATAATTAGTCAATTTGAGGCTCGGCTCATTACGCAAAATCTCACTTGTTACGCGAGGAGAGTGTTTGTAGAAAGGAATGTGTACGAGGCGCATAAATTGCCTTAGGAGCTGTAAGGCGAACAATTGTTGACATTGACAATGCTAAGTGTAAAAAATTCACCTGTATTGTCGAAAACAATGACCTGACGTAAGGTGGAGTTTTGTATGGTAGAGGCAAACCAAATACTGAGTCGTTGAGGCTTTTATGTGCGGGCGAGGAGTCAAAGCTTTGTGGATCGAGTTTGCCTTTTAAAATAAATCATAATTGTAAAAATTGCTTGCTGATCGATTGGATCATGCAAAGTTTGATTCTTAAACAATACAACACTTTCAAATCGATGTCCAGAGCTGCAGACGAACCAGAGAACCTCTCTTCACAATCCTTGCTTAGGTAACGAACGCAGAATTGTTGCATCTAGTCGGGTTTGAAGTAAATGATTCGACAAGAACAACAACTGGAACATTAGTAGAAACTCTGGTGAGAGGAACATGTCTTCTTTTGGCACACATAGTAATTTAAAAGCGCGAAAATAGCTCATTCCTGACACTCTACAAATCTAATCAAACCTCACCTACGGTAGTTGAAATTTCACACATTTTCATTGATCAACAATTTTTTAAACTTACTCTAAAGCCATTGAAACACAGGTCTGAAAGTGTTAAACAATATCAAAATAGGAGATGAATACTATCCTCTTTGAAATGCTGCACTTTAGTGGCACAAACGTTTTTGCTCAATTCTAAATCGAAGACAATGTCTGCTGGCTATTATTTCTGGCTAATTTCCGGTTATTTGAACGATTTCATGAAATCTCCGAAAATATAACAATTTTATGCGATCGGAAATGGAGAAAAAAAATAAACTTCACCAACTATCGCAAAGTAGCAAACACACTTGACACCTAAACGCTGTCGGCAGCGGACGAAGCGGCAGCACGCCGAAGGTAAAGGCGAGTCGGCAAACACATTTAGGAAAATGTTAACGCATGATTTGTTTTAAGTGCCCACAAAATTGTAAACGAAAAAATTCAACTATAAACTGCAAACACCGAAGAGGCACTGAATGCGTGTGAGTGTGTGTGTGTGCCTGAGTGTTGCCGCCTGCGCGTATGAGAAAAGTAAATAAATTTGAAATGCTCATTGAATGCAGCCATGGCCAGCAGCGTTGGTATCGGCGGCACAGATATGCGTGCAGCATTTGCACCAAAGCGGAGAAAAATTCCATTGTGCCGGCGCTGCCGCCTGGCCGAGCGCACTAAATGCTTCTAAATAAACAAATTGCACTGCCACAAACGCACACACACACACACACGCAGCAACAGCACTAATCAGACAAATATTGTGTGCACCTGAATGTTGCTGCTGCCAGCATGTTATGACGGCGCGGCGCACTGTCAGCGACGTGACGTGATGGCTCGGCAAATGAAATAAAGTTCGTCAATAAAATGGAATTGAAAAAAAAACACTTCGAACTCGTTAATTGATGTTTCTATGCCAGCGCTGATGATGTTGCTGGCGTTGCTGCAGCGTTGGCAACAAATCAATGGACTGTTAAGGCCGAGAGGAAAAACGCCATTTAAACGTTTAATTACTCGCTAAACTTTTTTTCACTCACTGCTTTACAAGCAACAGCAACAACAACAACAGTAAACGGCAGCAGCTACTCGTTGCATCAATGATTAGGCCGCTGCCGATGGGCCGCTGCCACTGCCGCTGGCGATAAGTGCCGCCGCATTTCACTTGCAATTGCAGCTGTCATTGTTTGTTGCTCCCTGATTGCAATCCCGATTTCGGTGCGTGTGTTAGTTTTAGCGGCTTTTAGTGCCGTCGCCGTAAACCAGACACAAATCAGGCGCATTCGGCGGCCAACTAAAATTGCTATCTACACCTTGTTGCAAAATTTGTTGCCACCGGGTGGCGGCTCGGCTTTCATGTTGCGCCGCGCTGTCACTCGCAATCGGTTTATTAGTCATTAAAAACGGAATTTCGCTTGGAAGTCGATATTTACGGCTGCTTGCCGATCGGCCGAGATAATTCTGGAGTTGAGTGCAACACTTGCAATTTGTCATTGTTCAAAGAACCAAATGTCGTTGAAAACGCTTATTACCAGGTTTTCGAATCAATTCCTTGTAGGAGTCAGGCAATTTGACAAACTAGAATAGCGTTGACTGCATAAACTTCTGCCAAGTACTTGATAGCACTTGAAAATACCTTAAATAAAATGCTTTACAGCTCAAAAGGACAGAAGTTTAAGGGAATTAAATTTTAAATAAAACAATTAGTGGATCATGGGTCCGAATACCAACTTAGCGAACAAGTACCAAAAACCTTTCAGTCGGCTATGGTTTTTCTTATACGAAGTGTCAAACCTCCGAGGAGAAAATATTTACCGAATATTGAACATTTAATATTCAGAGAACTTAATTTCTCCAAACAGAACGGGACGCATTGTAATTGGACCAAAAGCAGTAATAGACTCGCTGTTTGGCAATATCATAAACAAAATTTACATCAAGAGAATTAAAAGCCGAGGCAGATATTTGGCAAACTTTATATATATTAAATAGGTATTCCCTCTTTGACCCCTTACGACATTATAACTATATTCATTCAGAATTCATACATATTCATGTAAAATAAATTTGCTAGGTTAACCTGATTTTTTATCGAAAACGTATATATAATTCTTTTAACCGTAGATCGAGCTTCAAAAAAATTTAGGAATCCTATCCTAAGCATTATTTTTAAAACATACTGAATACTGACCGGACACAAAAATGTCCAGTCGTACATAAACTTGCCAGGAAAGTATTTATTAATATGTAGAAATGAGAAATTGTTTTATTTACTCTTACTGTTTTACTCAAAAATCTATATTTATTATAAATGCTGTTCGCTATGAACATCACACATGTACTAAACAATATGGCAACGCTCTACATTCAGCTGTGCTATACAATAGCTGGTGACACTTTTGAATCAGCTGTGATTTCCTTTTGTTGTTTTGATCATTTTCTTCGTGTGGATACAAACGTTGTAATTTAAATTGAAAGAGCAAAATGAGCGGATTATCTAAAAAAATTCAAAGACTTAACTGCCATTTTAGTGATGAATGGATTTTAAATAGGGACTTAACTATTATAAGTTTTAAAGAAAATAATTACAATGTAAATATTACAATGCAGCATACATTTTTTTGTTGATTATAATTATTATTTGCGACAGTTAATTTTTATGTTGCGTAATAAATGTTGAGAGAAACACATTGATCGTTCTCCATAAGTATCATTATGGAATTTTTTTGTTTACGTTGCTTCATAACTTTTATTTATGGCTTTTTATTTACGTTACCGATTACTATTATTTTCAGAAAATTTTTTTACGTTGCTTTATAACTTTTATTTACGATTTTTATTTACGTTACCGATAACTACATTTTTAGAATGAAAAACATAAAAAAACTTATTTTTGAATGGTTGTTATGAATTAAGTATTTCAATTTGTTTGCCTTTTTAATTCTTTTTTTCTAACATATTTATGGTATTTGTTAATTTTTTGCTTTTCCAATTCTTTCCTTTTCTGAATTTCATTTGTTTTCACTGTTAACTTTTTATTTATTTTACTTACTGCTCTTTTTTGGATTTTTGTTGTTTTAGTTGTTGATTTTTTTGTAAATCGTATGAATAATGTAACACATACAACATACATAGGTCGTTTGTGTTTTAATTAAATTGTGGAATATAATTTCTAATACCGGGCTGCCCCCCCCACCCCTTTAAACCATTTTATAAAAGTTTGTCCGGTTTTCAAAAACTAAAAAGTTGGCATCCCTGACCTCAACCCATTCATCCCAAAGATTAGAAATAGGCGCAAATTTGTGACATTTTTCTTCCTCAACCGACCACTAGTGTATAGCTTGTCGCTCCAAATAGTGCCGTTATTCGAGTCAACACCAGGGTTACTGCCAATGTTCCCATAAGGCTCAGATGAATCACTTTCACTGTTTATTTCAATGTCCCCTTGGAAATGTCTTCATTTTCGAATTCATCCTCTGAACTGTTATCCAAGACGTCGTTTACTAGTTCTTCCAACGTCAAAAATCTTGGACGCAACATTACTTCAACAATCCACAAAAATACACACAAATCGATATATTCGAATATATATAAACGAAGAATTGTTTCGTCTATCAGCAAATAATTTCACATGCCATATGAAGAAACAGAACGCAAATAACATTTACCATGGCATAGAAATATTCGAAATGCCATATGCATCAAAACTGATACAAAGGAGAGAATTATAAACTTTTTAATTTTCTCACGGCCTCTTTATTAAAAAAGTTTAAGGATGGCTCGCTCTAAACAAGCATATTCCCAACACAAACACAGTCACAAGGAGTGGTTCAATTAATTATATCCTGAAAAAAGTTATGATAAAACAACAAACCAAATGTATCATTTTTGATGCAAAGCTCGATCTACGGTTAAATACATTAAACACTGAAACTACAGCGGCCGTTAAAGGGTTAACCGAAACTATGTGAGGAACGTGAACTGCGTGCGCGACACCTACCCGCTGCTTGTGTAGTTTACGGTTATCCACTTTGCAATCCGCCAGGTGTAGCGCCAAGTCGCCAATTATTGTAGGCGCGTATGGCCGCCGCACGTTTTCCACTGGCGGGCAGTGCTCCGGCGAAGCGAAATGCGCCAAGACGTGCAACTTTGCCGCTTCGGCTGACTGACTGATGGCGTGCAGCAATGCAATTTGCGCTTCGGGTTTCCTGCGCTGGTTACGGGCGCCGCTAATTGAATTTTCTTTACTATTTTTACAACAATTTTAATTTGTATACACTTTTTTGGGAAATTTGCATGTCACTTTTCGCTGGACACGGCAACACGTCAATCAGTGGGCGGCGCTTTGGCGTCTGTGCACGGTCGCCGCTGTTGTTGGACACAAATTTGAATGAGCTCAGTTTTCACTTTATTAGCATTAATTAATTATAATTTGCAGCCTGCGGCCATTTTTATGTATTTTTTCAAATTTTTCTTTATTGTAAAACTTTTTTGTTTTATTTTGAATTTGTCGCCGCAGGGCGCAACATGCAACATTTGCTGCACTCACTCCAACTACTGTCAGACACCCTAATTTTTATAGCGTATTGTTGTGGTTTTTGTTGTTGTGTTTCTTCTTTTACGTGAAAATTGAAACTCTTTAACGACAAAAAATGTGAATTTTTAAGTATTATTATTTTGATTTTTGTTGTTGGTTGTTGTGCATTGTTATTGTTATTGTAATGGCTGTGTCTTTTGTTATTATTGTTGCTGTAGCTGCAGTTGTAATTAATTGAATTTAAATGAATCACTCGCGTGCTGCATCGCCGTGTTGCAACTTTGACGTTGCAAGTGTGCAGTTGTTCACCGGGGGAGGGAGTCAGCCCTTACGACACTAACAGCACAAATCGGCATGTAACAATTATATGTAATTTTTTGTTAAATTTTTTTTCAACATCTTTTTATGTTTTTTTTTAATGACGCCATATAATTAATCCTTTACATGTGTCTATGTGTGTGTGTGTGTGTGTGTTCTGTAGCATGTAGCCGAAATTTGCAGCCACCGCGTAGTTACCGTTGCGATGGTGGTGGCTGGCTGGCGTTTAATCCTTTGTTGCCTGCTGGCGAACTGCCGAAGGGGTTTAACGGGTGAACGAGCGAACGAGTCGAGCGTTGCACGGTGTAGCGAGTGCACAATCAAAATAAACAAATTTAATTTATGTTAAAAAATGCATTCAATTAATCAGGAAAAATCGAAGCGATCCATTTCGCCGGCTGATATCGTAAAAAGGTTAGCAGGAATAAATTCAGGATAAAGTTGCAAAAACAAAAACTTGGTTGTGTTGCATTGTACGAAGGTTCAATGGTGGAAAAAAATTCAAGAATCTTTTTTATTGCAAGGTTTAATTTGCAAGAGATTTTCTAAAGCAAATTGAAGTTAATTCGAACGGGAAATCAAAATGTGAAAATTCAGGAATTTATTTACAAATTAGTGTAAAAATTCCGAGAGTAATTATTCTGTTAAAATTAATTTATATTAATATTAAATAAATTAAATATTAAAATTAAATATTAAATTGTTTAATTTAATAAATACATTTTTACACTAATTGAATAAAAAATTAGTTAAATAAAGAAATAAATGTTAAACTATTTAGTAATTTAACTAATTAAAAATGTTTAAATAAAATGAATATGCCCAATAATGTTTATTTAATGAACTATTTATTAATAAACTATGAAATTAATTGATTACATTAATTAGAATTTGTTAATCAATCATTGAGTTAAAATTTTATTTACGCAAAATTATAAAAACTCAGTAATCATTTTAACTCAGTGAATTATTTCGATAGCTAAAAATATTAGAAAAGAAAAATATATATATATATATCTATAACGTAAGTAACTTAAATATAAATTATGATTTTTATTTAATTTATTACAAAAATATTTAAAAAATTTTAATTTTATTTAGTAATTATTAGCTCAAGTTATAAAACAGAAAAAAATCCTGTCCAAAATTAATTATTAGTTGATTATTAAACAATTTCAATAGACTTATGTCAGTTATTGTAAATTACATCAAGTATTCAACTTTCTTATCATTGTATAATAAATAAATTTGCAGTAAGTTTAATATTTTAAAAAAGTATCAATTTATTTTGTTCAATTAGTTGTCATTGATTTTTAATCAATATACTACTTTTAAATTATTTGTATTAAAATTAAATTGTGAAAAATGTTGCTCAAAGGGTTAAGTAACGGTTTATTGACTTTAGTGTCATATTTTCCAGAGAAGGAAACATATATTTTCAACTCTTAACTTGGAACTTTTATATTTTTCTGCTGGAGATAATTTAAAGTTCAGTATGGAACTGAAAAGGTTAAGGATTTAAATGAATAAGCATTAACTAGACGATCCAATCTTATCAATTCAACTACTTTTTTCTGTGTCGATAAGCTATAAAACTCATAAAGACAATTTGAACTTGGGCATATTTCTGGGTTTCAAACTTCTACCTCTAAAATATGTATGTTTTTTTTACTGAATTTGTTCTCAATTTGACAATAACTCCACCAATTTCAACAAATTCGTTATCACTCAAGTCACCGTGGACTTGATTAGTAAAAACTTTTGCAATCATATATTTTACTCAAGTTAGAATAATTTGTTAGTAAGTTAATTCTCTGAAACACCACAATGCTAAACTAAATCCCCAGAAAATGCAAAGCGCTTTTTACAAATTTTTGACTGCACTTCAAATAATTCTCAACACTTCACAGTTCTTTAAAAGTTTTAAAATTTCGCTGGCAATTTTATCAAAATTGAAAAATATTTTTTGCGTAAAATTTCCAGCTAACTTTCGGCCAACACTGTTACACTGTGCAGCGCCCTCGAAGCGCAACGCCACTGGCGGCGGAGTGAGCGACATGCACGACGCGCCGTAAGTTGATCCTTGTTAATTTTCGGTGATTACTTTCATTTCTACGCTTACATACGAGTATTGCGTACGTATGTTTGTGTGTGTGTGCGTGTGGTAACTGTTGTGTATTTGCATTGGCATTGGATGCTCATATATCCTGGTTATGCAAATTTTAACAAAAAAAAAACCTTCAGCCGGCCATCTCTGATCTAGCGCCGCGCTTTTTAATAAGTGGCCTTGTGTGGCAAATGAGGCAGTGGTGAGGTCCACTCGACGCGCTTATCAGACTTCAGTGAGGATCAGGCGTCGCGACATGCAATTAGGCACCGCGCGGCCGCGTGCTGCAAAACTGCCATCCGCCGGAGCAGCGGGCACCGCGCAGTCAGCTAATTAGCGAACGCGTCTGCCGATTGTGCGTAGAGTTAGCCGGACGGCTGAATTTTTTGTACCGTTGCCACACACTGCCCCCGCCACAGCGATTCGTAGCAATTAAATGTGTGCGTAATGAGAAGTTCAACGCCTTCCTGCTTCCAGCCAAAAACAAATAATTCACTTGCCTCGAGAATCGCGCAAATCTTTCAGCGTTTATGGTTACGCGCACTTTTAAAAGCGTATTTTATGGCTCCGCTCGCATTGGGGCACTGCGTCGACGGCACGTTGCTCTGTGTGGCTCCGTGAGTGAGTATTCCGCGTTCACTAACCGACATCCGTTCGGGCGCTCTGTTTGTAAACAACTGAAAATACTTGTTCCATGCAGATGTCTTCAATGGCAACGGCAACGGCACCGGTTTACTGGCCTGACTGCTTGTGGTGGTGAGTTTTCGTTCTACACGTGTATGTGTGTGTGTGTGTTTATGTGTGTTTGAGTGTGCGTGCGTTTGTTGATGGTGAGTTTACACTTTGTCATTCCATTAATTTTATTCTTGCTGATTTATTTTTGGGCTCCTTGTTTATGAATGCAAATGCACTTTTCGAGTTGCAGCAACATGTTGCCGGCAGACATGTTGAGCCAATGACTGCCAGTGTTTGAGGCATCCGAAAATGAACTCAATCGGATGTTAAAGTAACTTCTTGTTTAGAGTTCTTGAGGTTTTTTGCGGCTGCTAAAATCTTATGTTATTAAGAAATTGTTGGAACTTGATCTTCTACGAAAAAATCTCCGACAGTTGGTTGTTTATGGGAAAACTAAGATATAGTGAATGTATCAGAGGAGGAGGGAGAGACAGAAGAGTATGGTTTAGCATAGTATAGTATATATATAGTATAGGTTTAGTATGCTAGAGTCACACACTCAGATAAATTTAATCGGATTTTAAAGTTCCTTCTCGTTTGGATTTCTTGAGGTTGCTTACGGCTGCTGAAATCTTATCTTATTTTGAAATCGTTGAAAGATTTCACGACCTTCTACGGAGAAATCTCCGACAATTGGTTGTTTATGAGAAAACTAAGATATGGTGAATGTATCAGATCCAGGGAACGAGGAGGAGACAGAAGAAGGTTTAGTATGCTAGAGTCACATACTCACGGACCTTGGCCCAAAAGACAGGGTCGGAAAAACACGTCTCATGGGCCTTCAGCATTCGTCCAATTGCCATAGCAAAAGTTGCAAGACACGCGGAAGACGAGGAAGACTTTCTACGAAAGGATGAAGTGGGATCTGAGTGCCGAGACGATACTCAGGCCCAGCTTCATGTGAATATATTTAATAATCTCTTTAGTAATAATAATAATTAAAACAAGATTGTTGATTAGTTTAGGAAGGGAATTTCTCTGTTTAAATACAATTTGCAAAGCTTACAAACCCCCGAAATATTTAGATCGACTTCAAAACTACATACAAATTAAAAGACATTTCACAAATATTAAAGAATTACTTTTTGAAACCTACCGAAATATTTTTCTGAATCCGCCCCTGGATATGAGCAAAAACTTTATAAAAACTGGAGCTTGATAATTCCATGTGTAGTATTCTTGCCTCTGTTTTGAACTTTAAAACTGCATATGTTGCCACAAGTTGCAGCAACATTGAGTAATACTGCACCACGGGCAGAATTCACCACACATCCGGTGGCAACAAATGCTGCGCAACATCCGCACACGCACAGCCATACTCGAACTCGCAGCCGCACGCAATTTATGCTCGAACAATATAAAAACGTGTAGTTCGCAACCGCAATACATCAGCTGCCCGCCACACATGCAACGGCCGCGTTGCCAGCTAGTTGGCCGATTGGTTACGGCCTCGGCCTCGGCCCAGGCTGCTTGCTATTGGTGTTGTTGTTACCGTTGCCGGTACATGCCATCAACATATCCATATGGACCACAAACAGCACTTGGGCCAAAAAAAATGAAAAGCAAAACAGGTAGCAATCAATTTCGTTGCATTTGGGCATTTGATGGCTCTCGGCGTGTTGTTGCTGTTGCTGTCGAGAACAACCCTCACACATGCAGGCTGACTGCCCGATCGGAGGGCAGCCAGAGACAGGTTTTATTCCCATGCGGCACTTCACGTTTTGACCTTAGAAATGTGTCGGCCGTAAGCCTGGTCAGGTTTTTCTCCTTTCGCCACGATGCGCTGCGTTAAACATCACACACACAAACACACACACACACACTTGGAATACAAATATAATAACTCTACTCATGTGTGTGCGCAGTCTAAGCGGCAGCGGCAGAACATTTGGAGCAGCAACACACTGGCGGCATTTGCCACTTTGATGTTCTTTGTTCCATTGCGTTTCGTTTCGGGGCAGACTTAATGTTTCAGACGAAAATGACTACTTTTCTTCTTCTTTTGCAGTTGTCTGCGTAGTCATTTTTCGGCCAAGCCATAATCTAATCACTCTAAAATTGCTCCCTTTCCTTTGTAACGAATTGGTCTTAGAAAAAACATTATTTCAAAGTTTCACTGTGGATTTCACGTCAAGGTTCATCTTTCAGCGTCTTTTATCTGACAGTAATCAGCATTCATTCAACACAATTTTATTTCTGTTCTTCGACAAACATTTATCATAAGCTTCCCTGTTGTCATAGTCAACTTTGAATTCATCATTAAAACTCATCAATGCGTTCAATTATTCATTCAATTAATAAACACTCAACAGGTACTTGCTTTCGCTGGCTTCACTCATGTATGGAGTAGTGCACACAGAAGAGAGGGACGTGGGTTGAGGGTCCAAACCCCTACAAATACACAAATTGCTGGTGCAAAATATGGTTTCAAATAGAATTGGGCTCAAAAGCTGTAATCTCCCTTCCCCCAAATGGAATCCTATGTACCCCAACAGTCAGCAGTTCATCGGTTGGCATTCAACAACTGATTTCATCGTTTACACTCATCGACAACATTTCAGCAGTTAACGCAAATGTTCATATTTTGTCATTTGTATTAAACTTTGCCTCTTGCGGGCCGCATTTTGCAGAAATTAAATCATCTACAACGACTCCGGCAGAATTGTCATCGATATCATTATTTCGCTCGTTACTCCGATTTAGCGCTGTTCTGTGTCATTCTTCGGTAATTATCACCTCCTTCAATTTCTCGTTCGGTGTGTGTGTGTGTTTTGTTTGTATCGCGTGACTTTCAGTCGTCCTCGCGCATCTGTTACGCTGGTCGACAGCGTAAGAAGTCACGTCAAGTAGAATTTTGTGGTTGTTACTTGAGTAACATTTCGTATGGGAATGGCGTGTTTGAATGTTTTATTACATTCTAAAGTACAACGGCAGCGGGAAATTGCTATACAATTCTAAACTATTTGTGACCACATCTGCGATAAGTTTTTTCCAAATATTTATTTATTCATTCTTAGGAAAAAGTTATTGCCTTAAATAATAATGATTAGTGAATTATTATTATAAAAGTTATATACACAGATGCCCTCTAACGTGGAATCAAATAAATTACATTGAGTACATTTTTCGCAAACGCTGGACTAGAATTTCCATTCTGCGAAAAAGCTATATATTTTCTTCTCTTTCACAGGACTTTTTCATCTCATGAAACTGGTCATTTCCGTCTTGATTTAATGCCAAGATTTTTTTATTCTAGTTATTTCGAATCATTGTTGCTGTACAGTTTTTATGTACCGTTAGTCAACCTTCGTTGACTAAAGTCAATCCACTCCCACTTAATAAGCCTGGTTTTTAAGGCTTCTGCGTTGATAAAACTCAATAGGATTGCATTCTAACCAAATCAATGCTAAGCTCCATTATTAAAAAATGTTTGTATAGTCCAGTTTTTCCTGGATCACTCCGCAAATTCAAACCCTTTGAGATATTCAATCTGGTTTAACAGCAAATAATGAACTTTTGAAGTATTTTATGAAAAACAAAATTCAAAAAATCACATGACGGCCTCAATGTGATTTCATCTGCTCTGCGCCTCAGACAAGCATCTTAAATATTCCTCAGAGCACATCTTGAATAGTGCACAATTTTCATCAGCCTCCACTCAATGTGTGGTCCTGCATGTTTGGCGCAAAATCACTTCGCTTATCGGCAAATGTGAAGCGCAATTAGTGCCACACCGACTAGCCACTTGATCGACGACCACACTGTCCGATCTTATCGCAGATCGACTATATATTAAAAACAATAAATTATAAGGAAAATGTGATTTCCTTAATTGAGAAACGCCTCGCCGTAAATTGTCCGCTTTATCATTTTAATTATGATATTAAAGAAGCCAAAGTGTGCGCCTGGCGTTGCAGTAACAACATCTAATTTAGTTGTTGAACAAGTCGTTTCGGTGCGCATGCGCGCGCACACACCAGCGCAGTCGCAGTGGCAGCCGCCGTGGAAGCAGCTTAGTGGAAGTAAGAAGAAGCAAAGCGTTTACAACGCAAATTGCGCGCATTTGCATTTTCAGCATAAAGAAAAATAATAATGGGGCGCTGCGAAAATGTCGCTGCCAATCTGCCGTGCCGCATGCAACAAAAGCCGCTTATGGCAATGTCGCTGCATTTGCTACTTGGTGCGCGGTGCGGCACGTTGCGTATGTGAGTTTAATGTATATTTTTACGCGCAGCCCATGGACAAAGCGAACACAAGGACAGAGATACGCAGCCAGACTGCCAGACGGATGGCCAGACAGGTGGCTGCACCGTTGCGCGGACGGCCAGCAGCAACCAGGCGCCCAACCGACAGTCAGTCAGGCGTTCAGCTCACCTCTATGGGCTCCAACGGTTGACTGACTTGTGTGGTTTTTGGCCAATATTCAGCAATTGGCTTCTGTGCGTGCGCGAGCAGCCTTTCGCATGTTTGTTGTTGCTTGAAAAATGCTTCGGTGGTCAGGCTCGTCATCAATTTTATGCGCTGTGCGCTGCATTCGCCGGCTGACAGGCGAAAGATGAATTTCTGTTGGTGAACTGCAAGGAAAGTTGTTGCCCGGCCCGGGTGGTTCCGTCACTTAACCCATTTTCGGATGCATATTTTTTTGCTGCTGCGACAATTCGCTGAACCGTTGAAATTAATTCGTTCATTTATTTAGTTGCGTGGGTTCGCTGAGGCAGTGGACTGGTCCATTGTGAATGCTCTGAACGCTGATCAACGCACATTTCAGCTCAGCCAAAATCGTTTTGCAGTCATATAAGTCGCTTAAGTCGATCTCGACTAATCAAATGTGAAAAAAAGAAGGAAGTTTCTTCTATATTTAGATGTTCTCCTCTTAGAAGAAACTTAGGAGAACATCTAAATATAGAAGAAACTTCCTTCTTTATTTATATTTAGACATTCTCCTTTTAGGAGAAACATCCGTTTACATTTCAATTTTGAATACTCGCCTCCATTCCAGTTAATGATCTTCTGAAACAGCCTTGTAAGTTGCTTAGAACTCAGATCCATGCAGAATAAAAGTTATCTTCAATTTTTCAAAATCCAAACGTATCAACTGTTTGTCTAAAACAAAGATGGAATGCTGCAATAAAGGAAGAGTTGCAGCTTGTAAACGAAACTTGGGGACTTTGAGTTCAATTTGGCGAGATGAGAATTGCGTGAAAAAGTCTCCAGTAATTGGGTACTACGGGTTGATTGGTCCACACTCGCCTTTCATACATTTGTTTATATCTCTTCACTGCATACCTTCTGCGATTAAGAGAAACCGCTGAACGAAATCTGCGCCTTTTGTGAACATTTGCAAAGCTGACAACTGTTGTGTTTGCATTCAACAAAAACATTTCACTTTGTCTTTAATTCAAGTTGATTAAGTTTGTACAAGAAAAACTTCAGCAACTACATTCCAATCCATTTAATCGCATTTGATGCAGCAGCGAGCGAAGAATCGAACAAAAACTTTGCAGCAGCTCGCAACTTTCGCCAGCGCCGAATGTGCTAAGTTATTGGCCGCGTCGCACACAATCTGCATATGCAAAACTTGACGTCGAATACACTTAAGGGAATTAACTGCAGAAGCGCAGTGATAATCCCGAACGTTTGCCGTTTGCCATTTGCGCGGCGGTTGAAAGCGCTGAAATCTGACGATTATGAAACTAACGAACGTCAAAATCTTCAAGCGAGCGCTACACGTCGGCAGTGTGTGGCTTGTGGGGGGCAGTGTGTGGGGCTGTGAAAAGTGTTTCGTAGGTGAGTTGTGAGCGTCGCGAATGCGCCACCACTCACGGCTGCCGTTGTGTCAGTAATTGGATGAGTTGAATGGCAGTGCGTCGCGCAAGCTGCGGTACTTCATTTAGCTGTTGCTATTGTTGTTGTTGTGTTTCACTCATGCAGCGCCACAGCATTTCAACTGGCGTGCGCATAATTTCCGTCTCGTATTATTGACGCAATAAAATTCACAATCAGCAAATACTCGCACGGGTGCTGGATGCGACGACGGCGACGGCGGTGACGGCAGGCCACACAGGAACAGCAGCGGCCGGAGCCTTCTCGGCGGCAAAATGGTAGCATTAATTACTCCAGTGCTGCTGTTGTTTACTTGGCTGTTGTTGTTTTGTTTGTTGTTGTTGTTGTTGCTGCTGCAAGTGATTGCGCTTGGAGTAAAATAAGTTGCCGGCATATTTGCATAGTTTGCCACTTGATGTTTTGTTGTTAATTAATTCTTAAGCGCAGCCACTTGTCTCTCACCATCAGCATCGCACTCGACGCTCGACTCGCTCACCTTTGTGCACGTCTGTCTGCATGGCGTTTATGCGATTGGTTGCTATTAATCTATTTTGATGGATTTGCTGCTGTTGCTGCTGCTGCTGCTATTGTTATTATCATTGTTGTTGTTGTTGTTGCCAATGCAGACGATGTATAGAATGTGCATGATGTGCGGTTGCCAGCAAAACACTTTGATTAAATGTTTGCATATCAATTTAATTAGTTTTGGTCATTTGTATGGGCAGCGAGTATCTCTAAACTATTGAACACACACATACACACATAGCCTCATATAGAATCACTTCATCTGCAGATCGTTAATTGTACAACACTTGGGGCTGCACATTCAACACACCAGCCGCCGTTTGATGAAGTGTTTCTACACACGATTTGGGTTAGTTTGCCTATTGAAATTTAATGCCTTAAATTAATCAATGTTGTGGTGAAGAATTATTTGATTAGTTTTGAAAACTTTAAAGACGCAGAAGCGTCAATTCTGCAGCGAAGAGCTGAAAATATCATCTCATCTGTTTTAATTGTGAGTTTTAAAACCAAATTCAACCTTCAACCATGGCATCACAAACCCTCTTCGGCGGAAGCTTCGTTTCATACAGAATATCCAAGACCAGTTTGATCTCTAAACGTCTCTCCTGTAGTCCTAATATTTTTTTCAGATTTCTATATGATCTGAAATATGATGACGTCTGTCCGAAACTCGAGCAATTCGCAATAAAATTCATAAAACAACAACGAGTATTCAATCCAAATGAAACACAACACAAACTTACTGCAGCGTTAATTTGATGTCATCAATTAATCGCGAGGCATCAAGTCAATGTTGATTTAGTATGACTGCAGTCAACGCACACACACACACAGCGGTCGCCGTATCCGAACGGCGATTAGTCGGCTAATCTTGGCTTGATTTGCATTATTTGCCACAATTCAAAGTCATATTTCATAGCTGTGTCAGGCGGCAAAAGTGCAGTAGGTGTTGAGTTAAGCCAGAAGCGCGCTCAGCAGTGGAGCCCACACACACACACGGACACACATAGGCACAGCAGGAAAACGGTGTGGCCGTAAAATTTATGGCATTTGCTGGCCGCTTGCATTTGGTAGTAAAAATTAAGCCAAATCGATTAATGCGATAAATAAAAAAAGTCTATTAAATTTTGTGCATAAATTGCATTGTTGCTGCACAGCGTTGTGCGATAATTTATGTGAGAAGCCGGCAGATGCGAGTGTTTCAAATTAATTTTTGCCTACATTTGTTCGTAATTGATGTGTGGGCATGTTTGGGTTTTAATGCGATTCCCATGTTTTATGGTAGCTAGATAAATAATATTCCTGCGTAAAATCACCGATGGTTGTTATGTCATATTTCAGCGCCATTTGAGGTGTGCGGACAACTTCATTGCAGTCAACGCTTTTGCATAATCTGAGTGTATGTGTGTGTGTGTGGTCTGTTGGATACAAAATTTTATAATGGAAATAAAACTATTTATTAAATTTATATGCGACTGTAAGATTTGCAGCCTGTTGATATATTGTTCGAGTGAGGTAATCAATGAAATAAATCGGTTTCATTTGCTATTAAATACATTTTCGGTTTTGTAATAAAGCTCACTCACATATTAAATTGTTTTCACAAATTCAATTTTAAAATCACATTTAGCGTAAATAGTTTTGTCATAAACTTTATGAATTAAAATTATTTGAAATTTGATTTTAAATATTTAAATAATTTTCCCTTCGAAATGTTTAACTTGATTGAATGTTTTCAGACTAAATTTGTCAATTGTAAGCTTAATTGGAAAATTTATATAATTTACTACCTTCCAACAAAATTTTTTTTTAAATAATCTACTTAATTAAATACAAACATTTTGCACACTAATTTGTGCAAAAACTCCTTACAAACGAGTTCGCTTTTACCCACAAATTTTCCACTTCACCTCAAAATTTCATTGCAATTGTTTTATTCATTAAAAGTCGCATTACCATTAAATTTAATTGCAGCAAGTTCAGTATGAATATTGCAATTCTGCAACTAAAAAGTTAGGCAACTGCCACTCTTTGCATCCAACACCCACCCACAACACACATACACAAACATATGCACACGAGTAGACAACTACTCACATATTTGTGTACATATGTTGTCCGAACTCCGTCCAAGTTCATTAGCAACAAAGCAAGAAAATGTCCACTCCTCGCCCGCCCAGGCGAAGCGCGGCAGCAGAGCGCGCATGCAACAATCGGCAGTGTCAATGTCAATTTCGTTAAGCAATTGCGGCAACAACACAACATTGTGTTGCACAACAACCAACGAAACGCGAGCAACACAACAAGAACGCTAAGAAAAATACAAATTCTGCAAAGCGGCGCAATGAAAAAGAAAAGGTAAATAAAGCGGCCACCAGAAGAAGAATCAGCCGCAGTGGCAGTCGCAGCGAAAATGTTAAGTTTCAATAAAGGAAATTGAAATTCGATTTGAAGATGCTGTTAAATTGAACACAAGATTGCACTCAACGGTGAATCGTCGACGCTGGCATCGCCCTCTCAATGTCGTCGGCGCTGCTCGGCTCCCCTCGCGGCTGCCATGTTGACTTTGTGCGGAGTAGTGTTGGGCGCAGATGTTTGCAATTCATGGTTGATTATAATTTTAAAAGCTATTTTCACCTAAATTGTAAAATGATAAAAGTTAATGAGAGTTGATCAAAACATGTTGAGATGGTTTGCAAAATCGGTGAAAACTTTTTTGAGTCTATATGTTTCTTTGATCTGCCTTTCATAGATAGAGTTTCCTATCTTTTGCTGATCTTGGCCAGTTTTTGAAGAAGTAATCAGTGATAACTGATGCAAAAGCAACTGCAAGCGCGGCCCAAAACAGTCTTCCAGTAGTTGGTTCTCAGCATGGAGAATTGTTCGTGTTTTGCTGGATTCAAATTCAAATTGGAATCAACATCTTCCTGACTTGAACAGAAGCATCACAGATCCAGCACAGCTTTGAGATTATACTGAAAATGTTAAAATAAAATCAAAACTATGAGCCGATGTTGAGATTAATAAAAAATTTTCATGAATTTCCAGATTTCTTTTCACTGAAAAATTAGTCGTCTTTATTGAAATTTTTAAGATTATACTTAAAATTTTGAGATTATGAGCTTTGAGATTATACTTAAAGTTTTTAGCTAAAATCAAAACTAACAGCCGATGTTGAGATTAAAAAAGAAACTATTCATTGTTTTCCAGATTTCTATTCACTGAATAATTTATAATATTTATTGATATTTTTGAGATTATACTTAACATTTTTAAATAAAATCAAAACTAGGAGCCGATGTTGAGATTAATACAAAATTTTCATGAATTTCCAGATTTCTGTTCACTAAAAAATTTAACGTTTTTATTAAAATTGTATACTTAAAATTTTGAGATTATGAGCTTTGAGATTATACTTAAAATTTTTAGCTAAAATCAAAACTTAGACCGGATGTTGAGATTAAAAAACAAAAATCATTCATTTTCAGATTTCTCATTTCATTGCAAAACTTCTTTTTTGAAATTTTTGTGTGTAAAATTAAATTTAAATCTCCAAATAAACTCAAGTTTTGTGAGACCTTAGAAATTATTTTTATAATTTCTTAATAAATATTAATTTATAACACACATGTAGACAACACATTATTGGTCATCGTGTAGACAACATCTTCCATATTTTGTGAAGGTAAAAATATCACAAACTTGCAGCCCGCACTCAAACTCCGTTCGAATATCGGTGTCTTTGGATTTCGAATGGCAGCCGGATGACAATGCGTCCGAGGAGCTGGCAGTGAAGGTGCTGCTTGGGGAATTGGTGACACCGTCGAAGTTTACTCATTCATTTATCGGTCTAATGACTTCCAGTGATGCATGCAGAAGGAAGAGAAATTTTCAAAAGACGAAAGCAGGTACTAACCACCAAGTGGCAGTCGACAGACGGCAGCGCAAAGTTCAGCTCGGCTCGGCTTGGCTTGGCTTGGCGAGCGTTGGAGCCACAGCGCGAGCCGGAGTTAGTCTTTTGGGGGCATTTATTGTGCACGACGTGGTTGAATTGGGCTGCGTGCTGCGCCACTGCCACTGTCGCCGGTTCTGCTGCATTGGCATTGCAACAGAGCGTTGCGGTGTTGCACCAAAGTTGGAAGCGGGTGGCAGCGAGTGGAAGAGTGTCGAGTCAGGCGGGTTGAGGCTGAGGAAATCTACACATATGCGCCACATGAGCTGTTGTTGCTGGTGAGTGGCGCTGGTGTTGTTGTTGCACTCAGCAGAAGGAGTTAACATTGCCATCACGTTGTGGTTTGGTTCATTTTTATTGCTTTCCTTTTGTAATCTTCGGCGCAACATGCCAAAGTGATTAATCGTGTTGGTTGCGGTCGATTGGTCTTGGTTATTCGTATTAGCCGTTCGGCAGCTGAATTGCAAGTAAATTGGAAGCGATTCGAGAAAATGCACCAAATAGAAAGCAACATCCCTCCACAATTCACATAGAAACCACAAAGGCTTCTGCGCTCCCTCCACTGCGACTTGATATGAGTCACAAAGCAAGAAGACGAATTGTACAGAAAATCATAGTTCATGGCTTTGGAATATTTTCTTCATTTGGAAACTCGTGTCGAAGATGCTGTAACAATTTCTTTGTAATTAAAAGTGGAGTTTGAAAGATTTTAATTAAGAATGAATTCAAGTGACAGCCAGCATTTCAATGGGTTTCAATCAATAGCGATTTGTTCCACTTGACAGACGGTTCTGTATTGTTCATAGTAGCCCAAGTGATTAGAACGTTGTGCCACAGAGTATCAAGTATCACTACTTTACTTTGTGTAATTTACATTTTTGAGTGCACATGTCACACAAAGGCGAACGAGATTTTGCAAGGAGACTCACCTTATGTCTCAAGCCAAAAGGTCCTTGTCCCTTCCATCTGTCTCTTTGCAAATAAGAGCTCTGTTTTTAATCGTAGCAACCTTTTTTTATTTTATATTCTCAAGCTCACTGTTATCGACATCTTCATCAAGTTGCCAACGTTTATTGCGCAACATTTAGTTAAATAAATAAAACCCATCGAATTCACAAAAATCGCCTTGGCTACCGGGCGACATGGCTGCAAGTCAAGAAAAATAATTGCGAGTGCATTAATCTTGCCGCCTGCAGCATCATCCAAGTCATCAGCAACAACAACAACATCGACAGCAGCCAGTCAGCAATCGCGGCAGCAAATGTAGCAGACACAAATTACAACACGTTTCGTTACTTGGCCAGCAGAACTTGGCCGGAAGAGAGGTGTGTTGCGTTCGTTGAAATTAAGATAATTGCCAAGATATCAGCGGCAGCAGCAAATTAAATACACGCCACGCCGAGCCAAGCCGAGCTGAGCCGCAACAGCTGTCATCGCATGGGCGATGGCCTTATGGACAATTATCTCGATTGTCGGAGCAACTGCTGCTGGTTCTGCCACTGCTGTTGCTGATGATGATGATGAGCGCAAATGCCTCGACTTGAGGTCAGCAACAGCACAGCACGCTGGGCCTAATCAATAACACAAAAAAACTTAAATAACAAAATATTTTCAATAATGCAGCATCGAAGCATCGGATTAAAGGATCCCCGCAACCCGCGAACAAACATTAAACGCCAATAGACCGAGCGCCTGCATGCAGCTATCCATCCGCCAACAAAGCAACAACAACCGACAGCAGCACAGACAACGCGCCGGTGACAGCCCAAAGGAGGACATTTCAATAGCTGCCAATCCGACATGTGCCGACAACATTCTCGGCAACATGCACTCGAAACTCGACCTGCGCGGTTGTTGTTGTTGTTGTTGCCATTCTGAGTATTATAAATCGAAACTATGTAACCGACATGGACGTAAATGTCCAACAATGACGTCCAAGCACGCAAACTCGAACTATCTCTATGCGACGACAATTTGTGCGATTTGCACGAAGAGCAAAAGGCCGCAGCTAAGATTGCATTGCGGTGAGCAGATGTCTGGAGAATTTTGGCATGAAATACCGAAAAATGTTGTGGGAAGAAGTTGGGAGACTATTCAAGACGTCTGAATGTGTGAGAAAGTCTGAATGTTTCAAGTCGTTCAACAGTTTAAACCCAAATTCCTACTTAGAGGTTTAAAAACAATGTGCGACTTCTCACTCAACCAGCACCAAATAAAAATATTTATGTAATTCTCAAGCATCGACATTTTAAAGTATCGAAAAACCCAACTACATATACGCAATTTTTCTTTGAAGATAAATATTTAAACATAAATATTTTCAAGTTAAATTAAATTTCATTTCAATATAACATTGACGATTTGAAAAACCCCGCAAGCTGACCACTCCTAACCAAAACGCCCTGAAGGGGAATGAGTAAATCTCGCTGCAGCGGAGGAATGGCAAACATTTGTTGCACTTCGCTTTGCACTCGGTGCTGCAATTAAATCTAAATACAGCTTGGTCGTCGACACACTGCGAGCCCGTTGCAACCGCCCGACGATGGCCTTTCCCGTCTATCGGCGTTGGAGCGGACTGGCGTCGACAGTTTAAGGCTGCTCGGAATTTCAGCTTTCGCGCTGTTGGAAATATTTCCTGCCATGCAACGCCAATGCCAATGCAACTCACCCATAATGGGAGTGGCGCAAAGTGAGTTGGTCAGACTTGCTGCCACTGCTTGTTTATGTTTTATACATAAATATTATTGACAGAGTCAACTACGTGAGTGAGCCAAATCTTTAAATAGTTTACATAAAATATTTGATGAGATATTTGTGGACAAATAAATGCGACTTTGAGCAACATGGGTCCTGTGGGATCATATGATAATAGATCCTATTCTGATTTCATTACTTATGTAAATAACCTCTTTGTATCTGTTGTAATATCTTCTGAAATAGCTACTTGTTTTTCAATGCTCAATTACTTTGCCTTTGGTGCACTTTTGTTTGTCTACAACACTCGCAACTTATTCGAACATCACTGTTTCTACAGTGCGCCAAATATTTTATAAGCCATCCCATTGCCCGGTTGAGGCCAATGTTTTTTTCAATTAAAAATGAAAATATCGAATATTCATGTGCGCGCCGCTGCCTGCGCCTAATGAATCAAAGCGGGCGTCTTCGCAGCAAAATCCCCCAACGACCGGACCAACATTGCAGCATATGTGTGCAGAATGACACACACGCAAATACACAGACACTCAATTCGTAACGACTTTAGATTTATTGTAAATAAATAAACTCCACATCGATACTTTGTGCAATCGGAGCCACGAGCCGGTGCGCGCAGCGGTTGGGTTATTGAGTTATCGTGCGCCTGTGGGCCCGTCCGCGTGGAGCTGACGTGACACGCAGCTCGGCTTTTTCCGGAGACACCCAAATCGGGCAAACGGTAGAATGAGCGACTAAGTCAAAATGCCCATTAGGAAGACAAAACTTTAGCTGCGACTGTACTCGGTCGGCAATTTCGCTTCCATTAGATAATTCATGCAAAATTTTAGGCAACTTTGCCGCGCTTCAGAGTGACTTAATTTTTTGATGTTGACCTTAGTTCACTGTAGAAAGATACCAGCCATACTCAGCTGCTACTCGAAACAATAAAGCAATAAAAACACAAAAGCAATTTTCGTTCCTACACAACCTCTCAGACTGCAACAAGCCAGTAATTAGCCCAGGGGCCACTCCGCCAGTCCTTTCGACCGGCGACCATTCCATTCTTAATGTCGCCCCACCCAATCCGCACTGCGAACGGCTTGTTGCATGTAGTCATCGTTCGACTGCTGGTTGCCGCAAGCAAGTGGCGCATTGCGCATGCGCAGCATCACTCGATGACAGCCGCCCGCAGTCAGTAGCACGCAGTCGCACACTGGCTGCGCCGGACAAGACGACCAATTAGCCGCGCTATCGTACCATAAATTAGAGTTTTATTTGTTGGCAATTGGCAAACTGGAAGCACGAATCGGAATAGTCGAGATGTGTGTTGTGCCTCAAGCTTCGCGCAGAATCAAGTTGCAGAATTTTTGCGGAGTTTTCCATAAATTTAATGCAAATTGAAATTTCAATGAGCGCGCTGAATGAACTATTCGGCAATCGGTAATCAGCGCACGCAAGCAGAGAAGCGCAAGAATGGAAAACCAATTAAGCCATTCAGCGCTGCATACGTGCAATGATGGCGTGCAACTTTCTTCCACATTAACCCAATGACAATTTCCGCATCGATATGGCGCGCGTCAACGGCACGAAACGATTTTTTATGCACCCACCCGCCGCTGCCAGCAGTAGGTGAAGCGTCTGTGTGCGCAATTATGGTGGCAGCCAGCCAGCCAGTCAGCCAGCCAGCCGTGGGCCATGAATGTGCAATCGCCGCATTCCAAAGCGGCTCGTACGCCAGTGTGGGAATTGCGCGCCAGTGCGGTCCACCACCGACCGACGATTTGCCTTAAGGACTCCGGCTCACGTGTTACCTGATTGCCGTTGCTGGCCATGTGGGAACGCCCGCTGCGGCAGTGGAATTTGTGTGCGATTGTTGTCGCGCACTGAAGCAGCAAATATTTAAGTAGCAATCCGATTTTTTTTAATTGGTTCAAGGCAACTTTGCCGGGTCGTTCTGCTGTTCATGTGGATGTTGTTGTTGCAGCATTTTATGGCAGAGAAAAACCATTAAATTTTCATCAGCTGATTGAAAAGCGCCAATAATGGAGTTTTTCATAAATACATTCATGCATATCTGTGTAAATATTAAGTGTCGAAGTGAGTGTGACGAAACTTTCGGTGACGCTGACATATGTATTCTGAAATTGAAAACATGTGGAGGAAATTGGGAAAATATATATTAAGCTCCGAGAAGACTTGAGTTTGTTCCTTTCGAATATAAACTACTCTTATGCATTCATCATTTTCAATCAAAAGCCGAGAGAAAGGACTTGGACTTATTTTTAGTCAAACTTCTCTTAAGAAAAGCTGAAGAAGAACTTTTTTGCCATATCTACGAGTATCTTGTGAAATCTTTATTATTAATTTTAATTGTTCTTCATATATCCCATCCCAAGCAGGCTTTCATGTACGCTGCCTTCTCAAGTTCCTTTACTTTGATTTTGAATATGTTTTTCTAAGCAAGACACACCTTAACCCATTAGAGACGACGATTTTTTTCGAACACGGTCCCCAGGAGCGAACTTTTATTTTTCTTTGTATTGTACACAGTAAAACCAATGCCACATTTTTTTTCCTGTACTTTACAGATTTCATTAGTTAAAGAAAAATCCTATTTCGACGACTAGTTTACTCAGAATAACTGATAATTACACATTACTGTCTTATAGCCTCAGAAATCCATTGCACACACGGTGTGAAACCGGTCTCGAATGGGTTAAACTACCCCTAGTAATTTTTAATACATCCTTTTCAATTACTTAAAAAAACAAAAATCCTGTCGCCCAGGATGTCGCCCATACATTTTCAGTTGAAACATCCACAAAAATGTTCATTTCGACATCGCTGTTCTTTCGAAAGGTATCGCACCGACTGTTTGATGATGGAACGGGCGTACTTAGCTTCACCACCATTTCTCCTGTTAAATCAATATTAATTTGCTGCAGTGATAATTCACACCTTTTTTGACCAATAACAACACCCAGTAAAACTTATTTATAACTCGATCGCATTTATTTTGACTTTCGACCAAAGCGAAAATATATATGAAGCATAAGAAAACACAACTTTGTGTCACACATTAAACAAGTTTATGTGCTCGAACCGCTTCCGCCAGCTTATTAATGCAACAACAAAGCACCTGTGATACCACAACCTGCTCGCACAGTGTCAGATTTGTGCGATTCCTCTTTCAGAAATGTTAAATTTATTATATCTGAATCGGCGGCTGGAGGAGACATTAAAAGCGAATCAAGCCAAATGCAGCAACACAAATACATATCTACCGAGGTAAGTGTCGGTGTGTTACAAAGAGAGTGGCACTTGAAGGCTGTGTTGTAGTTATAGTTCGTAGTAGCTTATATTGAAATCGTCCGAGAAATTCTTGGCAGCTACCAGACAGCCAGAAGAATGGGAAATGCATTTCGACTGACCAACTGATTGCAGATCAAAAAGCACTCACCGCCGCCACTCTGCGACTGCTAACAACAATGAGAGCGAAAAAGCGATCTGACGCATTAGCTGCAAGGGGAAACTGGTCGCTGCGTCAAGCCCCAACAAACAATGGCAATCATTTTGAACAACAACAACGCGTCGCTTCTAAAGAACGCACTGCCAGCGAGTTTAATTGTTTCTGCGCTGGCGGCGAGAACGCTGCCACATTCTGGAAACATAAAAGCGTCGGGCGTGCGTGCGCCCAGAAGCTGCGCACTCGTTTCTTTACGACCTGCGCTCCGAATTGTCTTCAAACAATAATTTTCCGCTTTCTAAGCCGCGCTCGCCGCTCGACTCAATGGCCGTGGCGGCCACACGCCACGAGCTGCGGGCCTGAATAATAACAATTTTTACGTTCGATTCCACGAATATTCCTCTACGGCGGATTTGGCCGGTCATGCGCCTCGGCGAGGGAATTAAGTGGAAAAAGCGCACAAGTATGGAAATTCGTTGCGCCACATCGCTGCGGCCGCGCAGGTGCTGCACTCTGCGCTCGCGTTGCCATCCGTGGGTTGTCCGCCTTTTTGGCGCGAACGTCGCAGGAGTCGTGTTCAGCTCGTGCTCGCTACTGGCGAACGGAACGGAAAGTGGGCGTGTGCAGCAGACTGTGCCTGCAGTATGAACGAACCAATTTAATGGCCTATGGCCGTTGGCAGTTACCAGCGGAATTATGAGCGAAGGAAATGAAGAACGAAATGTCGTTGCGACCACTTTTTGCTATAAACTATGAACACCTTTTTATGCTTTTGTTGCAAACAAATCCCACTTCCAAAGAATATTTTTGTGTAACAAAAGATTTCGTTAGCGTTCACTTTTGTTGTGCGAAAATAATTCTCCATCAATCAACAATTTCCACGACTGGGACTATTTCTGTCGCTGGCATTGAACTCAATTTGGAAAGAATCGATTGTAAATGGTTCTCTCATCCAGCACCAAGATCGATTATGAACACATTGCTCACTTTTCCCGCATTGTGCGTCGAGTTCTCACTTTCCTGGCCCAAAAGCGGCGCTCACGCTCATAAATCTTCCGCGCGCAGATAACCATTTGAGTAATGATCGGCGATTGGGGATCGTTGCCAATAAAGTTAGTGGGCACACAGAATTGCTTCCTGCCAGCGTGCAGCTCACACTCGAGGAGGCTGGACGTTGCTCATAAATTACGAGCAGCACACAAGGCTCCATAAACATGACGGCGAACCAACTAAAGCTTTGGCCGGTCGCTGACCGTTGTGGGTGTTGCGAGCCACAAACTATTTCGATTTTGGGTTTAGACTTTCTATAATTATGCAATTTTACTATCGATTTATGTAGACTGCGTCTTGACAAATGTTCGTTTTCAAGCGAATCAGGGAAGTAGCCATCGATCAGTTTATCCGCTAACCATTTCCATTATGAAGATTTATTGACAACATACGTCAATAAAAAAAAGTAAAAATAAGTCAAAGTCTGCATTTGCATTTGTGCGCCACACTCAAAGCAGCAACGCCGCGCATCGACCATCCGAAACGAGTTCGAGATGTAAAAGTGGGGAATATCGAAACGATCGCGCTTTGCGCTCCAGTTACTTCCGTCGCGGCGCAGCGTGTGGGCGTGTAGGCGGAGACGGTGGCCAGATGGTTGAATAGATGGATAAGTAAATGAGTGGATTGGAATCGGTGCTGAGCAATGTTGTGCATTTCACAATTGTTTACTCACCGATGTAGAGAATGCAGAGTTGTTGTAAGGAACAGACAACAAACTTGTTGAACATAACTACGAGTAAAAACTTATTTACAGCATATACGACCGACATGTCGACATGTCGTCACCGATGTAGATAATGCAGAGTTGTTGTAAGGAACAGACAACAAACTTGTGAAACATAATTATGAGTTTACAGTATATACGACCGACATGTCGACAATGCGGACAATGCTGTAGAAAATAGAATAAATTCCATGGAAATTGAAATTGCTAAAAACTGATATGAATTGTAAGGAATTGATATTACTTGTCATAATAAAACTTATGTATGTCAATGTAGCAACACATGTCGGGCTCAAATTAACTACATCCTCCTCCCATCTTGGACTTCTATCTACATGGTAAAACATCATGTAAACAATATCGAAATCCACAAAAACAACATCCAACACTGACCGACTGTGCGCCAGACATAGTGTCTTGTGCTGCTCCGCATCCAACGACCACGAGGCGTTGATAACAATTCGTGCTGCTAATAAAATTCACTCAACAACATTTATTTCTGTGAACTCTTCTCTGTGTGTGTGTGCGTGTGTTGCAATGCGAAATGTGCGGGGGCCGTCGCGCTTCGGTCCGCCGCCGTCAACTTGCTGACATTCATATTTAAACAGAAATTATTCGAATTCTTGGCATTATTCCCATTAGGCAGACGCGCCGCACTCGGTAAAGCGCTGTCGTATGTGCCGCTAACCACTGAGCGCACATGTGACAGCTCATTATTCGGAAATACAAATGTGGCGCATGTTGACATGTGTCGATGTGTGTGTGTTTGCATTCATTTGTATAGTTAATGCAGCAATTTGTGGTCATAAATTCTGTTCTAAATGGTTAATTTGTAGCAACAAATGGCTCTTCCGCCCCCTCGCTCCCCATCCTCCAGTCAGTTCCAATTCTTTCAACTGTTCGTTGTGCTTATTTCGGATTAGCAGCACTGATCGCTTGTGTTGAGGCACTTTGCTGTGCTTGCGTTGTGGAAGGTCGCAGCGTTCCTTCTCTTTTGAACTTTTCGCACCCTCACGATTGGCGATTAATCAGAAATGCAGCAGAGGGATTGTCGGCCTAGGCAACTTCTGAACTATTGATCCACTTGATTGACACTCTTCAAAAATGTGTAAGGCATCAAAATACAAAATGAAAATCTCTATACTTTTTGATAAATAAGCGAAATTAAATTTGAGACTTAGAGCCAATAGCCCCGGCAGCTAGTGCACTTATTTTAATTGTAAGATAATAATTTATTGTTATCCTACATAAAATAAAATCAAATTAAACAAATAAATAAATTTTTGATTTATGAATTTCAAAAAGGTAGCATTTTCAAAAACAGAAAAAGGAGGAAGTTACATACACATACGTGTGAATAAGTTGTGCGTTTAAAATTTGAAATTACCACTCAAATCATGAAAGCAAGTAAATACGAAAGAATTTAGTAATTAAAAAATGTCAAATTTAAACAAATAAAAATTAATTAAATCTGTGGTCGAAGTGTGTGAACCAATCTTTAGAGCTTTTGTTACATTTTCGGACTAAAACGCTTTTTTACGAGATTAGTAGTTGAGTCTTGTTAGGTGCATGTCTGGGCTAACAGAAGCTTCTTTTTCTGCAGCAAAGACACACACCACAAATGTCAGCTTTGGTCTGATGGAAAATATGCGTGAAAAAAGTTTGTTATTGTCACACTTTGTATCAAAATGATGTCTTGACAGTAGAAAACGTTTCGAAACTGATTAATTTATATTCAGGCAAACAAACTGCGGTTTTGCATTTAAAGAAATTAAACAAGTTTTAGTGATATGTGAAGCATCAATAGAAAATTGGGAGTTTATTGACCAAAGCCATTCAGGATACTCTATATGGATACTTGACAGTCAAGTCAAATCAGGGTACGAGAAGTTTAAGTGTTGTTTTAGTGCAACAGTCAGTCAGATCGTCGTATTTATTCGAAGCTCACAATGACAAACAAGCTTACCATACTTTATTCGGTCGCATAATGGGCCCTAAGATTTCTCCAATATATGTACCAATGCAAATCCTTCTTCGTAAAAAAGTATACACGAAATAATTGTTTTATATCAATTTATATTTATTTATTTCATTGAAATGTTTATACAAAACATGCACTTTAGTAAATATTTTATAATATGGTTTTTATTCATATTTTCGCTTCAAGTAAGCATTAGTAAATAGTTGACATTATAATTATAAATTATTGTCGATTAATTGAATCGATTATTCGTGTTACTCGGTAGATTCCTCAAATCGAATGCTTACAGACGACAAAATGCTTTGGATTTTGAAATTCAAATGATTATTATTGTAAAAGTAAAAATCTAAACATTCTTACATATACATACATAGTGTTAAAAGTATCGCTCTAAATAAATACAAAAACGGTACACACAGTGGGCGGGGAGTACAGTGGGACAATGCACAATACAAAGGGATAAGGACAATGCACACAACACACGCACAAGCCGCGCTACTGCAGAGAAAAGCGCCGGCGTTGTTGAAGGTCCTATTAGGTCCTGGCATTCTATATACGAGTGCAATTCGGGCAGTGTATACGCGTCGTATAATGTGCTGAATTGTTGTTGGTGGCAGTCAAGCAGTGGTCGGCCGGAACTCGAACAACTCACAGCTGGCGTAGTACGAAGGATTGGGTTGTTTGCTTGCTGGTTGGTTTGCTGTTGGGTTGGTTGGTTGGTTGATTGGTCTGTGTGTATCCATTGCATGGATGAAGTGGAACAGCACTCGGACGAGAATGCTTAAAATGAAGCGCGTTTTTAGGCGCTCGTTCGTGCTATCTTTGTCAAACAAGAGCTAACGACGCAGGGGCTGCGTGCGCTCGCTTCTTGAATTCATATTTTAAGCGTAATCGCGAGCGCTCTCCAGTTTTCTCATCTGTATTTTAAGAAAGACGATACACGTTTAATAGACAAATATCTACGACAATAAATGAGATAGACGGTAAGTGATGGCGCACACCCGGCGAATGGCTGAATTCAAGCGCTCAATTGGGTGCCGGGCCCGAGATCGAGAGATCCCAGAGTTCAGCGACCGCGGCGCCGGGTCTCGCTGCCGAGACGCGGCCCGGATCGGCGAGTGTCCACGCAATTAAACACTTGCAATTCAACTGCGATTGATTGATCAGTAGAAATCAGTATCTCGCCACGTCTTGGCCAGCCTCACCTCGCGGTCGTCCGCATGGGTCCGGTACTTCTCGGACAGTTCGACGACGACGGTCGCCGGCTTCTCCAGCACCTGTGTGTAGATGAGCGCGGCGGCAACGCCGCCCAGCACGGGACCGGCCCAATACACCCAGTGCGCGTCCCAGTTGTCAACGGCCAGAGCGGTGCCCAGTGTGCGGGCGGGATTCATGCTGGCGCCCGTGTAGCGAATGGTACCCAAGTGGCCCAGCGTCACGGACAGACCAATGGCCAGCGGCGCAGTGAAGCGCGAATCTGTAAACGAAATGTTAAAACAAACTGAAAATCACTCGAAAGTGTGAAGAGGCAAACCTGGCTTGCCGACGTCGCAGGCGCCGAACACGGTGAGCACCAGCACCAGGCCCAGGAAGAACTCAATGCCCAGACCTTGCAGCTCGGTGATGTTGGGCGCGAGATGTGTGTGGCCCAGCCCATTGTAGTAAACCTCGTCGATGAGTGTCTGCAATGGCCGAGCACCGATTAGTACCCGCAGCGAGTAAAATGCGCTTACTGACGCTTACCCGAATGGCGGCCGTGCCTGCAATGGCGCCCAAGCACTGGAACACTATGTAGAGGACTGCGCGCAGAACACTCACGCGTCCGGCCACCAACATGCCCAGCGTGACGGCGGGATTGACGTGGCCGCCGCTAATGTGGCCGATTACCTGCCAAGTACGAGAAATTTCAGTAGCTTTGCATTTCACTTTCATTCATGTAGATATTTGTAAATGTATGTAAAGAGTTATGTATGTATGTATGTAAAAAGTTATACAATTTCCATATTTCACAATTTTGCACGTTCACACGCCGTGCGGCAACACTGGGCGCACAATGTAAAAGTTTCAAAGCGAAATGCTTAACTCAATTCAGAATTTATATCAAGTTGAGTCGAGCAAGTAGTGGAAATAGTTGAGCCATTGTTGACGGAATTAATGAGTAGTTCATATAAACTTTTATTGGGCCACAGACGTGCTCAATTTTCGGTTATCTAAGCTAAATTTAATAATTAGAATTAAAAATAATTGATAGCAAGGTTAACTCAATAATTCTTCATTGTTCACTAAATCATTGTAAATGAAAAGTAGAATTTGTCGGCATGACTCATTTTCACACATCAGCCACATTCTTGACACTTTTCCACTTGTTTTGTCTATCGTTTTGTATCCAAAACGAAACCTTGCGCATATTTTATCTGCGTTTTGGAATCTCAAGTCATTTTATGCAGCACAAGGCTGTCAAATACTCAGTTTGACGGACAGTGAACCTCATTTGTTGCTTGACAGTTTTTAGCTGGCAGCGCCATTTAAGGATCTGTAGTGGCAACAACTTGGTTTCGTTGCGCGACGATGGAAACAATTTAAAATGGAAAACATTTACAAAGTTGCACAATTGGGCAGCGGACTTATGGCACCGCAACACTGATGAAAATTAAATAAATTTAAATAAATAATTAAAATTATTAGTTTTTAATTAAAACTAAAACTAAATATTAAGTGATACTTGTAATAATAAAAATTCTTCGATTTGACAATATTTCTTGCAACATATCGTCTCCAGAGAAAACAATTGTCGTATGTGCTGCCAAATTCAATGGAACATACGACATTCGTTTTCTGCGGCGACGGTATAGTAACTAAATATTCATTGTTTGGTATAAGCATTATTTATTAAAAAAAAAGTCAATAGGATGTATTTGCTTTCATTTCAATTTACCTTCAACAAATATTTTTTGTTTTCAGCAAAAGCTTACTTAAAAAAAGTTAATTAAAGAAGCTTTGCTAATTAAATAAATTTAAATAAATAAAAAAAATTTTTCTTAAATTAAAACTAAAACTATATTATAAGTGATACTTGTAATAATACAAATCAAATGATTTGGAATATAGTACCTAAATATTTATTGTTTCATTATTTATAATTTTTTTTTTCATTTCAATTTTCCTTCCACAAATATTTTTTGTTTTCAGCAAAAGCTTACTATGAATTAGTTATAATAAATTATGAATTAATTTTAATTAGCAGTTCTGCTTACCGTAATGGCAATGAAGACGCCCAATCCGAACGCCAACGCTTTGAAGGTTCCATCCTCGGGTTGTGTGCACGCGCCGCACGCAAAGAAATTCAAAATAAAATTGCCTACAATGAAATCATAAACGAAATTTAAACAGTGACAGCAACGCGCCCACAAAACCGCCACACACATGCGCTATCTTTGTATGTGTGTGTGTGTGTAGTGAAAATCTGGCATCGAACGCAACGCTCACCAATGAATTCGGCTACGAGCGCTTGCCATAGGCGATGCTCCTTCGACTTGAGCTCGTTGACGCCGAGCGAGTATTCAAATTTGCGCGGCATTGCTGTAAGTGGCGGCCCTCCGTTGACTGTCGTCCAAGTACGCTTCCGTTACGCTGCGGTTTCTCAATTTGACAGTGTCGGCAATGCGTTGCTGGCCTAAAACGAGAGCCAATCAAACTGAAATGTAGAAATGCGGCGAAAGAGGCGCGAGCCGTAATGAGTCGTTAACATTTGTTAATGTGCGACTTGTATGGAAATCGAAAATGGAAATATGGGCGGACGAGTGTCTGCAAGTTCAGAAAGTGCGACAAAACTTGATAGATTGCCAGCGGCCAGCGATCCACGGCTCGTTCAAATCGAGCGTTTGGAGATAATTCATTCATGGATTTTATTGGCGCATTAAGCGGTTTCGGTGGCAATTGGTGCTCGTGCGAACATCGAGCAGACATGGGCCGTTGTCGGATTCGTGCACTGGCCGTCTATGCACTCATTTGTCTCACTTTCCGTCTGGTAGCGCATCAAGCGCACTTCCACCATTTCCGACCATTTCCCAAGTTTTCATGCGGTTGTTGGAATAAATTTGCATTTCTCGTTGTTTTTTTTGTTACTCTGAGAAATTATTCAGCGTTGGGGGCCAGCCACATACACTGTACACAAAATTCTCTGGCGACGCTTAATGGCATTGCGAATTTTAATTTCGCGCTATTCAAATGCAAACGCTTGAACGACAACTTTGATGAACTGTTTCTTGCAAAATGCATAAAATACGCTAAACATTTACTTGGATCAAAGTGAAAACGACTGCACACATTTGGCTGTAGCATTGATCGTTTGTTGCTCTTGTTGTTGTTGTCAAATGATCACACATTTTCGCATAAACTAAAATAATGTAAAATTCGCAATTGAAAAAGTGTTGTTTATTGTGTCGGGAGGTTTGTTCTGCTGTTTAATTGTTGCATTATTTAGTGTGAATAATGCAATTAGCGAACTGTGCGCGCTGAGCAAACAGTGTCGTCAGTTCTTTGTTGCAGCGCCGGAACACTTGCAGCCACAACAACACACATACTACTTGTATGTGAGGCACGAGTTGGCTTTGTAATTCTGAAAGTCGATTTACTCGATAAAGTGACGCAAAATGACGAAGGGTCGAGGCGTTTTTATGTAACCATTGATGTAAGTGGAGTTAGGTCAAGGCGAGTCAGCGGCATTGATCAGGTCGAGTGTCCGACCGAAACTGCTTTTTTGGGCCGGAACCGAAACTGAATTTCGGTTTTGTTTTTAATATTCGGCTGAAACTAATTTTAATAAAAATCAACAATGATCGGTAAAGATCGGTAAACATACTGAAAAGGACTCGCCCAAGTCAGTTGATACTGAAAGACAGCAGTGGCTGAAGTGAGACCAGGAATGAGTTGGAAACCAACTTAGATGAAGATCAGAAGCCGAATTCGTAATACATTTCAAACAAATTAAAAGAAGGAAAATAAAGAATGAAAATGAATAAAGTTTCAGGAAAAATTTGTAGGAAAATTATCTCTTTCGAAACCATAGAAGAGAAAAACTAAAAGAGATAAATAAAAAAAGTAGAATTATTCAATGCTTTGAAAACTCTTCATCAAAAGAAATTTCATGTGATTAGCCTTAAAACAAAAGGGAATCTATTCATAATGTAAAAAAAGCATTCGATGATTTCGCCAATGTGACATTTTTATTGGCATAAATTTCCACCAATTGAGCTCTCTCAATATTTTCAAAATAACGAAGGCAAACAAGTGAATTTCCGGAAATTAAATTAATCAATAAAAGTGAACGAAATTGCTCTAAGAAAATACATAAACATTCAAGACAAACATAAGCAAACTATTTCGGGCAATGACATTTGTCTTGCGATATTTTCCTGAATCACCAACAGTTGTCATTGCAATAAAATCCTCTATTGCTTTTAAATCATTGACTTTATGTTACTTTAACGAACTGAAGAGCATCTAAAATGTTTTGGCACAGTGTAGCAAGTGACATGAGTTATTGCCTCACTTGGGCGTTTGTTGCATACTTAGTAGACATGCTTCGTATACTTGAGCTGAATAGCTATCTTAAGTGAGGCTTTGGCTGGATTATGTCATCTAGTTTTATTTGAGTCGTTACAGTTCACCATTGCATGTATTGCTATGTTCTTTCAATCTATTCAGCTGCGCTTAGTAAGAACACATTTTTGGAAAATTTAAAAAGCACAAACATATATTTTCGAGAACACCAAAAATGGGTTAAACTGACGTTTTGCTATTTTTAGGCTTTTTCATTGCGCGAAGCTAATTCGAATTGTTGTTTGTGTGCGTGTGGACGTTTTGGGGCGATCGCCACTTTATTTCGTTTTGAGCCAAAATCAACAAAATCAACAACCATGTCGGCCACACGACAGCAACGAGCCTTTTAGCTGCTTCAGTGATTCGAAGCATTGTTGAAATCGAAACTTTTAAAACTTGTTTACAATCATTTACCATTTCTATGACAATCTGTGTTGTTGTGATGTTGTGCGCGTAATTTATGTGAGAAGCACAACACAGGTCGTGCGCCGACTCGCGCGAGTTGCGCGCTTACGCATGCGCCCCAAACGGGCACTGGCCGCTGGTTAATCGGGTATTTATAGCAAACGTTTCACGATCGGCGGCTAGACGGCCAAGCTAGCGAAAACAACTTTATTTAAATGAGCTAATAAAAAAAAGTTAAAAGCAGCATAACCAATGAGCTTTGGATTAAGAGTGCTAAATGCTGAGTTAATGTCGGAAGAATTATTTCGAGAATATATGTCATTATTCGTATATGTATTATTTCGAGAATATATGTCAGAGCTCAGTCAGTCAGTTATCTGAATATTTAACTGGGTTTATGATTTCATTGCCGCCTGGCTGACTAACACTCGGAAGCACATAAAATTTGCGCCCACCTATAGAAATTGATTCGGCAGTAAAACCAAAACTGCTTCCATATTCATTCATTGAGAAATGTGCAGGCTGCAAGATGTGGCGTTCATTTTTACGATTATTTCATTTGTAGTGGTACCGTGTAACCACTTATGCCAACCCTGACAAGTCATGCTGCACTCAAGCACAAATGTGTCAAAGTGTCAAATAGCAACGCGCGCACGACACAAGCGACACTCAAGTGGCTAAGCCAGCGGCGTGCCATCCGACACGACTGACCGCAGTGCAGTGTCCCACATATGGAACATGCACTGATCGGCACTCGGTGTGATGTCACCTACCGCAGGGCAATGGCACTTGAGGAAAAGTGCTGAACTGACCGAAAGGGTCCCGTGACGCTGATTGGTCACACTTCCGCGACACTGGAAAATCGGGCGGAGCATTGGAAATGCTCAGCCGTATAACAGTTTCTAAATTTTGTATTTAAGACACGGAAATTGAAAAATAAAATCAGCTTCTTGAGAATAGACAAACCGTGCGTTTCTCTTGGTTGCTCACACACATAGGCACTTTGGCCATAAAATAATTGGCGTGACCCGCCGCTTCAAATAGGTCAACCCGAACGCTACTGACGTCGGACAAACCAAAAGCGGTCACAACAAACTTTATACCCGACCTCTGTTCTACCACACCCGACTCCTGTTCCTCCACATGGCGATCCTGCCACTTGCGACCAAATCTGGAACACCCACCAATAAATGAAAACCCACAGTAACACCGGTCCTGCCAGACCATAACTATCGACCACTACATTTGAAAATTTAAAAAGGCAAACCCACCGTTCACATCCACAAACTCCATCATTCACCCAGGAATGACAACGCAAGAAGAAATCGACGCAGTATTCGAAAAGTGGGTCCGAGCCGTACAGCAGCAAGAATACGTCCCAGAGAGCGTCATACCGACAACATCGACGCCACCCGTATATACGCCCACACCAAAATCAGCCGGCTCCGAACTAACCACTATAGAACGAAATATAATTACAAAACTCAACGAGCAATACAGTCTCACCGTATTTAAAAATGGACTAAACGACGAAAACAGAGCAAACCACAGAAATTTTAACCAACAAGACAACAACAGATATCAAAACAACAACAATGCTAGAAACAACAACAACTACAGGAACAACAGCCAACAAGCTAACTACAACCCCAGAAACAATCAGAACAACAGCAACTATCAAACAAATTCTCGCAACGCATCCAACAACGGCAGACCAAACAGTCACACTGCTAACACGAATTTCAATTACAGAAATCAGAACCAAAGGAACTATAACCAAAACAACAGAAACTTCAACCAAAACTCAAGATACAACAACAATGCAAACAGAAACCAAAATTTCAACAACCATGGTCGCCCTACACACATCAATTATATTCAGGAAAACCCGGGCGACCCGGAGGAAGACAACCACATTCCTCCGGGGGAGCAATAACAAATGAACGAAGAATTTACCTAATATCAGAGAATCTAACAAACTATGTCACACTGAAATGCCACCAATTTAATAAACCGTTAACATTCCTCATTGATACCGGAGCAGACATATCACTGTGTAAAACAAACAACGATGACAGCCTTGAGATCAACACAGAAAACACATGTAAACTAACAGGAATATCCACACATAAAATAGACTCACTGGGAACATTAAAACTGACATTCCCACTACGAAAAACAAAAACAGAATTGAATTTCCACATAGTCAATGAAGAATTCCCAATCGTAACTAATGGAATCATAGGAAGAGACTTTTTGCTCAAATACATGTGCAAAATAGACTACGAAACCCTCACACTAACAATGATAATAAATGAAGAAGAACACATATTTCCTATAACAACCAAACCACCGCCACACACCTCACACACAATACCGCCAAGATGTGAAGTAATACTACCTATCAGCATGAATATTCAAGAAGACAGTGTAATACTAAACCAAGAACTTGCAAACGGAGTATTTTTGGCAAATTCCATCGCACCAGCAAAAGGCAAATGCCACGTAAAAATAATCAATACAACAGATAAAACAATAACAGTAAAAAACATCCGACCAGAAACAGAAAACTTGTCTAATTACACAATAATGAAAACAAACTACAACACCAACAGTCCAAACAATGAACGATTCAGAAATCTAATATCAACACTCAAACTAGACAACCTAGACGAACAAACAGAAGCAGAGCTTAAAACCATCTTTCGAAAATATCAATCAGTTTTCCACCTGGAGGGAGAAGAAATTACAACAAATAATTTCTACACTCAACAACTTAACCTAGAAGACTCCACACCGGTATATATAAAAAACTACAGATTACCGCAAACACAGCAGGAAGAGATAAAGAACCAAGTACAAAAATTAATAGACAGCGATATCATAGAACCATCAACTAGCCCATACAACGCACCTCTACTACTAGTACCAAAGAAAAGCGAAGATAATACGAAAAAATGGCGATTGGTCGTAGACTACAGAAAACTGAACGACAAAATAATAAATGATAAATTCCCGTTAACACGCCTAGAAGATGTTCTTGACATACTTGGCAGAGCAAAATACTTTTCAACATTAGACATGACCAGCTCCTTCCACCAAATACCATTGGACCAAGATTCACGACCACCCACCGCATTTTCAACACAAGATGGACACTACCAATTCAAAAGACTACCGTTTGGCCTCAAGATATCTTCGAACAGTTTTCAGCGCATGCTAACCCTAGCACTAAGTGGATTAAGCTCAGAAGCATTCCTCTATGTTGATGATATAATCGTATTTGGTTGTTCATTAAAACACCACAACGAAAATTTGATTAAAGTTTTTGACCGACTACAACAGTACAACTTGAAATTAAATGCAAGCAAATGCCAATTTCTAAAACCAGAAGTAATCTACCTAGGACATTTAATCACAGACAAAGGCATCAGAACAGATCCAACAAAATGCGAAGCAGTACTAAAGTATCCAACACCAGCGAATGCTGATGAAGTCCGTCGATTTGTAGCATTTTGCAACTACTACAGACGCTTCATACCAGAATTCGCATCAATAGTAAAATGTCTTAACTCTCTCCTTAAGAAAGGCACACCTTTCATTTGGACAGACGAGTGCAAGACAGCTTTCGAAACATTAAAGCAGAAGTTAACAAACACACCAATATTACAATATCCAGATTTCAACAAAACCTTCATATTAACAACAGACGCTTCAGACTTCGCCCTAGGAGCAGTATTATCCCAAGGAGAAATTGGACATGACCTTCCCATTTCATATGCAAGCAAATCACTACAGAAACACGATATCAATAAACCAATAATAGAAAAGGAACTTTTAGCAATACATTGGGGAATAAACTACTTTAGACCGTACCTCTACGGAAGAAAATTCATCGTAGTCACAGACCACAGACCACTGGTATCTCTGTTCTCACACAAAAATCCATCATCAAAAATGACAAGAATCAGACTAGACTTATCTGATTACGACTTTGAAATCATATACAAAC
The DNA here is from genome assembly GCA_963971225.1 of Melieria omissa. Classification (NCBI taxonomy): domain Eukaryota; kingdom Metazoa; phylum Arthropoda; class Insecta; order Diptera; family Ulidiidae; genus Melieria; species Melieria omissa. The sequence goes on along the minus strand of OZ020269.1, from coordinate 4,420,774 downwards.
AAGGAAAAATCAACACAAATGCAGATGCTTTATCACGCATAAAAATCGACAGCGACACACTAAAAGCAATGATTCCAACACATGAAGATAACGTAAATGACGGCAAACAAAAGGAAATTTTAGCGATTACAAGGAGCAAGGCAGCAACATTAAGAGCAAAAGAAAATTCTACAATACATGAAGATATTATGCACAATGAAAAAAATGAGAATATCTATGAAGACTATGGTACCAGAACACGCGACAATAGGAAGGACATATCTCAAGAGCCTGCGCAACTCTACATATGGGAATGTACCTCTATGAACGACGTGAAGAATATGAAGAAATTGAAATTTGAAATAAAAGAAAAGCATCGGCCGATGATACATATTGATAATTATGAAGTGCACGTGACTTGTAGCGATGACCCTTTGAATCTAGATTCAATGTTGGAGAAACTACACAGTTCACTAAAGAACCTGCATATAAAGGAGCTAGCCCTTTGCAGAGAAAATTTTAAATTTGAAAATATTACAATGAATGCATTCAAAAAGAAATACAATGAATTAAATAAAGATAAATGCTCGCCTATAAAAATACTAATATACAACGCTCCACGACATATTCAAAGTAAACTACAACAATATAAACTAATAGACGAATATCATAACGCTAGCACAGCCGGACATTTAGGAATCAGAAAAACAATTTTAAAATTAAAACAACGCTATGCATGGAAAAACATGCGACAAATGGTAAAAGAATTTGTAAACAATTGCTTGACCTGCTGCAAGAATAAAACAATTAAGCACACAAAAGAAGAAATGGTCAAAACAGACACGCCAGCAACAAGTTTCGAAACCATTACCATTGACACAGTCGGACCATTAAGAATATCAAATGGATTCCGCTACATACTCACAATGCAATGCGATTTAACAAAATTTATTATTGCACACCCGATGGAAACCAAGGACGCACGCTCGACAGCAAAAACGCTTGTAGAACAGTTCATTCTCAAGTACGGTTGTTTTAAAACATTGAAATCCGACCGAGGCACCGAGTTTACGAACGAGCTAATGCACAACATATGCCAATTACTCAACATACGACAAATTTTTTCGACACCCTACCACCACCAAACAATAGGGGCACTTGAAAGAAATCACAGAACACTACACGAGTACCTACTGGCATTCACAGACGAACATGAATGGGATAGGTGGGTACCATACTATACATTCGCATACAATACGACACCACATGTTGAAACGCTCTACTCACCGTACGAGTTAGTTTTCGGCAAATTACCGTCATTACCGAGTGACATAACAAACAAACACGACAAGATTTATGACTTTGACAACTACGCCAACGAACTAAAAGTTAGGCTGAAAACATCCATAGATAAGGCTAGGAATATGATAGAAATAGCTAAACATAAGAGACAAACTAATTATAATAAAAATATCAATAATACACAGTTAAGGATAGGAGATTTAGTTTTTGTTAAATTAGAATCAAGTAAGAAGTTACAAAGTCCTTACCACGGACCGTACAAGATTATAGATAGAAATGGAGTAAACTCCACCCTAGATATAAATGGTAAGCATAAGACATTACATAACAATAATCTTAAGAAATTTTTAGGAAATAATGACATAGCAAGTAACAACTAAAATTGTACAGACCAAAAACATAAAATATATACATTTATTGCCCTAAGAATTGAAAAAAGCATAGAAACACAACATACATATCCAAAACACACCAAAATTATCATAAATAATGTAAGCTAAGCATTTCCAAATCCACCTCCGAAAACCCCGACCGCTATCTTAAAAAATTATTCCAAGTAATAATTTTTCGCTTAAGGGCAATGGTGTAGTGGTACCGTGTAACCACTTATGCCAACCCTGACAAGTCATGCTGCACTCAAGCACAAATGTGTCAAAGTGTCAAATAGCAACGCGCGCACGACACAAGCGACACTCAAGTGGCTAAGCCAGCGGCGTGCCATCCGACACGACTGACCGCAGTGCAGTGTCCCACATATGGAACATGCACTGATCGGCACTCGGTGTGATGTCACCTACCGCAGGGCAATGGCACTTGAGGAAAAGTGCTGAACTGACCGAAAGGGTCCCGTGACGCTGATTGGTCACACTTCCGCGACACTGGAAAATCGGGCGGAGCATTGGAAATGCTCAGCCGTATAACAGTTTCTAAATTTTGTATTTAAGACACGGAAATTGAAAAATAAAATCAGCTTCTTGAGAATAGACAAACCGTGCGTTTCTCTTGGTTGCTCACACACATAGGCACTTTGGCCATAAAATAATTGGCGTGACCCGCCGCTTCAAATAGGTCAACCCGAACGCTACTGACGTCGGACAAACCAAAAGCGGTCACAACAAACTTTATACCCGACCTCTGTTCTACCACACCCGACTCCTGTTCCACCACACATTAATTAATTAAATAATTGGTACAAGCTTAGCTAGAGGCATTTCTAAGCCTTGACGTAAGCCGCAGTTCTCGATTGTTTTATGGCCCTTAATCACTGAAGCATTGAAGACTGGAAATTTTGCGCTGGGCGGATGACTCGAGATTGTAACTGAATAGCACAAGTCGTGCACATTGCTCTGACAATCATTTTGTCTGGGATTTGTATTGTTGCAATGGTCAATTGCTTTCATTCGGCCTTATGGATTATTTCTGCTGAAAAGCAGACTCACCGGACATAGCTGCAACTTGTGCACTATTTATGATGAGTTCTTGTGAAAATAAGATTGTGTGGAATATTTTGCACGAGCACTAAAGTCAAGTCAAATCCAAGTTGAACAATTATTTATATGATTTAATGAACAACTCAAGTATACAACAATATCTCTACCCTTTGCCTCTCTGTGGTTTGCCATTTCCTGTTGAAAGGGCAGCCGCTGAAAGAAAAAATATTTTGTTCTGAGAAACAACTCAAGTCTTCATATCGCATATTCAGACATTTCGTTGATGAAGGTCTCAACCTTGAAAACTGTGCTTTCAGTTCATACAACTCATATTTAAAAATAGGAAAATTTCATATCTAAAGGATTCACTAGTGAAATTATTTTGTAAATATTTAGTCAGCTATATGCGATTTCTATAAGATTTAAGATTTAAAAACTCATCAGTTGGATATAGTTGAGCTTTATTCTGTCAATCTAAATTAAAAGAGCATTTTTTATTTGAAAAGAAATTTCATATTTAAGATTAAGATTTAAGATCTAAAAACTCATTAGTTATGTAGATATAGTTTAGCTTAATCTTGACAACCTAGATTGAAAGAGCAATTTTCCAAACATTTCATACTTGTTTGCCCTGCAACCATTTCATCTCAAAACTAAAAAGTTCACAAGCAATCACTTCATGATTGATTCAAGATTGATGTTGGGCGTTAATCGACTAATTTATAGATTTATTGCCACTTATTAATTTTACAATGACTAACAATGTCGTTTAGCACATTTTCCTAGTAAAAAAATATGCAAATCACGGCCGATCAAGTGGAATTCTCCCAAGAAAAAATTGCACATAGAAAAAACGGGCCACGTCAAATTGTAGCTGATCAAATGACAGTAGTTCGTGCATGAAGAACGCGAGAGGCAGAAGCAGAAAGACGACTATGAAGACTGCTGATGAAGGTGTTATTACGTTATTGTAGTTGTTGTTGTTGTTGCTTTAACAATTTCATTGAGAACTTCTGGCATTGTAATAGATACAATTAGCCGCAGTGATTAATTCACTCCATTTCACACTTCAAACGAGTACGTAGGTGTCTGTGTGTGTGTGTGTGTGTTTGAATGTTTGTTTGCTCTTTCGGGCTATGCATGAATGACTATCTGTCTGTATGTCTGGTCTATCTATAGTGCTGCCGGTGGCTGCGGCGGTTTCACACTTTATTACCAAAGCGTCTGCTCCGCGATACTTGTGGCGACGAGCCAATATGTAGTTGAAGATACATAGCCGAGTAAGGCAATTAAAATTTTCATTCCAGTCGCATTGCTGCGCGCAGTTATTCGGCACGATTTTGCGATTTGCTGGTGAAAAGCGACAGATTAACTTTCAGTGGCGGCGTGATTTTCGCACTTGAAGGATGCCGTTGTTAGAACAATGCCCTTTCGAATTTGATTTCCCGCAGACTATAAATAAAATATTGAAATAAGTCGAAAAAATCACAAATCGAAGTGCATCAAGTGGAATCAAATCATTGAGTGCGTACAGGGTGAGAACGGTATATTCGAAGTACGGATTTAATCTCTAGACACGTCTGCCTGCCGAGACTGAACTCGCTGCAGAAGGGAACTAAAATTTGTTAAATGCTTTAATTCAAATTTTTCTAACTGCACTCGTCGATAACTCGGACACACTTAAGAGTCGAAAGAAACTTTAATTGTTAAATTGGACAATTAGTGAAGTAATCGCCAGACTTCTTAAAAACATTGTTGTATTTTATTGTATGACAGAGCCACTGAAAGCATCGCAATTTTAATTCAGAAATGTTTACTTTAATTCGCTTCATTCGAATTCAACTGTCAAGAACGTTCTTCCGTTTCTAAGTCATGATTGTTTTTGTTGTTGTTGCTCTTATGATATAGCTTGTTTTTGTTTTTGGTAAGTTTTACGATATGACTTCATAACATTACGCAATCCACTCGATTTGGGTGCGTGTGTGTGTAAAACAGCCTTCAGTTTGACGCTTTTGACATCATTTCCGAATGAAGAAATTAAAATTCGAATTTTCAGAACGAAACTCGACGCTGTGACTTTAAGTAAAACCTTGCAGATGCCTGAATATCGGTGAGACAATTGCCTGGCGCGTCTGCGCAGTGACCTCATCGCCGCAGCAGGGCATTAAATTTTGATAGAGGACTGAAATTCCTTATAAGAGATCGAAAATCAACAAAATCCTAAATGAAAAACATACGAATTGAATTTTTAAGCGAAACAAATTCGTTCAGGCGCAACATTTGGCCGCACTGATTGAGAAATAACAATCAATCACCGTTGAAAGCCCAGTTAAAACAAGTTTGTCAACAACGAAAAATGCAAATGAATAAAATAAAATTATTTAAACAAGAAACCATACAAAAAAGCGAGAGAATATTGCTTTGTGTATAAATAGAAAAAATGAAACCACGGCACGCGATCGAAACAATGTTTTTATTTCGTTTGAACAAAAAAATGTCACGCTTGACATGACTGGGCCCTGCCTCACCCTTACGCTCGCTCACTAACCGCATCACACAGTCAAAGTGTAAATAATTGGCTTGAATGAATACTATAACTAACTAATTTCTAGAACAACAAATGATTTGTATCTGTTGCGGTTTTGCTAAAACTAACAAAAATCTTCAGAAGAAGTCAGTCAGCCGCATTCCCCTAAAATGCCTAACCGGCACATTATCCGCTCAGCTCAGGTCGAGGGATTGCGAATGCTCGAAAGTCGAGCGGGTCAGTGTGGAAGATATGAAAACAAGAGCTAATTAAACACGAATTATGGCCACTTGAAATTGTGCCAAGTGTCGAGTCAGTGGCGAGATGCGTACGCGCGATTTTTAGCAACGCGGCTGGGTTCAAGTGCCGCCTGGTTGTGGCCCAATGCATCGCACATTGCTTTGAGTGTCTAATAGATACAGGGTGATGCGTTCTCTTAGTACTTTTTGTCTTCTCATCTTCTTTGTCCAACACACAGCAGATGATGGAATGGACAGCTTCACAATGGAATCAACAAAATGAAATATGGAGAACGTTATGAGACTTTACAAAAATTATAAATGTGGCAACCGCAAAACATTCTAAATAAACAACAGAACGCGACAATTCTGAGGGCGTTCGCTCATAAATCACATTTCTTTAGATTTTAAATATGTAACTTGCGTCACATTTGCACGCCACTGTATTTTTGTATTACGCACTGATCCGCGTAAAACAGCAAAACCACAGAAAAACATCAAAACTGATTTGATTTCGGCAAATGTTTGACGCCTTTTAATGCGCTTTTAAGTGGATACCGAAAGTGCCGAGATTTAATTGACGGTCAATGTCTGATTTACGAATAAAAAAAAATCAAAACTAACGCAGAAATTTGATTAGGAGGCCGAACGTGCGTGGCAGCGGCAATTCATCATCATTCAAGTGGCGACACTCGGTGCGCGTTTTTTGTTCAACTTTCGGCTGGGACAATCCATTGAAACTAATGGAAAGGCATTTATTTACATACAAACATGAATGTACACAACACGATTTAGACTATTTTGGGTTCTTAATTGTTCGTTGAATGTTTTGTAAGCTTCAATTAAATGCTGCAAATTGTAAATGTGATGTGAATTCAAATGACAATTTAATGCAATAACTGAAAAATAGTGGAAATCTTTTGCCAAGTGATTTACTTGAAGAATTTAATTATATGAAAAACAAGCATTGATCAGATTTGAATTTATTTTGCATGGCCAAAGCGCTAAAAATACATAAATCATTTGAACTGAAACATAAATTCGTCATCATCTTGAACGGCAGTGTGAGGAAAATAAATGAAAAGTGGAAAACGAAAAGTTAATGAGAAGTAAATATTTATATTTGACGAATTTTATTTCAAGTTCAAGTTCTCCCACGTCTTTTTGTTTTCTTTTGTTCAATGTCATAAATTGCTCTACGTTTTATTCGACGATATAATCAGCTAGAATTTTTGTTATTTATTAAAATTTTTGTTTATTGTTTTTTTTTATGGATAATTTATCATTTTTTTTCTTTTCTTCACAAATTGTAATGTTTTGTGTTTTTTATTTGTTGTGTATTTTCAAAGTTAATTAATATTTTAGTTCCTTTATTTTCCATAATGAATTTTAAATCATTTGAACTGATTCCAATTTTAATTATCTCTTTGTTCTTCAAAACAAGTTATAAGCGTTTATTTTTAAAATTTTAATATTATTTATTTTGTATGTAATTTACAATATTTTATTATTCTTTTCTTCAATGTCATAAATTGTTCCACGTTTTATTCGAAGATATAATCAGCTTGAATTTTTATTGTTTATTAACATTTTTGTTTATTGTTTTTCTCAATAGATAATTTATCTATTTTTTTTTTCTTTACAAATTGTAATTTGTAATTTTTTTTGTGTATACTCGAAATTAATTAATATTTTAGTTCCTTTATTTTCCATAGTTAATTTGGATATTTTAAACTGATTTCAATTTTAATTATCTCTTTTTATTAATTAATATTAGCTAAACATTTTTTTTATTATTTTAAAATTCTTTTTCATTAAAATATAATTTGTAGTTTATAAATTCTTCATTGTTTCATATGTAACATTGTTTCAACTTTAACTTCCAAACCTCAAGAGTCAGCGACCTCGAAATATAGCTCAACGAGTAATGGAACTCTCTAGCTGTCAAGAAATGGTCTCGGTTCATAATGTTTCCATTTCCGTTTCTTAACTACAAATTAATAAAAAATATTATCTATTTTTTTTTTAATAACAATTTTATTTTTCTTTTGTCTCAACCTACTTCTCCTACTCAGTAGTAAGCATTTTGATCTAATTTTAATGCCTTGAGTAATTCGCATCTGATTTAGTTTGGTTGCTGCTGTCAAGTTGTGGAATAAAACAAGTTCGCGTGCGTCGCATTTCAATGAGACAAAAAGCGACAGTGACGTCATTTGTTGATCTGCAGCGAATAATGCCTTCCTGCGATTGCGAATGTGAATATTTTTAAAACCCGCACAAAACCGAGAAACATCGCATATCTATTTGTGTTGATATGAGGTTTGACATGCCATGGCAGCAGTGCATTGTTCTAGATGTTTTTACGATTGAAGCTTTAGCCGGCGCTGGCTGCATCCCTCACTCCGAATGCTTTGCTGCTTTGTATATTTACATTTTTTCTTAATTTTCCATTTTTATGAAACCAGAGGCCGCACAATAAATGCTAAAAATTATCTAAAGGAAAATGAAAGTCCGTACACAGTCGGCCTGTATGTAAAAATGTGAGTGTGTGTGTATGAATTTTCTTGACGATTGAAGTGCAATTAGTGAGCGCATGCAAAACTCATTTGTGCTCATTGACTTCTAATTAGAAAGTTGCCGCCTCATGGCAATCGGCTGCCAGTTAACTAACAATGAGAGTTCGACTCGAATGCATTGCTGGACAAATGCAGGTGAATGGTGCCAACAGGCGAAGGAGGCAGTCGCCGAGTTTGGGTCTTCGATTAAATGAACAATTAAAAACTAAAACTTTTGGTTAAAAATACAATTTATACAAAATAAAATAAATTTTTTTAATATTATTTAACAACAGTTTCCCTTTAGTTTCAAAATTATTAAAAGAAATATTAAAAAATATATAAGCCTATTAAAATTAAAAAGCAATTTTTGTGAATAATATCAAATCTGTTTAGTTTATTTCTCACACATTGTTTGATATCCTTTGAATCTATTAAAAAAAATCCTTTTTGTCTTTCCCCCACTTTTAAGAAATTGTTTTTAATTGAAAGTCGTTAACACCGCTTATTTTATTGTTTTCGTCTGGCACACCTTTTCAACAAAAGAAATAACAAATTTGGGCGAGTGCCAAGCAATTCATTCCCCTTCTCTAATATCAGATTTCGAATGTAATTCATTAGCACGCAGTGAATTTTAAATCAAAATAACAACAAGAAATTGTAACCAAACCTGATTTTTATTGACTTTTAACATTGCTTCAATATTTTCAAGAAAATAAAAAAAATGTTAGAAGACTAAACGCAACAATGAAGTCAACACTGTTTTTTTACAGTTAGCCAACGTCGCACACAAAACTGTGGGCTCTTCGAATTTCTACAAATTTTACTGTCACTCACTCAAGCATTCAGCACTCACATCCTTAATCCGGGCATTCTTTACCAACACTCAATCACCTGAACGCACACGCACTCTGCAATGTCCTTCGACCCAAAAAATTGTCCTGCTCCACGTCACTTTTTTCTTTGCAATTATCTTTGAACTCTTTACACCACGTTTCGATCAATCAAAAGCCACCACCAACAACAACACACAATTAAACCACTGGAAAGGCTCACCACAGGTGAAGTTCGACTTTTTGTCGGTGCGATTTGCAGAGCTGAACGATGTGCGCGCCTTAACGTCTAAACAAACACTACCAGCGACAAAAATTGCAAAACTTAAGACAACAACAGCAACAGGCGCCGCAGCACAAAAACGCCGCCGCCGCAACACTCGTAGCTGCCACAACAACTACAACAGTCGCACCGATCGCGCATAGCCAACGACGGCGGCAGCGAGTAATTAACAAGGCGTGAAGCGCAATCGGCGAAATGTTCTGCTTTCGCTGTTGTTGTTGCACTGGGCTATTCTTGTTGCTGGTAATAATAACATTGTTGCTGTTAAAGTTATTGTTATTGTTATTGCTGCCGGCTAAAAGTGAGTGATATTTGCTCGCGGCAGTTGGACAGTTGTGCACTCGTGTCGAATGTTGGGTGGAATGGGGTAGAATTGTGTCTTGCACTGACACAGCCACCCATTGCCCGCTCGCTCCAGGCGTCCGCCGCGACGCCATTCGGAAGGCACTGTTCGGAGTGGAAAGCCGGCGCTGGCTGTGATCGCACAGCTTAATGCAGAAAGGTTAAACGGCAGATTGCGAAAAAACTACACTCAACATTTCAACTATGTAATTCCCACTTCAGCAATAAATTGTGCAATCGGTCCCCCTTCCGACCCCTTCAGACCCGACCAACAAACGCCGATTGATACGCACATGTTCGTCGCTTGTGATAGAACCCAAGTGGCCGCTGATCGGACACGTTATCCGTTATCTGTCTTATCTCTTACATTGCCTTGAACACTTTTACATTTCGTACCAATACTGCAACGATTGCGAAAAGAAAACAATGCAAAAGTTATCTTCAACCAAATTGAATCAAATAAAACTCGCTAAACTTAAAAACCAACAGTTTGGCTTTTCAAATGCAAATTCCTCTGTAAATAGGAGCGTCATGTGCGTAGCCACGTACTGGCTTAGGTGGCTTTATTGCCGGCAACCTATCCCAAGATTTGTTTACACACCGAGATTTTATGGTTTTCACATGTTTATAATTTTTTAATTTGTACACGTCGTGTGATAAGAAATGTTTGTTGATGGTGTTATCAATAAATACATTTTTGCAATTATCGAAGCGACCATTTTAATTAGTTTACCATCTCAATGTGAGAATCGCAGTCGCGGAAAACCTTAAAAATTACTACAACTTTAAAATTACTACAGCGTCGATGTTATTAACAATTTTGATTTTTATGATCAATGACACTGCGAAAAATTGCGGCGTTTAAAATGATCCACTTGAGCGATTTCAATAGGAATTTAATATGAAATACTTAAGCTTCGCGCCCTTGAAGAATCGAAACTTAGTTACAGCGATTTTGAATGGACTTGAGGACTCTCATGAAATAAAGCGGTGAACTTTTTTTGTACTGGCATTTAACGGAACACCGATACAGGTCCGAAATGGTCAAAAATTCAACCTAACCTAAACATTTTTGGGAAAATGTTCTTTATACCAGACAAATTTTAAAACTGTCTTTAATTTAATGTTTTTAACAGCAATAGGAGCATAAAAACTACTATCGGCTTATTGTCTGTGTATCCTCGATACTAAAGAGCGGCGCAAGCTCTATAAACATGATTTGCAAGCCATCGCTGTGCTTTCAAATACTGCCACTCTTCTTCACTTTCATTACAAAACAAGCACTGCAGTGAAGGCAGCTTTTGATATTCATACAAATACTGCACGAAACGACAATAGAACTTCAAGCACCTTGAAGTATAAAACAACACTGAAGTAGAACAACATTAAAGTAGAACAACACTGGAATAGAACAACACTGAAGTAGAACAATACTGCAGTGGAACAACACGGAAGTAGAACAACACTGAAGTAGAACAAGACTGAAGTGCAGCACTGAAGTAGAACATTTTCAAGCATACGGTGTTTTGTTTTGCACGATCGGATTAGCTGATGTTTGTTTTTGGTATTTTGTATGGAATCTGGGCTGCATTTCAAGCATTACAACAACATTAATGTAAAAAAACGCAGGTTTAAAAGCTTTTCAAATTGCATTGACTCGGTTGTTGCATACTTTCAGGATTTAATTTTCATACTAGCAACTCAAAACAGTGCACAGTTATTCTAAAACTTCCTATATTAAACTTCTCAAACTGTTAACTGTGGCCGAACAGCGCTTCACGCCAGATGGCGCGGATGCCATTAAGAAGAAAACCCAGACGACGGTTGCCACTTAAAATTGTTTGGTTATATGTGAAAATCCTGACAAAGTTTTCAAAGAAACTTACTTGCGATTCGATTTTTTTATTTATTATATTGAGGGACGATATTTATCATTCGTCCCTCAATCTGCCACCGTAATCAGTCCCTCGCGTTATTGTTCCGGTATGTATTATGCCCCGTTCTGACTATGTCATATATGGTGTCATATGCACTGACGACAAACACTGCCATATATGTCATGTTCGTCCTATGTCGTCAAATGCGTTCTCATTGCACGGCAAAACTGACGAAAAATACATATGACAAAGTTTGCCAGCATGTTGACATTTTTTGTTTTCTCATCAAACGTAGTCAAATCGTTCGTTCGACACAAATTCAATCGTTCTGATTTGATTCTCGTTTCGTATTGGAAAATTGTAGTCATACATGCAGGCAAACGCAAATGACAAAATATGACAACCCGTTCTCATTTAACTGACTACAAATGACACCATATATGACATAGTCAGAACGGGGCATAAGACAAAATATTTTCTAAATGGTACAAATTTTCAAAATACATTTAAAATTTTAGATAAAACAAACATATATTTAAAATTTTTACTAAATGTCCTATTGAAATAATTCTGAAGAGACATTAAAAAGAGTCAAATTATATTTAAATTTGTTATTTACATGTAACTTTATGAGGTAATTTTATCACGAAAAAATTAAAAAGAAAGCATAGCCTATGCTCCAGTTTATGTCTTCGCCTTCCGTATAACCTGTTCTTCCTCCTTCTCCTTCTCAACCACAACCATTTCAGTTTCCTTCACCTCCTCATCAAAGATTTTCAAGTCCTTTACATAATACCAGACGCCAGCGTCGAACACACCGCTGACAGCAATAAACACCGCCGAAGTCAGATTCAGTTTGAATCTGCAAGACAAATACAGATTTATAATTTCAGATTTATGTATTCGTGAATGCGTCGCCGATTACCTGAGCGACTCGGGGTCGTAGAGCCAGCAGTTGCCCTTATTGGTGCACGTCTTGCCCCACACCAGGCACAGCCGATCCAGCAACCAGCCGAAGAATATGGGACTCGGTATGAAGGTCAGCATGCAGACCATCATCATGCCGAAGCCCATGGCCGCCGTTTTGTCCTTCTCGGGCACACAGCGCACGGAGACCAGAAAGTTGGAGGCGCGCCCCGTGGCGCCCACGAACTTCAGGCAACACATGACAGCCAGGAAGGTGACGAATTGCGCGAAGCAGTCGACCGGACAGGCGCCTGGTGCCGCTTGTCCACCGAACGGAAGCTGTAAAAACAAACTCTCAGATCTAAATTCAGTTCGGCAAGTTGTGATAAAGCGTTTACATCGAGATGAGCCGGTAACGTAGGCGTGAAAGTGGCAACTGCGTTGCTGTCGGTCACCTGCAGATCGTAGCTGCTGTTCGAGTTTGGAATGCAGGCGCAATCGTAGAAAAGCTGGCGATATGTAGCGGCAGAATCGGGGAATATTTTGGAAACAGATTAAATTAGTTTCACACTCACCTTTCGACCCGCCGCATCAATGCTCTCCTTGCGGCAGCCGGCGTGGCAGGGCGAAATGTAGGTCATGCCGTTGGTGCCACAGACCGGCGAGTACTGCACGTAGTCGCAGGCGCAGGCGGAATTACAGGTCGGCGTGTTGTTGGCGGCGCTGATTGGGAAATTAAAGAGGCGTTTCAGGACCAGTGAGAACATTTAACCGAGTGCCGCACCTGTCAAAGATGTTGACCACTACCGACCGTTCGTTGCCCGGACAGCCAATGAACGCGTACGCCACAATGCCGACCACGGTCAGATAGTCGACAATCACGTTCCAGGCGGCCATGTAGCGGGCGCGCGGCTTGTACTTGGAGATCACCACGCCGGAGAGCAGAACCCCGATGGCGGAGAAGGCCAGCGCCACGGTGCCGGTCACCATGCTGTGGGAGAATACCGAAATCAGAAATCGGATAAATTCTTTATAGAGACGAAGAGTTGCAACACTCACCTGGATGTGGCCGCCGACTGGCGATACTGAATCTCAATGTATTTCGCTGTGAATATCCAGTACGGCGTGTAGCCGAAGAAGTAAAACACCGACGAGATGTTGTTGTACATGAGCGTCTTGTTGGTCACCAGCCGCTTGAATGTTCTCATCATATCGCCGAATGAGGCCTGCTCTTCCCGTCCCTCACACGCCGCATCACAGTCGAGCGTTGTGCCCTTTTGCGCCGCTTCCAACTCCTTAGCCGCCCTGGCACGGCGTTCCCCGACCAAGCGTCGTGCCGCCGCCTTTGGCAGCTCCTTCGGCAGCATCGCGAACAGCACGCCGGCCAGCGAGAGCACGACGCCGAACAGCAGCCAGCCCATCCACCAGGCGCCCAGCCAGCGCGGGTCGCTGTTGTTGATAACTGGACGGAGGTGTGGCGCAATGTAAACGCGCAGGCAGAGCGAGGCCAGCGCGTAGCCGATGGCCGGGCCCAGCATGTGGAAGAAGTAGGATAAGCCTGTGAAAAAAAATGAAATGAGCTTGCACACAGCGGAAGCACCACACCAAGCGCACATAATCTTCAGTGCCATAAATATTTGCGCTGCTATTAAGTTTATCGTGATTCACACTTATTACCGTCGGCGCAGACAAATAAGCATGGCAACCTCCCACTCACTCAGCAGTGCCGGCGTCTTGGACTTCTTGGTGTTGTCGTCCATGTAGGCAACGCCGAGCGTGTAGTACAGCGCGCCGCCGACGCCCGAGGCGAGCTGTGCCACGAAGAACACCAGCTGCGGCGCCAGATTGCCCTCGTCCACCGCGCACTCGTCGGCAATGTTGCGGCTGCGGCACAGCGTTTTGGCACGCTGCGCCTCGATAGCTTCCTGCGTGGCGGTCTCGTCGGGAATAGCGCCGAATTCGGTGGTCAGAGCCAGCGCGTCCTCGCCCGGGCCGTAGAGAAAATGCGGCGCGGCGGTGAGCACGCAGAACACCACAATCGACAGGATACCTAAAGGGAGGGGAAATAGTAAACACCCGGAGACGCTACGGCGTAGTCGACCGAATGCTTACCGAAGCCGATCCAACGCGGCCGATGTCCTTTGCCCGCATAGTAGCTGAGCACCGCGGAGACGATCATTTGCGTGATGTTGTTGCCGATGGAAATGATGCCTGTGTTCTTGGAGGGGATCTTGTAGCGTTTCTCGATGGTGGTAATGGTGCCGTTGAAGTAGGCGTATGTCATCGAGAAGACACAGCCGACGAGCCCATACAGCATCACGTACGAGGTCTGATTGGCGAATCTGTGTGGAAACAAGTAGACGGTGGTTATGTTGGCATCTCTTTTCGGTGACCCAGTACAAAAAATATCGAATAAGTATGTGAATGCGAAATGTGTTTGTATCGGTGGCTCTACCTCTGAAAAAACGTTCCCCTGAATATCCAGAAACCGCAGGTAATGTCATCTGTCAGTGGCATGTCCTGCAACATGGCGTTAACCTCCGCACTCAGAGTGCGCTCCTGCTGCGACTTGACCCCTTCTTGGCCCGCTTTCGCTTTGATTTCCAACTTGCTGTGCGCAAGCAATTCGGTCTGCGCGTCCAGGTCACAGTCGTTCGACCCCTGCCGGCGCTCCTCAGTGACTTTTACCATATCGTGCAAGATTGCAACTTTCAGATTGTGCTTTTAATTTTGCCTAAAAATTGTGTTCTGCTGACATCGAACAGGTGCAGCCGCCAGAGCTCAACCGCGTTCGACTACTGCTGCATTCGCTGCGAAAATTCCTCTTTACATACGAAAGCCTCAATGGGCCTGAATATTGTCCGAAGCAGCTGGCTGGCTGTCGGACTAGTTATCTTGTGTAATGAAGTCTTTATAGACAAAACAACCCACACTCTGCCATCTGCGCCGTCGTTTAGTGCGATTCCGCTTTTATTGACTCTTTTCTATAATCTCATGATTCGTAAAATGCGAGACAGCCGAGCACCGCCGCGACAATTGATTGACGTAAACTGTCTGGGTTTGGAAACACGTCAAAGTATGTGCAGCCACGGAGGATACAGCGACAGCAAAGGGTTCCAGACAAGACAGAGAAGTGCAATCGTTTGACATTAGGACTTAATAACTCTTACTCGAAGTGACCGAAAGTTGCATTAAAGTTATGCAAGCTGACTGTTGATGTATCGGTGAGAATCAAACTGAATAACAGTGGGACGAAACAAGCACCAGAAACAAACTACTGAATCTCGCTATTCCATTATTTCCAATATTCTTCAGAGGGAGATAGTAAAAAATCAGGTTCAAGATTCAACCTTGACGCTTCATTACTTTATACTGTGGCACCGCTCCTGTCGAGGATCCATGGTATCGCATTTTCGCTCACAACGTGAACTGTCTTCAGCTAAATAAGAAAAATTCATTTCGAGAACAAGAACGAACTACATCTGACTGTGGTTCGTACCAGCGTTTGAGTGGTCAGTGAAAGTCCACAATCGATGCATGAAAAGTTTAATTCAAAATTCCACACAATTTTCATTCTCCCATTTATTTCACACAAATCATTTTACTTAACGGTATAATACTCGAACTGGTCTTAGCAAATCTGCAAAACCACGGAAATATTTTTCATACAAATTTAAATTATGTTCGCTTACATGTCAAACAACTAACAAGTGCATAAAATATCTAACAACCTCATCACTATCACGAAAAATGAGGACAAAAAAAATTCGGATAATTGACTTGTGAAGGACATTGGACATTGGCTTTGGTTTAGGCATAGCACAAGAGCAGCTTTCGCCACGCTCTCGAGATATATTACAATTACATTTACAATTCTTTACAAATATTGTACATTGACTTTTCGGATTCCTTATCTGATCTGCTAACAGTATAGAATAAACTAAGAGTTATCGCTACCATGGCACACACTACATTTTTACACACACACACGCACGCATATACAAACATATACAGCACAGCATAGGCGGAGAGCCCTCTGTATACACGCGTCAGGCCTCGGTGTCCTTAACGGAGTTCACCTCCTCCTCGTGCTGCACAATCTCCAGCTCGACGTCCTTGACCTCCTCGTCGAATATTTTCAAATCCTTCACGTAATACCAGACGCCACAGTCGAAGAGCGCGCCAATCGTCACAAACACCGAGGCTGTTATATTCAGTATGTATCTACAGAGAAAGGAGTTAGATCATTAGAGGACTCAAAGTTGGACAGGCTGTGGCTGTCTGCGCGCACCTCAGTGACTCGGGGTCGTAGAGCCAGCAGTTGCCCTTATTGGTGCACGTCTTGCCCCACACCAGGCACAGCCGATCCAGCAGCCAGCCGAAGAATATGGGACTCGGTATGAAGGCCAGCATCGACATCATCATCATGCCGAAGCCCATGGCCGCCGTTTTGTCCTTCTCGGGCACGCAGCGTACCGAAACGAGGAAGTTCGAGGCACGCCCCGTGGCGCCCACAAACTTCAGGCAGCACATGACAGCCAGGAAGGTGACGAACTGCGCGAAACAGTTCACCGGGCAGGCGCCGGGTATAGCTTGGCCGCCGAGCAGTACCTGAGTGCCGAAAGTTGATTAGTGCTATTCGAAATCGTTTGCAAAGGAATCATTCTTACGTCGGGATATGCCGAGGTGAGGGAAGTGGGCAGTGTGCTGGCGAGCGTGGAGGAAATGTTGAGCGCCGTGCTGTCGTTTCCGAAATCGATGGTGAGCGGCTTCGATACGAGGTCCATGGTGGTCAGGCGTTCGAAAAGCGGTTTCGCGCTGAGGCTGTAGTTGGCGGTGGGTATGCAGCCGCAGTCGTAGAAGATCTAATAGGGATTTGGAAATTCAAATTCAAATCGAGTTTGCAAGTAAAATAATAAATGGCATTCATTTTAAATACCTTTCTTCCGCTGGGCCCAATATGTTGTTTCTTGCAGCCGGCGTGGCAGGGTGAGATGTACGTCATATTGTTCTCTCCGCAGACCGGCGAGTAACGCACATAGTCGCAATGACACGCCGAGTTACAGGTGGGCGTGTTGTTCAGCACCATGCTGGGGAAACAAAAGTCAAGTCAGTGATGACGTGTAATTAGAAGTTGGTAGTCCTGGAAAGTCACCTGTCGTGTATGTTGACAATGACGGACTGTTCGTTGCCCGGGCAGCCGATGAACGAATAGGTGAACATGCCCGCCACCGTCAGGAAGCCCACAATGACATTCCAGGCGGCCATGTAGCGCGCTCGCGGCTTGTATTTCGATATGACGAAGCCGGAGAGCAGCACACCCACTGCCGAGAAGGCCAATGCCACAGTGCCGGTAACCATGCTAGAAGGAAACTCCGTTAAATGTATTCAAGTCGGATCTCACTTCGGCAGTATTTTGCTCACCTCGAAGTCGCAGCGGACTGTCGGTACTGGATCTCGATGTACTTGGGCGTGAAGATCCAGTACGGTGTGTAGCCGAACAGGTAGAACACCGACGAGAAGTTATTGCACATCAGCGTCTTGTTCGTCGTCAGGCGTCGGAATGTCTTGAGCATGTCCTTAAACGAGGCCTTCACCTCCTCCACCGGCTTCTCCTCCAGTTCGGCAGCAAGTTTCTCCTTCTCCGACTTCTCCTTGCCGGTCTCCTTGTGCTTGACCGAAGCGCGCTTGCGGCGGTCCTCCTCGACCATGCGCCGAGCCACCGCGCGCGGCAGCTCTTTGGGGAACATCGTCAGCATGATGCCCGAGACGAAGATCATGCCGCCGATTATCAGCCAACCCATCCACCAGGCGCCCAACCAGCGCGGGTCCTTGTTGTTGATGACGGGTCGCAGCTGCGGTGCAATATAGACGCGCAGGCAGAACGACGCCAAGGCATAGCCGATGGCGGGCCCCAGCATACGCAGGAAGTAGGACAGACCTGCAAGTGGCAGAAATTGAAGAACATTTAATTGCAGTGCACAGTGGCTGATTTCGGCATTCGCGACGCTCTTAAACCCTGTCGACACTACCGTCTGCCGTGTCAATATTTGGTTGGGCAACAACTTAATCGCGCCCCCGTTATCAGCGCTTCATCGTCTCCGACGCGCAAAATCAGAGCGGATGAAGCTGCATCGCTTCGTTGTTATGCTGGAAAATATTTCACTTTACACCTTCGTTCCAAATTTAGTTGGCCGGGCCATAATTTACATTGTTAAATGGTGTGTGCGATTAGCATTATCTAGACTACATTGTGGCTCGGATAGCGCGTTTTAAGCATGATACTGCGGACGCCCCACGTTTATGACCCTTGCATTTTATCGCACTATCTGAGCCTCGAAATTTCGCAACCTCATCGACGCTGTCGCCACGGTGGCGGCGACTGGGGCTACTTACTCAACAGCGCTGGCGTCTTGGACTTCTTCGTGTTGTCGTCCATGTAGGCCACTCCCAGCGTGTAGTACAGGGAGCCGCCAATGCCCGAGATGAACTGTGCCACGAACAGCACCAGCTGCGGTGCCAAGTTACCCTCGCCCACTTCACACTCGGCCCCGCCGCCCGTCGAGCGACACAGCGTCTTGGAGCGCTGCGCCTCGATGGCGTCCATCGTGGCGTTTTCATCGGGCGTAGCGCCAAACTCGGAGGTCAGTGCCAGCGCATCCTCGCCGGGACCGTAGAGGAAGTGAGGTGCTGCGGTCATCGCACAAAATATGACAATTGTCAGCAGACCTTGAAGGAGATTGAAGCACAGTTGTAATCGACGTTGTCTGCTTTATGACCACATAACGGTTTTACCGAATCCAATCCATCGCGGTCGATGTCCTTTGCCCGCATAATAACTGAGTGCCGCCGAGACCATCATCTGGCTGATGTCGTTGCCCACCGAAATGATGCCCGTGTTCTTCGATGGTATTTTGAATCGTTTCTCGATGGTGGTGATGGTACCGTTGAAGTAGGCGTAGGTCATCGAGAAGACACAGCCCACCAGGCCGTACAGTATGACATATGCTGTTTGATTGGCAAACCTGTTCACCGAGTAGAAGAGAACTCAGATTGATTACTTATTTCTCAGATGCTTTCTGTCTAACATAGCAGTGCAAAAAAAAAAAAAGATCAGTACCACTACCGAGAGGGAAATGAGAAGGGGCCAACCCAATGAGTAAAATGTGATGTACATTTTTTTCTTCAACACACACACTCACAATATTCAAGTTCCGCTTCCGCTTAGTTTGCTCACTCACCTCTGAAAGAAGGATCCTTTGAATATCCAGAAGCCACAGGTCATGTCGTCGGTCAGCGGCATGTCGCGCAGGAGTTTATTGATCTCCTCGGTGTTGGTGCGGTCCTGTTCGGACTTTTCGCCCTTTTTGACGCCATTCGTTTGCGACGCTTCCGCTGTCACGTTGCCGTTGTCGAGCAGCTTCGCCTCCACGTCAGCATCTCGGTCGTCGACGTCGTCGCGATTTTCCTTGTCGGTGTTTTCATGCTTTCCACTACTCTGTTCCTCGATCTCGACCATTGTGAGAATGGTGGATTTGGAGACTTGTCTCTCTTTAGGTTTTGTGGAAATTCAAATGGCACTTCCTAGCTAAATATCACTCGATGGTGAGCCGCTCACATTTAGCAAGCTCCTTTTTGTGCTCAGACGCGTCGACGGTCGGGTTGTTTAGCGTTTGAATGTTTGCGGCGCTTCGGAAACTATGAGCTGCCAGTAGTCGTGTTCACGCTCTACCTCGCCCGACACAAATGCCATATCACGGAAGTGCACCGTAATTATTAACTCCGATCCGCTGAACGCTGACTGCTCGACGCTTGCCGCAGCCTCCACTTGTCACTCGGCGCTAGTCTGCGTACTCACTAGCCGACCTATCCGTCCATCTATCTCTCTATCCAGTCGGAGCCGAGTGTCAAGCTGTCATTCGTCCACCTGACGTTTGCATATTCAATTCAAATATTTTCTCTTTTGTGTTATCTCGGCGTACGCGTCTTTCGAATACGCCACACTCGGCAGTGCTGATATTTCACTCACTACTCGTGGCTCGTGCGTTAGTTGTTGTTGCTACATTTTATTATTTATTATGTTAAAATCTTAATCCCGACAGAATTTACGATTTGTTGACGCGAATCTTAAAAGTGGGAACACGAAGAACAATAGAAGTGATGCTGCACTTCTGCTACTCGCCACAACAACTACACCCACATTCCGCCATATACTATTCGCCACACACATACATACACACACTGCACCGCTGACACAAATCGACATACAGACATACAGACCAATAATGACAATGTCATTAATCCAATAAATGGCAGCGCTGATAATTCCAGACGCGACGAGCACACAGCGATGCGCAAATATGCACAATGACATTTGTGTGTGTGTAAACTGATATCGCAGAAAGGAAAAGACCTTCTCAAGGCGTTGCCACTGAAAAGCTCATTTATATACATATATATATGTATATGTAAGTAGAACCGATGCGAGTAGTAGCAACTAATGCGAATTTAATATTTTCAAACATTTGGAGGTTTAAGTATAATAAAGAAATAAAGGACTAAGAATTGTGGCAAAGGATCAAACGGTTGTTGAAGACTTTTTTGTAAAATCGGTTTAGTTTCAGGTTGCTCCCAACTAAATAAACCATTGTTTTATTTTATTAATATACAATATAAATACATGTGGATGAGTTGGCAGATACTCTGACAATAAGACAAACGTGTGCTGTCTGTGGTTTGTGCGGTTGTCACCGATTCCACTGCAAAAATGTTTGCATTTCAGAAAAACTCCAACAAAAAGAACGAGAGCGCAAAATAGAAGGGAAAATAATAAAGTGAAAAAATACTAAAATTAATGACAGTTTCAGTGTCTAGTCAAACGCAAAGATTTTCTTGGCTGCATCGCATTACTTGCATGAGAGACGTCGATAGCGATCCTGTTTCATTGAAAGGCTCTGATTGATAATGATGCCACCAGGCAACGCTGGGTATTTCAAGATACCCATACTACGTATGAATAATTAATGCAGTTTCGGAACGGACAGAATGTTATACAACAAACGATTAGTAGATCCTGTCGTAAATGAAAGAATCCAAATTTCTTATAAGGCTTTCAAAGTTTGTCCAATTTGTGGTAAATATCGGGCAAACTTATCTGAATTAAATTTCTTACTCAACTCAGTAGCATTAACAGCTGAAATACGCGCATTTCAATTCAACTTCACTGTTTTTTATTTAGTAAATAAAAAATACAAAACTCATCTTAACAAAGGACACACCTTAAACTAAAGGAGGCAGTCCTTTAAAACTCGTGATAGCAATTTTAAGATACAGTAGAGGAAGACAGTTCATGTCTTTGATCATAAAATTTTCAGGCTCAATGCTCCTATCGATTTTTTTGACAGCTCAACCAATACTCACACACGAACTTTTTTGATTTGATGGCTCTTTCTGAAAAGGTATTGACAAGATTTCTGAGAGTGAAATATGTCGATGTATGTTTGTATGCATTCAATTTGCTCTCACTTAAACATTCAGTAATGGATTTCATTATTATTTTCCGTTTTAAGAAAATTTCGCAGCTTCAACGCACACCTTTTAAATTTGGAAAATTGTCCATTTGGTTTTTTAGTTTTTTCATATTTAATTTTTTAGGTTTTTTGTTGTTTACTAGTTTCGGCGTTCGAGACATCGCCATCATTGCCAGTAGCTTCCAAGAATTTCTTTCCCTATGCAAGTACATACTTGTCTATATGTCTGTCTATGTGTCAGTCGGTCTGTCTGTAATTTTATAAATTGCTCTAAACAAATTTATTTTTATTGGCCTCGTAACATTATCTCTGCCGTGGCGGGCATTATTTAATGAAATATTTAACATGTTTACACGACACCTCGCCAGCGAAATGTTTTCGCTTAATTTAAGCCGCTGTGTGCTTAAGTTCAAGAGAATCTTTTCATGCTTACTCATGTACATATAAGTATATAAGCAGATGCATATATGTGTGTGTGTGTTTGTGTGCATGTTTGTTTAAGATTAAATTTAGTGCAAATTTCACACAACGAATACAAAACCGCCTTTTTGTTTTACTTCGCAGCACAGTTCGTATTGCAAACAATATGAGAAAATATTTGCATATTTTAGTCAGCACTTACTAGAGAAATTTAATCAATTCGCAAAAATTAAATATTAGTGAGCACCAACATAACTCAATAAATATTGAAAAATCCCCGACACTTTCATTCTTATTTTAATTGGTTTGTATTTGTCTTCATTTTATTTGTTGAATGCTGTTTAGCTTAAGGATTTTTTAAGCTAGTCGTAGCACCCGGTCCTCTTTCACAAATATGTACGCGCCAAGATGTGCACAAAATTTATGCATTGCCCGCACATTAGTTCGCACTTTCTTTGACTCTTTCATCACACTCGGTGATGGGCCATCACACCCTGTTCGCCGCGTCTTATTTTCGCCGCGTCATGCGTCACCTCATCACTCCACACACGTTTCACTAAATCACGCCGAATTAGCGATTCTTATCGGCGTGTGACGCTGGCGGTTGATATCGCTTACGCGATGCGCAGCTCATCATTTGGGACTTAAAACATATCCCTTCGCAAAATTGCCGCAACAATGCCAACATTACATTTCAGCAGTTTCTGCGTACAAATGTGGCGCTTGTCGGTGTGTTTGTGCGCTTGCACACACACATACATACGTCCATCTGTAGGTATGTGAATTGAATTTTTCACAGCAAATTCCGTGTTTCAAATGCTAATTGGCAATTATCACAAGTCTCATGTCGTGCGGCAGTCAAACACTCACACACCCACACACACACACATAGATTATCGCCTACGCGGAGAAATGCGCCGTCAACTTGACTGCTACCGTGTTCTGAGAGATATAGTAGTCGAGACATAACCACACAGATTATTGCTTTAATTGCTCGAAAATTTGTTGTTTCAAATGAATTGCGAGCTTTCTTCGCACAAAGAATTTTGTCGCTGGAGCGCTTAGCTTTTTATTATCACATCCGGCGAGCACACTTATGTAAGCTTGCATGTTGTCCGCTTGCATGGATCTGTGTGTGTGTGTGTATGCACCCGACCGCACACAAAATTCACTCCTACATGAGCAATTGTGCGCTCATTTCGATTGTCTAAAAGGTTAAAAAAATTCTTTAAAATTAGTTGCGGGGAATTTTTAATTAATCGTTGCTCGCAGAATTAATACAAATTGTCCTTTAATGGAAAAATTAAAATAATTGCACAAAGCTTGTACACTTTGCTATAAATAATTAATTTTATATTCTTGGATTGTCTGTTTTACAAGTCACACTTTTCACACTTTTTTCCAAGTTCTTACATTTGGAAATATTGTATTATTTTATATTTTTTATATTTTATTAAATATTAATTTTATTTTATTTTTTAATAGTTATTAAGAAGAAACTACTCATTTAAACATATTTTTACCAATTTTTGAACACATGAAATATTTTTTAAAAATAATTTTCATTTTCGCTGTTTGAATTAAAAACAGGAATTTTTTGTTTTTGTACGTTTTAAACTTCAACATTTAGTTTTAGTGACTAAATAATTAAATTTTTTTATAAATATTTGAAGTAAGCTTTCAATGCCGCGAAACTCTCTTTTGCAAAGCAGTTTTTCATTCAAAATATTACTATAATTTTGATAAATTTACATTTTTTATAATTTTTTCAAGTTTTTACATTTTTTTAATAGGAAACTACTCCTTTCAGCACATTTTTACACTTTGCTAAACATATAAAATATTTTTTGAAATAATTTTCATTTTTGGTATTTGAATTAAAACAGAAATTTTGTGTTTATTTTTATGTTTTAACTTTCAACATTGCAATTTTTTGATAAATTTAAATATTTTGATAATTTTTCCAAATTCTTACATTTGAAGATATTTTTATAAGAGTTTTTAAAGGAAAATGCTCTCTTCAGCACATTGTTAAATATTTTTTAATAATTTTAATTTTGGGTGTTTGAATTAAAAACAGGAATTTTGTATTTATGTACGCGTTCACTTTCTACATTCATAAATATTTTAAGTACTTTTTCAATGCTTTTTCAGATTTTCATTCAAAATATTGCAAATTTTTGATAAATTTAAAACTTTTTATAATTTTCCCAACGCTGTCGCCGAAACCGCGACAAACTGCACAACTTGAAAAATTTATATTTAAATTAATTATTATTTTTTCTCACATTACAGCAGTTTTCTATTTAATCACTGAAGTATTTCGAGTACCGTTCGATATCGCTGTGGTGGAAATATATTCGCGAATAAACAACTGTCACAAGTTCACTCGTTCACCGACTCAACTAAGCCGCGTTCAACGACTAACTTAACGGCAATCAACAGATTCTTTTCAATTCCAGCCCCAAGATCTCCAGCGCGCATATAGTATATGCATCTATAGTCATATTTGTATATCTATTTGACTGCCGGGCTGTCTGTCGTACGCGCTTTGTAAGATGAACCTTCAGCGCCAATTCAACGTTTTAAGTTTGCCCCTGCTTCTTCGTCTTTGGTTTGAGCTCGTTTGCACGGCATGGAAGCAACAAATGATGATCTCCTATACTATAGAAATGGCGATCGGTTGGCGGCATTTGTGGCTCGGTGTGATGCTGTGATGTCCGCAAAGTGCACACACACACACACACACATTCTGGCACACAAGAGAAAGATATGCACATGTCGACATAGAAATATATCTGGTATCTGGTGATATATCAGATTATGACACAAACACGACTTATTTCTGTGCGTGTCAAGTGGTTTGTTATGAAAACAAATACAGCACGGTGCATTGTTGTGAGGTGAGGGGTGTGCAGAAGCTACTCGTGTAAAGCTCAAATGTGATGCTCATTCAAATTCCACGTGGATGAAAGTTCAAATTTTTAATTCTTTTTACGCTCAAAGAAAATATTAACAAAAAACAAAAAATTAGAAATTTCCCAACAATTATTTACTTGTTTTTATCTAAAAATGAACGGCTGTAACAATCCAACTGAACTGAAAGTCCTCCTTTTTGGGAAACACAAATTGGCGAACATATTCTTGAAAGGCACTTTGCATGTTTTTAAAATTTTTCTTTGCATTGTTCATTTGCCAAAACATTATTAAACATTTGAAATTTATTCAAATATTAAAAATTTGAAATTTATTCAAATACTAAACATTTGAAAAGTTCTCCATTTGGTGTATCGCAGTTGAGCGCAGTTGAGCGCAGTTGGAAAGCATGAGTGCAGTTGAAAGTGTTGGCCCGCTATTAAATAGTTCAATGGCCCTCTTATGCTTCTTCTCATTCTTTTTCTTCGTCAGCTTCAGTGTTGAAACAAGAGAAATGTGCTAATTTCCTCACACAATTCCACTTGGTCTCTCAATAATTTCTGTGCCTTTTTGTCACGTCCTCAATTGTTCTTTAGGTCGATTATATACCAACGATTTCTTATAAATTTTCGTATAAAGTGTTCGTATTTTGCAGTTTTTGATTCACGTTTTGCCGGCGGATCGTTTGTGTCTTTGTGCCTGAACGTTCAAATTGGCTACTAATCGGCCAACGTGTCGACGGATCATCTAAGGCTGCTCGAACGAGATGAGAGGAGAAGAGTTCGTACTGGGCGCCAATTTCCTAGCAAAGTACTGAAGCGTGCAAGTTTATTGAGTTTTGATATAAAAATTGCTTGTGTGCGTTCTGTGGGAATTCAACACTAGCAAAGAGAATTTATGCGCTGCAGCAAGATTTGCAAATAGAAAATGAATTGAACAAAATATAAAAAATATTTAATTTGCATGCAAAATATTTAATTTGCATGCAATACTGATGTTTATTTCAGACGGTCCGTATCGACACAGTTGTACCCTTCAAGAAGCCTCAGGTTACGTGTAAGTGTGGTCTCTTTCTCCACACCTAACTTATAAATCATGCCAATGGTTCATTAGAAGGTAAAGTTTAGTGAATGAAAGACATGCTTTCCACTAATTAAAAGGCAATTTTCATATACAGGTCTCCCTCGTATAACGCGGTACTTCTACAACGCGTTTTCGATATAACGCGATTTAAAAAAAACAGTTTTCTTTCATTATGTTTTTTAATTTTTTAAATAAAGTATGCATTTTGATTTTGAGTTGGAATGTACATACATCTTAAATTTAGTACCTATTTTATTTTGGAAAAAGCTTATTGGAACATTACCCTAAAATTTATATGAAAGTTAAGTCTTCTATAACGCGAATCACATAACGCGGCATTTCCCTGGAACGTAACCACCGCGTTATACGAGGGAGACCTGTAATTTTTATTTTTGTAATACCGCTTAGT
Source organism: Melieria omissa (assembly GCA_963971225.1). NCBI lineage: Eukaryota > Metazoa > Arthropoda > Insecta > Diptera > Ulidiidae > Melieria > Melieria omissa. The sequence continues at coordinate 4,394,143 of OZ020269.1, read as the reverse complement.
AGCTTTAGAAAAAATACTTATAACTTCAGAAGGATAAAGTGCTGGTCGCCCATTTTTTTTAAACAATCAGAATTAATTGTCTTACAATAAGGTGTTGTTGTGTTCAGTAAAGTGAGTGCAGTCAGATCTGAATCGCCTGTAATCTAATGATAGATGTGTCGCGCTGCTGCGATAAGAGGCGAAATAACTAAGTACATATCACACTCACTTAAATATGTACAATAAATATGTCTACATGCACAGAGATGAGTGTCGGCAAACAACTGTTGCCCAGCGCCACTGAGCCGGAATTCTTATCTTGCAGTCAACATTAGCACAAAGAACCATTGTGGCGAATTGATTCATGAACTTGGCAAAGAAAATAACATATTTTATTTTCTATGAAAACTTGTATTTTAATTGTGGTTTTACAAATCTGACGAAACGCATAGAAATATACCTATTTGTTGTTTATGATTGCAAGTGGCAGCGCAAAAGCTAAAACTTTTCAATTGCACAAACAGTACGCAAGTATCTATTGGAAACAGTCGTAAGTATCTGTTGGAAACGATTTTATTGCCGCCGGTACCCGACTCAACAGTCACAACAACATCTCTGAATGAACGTATTAGTCGCAATAATAAATGTGTACGTGTATGTATGTAGCTGAGTAAATCATGGGATACGTAGTACGTACGTACCCAACGGGAAATCGAGCGCTCGAGGAGTCCTTTGGGAGCGCTCCTTAGTCAGCAGTGAGCGCTCCCCCGTTCCTTATGCCCTTCCTTGTATTTTAACATTGCATGTCATTGGAGCGAAGCGCTCTCTTTGTGCTCCCTTAGAAGCACTCGGTGAGCACTCAATCCATAAGGAACGATCAGCGCTCTCTTTGTGCTCCGGTTAAAGCGCTCGTTAAGCGCTCCATACACAAGGATGGATAAGCGCTTATTTTGATTTTTCCCTTTTTTTGCAAAACCAAAAACTGTAAATTTTGCGATGTTTGAGTATTTGAGGGTGTTGGGAGCATTTGTGGTCGATTAATATGTATGTCTTTATTTTTACCAATATCATTTTTATTTTCATACATGAGCATCAGAATTTCCTTTGCACGTATCCACATTTTATTTATTGTAAAATTGAAAATAAATTTTTTTGACAAAGTTTATTTTATAATTTTTAATTTTTTGAATTTTTTAACTTTGTTTGTTCAGCATACTGAAATTTATTTTTTCCAAATGCTCACATTGTGCTCCTCAGGGAGCACGCTCCTTTTTTTCCCGTTGGGTACAAACATACATACCTACGCGTGCGTGCATACTTAACTATGGAATATTTGTGTGCATAGTAGACTAAAGTCGTTGTGGCGTAGTGCTTATTATGCGACTTGTATGATTTAATAATAAAAACCGAAACCGCGATTATGCGCTCAACTTACATGTGCGAGTATTTTATATTACGAGGCAGCGAGTTTGTGGGTGGATGTGTGTACATGTTTCAGACCCCATGTAGCTCGTACTGGCACACACGACTGGGCATAAGTCGCGGTGTATTAAATTCAATCAACCCCAACGATTTGCGGCATCAAGTTGCGCTCATCAACAGCTGACCGAGTCTTGAGCTCACGTTGTTGCAATTACTTACTCGTCGACTTGACGAATGACTCATAGATATAGCGAAAATGGGAAGATGGATAGAAGTTTAATTGAAAGTTGCATAGCTTAATTCATATTAGCTCTGAACATTTTCCAACCTTTCGTTTTGAATTATTTTCTTTTAAATTATGAATACACATATAAATTATGTGTAGTTTCCAGACAAATAATTGATTGTGCTTTCTCTCTCTTTTTCTCTTCTATCTCTCTGTCTTTCAGTAATGCTAAAGCAAGTTATTTGCTTTAAGATGTTTTCAAAGCCGAAAATTGCATCAACAGCGTCCATTGCATTAGTTTGGACAATAATATTGTACAATATTCACATTAGAATTAAATATGTGTTTAGCTCAGTGAAATGCAATTTAAATGTTATATAAATTTTGAAACCGTTCTGTGATAAATCTAAGTAAATTGCTACAATTACACAAAATTTACGGCAATTCTTCTAGCGTTCTGTGTGTGTATGTGTTTGTGCCACATAATCCCCCAGCTCATATAAATATGAATATAAAAACAAGCACAGTCGGGTGCTCGCCCACTAAGTACGCAAAAATAATGAATCAACAGTTTTATGGGCGGAATGTGTGTGCAGCATATGTGCGCGTAACAACAATAAAAATCAAAGGCGCAATTTTATGATCTACTTTCGAAACGTCAAAGCTTTGTCACAGCGCAACAACAACAGACAAACAAACAAATAAACCAACCATCGAACCGAGCGAGAATACAAAATAAACAAAACAAACAAATACATACCGCAGAAGGCAATTTAAGGCTCATTGAATTTAAGTATTTCACATGATACCCGAACTCGCACGCCCACTCACACGCACACACACAACTCATGTGACAGGCACATGTCGCGAAAACATTGCATACTTAAGGGGGTTTAGAAACTGGCAATTCGCGTGCTGCCAACAGTCTACGACGGGTGGCTGCGGCTCAGCATAAATAAAATAGCATAAGTAACGCGCACAACAAAACCAACCAGCAACAACAAATTGCCCATAAAAGCAGAAAGACATTGGCGGAAATACAGTTAGCAATTCTTATCGCATTTTGGTGGAAAGTGCTCTCTGTACGCTGTGCACTGTGCGCTTTTGTGTAGGCAGTGAAATGTGGTGACAACATTTGCAGTCGACACTGAGCCGAATGGGCGCTACACTGCATTTATATGAAGGTGATCTTCGATTGGAAGGACTTCTTACATACAATCAGTGGTGGATTCAGGGGAGGGGGTTTGGGGGTTGAAACCCCAGAAATATTAGAATCTACTTTAAAACTACGTTCAAATTAAAAGGCATTTTATGAATAATTAAAAATCACTTTTTGAAACCCCTCCCCAAATATTTTTCTGAATCCACCCCTGCCTAATTGAATATTTCTTACAGAAAGAACTGCCCGCTACAAACAACTTATAGACCCACGAAAAAGTCGGTGGTAAAGCCCTGTTAGAAGAGGTAACAACAGATATTCGTACTTCAAAGGGAGATGATATTAGGAAGAAAGGCAGAAGGACCTTCCAAAGCAGTCAGTTATTACCTCAAGAGATGATAACAAAATAGTCACTGGCACAAAATACTCCACGAGAAACAGAAATACACTACGTCAGAATAAGTTTGCGTACATACAAGTCAAAATTATGTTATGATTAATTTTGACCTCAAAAATTGGTTCTCTGTTTATAAAAACTTATCCACATTTTTCATATTTGTAAATTATTTTTGAGCATATATGTGCTTGAAATTATATAGAATAGAATAGAACCCAAGCGAAAAAAAATAAAAATTGTTAAAAGGATAATGTTACTAAATTTTTCCCAAATTGACAAAAATTTCGTGAAATGAGAGAAACTTTTCGAAGAGCATTTCGCCATTTCGAAAAGCCATCTTAAATTTCGAAAAAAAACATAAATTCTTGCTTCGTTACTACGATCTGGCCATTTTCTTAAGCTACCCGAGGAAGAGGATTAGATTGTTTGCAATCAGTGCATCATAATCTAAGGCTAGTTTCATCCAATATCTTTAGAAATGTACAGAAATATCTTATAAAACCCAGTAGCAGTGACTTTATAAGAAAAGTCCTGAAAAACATATATTTACCTCACATAACAGCATGTAAGAAGCCCACGTTTAGCTTACTTACAAGGGACACAGAATTGCTTTCGTGAAAGAGTCCATCAAAGACTCTAGAAAACCAGATTTCCAGGACGATGTGTTGTTATCTATAGAAAGTGGGACGATTCATTGTTATCTGATAATGGTTTGGCATATTTGACATTAAAAGGCATGAACTATTTTGGTAAAGTTTTTGATATTATCATCTTAATGAAGTAAAAGAACTAATATTACGGAAGAAATACAAAAAATTTTGTTTTGGAAAAACTACTTTAAGGGATTTATTTTTCATATGAAAAAACTACGTACCTGCCGGAAAACGTAGCGCGTAAATAAAATTTAAATGCAGCATCAATAGAACAGCGTGCCACGTCTGACAAATACATTCCCAGCAAAGTTATGCAGCGGACCGCATTTGTTTACAAAATTTTATACTCATTTGGCATCAGTGCTTTGAGTCGCTGCTAATTTTTTTTTGTTTTTGTCTTTGCATAAATGCCACACTTACGTGTGCCGCATGCTGTGCAAACGTAGGAAATTGATAGCCAGTCGGTCGAGCAGGCCGCGTGTGTGCAAATTCCCGGCGGCAAAAAGTATTCGCGCGAAGAAGCACACACACACAGACACACATATTCGTTTGGTTCGACACTTTCGGCACTGCAACATTTTCACTCGACCCACTTTCCACTCGCTGCTGCAAAGTTGACGCGTTTTTTCTGCTTTCGGCTTTGTCTGCTATTTATTTGCATACTCGTGCAAAGTCAGACACGCACACACGCGCACATTTCGCGTATTTCCGCTCGCCGGCGATTGTGGCTGATTGTGCGGTGGCTCGGCCGCACAAAAGAAATTTGCCTGCTGTGGATTTGCGATGCTTCGTTTTGCATGCCTAAAAGTAGGCAATGCGTTGACAATAAATAATATTTACAAATCGAGCGCAATAAAATTGGCAATGAATAATAAGTGCTTTGGTTTGCAAAACAGTGCTAAATGCAGGGGAAGTAGAGGGGAGACTGAGAGCTTATCGGAAAAGTGATTTCGTTCGGAACATTTTCATTATCACACAGAAGTGAACGGAAGGGGAATAAGAGGAGGGGGACTTATCATATATAATAGATAATGGATAAAAAGAGAATGGAGAGGCAAGCAAATTTAATGTTTGTGAGGAGAAGAATGAATTTAAAAATATTGAAATTCTTTTAGCTAAGTCTGAAGCGACAATCTCGAATCATATTGCACACATTCTCTTGTTTTTGTTTTAGAAGATTCTTTTTTAAAAATAGTTCAATAACTGTCAATGAAAGCCTAAAAATTACATTCAACCATTCATTTTCGGTGTCACTTTTGTGGGCCTTGATAATTTATTTGGCTACGGTATCATTTTCTGCAAAACCACCAAAAGCAATTTTGATTATGTCTATCGGCCACGCGTAGGTGTTTCATGAACATTTATCACGCGACTAAACGCCAGTGGCAGCCAACCAGCCGGCGGAGGATCCGTTTAGTATTCCAGCCGCGCGGCGCGTTTGCAAGTAAGCCACACTTTTTTTTCTTTACCCAATTTCGCTGTCAATTTAACAATGTAATTAACGTCCCACTTGCGAGCCGCATAGAAAGACGGCGAATAAAAATAAAATCATGTCCGTTTTGCGGCGAATATTTCAAGGATTTTTTGTTCGTCTCGCTCGCATGCGTGTTGCATGCAGCTCACGTGCGCTCATTAAAGCGTTTGATAAATTAAGCGCACAAATTGGAAAGTCAACTGGCGAAAATGTAGTTGGGAATGGGAATGGGAAGAAGAAGAGGCGCAGAACATGTGGAGCCGTGTGGCACTTGGAAATTTGAAAATCCAGTCTGATGACTATGTAATGCTTGCTTGCTATATACATACGTATGTATGTATATAACATCAGTGGTGTATGTGCAGCAATTTGGACTCTCACATTCCGCACTTGAAACTAATTGCAAGTACTTACCTATGAATGTCCAACTTTTGTGCATATTTACACAAACAATGAGCAGATTACACGGCGAAAAGCGGTTTGACTTTCGAGGTTATTTTTTGGTAAAAATTTACTCATCATATTTGCCATTGTGCTGCACAATTAATCATTATCCCGAACGAGGATTCAAGTCATTAAAATTGTGGCATAAAAATGCGGACAGACAGACAGCTGGGCCAACACAATTACCGGCTGGCACTGCGTAATGAGCTTTCGGCAGCGCTCGCGAATGGGCTTAGGGGTGGACGTGCTCGCTGGCCCGTTTGAGAATAAGTGACTATTAAAAAAAAATGAAACGTGAAATGTGCGGAATTACAATAGAAAAACGGCCTAAACCTTTTCACCCGTCATCGCACGCTCCGCAGGATTTTTCCCCGGATTTAAGCCGTTCTTCTTCTGGTGATTTAATTTTTTCTATCGCCACTCCACGTTTGTTGGCTGCTTCAATTAAGTATTTTTTTATATTTCTTATTTTTATTTCGGTTGTTGATTTTAAAATGTTGTCGCTGTGAGCAAGACCGGAAAATCTCAACAAGGTCCATTATATTATTTTCATCGAAACGTTCAGCCCTCGTTTAGAGTCTGGCATTGTTGTTCATGTTCATAGATTGAATGCTTTTTCTAAATTGGGTATCGCAGAAGATTTAGTTCCACAATAATGTTACAAACGTTAAATCAGTGTATTATTTGTATTAATTGAACTTGCGACCTTCTGACATAGCACTGAGCCATCGTAACTGCGTTCGTGAGACAGTCATAGAAATACGAAAAATATGAAAATTAAAAATTGAATGTATTTCAAAATTTAAAAGACAATGATTCGCCCGATGGCAGACATTTTTCTTAGAGTCCCCACATTGAATCCTTTGACGCATTTCTTCTCCACTCCCACTTCTCTCTTGCTTTGAGTCACGTAATTCTTTTATTTATTCGCTTAAATTGCCACAGCCCGTTTGGGTGTTTGGGTTTTGTGCCTCACGACCACTTCAATTCTCTAAGCTTGCCGCTTAATCCCCCCGTTTAGTGGTGTTTTTGTTTCGAGATTGCTTGGGAAAATGCGCCAGCAAAATACGCATTTTTCCGCCACTTTCCTTTGTCATTTTCCCCTTGATTTTTCCTCTTTCCGGCATTAATTTTTTTTATTTTATTTTTTTTGTTTAGTTGCTAAGAATCTGCCGACAATGCCATCGACATCGACATCGACACCAGCCACGAGTCAGAGTTCAGGCCGCTCGCAATCGACTGCTGCTGGCTGCGGTCGGCCGGTCCTGTGCGCGTATTCATATCCTTATAAGCAGCTAATTTAAAAAGCAATTTTAAAAACTTAATTTCTCAGCGATTATGTTTGTAAACAGCCACCGCTCGCTATTATTCTTCGTATTTCTGTTAGTGTTGTGCTCGTGCTTTTTTCGCTCGTCGCTGTTTGTTATCATCGTTGGTGTTGTTTTGAAATATGAAATATTTGTGTTGGCGCTTGCCGAGTTCGCGGTCGTGTTGTTGTTGGTTGTGTTTGCATTTAAATAGCATTTAAGTCCTTGTAAAGTGACCATTTTAATTTTTCCGCGTTGCTCCCGGTGATGCTTTGTGCGCGAGTATTTTCCCGTTTGCTCGCCCTCACCCACACAGATGGTTTTGTTTATGAAATTAATGTATTCATGGGCATTTTTTGCACTTTGACACGCTTCTGCTGGCGCCATTTCAAGTTAATGTGCCGCTGCTCAGAGCCGGCAAAGCGTGGGCGGATGCAGAGAACGCCGAGTTTTCCAAGTTGCGATTGGATCACAAAGTTGTGAATTCACATTTATGGTGGGTTTCCATATGCATAAATATCCATTTTGAAAATGTGGTGATACAAGCTACGACTACCATAGTTTGTTAAGCTGGGCGCAAAAGCAAATAATGTCAAGGAATATCAAACAATCTTCGGTTCGTTTTGGAGAAACTCATTAGGATCTCTCCGGAGCAAACAAATTCGTCATCCTGATGAAGCAAAGAACTGAACTTTCAATTTCTGCTACATTTTTCTAGGCTTGCGAGGAACTTTTATCTATGGTGCGGAGGCAGCGAAGTCTCCACTCGATCAGCGGGCAGCACTGGACAAAAGCCGCCATTGGATGAACATAAACCCAATCGTGCCACATCCTGGGAGGGTCTCAACGGACTTTCGAACAGAGGATTTCTTTATTGGGCAGTATGGCCCAATTAGTTCCAGACATTCAATGTACTGAACGAATTTGGAAAAATCAAAATCAGACTCGAATTTACTGCTTCCACTGATTACATTCGGGATGGAGATTAAAACTTTCTAGAATGCCCTAAAATAGACAAAAGGTGAAGTCTTTTCAAAGTGTCTTAATTACAAAAAAAGCTACAAAAAACAACAAAGCTCAATGCATCAAAGTAAAAAAAAGATTTTTAAGCACTTCGAGAGATTTTGAAGAAATGTCTTACGCCACTCGACGCCAGCGGTAGATAAATGTCAAGCGGAATATGTCAAAATGCCCCACGAGGCGTAAACGGAAAGCTACTTAGGCAGTAAAGCAAGTCAGTGAGGGGCACGGGGGGTTGCGGTAAATAACGCCAAACACATGCATAATGTCTCATTTAAAAGATTATTTAAAAACAATTTTCCGCAACGAAAAAAAAACAAAAAGGAGAGCGAACATTGCCACAATGTGAAAAGGGCGAAAACGTAGGAAAGGGGTAACGCAAATAAAAAACAAATTAACCCCAATTTCCACACATTCGCGCGCGCGCACACACACACAATGCATAGCACACACGATGGAAAATTCAATTGGCACGGATTTAAGGCGCAGAAAAGCGAGAACGAATATGAGGCAGACGGTGAAATGCTAACACACCAACAAACAGTCGAACAAACAAACATATGTCAACTGCCATTCGATGACAAAGACATCAACGCTGGCCCCGGTACGTGCTGCGGCAGAGGCGAAGCAAAACGAAGCGCAACGGAAACGGAACCGGAAATCGCTGCAAAGTGTTGACATGTTCGCGTGCGTGGGGCAAAATTTCGCCTACTTTCCACCCGCCGTTCCCGGCGCCAGCCTTTGCGTGCAAATTGCGGCCTAAGTGGGTTTTGCCGAAATGCTTTTCAGCTGCGGTTGGCGCTTTCGTGCGAACTTTGGCGCATGCCGGATATACGTGTGTGTGTGTGGGAGTGTGAGTGTGAGCAAAGGGTTGAGTTGCCGCATGCACACATCGACGCTTAGCATTAGCGGATGTTGATGAGCACAAAGACGTGCGCACGCCTTTCGTCTGCTGGGCGCAACTGCACTGCATTTGTGTGTGTGTCTGTTTGTCTACACATGTCTGTGGTGTCAATAAGCCGTTTGCGGCATTAGGCGCGAAATGTACTTAAGCAGATGCTTATGTAATGTGCAACTGCGAAGCAAACACGCCGTCGTCGGGCACGAGAAACGCCTCTGCTCTCAAGTCCCATCGGCCAGGGGCGCCATCATTATTTTTGCTGAAAATAATCACATTATTAGATATGCTTTATAATTTCAATTTTGTTTTCAAACACGAGACTTTCACTAATTAAAAACACTCGCAAATTCTTAGTATGCAAAGTTGTGTGAAAACAAATTCCATTCAAGTTTTGCAATTAAAATTTCATACTTAACATTTGGACAAAGTTTTCCACATATTGGAAAGTGGGCGGCGGCGCAAATAAATACAAAACTTAGTCATTCGCTTCATTAAGAAAAAGTTCTCGCATGCAGCTTGTGGCAGCTGGGGTACCCCGCACTAAACTAATTTCTGCGCAGCAAATGATACGAAACGAACGCTCGCCATCAACGCTTAAGTACGAGTCTAAGTTGATTTGCCAAAGTACTTTGAGAAAAATTCTTTGATAAAAGTTTATTACTGAAAACAGAGCAGCAAAACTCGAATGCGAAGAAGACGAAAAACCAAATTAAAATTGCGCTCTCGTTGCAGACCGCCGCCAGGCGCTAATAGTTCGAACGACGCGCACCAGCAATTTTTCCTTCGGCTGCGCATTTTTTCTCGCAACTAATTCAAAATTACGGCTGAAGGCAGTCGAGCGAGAGCGGGTGGAAGCGGCGCACCGAGTTGAAATGAAATGTCTAAGAAAGCTTGCAGCTATTCAACTCCTTTGTCGCTCATTGGGTTCGGTCCTGGCCGCACGGGAGCGCCGGCCGCTGGTATTGGTAATTGCCGCCAGTGGTAGTTTTAATGCAGTTATTGCAAAGTATCGAGCACCGAAAGTTCGCAGCAATAGTGCTGCATCTGTGCGCTTCTGTCTTGTCTCGGTTCTTGGGGCCGCTTCACGGTGCAACATAGCGGAAAGTGGGCGAAGGCAAAGTCTGCTAACGATAAAGTCGTTAAAAGAAAATTGACAGAGTACGGTTGGCTCGAGAAACGGAGCTAAATGGGTATGCGACGAATACTATTGTGAGTGCTCTCGCAGCTTTGCTCCAGCCAAACTATAAAACCAAATTAGTTGAGAAATTATTGCCCAATACTAGGGGGAATACTGCAAAGGGAAAGCAGAATTGTTGGATGCATAAAAGGTTTGTGGCGATTTGGAAATGTTGAAAAATCTAATCAAATGAAATATTTGCAAGGAAAAAGTGAGAATCTAACAATCACAACAAAAAATAACCCGGCTTCAGGTACGGTCTGTTGCGCTTCTTCGCGGTCTCTTCTGTTGGTCACACTCAGCTATGACAGAGTGTGTTTTTATGATCCTTCCAGTGTAGGCATTCTTTCTCTACGTTTCCGACTCCCGAATCGGAAAGGTTTCTTGTTCAACTTTACAACATTTAAATTCCTTGAACCACAACATGTTCGATCCAGAGTTCACAGAAGATTAGGTCAGACTACAATTTCAGGCACTAGAGACCATGACGGGATCTTTGTTGAATCCAAAACTGGCATTCATTAAGCCTTTCGACCCCAAAGTTTGTATTCTAATTGAAGTCTACGAATTGGGTGCGTTTGACCTAAACCCTGTTTCTTTAATAATGGTTAAATAAAATCAAAAAGAGTGATAATTTTGTATTTTTCCTTAAATATTAAATAATTTTCCTGTAACTAAAAAATATGAATGAAAAATTTATTTAACCCGTTTTAAGCCAAAATGATTCAAAAATAAACTGGCTCTAGAACTCTAATAAAGAGGTATGGCGACTTCAAATGTCGTGTACACACTTCTTAAGCAAATATTTCATGATTTAAATACCAAAAAGTAATATCGAGATACAGGGTAAAAATCGGGTTCGAAAAGGATAAAGATTTGCTTTAATTTTTATTGTATTTTAAACGTAATTTTTCGCGAGTTTAGTTCCAAATCTTCTGCTAGCCAAACAAACATCGAAAGTCCTAGTCTGAATATACTTAGTCAGTGCTAGTCTGATTATAAATGATTTCAGTCAGTTCTAGTCTGACTATAGATGACTTAAGTTGAACTAGAAACATTAAACATTTTTCTTTAATCTGCTTCTCTACTACTCTCTACTGAGCTGCTGACCTTCTTTTTACCGACCGTTCCATAACTTTGAACACAATTTTAATTTTAATGAAAAAATTCTATATAAAACACGAATCAAGAATTAATAAGAAACATGAGTATTAAAGCCATTAAAAACATAAATGTACACATCACAAGAACCGGAAGTTCGCAACAAATCGGCTGAAACATAACCAGCACTCACCACTAACTAGTAGAGTGAATCCCACCCATTGTTTCGTCATTTGAAAAAACCGCAGTTGAAGCTTCACTTCCCGCGCCAAACAAAAGCGTCGTTCGCTGCGCGCAATGGAAATTGAAAGGAAGAAAATTCGCAAATATCATTTACTGCCGTTCATTTTGTCTTAATCCTTTAGTATTTTCATTTTAATATACCCGCACGGCGCGCTCTGCTCTCCACACGCGACCAACGCCATTTCCGTTCGAGTGGCTCAACTTGGCGTCGGCGAAACGCGCACAACGAGCATCCATGCTTCGCGTAACGACTTAAGACCATCAACGAAATGACCAGCACGAAAGTGCCTTCTGCGCACAACCCGCATTCACCCGCCGACGCACGGCAAACCGCCAACTAAGCGCACACTCTGCACTATTTCACATTTAGCACAACAACAGCAATAAAAACAACAGCAATCGTCAAACAAAAAAAACAGGAAAAGACTTTCCCAATGGAGAGAAAGCAAAGTAAGAGGGAAAATTGAAAAACATATAAATTTCGTAAACGATTACGCGACTATTATGTGCAGCGAATGGGAAAGCGCAGCAACAACAATTAGTTAGTGGCAAAAGTGGAAGAAGGATTGAGCGCAGAGAGGACGAGGACAGAGTCAGTGCGATGGGACACTAATGGCGCGAGCGCAATGGGAATGCAGACGATGGCCAAAATTGACACTATTGCTGTTGTAATTCGAATGGCTGGCGTTGAAAATGTACCGAAAAGGTCGCTGCTATTTTTGGCTGAGCGGCGCCAAACACGCAGAAGGCGGGCGGCAAGACGGGAATTAAGAAAAATCAAAGTGGGTATTTGGTGCTTCTCGAATTGGAATTGCATGACTTGATGCCGCGCCCGAGCATCTTTGTGTCCTGCAGGATTAAAAAATGTTCCGCGGCTTGTTTGGACAGTGCGCCGGGGCACATTAAGTGGCTGGCTTTGCTTGCATGAGTGCGCCGCAAGTCTATTCGACTTGCTTATTCGAGGCAAATAAAATCGCAGCGGCCGTCCCCTGTCCGCCGCCAGCGAAACCCCACAAGTGGAACGGGAAGCGCGCGATTAGTGCAACGGTGGCGGCTGTCTCCGTTGCGGCTTATTTTTCTTTTGCACCGCTTGTTTTTGTCCACATACTTTATTTATTTAATTATGCGCTTTTCCACTTCATAATTTGCGCCGTCCCTTTCCGCGCTTCTTCTACGCGTTTTGGGCATTTTTTCGGCGCACTCTGACAATTCTTAATCTGCGCATTTAATTTGTGAATTTTTTCCTTTGATGTCTGAAGCTTTGCTCCAATTTCGACCAATGTTCTGTTTACTTAGGAAATTTGATGGGAGTGGATACACATTTCGATATGCAAATTTTTTACTTTTATTTCTTTGAGCAAATTTATTTTCCGTGGCGCTTTTATTAAATGAAGCGAATAGTTTTAATTACTGGCGAATGCATTTTGGACAATTGGAGCTAGCATTGATTTATAATTGAGTTCGGCCGCTGTGGCCGTTAGCAGCACCTAATGTTGGTATACATTTAGGCGCACTGAGGCGCTGTTTAATTATCTGAAATCTTAATTATCTCGGCGCCTATTCGAGCATTTCTGCAACAACAATTCTCAATGTAAACTTAATTGAATTGGTGCTTCTCCATGTCATAGATTTTCGGAATCAAGCGACAGCGGGACATTAGTGCCTGTCGTTTGTGGAATGCCAGGCAAAACTGAAGGGATTAAAAAATCAGCAAAGCATACAACATTGGCCTCTAATGGCCCAGTTCGCGAGTCACAATATTCCCGCAATGACTTGAGTTGGCAATGCCTATAAATCGAGTGGCTTTGGGCATTAAATTTATTTCGTTGAAATATTCCGAATGTTGCAGTGTCTCGAGCGAAAAATAATAAATCCTTCAAAACTATTTCATATCGCAAGCAGCAAATCTCCTGCAACTTTTCTCAAGTTTCTTGCCCGGCAAATGACCTGGAAACGACAGAGATCGCGAACAATCAAGCAAACTTGTCGACCCGAGCCCGCAAGCTGGACGCTATCGGGGCGAGCAGATAATAAGAATGCACAAGAAAGCAAAAATCCTCGAATGTGGCAGTCAATTTGCTGAAGCTCGCATGACGCTTGATATGCTTAAGGATAACAAAATTGACGACGACACGACAACGCGCCATAAAAAACCAATGCCAACGGTGGGGTCGAGCTTGGTCGTTCCGCTGAAGGACGCACTGCGAGCTGATAAGCTACTTGAGCGGCGGTGTTGTTGTCAACAATGCCAACAACTAAATGCTTTAAATGTGAGCATTTCGAGTACTCAACCATTCACACACGCACACACACAAGCGGCGCAAAAGTAACAGCCGAATCATACATGCGAACGTTTATGAGTAGCAGAAAAGTGCCGGTGACAGGAAGAGCCTTCGCCGTGACGGACTGCACGTGGCTACGCCACAGCAAAGAAATTAGTAGAGCGGACTGGACAGCGAAAATAGTCCACTTGACGATTTGTTTGTATCTTTTAAAAGATAACTAAAGTACCTAGTGCTATATAAAACTTGAGAGAACTTGGAATGTAAAGCGACAAAAATTGTTGGCAGATATTTTAATGGACAAACAGATTTTTAAAGGGAAATCTTGTTATACCATGGTAAATGTGTTGTGTTGGATCTATCGGCCCATTTGACGCATGGTATACATAAAATTAGTTCCAAGATTTGATATTTAAGAGGCTAGAAACATTAAGCTAGGCTGATCATGATTGATGATCCGACGTATCTACATGAATAATGTGTTGAATGGATTTCTGAGAAATCAGACTGTCTCTTCAATTCATTCATTGAACGGATCTTAAAATTTAAATATTAGCCATTTTCCAGAAACTTTTAATCAGAACAAATAGCAAAGATAAGTAATAATGCTATCATTTTTGCTGGTGGCATCACAACTTAACTGCGCTGCCTTTCCTATGACATGGACATGTAGTGGTACGTGTGTATGCGAGTCTCTGGACTCGAATGAGTTGTTAAACGTTTGACCATTTCAGGCGGGATATTGTCGTCTACTTTGGACAGTGTGCGCCAAACTGCGAGCGGCGGAACACAACTGATTCTACTTATATGTAGATCTGACATGATAGCCTGTCGAGCCTTAGGTCCAGCGTGGCTCAAGAAACGTGAACAGCCAGATGAGCCAATTGAATCGAACCATAGAAATTACTGAATAAAAAATGTATTTGTTTCAAAGGTCAACACAGTCAACACGTCCTACATGCGCTTCCATGTTTCGTGCAACCAGCAAAAGTTTAGTGCTCGCTGATTTAGGACGTGGGACCACAGCTGAGAAGGGGAAATGCTCTGAGCCAAATGTGTAGTCGCTGCTGGTGTGAGAGGTTGCGGGCTGGTCGGTTGGTAATATTTGGCATTAAAATTCACTTTTGCTTGTTGAAAAGCTACTCTTTTCATTGTTGTTGTTATGGTCGTTATTGTTGTTGTTGTCAATGTAATCGGTTATAGTTTTCCATTATTGTGGCAGCTCCTTGCGCCGCTCGCTGTATGCTTTATTTGCTTTATGTCAATAGATGATAAAGTCCTCTGCGTTCTTGCCGCATATGATAAATCATGGAATCAAAACATAATCGAATTTATATTGATACAAGCGGCTTAAATGTCGCTCGAGCGTGGGGGTTGGTTTTTTCCGCAGTCACAACACGCACGGCGAAATAAATAAAACATCGAAGATAAGAAGCGCAGCAAAAAAGGTAGACGGCATTAGAATCAATTGGCCGAACGGTCAAGCGGCGACCGTGTGTGCTGCCACTCGCCTTCGACGTTTGCGTTTGTCACCCGACACTTTGCGCCTGGCGACCGACCCCAGCGTCCAGTGTAGGAGTCGGCGGCATATCGACCCCGCGCAGCCGAAAATCGTTTGCCATAAATTTTGATTGTTGCTCTCGTTGAGCGATAATGTTGCGGAGTAGAGGGTGAATTGGTCGTTAGGCGGAATTTGCATTTAGCATGTTTACAACATTTAAGTTCGCATTTGAATTCGTAAAAAGTGTAAGACCTCTTCTAAGTGGGCCACTCTCAGCGACAAATCCCCATATCGGCGGCAATTTCCAAATGGTTTTATAAATATGCTGGTAAGAAATTATTGCTTGACAGATTTTAAAGGTTCGATATGTGACCACTTTACTGACCCCATTTATGTTTGTGGTGAGGGAGGACGCCAGGAATGGGAAAATGTTGCTGGTCAGTTGACAACAGGTTTACGAAATGTTGTAGATAAAGAATGCCAAAATCAAATTTGTTTCGCAAGGCAATTAGAATATTCGAGTAGAGAATTTTTCACAGCAATTGGAAAAGAAAGCAAATTATACGAGCCAGACTGGTTTGAAAGGATGTTTTGTGTCCTTAAATGAGAAAATCTTGATTTTGCAGGAATTACGAAATGATATGCTTTCAAATGAATATAGACTTATTATTTTTACAAAGATTTGTTTGCATACTAATGTCGTTTTGTTCCGATGAAGGGATCTCAAGGCACAACGCTCATATTTTAGATGCATCTGCCATACAAGTCTGCCTTATCTCCATTGTTGCACTAAATACCAGAAAGCCACTTCCGTTGGCCATTATTGAATTACACAAACTTTCAAAATAGCAGCACCCACTCCATTTCACCCCAAATGTCTGAGGCGACAAAGCATCACAATTTCCCATTGAACTCCGTGCAGGGCGACTTGGCGAAGTGGCACCTTTGAGGTCTCAACAATGCAGTCGCAGCGGCAGCAGGACCACCCGCGCAGCGAAGAAACAATCCTTTCGCACACGCCCATTCACTAACTCAATTACAATAACACCAACAACAACAACAGCAGCAGCTATGAACAAGAAAAAGCACAACAGCACCAGTCGACAAGAAAGAAAAACGTTGATAATTCATTTTTCGACGACAATGAAGCAGAAGAAGAAGAATGATGTGCGGCGGCAAGATGCCAGTGGATGCCAGTCATGTCAGCGCAATGACAGAGGGGGCAGTTACAGCCAGAAGTGGCTGCCGTGTAACCCTTTCGGAAGAAATCGCGGTGCACGATTGAGGAAGCGCCTTGTCGACATCGTCGTCGTCGTCGCACTCATCAACATCTGATAAGATTAATCAAATTTTCATAAAATTTCCAACAAAGCAGCAAAGAATATGCTGAGCGTGTAGAAAGGATTTGTGCGCAATAATTGTGTGTTGAGAGCAGCAATAAAAGCCGTAAGTAGGAAACGTAAGAGTTTTGCTAATGGCGGCGCTGGTTGGGGGAGGGGGAGGGGGGCGTTGATAATAAAGGCGAAAATGACAGCACGGAGGGTGGGCGTAGAAAATCGAGACTGTATTCGCTTTGGAAGGGAGCAGCGAGACCAGAAGATTGCAATATGAACAATTTTTGAGTTGTTTACTTTGCAAGGTAGACAAGTGTCAAAACTTGAAGTGGAGAGCAGGTTTTAATGATAAATTATCCTATAAAATAAATAAATCCATTGAATTGAGGATAATTAATTGAATGATGAATATTTTAGGACCATTTCATTCGTTATAATAATTTCAAAATAATAAATGTAATTAAATATTTAGTGCAGACTTTGTAGACAAAGCCCACAACTCTGTCAATCTTACGTTTTCCACAGCAACACACACACACACACACACACACATCAATAAAAAGTACACCGGCTTCATTGAGCAACTAGTGTCTTTGTGTTGTTGTTGGGCTTTGTGTCATAATGGATTCGGCATCTTTCTTGTCGTTGGAAACCACTTTTTGATCTTTAAATTATACACTTTACCGTGAACGCCCACAAGTAGTGCATACTTTTAGGGCGCACAGTTAATTATCAACAAAGCAATGGCGAACGCATGAAAATGATTCCATTTCACCAATAGCAGCAGATATTTTAGTATTTACCAACGAGCGGTGCTGAGTTTTTTCAATAAGCATGCGAAATGCTTTTCTCTTCGCTTTGCGGCAAACACGATGAGACAAACGTGTGAAATTTGCGCTGCTGCCGCTGTCACATTTAAGAGTTTCTTCTCTGTTGAACACTTTGTGTTTACTATTTTATGGCAAATGTTGGGGCTGCGAATCGTCAAAACCGCAAAGTAAATCCTAGCAAATTGTGTGCTTTCTTCAGCAGACATTTGCAGCAAGTAAAACGGTGGGGAAGCTTTGCAAAAACTAGTAAAGCAATTTTCAGCTGACAGTGGGCTCTAAAAAGTTTACAGACGTTTTCTCTTCCTTTATTAAACTGCAAATTTTATTTGAAGCCTCAAAGCCAAAAGTGTTTATTTTATCAGAATTAACAAAATATTTTTCTATCGTAACCGGATTTTATTTTTAGCAAAATCGATTTCTATTCGAAAATTAAAAAAAGGTTGTTATTTAAAAAATAAAATTTTCATAGAATAGTCAACTAAAAGTATCTAATTACAACTATTATAATTCCGGTTGCAGTTTATTGATTTCAACTGTCTCCAGAAAAACTCAGAAACACAAAAAAAGTAATAAAAATTGTTTAATTGGAATCGGTTACTCCAACGTAAAAACACAGTCTAGTGTTCTAAATTGAAAGTGGCAATGAAAGGAAAGTAAAACAACTCCGATTGCTCAAGCAAATACTAAACTTACTATATGTACCACATATGTATGTAAAAATGTGTGCATGTGTACAGTTTTTGCGGCTTTCTGGCGTAAAACATTTTGCTTTTTCCACCTCTTTCCGCTCTTTTACTATCATTAAGTTTTCAATGGCATCTTTGCTTCGAACAAATGTGTGCTTGTGTGCGTGTCGATGTGTGACAACCGCAAGAAAATCCACATACATTTACAACCAACAACAACAACAACAATAGTAACAGACAATCGTAAGACGTAGCGCCATTGTAAAGTGCTCTGTCGGCGTTGTCGTTCGCAAATGAAGCGAACGGAACTTGTACAAAAGATGAGGATTTATGTACTCTTCGTTTTCTGGGCAACTGTTTTTCCGGGTTTCCTCTGCTCAGATGACATGCAACTTTCATGTGGAACAAGCGTACAAATTTACGTATGTCGTTGTTGAATTAAATATGTTAAAACACTAAAATGGTTGGCACTAGTTGTGTATTCAATTCCTTGCTTGAAATATGCATTTAAAGACTAAAAATTGCAACTATGCATGATTTTTTAAACATTTCAGTTATTCATTTACAATCATCTTGCGGTGAAAAAGAAGTAATTGAGGCCTAAATCAGTTGAAAAAACCAAAAAAAAAAATTGCTACAGTAAACCATTTTAATATCCAACAAAGCTGATAACTTAAACGAAGCTAAATGTGATGGAAAACTTTGGTTTCTTAGAACATACAAATTTTTATAAAATTTAAATTTAAAAAATTAATTTAAAAATTTTTTAATATCAACTTCAAAGTAATACAAACATTGGTTTTCGGCTTTGACAGTTGTTACAGTTGTTTCATAGTATACTTTCAGGCTTTTGTAACAGCTAAAAGATATCCAAGCTAATTACTACCGTTTCGTAGCGTACTTTCAGTCGCATAAAGGTAAAGTAAGAGCCACTTAATATCCTTTCTTAATATCACTTCAGTCACCAACACCCACACACTCAACAAGTAAGGCCCCGCTCCCTGGTCGCCGGGCGTCCACTTAAAGCAATAAACTTTATCGTACAATTAAGAACGAATTATGCTGCTAATAGAATAATTAATGCAATTTCCCACAACATTAGGCACATGCGGCCGCCATAAGCAGCTGAAAATCAAGATGCGTTGCCAAAGCCCAACCCCCCCAGCCACCTTTGCTCGGCCGTACCGCACCGCACAGCACCGCGCAGCGACAGCCGTTACAGTCACACAGTCAGTCACACAACCCCCTTAGTCCAACTTAGCTGGTAGATATGTATACAACAACAACAACAATAACAGTAACAACAATCGAATTTACTGGTCTGATGTTCGACGTCACACGCTGGGGGCGGTTTTTGCAACAAACAAACCAAAAAACACGTCGCACAGCGTTGAGCGCAATAAAATAAATGCCAAAGTGTGTAGAGAAAATGTGAAATGTAGACAAATTGCAACATACCTGAGGCAGAGAGAGGTATTAAATTTTTTATATCTTAAACTAATAAAGATAGAAGGACGAAATTCAAGGATGTGGTAGTGTATGTACATATTAGTCCTCAATATATATTTTTTCAAAGAATACTATTGTAAATTTCCAAGGATATTCAAGGATAAATTTTCAAAAGGACATTTTAAATACCGCTCTTTTGCACCAAAACATTCAATTTTCTAAGATTCTAAGAATTTTTCTCCTTCATTTGATACCCATGTTGTAATTTTACAATGCGTTCAGTCTTTAAAAGAAATAAAATGAAATAAACATGTCCTTGAAAGTCCTGACGTCTGAGAGAAAAACTAAAAACTCAGTTTTACTACAATTGCCACTAGTATATAGATTTTTTCGTGTGTTTTGAAATGTTTTGATTTTTGTTTGTTGCGGAACGGAAGTGGAAATATTTAGATGGAAACATCTCTCAATTAAAATAATAGAACTCAACTAGCAACAACTAGCGATCCAATGCAATGAAGAAGAGTGATTATGATTCCCAGAATTTGGTTCTATATTTTTATTGACATCGACATCTACTACAACTCATTCTGGCCTAACAAACTGTGATATCATCACCAAAGAATGAACTATCCTTTTTTTATTTCACGTCAAGGCAGAGACTTGTGCCGAACTCTCTACAGGAAAAATTATTTCACTATTCCTACTTTATGAATTTAGGGGAATTACGATTTTACACTACGTCCTGTCAACAACTCTGCGCAACGCTGCTCGACATTTATTTACTCTGACTGGTTGTTGGCCCAAAGCCGCCTTTGAGTGTGAGCGGGCTGCGTGCAGGATACTGCTTTGTGCTGCACACACACAGCAAAATCAACACTAGCAACGGCAACTACAACTACAACAACAATAACGATAGCACACCGCAACACTAATGAAAATGTCAAGGAAATTTCTACTTTTGGCCGGATACCACGGAAGAGATATCGACTTAACTATTTTCCACTCTGTGTGGCAGCGAGTGCGACTTGCAGCAAAGTGGAAGCATTGAAATGGCAACGTCTGAAATGGAATATGGCAAGGAATGAAATGGAATGGCTGAGTGACGGCTGCAGCTTGACGCAAAGTTAGTTTCCGTTGCATGTCGCCGCTTTGTGTGTTTTGGCTGAATCCTGCACATTTATTTGCTGATTTGTTTCATTTCATATTTTTTGTTTGCATTTTTTTCTGCTCCTTTTTAGTGGAAATGGTCTCTTGCGCTGTCTCCGGACGAGCGTGGCGTTGTGTGTGTGTGTTACTTGTGTGTGTTAGCTTAGAGATCTCATTCATGTATGCATTGGTCTTGGCGTGCAGAAGCCGTCAATTTGTGTGGGTTTGCAAAGTGAGCCGAGTGCCGCAGTGGCGGTTTGTGGCATTCATTGACGTAGAATCGTATGCAGATTTTGTCCTGAATTTATATTTTTTATAGAAGGCGATAGTTTACTACAGAAAGAAGGAAGCTTTGTCAGGAGCAAGTTTAATCATAATTAGATGACTATTTGGCGTATAAGCTCGCTCCAGGCACCTTTGATTCCTACAAAACTGGCGCAAAGGCCCAGTAGAAGGGCTTAGCTCAGCTTCTCGGTTGCACTGATACGGCATTCGGCAATCCGGTAGTGTATCGTCCGTCACGGTCACCCAGGTGTCGTCAATTGCCCACAAATCGCACTATCAGAATCACTCTGTTAAGTAACGACGAGCAGTCGCACTTGGCTATCGGCCACTCGAGGCCGCTTCGCAATTGCCATTCATCAGTCCTTATCGCCGTCCATCTAACTCAAGATCAACGGTGCACTGTGTTGTCACATTATCGCGTTTATCTGTTGGCTGATTCCAATTACCGGCGCAATGTTGTTGCCAGTGTGTGAATGTCTCAAATCAGAGTCGAATGCGGCTCACACAATGGCTGCGCAAACAATCGCCTCGAAAAGTCAATATTTAGTAATCAAGGCAACGGTGTGCAGATCGAATTCTTATCGACCGAACCGGCCGCCGTTGATCGGCGATCCGCCGCCGCGGCTTGTCTTAGACCCACTTGAGGTGGGCGAGTGCAGCGCGATAAGCGGATCGTCATAGATCAAACAACGAAATTATCGATAGCTCTGCAGTTGGGGAAAGCGCCGGTTGAGGGGCGATGGATGGAATTCCCAATTTGCCGATATTTTATTGTAAATATGTACAATTTTCTAGTGCAACGTATTTCTGATGGAAAATGCTTCTTTGTTTTTTTCCAAATGCAATATTTGTGTTTGCTTGTTTGTTCAACTATCTGTCCAGCCAAATGTATTACCACACACTTGGCCAACAGTTTGAACAACTTTTCTAATTTATGCCGCTTTTAACTAGAATGTGCTTTGTGTGTGTTGTGTGTGTTTTTCCCCAATCACTCACCTCGAATTTCGAAAAACCGAAAAGTTAATGTTGATTTATGGTTCGCGGAAATTTGTGTACATTCGACGTGCGTTGGCGGTCGGCCGCTGCTCGATGCTCGATGAAGCAATTAAATTAATTACATGAATTTGTTGGATGGCAAAATGAAATATGGATTTTGTGGCGCAAATCGAACGACTCCAGGTGGGGTAAGAAGGTTTTTAAAAAATTTCGTTTGATGACGAGCTGCTCAAAACAGAAACACAACTAATGCAAATGTTCCAAAAGTGCTCTAATTTCGTACAAAGCTATGGTTGATGAAAGTCTAATATGGGATAGTCCAGTCAGCTGCTATCAGTTGCTCCAAAAATGTTTCTGTTCTGGCCTCTGCTACCTTCAAGAGAGGTTAGGTTGATATGGCAGCTGAGAAAGTTAGTGTTCAACATTCAGTGAATCTTTGTTTTTTAGGTAAAGAATATGTCCTCGAGAGGATAACGCTTCTTGGAGAAATAATTGACATGAATATTTTAGTAATTGATTTAATTTATTTTATTTAATAAGCCAATGAACATAAAGAACTTACTGACTTTAGGAAAAAAGAATACACAAATGAGGAAAAGATATTCAACTTAAACTATTCAATAACTAATTTAACAAGGGACTTTGTTGGAAACCGATACATCAAGGTCGGTGATACTATTCAGTTTCGCAAGGGCTCTATTCCTAGCATAGTTTGACCTGGAACAATTCCAAAACTTGAATAATGACCCAGCCTATGAAATACAATTCGTACAGACTTCTTACATAAATTACACGAAAATTCTGTTACAACTTTGGTAGAAATGGTACACAAAACAATGTCCTTACCCAAAGTGCAGCACGGTTGACAGTTCCATTATGCTCTATATTACCCTTCAACGCATCCACCAAAAGATAGTAGTTTCGTTTACAGGGTGAATGTGGTTTCCAACACTCTCCGGACTCTTTCATGAACGTCCGTCCCATTTCATTGCCAGACTTTTGACGTACGTTTTGAACTTTAAATTTGAAAGTAAGCATCTCTGTAAAAAATACTTAGAACAGTTTGAAAGCACCCACCAGAGTTAGTACAACATCCAAACTAATATTACCCCCTAAAAAGGACAAAATCCAACTTCTCTCGACCTGTAAAATGCCAAGTACTTCTGGCTCTATATGTCCGCTGGAACCTATATATTTTGATATTATAAAGTAAAAACTTACTTAAAACTAATTTTAATCTATAACTCATAAAGCAGCCCGACATTTTAGCTTCCCGGTTAAGTGCCCAAGAACATAATTTTTCATGTGGAAATGATCTAAAAACTGAACTTCCCCAGTATGCAATCTATAATTAGTCACAAAGCCAACACCAACAACAACCACTTTGGTATAATTTTTGTCCAACTCGACAAAAACTGATTAGAGACAAAACACTTAAAATTCTTCAGTGTTTGTAATGTTACGATTTCGTTGTAATTTTCATTCCGCTGTGGAAAATTTCAAAAAGTGTGGCACATCAAACGCTGTCGGTCAGTCAGCCCAGCGTCAAAAAGCCCGGCCAGTCAACAGCACAGCGCCCGTCAATGGTTGTGTCAACAGCGTCAAGTGGGTCAGCCGCGTCGCGCAAATCTCAAATGCAACTCGCTGACGTCGGTTGCGATTTACTTGCTTGCCTCGCTTTGATTTGATTTGATTAGGCTGCCGGCCGGCTGAAAAGTTTTAAAGTTTATTTAACACTCGAGTGCGATAATTAATTGCATTAAATTCGTGCTATTGTTTGCCGCTTTCGGCATTGGCCGAATCACTTTGCGCATATTTGCTACTAAAACCGTTGAGTTGGAATACGAAATTATTTTTACAATGAGATAAAACAAAATATGAATTTCTTTTTTCTCGAAATGTGCTCATAACTTCCATTGAACACGATGCATTGTTAAAAAGGTCCTTCTTAGGTAAATGAGATTATTCAGAAACGCTTACTTGTTCTTGTTGTTCAAGAAAGATGATTTGGACTATGCGGCGTTCACTCTTAATATCTATGAACGAGATTCAGTTGATCCTTCTCGCTCTTTTCTGTGTCATTCCACCACAAAAGATTCAATGTTTTAACTGTTTTTAGAGTCTGGTTTGCTGTGGTGGAATCATGTTTCAGTGACACAAATAATAGTAAACAATACTTGACGCAGTGGCGTCCCCAGGATTTCGAGAAGGGGGGGATATGCATAAAAATCGAATTTAAGTTATGACATTTTGAAAACACCTTCTAATAAAGTTACGAAAAACTCAAAAGACCTATTTTAAAAAGCATAACACACCAGCTATGTAAAAAAATACAAAATTTATTAATTGTATGACGTTCTGAAATTTAATTATAATAGAGGTAACCATTTTTCCATATTTTCCATGTTTACGCACAATTCACCGAAAAAATTTAACTGAATTTCTTTCAAATTTCAACAGCTGATGCAGTGTTGGCATGGAGCCTGCGTTTAACTATTTACTACTTTGGTAAATAGTCGATACTTTTGGGAACACTGAAAATAGAACTATTCTGCGAGAACAAATGAAATACTGATGTTTGTATTCATTCATTCTTAACCCATTCGAGACCAATTGCACACCGTGTGTGCAAAAACAGAAATGTGCAATTATCAGTTATTCTGAGTAAACTAGTCGTCGAAATACGATTTTTCTGGAACTAATGAAATCTGTAAAGTACAGGAAAACAAAATTTGGCTTTGGTTTTACTATGTACCAAAATATCGTTTATCGTTTACTTATTTTTTTTAACTTTTTACTACTGTTTAAAAATTTTCTATGCATTATATTTTGTTCTTTATTACTGAAAGCAAAATAACGATTTTATATTATCTAACTATTTTTGAAATAAATGTTTATACATTTTTAAATGATGCATTTTCATTTTACCATTTGCATCCTTTCATTTGCACACATGGTGTTCAATCCGCTCCTCGCAATAAAAATTTTCCGAGGAGCGAGCTGCACACCCGGTGCATTTCTCATTTATGTGAATTCACTAAACATTAAAACATTAAACATTCAAAACATTAAATTGTATATTGTTCTAAGGATTTTTCTGTTTCATTTGATACCCACATTGTTATTCTACAATGCGCTCAATTTTTGAAATAATTCCTTGAAATAAACATATCCTTGAAATTTCAAAGTCCTTTAAAAAAAATCCTGACGTCAGAGAGGAAAACTAAAAACGCAGTTTTGCTACATTTGGCCCCTAGTGTCACAAATAAAGCACTGTTCACTCAAAATTGGTACGCACAAATGAGGTTATATCTCTTGAAAAAGAGCACACGAAAATATTCTATAGCTCAAACAAAAGAGAATTTATTCAGTTATTCAAATGAGGAAACATCAATTTTATGTTTAACTTGAATGTATCAATTTGCGGGCATTTCTCTTGATGCTGTCCATTACTCCTTGAACACCCGATCTAGTGACCTGGACAGCAAACTTGTTCCACTTAATAATCATTGATCCTGCGTTTTTGATAGCACCACCATTTCTGCGGAATTGGTTTTTAACAGTAACCCAATATTTTTCGATTGGGCGTAAATTTGGGCAATTTGGTAGATTGCTATCTCTCGGCTCTACATCGACACTATTGGCTTGATACAAATTCATTGTTGCCTGTGAATAATGAATGCTCGCCAAATCTGGCCACAACTTTACTGAAGAACGATGGTGATCAATAAAAGGCAGTAAAAGTTTCTCCATACTTCGGACGTTATAGCGCTCAAAGCCACATGTGCCCTACTCTTCAGACCACAGCTGCTAATAGCTTGCCAAATCATCACTTTTTTGGCAAATTTATAAATTTTTGTGTACTAATATTTTGAAAGAACATCGCCCCGTTTCTTTAAAGCATAACACTTTTGTCCTGGGAGTTGTTTAAAGTCAAGCTTAACATAGGTTTCATCATCCATTATAACGCACCCATTAAATTTGCTGAAAATGTTGTTATAAAGTTTACGAGCGCGTCTTTTTGCTATTACATTTAGTTTATCTGAGTGATTTAGGAATATAATAGCTCGATAGGATTTCCTGCTTTAACGCGTATTCGCCTAGCTGTCAATAAGCTAGTTCCAAATTTTTTAGCGCAATCATTGTCAGATAAAGCGGTATTCTTCTTAATTGAGGCTAGAACATTTCTTTTTAGTTTTGAGCCATTTTCGTATCTTTTTTTAATTGTTTTTTCTTCCTTTCAAGGCTCAGGGTGTCCTTGAATCGTTTTATAACTCTGAAAGCAGTAGTTTTGAACAACTTTAATATTGTAGCAATTTTTGATCCTGACCATGTCGGATTTTCCACAAATTTGTTCACAATTAATTTCCAAGCAGCAAACTCCTTCGCGAATAAAACTCACTAATAAAAAGCTAGTTCCACAAAATGTTAACCTGATAAAGGTACATTCATTGCCTATTGATACGCACTTACTTTTTTTAATACATTTCAAAAATGACTCTGTAGGGATTGCTGGAGTGCGTACCAATTTTGAGTGAACAGTGCTTTATATAGATTTTTTCGTGTGTTTGGAAATTTTTTGATTTTTGTCGCACGGTGTAACCTTAAAAAGCAGCAGGTATATTGTTTATTTTTGTTTGAGTTATTACGCAAAATTTTACCTCGGTCCGAATTATTAAATGAATATTTATTACTTATTTTATTAGCTTTCTTAATCAGTAAGCCCAAGAACCATATCTTGAATATTATGCAAGTTGTGGCAATTTTTTCAATGCAACTTTTTATTTCATCTGTCTTTTTTTTTAAATGAAGTGTACATAAACAAATATATATATATTATATATATTAAAAAAATGAATTAACAAAATTATGCAATTTATTTTTTCTTTTAAATGTTTTGATGCTCTGATTATGAAAAAATTTGGTTTTTGTTTATTTTACCTCAATGGATAAGTAAAACGGATAATCAAAAATTGTGGGTGGATTACACCCTTGGTTAGTAATGGCGTTATGAAATAGACGATAGTAATGGAGGGTTAAAAATGAACAATAGAAAGAAACAAAAATTTGGCTCCTGGGGACCGTGTTCGAAAAAAATCGTCGTCTCGAATGGGTTAACTTTTCTGCGGGCATCCGGTTCTGGCCAGACCACATCGAACTTTAGATCCACTTTGGTAATGTTGTAGTTAAGCTAGCGAGCTCATATTTCTTGATATCCTCAACTCAGTGGTGGATCCAGGGGGGGGGGGGAACCCCCCGAAATATTTGGATCGACTATAAAACTACATACAAATTAAAAAGCATTTTATAAATATCAAAGAATTACTTTTTAATTATTAATTAATTATTAATTAATTATTACTTTTTACAAATTAAAAAGCATTTTATAAATATTAAAGAATTACTTTTTAACCCCCCGCCCCCCTCGAAATATGTGTATGAATACTGTGGGACAAATAAGCTAAGCAAACAAGAAACAAAAAGCGTTTGAAAACTATTTTAGTACGTCTTACATTGACTTAAACATGAAAATTTAGATTTTTAAGCGTGCTAATTGTTTGACCACCCACTGTACATTCCTGAAGTGAAGGAAGTATTTGTGGTCTTGTCGGGTCGGTTTTTCTTTTCAATTCGATTGGGTGTTTTCTGTTGAAGAAATTGAAGGAAGGGATTGCTATTTTGAGGATCAGGATCAGTTTAAGCAGATCCATAAGTAACGTATTTTACATTTATTATTTTTTTTAATTTTTTTGCTTTACTGTCGAATGTTTTGAATTTCAAAAATTATTAATTGAAGTTGAAACTCGCTGTTTATTCAATTATTCTAGTATATTTTTACCGTTTTACGTAAATAAAATGTAGGCAACCAAAAGAAACCATTGTGTTCGAACTTTCTGGTATATTTATATCCTTAACAACTACACCAAATGTTCAACTATAAGGTTCTAAGTGGGTGCTCACAGAAGAGATAAAGCAAAAAGTAAAAATTGTTCACAATTATATATTGGTACATCGAATTGGATAAATAAATTTATCCACCAAGGGGGGATCTATCCCTCTAATCCCCTCTCCTTTGGACGCCACTGACTTGACGTATGTGTTAGTCGCTGTACGAATGCAAGACTGATGCTAGTTCAGAAAGCTCGAACGAAAAAGGAGCGTTTCACTTTTTTAACCTTAAAAAATAGCTTTTGACAATGCATGATGATTGTTGACTTAACTTAGTTACTTACGGAAAAGGCAATTGACCAGAGATTAAATCAATTAAAGGCGAACATTAACATTTTCTTTCATAAACTTTTTGGTATCTGGCAGCTCACTTCAATCGCAGACCTACAGAACGTCTTTCTACTGTCAAACTTTTGATTGCGATCTTCACTCTTGCATGGTTCCAAAAGTTCCATTATATCATTTAACTGTTGCAGTGAACGCTCCAACCGAACAAGTACCAGTTTGTGGGCGTTTTTCTTGGCGGCTTGGATGGAGAGCGTTCACAAATCATGTAACGACACTTGCCGCACAACAAGGAAAACACAAATCCTCCCGATACAGCGGCAGCATCCACTGCAGCTGCACGACGACGAAGCGCAGCCAACTCACAACTTGTTAGACAGAGTAGCAAACACAGGAACCCACTCTAACCCAGCGCACATGAAGCGGGCATTCGATAACGGCAACGACAACGACAACACCAACACAAATCCTTCGATATCCTGCGAAACCAACGAATAACGTACGACCAGGCGTAGGAGCTTGCTCGGCGTGTACGTGACTGGCGAGGTGGGTTGTGTAAATTCCTGTGCACTTTATTTACTCGCACACACACACATACACACACAGCCATTCAGATGGCTGAACGGGGAGATGGAATGGTAGCTCGGTGTATACGGCAGCATGTAACGATTAAGCAGCATTTGCGGGTGCTGTGGGTTGTGGCATTAAGAGCAGTCGGCGAGCCGCGTCGGCAGTGGCGGCGTGCACGGACAGGTTGAAGCAGCAGACACAGTGGGCCCGGCTGCTGTGTCGGGAGCAAACCGGAGCAGCGCGCACGAGAGGAGTGTTATCCGTGTGATGGAGCGCGCCTGCGCTGACTTTCTTTTTACTTTTGAAAAGGATTCCATTCGGTGCTTTCTTGCCTCAATTTGCTGTTGGTGGAAGTTGCAAGAAGGTTTGCGAAAAAGCGATTACTTGGATTAAGGGGGGAGTACACTTTGATTTTTCAAAAAAATGTATTTTTTTTTTTTTGGCTTAAAATGTTCCTTGGGATGTATACTTTAATTTAGAAAAGACTCCAAGTCCGCCAGAATATTCCTTACCGCTTTACGAAGCGATTTCCTAAAACATGTACCGGCGCGCTGAGAGAGCATTTTATCTTTAAACGCGTTTATCTCGAAACGGGGCTTTTCAAACTGGCGTGGGAAATAACTCTAACCAGTTATTATTAAATTTGGATATCGCCTAGGTTTTCTTGTTTAGAATTAAATTCTGCTTAGAAATACGTATCCACATTTTCGATTTTGTCAAAAATGGATTTTTAATCCACGATTTTGTAAGCATTTTTAGGGTTAAAAAATGGACTTTTTTTCCTAAGGCCACAACTTTTGAAAACAATTAATTTAAAAAAAATCGGAATACGTATTTCTAACCCGAATTTCATTACTTATCAGGATTTTGTTCGATTTATGTTCCAGGATCACATGGGAAGGAGTATTTTCTCACGCCGTTTTCCGACTTCCGCGCGAGGACGCCCGCGCGACCTGGTGCACCGGCCACGGGGGGACGCCAATCGAGTTCAAAAAAATACAAATTGTAGTTCGAAGGATGAGTAATAAATGGGTTATAACATATTTGCCCTCCCTGAGTGTTTTATTGCTTAAAAAAATTAACGAAAATGCCTTACTTTTTGGACGTTCAAAGTGTACTCCCCCCTTAAACGTGAAGCACAATAATCACAAACATGCAAAAAATCTGTAAAAGTTAGTCAGTCAGTCAACTGATTGAATGCCTTGCATGTTTTTGAGACGAATGCTCAAGTCAACGTGAAGTTCGAGCACAGTAAATCCTATTGCAATAAACACTTCAACGAAAGTATAAACCAACAGAAAAGGACCGAACTAAAAAACTGCTACAAGTCTCTTCGCCATGGCACTGGGCAACTAAGTTAACCCTTTCGACCCCAAATTTGCCTTCACCTATTTTGTATCTTACAGCAAAAGCTACCATTGATTTATGGGTCTAATTTTTTATTAAATTAATATTTTAAGAAATGAATTCAAGGCAAATTACAATAATATCCAATAATTTGCAGAGACATCAGGGAAAGTTTGTGTTCTAATTGAAGTCTACGAATTGGGAGCGTTTGATCAAAACCCTGTTGTTTCTTTAATAATGGTTAAATAAAATCAAAAAGTGATAATTTTGTATTTTTCAATAAATATTAAATAATTTTTCTGTAATTAAAATATATTGATACAAAATTTATTTAACCAGTTGTAAGCTAAAATTGTTTCCCGTTTCAAACCAAAGAACGAACCTGAGACCTAACGAACGAACGTTTCAAACCAACAACCGAACCTAAGACCTAAACATTTTTGTCATCACGATCTGGGATATTGATTTGTAATGACAAATGAGTTGTCGTTTTGCAGAGTGAAACTTGTTGCGCGTTAACCCCACTCAAATTTTCCAGAGCCAGGACCAACATGTGACATTGAATTGAAATGGAAAGTGGTCGTAGAACGCAATAGTTTCGATAAATTGCGCATTGCCACATATGAAGTTATCTTTCATCATCTCCGAGCACCTTTCAGCATACAAGCAATCTCCATTGTTTCGAGCTTTTTCTGCCCGAAAACCGCATCAACCACTCAGCGTAATTAGCAAAAATTCCACTCGAAAACCTCTAATTGATTTAACTGATACAGCTGGAGGAGCAGCACTCAAAACTCAGTAACCGCAGATATTATGTTATAGTTAGAAATGGAACAATAGCTCGGTCGCGGCGGCGGGTGCCGGGCCGGCGGTATCGGCGTCGGTATCTCTCCAGCTGGCATTGACGCGCATCGGATGTGTTGCGAGGTGTGTTAAAGTCGTCGAATCGCGCACAACACACGGGACAACCGAAATCAGCGGCTACATCATCATCACCAACACCAACAGCAACACCATCACCATCATCAAACGTCGACAGGCGGCAAGCGCGCCGAATCATCGTCGCATTCGCAGCGACACAGCTTGAACAATGCGCCGAACAAGATATCGATTTGTAAATTTACGCGATAAGAGCCGTGAGACAAGTAATGTGCCGCTGAGCAGCGAGCTGGCGGGTCGCCCAATGCAGCCGGCCGTGGCAAGGCGCTGACAGGCGACATATTGAAGATGTCGTGGCGTGCGGCAATGAGTGGTTGGAAATCGCAGCGGAGACAGGTGCAGGCAATACTGTTATAGTTGGCGGTGATAAGCGGTGTGATTTGGAAAATAGAAATAAGTAACAATTTTCTTGTATCTGCACCGGAAAGCGAAAAAAATGAAACGCAGCCCGTAGATCGTTGCGGAGCCTTTGTTGGTGCCGCCAAACATTGTTGACGAAAATGTACTCGTTGCCGCTTATCAGACGACTCCAACATCGGAGTCGGCGCAGATAAAGGCCCCTGCGGAGGTGGGGCGACATTGTTGCGCCGATGTTTGACAAATCCTTTATTAAGTTTTTAATTAAAACTTGTTTGAGCGCTCGTCAGTCGCTAAGCGGCGGCGGCGTGCGGGCAGGCAGCAGCCTAAGTTGGAACGAGTTGAGACAGCTTAGTGAATATTTTGAGAACAGCAAATGAGCTCTTTATCTGGGATTGTTTGTGACCTTCTGTTGTCTTTATTTGGTATTTTTCAACTCTAAGCTTTTGCCACCGCGAAGCGTTTGACATTTCTTAGGATCAAACCCTTTCGAGGAAATTACTAATGGTCGTTGTAGAAGTTAAAGATAAATTTTAGCAACTCATAGTTTCGATCAGTGTTCTTCTTTCTGGTCTTCTGCTTCAAACATCTTTTCCAACGTAAACTCTCGTCGCTGTTGTCGCATTTCCATTGGAAAAAGCGTATTTATAAGATTATACAATCCAAACCCACACAACGGGCACCCAGCAACGAGCATCAATGTCTACGTTGCACCTTTTCACTGTGAAACTGCCAAACCGGAAACGTCAACTTGACATTTTCCAGCGGAAGTGCCACAATGACGTCCTTCGGTCCTTTGTGCGATCTGCTCGCCGCCAACGAGCAACAACTCACCCCGGGTGGCGGGTACCGAGGCAGCGCAGCTTACGAGTATTATGCGCGTAATCAACAATGAAAATCAGAAATCAAAAACTTAATGAATGTCCTTTTGTCGCCAAATAAGCCTGGTGACAGCCCACCGTGCACCGTCCGCCAGGTTACGCGCCGTGCGTTGACGATAATGATGCTGGAAGCGTTGCGCTCTGGTGGTGGTGGCAATGAAGATGTCGTTGATGGGACACTTAAAAAAATGGCACAACAACAAAAAATGCCACCCAAGCGAAATTCCGTTCAGTTCGTTTTTCACAAGGCGAAAGCGACAGGCACATCAAAATGTTGCATACACCGTCGCAACGACGAGTCGCTGGCAAATATGGTTTGGAAAATGTGAGTGAACCGACGAATATGAAAAAGTTAAATTTTGCTGAAACTTTAATAAATTTATCGATTTTCTGCGAGAGCTTCTGTGAAATTGGTCGACGCTGTTGGCGGTGCCGCGTCGCGTCGCGCCGCCAAAACACTCGACGGGTGGGCGGCAAGTTTGAAATATAACGGTGCAATAAAGCACGCATCGGTATGTGGAATGTTTGCGTGGCTGTGTGTGTGTGTGTGTGAATGCGAAAGTTTGTTGAAAGTGTGACGTATGCGTGTTGCCTAAGAGGTAAGCTGAATTTTTTCTTCCTTGAGTTGGGATATTTACTGGAGTGTGGATCCTGTGAAGCTCCTCGTTCAGGTTTATATAAGGTTGGTAAGAAATATTTACTTTAATTTGAAATTGCTGGCATGTAACGCGATTTTTTGGAGTATTTTTATTTGCCACTAATGCCTGCAGTGGCGAGATCAATGCAAGCGGCACTGATCGTAGTTATTGGAGAAAAAGACAAGCCGAATGAATGTCTTTAAGTTTCTTAAGTCTTTCTTCTTCAATGTGTTGAAAATATTTTATTTTAAAATAAAAAAAATATTATAAATACCTATAAATAAAATAAATCTATAAATAAAAAATAAATAAAATTATTATCTATCGCCATAAATCTTTGGGTCAAGAGTGGTTCTGAGCTCCGCTTCTTACCAATAGAACCACTTTGTCTTTCTACTCGTATGTTGTCCTGTTTCATTATAATATCTTCGGCCTGTTTCACATGGGCGTCGATTGCGCGCAAAGTTGACTGTGCTGACTGGGTCGCATTATAAAAATGTACAATGAAGTTCGAACGAAAAGGTTACTCGATGGCGCAAATCAATGGACAACAGCGAAGCTCCATTAATATTAGACGAAAACCCAATATTGTACGCAGTTCCAAAAGCTACCAGTAACTCAATACTTTTCTATAAGAATCGAATTCAGAGCAAACAAACACCACTGTAGAAGGATCACTGAAAAAATGCAGTCGATTGTTGAGCGGCAAAAGTGACTTTGCTTCATTAGAACACTAACAATAACACTAACTTATCGCACAGCACCGATCTCGAGCCGTCAACATATCTATTATAGATTTTGTAGACCTTTTTCAAAGCAAATCTTTGAGAGCTACTGAGCCGCTTCTATTTGAAAGCAACTCTGAACACAATTTTTTAGAAATATGTCATAAAGACTGCGAAACAAGAAACATATGAAATGATATGCAAAGGATTGGAACCTATAGCTGTGTCGATACCTCCAAATACTTAAGCCATGTTCATGCCCACAACACAATTTATAAAAATGTTGGTTAGGATTTAGTAAACTGCTGTGACAGGAAAATCATCTACTGACTAAAAAAGAATTGTGTATGCTTATTAAAGCGTTTTGTAAAACGTGCATAAAAAAGTTGGTTTTTTGAGAAGTGGCATTTGAAAAAGTTTTAGTTTTACTAATTTACGAAGCTAATTTAACAGAACTTAAATAAATATTTAATATGTATGAAGATACAGGTTAATGAAGCATGTGAAGAGTAGCCATTTAGTATACTTATGTCTGAGCTAAAGGACCGTAAAACATGTCTCCATGTTCTTACGTTACCTTTTACTTACCGATGGCAGTCTCGGCCAGCGTTGGCAGATACCTGAAATGACTTTCTCCTAAATTTGCAAAAAATACTGAAATTTCCTGTTAAAAGTAAAAAAAATTTCCTGATATTTTTTTGTATAATTTACGTAATTTTAAAGGAATTAAACTTCTCATAAAAAAAATTTTAAATTTATACATGTAATTTTTTTTTTAATGTAGCCTTTTTTTGTTGATCTTCGGCTCAGCAACAAAAACATAACAAAAACAAAAAACAACAAACACTGTGCCATTTTTG
Organism: Melieria omissa; assembly: GCA_963971225.1. Taxonomy (NCBI): domain Eukaryota; kingdom Metazoa; phylum Arthropoda; class Insecta; order Diptera; family Ulidiidae; genus Melieria; species Melieria omissa. Next base: position 4,359,580 of record OZ020269.1, on the reverse strand, counting down.
GCGGCATTTCATTGTGACAGCAATAACTAAGAACGAGATAGAACGAGCTTACATTTTGTAAGCTTATACATTTTTAATACAATAGGGTGCTTTGACTCTTAAAATAGTTGTCAAAATATGGTTTGCTGCCAGTGTTCCCAATACATCATACTTCGTTATTCAAAAATCTCCCAAAAATCCACTAAGGATCCGAAAAATTCCCTAACGTAAAATATAAATCTTCTAAACTTTAAACAATTCTTCCTCCTAAAAATTCTCCTAAAAGGCCCAGAATCTTCTAAATCTAGGAAATCTCTTGATCTGTCAACACTGGTCTCGGCCAACTTCGAACTTCGGTGAGACCATTAAACCCTATAGCCTGATTCAATGTAAAGAATAATTAAGGAAACCAACAAAAAACCCACAAACCCACAATTACTTTGTGTACCTTCTGGTCTGGTATTTTGAAAACTTCAAGAGAGATGTGTTCCCCTTACACGTATGTTCATTACATAATTTATGAAAACAGAGCCTTCCTTCACAGGATATCTGACTTTTAATATGTCGAAATCGTTTCAAGTCAGCCCTCGTCATAGTTTCGTATTCATTTCTTTATCTGACATGTGGCTCTGATGACGATAGATTTTTTTAGGATAAAGAGCAATGATTCCTACGCCCCCCGGCGGCGCTCCCCAGCATCCCTGACGCCAATGTCGTAGTTTGCTGCCGCGTAAAAATCCATTTTAATTATGCAAAATTAAAAGGAATAAACGCCGAAGCAGCGAAGCACTAATAAAACTGTCTTTGTTGGAAGTTTCAAAGTAAAGTATTCAGTTTTAATGCTTCCACTTAATGCTGGTACTTAATTCCTTTCCTGTTCCTGGCCACGGCCGCTCGTTGCGTCGCGCTCGCGCTCGCGTCGGCGCCTTCCCAGTTAAGCATCCAAACCAAAAACGCCAGTCGAGAGCGTTTCCACACAAATGAATCGGTGGGTTTAAGCGCGTTGCAGTCGAAACGGAGAGCGCGAAAGCGGAGCAGATAAAAGTAGCGGCGAAGCAAGGAGGGAGGCGGAACGCCGCAACATCAACACATAAAATTATCACAAAAACCACTTAAGATAAACGAAATAAATTGCAAAATAAATGGAAACTGGAGGCGAACCAGGCGGATGAAAACAGCAGCAACAACAACAACCGTAACCAGTATAACCAAAATACCAACCACAACAGCGGAACAGCATTTCGGCGGCTGCCAAGCCCAACTGAAGTCACCCCCACTCCCCATGCCACCTCCTCACCCACCCCCGACGTCTTCACCATCGTCTGTAACGAGGCAATGGTGGCGCAGTTTATTTTGGCACCGAAATTGTAGCAAAAATCTGCAGCAGGCGAATTCAGTGCCGCTAATAACAACAACAACAGCAACAAACTGAACAGCGGAGCCAAGGAGATAAACGCTGCCCAAACCACGCTTGGCTCCATGCCCGACACGAGTCAATGTAGCCAACGAGCAACAACAACACGACAACAAAAAAAGCAAAAGCAGCCCAGCTAAGCCAATCAGCACGCAGCGAAGGCGGAGTCATGGCAAACAGGTTTTTCACGGTTTTTTTTCGCCTTCTCGCATTGTTGTTGCTGCTGTTGTACGTTTTTGCATTGCTCTAATTTTTTATGCGCTCGGCCGGGTACCCGGAGTGGGTTATCGTTATCTCACTCTGTCGCTCTTAAGCGGCTCGCCGACGCGCGGCGCTAAGCGAGCACTCTCTCGCCCAGCAGCGGCAGCACCGTCAGCCGCACTGGAGCGCGGCGGGTGGGCGTGGGGGCCCAGTGAGCGTGCGGCCGCGTGTGTGTGTGTGTGTGCGAGCGTTTGTGTTGGTGCGTAGTGGGAGGGGGATAAGGCAGGAAGAAGCGATAAAAATAAAACGTGGCTGTGATAATCTGCGCCAATACAAAGCGGCTACGAGCGCCGGCAGACGAATGAGCATACGAACGGCGCGTACGAAGCGAACGAACGTGGGGTGGGCGCTGCTCGGTGGGGGCGATGAGTAGAAGCGATGGTGGATTTAATTAATTGGAGGTACCAGCGCGCACAGCACACAGACTGCGTTGAATGACACAAGTCGAGAGAGAGATAGAGAACGAGAGGCGACGAGAGCGTTTTGCTGGCGGAGCGAGAGCGTGGGGATTTTCAGTGGGAGAGTCGAAGGGACCATTCAATATTGGAGATATTATTAAACAATTTCCTTTTGTTTTTAAGTATAAATTATGGAATTAAAAGGAAATTTATAAATAAGTAGTCGAAATATTTTTGGATCGGATTTTGTGTGTCGTCGGTTTTGATGAAGTTCGTAAAAATACTCATGGTAACTGTCAACCTAGTTGCTTCATTGCTTTGGACAGGGAAGTCTCGTTGAAAACTTCATAAAACAAAGAATGCAAGGAAGCAATTTTTGTTTTACCGACGAAAGGGTCCTAGTAAAAAATTCCAATAAAAAATTTAAATGCAAAAAATTGAAAATTCGAAGTCAACGAGTTTTTTCTTTGAAAAAACGAAGAAGAAATAAAAACTTCAATTACTGATTAGTAGAATTGTAGAATGTTAAAAGCATTAACCTTAGAACCGTCCACTAGTTGTTTGCATTCACCAATAAGATTTATATATATTACATATATGGTATTTACATGATTTATCAAATACTAATTCAAAATATAAAGAATGTATTTGTAAAATTACGCTTGGGAGTTTAGATACTCAAATTTGAAATTGCATTGAAAAATGTACTGTTGAACCATTGGACGGTTGAACCATTTCTTTTGATGGAAACTCTAATATTTCCACTTTCAAATACTGAAATTCCATGTATTAAGGAGAAATTGTCGAAGGCTTCTCGAGTGACGTTCATTATTTTTCATTAGCGAATCAAGATCTTTGCCTTTTTTGTCAGATTCTATAAGCTTTTTTCATACCAAACTCGAGGTGTGTCCTGACTTTCAGATTTTTCCGTTTAATGTGAATCACTGTGCGCGAACTCAGTTCTTGGATACTGCGACAGAATTGACCGCAATATACTTATCGGTGCCCATTAACGCTAATTCGTCTTCATACTTTTTTAGGACTGCGAGTTCCTTTTTCTGAAAGAAGAAATCACATAAGCAGATTTACTGTGAACAAATCATTAAACAGGACCTTACGAATTCTGAAAGAGGGAATTATCAAAGATGGTCTTATGAGCACTAAGGAATGAAAACATTCGATTTCGAACAATTCAAGTCGCTTTTCAGGGTTGCGAGCTTTGTATGAAAAAAATTAAATAATATATTGTTAGAAATATTTTGGGTATTTAAAAGACCACATCTAGAAGTTCCCATGTTATCGACAATATTTAATTTAACACGTTCATGCCGGGGCCGATTTTCATTGTCTTTGCTGTGAGGTGGCGCTGAAATTTATGGTGTGCCTCATCTAGCTTTCATTAAATGTTTTTAATGAAAATACGTTAAATTTTCATTATTTTAATTTTCAGCGTCTAATAGCACAATCGAATGCGTACCACCGGCGGTACGCGTCACCCGATTTGACAATCTAGTGCGGGCCACCGGCGATACGCGTCGCCCGATGAGACAATCTAGTGCGGGCCACCGGTGGCCCGCGCCGGCGTGAACGTGTTAAATTATAAAGTAGCTCCAAATAAACGATTCCCTTACCTACACACAGCGGAACTCCACCAACCGACAAGAAGTGTTAAAACCGATAGTAAAATATTGTCAGTGTTGTAAATGGTCCAATTCTGTACACTTGATAAATTCACCATATTGACTATTTGTCAAGTTTTTATTATTTGTCAAGAATTGGCATTCTATTACTAAAAATAAAAGCTCTTTCCTTGATAAATTGTCAAAAGTGTAAATGCTGTTGTCAAAGCTTACAGATTGAAATTTTCCTATTGCAAATGGAAGAATTGAGCATGTTAACACTTTTAGCGGTTGAGGAGGATAGAAGAGAAAAAACAGAAGCAGAAGAAAACAAACAAATTGCCTTCGTTGAGCGAAGACGAATTCATGAATAATTTTCGGCAGACTCGATCCTTGTCGCATCGATTAGTTGAGGACTTGGCGCCACATGACACACAGAGAACATCGCTATCTTTGCCCATACGCGTTCTGGCGGCATTGCATTTTTTGGACATGGTTCCTACCAAAAATGCGTTGGTTAAAACTGTTATTTGTCTATGCGCCAATCATCTGTCTCACAAAATTGTAAGAATTGATAATAAAAACTTTAAAATATTTTCAAAAATTACTTTTCTTCCAATTTTTTATTTGTCTTATTTTTTGACAATCTGACAGCTATCGCATATTCACCTTATGTTGAATTAACTGAGCTTTTATTTTATCAATGTTGCATCAGAAGCCAACAAAGCTTTTGCTTGATAAACATCTTGACAAAATAACTTGATAAAAAAATTGTCAAGAATACACAGAATCAGGCTGTTAGTATCCCTTCGAAGCTTCAAAACCACGAAGCTCCAATAAGGGATAAAACGCCCCCAGCACCTCGTTCCGTCCCTCGCTACAACACACACACACACATTATATGTACTTCAGATATGTACGAACCACATAGGCCAACACCCCACCACCTGCGTAGCGTTTGCACATAGTCGAAGCATACATAAGCCAACCGTTCGCTGGCCCAACAGCACATAGTTAGTATATAAGACGCTTATGTGCACTCACGCCGACAGACGAGCGCGGCGTCCTTTGTGTCGGTTGGTTAAATCCTTGGTGCGGCACCTAATCGCATGTAATGCGCGCGCATAATCTGCTCTCTTATCTGCGCGGCGACGAGCCGACATTGGGCCACAGTCGCAACAAGGACAAGAATAGCGTCGGAGCGCGCCAGCAGCACATGCCCCAAGCCCGCGCACACCTACACCGACACACTCACACAGGCGCACGCCAAAAGCCCATATCCCAAAGGTGCCAAAAAAGTGCAAGCCAACAGCGCCCGGAGAGTGGGTGTTGCTCAGCGCGTATCCGAAACAGAAGCCGAAAATTCACAACTACACCGCTTGAGTCGAACGCCGAAACCAGCACCAACACCAACACCGTCGGCACCAGCACCGACACTCGCCTGCGCTGGCTCTTTCGCACTCGCACAGCGCAGAGGGTGGTGCAGTTGCGCCCACTGGATAGCCGATGCGGCTTTAACCCCAGCCACAGCCACGCGCACCCATTCCCTTTGCCGGGAATATTAAATTAAATCCACGCATGTGGGCCGCAGAGCGCTGGACGGTGCGGTCCGGTCCGGTGCGGAGGGATGAAGAGCGCAGTTGCACTGGCGCGCCGAAGAACAGGTTACTGGCATTGCGTCGCATTGGCGGTGAGCTACTCGGTGGATGTGCCAGTACATGGCCCTACGGCACGGCGCATGTCGTCTCCCTTATCGGCGTTGCGCTCTTTCGCTCTCGGCACTCACACACTCGCAGCTAGATTGGCGGAGAGAATCACTTTTTAAGGCACACAAAAAGCCGGTCTCCAACGATTGCGACACTCACCGCGAGTTTACAAAAGCATTGATGAAGCAAATAATAAAATTTTATAATTAAGTGTAATAAACATCGATAAAGCAAAATACATAAATTAACTTATAATAATAAAAATTATGATCCTTTCTTGCAATAAACAATTTGCGTTTTGTTTTGTTTGACATCTGTTTGCATATTTTACTAATAGATTCGATTGTATATGGAAAGACAGGTCCGTGACTTTGGTTTAAATAAGTGGCAGATTCATTCAAATGAGGTCTCCATAATTTTTGAAAACGCTTTCAAATCAATTATAATTCCAGAATTAGTGACAGCCACCTTAACCCGTTCGCTATTTTATTGCCATTTGGCAACATGCTACTTTGTGGACGTCTGATACCTATATGTTGTTGGTTCTTAGAAAAGTTTGGAGTTAAAGGAATAATACCAAATTAATAAACTGAATATTTAAAATTAAAAGAGAGAAATATACACGTTTTTTAATGTTATATCTTGACAAAGTGAAAAAAGAACAAGCAGAAAAATTTAAGAGAATTTTTTCAATTTTCAATTTAGTTTATACTCCAATTCAGATATATTTTTAAAATAATGTTTGCTGATGTAAATGAAGAAATATTAATTGTAGTTATTATTATTATTGTAGTTATGCTTAAAAACTTGTATGTTTAAGTAATGATTACAGCCTCACAACACTATAAACAATAGGGTTCATCAATAGCAAAAATTAAACAAATTTTTATTGAATTTTGTTGATGAAATAAACTTAAGGGGGTCCTCCAGTACAAACGGTGTTTTTTAAAGCTTTTTTTGTGATTTTTTTTTTCAGAAACTGCAAATGATAATGAGATAATTCTTCGTATATTTATTCTTTACGTATTGAATTATAAAAAAAATTTGTTTCCATGTGCTACCGCGAACACTGTTGGGGTCCGCCAGCTGAGTGCCGGCCATGTTTTTTTTCTAAGGGTGCGTTTGCGCCACCCTAACTTTGTCCCTGTTCGTCTGAAATGTAATCCAAAAATTTAATGAACTCGATCTGATCAAAATTGTGTGTTTTTTTTCGAAATTCGCCCTTTTTTTGCTCTAAAAACTCTCCCCAAAAATCGGCTAGTCAATGGAGCGCAATCTCCGTAGGTTAACCTGTGGAGCAAAACATTTTGAATACAGGAAAACAAGAATCAAGTGAATCGGTCAATTAGTTTCGACGGAATCATGGCGCAATGGTCAAAAAATGTGTTTTCGAGAAAAACGCGTTTAAAGTTTTAAAAACGTATTACCGCGTAGTGAACGAGACGGATTTGAGGCTCTGTATCTCAGAAGCGTTTACGAATTCGACAAAATCCGTTCGTATACTTTGTTTTTTATATGAAATAAAAAAAATCGATTCGATTTCAAAATTTAAAACTAGAGGACCCCTTTAAACAAGCATAAACATAACAACAGAGAAGACTTGAACGAAAAATTCAAAATTTTAACTTTAACAAGTAAACATCTGCTACGAAAGGGTTAAGAAGACATGGATAAAGTGACGGCAAGGAACGAAGGTAGAGAAAAGACTCAACTTTGTAAAACTTTGCAGCTACCATAGTGAAGACGAGCAGGAAGGACAGATTCTTAGTAAAGAATATTAATATTTGTAAATTCTTCACTACTTCTCCAGTCTGTCCACCTATGGGTGGAAACCTCTGGGGTGCCTCTTTTTTGATGTCTGAAATTACCTCAACCAAGTCTAATATTAGAGACTTGGACTACGTTAATTTCACACATCAAATTTCCTTGAGTAAAACACTTCACAAAATTACATTGTTGGAAAATCTCGAAGATATGGAATTTATCGACAACTTTTATTTAATTTTTGCTACTAAAAAGAAATGAACATGCGATAAAAACAGGTTTCTGAAATCGGTCACTTTTCCTATCCCACTCAATTCAAATGGAAATTATTCAATTCAACAAAATTCTTACTCCCTCACCACAACATATCGTTGCAACACTTTTTTTACTCAAATTCACATAAAACTGTGGTCACATTTCATGTTTCAGAGCTTCAGCAATCAGTCAGCCATTTCGAAGATTTCACTTAAAACCATTGGGTTAGCATCGAGTGCCCCCAGGACCGATCCGGTCCTACAGCACCGATTTCAAGCCGGACGCGCCGGAAGCCATAATCCGCGGCTAGATGCGACTGGGGCTTTGGAGACGAATTAAAATGCCAACTGCGAAACCTCCAGCAGAGAGCGTTCGCTCTCAATTTTCTCTCCGTACGAATACATAACGAGCGGCTGAGAGCAACGCCACCAACACCTCGACACCGCAGAGCGTCGCCGAGTCGCTGAGCAAAATTTGGAAACGGCCGAGAGCACAGCGTGGAATCAGTTGTGCGACAACTGACGGTGTGAAAGGATGTTGTTATGTTGCTCATTTTTACACACGAATTTTAGTCAGCAGCAACATCGACACTCGAACTAAACAAACAAAACAGCGCAATGCGGCGACACTCAACCGAGCGCCGAGATAAATAGTGAAGAAGCAGTAACAGCGGCAGCGAAGAATTGGCCATAGATGAATTGACAATTGCGGCCGCATTAGAAATCAGTAAAGTTGAAACAACAATAACGACGCTAATAAGAACACCAGAGCAGGGAGTGCTGGGTGCAAGGGCGCGCGGCAGATATGGCGGGGCGCGCGACAGGCGGAAACGGCAATGCGGCGACGACCATATTGACAGCTTATCATGGAGGCAATTGACATTGCATGTTGACAGTCAGTCGTCGAATGGCGCCCGATCAAGTGTGAAGTGTGTTGCGTGCAGTACGGACGGCGGAGCTACAGCTAAGTCCACGGCACACCGACTGACTGCTGGGACGCGGTGCGACGATATCCAGTGCAGCGACAGCGACAGTGGTTGACAAGTGAAGTGAAGGATAATCGCGCTACGAGGAGCAGTCGAGGGCGCAGGTTGTGTCGGCGACCATCAGACCCTTGCGACAGACTTTGCGCGAATATTCCGAAGAACGGTGTGTGTTTTGTTCGTGGAAACGGTATAAGTGGCATTACAAAAACAATTGTAACCATAAAAAGTGGTATTTGCGAGTTAAAAAAAAAAACAAGAAGCAAATTTGTAGAACCGAAGGCAGCAACAGGAGTCGCACCAGTTTTTATCACACTTCAAGCTGTATTAGCCGGAGGCTCGTTAGTCGCGTTAGTTACGCCTTTCAGTCGCGCTGGTCACGCTGCTTTCGCGCACAAACACACACACACACACCAACACACGCGCGCACATCCTGGCCCAGCCACAGCAACTGCACTCACTCGCAGCCAGAACTGGGCGCGCGCTAATGACGTCGCGTCGCCGGCAGCAGCCAAGCGGCCAGCCAAGTGCGTTTAAGTGATTACGCGATAATTTCCATATCCGCGTGTGTCTAATTGCTAAACAAACACACAAACCAACAAAAACAAAGCCAAATCAAATTCAATCAAACGACAAACAACACAACAAAGCAACAGAAAACAAAAGGCAGCGCTTCGCAAAAACGAAATATTGTTATGAACAAATTAAGCCACGTTAATAGTGGCACATCTCACACTTGCACTGCATGTCGCAGTCGCTTTGCGCCAATTCAATTCAGCGCGACTCAGCACCGTTCAGCGGCATTCAGCGCTGCTGCAAGGGCGCCGCGTGGCAACACCGAACACGTACTTGTTCCGCGCCAAACAAATTAGCATTTAACGGTTTTAAATTTGACATTTAACGGCTGTAATTCAATTAGAAAAATATCACCCGTTCAAATCCCACTGCGAAGGCAACGTGAAAAATTTAAGAAAGAAACAACAATTTACACGTGCATAAATATTGTGAAATACGCCGAACATTTCAGAGTATGGATTTTCAAAGTGCAATGGAGACGTTTGCCGAGGCGTGGGTGGCCGCCAACGCCGGTCCACAGGTGAGTTTCGAGTGCCCAAATGAAATATTGAAATTTTTTGAAATACATATTTAGTTATTTCTCTGGAATTCTCGCTTTAGAAGACCAGAGTTTCCTCCAAGCCTACAATTTTTCTTTGCCAAAAGTTTAAAGGTGGTATAGAATTTTTTCTTAATTTGAGCACTGCCGCTCGTCCTTCTCTAAGTAGGAACCACTCACAATTTGTTATTTACATCCACAAATTGTTAAAGGAATAAATCAGAGATATATTTCTTAAATGAACCACCTTTAAGAGAAATAAAGCCTAACTGTGAAACCTAAATTGGAGCGTTAGCGGCAAGCAACTGTCAGAATTGCTTCATGCCCATACAAATTGTATGAGCTATTCGAATTTCCGATTTTGACAAGGCGTTAGCAGTTGAAGTTGGCTGCGACAAACAAAAACGCCTGTGATTTATATTTGATTTGATTTAAATTGTGAGGAATTTATTCAAATAAGAGCTAAGTTGTGCAAAATAATAATAATTTGTTGGTTTTTTGGCCACTAAACAGATATTTTTTTGACATTTGTTTTCATTTCATGATTTTGACAATCCCAACGCAACGCTTCAATTTCGGTATGCCGCACTGAGCGAGAGCGTTGCGTCAGAAAACGCAACGCTCAACGCTCCAGTAAGGAATGCACTGTGGAAGCATTGTTTTGATGCAAGGAGAGAATTTGTCTTTTTAATATGGCATTAAACTTGGACCATTATTCGGTTAAAAGAATCAAAGAATAAATTTCTAAAAAGTATTGTTGATTTCGGAAAAAGAATTTTATAATTTTTGTCTGAACCCATTTTCATTTTCTCCATCACGACTGTGACCCGTTGTGGTTGACCACTTTCATGGCCACTGTCCAAAGTGAATATCTCATAGTCCAGTTCCGTGTGCGACTCCCAGCAAATGGAGTCAAGAATCGAATTTGTGCAATGGAAATTTTCCATCCATGGGCGTCAGGTTTATTTGCTTAGCTTTAATTCTGGCGCCTCGACAAACGATTCCACGAAACGCTCAACACGCCGTCGGTATGACTAAGGCGGAGACAAACAAAATCGAAGCATTCTCCATGCTGGCTCATCCATGCCGCCTGGCCCACCAACAAACGCCTGCATTATTTCAGTCTTGTTGTAGTTGTAATAACTTATTTTATTTGCAGTATTGTTTGCGCAGCAATATCGGCAACGCACACACTCGCTGCCACGCCGACCGCCAGCGCGGATCAAGCACTAAATCCGCGCAAACAGTCGAGTGCGGCCGCAGCGCCTCCTCGCTCTTCGGTGGCGGTTGCGCCCTGAGCAAATAGAGCCGCAAAAGTGAAACGCGACCGAAAAGCAAAAGCAGGCTTTCGGCTGCTCTATTAGCACAGATTACGATAATCCTTATCAGATACGTGCAGATAAACAGTGCGCCGCCAGATACAAATACAGAGCGCGACAATCTTTTATTTATTGTTGTGCTTGTTGTTGTTGTTGTTGACAGTGGTGGTACTGTTTTGTTTGCCGATGCGGCATGAAAAATTGCGCTAATGAATTAAAGTGCTAATACAACAACAACAAGAACAATAATAACAACAACAACAGCAGCAGCAGCTATAATACGAAATATTTACAATAGTTGCGACAGCAATAACAACAACAGAACCCGCCCGCTAAAAGGGATAACAATTTGTTTGACAAAAAATTTAGTCATACAAAAAAATGATCACAACAACAACATCAACAACAACGACAATGACAATAAAAAACTGAATCACTGAATCACTTTTGCGGCACTTTTGCTCATTTGCCAGCGCGCCGCGCTTTCGGTGCCATGACTCGAGCGGGTTTTTGGGGGGGCGGGTTGTTCAAAGCTTTTAGCCAGCGTCAGCCAGATAAGATAATCCCGGTGACCCAGTAAAATGCGCACCAAAAGTGATTTGCGGCTTTGGGCCGCCAGTTGTGCAGCGTTTGGTACTGATTTCTCCCTAGTACTGCTTTACACTCACACAAGTGTTTGTTTTTGTGTGTGTGTGTGTGTAGTTGTGTGCGCTTTATCTAAGGCTACGCATTCTGATTTCTGATTTTCGGGCGCGATCGGGCGGCAACTCATTTCGCAGTTAATCCAGATATTTGATAAAAATCCTATTGAGTACGAATTGTTATTGCTGTTCGAATTATTGCTGCTGCTGGTGTGACTCGGCTAGTCAGTCAGTCAGTTGGACATACATACATATGTACATATGTTTTCAGCATACTAAAGTGTGTGTATGTATATATGTTTCGTAGTATAATTGATTGTGTTAGCAGAGCGCGTAACAATTTTATCTGCAAGTACGTTATTGTTGTTGTGATAGAATTGTGATTCGACGCCCCACAACAGCACTGGGTGAGCGGCGAACTCGGCGCAATTGTCTCACCAAATTAATCATACATTGTTTTTTTTTTTAAATTCGTTATAATTTTATTAAAAACTATAAACTTTTATTAAAAATTTTATTAGAAATCATAACTAATTTTTTACTCAAAATTGTTTTCGTTTTGGTTCTGAATATCTTTTGTAATAGGTAATTAAATCTTTTTGAGACTAATTTTTGAATAATTGTACGCTTAGACTTATTTTCAACTTTTGTTTCAATCATTTGGTTAGCAATAACCGATATGTTTATATATTTCGGTATATTTGTATAATGTTCTGCGTGTCTTCTGGGTCAGTTGCAATACTGTTCAGGCCTACAAGGGCAACAAAGAAAACATCTTGTCCCATTTGGCCCTTAAGGATTTGCTGGACTGCAAAACAGGTCACAGAATTGTCGCGGAGATAAAATCGAAATGGTCAGAAAAATGAACACAGAATTGTCTGCTCCTTCTTTTGCGGGGGAGGGGCGGCTTAGTTGTCACATACAAATGGCATTCACAAGTACCAAATGATTTTATTGAATTTTTCCGTCGTTCAAAGTTTTTTAATTTTGAATCAAAAATCGTATGTGCTCTAAGACCAACGCACCTGCTGGCTTCGCTGCTAATCACCGCGACTTCCTTTGCTTTGTCGTCCACGCTGCACCACGTTCCGAATATTTGTTCAAACTGCTTCAGCTCGCCGGCTGATTATTTTAAAGACGTCTCGAGCGCGAGCAAAAAAAATATTGAACTTTCGAAAGGGGATTAAGTGCATTGCGCGTGTTAACAAACAAAAAAGCAAGATATAACGAACAACAACTCGAAAAATATGCCTACCGGTATTTGAATGAGTGTGAACACAGGCGAGAATGTTGCCTGCCCTTCTCGCTCCTCGGGCATTAATAAATAAATTTCGTGTGGGGATTTACGCGCGTAAGTTTTTATCGCATGCAACAAATGCGGCATTGGCCCGATATAGGCAAATCTATATAATAAATCGCCGCATTAACATTCACGCTGATGTCATAGGAATGTCATCCGCCCGTTGTGGCTCCGCTCAACTCAACTCCACTCAAGGCGCGTCCGAGTTATCACACAAGTGCGGGCCTCGCAAGGAGATATGTGCATACGGCACGAGCAGACCAACAGACCGACCAACCGACTGGCTGATAGATCCGACGCAATTACGCAGCATTAGCGAAAGATTGCGGCGCGGACTCAACCACCTAATCCAGCATTGACAGTTTTGTGCCGCCCCGCGCATTCTCCGCCCCATGGCCAGATATCTGGCGCGATTAAGATAAAGACTCGGCCAGCGTACTCGGCAATCGCTTTTGTAGAGCAAAACTTCACAAATCACTTTTTGCGATTTCGTTAATTATAAATCGTTTAATTTTATTGTTGTGATAATATTTGCCTTTTCGCTTCGATTTCGATTTCATTTTAGCAGCGGTGCGCGTGGTGTTGTTGCCAGAAATATCGAAATAGATAATGACATTCGTATCTTTTGTATTTGTGCTGATATGAAGCGTTTAAGCGGCTCATAAATTTTTATGCTTAACCAGTTGATTTCTGTTCGCTGCTCGCTGGAAATTCGCTGAAATCGCACTATTGGCCCCCATGATAACGGCTTTTCAAGTTGTTATTGTGCTCTCAGCGTGTTGGCCTGCTCGCCGTTTACTGTTACTCGGGGACCCTGGGTTGAATAGTGGTTATTCATTGTTGTTGTGTTTGCTTATTTATTGCGTTGGCTTACGAAAGCTGAATCACGGCAAATCGATTTTAAACACTTCGAAGCGAATACTTAAAAATGAGACAATTTTCATTGAGGCTCATTTAAAAGAGCAAAAGAGTTCTTGTGAGAGAAGGTTTTACTTAACCCTCTAGTTCCCAAGTTTTTAATCTTGTGAAAAAAATTACCAGTGATAGTTTTGGGGTGGAGAAGTAATGTTTGTTCGGGAAAAAAATGTCATGTCCATAGGAGGCGTGATAGAGGGTGTAGAAGCTAGAAGGCCTACAAGCCTGCTTGGGAAACACAGCAAAAAAAATGCCATATGAAATTTGTTGTTTTAATTAATTTAAATTTTTAATTTTTTTAAATATATGTAAGCATAAATAACGGGTAACAGTTTCAGTTCATACACGTAAGAGACCATAAATAAAAAGGGGTGGGGTACGGCGAGGGGTAATGTGTCGTGGGGTAGTTTATGCACTGCTTTTGGGAGTGTATAAACATGGAAAACTAAAAAAATCAGTATAGGTATGGCTCTTCTTATTATTTTGTAATGCCTTGTTATCTTTTCACACAGATGTCGACAAATATACTCCATGAAATAGAGGACTTGGGGAGACTAGTTCTCTCATCTACCCCCGCGGACTACGCCTAAGTATAAGTTTTTGCAGTAACATAATCTGTTTTACATTGTAGTGTATCAAAATGTCGGTTCAAATCCATAAATAATGCTTAAATAGCGAAAAAACATCATCAAGGACCTTTAATTACACTACTCGACAAAAAATGGGTTCATCGCGTGCTCCTAAAAACAAAAGTATTTTTTAGACTAATGTTCGGCTGCTGAACACGAAACTGAAAATCAAAAAATTTTCTTAAGAAGCGTTTTCGAAAAATCTTTGAAAAACACTTTTTCCGATATTATTTCAGTTATGAGCACATATCTTGTAAACCAACCATCCGACTAACACTTGTGGCCTGTCGTTCAGAAGGTAATTAACTAACCTCTCCAACGATATATAGATTGTCAAAATCAGATGAGATTTGGGGAAGTAACTGACGGTGAAAGTTGTAAAAAAGTGAATTTTTCGACCAATTTCAAAAATCATAAAATTTCGAATACTTTTTTTTTATGTGAAATAAATGATTTCCTCTGGTTTAAAAATCTTACATGAAAGATATATTATCATGAAAAACTGACTATGCCCGGATATTATAAATGACCTCTAGTTTCACGTCTATATCAACATTTGGATGGGTCTCGGAAAAATAAAAAAATTTTTTCGCACGGTGTAATAAATGAAAAGTTGGTGTTTTCACTCCGTGCATTATAACTTTGTCATTTTTCCTTCAATTCTATTGATGTTAGGCTTAATATTTGCTCAAATAATATATCTTTCATATTAAATCTTAAAACCAGAGGAGCTCATTTAGTTTATCTATAAAAAACCATTCGAAAATATCTAATTTTAAAAAATGGTCAAAAAATTCACTTTTTTACAACTTTCATCTTCAGTAACTTCCCCAAATCTTATTGGATTTGAATAGTCTATATATTGTTGGAAAGGTTAATTAATTAACTTCTGAACGACGGGTCACAAGTGTTAGTCGGATGGTTGGTTTACGAGATATATGCTCATTACTGAAATAAAAGGGAAAACACGTGTTTTTCGAAGACTTTTCGAAAACGCTTCTTAAGAAAATTCTTTGATTTTCAGTTTCGTGTTCAGCAGCCGAAAATTAGTCTAAAAAATACTTTTGTTTTTAGGAGCATTTTTCGTGTCGAGTAGTGTTATTTAGGTTTTTCATCTCAAGCAGGCCTACAGACACTCTAGGGTTTGGGTTAGGTAGGAGGAGTGTAACAACCTTTTTTCATAATTTTCTTTTATTTTCTCAAAGAATACATTAACAGCTACTCACCAATAATTTTTTTAGTTTTATTGAGGTTCTCAATTTATTAAAAAAAATTTTGGTTTCTCACACAATTTTAAAAATTATTATTTGCTTACTTTCTCACGAAACTTCAACTTTGTCTTACAATTACTACCGCTGTGCATGTGGCAGCGTTATCTGACTACATTTATTTTATAAAATGTAAATTTCCCTTTTCATACGTGTAAAATCAGCTATAAAAATAATAAGGTGTAATTTACAGAATTTTTTTAAGCTTAGGATGTCTACAGGCCTTCTTGGGAACTAGAGGGTTAATTCTCTCGTTCCGAAGTTAAAAATTTTTATTCAATTCTATTTTAATTATAATGAGTGATTTATTTAACCATAAACCTACGTTAAAAAAACGGTTCGAAAACGACCCAAATTAAAATCACACACACAAATTAAAAAAATACAAAGCCAACTTCATTTTTTAAATATAAAACGGTTTAATTTCGATAGACATACAAGTAAGAAAATCATAAAAAACAGCTAAAAATAATAACAAATTTAAAAAATATTAAAAGTGCAAACAAATTTTGCTCTAAAGGAACCCCAACGTAGGTCTACGGTTAATTTAATGTAAATTATTTATAATGTTTTACTTAATTCAATTGCAGAGCTACAAACGTGCGAAACTTCGTTCGTGCGTTGTGTCCAGTTTCCTTCCCCGTCCATCTTGCAGAATCGCACTTGTCCGTCTGTGTTGCTACACTGACCTTTGCCAGTCCCAGTTGCCATATTAAAGTTCCAATCCTTTATAGTTCCAATCCCACATACATCCTGAACTTAACTTATTGCAGCTGAGTTGGCAAAGTTCATGTCAGCCAACACCCAGTGAACCTAACCGAAGTTGGTTAAACATCTTTCCAGAGATAATAATGCATAATATTTTAATAAAGTTTTTCTTAAAACTCAGCTTCAATATTTCCAGCTCTGTGTCATTTGCACTTTGACATTTTAATCCGATTGTCTTTGAGATCAATCAATCCTAGCGCTTCCTCCGCTCATTAGTGCCACTTCCTCTGGCGCGGCGACACGTGAGAAAAGGAAGTGGCCTGCAAAACGCCGAGTCACCGCTTAGCCACCAACATTTAAAGTAACCGAAAATTTATTACCAAATCATGTTACAGATATCAGAAGCGGTAGCAGACTTAATGCGACTGCAACTTGGTTCACACCACCACACACGCACCCGTACACTCTCGCCTAGGCAGTCATTATGGCCATTTCTCACACCTGCCATGCGGCCCATTGGTGTGTCCGGCTGAATCGAATCAGCAGCAGTGGCTGCGGCTGCGGCGCGGCGTCGTTAAATTCCAGTAGTCAAATGTGCATTTAATCGGCCTCATAATGTGTTCAAACTTATTTTCGGACGCGTTCGCACAGCCCGCGGCCGTTTGTCGCGCCCATCGGTGCCCGCATTGAACCCGCAACAGTTTAGCTTGTTTCTTGCCTTTTCTTTTCTTTTTCGCCGCATCGCAGCGCTCGATTCAAATCGGCGTTCGGCTTTTATGCTTTCTAACGTTTAACACCTTTTTAACTCTTTGCTTTGATTGCTGTTGCTTGTGGTAGCCGTATTGTTATTGCTGTTATGTTTGTTGCTGCTGCCCTGTTGGCCATTATTGGCTGATGCTCATTCCGACTTCTTGTTGTTATAGTTGTTGTTGTTTGACTTTACTTTTGTGCGGCATTTTTATTTGGATTTATATGTCTCGCTGTCTTTGTTGCCGATCGGCTGCCAGGCTATATTTGTTGTTGTTGGTATTGTTGTGTGTTAGACTACGGTGATGTGGTGTCATATTTAGCTTTATTTTTTACACAGCGCGTTGTTATTGCTGCCGCTGCCGTCGCTGTCACTGTCGCTGCTCAACGATTCTTTTAGCGATTATTGTCGGAATGAATGCGGTTTAAATTTATTAATTATTCAAATCCGCCGAGATTATAATAATTTATAACGATAAGTTGTCGCATTTTTACTTGCGCCAAAAACCAGGTGCGCAGCGACTTTTGTGCGGGTATTTCTTAACCTCCGAAATGCTCAAGAAGCAAAAATTTGAAATGAATTTCGATACAAGTTATGCTGAGGACTTTTGGAAAAATGTATTTAAGAAATTTTGCGAAAAGTGCAAATCGGGGACGTGTTGGTTCGTTTCAAATCGCTCGAAAGTATCGATTTGACTTATTGAAACCATTTTTCCTCGAATTTCTCAGTGAAATTTTTGTTATTTTCAAAGTTTATTTTTTTCAACTTTTTTTTCCAGTGGTGCATAAATTATTTAAAAAAAATATTTGTATCTACATCGTTTGTACGCCTTTGAAGCTACAGCATCTCTCACGGCGCATTAAAAGTTAAAAAAATCTAAAGGCTCCTTTGAAGCTACAGTAGACATTAAAGTTTAAAGCAGCCTGACAACCGCCAAACCCCACTTGTTGCGCAACTGGCCAAGTGAGCGGCTCGGCCTGTAACCCGGTTTGCGTTTGCATTGAATTGAATGGACTTGGCCGGCGAGCGGAAATTTATTAGCACATTTGCGGATTTGTTCAAATGCTAATCTTTCACTATAAATATTTAGTAGTTAACTACGTTTTAGATTTTTCCCCAAATACAAGCACACACACACACACGCAAGAAGACTCATTTCAATTCCGCGAGCGAGTGTCGCGCGCGCAAATTGACAAAGCGCTGCAATCGCGCCCGGCGCATTCGAACACCTCACGAGTCGTGTTAACAACTCTGATAACCTCACAGAAAACTGTGTTTTATCGACGCTCAGTGAAACTAACCAGAAAAACGTTTTAAGTTGATTGCGTGCGCGTTCCAAATACCAGCGCTCGACACCCGCCAGAATTTCCCAGTTTGCGTGTTGCGCTGATTAGGCGCCGCATTTGAAGGAAGCCGCCGCGCCAACTCAGAAAACGCTCCGACATTCGGCGTTAGTCACTGTGTAGCGTCGTTCCAAGTCGTCGCTGACGAGCTAACTGAAGTAATTAGCGAGTTCGCGGCGTATGGGATTGTGACCGAGATTACTTTGTGCGGAGTTGGCTTAAGATTTTGACGGCTTACGTCTAATCTCATGCTTTGCGAGCTGACTACACTGTGCGAAACACTTTTGCCATCACTCCAACTTTACGCAAAGGAATTAATACATTTTTGTGCCAGCAAGATTACACATTGGCACAGTTTGCTTACAAAAATTTACCCTTTTTTTACTCCAACTGATACACAATACAATTGAAATACGTAAATGTAATGCAACAGCTTCAGCTTAGATTACCAAACTTATTGTACAACCTTGAACTTAAGCAACTCTGATACACATTGAAATAAAACAGTTTGAATTGAGCTCGCATTGCAATTGGTCTTTAAATTTAACACCAACAATCAACTTTAAGAATATTTAGAAGTGCAGCGCTTTTCTTTTCAGTGTAGTCAACATTTAACAAATATTAAAAAAAAACTAGCTGGAAGCAACTTCACTTCAGCCTGTTTACGGCTCGCTGACGCAACGTCGCCTGATTCCACGAAATCGTCTCAATCATTTGCGGCTTAGAGCTAATCCGTTCCATAAATACGTTAATAAATAATTGAAATAAATGTCCGCTGTCCGATTGCAAAGCATTGTGGGCACTGACGCAACGCGGGCAGCGGATGCGACCGGCGATTGCTGTGGCTTTTGCAAATAAATAATATTTATTTTTAAAGAAATACTTCTACGTTGTGGACGCAGCTGATTAGTTGGTGTTGAATTCGAATCGCGCACTCGCAACTAATCACATGACATTTCATAGGCACTGCAGCGTTTTATTAGTGGAATTCTATGAAGTAACTCACTCAAAATCCAGCCACCCCCAGGGACCAGACGAATGATCCACGTGTTATTTTTAACATAAAGCAACAGCAACACATGTATGTAGCTATGTGTGTTTGTGATCTCCCCATGGATTTCGATGGACTTGATTCTGCGTTGTTGTCAAATGCGAGATGTCTTCGTAAAAGTCGAATCACACAAAGATTTACGGCCACGAAATCCACAAATGCTGCATGCACCTTGCGAGGCGCCTTTGTCTATGTATGAGTGTGTGTGTGTGTGAGTGTTTGTCAGCCAGGTGGCGCCCTAAATGTTGCCAAAACCAATTAAATATTTCAGAAAAGTGTAACAAGAATTCGAAAAGCAAAAGCTTTAAGAATTCAAATTGCTTAAAATTAAAAATCTTAAAACGTCAAATAAGTATTTATGAAAATTTGTGGAAATGTTTTGATTAACCGTTCAAATTTCACATAATTTTACTACAAACCATGACATATTAATCCATTCACTCAAATTTCAGATAAGGTTATTCTTTTTACTTTTTTTGTACTGTTTGGTGTATTAATTCTTAATTCTTTAATTATTATTACAGAGTTTCACGATTTTTGTTTCATTAACCCTTTCGGTTATTCTATGCCATATGGCATAGCCTCTTTTCAGTGCCTGTTTTAGGTCAAAAACATGTGGATACTATATTTTTTAATTTTTGTATTTTTCTCTGACGGTTTTTATACCAAATAATGAAAAAAATATTTTGATAAGTATATCAAGTAAATTGTAAGGGTTCAGAAAGTGCGCAGTATTTTACAAAAAGAGGTCACTTCGTACTTTTATTTATTCTATTGCAAAAATCAATTTATTTTATAGGTTTATGTAAGTAATCTAGTAGGTATTTATTGCTTTAGTAAGTGTAAAAAAGTTAGATACCAAATATAGTTTACTAAGGCTGTACGATTTTTTTTATTTTTTACTATGCCATATTTCATGATGCCCAAAACCCACTTTTTCGAACAATATTTTAAGAAATGACTTTTGATTATTCATTATGTAGGCTTAAACAGTAATAAAATGAAAAAGAATGAATTTTAAAGTTAAAAACAAAAAAGAAGTACTGAAAGGGTTAAGTACAGTTCGTATTTGTTTGGCATACATATCGCACACCCACTACAAAAGTGACAAAACTCAAAATTTTTAATTTTTCAGGAATCGCAAAAAACTTTTTTGAGCTAAATAAACATTTTCATAAATAACTTATAGACTATAGATTATGCTTTAGGATAGGTTACAAAGATTTTTTATTTTCCACTAGAAAATCCAAAATTTTGAGTTGTGACTTTTATGATGATGTTTTAATTCAATAACTAGCGAATTATTTTAAGCTATGTCACATTTTGCTAAATTTTATAATTATAAATTACAGTTCAAAGTTGAAAGAAAAATTTTGAAAATTCGAAATTAATGTTTTTATTTTTTTTATTATTATTAACTTTTTTATTTATATATAAAAATTGCATAAAGGGTTAGGTAATACATTTTACATTGGGATAGAATATAAAAATAGCTTATGTGGGGTTGACAAGTCATAAGGTGGAAAATCACAAGGTTCCTTTTTGCTCGATTTCATTTTATGCCGATATTTTAAATATATATCTTCTGTTAAAAACAAAAATTAAATTTTATAATCCAACAACACTTGACACATACCAATTTTAATTAAAAAAATATTTAGAAAACGTGTTGAGCTTTCTCAACACCCATTAATACGTTGATTATCTTCTTCCGCACTGTTGGCCATCTGTCGGCGTGAAATATGGAAGGCCCCCACTGTGCGCCGCACCGTTTTAGCACCACATAAATTTTCGTTGATACACTCACTTTTCGACATCTGTATTAAAAATATATTATGTCGTACAGTCGTGTTGTTTGCTGCTTAATTTTTCATTTATATTTTCTTTGCTGTTGGAAAATTATGATAGGTGAAAAATGCGAGAGGGAAAACAAACAAATCCATCGGACTTATACACCACTTACGACTCATGTCCGATCTCCAGAGATATGCGGCGGTGCGTATGTGTGCGTGTGCAGCAATGACAGACCGTATGCCTGACAATGTCATTAAATGTTTTCGTTCATTAAATCATGTTTTCGATATTCCACTCTGCCGCATATTCACCGACACATTCCATCTAATCTTTCACACAGTTAATAAGCTCAATGAATTGTGTGTCTTCACGTGCGTGTGTGTGTGTGTGTGTGTGTGTGGGTATGCGGGCCTTGTCCCGCCGATTTTTTGTACATACGCCTGTCCGCCCGTCTCGTTGTCTATCGATGCGTGTTTGTAGCGCTTCACCGTGATTACGAAATGATTACGCGTGTTAATTTATTTTTTCAACACTTCTTAGACGAAGCGCTGTTGTTGGTTGTTGTAATTGCTGGCTCCCCCCGTTGCCGTTGTGTCTTCTGATTTATTGAAGACATATTTTTGACTGCGGGCTGTTGGAAATTGGTGCATCGGTGTCATTGTTGGCGGTGATGCTGCTTTTGTCGGGTGCCAATCACGCAGGTGGATGTCACATTTTCAGTATTTGATGAGAATAGTTTGGTGTGGCTAGTGAGAAGTTACATTTGCAGATATTTTCAAAAAGTTTAATTGGGCCTTTTTCTATCCAGCATCAGTCTCCAAATTAATTTTCATCAATCTTTGTACATATTCTTTGTAAGACAATTTAGCTTTCAAGTTCATTAAGCTTTCTGTTGTCCAATAGTTCTGTGGTCAAAAGCAATAACCGCCTAAGTCGTAAATTGCTGTTTCGAGTAGTCTCGCTTTAAAGTTTTAGCGCGTAGTGTGTTCGCTGTGGGAATGCGAATAGGTTTTTATTAATAACTTTTTTTTTTTTTAAAGTTAGAAGCTCCCCGATTTTACACAAACGTAGAGCACAGTCATGAGAACGTGGTGGCATCCATAACTCAATTTCTTCTTAAGTCGACTTTAGCGGTTAGTGCTTTTGACCACAGAGTTGTTTCAATTTGTCCAATAGTCCCATAGCTTTTGAGTTAATCTTCAGAGTCCAACCATCGGAAAATCAAGGTTTAGTATCAGTTTCCATCAAATTCTTTCTGTGGCTTGATTTGAGAAAATTACCTAATCGAAATTTGGTTTAATTGCTTTCTGTCCCACTGTCATTGGCTCTGCATACTTTGAGCTCGTCATAAATTTTTATATTAAATCAAAAACAAAGTCAACGCTTTCCAATCCTCTCGCCGCCTTTAGGAAAGAGTCACCAAAATTAAAGCAAATCCCACCGAAAAATTTTCAACCATACAAAATTGTAAATCTCGACAAATTGTGTATTTTTTACGAGTCATATTTTAAATCGGATTTTCGTAATACGTCCCTATACCTAATACAACAACAAATACATTCATCGCGCTCAAGCCACAGCCAAGTTCAAGCCGATTCGGCTCACCTGAACTCAACTCAATACAAGTGAAACGAAATGAAATGTTCGTTATTTCGTCGGTTGTTTCTGGTAGCAAACCAATCACGACTTAAAGACACTAAAAGAGATTTTCACTGTGCCACAAAGACGAGGCGAATAAGGGGGGAAAACGAAATCCCGAACTGGGTAACCTCGATTTATTTAAAGTATTAACTACTTGCAGCTTACTTACTCACTTACTCACTCGCCGACACGAAACGTGGGTACGCCGTAAGATCTTTGCGCGCGTGTGTGTTGGTGTGTTTCCGATTCGGGGAGCGAAAATCGCTTAAGCAAACGCGTAAAGCTTAAGTTCGAGACATGCTCGTGCAAACTGTTGGCGAATTGAAATCGACCGCGACAGACAGTCGAACAGGCCGAAAGATGGACGGCCGCGCCGCGCACATAAGCGGAAAACGTAAACAAAGATCAGCTTATAAGACACTCGTGCTGGGGCGGACGGCGACGGGGTGGACGTGGCGAGCTAATGAGGGCGGCCGGCTGGCTGCGGCAGCGCGCCCCAGCGAATGGTGAACAGGTGATCATCATGGCAGCGTAAGAGGCGATCATGCCAGCATATACAAAAGAGATTAAAATTTGTAGACTGAGGAAATGAATGCCCGAATGACAGAGGCACACAGAAAAGCGCCAAGAGCGAAACGATCGCGTCGGCGTGAGTGTGTGCGTGCGGACGGAGTGCAGAATAAACTGCGGAAAAGAGGAAACGCTTTAATGTTCGGTGCGAAGTTGAGCTGCTTAACGAAATCCGGCTTAGGATCCGACACAAAATTAATGTCGTTGAAAAACGCAACAACAAGAACGCGCAACAGATTGCGCGATCGACTCGCCACCGACCAAACCAAGCCAACCTCACACACACACACATGCAACCAACTGAATGGTGGGGCAGGGAAAGCGTGCGAGCATTGAAGAAGAAGAGCTGCACGAACGCCACCAAGCAGTGATCGCGTTGACGCTGATTACCACCGTGCAGAGTTGTGATCGGCAGGAAGCCTACGATAGCCGTTTGGAAAATTTCAACCACACACAAACACAAACACAAACTCAAACACTCGCAACTATGCGAACGAAGGGAAATTGATGGGGCAACATGATCTTGTCACAGTAATCAACACACATTAGAGGATTAAAATGAGACGACACACATAGACACAACATATAACATATAACAAATTGTTGTTGCCCGCAAATCGGTCCAGATCGCGCAGCTTGTCGGCGCATAAATTGTGATCAAATTGCTGACAATTCGAAATGCATTTGTCGGCGCCCAAGGTGCAGATATGCCACGAACGAGCAGGGGGATTAAGGTGTTGAATTCGTAAAAGGACCCGCTGCGTAAAAGGATATTTGTTTATTGGCAATTTGTGCGAGTATGTGTGCACACGGACAGCCGAACCGAAGGACAGACGTGCAGATTAGGCAGCCTAATAAGATTAAAATTTTTCTGTGCTCTTCCTCTACAACAACAACAACAACAACAACAGTTGTGGCACTTGAGCGATTTGCCGTGCGTAGCGTAGGAAGTGTTCTTGGGGCTGCACATGCACTGAGGCATTTAAATGTCATTGAACCGCTGAGCAACGCTCAAGGATATTTCGTAAATTTCGTAAATTTCGTAAATGACAACTTGGACGAAATTGAAGAGTTGCAAATAAATTCGACATTTGTCATTTTATTTCTGAGTTGATTACGTAAGCGATTAGCTGCCGGGTGGATGTCGTTGTTGTTGTTGCGTAAAGCAATATTTGCCAGAAGCAAGTAGCAAACAGAGTGTAATTTTTAAAGGTCGTTTTTAGATGATTTTGCTACAAACTGATTTAAAAAAAATTGAACAATTGGGGTTTGTGCAGTTTTAAATCGATGCAGCTGCAGTTAAATATTTAAGAAAATATTTAGTACGGAAGTCAACAATGAGTCAACGAAAGGTCACCTCTCTTAGGTGTGTGGGTTCGAGTCCTGCCAGCCCACATATACAAAAACTATGTTCCTGGAAAACCACTGCAAGTGAAATAACTGTCTTTGAAAAGGCTTTTACAAAGGCTTTGTAAAAAGAGTTGATCAGTTGTCAAAGTTGACAGTAAACTGGTAAGTTGAGGTCCTTAAAGATGATCGCAACTGATCACTTCGTTAAATCACTTCGATCAAATCGTTAAATATGCTTTGAGATCTGCCAGTATTACTTGTAATACTACGTCGTAATACGTCGAGTGTTTCATTGGTAAATAAACAATTTTCTATCACAAACTCACATCAGTGCTTAGAAAAACTTGTCTATATTCTGAGAAGACTTGTGGGAGCCCACAATTCATTAGATCAATAAATACTATGCCTATCTCAGACACTGCCGGAGTAAGAAGTACAGCGAAATTGCAAAAGTCGACGCGGATTAATTGCTCAATTGATCAAAGCGAGACGCGTTCGTTTCGCTTTCCCAGTCGAAAACGATTCATGTAACAATGTCGGTTAATCTCTGTGATCTTTCAGTTGAAAAATGTAGGAGAGTCGTCGTTTTTGTTTCAGATTATCTCATAGTCGGCTGAATGCTTACAAAATGTTTTTCGTGGCAACATTTTTTAAGCTATTTAATCAAGTTGATTTTTCAAGTGGTGCTGATTCATAGCGATTGGCGACATTCTCGCACTTGTCACGTTACTTAACACCGTTTTATCGCAATGATAAAATACACATTTTTATTTTGCTGTAAACAGAGCTCAGCAGCGTCGTCCGTGAATATCCAAATCTAATCAATTTCGTCTAAACTTTGCACTTATTTTCGTTAAACGTGACTGAAACTTACCCCAACTTCCGCTCCACACCGCAACCATCAGAGCAACACTCACACTTATAATAAATCGTCCAAGTGATATTTTTATCAAAAACCGATTAACAGCGCATTTGACAAAAACTACCATCGTCGTACAAACCGACATACGGACAATTCGGTGTGTGCGTTGAAACTTTGGCGTCGGCTGCCAACCGGCCGTCGCCGCTCCAACGTTTATTAAGCGTTAATCTAATCGCTTTAAACATGCGTTTAACTAAATTAAACCAGCGTTTCGTGTGCCGGTGCGCCGTATTGACCGTCGAAGGCAGATAAGAACGGCGGTTCGTGGAAACACGATAAACTGTACTTTATCTTTATTAAGCGTTCCCCTAATGCGGCCGTCAAGGTTTTTATGGACTCGGGGAATTTCGCCCCCGATGATTGATTGAAGAGCGATTCGATAAATGTTTGTATGATGCGATACGATTTTAAGTGCGCTTGTCAAAATATCGGCGACATGTGTGATTAGCTAAATACGAGGTTGTGCGGATCGCAATCAATGTTGAACAGCGCAATACAACTCGAATCACTCGAATGTGAAAGTATTCGTGAACCTTTGACGGGAGTACCGAATAATTGGACTTGGCTTGACAGAAGCATGCGGATACTGTTTTTTTAAGACTTTTTGCATTAATTTCTCCCGATTTCACACTATGCATACACATACATATGTAACTATGTACATACACTTTCTTTAATCTATTCATCATTTACGATTTTACACGCTGCATTACACTCGCCCTCACACCGTACAACACAGATAACCGGCCGCGATTAGGTCGCGAAAGTGGCAAAAACATGACGATATTTCCTCGTTTAATTAAATTAATTAATTACAAAACAATTTATACGTGAATGGCTGTGTGTCCCGTACGGGTTTTTTATCGCCGATTTGCGTGTTTGAGCCGCTGCGTTCCCAAATGAATTTGTACGCTTACACATTTCCGTGCGATGGACATTGCATGTGCTTACCCGAGCTTATCTGCGCCCGTCCGAGCACCCAACGCCGATCCGCGAACGCGATGCGACACCCCCGCCACGCGCTGCAAATGGCGTGTTATCTTAATCCAGTTTCGCTTTACGGTGCTCTCTATGTTTTCACTTGTGACATTCGCTTTTGTTGTTGCACCGTTTGTCGAACTTATTTTGCTAGTCGTTCGATTTTATTGACGGGGCGTTTGCCATGGATTGCCTGAGTAGATGCCATCAGTGAATCTAGTTCGACAATGAACCATTGAAGCGTTCAAGATTTTTTCGCAAAACTATGTCATAGTGTTCTTGGAACAATTGCCACTCGAAGGGCTAAGCTTCTTCTTTCTACATGTGAATATTCTAAACCCAACTATCAAATGCTCAGCACTCACTCATGTTGTCTGAACCCTTCAGTAGACAACCCAATGTTACGTGCAGCAAAAGCTAAAGAAAATTCGACGAGGTGTACAGTTGTAGTGTTCTTCCTAAAACGAGAAGAGCTCAGGATCCGCACCCTGAACTCACCCATCACTGCCCAGTCAGACTTCATCTCACCAAGTGAAAATTTAAACGCTACAAAATTTGATTTATTTATTTTATTAATTTGATTTAGTTATTTAGTCTATGAATTACCAAATCTTATAGACTAATAGCAATAAATAGGCAACAAGTTCATTTAAAAAATTCCACTAAGTTTCTTAAAACTAACCTTCTTAGAAGCGCGAGATCAAGTTCCGGAACAATATTCAATTCCGAAAGAGCTCTAGCAATCCATTGGACAATGAAATTTGATACAAATAGAATTTTACTAATTCGACTATACTTCACTCACATTACCAAAAAGCAACGAAGTTCCATATTAATTCATTACTCACTAAAAAATCTGAGATTAACCACAAGGACCTTTGAAAGTGCATAAGCGATCGCTGGAAACTTTTCACTCGACACACATAAACACTTCTGTACATATTCAAAAGTGATTTATTGTAAATGGACCAATGACACCTCACATCCTTCGGATTAACGCACAGCAAAAGTACACTAAAGTCAAATATCATCGCATTGCGCTTCTATGTTTTGTCCTTTAAATGATGATCGCATAGTTGAAAGGCCAAGACCCGAATTGAAAAACAAACGTTTTCTTGTACGTTTACTCAACACATTGCGATGAAAATGTGCTCACGTCAGATTATCCCGTAATTTATTATGACCCCAAATAAACGAGCCCGAATGGATGTGCGGCACACACACAGATCAGAGATCAATCACTGCGCATTAGAGTGGCAGCGAGCAGACAATGGCCGATGCCAGTCGACACTGCGACCTCAATGACACAGTTTGATTTTTTCATCGCACAGGCGCATGACAGCGCGAAATTGTGTCATTCGTAGGTATATGAACAGGATATTCAAAGAAACAAACACAAGTAGCAGAACAGGCCGAACAAAAAGTGCCTCAGGTATGTGTGTGCGTGTCTGCTGGTGTCAACGGGAAACCGGAAGAGCGATATACAAAAGCAAATGAGGAGGCAAGAACACAACGGAACAGTCAAGTGTTGCCAGATTGTTTGGGATATTTTAAATTTGATTTCCTTAGAGAAGGATTTTCGAATTTTTCTAATATATTTTTTATAAACAATTTTTTTCTAAAAAATTATGCAAAAAATTTCAATTATTTTGTTTATTTCAAAATAAAAATATAAATATTCAATAGAATTAATTGTTGCCAGAATATTTCAGATATTTTAAACCTGATTTCCTCAGAAAAGGATTTTTGAATTTTTCAAATGTATTTTTTTATAATCAAATATTATGCAAAAATTTTAATTATTTTGTTGTTAAGAATGTCAAAAGGATTCAATTATTATTTGGAATGCGCAAAATTATTCAAATTAAAAATATACATTTTATGGAAAATTTTCGAGTAAATTCAAATTTTAACGGCAGCTCCGGCAAGTTACGACTGAATATCGTCGGCTAGTTGAGGGGAAATTGACGCAAATAAAAGCGGAATCTTGAGCGGGAATTAAGGGAAATAGGAAAACACAAATGTGAGTAGCGCAAGTGACAAAAAACGTTGGACGGCGTACAGTGGAAAAAAGTCGCCATCCGCAGGGCAGGTAAACTCAATTAATAATGTTTTACATGGAAGTTGAAAAACGTGCAGAGGGAGCTGACTTGAAAACGACGACAAGAAAGGCAAATGACAACAACTGCTGCCGGCGCGCTGAGATGGCCAATTCACCTGTTTCGACGAGTGTATATATGTGTGTGTGTGTGTGTGGCGCTGCTGCAGCCGGCACTGTCACTGGCACTGTGTCGGTCGTGGCGCGCTCAGCTGGCGTGCTATGTGTGAAGAGTTTTGTTTGTGAAAACAACAACAGCAACAACAAACCAACAATAATAGCAGCGGCGAGATGCTATCGAGCACGTACCAGTCGCTGCCGGCTGCCGCTCCAAGCGCAGCTATTGTGTACGCAGCGTAATGCAGCGCGGCCCGATGCGTCGCACGAACGCAAAACACGCTAATAGCGACGCTGATGACGGCAGCGACCAGCAGTAGTTCGACTAATGGATGTAGTTGTTGGAGTGATGGGTGCATTTGATTTGATTTCCATAGCTTAGATGAGATCGAGCATAGGTTAGAATAACATATCGACGGATGAGATGTTGGCGAAAAAATGTGATTGGAATTGAATTGAGATAAGGCAATGCGATGTAATGGAGCAATTACTTAGGTTTTAATTGTTGTGAGTTACCACTTAGAACTGAAACTTAATCGTTAAGTTTGGGTATGAAATGTTGAGATCAACTGGCTCTGTCCATATTTGGTTTTCAGTCAGCATACAAGTTTCCAATCCAAGATTCTGTTAACAAAGCTGATGCAGTTGCAGCAGAGATACACACACACACACACATAGCATACTAAGTATATTATGTACACAGTACATAAGGAAATGTGCATATGTACCTTTCAGTGAAGCCGCGCCCAACTTCCTCCAGTCGTTAATAGACATTTGACATCTGCGGCTTTCTCCGTGTTTTTCCAAAAACAAATAATACCATCAGGCAGACGTGCAGCAATTGCAGGGAAGCATTTTAATGTTTTTGTTGACAGCAGATGCAGTTTTTTCTTCACCCAACTGCCAACAGCAGCTGAAAGGGCCTCAATGCGCATAGAAATAGAGTGAACAAGACTGCAAATATACGAAAGTATTTCTAAAAACAGATTTAAAAAGTTGGAATTTTGAATAATAAAAAATACTAAAAATGTTTTTTTTTTATTCACTCATAGATTTGCATGCATACACTTGAAGTGTTTTATACTTTTTCAGTTCCTTTTGTTGACGCCATCAGCGCAACAATGTCGCAGTTTGCAGGTACTTCTGCCTCCCGGGACCAAGATGGCCACTTCAAAATAGAGTAATTAACTGAGGAGTTTCTAACGCTGAAGATTTGCAAAAATACAAAATTAGGCGGAAAATGTGCACATTAAAAGTCCAACGGCCACAAACACACAGCCGGCGCGCCATTTCGCCGTACTGGCGTTCGTTTTGGAAATGCAAAGCACAGCGCACATAAAAACTACTAAGTTGACATCGGCTGGCAACCATAAACGCTACGTTGGCATTCTTTGCGCGACCCGGCGGGGACAGGAGGTGAACCACCGTTTAATGGTTTCAATATGTCAAAAATCGGCAAGTCGAGTTAAAGTGGCTGGTGCGCGCGAGCGAAAATGTCAGACGCGCCAAGCGAACTAATAATTGGGCAGTAAAATTAATTCGCACTGCGGAAAACTGCAACGCAAGAAAATGGTGTGGAAAATGCTGAAAACGTGAGTGTTCCGTGCGTCGGTGTTTGGCGTCACAAGGTGTGACATTGGCGCAGCATGCAGCATTGTATCGGCCGCTGTGTATTTCCGCCGCTGTGCTGACAGGGCGTTGCGCACGCAGCGTGTTGCCGGCCGCTCGTGCCGCTGCCGCTACATTTTCGCACGCACATTCCTTGTCGTACACGAATCGCCTTTGTCCGTCCGCCTGTCGCCTATTTTATTGCAGCATTCGTTGCTGTGCTGTCGCTGCCGCCGCCGCTGCTGCCGACTGCATTGCTGCCAGCGATGTGCAATGCGCGCGCGCCTGCAACGCCAAGTATGCCCGCAATGTTGTTGCTGCGGCGGTGGTGTTGCCGACGCGGTATTGCTGTCATTATGTCATGTTGGCATTGCTTTTACTGCTGCCGTCGCCGTTGCCGTTGACAGCAATTCGCAATGACATCGCGTGCCATAATCATAAACGATTTTTAAATGTGATCAGCAGCGGCAGCAACTGCTGCCTCCACTTGTCATTGCCACGGCGGTTGTTATTGCTGCTGTTGTTGTTCTTGTTGTTGATGGTGGTGGTGGTGTTGTAGTTGAAGTGCGATCACATTGCTTGACGATGAAGATCAGTTTAATGTGTGGAATTAGTTACGGCATTTCGCTCATTTCGCCTTCGCCGTATGCCAATGTGAATGTGAATGCGAATACGACGACAAAAGCGAATATTAAAATAGTTTTAATTGCAGATTTTACGAGCGTTGCCATTCATAAATTTTGCTTTATGGGTGCGATTATGCGCAGAAAAGACACCCATCATTGGCCATTCATGTGATGAATGTGAGCGTCGTCTGCGTCTTTCTTGCCAAGAACAATCGTTACATTCCGTTATGTATGCGATTTAAGACAATTTCGTGCACGAAGGTGGAGCAAATTGGATGCAACCTGGGAGGTTAGCTGTGTTGTGTGGTACAAGGAGAGTTCTAAGGAGTGGCGCTTCGGCGTTGGATCTCCCAGTTTTTTAGTTTCATGCCTGCGTTTCATAGACTTTCATTTTACAAAGTTAGTTCTCAGGCTTTTGTTTGAACAATCCATGTTTTGAACATTAACTTTTAGCCAATCAATCAGTTGTATGTCAGTGGTATCATTTAGTTTTGGGTATCAAATATTCGGATCAAGTATTCGTCACCTTTTCATGTTCAACTGATTTAGAAGAAGTTATGACAATTGTCCGGAGCAGAGCTAAAACTTCGGCTGCTACCAACATGATGATTCGCAACACTATCGCAACATGTTGCCACCATCGGCAATTCTTTCATACCTTTGTAAACTAAATTGTACTAAAAATTCTCTCTTGCTAAGCACTCATGTACACATATACACCTATAAAAGACATGTATCGAATGTTAATGAAGAAGTCGTTGAGTGTACGGCATTCGGTCGGCACATCAATAAAGCAAACATAAGTAGCAAAAAAGCTTGTTACTTCAACATTGGTGACCCCGACGTGATATGTAACAAAACGCATTACATAAATATCGTTCGCATCTCTCGCCTTTGTTGTTGCTTGCGGTTGTCGATCAGCCCATCAAAGTAAATAAGCACCGTTACTCACGCGTTTCTCGTTGCTGGCAACAACCGTACAAGACAAAAACTATTCGTCGTGGCTGCACATTCGGTGTAAAAAGGTCAAAGCAGAAAGTAGTCCTCGCTCTGCACTAAATAATCAAAAAACATTCGAAATGGCAAACAGTGAACTCAGTGTAGCATTTTTGAGGCGAAAATGCACTTCGCTTAAAATGCAATTGCAGCATATGAAGGACTCGTTGACTGCTGAAACCACAAGTGCGTTGGATGAAGCCGCCATCAGTGTGCAATTGGAGCAGGTGGAGGCACTCTACAAAGAATTCGGCCACGTACAGTGTAAACTCGAACAGGAAGACAACGAGGAAATCGGGAACGCCGCTTCGAAGGAAGCGTCCACAGCCTACATTAGCGTCAAAACGGAACTGACGCGGCTGCAAATTTCGCTTCGAGCATCGAACATGCGCTCATCTACAATGTTCCACCAGTCATCGCGTGACGATTCGCATCCTTCATTCGTCATTGCACCTCCAAGGCCGCGGTTGCCGGTGCTGCAAGTTCCAAAATTCAGTGGAGTCTACACCGACTGGCCGGATTTCTATTCAATGTTCGAGACAGTCATCGGCAATGATTCGGATTTAACCAAAATTGAAAAATTTCAACATCTCAGGTTATGTCTTGCTGGTTCTGCGCTGGATACCATTCGTTCTTTAGAAATCAGCGAACAGAACTACGACAAGGCCATTGAATTACTAAAACGGAGGTTTGATAATAAGCGTGTCAATTTTCAGGCCCACGTTAGGGATATCATCGCTTTGAGCAGTGCGGAAGCAGGATCAGTGGCAAGGCTGCGGCAAATCAGCGACGGCGTGAACTCGCACTTGCGCGCTTTGCTCACCATGGGCACAAAGGAGCAAATAGCGGACTGCTTTCTTATTAACATCGTTGCGCGCAAGCTTGATATTGCTACCCAAACGAAGTGGGAGGAGATATCACCTATCAACGTCATTCCAACTTGGGATTCGATGGCTGCATTCCTAGAGAAAAGGTGTCAGACGATGGAAAATGTGGAATATGCTGTGGTAACACAAACACCAAGCAAACAGGTGGGAGATAAATCATATCAAAATACAAACCACAAGAAAAATGTGTTTGTGGCTGCCACTAATTTTACCAAAGGTTGCGCAATATGCAACTCTGACTTGCATGCAATTAGTAAGTGCCCACAATTTCTGTCTCTCTTGCCTGCCGCACGCTTCAAGGAGGCAAAGAAGCATCAATTGTGTTTAAATTGCCTACGCAAGGGGCATGTTATGAAGAACTGCCAATCGGGCAGCTGTCGTCACTGTTCTTCAAAGCATAATACGCTCCTCCACCTAGATGAGCTCGTTCCAGGTGTGTCGAATTCAAATGCTTTACTCGCCACCTCTCCTACCAACTTCGCTTCGTCATCTTCGCTTTCCACCTCGCGGTTTATTTCTACGCCTACTGCTGCCGCTCTCGCAAACAATGCCACGTCTGCTTCTGCGCAAGCTACTCAATCGGCTCTCGTAGCTGCATCATTCTCGGATGTTGATAGTAAAGTTACAGACAATTTCGTTTTCTTAGCAACTGCTGTCGTATTCATAAAAAATAACGCAGGTTCGCTAATTCCTTGCCGCGCTATATTGGACAGCGCTTCACAAGTGCATTTCATCACTACCAGTGTCATCGGACAGCTGCAGCTTAAACCAACAAAAACAACAACTCTTGTTTCGGGCATAGGTCAGTCGGACTTTGCCGCTAACAAAATAGTCAACATCGATTTGCAATCAATTTCTAGTAACTTTTCAACTTCAATATCAGCTGTCGTAGTGCCAACCATCGTTGACAATCAACCCTCGTATACAGTTGGCAGTCACAACTTGAATATACCTGCAAATATACAGCTTGCAGATCCACTGTTTTATAAATCGCAACGCATCGATTTGTTAATAGGCGCTGATCTATTTTACGATTTGATGTGCGTTGGCCAAATCCGCTTGGGCCCGAGTTTGCCGCTGCTTCAAAAAACTAAATTAGGATGGGTCGTTGCTGGTGGCGGCGGTTGTTTTGTCGGAAAAGGCTCATGTCTTGTTGCCACGGAGCAAACTCGTATGCCGGAAGAACCAGATTACTGCTTGGATGATTTAGTCCGCAAGTTTTGGGAAGTTGAAAATCATATCGACACTTCTACGAAACTCACCAAGGAGCAGCTCGACTGCGAGAAACATTTTGTAGAAAATTATACTCGTTCGAAATGTGGTACATTCTCAGTTCGCCTGCCGTTAAAGGGCAGCGCTTCTACGCTTGGTGATTCATATAGTCAAGCTTTGCACCGCTTCAAAAATGTGGAGAAGCGGCTTCAACGTAATTCTGAGCTGAAGGCACAGTACTCAGCCTTCTTAAAGGAATATATAGGCCTTCAACACATGTCTCCTGTCGATCGTATACCTGACGGTATTCCAACGCATTTTTTGCCACATCATTGTGTGCTGAAAGCAGATAGCACAACTACTAAGCTACGCGTAGTCTTCGACGGTTCTGCTCGAGCATCGTCTGCCAAATCACTCAATGATATCTGCATGTTAGGTCCGACTATACAGCCCAGTTTATTCGAGATTTTGTTGCGCTTTCGTACATTTAAAATTGCTCTTACTGGTGACGTGTGTAAAATGTATCGCTGCGTAAACGTTGCTCATCCAGACAACTATTTGCAATGCATCCTATGGAGAGAGCGTCCGGAGGACAAAATTCAAATTTTTAAACTTAACACTGTCACATACGGCACGAAGCCAGCCTCGTTTTTAGCTATTCGCTCTATGCAGCAGCTCGCTGCTGACGAAGGCACATCATTTCCAGTCGGAGCGCGCGTTGTTCGTCGAGACTTTTATGTCGACGATTTGATTTCCGGCGGAAATTCGGAAGAAGAGGTGTTGCAGATTTTGAGAGAAACGACGGCATTACTCAACTCAGGAAATTTCAAACTTCGCAAATGGTGTTCTAATGAGCCAAATATTTTATGGGAAGTTGCAGAATCTGATAGAGCGCAGCTTCTAAAATTTCATGATGCCAGTGATGTAACGAAGGCGCTGGGACTTGTATGGGACCCACATATCGACAACTTTCTATTTTCATTTTCACCCTTTCCTTCATTCACCAAAACAACGAAAAGAACCATACTGTCTGTTATTGCGCGATTTTATGATCCACTGGGTTTAATTGGACCAGTCATTACCAAAGCAAAAATCTTCGTACAGCATTTATGGAAAGAGAAACTTGAATGGGATGAGAGTATTCCCCAAGCGTTGCAATCCACATGGTTAGACATGTGGGCTGAATTTAAACTCGTTAGTAAATATGAGTTTCCTCGACTTGTTTTAATACCGAATGCGAGAACTGAAATTCACGCTTTTTGCGATGCAAGCCTTGCTGCATACGGTGTTTGCGCTTATATCCGTTCAGAAATCGGTGGCGTTATCGAAACTCGTCTCATATGTTCAAAGTCGCGGGTGGCGCCCTTGAAAACACTCACCGTTCCCAAGCTAGAATTGTCGGCAGCATTGCTTCTTGCAGAATTGTTGTATTCTATATCAAAAATGAACATTTTTAAAGGTGAATTTCACTGCTGGTCAGACTCTACTATAGTGCTCTCGTGGCTGCAGCAGGAATCGTCAAACTACAATGTCTTCGTATCGAATCGTATCAGTCGCATACAGTCACTGACAAGGCAAATGTCGTGGCACTATGTGCCAACAGACATAAATCCAGCTGATATCCTGTCAAGAGGCGCAACACCTAAGGAGCTGCTACAATCTTCGTCGTGGAAATACGGTCCGCCGTATCTAAAGCAAAACCGAAGTAGTTGGCCAAGATCACCATCTGTTGTTGTTGAATTGCCTGAGAAACGCAAAAGGGCGCTCATTTTATTTTCAAAAAATAGTGATTGGTCGCGGGATTGTAAGTACGTAAATTCATTTGGAAAAATGCAAAGAATCTTCGCATATATTTACAAATTTGGATCAGCTAAAGGTACCTGCCGTACTGGGCCTCTGACAGTAAAGGATGTTCAAATCGGAACTCATTTGCTAATTCGTATGGTGCAAAAGTCAAGCCTTTGCGAAGATTATCGCCATTTGGCAGAAAAGGCAAACATTTCTTCGTCCTCTCAACTTGCCTCGCTAAATCCTTTTCTGGATAAATTTGGCTTAATTCGCGTAGGAGGCCGACTGCATAACTCGGCTCTGGATTTTGAGTCAAAGCACCCAATCATATTGCCTAAGTCGCATCCACTCACAGATTCAATAATAAATTACTTTCATCAAAGGAGCCTACATGCTGGACCACAGGCGCTGCTAGCTACAATTCGGTTGCAATACTGGCCTATAGGAGGCAGAAAGACAGTGAGCCGCGTCATCAACAAATGTGTCAGGTGCTTTCGCGTACGACCAAAATTGATCGAACATATCATGGGCAACCTCCCAGCGGAGAGACTACAAGCCAATCGTGCTTTCCTCATTACGGGCGTCGACTTTGCTGGGCCACTTGTCTATCGCTCAGAGATTCGAACAAGAGCGCCAATCAAGTGCTATATAAGCCTCTTTGTGTGCTTCGCTACAAAGGCTGTGCACCTAGAGCTAGTAAGCGACTTATCAACATCATCGTTTTTAGCTGCCCTCAAGCGCTTCATATGTACCCGAGGGAAACCAAAAACACTTTGGTCCGACAACGCAACAAACTTCGTTGGTGCGAAAAACGAGTTGGGCGAACTGAAGCAGTTGTTTTTTAGCCAAAATCACATACGTGCAGTCTCACAGCAGTGCCTAGAAGACGGTATCGACTGGCAGTTCATACCTCCAAGGTCGCCCCATTTTGGAGGCCTTTGGGAGGCAGCGATTAAAATTGCAAAATTGCACTTGCTGCGCACCATTGGTCTTTCTGTGTTGACTTTCGATGAGCTTCGAACGCTCATTTGTCAAGCTGCAGCAATTATGAACTCACGTCCGTTATGTCCAATTTCAGAAAACGTAGACGACCTGGAAGTGCTCACCCCTGCGCATTTTCTAATTGGCGCGCCATTCACTTCAGTTGTGGAACCCGATGTTTCGCTACTCAATATTCATCGCCTAGATCGCTGGCAGAAAGTGTGTTACATGCAGCAGCTCTTCTGGAAAAAATGGAGCACGGAATATGTAACGCTTTTGCAGCAACGTACGAAATGGCGCATTGGAACGCCAGGCATAAATGTTGGAGCAATGGTGCTGCTGAAAGATGAAAACGCATCCCCTTTGAAATGGCCCTTGGCTAGAGTCATCGAAGTCATCAAGGGCGACGACGATGTTGTCCGAGTGGCAGTGCTGCGAACTAGCAGTGGTGTGGTGAAGCGCGCAGTAGCCAAGCTATGCATCTTGCCCATCGATGAGGATTCTGTTGAAGGCGGTAGCCTTCCAACGGGGGCAGGATGTCCGGAGCAGAGCTAAAACTTCGGCTGCTACCAACATGATGATTCGCAACACTATCGCAACATGTTGCCACCATCGGCAATTCTTTCATACCTTTGTAAACTAAATTGTACTAAAAATTCTCTCTTGCTAAGCACTCATGTACACATATACACCTATAAAAGACATGTATCGAATGTTAATGAAGAAGTCGTTGAGTGTACGGCATTCGGTCGGCACATCAATAAAGCAAACATAAGTAGCAAAAAAGCTTGTTACTTCAACAACAATAATGATAAAACTGGTAGTTTCTCCAACTAAAAAAACGTATAGAGTCTAATGTACTTTGGTCATGGAAGTTTCTCAGCAACTAATCTGAATCTACAGGACAACTCGCCCCCACAAGTAGCTCACCTGGCCGTTGACTCTTGCCATTCTTGGACGTATTCTGTTTCCTCCCCTCCCTGTTTTAATAAACGAGTATTCCCCAATTGAAATTCCTTACCGTCGTAAAATAGTTCGCCAGCCTAGAGACACTGTCTGCAATGCATCTCTCAATGCATGGCAGCAGTTGGCCAGCGTAATTGCCATGCAGACTTGTGAATTGTTGAAATGCCCCCAGCTTATTAACAATTAAAATTACTACAATTTTTTGCAATTTGTACAATTTTTGTGATAGGTCACTTCCTTCGCGACGGCCTACAAAAGACCCAAGCAAAACGAATTGCAAAGAAGTGCACAGTGCAAGTACGCAGCAATGAGAAAAGTGCGCGATAGGCCTTTTAATTTCACTTTTCAAAAAATGTGCGCACTGCTGCCGGCAGAGCGAACCCTTTGCGGCCCTTCAGCGAGATCTCCGCCAGCAGATAAACGCCAAGCAAAAGTCGTTAAAGATAAGGCAGCCGCGCGGCCAACTGCAGTCAACACGCGCGTGTGTGGGTTCACTTGGCTTCACTTTCGCTGCGGCAAACAGGAAGCGCTGCGATCGAGCACACAAGAAAATAGTCGCGGCCGCAAAGGCCAACTGCAAGAGTGCTAAAAAAACTTACGCAAAATTAGGTGCGAGTTTTCGATTTGAAGATTAAGGCGAGTCTGTTTAAAAATTTGAACGGTTCGAGTGGCTGGCGAAGGGCGCGACGCACTTGGGTCTGCGGTTAAGTCACCTTGAGCGCATCCGCTCTGCCACAGCACACCGACAATGCGAAGGGTGGACACCCTCGCTCACCCTTCGAGCGCAGCACGTGAGCTGCAGCGACGCAATTGTCGCCCGAGAGCGGCCTACTTAGACTCGTTCGCGTGCAGCCTTTGTCAATGCAACGCAGCTACAACAACAACACAGCTACAATGCCATTAGCTGATTTTCCGTTGCCTCTGGTGTCGTTGCTGTTGTTGCAGTTTTGGCGCGCATATTCGCACTGAAATCGAAAGTGAAATCAAGCGCACAGCCAAATGTTCGATATTCGTGGATGAAAAATTGCTGTAAATTCTAAAAAATTTTCACATTTTGTAAAATGCAACAAGTCGCCCCGAAAGTTTTTGTTGCCGCCTAAAAGCATTAAAAAAGTGGAACGGTAAAATTTCATTTCATTGCAGTTCCGTTTCTACGCAAAGAACTTTCGCCTTCAACATTTCGAAATTCATTGATGCTTATCGATATTTTCATTATTGTGTTAGCCAAAAACAATAAAACAACAAGAAAAAACTCTACGAGTTTTTAAAACCAATTTTTGATCCAACAAAGCTAGTTGGCCAGACATAATTGCAACAACAACAAATCGACACATACCACATGTGCTCCATTAGACCATCATCCTTTCGTCTTTGTTGTTGTTGTTATTGTTGTTGTTTGTTCTTTTTTAGAATGTTAGAAGCCTTTGTGCGACCGTTCGTGCCTTTGTTTAGCGGCAAACTTTAACCCGGACACCAAATTAAGTTAACTTCCTGTCTGGCAATAGTGGTCAAATTAATAAGGACTTCCGCTCGTTGGCCGCTGCCGTTGTGGCTGTCGGTATTAGAGGTTTGCATTTGTGCCGTCGAGTTGCGCTCGTCACCCGTTTTAAAAACAACAAACGACCTAAACCGTTGATAAAGTAGAAAAAACTTGATGGACATAATTTGGATTGAGAGTAGCCATCATTGAGTTTGTTTGAATGAGTTTGAGTGGAATTTTATGTGGTCATATCTATTTCCTTCTTCAGTTTACACCCCACACGAACGATGTTTGTTTTCTGTGTTATAGAGTTTAGGTCAAATAGTGATGGCACTTTGATGCATTATGAGTTCTATCGGGCACCTTAAGTAGAAAGAAATTCTTCAATTCTTCATCTTTCAACGAAATAGCTTTAATGCTACCAAACTATCGTATCTGCTCACTTTCGTCGGGCTTAATAAATAGTTAGTTTTTACAAATTTAATGGAAATTCTGTCTGAACACACATGTCCATTTAACCAGCATTTGGTGTGTTTGCAGTCAGTACTAACGAACGGGTTACCGAAACCAAGTTTAGGATCTCTGAGTTGAGAACGTCGTTGTGATCAGTTCGAACAAGAGGTCCACTGAGCCAATTTCATTCGGTCCTTCGGTGGTCCTCTTTAGAAGTTCGCACCACTCATTGAGAGCTAAGGAGTTCTAATCGAAGCTAAATGGGCATTGAAGAATTGGCACCTTACAGGTTCTATGAAATGTTCCCCCTAAAGTCGGAGAGTGCACATATCCATTTATGGGCCTCATATCGTAAGCGACAACTAATGCAACGCACATGTTGTTGCAATTGCAACGCAGCTCACTCAGCAATTATTATCTAAGTAGGGCTCTCGGCTATCTCGGCGTTTTCCACCCCGAACACGGGTCGGGGAGTGCGTTTCCTGTGCGTGTGTGTGCCGGCATGTTGCACTTGATAATGGCAACACACACACACACACATACACGCGCGCGCCAACATGTGCCGAGTTGTCAAAGTGCCAATGCAACGAAAACACAAAAACGCTGTAACGGGAGGGAGCGACTCCTACATTCCGGTGCGACGTCGCTGTGGCTGTTTGCCGGCGCGCCGAGGGTCCACGGCTCTGTTGACTCGACACAAACACAGCGACAGACGCAAGACGAGCGGCAGCGCACGTCCTCTGCCGGCTGGCAATCGAGATCGCGACAGCGCTGTACACACACACATGCAGTGATACTTGCGCCGGGCTTGTTTGCACGACTGCACGACGTCTGTTGAGTCTGCAACGCCAACTCGCTCCCGCAACCGCCTGCAAGTGGCACGAAAGCGGCAAGAATTGCAACAAACTCACTTGCCGCATATGTTAGCGTTTGTGTTGTTGTTGCAATGCTGCTTGTGTATATGTGTGTTGCAAATTGGCAACACTTGCACCGCGCAGTGTAGAAACTCTTCTATATTGTGGGCAACTATCTGCATGCCAACATACCACCATGTGTGTTGTGTGTGTGTGTGTGTGTGTGTAGCTATAAGTGCTCTGTTGTTGCTGCTAATTGTTGCAACATGCTGATGTTGGTGTGTGTGTGTG
Organism: Melieria omissa; assembly: GCA_963971225.1. Classification (NCBI taxonomy): domain Eukaryota; kingdom Metazoa; phylum Arthropoda; class Insecta; order Diptera; family Ulidiidae; genus Melieria; species Melieria omissa. The sequence continues at coordinate 4,318,554 of OZ020269.1, read as the reverse complement.
CCATATTTGCCGAGTTTAAGATTTTTGTTGATAACATTGGCGGCTTTTGCCGCTTCAGTCTCGTCATTCGTCTATTGTTAGCCGCGCCGTTACACACGCCGTTTGAAGTGTTAAAAGACATGTTACTGTTGTTGTAATTGCTTTGTATATTTGCATAGCAAATGAGGCAAAGCTGAAGCGGCCAAAAGGAAGCGGCTAATAGCGGTGCGCTTTGGGCCGCTGTAATTGGATTGCGGCCATGCAGATTTGTTGGCCAAATTACACTTGGCTCCCTTAGCTGCTTATTTGAATTCGATACGTTGGAATTCAGAAGTTACCACTATGGTAGTTATAAAATGTTGTGTGTTGAATAAATTCTCACATTTACTTTGTAATTTTTTATTTTCTCACAACTTGCTCGAAAGCATAAAAACACAACGCACTCAATTCATCATCGGGACAAGGACATCGGTTGACGCTGGCATCGAGCGAAGAAGGCAATGCCTGCACTGCAACCCTGTTCTGCAGTATTTGTAATTAGCCATGTATGACAATGAGCACTCGGACAGACACACAAACAGACAGACAGTCAAATAGACAGACGTACAAAGCGTCAGACAATTACAGTACAGTCGATGGAAATACCTGCTCAGGCACGAAAAGCAAATAATAATAATAACAACAACAACAATGAGATGATGATGGGAAAAGAGGAGCCATAATTTAAAAAAGGTATTAAAATGGTCGGGAGTAATAAAATTAGTCGCCGCATTAGAAGCGGAAAAGGCTTGACTAATGGTCAACTAATAAGAACAAAGCAACGTGGAAATGTTATGAGGCAAACTTTATTGAAATACTGAAATGTCAAATGAGCATAGAACTGCATGGGTTTCTGTCTCTATTTGTTTTTTAATTTGAAACAGAAATTAAAATATTGAAACAAAATTATGCATTTATAATTGTAAAAATATTCAAGCATTGAATCCAGTCACATGATTTAAAGTCTCTACAGATGAGAGAATGAAGCTTTGTCATTTCGTTTTCTGAACAATTGTGAGCTGCGCAGTAAACCAAGCATTCAAATATTTATTGAATATTTATTGATATTTATAATTGTTTTCTGATATAAAAATAAAACGAAGTAATCTAGAATTTGTTAACAATTTATGTCTACTCTTCGGTCTTTAAGGTATTAAAGAAAAGTCCGACGAAAAGTGCGGTTGATGGCACTCCTGCCATCAATTTTTGCACGAAACATTCGTCCACTGTTTAGACCCCCACAACCACTTTCTTCGGAACTCTTCTTCTGTTGATACCCTCGCGCCACTCTTCTTTAAAATGCCTTAAACTATCGACCAGGACTTTGTATATAGACACATTAACATACATGTTTCTACCAAAGGAATCGTAATTTAAGTCTGAACTACAGGGCGGAAAGTGATGGTTTGAAAATCCTAAGCAGTTCCCTCGTACATCTAGAGCGATTTTAATGCAGGACGGTGCACGATGTCATACGGCGAAACAGTCAATAAGTGTTGCTAACAGTCTATTTAAGCTAGTATGGGAAGACTGGCCGGGAAATTCGCCAGATCTTAACACTATTGAACATATTTGGTCCAGGATTCAAGATTCAGTATTTCGGAGTCCAAAACCTGCCAATAGACTTCAACTCATTGAGAGAGTAAAACAAGAGTGGGATGCCATATCATTGGCCGAAACGTCGGTTTTGTGCGAAAGTTGTGCAATCTTTAACGGTGTTTTTTTTTGTATGCTGAAACATTCCGCCATTCCTGTATATAATACAATTTTTAGATAAAAATAAGATTAAACCATTCATATTTATTTACCCATTGCTGAGCTAAAACAGTCTTAAAACTGTCTAAATGAAATCGGTAAATCTATTTTTAGAGACATTTGTTAATTATTTATTTATTTTATATTTAATTTTTATTTATTTATTTATTTAACAGACATTTATTTTACTCAACTTAAAATTTAACAAGTAGCTAATTCTCCAACAACATACAAGAATCTTCTTTTGGCCAGCAAGAATCCGTTGAAGATTTCCACGACCTGTGGAAAAAAGCAAAAAAAGGCGCAATAGAGCCAGTTTTGACCAAAGAGAGCGTTTTGGGTTAAGCGAACTTTTCTTAATTCTCGCACAAACAACACTGCCAACAACAACAGCAACTTAGCCACAATCGGTTCTTTTAACCCTTTCACAACAAACTGTTGGACAACTACTGACCTCAAATGCCAGCTGACACTCTCAGTCGAAAGGCCAAGTGGCGAGTTTTGAGCAGCCAGTTTTCGGTTTTCGGCTATTGCCGTCGCCGGGTCTGGCGGGGTGCAGGGATGAATGGGAATGTAGGTGCCCTTGCCAATTTCAAATTCAAGTTCACGTGTGCAGCATTTTTGTTGGACGGTTTGTCTCTCGACTATTTTGTATTAAGTATTTGTTTTTGTTCGTCGGCTGTGTGACCCGGCAAACAGTGGCGGCCGTATTTTATGCCCAAATTCCCGAAATCGTTCAACCGTAACGCGACATTTACCGTCGCTGCAGTAGTCGGCTTTAAATATGTGTTAGTGTACAATTTGTTGTTGTTATTATTGTCGTTGTTGCAACTGCATTAGGACGAATGCCTTTTCACATGTCTGTCACATAAAAGCGCGTAATCATATAACGCAAACAACAGCAACAACAACAATATTTGAGGGTAACAAAAGTAAAAGGTGAGCAACGGCAGCGACAAAACGAAACTGAAAACAGTTTCGTTGTTTTTTTCCACGTTTCACCCTGCTTTGTGTGTGTGTGTGTGTGTGTATGTGTTCGTTTATTTTTTGCAATGTTGCGCTTGAGATATTTTCTTCTTGGCGCAGTGAAAAAAATTATTAGGTGCACATATGCTCGCTTCGCCGGGAGATGAGTGCGCTGTCCAATTATAAGTCAATTAAATAGGTTACATTTTTGTTGTTGTGCTCGCAGTGCGGTGCGCGGCCGGCGGCTGTTGTGCGCTGGCCGGCACTTGAGGGGACACAATGTCATGCACAAGTGAGCAGTGGGCAAATTTATTACCCTCCCTCCGCATGCACAAAGGATTACCAGCGACCACCGGCTAACGGCCAACGGGCGTGCGGACGCACTGAACAGATGACATTTTTGAGCGAAACGACACGAAGCGTTCGGTGCAGTTGGCCGACACAAGCGGTTTGATGGAAGTTTTTGAATTTTCATTGTTGCTGTAAATAATGACGTGGAGACCAGATCCGACTGAAGGACTCCAACAATGCTCATGTCCTTGTCGACATAAAAGAAATGGCCGGCGATTTTTCGCGTCAAAAGTGCTGATCACCAACATTCACTTCGCTGTGTTTAGATTGCAAATGTGTGTGTGTACACTTTGAGTTATGCAATCAAACACGAAGAAATCTGCTTTCAATAAATTTGATCAATCAAAAGCCACGCTCACATTTCCATGATCAATAACGCCCCAGGAACGAGCGCGTCAACATTGATTTGTCACTGCGCGCCACTTGTCGACGACGATCGCCCCTCCTGTTCCCGCGCTCAATTGCTTCATATGCAAATTCTAAGACGCAAACAATGAATGGCAACATCCAATTGCTTCATTGATCAATCATTAAGAATGACTTAAGTGATCTTGTCGCGCTCGTGCAGCCGCCGCGGCTTTTGCCGCTGGCTGCCACAAAACTAATCAACACGTTTTTCCGCACTTGAATTTCTTCCCGACTGAAACCGATCTACGCCAATGCATCTCGACTGCGAGACGTCGAGGCAGCTAAAAGATTTTAATTAAATCGCACCAATTAAGCACACACAGCAACACTGCCAGCGGCACAACGCAGCGTTGCATTGCTGCAGCGTTGTTGTTGTTGGGGCACACATGGGTGTGCATTAATCAAAATAGTCCCATTGTCGCTGCCGCTGTTGCCGTATTGTGTGTTAGTAGACTGAGCGACAATTAAGCGGCCGCGGCAGCAGATGCCACATCACTCGCTCCGTGGAAATCTTGAAAGAACAAAGCACTCAAAGTGACTATTTGCGTCATGAATGCGACGACCCACTGACTGACCGATGATTACCAATGAAAATTTGTGCCTTCGCCAGCGTGCGATCGCCAGCTCGCCGCCGCCTGTACCCGTTCGGCGCAATTCACGCAAACACGTCAAACATCGAAGTGGGAGAGTGGGACAAAACGAAGATAAATTAAGCTCGCGTATACGTAAATTTGAGTAAATTTTAATAAAGCGCGCCATAAGTGCCCGAACATTGCTTCAGCACGGAAAGCTACGTCGAAACGAAGCGGACACTTGAGCACCGAGGGATCAGATCAGAGTTTTTCGACGACATTTTCGATAATTACAATATTCTTATAGTCACCTATGGGAGCTCATAATCAAAACATTTATGGAAAGCATTGACTTTTTAAGGTCAAACATTTTAATATAAAACTTGACTACCGGTTCAAATATTTTAATGCTCTTTTTTCGATTTCTTAATTCAAATGTATGCGTCAAAGTGTACTAACTGAAAGGATTAACAAAATTGATGTTAAATCATCAAGTTTGAAATTTCTTTTACCAACAACTTTTCATCCTTCTGTGTCGCTGTAATTCAATTCTGTGCTAAATATTGCTGCAACTCAGGTTCACTTAAGAGTTGCATATACATTGTTCCATTGAAAGTACTCTTTTTTGCTTGGGCGCGCCTCTTCCTCTCGGTCCTCATCCTCACATCGATCGATTGATCGACCGTAGCGTCGAAAACTCGCCTCATCGACATAAAGGACGAACCCGGAAGCTTCGAACGCATTTCATTCCGAAGCAAAGTTAGGGTATCACAGCAACGCTGCCAGCCGACGTTGTTTGTTCGCAGCTCCCGTTTTATGATCGCTTTGGCCTCCGTCGTGCTGTGTGTACCGCAGTACAACAGTTTTCCTAATCTGTTGAGGTCAATCGATGTTAAGTAGAATCACGAATACCAAATTAATTGGTTGTGATATACGATATTGAAGCATCGAAGCTGCGCAGCGAACAGTGGCCACTGCGCACATGTGTGTTGCGGGTTCGCGTAAGAACAAAACTATGTCAATCTGATGGCGTTAAGACAAGAATGCAACAGCGCCCATTACACGCATCCACTGCGCAATCAATGATTTTTTAACGCTTCTTGCAGTGCAACACTTGTCGGGCAGCGGTGCGAGCCTATCGGATCGATCACACTTCACCACTTTGTTGGAGATTACCGCACAGCTTCTGGCGATTCCGCGAGCAATTTATATCAATTTCCGCTTTGCCATTGACAATTCAACTTACGCAACTCGCAGTCGCCAACACTGAATGTCGATCGGTGGTGTGTTGTTGTCGCTGTTGTGGTGTCTGTCTGATCAACACAACGCGCCAAGAGTCGACATTGCTGCGTTATTGATATTTAATTGAGAACAAATTGCGACGCTGTCCGTGCGTGCGTGCAACCAAGAACGGGTTAAAGCGCGCATTAGGCGGTGGCTTGGCGGCGCGATTAACACTGATCCGTACGCGTGATAGAATTTCGTAAAATCCGAGCTGGACTAATATTCCGTTTGTGAGTGTTTAATTGGCCGCAGGTCGTCGCGTGCAATTTTGCCCTAAAGTGGCCGCAGGAATTCATATGACGGCGACACCATTCGAAAATTTCCGATTATTTCGCAGAGACGCAACACGTCACACCAAAGTGCAAACACGAAATGCTATAAAAACGCACGCACGCATGCGCAGCGTTCAAAATTAATGCTTAGCGGTAAAAATAATAAATGTACGCGCTGCGGCCGCGCACCTAACGCAGCAATGCGCGGAGTCGGACGTTAGTCGGGGCGCAGCAGGCCCTATAAAGCATTGCAGCAGCTGCAGCAGCGAGTGGTGACAGCGAGCATAATTAAGGAATGCAACGCAATAATGCCAAGCAACATGTCGCTGCCGCTGCTGCTGCTGCTGCTGCCGTGCAGCTTCTGTTTTATGATTATTGTTATTATTATGAATGCCTGCAATTGGGCATGCCAAGTTATTCAGGACCCAATCATCAGCGAAGAATTTCAGCCAAGTATCAAATCATCAGCAGCGGCCATGGCCGCACCGCGCCGCATTAGTGTCGCCTCGAACGCGACCACGAAATTCTCTGCACACGAAAAGCCGGAGAAGAAGCGCATCAGCGCAAAAACAACAAATATTTTGTATGCAACATTTTACCAAAAATAATTAAATGTTCTCATTGCTGTCCGTTGCGCCTGTTGCCGGTCGTCATGTTCGACGCGGCGCAGTGTTGCGTCGGATTTTCTGGTCCATACGTCAAATGGTTACGTTGGCTGCTCTGCTGAATTATCTACATAATCTCTACATTATGTCACACACAAAGTTCTCTACATGGGATTTTTGTATTGATTTGTAAAAAGTTCTGAAAATACGATAAACAGTAACTGCGGTTCTTCTTTACAATTGACAGAGAATTTTAAGTATCTAAAAGTTTCAGATTTATTAAGTTTCATCAACTAAGTAAAACAGACTTAAAGGCAGAAAATGTCTAAAATTTTAAGATTTAAAAGCGCTTTGGGTTAACCAAGCGAAGAAGTAAGACCCTGTAGACAGCCCCAGGTGGAGGAAGGCATTCTTGCAACTCAATGAAACCACCGGGACCACTAAACGAAATTATGAAGAATAAAAGTAAACAAATTTTAAACTTAAAAAAAATACATTGAATTTGAAAAACCGATGTTTCTACTTCCATAATAATTCAAAATTATGAAGAATAAAAGTAAAAATATTTTAAACTTAAAAAAAATACATACACAGTGCAACAATTATGTGTTAAGACTGCCTCTGGAAAACACAATTAAAACACGAAATCTGATAATTTTTCGGAATATTTATTCGAAATACTCTCCTCCTGATTCAATACACTTGTTACATCGATTTAATAGTGATTCAAACGCGTGTTCCAGCTCATTTTTCGGAATTTCCTCCAGTGCCCTCGTCGAAGCCTGTATGGTCTGAATGTCATCAAAAAAGCATCCTTTCAACTTCAATTTCAGTTTCGGGAACAAAGAAAAGTCGCACGGTGCCAAATCAGATAAATACGGCGAATGATTCAACACACAGACCTGATTCCGAGCCAACAATTTACGAACAATGAGTGCTATGTGACCCGGTGCATTATCGCGCAACAGAGACCAAATTTTTGGATCGCGGTATTCTGGTCGAATACGATGGATTCTGCCATCAAACGCTTCAAAACTTCGAGGTCATATGCGGCAGTAACTGTTCGACCAGTTGGAACAAATTCTTTGTGGATCATTTCTTTGCTATCGAAGAATGTGATGAGCATTGTTTTCATTTTTGATGGAATTTTTCGTGTTATTTGGGCTTGTGGTGAGTTTTTTGATTTCCATTCCGCACTTTGACGCTTGGTTTCTGGATCGTATTGGAAACACCATGTTTCATCACCCGTAACAATTGTTTTCAGGAAGTTTGGATCATTTTCTGCGGTTGCAACGATGTCTCTAGAATGACTGATTCTTATTAATTTTTGCTAAAATTTCAACATCAAACGGAAACGTGTTTTACAAAATGAATTTTAAGGAATATTAAATGTCAACCAAATGTCATGAAATTTTGACAGTTAGTATCTTCAAAACGCATGTGCTCGCGCATAGATGGCGCGCTTGTTTGCTGACATATGGTTCGGGTATTAATACATAACATAATTGTTGCACTGTGTATGTTTGAATTTGATTTGAATTGAATTTGTAAAATCGAATTTTGTATTTCCTTATTTGATCAAAATAAGAATAAAAGTTTAAAAGATTTTTTTTTGTTTTTTTACTTTAAGGTATTACTTAAAATTTAATTAAGTAAAAATTTAACATTTTTTAGTTTTATGTGAAATTTTTTACAAAAATCATTGAATTTTTTATTGCAATCTGCATTTTCACCTCATCCCGTCCACCGGCTGCTTCAGTCCCAAATCCAATTTCGTACCAAACAATCAAGCCTGGCTGGTCTGGCTGCCACACAGCGCTGGCTTCTACCTTCACTGTTCGGCAATTTGGTGAAATTCTTGTCGCAGATCAAGCCGCCTGACATTCCATCTTCTGGTGGCGATCTTGTCCAAGACGCGACGCGACGAGACATGGCATTTTGTCAACCGGTTCTGCAGTGATCTTCGCTTATCTGAAGGTAAAACCAATTCCTGCCCAGTGCCGTCGCCGTTTTAAATGGTCTTTTTTCGCACTACATCCCCGCAACGGCAGGAAGAATGCAAACGCTTTTTGATTTTTAATTATTTGCAACGTATGATCATCATAAGACAGCAGCAACATGGAGCTGCACCATCGCAGCATTCGACGCTGCAACGATCGACCGATCGATGGTTGGATGGATGGATTCCAGTCGTATAAGAGTTTGATGATTTTTTGCATTTGTCTTTATCGACATGATTGGCAGTGATTTCCTTTTTTCGGCGAGTGCGCACACACCGAAACACTTAATAACGATCTGGAAATGTTTTTTTAATTGCCCAAAAATGACGAGGCTGGGCGGTTCCGATTGCGTGTTTCGCCAAGCACCGTTTCGAGTATCGCACATAATCGCAGCTGCAGCTGATCGTGAATGCGTCAAATCTGCGTCAAATCGTGATCGCATGCGGCGTCTAATCGAGCAAATACGAATGGACGCGCAAAAACGCCACCACCCAGTCGAAATGGCAAAAAGCTTATGAATTCCTCTACGCAGCGCCCAATAATCACGGCTTTGCAAAAAGCCAAGCAGACATAATCTCAGACGCCGCGGAATGCCGGCGAAACGCGGCCAACGACCACCGAATTCCAGAAGCCAAGTCACAAGAATGCTGTTGCATGCGATCGGCAGTCTGGCGGTCAACTCAGCAAATCGTTAATTTTCCGATAAAGATCACAAAATTGACACTTTTTGCTGTCCGCAGCCGCCGGACGGACATTTGAAGTGCATGTAAAACCACACACAACATGTCCAGTACACAGTGTAACAGTAGCAATGAAGATCGCTGCTCGCACAGGCTGACAGACCGACGGCGCAGCAAGCAGACAGACAGACAAGCTGCCAAAAATGGTTGGCGCAGGCGGGGCCCAGAAAAACGAAGAGCGACCAACAACGAAAGATATGCAAACGCGAGCAAAAACAACTAAAACATCGGCAATCTATATGATGATTGATCGCATTGTGACAAACAGTAGCTGATCGCGTGAATTGGTATGAAAAAGCGGCATGCAACGCACAGTGCTCGCGGAGGCGCACCAGCAGACACGCGGACAGACGTGCGCTGAGGCAGTGGGTCCCATGCAACCGCCTCCAGCCGCCAGCCACCAGCCGCAAGTTGCTACGCTGGACCAGACACTTTTCATTCTCTCCGCTTGCTTTGCTGCTTCTTTGTTGCTCGTGCAGGGCGCTGATCGCTGATCCTTGGGGCTTGTCTTGCTTTCGCGGATGCTTCCGATGACCTGTGGCACAATTCGGCCGCGCAAGTATTTATGCGCTTAAATGAAAATCTGCTGCACAGGCGGGATCGTCGTTGAGAACTTGGGCGAATACATTTTATTATATTTTGATTAAATTTTAATTATTTGTATGAGTTTGCATCATATCAAAGCTTAGGAATTATACAACGTAAGAGGACTGAGTAGATCATTCTTCCCAATCACATAAAATTCATTGGTTTTGAGTTGAGTAATTTTGGTTTTTTTCTTTATAAATTTACTGAACTTCTTCGGCACAAGAAATACATCTCCAATATGGATCATATGTAGATCCAAGAGGCCATCAGAAAACTCGATCTTACCGACGATATGTTCCGAGACCCTTTTATGCTCCCCGCAGGCATCAGGTGCACCGTTGGTATCGGGTGGATTTTCGTTTGGAACTGCTTATGTCCCGATGCCTCTCGCCACTAATGCAGCGTAATTTATTAGTCAAAGCAAGTGAACGACGATCTATACAGTCGACTGCACGTCCAGTGCACACAAAATATGACCCAACCATGGCCACAATTCATCTCCGAACGGCAGCGCAATGTGTCCTCGGCGCATAATCAGCCAGCATATTAAAATCAATGGCCACTCAGCGCTGCCAGTAGAACGTTTAACATGGCAAGAAAAACAACCCATTCCGCCGCAGACACTGTCAGCTCGCCAACATGAAGGCATCAAGATGCGCGATGATTAAAACACATTAAAAATCCAGTAGCCAAAGATGATCGCGAAAGCAACAACAGCAACAGCAACTCAACAACAGTAGCAGCAACAGCGACAGCGTCAACAGCAATTCGTCAGGTATGCAGCCGCAGCAGTTTCAATCTAAAAAGGACATGCATTTTTAAGGTGCTGCGGAGGTTCCAGCCGCCGCAACTTGCTTGCTTGCAATTTTTTCCCAACTAATTTCATATTTTTCATATACAATTGATCAAATTCTTGTGCAGCTCGCCGAGCGACGGTCGCCGATCAGCGATCAGCGATCGACAATCATCATTATCAGTGCGTCATTTCTACACGTACTTTTATTGCGATCCTGCAAGGTTCGCCTGCTGCGCTGCGATTCGCTGCGTTTTTGCTGCCGCGCGGCGATTTGATTCGATTTGGGGCACTGCCCGCCGAATTTCGTTGCCCACGGCTTGGTGCGTAGTGTCCGCAGTTTGATGCGTCGAGACTACCTGTTGCGATGTGTTATTAAGCGACGTCTTGACGACAGCCAAACGTCAACTCGCAGTCATCATCCGTTCATGCCACAATGCAGCGCACCGATTTTTTGGCCCGTTCGCTGACATCAGCTTCAATTTACGCTGATCAACATAGTGTTGCTATTACCATTGTTGTTGTTGTAAGACAGTTGACGGGACTGTGGCGAAAACAGAAGCTGGTGATGGCATTTCGAAAAGATGTTTGGTACCAAAAATGCCATGTCGAGGTTGTCTGCTAATTGATGTGTGCATGGTGTTGTTGTTGTTGCGGTTGGTGTTGGCATGTGCGTGTAGCTTTTGATGCCAACTATTTGTCAGTTAGAAGACAGGACAGTACTGCATGTTGCACGTTCAAACGATATCGCTTCGCGGTCGCCTAAGCCAAGGCCGACAGCGTCTTCTTTATTTAATTTTTTCACTATCCATCAGGTTTGGATTGACAATTTTATGTATTCGCTATGTGGCACAACTCATTGGCTTATGGGAAAAATATTTTGTGTATTCCTACTGCGGTAGATTTTTACTCGTATGTGAGTTTTAAATTGAGGCTAACAAAACTAATGTCCTGCAAATTTCTACACCTTTATGTAAAAATTATGAAAATCCCCAAGTCGTTTGCATTTGTGATATCTCAGCTTACCTGGCACCGACAACAGAAACTCATCTTTGTTGTTAATTTTCACGAAATTGGCCCGCAGCATTTAAATTTCCGGTGCATTGACAGTAGCGCCCAGGGCGCGGGCACACTCCCCAAATTCAACGCCCCAAAAACAACTACAATATAATCAAAGTTTTCAGTAGCTGGCATTACCGTAATCACAACCGCCACTCGCCACGGCGAATGCTGCGCAGGTAGTTACTCGCCGGCATTATCCTCAAATACTTCCCTGTCACTGCGATCCGGCACTCGGCGGCGGCCCTCGGAGTTGAGCTCAATTTCAGCATAACTGCAGGGCGATCAATTAAAATGTTGATCGAATTTTCGTCAATTTGCGCTTGACATGTGCTCGTCATCGTCGTCGTCGTCGTCCGCGTTGTCGTCTCCTGCGCCATTGCCGGCTTTCGTGCATATCGAGTCGAAATCATAATGAAAGTTGCAGCCGCGACTGTGGATCAATGTAACATTTCAACGCCTCCAGCTATCCGACTTCGGAACCTGCGTTGCACGCGGCACCGCGCGGCGCGGTGCAGGGGGCCGCCGACGGTTTTATTAAAGCGTAAATGAATTTTGCTGCCCATAACTCCCGAAATCGCGCGTCCTTTCCTTACGTGCTTACTTTCGCGTTATTATTACCAGCGCCGGCTGATTGTTTTTGTTTGGCAGGCAGAACGATGATTATAACTTAAGATCGATCGCTCTGTCGTTGATCGCTAACTTGTTGCGGCTACTGTGGAGCGAAGAAAGCAAATGGGCAAAGGTAGAGCGCTGAAAATTGCGTTATTAACTTCCAGAACACGTTCCGGCCGCAACAGCAGCAGCAATTTTTGACAAGATTTGCCTAGAGCGAAGCAGCGCGCACGCCGTCTGCCAGCTTGCTAATTTTTCGTTGATTAATTCAATTTCTTCTCAAAATGATTGATGCTTATCCGCAGGATCACTGGATAAAAGCGCAGATTCTGAAGAACTTTCAAGTAAAAATGTTGAAAAGTTGAAGATCTGCGCACAAGAATCTATAAGAAGTTTTGCAAAAAATTAGAGATGGCCAAAGTCCAGTGCGAAAAAAATCTTCACTATTATTGAGCTTTGAAGGGTCTGTGTAACCAACATGGAAATTAGGTCATTTGTATGGTGAACGGACTCAGCTTAGCTTGAATAATATTCGTTCCTTGCTGTACAAACCGCTCATAGAATCCTAACCGACAGTTGACACGGTACATTCAACCTCGAGTCCTTTCTTGATTTGGCCGCGCATCCTAACGATTGGTTTTGTGCTTGAACCCACTTCTGGCACAACATTCTCCTTAAAGTGTTCAAAAACTATCCCAATGTCCTCGTGGTTTGTTTTATGGGCTTTTCAAGGAATCATCAAGAAAGATCAAGAAGAGAATGTAAAAAATCTTTATTTCATCCTATAAGTCAACTAATTTGCCATCAGACATTCCGCATCAGAATAGGCACAGGTTTTATATTTATTTTCCTTGTCCCTCCCAGGCTCCACAATCATTTCTTCCCATCTTCAAAATGGGTCTTGATCAGAACAGCTTCTCGCTGAGTCTCAATTAATTTCAATGTAAATTTTAGCGCTTTTGTTGTTCCATAAGCAATGCATTTGTCGCATTTATTGCATAGCTAACACACCATTAAAATAATTGAAATATTTCTGTAACGCTTTCGTGCGTCATTTTGACCTCAAAGATCTCTAATACACCAACACACGTCCATGGCAACGCTGATCGCGACCGCGTAACGAATGCTATGGCGAATGCGCGACGAGGATATTTAAATTGTGGCGAGCGCGTCGCTCTGTGGCGCTTTCTGAGAGCCATTCTGATGATATTTGTTAATGAAATTATTAATGGAATTTGTTATTCATTGAAGAGACACACACAGCGCCAAGACCACTTAAGCCATCAGTGGCTGCTGGCCGGGCCGCGAATGTGGCGCAGTTGATTTGTCGTTGGATCTCTTCGAGACCCAAATTAGACACAATTTCGGACAAAAGCTGCAGCGCGAATGGCTCCAACTGATCTCTCGCGCATACAACAGCCGACAAGCAAATCAAATCGAGCCAAAACGGCCAACAGCAGCCAAATTATCGGCGCATCGCTGCCCCCGTCAGCGACAAACAGAACGACGACACATAAAGCCAATCAATGTTCGGTGAAAAACAGAAATAATAATAATCACAAAGCGAAATTGGGTTGACTTCTTGCGGCGCAATGCGACTCGCCTGATTGCTGGCCGATGGATTTATTTGGCATTGATCGCGTGATTTAGAAATCAATGAGCAATTTCGCGCATAATGGTGAAATTCTCTACCTTCGCGCAGTGCATTGTGCCCAGTGGAAATTCACGCTGCTATTTAGTTTCACAAAGAGATCATTTAGTTGTGTAAATAAAGGCGTATTGTCACTCGGTCCGTTGTGCGTCAAATTGTTGGAAACAATTCTCGGCGTCTTTGTGCTGGCTCCAAATTAGTCTTTAAAAGAGACCAACGAGCAGTTCACATTTTATTATTATTGCATTATTTTTTTTAAGGAAAACAGAACTTTACATTAGGTTTATCTGGTACTAGTTTTGATGCACGAAACCCAGAAAATGTTTCACCAAATCTTATTGTTTTTTCTTCATATTTTGGTGTCTTCTGACCACTTCCACCAGCCACCTTACCGAATCCTTTTTAGAATTTTCAAAGCAATTCTACTCGCTCACTTCTCCCAGCTGTTCCGTATGACCTATGAATCACACTTGTCCAAAATAAACTTCTTATTGTCCTAATTTCATTGCAAATTGTAAAGAAAATTAAAGATTCATGCGAAACAAGAATGTATGGTCGTGATAGGGTTAACCCATTGCTGCCCGGTACTAGTTCCGCCCATACGATTTTGATAAAGTTTCATACACGACCTAAAAGTGACCCAAAATGATCAGAAACAAAATTTCAGCTTTATATCTCTGCACGTTGCTGAGATATTCATTAGGTATTTTGTACCCATTACGCAGCAATAGTAACTTTTTTCCATACTTTGTGAAGTGATCAGCTAAACACGTGAACGAAAGTTGTATTTTTTACAGGTGAGTTAGGAGGCAGATTTTTGTTAAGTTCTAAGGCCACTACGTTTCGCCACATTTTCCACCTTCGAAAAATTCACGATATTTGGAGTCTGGTAACTATAGCTAGATGCCGAAATTTTAGGGTGACCTTCACTAGGTTAAGGTAGTTTCATTGACTTTTTTGTGATTTAAAAAAATAAATAAATTTTCATGGGTAAAATTTTACCCATTGGGCAGCAATGGGTTAAACAAATTAAATATTTTCCGACATTTACCTTAAAACGAACCTAAACTTAACTAACAAATGCATTTTCTTGTCCCTTTCAGAGCCAAGCGCTGGCGCTAACACGTGCCGCCGCCGCTGCGGCAGCCTCGGCAGCCGCCGCCAAGCAGCCGTCGGCGAATCTGGCTGACATTGCGCTGAAGAAGGAGCACTCACTCTCGCCGCCGCACGTCAACGCGACTGGCGCGTCCGGCGCGGCACTGACGGGCGCCGACGACAGCGCGGCCGGCTACCGGCGGCGCCCCTCGTTGCAGGGCGTGCAAGACAAGTTGGCGCAACTGCAAATGCATCAGGGCCAGCAACAGCAGCAGCAGCAACACCAGCAAGAGCAACAACACCAACTACAACAACACCAGCATCAAGCACAGCAGCAGCAACATGTCAATGAAGAGGCGCGCAGCCCACGCTTCGGCACTGCGGGCATGAGTGGTGGGGGCAGCGGAGGCGGTGCTGGAGGCGGCGGCGGTGGTGGCAACAGCAGTGGTGGCCGCTGTTCCACGGACATTGCCTCGCCCGCGCCCGCCCACAGCGTCGACAACGAACGCAACATTCCATCGACGGCCTCCACTAGTCAGCAGCACCCTTCGCTGGCCACCACGCCGAAGCTGAGCGAGCGCGACGAACGCAGCGCGGTGGGCAGCATCACCTGCCTGCCGCCGTCGGCGCTCAACGCCGGCCTCGGTGGCGGCGTGGCGGGCGCGGTGGGGCCGCCGCAGCTGCAGGCGGAGAAGCTGCTGCCCTCGCCGGCGGCCATCGACAGTCGACGTGAGTTCGATGCAGCCAAAGTCAATTGTAAGTAGGAAAAAATTCGACTTTAATTAATTTTAGAATAATTGCAAATTTAAAATAATTTTGATGAAAGTGTTGAAACAAAACTGTTTGATGATATTCAAATCCTGAAACCACGTTATAAAAGCTATGATTTTTTTTAGCTAAACAGACATTAAATTAAAAAAGCGTCATACCACAGTAACGTTTCCATCTCTGCTCAATTACGCTGTCAAGTGATGCTATTCTTACGCCCAGATAGTATTAATCTGTCGTGCATTTCTTCATTTGGATTTCGCGCACTCAACGCGATTCTTAGTCGCTCGCTCCCTTTAAAAATGCCCGCCTTGTGTTCACTTCATTAAAATAATAACATTTCACACTCGTTTGATCAAATCACAGTCAAATAAATGCAAAACACAAACAAACAGACAACAAAAAAGCACACAAAGCGCACTTATCCTGCCGCCGCAGTTTGTTTTGCCTCTGTGCGGCGGCATATCCTTTAATCCTGGCAGTTGTGTATGATGTACGTATGTTTCCTCCCAAACTGATGCACGCGTGTGTGTGGCGGAAACGGCGACAATGTCAACGGGCACACTGTTAGTTAACCCATCGTTCAACGTTGTCACGTTTTTGCGTGAAATAAGTGCAGCGTCATGATTTGTGGGAATTTTTCTGGCTGTAACTAAATACTTTTCCTGTATCATTTTATTTATTATCTATCAATTTTTTTTAATAAAACCGATTTCATTTTCGAAAATCCTAACTAATCCTAAATTCCAGTCAGGTAATATCTTTTCTAGCCAGTTTCATTCATTCCATGAGCTATCATCATAGCATTAGTTACTATTTAATTATAAAAGCCAACTATCGTACTAAATGTTCGTATTGATTCTTGCCGGTCGTAGTTAAAACCGTAGATTCATAGATCAATCTTTGAAGCAAACTCTCGTTCAAAGCAATGCTTCATTTTTTCCTAAAAGACAAAATACTCGGGCAGAGATTAGCAAATTTTTCAAAGTAGACACCCCAAGTATGTATGGTCCAATTTTTAAATGTTTTTGTTGTTTATTGTAGAAATTACGTGAAAGACTCATGAGAAACGGGGGCTCCTTGCTGAGACTACACTGCGGTGTTGATCTTTAATATGTGGTTCCAGCCTAAAATCGCTTTTAAATTATATAATGCCTTTATATCAACAACATCCTATGCTAATTTTTTCAATATTTTTTACCGAACCTTGTCATATGACAGCAATCATATCTTTCTGACTGTAATAATTACCTCACATGACAAAAATTTTTTAAACATAATTAAAAATTTAATATTCCTTCATTTTGTTCAACTAAATTAAAGTAAAACAGTGAAGATAAAAATTGTTCTTACTTTTATTGGCTGTTGCTGTTGCTGCTCGAGTCTGCTTTTTCCCGCCGAAATTTGAATTGGAATCCAAGAAATTTGCGCGCATCAATGGGTTAATGACGCGGCTATGTTTTCTGCCTCAGTCGTTTCGCGGCCGGCGGATATTGTATTAGACTCCAGCGCCCCATTTCACTAAATGCTCCTCGTCCTCTGCCGCGCCAAACCATGCGGTCGATGGCATTGAAATAATTCAAAATTGGGTTAACCGAATTCACCGACATTAAACATACAGTTTTTTTTTTCCAAAAATGTATGAAAACTTAAATGCCGAGCGAAATTTTCGAAAAATTAAATTGCCTAAAAGCAATTTCCAATTGAAGAGCGAAAATATTGATTTTGAATTTATGCGCATATTGCCGAATGGGATTAGCGTTAAAATCACATCGATGAATTCTAGTGCGTCTACGTCGGCGTGGTGGGCACGTGTGTGTTGAAGTGTGTTGGAGTGTGGGTGCGTACAGCGATAGATGTGCTCGGATTAGTGAAAAGGGAATTTAGCAAGAGGAGCACAAACGCACATTCACCTAGCCACATGCACAACATATTCCAGCGTGTGTGTTTGTGTGTGAGTGTGAGTGTGTGGCACACAAGTACAGCGAGCGGCTTGTGTGTTTCATTTAATCCTTTAAACTTGATACAGAAAATACGGAAATATACAAACAAGTAAAAGCATTATTCCGTTGAGGGCTGTGCGCGTGTCTGGCTGCGTGCGTATAAATGCGAAATGATGCAGCGGGCCTGTGTGTGTGTTTGTGTGGAAAATGAGGAATAGGATTAGGGGATTTATAGGGAGTGGAAACACCAATGAGATCCGAAATGGTTTATTCAACAAATATTAAGGCAAATGCCCAAGTTTCAGACAGAAATTGTTGAAGAATTTATTGCTTTAACAATACAGAACCATTACAGAAGACAGCAGTGAGTTATAAATTTGATTGAATTGGAGCAGCGATTTTTAACAAATTTTTGTTCATAGTCGAAAAAGGAATTTTCGAAATTTAGCCTTCAATGCCGTTCAAAACGTTTCCACCGAATCGCACTGTTCTACTGCAATGTCCTG
This sequence comes from Melieria omissa, assembly GCA_963971225.1. Classification (NCBI taxonomy): domain Eukaryota; kingdom Metazoa; phylum Arthropoda; class Insecta; order Diptera; family Ulidiidae; genus Melieria; species Melieria omissa. The sequence continues at coordinate 4,300,565 of OZ020269.1, read as the reverse complement.
ACGCCTCATCCTGCGCTCGCTTACAAAGCGGCGTTAGGCACACAGAGCGGTCCAGCGAGAGCGGCGCGTATTTGAATGCAGCACTCGGAAATCCTTTGGATTAAGGATTTGCAGCATTCGCCGCATGCATTTTATGCTGACAAGCGAACATTCAGTCGGCCAGTCAGTTGGACAGAGAGCGAGGTTGCCGCTGAAGCCAACAACGACGACAATGACAACGGCGACGACGTTACAAACGTTGGATAATGTTGATTGTGTTGTTATTGTTGGTTGCCGTGGCAGCCACTGCTGCCGTCTGGCAATGATGATAAATGTGCGCCGCTTGTGCGCAAAGAGCTGCGCGGGGCGGCGGCGCACAATCATCACATGCACCGTATGCCACATATGACGAATGTCGCGTCGATAAGTTGAACGTGCCTCATCGATATTCAGCGCCAATGACACACAGCACTCTTATTTGTCTATTTGGCAAATACGCAAATGTGCGTCGCTGTGTGAGTGCAGCTATTTCTGTGGCTGTGTGGGTGCGCATGAATCTCAATGAAAAAGGATGCGTTCGTGTGTGTGTGTGACACACTTTCAACTGACATTAGGTCTGGGCGTTTCGTTTAGGTATTTTCTGAATTTGTTTGGCTGGAGATTAAGGCAGACCATCCCTCCTCGCGCCCTCTTCGCACAGTGCGAGCAATCGCTGGAATGGGCGTCGAATGGAGCTGTGGTCGAAGCCGATGCACAGCTCAACTGTTGCAGCATCGATCTGCTGCTACGGAACGTTAAATTGGAAGATTTGCAAAACATTTTGTTCGCTCGGTTCTCACCACTTTCGGGCTGGTGGCAGTTTTAAGGAGTCAAGTTTGCTGTGAAGTGTTGGAACTGTGACTGAGTATTTGCAAGATTTATAGTTAAAAATTCGATAGTTCTCACTGGGTCCGTGATCGAATCTAAAGTTTTCAGTGCCTGATTCGCAAATGAATCAAATTATGAATCAAATCATTCGCAAATGAGTTTAAATATTGTGGCACCGGATATTTCTTACATCTCGGACCGATCTTCGCTAAACTTCACAGCTGAACATCAACCTTAACCTTAGAACTGTCCGTACAACGGACGTTTCAACGCATTTTCATCTTCGTGGAGCTGTACACCATACCTTATATTTTTACCTTATTTCTGAAGACATATTTTATAAAAATTCTTATTTGTGGATAGTAACAGATCAGGTAGCCGCCGTAGCTCAGCTGGGTAGTGCGTTGGGCCGCGAGTCAAGACTCAGCGAGTTCAATACTCCGTTGCGGTAACACCAAAAAAAAAGAAAAACAACAATTTTTCTTTCGGCGGCTGTCCTCTCAGCAGGAAATGGCAAACTTCTGAGAGTAAAATTGCCTATGAAAAAGCTCCCTACTCGCCGTTCGGAATCGGCATAAAGCTGTAGGTCCGTTCTAACCTTGTAAAAAATTCGCACGCACAACACGGTTGGTTGCAGGTAGCTAGGCCTTAGTCTCGTAATCGGGCTGTCGTGCCAGTCAAGAAGAAGAACAGATCAGGTAAAGTATCAGGTGTACAACTTTGCTTCCGCCGTTTTTTTTCCAAAATTAAAAGCTTTATTGCGAAAAAGTGCTTACAGATGTATTATTCAAAGTATTTTCCGTCGCTAGCGACAACTTTCTCCCATCTTTCCGGCATTTTTCGGATCCCGGCTCGAAAAAAGGAGTCCTCTTTTGACGCTATCCATGAAGCAATCCATTTTTCCAATTCTTCGAAGGATTGAAAATGTTGATCTGCCAGGCGGTGTGCCATCGAACGGAATAGGTGGAAGTCAGAAGGGGCGACATCTGGGGAATACGGCGGGTGGGGCAAGACTTCCCATTTCAGCGTTTGCAGGTACTTTTTGACCTCTTTTGCGACGTGAGGCATCTTTGAAGGTTTTTTCTCTTCCACCACCATGCTTGTTTGCGCTTCAGCTGCATTTTTTTTCGAATTGTAACAGAAAAGTAAAACTTCCCGCAAATGGCGAGAATTGGGCACATAAACGGACATTTTCGAGCGTGAATAATACGAAAACAAGAACAACTGTCACTGAAACGGCGATGACAATTCGTTAGGCACTGTCCACACTCACTTTAAAGGCATTACCATCTATGTATTTCAACCAGCCTCAGCCGGTACAGCCACCCATCGGAAAACGGCGGAAGCAAAGTTGTACACCTGATAACAACGGATGGCTGGTCGTGAAACCACTTTGGAATGACGCGACTTCCCTTTTAAGGCGTTGAGAACCCCAAGTATTTCAATCTGAACCTCGCTATATCTTTAAAATCAAAAGTTGATAGCTCAATAAAGCTGCAAGAATAGGAAGATAAACTTTATTGGTCGATAAGATGAGACCCTAAATCTACCCTAAAGTGGGTTCTCAGGCTAAGCTCCCCGAAACCCATTACTAATTTATAAGGAGCCGAAAAAATCGCCAACTCTGCAATGCGAATGATTTAATTAACACAAACTGTCTCAGATTTGAAAGTACTCGAATGTGAAAACGCTCCTGCTATGAGCACAATCGATGCGGTGCGATGCGTCCATGTTTGTGCGTGCGTCTGTGTGTGTGAATGTGTGGCAGTTCACATGTGCCAAAATCGGCTGCTATAAACACGTTTCATTACTCGCATAACCGATGCCATATGAGGCAACGCCTCAACATGCAACGCCAGTCGATACCAGCAACAACGCGAGCAACACGAGGAGCACCCAGACACGCAGCAGCAGCAGCATCAGCAGCACAACACAATAAATACTATCGAAAATGTCGTTTATAACAAATATTTTGTTGTTCCTATTTCGGCTAAATCTTTTGCCAAACTGTTGCCAGCGCCGCAGCGCAACAGCGACAACAGCAGCAACACATATGCCTAAAACTTGCTCGCTGCTCTCGCTCCTCCAATACTATTACGAATTTTAATCCGTTTATAATGCGCACATTTAAGTGTATGCAAAACGCAAAAGGTGATACTGTGCCTCAAGCCCCGGCACACGGCTGCAGGATGTGCTGCTACTGCGGGCGTCGCTGTCAACTGGCAGCTCTGTTTGGAATTGGCGCACCGAGTGCGGGCCGCACCGGCTGCCAGAGTATCAAAGTGCGAGTAAGGATTTGGGATTTTGTGCGGCGAACACATTCGAATCCTCGAAATTTGTCCCATTTCGTAGATAAATTCAGCTATCGAGTGAGCCTGGTGTATCGTCTGGCGGTGTTTGTCTGTCTGTAAATGTGTTTGTGCGCCAGTGATGTGCTTAACTCGCACTCACACAGCCAAACAGACAATCCACGCCAGCACGCACGCGTCTGTGTTGGTTCGGAAGGATACGCTCGCCCATCGACACACATCCACACACAGGAACGCGCGCTCGCAGTGCTGCGTGCGCAAAAAGCTTTTTGTTGTGCAAATCCTTTTTGCTTATAATTCGAATTTTCTTTCCTGTTGCGCTCTCTAAATGTGTCGTCCTGCGCCCGTGTGCTGCGCCGCCTAAGGTGCAACTGTCGCAGCCGCCAACCGGGTGACCGTCGATTGCGACTTAAAATTTTGTGCAAATCTCGTCGCATATGGGGTTTGCATAATGCTTAAGACTTAAGCCGCTGCCGTGCGTGTGTGTGTGTGTGTGTGTGCTCGCATTCGCTAGAATCAGTTATGATTTAGATGGCACAGTTAGAGCGACATTTTCGGCGATTCAACAAATGAAAACTACTGCGAACTTTAGCTGGTGAGCGGCACAGTGGTGCGTTACGCAAAAGTGTTAGTGCGCCTAGGTTCGAATCCTTGCTCGTGCTGGTGAAACACTCGTCTACTTCTGTCACTCTTCTATTCAAAGCGACTGGAAAACTTATGTGGCATCACAATGGGCCTTCGATTATTTATACAAACTGCAAGTTTTTATATGAATTAGAGAGATATCAGCAAATATTTGACTTTTTATGTAAGCAAGCGAAGTCACAAACCCAGCTGTCTTGTTCGCAACCACAGCGCAGCCAACAAACCCTAACATTAGCACAGAATTCATATAAAATTTCGAAATATTTTCGAGCATTTTCGTTGAAATTTTGATTTTAGTCGACTTGATCCATGAACGTGTTGTCAACAACAATGACGCATATCAAAGCCATCAACATGCACGGCAACGTCAATAACGCGCCGTGCTGTAAGCCAGCCGGGTTTACATTATCAGCGCGGACAGACAGCGCAATACATGCAATGAGTCAACACATGAAATTTAGAAATGTGACAGTCGAAATGAATCCGCAGCACCGACAATGATGAAAATGCAGCGAAATGAAGCGAAAACGAACGAAAAGAAACAACGTGGGTGATGGCTGCGAGTCGAGAGTGAAGTGCGTCTATGTGTATGTGTGCAAGCTTATGTTACCAGATAAACAATGCTGCGTTGCAGCTCATTCCGCTGGCTTAGGTGCACACGTCCTTTGGGTCATGTGTACTCGAATATATCTCTGATAGTTGGCGTCAAAACAATCCGAAGTTGCCGTCGACCCAATCCGACTGCAACTGCCTTTGTGTGCTCGTTGGGCAACGTTGCCACTATACAACGCTTAGTCGCCTCTGGCCGATCGGCAAAGTGACCTGGCATTATCTACAGTCTGGTCCGCGTTCATGAAACACTGACAGAGCTCAACTCTATTCCACAAAGTAAATTTCTACATTATCTACATTCTTTTTGAAATTGTTTTCATAATAATGACACCGATTATAATTATTACATATTGTATTCGAAATTCTCTTCGCAGCAACTCGCATTGCCCAAGTGCCGCTTTGAAAAGTCATGTTTATTTTCATTGTCTACATCGCAGTGTCGAAAATCGCTTAAAAACTAAACAATTCCCGTCCGCATTTCACCACAACGCCACACGGGCAACAAACTCCGCACTCGGCAGCGCTACGCAGCGACATGGCGACACAGCGACACAGCTCGAATATCCTGCTGAGAATATGCCAACCGTTGATAGAGAGGTTTTGTGTTAATTTTTGCGAAAATCCTCTATTTGATCAGCATCATCAATGCCACATATGCTGGTCCGTGTGCTGTGTGTGTGCTGGAATCTCACTGCGCGCAAGCATTTACATACGCACACACGCACGCAAACGTACGTCGGTGTCGGTGTGCCGTGCGCCTGTGCTTAGGAGCATTTTAAAGGGGGGTATTTATACGAAGAGGATTAAGGATTTTCGCAAGAGCTCTTTGCATCTAAACATTTATAAATAACAACAATGGTCGCCATTCAGCAGCCAACCATTCAACGGTGACGTCGGAGGTTTATGCAAAGGCATCAACTTTACTGCCATCCGATAATACATACATGTGCACAACAACAGCAACAACTAAAAACAGTGCCAGCCATGACATGTCAGCCAGGCAGCCAACGAGCCAGGCAGCCAGTGCGATACATTGGCATTGGCAACTGGCAGCGACTGGCAACACTTGTTGCTGCTGCTGCTGCTGCTGATTCCGACACCTCGTCGCAACTCTAACTACACACTCGGTGAGCCGCATTCGTTTATTTGCAATTCATCTGCACATTCGAGTTGGCATAATGGACGAATGTGCGAACGGGTCAATGCGAAATTGTGTCGTTATTAATTCCGCAGATTTCTGCTGAATTCAATTTGAATATTTGAGTAAAGATTGGAAATGTTTATGTTTACATTTCTCAAGTGATCGGCCGAAATGCGAGTAGAATGGCGTTGTGAAAAATCGTTTCGTTGTCATAAGTCAAACTTTAAGTTGTATATAAATTATAAACTAATTACATTAAATAAGTTTTCGCTCAAAACTGTTCATTACGAGATGACTAAATTACAGCTCCCGAGATTAAATTTTATAATAAATTAGACATGATTTGTAGAAATCGACCGAGTTGCATAGCAAACATCACTTTCCAAAGAACACTTTCTCTCTTTCTTTCATCTTGAAATATTCAACAAAAGTGCAATAAATAAAAAAATATATAGAAATATAAATAAATAGAATAAATATACAGAAACAGTAACAAGTTGGCTTATTAAATAAATTAAAAGTATATTTATTATCAAACAAAAATTCGATCTGTTGCGGATAATCTCACGATTTGCATTATTTAACAAATATTTAAAAATATATCTATAAAAAATAAGTTGGCTTATTAAATTAATTAAAAAAAAATTATTATTAAACAAAAATTCGATCTGTTGTGGATAATCCCACGGTTTGCATTTCACATTTGCAATCGATGAAAATGCCGTGAAACATTCAATCCGCTCCTGTAGCAGACTGCTTAATAACTCATCCCCCCCTTTTTCGAAGCACTCAGCAGCAAAAGCAATAATAACAACAACAACAAGATGGCAACAACTTCATCAATGGCATCACCTCAGTCAAGGTTTATAAAGTTTGCGCTCATACACTTAGCCGCCCCGCCCCGCCCGCCGCCGCGTTCGCATTACGTTTATCCTTTCGCATCGGTCTGTTTGTGTCGAACACAAACACACTCTCGCGCATACACACACACAGCACAAAAATCGAATTCAAATCCCACGGCTTATGCCGCAGCTGGATTTGGTGCGCTGTCGGCGCCGGCGTCGGCAGCGCTTTTATCCCCACGCACACAGCGTCCACGTCCGTTTTATGTGCGAGACGACTGGCGGCAGCACATAATCCACAGCTTTAAATCCTTTACCCGCCCGCGCAGCCCCGCCGCAAATGCTTAGCATGTGGCACGCTCGCGGCTGTGAGTGCTGCGGCAAGTTGTCAGGCTGAGGGTACGGAAAATCGCTTCCGTGCTTTTGCTATAATTTTAATGACAATTTCAATGGCAGCTGCAGCAACACACCGACACACACGACGACAACGGCAGCGGCAATAAATTGCTGCACGTAATGAGTGGCGTTTTATTAATCTGCGCGTCGGCTGTTGGAGCTGAAAACATTATCTAATGATTTATTCAGCTCCGAGGCGCTTAAAGCTGAATCTCAAATGCGCCCTTAAAGCATTTAAAGCATAAAGTATATGTTTTGTAATTTATTGAAATTCGCCGATTATTCAATGAATGCCAATCGAAGGAGTTTGATTTTTATTTGCTCGTTGCAACACACTTGTAAATCGCGCTTAATCCCGAAATCGTGCTCGCAGCACAGAAAGTGATGCACGTCCGATGCGCTGCTGCTGATGCATGTTGCGAAATCCGGGAAATTTGATATGAAACATTTTTAAAATTATGAAATTTTACCAAAGATCAACAACACACACACATGCACAACAACAACAAATATTTGTTTGAATTGGCCAAACGTGCGCAACAACAGCAACTGGCCGAAAGGCCACTGTCCGCCGCACGCACACTCACACATGCGTAGCTGGCAATAATAACGAGAACGACGAGTCCTGCCGGCTTAAGCGGCGCAACAATAATGCAAATAAAATAAGATTGCACAACACACAGTGTGAGCCTACTTTGGCGTAGGCAGTCATGCGCAGTTTTCGCGGACACATTGCTGCGTGCAAAGTGTCGGTGTGCTGGGTTAATTTTGGCGCAAATGCTGTCAATAAGATGAGCAAAGCCTTTGGCCATAAAAGCCGAATAGCAAACAGGCACCTGGAGCTTGTATGACATTTGCGGCTTAAAAGCTGATAAAGAGGACAATAGAAAGTTCCTCCCAAATGCGAATCAGCGAAGAGGGTTAAGAGTTAGTACTGTGAGTAATTTCGATGCGGATATGGATCGAAGAAATAGATTGTAGCAAACTGTAGCATCATATCGACAGCTGGAGCGGCTATGTTCTGATCATTTTTTTTACTATAAAGTACTAAGAAGAAATGATCAGAAAAACTTATCCATCAAGAAACAATAGCACAAGTCCAAAGCTAGTATACCTCTGAACCCATTAGCGTCTAAACGGACGTTTTTAAGGACATTTATCAGCGACTCTATTCGGTATAAAATTTAATAACTATCAAAAATTCAGACAAGTTGATTTCCTGAACTTTCAAAACGGAAAAGGGTTATGTTAATTTTTTAATTGTAAAATATTCTTCAAATCAAAGTTTTACCAGTTTCAATTCAGCCGATTTTAAATCAAAATTTCCTACTGGGCGTGCAATCTCGCAACCTGTCGCTGGCACTTACGCCCAACACGAGCAATCCAAAACGCGCAACAGCAAATCATTTATAACAACAGCAATAAAGCAACAACAAGAACGAAAATAAAATGCTTATCCCTTTGGCAAGCGGCAGCCGTCCAACCAACCATCTATCCATCCATCCATGCAATCCTTCATGCCACCCGAAGGATTTCGACTATACAAATCTATAGACTTCACTTATCCTCCGCAGAGAATTTGTCTGATGCTGCCGCCGCCGCTGAAGGACGTTGTGATAAACTTGAGACGTAACAACAACAACAATAGTGCAACTTTTACCGTGTCCCAGCAGCAGCGGCAGCTACAAACTGAAGCGCCGTGTGGGACTGCACGTGCACACTCTCTCTTTCTCCTTCTCTCTCTCTCGATTTGCCTCTCTTGTTGTTGGTGTGTGTGCGTGCGAGTTGTATTTGAATTTGCCGCCAAATTGGGAAAACCGACGTGCCGCGGCAGCAGCGGAAGAAACAGCATTACCCTGAATCCTTTATCCCTTTATCTGGATTTAACTCTAATCCCATCAGACACAAATGAAGAGAAACTCCTCGTCGCTTGTGCGCCCGGGCGCCGAGTAAAAGCAGAGTGCTTGTTTGTTTGTTTGGTTGTTTGTTTGTGTTTGTCGGCTGGTTTGTACGAGCTTGTGGGTGTGAGTGTGAGTGTGCGCGAGGCACAGGAGCCGCGCCGGCTGCAGACGTTCGTTGTTATTGTTATGTTGAATTTTTAGGTTAAAGCTGTCGTGAGGTGGTGGCGGGGTGAGGACGTTTTATAGACTAATGGCAACGGGAGAGTACAATGGGAGCGATTCAGAGATTAGCATGTAAAAAATTGCAAATGTAACTGAAGTGAGCTGAAAATTTCTTTTAAAACGAATTCAATTTGCTGACAGCATCGATCAGAAGATAAGGCCAGCTGTTCCAATTTGCTTTCATCCATAATTCGTTTTTTGCTTTTGTTGAAATTAACAAAACAAATGTTATTTAAATGGCTACAACTATTTAAAGCAAAGAGATATTTTCTAAAATAAACTTTTAAGCAATGCAAAACACTTGCACCGATTCGGTGTTCGGGTCATGAGTGGCGTCCATTCCTTTTCACTGCCTTTAGAACACTCGAAACATGTTCAAAACGTAAATGTGCACCCAAACAAGCGCCCCTTACACACACACACGCACACAGCCACTTGTACGCGCCTTCGCCTACGCGTCTGTAGCGTTTTATTGATCCACAGATTATCCCTGAGCATTAATTCCCAAAAGGCACCAGTCCTGCTGTCCATGCTGGGGGCCGGCACGACGCTGCACTCGGTTTGTGTATTTGTATGCAAAACGTATAGGCAGCTGATGTGCCAACGCACACCCACACCACTCACTGCCACTGTCACTGTGGAATGTACTTGTCAAAAAGTGGAGCCTTGCGAAAACTTGCACACTTGCGGACAACATCGCAAGGTGTAGAAAATTCTTAAATAAACAAGAAAACTTTTTCTCACTTCATTCACTGAATTGTCTTCGTTAGATAATTGATAGTTTGAATTTTCTACATGTCATTGAATAATGAAAAATCGCTTTACTTAATTTTTATGGATGATTGCATATTCACACGATTCTTTACTTTTAACATTCCTTGGTCGATTACTTGCAGACTTAAGGTATTCGATCCTCTGACTCGCCGAAATTCTTTCTGACTACCATTTCTGACTACTTAGAATTTCTTCTACTTTATTTTAAGTGTTGTTTACATTGTTTACACGATTGAGGCAATCTCATTATGTAACTGTTGAGTATACATCTCGTCATATACTGTCTACATTTTACATATCTGTCTACATTTTGCATTTCTTTTGTCTTTACTCAATTATTTACATAGCGTATGAGTTTATTTGAATTGTTTACATTAATCAAACTAGTCAAAATGCATCTTTCCATTAGCTGAATATTTATCTACATTGATTGAATGTATCTTCATGCAACTGCAAGTCGTCAAGTCTCCTCCTTTCAGAAGGACTACAGTAAAAATTTCATGTTGTTGCTGGCCAGGCTAACATACCGTCACACACTCACACACACACACACCCGTTCAGTATAAAAACCGAAATTGCCTGCAATCGCACACACGTCGCTGACTTTTTGCAATGGTTCGCGCGGATTTATTACAGCGCCGGCAGCTGGCCGCCGCTCTGCCACTCTCCCGGCTCCCCGTAAAACCTGTCAAATGATTCATCTGCGCGCCCGCTGCTGCAGCGCCATAATCCCGCTGCGAATCTGCAGCACGCAGTGCCAAAATTCGAATTCACAGTGTCCTACCCCCGCTGACTCCCACTCCCACTCGCACTCCAAACTCCCAACACCACCACACCACTTCCGCCCCCCACCCGCGCAACCGGTTGCCTTATGTTCTTGCCGACACCGCAAGTTGCTGCGGTTCGGGTGTTGATTCGCTGCCGGCTGCCGTTCGAGCAGAGCGGCCGGATTGCATGCCGGTGGGGTCGGTCGCTTTGTCCGTGGGGCATTAGCGCGTTGACAGAGGCGCGCGCGCGCAGCGACACAGGCACGGCAGCATATTTTCGAAATAAGGCAGATTCCGCATTAATCCCAACGATTTTCTGCTCCGGGCACAACGGCTTGCACTCGCTCTCTCTCGGCCCGCACTGCTTTAGCCGCTGCGTCGCCTGCCGACCCCACTGTGCTTGCGAGTGTCAGTGCTGGCGTCGGCGTTAATCCTTAAACCGGCAGCGCTCGCCGGCTGACTGCGAGACTGTCGGCTGAATCGAAGCTAAAAATGCTTGTGGCGCGCTGATGGGCCGAGTCGAGTCGACTCGAGTGCACTGGCACTGGCACCGGCTGCGGCGTTGACGGTGCGTTGTTGCTGCCGCCGGCACTGCCACTGCCGCTGGCTGGCGATTTTTCATATGGGCGTGGGATTTAATTTCGTGAGGGATTATTACTTCGGATTTAACTCTTCGTTTTATGGATCGCATGGCATTAACATGCGCTACAGTGGTGGCCAGCAATTGTGGAACGTGGCAAATTCCCACTGGACGATTCCTTTGATGCTTAACCTTCACACTGTCACTATTAACATAATGTAACGATAAGACAGTGTGTCGCTGTGCAAAGCAACCCTGCCGCTTCGCGCCGTGCTATAATTCAATGTGGCAACGACGACCGCGATAATAACTTTTAGTCCAATCTGGCAACCATCATGAACCTACAATTTGCATAAATAGTTATTTATTTTTAATTTTTAAATGTGGTTGAAATTAAAAAAAGGTGCAAAAAATTTAACTTTTTTCTTCAAATATTCATTGTGCAAGAATTTTTCGTTTCAATTTTTTGAGTCTGGTTCAATTCACAGACAATTTTGTTATCTTTAAGTAATGACAATGCTTTTTGATTTCAGTCCACTACAAGAGGCTGCAGGATTACAGTTCTCGAGCGATGTTTGGCGCGCAGAGGCCTACGGAAATCGCCATTTTGTAGCCGCCATTTTGAATTTCATCAAGTTTTTTAACTTTTTAAACTCCTAAATAATAGACGAATTTAATAGTCAAAACCGGAAGTTTGTACGCCTTTTCATTATCCCACAAAAAAATTACAAACTTTGCCTTATTTTTGCCCAAATCCAGGGGAGCCTTCCCTTAAGTGTACGAAGAGTAAAGAGTAAACTGTGAATAATAAAGTGACTGTTCGTTGATTTTGTTGTCTGCGTGTAGGAAACTGACTGTGTTTTATTTGCAAATTACACAATCCAGAGATACGTAACAGCCCACTAGACTTAGTATTCGTAACAATATGTTAATATTTCAATTTTGATTTTGCTATAACTTTTTGGGTTTAAGTCCGATTTTCATGCGGCTTCGGCTCAGTGGCCAATTTGTCAACCTCTTTCTATATATGTAATCAGAAAACTAAAAATTTAAAAAATTTATTAATTTTTTCCATCTTTTTTTTACAAATGAAAATTTTTACCCCTATTTTGGTCACATATTAACATATGTTAATATTTTTCTTCTCATCCGTTTTGTAAAGACAGTTTTCATTTTTTGAGCTAAGTTGGTAAGCAAAAACATAAAATGGACTGTGCTAAAGAGATTTTAGGTTCACATGTGGAAGGGGGAAAAGGGATGAATGGGGTTTCAGCCCCTACAAAGTGGGCGAATTTGTTGCTTTTTTAAAAGAAATGCCATGCCACGGTTTCCGTATATAAAAATTGGTGACAGTGTGAAGGTTAAGCGGGTAGCGAGGAAAGATCGTATAGAGCTGTAGAGTTTAAAGTTACTTAAAAGTTTTCTGATGATAACATATCAAACAGGATCAACGGCAATCACAGCTAACCGCTCTAACGCCTATGAGAGGAGAAGGGTGGGTTTATTGTTGTGTATAAGTGGTTCATATTTTATAAAATGTGTGTACCACTTTTTATATTTTCCCTTCAATAAAGATATATAAAGCCATTTACAACACTCAAAACATATACGAAAAATATTGAAAATTTTCCCAAAAAGGAGTTTTAGCAGCACGTACTAAATTGTACCCTAACAACCACTTAAAATGTATACTTTCCATTTCTTCAAAATTGACATTGCTTTTTAATTGTTACGTATGTTTGATGGCCTCTTTGCTCCACTGTACGCTATATTGAAAGTGTATTTCCATGGATTAGTTCTTTGGTTCGTTTTTTGCTTTCGCTTACAAATACCAGGCACGCACAAGCGCAAACCCATGCACAGTGCCGTATAAAAATACGCACACACTGACACGCACCGAACGCTTATTGTGGATGCCGTGACTCACTCGAGCATAAAATACAAAACAGAATTATCCCGTCTAAATGACATCCCTTCGAAATTAATCCTTAATTCCATTCATTTCGCGTAATCCCCTCTGATATGGCACGATAAGCAGGCACACAACCGGCGCAGAGAGCGTGAATGCCGCAGCCGGAGAGAGAGCGCGCAACACTCGCCGAAAGAGCGCCTCATCGGCGCTGAAGAGGCTCATGTTTGGGGCGCTGCGAGAGCGTTCGACACACACATACACACAAGAAGCCACAAATCAAGACAGGAAATGGGGCATGTGGGGAACGGCTGAGCGGGTTCGCTTCGGCCCAAATGGCAACACTGCCATGCCACATGTTGCTTGCTATATTGACGCAGTTGCATGCGATTTCATTCATTCGCAGCAGCGCATCTGTGTGCGCGCGTGTGTGTGTGTGTGTGTGAGTGCGAGTGGTGTCTATTGGCGCTCAATTCGTCAGTTACGTTCGCACCATGCTGGAGGAAGGTTGGTGAGCATTTCACGCTGTAGAATTTAATTATTTTCTTACTATGTGGTGTTATTGTTTGGTTCAAATTGCACGTCATTTCGGCGGGCAAATAGTGAGTGTTTACAACAAAACACAAGATTAATAACAGTTGAAAATTTGTGTTAAAAGTGCAAAGTGATTCAAACGAAATTCAAAATTAAAGTGAAGCAAGTTCGAATTTGGTGTTGTCCATGTTAAATATCGCAAAATTTTATTGAATGTTTGCTCATGGAAGTAAAAGCAAACGTTTTTAGCTACTTAATTTGACTAGTTTTAGCTGCTACTGACTTATTTCCGAAACTCGTTTGAATTTTACAAATGCACAGTGTTTTTAAATCTGATTCACATACCAACAATTAGTAAGGGAGAGGGCTGGGGTGTGAACCGGGTTTTGTTTTTTGGCTCTAACTTTTCACAGAATAAAGATATCGAAAAATCGAAGATACCGTTGGAAAGGTGAATATATAACGCAACTTTGTTATGAAGACAGATTACCGTTTTGATTGAAATTTAACTCTCTACGTCCAATTTTCTGAGAACGTGATTTTTCGCTTTTTCAAAAAAGTGGCTGGGTTGTGAACCATCTGGAAAATCCCTATTAAAGTCGGAAAATACGAAGAAAACACCCATAATTTTTAAGTACATTGAGAATTTATTTAATCAGGAAGCCTCAAGAGGTGAAAAAAAGTTATAATGACGCTTCTTAGGCCAAAAAATCGCAATGAATGAAACTGCTCAATTTTTTAAATTTTCATCCTAATCTGTGTCGGAATGTTTGCATGTGAAATACGAACGTGTTCTCGTATTGGCTCACTTCAAGTGAACACAACGAAATCGGGTGAAATTATATAAAATGACTTTATTTTTATATATCCGTCCATATTTGACAGTGTTAGAACAAATGTAGTACGAAAAACAGGTGGTTCATAACCCAGCCACCTCAGTGGTTCACAGCCCAACCACGATGCCATTTTGGAAACTTTAAAATAAACGACACTTCCAATCATAATTCGACATAAACAAATATTGCATCGTAAAATAGAATCAAAACACTAAATAAACATGTATTACACAGACTTTTTGCAATAAGCTCAGTCTCTTGGATAGCACTTTAAAAAAAAGCCAACAAGTTTTCGCAGTCGATTTTCAAACACGATGTCTTTCAAACTCGATTGCTGCCACAAGCAATACGTGTTTGTACTTCGGTGTAACCACAAATGGAGAGTCATATCATAAGACAAAATTGACAGTTGAAAGATTGGCGATATGTCAATTAGGGAAAGAAAAAACGGCAATGGTTCACACCCCAGCCTGGTTCACAACCCAGCCCTCTCCCTTATATAAACATAAAGATTTATGTACACTTTCAAATAATGAAAGTCCCAAACCAGATGCGTCTATTTCACGCCGATAACTCGATAATAAAATTCGAATTATAACAAAACTAAAAAAATTGCAAGATTTGTAATTAAAAGTATCTCATTCATAGGCTGAGGCCGTAAAATATAATGTTGAATATTTTTAAACTATCGGGTATCTCTGTTCGGAAAAGATCATAACTTCTCATTGGAAGACGATGGAGAATCCTAATCGGGATCTACAATTCAAATTCATTACTCGGCGTTTTCGTGGTCTTTGACCGTTTGGAGTCAAATGGTGAAACTTCTAATGAGTAAGGCAACCAGTCGAACTAATTGTCTCTGAAATGCTTTGCAGTCTAATCTTGAAGAATATTTATTGGCTATTTTATTACACACAAAATGTCTCAGTGGTGTAGCGAAAAGTATCATTCTTTTTGTTAAAGAATACCTCTGAAAGTTTTTGTAGCGATTTACAAACATTGCAAAGAGGAAAATTGTTTGGGGTTTGAGAATGGTTAGTCGCCGATGAGTTGCTAAAACATGAATGATCTTCATTTGAACTACGATCTGTGAAACCATTTGCAACACGAAAATAAAAGAAAATAAAAAATGAAATAATGGCTGCATTGACATAAAATTCAGTTGAGATACAAATGATTCTGTCCTGTGAGGCTTTTATAGAACAGCAAGTGGACCTCAAACAAAAGTTGAGCCAGACAACGCTCCGAATACAAAGTCAAGAGTTCATTTCAAACACAAAAAGTGCTAAAAATGTTCTTACAACGAACTCGCAACAATAACAATTTGTAGCTTCTTTTATTAAGCCATTCTTGCGCCGAGCTCCATAAACCATGGATTCATATTTGCATAAAGCGTTTGGGCCGACACCTCACTCAGCCTCTAGATGAAGACGTGTCAGTGTGTGTGTGTGTGAATGTGTGTGTGCGCATGTGACAATCACACTCAGCCATGATTTGCTGCTGCACTACTGTCAAGTAGCATTTGCAAGCAATGCCAAACACGCACGCAGAGTGCAGACAGAAACAATAACAACAACAACAGCAACAATAAAAAAATAAGACAAGACAGACAGAGAAGCAAGAAAACAAACAAATAAAAATAACAGCAGCAATAACAACAACAACGACAGTATTGGAGGCCACATTCACAGCTTAAATGAACTCGAAAAAGCAACAAATAACAACAACAACAGCAACGGCAAAAAAGGAAAAGCTTTTAAATCTGATGCTTTCATGCTGGCTAATCCTTGTGAAGTTCACTAGATTTATTTTGTATTGTTGCTGCTCGCTGTGCTGGCTGCTGTCAGTGCTGGCTGTTGTTGTTGTTATTCTTGTTGTTCTGGCTGCTGTTGCTGCTGTCGGTGTTAGCGTTGCTGCTGCGGTTTAAGTAGAGAGCAAAGAAAAATCGCAAATCTGGCAGGCGAAATGCAACTCAAGCAACAAGAACAACAGCAACAACAAGCAAATAAAAACAACAAACAGAACAACAATGAACAGAAGCGAAAGTAACTGACACTCAAACGCAAACGAACAAAACAGCGGGGAATACAAAAAAATACGATTGCTTTAGTCGGTCAATTGAGTTGTTTTGCACTCTACAACTGAAAATATTTTCGGCTCGTTTAATTGTGCATTAATTTTTATTGTTTGCTTACTAATTGTAAAAACAAAGTTTCTATATGTGAATAAAATTACACAAGAAAAGAAAATATGTCAAGAAAATTATTGAATATTTAAACGATTCTAAAAGAATATGAGCCAGAAAATTGTTTTTATGCGCATTGTGTTCATTCTCGATGATTAGATAGTGGGAAAAACAATTGCAGGAGGAGTATCAAATAGTGGTTTTTCAGCCCAAGTTAGACCAAATCAAGCGACGAAATGGTTTTAATACTCGAATAACAAATAAATACAACGCAACTAATTTTAATAACTGTAAAATAATATCCGTGCTGGCAAAACCTTAAAAATACAACACTGCCAAAACGAGTATTTCACGATGAATGTAATAATTTCGAATATATTTTTATCCCGAAATTTTCATCACCGAAAAAGTAATCGACATCAAACAAGTCAGAACAGAGTTTTCAATATGTTTCGGTTTAACGCCGCAATAAAGACGCACCTACCCGCTTGTCCCACTGTAGGGTGTAACAACCCAACACTAGCGGCCACAAATAAGAAGGGTTAAGAGACGAATGAGTGTATTAGCGCAAATCCTGCAGGATGTGTGCGGTTTCCTTTGTGAGGGGCGCAACATGCACGTCAGTGAGAGGGCGCACCGACCAGTGACGTTGCTGGACGCTGCTCGAGTGCGTTTCGTCGTCAAGTTAAGAAGTTCAAACATTTCAACTCCCTCCAGTCGCCGGCACTGCGGCTCCTCCCTCCTTGACTGCACACCGAAAATCCAACACGGTCGCCCTTCATGGCTTTCGCTAATGCTGCCTCAAAGTGTGAAGCACTAAACCGCGCACACACATATGCAATGCGTACGACACACGCACACACACACACATACAAAACACTGACAAGCGCTGGCTGGCATTGGCTGGAATCACAAAAAATTAGCAGTTAATCCTTTTAAATTGAATCCCGCACATGTTGTTGACGACTGCAAATGAAAACGAAAACAAAAGCACAGCAATACAACAACAAAATAACCGCAACACAAGTCCGCTTTGGTTGTTGCGCCCGCCGCCCCGCGTCATTTCTATTTGTCGCAGCGCTTTGGCCTGTCGCCCGTTTCGCGCGCGCATGTGGGACAGCTTAATGCGGCATGGCAATTAGCCAGTGTTGCCACATAATACACGCGGATAAATGTTTAAGATTTTAAGTTTAGTTGAGGATTTAACAGTTTTTTCTTTAATGTCTTTTTTTAATGCTTTTTTCGTTTGGTTCTCTTGTGTTTGTGTGCGTGTGTGTGTGTGTGCTTTTGTGTTGATGGGACAGTGCGGTTGCGGTAAGTTGCTCTTGTTGTTGTTGTTGTTGGTGTCTGCTGAGGTTTCCGATTTTAATTGGCGCTGCAATTGTAGCCACACGTAACAGTGCGCGTTGATTGACTGGGTGACGGTATCCCCAGCAGAAAAAGGCAAGAAAAATGGAAAAAGGTGATGATTCTTAATGAAGCTATGTAGTAAAAAATCTACCGGTAACGACATCTAGCGGTAAATAGCCGAATATTTATAAACTTCGGAACCGTACCAAATGTCATGTTTACTTCTTCTGTCATATGTCAACAATATTCAGTTCACAATTTGTCAAGTTTCATCCAACAACGCATTGTTTGACGCTCCGGAAAATGTCGGATTACGTGCCTACAAATTACGATTTGCGGACACAGTTAATTCTGTGTTACCATTTGAAGAAAAACGCTTCTGAATCGCATCGAATGCTTGTGGAAGCTTACGGCGAGCATGCTCTTGGTCGCACACAGTGTAACGAGTGGTTCAATAAATTTAAAAGTGGTGATTTTGATGTGAGAAACGAGGAGCGTGGCCGGCCACCAAAAAAGTTTGAAGACGCCGAATTGCAAGCATTGCTCGATGAAGATGATGGCCAAACGCAAGAACAGCTCGCAGAACAATTGGGTGTTGACCGTCGGACCGTCGGAAAACGTTTAAAAGCAATGGGAAAAATTTTAAAGGTCGGTAGATGGGTGCCACATGAACTGACTGAAAGGCAGCAAGAAAACCGAAAAACCACCTGTGAAATGCTGCTCGCCCGGTACAAAAGAAAGTCGTTTTTGCATCGAATCGTAACTGGTGATGAAAAGTGGGTTTATTTCAAGAATCCCAAACGAAAAAGATCGTATGTTAACCGCGGCGAGCCACCAAAGAATTGGTTGCATCGTACAACTGGGAAGCTCTTGCTCATGCGGCTTACTCACCAGACTTGGCGCCTTCGGATTATCACATGTTCGCATCGATGGGCCACGCATTAACGGAACGGCGCACAATGGGGTAAACATGCCGAAAACCCGCGCATTACGGCTAATCTTAAAGTTACGGGCCTAACTTTTTTTTTTTATTTTTCGTAATCTACATGCATGTAGCAGTCAGAAAATGCTTTTTGCATGTAAATTGGACCGAAACTGACTGCTGTATAGCCGTTCAAAGTTGGCTGTTTTTATACTCAATTTCATTTTGTCGATGCAACATTTTTGATGGTGATGCTGAAATGTCAATTAAATCGTTATTTTTAAATATAATCAAATAATTTTTGGTACATATAATAAGCATATTCCTACATTTAATTTGACATATAATTCTTTTCCATGGCACATTTTCTTGTAAAGATATAAGTTCTCAAAGTTTGGGCAAAAACAACGATTTTTTTAGGAAAATGTCCTACTTTCGTGGTGTATAACTTTTATGGATAATCATGGATAATCGAAAATCTTTAGGGAAGGTAAGTAGGAACCTTCATAAAAAAAATGATACCCAACTTGTCTGCGGAAAGCTGCGGAATGGTTAGATTTTTGGACTTGTATTCACTTCTCTTAGTAAGAAAACAAATATATATGAACTAAAAACTTTTTAACGCGCGTATGGGTCGGTACGTTTATAGCACTTGATGCATATATATAGTATTAAAAATAATAATTAAAGTAAAAATAGATGTGATTTATCACCTGAATTAAGGGGAGGTTCTCCTCTTTTTTTTTTTAAAAATCAATTTTTTTTTTTGATGAAATGAAAGGTATGAATGTCGAGAATATGTGTGCAAAAGGATTTTTCGATCCGCAGCATATTTATCGCATAGGAGCGTCTCTGATGCGTCGAACTTTCGCGCGCGGAGAGAGAGACTTACGACTTTAAACGCGTTTATCTCAAAACCATTTTTTTCATCCTAACGTCAAGCGTAACTCATGATCTACTTATCCGAGTTACTTCATCTATAGCATTTCTTAAAGGGTATGATTTTTTATATGACTTATACCTAAAACAAATATAAACAAATGTGTAATAATAGTCTTTTAACAAAAGAAAAGTCGAAAAAAGATGGTAAAAATTGAACTTTTTCTATGATTATGCATAAATTAGATGATTTTTTATAAAAATTATCCAAAAATAGGTATAGGTAAGTCATAGGGAATTTAATATTCTTTACTATAAAAAAAAAATGTTTGATTTCAGTTCACTACAAGTGGCTACAGCCTTGACGTTTCCGAACAATGTCTCGCTTGCAGAGGTTGACAAGACCCGCCATTTTTGGGCCGCCATATTGGATTTTGTAAAAAAAAATTTGTTTCTTGTATTTTAGAAAGATGGCTTAATAAATCATCAAAACCGTCTATTCGTGAGTCGTTTCATTATCCGACAGTAAATGAAAGAATTTCGCTTTATTTTCGGCCGAAAAGAGGAGAACCTCCCCTTAATAAATATGCTAAAAAAATATTTTGTATAAATTTTTTCGGCGGGTATGCAGGATGATTCTTGAAAAAGGCAATATATTTTAATAAAACTTTGTGTGGAATTTACGCGTGACCTAACTAACATAAACTCTGACGTAAAAATGGGCATGGAACGCCCACTTTTAAGTAGGGTTGCCATATAAGCATACTTGGTTAAATTGGGAAAATTTATTATATTTATATACTTACTTATAACGGTAAGTGGGCATGGTACTCCCCATTAACCCGTTATGAGCCGTATCAACCCGTATCAAATTGTTTTTGCTTAAATACGAATTACCCTACATGTATGTGTTTTTTGTGGGTGTTTTACGAAAGGAGGCGAAAAATGGGGGCGTGGCTACAATCTAGAGTATTCATAAGTCAGTTTGGGTCGATTTAAATACTTTAACTTTGGTTTTGTTTTTTACTAATGAAGATTTTAAAAGTGCCTAATTGCCGACTGTAGGGTGCCGGTGCGAGGTACAGTAAATCAAATAAAATTATGGTAAACAAATCTCTGAAGAGTCCTGAAGCAGATGTCCAAATTTGAGGTATTTATCTTTAACCGTATAGATACTACAGCATAAAATAGGCAATGCGCGGGTTTTTGGCATGTTTACCCCATTGTGCGGCGCTTCAATTCTCACGCAGAAGTCAAAAAATGGATCGATGATTGGTTTCAGTCAAAAGACGAAACATTTTTTTGGCGAGGCATCCATAAATTGCCTGAGAGATGGGAAAAATGTGTAGCTAGCGATGGCCATTACTTTGAAGAATAAAATTGTAATCATTTCCTCACAATAAACGTGTTTTTTCAAAAATAAAAATAAAAAAATAATTTACAATACAATACAATAATTTACAATAGATACAATAACTGTCGTGACTGCAAATGGAATAAAAACCAGAATATTGGAAGATTTTAATTTGATTTGTTTGTGTAAGAAAGTCGCTTAGATCTCGTGTGCTTGCTTTTTCTCACTGGGTTAGTATTGGGTAAATGGGTAATTGCTGATGTCATGTGTTTTTATGTGAAATCAAATTGAGGCTCTTTGTCTGCGGTTGAGATTAGTGGCAGCGATTTAAATGAGATTCCAACCCACTGAAAAATGACTACAAGAACAAAGATTGCGTCCATTCTTGATTGTTATTTTATACTAGCAAACCTAAAGTTTTTTGGACTCCTAAACATCATTAGATATTGAAAACTTTACTTCCACCTTAAATGACTTTCTTCTGTTTGTAACTTTCGGTTGCAAAACATTGCAATAGGACAGAAAAAATTTATTTATTTCAAGTTATTTCAATAAATTAACGATTTCCTCCATTTGAGGCCAACCGTGATCAAAGATTCCGGGTTCGACCATCAGCTTTCAGATCTTTCATCTTTATGCACTACTTGTCTCAAATAATGAATGAAATAATGAGCACGAATCATTTTTCACATTTCAATGTTTCGCCGAGATGGCGATAGCGAAGCTATAAGCTGCGCGATATTCACTTAGCGCGCCATAAACTGTTGCCGCCATAAACACTGCCAATCACCCCGAAATCGAATACTTGCCAACTTGCCAGCCGGGTTTGTGACCGTGCCGTCTTTCCGCTACCTTTTTTATTATCTCGACGAAATCGGTGAATGCACTGCGGCCTTATCTGTGTGTATGTGAGTGTCTGTGCATTTCAAAACTTGAAATCTCTTGAAAAATTTGCTTAATCCCTTCACAAAAATATAAGCACGATGAGTATAATTCCAAACAGCAAATCCCTATTTAAATTAAGCTCCTTCATATCGGCAGTGCTTCAGTCGAGCAACCAAGCTGCCGCACTGCCGAACAGCCGAACAGCCGCTCAATAGCTGCAACCCATAAAGGTTATGCTTAATGCAAATACGCGCCGGCTGAATGGCTCACACTCAGTCACCGCTTCGTCGTCGTCGTCGCAGTGAGGAGGATCAAATTTCATCCCCATCGAAAGCCCAATGCAAAATCCTGTACAATCGCCCTCATGCCGCCTGCCGCATTCCTCGCCGAGCTGGCGCTGCACGCTCGCCCTTTCCGCCAGCCATTCAAATGAATTTAGAGCCGCAGCGCTCACCGGCTCGCCAGCGCGCTCATCGATGCACAATACACAATTTACAATTCGCAGTTCATTGGTAGCAGATTAAGGCGGCACAAAGACGCTGAATCGATTAAAAACGAGGAAAGAAACGCAGCTTAAGCCCGAGCGACACCGGCGGCGGCTGCGGGGCTGCGCGCACAAAATCAGCGACAGCGGCAACGGCGACGTCGGCGGCAAAATATTCATAAGTACTATTAACTTGTACTTAAGCGGTGACTGTGCGCCCGAACTCAAACCGCACGTTCGACTGGCTGGCATCTGTGTAGGCGCCGCGCGGTGGGCGGATGGATGGAAGGAAGAGTTGCGGCTCGGTGTTAGCAACGAAATCGGAGGGCGCTGCAGCACTCGAAGCTGATAGCCGAGAACGGCGAAGCAACCAACGTCTTGAAGCGGATTATATTAATCGCAACAGTGACAGCGACAGCGAAGGCGAGAGTGGGACGAGCAGAGTTAAAAGCGGTGATTTGTGATATGTAGACTTGGCTAGATTTACTACCTATGACAGTAGTGAACGAGTCAATTGAATTCACTTAAATTCGAGACTCGCTTGTTTACTGTTCTTCATTGTTTACACGATTTTGTCGTTATTTTCCACTTTACCAAAAATTCGTAAAGAATTCGAATATATTTTAATTTTAGTCTCATTATCCACACACAAGTGTCAACAATTCGCTCAAATCTACATTCAGGATTTATTGTCTACACCCAAATGTCAACAAATCTATCACATATTTACTCTAATTTCGTTGTCTACATACAAATTTTAAACAACTTGATCACTTCTTCATTCGATAATTTCTTCATTGTGGTCTCAGTGTTCTACATTGAAATGTCAACAATTCGTTGCAAACAATAAAAACAACCATTTGACTCACAACAATCGCACAAACGGCGCGCCTCGGTGCCTTCGGGCCGCTGCAATGGAGGTCGCAGCGGCTCAACCACCCAGGCGGTAAATGTTGCCGTTCTCTCGACTGCTGGCTGCCGCCTGTTGCTTATTAGTGTTCGTGCTCGGCTGTTGTTGTGCTGTGTTATTGTTGCTGAGCTCGTCTCTTTGTGCCGCTTTTAACTGTTTGACATGGCAGCGCTGCAGCGGCGCGATTCGCCGACTCCCAATATGAATCAATAACGACGCAACGCTTTGCGCATTAAGCAGGAAGATTTAAAAGCGAAACTCGAGTAGAAATGGCGGTGCTGCTTGCAAAGGAATGTGAGGCGGCAGCGACCTAAAGCCAACTAAGCGCGTTGTGCAGTGATGTTTTTATCACTGTTGTTGTTGCAGGTGATTAAGGTTACTTTGTAGTGGCGCGCAGAACGACGAACGGATATTAGCTGAAAAGTATCGGCAGCATAACGAGCTGCATTAGCCGCACGAACTAGGAGAATATTCGGCGAGTGTCCAGGTTCCAGCGGCGATCTAACAATGGACCCATGGTTGGCTGAATGCGCGCGATTTGCATTAAGATCGAAGGAAAATTACTGTGAAAATGTTCTCAAATATAGTGTAACGATAAGACAGTCTGTCGCTGTGCAAAGCAACCCTGCCGCTACGTGCCGTGCTATAATCCAATCTGGCAACGACGGCCGCGATAATAACTTATAGTCCAATCTGGCAACGACGGCCGCGATAATAACTTTTAGTCCAACCTGGCAATGATGGAAACTTTTAGTCCACTCCGGAATGTGCGGGAACGATCTGCGCGATGGCCTGGCAGGTATAAAAGGCGGCCGGATGCGGCGCAGCGAGTCAGTCTGGTTTTGACAAGTGAAGTTGTCACACGAAATAATTAAGCAAATACTTAAGGGGGAACTACCTTTAGAGGCCGAAAAAAGGTCATTTTTACAGTCGATTTACAGGGAAATGAAAACAGTTCTTTTCAAATCAATCTAATATATATTTACAGTGATGTCTGAGGTAAAAAAAAACATTTTTGTAAAAGTGAAAACAGAAATTTAACAAATTTTTCAATGATTCTGTAAGTCATATCGCCGCTGACATCGTAAATTGTGTAAGTGATGCTGGCCGCAATTTTAGTCTGAAATAAAAAAACCAAACATTTTCTTACTCAAGAGGGTTTTCTATCGTCGATGAACTAAAAATTTTACGAAATTCGAAAATTAACCCTCTAAAACAGGCTTCACAAAAAAAAATTAGGATTTTCACAAGAAATTTTGTTATATATGCAGTCAAAAAATGTCTAAAAATGTTTTGTTTTTTAAATCTTTAGTTTAGGTAGAATAATTTTTTATGCTCTTTAAAATGAATGCTAGATAATGAAAATCTGTTCATTATTAATTTTATTATCACTTACACAATGTTGAAAAACATGGTTTCGAGAAAATGCCGTTTAAAGTTTAAAGTTTGCGCTCGGCGAGCTCGGCGCCAGTAATTTCCGGGATGCATCTCTTCCACAATTTCGAGAATTACCTTTTGAAACTTTGACACGATATTCTAAGGCAATATACCTATCGATTAAAACAAAAAAAAAATCGATTTTTTGAAGTGTCTAAAGGTAGTTCCCCCCTTAAGTGTACGAACAGTAAAGTGTAAACTGTGAATAATAAAGTGACTGTTGGTTGATTTTATTGTCTGCGTGTAAGAAACTGACTGTGTTTTATTTTCAAATTACACAATCCAGAGATACGTAACAGCCCACTAGAATTAGTATTCGTAACATTTTGTGCCAGAAGTGGGATTGTGGAAAATTGAAAGTAAACAAATAAATGAATAAAATTATAAAAGCACGGACATGGTTAAACTCGAGCTGCTGAAGGTAGACCAGCTGAAGAAGGAGCTGGCTGCCTGGAATTTGCCGACTGCTGGCGGAAAGGTGGAGTTGCAGCTGCGCTTGCGAGAGGCGTGTGAGGCACGAGGCATCGATTGGGCTGCGCACGAGTTCGGAACGCAGGAGCTAGAGGCGTCGGCCAAGGTGGAGGAATCGCCTGCTGCTGCTGCGTCGCCGCACAGTACGCCCGCAGCGGCCGCGCCACTACAAGCATTGGACAAGGAGAAAACGGCTTTTAGTGTTGGCGACGGTTTGTGGCAGTTCAGCGTCATGCCGTTTGGACTCTGCAACGCACCCGCAACATTCGAGCGGCTAATGGAACGTGTGCGGAAAGGGCTGCATTGGCGGACGTGTCTGGTATACCTCGACGATATAATCGTGATGGGCAAAAGCTTCGACGACCACCTGGAAAAGCTGAAGGAGGTATTTGAGCGAATACAGAAAGCCGGGCTTAAACTCAACCCAAAGAAGTGCTCGCTATTTCAAAAAGATGTCAAATATCTGGGTCACACGGTTTCCGCTCGCGGAGTACATTCGGACGAAGGCAAGATCACGGCGGTGAAGGAGTGGCCCCGGCCACGCAATCTACACGAACTCCGCAGTTTCCTGGGCCTGTGCACATACTACCGCCGATTTGTTCCGGGATTTGCGAACATAGCCAGCAGCTTGCACAAACTGACGAAAAAGAGCCAAGCTTTCGAGTGGAACGAGGAGCAGGAACAGGCTTTTGCACGTCTGAAGGAAAAACTGTGCAGTGCTCCAATTCTGGCCTTCCCCGTGCCTGGGGAGATGTTTGTGCTGGATACAGATGCAAGCGGGAATAGTATTGGCGGTGTGCTATCACAGATAATAGACGGCCAGGAACAAGTGATAGCGTACTACAGTAGGGTTTTATCGAAACCGGACCGCAATTACTGTGTGACCCGGAGAGAACTGCTGGCGGTATTGGACTGCGTGAAACACTTCCACAAATATCTGTATGGACAAAGGTTTCGCCTGCGCACAGATCATGCGGCATTGACATGGCTCCTGAACTTTAAAGATCCTGAAGGGCAATTGGCGCGGTGGATCGAGCGACTGCAGAGCTACGACTACACGATAGAGCATCGCAAGGGCAGTAGCCATAGAAATGCCGATGCCTTGTCCCGCCGTCCGTGTAAAGTCGAATGCAGGCAATGCTTGCGAGCCGAAAGCAAAGAATAGATAGTGGACGTCCGGTTGGTAAGCGTCATGCCAGAGGAAGAGTGGTCTGCGGAGAGGCTACAAAAAGACCAGCGTGAGGATGCGGATCTTGCGAAAATCGTTGAAGGCAAGGAGCAAGGCGCACGTCCAGACTGGCTGGAGATGGCCTGTGAAAACCCGATCGCTAAGGCTTACTGGGCACAGTGGAAAAGTCTGCGGCTGAAGGAAGGATGCCTGTACCGCGAATGGGAGAGCGCGGATGGTCGGACCAGCAACTCCCTAATGGTAGTGCCGAAATGCAGAATCAACGAGGTCATCGAGGCATACCATAACGACTCCAGTGGAGGGCACCTAGGCATCACCAAAACCGTCGCCAAAATAAAAAGACGATTCTACTGGGTAGGATGCCAGGAGTCTGTTGCCGAGTGGATTAAGAGCTGCGACCGATGTTCAGCCGCGAAAGGGCCGACAAGAAAATCACGAGGCCGCATGCAGCAGTACATCGTGGGAGCGCCCTTCGAGCGGATTGCTATGGACGTCGCCGGCCCATTCCCAACTAGCACTCAAGGCAACAAATATGTGCTGGTTGTAATGGATTACTTTAGCAAATGGCCCGAAGTGTACCCTATTCCTAACCAGGAGGCCACTACGATCTCGGAAAAGCTGGTAAACAACTGGGTAGCCCGGTTCGGAGTTCCGTTGGAGTTGCACTCAGATCAAGGCCGGAATTTCGAGTCTGCGGTATTCAAGGAAGTGTGTGGGCTACTGGGGATAAAGAAAACTCGTACCACGCCTTTGCACCCACAGTCCGACGGCATGGTGGAACGCTTTAACCGGACACTGGAGGAATACCTGCGGAAAGTGGTAGGCAGGAATCAAAAGGATTGGGACACGCATATCCCCCTGTTCCTGATGGCGTATAGGTCAGCCCCGCACGACACGACATCACTCACTCCAGCCCGAGCAGTGTTCGGCACAGAGTTGCGGTTACCCGCTGACTTGAAGTTCAGCGTAGTCAGCACGACGGGAGGCGCTAAGACGGACTACGTGGCCAATAAGCGGGCGGAACTGGAGGAAATTCACCAATTTATAAAGGGCCGTACCAAACTGGTCAGCGATAAGGCGAAAGCCAGATATGATCTACGGGCCAACTCAGCAGGGTTCCAAGAAGGCGATCTGGTAATGCTCTACAACCCGCAGCGGAGGAAAGGTTTGTGTCCGAAACTTCAAGCGTCATGGGAAGGACCGTACGAAGTCGTGACTAGGATTAACGACGTGGTATATAGGATTCAACGTTGCAGCAATAGAGGCGCTAAGCTGAAGGTAGTCCATTTGGAGCGCCTGGCGCCTCATCACTGCGGAGCCTCGGCACTTGTTCGGGACGAACAAGTCTAAGTGGTGGGCAGTGTAACGATAAGACAGTCTGTCGCTGTGCAAAGCAACCCTGCCGCTACGTGCCGTGCTATAATCCAATCTGGCAACGACGGCCGCGATAATAACTTTTAGTCCAATCTGGCAACGACGGCCGCGATAATAACTTTTAGTCCAACCTGGCAATGATGGAAACTTTTAGTCCACTCCGGAATGTGCGGGAACTATCTGCGCGATGGCCTGGCAGGTATAAAAGGCGGCCGGATGCGGCTCAGCGAGTCAGTCTGGTTTTGACAAGTGAAGTTGTCACACGAAATAATTAAGCAAATACTTAAGTGTACGAACAGTAAAGTGTAAACTGTGAATAATAAAGTGACTGTTGGTTGATTTTATTGTCTGCGTGTAAGAAACTGACTGTGTTTTATTTTTAAATTACACAATCCAGAGATACTAACAGCCCACTAGACCTAGTATTCGTAACAATAGATTAGCGCGCAGCGGCACGAAGCACCGATTAGTGAGCAATAAGCAGCTTATCGTCGCAATATGAATTCGAGTTCAATCAAGGAAATTCAGTTTTTGATAGATAATCTTCTGGTAAATTGGGCACTAATGGATGTACGTAATGCGGCGATTAAGCGCTTGAATGACATTTTTAATTTCAAAGTTATCCGTTACAAGGATTGGCTTTGACCTAGCAAATGCTGTAAGCGGTAAAATTTATTATCCATTAAAAATAACTAAATGATCGGTCAACAGTTCTCGCTCGGCCGACAAAGCTGTTGCTGCACATTTTTCAACACTTTCGCTTCGCTGCACGACGCATTTGAAGTGGCATTAATCAAGAGCGCAAAAATAATAAACAAACACACACACACACACATATATATACGCATACAACTTCAGTTACACATAGCAAGTAGCACTGAGCGAATCGGTGAAGCAGCAGCGCGTTTGAGTAACCTTTAATCCCGCTTTTGAATTTCTGAAGATCGTGTTTGCCACTGCTTCTGCTACTGTTGTTGTTATTTATGTTTTGTTGCTGTTGTTGCTGCTGTCGCTGCCGCTTAAGTGTAACTGAAGGATTTCAATGCTACTTCACATGTGTGCACAAGCACACAGTCAGTCAGTCAGCCAGTCAGTCATTCATCCAGCTATCCGACCATTCAGCCATCCAGTCAGCCCCATTCACCGCTTCATTGTTCTCCGCAGTGTACTTAACTCAATGTCAAAATGCGCGCAATACGCTGGCTGAGCGCATGAGTGAGGCGCTGCGTAGAGCAACGTGGGGTGACTGGGTGAATTTCGAGATTGTCTACATTTTGTGTACACTTTGACGACTTGATGTCGACATTTGAGTAAAGAAATTTGGGTAAAAAATATGCGACGAATTTAGAAGCGTCGACAAATACCAATGCTGATCTTGTAAAGAAATCTCAAGAATCGCTGTATGTATCTGAAATATAAAAAAAGTAACTAAAAACTAAATAGTTAGGTTACTCTCTCATATTTCGAAGGGTTGCAAATTTTAAAAAAATGTTATAAGCATTATTACGGCAAAAACATCAGAAATAAGTTGGAAAATATTTTTTTAATAATTTATCACATATTTTTATACATAAAAATAACTAAGAATAATTTCAAGAAATGCTCTGACATTTACAAAATGCTGTCGAAAAATTTCTAAAGAATTATTTTGGCTATATAAAACTGATTTCTATGATATAAAATTTTTGCAAATTTACAAATGACATAAATTGTAAAGAGACGCAAGTCAAAGTTGATTGCGTCAGCTGGACGAATGTGTAGAATATTTGCGAAATTATATAAAGTGTAGTCGACATGCAGGAATCGTAACAACGCCGCTGCCGAGCGTTACGAGTGCGTGTTTTCCATTGATTTATTTCATTTGTTATGAACTGAATAAACTTGACTTTTATGGTTTTTCGGTTTTTCGCCAGCACTCGACGACATTTTTCTCTACCGTCATATAGCAAAAAAATACAAAAAGCCAAGCGGCGAAAAATGCCAATTTAATCTTTGACATTTTGAGTGCATTTCCTTCTGTTGATTGCCTCACACTCGGTTTCCTCACATGCAGTTTAGTTGCCTTGCGACCCCCTTCAGTCCCTTCGGCACAATGCAGCACAACCTCCTCTCGTCAACGACATTTTAATCCCCTTTGTCTGCCTTGCTTCTCATCTCACATTTTACCACATTTGAAAATTTAGTCTCTCGTCTCTGGCTCAGATGCATTTCGCATTTATCTACACACGCACCCAGCGTCAAACAAGCGAACGTCGAGGAAATTTGCGAAATCGCATTGTGGCTAACAAACAGAGCATCGCTTTGTTGTTTTTCTGTTTTTGTTTGACTTTATCCTGGCGGCACAGTCAGCCGCACATAATTGTAATCCCTCTCCTTCTCATAACCCCCGCAATTATAACTTATAGGCATAATCCGCAGTGGAGTGGGGCAGTGAAGTGCTCGTTCCGGTTGTGGGCTGCACATTTTTGTATAATTAATGCGAAAGTATAAATCGCTGAGGATTAAATTCTCGAGCAGCTGTGATTTTTTAACCAATACCCGTTCACATATTTTTCGATACTAGCAGAGGCCGAATACAATTAGTCAACTGCAAGAAACAGCAGCGGACTCAGGACTCAATTTGTTGCAAGTGACTTCAAACATTTCCATTTGCGTTCACACATGTGACGAAAATCGCAATGCGGGGATCTCCCTCCTCTCCCATCCTTTCTACAGCCCACAATTTTACGCAACTTTGCATTCGAGTCTCAAATCCTAAGCCATTTGCAATTTCCTTGTTGCGGCCAGCCTGCGCTGCTCCCTGCGATTTTCTTTGCTCCCACTTGTGACTAATTCATACACAAATGCACACAATCCTGCACTGCAAACATGCTTAAAAGGATTTAGGGCGGCATTTATTTGCTACTTTGCCATGTTTACTAACCACCGTCAGGCAGGGATTTGCGTGGATGTGTGGAGCGATCGTCCGAAGAGCCGACGGCAGTGCAAGGACACGTCAATAGTGCGAGAGTATTTAGATGAATTTATCATGAAGTGCAGTGTGGTCAGTATTTTAAATCTGATTATTTGTGTCGAATAGGGATGTGAGTCTCAGCATCTCTGGATCAACTGTAAGGTTTTGAAGAATCAACATTATCCTTATATGTCGATCATTCGAATGCCTTGACTTGATTTTACACATATCTGACTTCTTTATGGGAAAAAAACAAAACATGCTATTGCTCTCGTTATTGCTTTTCTGGTTCGAAACAACTGAAAACCCAATTCTACGGGTATGATGCAGAAGGTTATGAAGATGGAGGGGGAGCAGGGCTCTATAACCGGGAACTTGCCTATCTTTAGTACGAGTACCTATGGTTTGTACTTCCCATATCCGCAGTATACATATTAAGGAGGACTGGTTCAGCCAGAGTCTAAATATTGTCAGAGTCTAAATAATATCATGAGATCAGATCTCTGGTTTTACAATATACATTTCACATACAAATTGTTGAACGAAATCATTGGGTTCCATTATAAAACCAATCGACATTTTCCTTACGGTTTAATATATGTTACATAGTATTTTCCTTTCCATCCCACAAGACGATAGAACAGTCTTGTTTGTTCTAAAACTAAAATTTAATAAAATAAAATAAAATAAAATAAAATAAAATAAAATAAAATAAAATAAAATAAAATAAAATAAAATAAAATAAAATAAAATAAAAAATAAATGAAATAAATAAATTCAAATAAATAATTAAATATGGAATCCCTGTCCATTCGTTTTGTTTGTTCTAAAACTAAAATAAATAAATACAAAATTAAATTAAAAAAAATAAATAAATAAAATAAATAAATGAATTCAGACTAAAATAAATACAAAATTAAATGTGGAAAACTTATTTTATGTTACTTAGCCGGGATTAAAGCCAAATTTGTGGTCCAAACTTGTCCCCTAGTCACGACTGTAGCTAAATTTGACCCCATAAAACACATTCATAATATTTCTCAACGAAAAATGTTTATGTCAAATATTCAATTATGTTTTAAATATAATTTTATTTCTGCTGTATGTGTCAGCACTGTTCTTACTGCTTCAAGTTGCAATCAGCAAAAATCCGTTATTGGATTTTCCGCTTGTGCGCATTCGATAAAAATTAATATGCATTCGGCCTCTTTCGTCAGACCTTCCCCTAAGTGCCCTCACAAGGCACTGTCAGATTTTCTTAGATTGTGCAATTCTTCTTGCACTTCTTGCCCACTGCTCCGCCCAGCACCCGCACCAGCATTAGTTGGCCCGTGTGGCTGAGTGGCGCACACACACGCAGCATGCCACACGCCACTGTTATTAATAGTATTATTATTGGATTATTTATTCGAACATACCCAACGGATATTGGCCCAGCACGCTTGTGCCGATTTGATTTTTTGTTGCAACTTGCAACGCTTTCGCCTTAGCGATTGGCCCCTGTTGCTGTGTTGTTGCTGTGCTGCCGGCTCGGATGCAAATGCAGACAATGCCCGGCACAAGACAGTGTTAATGTTGTTGTGGTTGTTGCAATTTAAGACGCTTACGCTTATTTGTTTAAATAAATTCCAATGCATTTGTGGTGGAATATTGCTACAGCCATGTAAATGTGCCTTCGTGTGTGTGTGTGTGCAAGTACGAACGAGTGTGTGTCTATTTGTTGTGATTTGCTCGTTATTGTTGGCACTGTTGTTGTGGCTATTGGCAGTGTCTTTGTGAGGCGATTAAGCACAAATGCATGGGTGGCGGTAATACCTGAAAAAGATAATTCCGCTTATGGGCAGCGAGCGAATTTCTGGGTTGTGAGGGACAGACAAAGCGCACAGTGGCGTCCAATTTGTGCCCAACACTGCTAATATAGAACGTTAAGGCATTAAACATAAACAAAAAAATCCAATATTTCGTTCCCCCCTTTCGAATGTTAACAGTTGCCAGCGACAACGCCACTGTTGGATTGCAGCATCGGTTTCGGGGCGCAGCAATCGTTGGCAGCTGGCATTTGTGTTGGCGCATTTGTGTCTACTCGTATAATGTGGCATTAATATTAAATATAGCAGCCGCGCATATGTGTTGCTCCACATTCGAGCCGCTCGCAGTTAATGAATGCTGCAAGTGTTGCGTCGCTGACTAAACTGCTGTGCATTCTTGACCTCTCAGGTGCCGACAACAACACGTGGCGAGGTGCGCCCTTAAAGACGCCGTAAAGTTGCGTACTCTGTCGAACTATCGATGCCAGCGTCCTGTGCCCGGACACTAATACCACTTCATGCTATGTTGTTTGCATTGTTGTTGAGCGCTTTCCACTCTCCACCATACATCTTCACTTGTGTGTGTGCTTTGGCATGTTTCTGGTCATATACATAAGCTTAAAATGAGTTAAGAAAATCTCTGCTTCTGTGGAATTAAGTTAAGTTGAAATTTTCTTGCAGTTTTAGCAGTTCCTTGGCCGTTGTCTCTGTCGCCCTGCTCGACCTGTCCGCCTGTCTGCGTTGGCTCACTCTAAGCGCTTTAAATGCAACAAATAGTTGCCTACAACTTCAACTACAACTACGACGACGACACAAATAGCCTGAAACATACAAATGTATGTGCGTGTGTGCGTTTGTAGCGACAGAATTTTAAGAAAATAATTTCACCTGATGATAGTCCCAAATCACCATTTGTTGCATTGTTGAAAATTTTCGAAAAAGGATTTTCAACTTAATTCGCATTTTCTTGGGCTTGGCCAGGCTTTGGCTGCTGTCGGTGCTCGACGCTGGCCGGCTCCGCTCCGGCTCCGGCTCCGGCTCGACTTGGCCTTTTGCGTTGTGTGCGAGCCGTGTGGACATAATGCAAAATATTTATTACGCAAATAAGTTGAGACAACTTAAATGCCTTTGCTAATGCCACGTAAGCATTGTTTTTATGTGGGTCTCAAGCCAACGGTCGGTCGGGTTAAGTGTTACATGCATGCGGCATGTGTAGGTGTGTGTGTGTGTGTGTGTTTGGAGGACGCTGTTCGGATATTATAAATGAGACTGGAGGACATTTCATTAAGACGACGCGTATACAGACTAATGCGCGTATGAATTTGTCTGTTCATTAATTCTTGTAAGCATTTCGAAAAAAAGTTCTAGACATTAAACTTTAGAGTCTAAAAAGTGAAGTCGTGTTTTGAAGATT
The DNA here is from genome assembly GCA_963971225.1 of Melieria omissa. Classification (NCBI taxonomy): domain Eukaryota; kingdom Metazoa; phylum Arthropoda; class Insecta; order Diptera; family Ulidiidae; genus Melieria; species Melieria omissa. The sequence continues at coordinate 4,266,636 of OZ020269.1, read as the reverse complement.
TCTACAGATGGCAATTTTGCTTCCGACTCTCATCTTGAATGTTGAATCAGAGGTGACTTGACTTGACACAATTCCTCCTGGTTATGGAATGTGACCTGTTATATTTATATTTTATATAAATGCCCAAATATATATTCCTATCAATTACTAACTACCTATTTTCTCTATGACGTGTTCACTTTTATTCAGTGTCGCCCAAGTCGACGTGGCGAGCAGCTAATCTTTCCGCATGCCTTAACGACACCACCCACCGACGTGACTCAGCCGGACGGGTGACAAACTGCAATCTGGGTGGTGGCGATCACCTCACCGTCAACACCGCCAAGTGTGTGTGTCGCTACGTCGGCGCGCGCCTGTGTTAAATACAATTTGAACTATTTGCATTGCGAAATGTTCGCACACAAACCGTAAAGGCGGACACGTTTACAACTACTGGCCGAAGCGTTGGCGAACGGGAAGGTGGCAACACGGGCCGTTAGATGAATGGGAATTTTTCTTTAGCTTTAATAATAAGCAGCTTAAAATTCGTGACATGTTTTTGCGTTTCGTTTGGCCGAAGAAGAAGAAGAAGAAGCACGGGTAGGCAGAAAGTGTCGGATAGCATTTTGCTAACACAATCGTCCATATATCGTTAGTCATATATATGCATATGTAAGTGGCTAAAACTAAAAGGAAAAGCCTACAAGTGGAAGGAAAAGTGTGAAATTAGGTGCGAAGAGCAGCTGCAGTGAGCGTTATTGACGTAGGTGTGACCGTTAATTGAAGAAATCATGAAATACTTTCCTAACATATAACTCATTTTATTGTGCTTAACATTTGAGAGTTAATTTCTGGTATCCAATCAATATAGACTTTTTTTCTATTAACTTTTATAAGACTTAGTGCCTTCACATCGCCTTGACTGTTGCTTCTTTTTATTTTCACAATGCAAAAATCCAACTTTAGGTGCTTATTTGATCTGTTTATGTAGTAATATTTAAATAACAACATTCTAAAAATAAATAAAAATTCATTTTACAAACAGTCTTGAAGAATGACAGCTTCGGCTATGAAGTTAATAAAATCTGTTGATGGATGCTTGTGTTGCTGGTAATTTCGGCGCAAATAACAAACATCATCAAACACGCACAATTTTGGTGTTAAACTTGACAACTTTGCAACTAGCATACACACACGCACATACAAATATTTGAATGCATCTGCGAAAAGTTCCCAATAGGAAATCTTATACGAGTTCACTGCAAATAATTTTGGGCTTCTGACTAAACAATATTTTAACAGCATCACTTATTAATTTTTCAACTTAGCTAAGACTGGAAGTGGAATTCTTATTGCTTAAAAAAATTGCAAAATTACATGTATGAAAATTTAAGAAATATCTAACAACTTGGACAAACATTAAGATATATAAAGTCATAGGCCCTTTCTGTATAAATTGGAAGGTGTCATGTATTTTTATATAAAATAATTTTACTGTTTCTATGCAAAATAAGGCAATTCCCGCCATTCACCCGAAAACTTGTCGTGTGTGTGAAAGCTGTGATTCCCGCTGGGTTAGTGTGAAGTGCCACAGAGTTGTGTTCTGCACTGTCGCACTCGCCGACGTTGCTGTTGTTGTTATTGTTGTTGTTGATGATGCGGACGATGATGAAAGTTCAAAAGCAGCTTAATGTGCAGCAACTTACAAGGATTTTATAGTTTCTTCTACGACTTTTTCTGCCCTGCTCCGACCCGCTCCGGCGCCGTGACTGCTGCCCTTTGCCGGCTGTCAGCCCGAGCGCCGCGTCCGTTAGGACATGCATTCAAATGCAGCGATTATTGCAGGATATGGCAGTCAAAAGTGTGAAGCAAGTGTGCGCGCGGTGCCGACGCTTAACGCCGAGCAAAAGTATGTGCAAGCCGGCCGGCTGTGCGAGCGGGCGAAGTGGGCGGAGCGGTGCAATTTTAAGCTTGGCATTATAAATTAAAATGCAGGCATTAAGTTTTGCTCCTTAAAGCATAGCGTTCCAGAAGGATATGAGTATATGTGTGTGTGTGTGTGCGTGCGGAGCGAAAACAACTATAACAGAAATTAAGAAATTACAAAGTATTTAAGTTTGCGTAAATAAAAACGCAATTTTGATGTGGGTAGCAGCGCATGAAACTTTGTTGCTACTTTGAAGTTACAGAGAAAGGACACACACACACATTCGCCCACTCACCGACTCGACCAGCGCTAAGCAAAGCTGATAAGAAAATGCAAAATAAATTAAGGAAATTAAGCACATTGCTCGACCCCTAAAAAATCCAAATGCCAAACTTAATATCCGGTCAGTGTCGGAAAATCCAGTGACCGCCTAATGCTGCGCCGCTGCGCCGGTGCTGATAAGAAAATCATGTCCGTCTAACTTGTTAATTTCGATCGCTTCACCTACACTTCATCAGAGTCGGCAGCAAGCAGAACATCACCGCTTCAACAAACACAAATAAACAATGGACAAGTCGTGGAGGCCGCAAGTCGGTGCAGCCCTTGTCGGTTTTCTTTGAGCGACCCCCACCCGCTCGAGTAATCCCGCTGCCAGGCAACAGCAAATACCACCAACAACCCGAAAAAGCGTAAACAACAAATATTTGTGCCTTTGCAGCCGCAGTGAGGGATTAAGACGTTCGGCTGCATGTGTGCCACAGCTTTGAGTTGTGTCCGTTGTGTGTGTGTGTGTGTGTGTGTGTGAGGGCTGTGGTTAGCCAATTGGTCAATTTCTTACGAAAACACTTCTTTGCGTCGGGTCAGTTGTTAAAATTTTCATAGATAAAATCTTTGGTTATTAAGTGGTCGGATGGCAGAACTTTCGACAATTTCCCAACACTAAGTAATTCACAACATCTTAAGCCGCTCGGCATCAAGCACCGCTTAGTGCGGACGCACACGACCATTCCTGGTAATTATTATGCTGGAAAATTGCTGGCATTTAGCATTTATTTTTACGATTTTGCAGTGCTTCATTGCGCCACCCCCGAAGCTCAAAGCTTTACTAAATTTCAAGTTGAACTTTTGTTGAATTTTTTTCGAAAATTGGCAAATTTGCTTTCTGAGTTTTGATGCTTTTCGATGCTGCCTTCTCAATAGCTGCTAATGAATTCAGAAGTCATAACTAACTGACCGATGATTTTTACAGCCAGTTCAATTTCTGAGTAAATCGTTGACATTTGCATTGATTTTGTAACTAACCAAATTATTCTTTCATTTATATTTTTATAACTTTCCCATTACAATTTATGGCCGCATTATTAAATTTTATCACAAATTCTCTTACATCCTTGCACACACACACACACAGGCGCCGCCTGCGTTTCAACTTTTCGCCTATGACAATTGCTGCGTACCGCCGCCGGTAATCCGAGCCACTCCTAATGACCTTATCGACATGGAAAATGGCATTGGAAAATAATAAATCCTGTAACGTTTATACCGTCACGCCAATTGGCTGCAGCATGCCTTAGCCGTAGTCGCTTTTTCGCCACGACTGCAACAACAACAACAGCAACATAAGAAAATCAATTTCGACTGCGAGCGATAAGCTTTCGATGCGAAAGATGCAAATTGCGCCGTGGCTAAAGATTGCACGCGGCTTACTTATTCTTAGCGCTTCACCCCTAAGGAAGCCATGTTTTCAGCTTCTTCTTGTTAGCATTTTTATCTACAAACCCCCAAGCCGCACGAATCAGTGCGGCTCGCAGTCGCGGCCTCATTATTTTCATATTACGGCAGTAAATCCTGTGGCGGCATTCCTGTCGCTGCTTAATAAATCCGAAAGCGCGTGCGAGCTGCTGTTTGTGTTGCGTTGGTGTGGGTCGACGCGCGTTGCCTTCCTTTCGTTTCTCGCTTTGGGTTTTTTCCGCAGCTACAAATTATAAAGATGTCACAACAGCAAAACGCACGCAAATCGCGCTTAAGATTCAGTCGCATTGCGCGGCCGATAAACGCAGTGAGGCGGTGAGTAGACGTTTGGCCGGGTAGCAGTTTAATTCAATTTTTCTCTTCTCTCCGATAATGATTTGAAGCCACGGCACAAGGATAAGCGTCATGGTGCCGAGTTATCAGCAATTGCAAGATTATTTTTTGTTTAGATTTTAGAAAATTCTTAAATACGGATTATTGATGCTTCATATTTTATAATATTTGCCATTTAACATTTTTTTAAATTTTTACAAAAATATTTGTCAAACTTGTCAACGAAAATGTTTTGCCCATTTGAATTATTATGAATTGGAATACTTTTCCTACCGCCCGTCCACTCATGTACTTTTCCTTGGACCACTTGAACAGTGAATAGGTTTGCTTTAAGGTGCAGTCGGCATTTTCAATAAATTCCGAAAATTGGGCTCTGTTGCTGCTGCACGGCGACTCATTATGCTGCAAATTATTGCGCGCCGCTAATAAAGGCCCACACACACGAACGCAGGCGCCGCAGCGTTGCGGCATAATCCGCGCCGCCGTCAATTCAATTTCGGTAAAATTTGTATCCTCGTCCAGCGCACCGCGTAGCGCCTTCGGCTGCGCCAGCGGCTGGCCCCTGCGGCCAGGCGAAATCCGCTTTTGTTTTAACCTCAAATCATGGTTGAGGATAATGGATTTAATGAGTTTATTATTGGCGGCCGTGCTTTCAGCTGATTGTGCGCCTATGTGCCAGTGCGCGCGTATGCATGCGCCCTGCATTACCGCAATAACATGGCGAAAACATCACCATAGCAGCAGCAGCAGCAACAATAGCAGCAGCAATAATGATGATGTGGGGAAAAAGAAGTGATAAACGCAAATTTGCCGCTGCCAGCAGCTGCGGTGGGCGGCGATGGCCGAATGCCACTTTGCCTGCGACACCTACACGCACGGCGACTACCCACTGCACTCTGCATGCGCAAAACTACTTATAAATCCCCATTGTTGCTGGCCGGCCAGAGCGGTGCGGCATCTGGGTGGGGACGCGGCACCGCTCGGTCAGTGGTTGGTTGAGGCGAAATGCGTGCATTATGCAGCGGTCGTGGCGGTGCGTATGCAGCAGCCAGCATATGCGGTAAAATATGCAAGTCATTTGTGTTGTTGTTGTTGTTGTTGCTGATGCCGCAAATTGTTGCCGCCACTATTAAGCGGCAAATACGCACAACAATGACGTTGTTATGGTTGATTGTTTGTTTGCATTTCTTGCCATTATTGTGTGTCTGCTTGTTTAATTGTTTACATGCTTATTGTAGTTTGTTGTTGTTGTCTTTTTTTGTTTGTTGTGGGCAATTTTAAGTTAATCAAAAAGTTATTTCTGTCCAAGAATAAAGCCTGCAGCGTGGGCTAACAAGCTTGAATTGGCTACAAACTTCTGGGGGTGAGAAAATGTCACGCATACGCCATGGTGTCCGGTACTAAGTGTTCCTATGCACATAACACGTTCTGTATGGAATTTTTGGATTAAACTTTAGATGTTTTCCTATATCAGAAGAAAATACTTGTGGGATGGGAAGTGAAGAGCTGATATTGAATTCATATAAAAAGTAGCTACGAAACTTAAAGTCAAAGTGCCTGTACGAGTTAATGCACTGAACCTAATTTTCTATGCTTTAAGTGAAAGTGAAAATTGCTCCGAAAATTGTTGAAATGGAATTTGTATATAAACTCAAATTCAAATCATCAACATGAAATAACCAAAAATTACAAAGATTTCTCCAAAAAAAAACCTTAATTAATTTGTTGATGGTCCGTCATCCATTTCTATGTCTTCTGTACGTAAAATATGATTTGCAATGCCTCAAACATATTCCGAAATTAGTGTGTAGGTACGCAGGAATTGAAAGGTACAAATGTATGTGTGCGTGTGATACACAGCAGCTGTGGGCCTACGCTAACTTCGGTCCTCATAAAGCTTAGCAGTGATTTGTAATTTGGCTTATAACCAGTTGCGCTGCAAATCGCATTTAAATCCTGCCGCCCGCTCGCTGCCCGTCACTTCAGTTGCCGCATTTGAATTCTATTTACGTGAATTTATTTAAAAATGATTTTCAATTAACATATTTGCGAGCGCTTATTTTATTGCTACGTCCGTATGGAAAATAATTTCCAGTAGGCAGTGTGGGTGCGTACAACTGCATTCATACGGCATGCGCCTGTGGCCGAACGCACACATACAAAAACACGTACGCACGCGTATTGTGTGCACTTTAAATCCTGCGTCCTTGCGTTTCTTTTTTGCTGCCACGGCCGGGTTTATTGGTTAAACATTTAATAATTGGAATAATTAATAATAGTATTACCTGCGTTAAGCTTATTAGCGCTTCAACACCACCGGCCGCACCTCGCTCCCGCGCCCGCTGCTGCCGCCATCGAATGGCCAACAGCAGTTTCCGCACCAAAATCTCACTATCGGCCGTGGCAGCGCCGCAACCGCACGCAGCAGTCACGCGTCAGCGGCCGTTCGTGCGTTTCGCTGGCGGCGCGGTACAATTTTCAAAATTTGCGGCCGCCGTTTTAATCCTTATTTTACTTTGCGAATTTTTGATGCTCCGCATTACGCACACACCCACACACGCACACACACTTATGCAGCACGCATTTCGCTTATTGCATTTCACGCATTTCGTGCGTACGTTGTAATGTCGCGGTTGTTGTTGCTGGTGCACAAAATGCATTCATCAAGTTCAGTGTAAAAACATATTTTACATGAGTGGACAGTGGTGTGCTGTGTACAATTTTACCAATAAAAGCATTTCATCAAAAATTTGAAACTACGCACCGAATAATGAATGAACGGCGAACACCAGCAAAGTTCAAACGACTGTAGAAGAGCGTTGGAAAACACTAAAACAATATGAGGCAATATTCATTCAGTATTTCTTCTGAGTGCAGCTGCAGTAACCTACAAAATGGCCGAAAGGAGTAGAGTTAGTCTTTCTCCAACTGCATTTGAAACTTGGACAAGTTCCACTGTCGCTATTCTAATTCTGAGGCAGGCTTGTCCCACTTGTTCCATGCAACGTTCAACATTTTCCTTATACACGTTAGTCCCGATCCTGTCTTTTCCCCTTTTCCCCTTACAGTTGTAAGGGATTTTAACTTAAAACTTTTAATAAAAAATTTTTGAACTTTTTTATCTAAAGTCCTGTGATTTTTTTCCATACAAGTCAAGAAAATCTCATTCGAACCATGTCGAGTACTGAAAAATTACTCACTAGCAACTGCACCGATTTTAGCCAATTTCCGACATTTCCTCGAGAGCTCTTCAAACTCCCCACTAATCTCTACTTTAGTTACTTTACCTGTTTAAATATTGCGGTTCTATGCCGCAATGCAAATATTTATGCTCGCAAAATATAACTTTTTTTTATTAAATAAATAAATGATTATTGGCTTTTATTGGTAATTAAAATTGGTAATTAAAATGTGTAAATTTGAATATTAGGTAAACCGATTAGCGTCTTAAATGCCAATTTTTACATAAATGTGTGTGTGTGTCTGACCAATAAAATCACTCGCAATAATTATGCCAAATGAGGATGAAGTTAAAAATTGCATCAGTTTTCAAGAACTTTAAAATTAATTGCATTATAATTGTGTACTGTACATGTATGAGTGTGTGTGTTACTATTTCGTATTTCGTAATGTGTTTATATTAATCGTTATGGGAGGGGCTACGAAGTTGGTGGAGTTTATAATGAAACAAAAGGCTAAACCCTGTACGAAATGATATTCCCGGAATGCAAAATTTTTCGAAAAGAAGCACCAGTTGTATATTTGTCTCAATTCAAAATGTTGGTTCAAAAATTTAAGGCGAACTCAATCAAACTGTTTCTTACAACTAACTCATTTGGATTAAAGAAACCATTGTCCGCACGCAATCTCAACGACTCAGCAATGCTTGCGACTATGAGTCAATTTATCATAATTTTTTTTTTTATTCGTCTTATTCAAACCGAAACGTCTATAATATCACTTCTTGTAATAGTGATTTCGTAGCAACCAGATCCAACATTCCATTCCTCCAAACACTTTATCGTATTTCTCCAAACACAGCCGAGCAGGCGCAAACAAGTTTTTAAGTTAACATTTCAAAATATGTTTTTTGTTTAGCTTCAGACTTCTTCATTCGGCTCAAAGTCGAATGTCAATTCAAGTTAAGGCAAATTTATCTTTTCTGTTTCAACTCAAATTTCCATTTTCAGGAAATGTTCAACTGTCAAAAAAGCTGAAGCCGAAAATTTAGCCACGAAGTTGGGTTTTTTGATTTTCCAACAAATTGTTCGAGAAACTCAACCCGTTCGAATCGTGCACAGATTATCTCGTAGAGCAATTCGTTGAACAAATTAGGTTTTGCGATTGCTGTCAGCACTTACAGTTTTTCACAGTTCATTTTAAATTTTACACATCAATAGCGCATATATTTGAGCAATGAATTCATCAAACGGTTTCAGTACTTTCCAATTTGAAGTGCCGCCTGCACACACACACATTGCCGGCGAGTTCGTTAAAGCAAAGTATGCCCATCTCTTTTTCGTTGCAGCGAAATCGCTTCCTCTACATTGTGTGGTGGAGTCGGTGCATTCACTGCAGGCCTCGCTCACCATCGACACGCGGAACCCGTGGAAGCGGCGCCCCAACATCGAGACGGACAGCTATGTAATCGTGGCAGCAACCACGCCCTGGTCGGAGATAGTGCAGACGGCACTGCAGCGGCTCGGCTACTCGCAGGACGCGGCAAACACCGCCCGAGGTGCGTGCAAGCAAATTTTGTTCAGACTATCTGAAAGTCAAGTCTTGCAACTGAAGTGGAAGCAAAGCAATGACGCCTAATTTCTAAATCGTTCGCAGGTTCCATCATCATCAAGAACTGGAAGCCGATACCGCTGGAGCAGATCTCCGACAACCCCGTGGTGCCCGTGTGTGATATTATCGGCGAGCTAACATCGGTGGTTACGCTGCGCATCGTCATTCTGCGGACCAAGCCGTCGCCCTTTGGCGAAATCAAGGACAAGCTGCTCAAGTTGCTGGTGCTGCAATCGCACACGGTGCTGCGTTCGACCGGCTGCCCGCTAGACGAGGTACGTATCGAGCATTGAAGCGTTTTGGGCGGCGACTGAAGTTCCTAGAAGTTAGTAGAGCGCTTTGGCGCTAAAAAGTTGCAGGTATTCACGATGTATGACAACTGCGCGGGCCAATAACGAACGACTGTTGAGCGGCCACTTCGATTCTGGTGAAATAAACTTCAAATTCGCCCAGAAGAACAAAATGTTGCAAATTTATTGGAATTTTTTTCGCAGCCCAGTTGCCGTACATCATGAATGCCAACAATGTTTTACAGTGCTTTGTGCAACTAACTGGGATTTATTTTCAGTGCGGGAATTAAATACAAAATCCTTGGTTGTTTCTGACTAAAAATAGTTCATCACAATTGTTCAGTCCTTTTTCGAAAGAGTATTTGACCCCATTTTTCATTGTCTTTCATGTTGTTGCTTTAAAGTTTGTAGATAAATGGAAGGAATGCACAGCACTGATGACGAATCCGATTTACAAACACTTTTCCCATTGGTTATAGTTTTAATCTCGAAATTATAGCATTGCCTTTTGCAAGAAAATCCGCCGGATGTTCATATTTTTTTAGAATGACGACTCGAATAGCTCAGATTTAGAATCCCTCACGTGTTGGGGCTCATGTGATGCCCGCTGGTTATTCCCTACGTGAGTTCTTCCGTTTTAACCCAAGTACAATGGAACTCATCTTCGCATATTCAGTTTTCAATGTGTCTCCAATTACACCGCAATTCGCTTTAAACTCGCCGAGCATCCACAACAACTTCGACGTTACCTTCGTCGCCTTTTAATACCCACTTTCGTATATTGCGCTAATTAATTATTCACTTTGAACTTGAGAAAAGTATCTGAAAATCGCAGTCGTTGTCAAAGCAAAAAACTGCCACTAATCGGTTTACGCCAAGTAATTCTGCCGAAAACTTACACCACGCACGTTTCGGAGCAAAATTTCCCTCACCCAAACTTCAATTCATGCATATTTCATGGCTAAAATATTTATATATCGTCTATGAAATGCCGCACCCGATTATGTGCGGTGACAATTCGCAGCACATACGTCAAACATTTACGCCGCCAACACTACTCTCTCACACACACACACACATACTTGCATGTGCGTCTGAAGTTTACGCAAAGCCTGCACGCATCTTTGTTATAATTCTAATCCTTAAAACTATACAACCGCCGCCACAGCCAAGGAGACAAGTACTCATTCGCCTTCCATGCGTGCCGTCGTGTCACACGGTACAGTCGCATTGTTGGTAGTGCACAAAAATGTTTCCATGTGCTGCAAACGTTCACTGCTTTTTAGCATGCAGACCCGGAATTCGTTGCCAAATGCTGCGATAATGAGTCTAAGCAGCATTTATTTGGTTCGCTTAACTAATCGTTGAGCTCGTTTGCGCTGCCAGATAAATCTGCAGTTTCGCTTGCGCCCCCCACCCCCAGCCAAAGCTCTTTATAAGTAGCTAGAAGTGGTTAGAATGGGACAATGGCGCAATGGAATATTTGGGACGTGGTTGGTTTAAGCATGAATGAGAATTGATCGCAATAGTTGGAGATAGAAGGCCAATAAGTGGAAAAGATCTGCAAATCTGGTCGCCTTAGAAATGAACAGAAGCTGAAAACAAATAATTTCAATACAAGCAATAATTATGTGTGTGTAATGAAAAGCAAGCAACTTTACATATGGGAAGGCTTATTTATGAACTGATGCTACGTTTTTAAAGTTATTGTCTATAAAATGCAGAACGATTTGTTTTAGTCCTGGAACACTGTAGGACGATTCAACCAGGCTTAATGCGCTTCTGTGCCAGACATCTACATTAGGACACCAGGTACTAAGAAACAGTGGAAAGATTTTGCTCGATTCATTTCACACAAAGTTGGATTTCACTAAAATTTTGCTCTGCAAGTGTTTCAAATCAATTTGGTGCATTTTGATTAGATTTTAATGAAATTCATTGCACTATTTGGCAGCAATTTAGTTGAAATTAATAGTTAATGTTTAATCCTTTTAACCCCAAAGTTTCCTGAGAGCAACTTCAACTATTTGTCATCTTATAGCAAAAGCTACCATTGATTTATGGGTTTAATTTAAGAAGATACCAACAAATTAATATTTTTAGAAGTGAATTCAAAGCAAATTACAAAAATTTTACTGTTATTTCCAAAATAATTTCCAATAATTTGCAGCGATATCAGGAAAAGTTTGTGTTCTAATTTAAATGTACGAATTGGGTACCTGTTTTCTTTTAATAATGGTTAAATAAAATCAAAAAGTGATAATTTTTGATTTTTCTATAAATATTAAATAATTTTTCTGTAATTAAAAAATATTATTTAATCCGTTTTAAGCTAAAATTGTTGAAAAGTACACTAGCTTTAGAATTCTAACAACAAGGCGTGGGAAGTGTTTCATGATTTAAATACCACAAAGTTATATCGAGATACAGGCTAAAATTCAGGGTCGAAAGAGATAATAAAAGTTTCACTGATGACATCATCGAGCAAGTACACAGATTCAGCCTCAAAACTCAACGCAACCAACAACAACTATCAGGTTCAATATTTACCAAATTATCCAAATTAATGCAACAAGGATCAACAACTTTTTGTTGCACATGCCACTTTATGCAACGGGAAGGCGAAAGCGAGTTCGACTGCACCGCATTACTCACATTGTGACTGTGAACTCATTTGTTGTAAATCATGGGCAGCGCTTTACTTCTGCTTTCCCTTCGCTGTTGTTGTGTGAGTGTTTATTGCTTTACACCCAGAATGCCCTTCAAATGTTGACGTTGGCGCTGGCTTGACGCTTGCGCCAATTTTCGCATTGTTTACCCTGTTTGATGCGTCAATTAGTATTTGACATTTTTATGCCGCTTTGCGCCTCTGCCCCAAGTAAGCATTTATAATATTAACAGTCACTAATCATGTGATAAACATTTCAATACAGTTCGATTGTACGCGTGTTTTGCCCAACTCGAGTATTACACGAGCTATCGCGCAGCGCCGATACCGTGTGCGCTAATGCTTCGCTTTAATACGCAACGAAATCAAGCAGCGGCCACTCGACGGAACTAACACAGAGCGCAGAAGGCAAAGTGGCTTAAGTGATTAGGGTGACTCTTCTTTAGCTGATAGTTGCCATTATCTGCGCCGATAGTACTCGCGCACTCAGCGCCCCGTGTCCGACGCCAGGGACAAAGCCATATCTTGCGTCGCCTCAGCGTGTTTCTTGTGTTTGTACCCGGCAAATGCCACTTGTCCGTCCGGTGATTGAATTGTTTTTCTGGCCACTCGGCTCACGGCGGCTATAAACTTGAGCAGCTCGCCGGCCAAATCGCCTCGTATCGTATCAAATCGAATCGTATCGCGTCGAAAATAGCCGCCTATCTCCACCACCTCGGCTGCCGCCTATAGCGCGCGCAGTTAATGAACAATTTGAAAATTTGATTTAACGTCTTGCAATCACGCCAACCGTTTTTATGGCTAACTGAATCCCATGCACTCGAGCGGTGCTCAAATGCGCGACTGTGATTTTTATGGCTCCTACTTAGCAGCGATGACAGAAGTGGGTTCGGAAATTTATGTTTCGCGCCTCGGCGCACGTTGGCCGTTGGTTTAGTTGGGGGATTTACGCAATGTGCGCGTCGTCTGTTGCGTTCCTGCGGGGGTTTAGCGGAGCATTAGTGCAGTGTTATTGGAAAAATTTCCTCCTGTTAAGCGTTGTTATATATGGCTTTCGAGTTGCATAGCTCAAGTGCAAATGCGAGCACGCCGGTGCCATACGGCTTAGACCTGCATTTTTCGTTCAATTTTTTGTTTGTTGTAATTTAATGAAACAAGTGCTGACAACAGGCACAATGTGAAATGGTTGGGTGTTGGCTTTGATGAGTGATATAACGAGGGCAACTTTGTCATCATTCAGAGTTGAGAGAGTTCCTCATTTGTATCGAATGATTTTTGTGCTTGATGCTCTTCATTCGACTATCACAGTGTGCATCTATCTTCTTCTTGAGTGAAATCATAGCATCAAATCTCTTCTTTCAATCATCTTTCAATCATCTATTTGCAGCTTCTGTCAGAACTTCTTTCCAATGAACTACAATTGTTTCCTCAACCATGACGAAATCCTAACCTAATTCGAATCTGCTTCCTTATCGCTTTCGTTGCAGATGACATTGTCGCAGATCTGCCGCAGCTCGTACCAAAACACCTACGCCTTTCCCGGCGGCGAGATCTCCGAGGAACTGCGCCGCAAATTCGATCACTGGTGGGCGAATCAGCTGTCGCCGCAAGCGAGCATGACGCCGAAAATGCTGCCCTTCATGACGGCGCCGCCCACCGTGCCCAACGTCGACATGGACTTTCCCGTGGGCACGGCCGCCGTTGCCGCAGCCGCCGCCGCCGCGGCTGCCGCCCAAGCCGGCCTGCACGTCGGCTCGGGTGTGAGCAACGTGCCGGGCGGTGGCAGTTTGGGCAGCATCGGCGGCGTAGCGTCCAGCATCAGCGCCAGCCGCGAGTCGCTGCTGCTAAACGACGCCGCGCATCACAATGCGGCGGGCGGCGCTGCCGCGGCACACCACCCCAACATGATGGTGCACCCCGCCATGCACGCGTCGATGCACCATCACCACCACCACCATCCGCACTCGCAGTACCCGCCGAATCAGAAGACTCGCATGCGCACCAGCTTCGACCCGGAGATGGAGCTGCCGAAGCTGCAGAAGTGGTTCCAGGAGAATCCGCACCCCTCGCGCCAGCAAATACAAACGTACGTGGTGCAGCTGAACGCGCTGGAGTCGCGCCGCGGCCGCAAGCCACTCGATGTCAACAATGTGGTGTACTGGTTCAAGAACGCGCGCGCCGCGCAGAAGCGCGCGGAAATGCGCGGCGGCGGCCTGTCCGCTCTGGGCCACGCCGGCCTCAACGGGTTCGTGCTGAACCAGCACGGCCAGCTGGGCCAGAACTCGAGCAGCAGCGCCGGCAGCCAACAGATGGGCAGCGGCGGCAACATGAATCTGAACATTTCGCACCACGACTATCTGAAGAGTCCGCTCAGCCTGAAATCGGAGGACGTGGACACGATGTCGCAGCACTCGGACGACTTGGACGACGAGCAGAGTCGCGCCGGCTCGCCACAGCTGCCGCTCTCGCTGACGACGCACGAACGCAATCGCAGCTCGCCCACTGACGAGGGCGCGGATGGCGGGGAGAGTAGGCGCGATGGCGAGTTGTCGCTGAAGGACGACGGCGACTGTCGCGACCTGCTGAACGGCTCCCTAAATCAATTGCAGCGATCGCGTTCGCGCAGCTACAACGAGGAAGAGGCGACAGACGCTCAGCTGAAGCACAGCGAAGCCACCGCCGAGGGCAGTGCACACAGCGACAATTCGAACGAGCGCGCACCACAGCCGCAGCAGCAGACCGACAGCGAAAATGCCAATGTCCGAAACTCCAATAACAACAGCACTAACAATAACAATAACAACAATAACAACAGCAGCGACCAAACCAACGAACACATATCACAAGCGCACCCACATTCCTCGCCCAAGCAGCTGACCTCGCCCAAGGAGGAGGAGGAAGATCTCGACATGGACGACGACGATGACGACAACGAGAACGACACCACGCAGCTGGATGAGTTCCGCTCGCCCTCGCCCGACCTGGCCAACGCCATAGCGCAGCGCAAGGACCTGCCCTTCTCGATGGTGCCCAACTCGATGTTCTCGCAGTCGTTCATGTACATGAGTCACTACATGCCGGGCTTTGGGCAGGCAGCCGCCGCCGGCCACCCGCACGCGCACCACGCCGCCGCGGCGGCCGCTGCTGCGGGCATGCAACAGAGCTCCCTGCTGGGCACCGGCGGCCTCAATCTGTCGGGCCTGTCGAACGAGGAGCGCCGCAAGCGCAACCGCACATTCATCGATCCGGTGACGGAAGTGCCCAAGCTGGAGCAATGGTTCGCCATGAACACGCACCCATCACACAATTTGATACTGAAGTATACGGAGGACTTGAACACGATGCCATATCGGTGAGTTCGCAACCAGTTAGTGGGATTTGAAGTGTTATGCTTAATGGGATAATTGGACGATTTAATGCAAATAATTTCGTCTTCTACGTCGAAGAGATAAGAGTTAGTTAGACAATCTACGAACAATTCAAACTACTGACTAACGTTAACTATTCGTTAAATTCTGACAGTTCGAGTTGAGTGGCAGCTGGTGGTGGTTACAGCTCTTTATCAAAACTCAGTGCAGCCCAACCACACTCAAAACTAGTTAAACTTGGGCTCAGCCTGACTAGAAGGACGATTCTTGTAGGGGTCAATATTTCGGATCGGACTTTATCTTCACCTAACAATACATAGTTTTATCAATAAACATTCTCATTTGCTCTTTGCCATTTTTAAACGATATCTCCTCTCTGCTTGTTTTCTTGCAGCCAAAAATTCCCGCGGCTCGAGAGTAAAAACGTGCAGTTCTGGTTCAAGAATCGACGCGCCAAGTGCAAACGCCTCAAGATGTCGCTCTACGACAACTCGCCGTGCTCGCAGCTGCCGGGCCTCAACTCATTCGTGCACAAATACGAGGAGCGTGACTAGATCAATTTTGGCCGAACGTTGCTGTTGCCGTTTCATTGTGTTTTTTGCTCTTACTAAACGCGTTACCACTTTGTTTTCCTCTAAACCCAAAAGTTACAACGGCGAAAGACATAGATTTCAACAAGTTTGTGACACAAGAAACTGTAACTTGCAGCAGACAAAAATAAAAATTGGAGTTTGATTGAAATCAAAATTAGTAATGATAACACAAGCTAATCCAGCCAATCGCGTAGTCCTAAGTACATAATTCAAAACCATTAGCGAATAGTGTAGGCAAATGTAAATATGTCCTTTTCGAGATATATATAAAATTACAACAAACAAGCAAATACTATGCATGACAAATAATTAAAACGTACGAATATCAAAGTGATTGCAATGAAGTGCAAATTGAATTCAACAAACCCAGTAAGAGAGCATAAATGCAATTTTAGCGCTAAACCAACACAACACAACACAACACACATGAATACATATAAACATACAGAATATGACATAAACTACTTTTTACTAAATCTAATTAAAGTAATTATTTTTAATTTGATTTTCCCTAATCAACTAAATAAATTGGCATAAATGATAAATATGCTACCCAGTACGAATGTAGTTGAACTGTAGACAAAACCAAAGATGGCATTTTTAAATATACACAACATTTTAATATTAAATCGTCTAGAATGTAATGCATGAACTTGTCTGTTCCATTCTGTGTCGAGTCCTTGCGGAAGCCTTTGACTAATTGAATTCTTTTGTTTGTGTTTTATTGTCTGAAATGGCCTTATTTAATGATAGCAGGAGACAAATCTAATTTGGAGCATGTTGAAAATTGCAAAAACCCAATAGAGACTTTACGCGTAATATTCCACATCGATTAGTTTTTAGTCAATTTTTGTTGTATGCACAGACACTGTCACCGCACTTTATTCGTTGGCTTTAAACATTTCAAGTCGATTGTTGATTTTTTTTAAGCGCATTTCTTTCGGTCGGTCAGCATCAGAAACAGAAAATATTTGAGCACAACACATATCCCGTTGGCAAAACTATTTCAGAACCAATGATCAGAAATTGTGCCCGCACCTTCCTCTTCCTTTTTAATTCCTTCCTTTTACATTTTGGTACAGTTTTTGGTATTAAATACCTTACCGACTGTAATCAGCTGTACAAACCGTCAAATTGATTGGAGAAATCTTGCCGATCTCTAAATTGCAGATTTATCGAATTGATTTCAGTTTTCAAGGGTTCCAAAAATGCTAAATGCTGACGAAACTCTGCTTGCAAATAGTCATAAAACAAATTGCAGCTATCAATTGGGCCCATCAGAAGCCAACCGCAACCAGTAATAAATTTACTAGTTCATAGCAACGGAGACACAATAAAAATGTAATTTAAAATTCACTGTATTTATTAAGGTAATATTTGTTTGAGTAATTCTTAAGCCAACGCAACGTAATCGTGCGTATTCCAAGTTTGTAAAGATATTCGTCAATTTATTGCAAAAATTCCATTCAAAAATAAAACAATACAATTTTAAATGTAAAAATTCGAAAAAAAATATATCAAGTTGTTTCATTTGTTAGAGGAAAAAAAACGATAGCAGAAATTTGCAAGGAAATGTGAAATGGGGATCAAATGCCTGTGGGGGATATTTTCCTTCCAGATGCGAGCCAGAGTTGAGTATATTTCAAAGTTGAAATTATTATTTTTTTGTATGAGCAAACGCGGAGGTGATATCCGCATTATTGCGAGGCATTGCGTTGGTCCAGGAGGAATTTATAGGTTAGGGAACAGGATAAAGAGTGAACAGGTACAAAATAATACAAGCAACAAAGACGATCTGCTGTCAGGTCAATGGCGCTCGTGGGTTTATAGGGGTTCAAACACCAAAATTGTGTGTGGAGAAGATGATTACAAATGGTATGTGGCCCAAATGTTGCACCCGAAACCCGCTACAATGAAATAATAGATTCTAGTAGATCAGTGCTCGTAGGTTGAAATTCTTATTCAACCTCTCTCATTTTGTATTTTTAAATTAATCTATTAATTAACGACAGATTAACCAACACAAGGCATTACGCCCAATTCTTTCAAGAGGTGTCAACAAGGAAGAAATTGATTGATAAGAATTCGGGAAAAATCCTCTGGATTAGCGTTCTCAAGTGGTGTAAATAGCACGGAGACAGAGAACGTCAGTATCAAGGAAGGCATAGGGGAACTTTTCCGCTTGGTAGATTCCGAAACACTTAGCTCATTCTAGGCTACCTTACGTACGAGAGGTTCAAGAGGTTCGAGAATTTACGCTTTATAACTTATTAATGTTTAAGTTACTCGCCGATCTTCGTAATAATACGTGGTCGAAACATTGTTTATGATTAATTTTTTCGCTTTTAGTGCACATTAATTCCTTATTCAGGCGTCAGGAGAGAAATAATGTAAAAGTAAAGGAGTCTTTCACCCCAAAACCGTTGAAAACACACCAAAAATATCTTCTCTATAGTGCCGATTGAAAGGTAGCCAAACTCCAGTTATCATTAAAAACATAACTAATTACAAAAAGTTAGTTAGTTATTACTTTTTCGACTCGTTCTTCTCTTTCTCATTTGGCAGATACACATTTATAGACACACACACATGAAAACATATCAAATTTAACGTAAAGATTATTTTGATGAATTGAGACGACGTTAACGAATACAAATTAACCTGAAACAAACACATATTCAAAGAAAGCGCCCGATGCTGATTGCTCAATAAACACTGAAAGCAATATTTCAATTCTTAAAAGAGAGAAATTTAGCACATTAGAAGTTCATATCTGCCAAGGAGTCCAACCAAATAAATACCAAAGTAACCAAATATTGTGGCAAGCAGCGGCAATGCAGCAGCCGCCAGCAATTTATAAGCATTTGCATACACACACACACCCAGAAGCGCAGCCATTTGCCTAAACAAAGTGAATTATGAACCCACCGAAATGTTCATCTGCAGCAAATGTGAACAATTTTGAAGTGAAAATAAAGTAGTAAAAAATTTTAATACACAATGCACCTTGTGGCAGTTACCCCCACGCCCACCCGAACACAATCGCAATCGCAGTCATCAACTTGTGCCGGAAATCGTACGGGCGGAAACGGAGTGCACACACACACACACACAGCGAGACAAAAGTTGCCGTCCGCCAATGTGCAATAATGTGTGGCGCTATTTCTTCGTATTCTTGCACGCTCCGTCTTTCTTTCATTATTTATTTCGGTTTTTCGGGCTGATAAGCGAAATGGAAATAAATATTCGTAAAAATGCAAAATTACTTTTCTTCCCGGCGCCGTCGCTCGCGCTTCCACATGAGTTATCTGCCGTGTGTGGAGCACCAAGGACGAGCAGGAACGCCAATATGCCTACACACACACACACACACATATCGTACTTATGAGAAGACGTTCAGGTTTATTGTGCGGCAGCGGCGCAAAGTCTTAAATCAGCGCCGGCCGACCACATTCTGTGCCGAACAGCGGAGATTCCTGCGGGCAATCGCCGGCGCTAACCACACATTACGCACACCATTTATTATCGCGAACTTTTAAATTAAAAACACATTGCCAATTATTTATGAGCTTTTCTCATTTTTCTCCACTCCCTCCACTTTGGAAATGTTCTTACTTACTTCAAACTTTATGATATCTTGCGCAATGCCAAGGCAACAACATGAGAATGGCTGAAGAATGCCGCTGAGGTGTGGAGGATACTAGGGGAATGTGGCTGCCCAAGGAGTTAGTGTTAGCAGGACCTGGGCTGAAAGGAGGAATGGAACTGAAACAAGGACTAGTACTAGTACTAGGATTAGAGGAGTAGACGTTTCGAGGACCAACGGACAACAGGACTTGCGAACTAAAAGACATGAGAACTACAGGACGAGAGGATTTGAGGCCCAGAAGACGTAAGGACTAGAAGACTAGAGGCTAGAGGTCTATCACACCAAAGGATTAAATGATTTGGAATATAAACGTGTACGTATGTATATCTCTGTACATGTAGGATTGGAACTTAAAGCTCAAGATGGTGACATGGACGGACAAATACCAATATGGCAACACAGAAGGACAAGCTCGACACAACGAACGGACGATGAAGGGAAATTACAGGTAAAACGGACTGAACGAGACGCGAACAGAAAGACAGTCATTAAAGTTTGAGACATCGACGCGGACAGACGAACAAACTTTGTGCTCTTGAAAATAAAATAACAACTAAGACTGAATTAATAATCAATTAATTACATTAATTTATTAATTACAATTAATTACCACATTAAAACTAAAGTAAATACTTTCCACATTACAACTCTCAAGAACGACTTCATTGACTGCTTTGAAGCGAACCGCTATTCCCGGCCCACATTTCCCGCCTCTTGTGTGTGCAGAGCAAGAACGCTCAGCAAATGGGAAAGCAGACGCGCGAAGTAAATAAATGCCGACACACACACACACACACACGCACCCACACAACCCCACACAGCATAGAATAAATATAATTGGCGAGAACACGCCCCACTGGCGGATTCACAGAACCTGCTACCGCAACAACAACAACACCAGGAACCACACAGTCGCAGCTTCACACTGAGTAAAACAAAGCAAAGAAAAAGTAAAGCAAATATTTTTCATTTGCGCGCAAATAAATGAAAACAAAGCAACAAAGCATACCACGCTGCCTGCGCCTTACTCCATCCCCCCTCATCCACCGCCCCAAACTCTTTTTCGTAGCAATACGAGCAACTCTTTGCTGGGAATTTGCAATTTTCATTGCAAAGAACACGCAAGATTTCTATTTGTTGTTGGCTTGTTGCATAGTCGAAACGCGCATTGCCGCCCCGCGCAGCCGCCAGCCACGATTTGGGTCGTGGAGCTGGTCGCTGCTGCGCGTTGCGCACATTCCTTTGCATACTTTCGAACAATGCCAACTGAATTTGCTTTATTTGTTGTTGTCGCGTTTTTGTTTTGTTTTGTTTCGAGACTCGAGTAAAATTTCCAAACAACTTGATCCATTAATTAAAATTGTTCACATTGCCGACGTTCTCGCGAGTCACTACCGAGGTCGGCCGCAACGCCCCCAACCCCCCGGCCACCACTTTGTTATTTGTTTGCAATGTATTCGTTTTTTTTTACTTTTACCGTTAAGGCATGATTTGAGTTTGTATGCATAGCGGAGACTGGATTGTCTTCAGCACAATGAAAATAATGGGGAACAAACAAGTCATCTTCGGACTCAGCCAAAGATTTTTTTTGTTTTAATCAACCACATTTAAACGTTAAACGATCCAAATGCAATTCAAATATTAGGAAAAAATATTGCTTTGAAGCGAGTGGACCGCCGTTGCTCCACCTTCCCCTACTCAGTTATTACCTGCACTGTTTTTATTGTGATAAAGTGTTATGCTAAACTTTGGCATATTCCAGTGCATATTTTTATAGTTTCTTGCATTTTGTTGCCTGAAATGTGTTTTACGCAATAAAATCCAAATTAAGTGCAGTTTTTGAAACTTTTCTGACACGAAGTAGTTCATAAAGCTTACTGTGAGTAGGGGAGACTACTTTGTGCCCACATATATTTAGATAATTTATTGCAAGCACTGTTGCATTGTTGCTTTGGTTTTGGTTTCCATTTCGAGTTTTTCAGAATCTAATTTCTCGTTTAATTTCCGACAAATGCGATATGCGATGTTTCCTAAGTGTGAAATCGCCAACCAGTCATATTTTATGACCATCCTTGCTTTTCATTCTTCTCTCAAAAATTGGTAAAATATTTCCAAAACCATTTGAAACCATCATTCATTATCTCAACTTGCATACACTTTCACTACAACTTAGTCCTTAAATAAAAAAGGTGTGGAAATTTGAATTTGCTTTCTACCAAAAAAGAAGCCATTACAAATATTTTCCTCAACGCCGCAATGCGGCAAGCCAAACTCGCGCATCAAAAGTCATTAACTAATTTATCTACTCGCAGACATTCAGCTACTTCGCTGCCCCACCCGTGGAAGCCTTTACAGGACTTACACGACTCGCTCAGCCTCGACCCCTTCTTCCACTTCCCACTGCGGGCCACACAAATCACAAATCAAAGCGGCATTATTATTACTTATGACCATTTAATTGGACTTTATTCATTTATATTTCGTGTATTTGCTCACAATTTGCCAAATTACAACGTCACGCAGAAACCGCAGCCGGCACGCGTCCCTGTCGCCTGTGCCGGCCGCTGCCGCACATCGCCACACAAACAATAATTGCCGCCGCAGCGCGTGACGGGCGCACACCCGCCAATGCACCGACACCGAGCCGAAGCACTGCACCGCTTTCGCCGCCGATTGGCCGTTGCCCAATAGCGCCGAAGTCGCCATCGCCATCGCCGTCGCCGCCGAAGCATGCTGAAAGTACGCTCATTAGTTTTATTGCCATGGCATATCAGTCAAAGCCACAAAACTATTTATGTGCGGACCGCAGCAGCCGCTGCGTATTGCCACCGCTGTCGGCTGCATGAGTCCTGCGTGCTGGTGCGGTGTGCGAGTAGTTTTGATTTTTATTTACGGCATTAATTGCCCAGAAGTATTGCACGCCTTCAGCTCACAGCGAACTCTTCGGTACTACTTCAGTCGGAACAGAGCGGGGAAGGGGAAGGTTGGGCATTATGTGTTGGCATCTTGCAAACATGTCGTTAGGTGCTGTTGTGGTGCGGGTGTGACGGTGCTCGGTTCGCTGTGCTTTGTGGATTAAATGATTCTCTACGCGTTTGTATGCAATATTTTCTACATTGTGATGCCTCTATTTACATTTTCCCTGTAATAGCTAAAATGTTTTGTAAAAGAAGTTAATCACAGGGGAAATTGTTCCAAGAAGCGTATCCTCATAGTTGTAATATTGCAATTCATTAAAAAAGCAAAGCGCTACAAAATTTATTAAGACATTGAAACTCTACTCACTTGATCAACATTTCTCCTTTTTCTATTGACCCAAGTAAAGACGAAACCATGGACGACTAATTCTTTTCAAAGCAATGACGTTCAGCTCATATTTTTATTTATTTATAATCCAGTCAAACAAAAAATACATTTTAACAGACCATCGATAAAAATAGAATATTACAAAATAATAAAGTTCAATTAAAAAAAATAAACAAAAAATAAATAAAATATA
This sequence comes from Melieria omissa, assembly GCA_963971225.1. NCBI lineage: Eukaryota > Metazoa > Arthropoda > Insecta > Diptera > Ulidiidae > Melieria > Melieria omissa. Next base: position 4,243,787 of record OZ020269.1, on the reverse strand, counting down.
AATAATTCTACCAAAGACTATTAATTTTCCAGTGCATATTTATAACAACATTGAAAACATTGATTCAAACTCTGTCTTCATCAATAACTTCTTGGGTTAGGTTAGGTTCGGCAACCAGCTGCCCAAATATCACTAAGTATTCTTTGAGGTGTTTAGAGTCCAATGTGGAGTTCGACGTATAAATCGTACATACGCATCCAAAAATTTAACATATTTTTTATTTAAATTCTTAACATTTTCATTTTTCCACATGGATTTTTCTACTCCGCATTTGCATCCTTATTGCTTTTTTTTACATATTTTTGCAACATTTTTCCGACAAACAATATTCCACTAATTATCTACATAGAAATGTCAACAATTGCACTTGACTGTCAGCGCGCTGCACTGTTGCGGCTCACATTGGCTGCTCATAAGTTGCTTGCAATTTCCTTTTAATAAATTGGCTGTTATCCTTTTAATGCTTTTAGTGATGTTGGTGCTTTGCTCTTCTTGCTCGTCTGGTTTTCTATTTCTCCTTTTGGCTTGAATGTGCGGTGCGGTGTCCTCGCGTTTGTGTGTGCATTGCTGCTAACTCAAAGGATCCTTCTTATGGCTTTCCTAGTGTTTTGTACACGCTGCCACTACGCTCTGTTGCTGGCGTCCAATTGAATGTCCTTTTCAGCTCGAATAGTTTTATTTGTTTTTGTTTATTTGTTTGCCGATTTCCTTTTGGTTGTTTTTTTGGAAACCGTAGTATTTATATGAACATAATTGAGTGTGTGGTTCATTTCGCCATTGCGCTGTTATAATTTTGTTAATTAATTCAATGCTCTACTTGTCGAATTGCGCTGAAATTAAATGCCTACATTAGGATATTACTTTTCTGTCAGCCATTATCTGCAGAATCTTCAGAAGCATGAAATAAAAAGTATATAACGAGCATGTAATACATATACATGGTCCGACAGTTCTTTGAGTTAAGATTCAAGACGCAAAGTGGCTATATGAGTAAAGGAAAGAGATGTACTGCTATCCGGGCTTAAAGACTTATTCGTTATGTTTATGAAATACCTACAAACGCTTGAAAGTATCCAACACGTGCGCAATGGAAACCCTGGTTGAGAAACAGCAGTTTAAAGAAGAAACTTGTGATTACTTGACTTGAACTGTGCTGCTTATGTTTTTTTTCTCGAACACAGCAACAAACACTTAACAAACCGTTAAAGCATATAGTGTCCGATAGTGTAGTTGATCACCATAACCGATGTGTAACGCCACTCAACGCAACTGCTGCAAACTGCATGCGGGCCACACTTTCGCACATCCCCGTCTCGGCCCCTTCGCAGCACATGCTCGAAGTTATCAGAGCGGCCACAGCTAGGCCGGGACTATGCGCGGCCGGGCGATTATTATTTATTTTCTTAATTACGCTTAGAGTAGACGGCAGCGCCTCCGCCACACGAAAGCATGTGCGAGCGACGGCCATAAATTGCGTGAATGTCCTTAGTCTTTTCGGCAAATCCCTTTTCCATAAAATACGAGTATTTGCTTTGTAAGACGCTCACCAAGCAGCCCCAGCAAGCAGCGAGTGCTTCTTTTTTCATCGTCAACGTTTTCTTGGCATTTTCCGTATCCCGCTTGCACGAGGGCAGCGTGCGGACGCTCGGCCGAGAAGGATGCTGTGCTGTGCTCGGCTGCTGCTGCTGCTGCTGCCGACATACATTGCGTCATAATGCAAATGCTGCAGGCGCGTATGTGAAACTGCTGTGGGCACACATGGTTCCACTCGTGGCAGTTTTCTTAAGCCTCTCTCTTTCAGCTGTGCAAGTGTTGTTGTGTGTTTGTGCCACGTCGCTGATGGGCCAATGCTTGCTTTCACCTTATCCTGCATGTTTTACTGTTGTTGTTGCAGCTCCGGCCGCCGCCTAATGAAGCGTCTTAGCAGCGCAAGTTGTTTAATTATAATTTATGACGCTGCAACTTAAAATATTTGGAGATTACTGTGAGAGCGCGTAAAGTTCGCAACTTACGCTACTTTGATGCCGTAAAAATTCGAGCATCTTCTAGTTTTCTTTAAATAATACCTAAAATCAATGCTCAGAGAGTTGTTGTGCCAACTTTGCAGAGAGATTCCAAATCATTTCAAGGTCAAGGCATTGCAACTGGTTCCATCTCTTTCTAAGAGCAAACAAGCCAAGAAACCCAGAAATATCTCAACTTTCCCACTTCAAATTTTAAGTGTGCCTTATCGCTTCTTTTTTTCAAATCACACCAAAGTGAGTGTGAAAACATTCATTTAATTCAATTCCAACTCATTACAATTCATTTTAATAAACTCGCCAAATGAAAACTTTTCTTTTATTCCTTATTTTCCTTTCCTTGGCTCTGCTGTTCCACAACAAAAAACGATTTAATGGTGAAAGTTATTTACGGCAATAATTACGCAACGCAAAATTACCCCCAAGAGAGTTTTGCCGTCAAAAGAAAAGAAATCACCGCGCACCAACGCCTACGACACTCGTCCGCTCGGTTTGCGCTTCGGCCGCGAAAGTCGCACACCGTGTGGCCTAATGTAAAAATGATAATCCCATTGTCAGACGATAATTCATAAGCGCAGGCTGAGGAAAGCCATTAGCCGAGAGGCAAGCGACGGCATCCGCACAGCGATAAATTCTCAAAATTGGCTGAGTTTTTTGGCAAAATCGCCGTGAAAATCCAACAAGTTGTCGCGGCAGGTGAATGTGAAATCACACGAAAGCGAAATGAAGCTCGAGGATTTATGCAGTGCTCCGGTTGTACTCTGCCAACAACGCCAGCCTGAAAGTATGCAGCGAAAAAATGAATATGAATAGATTCGTGAGGAGTTATCACAGTGCATGAATTATGTGCACAGCTTAAAAGTATGCAAAAGAAACATTCAACATAGAGTTGCCAGTTCTGAGTCTTAAAACATACGAAAATTGCTGGCAGAGAGACGGATTCCAATTGATCCAGGAATTTATGTTTTATCTCATTTAACGATCAAAACCTTTCAAAAATTTGAAAACATATTATTAACTGTTGTTTTTTATGAAAATTTTTTATGAAAGTAAAAGTTATAGTAAGAAAGAGATAAACTTCACTTATCTGGATTTGGTTCTACTAGCCTCAAATTCTTATCCAACTTGTATTAATTGTTTTTTTGTTTCTTTTTATTATTTTTTATTTTTCTTTTTGTATTACTTTCGATGGCAAAATTCAAAATTTGGCAACTCTAACTTGAACAACAACATTGCTGAAGGTGCACAAATCAACTTTTAAATGCGCTCGAAGCATAGTTTTAGCATTGAAGATATGCGAAGACGACTGCCGCAGACTCTCGAGCAGCCTTTAACAATAATGACAGGTAGACGGCCGCGCAGTCGAGCTGCCAAAAAATCATGCCAAACTTACCACTTTGCCGTGTCGGCTGATATTTTGGGCGATATCGTCTGCTAAGGCACAAAGAGATTTTCTCATTAGACGCCGCCACCGAAAGAGTTGCGAACACGCAGTGGCGACGGCCACACGCCCAGCAGCCTAGAAGCAGGCACAACTGTCAGCTTGCCAGCCATCCAGCCAGCCAACCACCGGTGTAGCGCGCACCGCTGGAATAAATTTTATAAAACTAATACGAATTGATTTATTGCCATCTTTAAGCGTTGCTGTTCGGCGCACCGCGCACCTCGCACCGCCGCCACAACGCATTACTGGTATCGGCAAGCAGAAGCCGTTAACGGTAAGCGAACGTCTTAATTTTAAATACGAGATTTTTAAATCTTTGCAGAAGGCTTGCGCCACGTAGCGCTACGTGCGAGCCGCACGGGGGAGGCGGGTGCTGCATGCTCGTAGACAGACAGCTCTATCTGTGCGCTGGCGTCTAAATCGTTGCCGCTGTTGCTGCTGTCAGCCAGAAGATATTTTTGCGCCGGAAACTTTTGTGCCTTGGTGGCATGTTAAAAATCCTTAAGACTATTTAACCCCGTTCCGCTCATTACACGCTGGGTGGTGTGTGGCCTGGGGGTGGCAATGTTGCGCCCCTTCCGCCAAACACCCCACCACCGACGACAGCGACAGCAACAGCAGCAGCACAGCATCGGCATCGGCATTAGGTGAGTTTATAATTCATAAAGCATTTAAGTTGGCAAAAATCGAAATTTATTGCTGTTTAAGATATTCGAAATCGGAGCATTGCACTGTTCTTATTTCATTCTCGGGCGTGGTTGCATTGCAGGGGTGGGGGTGGGCAAATTCCACAGAAGTCACCTTGTGTGCTTTGATTGCTTTGCAGATTGGAATGTGACTATTTGTGCGGCGCCCTTCGACAAGACAAATACAATTCAAGTTAAAAGAAGCCACGTGAAACCATTTGAAGTGTCTTGAAGGCGAAAAATTAAAGGAACATTTATACAAAAATATTTTGCCCACAAACAGGTTTAACTCTATGTGGATTTTACTAAACGTTGACGTAGAAACTGAACTGAATTGGTTGTCAAATTTATTGTGCAATCGCAGAAATGGCCACCTGGTAATTTTCGCTCTTCCTCTTTTTCTGTGTGTTATCATTGTGGAATTGCTGAATAATATTTACGGAGCTGTTTATGTGTAAATATTATAAAATTTTTAATTCGTTGCTTTCAAGCTCACTTTTTTTAGTACTGAAGTCGTTCCACTACAATTCCCGATTCCGCTCACAAGGTACTAATTTTGAATTCCCAAGAAATATGCTTCACGCTTCTGAAGGCCAATTTGTACTCTTGACTTGTCTTGACTATCTGTTTTCTGTCTGCCGACATTGCAAAGGTTAAAAAATCAAGCACTGTACTGGGTAATGGGTAATGGGACTTTAAATCAAATCCTTTTCCCTTTCAATTACTCGCTGTGACTGCGCAGTGTTGCAGCAGCTGACAGCCGCCGAAGCGTCTTCTCCATTAATCAGCCAACCACGATTCGAAAGCGCACACACGTCGACTGCACGTCACACTCGATGCGCTTCTCTTCACTGCTGGGCAGTACAGTTGACGTCAAATAATGCGAATTATCTGAGAACGGGGCACATAATTGCAACTGTAAGGAAAAAATTTAACAATTCGTAAAATTATAAAAAGTCCAATCTAGTCCACATATTTTGTAAAAAATACTTCGCCAAAGTGTGTTAGCATTCTTAAGGCAGGTTCTCACCTTGTGGGGGGCCGATTTTTTGCCTTATCGTATAGATATAAGTTTCAAAAATGTGCTCCAGAAATTTCAGATCAAAATCTGAAAAATTACAAAAGTTACAGGCCGTTACATAGAGCAGTGTCGAGCACCGGCCGATCGCGCTTTAAACTTTAAAATTTTTTTTTAAATGTTCCTTAGGGTTTTTTCTAATAAACGAACTACGATCAGCCAAAAATATTGAAAATTGTTTATTTAAAAAAATAATAAGTGAACAAAAAAATGCGAAAATCTAAATTTTTTTTTCAAAACCTCATAACTTTTGTAATTTTGATTTTTTTTTCATGATCTTAGTTCATTCAATAGATAATACGGTACACATTAAGAATGTGTTCGATTTTTGTGTTTCAGATCACGGGTTTTGACGGAATTACTTCCGGTAGCGGGACACATCCTCGCCGACATGCCGCCACTGTTGGACGCCCCCTCCCCCTTTTTTGATTCATTCAATTTGAAAAATTATATTCTCTAAATAAATGTGTGTTCATATCCTCAAAAAAAATTCCAAAAAAAGTGTACTTTTTCGGATCCACTAGGTGAGAACCTGCCTTAATATTTTTTGAACGAAAAATGTTGACGCATTGTTAATGTTCGCGTTCATTAATTCAGCGATTCCAGTGGAGAAGCTGTCATAGTTGTGGACATGGACTGTAAGTCCTCACGAGTCCTCAACTACACACTTTCCTTAGCATCAGCCATGTCTTCTCTTCGGAAACCCAAAGCTATAGTTGTTGTGTGTTTTGCTGTGATTGTCATTGCGCTTAAATAAATGTTCTCAACATAAACTCACCAAACCCAAACCACGTTTGACACAAGACGCGAACTATTACAAAAATAAATATTGTAAATTTTTCTGCCACTCCGCTGCGACAGCCCACAACGCTGTTTGTCGTTTAATGTCACCTCGTGTTGCTATTTATTTGTGCCGGTGCAAGCGATGTGTTGCCACTGCAACTGTACATAGATGCATTCGAGCACAGTGGCGTTTCTAAAAAAAATCCAAACAACTGCAAATAAGTTGCAAAGAGGTTCGGAGCGATCGAAGAAGAAAGCTTCAAAACCGAAACTCAACCGTGCAAAATTCAAAAGTGATTCGAATTCGCGTGCACCGCCCCTGGGCGTTTACGTAGCTGACTGTCTGAACTTTCGAAAGGAAAAAACCGCACCGATTTCTGAATGAAAAACTGAGCAAAACGGTAGTGATAACAGTTCTTATTTTTCTTAATGACAACTGCGAGTTACTCCGGCAATGTTGGCTGCAACAGCGAAAAGTTGTTTGCACCCAGCCAAACAGCGACAACTCATGTCGAATTATTGTAATGAAGCGTGTGCGAATCGCAGACGACGGACGGACGGACGGATGGAAAAGCTGGCAAACAAACGAAGCGCACCAAGTGACGGCAAACGGAACGGGAAACACAAGGATGCAGTCAGCGCGCAGCCCAGCATACCGACAGATAGACAAACGCTTTCAGCGCACAACAACAAAGCGAAGGTTAAAATTTCGTTGACATTGTGAGCGGAAACGCATAAGTGGCGTGGCAGCTTGTCGCGCGAGGTGATAACGGACGCGGGAATCAGTCGGAAGAAGCGCCACTAAGGAAGCGACGCAAAGCCACTGTACTTCTGTTCGTTGTTGCTTACAATGCGGGCTGACGAAAAGGGATCAAAATACGCGCGATTTAAAATCAACACAACGTCTTCCCGCACCACCGCCGCAACGCACTGTCGCGCTGGCTACAATTGTTGCTATTACTGCCGTTGCTGTCATCATTCAGCGCGTAGCAGCGAAATTGAATGGCAACTATTGAAAAGTGTACTCGCCCGTGACGGCGACAGCACACAAGGATACGCACCGCAGACGCGGACTGGGTGCCGGAGATGCGTTTCGATAAGTCCGCCGATAATGAGCACAAAACGCCGCTGCGCTTAGCGCCAAATCGCGGTTTTTCGCTTTTTGTCATTTTAATGAAGCGTGCGCAATGGCGCCTTTCACGTGGGTGCCGGCGTACCGCGCCGGGATAATTAGCGGCATTGCCGATGCCCAGACGCGTTCCGGGCGCGATGTGAATTCGCACAGTTGAAATCACAAGTTAATTCCCTCGTTATGCGGCGTCTGTGCCCGTCGTCCCGCTCGCGTCGCGCTGGCCATCCCCGTTTTCGCTGTCACTTGCTTTTTGTTAATGGATTGATTTTGAAATTTTAATCCTTAAAACGTATGCGTACTTTTTGGGGATTTTCCTTTGAATTCGCTTTTGCGGAGAAAGAAAGAAAGAAAGTTTTATTTTTTGGGGGAATTTTTATGGTTTTTGCATTTCAAAAATGTTTTTGTTCTTAGCTTAAGAACGACGTTTTTTTCACTGCTCGTCATTGCTGTCGCTTGAGGCGGAGGCTTTAAAGTTCTCTGCGCGAAGCGGTGGGGGAAGGACCGCTGCTTTGGCCGACGACAAATCTATTTACGAGATGTCAAGGTACTTGAGGCTTGTAGCGACTTAAGTTTGCGCGCTTAGAAACAGCGATGTAGGTCAACTGAAAAAAATTAGAGGGAATTTTTAATTCAATTTGTTTGTAGATCAAATGCGATGCTAGAATTTAAATTTAAATACGTAACTAAATTTATGGGCTACGCCAAGGCTTATGGACGAAGTGTTATAGTGCGACAAGAGTGGAATGATTTTTCTCAAGATTTTTCAAAACCATTCAACAGTCTGCAGCTGCTAATCCTGAAGAACTGGCCACCTTAAATACTCTCAACTGTTCAGCTATTCGAAAGCTGCCACTGTTTAATTGGAAAGTTAAGTTAGCATTGCAATCAACTTGAAATTTTCTGCAGCAATCTCTTTTTCACTCTCTGCATTTTTGTTCCAAATAAAAACCCAAAATTTGTGAATTTTACCGCAAATGACAGCAGAACGGAACGGAAAACGAAGGCAAGCAGTGACGGAAGTGACATTCGAAACTGCCAAACACTGCAGAAGTCAGCGTCAGCAGTCGGCAGTTGTCGCGATAAGCGTTGTCCTGCCAGCGTCGTGACAGCTAATTTTGCGCTAAGCAAAGAAACGCGGAAGCCAAAATTCTGCTGCCAACATTCGAAAAGATAAAGTATTAAATTTTGGAAACGGTGAACAGGTGTGAATCTGGCGCTAATGATGCCACACTGACCGACTGACGGGACTTTGTGCCTTCTTGACGCGGCCATCAGCACAACGACTGCAGTAGATTTTATTTTTATTGGATTTTTCTGTGGGCAAATACAGCGCACCATCTTCATTTTTATTGGTTCCAGCGATGTCGTAAAGATAACAACAAATCGCATTGCACTGCAGCCGACAGCCAATAAAGCAACCGCCAGCAGCTACGACAGCGACAGCGACAGCGACAGCGACGGTCGCAAATGTGACGCATAATCACACAGTCGGCGCGGCGAGCGATCATCGTGCGCTGTCACTCCTCGGCACTGTGTTTTGATTATTTTAATGCCGCCGTAACGCCTGCAAGTATGCTACACAACGGTCGACCAACACATTATGCGAAATGGCAGCGCACAAAAAAGAAACAATTTGCGCTTATCTGGCAGGCGATTCGTCAAAAAGCGTACATTTGCATTTTCTGTTGTTCATTGTAGTTGTTGTTGTTGTTGGTTGGCAGTGGCGGATTTGAATATTCTTGGCATTCGCAGGAGTGGGTGGGTGCATAAGTGGATAGGCGGGCCGAGTTGCGTGTGGGCGTGAGGAAAAGTGTGCGGGACGAAAGATTTCAACTTGCAAATTACGGCTCGGCAGTCGGTAGTGTCGTTTGCAGCTCGTGGCGGTGCAGAGTGGAGTGAGAAAGTTTAAAATCTGATTCAACGCTTCAAATCAGAGAACTGAATACTCGTCTATAAGAAAGAAAAATGAATGCGGTAGAGCCTTTCTGAAGTCTCAAAATCACTCTAAATCATTTCGGCAATCGGATATCTGTAAAATAACAAAAATAACAAGTGATTCCCCAATGCATCCTTGCACTAAGGCTTCTTGGTATCACAGGGTCGATTCGGCAAATGGGCTCATTTTTAATTGATTAAAATTAATCCTTAACATACAATTTGGAACCTAAGTACCAAGTTTCGTTGAATATTCAAACAAAAAGTATACAGATGACGTAAAAACTAAAGATTTTTAAAATCTTCTAGGTAGTAAAGTGGCTAAGTTTAATAATTGCGCTAAAATAAATACATAAATAAACAAATAACTAAATAAATAAATAATAAATTAATTAATAAATAATTAAAAAAAAAACAAATAAAAAATTAAATAAATAAATAAATAAATAATGAATAAATAAAGTGACATTTATACAACCATCAGGTGTCAGTCTCAAACGTGACGCTCGTCGCTGAAAAATGCAACACTTTTTCTTATCAAACAACGATGGAGCAACACTTTTCGCCCGCAAACAATACAACGGTTTCAAAAGCTGAAAGTTTAACCCGAAATGGTGTTATCAGTGCTCGGGCTTATCTTATCAGCGAACGAGGCGCGCAACAGATTCGACAGTCAGTGCACCCGCCGCAACAGGTGGATCGGACCGAGGCACCAGTGGTGAAGCCAATTCGAGTGCGATACGACAACGAGACGAACGCATCGCGCAGAGACGGAATTACACAAGTTTTTGTAGTGCAAAAGCAAAGTTTAAAAGTAAATTTGCGTATTAATTGAAGAAATATACCGAACATGTGAGCGGTGACGCGCGAATCCAATAAAATACAAAACGAATTGAAACAAGCCAAGTAAAGAAAAAAATCAAACGGGAAGCAGAAAAGTGAACTGAATTAGCTGCGTTGGTGGGCTGCCGATCGAAAAGTATGAGCAACTGTCAACGCACACAGATAATCCGTCCGATATTAGATAAGCGATATTTGGTCCGAGCAGTGCAACAAGTCGCAGAGGGTGGAAAGAGACACACTTCCAATCGGTTCCAACATAATCGACATCATCGATTATGGTGGAATGTGGTGAATGATGTCATCAGGGATTAAAAAATGTTGTTATCGTCGATGTACTAGCGGTGTAACGCCCGGCAAGGGATTCATTTAGCAGTTTGAAAGCCTTTTACATGAGCGACACTTGGCGAGAGAGAGAGAGCAGCTGGAGTGCAACTGTTTACTATATGAATGCGCAGCTTAAGCTGCAAAGAGAGTCGACTCTCTCGAAACAAAAGCTAACCGAAAAGTGCTTGAGATTCAAATATCGTTTTCAACAGTGTAGAGAGATTACTGCCTTCTGAAATTGCATTAAGTTGTCTACGAATATTCGGTATCAAAATTATACTATTTCCGGAGGGTACAAACATTGGCGCAATGATTCATTCATTCTAAAAAAAGTGTTTCCCAACATTGTCTGAAGTTAATTTAAAGTGTGTTAAAATAAAAAGAAACAGAAAACAGGAAAATCAAATGAGTACTTTAAAACACGAAATGAGATAATTATGCAAAACTTTGCAATTAATTTATTACTTGGTTTCTCAACATCATTGGGAATAAAATTACCTCGTAAGGCAACCCATAGGAATATACAGTTCTTGGGTGTACGTATGTACTTTTAGGAGGTGGAAAGAGTCAAAATCGTCCACTTCATGATCCAATGATTCAGAGGTGAGCCTCCCTTTAAAAACAGTATTCCGTGTTTCCGTCCAAATCTTCCAAAACTTCCATCCAAAACTTTCTACTATCTCTGCTAAAGCTACCACTAAAGCTGGAACCGAACCAATATCTTCGTAGCTTGGTTGGTACCAAGAATGGTCTACAAATTTCATTAAATAGAAGATTAAGCCCGTAACCAGTTATTTTTGCACTTTTGGGGAAACATTTAGGTTAATCTGCCCTCGGACAGTTTTTACTCGGTCCTGAATTATTTGAATTTTTCGGATACTTTCCCAATTGTCAACCAAACCCTCAAATGCCGACTTATTTTAAATTCGGTTCCAAGTTCTGATCCATAGATATAACGATCGGTTCATTGATTCAGCCTTTTTAAGGTTGAATTTCGGTATTTGGCCGGCTGACAAAAAAGACTAAAAACCAACTAATGCGATTGAAACATGTTTATTCTTTCGGTAGAGCATAAACACTGTCTTTTTCCGAATTCGAGACATTCTCCTACCCCATGGCATATTTTACAATGTTATTTCACATTGCGTGCAATCGGCACTTTTTTTACAATCGACAGCCATTCGCACATTCGCTCGCTCATTTGGATTTTTGATTTCCTTTTGGTTTGTGCAGTGAAAATGAATTTCTTTATTAAGTTTACTTTTCAAAGTACTCATTTGTACATTTGTTCAAATACTCATTAATATTGCGCGGCCGATCTCTTTTTGGGACCCCTTGGTTTCCGCGCCGGCCGCACTCGGCCGCTCGCTGATAAGTGCGGATAGTGTTGATAAGATTGTGGCGTCGGTAAGCCACTTTATAACAAAAAAATCAAGCAAAACAAAACAAAACACCGCACCAAACAAAGCACAACCCGCTGCTGCGTATAAACAAATGTGCGGCGCAGCCAACGTTTACAGCCAAACTAGAAAGTTGGCGGCTGTTATCACATTTGTGTACGTTGTACATGTGAGTAATTGTTTTTGTGGCGATTTTTCGCAATTAAAGAAAGCGCAAAAGTCGCCAAACGCCTGCGAACAAAGCCAAACTGACCGTCGAGCGATTCTATTGCGCACTCGCGGAAAGTGGCAGCGGGAAGGTTCGGAGCGGCCAACTGAATTTTCACCGCCTGCTCTAGGCTTCTGTGGTTTCGCTCGGCCATTACTGATAATGCCATGAAACTGCGCCGATGCGACTTTCGTTCACTGCGCGATCGCTTTTTGGAACAAACGAAGGCAACGCCGTCATAGAAGCCATCGATTTCGTCGCAAATAAATAACAATTTTCATCGTAAATAAATAAACATTTCAAAACGAGCTCAATTACACGCCAAATGCGCAGACACCGTAGATAGTGCGGTTTTTTCTATTTATAATTTCATCGATATAAGAAAAATGTTTAAGAAAGCCGAGATACGCAAAGTCAACACTAGGCGGGGATAATTTTCACGCGCCGAAAATCCAATTGAGATCAAATAAATCTTGTATACTTATGTAACCAATTACTCAGTTGTTCTCACTGCCTTTTGGGCTCACAAACCCTTTGATAATTTTTTCCGCCCATCTCAGTAAATTGCATTCTAAATAAAAGTCTTTAATGGAAATTCGATCAGCAGTAATCTTTTTATGAATTATGAATTTTAAGAAAAAATCATATCACATAAAATGTTTTTACCATTTTTATATATTTTATTGGAAATTTATTTTATAAAATGTATATGGAATTTATTTTCATTGCTTTTTCATATTTCAAGAAGTCAAAATCTTCAAATATTTTGCCTCACATTCATTCCTCTCGTCTTTTGTTTTCAGAAGACCCCCAGAGTCCGACATTCATGACTTTTGGGAGCGAACCTATGACAGAATGCGCACCAAACACCGCGACCGGGCGCTCAGCCACCTGCTGCTGCTGCACCTCGCCATATCCTTGATCGCTGCCAGCACCGCCGTCAACTGCCCCAAGCCTTGCAAGTGCTCTTGGGTGGTCGATAGTCTGGGCGTCAACTGCTCGAACAGCGGCCTCACTAAGTTACCGAACTTCGACAACCTGCCCGTCGACCACCTCGATCTGTCCGGCAATCGGTTTGCGGAGTTCCCAACCGAGCTGGCCGACATTGAGTCGCTAATTCACTTGGACCTGTCCAACAACCTCATTTCCTACATCGACGGGTACGCGCTGATGGGCTTCAACGCGCTACGCACTCTGAGGCTGGCCAACAACAGCTTCGTCGGCTGGGCCGACTTAAATCCGCGCCAGGCCTTTCGCAATGCCGGCAGCCTTAAGGTGCTCACGCTGAGCGACAACGCGCTGGGCACCTTCACCGACCAGAAGCCGGCCGAGGTGCTGGTGAGCGGGTCGCTCAGCGAGTTGGAGCTGCAGCGCTGCGGCATCACGACGGTGGGCGGCGATCACCTTATCGACAGTTTGCCCAACCTTGAGCGACTAGCGCTGTCGGGCAACAAGCTCAACACACTTAACGCGCTGCCGTCGGACAGTTTGCGCTCGCTGGAGCTGAGCAACTGCAATCTGCAGCGCATCAGTGCTCCGCTGCTACGTAGTCTACCGAACCTTGAGTCGCTGGACGTTTCATGGAACACGGCCCTGCAGTTCGGCGACTACTTGGAGGTGCCGCAACTACGCGACCTCGACCTCTCGTTCAGCAACCTCGACCAGGTGAACCTCGGCGGCCTGCCCGCTCTGGCGACGCTGTCGCTACGCGGCAACATGCTGCGCTCCTTGGACGTGGCGACATTCGCTAACAACACGCAGCTGCAGAGCATCGACCTGGCGCGTAACGCGCTGCGCGGCATTCAGAACGACGCGTTCGCCAAGCTGACGCGACTGGCCACAATCGATCTGTCATACAACGAGATCGCGCGGCTGGACCGCAATCTGTTCCGCGCGAACGACGTCCTCATTTCGCTCAACCTCAGCCGAAACGTCATCGAGAAGTTTGCAAAGCTCGTGTCGAACTCGCTGCGCGACATTAATCTCAGCTGGTGCGAGATAATTGCGATCGAAGCGACGGCGTTCTCGGGCTTATCGGCCATTCAGCGCATCGATCTGTCCAACACGCTGATAAGCAGCTTTCCTTCGGGCATGCGATCGGAAACCTTGAAAGTGCTGAACTTGAACAATTGCAGGTGGCCACGTCAGTCTTTGAATGAATTGCGATAACCCCAACTCCTTCCGTTTTTTCACAGATTGACTGCAATACACAACAACACCTTCTCGGGTTTCCCGGAGCTGGCCAGTCTGCACCTCAGTGGCAATCGCTTCACAAGTCCCATTCCCACGGAATACTTTCGGGCCAACAAGTACTTGGACGCTATTTGGATTGAGGACAATCCATGGATCTGCAACTGTTACGATCCCGCTTTTATGGATTTCTACGACTTTCTCGTGGCGAAGCCACCCAAGGTGACACCTCGCCACACTTCACCCTTTTCTAAACAAATCTGCTAAGAGAGTTTATTGCACTTTCAGCTAAAGAACCGAAACAATGTTCGCTGTGCTTCGCCTTCCTCTCTCTACGGCCGCACGTGGGAGCATGCTTGCGCCACCGCGTGGGCACCTAGCAGCACCACATCCAACGCTGAAAAGGTCTGGACCTCGATCATGCTGACCCTCGGAGCGCTAGGCGTGTTGGTTTTCCTGTACTCTTGCTTCAAGCGGTACATTAAGAGTCGCAAGCGAGATCAGGATCGGCAGGAGTACCGCCAGAACCGCGCTGAAATGATGGAAATGTAAGTGCCTGACCATCTTTGGAAGATGTTATTAATTTGTCAAACTTGTCACTTGCAGTCGCCTACAGAATCAGCGTATGTTGCAGGAGTCGGGCACACCCAACGCGCCCGACCCCTCGGAGACTCTGCCCTCCTACGAAGACGCCATACGCATGCCCAAGCTGGAGCGCCCCATCAAGTCGATGGGTGACTTGACAGAATCGAGTCATACACGCAAGAAGCTGCGACGCTCGCGCACCGCCGACGAAGCGGAAGAGGAGGACGACGGCCTGCTGGTGGACAATCGGCAGCGATTCCGCAGCGAGGAAATGCTCTCGAACCGTGACAAGGAGCGTACTGCACAGATCGACCCTTTCCGGCGCACCGGGTACGTCGAGTACAATTCGAGCAGCCGTCGCTTCAGTATCGAGGACTCGCGCTTCCCCGCCGCTCATCTCAAATCGCAGAACCTGGAGAGCGCCGAGCAAATAGGCAACTTCCAGGGCTACGAGCACAGCCCGTACACAAAGCGCCGACCGAAAATTGCCGAGATACCCCCATTCAAGCGCGCCACCATGCACGCGGATAGCGTTGAGTTTCTAACCGACCCCGAATTCGACGCTCAGAGCAAGCCGGGCAGTCCGTTTGCCAGGCGAAAGCCGAAAACACCCACTTCCCCGAGCAGCGAAAGGCCGCTGGCGCCCGCCGTAGAGGACTACTTCGGGGCCACGCAAATGTCGCGTTCGTCATCGATCGTGGTGATCGAACCGGACGTCACGTCACTGCCGGACCAAAACAACTCGTCCAGCTCGGAATCTGAAGCGAATTTGGAGCGCGGTAAACGCAAGAAACGCAAAAACTCGACCAGTCGACGAGCGAGTGGAAACTTCAATGCGGCGGCGGAGGCCGCAGCAGGCGACAGCTCCTCCTCGGATAGGGATCCGATTGTTGTGGTACACAAGCCAATGCGAGAGACTCTATTTTAGCTGTGTGTGGCTACGTGTTGGTCCCGACGTGGCGCTGAGTATTTAAATTATTAGTATTTCTTAGTTGTGTATTTGTAGTGTAAAGTTAATTAACATTTAATTACGATCAACTTGTTTTCAACGCCAAATTGCAAACCAGCAATTCGACTTCTTACTGACATAAGAAATATAAACAAAAAAAATATATTTTTGTAGCTGGCATTTCAAAAAACCCATTGAACAACTAGCATTGACTGGCTTCAAGCTAACGAAAATGAGCGCTAAAATTGCGTTATGAGCTTTTTTGGCTTCATTCTGTTTCATGAATGGTGCATTGAGAACCGCTGGCAGCACAGAGCACACTGAAAATTTAATTACACCAGTGCACCCTGTGGATGAGCACAACAGCTGTGCTCATTTGTTGTTCTCACTATTTTATTCTGAGCCATAACCCGAAACGGTTTGTGTCTTCACTATTCCGTTGACAGTTTGCAATAGAAGCGCTAGACGGCGCAAAAATGAATAAAATAAGCGAGCTTCTATAGAATGCAAGCAGGCGCCAGAGTCAAATTAAATTCAGTTGTAATTTTTGCATTTTTTAAATTTGATTTATTTCTGCAGAGCGGAGGCAGACGCGAGTTCGTTGCTCGCCCAAAGTTTAATTCAGCGATTGGAAGATACGGCCACCGATTTTTTAACTCCCTCGCTCGGATTAGAAAAGAGATAGATGAGTTTGCAATCACAAATCATCCTTTCTCGACTTCTAAATGAAAATCCGAAAATGCGCTGCAATCGTTAGCCATTCCGCAACAAGCCCCCACTGTCATAAAGTATGCAACAAACATTCAAATAAAACAGGTTTTTCTTAAATTTAGCTTTTATTTAAAAATAGCATAAAACCTATTTTTATCGAAATAGTTCGCATGTATGTATAGGTCATTCTACACAAAGTAGAATTGCAGGATCTCATTTGCTACGGCGCAACGCCCACACGCGCAATGCCGCAGCCGTCGACAGGTATTTGTTGTAAAATGAAACGAAAATTGTGATTGCATTTTCACGCTTGTGGTTGTCTTGCGTTTATTTCGTTTACTACATAGTTTACGCTTTTAACATAATTAAATATTAACGCTTCTTGTTTGTCGGGCAGCACAGTTGTTATGCGAAAACTAAAACAAAAACACTCGAAAAAGGAAAATAGCGCAAGCTGCGAGTGCCTGGAGCCGAACGTATAATTACAGAAGTGAAACAAAATGAACGAAATAAGAATGAAATAAGATGCGAATAAAACAAAAGTACGCTAACAATTAACAATTTCAAACTTAATTAAGTAAATTTTATTAGTTAACTTTGAAGAAAGAGCGGCTGGATGGGCGGGGAGGGGCGCACACGTTTAAAACTCTCATTAAAAACAATAACTTTGGTATTATACTAAAATTACATTTAAATTATACTTAGGCGGCTCAGCGGACGACTTAACTAAACTGAATTGGAAGTCGAAACGAAAGCGAAAACAAAAACGTCCAGAGAGAGAAACGAAAAGAGCCAAAGGGTTAGTTCACAAAATATTCGGTTTTCGTCGTTGCAGAATTTCGGTTGACACTTTGAATTGCAGTTGGGAAGGGCGTTTAGTCTTCGCCACATTAAATTAATTAATATACTTAAAATACGAAATATGTATTTTATGCGTGTGTGTGTGTGTGTGTGTGAGTGTGTGCAGTGACGAAAATGCTCACTTCTCGATTGGGCGCGTTACAAAAGTTAATTTCGAAAAATACATTTTTATATTTTCTGTTTGTATGTATAACTCTACGTACATATGTATATGTGTATATAGCATGCACCCGTATTGCATTTAGTCGGCTGCGTGCGTGAGTGCAAGTTCGTATATACTTCCAAGTTGCTTCTTTAGTTTTTAATCTTTAAATAGTTGCTTTAACATTTGGCCAACTTACAAAAGTCCTCTTCTTCTTTTTCATCTTGTTTTAAATGTTTACAATTAACCTATCACAATATATGGTTGCTGCTTCGTCGTATTCGGTTTCTGCGTGAATGTCCGTTGGGGGCCAAATTGTGCTTCAGCTGTTGAGATGGTCGAAACGAAACGAAACGGTGACGCGCCAATTTCATTGACATAAATATTTAAATAAATTGGTTTTCGTTTTTCTTTTTCTTGTTCAGTATTATTTAGTCGAAGCTGTCCCCCCGCACAGCGACCTGTTTTGTGCTAATTTGTTGCGATGTCTGCAGATGTTACATCGAACTCGAGCAACAGGCGCCAAAGTGTTTTTTGGGGGAAGAGTGGAAGAACGTCGTCGTGCAGAATATGTGAAGCGGCTGTTTAAGGCACATCCGGTTGGCACAGTTGGCGCGACTTGTCGCTGGGGCTCGTGACATGCTCAACAAAAACAACAAATGTCCATGAACTTGGCGTTCTAACGCCTCTTTGACGCGCGCTCCGAGGGATGCCACAAAATACTAAATCCTTACATAAAAGTGCAGAGTTCGGGTATAAGGAAGAACACTTTTGGACTCGTTCGTTGTCAGAATTGTGCGACTCCCCCTCAATGGACGCGCCGTGGCCCTGAGCGATCCGTTCAATTCTACACACTTTTTTACACAGTTCGGCGTCTCTCGAGCGCCGGTACGTGGCGTCAGCACAATTGTCGCAAAAACTCAACAGAAATTAGTCAAAATGTTCGTTTAGCACCGAGTTGGCACCGCTGGCAGTCCGGTGGGTGCGCCCCTAGTGGCCGTTCACTACCGCCGCCGCCGCCACCCCGGTCGGCGCGTTGTCGCCACTCGTCTGCACCACCGGCGTGGTTATGATTTCGCCCGCGTTCGACTTGCTGCGCGTCACCAGCATCGGCGTCTTCGGGCGCGGCGTCTCGGTCAGCTTGATTTTGACGCGGCCCGTCTCGGGCGAGTACACTGGCGAGTAGCGGCCCGACTTCGGCGATGAGGGCAGGTAGGTGTCGTCGTTGTTGTTGTTGTTCTCGCCAGTCTGCGGATGCTGTGCATACTTGGAGGCGCGCGGCGACTTGGGCGTAGGATAGCGCGGCGTGATGGGGTGGTACTCGTGTGGTGGTTGCTCGCTGAGGGCGGGGGCGCTGGCCTTCGTCAGCGGCTCGTTGGATGTGGCGTTGCCGTTGGTCGGCGAGCCACTGCCGTTGAGCAGTGGCTGTTGCTGCGTGGGTCCGTCCTTGACGTCGGCCGCGTCGTAGGGCTTCTTGCCGGCGCCGTTGATGGGCTTGGCCATGTCCGACTTGGACTTCTCGCCGATGAGCGGTGCGTGCTCGTTGCCGTTGCGTTGCAGGGGCTTGCCCGGGTGCTTTTTGTCCATATCGAGCAGCTCAGTCTGGCGCGCGTTCTCGACGTCATGTGCGCCGGAGCTACCGTTGTGCTTGCAGCGCTTGATGCCGACGAAGAGCAGCAGCCCCACCACGATGAGCGCCACGACTCCCAGCAGGAAGTAGGTGGCGTTGCTGTCCTCCTGCTCGCCCACCTTGGCGTGCATGATGGCGCTTGACTCTTCGCCGTCGGCGCCGTCTGTCACCACATCGTTGGCATCGTCAATTTCCGCGTCGAGGTCTTGGTGGACGACCGGCACAATCACCTCCTCCTCCACGGGCTTGTCGGTCTTGACATTGTCCTTGTCGTCGAATATGCCCATGCCGTCGCCGAAGATGGCCGGCGATGGCGTAGCCTCAGGCGCGGGCTGTTCTACCGGCTTGCTGTCGAAAGCATCATCGGTGTCGTCGGTGTCGGGTGCTTCGAAGTCGTCAGTGATGATGGGGCCGCGCGCTATGGCCGGTATGATGAGCATGCCGGCGCCGCTGCCGGATCCGTCTTCCTCATCCTCTTCGAACGGCTGGTCGGTGGTGATCTGCTCTTGCGAGTTCTCCAGCGCCGGGGCGACGGTAGTCATGGCTAGGTTCACTGGCGCAGTCAGCTCGCTTAGGTCGCCCGATCCCTCAACCTCGTCCAGATGCCTGAGTTCCGCCGGCCGAGCTGTGTTTGCACTGTCGATGGGCATATAGGCCTTTCCCAGCTCGTCCTCGTCGTCGGCATCGGCGTCGCCCGAGCCCTCCACCGGCTGATCGCCCATCATCAGCTCGTTGTCGTCCTCGTCAAAGTGCCGGCCCTGCTTCTCGTGCTCGCAGATGTCCGACTGCTTCACCTGCAGCCATGGCTTGCCCTTAACCTCCAGTGGGTAGGTGCAGGTGACCGCGTGCTCCATGAAGACGTGCCGCTCCTGCAGCCAATTGCGTACCGCCAGCGTCTCGCAGGAGCAGTTGATCTGGTTGTGGCTCAGCTCGAGTGTCTGTAGATGCGACAGCTTGGTAAACTCCAGCGGCAGGTAGGTGATGTCGTTGTGCTGCAGGTTGAGCGTCTGCACGTGCTGCGGCAGCTTGGCCAGCTTGCTGGACGTGAGGCGGTTGTGCTTGAGGTTGAGCTTCTTGATGCGCCGGCCCAGGTGGCCGATCTCGTGCAGCTCGTTGTGCGACAAGTCGATCGACGTCAAGTCGTGCAGCTTCTCCAGCGAGTGCGACAGCCGCGACAGGCTGAGGTACGACAGGTCAACGGAATGTATGGGCAGCGTGGCGCGCAGCGACTCCACGGACCTGAGGCCGTCCAGACTGGTGCATCGGGCGTGCAGGAAGGGAACGTGCGTGTTTCGCGCCAGCACGCACTGACAGTGGCTGGGGCAGTTGTAGTTGTCGGCGGCGTCGAGAGCGTCGCTGTTTGTGTGGTTCAGTGCGGCTGTGGAACTGCTGGCGGTGGGTGAGCCGGTGACGAGGACGCAGAGTAGCAGCGCGGCCATGGCGACGGTCGCCATGTCCGGCGTCCGTAAGCGTGTGTGGTGGGGCATTCTGATATCGGAACAGAAGGTCGGTCGCTAAGCTGAACCTCGAGTGGTGACAGCTTGAAATCAATGGCCTCAGTAGGTGACCGCAAATGTGGTGTCAGCTGCAAGTAGAAGAGATCAAACGCTGGATTAGAACAAAAAAAAAAATTGAATGGATTTAAATTTAGGTATAATTAATGTTTGGCCATTCTCCAAGTTCGAATTCGACTTTTGTTCTTGCGTTCTGACGCACATTATTACGTCATTGTTTCTTCGAGTACGTTGAAGCTCGGTGCCTTTCTGCCACTTTTACGCCGGTATCACTCGGTTATATCGCCGCGTGATTGCTTACCGCCAACGGGCTCTTATCTACCTATTCATGTACCTACGAAAGCGAACACTAAGCCAACAACAACTAATACAATCAATGTGAATCACACTGGGAAGCGGTCTCGATGCTCTGGCAGCCGCCGCAAACCTTTCTCTGAGGCCGTTCGCTGTTAACTGAGTTGTTAAGTAGATTTTGTACAAGTCCGTGCGGCCAACTAATGACATAACGCCGACCCGATAATGTGCATGAGCGACGGCCAATCGTCGGCCGAGTGCGCGACTGAATTCCCAAAAAAGACTTTGACGCAATAGCCAACTCTGAGTCATAAATCGTAGCTGCGGCCGGTGTTTGCACTGTTTGTTCTTTGCTCTGGGGGAGTTCGAATTGTATTGAGTCGAGCGGGGGGAAACAGCTTTCCGAATTCAAAGTTGTAAGCGTGCTTTTAGGGATTTAAAGCGCCTCTACTTCTGATAATAATTGCTTGTCTAATATTTGTCAAATTTATGAAGAATGAATAAAAGCTGCGTGCGCGAGCCGAAATTACACAGACAACTTGTTTGATTAGAAATTGTGCTATGAGTAATGATGCAATTATAATTTAATTAATTATAATTTAATCATTTATTTATAATTTAATGATTTTTCGATTCTTATAAACTCGTTAGAAACAGCGCTACGCGAGTACTGCCGAGGTTAAAGTAAGGAACGCGGAAAAAATTAAAGACGTTTGTTAGTTACAAAGTTGTAGGTGCAACGTTCAGTGTGACTTGGAGCGAAACTTTTACTAAAGATCTCGCATTCCAGGGACACAGAGCAGGTCCAGACATTGAATGCCTCTGTGGGTTTCTATTCTGAAGCCGATAAAAGCGAAGCGAATGTGAGCAATATTTCAAATATTGCAGATCTGAAGTGTATCATTGCAGTATTGGTTTGCTCCCCTTTGTGCATCTATCTACCTGCAGCATATATGTGTGTGTGTGTTGCGATAAGACTGATAAGCCAGAAATCCAGCTTTGCTATCGTTCCACGTCGCCTCAGTTATGCGACACGACCACACCTCAAGCATGGCAAATATTCTCGCATTGTGATTAACAAGAAAAACAGAGGACGCACTAAAGTTCAAACCATTGTTCGATCTGTGTTTGAGATAATCGACACATAAATGTGCAATTGTTTTTCATATCGAGCAACTTAATGCAAATGGAATATCTGACTTTATTTTGGAAGGCTTCTGGTCGATTGAGACGCTTTCAAATGGAGACATTGTAGCATAGCGAATTCTTCTTGCAAATACACATACAAATTATTTCGATGATTAAGAAAAATCATTCCCCAACAGCTGATCTTCAATCCAGTCCCAGAAAATCCAACATCCACTTTAACTACCTTTTTCAATTGACATACTTCCTTCTCCTCCTCCTTCTTCGCCAATAATTCACTGTTCACAACTACAACAACAAAAATATAGCACGCGTCAATAAGCAAACCGTCTCGTCTCTGTGCGACACAAAGACCCCAGCTCCGCCCGATCCTGCCTACGTTCAATTAAAGAAATCAAAATAAACTGACTGACTGAATAAACTGGTCGTCTGACAATGAGACGAGCACGAATTGTCGGCAATCTTTTTACCTCCCACCCAAGCGTTCCGGCAGGGAGACAGTGGCCCCGGTGCATGCGCACAAATCCGGGCACGAGTTAACTGTAATAGTCCGACTGGCCCGCCCCACATTGAATGCAAATCCATTTAAAGTCCGTTTATGTAACACGAGACAACTCAGTGCGCCACACACACACACACACTCGGACCTACTGCAGCAGTTGTGTGTAATATTCATTTAGCGCTTTCATAGGTGCATTGTCATGTAAGCTGACGAGGATCGTCAAGTGGATGACGATCGGCGGTCGACGTCATCGCTTCTGTCCATTATCTGCGACGGCCGTCGAGATGACACTCGCTGCTTGGCGGCTGATAGCGGCAATTGGCGCTTTTGTTTTCGGCCGGCGGCGGTCGTGCAGAAAATATTTCACAAATTGATTGAGCGACGGGCCAAACGATTTGCATATAATGCAAATAATCTGAATGAAAAAGGGGATACATATATGCACATATGCATACATATTATGCATGTGTATCAGAGGCATTCAGTGCGTATCAGTTGAAAATGTGTCGACCACCCTAAAGACAGGGCCGACTGGATTGAAATGACATTTAATAAGAGATATTCTTATTTCTCTGGAAAGTAGTCGAAATGTGGATCACAGCAAATTATATACGTAATTTTTGTCTTCAAAATTAGATATGGTGAGCGCAGACATACCATCTGAGTTAGAAAACTTTGACGAACATTTTTCAAAACCGTACTTTATGGGGCTCCAGAAGTAATGGTATAACCGTCTCTGAGTGAAGAAGAATCTTCCGAAAATTCTTGTTCATGTGCTGCACTTAGTTTCAAAAAAATTAAACTGATAGTGCCTTCCAAACAAGGGAGGTGCGCACAGGTTAAGAGGACAAATCTATCTCATCGAAAGGCTCAGGTTAGTTTTAACTATTCTAACCTTCAAACATTTTTTAGCCCAGAAGTTGTTGTCTTCCTTGTCCTCAAACTTAGTCTTCAAATGTCTTCTTGTGGCCTACTAATTATTTCCCCTAATGAGTTACCATTCATGAATATTGCATGTTATGTCGGCTCCTAATCAATTTTACTTTCATTACAATTTCGACAGTCATATCACTTTTCGACACATTTGCAAATCTTTGCAACATTTTTGCTTTTGTTAAAATCTGCTGCCGTATTCACAATGTGAACAGTCCTTCATTCATAGACCCCTCGCTCCGCGCCGGGTCGCTCCAAACCAGTTTTAACGGCACTGAAATTAACATATACGCGAGTTCATTCAAAAAAGCCAAACAAAAGACCTCATTCAACGCTGTAACGGCCGCGCCAAGAGCGCAAATATCTGTGAACGGAAGAAGCGGCTTAAGCGCAGAAATAAAAAAATATATGAGTACATAAAGAAAACAGCAGCGAACGAAGAAACCAAATGATAAATCCCTAACAAAGCGTGGCCGCAGTTTTCGGAGAATTTCAAATTAAGTTTGCAAAAAGTGGAAGAGAATCGTAATCGTCGTACGAAAGCTGTCCACATACAGAAGTGTGTGTGTGTGTGTTCAACAGCAGCACAGCTTAAATTTTGCGTAAAATTTGTGGCAAACATACATCGACACACACAAGCACACAGCTACGAGCGGCTAAAAGCTCCTCGCACTGTCAGTTCTTTCAACCCGCAGCAACCGCCACGTCTGTCAAATGCAGGGCAGCACTTCGCAGACAACTCGTGCGCCGACCCAGAACACGCGGCCGCGCGGCCAAAACCAGACAACGCAACCGTCGTTTAGCAACGACCACTGCTGAAGTTGAGCCATTTACCACCGCCATGACGATGAATGTCGACAGGCAGACATGCAAAGTAGTTGCGCGCATGCGCGACGTCACAGCAAATCGTGTGTGCGCATAAATGCGAGCGGCGGCAGCAGGCTTTCGCAAGTACAATCACGGACACACACGAACTGCGCATGTGTGGTGCTGGCTGGCTGAAAGACGTGCGGCGTGCTGACGTGGCGTCCGTTTGGACACTGCGCGAAGCTAAACAATGCTGGGCGGTCTGCAAGTAATTGCTGGAGTCTTTTGCGTCGAAGAAAGTGAAAGATTGTTTCTCCTTAAGTGTGGCTACTGCGTGCACGTGCAGTGGCTGTCAATGATGGCTTTCGAGTTTGAACAAACCAAGCAAAAACCGGTAAATTACTCGCCCAAGTGAACTTGAAATTTTGTGTTTTATGTAAAAATGGCAGAAGTTCCTGAATATACAACATGAGTGGATGCCCAGAGTGCAGCGTTCTTTAAGGGCAGATTTTTTTTTATTTTTTTGTAAAAACTTCAAGTTATATAAATAACGAAAAAAAATAATTTTTAAGTTAAAAGCAACCAAAACAAATATTTGAATGGTCTAAAGTTAACTTAATCCTTTCGACCCCGAATTTTGCTCTGTGTCTCGATATTAGTTTTTTGTATTTAAATCAGGAAACACTTGCCTAAGACATTTGAAGTCGCCACGCCTTTTTGTTAGAGTTCTAGAGCTAGTTTTCTTTTGAACAATTTTAGGTTAAATAAATAAGGGTTAAATAAAGTTTGTACAATATTTTTAATTACAGAAAAATTATTTAATATTTATGGAAAAATACAAAATTATCACTTTTTGATTTATTTAACCATCATTAAAGAAACAGGGTTTTGATCAAACACACCCAATTCGTAGACTTTAATTAGAACACAAACTTGCCCTGATATCGCTGCAAATTACACTGATTACACAGCAAAATGGCTTTTCTGGGTTTGACAACAGTTCCAGGGTAATTAGGTACCGCTGATTTCGAACCCGCAAACTGTTTTGAAAACTTAGTTTTTGTTTTCGCAAAAAATGGGCGTGTCACTTTTTTGTATTTTTCCTCACTTTTTTCATGTTTGGGATTATTACTTCTAAACCAATAAACCGGTTGACATGATTTTCACTTTGTGGCATTTACAACACCTCACTTCTTTTCTTCTTTTCTTCTGTAATTTTTTTTTTATAAGTTTTAAAATACCGTAGTAATTGGACCTCTTGGATGGTCCAAAACTTGCACATTTTTCTTAAACCCAATTAATTTTCCACGACTTTTTCACATACATTGACCGGAATCGCAGCAATTTCACGTTCAATATTTGCTCTTAGCTCTTGTAACATCTCCGGTTTATTGGTATAGACTAATGACTTCACATAGCCCTAGAAAAAATAGTCTAAAGGCGTTAAGTCCCACGATCGAGGCAAAATTCGCCACAATGACGTCACAGAGATGCCCAAATGTTGAGAACGTCGTGTGAGTGATTGATTTGGGTCTTCTTGAACAGATGCTTGAGCGGCGGCAATATTTTCTTCACTTCGTGCATTTCTTTGTCTAACTGGCACTGGAACATTGTGTAGCGAAAATGTGGATTCAAATTTTTGCACTAGACGTCGAATTGTTGAGTCGGCAGGGAAATGATGGCGTCGATAAAATGGTCGTAATGCTCTTAAAGTTGCGGTGATCGAACGCGAATTTTGGTAATAAATTTTAATAACTTGCGAACGTTATTCAAGTGTGTACTTCTCCATGAAATACGAGTATAAATGTCAAAAGAACATGAAAAAATATGGCGGGGTTTACCGTCCCTATCGAAAGCAAGTCCGAGCGTCCCTACTGAAAAACCCTATTATTTGCTATTATATTTCGCTATTATTTCTTATCGAAATAATAGCAAAAATCGACCATAGCCATTTTCATCAATTTTCATACTTTTTCCTTAAAAAATTAGAGGCCTGAAAATATGCAAAGTTTTTAATTTTTTTATGTTTTCAGCAATTCAAAATTTGTTTTGTTGTTGCTTATATTTCAGACAATATAAAAGAGCATATTTTCGGCCTCTAATCAGCGTTCCCTAATTACCCTAGAATTGATGTCAAACCCAGAAAAGCCGACCAAAAGTCGAAATTTGAACCCCGCACACACAAACAAACACGAACACGTGACCAAATGACACGATTAGTTGAAGAAGTGCAAAGTGTTGGTTGTATAAATACATATTTCCACTTGCGTTGGCATAAATTGAATTTCCATTTCAATTCGCAGTAATGACAACAACAAAATTGGCGATGCGACAACCTGTGACTCTCAATATGTCTGAATGTCTGTCTGTATGTACATTGTAAGTACAGGTGTTAATGACATTTAATGAGTGCGTCGTCACCGCGTACTGCAGCAAATAACGTCAAAACAAATTTGCTTGGCAACAAGTTCGAGTTGCGACGATATGGAACCAACAACAACAACAACAACAACACAACAACACAATTAGAAATGTGACAGTTGCATGGCATAAATTGAAAATGAGTAAAGCAATTAGTAAAATATTTAAATTAGTTTCTTTATGCGCACAGCCCAAGCTGAACTGAACTTTTATGCGCCACTAACTAAGTGTGTGAGTCAGTGTATATAAAAAAGTGTGGAATTTGAATGATGATGAGGAAAAGTCATCTAACCGTGTCCGGCTCAAAAATCAGCAGCACTTACTTAAATCTGAGGCCTTACGTCATTCTCTCTGAACTTCCCGATAGTTTGTTCTGTTGGCACTGCACTGATTCTGTTGTCTATATTTGCAACACACATTCTAAATTTTCATACAACATGAAATTTATTATTCAAATTGCACGCGGACACACAGACAAGTGTTGCGCTGATAATAATAAAACTTTATTAAAAAAATCTGATACAATCTGAATACAACGACAATCTTCTGAATTAAGTCCGAAACAACCGAATTTGTCTGAATGTGTGCTCCGCCAATGGAATAAATTTTGCAGTGTGCCTGCACAGTGTCAGAGTCGGCGGCCGCAGAGTCGTCGCACCCCACCTTCGCCACACTTTGGCCACACAAGTTAACTGACATTCAGACAAAACATTTTCAGTTGTCCGGCTCTCCCCCAGCCCCGCACTCTCACACTCGCACTCTTCCACACATTGCACTGTTTTATTAAAATTTTATCATTTTTTCTGCGCACTTCAATCTTTGCTTCTTTCTGCAAACACAATTTGCAAAAATTTTGTTGGTTTTTTATTTTCGTCAGCACTGACGACTTTTTAATATTTTGATACAGTGAGTCAAGGTTAGACGTTTGTCATCGTTTGGCCAACCGGCAGTTGTGATTTCTTTCAATTTTTCTTCATTTCTGTTGCGCTATTATTAACATTATTACTGTTGTTGTTATTGTTATTGTTGACGGCATTTTATTAAGTGACATTTTATGTGTCGTTGATGGCAACACAAAGCAAAAAACTGTTTGGGCTGATTTGTGGTTTCCTTGAGCAGCGCAACGAGTGCTAAGCTACGGAATTGTGAATATGATTTTGCGCAGTTTTCAGATGCTTTCGATGGTAAAATTACTGGGTTTTAAAATCAGGCCAATCTTGGAAGCACTTTAGCCATTCACGTATCATAAAACGCCCAAAACATCGCTCAAACGCAGCAAACGCCAGGAGCTGCACTGCGCATGCGCGCGTCCGAAAGTCGAGGCTACGCAGTCCACAACAGCTGGAGTCGACTGACAGTTGGCAGTGCGAAGCTAAACGCTGTTTCGTGTAATTTGACAGCTTATGATAAATGACGGTTGAGCTGTGACGGCCGGCGTCGAGCAGTGCGGTGGGTGACGCTGTTGCGTCCAGCTCGCAAAAGCGCTCATGTAGCAATCGTTGGAGAAAGCAATCGGGTAATTTGTCAAAATCCTCGGTCGACAGAAGTGAGTAGAAATTATGGCAACGACATGTGTGAGTCGCTGTCGCTGTCTGGTGTTCAATTTGCATTTTCAGTTTTAATCAAAGTCGCCAATGCAGTTTAATTATTGAAAATAACCCGCCGACGAGTATCGCATGACGACAAGTATCGCCAGCGAGAGGCATCGGACGCCGATAAGCGACTGCGGTGATAATTTTACAATGATAATTTTTGACTAATCCAACAACAATCACGTCATCAGTTCAGCACGAGCGTCATTGGGCTGTAAAAGTACGCGCAGAGTCACAAGTGGCTTTTTTCTGCTGGCATTGAAACATTATAAATAGACTATCAAATGATGGCAACACGATCGCGTTGGTGATT
Source organism: Melieria omissa (assembly GCA_963971225.1). Taxonomy (NCBI): domain Eukaryota; kingdom Metazoa; phylum Arthropoda; class Insecta; order Diptera; family Ulidiidae; genus Melieria; species Melieria omissa. The sequence goes on along the minus strand of OZ020269.1, from coordinate 4,215,343 downwards.
GTCATGGCGTGTTAACGAAGCACAATTTAACGCCAACCCACGTAAATGTGACCATTTAATTATATATTTTACAAATAAAAAATCTCTTGAAAATGTTTACCAATGAAATACAAAATAAAATCTTAAATATGATGAATCACAATGAAAAATATCATAAGTAGAATTTAAAGAAACCAACGCAAAAAATACATTTAATTACAGTCATGCAAACAATACGGCAACGCTTCGCTTCAATTGGGCCTCAAGCAAGTACAAGAAACACCTCAAAATCGGTGCACGACTCAAACTATGGTTGAACGAACTTTCGCAACAGCGTGTTGTAACTTTACGTTAGATTTTCAATTTTCGCCGCTCTGTTGTAACCTTTTGCGCCGACACATGTGTCTGTCTAACTGTTTGTTTGTCCGTTTGGACGTTCGCTTTCGCTTTCGCCTGCTTTTCGGCTCCAACATGGATCTAGCAAATTAAAAACTAAGTGATCAGGTGATTGTTCGCTCGCGAGCAGCTGCCACATTTTGGCCAAATATTGACCAAATATTTGCAAATATTTGCCAAAAGTCACCCTCGCACTTCAACAAGAGCACACTTAGGCCTCACCGGCCCGCGGGACCCCTGTTAAGCCAGTATTTTTTCTACTATGATGCGAAATAACCGAAACACGTTAAATGAAAGCTCAAATAAATAATTATTTTCCATAGTTTAGTAAGTTTCTTCGACGTAGACTACCATGCTGGGGTTAAGAAAATAGTCAATAAATGTAAACTATGCATAATTTACTTCAATTGTGAAACGAGTGAATTGAATATTTGCTTGAAATTTTTCTCGTATGTAAATATTGGAAACATGCAGATTTTGCAAGTCATTCCTATAAATAATCATTTCACTGAACAGCAAACTATAACAGATGCAATGCAATGCAGCTAACACAAGCGAAACTTTCAAACTTTTCGCCGACAATTTTTACAGATTGTTTTAATCGAATAGGCGTTCAATTCTCAGGCGTTAAATTTTTTCCACTTAGCTAAACTTAAGAAACTGTAGTTGTGTTTTGCCGCAAAATCATCTCAGTTCTTATCACAGTCAGCTAGGTCTTCTTATTATCGGTATATATCTTTCGGCCCATAGTGAGTGATAGGTAAAATTATAGCTATGCTATCTTTTTTTCTTAATAATTTCTTTTTTTATAATAATTTTCGAATTTTACAACTACCATGAAGGGATCAATGCTTGTACGACGAACTTGTACCATTTCATTGAATACTCGAAAAGTGCAGTAAGGATTCAAAAAGATAAATGGAGTCAACATATAAATGATTGCCTTGAAGGTATCGTAGGCGTTGGCTTCCTCAACTGCGTGGAACTAGTGGAAACAAACGAATAGAACAAGCACTGTTTATTCCAGTACACAGATGTCCACTGTTCGCCGAAGATAGAGAAAACGTGCAACGACTGCCAAAGCCTTGCAGACCTGAGCCGACTTACAACTTGCGGTCAATTTGTAGCTTTGCTTCACTTTACTCACTTCAAGTAAAGCGTCGGTCAATTAGCATACTACTAGTTCGCTTGGCGATTTTGCAATCTTGCAACTGCTTTTCCACTGCCTCTTCTCTAGCTTCTTCTCTGTGACTGTGCAAATGCGGCAAACGTCTAATGACCCAAATCGATTTTTCTTTATTTTTGTGTCTTGCGTCTCCATATGCGCAATAAGCACCGCAATTATCAATTCTACACGGTGTGGTTGACTGGCCAAGTTGTCATTACATCGACAAAGCGAACAACAAAGCACGAGCACTGAAAACTGCAGTCGGCGAAACTAAAGCAAACAGTGTACATTTCGTAATACATGTGGAGTGCAAAAAAGTTGACTTGGATCTTCAGGCAGCCATCGTTTAGGAGCATCAGCCAGTTCAACGATTTTCAGTTATAGGCACAGCTGTACATAGTCGACACCCGGATCGACCCATTTTAGGAAGGCTCGGTACTTCTGCCGCAACAAAGTTAAAATGTCAAGTGAAGGCCGCTAATTTTAGTTTTATTTCAGGCTCGCTGGCTAAAAGCGCAACCACTGCCAGTCAACGCGTTTTCGATTTCTGCTGAAATGGGTGTGTGCACGTTTTTATGCATTTTATGTCGCGTATGCAAAACGTGTCTCGATTTGTGGGAGCGAAAAAATCGGCTAGTCAGCAATGTCATTGCACTCGAGCCTACCGAGCGGCGGAAATGTGACGAAATGCGAATTGCCGCGCCAAGCAAAAAGTTAACGCAACTTTTCAATAATTGTGAAAAGCGCCAATTCGTTGCCCGGAATGGATGTGAAACTAAAGTCCTTTTCAGTTGTGTACAAAAATAATTAGTTTAGTCTATAGAAGAATTTATGTTGTGCAACTTATTAATTTCTCTTGACTCGCCAACGCGCCATATCAAAAACCAAAATACGTGGCAACCTGCCGCCAGCACAGGAAATGCCTTCAAGTTTTTCTCGTTCATACGTTTTCCTTTCCCTCTTGGTTACGTTGCCGATGTGGCTGTCGCTCTGCCTCGAACTTGAACTTGATCCGGTAAGGCAATCAACAAGTGTGTGTTGCGTCGCGCCGCTGTCCGCGCCAGACGGCGAACCTCCGTCCAAGGCGCATAAATCTATGCTACACGCCATGACTTTGTAAATAAATGTAAACACATATGTGCGACTCTATGTGCAGAATGTCTTATTGATATTTAGTTAAAATTGAGTTGAATGAGGCGCACGCTCGACTTTTCTTGCAGCCGTTTCGCTGCTCACCTATCGCCGGCACTGTTGCTGCGTCGCATTTTATTTGAATATAATTATATCTAATTTTTGTTTGCCTACCTATAGACAACAATAATGCGCGATGGATTAATGCCAAGAAATCATTTTGACAACACACAACGCGCAGCAACCGGCAAACATTTGCATTTAGCAAATTTCTTGCCAATGGACTTTTGTGCTGTTCGAAAAATATACATTTTGTGAGCAGTACACCTACTATGTATAAACCGAGCGCTGAGATGAAGAAAAGTGAAAATGAAAATCGAAAACAATTCGGTGGAATTTATTTTCAAATACATACTTGCGACATGCAACCGAAGCGCATTTGTCGCCCACACGTCGCACAGTAACATTTGTTATAGACGTCTTTTGCTAAAAAATTTCAGCATTTCAATGTCAACGTATGAAAAATGACTTTTTTGTTTTTGCTAAAATTGTCCGAGTATTTTTAAGTGCAATACTTAACTAAAAGGCACCAAAAATCACCTGTTGGACATTGATTCGTTTCGAATGCGACTGCTAGAAGTTAATTTTTTGGCAACCAATACAACGACTTGGTTACGATTTAACCCTCTAACACTACAATCTCACAATATTAACAATTTTTATATATTTCTATTTAATTTTTTTATTAGAGTTTTGATTAAATTGGTTTTTGCAGAATTGCAGTATGAATGATTGTAAAGATTTACTGCCGCAGCCGAATAATCAACCCACACGACACCCACATTGCACCGTGGCCACACTGAGTTCGGTGTGTCAGCCTCAATTTAAGCCCAACGCACAGTGCCCCCCGCCACTAGTCGATCGACCGGACGTCGAACCAGCGTGCAGGTGAAATTGGAGGAAAACAGTTAACAATTGCGGTCGTTGCAGTTATTGATGGCAACAGTGCAAACTGGCAAAAATACACCGGGCCATTTCGAAAATTGAATACGTACGGCCGACAGCAGAAAGCAATGTAAATCGGCCGCTGCGAGAGACAATAACAAGCGTCGAATATGTCAAACTGGCATTCGAAATTCGAAATGGAGAAAGCTCTAATTGGCTGTTGGCTGTTGGCCGTTCGCCGCTTGTCGCGCCGGCCCGCGGTGTGCAATTTGACAGTTTTATTATTTGTTATTAATTTATTTTTGCCAAGGTTTCACTGCCCGCACAAGCAGGAGACACACTGCGCACGGGGGACCAGGAGCAACGGAAGCTGCGTTTTAGATTGTGAAATGGATGGCAAACATTTGTTTGCGCCGGCCAAAGCGAACCAAATCAAAGTCGGGCGATAATGACCGGTGCAGCACCCACACGTGGCCTCGAGGCAGCAGTGGGACAGACGTGCAGACGCTGTGCAGCAGCCACCGGTTGCCGCTTCCAACTCGCTACAAATGCGATGGCCAACTGCGCAGTCTTGTCGCTTCCTCAGTTGAGTTAAAGACACAAATTAATCAAACGAATTAATTTCATTATTCATTTCGTTCATCCACTTTTGTCGTCGTTTACTTTAACCCGCATTTTCGGCTAAGCCGTAAAAACGTAAAATTATTCGCTCATGTGTGGCTGCTGTCAGCTAATTGCCCACATTACGCGCAAATGAAACAAGCCGCAACGTCATCGCACCGCTTCGTCATTGTCACTGTCGTTGCAGCAATTTAAAAGAATTGCCAAAAACGCCAAAATGCTTTATTTGTTTAATTGAATTGTCGAATTGCGGGTTCGAGTTGGAGCTTTGACTAGTTCCGATCTTACTATGTATGCGATCGTGCTAGTATGTTTTCCGAATCGAGGCGAGGGGAGACGAGTCATTCTCTACGGCCCACTTGCGCATAGCTAACATTTTTATGTTCTCGCCACTTAGCGGCACAAGGCAGTAAATTTGGCAGTGACATACGAGGCGGCGGCACTCCTAAGTGCTTACTACTAATTTCTTGTTGTTAATTAAGTGACTTTTCACGAAATTTATTTTTTGCAAGTAATTGTGGAAGTTAGAGAATTAAGAGGAACATATTTTTTTACTTGAACTATTTTTTTACTATTATTAAAATGTCTTTTATGAAGGACGGATTTTTTATTCAGTCGAGTAGTTCACCTCAAGACTCACTTCAAAGCATTTGAAACTCATATAAACTGATACTCTTGGAAAACTCGAATGCACTGACTGGTTAACCCTGGAAGGGAGTGCATATGTGTTCTTCATGACACAGGGGACATTGACCAGCCAGGTGCTTGTGAAACTTTGTGCCAGCGCAAATTTCAGTACATGTTCTCAGTTTCTCCAGCACCACGACCGACGAGCGTCGACCGCATGTGCATAGTTGACGCCTGCACCAGCTGTCAGGAATGCACTTTTAGTGGCAGCACTCAGCACACTCTTGGCTGCGGTGGCTGGCATACTTCCACTCTCCATCCAAGTGAGCAGATAATTTTCGAGCGATTAAATGCATTTTCCGCATTTCCGAGCAATCAAATCATCCGCTAATGTTTATTTAAGACATGGCAGATTATTGCTAATAACGGCCATTAAGTTAATTATTTGACTTGTGAATGATCTTGCGGCGAGTGTTTGACGTTAATGCGAGACACGTTGCGCACTGTCGATGCAAATTTGCCAGAGCGCAACCAACTCGAAATGTAGCGGCGACTTGTCTCTCCAGCGTGGTTTAAGCAGCCACAGGAATCAGTGGCGGCTGCAATTGTTACATCAGCCACGCGACGCACCGCACCGAAGTATCGTCGAGCGGAGAGCGAGGGTGCTAATTAAACACAGCCGGCAATTAGCGCCGCGACGAAGGTTGATGACGGTTATGCAACTTCGGTTAGAACAAGTGCACTGAATTGTGGGCAAACAGGTGCGCAGGGCGCCGACAAAGCGTGCAAAGTGTATTCGTCATTATTTGTCTGTAAGATCACATGAAAGTCATTTTCGCTGCACTCTTCAGTAAACATTCAGTAAAAATTACACATAACGCTGATCAATGGCACTTGGGATTGATTGTTTTTGCTTTAATAAATGTATAATTTTTTCAACTCGAAATAGTTTGGCAATAAGTAAATTGCTCATGGCACTCGAGCGGTTTCTTGTTAAAAAATAAGTCAAATTTATGTCGAAAACGATTAGACGAGAACGTGTCCAGCTGCCAAACGCTTTTGGCAAACGCACAGGAAGCAGCTAAAAAATTTGGCAACACAATTATGTGTCAGGAAAGTGGAACATTCCCATAGATATGTCGAATATGTTTGTAATTTCTCACAGCTTCAAGGGTCTGCGTTGACAAAGAGTTAAACATGAAATGGGTCAAAGAAATAAAAAATCACATTCGATTTAATTTCACGCATGAATAAGCTGTTGGCGGCTATATAATTAAATCAATTGGTGTAGTTAATTGCCATAATCGATCATGGTGACTAATGTCCTGCATTGAGTGCTAGCAGCATGATTACACCTCGTTGACAGCGAACAATTTACGATTTACTTGTTGACATACATTAAATAACTTTAGAAGCATTGCACAAATATTTCCTAACAAAATGTTCTTTTCTTTGGGTTTTCCTTTCGCTATTCGCGTCTCTTTCGCCCATTTAGCATCTGAATGGAAATAATTGATTCGTCTTGTGAACAACTCAAATTTGACATGAAAAATAATCACCAGGGTGTTGTCTGTTGAGTGTTGACTAGGTGTTCCCGCCGTTGTTTCCGAACTGCTTTGATTTTTTACACTTAACTCTTATCTTAATGGGAGATTGGTTTTTGTTTTATGTTTTTCGCTAAACAACCCAGTTTGTTTGAACGATTTGCTGGACGCGGCCTCGCTACGCAACGATAGACGACGGACATCTCAATGCAACAAATTGTTAAATGAAGTGATTAATTTGCTTACTATCGCACTGCGATCGGCATTATTCGGATTAGCTACTCTGAAGTTCACAAGTGAGCGGTGAGAGTGAGCTCAGCCAACAGGTCTCAACATTTAGTTGACCAGAAGTTTTGAGGACGCTTAGTTGATATGAATTGAGTTGAGTTGTCAGTTGACTTGAACATGTTGACGAATCGAGGTTTCAAAAGTGCAAATATTTATGGGATATTTATTTATTTTACTACCTAATAAAACAGCCCAATAAACGTGCATCAAGCCTTTTTTAATGCTTGGCGCATAATAATCTTTCTTTCAGTTCTCTGCAAAAATGTTTGATTTTCAGTGGACTTGCCGAGCCGAGCCGGTTCACCCCTCAAAACATGTACGACTTGTGTAAGTTTGCATTATATTCCTGCTTTCGAAATTCCAATTTGAACTGTGGTATCACATTGCCCCCTTGGCTCGTGTATTCGCAATGAGGCTTGGCGGCATAATTGACACTGTCACACGGACGGTGTGACAGCGCTGCAGCAGCTCAACCCTCAGCAGTTGGCCGCGAACGCGTGCTGCCGTAATCGGCGTCACATGCTGACTTCTGGTCGCCGATTGTGCACAGCGCGGCAATTACCCGCACAGATTAATTCCACACATCTTGTCTCAATAACAACAAGCTGCGCTCTGTGCGTGTTTGTGTGTGTGTGTGTGTGTGTGACACAATACGCTCAAAAGTTAGGCACGAGAGCGAGTATTAAGTTGCAGGCGGAATCGACCCTGAACTAGACATAATTTCAGGTTATAAATAAAATGAAATTAGAAAAAAGGAAACGCAAAACAGCGCTCGACGAGCAGTGCTGGCGCAACCGAGCGTGTAATATTGCAGTCATAACGGATGGGCGGACAGACAAACGGCCCAGTCGGAGACATTAAACGAGTCGGACAGACAAGCAGACAGACAGACCGAGAGACATTTCGGAACTGAAATCGCACAGTCTGCAGTAGTGAGCCATGAAAGTGATGATTCGCGTTTATTGCACGATTGCACAAAAACCGGAAACACTGGTGTGGGCTTATTAGAGGCAAAGTGCAAAAAATACAGCAAACAAACACAAAAACAATTGAGCAAACAGAACAGCGCGAAAAGGCGACTAAGCGACGTGCAATTTAGAGCAAAGTTCGTTCACAATTGCAATATTTTCGCAATTGTGTCACGCCGTCTACCTAACAGACGCGTTGCGTGGGGGCCAGAGGTGGACAGTGCGAGTGCTGCCAGCGAGTCGGTGAGTGCATTTATGCTGATTGTATTTGATGTATGCGGAGCGCAGTACCACAGCTGCAAAATGCAAAACAACGCACTGTACAATTGATCAACTTCCACTGTAATTACTGCAGCGGTGCGGCGGAACGGCGGGAACGTTGCATGCAACATGTGTCTGCTGTGCGTGCAGCACTGCCAGCACATTAATTGCAGAGCTCGGAATTTTGCCGCTTAATTGCAATGTTTGAAAATGAAGTGAGCCTAGTTGAGTTGAGTTGCAACTCGAGAGAAGAAACGCTGACGGCCGCTTGACATTGAAATATGACAATAGAATTATTGCGCATGGACCTCAGCGGTCGGCTGGTGCCTTGAAGCGAATTTAGGGAGCAGTTAAAAATGTGTTGGGAAAAATGTTGAGGAGCTGATATCAAATTGAATCTGTTAATTTTATTTGTATGTAACAAAGCAATTTTGCTGTATTGTGGCAACATGCAACTTTGAGTGTGTTTGAATCGCTCGAGGTTTCATTGCGTTCCGCAATAAATGGATGACGCCAAAAACTTCGAGTTTGGTTTGTGTGTTTGTGTAACTTTGATCATAATATATTAATTTTATTTTGTAACTCCAGCGTCATGGAGAGAACTTTAAATTTCTAGCAATGCTAATTCATTCCGAACACAAATCCGAGCTTGCTGCAGCATTGTTTCTTAAGAAATACTATACACGAGTATGTTAGTATTAGAGTCCTGCACGAGTATGCATTTTTGCTATTCGAAAACATTCAAATGCTTTTGAATAGAATACTTCACTTCATCTCTGCGGACCAGTCCGAATGAATACGAGTTCAGCTCTCTTCGAGTACGAGTAAGCTCCGAACATAAACGAGTAGACGCACACTATTTATTCATATTCGCTCGAAGCGGGAAAACGAGGACAAAAGCATTCGATTAATAGTACACACCGCTTCGAATATATTCGAATATACTCGTTTTATTATTCATAAGATTATTTATAAATACTTATGTTATATATAAATATTTATTTATTTGTTATGCTACTTTCTTCAATAATTTCCATTTTGCGTATTAACTAATAAGCCACTTCAACCGCACCACAAGTATACACATGGAAAAGTGACATACTGCGCATACAAATATTCGGTGAAACTGTTGATATTCGAATTCTTCGCAAAGTTCTCGATTACCGAGTACGAGCACTGCAGTATTCGCTTCTCACCAAATACGAGCACTGCAGTGTTCGCTATTCACCGAATATGAATAGAAACGAGAAGCGACGCTCGCTGGTTCTCGTTTCTATTCGTTTCGTTGTACACATTCTTCGAATACCAAGTACCCATACAGTATGTACGGTAGTGTAGCCGCCAAAATGAATATATTCATGCAGGACTTTAGTTAGTATGTATCTCAGTTTCCTCAGTAGGTAAAAACAGAATACTTAACTACTAAAAAAATTGTTTCAACAATTTATTACTTTTTATTAACTCCAGCTCAGAGCTGAGCTTTATTACAGCCAAGTAACTGCAGTTAAGCTCAGCTCACAACAAATGGCACAACTGAGCCCCGGGGCCACACTCGTACTTCGGTTGAAAGAAAAGTGTTGTTAGCTGCGAGAGTGGAGGACCACTTGGCAACACGTGAGCACCAGTCTCGACGACCTGCCACTCTCACAACGACCAAGTGTTGGCCCGAGGCTAAGTGCAGCTGAACTGGCTACACGCCACACGACACACACAGCATGCAAAATGACAGCCGAGGGGCCAACGACGACTGCACAATTGGAAACTCAGCTGACACTTTTCATGCGTTCTCACACAATGACATCTGGGGTTGTGCAACAACAGCATTTCCATTCGACGCGCTGACAGCCAACAAGGCAAAATCTCGCCGTCGCTGACCAGCTGGTCAACATCGAAATTGGTCCGCTGGGATTGTGGCAGCTGATAAGCCCAATCGAACAGCGGCTTTGCACTGCCGCCTGCAATAACTCATATCGGCCGCACATCTGTGCGATAGTTGTACCAATTTCAGCCAAAGCCAGGCCACATAACAGCACAAACTAAAACAAACCAATCCACTAACAACCGCAAAACGAGCGCAAAAAAGGAAATCACCGGCCGTCGAACGCCGGCAGCGCGAAAGAGAAAGAAAACCCTAAAGTGGCGAAGCGCGATCTTGCGTTCGGTCGGTCGTTAGTCCATTCAAGTTTGAATGCCCAAAAGCGCCGGCCGGCAACTTGTTTTTGCCATGCTTGTTTTTTGTTGTTGCTGTTTGCATAGTTGCTGCAACAACTGCCTTCAGAGGTTTTTTGCGTTGATTTTCCACTTTATTTCTCACTTGTCTCGATCGCTGGTTTTTGTTGTTGTAATTGTTGCTCGTGCTGCAACGTCTGCTACGATTTGCGACTCAGACTGGTTTAGCGATTTTGCTGCAATTGTTTTCGACGGTGTTGTTGTTTTGTAATGAACTTCAATATCGCCTGATAATGGAGATCGTGACTAAATTGGTGATCTTGAAATTGACATTTTGCATAAGTGTTGGTGCGTCGCCGCAGCTGCTCACATGCACACACGCGACGATTTTCTGTGCGTGTTTGCATGTTTTTGGCGAAACTAATGTGCGATTTTCTCAATTTTCGCCAACTAATGTAGACTTGGAGACATTTAAAGTGTGTGATTACCTTTTGAAGTCATAAATCCGAGTTATTCAAGTTTAGTTCGCTTGGGATTCGCCACTGCAAGTTCTGAAAGAAATTTATACAGTTTATTCAAATAAAATAAAAGGACAATTTTTATTGCATCTGGCTGCAATTTCGAAACCTGCCGACCAGCCAACTCATCAAATCGCGAGTGTTGCACACAACAATCAACAACTTCCAACAAAAATTCACATTTCTCCCATTTTAAATGTCCGTAATCGCAGCTTTAAGCGCGGCTAATTATATTTTCTTTAAGTTTTCACATAATCGAGCCAACTACGCTCGACGAAGTTGTTGCTGCTGTCGTCTCGAAAGCACTTAAGTCATCGGCCGGGTGGTGTGTCAAATGTTGATGTCTGAGCGGATATCGATTACCCACGGCGAATGTGAAAGTACGAAATAAAACTCAAATTAACTTCAGACCGACAACGACAAACCGAAATTGGAAAATGCAAAACGTTGACGAAAAGCTTTAATCATTTTGTAATTGTAAACATTTAAATTAAACGCGAAAGGCAAGGGAAGAAGTTTTAAAACAAAGGGAAGCAAGTTCAATGCCCACACGCAAAGCTCTACAAATACAACCAAAATTTTGAACAACAACAAATTAAATAATTTAAATTTCGCTTGCACTGATTCTGTAAGTTGTGCGCGTAGTGCTAATGTGCAAAAAAATAATAATAAATGGGCAAAAGTGGCACAAAGCAAATTTGATTATTTTGTGTTTTCGTCATACGACAAACCAAACAAGTCGATTTTGATGTTAAAATGCGACTTCAGCGATAACGAGTGCAAAAAGAAAAAAAATCACTTTTAAGTTGGCATATCGAATTTTATTGCTGACAAGTGCCGTTGCTGCATTTAATTTCAGTTGACTTGACTCACAGCGCAGTGTTTTTATGTTTCTGCGTTTTCCTTTTATGAGTTTTAATCGCAATTTAAATTACGTCGCTGCCGCTGCCGCTACCGCTGCTGCTGCTGCTGCTGTCGCGATCGGTTGCGCATGCGCAGACGCATAATCGCGCACTGACGCATAAAGATGTGTCAATTAGGCCACATTTGCCGCTTAAACAGCAACAATAACAAAAGCCTAACAGCAACAAAATGCAGCGAACAACAATAAGATTGTAATTGCGCTAGCCGGCAGCAACAACAACAGCCGCCAGCGATTACGCGCGGCCGCCACATGTAATTTCAACACCTCGCGAACATCGCAAACGACGACAATGAAGCGCGGCTACTTGCACAGCTGCGGCAAATCCAGTGTTGCATCATTGATTACGTGTTCAGTGCAGCAGCGAGCGCAGCGCATGCGTTGCACGTATGCAGATTCGGTGCGGTTGCTGCGTCGGGTCGCGTTTCAGCAGACCCGACGCCAATTTCCCAACACCTATAAGCCATTTTCTCTCTCCAGCCCTGACTGCAGGACCATCAGTTTGAGCCTACCATGGCAGACGCGTCGAATGGTTCTCGTCTTTACTTTTAATTGCATTTCAACTAATTTTAATGAAAATTCCGCCTCAAGGAATCTTTACGTCGTTGCAAAAGTGCTATCAACTTATATGCCGTTCTTCTGCGTGCGTCTCTGTCTGCTTTCTTCGGCTTTCAGCGACAACAACAGTCAGGCGTATTGAATGCTTGTCATATGTCTCGCGCACCGCCGCATGTGGCAATTCAGCTGTCAATCCGGTGCGGTTGTCCGCTTTGCTCATACAAAATTTCGCTAGTCCACAAATGTAGAAGTCACAGGGCCGATAATGGACTTTTGGAAAAATGCAAAAGATTCGTCGTTCGGTTCACTCCTTGGCGCGACCAGCCGGCGGTGAGCGGTTCCCTTCGAACGGCACATTGCAGCGCGACTCGTTGCGGACGTTTTAATGAAAGGCTATCACTTTGTTTTATGCTCAAATTAAGTTGGCCGTAATCGATTAGCCGATCGGCGCAATTAACAATTGGTCTCAGTTAATTGAAAGAGCGATACTTAAACTTTCCCGATAGCCGAAGACAGAGACTCGCCACAAGTCGGAATCGGCACCAGCGTCATTAATTCACCGGTGTACGGATTAGACACGTTCGCTGCATCCCGCCGCCAGCCTCAACGTTAACTCCAATTTAACAGCATCGCTGCCAGTTACAACTGGTGGCTAATTGCCATCGCCATAATTCTAATTTACTACAGTTCAAATTGAAATTCATTCGTTTTTATTTGACTTAAATGGGGAACTTATTAAGTAGCACTCGTGCTTCTTCGTTCTAAATATGTTCAGCTATTTTGTTGTAGTTGTGCCTGTGTGTCTGTTGGGTGTTGTTGTGTGTGGTGTGGCGCACTTGGCTCGACCTTCTCGCTTATCAATGCGACGAAATCACTCATTGATAACATTGACGTGGGACTGCGTAGCAACGTACTCGTGCAGACTTGGCTGTTCGGCCGTAAAGCCGACTCGATGAGTCGTAGTTGTGTGCGTGTGCGCGGAAACTTGATCGGAAATAAAACTACAACTGGCACGACTTAAAACGTGGCAATGGTCATGGTTTTACGGAATCGGTTGTGGACCACACACAATCGGATTCAGATTAATTTCGAAACAACACAGCGGATAGTTTACACATGTGTCAAGCAAACTGCTTTCAGCGAAAACTATATAAATGACGCTCGCAGCTACATCAAGAAGAAAGGAGTTGTCATAAACGGAAAAATACAACACACCAACCATGTATTTGATACACGATTACCTTCTACAGATACACGTTTCAGGTTTATGTAAACTTGAAAGCACTGAAGAGAGATGGAGGGATCGAAAGCTTTGTGTCGATAGTAAAGGATCGGGATTTGCTGAATATCCTCTCTACTTACGTCATAATAGTACTCAACTCAGACGACGACTCTTCCTTTCAATTGCCGCGCGACTGAAAAACCAAATAACTGGATCTAAAGAGAAGCAGAACACGTTGAAATGGAAATCTAAAAAGCAAGGATGCACTCGAATGACGAGTTTCAGTGGCAGCTGGGGATTTTTGTCTTCTTACGGTATCATTCCCACGGCCTCGTGTTTTGCCTCATGACTGGACCGCACGTCGTTTGTTGTTTTTGTGGGGATTCACATGAATTAGAAACTTTTATTGGCGTGTGCCGGCAGCAATTAACACGCTGGCCGCATACGCACGAAATCAGCTGTAAACTCCGGAACATGTGATGTCATAAAACTGAGCATAACGTAAAAATTGTAACCGCCAGAAAACAGCACACGCAGTCACGCAGTGCATTGTGAATTTGCTGTAATTTACATCAGCTATGCGGTGCTGTTGTTTGGTGGCTGTAATCGTTTTGGTTACAAAGATGGGTTACATCGTTTGCGATGAAAATGTGAGTGCAAATCATATTACATAATTGTTGTTTTTTACATAATTGTTGTACTTTCAGAAATTTGCAAATTTTTAAACAAAATGTGTGACATTGCGGTGAATGGCGTAGAGGCGGTCAGATTATTCGAAAATGCGAAATTTCCAGCTAGTAAAAGTCGCTGCGATCGGTGCGCATGTTACAAGCCACATAAATCACTTTCCCGTAAGCCCATAATTTGCTTTTATTTTTTTCTGCAACGCTAAGCAAAAAAGCAAAAAGTCGCACGCCAAATACCTGCAGCCGAACGTGTCTAAGCACTTAATGAGTGAGCCAACAAAGGTGGGGCTGCGGCACCGACTCTATCTCCGCATTATCTTTGGCATTGAAAACATTTCGATAACACCCGTTAGATAACGGCCGAGGCAGCGCCATTGACGCAACTGGCAAAAATATCGATTACTCGGTGTGCGTTGCGCCCCTTCTAACACTGTCAATATTCCACCAAACTGCATGAGGCACACTTTTGCCAGAGAAAATTAAATATGAAGCAGTGGACTAGCAGTAGAAGTGCGAAGGGCGCCCACTGCGATCGATTGTGAGACATGCGCTATCGCGTCCCATCAACTTTTGGAAACGAAATAATTTGCTTCACATTTTTCATTTTTGTTATTGTTGTCGTTTCGCAGCCCGAAAAATATGGAGCACTGAAACGGTGCACGGTGTCGCTTCGCCAGAATTTCGGAGCTTATCTTATCGGAGCGACTACGAATGCTCGACATGTGCTAATTATAAAATGTCTGTGTACTTTGTGTAGCGGCCAATGTTGGCTTTTCGATTGTTTTGTTGGCTTTTCGGGGCATTGTTGTTGTTATTGTTATAGCAATAGTGACATTTGTGCGGCCAGGTTGGCGTTTGACTTTTGTCTGTGTTTGTGTTTGCGTTGCGTGCTTTGGGCTTGGGCTCTGGTCTTCGGAGAGCTCAAGTAGGATTTGTGCCTGTCAGCAGCGCTGTCAGAATGCACTCGACGTGGCTGTTGGTTTATGTGTTTTCGGCGACTATAATTCAGTTTCAAGGTGTGCTTTCGGCTGCAGTTGTCGAACTGTATATTTTTCTAGAATTACTTTCCTTTGTTTTCTCTGCACTGCGTCAAAACTTTCCATTCCTTGCGATGGCATCGATGCGTTGGTTGAGAGCCTGAGACGATAACCAAAATATTCAACATCCACGGAACCCAATCGAATTGGACTTTCTAAACTTTAGATCAATTACTGGGTCGACTTCAATGAAGACTTAAATATGCCCATCAACTAACTGCAGCGACAAAAAGTAAGCATGTGACATGTTAGATTTACTGCGAACACAAACACAAAGACTCTAAATTCCACGGAGCTTAGCAAGTAGCTGCGGGCAGTGACTGGAGGCAAAACAACATCACGAAAGACGAAAATATTTGCAAAATTTAAGCAACAAGCAATGAAGCCAAAAATAATTGCAAATAATAATAATTTATTTAAATCATCAAAGGAAGCTTGCGATCACGTCAAAATAAAACAAGTCCTGTAGGCTTCTTGTCGCTGCTGATAAGCAGAGGCGGTGCTTCAAGTGCGGCCATTCATTGCCAATGCCAGCTAGCGGATCAGCGCAAATTCATTGTTCATATTCTAAAGAGCTAATTATTTTAATTGTTTATTGCTATTTTCTATATGGAGGTGTGGTGTGCTGTGCGGCAATCGCGAACGAATGTGGCGAAATGGCGAAAGATAGCTGATTAGAAATTATAATTTCGACTTGCCATGCAAATTTACGCTCGGAAGCAAGTGAAAACGTTTTGTTTTGCGAGAGCCGCGCCGCGCCGCGTACTTGACCCACTGATATCGACCCACGACGGCATTCGAACCAACCGCAAAAATTGCCAACACTCGAAAACCGCAAAGCTTCGCGACGAAACAGCAACAACAAAGCACGGCTGAATGAATGCATTTACATAAAAACCTGCGGCTGAACGAACCGCTGATCACTTCAATTGAACTTAAATTGCTTCTTTGCCGCAACACAGACGCGAGTCGGTGCGAATGTGCAAAATCCAATTGGACGAGTTCAACGAGGCAGCCGGCTCCTTGCCTTCATTAACCCTATAATGCTTGGGGTACGTAAATTTAAAGGATCGAGGATTGTTAGTTAAACAAATCAATTGAAAGAATTATAAAAATTAAAATTAAAATTGTTTTCTCAAAAAAAAAATACAATTTATTTTGCAGAAAATATGTCAAAAGCTAATCGAAACATTCGATGCGACAAATATAAATAATTGCACATTATATTTGTTCATATATTTATAAATATTTTTTAAAACTACAGTTTTGAATATAAAAACTTATCTTCCATAATGACATATTTTTCTAATTATTATTTGTTTCTTTTAACTAGTTTATAAAAATTCTCGATTTTTTTAAATATTTTTCATTCCTGCTATGTTGAAATCTCTTTGGATGTCGTTTTTTCCATCGATATTTAGTTTTAATTTCTCAATTCCACGCTTCGACCATCGAATCGTAAAAAAGCGGCAAAATTTTTTCGCAATTAACAAATTCATTCCGCTTGACAGCCGCAGCCTTTGGCTGCTGGCCTTACGACAGAGCGCCACATGCGGTGCATTGTCTGCCCACCTGGCCCACCACCTTTCCCGGTCAATGTCGATTTTTTAATTAACCCAAATGTTACTTGAAACATTTCTGCGCTCTGTCGGCATTTCGCTCCACACGAATGCAGACAGTAAACACCTAATTGCAAATTTTTTACTAAAATTAAAACTTCACCTAGAAAAGTAAATATTACAACAATAACAACAACAACAAACCCCTATTTATCATCTTCCGTGAAAATAAAATCGCCAACACTTAATTATTTGCGGAAACTTGGAAACAATAAAAAGGTGGCTGCATTTCGAAACTGTGCCATTGCAGGCGTTCGAAAAAAAAACAAAACAAAATATGGTTTCATAAAATGTACAATTCAAGACCATAAAGTTCGGCGGCCAACAAAACCAGCGCAGCAACAACTTTTAAGGAAATGTTCAAGTTTCCGCCATAGACATTTTCATACACCGCAGCGGCGACGGCATTATACATACATATGTAGATATGTATTATGTGCATGTGTGTGCGCTTGTGTGTTTTCACCAAATCATTGGCATTTAACAGCGTTTGCGTTGAACACACTGCGCCAAAAATCGCACAATGAACAAGCGAAAACATCAACGAAAAGTAGAAACAAGCACAAAACCAACGTAAACTCATCCGTCAGACACATGGAACGCAAATCCAACAAGTGTAAAATACGAAAAAGATAATGCCAATTACACCAACAGCCAACTCGGCAGTTGGTGCAACCGAAACGGAAAATGACTTTGCCCGGGCGGTGAGTAATGAGCCGCAAATTAACACTTCAAAACTTCAAATTCAAATTGCACGAGCTGTGCGCAGGTAAGAGCGGCAAGTGCTAGTAGACACACTCGCACACATACAAACATACATCACCGACTGCAATTCGTGGGCCACTGATTTTCGCCAACGACAAAACGCTAATCGGTGGAAACGCCATCGCCATGACGCCGGCTGTTAAATTTAGCATTCAGCATCAGCGCAGACCCATTCTGCTTTTCGATATGTTTTCAATTTTGTTTTTGGCCAAGTCGAGTCACCTTTGCTGGCGTCGCTTGTCACCCGTCACAGCTCATCAATTTTCCAATGAACCGTCAAGTTTATGTTGTTGCACTGCACCAATTTAACGCAGTTTCGATTTCATTTGTCAGCGTTTAATTTGCTATGTTGTTGGTGTAAATGCGATAATCCGGTGCAGATTCGGTGGGCATTGATTATAATCGATTGAAAATTCAAATTGTTTAGCTGATGAATTGAAATAATGTTTACTCGATTTTTTAGATTATTCGAAGAAATATGCATTCATTTTTTTAGATTATTTGAAGAAATATTCAGTGTAAAGATGTGACTGACTGAAGCAACCATTTTTTAGTCATCGAATTTGGGGGTCAGAAATGCTAAAAAGTGCATTTTCTCGAACTTTAGTTAGCTCTATTTGTTGTTTATAATACAACTGAAACATAGTTTGAGGGGAAATGGATTTCTAGACTTGGTGACTAACACAGTTTATCCGTGAACTTGGCCTCATAACATATGGGGCCATGTTCTGGGGCATCTGTACACCAAATCTTGTGAAGACTTTAACCCTGCACATAACTGAAAATTGTGCATAATTTTGCATACCTTCCCGCTATCTCTCTACACATACAGTGCCTCACAAAAGTATTCGGAATTTCAATTTTTCTGAAAGATATTCAAAATATCTATTAATCTAAATTATTATGTATAAAAAGTATTCATATCTTCTGATTGGTTCATTACCTTTCATTGTTGCATAAAATGTCAACCGAATTTGGATACAATTTAATTTTAAACATAAATACAACATAATACACATCACAAAAGTACTCGTAATTGTCCAATCAATCCCGTCATGTAGTCAAACTGATTTCGCCATTATTAAGATTTACATTCATTTGACCAAATGGTTAGATAATGTAAAGTAACCATTTTGGACTAGAGAAAAATTATGTATAACCTATGAGATAAAGGAAAAACTCTCAAAGAGATTGCGAAATCCACAAAGAGAAGTATATTTACCATCCACAGCATTCTGCAAAGTGAATATCACTTAAGCTGGGTCAAAGATGTGGCAGACCTCAAAAACTAAAGCCCCACGATAAAGTTGTTATCATTAGGCAAACCTAGGCACAACCACGAAATTCTGCTCCAGAAATCAATAGAAGTCTTGCTGAATACAATTGAGTCTACGTCAGTGATGAAAGCGTGCGCAGAACTCTGCGAGCTGCAGAAGTATAAAAATCATGGAATTGAGTTTTGGTCCCAAGTAATATTTAGCGATGAGACCAAATTTAACGTTTTTGGACCTGATTGTAGAAATAAAGTATGGCAGAAAAAAAATATGGAAATGAAAATATTAAATTCCGAATACTTTTGTGAGGCACTGTATGTATGAATGAAGTTATTTAGTGTAACTGTTGTTGTTTCCGAAAATATTCACATTCTTCTTCCCTCAAATCCAATTAATAAATAAATGAATTTCTTTCGGTTTTATAAATATTTACCTGTATTCAATGCGCTTAGCATTTAACATAAATAAATATCAGGTTTATTCATGCTTTATTATTTTTGAGAATATATGTTACTGTTGTTGTTTCTTTGCATAAACATTTCAAACCTTTATGAGTGCCTAATGGGAAAATTTGATGCAAGAATTAGTGAAACTTTTATTAATCTCCGAGCATAAACAATTCATCAGTCATTCTTTAGTTGAGTTGAAATGCAAGCAATAAAATTCAATTAAAACAAAATATTTATTTGCACATGGCACAGACCAAATGAAGTTACGCCGACAGATACATATATGAGCTGTTCACAAGCCAAATCGATTAATTCCGTCGATTGCAATTTGCCAGCCTTTAGTGTCACATGTCAAAGTGAGGTGAAACTCGAATCTGGACATTTTCGCAACTGAAGTTAATAGAACTGAAGTTAACTCATGCACAGATGTGAGTATTTGGAACTCATTTGCATATGTGTGCGTAGGCAAATGTAGAACACGTCTAATAGACAGCCGTCTGTGGGATGCAAATCTTGGCCATGAATACTAGAACTTTGAATGTTGAAGGGAATATTTGCCAATCTGCATTAAAAGTCAGACAACTGAAACCGCAGCGAGTTATTTTCGATTCTAATTGTGTGTTATTTTGTATATTTGTTTGTATGTAGTTGCAATACCGGACGGCCGAGGAGCCCAGTAATTCCCACGTGACTCACGGCAGTAAACGTACCAGTTGTATTTGTTGTATTTGAATTTGTTTAAGTACGAACGAAAGCAAACATCTCAACAGTTGCACGAAAAGTGCGCGTTCGATGTGTTTATGGCAGAGGTGGGCAAGTAAACTGTGCGGTTGCGTTTCCCTCATTTCAGCAACAACAAACAGGGCACTTTATTGTATGTAAAGAACGCGCACTTGTTGCCAACAACTCAAAGTGTTTTTCGGAAATTCATAGCAGAACAAAACAAGAAGCACTTGAAAAGTGCGAAAATTGCAACAGTGCACGTAATTTTCCCACAGCGCCCCGTGTTCAACGCAATTTTCCTAAACATTTTCCAATTTTTATTGTTTTCCTGATTCTTTGTTAAGTGGTTGAAATGTTTCGCTGTTTTGGTGTGGTTCCGAGGTCTTAATGAATGATTGAAAGACTTTCGTAGTTTTTTTACGAAAACCATTTTTTCAAAACCCATTTTCGCAATAACAAATTCAATAAAACTAAACAAAAAATCAGCAATATTGTCACTGGGAATTCCGAAGTGGAAAACTAATGCAGAACTGAACTCATTCAATTCTGAACAAAACACAATTCTGAACAATACTTAATGAAATGATTTACGATCTAAAGAAATTCCTCTGGCAAGAGAGCCCACTTTCCCCACACAAAAACAAAATACATTGATGGCAAATTTTTTCAATTCAATCATTTTTCAAAACTCTCGAGTACACATTTTTTGTGTTTCCATGCAGCTTTCAATTCCAAGCTGACACTACGGATTTTCCCACTGGGTCATTCGATAAGAAAGCATTTAGACGTGATTGAGCGCAAACTTGATTTCGAAATGATTTGAGTTTATTGTTTTGGTGGTTAACAACTTATTTAATTGCTGCCTGTTGGCAACGATTTGTTAATTTTGTTATTTTTGGTCCGTTTTCGTCATTTAATTTTTAGTTTTGTTTATTGTTTAAGTAGTTTCATTGCTAACTTCCCCGCAGTCCAGTCGCACGTCGCTTACACGTTTTTATAAAAACTTTACAATGTTTTTGTTTTATGTTTACAATTATTATTATTTTTTTATTTTGGTTGTTAATCTGAATCATGTGGAACTCAGCGGCGACGGTGCATGGAACATTTAGGGTTAATGATTAACTGATAAAAAAAGTCTCTCGCTTGTGGTCGCTTTGGCTTTTTGCGGTTTTTTCTCTGCCTTTGGCTTTTGGCAGTTGTGCGTTTTTTGCTTCGTTTTTTTTTCGTAATAGGGTCAAGTTTACAAAATACCGCGTGGCGTGACATTTTGGACGCCTGAAGCGGTTTGCCATTTTGCAGCTTGTTTTATTAAAGCCAACAATAAAGACAAATAAATGTGGGCTCTGATAGTAGTTTTGAGAAGAGAAGGACAAAAAAAATAGCAACAATGTGAAATATAAAACATAAAATCATTATTTTTTATAAGCTGGCGTTTGTAAATCTTCGATAGATTTTTTATTATGTTAACCATGATTGAATTTTTACCTTGAAAATTGGGTTTTGACTATATAACTATTTTCAAATGGAGAAAGAAATATTGTAATAAAACTTTTTGAAATGAAGACGTTCTCAAATGACACAATCAGTTATAATGGAACCTTTTGCGAGCTAATACGTATTGAGTTTTTGATTGGACTCTTAATTGGATTGACTTCACTCTGAGGTTCCTGGAGAGAACTGTTGAGATCGGCTGAGACTTGATAGGATGTTTTGTTCCATAAAATGTTTATCCTCGGATAATAACTCTCTGCGTATTCTAACTTACAATCAGTGGTAGCACAGCTCGAATTTGTGATCGCTGACGAACGAACGTTACAAATCGACTTGTGTACTCAGCAAAGCCAACTTAACTTAAAACGTTTCATCAAAAGAGTGACTTCTATGCCAGCTTCGCCGAAGAAGAGGAAATTTGCAATATTTTGCGAAAGCTCTTTGGCACAGAATTTTCGCTAAAGTAGATCACAACTGGCATTAATAAAGGCAATAAGTGAAAAAGTACTCACAACTTCCACCAAGTGTCTCTATGCAAATTTTTCCTATTCTCCTGTTATTGTTGTTGTTGTTGTTGCGGTTGTTGCTGAGGCTAGTGTCGAGCTGCGCGTCTGACTTTAGTGTGCGTTTATTTGTTTGTGTTGGAGATTAGCACCCGAGACGTCTCTATACACTTTTCATTGCTACACTCGACTATTTTATTAGATAAGTATGAATGTAGGTAGGAATTTTTTATTATTGAACGCTCACTACGGGGCGGAGTAGGGGTGGGAGAAACGCAAATTTAATTAAAAAAATATTGCACGTGTCAAGGTTTTGGTGCGACGCGCCGCTAGAGTTCAGTTTAATAACGAAATCGTATTGTTGCTAGATCGTTAATTTTTTATGAAAAAAATTAATTCAACACTTCAACACAACGCAGTGGCGATAAACTTTACACCACTTTTCAACATTTTATGCAACATAAACTTTTGCCATAGTTTTTTTGTTTTTGTTTTTTCTCTTCGAAGTTGCTTTGTCTTATGAGCAAAAATGTATTGCAAAAAATACTAAACTCACAAAATGTTAGACACTGTGGAGGCGTTTTCGCAATAAAATGTTAAATATTTAATATATTAATTTAATTTTCGTTATTTATTTTACCGAAATGTATTTCAAAGATTGTTGAGTATTTTTTTTTTAATGATTTTTACTTTGTATTTTTGTATATATTATCATTTTTATGTATTAAAATTTCGTTTTTTACATATACTTTTGAAATGAGATTATCCCACTGTAACCAAAATTAAACATTCTCAATGTCACACTTTTAAAATTTTGCACACAAAATACAAAAAACCAGCAGAAGGAAACGCGTCACTTCGAAGAGAAGAATTCTACAGAATGCGCCAAGTTGTATCTCTGTTTGCTGCATGCAACAAATGTCAATGAAAGTCCTTCAACGCGTTCAAAGCTCGGCGTACAAGTTTTTTGTATATTTTTTGGGTTGGTTTGTTCAGCCTTTGGCGCGACGTCGACTTGGCGCGTCTAAAGAGCGGCAAACGACTGAAGATCCGCAGCGAAACGGCCGACATCAATTGACGGTGGCAACACCAAAGACACGCGCAAAAAATTGAATTTGGTGTTTAAGGCAAAAAGCAACAACAGCAACAGCCAAGTGAAAAGAAATGAAAACAAAATACGACGAACATGACAATCGGACGGCAGCGGCGCGCGAGCTGTGTCTGCCACCGCAAAGTAGCAACAGGCACAAATCCAATAAAAACGGCGAAATATTTTCGAAAAATCAGGCGACACAATTTTTTGCAAAGCTACATTTTGTGACTTTTCGCGTATTTTATTTTGCGTGCATTTGTTGTTGGCTTTTCACTTGGCTGGCTGGCGGAAAATGCAAAACGATTTCGCGCAAATAACAAAAAGATTTAAGGTGAAATGTGCAAAACCGAATAGTGGGCGCAACCGTACAGTGGGCGCGCGATGTTATTTTCGTGCAAAAAACTAATGTGGATCTTGTTGGAGAAGCAGCTTGAAATGTCGCGGCACAGTGGGACCAAAATTCAAAGCAATTTTACCGTGTATTTCAAGCACCTCTTGCGATCGTTTAGTATTTGAAAAAAAAACAATGTTGAGTGGTGAACAGCAGAATCGTACAAAAACAACAAACGCCAAAAAGCAACTGAACCGAAAATTCGCAACGAAACGTCTAACGAAACCACAAACTTGAATGTGAACGATTCGAAACACCGAACCAACCGCACAGCACGAAAGCTTTTCGACAAATAAACGCAAACGCAAACGCAGCGACAACGGCAACGGGCACAGCCACAGCGACTCGGGAGGCAAAGCCAGTCGCAAAGCTGGAGCGTACCGAAGAGGCAGTCAGCGGTAAAAACGGTGGGAAGAAGACCTCAGAAATCGCGAAACGCCGCACACACGATCCAAGCAGCCGTTCACACAGATACAACGCCGACACCAATACAGCTGCAAATGCGCTCATTCGGTGCCGAGCGAGAGTTGGTCCGGCCAACAGTGGCGTGGTCGGGAAAACATATTTTTCTACAAATTGTTGAGACTAGAAAATGTACAAACACTACAACTCTTGAAAGCGAAGAAGAAGAAGAACTTTGAAGAATTCAGTTTTTTATTGTAACACAGGTTTTCCAAATTAAAATTTAAAACATTCCAATACATATCACAGGAACAAAACTTTGAAAACTACTAGGGGAATTCTTTGTAAGGTGCCACTCTTTGTAAGGTGCCACCCCTGCTCGATTTCGATGTTCCAGCAATCCAAGAAAAAAAATTCCTATTGTATTTTAAGGTATATATGTCAACATCAATTCTAATGTTGTTTTTGCGGGAACATACGTAATGGTACGGTCTGGGTAAATAAAAGTGTCAAGTTTGGTTAAGAAAAAACATAAAAATTAAAACTGAAGGTTTTTCTTGTGGTGAAAAAGTAACCAAAAACTTGTAAAAAACTAAGGTAAATATCAGTGTTGGACTTCATTTTTATTGGTTTTTCATAATCCGAAATGATATCCGAGCATATCGTAAAAGGAACAAATTTATACAATGATTTCCAAAATTGCATAAAAATGTAAAGTGCCACCTTTTTTCTTTGTAAGGTGCCACCCCCCTTTTTTCATTGTTTTGTGGTCCTATATCGGTATAATGACTATTTATTGCTCGGAATCGCCATTACAATGAATTTAAAGTGTTCTTAGTCGATTTTTCTCTAATTCTATCATGAGGAATAAATTAGTTCAGTTTTGTTTATCAATTTCCATACAATTATTCGTTTTATTCGTTATCATTCAATTAGCATTTTGCTTTCGGTCATTTTCTATTCAATTCAAATTGAATTCAATAATCTTTCGTAAATTTTCTAAATCATGCATTTTTGCTTGAGATTTTTACGTTTTTAGCGGTTTTTTAGGGGGTGGCACCTTACATTAAAAAATTTTAGGGTGTCGATTTTGAACACTTTGGGAAATTGGCTGTAAAATTCGTAATTACGAAAAATTCAATTGAAGTGTTACCTCGGATCCTAGCCCCTTTAACCCTCTTTCGAACGGTATATTAAAATTGGCGATACGTTAATTTTCTAACGAATTATGCGCAAAAAAGCTATGGGGTGGCACCTTACAAAGAATTCCCCTATACAAAATTTCTTCGATGTATCGTAGTATAAAATCGAATAAAAAAAATTTTTTTTTTAATCCACATACTTATATACAACTAACCATATATGCAATATGGATCATCATATATCCACGTGTCGGGCCCACAGAAATACCTGAACAATGACGCGAATCTTTGACAACGCACAACAGCAAATCTACCGGCGACTGGGTGTGTGCGGCATGAATAGCAACAACACCGACAAAGGCGAGCCGAATTGTGAGAGCGCGAGCACGCAACCTCAAGTGGAGACTATTCAGTTATTTGTGCTTAGCGCCTCCATAGAGCAGCCATCGGCAGTCGTTGGTGCGGGAAGACGGTAAAGGCGATAGTTGGCGTTAACTGCCGAATAAGTAAAACTATTATTATTTGCACTTTTCTTCGAAAAGTAAACGCCCAAAAACTAAGCTTGAAGAAAGTTGTGTGATCGAACGAAGTACAAATACTACTTCACCAACAACACGAAATAGCTTTCGCAAAATCCGAATTTAAGCGTAAAAATCAACTTTAAAAGCACAGCCGGAGCATCCTTGAAATTTCGCACCGACCCCACCACGCAATGTTTCTGCTAATTGCCAGCACAACTCACCTGTTTGCCTCTCTCGGCGTTGGCGCTGCTTTGCACTCCCTCGCTGATTTAGAGAGCGCACGCTCTTTCGCAACCGCCCCACATGCGCTCTCTCCATCTCTCGTTCAGTTTGACTTTGCGCCGATTGCCGATCGGCCAAGTCTCCGGGGAGACCACTTCCAGCTTACATTTGCAATCGCCGCGGCGATTGTGTTATCAGCGCACCGCGTGCGGCTGTGTGCGAACGCGGCGGCGTACGTGGGGCTTTATTTATTTGGCGCTTAGCGAACTGATAAGACACAAATTGCTTTTCAACCGACTACATTCTGGCCGCAAACTCGCCACTTGATTGTGGTCACAAATTTAGGGCAACAAAACATTCAGCACTCGATTACTATTACATGTTGCAATACATCAACTACCCAGCCATGAACACCTTCACATATGCGCATCTAAATATGGAGACACTTTTCAAAAAATTCAGACACTGTCTGTTACTAGAGACACGACAGTTTTTAATTTCAGCATTATCACAAATCGATATTGGCTCACATTTTCCATTATACAAACAAGATTGATGCAACGAAGACAGTCACGTTGGTATGGAGTCCTGTGAGCTTACAAGAAACTATGCCAATTGAAGAAGAAGAAATTCACTTGAGCTGACGAAAAAGGATATGGATTTTCAAAATCATATTTCTGCCATATTCTGAATCGCACAAACCACTGAGAGTCACAACTGCCAACTGACTGATTGACAGAATATGTCGAGAATCCCCTGAATGGTTTTTTCCAAAAACAAGTAGAGCATTTAGATCTCTAGTTAAATTAGCTATTCCAGGTAAATTGCAGTACGTCATAGCGGAGCGGGGCTTTAGCAGTTCTCTGGCCGCCTTTCAATAATTACTGCTATGCGGAAAAAACAAAACCATTTCCATTCATATGTTTCTACTATTTATCTTTTATTCATATAACTGCTTGCAATGTTGAGTGTAATCCAAAGTCATTAGCAGTTCGGTTAGACAGAACGCTTGAGCAATATTGACACAGATAATATGCCAATATGTCCTCCATGAGTAATTTTCAGCTAATGACTCAAATAAATTGTAATAGGTGTCGAGTTGTAACTTGTTAGAGCTAACAATTATTCTACCAACACCTTCATACCGACCTACGTGTCTTCTTACAAATGTGTATGTATTTGTGTCTATTGACTCAACACTTTAGCTGATCATTTAATTTGTCTACTAAATATCGAAGTTTGCACCACATTAGATAAGTTCCGCAGTAGGAGAACGTTTGCTCATGTGAAAACCGTTAATAAACTTGCACAGCGCATCATCTTCAAAGAATTGGAGCTGCGTAGTTTTTGAATTGTTTTAATAAATGTTTTTTGTAAGCATGTATTGCCAAAGCATCTTCCGGCAAATGACTAAAATAAACAAACACAAACATTTAAAGATTCTATAATGCTTCCCAATTACTTTGATTTGCTTATTCGTGAAAGAACGCAGCGAGCTAACATCTCCGAAACGTCGCCTCGAGCACTCATATCGCATGTTTCATTGAATTCAACTCATTTAGCACACACAACAGACGCTTTCTGATGCTACAGATTAATTAAAAAAATCTCATTCTATATTTAAAGATTCCCAAGATCAAATTGGCAACTTTCTAAAAAGAAACAACTAGGCATTCCCACTCGGAGAGCCAACTAAAAATCGCCCACTTTCCGGTAGAAGAATAAATCTAGATATCTGAAAATACCGAAATTGTTGATCAAACAAGAGGCCAAAAATATAGCGTAAACAAAGGCCGCGAATCGCAGCATCTGAATGAAAACTACAGAGCGCTGAAAGTTGCTCGTTGTTTTCGTTCGGTTTTATCAATGAAACTTGTGCGTGCGGAAAGTATTTTGCATGATGAATGCCACGCTCATAAACGATAATGCTATATAATGGTATACGCGTTGCTATATCTACGCATGGAACAAATTCCACAATTTGTATGTAAGCGATTGGGGGATGTCGTGTGTAAAGCAGTATGAGTGATTGATGTGTGCGTGGGTTATTCCACCGAAACTATTATTGACGAAAACAAAGAAATACTAGTAAAACAATTGTGACAAAAACAAAACCTTCTGGCATTGCTTTGGGAGTTTTCAAACAAATAATTCAACTGCGTATATATTTACATATAATTCCATGTAATATTTATAATGGCATTCACCAATTCATGCTGATAGAATGTACTTGGCTACAAAAACATTTTCTTCAAAAACTTTTAAACAATTAATTAAAAATGTTAGAACCGCTCGAGTGGGTCTTTCGCTAATAGTTTGCCAACTAGAGATTTAATAGAGATCCACCGATACTAAACTCTTCACACTTCTAAGTAGTGAAGAAACTACAAAGTGTACATCGTATGGTATGAACAAACTCGCTGTTGGACACACTCTCAATCATTCTCAATACAAACTCGAGAAAAAATATCACATTTTCTCTCGCCGAAAATATTTTCACAACAACTCACAAAACTGCTCCTACCGAAGAATTGTTTACACCAAAAATACATATTTTCGCAATTTTATCTTATCGGCGCATTGTTCCAGATATCACGCATCCTTATCGGCTGTTGCGCACGCATTTGCCAACAACAACAACCCCCCCGATAAGAGACCAACTTGCGCAATGCGCAGACAAGATTACACGCCAGCGAAAACAACAAAAGTACAGAGAAAATCGATTGCAAAGCGAGAGAAATGCAGTGACACACCTTACAACTCGTTACAAATCCGAGGCGTTGTAACTACAGTTGTACGTTGTAACTACAGTTAATAGTTGGGGCTATCGCTACTGAAAGACGTACTGCAGTGTCTCTTAGAAACTACTGAAAATTTGCCAAAATTGTTTTTAACTAGTTTCCTATATAAAAATGAAGCATAGCTCTTTTTCATAGCGCCACACCATAAGCGGCAACAACAATAACAATCACAAATATTGTACTCGCATTATGTCAACAAAGTTGCATTCTCATTTGGTCGAGCTTCCCGTTTACCGGCTGGTTTGTTTGTTTGTTTGTTATTTCGTGCCACCATGAAGTCACCAGCCAACGCGAATGCATACACATACACACACATACGCTCACAGAAATACTTCACAGTACACGTACTGACGTTTGCGAGGGCAGCTGACAGCGCCAAGCGCCACTTGTTGCCGCTGCGTCAAATTACACGCACTCGCCGACAACAATTTGAGATTTTAATGCATGTTGTAGCTATTATACGTTACTGTCGTTGTTGTTGTTGTAGAAAAGTTTAGGCATTAAAATGTTTAGATTTACAAGCACCTGTGCACAGCCGACAGCAAGAAATGTGGTTGCACTGGCTGCCAACACTACTCGAACAATGTATCAATGGCGGTATTCACAATGGGCGGCAGTTGGGCTGGCGGAACAGCAGAGTGCCGCAAAAATGTCGTTGCCACAGATTCCGAATACCGCCAAAGAGAGCTGCAAGCTGATTGA
The DNA here is from genome assembly GCA_963971225.1 of Melieria omissa. Taxonomy (NCBI): domain Eukaryota; kingdom Metazoa; phylum Arthropoda; class Insecta; order Diptera; family Ulidiidae; genus Melieria; species Melieria omissa. The sequence continues at coordinate 4,186,205 of OZ020269.1, read as the reverse complement.
TTGGAACGCATTCCCCTTCTTTCATTTCATATGGCATTAGAAATTTCTATAGAAGTTCAAGAACCACGTCTTCGTACTAAAATGTGCACTGAAACGTGATATTGCTGCACTTTTGCTGTTTTTGCTAAAGAACCAAGTGGTGTAACGATCATTACATGCCGACCGTAGCGCTTCGCTCAGTCATCGAATACTGCATTTGGACTAGTGATGAGACTGTTTTGTTGTGCTCGCCGTCGTCGATGATGACAACTGCGTACAACAACGCGTACGTGCTGTCGCTTCGGTTGAGCTTAATTAAACTGAAAACGCCGCTGCCCGACGCATGTTTACAACCAGTCAAGTGTGTATAAATAATATGTGTCAAAATTAAAAAAAAAAAATAAAAAGTAAGGAATACAAATGTTTGGAAGTGCAGCAAAAGAATGTGCTGCAACACCAGCTGCGTGGGAATCGATGTTTGGGGGCCGTTTGAAGCGATTCCTTCTCTCTTTCACCAAAACAGACGAAATTTCATGAAATCCAAATACAACAACCCAAAGTTAATCTCGCTGATTGTTGGTAATCAATTGTAGCAATTGTGGCAATTTGTTTACATTTGCGTGCCTCTGTTTACATATGCAAAGGGAATAAGTTCTCTGGAAAAAAGTGGCAAAAAATCGTGGATATGTAATGGAAATTCGGTCAGTGGTGTTGGACAGTGAAGTTTCAACAACCGGGGAGTTTGAGACGTTTACTGGAAGAATGAAGCACTCATCTCAGAGAGGAAGCCTTGAAAGCTTTTTTATCTCTTCGTATGACGCGCCAAGCCGAGTTGCCTGAAGAGGAATCTTAAATATATTTTCAACTATTTAGTAAAAATTGTACCAACCTGGAAAAGTCATTTGCGAACAGAGATAAACAGAATACACACTTTCATGACCAACAAATTTGCAAATTGCAAATCGCAAGTTAGATAACTTTAAATTTAGATTTTCGCCGTAAATCCCAACCATATCCGGCTATCGTCGTTAAAGTGGCCTGAAAATTTTTTGCGAAAACCGCTGATGGAAATCTTATCGCGCCTTCGCTTTCCATTGTATATCGAGTGTTCATTAATTTGCGGGAATTTTGTATAAATTCATTCAGTGGCCGCATCTGCTCGGCCGCGGACGGCTTCGGACATCTTCGCCGCCCATTGCCTACGTACAACCTGTGCGCGAGTTATGGACATGTCCGCCACCTAAGATATAACCCAAAATGTGTTTCTGATAATGTTTAGTGTACTAAATAAACACAGTGTGTGCACTAAACAAACGATATCAGTTCACAGAAAAGTTTTTAGCGGAAAATGTAACGCTGCACTATTGATAAGTAATTAGGCTGTCTTCAGCATTAGTCGTAAGAGACAAAACAGTGCCTGCGCTGCACTGATAATAAGTAAGATTTAGCAGGTAGTCAAAGTTGAAGAGTGCAGTTTTGATGCACAAAACTGGTACTCTGGATTTACCATTGGCAGGCGACAATCGGTATACGACTTCACCTTTATAATAAAGTTCGGTTTTAATTAAAGGAATTCATCTTTTATTTACACCTAAAACGACGAACAAAACTCGCGTTGACGCTTTGACGTAATTTCTGGGTAACTATTCATTGTGCAACAACAACAACAATGGGCAAATTCAATTATGCGCGAAAAATAAGGCATTGAAAAATAAACAAATTCCAGTGACGGACACTTGGCTGCACCGGGAGCGCGGCTGGCGCTTCGGGCATTAGGTGGCTTTATCTAAGGAACTGTTATTTCTGCACACACACCGCCTCGCACATACAGATTTACGATAGAAAATACGAGTAGCGCACTGAATAAACAGCGGGTTCTCTGTTTGCCGCTTTGCCATAATAGAAATTCGATCGACGCTAAGCGCGCCGCGGCCAAACCAACAACTACGTATTGTGTTCGTTTAACTCGAATACGATCGATTCGAATAATATGAGAATCAATAAACGCACGCGTAATGTGCACCGCAGGAGTGTGATAGCAACACGTGACACTGTATCGAACGACGGCGAGCGAGACGAGACACCCAGTTGGTTGCCACTATAAATAGGAAACTGTTTTACATATGTAAATGTACATAATGGCCAAAGTTAGTTGGCGATTGTTGTTTTCCGATATTTACGCCAAAATTCTCTTCGAAGTTGGATCACTGACTTTTTCCAGGAGTTGGTGATTTTTTTTGCATATGATGATCTGTCAAATAAACTAAGTTTATAATCTTACAAATTAAGCGCAGAGCAACCAAAGCATTATTTTCACTTTTACTTCGCTGAGAAATAAATGCTTTTTATCTGCTTTTATTTATAAAAAACATTAACTTCGATGACATTATTCATTTATCTTCACGATACGTTGATATACAATTTTTCTCAACACATGTTTTACATGCAACACTGCTCAAGACTTTCATTATTTGGTTGCAATAAGATAACATCGGTGGTATCTATGACAAAACGTTGAATATCTCTTTAATTGAAAAAAGTCGGAGCGTGTGAAGCGAATTGCGCACTACTGTTTTTCGTGTGGACAAATCAAACAAATCAATTAAATTCCACACCGAAAATGCAAACATGTCAGATTTATTCAATTTGATAATATTTTCATAGATTAAAAAGGGGAATAATTAGTTATGGACATCACGTGCCATATGCATTGAAAATATCAATGAATTTTTGGAATTCAAATATACTCATTCAAGCCATGAATTATGTATTTGACAAGCGGTTCTGTGCGTGTTTACATAAGTTTCCACAATGTTATGGATCACAAATTGATTCGATATAGCTGAGACCTACTTAAAAGTTACCTAAGTTACCGCTTTGGAACATCTTTTCATGTCCGGGAACACTGTCACCGTCACTGTCATCCTACCAGGTCGATATGATTGTCAGTTACTCCTGGCCCCCGTTGTTGCTATCCAACCTCCACGTAGCGAATATTTCAGATCTATAAACAGCAGTGACATTGATTCATATTACTTGTATATTCAACCTGAACGTTGCCCAATTTTTCCGCGTCTCTGGCAGCGATTCACACACTTTCACACTGTCACATTTCTGTTTACTTTGGGCGGGAAACTCGTGTTCTCATGTTCGCGCCACAGACTCAAAGTATTTATGTGGAATGTAATGTTTTCACAAACACTACAAATTCTCTTATTCTGGTTGTAATTTTAGTGGTTTTTGTTGCTGCGGCTATTGGAGCTGCGCCTTCGGCAACTTCTTGGCAATTATGTAAATATTATCTTTTCCAGCTTCGTCTTTTGCCGCGCACATTATTAAAATTGATAACTCAATACTTGCAACAGCCGCAACCACACGAACAGGCGGGGGTGGGGTGCTAAGGGGGAAACACAAGTGGCTTGACAACAACACTTGAGTCGCAGACCACAGACCGTCCCTGCTGTGTGAGTGTTGACACAAAACGTCAGATGAACCAGTTAAATGCATTCACGATTGTCGCTTGAGCCCCCTTTTCGATTGAGAAATTTCAACTGTTTATAAGTGTAAAAGGCCGATAAGCAAAAAATTACAAATTACTTGTAGAAATAAAAAACTGATTGAATAATTTTACGAGTGTGAAACCCAAAACCGAAAACTTGACTTCATTGATTTTTCGAAGAACAATCAAGGGCGGTGAACTTTGAATCTGCAAATATCTCTAGTTGTGAGATGTAGAGTATACTATTGTTTTCAGACACAAGAGCAGAGCGGCTTCAAACCTAAAAATTCAAATTCTGAAAAGGACCCAAGAGTATCACTATTTCCTTATCGATGACAATGCTGCATTCGACAGATGGAGAAGTGATCTCTTCTTGCCGCTATATCGGAAATGGTGTTCTGACGAACCCGTGAAACTTTGCAGAGCCACGTTAAGCACCACTAGAGATGTCAGGACTGCAGTCTTGACGTAGACTTGAAATGGTTAACAAATTCAATACTTGAAGACTTCAGACAAGACGATCCATGCTGTAGAAAGCGGAAAATGCTGTATGTATATATTAAAATGTAAATGTAATATATATATTAAAAATTTCCATTATAAAGATTGATGAGGAATCCCGTCCTAACAAACAACAGGACAAATCTGTGACCGTAAGGAATAACAGCCAAAGTCGAGTTAGAACAAAATTGAGTTATTACCACCATTGCATTCGTCGTATTCAAATGTACTACTATACAAAATTCTATGGCTTTTGCTCATAAAATGAATGTTTTAGGCCCAAAAATCTAAAATTTATCTAGTTAAAGCTAAAGCAAAATCAAAAAATTAAAAGTGCTCTCCTGAAAACTTGATAAAATCGACTTTGTTACTCTTTACGGCCACAGAAATGTTCGTAATTGATTACATCATCGCTTATGACTGAAGAATTATACATGCAATGGAGTTGTACGATATTTTAGTGGAAAGTAGCAATTTATGGCGTCTAGTTGAAGTTGTAACAGTCATTACAGAAACCGTTGCACGTCCGGTGTGGCCCCTTTGCCGCAAGCCTGAGTTTTTGGCATTGTTTCTGTGTAAAGTTTTGATTCTCTTCGGCGTTGCCGTCATGCAGCAATGCGTGAACGCGAGTTGCGCACAAAAGTGTGTCACAGCACCGTTGGACAAGTCCAGCGCATTTTGGGCACATCGAGTACGCTGCGCCGAGCCCAAAGCGGCCACTCAGAGAGTCCGAAATTCGAAAACCAAGCATTATGCGTTGATATGCCAATTCAATGTAGGCGCAAAGGAAGCCCACAGCCACAGCCCAACCGACAAGCGGCGGTCTACGGATTTTCGGCTGTTTCGCTGTGGTTTTTGCTGTGGCCGCATATTTTACTGTCACTGTCACTGACGTATTGTCATTGACCTTAACGGGAAGTGCGCACGCAATAAGGTGCAGTCTGCGCGCCTTTTAGGGGCGAATGCACAAACAATGGCAACTCTGAAAAGCGCGCCGCCACAAAAGTAGCGATGCGGCAGTGCCCAACTCGGCGACAATCACAGCCACTCTACATATTTCCCGCTTTGATTGCCAAGGAATTGGCGCTTGTAACATAGAGCTGTCAACATCCAACCAAAGAAGCCCTGATGTGTACATAACTAAGCATAAATAGGAACATTCCCTACGGGACATGGGTGATGGAAACTCATACACATAAATCGAAAAACTAACACATTTACACATTGTAGTCAAATTTTTGTACTGGAGCGACTTCAGTGGAAAAGGGACAATTTAGCTATAAAATAATTTCATTTGAAAGAACGAGATGAAAGGCTAATTTACTTTGACATTTCAAAATTTGAAAAAAAAAAATCAAACTCTCACTTCATCAGCTTTTGCATCAGCGATGATGCCTTTATACAACATCAATGAGGAATAAATGCCTCAGCGCTGACAGAAACGAAAGCACAGACAGAAGCTAACGGTACATCGGTATAGTTGACTATGTGTGGAAAAAGGACAGCTATACCAATCGCCACCACGTGGCCGGTTGTCAAATTCGATTTTGACATTCGGTCGCAAAAAGTTCGAGAAAGTGGTCGCGCAAAAATCATTTTAAGTGAACAAAAATTGTAAAGTGGACGCAGGCCGACAAAAAAATAAGCGGAAATCAACAAAAATAGTGAAAGTGGACGACGGAAACAAGAGAATAAATAAAAGGATTTCAAGATAAGTATCACAAATGAAAAAACGTACTTTTGAAAACTGCTTGAGCAGGGAAAAAAAAATTTTCGAATCCAATGTACAAGAGTACAAAAGGATTCGGGAATCTGCTCAAGCAGCAGATTTTTTGGCTAGCGTAGGGAATTTTGAAATAGAAAGTAATAGTAGCAGTAATAATAGTAGAAGTAGTAATAATAGCACTAGTAGTAACGTTGAGGAAATAGATTTGTTAGCCGGTGGCTGCGGCTTCAGCCAAGAAAACAGAAGTGCAGAGGGCAAGGTAAAATCGGACGCAATTAAAGCTTGGGCGATTCGACATAATATTTCTCGAAACGCCTTAGATGATTTATTGCATACGTTGCGTGAAGTAGGAGTAAAGGATTTGCCGCTCGCTGCAAAAACTCTTTTGAGTACCAGCCGGCAAAAGGCAGATATTTCCTTCATACAAAATGGTGAATTTTTGTATTTCGGAATTCAAAATTTTTTTCTGTCGAATTCATTTGACTTCTTGGAAGATAGGGCAGAAATATTAATTGACGTAGGTGTTGATGGGTTAAAATTATTTCATAGTTCAAGCCGAGTTTTATGGCCTATCCTTGGGGCCATTGTAGATTTCCCAAGTGTTAGTCCGTTTATGATTGGTTGCTTTTCGGGGTTGAAGAAACCAGAAAATATTGATAGTTTCATGTCCGACTTCTGTGCAGAAGTACAATTACTTAGGGAAATTGGTCTCAAGGTGGGTTTTAACGAAATCAGAAAACGGTTTAATATTCGTGTTTTTACTTGCGATGCTCCCGCAAGAGCATTTGTAACAGGTATTATATCACATAATGGGAAGCACGGCTGCCCAAAATGCTGCCAAGAAGGAACGTATAGAGAGAAAAGAGTTTGCTTTTCAAAAGAGCTAGGAGTTTTCAGAACTGATAGATCTTTCGACATGAGAACTGATCCTTCTCATCATACTTTTACGTTTAGGGAGCAAAAAAGTGTTTTGGAAAAATCTGGTTTCGGGATGGTTTCACAATTCCCCTTAGATTCCATGCATTTAGTTGATTTAGGAGTAACCCGGAAGCTTTTAAAGTTGCTTATCAAAAGAGCAAATGTATCTAAACTTAATGAGAAACTTAATTTTGTAGCCCAATTCGTTCCTGCAGAATTTTGTCGTTTATCTAGGAGTTTAGATGAAGTTTGCCATTGGAAGTCAACTGAATATCGACAGTTTTTATTATACACAGGTATTTTTATTTTAAAAGGTTGCGTCAGTAATGACATTTATTATCATTTTTTGTTACTACATAGTGCTATTAGACTTCTTTCAAGTGAACGCTCGCACCGAATAGAAGCAGATATAGCGCAAAGAATTTTAGAAGATTTTGTAACATCCTTTGGCTCTTTATACGGCGATCACTTAATTAGCTTCAACATTCATGGGTTACTTCATTTATCCAATTGCGTTAAGAATTTTGGTCCCTTAGATTCATTTTCAGCATATAAATTTGAAAATTATATGCAATATATAAAAAAATTAATCAAAAACCCAAAAAATATCCTTCAGCAGCTGTCCTTGCGACTCAACGAAAGGCAAGGACATAATTTAAATCCTAAAATCGACAAATTTAATTTAAATGATAAAAAAGAAAAAGATAGTTTCTGTTTTAGTAAAAAAGTGGGACCATTGAAAGTTATAAAAGTTAACACATTAGGAGAAGGTAGAATTATTGGAAAAGTTTTCAAAAAAACGGATAATTATTTTAATGAACCGGTTCAATCATTTGCTGCTTTAGGCATAGTGGTCGCAAGTGAGTTATCTGCTGAAACAGTTGAGATTTCTTTAGAAGAAATTGATTATAAATACTTTTGTATACCATTTGAGCAAAAATTTTTACTTATGCCTATTTTACATCATTTATTTCACGATTTTTCTTAGCTAAGCCAAAATATCTACAATATTTTTTAGATCTATTATATAATATATAGAAATGTTCATACTAATAAATAAATTTTTTACATGAGTTTCAGTTTAAGCGAACTGCTGAACGACAGCGCTACCCCTGAGCTAAATTGTAAGTTCAATTCATAATGTTGTAAGTAAACATAAATATTGTATGCTTGTATTTTTTCAGTAAATCAAAGTAGCATAATAAAAAAGACCTATGAGGTGGGCCTTTTTAACGAGGCGACGTCAACACCTTTAAAGAAAAGAAAGGTGGTGGTGGTCGATGAAAACATCTCACCACCTACTGGCAATGGTAACTTATTTTATTAGAACAATATAATTTACATTTCATTTATTTTAATAATTGTTTTTATTTCTATTGATAGATATGATGACGAAAATTTTCAATCGCTTAGATGCTATCGAGCGCAATGTAAGTTCTTCTTACAAACTTTTAACCCTTGGTTCCTCTCATTAAGTTTTAATTTTCGAAAAAAAGAGAAACACTTGTCAAATTATTTTATTTTCAAGTATTTTCATCAACTTCGAAGTCAATTGGCAAATCTGTTAGGTGTTTTTTGTTGCCTTTCCGTAAACGAACTTTGACACTTCGTTCACCCCGTTAAATTTTGATTTGCGAAAAATTAAAAAATACGTGTCCAATTACTTTTTATTTGAAGTATTTTCACTAAGTTTGAAATCAATAGGCCCATGAAATCAGGTTTCTTCAAACGACACCTCAACACTTATTTGGCCCTTTTAGACCCCCTAATTTCAAAAATCCCGTCTTAACGATGGTTAATTTTTTAAGATGTACCAACAGTTCAAATTTCATATTTGTAGCTTTAGCGGTTTGGGCTGGGCGATGATGAATCAGTCAGTTAGTCAGGCCAACCAATTATATGTGCCTATAGATATTAAATTACATTGATATATTTCTTATATTGTTTTGTTCTTATATTTGTAGCAAAACAATATCATGACGACCACAAGCAACATAATTGCAGCCCAAAAAAACATCGCTGAAGAAATTAAGAAGCTGCAATACAATGTAAGTAAAAATTGTTACTACTTAATTACAGTATTCTCCGGAAATCCTATACATCATCTTTTTTAATTTTCTTTCCAGATGGTTGATAAAAGTGAAATGCTTGCTCAAAGCAAAGTGCTACGGGAAGTGAAGGTCATGGTGAAGCAGGTGGAGAAGAGCATTTGTCGCATGACTGGGGAGTCATGCGACGAGAACATTAAAAAAATTGCGAGTGTCGTGCCCTTCTCCTCCTTGGCTGCAGTGCTCGAAACTGAAAGTTACCTACAGGACGAAGAATACTCACAGGCGATGGTAAGTTGCTTTTTTTTTAATTAAATTTCAATTGTTCTTTAGAATGAAGTCATTAATTTTGTTTAACATTTCCAGACTACATTTTGTTATACACTGAAGGGCGTTGACGACGACGTAGGGGCAGTTCTGAAGAAGCTGTTTGCAGATGATGCCCTAGAAGCGTTCAATTGGGACGGCAGATGTGAAAAACGGGCTCTCTGCAAATTAAAACTTGTTGAGACTGTCCTTCGAGGTACATATGATAAACATATTAACGATATTAATAATACATTTTTCTCTTATATTACATTTTTCAGGCGTTTTCAAATCCAAGCATTCGTCTGAATTCGAGAGGGAGGTTAAAAAATGCATAGAATTAAGTCATCACCGGGTTTTACAAAGAAAATATAAAGTCACGAAAAAAGCAAAACAAGAAATTAATTAACTATTGTACTTTTGTATTCTTAAGATTGTTTTTTAAAGTACCTTTATAATGAAATCTTTTTAGTTTAGTTTTAATGTTAAATTTATTTGCTGTTTATGTTAGGTTAACTCTTGACTATTTTCGTTTACTTTTGTTTAAAATCATTTTTGTTATTTCTATTACTTTTGTTGTTGTTGTGGTTTTTTGTTTTACATGTTTATTATTATATTTTTGTTAACGTTTAATTTTCTTTTTATATAAATGAATTGAATGGAACATGTACAAATGTATATAAAATGTAAATTAACTTGAATATGAAAAAATCAAAAAAATTATTTAAAAATACATTAAAAACATAAATATTTGGTTTTTAATTTTTACATCACCACTGAAGCATTTGCACATCAGCGGTGATGAGCTTTCTCATCAGCGGTGACTAGCACCGCTGATCCAAATTTGTATCAGCGCTGATACATTTGCACATCAGTGGTGATGAGCTTTCCCATCAGCGGTGATTAGCACCGTTGATGGATATTTACATCAGCGGTGATGCATTTACACATCAGTGGTGCTGAACTTCTTCATCAGTGCTGATTGAAAGCGTGCATTCAATTTTAATAGGAGTAAATGAGACAGCTGTATGTTTCACAAGCTACTGAAGTTCGTGTGTTGAAATGTGATGCAAGATCACATGTACACAAAAGTTTCCATCCATTTTTTCACAAAGCCCTTAAGAACGTGATGGGAAAGGTGATGGAAACTTTGATCAGCGCTGATAGTCAGATGATGGGTCACGTGAGCATCACTGTCCCGCAGGGTTAATGTAAATTTACTTACATATTTATGTGGGTGTGTGTGTGCATGTGAACGCCAAGTAGACGTCTAATTGTTGCGGTTGCTTTATTAAGAAAATCCAAGCACAATTATTCATTTATTATTTTATTTCCAGTGAATTTTTGAGCGTGCAATTGGTATTCCGAGCGCTGCAAGTATTGCGGTTGCATTACGCACAACAACAATCCAGCGCACCTTCGCGCGGCACATTTGGTCGCGTCCGCAGCCGGCTTCATTTGATTGGCGCGCACGCCGGCCTGACAAGTGTACGCGACGACAATGCTCACATGTGTACGAAGTCATATTTGACTGAATATTCTAATACACGCGTATTCCGCACCGCATAACGCAAATGTCTATTTGCAGTGCTTTTGTCGTTTGAAAGCATTTTTCGGAATTGTACTAAGTAAAACCACTGACGAATGCTTCGTGTTGGCACTATTTGGTTTTTTAGTGCTTTTTGTTTTTTGCACAACCGCGTTTAATCAGTGCGAATATGAGCGAAGCGACTTTTGCAAACTATGATGAAATGACAAACGACGGCGACTCGAGCTAATCGCGAAGCAAAAACAAACAATTTGCGATTTGAAAGACGAAAAAGTAATATTAACATTGAACTCGCTCGACTTTTTTATGTCCTACCACAACAGTAGGTCACTCTACAATATATACACTTATATATTAATAATAATAATACATAATATACATAAAAAAAATGTTTATTTTTGAGTCTAATTTGACCATCTTTGAAATAGGAAACATCAGCAACAATATTCCATAATATTAATTACACCGTGCGACAAAAATGAAAAAATTTGTTCACACTGGAAAAAATCCATATGGGCGTGAAACTAGAGACCAAACTAATACTGCGTATTCAGTTTTTCATTTCTACATCCTTTGTCCTTTTAAAAGGACTTCAAAATTTTGAAGGGAATAAAAAATAAAAAAATATAAGAAATACTTAACCTCGTTAGAATATGGTGATATGTATATCAAATGAAAGAGGAAAGGCTCAAGAATTTAAATAAAATTGATTTTTCATCTATTTGTTAAAAAAGGATATGAAAAAGGTCCTTTGAAAATTTTAATCCTTTATATCCTTGAAAATTTATAACGAATTTTTTTTTAAAGTAAGTATGTTAGAACCCAAAATCTTCTTCATCACATGTCATTACTCTAACTTTATTGGTTCGAAAGTTATTTAAAAAAAGGCGGAAGCTGCAATTCTAATGAAGTACAATAATTCTAATTTATTTGAGAATTAGTATTTTAAATCATAAAAAGATACAAAATCAATGAAGCGAGAATAATGAAATTTTGACACGTGATCAAGGAGATTCGGGGTTGTAACCCCATGGGCCAATTATTTTCGAACCAATCTAAAGCAAGCACAACCATGATTTAAATTGATTCAACAGATTTACGAAGGATTTAGGAACACTGCCGTATATGGTACGCCCTGCATTTAAGGGTTAACATACTTACTTTTCAAGAAAATGTGAGGTAAATTTTCAAGGATATAAAGGATTAAAATTTTCAAAGGACCGTTTTCATATCCTTTTTTTACAAATATTGTAGATAAAACATCAATTTTATTTAAATTCTTGAGCCTTTCCTCTTTCATTTGATATACATATCACCATATTCTAACGAGGTTAAGTATTTCTTATATTTTTTTTTATCCCCTCCAAAATTTTGAAGTCCTTTTAAAAGGACAAAGTTTAACGCCCATATGGATTTTTTCCAGTGTGAAAAATGCTGTCGCACGGTGTAAGAAAAATATTTCAGAAATACATTTGTATTTCAAACGAAAAATTCAAAATTCATTTCGAAGCAAGAAATTGTATTTGCAATGGCAGCTCAAAAGTTGTGATAAATGACCAGATGACAATATTTCCAACGTATTTGCATTTACTTCCTGAGGCTTTGCAAATTTTCCAGCAATCAAAAATACTTTTAAAAATCTACCATCAAAATATTGTTTTTTTTTTTGTAATAAAAAATTAGATAAAAATCTTTCGGCGCCAAAGTGGAGACCCAACGACCACCTTTTTGGTTTCTCTTGCCGCATAAGGTTGGGCTACCCAGAGTCCTAACTATGTAAGCGCTGAACAAATCACGTACCCAACAAAAGCGTTTTAATTTTTGGTAAACAACAATTTATGACAATAGTTCGCTAGCAAAACTATCATTGTGAAGCATCAATTTCCTTTCGTTGTTTTAAAATAATATTTTTGTATGATTCCGTAGCCCGTTGGTTATGCGATGCTATCATCCGCTGGCCAAAAAACTGTCGCCGCCAACAACCAAAATCTACTCAGCTGCCCAAATGCGTTCGAGCATTCGAGCGCTGACCAACTTCAGTTTGGGTTAAATATTTAAACTGTCGTTACGTGCCGACGAGCGTTTCGGGGTTCGCCTATACACACATCGTAAGCGCGAAAACTGTGGGGACATGACAGCCAAGCTTTGTGTTGTCGAATGAGCGCGTGGTGCGCATGCGCAGTGTGACCTCATAATGTTTTCCAACGCCCATTTTCGTGGAAATGCTGAATGAAACTTATGGGGCGGTGTTCAGCCTCAAAACATCGAATGCCTGATGAGCTGAAGATAGCTTCGGGGTTCATTGAACACATTTGAGCGGTTAAGTTGATTGTTTGCTTTGTTAGAAAGCATTACTCTTGAAAAACGTAGCTGTGCAGCAGTGTCAGCTGCCACTCGCCTCTTACAAGCCCAGACAAGCAGCGCTGGCCCAAGTCAAGGTTGCTTGGGCGCTAATGCAACGAAAGTAAATCATAGCTTTCAAAACCATACAAAGTTTGCACAGAAAATAACTGTAGAGAGCGCAAATTAAATTAATGAAAGTGTAAAAAATGTTTTTATTTTAATTATGACTAAAGCAAAATCTCCTGATTTGCGCGACAAACAAAAAGGAAATACGGCTCGGCACTTGAGCGATCGCCTCAAATGTCAACCATATATCGAAATGTAATATTGAAACAACAAAGCAACAAAGTCAATAAACTGCTGCGCACACACGCCGCACGGTTTTCGGCAGCCAAAATTCAGTTCAAGTTCAATGCGAACATTTGGCGCGCAGCGGTAAGCGGAGCCCAGTAGCGGTGCCGGCTCCACGACAAATCGAATTGCCGTCTGTCAATAAACTCTGTCAGTCTCAAGTTGGGCCGAATTCACGAAATAAATTGTTGTTGTTGGTTAGTTTGTCCGCAATCAGAAATTCTAACGAGCACGTGCTGAGCGCCAGAAAAAAGATTCCACTGCAAATTGAAGTGAATTGCAAAGTCAAACGAGAAAGGAACAAGTCAAACGATGTTGACGTAAGAAATTCGCAAAAGCCCAAGTTTGTTGGGCGGTCGGCCAGCAGTGCAGAGATAAAACTGTACACAAAGCTGCCGATCGCAACAAGTGACAATTGCGCGCAATGCCAACAACAACGATGTACAATAGTGTTGTACAATAGTGAAGATTTAGAGAATAGGAGAAGAGCCAAGATTTGGTTCAAATGAGATAAAATGAAGCTGCCGCACGCACTTTGAAACGGCGACGAATAGCAGAAGACGTTCTCTGGCTGTGTGAATCGACCACACCGCATACAATTAAAACCAAAACTATACTCCAAAGCTAACTTTCATTGTTTTTGTTGAAAGGAAGATTATCTTTTCAAATGAATTTTCTGAACCGAAATTTTCCAACGTTCTTTGCGCTCAAAGGGTAATGAAGAAATGAGATTGAAATGGATAGCAGCAACTTATGAGTTATTTGTTTTTGGTTCCAGTTGTTCACCCCAAATGCAAATGAAAATGCACAAATTTGTCAACAGCGACGCTGCCAGAACCCGACAAATTTGTCACCCAAAAAGGGCAAGACGGCGGCAGCACATCAAAGGAGTGAAAAGAAAGAACGAGAGTAGGGCGACGGACCGGCGTGTAATTCCAGCGCTCAATTCGCAACGCCCAGGGCGCACAATTGCGTTTAATTATCTGGCTGCACTTGAGTCAAGCACCGGGGTCAGTGGAGCATCTCAAGAGACACTAATGAGCGGCGAGTGTGTGGGCCGCCGGAACGTCTGCGCGGCCCATCAGCACGACTTGTTTATGTTGTAGCAAACTAAGCGCTGCGGTCCGAAGCATCGAAAAACGAACAGTCGAAAGCGAAAGGGAGAATTCGATTGAAAGGCGAGCGAAGTGCAGAATGCCACCAGACGGCCACGAGCGATTTTGGACTGAAAATCACGACAGACGCAGACAACTGCAGGAAGATTCGTTGCACTCGCGCTCGCACACTTTAATGGGACTTAAACAAGGCACTGCCAGACAGCGCCGCGCCGCCGATCGCGCCGCCCATGACGTGTGCAAACCATTAGCCCAGCCGCACGCGAAGCGCGCTGCGTTGCTGCTGCCGCCACCGGGTACTGATCAGCTGGTCGACGTCGATGCCAGCTGCCAGCTGCCAGCTGTCAGCTAGTTGGAGCACAGCCAGCAAAAAAAAAAACAGAAAGTCAACAAGTACTTAGAGTTCGCGGCGTCTCGGCCGATGTGTAAACACACACAAAACACACCCAAACGCCGCGTCGCGCCGCTCCACGTTGCGCGCACCCAAAACACGCATCAAAAACTTAATTGAATATTTTCGCTTTTATTGAGATTAATGGAAGTTGGCCGCATGTTGTCGTGTCGTGTGTTGTTGCTGTTATTGCTGTCTTTCTCCAAAAAATTTTCGTGTTTTTTACGTTGCTCCATTGAAAAGTGTGAGTGGTTAATTTTGTGCTTATTTATTTCGGGACTTTTGTCATTTGTGAGATTTGTGCAATTGAGTTCACTTGCGACCTTTCAATGTGAACTTGAAACGATCAAATGGCGAGCGCGACCACTGTGGCGAACTGCGCAGTTGCACCGTCTGGCTGCATCCGATCGTGCCTGATCGTAATGAGCGTTAAAACGCTCACTCGGAACTACTAATTCAATACAAGCTAAATCATCGAAGATCGTAAAGAAGAAACGATTGAGGATCAAGAGGCCCAATCCTGCTCAGCGTGAGGATGCTACAGCTGAGCTGTTCTTGAAGAAAATATTCCAGTCTCGTGTACCTTCTTTCATCATGAATTCGAGAAGAAATACTGCAACTAACAACCCATCTCAATCTCAAAAGAGATTTTTAGATTTAAGATTCGGTTTTTGCACCACTGTCAAATAATGGGTTAGTGACTGTCGTAGAACATTAGTCAATAACGCATTTGTGCTCATGCGGACGTAACAAACGTGTAATCGGCTCTATGCACAATTAAAGTTGACCTATTGCGCAGAATTGCATTTAAGTAATCGCCGTGTTGTGCAGTGCAGTTCAGAAATCTGCCTTTGACTACGCAGGTAATTAATCACACAATTATCCAATTATTCCAAGTTTATTGCTGACATTTGAATTTCGCTGTTCTATGCTCTAAAAGGCCGCTGCACCCGCTGGCGATCCATTTCTGGTTGCAACTCCAACTGTTTGTTTCGCTGCTCATAAAGCAACAACAACAACAAAGCAATTGTGCAGTGAACCCAAGTAGACTCATACACTGCGCGTTTAGTTGGCTAATTTTATGGTTGATCTGATGCATTGGCCGCCATTGTCTGTTTCCGGTTCGATGCGGCGAACAGTGCGTCGACGGTGAGCGCACGCGGCCCCGATTTGCGTGCGCGCCTCAAAGTCCGACTCAATTAAGTACGCCGGCCAGCAATCGGCCGCAATTCGCTCGTCGGCGATATTGCGGCAAATAAAGCGCTGTGCTCCGGGTATTTCACCTTTTGTGGGTTAATTGGGATTTTAAGAATTAATGGAAAAAATCTCCGCTGCCATTTTGCAACAACAACAACAACACACAGCTGCACAGCATCGAATAAACTGCACTCGTCGCGGCTTTATGACGAAATGACGCGTCTCTGCGATATTGCAAATGATTTCCAGTGAAAATGACCGTCGCAACGACGCGACACGACCGTGCGAATGCGGGTAAGTTTAATTAAAGTTATGATAGCTGCAGTATTGGGCAATTTGTATTTTGCATCTGTTGCGTCGACTGCACTCGACAGCAGAAATCTCAAAGTTATGTTTGCTTGAAGAAAATTCAGGAGTGGAGCAACAACAACACCACTCTTCCATTGTCTGATATCTTCCGGAGATATTGAAAGAAATATTTTAGTTTTTCTTCTGCCCTTACCACTGCGTATGGTTTGCGCTGCAACATTAGAAAGTTGGATTTATGCATAAACCTGAATCCCTTCACTCAAACTTCACTAAACGAATATTTGATTCGCAGCAATAAAAATTCACATTTCACATCGACTGCGCCACCAATGTCTCATCAATTGTCGCTTTAAGTACGCCATCAAGTTGTCTCTAGGCGCGACGAAATTTCGCCAGAGGTGCGCCGGAAGATCGGCTGTTAGAGGTGGCCACATTCGATTTCAGTGAAATATGGCGCGCGCGCGCACATTAAATACTCGATAAATCAAACTTAATTGTTTTGTAATCCCGCAATTGGCACATCAAACACACATTTTCCCCGTGCAAACTTTCCCAAAACGTGTTTGCGGTTCGCCAATGAGCTGCGGCCACGGACCCAGAAAATGCGACCGGGTGTCTAAGGTTGCAACCCACTTTCCGCTGGCGGCGCACCGTATCATTTGCAATCGGCCAACGGCCAATGGCCAACGGGCGACGCCACAACAGCGCTGACCTTGCCGTAGCGACGCCGAATCGCACACACGCGCTCCAGTGCAGGCAACGGTAAAGCCCGGTTTGGCGTGGCGCGACTCCCAGCGGCGCACCAACGGCACCGCCGACTCGGGCCTCAGTATAGTCCGCACGAGAGCACTGCACCGTCAACTCCGCCGCAGTGTCACCCAAGACCGCGGATTAGGCGGCTGGCAGCCGCAATCACAGCGCGACATCCTTAGCGCATCGGCCTACATGCGGCGTGCTGGGTTTGCGCGCGATTTGCCTGCGCGCAGCGCCAACGATCACGTCGGCTGTCCGGCGCACAGACCACCTGCAAGTGCAATGTATAGGTCTCATAATTTAGCGGATATGTTGCCGTCGGCTGTTGCAGCAACAGCATCAACAACAACCAGCGAGAGCCAGCAGAAAATCGAGGAAGCAAAACAAAAAGTGGCTAACATCAGTTGGCCATCGTGCAAATTGGACACAGTTACTGGCGATTGTTGTTGTTGCTGGCGAAGTGGCCATTGTTGTGCAATCACTGCCACCGTTGTTGGCGTTTACGCTCCGCAACAACGCAGCCGCACTTTCGGCATTTTTTACGCTTATGAAATACACGCGGGCCACTCATCCATCGGCCTGAAAGTTGGCTCTAATGTTAGCTGACGTTAATCGCAATCCTGGCGCCCGCACAGCCGCATTAGGCCGAAAGCAGCTCCGTGGCCGTCGGCAGCGATCATTTCTGCCCATCGAGTGTCGCCGGCAATTTATGACGAATTCGTCGGCTGCATTGGCGGCGCAGTTGTGCCCGTAAGCGGCTTCGCTAATTCCGCCAAATTTGGCGATACAATGTCGCTGTTATTTTCTGTCTGTTATTGAAAAGCAAAAGTTTTGCACGAACAAATAATGAAAACGGAATTTCTGCTTAAAGTCGACTTGTCAGCGAAGCGTCAGTTGACATTGCCCGACGTGCGTACGAGCGACAACATCGCAATGACCAGTTACCGCTTTTGGTGCATCACTTTCCTTTGTGTTCATTTATTTAGGCTTCCAACGAACGCGCAGCTGTCGGCGATCACACGACATCACATGCGACGCCGAGATCGATTAGACGTTGAACGAAAGCTTGAAATGTTTGCAATCATGTAAGGTTTCGCTGAAGGTTCAAGTAGTGCGGCACCTTGGAGTAAACTGACTGCTTCATTGACGAAGGGCCAATGCGTCAATACGAACTCCACGTGCCACTTTGAGGGTTCATTCAATGATCTAGTTTCATATGCAAATGTTTCGTCTATATGCAAATTGTCTCAAAGAAATGATCACCGATTCACCGAGCACATATATAGTTGGCTATTCAATCAATCATCAAATCAATCAATCAGCCGGACACTGCCACCAAATTCAAGCACATTTTTTCGTTGAAAAATGCTTCTCACTCACAATTACAACTTTAAGTCGGCTCAATAAACATTCATGAACTCAGCACAGCGAGCAGTGCGACTAGTGCGTGAAGCGACTGAATTAAATTGTCACTCACGGGTAAGCACCAAGCTATATACAACATGGGCGTATATAGAGACACAAGGTCGTTGCCAAAATTGATTGCTGCATTCAAATACGCGAAGAGCAAGAAATCAGAGAAAACATAAAAAAACTCGAATGAGCATCAATAATTTTGTTGAGAATGCAAAGCACCCATAACAATTTTAATTTTAAAACTAAACTGTTCTAAATTTCCATGCAACAAAGCTGTCAGAATAATGACTGCTATTTAAAAATAATTTCAATCATTTCAAAACAGGGACTTAACAATTATAAGTTTTTTAAGAAATTAATTGCAATGTAACTATTACAATGCAACATAAATTTTATTTGTTGCTTATAATTATTATTTGCGACACTTAATTTTTACGTTATGAGAAATAATCATTTTTTTCATTCTCGATAATTATTATTTTGGGATTTTTTTAATTTACTTTGCCTCATAACTGTTATTTATGACTTTTTTTATTTACGTTACCGGTAACTATTATTTTGAAAAACATTTTTTTACGTTGCTTCATAACTTTTATTTATGATTTTTTTTTTCATTTACGTGGCCTCTCTAAGGGGGGCGACGACATCGCTCTCATCCAAGAACCCTGGCTTGTAGCCAACAAGGTTTGTGGATTGGGAGCGACCAACTACAGGCTGGTCCATGCTCATAATGCAGGTAGACCCAGATCCTGTATCCTAGTGAAAAAATAACTAAATGCATATCTGCTCCCAAATTTCAGTAACGATGATCTAGTCTCCATCTCCCTGGTACTAAAGGGCAAGTGCCACTGGATCGCCTCCTGTTATATGGCTCACGACGACCCAAATCCTCTCAAGGAGCTGGCAAAAGAAGCCGCAAAATCCAGCATCGAACTGATTATTGGATGCGACGCAAACGCTCACCATAGCATATGGGGCAGCACGGATACTAACGATAGAGGGGAGTCTCTCTTTGAATACTTATCTACCACCAACCTTTTAGTATGCAATATAGGGCGTACACCAACCTTTGTTACTAGAAACAGAGAAGAGGTCCTAGATCTCACCCTTGCCTCTGTAACTATAGCCGATAGGGTTAGGAATTGGAGAGTTTCTAGTGAACACTCCTTTTCTGACCATAGGTACATTGAATTAGCTCTTGGAAGCAGCGCTCAGAAGACCAAACCTGTCCTCAATCCTAGAAAAACGAACTGGGATCTGTTCGTTCGCACAGTAGATAGACACATCAATGCGACTCAAATCACTGAAATCAACAGTCACGCGATGTTAGAGACGGCTGTTGATCACTTAACATCGGCCTTTTCAAAGGCACAAAACCTTGCCTGCCCCTTGTTTGTACCAAGGGGGAAATACAAACCGCCCTGGTGGAACCAAGAACTTGGGGGGCTCAGAAAAACCTCCAGGAGACTCTTCAATAGAGCGAGGAGGACCAAAACTGCAACAGACTGGGACCTTTACAAGGACTCCCTCAGGTCCCACAAGAAATGTCTTAGGGATGCTAAGAGAAGCTCTTGGAGCGACTTCTGTGGCAACATTGAAAGTGTCTCCGAGACTTCTAGGCTTAGGAAAATACTAGCTTCATCACCATTTGTTCCAAGTGCTTTACAAAAACCAGATGGCTCTTGGACATCTTCAGAAGCTGAAGCACTCGAGCTTCTCACAAACACTCACTTTCCGACCAGCCTCAACTCGCTGGCAGAAGACCAGATAGACACGAATAGGGTCGCTAATGTAGACAACCTCATATCGGAGGACAAAATAAAATGGGCTATCACAGGGTTTCTTCCATTTAAATCACCGGGACCAGATGGCATATTCACAGCACAGCTACAAAGGGCTGGACCGTGAACCTTTAGGCTCCTCAATTTAATCTTTTCAGCCAGTATAAGCTTGAACTACATTCCAGCAAACTGGCGCAGAGTTCGGGTGGTGTTCATCCCGAAAGCGGGTAAGAACTCTCACACTAATCCTAAGGACTTCAGACCCATTAGTCTATCCTCTTTTCTATTGAAAACATTGGAAACACTGAAAACACCTACGTCTAACTATAAGGCATGATCTCATCTCAAACAACCAGCATGCCTACATCAAGGGTAAATCCGTAGACACTGCTCTACACTCTCTGACTCAGACGATCCAGAAATCTCTTGATTACAAAGAATACACGTTAGCAACTTTCCTGGATATAGAGGGAGCTTTTAATAACGTCGAACCGTTGGCTATCGCTGGCGCACTCGCCGGGCTTGGGTTGGAGCGTGGCCTGGTGAACTGGGTGGATAAGCTTCTGCGTAGCAAAGTTATCTGCGCTGAACTGGGTGAATCGTCCATCTCAAGAGTGGTGATTAGAGGTACCCCACAGGGTGGGGTCCTCTCCCCTCTCCTTTGGAACCTTGAGGTCAATGAACTACTTCAGTCCTTAGGACGGGGTGGATGCAAGGTGACTGCTTACGCCGACGATATAGTTCTCGCCGTCTCAGGAAAGTTTCCTCACTCGATCAGAGACCTCAAGCAGGCACTGCTAAACAAGGTCAACGACTGGGCAACCTGTCGTGGGCTAGGCATCAACCCCGGGAAAACGGAAGTGGTCCCCTTTACGAGGAAGTACAAGCCACCTTCCATACCCCCTCTAAAACTTAACAACACAGCAATCCCATATAAGAATGAGGCTAAATTCTTAGGAGTCATTCTTGACAGGAAATTAAGTTGGAAACCAAATATCCTCCATAGGGTTGAAAAGGCAAGGGTTGCCTTATACACCTGCAAGAAGGCACTGGGTAAAACCTGGGGTCTAAGACCAAATCTAACATACTTGGTCTATACCGCCGTAGTTAGGCTTATCCTAACGTATGGGTGTTTGGTTTGGTGGGAAGCCTTAGAAAAAGTCTCACTTCTCCAACACCTTCAGAAAGTTCAAAGGGGAGCCTGTGTCATCATCTCAGGCGCTCTTAGAACTACCCCAACCTCAGCCTTAGAAGCTTTACTTCACCTCATCCCACTAGACCTCCATTGCAAAAAGTCGGCGGCAATTACAAGCCGAAGACTTCGTGCTTTCGGCCATTGGTCGGTATCAAATACGGGTCATAGCAGGATTCTCTCTCTCTTAGGACAAACTGGAGAACTCGATTACTCTCCTCCTCAACTTCTCTTCAACAAGAAGTTCCTCTGCACCATCCCAGATAGAAGCAGCTGGGAGGACGGCTCAACACCACCAGGTAGCTCATGTCAGGTCTTCACCGATGGCTCCAAGCTAAATGGAGCGGTCGGCGGAGGCGTCTTTTCGGACTCATTGGGTATAGACTACTCCTTTAGACTACCGGACCACTGTAGTGTGTTCCAGGCGGAAGTGACGGCCATCTCAGTACGAGATGTTAGCATACTCTCTGACAGCCAAGCGGCTATCAGGGCCCTAGGGTCTCATGTCCTAACATCAAAAACAGTGATCAGCTGCCGCAGATCTCTCGACGAGATGGCTGAGCAGCTTAACATACACCTATTATGGGTCCCAGGTCTCAGAGACATCCGGGGAACTGTAGGGCGGACGAACTGGCCAGACTAGGCACAACTAAAGGGCTATCAGCAGAATTTGCTGGCTTGGGTGTCCCGCTAAGCACTTGCAAGCTGATGCTAGAGGAGGCCGTGACTAAAGCCGCCAACATCGCCTGGGCGGCCTCGGAGACAGGCAAGACAGCGCAACAAATCTGGCCAAAGTTGGACTGGATGCGCACCAGAAGTCTGCTAAACCTCAAAAGGGGCGCGCTCAGGGCTGTTGTTGGGGTAATCACTGGGCACTGCATCCTCGGTGGCCACGCAAGAAGGCTAGGGCTGGGCCATCTAGCCAACGATTTCTGCCGTAGCTGCAGAGACGTAAAAGAGGAATAAACCATTCTACACTTCCTTTGCACCTGTCCTGCTCTTTGCAGGACTCGCAAAAAACACTTAGGTTTTTACTACACCGCCAACCTAGCCGATATATCGAATGTCGACACCAAAGGCCTAATACGCTTCATTAACTGTTCAGGTTGGTTTGAGACCTACTAAGTTGAAGGGGATAACGATCCAGTGGCATCACAATGGACCTATTTTGGCCTACGTGTGCTCTCGTAAGGGCCGCCACATCTACCTACCTACCTACGTTGCCGAATATACTTATTACTTATAAGACAACAATATAACAATTCTTATTGGGAATAACTATTATAAAACAATATTTTTAGAAATGCCTTAAATTAGGGCAATTTTTTTATTCCCAAAAATATGGATAATAATTATTTTAGGTCTCTGTTCCAAAAGCTGCTTCGGCAATGCTTATCAAACCTCGAAAATGTTTTATAGAAACAAGTCTTTTGAAGAAATTGTTGTCACGTTATGGACTCTTAGTAGTAGTAGTAGCAGTGATGTTAACTGTAGGGAAAATTCCCTACATGTAGGGAATTTTAGCGAAAATTGTGTGCGTAGGGAAAAAAAGGACAGATTATTTAAAAATGCACTAAATGTAGGGAATTTTCAAACAACCCTGGTTATGGAAAATTTTGAAGTCAAATTAGTCAAACTAAAAATTTTAACGATCAAATGTTGTTTCCCAATTTGTCAAAGTTGGCCAAATATGTTTCGGCACTACCACATTCTAATGCAGACTCTGAAAGAATATTTTCGAACAAAAAAGGAACACATCAAGCCATGACAATTTGACTTCAATTTGTATAATTCCCTCTTACTTACAAGACGAAGATATCACCTGTGTAAATTTTCAATGTAAAGAACAACACTTTAAGAAAATGGCATACACTGAGTTGTATGACCATAAATAGTCTTAGTGTAATTTTTGTACTGATTTTTTTAATGTGATGAAAAGGTATCTCAGTGCAAAGCACAATTTTTTTATGTTATTATGTTTCCATGTTTTAAAGCGTATCTCAGTACAAAGCACAACTTTGTTTTGTTGTTTTCGTGTTGGAAATGAATTAAAAGAAGAATTAATAAATGTTATGATTTTTACTTTTGACACTTTTATTCACAAAAAATTAAAAAAAACCTTAAATATTACAAAATACTTGGAAAATAAGTGTAAGGGGTTTCGTAGGGAAAATTGCTGGACAGCGTAGGGAAAAGTAGGGATTTTTTTCAAGTCGCGTAGGGATTTTGCCAAAAAAAAATTAACATCACTGAGTAGTAGTAGTGCTGAAACAACTTATAAGCCCTATTGACTATAATAAATATTTTGGTGGTTACTTCTGAACTTTTAGTTTAATAAAAACTGCTAAATAAAAGTAATCTCAGAGTTGACTTAACAATACAAAATGCACAACTCGAATTTAGCCGTTTAGTTGATTTAAATTGTATCTCTGGAAGGACACAGACGCTCAGACTATTTCAAGATATTTACTATGTTTTTGTTAAAAACATAAACAGAAAACAGTTTTAGAAAACTTCCAAAGTTTTTCTTAAATTCTTTAATATTCATCCATACAGATTAAGCGGTTTGCAACAGTTGACACTTTGAAAATTTAGCTTAAAGATACATTTCGATTTATTCATGGAATTAAAATTGCGACGAGTGGCTTTTGCTTGTTGCTCTTAAAATCACCAGGCACTAATTTTCCTACTAGTAATTTTTTCACTGTCGTACACATTTATTGTAGCACACTTTTAGGGTAATGAAATTAGCATGCGGTGTGTGTACAAGCTTAATTGAACGAAAAACATTTTCCTACTCAAAACCACACACAATGCACTGAACACGCTACATTTGGTAATTTCTGACATTCACATGATTTGCAAAATTTCCTATTCACTAATTTTTTTGTTTTAAGATATTATTACGACATGTGTAACGATTGGATTCACAATGCATCGAAGCTATCGAAAGAGCTCAGTTAAATTTCGGGATGAGCTCGAGTTCCGAACCACACCGCACAGCTTGCGTGCGCATCTCATATTGTCAACGGTCCGCCACGCATGGCTTATCCCGAATCAATCGAATTAGTGGGCGGACTGCGGAATGCGTCGCAGCGTCGATGTGCGCTTGTAGTAGTGAGCGGCTGGCCTGCGCCGTGCTCTTTTCCAGCACGCACACCAGGTCGTCTACTCACCACACTTAGAGTGCGCTGCCGCAGTTCACCACGCCGACGGCTGTCGTTGGTTATTAGGCGAGCCATGATTTTGCCAGCCTTCAGTTGTCTCGAACCCTAACAGGTGTTAAAAACGTGTCTGAAGTGCACCTCAGCTTGACGCTCCGAATCGGTAATAAACTGCACTTTGTGCCTCAATTCTCCAGTTGCAAGCGCTCGCCGCACACTGAGAACACATTCGGATATTTCTCGAATAAGGACCGTGTTGCAAAAATTCAGTTTTCGCCCAACTGAACTAACTAACAAACTAAACTAAGCAAAAAGGGTGATTGATCGAAATTAAAACGACACTCGTCGTGGAAAAGTTTCGTGGTGAATTGACCGTCGTCAGCAGAAATTTCAACGCCTCCCCACTTGTGTTTCATATTTCGCAGAAAATTTTCAGCTGCCTGTGCACAGTTTGTGGATTACATTGCAACGACACCGCAGGATATTCCTTGCCGCTCGCCAAGAAAACATCGCCCAAGGTGAGCCTCAACAATTGCAAAATTCATGACAATTCGCGGATTTCCAGTGCGTTTTTATATAACTGAGTAAGCGGTCTTGGTCAGTAGCTTCCTACGTGCATTGCCAGCCGATATTCACTTCGAGACAGTTATTGCTGGCTTCGCAAGCAATGTTGTTTTTGTTGTTGTTAACCTCAGTTGAGTGTGTAGCGGCGTACTCACGTTCGAGATAGCGAAAGAAGGGGTCTTAGATTTCGTCAGCCCACAGTGCAATCGCCGACCAGGTAGAGTGTACTCGTTCCCTCCTCCGTCCACCAAGTCCGATTGGCAGCACTCGAATCGTTTCTACCGTGTTTACTAGCGACCACTTGGCCCGCCGTCACTGCTGACTGCTCGATGCGCTGTTTCGCTCCGATCTGCTGCGCGTCACTCCTGTCGACTCGCTCGCGCAATCGTAGTTACACTCGCTCACATCGTTTTGGCCAGCCGCCCTCAATCTCACCACAATTGGCAGTGAGCAGATGTGGTGGCTGCCCGAACGTAGGTAGCGCCGCGATAAATCTCAACTTAAGTCGCAATACCCTAATAAATCCCAACCGAACGTATGTATGTAGCTCACTGAACTCATTTATGAAACTGCAACAGATTTCAATTATTTCGTACGTAGGACCTAATTGCATTGATTGTGGCCCCACGCCAAGCGGCCTCAAGGGCTTTTATCCCCTTCCTGGCCAGTTGGATTCTTGGTCACGTTAACTACTCGAGACAAATTCTTTGATAGCTAAATGGGCGCTACGTGGAATTTGGCGGTAAGACGGGCTACGAACGATTACTGCACGAAGTGAGTACTGAGTAATAGTTGCATGGCCGGAAGAGGTTTGTGTGTAAAGTCCACTACTGACTGCAACTTATTGCAGTCCGAGTGTGAATGTGCACATCACGTGTTTTCAAGTAGGGAGTGGGTCAATGCCTTGTTGGAAAACCTAATCAAATCAGGCATCAAATTCAAGAGTGCCATTCCATGTCTATCAATCACGTAATTTTTATCAGCTACAATTTATTTTCGGTCTGAATGTTTTCAATCAAATTGCAAGTAATGTGATAGAACATTGAGCAACACTTGAATGGAATGTAATACTGACAAAAAAAGAACTAAAGAAAAAGTGTTTTCACAAATGCAGCCACTCGTAACTTAACCGTTGACAACGAGCCTCAAAGTTAAAGCTTAAATGGCTGGTCTGTTCTAAACAAGAGTTGAGAAATAAAGTCAGTGTAATCAATTTGACTTCAACTTGCAAACAAATGATTATGAAAAAGATCATATGAACATGTTTGAAATGGAGCTCCTACGTACTTATTTACGTAAATTACCACATCTGAAAACTTTCCGATCGAACCGTTTGGATCTCAGATATCGGAACCGTATTACGATACCGCACGACAAGTACGGAAGATGTCGATGACAGTTGTTCTATGTACGTTCTGACAGTTTTGTTGGCTGGGGCGCCGTGTAATCAAGTTTTGTACTTAAAACATTAATATTTTATTGACTTTGAGTCCGAGTCTGAGAAAAATGCCATGGCATGACTGGTTTACACCTCATTATACCTACATATTAACATACATATGTACATACGACCAGCTGGAGTTGTTCTGTAGACTCTCATGAGTATGAATATGGATTTGTGCGCAAACAACAAAAGGCAGCCATGTATTGGAATGTTTTTAAAACATCCTATGCCACAAAAGTGAAGTGGAAAGGTTAACGGTTTCTTATCTGCAAACAACACATAAATTCAAAAATAATGCGGCGCAACAACTCGACTATCGACCCACAAGTAAACATGAGATATTTTACTTTTTTACAGCAACTATTGAACAGAACAGAAATGACTCGAAAATAAATATAAATCGAAGAGACAGAGACAGAGCGTAAAAAGAAATACCACGCATAGAGAAAAATGAGTAGAAGCGAGCAACAAAGGCCAGTCAGTTGAACTGGAACTGCAAAATGACGAAGAGATGCCGAAAACATGCAAACTGTTTTGTTTTTGTTCGCTGCTCAAACACACACACACAGTCGCAGCCAGACAACTGCTGCAACTCTCAGCCGAACGGCAGACAGATATTTGCCTTTAGGCCTACGAAATTCAGCAGCTTGCACACGTCGACTCGGCCGAGGTAACGGCGCACGGTTCGACAACTGCGCGCCGCTGCAATCAGCCACTGCCAGTGTCATCGCAGCGCCAGCCATCAGTCGCGCCACCGACAAAGCATTCAGCCGATACTCTGCAGCAGCCCACACGAAAGTACAATATTTCCAAAAGATAATAAAAGTGGTGCGCATGCGCAGCTGTGTGTGTGTGTGTGTGTACGTTTGTGCGTGTTGGTTGTCATACCCAATGATTCTTCTTATAAACGCAAAAACAACAAGTCGACACACTGCAACACCACGTCGATATTGGAGGTGAACCCGAGATGCACAAAACCGGTACCTATCGGCTGCATTCTGTAAATGACAACAACAACGAATTGGCAGAAAAGAGTCACCTTCACGTTTTCACCACAGCCGATCCGAAAAAACCTAACTTAAATAAGTATAGTTACTTATGTTGCATATGTATGGAAAATATGAACGGAAAGCAACACAAACTGCGCGGAGACGAACAGCTGGAAAAATTCGAAAATGAAAATAAACGAGATCGAGAGGTACCGACCAGTTTCGAGCTGCTGGCTCGCCGCTTGAATTCTGCAGCTTCGGCTTCTCAATAACAATAAAGTAAACACAACGAGCTGACATCGGAGTCGAGATAAATATATACATACATACATATACAAATAGTTTTTTTAGTTACTGTGGTGGATACACGCACACGCACGCACACACAGCCATCAATATTTTGTCACAAATATTGCAGTTGTGTGGTTTTGTGATGTTTTATTTTTGTTGGCGCTGCTGGTGTAGTGATCATTGTTGCTCGAATGGCAGTTTCATTAAATTATCATAAAAGTCAACTGACTGGTTCAGCGCTCACATGTCCAGCCAGCAACAACTCTGGCCCCTTGACGCAACCAACACACGGGTCTAAGCCAATTTTTATGCCGCACAGCTCTGACTTAACCACACAACACTAAAGCGTGCATACACATATGTACATACGTACATACATACAAACCTTTCTGTTTGTACAACTCGGCTGAAAATATTTGTTATGTCAACGAAGCTTTAATATTTCGCTTTTTCAATCAGTCAATTCTCATTGGCCACTTGACTACATTTTAGAGAACTCAAGCTTAAAAAGTGTTTGCAGCCTTCAGTCTTGCTAAAATGTTAATATTCAATTTATCGCTATTTGTTAATGAAAATCCAATTAAATGACATTCAACTCTTAGTCGTCATTGATCAAATATGTATATAAGCAGGCAATTTAATTTTAATTGCTTAGACATTTTCCAGTATTGACTGACTCGAAGTAGTGTTAAAACGTCTTGAGACCCCACATATTCTGTCAATAGAGTTTGCTATTATTTGTCGCTCTTCACTCGAAGATAATATTTACTTTCAACGCCGGACTTTAAGCTGGCTCACCAACCAAATGAAGAATGCCGCTGGGTCAAATTACACAAAACGTCTTCATGTTTTATACAATAATGTTATTTATGCTTCCATCAGTCATAATTTGACTGCTACAAACTGCGTACTACTGGTATTGGTATTTATAAATCACGTCAAAGCATGATCTAACATTGCTCAACAGCGCCACGCCAAACATAGCCACGAGTACTCAAGCGTATTGATTGCGCCAAACTGTTGAATATTTAGAAATTTCCAACAACAAATTATAACAATGAATACAAAAATCATGAGCCATTTTCAGTCCAATGAGCATCTTGTTATTCAACATTTTTGGCGCTCACAAGGCCAGCTTCGGGTACATTGAACATTTTGAAGCCAACATTTATGACGCCAGTTGGATTCAGTTGCGAATATTATGCATGACCACTTGCGAGCTATGAAATTCAGCACACATACTTAGTTTCAAAATTGTTGTGCGCTACACATTTGTTGGCATTTATTAATATATGGTATATAAATATTGTCTTACATGAATCATATAAACGAGTAAGTGTCACTAGAAACCTTCTCTTCAGCACATAATTTGCTCCTGCAGCTTACACGACACGGAGTACTTTTCGGCGTTATCTCATTTAGTTGCTTATCTTATCGGCACTTATCTTTAAATGAAGAATCATGAACTGGATACGCTTACATACGCACACTACATACTACATGTAATGTAAGTATGCATTCCTGTAAGAGATAGGATTTTAGAGGTTCGCCCAATTTCTCCGAGAAATACTCGATAACTTTCATGCTTCTTTTCAATTGAAAAACCAAAATGTTGCCCACTTTGTTCACGTTCACTATAAGCTAGAAACAATTTGGCATCGAGCAATTTATTATTAATATAAAAAAAACAAAAATGGTGGCTGGTTAAACAACAAACAACTGTGCACTTGTTATGTTTGCCCGATGAGCTGCTAATCTTTAAAATCTCTGGACGCTTGATTTGGTACAAACAATTTGGTCAAACAATTGGTCAACATTATACATTTACATACAATTTTGACTCTTAGACTCTTTTCGCCCAATGCTTTGATTACTTATTAGCAAACATAAAAAGCCACTTATGGCAGCGCGGCCAGTAAGCGTTCAACTATGATGTCATTGGTGAGCCACGACACCGGCAATTCGTTGCCGTTTTCGGCCAAAAAGCCCAAGCTTGTGCCCGGCAACTCGCACCAGTTTTGGCCGACCGCACTTGGTGCAATCGTTCAAAATCGAACCAACAGTTCGCTTCGAAGCAGGTAACATGTAAATCAGTTTCGCGGAAATTGCACGAAATTTCAACTCACAACGAATGCGAATGAACTTATAAATAGACACACTTATTAACTGCTGATGTAATCGAGAAAATTTGCAAAACGTTAATGGACTTTTCAAGTTTTCTTATGGCGATCTTTGATTAAAATTCAAGCGCGATTTTACGCAGTATCAGACACGTGTCGAAATGCATTACAGCGTTGACGCTGGAGATTCCAGCTCGCAATCACGAAGTGATTATTGGCGGAATTAGTGGCTCTGATCAGTGGAATATGAATGTCGCAAACTTATAGCTAAACATTTAAGGATGCCGCAATGCCCACAGTTCGCATCTGTGGAGCGTCTCTCTGTAACCTCCGTTCGAGTTAATTTGCAAGTAATGAAAGCGATTGCGCCTAAGTGCAGTTAATGTGTTTGTAATTAATAAGATTCTCGGTTGCTGCACATTTTTATTGGCGCTGCCTAATTGAGCGTTAAGCTGATTAAAGCCCATATACGATCAGTTTAGATCACTGTGCAATGCAGTAATTACACTTTCCCCGCCGCCATTTAATAATAATAAAGCATTTACCTTAACCTTGGCGTGATAAATCATGCTTGACTTATTAGGCGCGAATATTACCGTGGAGCCATAGACGGTGCTTGTGTGTGGCCAATTCGAAGTCTGTCTCTGCAGAATGATGCAATTTATGGGAAATGAAAAATAACGAATGACGACAATAAAATGCAAATGTCAAGGTTCGGTTTCTAGGTAAAATACTGAGATGTATACATACATATATGTATTTAAAGTTGCTGACACTTGTGTGCCTTTCGATACATTTTACTAAGTTTTTAGTATTGATTACTCTGAGGCTCAGTCTACATTCAAAGTGATCATGAGTTAGCTGCCATTTGTTGGCGTAGATCGATTTCAGTTGACCCAAGGATTTTTATTGCTTTCAAAATTGTTGATATCTAATTACAGTGAATTTGAAATTTCTCAAATATTGTTTACAAAAATGTGAATGTCTTCCAGAAGTCATCTTAACTGATTATTGTTGCATGCTGCATGCGTAAAATCGATTAATTGCCGCTGAGCAACGCGTGCGTGTAAGCACGCGCACACTTCCTTTGTCAGAAACTCTGCGAAATGGTGTCGGCGAGTGAATCATAACTACGTAGTTTTTTTCTGAAATACAAAAAATACTCCTCTCCTCGTGTTATATGAGCCGTTCACAAGTCCAATTCATTCAAATTGAGTGTCACTTGCAGCACTTTTTTCAAGTGCTGTAAATTTGAAATATTTATATTCATATGGAACAAAGTTGACTCGCAACTAACTGGAATTTATGAAAAAAGTGCCGCATTTCGCATTTCTGACAGTCACATGCCAACTCGCACGACTTCACCTTACACCGCTCGGACCTATTCGATTCGTGTATTTGGCGTGTGCAGCTATTTTATAATGACCGTCGAAGTGCTCACTGTGCCCACTTTCCCTTTCTCTAAATACTTCCTCCATTTGTCGCGGCGCCGTCAATTGAACATTTTATTGTCACACTTAACGAATCTCTACACCTAAATAATGACTCGTAAAACGTTCCAAAAAACACACCAAGCAAAGCAATGCAAAGAAAACAAAGGTGCAACTACGAGTACACGTGTGTGCCTGCAGTCACACACACACACACGCGCACAGACACACATTTAGAGCGATGCCAAATGTCAGCCATTATTCGCCGCACGCTGCACAATTGACAGTTTTGACTTTGTCCCGGTCACGAGCAGCCAGTTCGCGCTCCGCTTTACCTGAGTCTCGGAGATTTTTCCCAACTGCACCGCAAACTCACCACAAGCTTAGCTCAGTAAAGTTTCACCACCGCATAAGCTTGTGTTGTTTTTGTGGTTGGTTATTGTAAAAAGATAAACTTTACGATGCAATGCGAGGGGAATAAGTCGAACGTACGGACTGACGTCAAGGCGCCGTTGTCGCCGCTGTTGGCCGCAATGGGTGTCGACGGGGTGCAGCCGGCGTACGTTGGGCTCGCGGTGCTGGCGTTAACACGACGGCAGACGTACCTATTCAGACAGACAAACTATGTACGTACGTGGGCTCTTTATTGTTGAATTGCATTGCGGACTTTTTGCATAAATTGGGTGCACGTCTAAAATTTTCGCGGTGGTAATCTTTTATCGATTCGCCATAAGTAGTTAATTTGCATACAAACAACAAAGTTGTTGGTCGAAAACAGTGCAATAAGAACTGGCTACACTTGACCGGCTTTTTTTAATTGTATGCACAAATAATTTACAATTTACATTATTCATACCAAATAATGAAAAATCCCCACAAATTAAATTAAAATGGTGCAAAATCCGAGTAAATGGTATGGGAAATGATTTTAGCTTAATCCGAAAACCCAAGCCTGAACCTCAGAACATTGCGAAAACAAAATAATCGACATTAAATACAAATTATTAAAAAAAAATGCAGGTGTAAGGTGTGTAAAATCAAAGAGAAAAACTGTAAAAATTGTCCATATCTCGGAACTCGAAACAGTTCAGAGTTCCTAACTATCGACAATAACTTACTGTACTCGCATAATTGGCCATAACAGCCCGTCACCTGTCGCAAAACCTTTTTACTTGACAATGTGTTATTACTCAGCAAGAATTGCTGACAAAAACGGAAAAAGATTGGACGAAATATTTTAGTAACATCGAACGACTTCTGGGCTTTTGGGAATTACCCAGCCTATATAAAGAGTGCGACTGCGACGCTTTCAACAATGCATTGATATTTTTATAAAACGCATGCAAGAGTCTTCAAGTTATGAGAACACTTTCCAGCTTCATTGTTTCTACACGAGGATTATATTTAAATGTTTATTGATTGGCAGTTCTTGCTGCATTTGAAGAATTTCTCCACACATACATATTTCCACAATTATAATCAAACATTTTTGTGGGAGGAGTGCGACCCTCACCTGAAAATTCACTTTCAACATACGTTTTTGAAAAAAATAAAATGTCCCACAGGACTTGACTCCACATATGACTAGCGGAGCTAAATAAATGACTTCGCCATGATTGACGCTGCATTGAGTTGAATCGAGATGAATCCAATCTTGCAGCCGCAACTGTCAGCCGAGGTATTCCATTTGCATGTGCAAAGCCCGCAAAAATTAACAGTTTGTGTTAATTTTAATTGAGTAAAAAAATCTACTCAACTGTATAGCACATTAAAAATGTTTTTTGCCTGTGTGTGAGGATGTACGTCAACGTCAGTGAAGGCTGACTTTAAAATGACAATGACTGTATTCGAAACAAGCAAAACAAACAAACCAGTCGCAAGAATCAAACAAATTTAGACTTTGTACAGGAAATAATGCATAAATTACCAAAAGAGCTAAAAAAAACTAACAACAAATGAACAACCGACACGACAAAACGCCCAATGAAAGCGCCAGAAAACCGACATGCGGCGGTAACTGGCAGACGCCCTCCCTCAGCCGTTCAACTATACTCCTGTACATACATACATATGTATATGTGTATAGCATATGTTTGTGTTTATGCACGCACGATTTTAGTGTTTTTGTTTAGTGCGAATTTCAAAATTATCTCACCTCGAGCCAACTCGAGACAACTTGATATGAAAATTCATTAGTGAGACAATGCCGGCAGTGCCGACAAAGCCGAATGCTAATACGAAACGCATTAGACGTTCGAACTAAGCTGCGAGTGTTTGTCAGCTGCAGCGACGGAGAACACCTTCGGCGCATTTCAATGAAGAAAGATTTTCTTTGTTTCCTAGCTGCTGGAAATTGCACAACTTGCGCCAATTGCACACGTTGCGGGTTTATCGTTCAAAAAACGGTAAGCAACAGACGGACAACGACTTCTATCGTTTCCCCAACAAAGAAACGTGCATTAAAGTTGTGACATTATAAGCGCTTGTCACCCAGTCAGTCAACGCCTTTGTCACTGCTAAAATACAATTTGAGCCTTTAGCGGTTGATTTGGACACACTTGGAGAGCACTTGACAATTGTTTTGTATACGTGCGCCATGACAATTCAAGAAACTTTTTTTTTAATGTACGGGCATTTGATTTATTTGTTTGTCTGTTGAGGAATTCATTGCAGACACGATAAAATATTTGGGCGTAAAATAAGCCTCAAAGCATCAAAGGAAACTAATGCATCACACTGGTTAGTCTCACCGGACCGATGTATCTTTTGTCTGTCTGTCTATCTCGCTGTCTGGCCAAATTGTATAGCGTTCTCATC
Source organism: Melieria omissa (assembly GCA_963971225.1). NCBI lineage: Eukaryota > Metazoa > Arthropoda > Insecta > Diptera > Ulidiidae > Melieria > Melieria omissa. The sequence continues at coordinate 4,152,012 of OZ020269.1, read as the reverse complement.
AGTCTCAAGTTGGCCATTTGGGCTGTTCCAGATGTTTCGTTGCTGTATTTATAAGCCCATAGTCCGGTCTTGTAGACCAGACATTCTGTAAGTGGTAACCACCGAGGTTGCCTGAGCTTTCGTGATCTGTCCATGGGCGCTGGTCCTTACTAGGTGCTTCGCTTTTGGGTTCATTTGGACTTTTTATTTTGTTCATTGTCTGCTTATTTTTTTCATAGTCTGCTTATTGTTGTCAATATATTTTTCTTTGAGCAAATAACGAAAATCTGTCTTTCAGCGTTAATTTAACACATCTTCAAGTTTGAATGGTTGTCTGAGTTTTCTTATCGGTGCAAAAGTCATTGGTGTTTCGTATTATTTACAACTGCTGGCCAATTGTTGGCAACAGTTGCATTTCGCGTACAAAAATTGTTCACCACAGAGTGTATTTTGGCACGTAGTGCCCTCGTCTGGAAGAGGACTTAACCGTTCTAGTTGGTTATTTTTTATTTTTGTGCATTAACTGTTTGTATCTCCAATTGCGACGAGTGACGCTCTGCTTACGTGTGCGCGAGAAAGTTTAATTAAATTTACAACTTTATATTTATTGTGCGACCAATTTTCGACTGTCTGCGTGTGCGTGTGCAATGATTGGCTTTGGTTGCTGTTGCTGTGCGGTGCGTTGCTCATTGAATTGAAATGGCGACATTAAAATGGACGTCAGTTTTTTAAAAGTTTATGATAGCAGTTAATTAGTTTTGCGTGCAAAATGGTGTGGGATGCAAACGTGTGTGGTCTCGAATAGATGAAAAGGGGCGTGGATTTATGACTAGTGCTTTTCCTTGAGTTTTCCGTGACATTTGTCGCTACTGTCCCAGCAATGATATATGCACATTTAGTTAATATTTTCCAGGTCCGCAACAAAATAGTGGATTTAAGGAATACGATGAACAACATGGAATCTCCTTTAGGCTGACTTTAAGATAAGAAATGAATATAGAAATAGTAGTTGATATATTTGATAAAAATTCTGGCAAAAACTTTGACCAATCAGTTGCACCCAACACTATGCGGGCATGTAATATGAATTACAAAAAAATCTCTTACTTAAGTTTCTGAACCACAACAATGCCTCGCTTTAATAAGAATTAATCCTGCGCGGTGGCTCCACAAAAGAGTTCTTTGATCGTATTGCACACATCATGTAATGATTAAAAACTTGAGGTTGTCATGCATTGTATATGTATTATTATATATTGTTAATATATGCTGTTTGTATGTAACGATGTAACAACCTTTTGATTGTTTTCATGTCAATATTTCAAATGTGTTATGTCCTGTAAATTTGCGTTTTAATTGCATTATACTTACTGCTTTTTATAATTTATATTCTTAAGAAATTTTTAACGAGCCATTTTTATTGCGCATTTCACTTAAATAGAGACTTAGTGGCTTCAAAATCACAGAGGTGAAATTTCGTACCTTGGCTTACCCAGAATTTCGCATGCTTCGTTTGCTACTATACGAATTCGAAATATAGAATGGAATGAAAAAACGCGACATCAACTCACAACACTTCCCCACTCTTCACTTTTCGACAGTGGACAGCACATATCAATCCAAAGTCAGACGTGACACACACGATGAGAATATCTCGAATTCAATTTGGTTTGTGTTCACGTTATCAGCAGCTTGTCTGCCCGCAAATTCACCAGCCCCAATTTCGTAGATTAAAATAATCAGACTCGCCGTTAGACAGTCCGAGAGCACTCAGGTACTTTCGAAACGGGCTGGAACGCCAGCTGCTCGAGGTGCTGTCATAAGTGGCTTGAGTAATGTCAGTTGAATGGAATTCGGTCCCGGGCTGCGCTGCACATCGCTTAGCTCGGACTCGATTTGCTTCTGGTACAACGAGAACGAGCGGCGAAATTGTTTATTGCGTTTACAGCGAAACAACAAGCCGCCGTTATGGGTGAGTATTTGTTGTTGGGCTTGTGTTTGTATTTGTAGTGACATATCTGGCGTTTTATCAGCAACGTGCTGGGCGCCGGCAAACGTGAAAACAAATATTCAGCTGAAATGTTAAGCCTTATTAATCGCATTTCGGGGAGCATTTGACGATAACGAGGCAGTCGGTCTATCACCGAACTGACAATAACAAAAAGTGCAGCGGTGCGACGACTACGAAGTGCACGGCAGACGTTTGGCAGTAAGAAAAGTGCAGCGGGACTAAATAATGTATACTCAATGCATATTTTCACCCAGAAATCTGAGCTTATAATGTAAACGCACTGGAAGTTAGTAGAGAAAAAGTTCTTCCAGGCGCCTCTGCTATGCGCGCGGCACCTCCAGTTGATTTGGCAGTTGATATATGTATGATATTGAATTAATGAAAACATTCACACCGACTCAACGAAAACTGTCATTTGACCACGATTCAAATTTCCGCTGTGTCGTGTGCAAGCGTAGCCATCGAAAAATTGATTTGCCGACATTTTAAGTGAAACCCTTTCCTACGCCGCTCGTTCCACTCAACTAACCGCAATTAAACACAAATACTTACGCACAAAATGGCAGCTGTCGTTAGACTACATTTTTCAGGGCCGTCAACACACACTCATGTTTGCATAGCCGGCCTACCTGCATATCTATGTTTGTATGTAGAGGTGTCTGGGCAAAATATTTTGCGCAACTGCGCTGCGCTTAAATATCCACATTGCAGTTGTTGCATTTTTTCCAATTTTTCTTCAACTTAGCACGAATAAAGTTGAGGTTACTTTCTTGACGAAGTAAAGTGGCTGCAAAAAATTTGAATTGAAGTTCTGCTGCAGGTAGCTGTTCAACACCCCGGAAACTCAAGTAATTGCCGCACTTGTGGAATTTCGAGGTGGTTGCTGCATTATTTTGCGACGGCTGCCTGCCAGCCAGCCGTCACTCACTCGGTCCGGCGCACTCTCGCTGCGTTCGGCTGAGACAAGTTTTGTTAGGCTGCGAGCCGCCCAGGTGTTTTGGTGCAATTTGTATGCTACTTTTTATGTTCTCTGGCAGATTTCACAGTGTGGAAACTGCGCATGTGTGGGGACATAAAAAAGACGTATTGGTTGCGCACTTGTGGAACATATGTTGAAATTTTTTTGCAAGACGAAAAATGGGACAGTTGCTGTACTTTCCGCTTGTCGCACAATTCGGCAAGCAGGTGTCGCAGTCAATGCGCGAAAATTAATGAAGTTCTGTCCTGTGCATTGACTTGTTATATATTTATTTATATACAAAAAAACCTGATTGATCAACAGTAGGAAGATATTATATATTCCTACATCTGATAGGCCCAATTGGGCATGTTTATAAATAGATTCAGATATTATTATTACCATAGAAATAAAGATAAAGACCAGCATCACGATTGTATGTTAATGAGAAGTCGACTGTTACTGATGTCTGTACCCAGACAGCTGTGGAGCAAAGCGTTTTCAAGAAAAATGTGTTTTTAATGCAACGTGATCGCATAACATCTTATGGAATAAATTCTGAGAAAGTCGATTGTGCCGCACAATAACTTCCTTATACGCTTTTGCTGTTGCTGGAAACGCCCAAATTTGGCAGCTAGCCAGCAGCCACCTACACGCGCGGATGTGGTTGTTGCTGTTGCTGCCGTGCTGAGGCAGCAAACACTTATTGACGCTTATTGCTGGCTGTACTGGGTGCACTTCCTGCTTGCACGTCAGCGCTTGAAGCCGATTAAGGAGACGAAGAAGAGCTTGTGAAGCAGCTGTCTCCATTGCCTTGGATCATTCTGTCATGAACACGAACTGAACACTCACCGACAAACGCTAAATTAATCGTTTGTGGGGCCGAAAATGGCCATCGGAACGAAATCGATACCGTTAGAGTTAACTTTGTAATTTGGGAAATTTCCTCGAGATTCTTTAGATATCTAAAAACAATGTTTTCTTCACTAAGCTCCAATCCAATTAGTCGCTCGATTCGTCACTAACATTTCGTTGCCTGAGAATTGTCGTATGTGCTATTAAATTCAATGGAACATACGACATTCGTTTTCTCAGGCGACGATTTGTATTTGCAGACTATGTCTATCCAGTTGCGTTCAGGAGTGGAAGAAGTGTTTAAACGTTTTTATATGAATATTTTTTTACATCGTAGACTTGTTTGTTTTGGGCGCCACACATCCAAAGTCTCGATAATCCATTGTCAAGGAAAGTTTATGTGAGGCGCACCGAAATGTGTCATGGCTCATCTGGTGTCGTGTGCGACAGCATACGGCCCGACATTGCGGCTTATGCTGCGTTTCGCTAATTTAGCGGTCATTAGTCTTTGTGGTTTGAAAATCATCACAACCCGCGGCAAGCGGCAATAACCACAAAGAGCAGCGAATCTCTTACAAATCCAACAGCAAAGCCGTGGTTGACCTTGTTTCACGTGTGTTATACGAGTGAACGAACGCGCGGCAAGCGTACCGAATGTTCCAAGTAAACATTGGTAGCCTTACTTATGATACTTTGTTTTAATAAAAACTCTTAATACCCAAGTAAAATAATAAAAATACGAAATGAGAAAACCATCGCACACACCACACCACACCACACCTTCTTCCTATGTGGCTGACTAGTTTTGGGCTAAACTCGTACAGCGAGTCGTGCGGCGCTGTGTGCGAGTGCGACAGTCACTGTGCACAGCATTTCATTAGTGTGACATATTCGTACAAAAGTGAAAATGATCTCAGCCGCGAGGCGCAAGCAAGCGCACTTCGCCTGACCCAAGTCGACGGCGCCCGCATCTCTCGGCGACCACCAGACGTTGGGCACATTTTCGAAACTGATGTGCCGGTAATGTCTTTCGAATGCACTGACGCGGCGCGTATTGATCTCAGTGTTGGAGCTGCCGAAGCCGTTGGGCCACGCAGCCCACTCGAGTGGACACACGCAGCGTGTGAGCGGCTTTGGCTTCAGCTGTGTTTTTAGTGTAAGCAAAACTGGTTATTCTTAGTTCCCAGTTTGGTGCTTAGAAATGCAGAATCTAACTCTCTTTGAAATACCATAATCAAATCTGACTGTTCAAGTGATCTTGCAACGTGTCGAACTTCGACGCATTTTCGGAATATCAGCGAAAATTTACATTACTGCAAAAATCTGTTTAAACAAATTCCTTACAATTTTTTATCTTTTATACATACGTAGGCTTTATTCTCCAATTTCGGGTTTTCACTTTATAAATATGTGTCGCGACTTTTTCCAGCGAATGCGGAATTTTCTCGTTTACTCAAATTTGTGCTTATTTACTCGAAAGCTCGTTTTCAATATTCATAAACAGCATTGCGGTAGAGAATTTCAAGCTCATGATTATAGCCGATTGCACAAGTTTTTTTCTTTATGATAATTTTTATTTTCCGGCTACTAGACATCAATTAGTGTATGTATTGAACAATTGAACGGCCTTTGTCTATTCTTTCTTGCATTCTATTCTTTCCTTTCTTTCTTTGCATGGCTATTCTTTCCGTTGCAGTTTTGCAATTGCTTTAGTATTGGCTAATTTTTGAATTTTGTATTTTCCAGGAATAGACCAGAATAATTGTTGTATACTTACATTTAGTTGTTTTGTTAGCATATAAGCTATTAACATATGCAATTTCTGCATTAGTAGGAGCCTGAAAATTAAAGTTATTGATGAATATAAAACGTTTATAAAGTAGATTCGGTAAATGAGCAAAAATAATCCATGCAATGGCCGACCAAACTACGAAAGACAATTGAAAATTGTTTAAACAAATTATTATTAGTTTTTTCCATTTGATAGGTAAAAACTTTAGCTGAATGGCTTCTATCTGTCTCTGAAAGGTGTTAGTGTCAATTTAATTTGTCCAATTAACACTTCAGACTCAAAATGCATAAATTCAGCGATTCAGCGACGTGCTTTTCTGTAAGTGTAATCTGGCGGTCTGTGATTATTTCTCTAATTTACATCTGCGGGTGCCCGCCGCTTCAATGAGACATTGAATTCAGTTAGCACCTACGCAAATTGAGCGTCACACTCGAAGTGAATTTATTTATTCAATAAACGTGACAGTGTCTACGCTTTCCACTCGGAACGAAGCGTATGGGGTCAGTCAACAAGCGGGTTGGTTCTCAAATTCAATGCTCTTGTGTTTTCTGAACTTTTTCATGACAACCTACAGAACTGTAGGTGATGTAAGACAGACAGACATACAGAAATACTAATGAGTTTAGAAAAGCATTTCTGGGTTAATCTGTTAAACCTTGTATCGAATAATCAAAGAGCAATCCATACAATATCGATCAGTTGTGCTGTCTTTAGTCTTACTGCAATGGGTAGAGTAGTCATAAAGCGAGTCGCCTCTCTTTAAATTTCGTCATTAATTTTAGAGTTTTGACGCAACTAACTAACTGATTCATTGAAAGTGTATCACTTTCACTGCCCCTGTGGCACCCTGTACATGGCTGCTGCTGCAACCGCGGCATGCACTACTCGGACAACAGTCGTGTCCGTCAACCTGTGGATGGGACACCAAAAGCTGCTGCGCAATTCGCAATGCCGCCCATTTTCCACGTTCCAGCGCCCGCACTACAAATACCTATATATATACATATATATTTATCAACTCTATAAATCGCGTGCATTGTCAGTTGCAGGAAGAGCAGATGAAGCAAATCGAAATGATTTCATGCGATATATTTCTAGTATGTAGTAGAAAACGAACAAAACATTTACTTAAAAAATTTTGCGCATTATTGCTGCTGTTTGCGTTGGGTTTGGTGACATTGTCACTGCTTTCAGTACGTTGATGTTTTTATTACTGTGGGCTGTGCTTCGATTGAAGCTTATTTGCATAATTCGAAAATTTTTCTACAAATATTTGCATTGTACTTTATGTTTGTATGTCCACACGTACACTTTGTACGTGACAACTTACATATAAAAAATTACAATAAGTTATGTCGCAATGAATTGGTGGAAAATATTCGATAATGACTGTTCGACGTCTTTTCTGGTCATTGTTGTCTCTGCAATGACATGATAATTGTGCAGAGCCGATTTGTTGACTTTAAAAGGCATTTTGATACATTTTCAGTTAAAACAGTTTTTCCGTTGCAAAACATTAGAGTCAACTTTCTCATGTGACGTGCTGCGCAAATTCGAAAGATATGTTTGTACATATCTAAACCACTTTCACAAATACCGAGTATTTGTTATTGAATTTGAGGAGTTGAGTGAATTTCACTCAAGAATTGAATGGGAATGAGCGCAATCAGCGTGTTTTCCACACAATTATGAGAGCAACAATGTAATTTTTCACACAATTTTTACAAATAAGATTTCTTTTAGAGTTTGTTCCCACTAAACAAATGCCAATTTTAGTCCCTGAAATAATCAAAGCTATATTTTCACAGATAACAAAAAAGAGTACATTTTGGCTCATCCTCAGCTCATCGCAATGAATTGTACATTTAAGCTACGTTTTGAGAATAAACTATAAGAATAATTATTACTAATATGGCAAAATGTTTTTCGCACAATTTACTTTTCGTTAAACTGAAATCGCATGTTGCTCCTCTGCACACAAATTGCGCAAATTCCATTTAATGGCCCGAAAATGGCCAATTTGCCCGAAGCGCTCAAGCTCGTCTCTTCCCCTTATGAATCCGATCAATGGAGACGCATGATAATTACGCTTTTACCGCTGCTGCAAAATGTCATTTGTCATGTTGCACCCACGATCACCAGCGCTTACAGCAACAACAGCGGCATATGTGATCAGCGTCACCGGCTTCGACACGGTCGTCACTTTTTTCGCTTTATTTTTGCTGTTCTTGTCAACGCTGTCAATTGCATCATCGACGTTTACGCTTTCAAGTTTAAATTATTTCATTTAGGTGTTTATGTTGTTGTATGTACATACATACATACATACATACATAGGTATTGTGTTGCATTGTAAGTGTGGACGCAGTTCAAAAAACCTATGTGGGAGTGCCGTCAGACAGCGGTGCAGATAGAGTCAGTCACTCAATGCGCCGCAGGACGGGACAGACGGCAGTCTATCACAGCGTTTGCAGTTTGTTATTTTCGTCTGTCGGCTGCATATCGGCAACGACGATATGCAAAACAATAAATTACACGGATCGAGCCTTCATTAATGGCAACTCGGGCCGGCGTGTGGCGCACTGCATTCAGCATTTGCCTTAAATATTGTTTACAACTGAGCAACACTTGTGCCAGTGCCAATGCAAGTTGAGGGCAATCAGTTGACTCGATTTGATTTTGGATCGGTGTCTGATACTGACAGAAATCGAATTATATAAATGGGTCCAGCACGACTCACTGCCTGCATGAAGCATTAAACCATAGAAAGAATGATGAATGTCTATTGCTGATCGAATTAATCGAAATCCAACAAAGCATTATTTTCCAATGTCTGCTCTAAGTTGCCATCAACGTTGCTCGTCTCCATGAATATTGGCACAATATCTTTTCAAATAACTCATTGTTTTTATTGCATTGTAAAATGGAAAAAACGAGTTCAAAGCATTCGTGCCCTCCCCATTATCTTATCAACTATGTGTGTATGTGCGATGAGAGCGAAAATACCACAGAAAATTGTGAACCAATTGTTTATTTTTAGATAAGCCACGCAGGCAGTCAGCCATAATTACCAATAATATGCTTGACGAGCTGCTTCTCCGAAGTCCAAACTTAAATAATCGTTAAACGTTTCGACAAAGTGTGAAAAAATACAAATACCACATTGTACTAGCAACAGGTACTTGTGTGTACAAGACCCAAATGATGTCACTCGCAATCGTCCGGTTTCTATTTCTCTCCAATGCCATATTTTCCACAGATTGTTGCTGTCATTACCAATTAGCATTATCTGCAAAGCAGTGTGGAGATGCGCTCAGTAATGGCCCAACTTGCTAATATCTGCATGTAACTTTTCCGCTGAATTGCTAACTTAATGCTCAAACTTTCCTTGGGTTCGGGGATTTCTCAACCGAAAAACCATGAGGCAATGATATTCGGAGTTGAAGCAATGATTATTTTTGTACCTCCCACACCCAAGTTAGATGTTTACACTTGTCAAGCAATTCATACACTATTTTCAGATCGTTGATCTAACTTGTTGTTTTATTTTGGAGTCTTATTTCTTAGTTAGTTGGCGCATTCGAAAAGCAACATTGAAACGAAGCTTCCTCATGGAATCTTATCTTTCCTTGTATTGAAAAGACCTATATTTTGTCTCTTGGCTCAGTTCTTACAACATGAGAAGCCAGCTTGGAGCGTTGCCTTCGGGCCATTAGAATGCACTCAATCAACTTAAACTTGGTTTCGTGGTATCAAGTCTCAAATCGTCATTAATGAATTCAACTTAAGTAGAGCTTTAAATTACCATTTTCCCCCATTCTCAAGCAAAATCAATAGTGGGGCAAGCGATCCTCTACCATCACCAATGCTGCGTGCATAAAACTGATATTTCATGCGTAAAATATCTGAGGCTTTCCATTTTAAGTGCGACTTATTGAAGAAACAACTCCGGACTTAACAAATCAACTTCAACTTATTCAAATTTTATGCAATCAACAAAGGGTCCCAAAACTGTCACTCTCTCCAATGTACAGTGGGAACATTGCACGGTTCCAACGTGGGTTGGGCTTAGTTTCGTTAGTCGCATTAGTCTACAGATATGGACTATAAACACACGTACACACATGCATTGGGCTCATAGGAAGTAGACATAAAACGCATTAAAATTTCGACATAAATGCTGGTTGTGAACACCCACAAAAAATGTTCGTAGAAGTAGCCGTTACACTTCTTCCATCCTCTGGCAAAGTGCAAAAGTGTATGCAGGTTTCTTCTTTTCATAATAACGTGTAAAGTTCTCTTGCTTCCAGTGCAGCTTTTAAGGTAATTTTCTATAAAATTCCAAACTTCTAACGCCACCTATCATCAAATATGCTAAGCACGCGCGAAGATGAGCCGAAATAGATGACAACACATGGCGTCTTCAATACGTTTGTAGCGCCCAGCCCGACAGAAAAATCGTATCTCATGGGGCCAGCGTGCGTGCTAGGCCTTAGTTATTAGTTTGCACAATCAGAAAAAATATTAGCAAACAATTCGGCTGGCTACAAGAGACGCCTACAATAGCAGCAGGCAGCGTGAAACTACAATCAGCGATAAGCACTGAGCATCTGTTCCGTATTTAGTTATTGGAAAGATCGTTGGCGAAACGGGTAAATAAAATGCGGATGGTGTCTCTATTCGCCGGGCGTTGAATAATGAATAACAAAAATACACGGTAAACATTAGATGATACAAACGGCCGAGGTCGGGAAGCAGAAAATAGAGTGGGAACTTGAGTACAAAAGGTTATGGAAAGAATGGGATTAGTGATGGCAGATCACTGGAGACAGCACTCATTTAGCAAGTTATCAATACACTATAAAAAACAAAAGCCGAAGCCTCTAGCGGGTTCGGATTCTCTATGATTAATAGATGTATTTCAAAATGACCTTTGAGCAATCAATAATCCTTGCTTTTACCGTCTTTCGTTGCAGTTCTGTGAGCCCAACCAAGAATGGGTCGCCAGTACGCACTGGTGCTGCTGGTGTTCCTTTCGCTAGGGACATTGCAGTTAGCACTCACCAGCACGCCGAAGCCAATCAGCCTTGCAAACGATGATATCATACAGGAGAATCTGTTGGACTCCGACGAGGATTTGCTGCCACAAGGGCATCTCAGCAGTGGCCTCAAGATCTCTACGCCCAAGGTGAAGGAGCCATCAGTCGCAGCAACTACGAGTAGTGCCAAAGGTCTCCCCACTCCGATAGCCACGTCCACCCACAAGCCCGTCAGCGACGAGAATCTCAAAGATCTGATTGAGGCTTCGAAACACAGTGTCGCTCTGGCGGACGATCCAAGGTAAATGGAAGGCTACAACGAAAGTCGCTTTGAGTTTCCATTTACACGTTCAGACTCTTGCAGATTCAACAAAATGCTGCCGGAGAAATATCGCACGGAAAATGCCACCGCCGCCAGCAATAAGAGCGAAGAAACCTACTACGATTCCTACGATGACTATGATGAAGACGACTACAACTACGATGATGAAACTCCGAGTCCCGAACTCAACAAAAAGTCAGAGTTGGTCACATCGAAGCCAACAGCCAGCAAGGAATCAGCCAAGAAGGTGGACATGAAACCGATCAAGGAAGATGACAAGGTGACTGCTGTTTCTCAATTTTGTATGATCTGATTTCTCTAAACGCTCCATATGCATTTCATATAGCTTACTTCCAAGTCGAAGGACGTGAAGAAGACTGAGGATAAACAGTCTGGGCAGCTGGGCAGTAAAGACGTCGAAGACTTGGATGAGTACGACGAGAATGACGATGATGATGACGACGATATTGACGATATTGCTGATGAGGAAGAAATTGTTTTCAATGAAAATGTACCTTGTCCCAGATACTGTATCTGCGCGCGCAATGTGAACAGCTATTTGGTGGCCACTTGTAGCAGGTTAGTTGAGTAGCAACAATCGCATGAATACTTATCTCAAGATGGCATTAATGTGCTACTGCTGTCCGGCATTCTGAGTGCCAGTACGAACCATCGCGTTTGGTTCAGTGGCGGCCAGTGGCGGATTCAGGGGGGTGTTTTGGGGGTTGAAACCCCCCCGAAATATTTGGATTGCCTATAAAACTACATACAAATTAAAAGGCATTTTACTAATATTAAACAATTACTTTTTGAAACCCCCCCGAAATATTTTTCTGAATCCGCGCCTGCTAGCGGCTGTAGTTTTCTAGTTTTGTATTCGTTGAATGAAGACTATTTTATTTCCGACGTTTAAATTTACTGCATAGATTTGATCCAGAAACGCAAAAGTTCGGTTCTGACATCACCGATCTGATTGTCACTGATGTGGGTCCCAAGTATCCCATACTCTTGGGTCCAGAATTTTTCCTGCAAATGGGCTTGAAGCATGTCTCCTCGATTAAGATCTTCAACTGCACCATTGAGTTCTTGCATCCTGAGGCTTTCCATGGCTTGGAGGAACTGTATTCGGTCAATTTGACCAACGTGGGCCTGGCCGTCATCAACCCGAACACGTTCTCCAAGAACAAGAAATTGCGTCTGCTGACCATCTCTGGCAATGATTTGAGTGTCATGTCGAATGTGCATTACCTGCTGAATGTAAGTCGCAATGCTTTTCGCATTCATTGTAAAATAGTCTTGACATCTCGTTATCTGTTTCTCAGTCTTCCAGCATTGAGGAGTTGGACTTGTCGCGTAATAACCTGATGGAACTGCACCCGAAAGCCTTCTCGCAACTCTCCAACATTGTCTACATTAATCTGTCGCAGAACAATCTGCAGAAAATCCCTTCCAAAGTATTTGATTCCGTTGAAACCATCGAGGAGCTGGACCTGTCCTACAATGCGCTCAAGAGTTTGCCAGCCACTGTTTTCAACCGGACCGCGCTCGCCATTCTCCACCTGAAATACAACGCCATAACGGGCGACTTGCACTTCGGCACCGAGGACCTGCAGCAGCTGGATTTGAGCTTCAACAGCATCAAGCAGATCCATCACGGCATGTTCGACAAGATGACCGGTCTGACCAATCTCAACCTGCGCGGCAATGGCATTACGAAAATTCAGACCGACTCCTTCCTGGCGCTGAAGAGTCTTCGTCACATTGATTTGTCCATCAACGAGCTGGATCAGGTATCCAGCATGATGTTCTACAAGAATTCCGAACTGGATGTCATTCGTCTGAATGACAATCCACGCCTCAGCCAACTCCCCACCGATGGCTTCCTCAGCTACAACGGCTACTTCACCGTCTACTACCTGGACGTCTCGAATTGCGCCATTGGTGCTCTCGGTCACAAGACTTTCTCGACCATGCCGCACTTGGCCACGCTGAAACTCGCTTGGAACAACATCAACAACCTAGAGCGCGACACCTTCGCCAGCCTTAACAAGATGGTCGATTTGGATCTGAGCAACAATCTGATTGCTCGCCTGGACGAGCTCATCTTCATGAACAACAACGAGCTGCTCAAGTTGAACTTGGCCGGAAATCCCATACGCAAACTGTCGGTGCGTCTCTTCTTGCCACTGAGCAAGCTGCGCGAGTTGGACGTCAGCGACTGCGAGCTAACAGCGCTGCTGGCCGACAATCAGTACGGCGTCGGACGCAAGTACAAATTCTACGAGACCTTGCGCAGCTTCAACGCCTCCGCGAACCAGATAAAGCGCTTATCCTCGACCGATGTGAAGAACTTCAAGAATTTGCGCACGCTGGACGTTTCGCACAACCCGCTCAAGTGCAACGAAGACTTCCAGGACTTTATCAGCTACATGTCGCTGAACACGATGGCCGTGACCAACAAAGTGCCAACCTTGGCCAATCTGGAGAGTGCCTCGTCGTTCGTCGAATACCAGCCAGGGGCCAGCTGGGCCGTGTTAGCGCATGAGGTGTGCCGTCACCACGAGAGCGAATTCCGCAAAACAAAGACTGACGGCCTGGAGCTGCGCATTGATCTGGCCGACAAGGAACTGGACAAGGACGAGAAGAGTCTGTGGAATATGGTGGAGAACAAGAAGAACTACAAGCAAAAGATACTGAAGGACTCGGGCAAGAGCGAGGTGGTGATTACAAACCACTTGGCCAACAACAACGGCAATGAAGATGAGCTGAACAACGCCGAGGAGGACAAGGACAGCGATGAAGAGAATGACTACAGTGATGAGGACGAAGATGAGGACGACGAAGACGAGGAAGACGAAGATGACGATGGTGACAAGAAGGAGAACGACGGCGAATACGATACGTTCGACAAGAAGACCGCTGAGCAAGCGGATGTGTCCAAGTTGCACCACCTGGGCCTAAATGTGGAAGAGGTGGATTTGAGCAAGGAGACCACGGACAAATTCTTGCTGAGTGAGTAACGGTTATAGGTAGTTGGGTGAGCGTCCAGTTTGAAACATGCATGATTCGAAATTTCAGACAAATTCCTGCTGGAGGGCGTGGAGAATTCGGACAACGACGCCGAGGAGGAGATCATCATTGAGCGCGGCCGTATCTACTACAACGACTACAAAGTCCTGATCCGATGCATTGCCATTGCCACGAGTCTCCTCGTGGTATTGGTGGTCATCTCCAAGATTGTGGCCATGGTACTGCGCAAGCGCGGTGAGCGCTACCGAATGGCGCTGCTGGCCTCGTCCAACAATTCCATTGTCTACCAGAAGTTGTCCGAGGAAATCAAGCCCACCATCAAGGAGCCCAAACAGCCAAAAGTGCATCGCTACACGCCCATCAATCAAGTGTAAGAGTGTTCCCGCGAGCCGGGAAACTGTTAAAGAGTTTTAATTGTTAAGTGGCAATAGAGAAAAGACAAGGATGCACACCTAATTCAAAGACAAGAAGCAGCAATTGTAGGTAGATTTGCAAGCACACACATTACCCAAGCGCACACAGTAAATCGACGTACATAGAGTCGGTGTATAGTGATAATGAGGGTAAGAACCACTATATGCAAATTCAAGATGAATGGGTCCAGGCGGTAATTCAAAGTATTAAATAAAATCGATGCTTGTTTCTGAAACTCATTTCAAGTAACAGTACTTAATAACTTATAAATAGCAAAAACACGAACAACCATAACCACACCGCAGCTGCAGCAGAATAAATACACAAAATGAACGAAGGGTTTCAGTTTGTCGATGATAATCTTACATTTTATTGTTGGAGAGCAATGTCTACCGAACTAAAAACGTTTGTTTTTTGCATTTGTAGTTTAAATATCTTAAAGACAAAAATTTGAAATTGAATTCAAATGCAGAGAAGATAACAGCCAGCAGCATTTCAAATGTAATTGTAGTCCCCCAACCGCAGTCGAGCCCCAACTATACAAACTGCATTTTCTTCTGTTTAACTTCTACTAGGATACTTAGTGCCATGGTCGGGAATTTTAATGTTGTTTTATTGATAAAAATTTACATTTCCAAAAGACATTCTACTGAAGCCGAATGACAGAGTCCGCAAAAGATTCCATTGTATGTATTAGTGAGTAAAAAGACCGAGTAGCCGAGGGAGGAAAATGCACGAGATGCTGTCTCGTCTGACGTCTTCTGTAATATACATATAAGTGAAATTTATAACTGTTTACATTTACACGCTATCTACAACAAATCTGTATTTGTATATCTTCTCTTTTACACACATATATACATTATATACACTATTGTTAAGTTCTGCCCCTGTCAATGCGATAACTACACCTTTCCCAAATCTATGAAATGTCCAACTGTCTTTCCAACTGAGTCTTTAATATAAAAACATTTAAATTATTTTTTTTAATAAATAACTAAACATAATTAAAATTTTCACTGAATAATAAACAAACAGAAACATAAATATGGATATTTTTGGAAGTTGACCATGTTTGATTGTAGCCAATCGAACAAAGCACATGTACATGGAGAAAAAAAATAATAAAAGTTAACTTCCGAAAACAGAAAGATTACGAGCAATGTTGTTTAATTTTGGTTGGACAATGGTTATTACTGGAACTGGTGCAGATGGGCTCTTAAAATTGTACGTCAAACTTCCCTGGAAACGATGTGGCATCTTTTAAGACTAAGTGCAAAAGACTTGAATTGATATCATTTGACACAAATGAGCAGCAGAGAATTATTCATGTGTGTTTGCAAGTGTTTTGTATTTTTCAGATGGCAATACAGGGTCTTTCTTGGAATGGCGAACACGTGTCAAAGGCCCATTTATCTCGCCTCCCAGAAACTGAAAAATGAAAAGTTAAGAACATATGCAATCAAAAGTTTTACTACCAAAAATATTTTATTTAAAAGCATATCATAGCAAATACATTTTATTTAAATTACAATGTTTATTACATAAAGTGATCATATACACAATTTTTATTGGAACTCGACAATTTGAAATTTTGTTTTAAAAAATTTGCGAATAAATTTTGTCTGGCAGTGATGCTTAGCCGAACGCGACAACAGGTAATACTGATAGGGTGTTTTGTGTCTTTGTGATACATATTTACAAAAAAGGAAGACCTCAAATATATACTCAATCAAGAACATATAAAACGATAACTTAAAAATATTTGATTGGAATTTTTAAGTCTAGATGTAAAAATGTTAATGTAAAAACTTAATATACAAATGACTAAATAAATAATTAAACGACACGTGCATGATCTGCAAGTTGCACTGCAAATATTAATGAAAATATAAAATAATAAATAAAAACTGTATAGAGACAAAAATATTCAAAACCCATTATCCTCAATTTGACATCACATTCGATATAGAACATACGAAAGGATAAATAAATAAATAAATAAAATAATATTAATAACAAAGCATTTTGCATTCATTTCTGAAGCTGACTGCAGACGCTGGCGCAGCAAAATGACAATATAAATATAATTAAATTAATGAATAAATGAAAGCATTTTAAACCATTTGTTCCGCTGGCAGAACCACACTACCACTATCACAATTGTGAGCACATCACAGTATGCAAAAGTTTAGATATCGCGACTCTTGTTGGGTGTCTACGGCTCATCATCGAAGCGTAACTTACTGGCGAACAGCTGCTCAAACTCTTCGCTCTCTTCGTGTCTGCGTAGTTCATCGCCCATTTCAGTCCACATATTGTCGAAGTCATACAAATCGCTGGCGAAATTGATCATGAAGTCAACCTCATCCAAGTCGACGGCTTCTTGAGAATCGGCCATTGTGTTAGAGGCTGCAAGGAAAACGACAATTATATTGCATTGTTTTCTAGAAAATGGTGCCAGATTTTTGAAATTGGCTAAAGAGCAGCACCACTTGCAAATACAAACAAGCTGTGTAGTGGCGAGGCAGTTCAGTGCATCTCTCTCAGTCGCCGGCTACACGACAGCGCGCTTGCTGCACTTGTATACACATTTATCTTATCAGTAGCTACGCAAACAGCTGAGCAACTACGCAAAAGAAGCAAAGCAGCAACCGAAAATGTCGCGCAAGAGTGCAATCAATCTGATGCAGACGATTATGGCAAAATCGTAAGTCCAAACAATGAATTATAAACCGAAGACTTTAATAAAAAGCTATACAACTCAGCTGCTCCTGCCCCGCCCACTCGCATGGCTTTACATCAACGGCAGCAGCCACGCAGACCAACAAAATGGAATACGCCTTCGAGGTTTTCTTCATTTAATCCAAAACAGCTGCAAAATCTACAATTTCTAACTTTTGCAGATGTCTTCCTCGACGGTGCGTTTCGGTCCAGGCGTCTCCGCCGAGCTGGGCGCCGATCTCCGCAATTGGGGTGCCAAGTCGGTGTGCCTGGTCACGGACAAGAACGTCGCCCAGCTGCCCAGTGTGCGCACCGCATTCGATTCGCTCAGCCGCTATGGCATCACCTACGAGGTGTACGACCACACACGCGTCGAGCCCACCGACGAGAGTCTTTGGCAGGCGGTGACCTTCGCAAGGGGAAAGCAATTTGATGCGTTTGTGGCAATTGGCGGCGGCTCCGTAATTGACACCTGCAAAGTTGCCAACTTGTTCTCCAGCGACAGAGCCGCCGAATTTTTGGATTATGTCAACAAGCCCATCGGCCAAGGCAAGGAGGCAAGTCTTTGTCGTTTTGCTGCCGCACAAATTGTGTACAGAGTGTTGAAATTGCAAAATTAATAGATCGACGTTGAGCTGAAGCCAATGATTGCAATGCCCACCACATCAGGCACTGGCGCGGAGACAACGGGCGTGGCCATATTTGACTTTAAAAAGCTCCATGCCAAAACCGGTATATCGAGCAAGCTTTTGAAACCGAAATTAGGTAATTAACCGTTAACGGCTGTCGTTGACCTCTCGACAGAATAAATTTCAATTTCCCGCACTTGCAGCCATAATTGATCCGCTGCACACACTATCGCAGCCGGAGCGCGTCACTGCCTTCACAGGCTTCGACGTCTTCTGCCACGCCCTGGAGAGTTATACCGCAGTTGACTACCGCGAACGCGGCCCCGCACCCGAAGACCCCAGCTTGCGCCCTCCTTACCAAGGTCGCAACCCCATCTCCGATGTGTGGGCGCGCTTTGCCCTAAACATCATCAATAAGCACTTCTTGAACGCCATATACCAGCCGGACAACCTGGAAGCCCGCTCTCAGATGCATCTGGCCTCCACCATGGCCGGCGTGGGCTTTGGCAATGCCGGCGTGCACCTCTGCCATGGGCTCTCGTATCCGATTGCGGGCAGTGTGCGCCAGTTCCGACCAAAGGACTATTCGGCCGCGCATCCCATTGTGCCGCACGGCCTCTCTGTCGTTATAACTGCGCCGGCTGTCTTCCAATTCACCGCGCCCGCCTGTCCTGAACGGCATCTGGAGGCCGCACAGATGCTTGGTGCCACTAACGCAGACAGCAAAGTGAAACTTGCGGACGCGGGCCGCATTTTGGCGGACACGGTGCGCGACTATATGCAACGCGCACATATTGAAAATGGCCTGAAAGCTTTGGGCTTTGGCAAAGATGACATTCCGTCACTGGTGGAGGGCACTTTGCCGCAGGAACGCATCACTAAATTGGCGCCGCGTGCACAAAGTCGCGAGGACTTGGCAAAGCTGTTTGAAAACTCTATGGAAGTCTATTGATTCACCGTTCACTCACCGTTTATTTGTAGAGATTTCTTTGTACAACTTTAAGGGACTGGTATTATTAAGCAAATGATTATATATGCACACGGATGTGAAGTGCTGTTGCTGTTTTTATAATGTAACGGTTAATAAAATGTTTACGATTTGTTAGTGCTGAACCAAGTTGAATGCTAAAGATATCGAACGAGAGCTCATCACTGATTTTCCATAAATATTTTTTTCAAGTGTAATTTTCGGGTTTGATAATTTATGATATTGTTTTGTGATGATAAAAATAATGTTCTTTATATTTCAGTTGAAGCTAAATTATAATCGTAAATTAATTTTATATGGAAAATAAAGTTGGGTTATTAATTGGACAACCACATCCAACAACTACATCACGTTTCGAAACACTATTGGCAACGCGGCAGAACATCTCAGCTGTTGTTGGTTGTAGGGATGCCAGATCAGTTCTTATTAAAGTAATTAAAATTTCGTTTCGCGAACTTGTCTTTTAAATTTTAGGATAAATCAGCATTTACAACAGATCAGTCAGTATTTCATCTAATTTAAATTTGTATGTTACACTTATCATAATAAATTCTTTCAATAGTGAACACCACTAGACTTTCTTAATTGTTTTCGGAGGGACGTCCGGCAGCACCACACTTTAGCTGCACGTGCGATTTGTTTGGATTCATCGTTTGTCGGCAATTATTCCACATAATTAAAAACCCCTTTTTAATAAATATAATAAACGCGTATACTTATCAGTAGTGAAAATGGTATTCTTCACCTGCAACCACTGCGGCGAGTCCGTAAAAAAACCGGCTGTGGAGAAACATTACAACACAAAGTGCCGTGGCGCCACGAAAAATGTTTCATGCATGGACTGTCTGAAGGACTTCCGCGGCGAGGAGTATGTGGCACACACTAAGTGCATAACCGAGCTGCAAAAGTACTCCGGCAAGGACTATGTGGCGAAGGAATCGAAAAACAGCGGCGCCAAGAAGCAGGAGAGCTGGATGGACATCATACGTTCCATACTGGAGAGCAGCGAGTACAACTTAAGTGGCCAAGCGCGCAGCGCGTTCCAGCGGCTGCAGAGCGTAGACAACGTGCCGCGAAAAAAGGCAAAGTTCCAGAATTTTGTGGCCAACTGCATGCGGATGCCTAAAGCCTTGTCGGAAGAGGTGTGGGGTGTGCTAGAGAAGGAGCAGGAGAAGATGAAGCTGGCCAGACAACAAGAAAGTGCGGCCGCCAAAGACGTATCAGCTAAAATGGACAATAGCGACAAGTTGGCCATCAGTGTAAAGCGAGAAGCTGGTGGCGAAAATGCAGAGAACGAACCCGCAAAGAAAAAGTCGAAAAAGGTAAAAGCAAAGGAGAATGACCACATAGAAAAAGAGCCACAAGAGACAATAGCGGCACAAAATGAAACAGATGAGCCAGCCAAAAAGGAATCCAAAAAACAAAAATCGGCTCAAAATGGCAATGCAGAGGTCACGTCGGAGAAGTTAAATGGGCACAATGAAGCGGTTGAGAAGAAATCAAAAAAGCAGAAAGAGACTGAAAATAACAAAGAAGCAGCAACTAACACAACCGTGGCAGAATTAACTACTGAAGCGGAAGACGAGGCATTCCAGTGGAGTTCGGTGCTGGAAAAGATTGTGAGCAAGCATGCTGAGGGCATTGTGCTGGAGAAACTTAAGAAGCGCCTACTAAAAAAGTATACTGCCAAACTGGCCGTGGAAGTGCTGACGGAAAAACAGCAAAAGAAGTTTGAGAAAAAGTTTGCGAAAACGCTGAAGAAATGCCCCGCCATACAGGTCGATGGCGAAGTGGCGAAGCCGTGCTGACATTCGTCTTGGTTTCTCAAAATTGTTTAATGTAACGAACATGAACTAAGAGCAAATATTATTTACAATCGTACGTAAGCATTCATTTTGAATAAATGGTAACTTCTAGCAACAGAAAAAAGTTTGCGGTTTTTGTGAGCATTTAACCACTAATAATACAAATTGTTATTTTCATTAACTTTTGGTTGCATGCAGATCATTTGTGCAGAACAACAGTTTTGCGTCTGCAGCAACATTGAAAGAAGTGAGCTGCGATTGTGAGAATTTTTTTTAAATGTACTTTCAAAAGTCAATTTTCTTGATTGCACTTTTGGTTTCCACAATCTGTATTTGCGTGGATACCAAACCAGGTCATCCTCCTGCTCATCATCGGATTGCCTTGGTGGCGTAGCCAGTGATTATCTCAAGTGGTCACTCCCATCCGCACCACTAGCTAAAAGTTACGCAAAAAATTATCATCACATTAATGTTTTTTGAACATATACAATAAATTACTTTGATTTTAGTTTGAAACCAGCCCATTTATTGAGGACTTAATGCCAGCAGAGTGTATTCCTAAAACAGCAAAGTTCCACAGACTGTTGTCAGGTTCTCTATATACTGATCCCAAACAGTTGTGATCGCCCAGTTCAGCAGTCACGGCAGCGCTTGCAAGCCGATTTAATTGCCTAAACGCTTTTCCGCCGCTGTCCGAATGTCAGATTTACAACTCAATTAGCGCCTAATTGGCTGTGTGGGATCTGTGAACATAAACCAAATCAGATTACCGCTCACCGACAGTAACATTGACAGCGACAGTCAGTGCATTTGACAGATCTTCCAACGCTGGGCAGAAACTATGCGTCTATATCCGGAACGCTGTGAAAACTCGTACGGCAGGCGCGTTGTATAAAAGTTACACCGGCCGCCGGGAATGTTGACAGTTGTAAACTCGCATTGCGAAAAGTGCAAAGGAAATCTGAGAACTCCGCAGATATGAAGTGGCTATCGCTTTTCTTCGTTTTCGCGCTGCTCGCATTGGTCGGCGGAATGTCCAGTTTGGTCGGCGCCGCACCTAATCCTGAGCCGCGTGGCCGTCCAGCAACACGCCCGCCCACCACCAGCCCCAAGGCCACCGTTGAGGAAGGTTAGCTGCAGGATGCAGGCAGGCCGCAGAGTCTGCAGTGCGCGCCGGCGCGGAAGATCGGCGAGCAGCAAATTGTGGTGCAGTGCTTCGGTGCGGAGAAGTTGCAGTTTGTTGAAATTGTCTTTGCATAATGTTGTTAGTGTTTTTCCGTTTCTCAGCAGGACGATTTCCTTTTTTTTGGTCTGTCATTTAGTGGCTATTTAGCTTTATAATAAAAATTGTTAGTTAAAATTTAGTGTTTTTGTTTCATTAAAGCAATGACGGATTAAGTTTTTATTATACTTCAACAAATTTTAGTTGGAGTTTTCTATTTAGCTTTAGGCTCTTCTTGGTCGAAGAACAACAACAAAGCCAAAATGTTTACCACTCGATGTCAATGAAGTATACTCGTGTGTTTGTTATTGTTGTATGGATGTCGTGATGTCGTTATTGATGTAAACAGCTTAGATAATAGATTTATAAGATAATTTCACTCATGGTGACTTCGTCAGTTTCACTTTATTAGAGTAAATATTATTTTGTCTGAATGTTTGTATGTATGCAACCTGTTGCATTGAAACACAACAGTGTCGCCGGCTGTGAATCCCAGCATCACATGCGTCATGTACAATAATTCCGTTAATTAAGCACAAAAATTCTTGCATTTTCGTGTCTGCCACAATTAACCATTTACACATTTCAATCAATGCAAATATTTATAGCGGCAAATTACAGACACAGCAACGCAAAACACCTCCACATGCCGCGAAACTTTCCATTCAATGCTAATTTTTTCCCACTCAATGCGCATTTCCCGTTTGATTTCTAATCAGCGCCAAAAGTTTGAACTATAAATGCTCCCACGCCGCTGGGTGATAGCTCATTCGGTGCTGAAGTGCTTTCGTGTTGTTGCAGACAGTTTCGCGCTCCTCAAAAATGCAGTTGTCCTTAGTGTTTGTTGTGCTGTTGGTGATTTGCGGCCTATTCAGCGGCCAATTGAGTGCGGTGGAGGCTACCAAAAAGGGAGGTGGCGGTGGCGGCGGCAAGAGCGGTGGATATGGAAAGAAACACGGCTAAAATAAATGCAACATATCGCAATGCTGGACTTTGGACTTCCCTATCCTTCTATGACACAAACATACACACACAATGTAATTAATGTATGCAATAAAGTATAACTCACAATAATCTCGGATATATGAAGTAAAAGCAATAAAATAGTTTATTTTACTAGTTGTATACTGTTGCGTAGGACTGTGACGGAAATTGGTTTACTCATCTAAAAATTCATTGTGAGTTTTATTCAGAAACTATTATCTTGAGTTGGAAAATTCAAACAAAAAATGTGCGTCACACTATTTTGAGAAATTAAAATTGAATCGGGCGAATTGAGGCTAGAACTCGTGGCACCTCTTTTCAACATTGCAGGTAATGGAGTATAAAACAACAACTCAACAAACATCAGTGGTTGTCGCACTTCTTAGTTTACGGCGTGTTGGCTTTAATTGGCAGTCCGTTCAATTTGACAACCGCCGATCCCAGATCGATTAAGCTGCTAAATCAAAATACAGCCGCCCATTAAAATCTTCGAGTCCCTAACGGCAAATAGGTAAGGAATACGAGATATATTAAATTAGAAGCGTAACTCTCGGATGTTTCGCCGCAATTAACCCATTCAGCTAATCCATTATGCAAACCGGGTCTGAAAAAAACCGTTGACTAAGCTAACTTCTTCAGTGCCTATTTTATATTTCTATATTTGTCAGCTAAATGTTGTTTATTGTATGAGAATGTGAAAATGGAACAAATAGATTCATATATAAGTTTTTCAAGCAGGGGAAAATTTGAAGATACCCTGCGGGATAGGATTACCTTAGGGCTAAGGTTAACCAAAGAATGGCGAAGGTGGGGCTGAATATAAATGCGGCTAAAACGACCATCGTACGCTTTACAAGAAAGTACAAACTCGACGCACACACACAAGACGCTCTCAGACCAATCCCTTTGGATTGAATAGAGATAGAGTTTCAGAAGGAGGTGAAATATGTAGGTATTATACTAGATCAGAAACTCCACTGGAAGAGACACATTGATGAAACGATTAAAAAGGCAACCAGGGTCCTGATGATCTGTAGGTCCATAGCAGGTAAAAGCTGGGGTTGTGCACCAGCCATACTGAGATGGATCTACACGACGATCGTGAGGCCTATGATAACGTATGGTTCAGCGGTCTGGGTTAGCAAAACCAGACAGCTGACCACCATCAGGGCTCTCAGCAAGCTCCAAAGACTGGTATGTGTGTGCATAACAGGGGCTATGAGAACGTGTCCGGCAGCATACATGGAGGTTCTTCTTGAACTTACACCTCTTCACTTACATATAAAAACCCAGGCGAAGAGGGCTATCCTACGGATGACTGACGTAAATATCGGGGCCGAGGGTTTCCTGGGTCGTAAGAAGATTGATATTCTTACGAACCAGTATCCCAAGATTGCAATACCGAGAGACACAATTACTCCGAAGCTCTGTTTCACCAAGAGATTTAAAACAGAACATAGTAATAAAATAAGCTGGGTAGATATATCAGAGACATATCTGATAGATCAGTACATGATTTCTCGGTACACAGATGGCTCTCTAACGGAGGAGGGTACAGGAATCGGGGTGTATGGACCGGGTATTAGATACTTGGAACCTACAGGAAAGCACACCACCATTTTTCAGGCGGAAATATACGTCATTGAAAGGTGCGCTCACTTGAATCTGGTGAGGAAATACCGAAACCGGAGGATCGCGATCCTGTCGGACAGCCAAGCGGCAATCAAGGCATTAGGATCCTACCAGGTATCCTCGAAACTGGTGTCGAAGAAGCTGAATGAGAAGCTTGAGAAGCTGAATGAGCTTGGCCGTTACAATCAGGTATGGGTCCTCTGGGTCCCGGGTCACGCCGGTATTGATGGGAATGAGCAGGCCGACAAACTTGCAAGAAGGGGCGTCTACCCTTTTCGTCGGCCCAGAACCTTTCTGCGGCTTAGGCAAAGGAACACTATCCATCCTTTTCAGGAAAGACGAGATAGCCATCCGGAATAAATACTGGGAAAATCAACCAGGCCTTGAACATTCCAAGATGGTTATCGGATCTTATAACAAGAAAAAGTTCGAGGAATGTATGAGTCCCTCAAAGAATAATCTAAGGATTATCACAGGTATATTGACAGGGGACGGTAGATTGAACTATCATCTAACCAAACTAGGTATCAGGGTGAACGAACTCTGTAGGTTCTGTTTGCAGGATAATGAAACTGCAATACACATACTAGGGACATGCCCTGCACTAATGCAAATTAATAAGATGTGCTGGTATTTGTTTGATTTTTACTTTATTGCGGCTAGCAATTTGGCTGCGCCTTTCTTGAGTGAGTTTCGGCTTAAAACTAAACTAAGAGCTGAGCCGGAGTCCAGAAAGAGCCGCCGTCGCGTACGTGACTGCACAATAGGTATCCCGTTGCAGTTCACGTCCACTGCTGTTGGTTAGCGGATACACTGCAGACGCCACGTTTGCAGTTTTCGGCTTTGAATCTGCTGACTCAGGCCACGCGCGAGCCAACTGCAACTTCGCACCTTGTTTACGCAAACTTGCACAAACGGAAAAAGCACCTGGGCGACTTTATTTTACCAGGTTCGGACTGGGTCTCCAAAGGCTTAGGAAATATAATAAGATTCCTTTTGGATACTGGACTCACGGACGAACTGTGAAGGCCATGAAGGGGGCAAAATAGATCTTTTAGGTCGCAGTGCACATTCCCCGGCAATAATAATAATAAGGTTTTCAAGATAAACAATTGGTACGTAAGGATTTGTCTATGTTAAGCATTTGCTGTTATTATAATTGTTCGGCATATTCATTACTATTTGCTTGAAACTTATTTTAATCGTACCAAATGTCTTGGAGAAATGTTAAATGAGTATTGCATACTTACAATCGAATTATTCGATTATATTTCGATTTGAAAGCCACTTTGAAGTTGTTTAGGGGCCCAATTCGCTGCTCAGATCTTTATATCATTCTATGAATGAATATTTAAGGGGTTTTACAAATACGCCACACATCGTTGAAGAAGCATTTTTCTCTCTTTTAACTGTTTACTATTTATATACAAATTATAAAGATCCATTCACACCTTGGCTTGTGGGAAGCTGAATGCACAGCTGCGGCAATTAGACGCTTCTGCACAGAGTCCACAATTTGTATTAGCTTTGGTTTGATGCGCTGTGAGGCACAATTGTTTTCAATTCACACAAAGCCATTCAACTTTCGTGTTTTCTACAATTAACCATTTAAGCAAATGAATGAATTTTAACTTAATTGCGGCAAAATACGCCAATCCAGCAGCAAAGTGAATTTCCACACGTCGTACAGCTTCAAGTTGGCTTCCCACTCAATGCACATTTATGAAGTTTGCTTGGCCGCTACCAACAAAACTGCATTCAGTGGCTTTCGTGTTGTTGCAGTCGACACCAGTTAGTATTTGTTGAGTAGTTGGCGCACCACGTCTATTCGGCGATCGGCGACATGTGGTGGACATAACAAATAAACGTCGAAAAGGCACCAAAAGCGAGCTGACTGACTGTGATTTCAATGGATTTTCAATTTTTAATGCTGTAAGCAGTTTAAATATAAAAGTAATAAATAATAATGAGATAGTGAAAATTAAATAATTTTGCTGTCTGAAGCAATGAATGAATGAATAGACGACAGTGACTCGTTCAATACAATGTTAATTTTTTATTGAAATTAAATTGGTCTGCTTAGCATTAGACTTAAATCCATTTACATATAAATATATATATATATTTCATTACATAATTAATACATCTGTGTAAGAGTTATTAGGTCACATTAGAAAGTAGTAAAAATGTTGGTAATCGCTCTTGTTTTATCGGTTTGGTTGACTTGTAGCTGTATGAATGCCTTCAAATGAGAATTACAACAAAGTTCATATTTAATGTGCTAGGCTTAATTTAGTCACTTATACGTCATTTACTTGGCTGCAATTTCTTGTAGTAGTTTCACTTTTGTATTAATATTTAACGCCAACAAAATGTTTACATTTCCCTTAACTACGAGAGTCCTTAGCAGTTCGCATTTGATTAGTCGTACTCGTTTTGATGTGTGTGCGTGATGTGTGTAAGCGGTTATAAACTTTTCTTTGGTTTTCTGGAGCGTCTACAATTTTAAACATTTAGGGTAAATAATTACAAATTGCGCTGAAGCAGAACGCAATTATGACGCGGTCACTTTCGAGTTTCATTTCAGCCCGTAAGTGGGCATCTTACTTAATTCGTAATTAATTCGATATCGAACAGTTTTCGCTTTGACTTTTCCCTTTTCTATTTTTCCCATTTCTATGCAAATTTATGCATTTGGGCTCTGGGCTGTAATCTCATTCCAATCACATACGTAATTGTTTGCATTTTTGTTGAATGGCCGTGTACGGCAACTTGGCGCTAAATCGATCGCTGTCGCTTTAAAGCGATGCAACAGTGGTTTCTCATTCAACTCTGTGACTGAGGCCCAACTGATTTGCTTACAGTATTCAAAAAACCAACAATCGATAATCTGCTGACAAGTCTGCGTTTCGCACAAGTTGTCGGCTCTTAATGGCGTTTATTGCATTCGCTTAGTGCATACATCGGTTTTTCGTACTTAACACAGGTATTTACAGTTTGCTAACAAATACATATTTGAGTTGCTTGATATACGTTCGCAAGGTACGACCTGTTGGGAGTGATGTAAGGTGGGTGGTTTGCAGAGTCAAAAAGTTAACTAAAACAAATACAAAATTTGCGGTGCAAAATTTACTTTCACAAAACGACATGAAAGGCAAACGCAAACATTATAAATGTGGAAACGCAATCATTACAAATATGTGAATTAATCAAATTGTTGAATATCAAATAAAACAATTGCAAACATTTATAATAAACACTAATTTTAATATTATAAATAAATTAATAAATATTAATTATGTTAATGTGTTAAAAATACCACATATTTTACAAACTCATCATTTATAACAATCAAATTACAATTCTATAATTAGAAATTTGTATTTTAATATAAACATTTTATGACAAACCAATGATGCCAGTCATTGGAATTCTGTCGATTTAAAATTTAACCCTCTACTGCCCCCATACGGCCTTAAGGCACGGTTCACGAAAACCTAGAAAAGTCCACATAAAAGTTTAATTTTTTCAAATGAAATTTTTAGCGCATGTTATAGATAAATTAAGTTGTCATTTCCTTAATGTAGAACGGCTGTAAGCATCACATGTTTCCCATTATTATCAGTTGAAATTTGAACTTCGTGGAAATTAGAAGAAATCATTATTTCGTGAAAAGAAAAAAAAAGAAAAAATTATAAAAAATACTTTTCGTTAAATGATTAAAACAATAAAATTATGAGTGGGTACCTTGTAATGTAATTTATTGATTTGAAGTGTTTTATAGTGAAAAAAAGGATTTACAGTTACTTTTTCGGCTTGGGAAAGCAGACTGCCTTTAGGCTGCATCAGACACAAAAGCGAAAAGATTTAATGCATTTGGTCACTAACGTATACTTGTATGTGGTTTTCGTTTTAAAGATATCAATCGACATTTAAAAAAAATTGTCGGTTTTATGGGACAAAGAAGTACAGAAAGTTTTAGAAGACTTGGATTCCGATGTTTTCGAAGAAACTGATGAAGAAACTAATGAAGAAACTGATTAAGAAACTGATGAAGAAACAGTTAATGTTAGATTCAAAGTTCAAAATAGGAAATTTAGTAAAAGGAGACATTTTTCCTCTTTCATTTGATACCCATATCTTCATCATTGCACAACGGAAAATATAAAAAAAAATATTTGAAATGTGTATATCCTTAAAATTTTAAAGTCCCCTAAAAAGGACTTTGTTCCAGAAAATGAAAAACTGACTACCCCAAGATATTATAAATGACCTCTAGTTTCACGTCTACTATATATCAACATTTGGATGGGTCTCGGCAAAAATGTTTTTTTTGTCGCACGGTTAATAAATCTAAAGTTGGTGTTCAGTCACTGCTTTATAACTTCGTCATTTTCTTAATGATATATCAAATAATATATAATTCATCCTATTTTAAAACCAGAGCACATAATTTATTTTATCCATAAAAAAATCATTCAAAAATTTATGATTTTGAAAATGGTCGAAAAATTCAATTTTTTACAACTTTCACCGTCAGTAACTTCACCAAGTCTCATCTGATTTGACAATCTATATATTGCTGGAAAGGCTAAGGATCTTATGACCGCCGGACATATTGTGTTAGTCGGATGATTCGTTTACGAGATATGTGCTCATTACTGAAACAATAGGGAAAAAACTGTTTTTTCGAAAACGCTTCTTACAAAAAATTTTGGATTTTCAGTTTCGTGTTCAGCGGCCCAAAGTTTTTCTAGAAAACACTTAGTTTTAGGTGCATTTTTCGTATCGAGTAGTGTAATTAATAAAACGTGAAACTGTTCATCAGTTAAATTTTTTAGCTTATGTGCCCAGTACGGCCTCAAGGCACGCAAATTTATATAGATTTCAAACCCACAGAGAAGCAAATTTTTTTATTTTAAAAATTGTCCCTTCTTATATGATTCTAAAACTACATGGTGAGCAATTGTTCGAATTAAAAAAAAATTGAGGCAGTAGAGGGTTAACTTTTATAAAATTAAAATTAAAAATTTTTATAAAAAATAGCAGATTACATTTCGCACTCTTTTCAAAGAATTATGCATTTTAATTTGAGCTCCTTTAGTTTCAGCAAACTCAACTGACTCCATCAAAATTTCGTGTTTTACTTTCGAACAATTTCAGCTAAGTAAATAATTTCAATATAATTTACATGGTGGCTAACCAGTGTTGGCTGCGCTACACACACACACACGAGCATGTGGAAATTTTTGCATGTGAATTTTGCGCTGATTCGACGCAAACTATTCGCTAATTCAATATTAATGAAACGAACTGCGGCAGAAGAATCCTTAGAAACGTTAAACAAAACCTTCGGCAAAATGCGAAATTATTGCGCACTGCACGCCAAATGAGTCGAAATTAAACAAGCACCAGCCGAGTGCACGTACGCAGTAACCCCAGCAACGGAATGGCAGCACGGGCGGGTCACCCCACGCACTTGCGAGCACTTAGTGCGCATCAACACATGCGAGCAGCCGGTCTCTATTAGGTGTTGGGGGTGAGTAGGGAGCGAGCGTAACGAGGCGGCACAACTTTCAGCTAGCAGATATTTCGCACTAATGATAATTGCGCAATCGAAAAGTGTTGCCACTTCGGCTCGCGGTAAGTGTAATTCCTACAAGTATTGTGTGCCGACACACGTCGGACTCTATGCTAATCATATGTATGGGTAGTGTTGCGGTGTGGACGCGATGCAAGCCGCGCTGCGCTCTCAGCGGCGGCGGCGGCTTACATAATGATTGATTCTCATACGGGCGAACCCGAGGAGCCCGACGCACCGCCGCCGCTGCCGGCGCTGCCGCCCACGCTGCCACAGCTGCCCCGCTTCATTGGCGGCAGCGTGCCGGCTCCGCCGGCCGTCGTCGACGCGCTCATGCCGATGTCGCTGATGCTCTTCACGCGCCGCTGCTGCTCGTACAGTAAGCTCGCGTCGGCGATCGGGTCCATGGCGCCGCCCACGGGGGGCGCGCTCACTCGGTGTCCCGGCAGGCCGTAGTTGAAAATGTTGCCGCCGGCGGGTGGGGGCGGGGGCGCCGTTGTGGGCGGTGGATAGTGCTGCAGTCCACCTATAGTGGCGTAGATGCCTCCACCACCCTCGGAACTGCTGTACGATGGTGTTGGAGAGGTGGAATTGCCGAAGGAGGAACGGTCTCCGACAGAGCCTCCGCTGCGGGATGACTTTGAATGGAAGCGAAAGGCCTTAGAGAGAGAACTCTGCGGGAAGAAAAGGGATATTATTTTTGGTAAACATTTACAAATCCTTTTAAATCAGCGGTCGGCAAAGCTTACTCTTATGAGCAGTACGCTCTCTCAATCAGCCGTTGTTTAGGTATAATTTACACAGTGGAGAGAAATTTCACTGAGCCACTAACACCATCTCATTGTAAATTTTGCCGACCCCTGTTTTAAATTCTTTTCAACATTTTAGCTTGAAGGATAAACTCACCTGTGATCCTTTCCATGCCGATATCTGCTGGTGGGGAAGATTGAAACGAGAGAATGGAAATTATTTAAAGGAAAAATCTCACACTTAACTAAGATCCCGTCAAATGTGCGTGTTAATTTGTCGCGTTCGCTGTTGATGTGCATTCATTAATTTACGTCAAAAACATGTGGCGTCATTATTCATGTCTGGCGAATTGTCTGCACGCAGGCTGGCTGACATTCGCGCCCAGCAACCAATTTCACTCAACAATTGTGTACACTGTAAAAATGCTGGTGAGGCTCTCACGCGAATGTCTTAGTTTGCATTTAGCAGATTACGATTTTCAGCGCATGTTACTTCTCACGCGCCACTCTTACAGTGTACGGGCGCAGCTTGCGCGCAGCGTTCTATCGCCGCGGCCATCTTTAATTACTTTCCATATCACTGACATGAAGTTCCTGTTGTCATTTAACGTTTCATTTCATTTAATTTCATTTAATTTCATTTCGTTTCGATAGTTAACAATTAATTTGCAACTGCTCCGCGGGCAACAAAAGCGACGGCGGACAACGTCCCAACTCTGATTTTCTTCGTGCGTTCGTCCGAAATTGCTGCTAACGCGCACTGAGTGAAATAAACGAGCGGAAAAATTAACATAAACTCACATTCGTTAAACGCATCGTTGTTAATTTGACAGGTTATTTATTTAATTCATTTGCATTTATATTCCCTCAATTCTCGTATTGATTTTATTTCATATTTTGACACCTTATTACTTTTTCGATTTGGTTTTGTTATTGATTTATATGTATAATTGTTTGATTTTGCAGCTGTTGTTGTTGTTGCAAATTGTGTAGACCTTCGTGCCGGTGGCTACCGATGAAATGTTCTTTACTTTCGTCTTCACGACACAAATTGAAAATATTCACATTTACTTTGGAAACAACATCAATTTGAAAATGTATTAAATTAAAATAAACTAGGAAAAAATTAAAACTTTTAAATGTTGTTCAATAAGCATTTGTGGGTTAAAAAATATTTCTTAACTGAAAGCCATTTAGTAATTTTGCAATTGTTTTCGACATAAAAAACGTAGCTAGAAAATAACCAATGATAGACGAATGTAACGTTTCATGTGTAGCAACCAGCCGCTGTTTAATACAGTAAAATCTTATTTTTTAACTAAGTGTTAAGCGATTTTGTTGTTGCTATCATTATTGTTTGCTACTTTAGTTGTTGTTGTTGGTTGTCAAAAGCCAAATGTGCACTCTAAGGACTAGTGTCATTCTTACATTTTTCTATTACAATTAAATGCAGTTTTCGCTCATTAATTCGCATTGTTACGCATTGTTTGTGTGTAATTTATCTCTAAGATTTTCTACCAAATTAAAAACAAACACAAAAATTCCACCACATTTCACGATACGATTACAATTAAATAGTTGGTGCGTCCTTTGTTACAATTTTGCCATATTTGGTACCTTTTGCTCGGAATTCATGTAGTGTGTTGTTGTTGTTGTTGGCTTATTTTAATCCTCATAATTATGCTATATTTTGTTATTTGATTTTTCTTTACACAGAAAATGCATTGTTTGTATTGAAAAGTTTGTGGCAAATAAAAAACGTTTAATTAAAAATCATTTTCGACTGATGTCACTTAGTGAGTATTAACATTAATTCTTCATTGGGCTTGTGTGCGATGTATGCGTGTGGAGATGTGGAGCGGTGTGATTCGGATCTGATTATCTGCGATGCAAAAGCCCGAAATTAGAGTTTGTCCATAAGACGAATTGACAGCTGAACGTTCGAGTCTCATTTCCGGTTTTAAATTGAGCCAAACTACCCATTGGAAAGCTCGACAAAGTGTCATCACAATTATCGGAAAATAATATTTTTATGAGATGAAACTTAATTTTTACGCAATCTCAGCGAAATTGCAATTCGACATAGTTTTTATTGCAGCAATAGTTGGTCGAAAGTGTTTTAATGTGTAGAAGTGTGTTGGAAGCTCAGGCGGGACACGGTATAAGTATTCGAAAAAAAAAATAATTGTTCAACATCAAGATTTGATGTCACTACTGCGCAGGAAAAGTATTTGTGACGTAGTAGAACTTTTCCTTCCAAGAAATATTCCGAGCTACAGTGGCTAGAGAACTTTGTAGTTGTAATGATGTTTGAAACATAGCTGTGTGAAAAATCGTTGTTTTTGAAAAAAAAAATTCGAGTACATTTGAAGCACACATTGTTTGCACTTTCCCTAAATTCTGAAGCATAGTTTTGCCTGCCTTACACGAGTTATTGCATTAAGTTGGTGTTAAATGTTACAATTGTCTATGTTAGGTTTTGAATTGTTGTCGCTGCGTTCTGCTGATCCACATGCAAGTTGTATTTTAGACTCTCATAAATATCGCTAATGAAAGTAAAACATGTAGATTGACCAGACAAGTAATGAAAATGCCGAAGATGCCAAAATAAAATGCTCCATTACACACTAGAAATCATCAATGTTTAAATTTTACGAGCATCAAAGCTAGTTGACAAAACAGAGTCGAATCCTTTGGAAGAAGAATTATAAGAGAGAACTGAAAACGCTTACAATAGCTGTGCACATAACGTAGACATTGAGCTTGTTTGAATAAAATGTATGCGTTGTTGTTGTGTTAGACAGAGTTGGGCCGCAAACTAATTGGACTAAAAGTGCCTCGGGCCTTGTGTTGGTTGTTTCAGAATTGTTTTTAAATTGATTCTCGATTAGTCCAACTAACCGTGTGCCCGACTTCATGCGGAGTTTGTGTGTATGTAGTCACGAGTAAGTATGTATGACAGAGTTATAAAACGTTAAAGACAACAAAAGCTTCACGGCAATACAGGCTAAGGAAGAGAGGCGGACAGCTGATCCACGGATCATAAATACTATGATATATGTTACGTACAGTACGAGTATCTCAAGGCAATCGAGTAATAACGACATAATGATTTGCAGTAATTATTAGTGGTGATGAAAATAAGGAGAATACGTAGCAAAGACAGTAAGTAAATAAGAAAACGGCACTATGAACTTACCCGGAGCGCACTGTTGGAGCGGCGGTCGGTCGTGGCATAGTGTTGCAGTCCGCCGGGCCCCGTAATCGGCACTATGCCACAACCGGAGCGTATGCCCTGGCCCAATGTCGCTCTACGCATGCGCGATGAATACGGCATTATTTATAGTTGTTGTTATTGTTGGTGGTGGTGGTGGTGGTGGTGGTGGTGGTGGTGGTGATAGTAGTTGTTATTTTGATTTTGTTGTGGTCGATTGTTGGGTATTTGTTTGTTTTGTTGTTTGTTTGCCAAAAACACAAAAGTACACATTACACACACGCACACACACACACATATATATATATACAGCGATACAGCGATACAGAGCCAGACAGAACATACATGTTGTATATAGTAAATTGTTGTTGTAGATTTTTTTGGTAGTGGTGATGATGATTGGTGGCATTGTTTTTGCAATTTTTGTTGAAAATTGTTTCGTGTTGTTGATGATCATGATGGAGGTGGTTCAGATGGTTGAAGTGGTGGTGTTGATGGTGGAAGTAAACGCGTCATTGTTGTTGTTGTTGTTGATAGTGTTCATTGTAGAAGCATAGTCAAAATTAGACAAAGACAGTAACAAGTGTAATTGATTTTGTTTGCATTTTATTTGTTGTAAAATAAGAAACAAAACAAGCGATTTCGAGAACAGCCGGGTTTTTGGAGTAAAGGAAACGATATCCAAACGCAAAACATAAATAAAGTATAAGAAAAGGAAGAAAAGAGACAAATACATTCAACATTAATAAATTGAGATTTCCATAAGAGTCGTGTAAGCTATAAACTATGCAAAAACATATATCTAATGAATTGGGTGAGTGGTTTGCGCTGACATCTTTTCTGGTCGACAGCAGATCAAACAAGTAACGAAAAGTATTCTAGGCTATGCACCTATGAAATGTGTATGAATATTTCCTATGGATGTACGTTGAAACTTATGCTTGATTTTTGATTGTCTTCCCATTGTTAGTTCAAGGGCGGCAAATTTGGGCGAACCAAAAACCATACAAAACTGAGTCAAGTCAATTGGAAGTACTAATATATAAAATTGTAAAATTGGTGTTGACACAATTTTTTTGCACAATTAAGGGGGTCTTCTGCTTACGCGGATTGAAAAAATCGATATTTTTTTTTTTGCATTTTTTGAATATAGAGGATATAAGGAATACGTCTTATAAACGGTTTCGTGAAAAACACATTCCTTCTTGGGTTTTCAAAGCCGGAAACATAGCCGCCTCCAGCCGTTTCGAGCATTTCCGTTATCTTTAAACGCATTTTCCCGAAAATCACCTTTTTTATACTTTGTGGTATGACTTCTACAAGTAATTTTCATCGGATTTGACAAATTTTTTTTTTCACTTCTTCATAAAACACTTCTCTATGCTTCTCCGAGTACGATTTTTGAAATTTTGTTTTGTTCAATTTTTATGACCCTCAACAGGTCAAAAAACGTGGTTGAAAATACAACTTTTCACAAAAAACCGTATAATTTGAAAAATTTTAAAAATAAAAAAAATCGTACTCGGAGAAGCATAGAGAAGTGTTTTATGAAGAAGTGAAAAAAAAAATTAGTCAAATCCGATGAAAATTACTTGTAGAAGTCATACCACAAAGTATAAAAAAGGTGATTTTCGGGAAAATGCGTTTAAAGATAACGGAAATGCACACACATAAGGCATTTGTCATTTTTCAAGTTTAAACATGTACAAAAATAATAAAAAAATTTTCAATTATCTTGTATAGTTTCCTTACAATTAATTTCCAAAAATAGACTAAAATTCCGGGCGCGTAAGCAGAAGACCCCCTTAACGCTGACTACTGGGGTACTGGAAGAACAAAGTCGACATGGTTAAAGTGCGAATGAGTTTCTTAATAGTCTTCCAGTAAAATAATTGTTTAAGACCACCCAACTAGACGCAAGCGATCTGCATATAAGACATATCAAATAATTGTATAGTATTCCACAATCTTTGCACTTGTTTCAGTTTTCACTGCAGGCCGAGAGGATAAAGTTTCCAGATAATTTCTAGCTCAGAATCAGCAACAAACCACACTGCATCCAGCTAAGTGCCAGTAAGCTTTGTGATCGAAGCGATTATCTTACAACTTGGTCTAAAACAATAATGTATGCTGATATCTCTTTGCAGCCATGGCAACAATACGTATCGAAATAGTCGGCGGAATGACAGAGAGAGACTTTCGTTTCCGTGGTCGCGATGTGTGCCGTGGCATGGGAGATCGATTCATTTCATACAATAATGTGTTTTATCGAATGCGCAATAGAAAAGGTGTTGTTGTGAAATAAGAACTGAATGCAAGCAACATTGATCCAAAATACGAGTACATACCACTACAAAATTGTTTGTAAACTAGACAATGGCAATATATGGTCGCTATAATGCAAGTATGTATACATATATATAAATATCGGCAAATTGTATGCATCTGGCAAATGTCTAACGTCTACGACACGTGGGTGCTGGCGTGTGTGTGTCTATTTGCTGGCGCGCCTCGTCACCGGTGTGCGGCAGTCGGGGGCGAATCGAATGCTGCGGCAGGTGGCGCATCCGACGGGCTGGATTTCGTGTGGTTTTGTACATTGCTAAAGTATTTCGTGCGGTAAACTGCTGCTTTCGCCAGTGCTTTCACTTCATTTCGTCATTACAATAAATCGCTAATCGTTATTCGGTTTCTTTGTTTATTTGTTTGTATGTTTGTATGTGTTTCCCTATTAATAATTACGTTAAAGTCTTCTATTTGATTTCACTTGATTTGATTTGTTTGGATTTGCTCTGATTTGAGTTTGAATTTGATTTGATTTAGATTTGTTAGCATTTACTGTATGTAGCAATGAGTGTGAATGTATTAATTAAAATTGTGGGCATAAAATTGTCGCGAGTCTGCACGCTATTTCGATTTATGACTTGGTTTCTTTGTAGTAATTATGGTTGTTTCCCTTCGGTTGCCATTTAAAGTTTCTTCGCTGTTTTCTACATGTTCGCTTAAAATTAACATTTCTCATTAAATTGTTATTGTTCAATGAAAACGCATTTGCCATAGTTCGCCTCTCGCTGATCGTCTCGTTCCTTAAAAAGCTACAATAAAAAGTCCATCGCTGGCGGACGTTCGTGGCGAAAAGCAAAAGTGGAAATCATTCTAAAAAGCTAACATGTGACATGTTTGTATGTATGGTATGTAAGAATGTATGTGGTTGTGACTACGCTAAAAATATTGAGTACGTTTTCAACTTGAATCACACATTTCCAATGGATCGCTCCGGCTGCAACCTTACTTAACTATTCCTTTATCGGTTAGCACACACTTAAAATTTCTTACTTAATTATTGTTTCGCTCAACACAATTCAATTCAATTTCTTTTCATTTCATGCATATTGGTTCATGTTTCTGTCAGCGTTTCGATACGTTTCGATTCGATTCGCTTTGCTTCGCTTTGCTTCGCTTCGCCTTGCGTTGCTTCACTTGCTCGCGTGTGGGCGCAGTGAAGGCGTGAAATCGTCACTTGTGCGCATGCTCACGACTCGTCTGAGTGATTTATCTTCCCAGTGGCTTTTGATTAAGGATCAATTGTCGGGAGCTATCCACCTGAAACTCTTCCATTTGACAGTAAACAATGTACCTGCGCGGTGGTTCATTGTGCGTGTTTAGTGGGGTGGAAGAGGTGGAGGCAGAAGCAGAGGCAGAGGCGTGTCGGCATGTTCGTGAGAAGAGCACATTGGGAGAGATTTCGAGAGGGCATTAGACGTTAATTCTTGGCTTGGCGCATAATTTCTAAAGAGAGGTTCACAAACACATTCACTATTTAGACTATGTAGACGTAAAAGAGTATGTTCGGCAAACACTGAGGACATTTAATACTATCGCAAGTGTCGTACGAATGATGATGGCAACACTAGCAACAAAAGATGCATACGAATACAAGTACAGTCGATGTGTAGCTCAAGCATGAAGCTGGAATGAGTGGCGATGGCAATGGCGAAATGAATGCAAGTGTTGTGGTTATGTATGAAAAAGCGATGGAGACATGTGACATACATAGTGAGTGTACTTGTGTGTGAATGAGCGCGGCGCCGACATGATTCGAATTACTCAATTGACGCTAATCAGCTTTCGATCCGACCAAATTTCATGTTCTCACACATATCGAACGGGCACATCAAATTCAAAGATTTTGACATCGAATGCTCCCTAACATCTGATGAAAGTCGAGCTAATTACTACAATAGATTAAAGCATGCTAGAAGCGATTGATTTAAAGAACAAAGCACAAAGCATGGAATCGCGCCCAGCTTCGGTAAAACCCTGAAAATTACAATTTATGAATCGTTGTTAATCCGAGTGGCGCACTCCGTTTTTCAATTAAACGCGTATTTACTTTTCAGCTGAAAAATGCTTTGCACAAACTGCATTTCAAAGCATAATTGAAAATCGCCCTGTGTTGTGCGCAATTGTATCGAACGTTGAATGCTGATGACTGATGCGGCATGAAGCGTGATGTGCAATTAATTTTAAATAATAAACAAATAAGGGAGGCATGCCAATTAAAAAAAGCATAAATGCGATGCAACGCGTTGGTGTGCGTCGTGATGGCAGTCGAATGGAAGAATGATATATTGGACGTAATATTCGCTACAACAGCATGAGCCAACCAAAATTTAAGGGTTTTTGCAGTAAATGTAAATCAAAGGAAGACTGACACAAATACATAGAACTTAAAGAGCTCGGCCAGAAAATGGCCGAAAACCAAACACGGAGCTATCGAACACCAACTACCCTCAGTGCAGCTGTGCCGCGGCTGCGTCGCTCAGGGGCGGCTGCAGCGCACGGCCACAGGCGTCGAGGCGCGCTTACCTAGCGGGCAAGATGAGCGCGTCGAATTCCGTGGTCAAGTGACGCCGAATGATGTTCTTCGAGGGCGGTATGCCAAGGGCAGTGGCCATGGTGTCGCCGGAGAACGATGGCTCCAACACAACCAAGCCACCGTGTACGCCGCTGTCTGCAAGAGACGCAAAAGACCAAGTATTGTAATTATGTCGTTTGTACAGAAAAACTGGTAACATTGAGAAAATACATCAAATCCTATATTGAGCCCAGCATTCCCTGCTGATCACAAGTTTTAGTTGAATATAAATAATTAGAACACTCACCCTTCAGGTTGTCGGCGTATTCGCCCAAATCAATGGATCTGGCCCAACGTATGAAGCGCTGATTGGTCCACACAATGGGATCGGTGTCAACAGTTTCCGATTGGACGCGGCGCAAAGCCAACGTCTGGCGATCATATTTGACAATGCGAAGCACGTGAATACCTGAAACAACATACAATGTGATTAGATCCTTCGAGCTATTAAGAATAAGTAAAACTGGAAAATATAAGTAAATATGGAAAGAATAAGTAAATAAAAATAAAATATGGAACCAAAAATATGAAAAAGTATTGCAAATTAAGTTATTTGCATTGCTTTGTTGTGTGTCCAAAGTCAGATACACCGACTCACAGACGAATAAACGAACTCATTGGTTAAAGAGCCTCTCACATAA
Organism: Melieria omissa; assembly: GCA_963971225.1. NCBI lineage: Eukaryota > Metazoa > Arthropoda > Insecta > Diptera > Ulidiidae > Melieria > Melieria omissa. The sequence continues at coordinate 4,112,525 of OZ020269.1, read as the reverse complement.
TATAGACGACCCTCTAGGGACTTACCATGCACAATACTCGCTTGATGGAATTTTCTAGTGACACCCAAAAACTTCTCCAACTCCTTTTTGGACAGCGTGTCCAACATGCGCGCGTCAACCAGCGAATTTATGAACGAGTCGGCGTACTGCGGCAAACCGATGTCGGGCAGCCACTCCGAAGCGACCCAGGTGTGTCCCAGCTGCGTAATCATTGGGTAGCGCACCATTTCGGGCCGCCGCTGCTCCTCGATTGCTAGGCGTAATTTCTTACGATGCATGGGATGCACCAGCCCAAGTCCAGCCTCCAGCTCGGCGTCGTTCAACTCCAGCAGCACTTTGCCGCTCTTCACGTTCTCCGCGCAGCGAGTGCTGTACTGCGGCATACCCAAAGCCACTTCCAGCCACGCCAGCACCTGTGAGGCGCGCCATCGCTCCATCGGCATCTGCGCAGCGTCGCGCAACAGCCGCAACTTCTCGGCGTAGCCCTCCTCCGACAGGGGACTCCAGGAGTAGTCGGAATCTGAAACGAACAAGACCGTTTAGCTCGTTCAACCCGCATCGAATAGGTTTAGGGCCAAAATGGACTTACAGTCGCTGCTGCCGTCCGCCGATAGGGCCTTGTTTTTGTTGCGCGACCTGGCGAAGACGCGTGAGATGCTGCCCCAAGTACCACCGCGGCCATTGCGTGCACCTAATGGCCCCGTTTTCGGTGCGAATTTTCTAGCTACTGCGCCGGGTCCATCGGGATCTACGGGCGAACCGAGCTGCTCCACAGATCTGGATGTAAATTAAAGAAAACTTTCGTCACCACAACATAAACACAGCGAGTGTGTTTTGAAGTCACCTCGAATACGCTGCAGAATTCAGTGGCGATAATGTGGGACTACGCTCCTTTGGCGTTCCATCTGCAATTAATAATTGAACAAAATTGTATGTTTCCAGCCGAATTAGAGCAGTTCACAACGTACATTGATACATGTTCTGGCTGGACACGAGCGAAATGCTGTCGGGGTCCACTGTTATGCAGGGCCCGTTCTCGCAAGTGCCGTCGCTGAAGTTCAAGTCGCCGCCCGTGCTCTCGCGATCGCTGCTATTCCGCAGGCCCGAGTCGTTCGAACACGAGTTGCGGTCACCGGCCGTGGTGGCGCCCGAGCCGCCACTCAAACTACTGCTAAATGCCGACAGCGAGTTCGAGTTACCACGGCCGCTATCGTCCGTGCGCATACCGCCGCCAGCTGCGGCTGCCGCTGCCATTTGATTCAGCAGGCCCGCCGAGGTAGCCGAGGGCGGCGTAAGCGGTGCGAACGACAACAGACTCTCCTGATCCGACAGACAGCCGGACAGCTGCCGGCGTGCCTCTTGCAGCTGCATGTCGCGCGCGTTCAACTGCTGCGCCAGCGCCAACGAGCGCTCTGCCTCGTCACGCGCCTGCTTCAGCAGCTGCCAGCGCTCGCGTTCTCGATCGCCCGTCAGCTTGGCGTTGTTCGACTCGGTCTCGCGCACGCGCTCCTGGAAGTTGCGTATGAAGTCGCGCAGCTCCTGCTCCTTGTCCTGCAGCGACGCGCACAGCTGCTTCACCTGGCCGAGCAGCTCGCTCTTGTCGACGCGCAGCTTCTTGCGCTCGATGCGCAACATCATAATTTGGCTCTTTGCCGACCGCAGCTCCGCCTCCAGGCGATCGACGCGCTGCTGCGGGGTGCCGCCGCTGCCGTCGGTCGACTGCGCGTCGCCGCAGCTGTTCGAGTCGGACAGATCGATGCCGCCGACGGCGCCCTCGGGCGAGTTCTCGAGCAGCTTGCGCAGTCGCTGGATTTCGACATTGAGACGTTCGTTCTCCTCGCGCAGCTTCGTGGGCGAATCTGCAAGCGAGGGGAGTGCCAAATCATCAAAAATACTAATTGCTAATTAAAGTTTACAATTAATATGAATAGCAATAACTTCAGGTTGCCAACGCAGAAGCGCAGCAACCAGTGTGTTCTACCATAATTAGTCAGAGCAGCAGTGAAAGATATTACGGTGCTGAGAAGCGTTTCTGCGAAGTCAAATTACATGCACTGGCTTACGCCAGCTTAAGCAACGAGCACATCTGCATACAAGCTGCACAGCTCCTTAAAATCGCATTTAAACTCGGTGATACTTGAATAAACCAAGTTTGCCAAACATCGCTATGCCAACAGAGCAAAAATGCAAATTTACGCCATGCAAATAAGAACAAGGAAGCAAACAAAATACTACACGGAAAGCATAAATCTCCCGGCGCGCCTGAGATGCACCCGAGGCACTTCAGCGAGCGCAGGAACTCGGCGGAATTGAAAAGAAAGGCGCTCAGCACACAGCGACGAGCTGCACGTTGTGCAATTATTGTTCAAGTTAATCGGGCTAAAGCAATCAACATATTACTTCATTACTTCATTGTAGTTCGTCATAGCGCCCTGCACCGTGGGCAGTCTTAACGCTCTCAGTTGCAAGGAAGGAAATCTGCTTAAGCCAGATAAACAAACGTAATGACGTGAATTTTTAAGAAAATAATATCGTAAGTTAACATCAGTCACCAACTACTTTTCTGTATGGATTGATCAATCCTGGAGAGTACTAAATGAATCGAATGCAAACATACATAATGTGCTAGAAGGCCAAGTACGAGGTATTTATTATTTTTACTGCGCCAACTGCCCTTTAAGCCAGTGATTTGTTTTAAAGTTTAAATACTCTTAATAAAACAACTTAATAAGCAAAATATTCAGTGAGCCAAAATCGCAAAACTAAGATATAAAAAAAACTATTTTAAATCTGCTGTTGAGGTTAAGTAAAGCCAAAAAAAATTACTCTGACAAGTTATTTTTACCCATTTTTATTAGACAATTAATATTTCCGGCCATGGGGAAAGTTGCAATACTGCAGATTTTTTACTTTTTTATTTTTTTGGTTCTCGGAAGACGATCAGAATACAAAATAACTACGATCTGTTCGTGAAATATCTTTGAAGTAACTTGTCTTGAAAGCATTGTCTACACACAAAATACCTACAATCCACCAAATTGCAGCAAATCATAATTCAATCTCTATTGTAGGCAACACAAAATCATTTTAGCGAAATTCAAAATGGGTGAAATGGAGCGAGGAAGAAATAATGAAGATACAAAAGCGATTATAATGGCTGGAATTAAGATGATAAGATGCTGGCGAGTGCTAGAATATGGTGAGTGGTGGGTCTATTGAAGCATGGTGAACCGTGAGTCGTGAATGGCGAATCGCGAATCACGAACGGTGGCAGGTGTGAGCGGTGAGCGGTCGAGTGCGAGTTTGGTAGTGGGAAATGTGCTGTCAGCGCTCACCTGGATGAAAATTGAACTTTGATTCGTCGTTGCGATTGCCGTCGCAATTGTTGCTGAACGCTGCCATTGCTGCCGCTGCTGTCGCCGGTGCTCTTGAGGATGTTGCTGCTCCCAAATCCATTAATTTAACAACTGAGCAAACATCGTTGGCGTTCGTCTTATCGACTAACGGTTGAAGCCGTTAAAAACGTTGCCATTTCCGTTGTCGGTCGTAGTTCGCAGCGAATGAACGTGATGTGTTTAGAGTGGATATGAGTTTATTGTGTTGTTGTTGTTGTTGTCGTCATTGGCATTGGTTGAAAGGTCAGCGTTTTACAGCGACAACAACAATGCATACAAACGACAAAATATAAACGCAATTGGTGAAAGGTTGATATTGTTGTTGTTGTTGTTGTTGTTGTTGTTGTTGATAGTGACAGTGATGATGGCAATGGTGATGGTGTTGTGAACATTGATGCGGACGAGAGGTTATGTTGAGCATTTATTGATAGTGAGCGGATCGTTGGATTAATGGGTAAATTCAAACATGATTTGTTGTCGTACGTGGTTGGAGTTGATGGATTTTTCGATTGATTGATGGATCGATTGGTTATTGAAATGAACGAAAGAAAAACAAATTAAACACGTATGGTGGCAGGATTACATTAATTTTACTCTGCACAACACACATTGCACGAAAAGGTCAACGTGAGCAGCGACCAATAGATGTCAATAAATTATTTGCAGGAAATTTAATTAACTCGTTTTCAAATAGTTGGCGCCAGGTGTGTGTTTATGTCTATTGTAAATATGAAATATTTGCACAACATGTAGAAAAGTGCGAATTGTTTACGTTTTCTATAGATGTCTAGCAGGAAAGGCTGCCAATGCCAACTGAAAAAGAACCGCATCTCTCTTTTTCTCATTAAGTCACAGTTGACTGGCAGTCGGTTTGTTGGCGTCATTGTCCACCAAAGCCTTTGCTGCGGATTGTCCGCAATTTATATGAAATGATGCGGTTAATTTATTGCGGCAATTAGGCCGATAGGTAGTAAAAACGCATAATTGCAATGCGGCTGAAATGGTTTCTGAATGGTGGCAGAAAGTCGCCGATTCGCGTGCAATTTATTACTCGCGCGCACGCGGCCAAAAAGTCAACACTGAATCCATAGCGATGTGGCATTTATTTTTGCAGAAAAGCAATTAAGCGCCGTTTGATCGAATGTGCTTTTTACGCTTGGTTGTATGCGACAAAAAGCCAATATGTACAAAGTGGCATCATTTACATTAGTATCAGTTGACGGACCAATAATGGCCAGCAGTCTTATGTGGAAGTGTCTCACTTGAATTCCAAACACAAAGTGAACTGCACATCAATGAATCAACTAGGTTTTGTGTTTGATTGCCCCACAGAAAGGTGATAATCACGCCTACAAGCATCTTCTTCTTCTTCTTGACTGGCACGACAGCCCGATTACGAGACTAAGGCCTAGCTACCCGCAACCAACCGTGTTGTGCGTGCGAATGTTTTTACAAGGTTGGAAGTTACAGTTTTATGCCGATTTCGAACGGCGAGTTGGGAGCTTTTTCATAAGTAATTTTACTCTCAGAGGTTTGCCATTTCCTGCTGAGAGGACAGCTGCCGAAATAAAAATTGTTGTTTTTCTATGCCTACAAGCATACTGCCAGAATAAGTTGAATTGTCGGAATAAGTTGAGGCAGAATCCAGGAAGTAAATTCCTGTTGCATGGTGTAGGAGTTGAACTAGTTTTTCTCGTTCAGTGTTTTCGTGTTTTCCATTTTCACCAGCAGCATTGCCTACGAAAATTCGTTTAAATATTCCACACAGTGCTTAAAGCCCGGCCCCCTCTGTCCCACTCAAATATTTAGCCACCGGAACGCCGGAACGAAAAACAGCAGCAGACGAATAAATTAAAGTGCATGAGAAATGCACAAACCAGTACAGTGGCTGCAAATCCACTGGAACATGACCGCCGCTGTCTGCACTCCGCCCACCAGCTGCGCCTTGAGCAGAAGTAAAAAATTGCTCAATTTTGTGGTTTATGTTCGTACAAGGCGGACCAGCTGCGCTTGCCAGCGCGTAAAAACACGGCGTCTGGGTGCTGGGAGTCGGCTGCAGCTCGAACAAGGCACCGGCGAGGGAATGCTCGAACAGTAAAGCACAAAGACGCAAGAACGGGGCCGCGCACTTTTTGTGCACTTTGAAAATTGCCGAGCGAGAACTTCGAACCGCTGACTGTGCCTTACAGCGAGCTGCAGCGTCTGCTCGCGTCAGGCGATGGCAATAAAATCTTCAATTAAAATTGTTCTCAATTTCGATATGGAAGAGTTTGCGAAATGCCGCTTAGTGAAACACATCAAATGCGCAATCATGGTTTTGTCTCAGCGCCAACGTGCGGTTTGCACCAGCTGCCGGCCACAGCTCGAACGCACACAACGCATCGAAATTGCATTGGCATTGTTGTTGTCAGTCTCGAGCTGCCAAATGTTTGAAATTCGTTCGACGCTTTGACGCACTGTGCAATAGATAGGCCGTACGGTGACCGTGCTGTCGCCAGCACCGCCATTCGAGGTAACGCCATACAAACAACTTAACCTCAAATATGGGCAACAGCCGATTGCAGCAGCGGCCGCCTGCTCACTGCCTGCATTCAGACGATTTGCCAAGACACACACCACCTCCCAGAATGCTCACAGCACACAGTAACAGCAGCGACTGGCCAACAGACCGGCAAACCGACAGAGCGAGATTACAGCACACAGACGGAGGGCAGCTCTGCCAATCAAGCAGCCACAGCATAGGCCCACTTTCTGGCAAGTAATTCCGCTGGTATTACATTAATGGCTTGGGTCCCATCCCGCCCCCTCCCCGTCCCCATCCCCTTCCCCCAGCAGCGCTCCTATCATCAGCGCGGCAGGCCAAGCACGACACGGCTCGGCCCGGAAGACGAGGCACTGGGCAATGCATGCATGGCCCGTCGCAGATAGCGATAGCGGTTATGACGGCAGTATTGGCGCAGGGGGCGCGGGGATGACATTTCATATTCAAATGAAATTCCCTGGCATATTTTCGCAGCCATGGACGGCCGTAGCCATGATCCCAAAAGTGCGGGCTGGCAGATGCTCGTCGGGGAATTCTCTGGCCGGCACCACTCCACTCCACTCCACACCACACCACCCCCCACCGCACACTGAAGTCTCGCCGTTCCGTGCGACTGTGATTTGAGTTACTTCTGCTGTTCTTTAAACTACACATTTTTCAGGCACAATCCGCTGGCGGCCACACGGGCCGACGGCTCCCCGGCACACAGACGTCGGCACGCACATTAGTGGAACTTGTTGTTGGACTGCAACAAAGGAAAGCTATGAATATTTTGAAACGAGTGACAGCAACTCAGTCGAAGCACTGCACAGCTGTGCGCACGCACGCACTTACTTACAAATGCAATGCTGAAGTGGATATGCAGTTATTTGTGTGGGAATTTGAATTATCTTTGGCGTATTTTCTCGAGCACTCCCATCATGGGTCACTTGTTTGAAAATGTGAATAAACATTTCGTGCCCTCGGAGGCTGAAAACTGTGTCTCTGTGTGGCATACATCGCACACACACACTCGACGACTTTAATATGCTTTGCATGTAGGCGTATTGAATTAACATCCGAAATGCAATTTAAAACTGACATTTCTGGCAAGGATTAAATGGCACAAACCCTCTTCGAACAGGGCGAACAACACGTTTGCGCACTGAGCAATTGTTGTGAGCATTTGTTCATTTCCGCATTTCTGACGACAAAATAAGGCTTACTAGATATGTGAATCAAGTCGAACTACTCCGAAAGAGTTGAAACGGCTACTAGAATTAAAAACTCAAAGAAATCGCATCCAGCTCTTTAGACAATTCAAGTGTCACATTCATGCTGACAGGAGACTTGTTTCGAATAATCTGTAATGGGGAAATGTCGACTTTATAGAAAGCCGAATACAAGCAGCTGCTTTGAATTGGCATCAAATATGTTCACATTCAAATTAATTCCATAATTATTCAGGCTTCGTTTACAAATACCATTTTTAGGTATATACCCAAATCAAACTCCCCTCCCTTTAGGCTTCTGTAAGCTTTTTGAGGATAAGGCTATCACTCCAACCTGCCTTAACCTAACCTGACCTAATCTAAGTAAAATATCCAATTTAACTTTCTTGTGCATGAACGATACGTCAAATATGTACGCAAATAAACATTTCAATGAACTTTTATTAGTATCCTTTAAAATTGAAAATAGTACAAAGTGTCATTTATCTATAAACTCATAATCCAGGCACTAACTATGCACGCATTCTATTCCAATTTACACATTTTTCAATTAATTTTAAGTGCTCCACCAAACTCACTATAGGATCCATAGATATCAATCTGACTTGTTTCAACTCACAAAACCCTATAAATTTTTTAAACGTGCATATGTACATTCGTGCATGTATACATGTAAGAAAATAGGTACGCACTTTATTCGACAACAAATTGCTGTACGCAATAAATCTTTACAAATGCCTACTTGAACCCTTTTCTTAAGTTATTACAAGCCCAATTTCGTGAAACTGGCCCGCTCACTGCCTGGACGCAGTAAAATTGATATTTATCTCTTCCCCCATGGCAAATATTGAAGTACGCAAAAGCTAGTTGCCGGAAATTCAATATGTGTATGAGGCCTTGGGGGCGTATGAGTAACAATTATTATTAAATAGCACTTGAAATATGGCACGCAGTGCTCGCCTGCTTTATTTAACGTTGCTGCTCGCACGAACAACAAAAATCACTAACTAATCACTAACACTGAACGCACTCACGAAAACTTCAATTATGAAAGCCCGAATTATTTGCAAGTGGCTTTGGCAGCATGTAAGCTGGCTTTAAGATGTAATAGTTTGTGAAAATATCTAATGAACGATAGCGGCTTGTGGCATATTGCTAGCACTGCTAAATCGGTCTGGGAAATTGAGGTAAATAACAGCGACTTGCAATGAGCAACAACATTTTCTGGCGGCCTCGGGGCGTATACGCAACTTTTGCACATCACGGAACAATGCCCGTCTAACGGGTAGTTGCACTGGTTCGGCAACGCTTAGCCAACTATCTGCCAACAAATTCCTACCTCAAAATTAATGAATGCCACGGAACCTGAGTGCCCAGTCGACATTTGTTTGCTGAGGCGACAAATTCGTCAGAAAGTTAATTAAATTGCTGGCATTTACCACAAAATTGCCCGGCAGTTCACCGAACGGAAGGTGTGTGTGTGCGCATGATTGCGGTAGTTTTTAGTTTCACATTGCCAGACTCAAAGCGCCTAAGGATGCGGCGAAATATCGAAATAATATGAGCAAACACGAAATTGGTAGCTTGCTGCCGCACTCGTATTTGCGGGTAAACAGGAGTTGAAACGAAAAAACGAACATTGAAAACAGCCAAACGAACACTTGGTGCTGCACACAGGTTCAAAACAAATACGTGAACGTAATACGTGAACATTTTACATACCCGCAGTCGCCTGCGCGGCCAGCAGATGACTCGCTGCAATCGCGTTCGAGTTGGTCGCGTTGAGCGCGCCGCCAACGCCGAGGCCGCTGTTGGTGCCGTTTATCAATTGTTGCAGCTGCTGCGGCGGGATGCCGTTCGGCTGCTGCTGGTGCGACATGAGCTGCGCATGCGGCTCGCTTTTGTTGGGAAAGCTCAAACGTTGCTGCTGCTGCTGTTGTTGCAGCTGATTATCGATCGTCATTGGTGAGATGAGTGTGTGATTGCTGCTGCCATTCGAGCTGAGCGGCGAGCCACTGTCGCCGGCGCTGGGCGTGACGTCGACGCCGCGCTTCGCGCTGAACAGCAACGCCGCCGTCGACGGTGACGACGACGGCGCGCCCGACTGCAGGCTAGCAGTGGCAGTGGCCGTGGCTGTGGCGGCAGCGTTCGCGGTTGCCGCAGCCGTTGTACTTTTGGCACTTGTTGCAAGGATGGCGCTCGGCGCGCTGCTGCTGCTGTTGTCCAGCGACAGTATCGGCTTCAGCGGTTTGTTATTATTCAGCGATTTCTCGTTTATCGCAGTACTCGAGTCCAGGGATTTCACGTTCTTCTGCAAGTAGTTTGAGAAAAGTGGACGTGGCGTTAATAAAGATTCAATTGCGGTGCGGGAAATCATTTCGATTGGAGCGACTAAGAAGAAGACTAAGAAGTAAAGATGATGAAACTAGGAAAAAAAATGAGAAAGCGTTATAATGGAATTTTATGATTTTACTTCAATTTTCGGTTGCAGCATTTCGCGCTGAAATAGCAAATTCTTCGATTCAAGCAAAACTCTGAGAATGCAATTTAACTTTAAACAAGTTATTTCAGTCTCTATCAAAAGAAAAGCGAGAGAAACATTTTCATCTGGAGCAGACGCAAGACTGGACAAAACCTATGTATGACCTAAAAACTAGAAATAAAGTCGTGCAACTTTTTGCTTTGTGAGGTTAGGTTAGGTTAGGTTGCGGTGGCTGTCTCTATAAGAGACACACTCGGAGGCCTGATAGGCCCATTGTGATACCACATATTTCACCCGTTTTTGAAATTCGTATGCAACACTGTTTTGTCAACATATCTTGCAGCACACATTTCAAGCGGATGGCGAAAGGGAGGGGAGGGGACCTACAGTTTGACGCCGAATCCGAACGGCGATTGGCAGTTTTTCCTTCACACTTGGAGGTTTTGCCATTGCCTGCCAAAAGCGCACTTGTGCGATTTTTGTAATTCTCATTCCCTTCATGTGGATAGTGATAGAAGTAGACGAGTTGTTCACCAGCCCGAGCCAGGAATCGAACCTGGAGCCTTTGGTATGAGAAGCCAGCGCGCTACCCGCTGAACTATCGAGGCCGGCTTTGTGAGACTTTATTTAATTGTTTTCAAAATCAGTTGTTAACCACGGCCAATGATCTACGGTTAAACCTTCCACTCCATTTTATGTCTTCTAGGACACTTTTCCCCATATTAATCACTTTGATGGCGGCTATTAAAACATTCTTTACAGTGGTTTCCCACACAATTTACTTGATTTCAACTTACTTTCCAAAATAGACTGATTTCATCTAATGCAGCTCAATGCTTTTATTGTTCTTTTTCTTCGCATAAATTTTCCACTTGAAATAATACCGTCCAGGACATTATTGCTTTAACGCAAATTATCCAGCAAAATTACACTCAACCTCATGATTACAACTTTTCTCCATTTCACTACAAATCCCAATTGCACGCCAAGCTCCAAAGAATTCCCCAGCGGAAGCACATAAGAGACTAAGCACACACACACACACACACACACATCTACAAAACATAACTTGCATGTGAATTGTCAGTGCCTGAGTGAGTGTTGAATTTAAGAGAAAGAACGGAAATAAATGCAATACGCACACATACATACACATATAAAGAATACAAACGTAAATATTTTGCGTGCGCAATTTGAAAACACAAACCATATGGCGACGGCAGTGAGATGCTGCCGACGATGATAATGCCGACGATGGCTCCTTCCAATTTATTTGACACGGAATGGAGAAGAACGGAACGGAATAAATGTAACGCATAAATAGCAAAAGTTATGGGCATGAAATTCGATTGGATGCATACAGCGTGGCATGCGTACACAGCGAGCGCGGGCGAGGGCGTCACACAGTGAGTGAATGAAGGTGAATGATATTTGGAATGCTTTGAAGATTTCTACTTTTTCGGGTGAAAGTGGTGAGGAGTAGAGCTGTGGCATGCAAAAATTTGAAAATGCTTTTCATTCGTTTTATGTATGTTCAAATGTTTTCTTTCGTTTTTGTTTGGCTTGACGATGTGACGGTGTGTGTGACAATAACGGGCAAATGACGCACATCCATGCACAGACAGCGACGTGCAGTGGGAGTGGACGCAGGTGTGTACTGTGTGAGGATGGAGCGGGTGGGGGATGAAGGTGGCTCGGTACTTACAGATTCGCTCAGCTTATGCAGCGAAGCGTTTATGCGATCCGGATTGCGCGGCGGTGGTTCTGGTGGCTCAGAAGCAGCCATTGTTGGTCCAGAAGAGGTTCCGTTTATTTGCATAATTTATTTAGCGAAATGGCAAACGGCACCAAGCGGCAACTTGTGCGTACGCAGTGCAATCTTTTTTTTCAATAAATGTACTTTTTACACTGTCGAAATTTGCTGGAGAAATTTCCAAGGCCAAAAAAAGCGGCTGACAATATCACAAATCAAATGCAAGGGGAAGGTGCGGGCAAACTCACATACTAGCAGTGCGAAGGAGTGACACCGGCACGATTTGGCGCTTGGGACATTTGAGTGGTGTAATGGTCGGGCGGCTGACCCGCATTTTATGTGTGTGTGCGTGCGGGGGAAGCGCTCACCGCCACCACTCACAGTTAGTCTGACGTTACTTGTCTTTGGCTGGTATTGTGTTCTATAGATCAGCAGCGACTGGAGTAATTCGTTGGTGCAATGAGTTCGGTCAGTTTGTGCGCAGTTTAGGAAATGTCGCTATTGTTCATGCTCAAGTTTGGGTTTTGTGTTCAAGCAACTTCGGCAACATCTGTAAAATAAAAATTCAAAAATTAAAGCACACTTTTAACTAACATACAACGAACCAGCAGCATTTTTATTTATTATTCAAAGTTTGCTTGCTTCAACTACCAAACAACAAGGTTTTTGCTGGTCCCATGCATTTAAATTTCTAGACATAGCATTCTTTGCAATAAAGTGTACTCAAAGAACATTTTGTACTGACTTTGATTTTAGGGCTGCAACATCATTTGAGTCTCCTATTGAATTTCAAAACCAAAACTAACCAAAACGATGTCAATCTCAACGCTGAGCACAATGAGTCCAAATAAGTTATGAAAACGTTCCAACTCCTTAAAAAAAGAGTTACTTTTAATCCCAAATGTGATATGCAGCACACGAGTTCTTTTTCTAGCTCTTTCAAATTATGGTCGGAATTCGCCATTACTGGCAGCGCTTTCATAAATGAACAACATCGCTGCATCATAGTTTCTGTTAATTAACCAGTGAACTGTCAATTTTTCTCTCCCATATTCAGTGAAAATAAAATGTTTATTGAAACACAAAATAAATAAATAAATATAAAACACACTTTAAAACTAACAACGAGTAAAAAATATCCATAAAAACACTATGAAAATTCTTCGTAATAAATTATTTTATGAATTGAATTTGTTGACGTTTTACATATTAAATATTACACACAAAATTGTTTACCAATTTTGAAGCCGCCAACTTTTGTCCTCCACAAACGCTTCAATTTAAAGTTGCCAACAGCTGGTAGCAACAATTCAACAACGCAATGCAATGCAAATGCTGCCAAACGACAGTCCGGGCATGGCCGAATTTGTTTTTGTATGCACGAATATTTCAAGTACATTTGTGCATGTATGTGTGTGTGTGCATTCGTCGCTACTCCATTTTGCGCATTGCATTTTATTTGCTCGCCGAAAACAAACCCGACTGCCGGATGGGAGCAGCGAACTGGAGCGGCGCACGGCCCAAACCAAATTTGCTCTTCACTTCTGCCGACTTTGCTCGCTGGCAGGCACAAAGCAAACTCTGCCCCCTCTCCCTTACTTATTGCAACTAGTTTTGTTTATGCAATTTTCGGTCGAATGCGCTCTTTTTTTGCTTATATTTTCGCCAGTAAATTTATTTAGGTTATTGGGTACGCGGCGGCCTATTCGTACAGGTCCGTCGGAAATTTGCCATTTTTATGCAAAATTTGCGTCCCCGTCTCGCCCGCCTTGGCTTGTCTTGCGGGGAGTGCCACTTCATCTGTGCTGTGTGGACGTGGACACACATACCGACAAATACTTCTATGTGTTTGCATTTGCATGTCCCCACCAGCCAATGCCATAGCCGCCGCCCCGCCCTGTTCACGTATGTCCGTCAACACGCGTTGCCGGGTGCGCTTTCAGCTGCTCGTTTTGACACCGACGCAGGTGCTGCACCTTTCATTGTTGCACCGATTCGTAGCGGCTTAGCTCGCTTGATGGCCAACGTAAGCCGGGGCCTAGCAGGCGTTGTCAACACACGCCCTGACGGTAGGCGTGTTTGCTGTCAGCGACCACTGCCGGGCTTGGTGTCTCAAAGCAGCGCCGAGTTTTCATTTCACTTCACCCGAGTGTAATCAATTACTGCGACTACGCGCTGCACATCAATCAACCTGATTATGCAGCGGCCGCCTGTGCGCTTCTACACATTTGCCGTAGTTTGTGTTAGTGTTTAAAGCCGGCGAGTGTGTCGCTAATTGCGTTATTTGCTCGGTATTGGCGTGAAAATTGCCAACCAAAAATTACACTAATTGAATGTCGTAATTAAGTAGTGGCTCTGGTTGATACATTTACCTGAGTCGGTAGGTATGTTATGTATGTTCTCAGAAGTATATAAGTCTGTCTATGCAGTAACAGTTTGCACTAGAATACACATTTCGAAAATGTCCACCAAAACATTAATGGACTCTTCCAAACGATGGTATCGAGGTCAATAGGTCTTTCGGTCGTTAAATCAAAATGTTTACTTTTACGATGCGTTCGCTTTGCCGAAAATATTTGTACAGATGGATGAAAAATGTCTAATTATCAGAGATATTCGTTGAAGATTCGTGTAAGCTTAGTCTATTCTAGTAAATTTTATGGATAAACTCGATAACCATTTCTTATTATTAGTATATATGACCCAAAAATTGATGTAATGGCGGCTTATGGATTTCAAGCGCAACAATAAATTCCGCAAGGCTACAATGTAACTTTCGGACTGCCCTGGAATTCAACTCTGTGAGTTTCGGTGAGTGAATACGATACCAATCCACAAATACCGTTTTGACAATGTGATAATATTTTTATTTACACTGTAACAAAAAACCAATGCTTAAATGCAAATTTGTCACGCATCGTTTGTGTAGAAAAGAAATTTCCATTTAAGTCCGCTGGATTGAAGAGGGGAAATTTGTTCAAGCCACACAGATAAATGTTCACTCATGGCAGACAAAAGCTGTCAACGCTGCAGCACAAACATTTACATATAAACAGTTACAAAATCTATGCGCAGTAGCACACAAATATTCGCCGGCGAGTCAAATCCGCTGAGAATGCCGGATTTCGTGGTGTGTGTGTATTTGTTTATTTATGACTATTCAACAAAATAATTGCCGGCCGTGCTTTTTGTATGTCGGGCAAATAAAAATATCGTTATTGGCCTATGTCCAGGCCAGAAGACTTTTATTTTTTCGTTCACGAAAATCACTACACACACACACACACACACACAATTGTCTGTGCAAGGGACAATTTCGAAATATTTCGTAATAAATCACAGCCAACAATTTCTAGTTAAACATATAACACAAGTCTAAAGTTTAAAGTTAAATCAACACACACTTACATAGTAATGTATGTTTGGATATAAACCTAAAACACAAATAACTATTTCGTCCGAATTCGACAATTCGCATTTTGCATTGTTTATGCATTTGTGGATTTTATGTTTGTTTTCCTTTCAAATTTTGAATTCGAATATTGAATGAATTGCGGCATTTTTCATCCTATTGCAGTTGATTTTAATTGCAGCTCTGTTGTTGCAATTTATTGGCGGCTTTAGCAGCGTCACTGAGGCAAAAACCCTCAAAACAAAGTTTATTTTTTATTGCTTTCACCAACATTTTCTTTGGATTACAAAATTCATATTATGGACAAACTAAAAGGTGTGATTTTTGTGTTGGAGAAGTGTTGAAGCTTTGAGATTCCCTGATTTTCTCGGCAAAAGTGGTTTGGCAGTGCTTGGAGTAAAACTGATGTAATGGAGCAGTTGTCCAGTGGCAAAATTATTACTTTGTTTATTATCTTTTTTAATAAATGTGTATTGTTAACTTAGTCAGAGAGTCAGAAAGTTTCTTTGTAAATTTGACTAAATCAAAATCAAATTGAATGGCCAAATAGTTGACAACTCTGGCTGGAATGGTGGATCAGAGCATTTTCGTTATGGACGAGTTTACTGTCGTAAAGTTACTGTCGGTAGTAACTCATTGAATTGCGCTCTTTCTTATATATAACTAATACGTATTAGTTGCTTGTGTATTTAAATTCGCATTCTGGAATTTGCAGAAACTTCACTCGGCCGTGTTTGAAGACCCAGCAGAGACCAATTATTTGTTGAAATTAACCCACAGACACTTAATTCAATTTTATTCCAGTAGACTGACAAATTTGTTTAATGCTTTCCAATGTTAGTTAGCTGACGTTAGTTGCCGGGCAACTTGTTCAGGCTAATGCGGCCAATGTATGGTCACATGTAAGCCATATAAGCCATTAATGAAAATCCAAATTGACCGGACAGGCCACGCGGCTGTCTGATGCTCGAAACTAAATGGAAATTAAAATTCATTGATATTTCACACATGGCAGCACACACACATGCAACGTGCAAATACGAACGTCAGTTGAGTTAAAGAACTTTATTTCCTGTTGGATGACCTTACAACTCAACTCGACCGTACACAGATTTGCTTCCAGTCAAAATCTCTCTCTCACGTAAGTGCTATACTTTCTGCACTCGGTGACAGTCAGTTGCAACAGCTACAAATTAACATGCAAACAGACGCACACACTCGCAAGCATGAGGCAGCTGCCCTGCATTTACGTAGCAGCGAGTCGACTTGTGTCGGCGCTGATTGTAGCCTTTAAACGCAGCCGAAACCAAATCGAGGTCAAGCATATAAATTTGACTTGAGGACCCGCATGCAAAAAATACACACACACATATTCGTCCACTCACTAGCGCACACGTCGCTACAAAAGCAGAGAGGAGCGAACGCGCTGACAACAGCGCAAGGAGGATTGAGTTGAAAGACTTGCACAAAGTGGAAGCTATTAGATTTGTCTGTATTCAGACACAAACACACAATCGCCCACATTGCCCTCAAACACACACACCCTAGGAATGCTCACACATGCAGAAAGACATTAGAATGCACTTGTCTATGAATTTCCATCGTTTTTTTCGAGCAGTTTTACTTATGCACTTTGACAGCAAGAGTCATTCCTATACACAACGCGCCCCACTCCTCGCCGCCGTCTGTCTGTCTGACTGCCTGCGTGCTGCTGTTGTCCTTTGAAGCGAATGCAAATTTCGCATATTTACATGTGCTTACTTTCAGTTTGTGCAGCTCGTGAATCAGGAGAGCACGAGACGAGCCTCGCGCCTACGTTTCCTCTCTTCCAACGTGCGCTGCTGCATCTTCAATTTTCGTTGCCGGCCATCGTTTGAATAGACTCGACTGCGCAACGAACATTTCGTGTGGCTTTCAATTTAACTCATATTTACTTGGAATTTCTGGTCGAAGTAGATGTAAAGAGATGCGAAGGTTATTTTATGTTAATATTTTACTATCGATAATTTGGCGAAAGTATCTTTGCCTTTCAAGAAAGTTGAATGTAAATGAGTCACAACATGAGGGCGAATGGGAGCCGATGTCATAGACCAGTTTCAGGGGCGCATTGAGCATAAAATTTCATCAAATTTCAGTCATTATGTAAAATGCATCAGTCCGTTGTAGGCCCTAAGAGTGAGTAATTTGAATTCCCATTACAATATTTCATTGTGGGTCATTTATGTACTAAGAAGACGTTGGCTACTGTACTCTATAAATAAATATTTGCATTTTAATATATCGAGGAAAATTACGCCATTAGACAAGATTGAGCAAGCGACTTTCAACTACTTCGAAGCAACCTCAATGATGGCGGAAATCCAAACCGCATTGCATTGACTTCTAACATCACGTTAAATACTTTTAATATAACTTTCAGCGTTACATCCATTACATCAAATGGTTATTTGACACAAAAAATCTCAAGGATCGAAGCACACATATTCCTAAATAATTGTTCCAAAGTGTTCATAAACAATCAGATACTCAAGTGTGGCACAAAAACTTTTCAAACCTTTTTCCAGAAAGGAAACAGTAATTAAATATTAACTGGAAATTACCATCCAAACACTGTTGTTGCAGTGATTACCAGTCAAGTCAGGAAGTTGTGTTATTCATGCTTTGGTAGCTCGATGTCGGGTTGCACTAAACAATGCTAATTAATTGCACAACACATAACATTTTCAGCAGCAAATTAATTACTAAAAGTTTAATTACTAAAAGTTTAATCCGATTTGAATTATCTTCGAATGCCGAACAAATCAGTGAAGTAGTTTCCGACATTTGGAGTGAAAGTGATAAATTCTCTACTCATGGACGATGCTCTGGTTACGATGACTGTTGCACATTTTGAAAAAAATTCTTTCTGCAATATGCTATTCCTCTCAACTTTTGGAGAGAAGAATAAAAGGTTCTCAAAATGTTGGCCACTATGTGACTCTACATCCGCAACCGCGGAACGGACTTGTCAAAAGGTCCGAACCACGCTTCTTACGTCTTTCATCTTCTCCTAATTTCCAACTTTTCTTGGTCCGCTCCGTCCCACAACCACATTTGAACACGTTTCAATTTGGACATTTGAAAAATTTAATATTTTGCATAATTCCGCCAAAGTAGGAATGTTCTACCCTTGCCAGCTCAGCTCAGCGCGAATGTCTCTCAAGTGAATGAATCCGCAACATTCGCAGCGACAGCGAACAAATTCAAATTCGCGGAATTCCGGCGCTTCGATCTCCAGCTTTTGATGTCAGCTAGCGTGCGTTTCCCTTCCATCGATATCCAGTTAATTAAAACTTCGACACAAGTCAAGTCAAGAGCATTGACAGCAAAAGTTTCAAGTGCCTAATAGGTGGAAACCAATGACGACGCAACGAATCGCAGTGAAGTGAAATAGCGCAAAGTGCGGGGGCCAATTCAGGCTTCTGACGCAGCGGGCTTCCCTGCCGCATCATTAAAAATTTAACAGCCCGCCATTAAGTTGGTTTTAATGAGCGTCATTTCGTTGCCCGATGTCGTGCAGCCCGTCAAAAGTAAATGGCAGGTGAAATTTGCATTTTATAGAACGGCAACCCGCACACCACAACGCACCAAACGCCATCGCGAACAAAAAAGCAAAGGAGCAGAAAAGTGTAACTGGGCCAATATTTCCATACTGCGCAGGAATACAATTCGTAATTACAGTTTGGCAGCGAAAATGTCCAGTCCAACGCGTCGCGGATATTATTAATTATGTTGCAATCGAAAGGTTTCTTTCTCTTGCATTTTCTTCAATTTCAATTATAAGCAATGCAGCCACATTGCGCGATGCAAATCAGCAAAGGTGCGCCACATCGATGCTGTTGCTCCGAAACCCTTTCAGCAAATTTCCCTGCTTACAATAACTTGGCCGGATTACCAACTTAATCCCCTTTGCCGCTGAAATGCAGCGCACAGGAAGGAACCGCTGCTCTTGCACGCTACAAGCAACATCCACATGAAACCCGTCCCCGCGCCAATTGGCCACCGCTCCGCCGCAGCGCTGTGCCTTCGGGCCGCGTCTGCTGGCAACACGACAAAGCCGACTTTAACTTCAAATGCAAGCGAGCAACATTTACCCTCAACTGCAGCTTTGCTTCTCGCTCGCCGTGTTGCATCCAGGTGCTATATTTTTTTTGCGTCTTTCGTCCGCATTTTTTCGCTCGTCTCCATGGGAATTGTTCCAAAGCTTAAAGAAATACAAACAAATTACCTTACAGTACAACGACGGCAGCAGCAGATACAACAGCAGCAACAACAAAAAACAACAGCAACTATAAAGTAAATATGAAGAAGGAAAATTGTGAGGGCAGGAAATGCCGAAAAATGCAGCAGCAGCAGCGCCAACAACAGCAGCAGGTGAGCGCATAATCGCAAAAGCCAACATTATGACCAAAACCAAAACAGGTGGCAAGGCCGATGCTGGTTCCCACCCCAAGGGCACAGGGCACTGGGGCGAAGAATCAGCGCGTTTTACAAAAACTGCTTGGGGCAATCGTGAAAAAATTAATTGAAAAACATGCGAAATCATAGCAAATGGAGGCTGATTTGGCCAAGTGTGCAGTGTATAATAAAACTGTTGCACGAAAACAACCATGAAACGGCTGAGTAAATTTTTAAAGGCATAAAGCATACATTAAGGCGCCGGTGGCCAGTGGATGAATTCCTCAAGTGCTCATCCTTGAACCATTCCCCCATTTTTCATATGGAAAGTGGCTGTCCTGCCCATTTAATTTGCATTGCATTTAGTTTGCCCTCTGAAGATTCGTCACCGGGGCCAGACTGCTCTTCGTAACTCCAATGAACTCTTCGTAACCAATATTTATAGTTGCTTCACTTGTGGATGACATAAAATTGCAAGGAAAATGAGCAGAGCTGTTAAAGAATGCAATCAAATGCGAATTAAATCAGTTGAAGTCACAGTCAATGACTTCAATTTTTGATTGCAGTCTTTCACTAACATTTTGACTAAAGACTCAACTCTGATCGAGAATAAAAAAAATATACCAAAAATAACCTCCGTGAAATTGAGGGTAGTTATTTATTATTCAATTATTTACCTAACTTCCAAAACTCAGCTGCCGCTTTTTGCCGCTTTACTTCTTAGAGCAATAAAAGAGAAACAACCTCGGAAGGTCGGAAAATCCATGTCATTTTTGACCGTGGATTCTGAACATTTTTAGACGATAACGTTGGAACCATAAGTCACACATCAATTAAATTTACTACGAACTTACTATTTAGTCATGTGCTTCTAGAAGAAACTTACTCCTACGGTACATAAAATTTTAGCACATGGAAAGGATTTAATAGAATACCAGTGCTTAGGTTAGGTTAGGTTGTGGTGGCTGCCTCTATAAGAGACACACTCGGAGGCCCGAAAGGCTCATTGTGATACCACATATTTTACCCGTTTTTGAACTGTGTATGCAACACTGTTTTGCCAACATATGCTACAGCACACATTTCAAGCGGGTCTGGAAAGGAGGGGACCTACATTTTAACGCCGAGTCCGAACGGCGATTGGCAGTTTTTCGTTCACACTTAGAGGTTTTGCCATTGCCTGCCAAGAGCGCACTTGTGCAATTCTTGTAATTCTCATTCCCTTCATGTGGATAGCGAGAGAAGTAGACGAGTTTTTCACCAGCCCGAGCCAGGAATCGAACCTGGGGCCTTTGGTATGAGAAGCCAGCGCGCTACCCGCTGGACTATCGCGGCCGGTGATTACCAATAGGGGAATTGTCTGAAGCTCAAGAATGTAAAAATAAGGACTAAAAAAGGTATTGATGTATGAACACTTGCAAAATATCACGAGCTAGACAAAATGAAGACCTTTTCAACATGTGAGCAGTCTCTTCTGATCCAGTTATTTCATCTATGAGATCTGTAAGATCATAAAAAGAACTTACAGATACATATAGCTTAAAAATAATTTTATTATTAGACATTCCTTCCAGTGTACATAAATAGCGATTTTGAAAAAATTTAACTTAAAAAAAAAAACTTGTTTGTAAAAAATTACGTATGCATCAATAAATTATATTAATTTATTAGAAACAATATATAAAAAAATTCATTTTTTAATGCAAACAAAAAAGTAATTTCATTGTAGTATGAGGTTTTAGTAAATCTTAACTTTGGCAACGACTTTTAAAGCCCCCTGTTACTGTGAACCCTGTTTATGCCCATTTTAAAGCTTAGATACACTTTCAGATGCAGTTTAAATTTTTTAAATATCTTTATTGGTTCAAAAGTTATGATTTTTGCAACGAAAAATGGCAAAACGAGCCATAGTGCGACGGTCAATGTTTGTATTGGTGCCGCGATGGCCGCTGCAGCTGATGGCAGCTGCAAATTGCCACGTCACGCGTCAATTGGCGAACATAAATCAAATGACACGGTCGCTTTAATTTATTTAAAACATTAATATGATTTCTGTCACAGCTGCAGAACGCACACACACGCTGCCACAAAACGCAATCGCAGCTATGAGGTGCGGTGTAAGTCCTTCATGGTCAGCGCGGCGGCGATTGTGTAACTGTGGCAGCGCTGACGCATTAATACGCTGCTGCCACGCCCGCAGCCTGCTGTCAATGCTTTCGCTTTGATACACACACACACTCACACATCGACAAGTCGAGTCGATCGTACGCGCTGCAATGCGGTAAATATTTGCCGCCCCCACGCCTTCCACAGCAATTTTTCACCGCACTTCAATTCGCATTCCAGCTGCGCTTTGTTTGATCAACAAAAATTTAGACGAACGACGCAACGCGGTGTCCCCATGAGTGCATGTGTGTGTGTGTGTGTTCATTGTAGCATCGTGTGTGGGAGCGTGAAATCCAACACAAACAATAGAAACCTGAAATAGCACACGAAATAGAAGATTTAACTGAAATTTGCGCGAATTCGAGCAGAGCGCAAATTTAATTTAATTTGTGTAGAAAATCGCTGTGAATTAAAACAGGAGGAAATTGGCAGTTGGCGGCCTGCAATTTCGTTAATAGCTAAATTTTATTCGATTTTTATCCGCAAATTTTGTTACAATTTTCAAATTCAAGCATTGCTGCAACCTCAAATTATCCCTGAACTGGAAATTTTCAAGAGGGAAAATAATTTTTTTCTAAACAATGAGGATTTTACAATTTTCGATTCCTACTTTAGCTGAAATATGAAACTAGATTTAGTTAATGCATGAATATTGAAAATAAAATTTTGTATGCAAGTAAACATTAGTTATGTAAGTAGTTCTCTGAAAAGTGCAACCTAGAACTGTCCATGTGAAGAGCACTTTCAGAATGTGCAATTGAGATTTTTTACAAACATTGGCAACATTACTTTCACAAACATACATTGGTAACTGTTTGATTTTAATGTGAACGAGTGTTTTGCTGGCCTTTCCATATCAATTCGCATTGCCATATCCATGTCCTATCATTCATACCCTTTCATCCATATAGAAATTTGAACAAGCAACAAGTCGATGACTCAGCCGTTTGTTAACCACTCAACACAACATTTTAATTTTTAGTTTACGCTTTGTGCACATTCAACGCTTTTATCCCACCAACAAAGAGCCAGCAACCTGATTGTCCGATCTCGTGGCTGCCAAGCTGACAACCACCTGTTAGATTCTATTGAGTGCTCATAGAGGACACACAATTGCTGTCAGCTGCCACGCCCGAGCAAGCTACGCGCCCAACAACTGCAGCCGTCACACGCGTCCGTGTAAAATCTTGCAAAGGCTGTCAGCTGTCAATGCTGTATTTACTTCGGTGCTTTGGCTTTATCGCTCGGCTGTCGGGCGGCAGGTGATTGTGTGGCACTCATGTGGCGCTTGCGGGGTACGGCGCACCCGCAATGTGTGTGTTTGAGTGTGAGTGTGAGTGTGTGGGTGTGGGTGTGAATACGTGCGTGCGTTCAATGATCCTTTTAGTGGTGCTAGAGGCGCACACGTAGCGCTGCTTAAATACAAATCAGAAATGTTCGCTCAATAGTAAAGTTGTGCACTGCAGTAGCGTAGCCATGTGTGGGGAGAGGGAGCTTTGTGTGTTGAAACGCGTCTCAAGGCCCCAAAACATTTCTTATTCCACCAAAGACGCTGAGTTAATTGTACTTGAATTTACAAAGAATTGTTAAACTAAACCCCCACATTGCAAAAGTTCGCGCCTACGCGCCTGGTACCCATACTCCTACATACTTACACATGTTTGTATGTACATAGATTTGCCCTTTCGCTACGCTGGCCACTTAGTTTTGTTGGTTTATTGCCCAAAGGAGCATTTTTGTTGTTGTTGTGCAGCGATATGCTGGCGCAGCGTAATCGCAGTTTCTTTGTGCCAACTTTTGTGGCTGCGCGCCCAACATTCGTAGCCCTTGCAGCCGGCCTTTTAAGCGCGTTTCTCATTAATTTTATCAGATTCTGAGATTTTCGTGTGCTGATTCCCAAGCGCCAAGCACCCAATTTCCTCGCTCCCCTGCTGCTAAGCGGTCGATGCCAGTAGTCACATTGTGCCCCAATTTCCGGCGTCCTAATTTCCTTTGCGCTTGTGTGCTTAGAATTTCAGTTTTAAATGATTATTTTCCATTCAGCGCTGTTCGTGCGGCTCCCCGCTGGCCGCGAGTAATGCAATATTAGCAAAAACTGCTGTAATTGAATTCCTGCACTCAGCGCTGGCGGCCATTGAATGCAACTCATTCGGCTGCCAGCAGCCGGTTCGCATATTAAAAATTCACGCTGCCCGCCGCCAAGAAGCAGTGCCACAATGTGACAAGCAAAATGCGCTCAAGAACGCGCACATTGTAGCGCCGACGTTAACACATTTTGCTGTTGCAAAGTTTTTTGTAGGAAACAAAAGAAACAATACGTTTTCGCAATTTAAACTCGCATTTCGCGCGCGAAAACTTTAAAAACTCATTAATAAAGCTGCGTGCTGGCAGTCCGAAGCGCGTGAAAGCGCCTGCCAAGACCCTGTTTGTCGTCGACGCGCGGCAGCAGGTATTCAATTTGCCGTGAAATATCCGTAACAGTATTCTTGTTTCGACTGAAAAACCAAAAACACAGCGAGAAGCGGGTAAGCTCTCAGCTTCCCGATCTGCCATTTAAGTCGACCTGAACTTTTTGGGATACAAGTTCTCATATACACAAAAAAAGTGTTGATCTTAAATTGTGTGCAGCTCTTGCTTGGATCTCAGAAGCATGTAAGTCAGAATTAGATTTTTCAATGCCAACTAATTAGCGACTCAAACAATTTTGATGCACAGTCTTCCTCACAGTCACCCAAACAATTTGTCTCTCATTAATAACGAAATCCCACAAGAACTCGATGACAGTGTTCCCCTCACGTATTTGCACTCCTTCGAAACGAGTTAAGTCAACGCAAGTCATAGATTAGGTGAGCAGACGATTTGTCTTTCCTCGAAATTTCAGCAGTCGACATTCAGAAGACGGCTGCAGCGATTTGCTTACTGTGTGTTAATTAGCCGCGACAAACGGCAAAGTTTTCTAATCCTGCAAAGCGGCATTGCATCAAGTCGAAGCGATCTTGAATGGGTGCTGCGCGTTTGACAAACTTGCGTTGAGTGATTGCAGCAAATAAGTAAGAAAATTCGCTGTAGCGAGACTTTTTGCTCATAGCGCGATTGAAATTGGAGAATAGCTTCGCTGAGTGGCACCTTGCATACTTCTAGGCGTTGCCGCACACATTTGCAGTGTCTTCAATTAAAATGAGATTAAAATACTTGACCTGAATTAAGCACGAAATCGCTCGCCGCGCAACCGAATGCACTCAGCGCAAAGAGCGCGTTGCGTAAACTGCTTTTATAAAACGTTAAAGGGGGAGGCCGCATTTATGTGAAATTCATTTCTTCTACTGCGCATTTATGTGAAATTCATTTCTTCTACTGCGGCAAAAAGTACTTCGCTCTTACACATCTTACCAGATTTTATTGCTTGCGTTTCCGCTCATTCGGCACCGTCAAGGCGTGTCATGTATTTATTGCATTTTCCGACTCTTCCCTGGCGCCTTTCGCTTCATCTCATTAATGCAAATGTTTTTCCTATTTCATTTACTCCGCGACATCTTATTAAAATTTACTCTAATGATGTGCGCACACACCAGCTCACAGCCCACAACACAAACAACGCGCACACACACACACGTGCGGCGGAATAACACGCAAAACGATGCCTGGAGACAACAACATGTTGCCATAATGCAATAACCTCATAAATAACGACAGTTGATGGGACGTTGGCTGGCGGCGGCGACGCAAGCTGCGGCACGCCATCACAACACTTCAGCTCTACGTTACGTACTTTCAAAAATTATGCCCTACTTTACAGGCTTTTTTATTCGGTGCCTCGCTGCTGCTCGTTTTCGTTAGCGATTTTTTGCACTTCTTCGTTCGCCTGGCTTCCTTCGTTTTGTTTTCTTGTTTCCTTTTTTGACCGAGTTGGCAGCATTAAAAATTCACACAGTCGCGCGTCATGCATGAATGAAGTGTCGTTGTCGTTGTTGTTGTTGCTGTAGTACTGTTTGTTGCTTTGCTGTTTCTGTTTCGCATTAAGACTGTTTGTCAGTAGGTGAGGCCGAAACGTGCGAGCGAGTGAGTGTGTGCAAGCCGCCTCGATGGGCGCATGCATGTGTGCGGCACACACACACACACGCACGTACGTCTGTATGGGCTTGATGAATGCTGTCAGCGCAACAGCAGCGTCGCCAACGCAACAGCAGCGTCGCCAACGCAAGAGAAGAGGCGAAGTCGGCCTAAGAGGCTGAAAAGTTCCAGCATTTTGACATTGACTTGTAGGCAAAAATATTATAGGAAACCGTATAAATCTTTGCGCACACACTCACACAGCAACAACGTAAATAGCCCTCGCTCCCCCGACCCACACACACTCGCCCGCAGCTATACACATTGCACACAAAGGGCAAAGGCAACACTGCCTTGCAGCTGCCGCAGAAGGCACGAGCGAGGGGGAATGGGGGATGGGGTGGGGGTAGTGAGGCGCGGTGCGCGATTTGGCTGATACTTTTAAGCACTTGAGCACTTTTGCGCTGTAAATTTTCGTTCCAAGTATTTTTTGAGAATTTATTACTAGCTGCTCAACGGGGCGTATGCGCAATAATAATTGTAATAATGATAATAAAATGAATGGAGCGGCACTGGCGGCGGGCTTATTTGCATTTGCCGCCGCCGCTGCTTGCTTTGCTCGCGTTCATGTGGCGTGCATAATGGCGGTGACGGTTTTAGTGCCGGTTACAACGCGTCGGCAACGGTGGCCGACAGGAGCGGGCGACGCGGCACTAATGGCAACGCTCGTGGTGGCGCGAGGTGGTGCACTCGAAGTGTATTGTTTCCCCGATGCTAAATTCATATTTGCTAATAGTTGTTGTGCGGGTTGTTGCTGGCGGGGCTGTTGCTGTTGCTGTTGCGGTTGCGGCTGTTGTCGGCACTAATGCCACAGGTTTTGTTTTTATTACACGGGCTCTTCATATCGTTGCTGGCGCACATTCATCAATGACGGCGCACATTATGTCATTCGACGGGCTTACCGCAAGTGGCAACGATGTGCGCGTCATGTCTTGAATGTCAGTTGGCGGAGCACGCTTCGCCGGCGCAGATAAATAAGAAATATTTTTATTTATGGCCGCCTGTGCGTGGGAAAGCTGGAAAATGTTACGGTGGGTTATTCGCTCGCGCTGTGAACTTAATACATTAAGTTCAGGCAAACTTGAAGTTTGAGTTGAGCAAGTCATTTTTTACACAAATTTTAAGCACAAAAAGTCAAAAGGTAGACTTCTTATTAAATGAACACTTGATGCTGAATTTTCCGGAACATTCACTAATCCATTGGTCCAAATTTTTTGCTTTACTTTACATATTCCTTTACTTTACATATTTCCTTTACTTTATATATTCAATCAAATCAGATCTATGACTACTTCTCCACTAATTGGTTGAATTTTTATTTTTTTCTTATTAAACTTGTAACTATGACCATAAATTGTTTACTCGAATGTAGATACAACAAGTCAATAAATAATATCAACAATTATCAATTTTTTCCAAGCTATTGAAAATGAAGTTGATCCGGTAGAAAGAGAATCTTTTGTATGTTTGAAAGCAGGTGCGGATTCAGAAAAATAATTCGGGGGGGCGGGTTTCAAAAAGTAATGCTTTAATATTTGTAAAATGCCTTTTAATTTGTATGCAGTTTTATAGGCGATCCAAATATTTCGGGGGGTTTCAACCCCCAAAACACCCCCCTGAATCCGCCACTGTTTGAAAGGGACTGGACCCCACCACTAGTTGCAGGTGCTTGTTGGAGTGGATCACAAGGAGCACTCTTAACCCTTTAACCAAGATTTAATTTGGTCAAGCGCCGTCAGAAAGCCGAACTCGATACTTTTTTGATACTTAAAATTTCTTTCTTGACCAGATTTCCCCAACACCTTGTCGCTTCAATAATTCGGTAAGTGAACACTGCTTCTACATTTTCATTCAGTTATAAGAAAAGATTATTGGAACCGATTGTCACCTCCCAGAGACCGCAACATACAAATCACCGCTTAGTCGATTTCGTCCCCGAAATTCTCTAAACATAAATTCACCACCAAATCACGTCCACAATTCTCAGAGTACAACGGCAAAACGCAACAAAGCACAACTGCCACATCACTGTAGGCTTAAGGACTTTCGGACATGCTGGGCTCCTGCCACCTTCGAGGCAATAAAAAGCACATATTTAAACACTTTAAC
This sequence comes from Melieria omissa, assembly GCA_963971225.1. Lineage (NCBI taxonomy): Eukaryota > Metazoa > Arthropoda > Insecta > Diptera > Ulidiidae > Melieria > Melieria omissa. The sequence continues at coordinate 4,084,908 of OZ020269.1, read as the reverse complement.
GTAAGAGACAAATTTTACTATTTCTGAGCTCCAAAAAGCGATCATAAAAAGACGAAATTCGCAGCAAGTGCGGCACACAAAGGCCGCCTGGCGCTGGAAATATTCCGCACAGCAGTTGAAATCCAATAATGCGGCGCCTTAATGCGCACAACAACAGAGCACACAACAACACTCGTCCCTGTAGTCACAAACAGTCGGGTAATTGCCAAAAACAATGGGATTGCGAAAATCGTGAATGAAATACGAAATGGCCGCAGCAAGCGCCGCACATTTGATTTGCTTACATTTTCTGTTCGCACCGCGTACGCATTGCCGCTGCCGTTGCTTTTTTTTGGTTGTTGTTTTTGTTACTCCGCAGCGCGCCCACTCACATTCGCGCGTCTGAATATGGACCGAATTTACGCGATTGCCGCTGCGTTGTTGTGCTTTGTCTTCTCATTTGGCTACATACACTTCACAGTTGCAAAAAATTTCTACCGAAACAGACAGACGCCCACGCTGAACGCGAGTTACAACAACAATAACAACGACACTGACGAAACACCGACACTGACACCGTCACACTGGCGCGACACACGCGGCTGGGCGATGGTAAAGGACGCACGCGGCCTACAGCAAAAACATGCGACAAAAACTGTTCGCTGGCAGCGAAAATGCGAAATCCCGTGAAGGATACACGTGTAGCATTCGGGCCTATATTCTACTACTACCGTTCTTCTTCTTCCTCTTCTGCTTGCTGGTGGGACAGCGCCGTTGCCATTCAAGTGGCTTCCGTAGGGGGGCAGTACGAGGGCGAGCAGCGGGGCAGTTTAATCGCCGCCACGAAGTACGCGCACATTTTCCGGCCAAACGACTCTCTCTGTGAATATCCTGCGAAGCACTAAGGATAATTCTTGCTAATAGCAATGGGAGTCCTTGGCATTTGAGTTCTGTGTTAAGTGGAATTTGACGTCATAACGAAAAGCTGCCCGCGGAGCTTTGCGAGAGCGCTGCGCGAAGGCGAGAGCGAGAGCGTCAGGCGGAGAGACAGCGCAGTCGAAGTGCGGACTTGCAAGGCCGCAGGTGCCAGGAGTATCCAAAGTTGCCTGCACCTGTGCTCACTCGGGCGCGCTCTCGCCTGTCTCTCGCGTCACTGTTCACTCTGCTCTCGCAGTCGGTATGTTTACCTTTCTCTTCGTGTTCACCCACCCGCCGGCCGAATGTCAAATGTTTGTTTGTTTACTTTCAATTCCGTTGCGCCTTGCGACTTTGCCGTGCGTTACACCGCACTGCGCCCCACCAGCCGCCGCAGCGCGCACTTTTTGCCATCTCTGATTTTGCACACTCATTCACTTTGGACACGCTAACAATGTTCACGTCTCGCGTTACAGGTTTTTTGGCCACCATTTTGCCTGCCCGCAAATAAATGAGTCATTGTGCAGCGTTGCGTGGCCAGTGGGCGTGGGCTTGGGCGGCAGGTCACCCAAATTCTGTCCGCTGCCCTCTGCTTACCTATTTATCGCATCTTCGAAGCCAGATGTGTCACTGAAAAGTGCCCGTCGCCTCTGCGGCAAAGTTAAATATCTGCAATTGAAAAAAAATCATTTTATTGCAATAAAATTTAGATGTCAACTGTTTGCAAAAGCTGTCGAGCATTTCAAGTGTTTCTTTGTGTTTTTGGTTGAATCGCATTGGTTGTTTTAAGGAGATTAGCTAATGGGCTCTTTCAGTGGAAAAAATGTATTTATTGAAACAAAAAAAAAATACAAAATATATTTGAAACACAATGCATTTTTATTTGTCATGAAACAATTTTCGAAGATGACGAATCGATATTGCTGAAGTAAGCGCGTTTTTCTTATAAAAACTTAACGAGTTTTAAATTAGCTTCCTTTAGAATTTCAACAACAAACATTAATCTTTCATGAGAGGTGCAACTTTATGAGTAAACAAGACTTCAACTGCTAAAGAAGCGTCGAAGCCAGTAGTCAAGTCAAAAATAAAATACATCTTAAATCTTTATGACAGTGAGACTGAGTTATCTGTTTAACGTCCAAGCTTTATGAGGTTAACTGGGTTGAGACTCGAACCAAGACCTTTCGGCTCGCAATAGCAACTGAAACAGGATGGCCAAATGTTGCACACCTTTACTTAATTATTTCAAATAATGCATGTCGTCTTTAAACACAAATCAATTCCACACTCACATTCACACTCCGCCTCTCCCTTAATTTATAATTACTGCCTCATTAATGCAACGCCCCGCACCTCGCCGCCTTCACTGTGAACTTCCACACTCGTTTTAATTAAAAAACATTTACATTGTATAATCATTAACCCCTTTCACACGTTCACAAGCACACAACAACTCCGTATGGCTGCAATGTATGTTTGTATTTACATATTTGTGTATGTAAGCACATTGTGAGTTGATAAGAAAATTTTTTTGTTATTATTTTTAATGCCATCATCAAAGTTCCAAAACGAATATATTTCAATAAGCGCGAATGCTCCGCAACTGAAAAACTGCGCTGGGGGCGAGTGCGACTTTTCCATTTCACTGCTCGTACGTACACTTAACACCGAGCGTTGTTGTTGCTTTAGAGCTGCACTAACCATATACGCAAAAGGCATAAACATTACCTGCAGCGCTGCCATAAATGTGTGGGTGTAGCTGAGCGAATGTGGATGCAAATGCAAACCGAGGCTACAAGCGGCAACACTAAATACAACAACAAATAATAGTAGCAACAAAAATGACAGCAAAACATGCACCTGCTGTCTTGCAACAAAGAAGTGGACAGCAACAGTCAGAGAGACAAACATCCAGGCAGATGAGCGGAGGGGCGGACGGGCGAACAGGTACCAGTGCAAGTTTTGCTGTTAAGGCACAACAAAAGAAAAGTTGAAAATGTGCAGCGGAAGCGAAACGCATCGGGCGAAGCGCGTGCTTCCAGCAGGGAGTAGAAAATTGCCAAAGTCGAAGGATGAAATTGGAAAAGTATGCAGGAGTTGCAGGCGTGGAGGGGAGGAGGCTTTTGTGCAGCCGAACAATGGCTGAATAGTGCAAAAATTCGAAATGAAAGAAATAAGCCCAGCAACGCTAGTTGAACGGTGGCAGCGTGTTCACTGAAGTCGAACAAACAGGACCACTGACAAGTTGTCCAACTGTGTTCGATGTGATTGTGAACGATTTGGCGTGCTTTATGTGCCTCACACCTCTGTATCGCTGTTGCCCAGAAGCGATTGGCAGCGAATAGATTTGATTGACCAGGGCGTGATCCACTGTAGTCTTTAAGAAAATCCCCTCGCCACAGATGTGAAATCATGAATGAAAACCAGGCTTGTACAGCAAAACAACAACAGAAAGTAACGCGAGCAACTCATCATCTGGCAACACTAATTGCAGGCAATCGATTTCTCGTACTTATTTCACTCTTGCGCTGCTTTCACAACGGCTCACAACAACACAACACAACAACCCATAGCTCGATATGGTTTTGATTCGTGCATTGAACATTGCATTGCCGCAGCGGCAGCAACAGCAACAAATTCACTACGAATGACTTAGTTGCGCACGCTTGAGTAGCCGCAGCATTGCTGGCTGGCGTTTTTCATTTTCTCGCTCCTCTCGCGTTTCTCGTCCTCACTTCTGATCGTTTATTATTTTGAAATATCGCACGAAATGGAGTTGAAACGAATCGCAGCGAAACGAATCGAATCGCAGAGCGGAATCTGAATTGAAATGGAATTGAGTCGAACAAGCGGAAACGGAAGCTGACAAACCGACAGCATTGACAGTGGCGACGTTGTAGTGTGTGGTTGGCGGAGGAGGGGGCCCGGTCATAGTGTAATAGTTTTCCCTGCGTCACGCCTGCACCTTTCGCATTCGTCGCGCTTTGTTGAAACCATTTCACGTCTGCGCCTCGCCCCTTGCTGCAGTTTCTCCGCAATTTCATTGTCTTGTCATTTTTCTACTCTGGTGGAAATTTGTCTTAGAAATTGTACAGGCGTCGATGATGCTTGCGGCGAGTGCAATTGTGACCGGAATTGCAACTGACAGTAAAATTTCAACTCAGTGCTTGTTTGTGGCCGCTCGTCCCAGGAGAATGCAAGAAATTATTGCATACTACGAGCCATGAAGCTATCCTACATCCAATGAGAAATTAATATTTCCAATGCCAAATAATTCGTAAATATGAAGAGAAAAATACGTATTCAACCATAATACATTTCTTCCTATAACATTCCTGTCAAAATCTTCAACGAAAATTATTAAATAAAAAATTGAAATGATGAACACTGTAGAACTGTATCCATTCTTTCAGAAATATTAATTCTGGCTATTCAAAGACTTACTTAAAATAATAAATTACTGCGAGGTTGCCGAAAATCGAGTCCAGAAGTTTTATTTAAGGATCTAGAAAATCTTCAAGGAATTGTTTCCTTGTTTCCTTCAAAAATACTTTCTTAATATAAAACGAATTCTCCTTAAGGAATTCTCAAAATATTTAAAGCATGAAGACTTGAGTTCTGTGTTAAGGGGAGGTTCTTTCAAATTTTTTTTTTAAATCAAGCAAGCTGTACGTCCGTAGAATATGTGTACGAAAGGATTTTTCGATACGATCGATATTCAAACAATCACAGCGTCAGAGTTTGTTTCTTCTACAGTGTTTTCCCCAGTTTTTTCCCGGAGCTGCTATCTTTCAACACGTTTTTCTCGGAACCACGTTTTCCATCTGAATTTCAAGGATATCTCTTGATCTATTGTTCTAATTTCCTTAATCTAACGCATGTTTGAAAGGTGGTCATTTTCTGTATGGCTTATACCTAAAACGAGTATAAGTTACTATTAAATTGTTATTTATAATTAAGGTTTAATAACACAAAAAGTGGCAAAAAACATTTTTTTTTCGAGCGTTCACATTTCAGTCAATTTTTGGTCAAAAATCATTATAGTTAGGTATAAGCCATAGAAAATTTCATCTACTTTCATTTAAAAAAAACCTTTTTTTATTTCAGATTACTACAAGAGGCTGTAGGCTTGAAATTCGGAGACGAGATTTTTCAGGCAGTGATTGACGAAAGCCGCCATTGTTCAGCCGCCATTTTGAATTTTGTTACAAAAAATATATCACATTATTGTATAATAAAATACCCATTCAACCGTCAAAACCGGATTTTTCTATGTTTTTTCATCATGCCACAAATCATTTCCAAACTTAGGCCTTTTTTGGGCCAAATTTGAAAGAACCTCCCCTTAAGCTGATTTTAGGAAAATCATATTAATCGAAACCTTGTTCAAATCGATAAATAAGTAATTTTAAAAAATTAACGTACATGTTTCTCTCGAATTGAGGAAATTGCTTGCATTAGGTTAGGTTAGACAAACGGTAAATTTTAAATACTAACCGATGGGCAAAAAACATTGACATATTTCAAACATGGAATAACCGCACAGCTGGTAAAACTACCAGTCAAAAACAAACTTCAGTTTGAGGACAAATTAATGTCCCAAGCAGTTTATTTTTCAAAAAGCACACTTTAATGAAACGTTTTTGCTCCGCCAGCCAGCGCACTGCTCCGGTCAGAAAGTGAATGCAAAGAATAAATACTATATTTCCTGGTAAAGTATTATTACAGTTTGTTTTACTTTTGTTTTGCCACATTTTACGCCACAACATTTTAAAATTTCATAACTCTAGGCATATCCATATCACTATTGCCATCATCACACTCACAATACGCCTACACCATGTTTTGCATTCAAATAAACTGTCAGCAATACCAGGAAATCAAATAATACGAAACTTCTCTTGCGAAACTCTGAGCAACAGCCCGTCAAGCGCACACAATGCAAAATTCCAGCGCGCATATTCTACGAGTTGGATGTGGTTACTTGTGCACGACGACGACGACTACGACGGCTGTGTCCAGCTTTATGCGCCGAACACATAGACGACGGCAACGACACGACTGCATCTGTGAAAGTAGAGAATCGGATCGTCTTGCGGACTGCACATGTACACAACCACCGACCACAGTGGTCACAGTCGCCAAGCACTGAAGTTTTCTCTGTTTCGTAGGCGACAAAAATAAAGAATTGCTTCAAAATAAATATTTTTGATATCGTTTTTCTTACTTTTTCCTTGTGCCTTAATCAACAATTAAAATTGATTGCACAGTGTTTTCCAACAAGAGGTGTTAGTTTGGTATTCAAAGAAAAATGCCATTTTTGAGATCAATGATCGGTTGTTTATTTCATAATAAAGAGGAAGGTATGCCGTTAATAATGAAAAACAACATCAGCCAAATGGCCACTACGACCACGCTTACAGGACCATATCCTTTTCATGAAATTTTCCATGACCAAATCGCAAAGTGGCTGCCCTATGTCCTCGATAGCCTCACGAATTCTATCTTTGAGGTCTTGAATCGACGCTGGGCTGTTGGCATACACCTTACCTTTCACATGGCCACAAAGGAAGAAGTCGCAAGGTGTTAAATCACAAGATCTGGCCAATTGTGATCACCTCTTCCAGAGATAACACGGTCCGGAAACTTTTCCCGTAAAAGAGCAATGGTTTCGTTGCTTGTGTGGCACGTAGCGCCTTCTTGTTGATCCAACCTCATTTTCGAAAAAGTAAGGTCCAATGACCCCGCCGGACCATAAACCGCACCAAACAGTCACACGTTGAGGATGGAGAGGCTTCTCAACAATAACTCTTGGGTTTCCCGAGCTCGAATTTGTCCACCAATTTCTGTATTGCGGTCCGACAAGGTGCTTCACGACGACCCAAAAATGCTTTAGTTTTGCGAACTGTGACTGCAAGATTTTCATAATTTTTGTAGTGAATTTTAATAATTTCAATGCGTTGTTGAAGCGTGTATCGTTCCATTTTTAGTAATGGCGTAGTTTCTACTTGTCAAATGTCAAAGAATAAAAGCTTCAAAAGTGACAACTACCGAAATACCGTGTGATTCAAAATAACACCTCTTGTTGGAAAACCCTGTAGAAGGATAAATTGATATAGACCAATGCTTAATAGAGGAAGTGCGCAAGCACTAAAAACTTGTGCTTAGCAGCTCAAAATATATGATTCTGATGATGTTAAATCACGTAGTTGACTACTTACAAAGCGACGGTCGAAGCCGATGCCATTTTGAAGTTGTGTAGCCGTGTCGCTGCCGTTTTGAATGTGTTCGAGCCATTACGCTTTGCCAGCCGACTCTGTGTCGCACGTGAGAGTTTTCTGCCGTTGAATTTCTGCACTCATTTGCGTAGATTTTTCCAAGAACGCGCCCAGACGGTCGCGGGTGCAGCGCTTTTATGCAAATGTGCGAATTCTGCCTGGCAGCCGCAAATGGCATCCTTGATGTGATTTCTACTTGAAACGAGCGAAACTTTTTGTGTGCTACATATCTTACGTTTTCCTTTATGCGACCAAGTACAGTTTTTTTAATTACTCGAAATTTTATGCTGAATGTTGAAGCGTAGATAGTAAAACTGCATCAATCGATTGCGTTCGCTATAGACCAATTTTTATGAAAATTTTTACGTTGTGTAAATTTCTTTAAACTCATCGTTGCACAAGAACGAAATGGATTAAAAAGGAATTTGCAATTGCCTTGAAGCAATTACCTCACGCTTGCCAATTAACCGTTTACTAATTGAATATGCAATTCACAGAAACACACACACACAAATAATTGAATATGTTCGGCAGCAATAAAAGGAACTAATTAAATCTTCACTCTCCAAGAATATTCTTCATTAACTCCGTGTAGAATTTTACAAAGAACGCACACATATTCAAATATTAAACTTTGCATTAATGCATACACACACACACACACACACGTACACGAGTGTACTCGTATTTGCATTTTTGCAACTACTCACACAAATGCACCTCATGCCGGCTAATCAAGTACGAATAAAGCAAAATGCTTTTAGCGCAAATTGTGGGCGCTGGCGGATTTAATAAATTAGGAGCTCAACGCATTTGCTTTGTGCATTACGAAAGGATTAGTGTGGTCTTGTGCACATTTCCGGTCAAACATACTACTTATGTGTATGTGTGTGTTTTAACCAGAAATAGTTTACCCGAAATTTTCAATGAAAACCTGCAGCTGTCCAGTCCACAAAATGTTCTAATTCTGCAACTTGCAGTATTCAGATTTTTATTTCACCGAAGTTTTAAGACAAACAAATTAAGGACAACTTGAACAATATGTCTCTGACTATTCAGTTTCCGTGTGCAACGTATCTGCCTGTAAAGTACTATTCCCACATAAATTGGATGTGGTTTGTAATTATAAAAAAAATCAAAAAAGGATAGTAGTTTTTATTAGTTTCATTGCAAAGAAAACTTTTTACAATTTCCGGCAACTGTCAGCCCAGGTGTCGCATTAGCTATCGTTTAAAAATTATTGGCAGCGCGAAAAAAACCTTTGAAAATACAGCGCACTATACTTACATACTAAAACAAACTTATGTGAACAGATGTCATACATTCGAACAAGACAAGATAACTCAAAAGCTCAAAGAAAGACTGTGACTTGAGACCTGAGTTCACTCAATGAAGAAATGACCAGTCTCAGTCCCCGGTACCTTTAGACTCTGTAGACAATGCATAGAGAATAATACATAATAGTATTTTTGTTTTTAATTTAATTTATATTTAATGTTATTTATTATTATTAGTCGGTTTTAATGTATTTCTTTTTAGCATTTAAAAGAGCAATGTTGCAATCTCACATGGCCCAAAGTGTTAAAAAAAATGTGTTTAACTGACACTCTCTATATTATATTTGTAGTTGTAGCACTATCCCAAGAGGGACAGTCCAATCCACATTTGCATTCATTGCCAAAGTTACACACTACGACTTTCAGGCTTATTGTTGCATCGGCAACGACGTGATATGTACGAATAGCGAAACCGATTTAATGCGATCCGAATCACACTCACCTACAACCAGCCGCAGCAAATGCGCCCAAATAAATGCATAAACATCAGATTACGAACGATAACCACGCACAGCTCGAATTGGGCCAATCGGCCAGTACACAGCCAGTCAGACACTCGGGCACTCTGGCTGTACCGGCCAACTTTATTGTTGCTTGGTCGAGTGGGCATAAAGTGACTAAACTGGTCCATATGTAAGTGGCAGGAGCGCGTAAGCTCGCTGTGTATTATACAACGTCTATGCAAATGTGTGTGTGTGTGTGTGTGTGCGTAGCATTGGTTATTATCCTTTATGGCTGGCAAAATGAAAACAATCGCTGCTGTTGCTACGAACTTTTTGTGTTCGAATCTATTGCGAGTTTTATGAACACACCAACACACATACATACACGCGCAGGGTTAGGCACACACCCACCAAACTAAGCAGCAGACTAGGCTCGATGGGCAGCACACCGACACTGTGGCACTCGGCTTCGGCCCTTCAGTTTATATAGTATTTCTGCATGTGTATGCGTGTCCCAGCCCAGCTCAACGCCCACTTTGATTACAACAAGCGTTGAGTGCTTTGCTACTCTGCAGCTACAACTACAACAAGCAGTGCTTAGTGAGTCGGTAGGCACTTATCGATGGTTTAAATTCTATTTACATACACACACACAAACTTCAGCAGTTTTGTTTGGCGTTGTCTTCGTTTCATGTTTAATTAATAAATTTAATTGACAAACCTGGCCATGCTCGGTTGCGCTTAGTTATTCGCACAGGCGACTGCGTTCGGCTCGTAATTGGCCACACTAATTGACGGCTAAAATTCTGCCTTTAGCTAATATTCAAACACTTGAATAAGATGCCGAACTTAATCAACAATATGCTAGCAAAATGCTGCAAGTGCGTCAAATGCGAACAACGCTGCAAATGTCCACACACGCGCACACACATTCAAGCAAGCACACTTGGGTAAAAAGCAAAATGGAGTCGGCCGAGCATGATTCATGAGCGATCGAATCAATCTTGAATGTCATCAATTATTTACACAATCTTTTAATTCCACATCGTCCCAGTGGTTTTGCAGTTTCACAAAATTTTGAAATTCTATTATGTTACGAATAGACGGCAGTCAAAAAGTCCTTAGATGGTACTGAATAAAAATTCCCAGGTGAAAAAAATTTGTAGTTGCGCTTGCACGTCTAGCAATTTACTATAAATCAATCACCGTCCACTGAATCGGTCTCCAGGTTCACTAAGCTGAACGTTCCACTTGAATTCAAAATTCCACTTTAATCCAATTTTGCTGAGCACAAACAATTGGCCACAATTGCACCGGGTTCGACAGCCCGAACTCCAACCTCTCGCATTGTGTCTCAGCGTTCCCTTATTAACTGCTATCATGATGCTGTCTGGCATCCAGTACTCATTGGTCCCATATGACATTTACAAGTGTCAAATAAATGTCAACCTACTCATCGACAACAAAGCCGTTCGAGCCAGAAACGAAAAGAGGCAAAGCAAATCGTCGAAATCAAGAACAAATGGCACACAATAAGAAACAGAACACGACACAGAGCCGAAGTGGAGCGAAGGACCCATCGCACACTGGCACTAACGGACGCCACAAAGTATGCTATTTTATCAATGATTTCTAATCAGCATCTGCAGCGACGGCCGGAAGAACAAATCAAAACTGATTTTCTATGCGACGGCTTGAGGACAGCCGGAGGTAGGAGGGCTGAATGAAATCGCAGACAACAGACACGAGCAGAAAATTGGGTGTGGGTATGGGTGTGGATGTGTGTTGTGGTGCACGTTAAAAAGGTCATTCGTCTTGCCGCAGTTGGCACAACACATGCACACGCCAAGCCCCACCTGCCGCTGACACACTTTCGCGCGGCAGTTTCTATTTGCATGTATTTTTGACGTTTATTTTTCCATTTGTTTGTCGACTTCGACTTGTTGGAAAAGGCGTTGAACGCGGCGAATATTTCATTTCCATTTGAATTCCTGCCAGCATTTTTGTTGGCCCACACACGGTGTCAACGACACTGCCCCATGCTGCTGCAGAGTTGCTGCCGTTGTCGCTATTTCCGTTTGTGCGTTACGATTTTTTCTTTTTTGCTTCCAACACTTTGAGGATTTTCCGACGCCTGACGCTGCAGCGCGGAAACTGCTTATCAATTTGCGTTTATCATAAAAGGCAACATTTTTTACACTTTGAAATCACGGCGTTCATTTTGCGTCGGCGTCTGAAAGGCATTTGCCGTACACACACGCACACAAAGCATGTGTTGAGGTGTGTGTGTGTATATATATATTACGTGACAATGGGCTGAAGTGCAGGCCCGACCCTGTAGGAAATATCAGCCGACTGCAGTTCTTCACACAAGTAGCTAATTTAAAGAAAACAACATTTGTGAATCTTCATCAGGGACTTCCGGTAGGAATGGGCTGACACAACTTGAGTGCAGGTGGAAAGCTGTGCTCAGCGCCCTCTTTAATCTTGAGTAGATACGTAGAAAGAAAGATAGACAGACAAAACACTGCTTGTTGACCAAAACACATTCAGCTGTATTTTTCTTCAACACGCTCCTTGCTTCCACTGCAGAAGGATATTTTGGTACTTCGTGTTTTTTTGCTGTGCAGCCTACAACATTTATCTCTCGAATCATTTCATTTGGCTGAATCCATGTACCAACCAACCAACCAATTCAGACATTTTTCCTAATGGGTCTCTTATGGTGTGTTTGTGTTGTTGTTGTACAATAGTTCGTTTCGCTTGTATTGATATCTACTTGGAATGTTTTCAATGAGGCTTCAATGCTTTTAACGGAAATGTTTGTGGTTTGATCAATTGTACACACACAAGCACACAGGTAACATACTTACGAGAAAACAGCAACAACCACATCAACGGCAATAACACGCAACAAGCTACTTTGAAATATCTTGAAAGCCGAATCGAGTATCGCATTACATTGTATCGCTTTTCTACCTCCCCCTCCCAGCCTCCCTTTATGCTGACATAAATTCTCGATTAAAGATGATTAGCCCAACAAGTCCAATCATTGTACACAAACTTTGGGCATATTTCATTGTTGTTAACTGCTCGGTGCCGGATATTTTCGCGGCAGACGGAAGCATCCCATAAATCTCGCATTGAAAAACAACGTAGATCCTTCAAGTGTTGTTGCTTTTCCGCCGCCTGTGACGTGACGCGGCCAAGTGTCATTCATTCACTTGCTTTATTTTCGTTTCGGCGAATAATTGCCTTCTGCAAACACACTCAACCGCTTCAAAATAGTAATTTGCTGCTCCTCCTCCACCAGCGGCAACTCAAACTCAAACTGAATTTGCACATAAATCCAATAAAAATTCGCCGCAAAACACGTTCAGGGCGCGTTAATGTGTTTCGGAAATGGCCGGAACACTTTGCGAGAGTAAACACGATTTGTGTCAACGCGCTCGCCGAGGCGATTATCTATTTTAATAATGATTTCTCCTGCCTCCGACTGGCCACGCGGCAGCAAGGACGCACCACGAGACTGAAATTATTTCTCGCAGAGCAACTTTTTCCTTCCCTTCAAACAAACTGCAAAAAAATTGTTTATCGCATTCCGGCACAATTGGCGATGTTGACCAGAAAATAGCCGCATGGTCGAGACGCAGCGGTCGGCGCAGGAGCGGAAGTTAGTGTATTTTTATTAATAGCCATTTCAAGGGTTTCCATTAGCAAAGTTGGCCAAAATGGCAGCGAGGCGTGTAGGGAGCGCAAAATTGCGGGCAACTTACTGGCGATTCAAATTGCTGCTGGTGCCAGCAACAACAACAACAGCAGCGGTTGCTGTAATAGTAGTTTACTGTGTTATGTGGTTGCGGCACTGACGCAAGAGAGTAGTGCTTTAATGACAGTGGCGCAAACACTGGAAATTTCACGGCATCACGCAAGCTTCAAAATTGCAGCTCCAAGAAAATATCCGCAGCGCCGATTAAATGAAAAATCATAAAACGCGGCGCCCAAGTTTCTACTTTTACCCCTTTCGAAAGTATGAACCGGTAATGAAGAAAACAGCCCACAAATTGTTGCGTACGCTTTCCACCAACAAAAATATTGAAAATTGTTTGCCTCGGCGAAGTCTCTTTCTTCGTCAATTCTTAGCCGAATTCGGCGAATAATTAGAAAAAACATAACAAGGTATGGATTACGGATGGACGGACAAACATGTCATCTCGTTTTCCGATTACTTTTAGTATTTTTAGTATTTAGTGGAGTTTCCTCCAAAAAAAAATATTAATATTTCAATATGTTCTGGCAACTGTTGCTGTCACATTATAACCAAAAATTTTCATTACAATAAATAATAATGATTGTATTTGGTGTGAAAACCGCAAGATAAATTACACTGCGTCCGCCACAGCAGCGTTTACTCCGCCTAATTGACAGTCTCGCCGCTGTTTGCGGCAAACTTTGGTTTGTGGTTCCTGTTGCTGCCGTTCTTCTCCGACAGCCGTTGCCGCAATTACACATTATTATTGCTTTCGACGTTGATGGCGCATAGGCTCCAGACGTTCGACCAGTCTCGTGACTGGTCAGCGCCATTAGCTCAGCTGACTGACCGTTTCAATTTTGCTGCAAAGTATCTGCCTGTGCGGCGCTTTAAGCCGTTACTTTAAGCGTGCGCCAGCTGGTTTCATGCTTGGTTTCCGGCTCCCGTTTCCGATGATTCGCCCTGCGCATTTTCGTCCTTTGGAACTTTTTTATTTGAAATTACACTCGTCCACCCTTTCGCTCAACGTTTTTCGCAGCTCTCGCTATCGCTTTTGTTGTTATTGTTGTCTACAACCACTTTTATGGCATCATAGCTGGAAGCGCCAGCGGCGGCAGTGACGCAGTTGGCCTCCAAGTCGAGCTGCGTCTGCGGCTGCGGCGCGCTAATAAGATTTTATTGCGAAAAGTCACGAAACGGGAACGTGTCCGCGTACAACGGCCGCAGATAATAAGTTGGCATTCGCATTGGCAGCGGTGTTCGCGCGGCGCGCGTATCTATGCGGTATCAGTCGGTACGCGAGCGCGTACTTCCGCCTGATCCAACAACATATCCGCATTCGTGCTGCTCGCATGCGCGCTCCCGTCCTCCGCAGTCCGGCGGCCGCCTGTAGTGTGGTAATTTTTGGCTCGACTGATTGTTGCTGTTGTTGCTGCTGTTTCCCGCAGCGTTAGTGCTGGCCCGGCTTAAAATTAATGAATACAAATGTTTGAAGTTTTTACGAGTACATTCGGCGTTCGCCCACCGCCCTGCGCCATTCTGTGGTCCTCAAACCAACCGAGCGAAATTTCTGTGGTCGGATTTTGTTCGTTGTTGCTGCTTACACTAAGCGCCGGGCAATTCAAGGATACAGCAGCAAGGACGCATTATTCTCAACACCTTCTGATCATTGCTGTTTTGTGTATTTTTGTGTGTATGTGTATGTGTGTGGGTGTGAATGTTTTAAATTTCGTTCGGGTCGCACGTTGGCCTGACGGCAACTATTAATTTTAGTGGCACAGCGTTGTTGTTTTGGTGGTTGTCGGTTGCTGGTGATTGTCGGTTGCTGTGTCCGTTATGGTCTGTGGTTAGTAATTAAAATTTTTCATTTCAATTTCCGCGGCAACAATTTCAAACTTTTGCGTGTGAAAACATTTTCGGTTGTTTAGGTTAATTAAAACAAATTCGATTGAACAAATGAGCAACAACCAAACAAAATGCCAAAACGTAGAACAAGAGATCAAATGTCGTACGCGCTCTTGACAGTCGTCATTTGTCGTTCGCGCAGCGAAATCCATGGATTGGATTTTTGCAAAATCGGTCGCGATTTCATTTGCGAACCATTAATCATTGGCATCAGCAGTGAAATGCAGCTGAGTTTGTTTTTGTTGTTGATTTTTAAACTAAAATGGCGAGACGGTCAGAAAGTGGAGCTTTAGGCAAAATCTGGGTACTCGTCATAGAACCGAATATCCAAATACAGCTGCATTCGTAACTGTGGTCAACACTTGTTTAGTTGTTCTTCACAGAGTAACCGGATTTTGTACATAGTCCTTATCACTATTTACAAATTTCATGTCAATCAATTCAGTTTTAAATTTAAATGTTTCATATTATTTTTTCGTTCAAAGTAACTAAATGTTCTACAATATTTGAATTCACAATAACATTTACCGTTTTACGATATCCGAACACAGTAATTTCTCGTTGAGTGTTGCAGACAAAACAATTTCTTAAAAAACACACTTCAGCTCTCTGATCCAATCCACTTCTAGCTAGCTGAGATTTTCCAAAATTAATTTACAAGTTTTTCATGTCTCCATTAAATTTTGCGAGTACATCAACAACAGCTGCCGCCGCCACCGACACGCAACGAAAATTGTGACTTTAACTTTGGAAGCGCAATTTCGCAAGTTGCCAGCGCGTGCAGCGTCCGGAAGAGGAAGAAATATAAATACGAGCAGAACAAAGAAAGGATAAGCGTAAGCGTGAGTACGTGCAGCAGCTGGAAATTGTTGGCGACGTCGTTGCTGTTGCTGCTGCTGCTGTTTTTGTTGCTTGCGGCAAAGGCTTTGTTGCGGCGCCAGCAACCGTTGCCTGCTGGTTCGATGTATTCAACTTGTCGCTTGCTGTTATTGTTGATGTTGTTATTACCGCCATCCCCTTCCATTGTTGCTGCTGTTGTTTTATTCGGTAGTGGAATCATTTTTAAGCTCCAATACATGTTAGCCAAATGTGCGTACAAGCAGCAGGTTGGTGTATGTGTGTGTGTGTGTGTGTGAGCGGAAATAAGTCAAAAACACGTCGACGGCTAATCCGCGCATATTCACGCGCGTACGCTGCTGCATGGAAAGCGTGCGCTCGAGTGAAACAGGAGAAGAAAGAGAAAGCCAGGCCATCGCGTCTAAGGCGGAAGGAAACGCATTACTCTAAAGTTACGCCCGCACTCGACGCTTGCCGCGCTGCTCGCACTAAAACAATCAAACAAATATATATATATACCATATATATGTGTGTGTGTGTGTATGTACACCAACAAGCATATATGCAGTCCCGTATAACATATGACTTCAGGAGCGAACTAAAGCAACAAATGTTTCATCGAACAGCTTCGGGTGAGCCAAAACGCTGATGTAAACACCCCCTTATCCCCGCGGATCCCAACGACCGCCTTGTGTTTGTGTTGCTGTGTACACATGTAAGTATGAGTGTGTTGGTTGCATGCCGGTTGCTATCTGTCCGTCTACGGAGTGCCCCGAGCTCCGCCCACCCACTGCCTTACTGCAAGTGGCACGTTGAAATTTACATATTTTGGCCGGTAACCATGAATGCCCTCACTTCTCCAGTGAAGCTAATAACGCGCACGCAATTTCACTTCCCTCCACAAACACACACATTCCCACCAGATGTGTGTTTGCGTTACGTGCATTGAACGCAATTATGCGTCTGCGTGCTTGTCTGGGTGTGTGCCGAGGCAGCCGGCGTCTGCGTATGCAAGATGGCATTTTTGAGTGCAGTCGTAATGCAACACAACACATGCTTTTGACGAAATGGCAAGATGAAGATAACAACACCAACAACAACAACACAGACAGCAGTTGCAATAACCACACAACGCAGCAAGCACGTGCAACGCATGAAAAGCGACAAAATGAGGACATAACGTGGAGACTAAAAAACCCGCTGTATGGCAGAAGCGAGGACGTGCAGGCGCAACTGGCGAATAAAGACCTGAATACGAAGTTGTCCTGCCGCAAAGCAGACCGCGTTGTGCTACAAGCTACGAAGTTGTCAGCAGCAAACGTGGCAGTATCGCTCGTCCGATGACAGAAAAATGTGTGAGGAAAAATATGCGAAATTATGGGAATTTATGTTCTTAACGTGTTAATTGTATTATGCAAACAACTCGAAGGATGTTCGGAAAACGCACACGTCACACTTAAGAGATTTTCTTGTAGCTCTAATCGAAATTTGAAGAGTTCACCAGACAAAAACACTCATAACTAAACTTGCAACTTGCAATGCTCTGCCCATGCCTAGTAATTCTATATAAAAGTCTGTAGTGCTCTGTGACATATGACCCCATTATTTTTACATACATCTTCAACGAGTAAATATTCTACATCTACATCCAAAAATTTTTCAACATTTAACATCTTTCACAAAAAATGGGGTGGCGCAAACCAAACACAAAAACTGAAACACGAGGGTTGACTGTGCGCTTTTGCAGCGCCCATCGTCCGGCGCGGCTCCAACACAAGGTGTTGTTGCTTTCGTTTAAGCATATGCCCCGAAATGGGTGCGGCGACAAGTGCAACCGGAGCAAAGTGGCAGTTTCATGACAAGGAAACAGTCAGTCAGCGCCGCCCGCGAAAATGGGGTAAACGTGCAAACGCTATGCGAAAGCTGGAGCTCTCACATTTTCACGGAACAGCAGCGTTGAGTTGTATGGCCGAGACGCTAAAAATCACTTTACAGGGTCAAATATACTAAATGTTGGCATAGACCGTTCGATAAAAGATTTCAATAGAGTAAGAATTGGGATCTGAAGAATTTCTATAATTTCTATGGAACCAACATTCAGCGGCTACGTTTACTTGTTCCTCGGTAGGGACGATGAAGCACCGGGGGAGAAGGAGATGGAAGGACTCCGGTGGAAGGACCAAGTTGAGGACGCCCTGTCGTTTTTTTTTGGTCCGGTAACGGATCGTTATGTCGAGGAAAGAAGAGGAATTTCTAAAAGTAACAAAAGATTTCGAATCATGCGGTCTTGAGCCACAAAAAAATATGGTAGGATTTCACGCACAATTCCTCATTATTGTCATTATTTTTTAGACTGAATAGAATCAGAACTCAAATAATCCAACTCGTTTCGTTCGCCGAAAAGTGCAAACCGTATCCTCTTAATTTTGTGCGCTACACTATGTTCAGGCTTTGAAGTATCCAGGGCGTCTCTTCAACAAATAAACTATTTCTAACTTGTTTCTATCAAGTTGTCTACTCACTCAGTCACCCAGTTTGTCTTGTCTTCCGCTTGGAATTTTGCGTTGCATCGCAGTTCAACTATTTATTTCCAAGTTGTCGCCGTTCCTCATAACCGCGTCTTATCTACAACCAAAGGTAAACAACTCAATGCCATCCGCAAACTTGCATGAATCGTGTGACAAGTAAACCAGGGCCCGCAGCTGCCGCATACTCGAGAAATTGTGTCTATCTCCTTGCACACTCAATCACACACTCACATACAATGAGCGCATTAGCCGTCCGAGATGATCATTCGGAATGCACAGCTTTCTCGGGAGAAATTACAGCCGTTGCAATCAGATTTTGTATCTAAAAGCCGAAAAGCAAACGACATTGCCCTGTCGTTTGCCTGTTGTCCGACTCTTCGTCTCAGCAACGGTCGCGGCTCTGGCCTCTGCCAGTCAGAATTCGGTCAACTGAAGTGCACCGCCGTTGGTTTGCTTGTTTTTCAGGCAAACCAGGAAAGGAAATAAGTACTCGTTCATTTTATTTCATTTTTGCTGCACTTTGCTCGCCGGCACACAAGTTGAGCGGAAAATTGAAGGGAAACTATCCTTTAAGGCGCATTAAGGACCTAAGCGACCTCGTTTCCTCCTCCACCTCTTCTGTAATGAGTGCGTGTGTGCAATTGGCAACTCTTTGACAGTGTCGCTCTGATAGCAGCAAAGTGCCGCCAAACATCCATCTCAGTGTCAGCGGCAGATGTCAGCTGTCAGCAGTCGATTCGGTTTAGCTCCCGAACTCGTCATCGAAACCAATAGTTGCACTATTTGTTGTTGCCAGCTATTCTGAAAACTGGTAAAAGCGCTTGCAGCCGCCGCACGACTTGAATATCAAAGCAGACAGCGGAAAATACCGTAGATGGGATCGATAATGATGCACTGGCAATGGCAGCAGCGGCGCGGACAGCGCATAGTGAAAGCAACATGTCGCATTCCGGTTGCATAGCTCGAGTGCCGTCGCCTTTGATATTCCATCCTGACGCTTCGCACACTCCTCCCACCGCACAACAGTGTAGTCGGCAATGGGTGGCCGCACTCCACAGACGGAACAGTCGTAATTTCATTGTTTCAATCAGACCACACGAATTTATTTACATTTCTGCCAGACCGCAAAACGTGCAAAGCCTTCTCATTACTTGCACTCCTGGGTTTAGGGCGCAGGACCGGCGGGGACCGAGCATTAAGCCAGGTGTTGATTGTGCAAATCGCTTTCAGGTGACTGCAGTGTGCCGAAGCAAAGGCACACGAGGCGCTTTTGTCTTCCATCTGAATTAGTAGTAATTAGTTTTAATTAAAAGACAATTCCTGCCAAAGAAGAGCTGACAAGTTGACAGACTGGTAGCCAACCTCGACATGGTTGGAGCCATGTTGGAGCTTTCGAACTTTTCACGCCATATAACCAAAATAAAAAATGAGAAAATAATAATCTGTAAAGGCTGATCCTGGTCATTGTTAGAGTTTCACATCTGTGTTTTTATCCGCTAAGTTAAAAAATGTATTCTACAATACAATGGGTAGGCCGGGCCCTAGGTTTGAAACCTAGCTCGGGCTGGTGAAAAACTCGTCTACCAGGTATGCGCCTATGATAGCGGTAAATAGCCGAATATTTATAAACTTCGGAACCGTACCAAATGTCATGTTTACTTTTTCTGTCATATGTCAACAATATTCAGTTCACAATTTGTCAAGTTTCATCCAACAACGCATTGTTTGACGCTCCGGAAAATGTCGGATTACGTGCCTACAAATTACGATTTGCGGACACAGTTAATTTTATGTTACCATTTGAAGAAAAACGCTTTCTCAAACCTGGTGAAACGGTTAACGGTGAACGTTACCAACAACAATTGGCCGATTTGAACCGTGCTATACGCCAAAAACGCCCAGAATATGAAGCCAGGCAACACAAAGTGATTTTCCTCGATGACAACGCACCACCACACCGCACTAGAGCCACCAAAGAATTGGTTGCATCGTACAACTGGGAAGCTCTTGCTCATGCGGCTTACTCACCAGACTTGGCGCCTTCGGATTATCACATGTTCGCATCGATGGGCCACGCATTAACGGAACGGCGCTTCAATTCTCACGCAGAAGTCAAAAAATGGATCGATGATTGATTTCAGGCAAAAGACGAAACATTTTTTTGGCGAGGCATCCATAAATTGCCTGAGAGATGGGAAAAATGTGTAGCTAGCGATGGCCATTACTTTGAAGAATAAAATTGTAATCATTTCCTCACAATAAACGTGTTTTTTCAAAAATAATTACCGGT
Source organism: Melieria omissa (assembly GCA_963971225.1). Classification (NCBI taxonomy): domain Eukaryota; kingdom Metazoa; phylum Arthropoda; class Insecta; order Diptera; family Ulidiidae; genus Melieria; species Melieria omissa. The sequence goes on along the minus strand of OZ020269.1, from coordinate 4,064,645 downwards.
TTCATAGGCGCTACATACGACCTTGTACTTCTTTCGTTATCCACATTCGTTTGAAATGTAAATGAAAAAACAGTGTTGCATACACATTTCAAACGGATACAATTTGTGGTATCACAATGAACCCATACGGAGGCAGCCACTACAACCTTTCTATCATACAACAGGAGAGTTCGAGTTTTGAATAAGGACAGTCAATGCTGGGATTACAACCTTCCAAATTGAGTTCAGAAAGTATAACCAAAAATAAAATACATATTCATCCAACAAGCAACAAATTCGAACTGTGTGCTTCTAAATATGAAAACATAGGTTTTTGTGTCAATGCGAGATGAATGCCAACGTAGGAGTTTAATACACCAAAGCATCGATGAATCAGCGAATCCAGTAAACGCACTAACACAGCTCCACTGCTGAGTATATGAAATCGATAATAATTTCGAATTTAATAATTTTCAAAACATGTGCAGCACACATTCCCGTGGGTCGAGAGGCCCACAGCGAATTAAAAGGGCCAAAAGCGACACACACACACACACATCCTCGCGCTCGCATTGTAGTTGCCCTGTTAATTTATTTCTCGAGAACTGTGAACAGCAGCAGCCGAATTCGCAAAGGGCGCCTGGCGGGTGGTGTATTAAAAAATCCTGCCGCCCGAACGTTTGGTTTACGACGCCGAACTGCTGGGCACGTACTGATGAGCTGCTATAAAATTTATTAAAATTCATTCGGAATAGTGCGAGTGGGGCGAGGGGCGCGGGCGGCCGCACGCAGTTAATTTCAGCACTCTATCATTCGCCTACACGAATCGAAGCTGCCGCGCTCCACTTCGAGGCCGTGGGCGCAGCTTACGCAACGTGTCTGCCGTCCGCATTGCCCTGAACCCAAGCGCAGTGGAAATGTGTGGCGGGATGCTTATAAATATGCGTGCGTCGCATAGTTGGTGTGGGTCGTCATAGCTGCGAATTATGATTATCCTCTGTGCACGCCTAATGTTAGCCAACTATGGGTGAGTTGTTGGGGGTAGTGTAGGCTGACAGCCATTTTCCCCAATCGAAATTCGTAGACAGGAAAGTTAAAGTCAGGCAAAACAGATATACATACGTACAGAGTTTTTGTAAAAGGCTGACTTGAAATTTGCGTTCTGCGTAAAAGCTTCTTTCAATGGGCTGAGCCATCGCCTGCTTGCCTACAAATACAACAACACTCTTACAGGCTTAATCCAAAGTCAAAGCCAACGGGTAAAATGTTTACATTTTTCATTCTCATTCCATTTTCAGCTTTTGTTCCAACGCTTCCGCCTTCCACCATTTGCTGAAACGATCACACGCTTTGTCTTTGGCTTTCTCGTTGCTGGATGGCTTTGCCGTCTCCTGGCTTTAATTTCTCTTCCTGCCTGCCCTGGAGTGTATGTGGCTGGGCGTATGTGTGCGTGCGTGTGTGCATGCGTGTGTGTGTGTGTGTTAATACGAGTAGCAAAAGTCACATGCGTACGCCATTAATTTGCAAACAAAAAGGGCAAAAGTAAATTCGAGACCAAAAGAAAAATGCCAAACAAAAACAAAGACGAGGGCACGCACACGCTCCAGTTGGCGCCACGCTTACGCTGCGCAAAGTGGAGCGAGTAGCAATGGATCGCGTTTGCCCAAAAAGCACCGCGTTCTGCCAACTTTTGCTTTTGTTGTCTTCACACTTGGCTCTGTTGTTGTCTATAATTTTACTTTTGTTGTTGTTGCTGTTGTAGGCGCCGCATTTGTTTTGTATTCATACAAGCTTCGCACTAGCAAGCGAAGCGGTAGTGGGCGCGTGCCCGTTTAATTGAAATGAATGCGTGTGAAAATGCGAAATTAATGAAGACATTCCGTTTTTGTGGGTCACATTTGCGCGGCGTTAATTTATTAAATCCTTGAAAAGGATGTGCGAATGCGTAGCGTGCGCGGCGCCCTGTTCCAGTTTCGCCGAAGCAAGCACAACAAAACCCATATCCTCGCGAATAGCGGATTCGTTTGTTGCGAAAGCATTTAATTAGGGCGCAGTTCGTTCGGAAATTTCTTGATCCGCCTTCAAGCTGCGAGCACTACATTTAAATCCGCAGTTGCTTCGGATTACAGCCTTCACCACGCACTGCCCACGCACGCCCAGCATACACATCGCATAAGTCCGACCGCCTGTTCCACAAATGCAAATGAGTGATGGAGTGTGGGTTCCTTGCACCTCATTGAGTTTCGCATTTCAAAGGCGTCCTTTGGCCATGGTCCATAAAGTTGTGACTCGTTGGGCGCAAACAACCATTCTGATTCTGATTCGCATTGATGTGTTCCGCCTGACAGGCGACGCCAGTCGGTGTCGGCATGCAAATCTGTTCGACAAAATTGCTTTTATTTGCGTATAGAAGGTTGAGGAGTGCGGCGGAGGGGCCTTGCCGAATTTATACTCACAGGCCGAAAAAGCGAGTTCGTAAATTTAGTCATAACACGACGGAGTGGCAATGCATTGCCCGCACCTTGTGAATTGATATTTTTGGCCCTGCGCACAGATTCGCTCGTAATATTTTATTGTCTTCCATCACAACAGATGTTGCCACGTTTCTCATTTTTTAGCTGTTGCGTCCGAGGGGAAGACAAATGTCGTTGGATATCTCATCAGTTACTTTAGACATACTTGTAATGAGACCATATTTTGAATACGAAAACAGCGAAAAACACGTCAACTACATCCGAAGCTTTACTGGACCTTGCGACACACACAACACAGCCTCTGCCAGAGCAAGAGGCTCACTTTATGGTTTTCCTAAAATGTTTGCCCAAAACACACTCACACACATAAATACCGACAATATTGTTCAGCAAAGCTTGAACTCATCAAATGTATTTTTGGTATATTTTGGCAATTTGAATTTTTGAGCGAAGCACAACAACCTCATTGGTAGTTTAAATATTCAACTTGAAAGCCACAAAAAAGGCCAACAACAGATCAGAAGTACTGGAGCCTACGGCAATGTGAGGGAGGTGAAGTGCAGTTTTGACATTATCCTCTCATTTCGCGCCGTGCCGAAAAATAAATGAAGAAAGCCAGTCAGCCAACGCGCGCTGACCAGCGCCGCATCGAAAATGTGCATGCAACGTGCACCGAAAATGGGTCATTAAAACTGCATACAGCCGCTTTTCGCATTACAAGCACGTAGCCTCGGCCGGGGCGGTGAGAAGCATAAAAATGGACGCCGCATGTGTGGCTGTATGTGTGCGGTCGGGCGACCATGTTTGTTTGCGGATTGCTGTAATGCCTTCGAGCGCACTCGTACTGTAGCAACAACAACAATAATTGAAAAATGTGAGAACACAAAAGAAAACAAATATTAATTGGTGCGGAAGTTTATTCAATTGGCGCTGAAAATTGCTGGCGAGAGCGGAAGGTGCGAGCAGCGGTTTGCATGCTGCAACGTTAAAGTAAAAAGAGCAGCAGCTCACCTCGAAGCAGTGTTTCGTTTGAGGCGACACGTGGTCAGTACTGAAATGAGAAGGCAGACAAAAACGCGCAGTTTTCTACTTAAACTTGAAACGAAATCCCCAGGAGCTGCATTCATTTCTGTCATTGCCGCAATGAATAGCGACAGCGTGTCAAGTAAAATCCTGTTTTGTTTTGTTGTTGTGCTTTTATGCTGTTGCTGTCCTGCATCCTTAATTAGTTTCCCACTCGAATCAGTGCGCAAAAAGCGACAAAGCTCACGTTATGGAAATGTTTTCACTTCACTTGCACTGCGCCCGCAGTGAAAAGTCCTCCTCGTGAAAAACGAGAACCATTACTCGAAAGAGATGAGCTGAAAGCGACTGAAAAACTCCCATCGTTTGCCCTAATAGCCACTGCGATAGTAATTTTTATTTGCCATTTGGTATTTGGAATGGTTTGAAAGCAATTAAATGCAGACGAACCCGCACTCAACGCTACGTAGATTCTCGATTCTGATTTCTGATTTCTGATTTTGCATTTGAATAAATTTCGCTTTTGACTCGACCATATCTACATTTACAAACACAACTACAACGAGTCCTCGGATGGAACGACGGTGTACGAGTATAGTTTGAGTTGAAAGGGCCTTGCAATGAAGGCCACTAAGATTATTGAAAAGATAGGAAGCATACTAAATATATTCCATCATCATTGAGAGAGAAAAAATGAGAACTAAATATGTTTGATCACCATTGAAATTTCACAAGTTATTGTTAACAAATTAGTTAATTTCTCGTTTAAGCTACGAGTTGAATGAAGAGTTCAATGGCGATTGATTAGCATTTCTTTAAATTTGTAAAAAATTTTAATTCTTACTCTTCATTCAACCACGACGAGCAAACTTTTTATGAAACAAATTGACGAAAGAATCTCCTGGAAGCTCACTAAGCACACAAGTTTCACAATGCGAAGTAGGAAAGAGAAAAAATATGCAGAAATCTCAACTTTGTTGACTTCTTAACTCCTTAAATAGTTTAACTATTGGCAAATGTGTCAGAAATTTCAAAGTGTTTGGTTGCTAAATAAGCAAATATTGAAAAGTGCTAAACTTGCCAAACTTCTCAATTTTTATATATTGTAATAAACATTCAGTTTTTTTCCTCTTCTCAACGTAATTTTTAATGCATTTAAGGATGTGTTGCAATACAAACGGCCCACTGTGCGGTCAAACAATGCCCGAAGTAAAAACAGCGAAAATTGTTTTTCATCCATTTTGTTCATCCTAGAGAACAAATACAACAAAGACTGGCAAATGTTTAGTGTTTGTACGGTGCATCCCCCTTTCGCTGCTTGGTGAATGGCTTTCCGCACTTGGCTGACATTCTCCTTTGTTCGCCTGCAACTGACTCGCTCGCTCGCAGCTGTGTGCAAATATTTGCAATTTTAATAAGTTGCACAATTTCTGCAACGAAAACAAGCAACCGACGACTGTCAAAGGTGCATGGCGCCGCTGAAATCAATTCAAACCATCCACTTAAGAAGCTGAGAAATTGTTCAGCACTTTACTTTTCGTGTTCTCCTTGCTCTGCTTTTGTGTATGCACATTTAAATTTCACTTTCTTTGGCGCTTTCCTCTTTTCGGCCGCGTGTCTGCCGCGCAAAAAGTTCAAAAAGTTTGCCTGTTCTGTCTTCAGCTTATCTGCCGATTATTTGCATTTGCATTCCTCGCAAATGGGACTTTATTCTGCAGTTGTCGCCTCTTCTTCTGTTGTTCTTATCTCCGGCTCGTCGCCAAACTTGTCGCTGATCAGTGCCGCCCGCTCAGCTGCGCGCTGTCAGTGCACAAAGTTTCCAAGCCCACACTGCACGGATCTCCTTTTTCGCCTCGTTTGTCGACTTGGCAATTTATTTTCTTACTGCCTGGTTCGTGCGCCCTCTTAATAAAGTCCACTCCCTGCCACCGCCGCCCAACTCCCCTCCCCTCGTCTTGGCGCATATGTGTTTGCACACTTCCGCTCGCCAATTTGCTGCGTCGTGATCCAGCACATCCAGTTGCTCACTTCTTTCGTACTCGGCGTTGATACACAAGTAATTTCGAGTATCACTTCCCCTTCCACTCGCCGCCGCCGCCAACAAAATGATATACTTTGCCGACCATTTGTTGCTGCTTTCGTTCTGTTAGCGGTTTTTTGCTTTGCGCTGCGCTGCGCTTTTTTCGCTTTGTTGCGGTTGAACTTGACGGTAATAAAGTGATAAATGCGTACTTTGTTGCGCGGAGTGGTTTTAAAAGTGGAACACGAAATGATGGATAATTTAATGATGAAGCGCAAAGCTGTTCATTATGCGCAGCGCTTTCGCCGACCCCCATTCGTTCGCCACAGGGCGGTTGGGCGAATTAAATCAATATGCAATAGAACGTGTCCTTGCTACGTTCTGGGCTATCGGTGACTTTCAAATAATCAAACAGTTAAGTCGGCGGCTTAGGCACGTCGGAAGCCCTGGCGAGAAACGGGGAGCTCACAGCGGACCAGATTTTACCGTTGCAGAAAATTTGTTTTTACTACTTTAAAGGAGAATAGCCTTAGGAGGCGTCGTGCATCCCGCTGTTGTTGTTTTTTACCAATTTCACATCACTTAAATCCAAATTCACAGATTCCCAAACAAATGGAAATACATGTAAAGAGCGTTGTGGCTGTAAATGGGGATTCGCGAGCATGAATGCGCTGTGTTGCAAGCGAAGTTGCGATTCACTGCGTGCTAAAACCACAGGAAAAACCTACAAGTCATTTGTACGGAACTTGAGCGTGACTGGCGACGCTTAAAACTGCACAAAATTGCAACGAAAAATGAGAATGGAAAATAAAAAATTAAATTGTCAAGCCAACCACAATTTGCAACGATCCGACGAGCAAAAGTCCCGAGCAAAAAGCACAAATACACAGCCAACTTGGGTGTGTGGGTTTGCTGAGGGCTTGGTTGCTGGACAGGCTGGTTGGTTGGTTGGCTGGTTTGGGGGCATTGAGCAAGAATAAAAAATGCGGTGAAATGGCAAAAACGCAAATAAAATTGAGGAATATTGCTGGATGGTGACGCAGTGTTGGGAGGCAGCGGACCCGGAGCCGTCAAGTGTGGCTCAGAGGAATGCACTGCCGGGACAAGGATGAGGTAAGTAGGAACAATCAAGAATATGAGCGGCGGGCGATCAGGGCGGCAAGGGAGGCGAAATATATTTAAAAATACGCCAAGTGCAAACGTGACAAACAGACTCAACGACAGCCGTAACGGAGCGGCACATGGAATGCTACAGGCGCACAGACAGACAGACAGACAGCGGTAGAAGCTCTCATTTAGAATCCACAAATGCAGACAAGCGCTGCCGCCTTGCCACGACGCCACGCCGCTGAAACTTGACAAATTTATTTGCCACGCGATTTGAGTGCTTCTTGCCACCTCTTTCTCTCCCCGCACACACACACACTGGCACTCGAATGTGAAGCGCGCTGGCAACATGCACAACGGCAGTAACAACAATCAACGGAAACGGAAATGCACAATGCACTTTTTACTTACTCACATTCGCACACACACACGGACACGCATTGGCAAACATGCGAAATGGAGTGTCGTGTTGCATGCCACGCTGCAGTAACAGAGGCACCACACACACACACACACACAAGCACACGCGCACAACTTCCGTTGCGCCATTGGAACAGCCAACAGCGTTGGCTTTATTTCGTTACAATGATGTAAAATATTATTTTATGTCGGCACGTTTTTAATAAAACTTTCGACAGCGCTCGACGCCGCCAAGCCCCCAATCCAATTGCAGCTCCTCAACGTGCTCTGAGCTGTGAGCTGTGTGCTGCTGCATTTCACTCTTACGTTGGCGTTGTTTTTGTCACGGTTATTGTTATCTGCATGCGGATTTGTATATTTCGTTCGGTCGAAATGCAATCGTCAATTTCAATGCTCGAACGAGCGAGCGCGAATTTCTGAAAAGAAAGGCAGCGGAGAGCCAACCGCTGCGTGAGCCAGCCACTTCAACGCTCATCCGGCCATTTCGGCTAATTTAATATGCCGCACTTGTCGCAATTTCCTCGCAACGCTCCCCGTCAGACGGTTTGCGCTCGTCGCCACAGAAATGCTCACAGACACCATTGCCGCAAGCGTGTAGCTGGCAGCCGCACTCCGTCACCCGCCAGTCGCTGACATGCAGCACAAACGCGGAGCATGCAAATCTATTTGGGCAGAAAAGTTGAAAGCAAAATTCATTCTCGCCGTTTTTCACCCACGAACAGAGTCATTCTTCACTTGGCAGACTTGGACTTGGACTCGAGAACATTGAGTTAAGTCGAGTACTTTGCCTGTTGCTGCAAGACGACGAAACTTTGCCAATTTGCATTTTTGCATGATTTCAACGACTGGCGGAGAACATTAAGAAAGAAAATAAATTTGAAAAATGGTTTGGCAGCATCCCAGCCAACTTTAAAACATATATTTACTACACATATGATACGTATTCCTTCCCTTCTTCCTACTTGCATTCGTTGCTCAGCACGTCGACTTCAAAAGTAACAAGTAGGTAGATGTCAGTCGGTTGTGACCGACTTATTCACACCCTGTACTTAAAAAGAATAACTCAATGTCATTGGACGGACAACGCCCACTTTCCGCTTCGTTTCAAATAAGTCAAATTTTTGAAGTTTCAGTCAAGGAATTGAACCTTGGATAGGTTAAAAATGCCTATTCGAGCATCAGCTTTCCACATCCCTGGGCGTCCAAATCTAAGTGTACCATGGCACCCCAGTGTAGATATATAAAAGTATCGACTCGTCAAGTATTCATCTCTTTCAAATATCATCTCACCCATGACTGCAGCCTATAGAGAACGAATGACCAAATATCCTTGGAGTCATAGACCAAACTGAATGAAAAGTTCGTTTCGCAAACGCTACAAAATCAGGAGTTCGATTACAAGAATCCAACAAACGAAGTCTATGAAAACTGGGCACTGGATCAGATGGCACAAAATCAATCACTGCAGACATCCGGCTCTGATAACCGCTACAGCCGACACTTCCCTGATAGTTAGATCCGAAGCATTGCTAATAATTAACTCTCCACAGACTTCATTATGCCGCATTAAATCCTTTCGATAGGCCGCAAACCCACACCGCAGTCCAGCCGAAAAGGCCCACAGAATGTTGTTCGACAACAACCACCACAGCCGGATCATCGCCTTCGAATGCAATTCGCCGATAGCGCCAAAGAACGACAATCGACAAGCGGGCCGCATCGACAGGAGCGGGCGACTCCCAGCCGAAACTTGCACGCACTCCGCAGCAGCAGCGAAAGGCAGCGGCAGCCACGCAACAATGGACCCAATTGAGGGCGGAGCCGACGTGGCCGCACGGCTGAGTGAAATATCCAATTTCGCCGCACACAACAGCGAAGTTAATCATTGCGAAATGCATCAAATACAAAACTGCGTTAAATCAATTCGAAGCAATTAAAGTGGAAGCGCGACACAGCAGGACGCGGGCGGGGGGCGGATGCTGCGATATGACAACATGGCCGGACGTGATTGCTGCTGGTGCAGTGTGCACGAGTGCAGATGCAGCAATAACGCCAACAACAACGGCCATGTATTAATTTCATTGTGTATGTATGTGTGTGTATGTGTGTGTGTGTGTGTATCATTTTGAAGTATATTGAATTTTGCAGTATTAAATCAATTTCAGATTTTAATTTGGCCTCTGATTGGAAAGCAACAAATGGCGCCGAAGCCAAAGCACAAAGCCAATAACGCCAACAACAACAAACAACATTTAGCGCACAACGTCAATTTTTGAATGCAAAATTTGATACGAAATATGTTGTTGTTGTTTGTTTCTGTACTTGTGTTCGCTTTGAGGATTGAAAACAAATTTCCACATCTTGACCAACAACAATTGGCGTTAATGGAATCAATTACTAATTGCCCATTTTGCGCAACGAAATTAATTACAAGTGATACAACAAAATTACACTCACTTAAATTGCGCCATTTGTTGTCGATGAAAAAACTAGCGCATTCGACACACCTTTTGCAATGGACATGCACACATATACATCTATAAGTACATGGAATATTTATGTGTATACATAGACACACTTGCCAAGCTCAACGCCGCTGACCCTTTCCACGATGAACTCGTTTCAAAGTTCTGGTCAAAGGCTATGAGCGTTTCTATACTAAGTGGGCTCCTTGTTACAGAAAAGTTTTTTGTGACAGCAGAACATGTCAATCAAGGATTCTATCACTTTATCATTCGCTGTGACTACTAAATATTATTTGCCTCATCTACCCATCTATCCATCATCTGCTCATTGTCGTCTTTCGCTTTTTCGAGCAGTAAATATTTCTTGGGGCCAAAAGTTCTCGCATCCAGTTCTTTACATTTGCCTTCTGCTCCTTTGGCACTTATCTCGGCCAAATTGTTTCTGTCTTTTTTATCTGCTCCTTCAACAGACTCATCCATCAAACGGCAGCAGCTTAAAATCAAAATGCTTAACGCCCAGCCACCTGCCGATCAGTCTGTCTCGCTGCCTGCACCCAACTATACTATTTGCTGTGTTTGTTTTTTACTTCATTTCAGCTCATTGCAGCTTCCTCACAGTTTGTTGCACTGTCTTGAACGATTCTCTAAACTGTTGGTCATGCAGGAACACTCGAAAAGAGCTACAGCGTGTTTATTTTTAATTTATGCTCTGTTGGCAAGCAAGAGCACACTTGGAACTCGTATGTACTCGCCCCACGTCAATACTACATGTCAATTTCAAATAATTTTCCATTCGTCTTTATTGGAGCACCAAATGTCATCGCAACTCAACAGCTCATTTGTTCGTCTCGGCCAGGCTTCCTCCGCAGTGTTCGGTTTCATCCCAGAAAGCATCAGACAAAATGGCATTTACCAGTTTTATTTTATTTAGCATATATCCTGGCATTATCCCGGCCAACCTCGCAGACACCTACAGAAGGCTGCTGGCTTTAGTTCGCAGACGAAGCAAACGTTGCTGTTGATTCAAAGTCAACATTTTCAGTCGCTCTTCCTGCTGCCAGCCCACTCCTCACCCAACGGCCGCTGCCAATCTCCTTAATATCCGTCTTTATGGCTGCTGTGCTTCCCGGCGACTGGCACTTTCCTTTGGTGTTGCTGGCTACGCGTAGCTACGCCCCGAACATTCCGAATGCCGCATTCGAGGGCCATCGACGCTGCCGCCGTCGCTGCACTGCACTTCCATCTCCACAGCCCGGCTGTTGACTTTCACATTTTATTTATTTCTTTGTGTATTGAATTAAACACTTGTCCCGTCCGTGTTCGCTGCATTTTTCGTTGTTCGTTTGCCCATTTCGCTGCAGTTTCCTCGTCTCCATTCGCTGCCGACTTGGCAAGCAACTGCAGCCGAAGCTGTTGCTTTCTCATGTGTGCACCTATTCTCGCAAATCTAATTGATTCATTTTTAAAGTCTGTTTGCGTAGTTGGTGGGAAAATGAATATTTACTTCTGTCCTGTCGACGTTGACCTGAATTTTTTGCTGCACTGATTTCTGAGCAGTCGCAGAGCCAGTTTTAGCGAATCTGCTGGGGGTGACGGCAATTCGATGTTGACTGCGATCACTTGACGCAAACGACTCGCGCTGCTTTAGTACCAATTAAGATTCCGAATAGCGGATTAGGTGCTTTTAGCCACTGAGCCACAATGGCCACGGCAGGACGCGACGGATGGAAATTGCTGAAATGAAAGGCCATAATAAAATCCGGACCGGCATATCAGAGAAAGTTTTAAATAAATACTAGCTGACCCCGCGAACATTTGTTGTTTTTTTATAATGAATGGCGAATCTATGGCGACGCAAATTGGCGAAGAAAACCAACTGAAGGAAGAGGAGGAGCTACTGATCAACGCAATCGAGGCCCACAAATAAGCAATGTTGCTGCTAAGATTCAGTAAAGAAATGGACTCCGCTTGAACCGGATTTAAATTATATGGGCGGTGCCATGCCCTCTTTCTCAATGCCCTTTGTCGAAAGAGAAAATGGTAGGTTAGTACTAAGTTTCATTGCTGAGCGACTTATAGTTCAGCAAAATATTTGGGTCACAAAAAATGTGCCACGCCCCTTGTCCAACGCCCATCAAATTTTATCAGTAGAATGACTCATCTATGGGACGACGGGACACAACATTTCAGTATTAAGGTCTGGCTCGTATGAGTGGTGCCACGCCCCCTGAAAAATAGATAGTAGCGGATTCTCAGACCTACTGAATATGCATATAAAGAGGAGTATGGTATCTAACATTGTGACACGAGAATTTTATATATAAGATTAAATATGTGGCTGAGACAACAACAGCTTTGTTACGATTTCAAAGGTTTGCTGCTGTACAACTTTACCCACTCAAACAAATTATGCTGTCACCTTGAGCTACTTAACGTTTGTCTACTTGTCAGTGGACAATGTACAAAAGAACAAATAATAATAATAATAAATAAAATTATTGATACGAGTACCGCAATCAAATGTTGGCCTGAGTTCTCCCGAAAAGTTTTTCGCATGACATCCAGAGACGACAGTCAGTCGGGGCGACCTTTTCGTAGCTAAGATAAAATGTGGCACTGCACTCAATTGTATCCCGCAGCAGCACCAGAAACCCTAAGCTCTATAGGCGCCGCCCAACGTCCACCCAATGCCCAGCAATATTCCCCAACTTGTAGAGCCGCACATCACGTCGCGCCTATAGAACTTTTGCCAAACTTTTGCACCTACACCTGCACCTACACAAATCGGTTTTTTAAATATTCAAACTCCGGCGTACAGTATCGATTATCCGCAATACGAAGCGCCCAGGTGGCAATGATGGACTCTGGTTATTTACTTCTTACTTTGGCACTTTTTGTGGCAAATGTGTTGCTGTGTGTCTCTGTGCTTGCCAGGTATAAAAATACCAAAGCGAACACAAGCCGCCAGCGCGAGGAGGTGGCGTTGGCTCAAGCCCGACCGCGCCCCACCCACCACTCATTCGTCGGCTGTCAAGCGACTGCCACTTGCTCTGCCTACGTGCCGCGCCGGCAGCGAACTTTGTCGACCAGCAGTTCGCAGCGCATTTAAGTAAACACGCTTCGTGCCGTGTGGCTGTCAGTTTGTTAAACGAGGCGCCGGGCCCGGGCGCAACAACCGCGCTTCGCCGCTCGTTAGCGGGCGATGCTGCCACTTGCTTTTCCCGCTTTGTATGCGCGCCGCCAGACCGCCCGACAGACGCGGCCGCACTCATCATATCATTTCCGTCTAATGGAATTGCCGCTGCGCTCGTGGATAGGAATTTCACCGCCGCGTCCGTGTGTGTGCGTGTGTCCGTGGCTGCTGTTCTTCGTTCGCTTTGTGCTCCTTCTGGCTTGTTTGCTTTCGCTGAGTTTCGTTGGTATTTGCAAGCGCGGCTGGCAGTGCGGAAGTCCACTGTGCCGCCCGCCCCGGTGCCCCTGCCTACCGCTCTGGCTGTGTGTGTGTATGTGTGTATTGGCTGGAGCGTGTGATTGCCGCTGGAAATACACGACCGCACACACACTCGCACACAGCCGCAAAGGCAGCCGCTCTAGTAAAAACAAAAACAATATAATAAGGTTCAATTTCGTGGCATTTTCGCTCGCTTTTTATTATTATTTGTCAATAATAATGAACTTGCGGTGAATACGAGTGCGCTGCCGCCCCTGCCCGCCCATAAAAGTAATAAAAACAAGGCCCACTACGCCGGCAAAGGATGTTGGCGGATTTGTAACGCGCAGCGCGCTCGGGGCCAAGTGGCGCTGGCATGTGCGCAGAGTGCTTCGGCGTCGCGTTGCGTTGTTGCTTGTTGAAAATTGTATTAAATTTTTTCGGTGAGTGTGAGAGTGTATGTGGTCTTTGCGTCTATTGCGTTTTATTTCCGCCATTTAGTCAGGCTATTTGCTTTTGTTGTTGCTGCTGCGGTGCGAGGAAATTGCGTAAATTTACATAAAAATAGAGTGACGAGGCAATTGCTTAAAATATCAAACGCCCATTTCCAATGCTAACGCCTCGGACCGACGCGCGTGACGCCGGCCTGTCCGCAATTACGCACGAAATTGCCCGCCTAACATTATTCAAGTTCTCCATTCAAACGCGCCAATTGCCCGACTAACGTTATTCAAGTTTCTCGTTTATTCATGGACTCCTCGGCCATCAGGCGCCCGTTGTCGTCGCTAAGGCGATGGGCAGGCGGTGTTGTGTGAATCTCCTCAACTGATAAGTAACGCCTGCAATATTTGCTCAGAATTTATGCGAAATGCTAATTGCGACAACAACAAACCACACCAGTGCACAAGCGACAGATGTGTGGAACATGGATGCTTTTGCTACGGTACACGCAACTTTAGTGCTCGAAAGCAAGTTTTTGTTGCTGTTGTGCTATTGTATTGTAAACACACAAAGTTCAGGTTCATATTTTTTGTCAAGTGTGGCACTTAGGACTTGGAAGTTCTTCAGAATCATATGAATACATTGTTGTTGTACTCTTACGTCGCAGTGTTTACAAGACAGTAGCCTCTTTAAGGGCTTTTGATCTAAAAAATCAATTTTTATGAGGTCCGTATTCCATAATATGTATGTACGTATATGAATTGTGTATCATAATTCGTGGTAAATTGCTCAAGAAAAGCAAAGAAAACGACTGCCAATACATTTATGGCAATGTAGATGTTTAAACTGGTTGTAATTCAGTGGATTTAAATTTTGTCTTTATTCTAATCTAATTCTTAAATTTCACTTACAGAGCTTTGTTCTGGCCGGCTGAGAGTTCAATTATTATTTTGCTCAAGTCGACTTGCAAAAGTTGCAGTCATATCGAACTCAATTGGATTGGATTGGATTCAACTTTCATCGGAATCCGCTTCTTTTCTGTTTTTTCACATTAATCTATCATCTTTACCCCCAATCCCCATGGGCGGCACAAAAATTGTATAACAATATTGAAGTATCATTTTTGCAGTACTTCAAACTTGGTTACCCTACACTCGTCTCGTGTCAACCGCAAAGCACACACACACAATTTAATCCTTTGCAGCACATTCTGTTTCGGCTATTTATTTTGTTGCCGTTGTGCTTTTTTGTTGCCGCAAACATCAAAAGAAATAATGAGCGGCAAATAATGAGCGACATCCACACATCGCACAACACATAACTGACATGACAGCAACTAGAGCACGTGCCACGTGCGCTTGGCAGGCAGTTAGGACTGACAGGCGCCGCAGAAGACCTGCCCAAGAGTGAGCGACACTCGACTTGTGTGTAGACTTTTTCGTACAGCAAATGTAGACAAATAAAGCGAGAATGTAGAGAAAGAAAAAAATTCGACATTTGTTGAAAATTTCCACTTAAACTCCATTAAAGTTAATGCTTTCGCTTCATGTAAAATGCCTTGAAGTGTGCGGCCTTCTTTTCATAGCCGAAACCAATGCCGTATACAAAGTTTGTGTAAACTTCATTCATAAAATGCCTGCAATTTGAGATGCCTTGAATTGTCCATTTTACTCGTTTTGGCATTGGTTCTTAAGACAATCGGTTCTTAAGACACTCAAAGAACGAAGACAATCGCATTTCTACTCAACTGCGGCATAACTGCGACCGCGCGACAGGGCAAACAGCCGAACGCCCTGTTGCTTCGGTGCTTACGCTGCTTTCCATAATTTATGTTCATCTCTGCAAAAGCGTCATGCAAAAAACTCGGTGGCCGCTGGCGCTTGGGAGTGTGAGTGGGTGGCGGGCAGCAGCGCGTCAAACTCGGCGTCGTCGAGTTCTGGGGTTGAAAGTACACGACACGTCGATTGCTCAACTCGCTTGCCGCGCGCTTTGAGGGTTTCTGCGCTTTGCCAACTCACCACCTCCAACATGGCCGCCAGCGTCTGTCGCGGCGTCACGTTACCTGCGGCCGTCGTTATTGACAGCATTTCCACATGCAAACGTTTCATTGGCAGTTGCCCTCTTGGCCTCGTTGTCCGCTGGCGTCGGCTCGAATGCTCAGCCAACTTGTATTGCTGCCGTTGTTGCTGTTGTTATTGTTGTCAGAGTGCCACAGTTGAGCGTTTATGCCTTAATTGCTCACGAACACGTGCTTTACGTTAATTTCCACACAAATTTCAGTGAAAACGGAATTCGTCTGGCTGGCCGCTGCTCTGCTCCTTCCCTTCGTCTGCGTTTGCAAGCCGTTTTGGTTTCTTCCGTACACATTTTATTATTCGTGAAATATTACCCACTTGGGAGTAAGCGGAGAGGGGGCTGAAGTTTTAATTGCACTTCAGTGAATTGGTGGTTTGCAGTGCTGTCAGTGACACACATCCGGCCAATAACTCCGTTTTTACAAATGTATTTGTGTGTATTATAAAGAATGTATGTCAATGACGCACAAGTCTGTCCTTCAGATAATTTGTGGCAGAATCATAAGATTACTGACAAATTTAGAGTTGTTTTGGCTACTTTTCGCGGGCAAAGAAAGCGCCAATCATTTTCTCAGGGCTTGGCACATAAGTTTCAGCTGTAATGTTTATGTAAAAAAATCAAGTAAATGCACATTTCGTATTCTTATTTCGTGTAAAAATTTCATGTCAAAATCAGTTACATTGACAATTTATCAAATCGTTGTTATTGGTCGTAGCAACTTTATTTATTTGTCTTCTTTGCGACCCTCACCCGCCAACATTTGATCCTATCGGCCACGTTAAACTCACGTCAACAACAATGAAAATACGCGCCACACCAACAACAATCCAAACTAATTAAACTGGGAAAGCAATGCACACACACACACACACACACACAGAGGCGAATCGTACGTGGGGCAAGTTTCGTGCCAAACCAAACTAATCTCACTTTATGTTTCAACGTTATTTGGCGCCAATTTATTTTCTAAAGCTGAAGCACTGAAGGTGAATGGGGAATGGGAAATGGAAATTGGCAACTGCAACGGCAACGGCAGTGGTTTGCGTGTTAAAGGCTGCTAACCGCGCCCACCCCGCGGGCGCGTAGGTGCGCGCTTTGTGTGAGCGATTGCGTGTAGGTGTTGATTGAGCAACGCCAACAAAAATGACGACTCGACATAGCAACCAATACAAATGGGAAAAAACATGGGAAAAAGCGACGCGTGTGCAAATTTCGTTCGCTTTGTCTCGCAGAGGTCAAAAACTAAAATGAAGCCATTAACAAATAACGCGCACAGAGAAGTTGCATTAATCACATTGGGATTGTTTAATTATTAAGCATTTTTAATGTAATTTATTTGCTCGCGGAATGGTCGAGGGTTAGGTGGTGTTGCGTTACAAATAGCTAAAACTAATGGGTGTAATGTGCACTTTAAAAACTCAGACCTCGCTCATTTGTAAGTTTCCAGTGTTTATTTCATATTTATGAAAACAATTGGGGCAAAAAGAGATCGTTGAGCGCGTTCTTCAATAATTTATGAAACAATCAGTAAATCACTAAATTAAATTCCCAGCCTCTATTGACACAATTTGTGAAAAGTCACAGTTGAAAAATTCGCTCCGAATAATTTGATCGCCTTAGTCAACGAAATCTGCTTATCGGCGTAACGAAAAAACGCCGCTTAACGCCGCTTTGCTCTATAAATAGTAAAGTTGCCCTCCGACCAATTGCTTTTTCCAATTTGGACATTTTTAATGTCCAATAATGTTTTGATTTAATCTCCAAATCATTTTACTTACACGCGTTTGCGCTCATTATTCGACATAATCGCATTGTTAGTTGTTACAATTGTTGTTGCTGCTATTGTTGCAAAGTTTATTGCTTGTATTATTGCCGTAATTATCGATATTGTTGCTGTCCATCTTGATGTCCCTTGGCTGATTGTTGCTGTTCTTGTTGTTAATTGAATTTCGATTTCGTGAAGACGCAAAGTCTAGAGGAGGAGGAGCAAATTGTGCAGCCGCGCAGCGTTTAATGGACGAAATGTTTGGCGCTGTAGTCGTAAACCTTTCAGACAATGTTGTCTTTAATACACTCAATCAACATTAATCAAAGCAAAATAAACAAAGTTAACCGGTTAAGGACATTTCTCAATATTCATGGAAAACCATAACGAATCCGAACATGTCCGGGCGAGCGCGACATTAAACACTGAAGTTAGGAAAACATTTAAACCAATAATCCAACGGGTCATGCAGTGTATTTTCATTGGCAAACTTTTCATGTGATTAAAAGCCGTTTTTGAGGTTTGTTCTCATTGTCAAAATGTGTTTGACATTCCATGTAAAGATTTGAACTAACCAGTTCAGCCACGGTGCCGCCGCTACTGAAACAGAAACTTGTAGAAGCAGAAATTCGTAATTTAGTAGATAATTTGTAGACATTATTTCACCCTTCGGAAGTCAGCTTTGTATAAGTCGAAAGAAAAAAGACAAATTTTTAGAGAAAAATGTGCAAAGCTTCTTTATACCGAATATGGCTGCTGACAGTTTTTATATATATAATGAGCCAAGCATTTAAATATTTTACTAGTAATTCACTGCACTGCAATCGATTCTTCTTCATGTTGGAGTCAAATTGGATGCATTTTTTAGAGGGATGGAGGAGTTTTTGTCTGAACTTTTTTTATAAGCAAGAAAGTATCAGTACGAAGTTACCAAAGTTACTCTCAGACATTCGAACCAACCAAACTTGCAAGACAACCAAATTTTGTTTTACTAAAACAAAAGAATATACTCAATAATGCAAGCCAAATTACTCCTTCAACAGCTCTGGTAGGAAAGCACAGACTGGGATGAATGTGTAAAGCCCGGTTCCCTCATAAAATGGAACCAATTTAGCAACAATTTGTCGTTTATCAATGACATCGAAATCCCCCGATGGGTGTGGTTCTCACCCCTCCAACTCCATGGATTCTGCGACGCCTCAGAGAAGGCATACTGCACAACTTCATATCTGCGCACCACTGACAGCGATGGCAATATCTCCTGTCATTTGCTCGTAGCAAAAGGGAAAGTTACACCTTTGCAAACAGTTAGCCTTCCGCGCTTAGAACTGTTTGACGCCGTTCTACTTTCCCAACTCTCTAAATACATTACCGAAAATCTCAAATTAAATCCAGAAGACACCTTCTTCTGGTCGGATTCACAAATAGTCCTTGCTTGTTGGAGAAACCTCTAAGCACTTGGAAGACATATGTTGCCAACCGCGCCACCCAAATTAAAAAAAATGTAGGTAACGTCACATGGCGACATGTCATCAGCACTGACAATCCTGACGATTTGGACGCTCGCGGGTGTAAGCCTCAAGAACTTTCCAAAAACCCACTCTGGTGGCATGGCCCCAAATGGCTTCAATCACCTGAAGAAGCCTGGCCGAAATCAACTACCACCACTGCTGTTCCACCTGAACAGCGGAAAGTCCAAGTTCATCTCGCAATAGAGAATCCATCACATATCCTCGATCGATTTTCCTCCTATCCCCGAGCCCTACGTGTCCTGGCGTACGTGTTCCGTTTCTTCCATAACGGATTCGCTAAAAAGAGAAACTCTCCTCTAGACCTAAATCCATTCGTGTCCCAGAATGAGATTCACTTCGTCAAGACGAGACTCATAACGTTAGCTCAAACAGGTTTTCATCACACAGAAATCGCATTATTGTCCAACAAAACCCCCATCCCCAGAAAAAACAAGATATTAACTCTCAATCCTTTCCTCGACAAGGACGGCTTACTTAGGGTTAATGGTAGATTGGCCCAGGCTGCGCTTACTTACAATGAATGACATCCGATAATCTTACCCGATGCTTCTCGATTCTGCAAGTTACATCTTGAATTCCTCCATACTCTTCTCCTACATGCAGAACTTCGACTCATGTTTAAAATGGCTCGTCAAGAGTTTTACATTCCCCGTCTGAAACCGCAGATCAAAAAACACGATACAAAGACAAAAGGTACAATCACAGATTATGGCAGCTCTCCCGCCAGAACGTTGCACATTGTCAATTCCTTTCTCGACAACAGGTGTTGATTTTGCCGGCCCGTTCCAGATCAAAGCCTCTCAACTTCGAACGGCAACCTTTATCAAAGGTTATGTCGCACTGTTCGTGTGCTTTTCCACTAAGGCCATACACTTGGAATTATGCTCTAACCTCACCACAGAAGCATTCCGCGCTGCATTTGCCAGATTCATTGGAAGACGAGGCCTCCCCGCAAAATCATGTCAGACATTGGCACAACCTTTATTGGAACCCAAAGAGCCCTGAGCCGTGAATTCCTCAAATTCTCTAAAGAGGTATCCAACAACATCCTTAAAAAGTATTCTTTACAAGGAATCGATTGGGTCTTCATCCCCCCAGTGCGCCTCATATGGGCGGATTATGGGAATCTGCAGTTTCAAGACTCATCTTAAGAAAGCTGCCGGCCATCATAAATTCAATTTTGAAGAGTTTACCACTCCACTTGTTCGAATTGAAGCCGTATTAAATTCCCGACGTTTGTCCCCACTGTCTCAATATCCAGCTGATCTGCTAGCGCTGACTCCCGGTCACTTCCTACGAGGCGCTCCTCTCCTTTGACCACCAGAACCTAATGTAGAAGATCACTAATCAATCGGTGGGAGAAGCTAAAGGCACTTCACCACGAGTTTAGCCGGAAATGGAAAACGGAATACTTTAATGAGCTCCACAAACGACATAAGTGGCGCTACCCTCAAAAGAAACTTGAATTAGATCAGTTGGTGGTCATCAAGGACGAACTTCTCCCCCCCAACGAATGGAGGCTAAGACGTATCATCGCACTACATCGAGGCCATGATGGCCATGTCCGCATTGCTGACGTTCACAACTAATCGGGAATTCTCACACGCCCAATTGTTAAACTCTGTGTCCTGCCAACCCAGTAGATTACACTACAAATGTTATAAGTCCCCTTTATAATTGTCCACGGGCACCATTACCCATCTATCATCAAGGTCTAAAGTCATTGTATCCTCTATCCACAGCTCTTCCATGGCCGACGCATATAAATGTCCACTCTTTCACCGACCTCACGCCTTGAGGTATTTCCGCAGGCTCATCGCTATGAACCCCGGTCTACGTGACGTCATGACACGCCCAGGATTATTGCCGTAATTGCTTGGCAAAATCACATAAAACAAGAGCATTTGACTCGCGCAACAGCTGTCAAGAATGTGGATCAGCACATCACACTTTATTACATCCAACAAGCATCACCAGGACGGCCTCGGTGAACGGAGAAAATCAAAGCGCACAACCAAGGCGACCGAACACCAGAAGACCTACCAGCAAACCCCATCATATCACCCGACGCACTCCACGCACCGTCGCCACGACATTCGCATAGCTGGCAGCGACAAGGATCATTCGAACTCATCAACCATCATCCGATGTTGTCAAAGATCAATCACGTATTCACCGCATCCAGTATCAAGTTCAACATGGTGTCAATAAACAACTACGCGGACGCAAGGCACAAGCACTTCTTACCCAAGCCATCCAATCCTTAACAGCGTTAAAGAACATATTTTAAAGTGCACAAGTGCATTCGGCCCCAGGATGTTAATGACGATGTTATTCCTACTTTGCTTGTTTTTTTACTTCACATGTTTGTTAAATTAAATTAAAATGAAATCAAGTTGTAAAAAAACAATTTGTCAAAACTGAAAAAATAAAAAATCATGGTTCGAACCATAGTATAATTATACTATTATTATACTATGGTTCGAACGAAAAAAAAACTAAATAAATATGTCCCTTTTCCAAACATCTGAGTCTAGTTTTCAAAATGTTCTTTACTAGTCACTCGATTCAGAGGATCATGCATACTTAAAGTGGCTCAACAAAAACAAAATAGAAACTGCTCTGCTCTGCTCTGTTCCTCCAGAGTCGGTCGTAACCTAACCAAAGTAATTACTACGAATTCTTCTCAGTGTACTCAGAGTGTTACTGTTTACGAGAACTTCTACTTCTGCTGCTCTTTTTGTGTTGTTGTTGTCCACTTGTTTGTCTCTTTGTTTGTTTATTCATTTGTTTGTTGCGCTGCTGTTGTGTTGTGCCGGTTAGTGTGCGCGTCGTTTTTGCTCTCAGCGCTGTGACAATTTAATTAATTCAAGTGGAGGCGTTCATTCATCAATTTCAGGGCAAAAGTAACAGCAACGAAACAACAGGCGCCGAGGGGAGGGCGGCCACTGACAGTTAATTCGATTTATAGATACTTTCGTTGCTGATCGTAGTTTGCGCAACAATTTCAACTACGGCGAAAGCATCGAAAATCTATTTAACCTTCGCCTTACTTATAAATACGTCGTTTTCCAAATGCCCACCCGGGTAACCCCAGGTGCTTAAGGTGAATAAAACTCACGACATAATTTAAGATTTTTAAGTAAGATTTTTCCGGTCTGCAGCTTCACCACAACATTTTGGGCTGAGATTGGAGAGCCGCGACGTGTAGTTTGGACAAATGCACTTCCGCGCCTTCACCGGTTGTACCCGACGGTCTTTTATTGGTGACCTACAGTGAACCCAGCCAACCAATTTTTAGTTTAAATTTGTTTGCATCAATTTTCTGCTATCGAATCAATATTCTTCTGTTGTGTTGATTTTGCGAGACACTTTTATTGAATTTGTATTTTTTTTTAAATCACAACAAGTTCAAACTCACCTGCCAGCGACACTGTGTCCGAGTAGCGCTGACACCGTTCAGTGCTGCTGACATTGATGGCGGCGTTGTAGCTGAATGGAAATTTACAACAACAACGCCAACAATGCACGAAAGCTCGCAAAGTGTTTCAGCTTGAGCGCACAACGAGAATTTCGAATGACATTTGCTGTGATTTTTATGGTCGTACATTGTTGTGCTCTCTTCTTCTTCCTCTAGTGCGTCGTCGTCCGTCGTGGTCTCCATTTTGCGTTGTCGAGTCAGCGCCGAATCGAGCACAGTGCCGCCCAACACAAGCAGCACGCAGATCTCATCGCGACGGAGCGCAATTCGGCTAATTTAATTAAAATTATTGTGGCGGAAAAACGTGGCAAATTCTTCAAAGATTTAATTGATTGCAATTAAGTTGTTGGGCTGCGCAACAAATTACGAGCAAACTGCTGTGCGTTCATTGTCTGCGTCAGGCGGACACAAGGCTGGGCGCGGACGATTTGCGCTCTAATGCGATTTCAATGTTCCCGCTCGCCGCTCGGAAACTTTTCATGCTGCAATTTCATGTCGCAAAGACTGTTGCGTTGTTCTAGACGCGCTGCAACATGGCCGAAGCGAGCGACGCTTCGGCACGAAATCGATTTTGGATATTTGAATGTTTATGTTAAACTTTTAAGGCTGATAAACAATTTCATAAATAAAACAACAAAGAGGACAGTCTATAGACGAGGTCGAAAGCACCAACGACAGACACATCGCTACTAGAGTGCAATTTTGTGCGGCATTTCGTGGCGCAATGTCGCTGCTTGGCGGCTTGGGGGGTCGTCTGCCTGCAAGCTGCAAGCTGCATGCCGCGCATAAACTTGCCAACATTTCTCCGAAACGGCACGCAGCAATAAATTGTGTTGTAGTTTATCGCCGCACTTCGCCACAACAAAAAGTGTTAACTTATGTTGCTCCGTGTTTGGGCAAACGTATACAATTAACTATTATCCTATGTAATCCTTGAATAGAAAAGAGGAAACCTTGAGGTCTGTGTTTAAAAACTTGTTATAGCATCATTGCCCGAATTATCCCATATGTCCCGAGTTCAAAATATTGTCCTAACTGTGACCTGTCTGTGTATTCGCTCCGCAAGCTCTTCGGCTAAACTGTTGTGGGCTGTACGTCCACATATTGTACGCATATGTGTCCGTATGTTGACAACTGAACATGAAATATTCACAGCATTAATTGCCAATCAAATTTCACCAAAACTTCCTGATGACATGAAAATTCAATCTGCATGAAAAGCTAAAATCGCATAAAAATCTGTAAAACTCCAAAAAGGAGCCAACCACCCGAACGTTCAGACGGAATGACAATGGACGAGGCGGCCACACAGATAGACCGAGTTATACACGCGGCTGGTAAGAGTGCAACGGCAGCAACTGGAGCTGCAACAGGGCGACGGGGTGGGGTGGCGGCGAGGACGACAAGGACGCGCACGATAACGGTAAAGTGCACTGCACACACACTTGTGCCAAAGCGACAGCAACAACATAGGCCGCGAGTGGGACGCGGGCGGAAGGAAGGCGCTGCGAATGGGTACACACGTTGCGCCTGTGTGCGTGCAACACGCTTCGAGGACGATGCCGTTGTGTGCCACCTCGTCATGTGCTACATTGTTTTGTGCTCTGTTTCGCGCTTCGTACAATTTTCTAAATATTGTTCTTGTTCAGAGTGTTGTTGTTGTTGTGTGTGTTTGTGTTTGTGTTTGCACAGCCTTTTTTACGCTCCTTGGCTGGTGGCGGTGCGATGCTGCCAAAGTGTTCGGATGGCTGACAGCAGGCCGCAGCCTCGGCGATGGCCGGCGCCCGCCGCACCCACTGACACACAAGATTTCCATTGCTGATTCTATTGTTCATTTGACAGTTGGTATACCTTAACGCTGGTTGTTGTTGCTGCTGCTTTCAAGTTTTTCTTTGTTGCTCGCATTGTTGTTGATGGTGTTGTTTGTGTGCTTTGTTTTGCTGCTGACTCGCGCGCTGTGTGGCAATTTCAAAACGATTGCAACGGCATTAATCATTCCGCACAGACACAAATGCGCGCTGCTGCTTCCGTGCGCCGCCACTCTTTGCATGTGTGCACCTCAGATTACATTTCCACTTTTATTGTTGCCGCTGCTGCTGTTGCTGTCATTTTTGTTGTTGTCAACACTTGAGCGCTAATGTTGACAAAACGCATTTTAAGCACTTCAATTTGCCTGCCGCCGTCAGTGCCCACTTCCGCACGCCTTCAGCCATTGTCGCTTTTCCGCAACAACCTCTCCCCACCACCTTCCCCTTCCCCCAACGGTGTGACCTTTTCATTATTCAGATTTCGCATTTGCATTTCTTTAGCGTGTTTTTGCTGCTGCTCCTTTTTTAGTCGCTGCTCCCCTCGTTTGC
The DNA here is from genome assembly GCA_963971225.1 of Melieria omissa. Lineage (NCBI taxonomy): Eukaryota > Metazoa > Arthropoda > Insecta > Diptera > Ulidiidae > Melieria > Melieria omissa. The sequence goes on along the minus strand of OZ020269.1, from coordinate 4,040,075 downwards.
TCGTTTCCTTTCTACTTTTTGTTGCTACGTTTTGCTGGCAATATTTTCAAACACAGCAACAAATTTCAAGTGCAGCTCCTTTTGAATTTCGTGTACACTGTACGGAAATTGGCGGAGGTATTTGTGCGAGTTGATTGCGTATAAATTTGCCCCGATCGTAAATTGGAATAACAGCACTTCGAATTTATGGACAATTTGTGTGTGCCAAATATTCAACACCTAAAAATAAGTGAAGACAGGAGGATTTTTAATATAACGACATGCGAAGGTAACGACATGCGAAGCGTTGGAATGCAACAACAACACAAACATAGACGAAGTTCTTTAATTTAGCAGTCGTTAACATAAAACCTATTAAACTCAACCTAAGTAACTCAACTCACTCAACCAACCAACTTCCTTCATTCCTTTCTGCATTTGAATTTTCAATTTCAATTATCGCAAAAAATCAAAACCATTACAAAACAATCACAAAGTTGCATCCAACTCACCAAATCGCCAACGTCAACACGCCATAATCCGTTCTCGATCGAGCGCCGCTGCACGACGTGGCAGACACAAAGCGTCGCTGCCAATCCAACTCGGAGCAATGCAATGCAATTCAGCAACTCAACTCAGTTCAGCTTAATTCAATTCAATTTGATTCGATTCACAGTGTGTTTGCGTGTGTGTGCGTGAGTGTACATCACCACTTTGTAATTTCTCTTCTGACTTCTTCTTCTTCTTTTTCGCACTTCTGTTCGGCCCACTTCCGCTTTTCACGACACTTGAACGCACCGCCGCGTGACGTAGCGCAAAACCTCAAAGCCGGCGCACAACGCGACGCGAATCGAAAACGTGGAAAAGTAATTGCAAAATGTTTTTCATAACTTTTATGTGCAACACCACTCGCGACTGGTGGCCTGCAATCAAATAAAGCAAATTGCAGAAATCCGCGTGCACCGCACCATGCGGAGGTGGACGCGAACAGAGACTTGAGTAATGAAACAAACAAAAAATTTGTAACTTCTCTTCGACAACTGCGACAGGGCGCACAACCCAATTACAAACTTTTTAATTAATTAAATGCAACAGTAGTGAGGCAGTTAGCAGTTGCTGGCCGACGGTCGGCGGTGCGAGGGACGTACGCACCAGCCGCCACTAGTTTTACTACTAACTACTTTTACTGCCGTGCGCCGTTACTCATAACTTCCATGGCAACTCTGCTAGGGCGCTGCACTGAACTGATTGGACCTCAACGAACAAGTCTCACTTCCAAACAGATGTTAGTAGGTGAACAAAATTTGAATGATAACTAACGCTGAGCTCAGTTCGAAATTGACCAGACTTGTTACTCTAAGTGCAAATGAATAAATAAACAATCTACAGCTACTTTTAAAAGCCGCAATAATTTTCAATAATTCAAATCTGAATATCTGATGCAGAACAAAGGTATTTGATTGTGGGAATTTAACGCAGTGCACAGTGAATCGTTCCATAGACAAAATTCCAAAAATGTATGGTCTCAGAATTTAACGATTTTGATGTCATTTGAAAGAAAAAACTCCAACTAAGAAAACCCCATAAAATCTGTGCAAAAAATCAATTAGTGTCTGTGCAAAAGCGACTCAAAGTTGAAACTTTTTTCTCAAAAAAATTGAAACTCATATTTTCTGTTTTTTAGTCTATTGAGTAAAAAAAAATTGTAAATATAAATGGTTACCAAGAAGTTGCTAAAACTTTCAATATAGAATTAGAAATAATTTGGCCATTTTCGCTTTTAATGTTTTCTCAAAATTTGCAAAGCGTAGGCTTTTACTTCACTTTTAATTTAAAATATTTTTCTAAATTAAAAATCGGAAAATTGGCAAAACTTAGAGGAAAATATCTAAAAAGTATGTGAAAGTATGTTACTGGATTTTTTTTATTTTAAGAAGCATTCTTTGTCCTCCGATATCTTCATCGATATCTACATCCTCCGATATCTTCCGATCTCAGAAAATAATTCAATTTGAAAAGTGGTCTAAACACGTATTTTTCGACAAAATTTATTTAATTTATGCCTAAAAGTATGCAATCAGCACGAAAAATGATAAAATCGGCAAAAATGCAAAACATACTATTATCGTTTTTATTGCAAAACCAGAGGGTCCTAAGACAATTTCTGGTACTCTTTGGAATAATCAATGTTGACGTTACCGATTAAATGTAAAATCTGAAAAATCTAGCCAACACACTCGTTGCTATAGCTCAACAAAAACGACGAAATTGAAAATAAGTCTCAGGCATTGCTAAACTATAACAGTTTAAGAAAAACTAAATGGAGATTTCAGTTCAGCAGACCATGTTTACCTAGTATACCAAATTTTATGAAGAACGGACCACTCCTTCTAATTTTGTCCCGCGGTTGTATGGAGTCGAATCACTGTGCAGTGTACTAACTCATAGCTAAAAAAGCGATTAAAATGTGATTTAAAATGCCGGCGATTTTCTCACTTAACTCACAATTGCGAAAAATTTTAATGCAAATTTTAGCACACAACTATGTAAAAATACGACTACATATATATTAGCTAAAATATACATACATACATATAACATAAACATATTAAAGCAAGAGGAGGTCCAAGTATCGCATAAGTCGATTACAGAAATTTGCACTGTCACGAATGAAATAATTGTTGAGGTCAAACCATCTCCAGTTATCAAAGTAGAATAAAGTCTCTCACTCTCAGGTTTGCTCTTATCTATTGTGGTGTTAAGCATGATTGCTTAGTGTTTAAAGTTTAGCTAATACAAATATTAAAATTATAACAATTACAATTAAGTAGAACTTGTGTTACTTGGACTGAGAGTCGAACCAAATTTCGGCTGACCAACTTTCTTGCCTCAAAGCTTGTGTTCACAAGGGGGGCAAAGGGGTCAACATCCTACAAGCTACTCTTAATGGATAATAAACGAAATTCCATCTCACAACCCTATCTCAGTCGAGTTAGTTCACTGCTCGCTCTCTAAATTAAACATTTTCAAACTATGATATTTTGACTTATTGGACCAGTTGCCGTAGTCCACTTGAAGCGGACCAGCTGCGGACCAGCTGGACTCAGAAAAGAATCCGTCTGCAGCTCGTCGCACAAAACTGTCTGAAACGCTCTTACTTACAGCCGAAAATCGTTGGCTTTTTGCAATGCTGCGTGTTTTTAATGCTGCTCGATTATTTGTCGATGGTTAGTTCTTATCCCGATTTGCTACGTTAAGCGCCAGCCGTGCAATAATCGCAGGCACTCGAGCGAAAGGTTGCGCCGCAGCAATATTGCAACTTCGCGCTGCTTGCACGCCGCGAATTCATCAATTTTCATCCCCCGCAGTCTGTGACAAATCACTGCGAACGGTTGGGTGCACACTATAGTTCACGGCGGACCGATTGTGCGCCGATCAGCGCCTGGCCAACGCGTATCGAACCGTCTCGAGATGTCTCAATCAACCGTATCGTCCGACGCGATGACTGCGCGCACACACAAAAACGTACCGAACCCACGAACGATGCTCGCTAAACTGAAGTTTTCCAAAGTCCCACCAACGTTTCCACAAATGAACTTTCAATTAGAGCATTTCAGCCCCCAATCAAAACAACAACAGTTCAACAGCGCAAAATACAAACGCTCGAAATGCGGAGAATGCCCACACGAGATGCGGCGGTGCGATTGCCTGACATGTCAAAAACGGACAGACACATTCGCCATGTCAAGCGCGCTCTCTTTACACTTTTTACGCTCAACAGCGCCAAGTGCGACAACAACACAACAGCAACAAAAGCAGGGGGACGCGCACCCGTCCAAAAATGGACGCACTTGCACGGCCAGCGGAAAAAAGCGAGAATAAAACGAAAATCTGCGCAGCGGGCCATAAACGCCAGCCACCACCGCCTTATACGCGATGCGAGCGCGCACGAACGTCAGACAGCCAGACGTCAGGGCCGCGGCCGAGCGCGTGCACGAAACGTACGACGGCGTCATCGTTGCCGCTGAAAAGCTCATTTCATATGCAACCCCCGTCGCGCTGTCATTGCCAATATAGATGTCGTTGTTGTTGGCCTACGTACATTTTCGCACTTTCCCAAAAAGTCGTCGCTGCTTCTACTCGCCACGAACGCCTCGTTTCAGCGCGCACTCACTGCGAGCAGTCACTCACGCTGCCACTGCAACCACGGCGCATGCGCCGCGCCCCCTTCCAACAGCTGCTGCCAGGCCGCACTTGAAATGCCAAACGCATTGCAGCGAACGCGCTCGAGTGCGGTCGGCGGGGTTGCGGGGGAGTCGGTCGCTCTCACGACTAGTTGCGTGCGGCGAGCGGGTGGTTGGCTGCAGTTGTTTGCTTGACGGGTGCTAGGGTGGCGCCGGGGTGTTTGTTGTTGCTTTGTTTTGCTTCTACTTTTTGCGCAGCGTTGCCGCCGTAGTGCAATTGCGTTGCGGTTGCGAAGCAAGTTCGGAAAGGATTTTCCAAAAGCATTCGTAAATTTAATATTGCAAGTGGGGTTCGTGTGCAGTTGTTGCCGTCGCTGTTTCTGTTGTTATTGCGGTTCTTTTTAGTTTCTCGCTTAATTTCTTAATGTTGAGCTTCAACATTTGTTTTCCGTTGTGGCTAAAAGTTTTTACTCTGCCTGTTTGTCTAAAATTTGTAAGCTTCTCGGCCAAGCGAACCGACGACGCGCACGAGAGACCGCGCTGGGTTGTCTTACTTGTTGCTTAATACTTTGAGATAAGAGAAATAAAGTCGCTGACTTACTTCGGAATCCGTTGTTTCGCTTTTTTTTTGGTTGTCAGTCGCCGTTGGAATGCTTCATTACATTTGCGAGGTTGCGAACGTCCTTCGCTCAGTTTCAATTGAGCCAAGGCACCCCACCCCACCCTCTCTTTGTTCCAATAGTCATGTTTTTATGGCAGTAATCATTCAGTGCTTCATTTTTATGGCATGTGCCAAAAACATTTATTGTTTGACCTCAAACTATGGCCCAGGTGAGGACAAGGGGAAGAAAGAACTTTGAAGAGGGATTTGCAAAGATTGAAAGATTGAATATCTCAAGATGTTCTGTGCGAAGTGGAGCGATTTTGAGAGTTTTCAGGATAGGATAAAGGGGAAAAAGTAAGCAGGGTCTGGATCGAACCGAAGCGATGCGGTGAAAGAGTGAAAACAGCTGACAACGTTGAATCTATTAGAATTAGACTGAAATTTATCCGGTTGCCTCGTAACTGAGACCTTACGGCAAATGTACAGCCGGATTGTACATGTTCAGAAAGTTTGCTCACAAATTTTAAATTGAATCAAAACAATATCTTAATTAAATTGTTATTCCGTTTTTTGATCAATTTTTTTTTTTTTTTTTATAGACGAGCCAACGCGCAGGGGATGACCCCTGTAAATGCGAGGCATTGCGCTGGTTCAGGAAGGAGATATAGGTTGGGAGTAGGGATCGCAATTTTTTGCCATTTTGCGATCCCGGGATTTTCGGGATTGAAAAGTCAAATCCCGGGATCCCGGGATTTAATCCCGGGATTCATATAACAAATTTTTTAATAAAACAATTTTCCCGAATTGCATAAATACTGGTTTATAATATATTTATCATAAAAATGGACACATTTTAATCACATTTGGGTAGTTTCAAGATTTTTTATCTTGAATTTAATCACATTTTGTTTAACCCTTCAATTCCCATGTCCGAAATAGTGAAAAAGAAAATTTTCTTTTTAAATAAAAGAGCTTAGATACGTTTGGATAAGACAAAAAAATACATAAAAAATGTTTAAACTACCCTCATTTTTATATTGAAAGAAACCACACAAACTCGCACTGCTTTAATTACGCGTGAAACAAATGAATAAATTTTACAAATGACGTATCGCTAGTGTTGGTAGGAAAATTAAATAAACAAGTACTACTAATTGACTTTGCTATACAAGTGTTAGAATTTTAAAATAAAAACCTATGTGGTAGGAAAACAAATATTAAGCATCTGTCACCTACAGGTGACACTGGGAATTGAAGAGTTAACTTAAAAGTTTTTCATTTGACATTTAACTTCAGTTTCATATCATTTTGTTTTATCCAAAAATGACACTTAAACATAACTTATTACTTTGCAACCGATGTATCATAAAGTGCATATATATGCATATTTGATAAAAAAAATAAAATAGTTAATTTGTTTGTGCTTTTAGTTTTACTTCGATTATTTCGATAAAAAAGTTAAGCGTTAAGTGATTAACTAAAAACTGAGATCTTAAAAATACAAAGGCATTAAGTGTTTTGTTCTCTTATCTAGAGCGAAATTTATTTCAAATGAACCCTGCTGAAGAGAAACATCCTTCAGATTCAACACTTGTTGGTTGAATGCTTAGTAAATAATCATAAGCCTTTTGCAAAAGACGCACTCTATCCCCTCCCTTCTCCCTCAAATAAGGAATTGGGTTTTTGTGCCTTAAAATTTATTTCATTTGAACTTTGAAGCATCTTTTGCAATCCCGAAAATCCCGGGATAAAAGAATTTGAATCCCGGGATTTTCGGGACTGGAAAAAGTCCGGGATCCCGGGATCCCGGGATTGCGATGCCTAGTTGGGAGATAGGAAGTTGGGTGAAGAATTTATGGACTCTTGCCTTGAATCCATCAAGATCATAGGTGCTGGGGAAAACATCTGCAGGGAGACCATTCCACAATCGCGCTGTACGGGCCAGGAACGAACTTTCTCTGTAGTGCAATTTTATTGAAATTAAAAATATTCTATGTTTAAAACTGAAATTAAACCAAGTCCAGTTTTTTTTTTATTGATGCTATAAATAGTGAAAGTTTAAATGGTTTTATATACATTTTTGTGTGCAAATTTGGACCCACCATACGCCTGTTCGCCGCCTTTGTGGTTGCATGTCCCGTTTCGTCCTGGTTTCTTGTAATTTTTTGCTGACACGCTGAGCGCACAGTAAAGTGAAACCGCAAGAAAAACACACTCAATTCCGTCAAACAGTATAAAGTGCTTCTCGACGTGGGGTAAAAGGCTAAATTTACTTTTCGACTGCAAGTCGCAGCACACAGGCGCACGGGCTTTAGAACAGCAAGCGCGCCCAACTCGCTTGTAAATATTCAAATATGTGGTGCGCGGTCTGGTGTTACGGTCGACGGCGCGGCTAACAGTGCACGTGCTCTGTCGCTTGTGTCACCAAGACGAGGCGGGCGTGGCGGTGTCGAGCGGAGTGGGGCGTGCAGCGCATTTGCATACTTAAACTATGACAAGTGTGAGCAGTTCTGGTTCTTGAGGAGCGTAGGTTCGGCGTAGGTAAGCAGTTTTGTGCATTGTTGTGAGTCGCGCGGCAGGAAGATCAATGACAACGGGCCATCGGGAGGCGCTATCGCACCAATCGTTATTGTTGACCTACTGACAAGGACGAGTTTCATTGCTGGATAAAATTACATCTAAATTGTTTATTTTCTAATTGCTTTGGTTTCATATTTGCCATAACACAATTCGTCCAAAATAAGCAAACCGCTGACAACTCAACCAGCAACAATGTTGCGGGCAACAGACCAAAGGAGAGAAAATCTCTGATTGGAAACGCAAACAAATTTGAGGATAAGACGCGACCTTCGGCTGTTTGCACAGAGCGCACGTAGCTGACAAGACTGCCCAACAGCAACAACAACAAATTCACAACGTGAAATAAATTAAAATCGAAGACAAGCGTGTACGTTGTTCTTACACCAACCACACACACACATACAGACCCACACGCAAAAGCTGCTGAAGCAGCGAAACTTAGTCAAGGCTATTCCCCAAAGCTATGAGGAGTCGAGGCGATGTGGGGCGCCGAGGCGCACAACAGGCGACGTGATGCTTGGAATGTTTACAAACTTATGCTGGAACAATGCGGCAAACAAACAAACCGACCGTCAGATAGGCAAACAGACAAACAAATAAACAAACCGGCAGGCAAACAAGCAGACAAACATCACGAAAGTGTACGCCCGCCCGCTGCCGCCAAGCAGAAGCGGAAGCGACTGCCAAACGGAAATGCCGCTTTAAGCGCTGAGCAAAAAGAATTTTGCACTCTCGTACAAGTTCGCAGACAGAGCACATGGAAGCACACATGCAGTAAATACAGTGCACACCCTCTAAGTGGACAGCCAACAGAAGTCGCACCCAAAAGCGGGCATCAGACGTACAATCCTGGGAGACGGCGACGCGTCAACCGGAATCATGATTCAAAGAGCGTACCTCTTCGGGTCCTATAAAAATTCAAAGTCGACGTGCAATAATATTCAAAGTACTAGCTGAAGAGATAAAAAATATTTGCAACTAAGTCGGTATGGAGTGATAGTCTGGTGGACGGCCCTAGATAAGAGGGCCTATCAGAAGCCATTGGACTCGGTTCAAAGGTCAGCGGCGCTCATTGTAACCGGCGCCATTCGATCAACACCATCCAAGGGGCTCTATACCTTGCTCCACCTTCTCCCCGTTGACCTTTACGGGAAACAAGCTGCAACCCTCTCCGCAGTAAGATTGAACACTATCTAGGGATGGGCGCGCACTGATTTCGGTCATTGCCGTATCCTAGGTGAAGTAACCAAGTAACCGACCTTCCCAACAACATAGATCACTCCCTACCGTCATACCTCTTTGACTCCAAATTCTCAACCCACATACCCCAAAGATCGGAGTGGGTACAAGATACGGTGTCCAGAACTGGAGTATGTTTCTACACAGACGGCTCCAAGTTGGATGGCAGGGTAGGGGGTGGTGTACTGTGTGCTGACCCTCCCATGGAGGATTGTTTTCGCCTTCCAAACTTCTGCAGTGTCTTCCAAGCGGAGGTACTGGCAATTTTTAAAGCCCTGTCCTTGCTAAAACAGCATAACCTTTCTGGTGAAACCGTTAGGATCTTCACGGACAGTCAGGCAGCAATCAAGGCCCTCAAGAAGGCTTTTACCACATCCAAAGTGGTCTCTCTCTGCCGATCCCTGCTGAATGAGCTAGGGCGGGTGTACAACATCACTCTGACTTGGGTACCGGGCCACAGTGATATTAGGGAAAACTCCATAGCCGATGAGCTCGCTAGACGTGGCACCACCCTTTCAGATGACAACGTTAACATTACAGTAGGCATCCCTCTCGCTACATGTAAACTTATTATTCGATCTTCCTTCCTCAACATAGCCAACAAGAGATGGCAGGATAAGAGTACTTGCTCAATTACAAAGCAACTTTGGCCTACCCTAAACCCCGGGCGCACTATGTAGAACTCTTGTCTCGCTCAGTAGACAACATATCAATACGATCGTCTCGATCCTTACGGGACATTGTACCTTTGGTCGTCATGCCTACAGATTAGGTCTGTCGGGACTTCTGCCGTAGCTGTCAGAATGCGGAGGAGGAAGAGTCTATCAGCCACCTTCTCTGTCATTGCCCGGCTCTCTCTATACGAAGGTGGAAAGCCCTGGGCTCCACATTCTTCGATAACCTGGATGACCTCAGATCAGTCAAACTTGCTAGGTTTCATCCACAAAACAAATTGGCTTGTATAGGCACCTAACTTGCAGTAAGTCAGTTCTCTCACTCTTTGTGGTATCACAATGGGCCCTTTTCGTGGCCTAAGTGTGTCTTTCGGCAAGTCCCGTGCCTAGGCAGCAACTTTAACCTAACCTAACCTAACCTAAGTCGGTGTTCTTAAAAATTCGATCGACAGCACCAAAATTTCAAACACCAATGTCAACGACCACTTGATTGCATCTAACAGGCAAATGTAGGATTTTGGACCCGTTAGCGAGGTTGCACTGTGCCAGCTGAAAGTTTAAATGCCGCCCAGACATTGTCATTGATAGGATCGCATTAGGCGCCTCCTGGCGCGGCCGCACACTCTCGCCACGCGTGTTGCGGGCTGCTGCCATGTTTGTAGTTTTAAAAGGTTTTAACATTCCAACCGGCGGCACTCCGCAGATTACGTTTGGCTTTCGAGCCCAAGTAGCCGAGTTGGCCGCTAGTTTCGGTTTCATGGAGCCCTGTGTAATTGACTGTGCGGCACTTAAGACCCGAAATGCCCAACGGGCCACAAAATGGCCAACTTCAATGCGAGTACGTGTGTGTGTGTGTGTGGGAGTGTATTTACACACTGAATTATTTGTGCATAAAAATTCATTTTCATTTGGCCACAAACGCAATGGCACAATTTACTTACGCGTACAACTCTCGCTTTAGTGCGTTTTCACCGCAGCAAAAAGACCTGCAAACAATTTCAAACAAACAACAAAAGTAAATATTTGCCAGCGTTAGCCCACCACACACTCACGTTCACGGTTCACCGCCCAACTCGCGCCTCGATGCCACACCCCATTGGCGCCCATTCTCGCTGGCAGTTCGCAGCATAATCGCCGGCACCGGTGCCAGCGTTACCTCCCTGCGCGGGTGCGCTGCGTCTCACCCATGTTCGCAACATGGCGCAATGGCTGAAAATTCGTCATAACACGGAAACACTGGCGAGTTTATAAAGCTTATAAAGCGCACAGTTGATTGAATTTTGCACTCTCTCTCTCTCTTTTGGTCGCTTTGTAATTCATTCTCCTCCAACCGCCCGCACTGCACTCGTTGTTCTGCTGTTTTTTGTTTCGGTTCAGTTTCCCCCGCGACCGCAAGACGATGGCAGTTGTTGTTAGTGTTGTCGTTGTGCCCGCGCTTGGCGACATGTTAGTGCACTCCATTTGAGGGTCAAGTGGTCTATGTAGCGCCGACGGCCAGGCGAAACTTTTCGCTCTAGTATTTTAATTCGCTGAATTTCCAAAATGCTTCGCGAGGGTGTTTCAGCACTTTTGCTGCCCAAAAGAAAAGCGTTGTGTGTACTGGCGTTTTTAACTTTGCACAACACGACGTATGTATATATGTAGTTGAAAAAAGAACGGCTCGTTTTTTATTTCGCTGATATTCAAAGGCAGAGATAGAAATAGTTAGAATTGCATTCAATTTGCATTTTTAGATTTCATCATAGACTCAGTGACTTATGACTCAGTGATTTCAGGAGTTCAAATCCTGAATCACTTAAGACCTAAAATGCGAAAGAAAAGAACTTGCAACTAATTGCCTCTGAATAGCTCCTAAGCCATATGTTAGGATTGGCTTAGAAGTGCAGCTCCCTCTCAAAGTACGATTTCGCAGAACTCGTCATTTCGAGCGTTCGGTCTATAGACTCTGGTTCGATACTCAAAGTTGAAACTGTGGCTAAAGTGCTGCTAAGTGTTGGCCGGACCTGAAAGAAATCGGAACATTTCAACAACCACATTAAGTCGTCTTAGATGTCGGTGATTGAAATATTCAGCTGTAAGTCACACCGTGATTGCGGTGCAAAGTGCACCACGCAGGATGGAGTGACGAAAGAAAATTGACAATTTCATTGAAGAGATTGCGTGGCTCGTAGCCAGGCATCGAGGCATTGGGTGGCATATGCTTTAAATGCTTTTCGCTATGGCTATTCGACTTATTACGGACATCGAAACACTGGCACTGAAATATTCAACACCACCACTGCAGCGCCACATAAAAATCGGCCAGATGAAGTGACGCCAGTGCGTAAATTCGAGCGCAAATCGGCAAAAACGCGCGCAAAAATGCTGCGGGCAATCGCATGCAGTGACAGTGCACGTCGCGCGCGTGCGGCCACAGCAACATGAATTTAAATTTCAAATGGAGATGGCGGCGAAACATGCATCGCAAGTAAATGGGCAGCGGGCCAAAAGGAGAGAGAAAGTCGCCAGCCCAAAGGGACAATGTGGTAAGGGTGTGAAAAGCCCAACGAAGGGCGGCGAAAGGCGCAACACTGTCAGCGCACTAATTGATGCGCGAATTGTGTGCTAAATGTGCGGTCAAGTGCGTCCTGACGCCTAAAACTGGCGCTACCGCAAACAAAATGGCCACTGTCGGCAAACATAAAGCAATCGACTTATTTCAATGCTGTTCGCGCAAGATGCTGCGAGTCGTTTGCGTACCTCTAAATAGCCATTTGGTTGGTCGGCAGTATGGAATGCAACACTATGCAACTGCGCTACATAACCTCACTTCTGAATCGTATCTAACCAGAACGCAATGCAACGCACCAATGGCCCACATAAACAGACACTTGAGTTGATGTGCTCCTTCTCCTCCGTCCCCTCCCTTCTGGCTCGGTTAACAAACTTTTTCGACTAATTGATATTTTTGTTACTTTTTCAGCAGTTTTGTGTGCGTAGGAAGCAAATGCAACGTCCACTTGAAGCGCAGTCTGGCTCTCACCGTTTGTTTGTGCGTTGGTTTTTAGTTTCATTTTTGTGGTTTCCGAGGTCAATTTTGATTTTATAGTTTAGCAAAGTTTTCTACTTTAGTATAATTAAAATTTATAGATTCCTCTGCCGGCTTTTGATGAGTTTGGCGTTGGCGTAGACCAAAGGCCAAGCGGCATCGAAATTTGCTTTTGCGTAACTTTGGACTTTTCTATGCCTACAGCGCAGCTGAACGTAAGTCGAAGCTAATTGGATAGAACCTTCTACGATCTGGCAGATTTGCAGCAAAAATTGGTCGAAGTATGTAAAAAGTAATAAGAGAAGGAAAGAGTCATGCAGTGAATACTCGGAATTTTTTTTGGTGTTTATGAAATGTCGCAATTGAATTACTTGTTAAATAATCTAAAATCATATTGAAAACCACATCGATGCAATTGACGTATATTCTTCTAGAATTTCCAATTTTTTGTTTTGGATTCGGCCCATCAAAGGAATCGAATTGAAAAAGTCTTTAAGAAATTTGATCCAGATTCAATGACTCGTCTTCGCGATGTGCCGCGCTAGAAATAACTGTCTTAACCTTTCCAAATAAATAAAGTCTTGAAGCCAGCTTCAAGCAATTCAAATCAATTCTAAAAACAACAACAACAGTAAAAATAATAAAAATAATAATGATAATGAGGAAATCAATAACAAAGGCTTGAGAACGTGATGGATTTCTTTTAATGTGTATTAATAGCTGCAATAACTTAATGTCTCTGTAAATAGTAATCGGGTTTTTATATACCCTTATAATATAGGGGGTTTTGGGTGTTGAAACCCACCCAAACAATTGCTTGTTGCCGAATTTGTGGGCGGCATATACATTCATCAAATGGTCCCCAAATGATGATCCCTCCGTCCTGTGTGCGCCACTGCACACATATATACATGCGTACATATGTACTTAGGTATGTAAAAGTGTGAAATTATGTATTCTAAATACTTCTTCATTGATCTGAACTTTGTGTCGTTGCACTGGACGGCCGCTTAAGTTAATTTAAGTGAAAATGTTGCCGGCCTATGTGTCACCAGTGTCAGAGGCCGTGGGACCATGCAATCATAATTGCAGTACAATTGAATGCATTAGCAGTGCTGAGCACAATCACCATAAACAGAATCGACAATGCGGTTGGCACACTTGAGACATCACCGCCGACCGGCGCGACGAGCAGACAACTGTGCCCAAGTGTGGCCAGTGGGTGACAATGGGTGGCGGCAGTGGGCGATAACATCTGAAAATAAGTTAATTTGTGCATTCAACACTGAAGAGCGAAGAAAGAAACCGCATCAATGGAGACATGGGAGGGAGAGCGCGCAATGTGCGCTGCGGCGGTGCAATCACGTCGGCTTAACGACGACTTTAGGGGAGGCTTTGAAGTGCAACTTACATACATTCATACATATGTACTGATGCATAACGTAAAAACAAAGTTAAGGCGACCATATCCACAGTTATTGCTTTTATTATTCACTGCACGCGCGTGAACAATCATTTTGAGGGCGAAAGCTTCGCAAATGTGCAACGCGATTTGAAGCGCAAAGCAGCCGTTTCTGAATTTTCAGATAAGGCCGCCGTCGCGTGCTAAGGACGCTGTGCATTTCGCCTTAATTGCATTGCGAAGTGCGGCATCGCATAAAGTGACGAGAAGGCGCCATGAACCGCCGCGTTAGATCGCAACAAATGTGCGCTTGAGCCCACAATTACCACTCGTTACTGACCGACTGACAATGTGTCAGCCATAAAATTCAGCACCGCAAACAATGCAAGTGTGGGTGCACCGACACACTCTCGCACACATTTGCCGAGTGCGTAAAGTTGACCGCAAATGTTGTTTGCAGCACTTGTCGCATTTTCCGTGTGCGCAGCTGGCATTTTATTGCACACGTACATATTTACATTCACATACATACATATATCAGTGCATATGTGTGCGAACAATCACTGCCGCTGGTGGCCAGCGTTCGTTTACGACTTTAAGCTGCATTTGAGTCGGCTCCACCGCGCTCCCGGCCGCTGCAGCGTTGCAGTTAAAAGAGAAAGGTCGCCGGCGCCACCGCCCTCCACTTCCGGTTGCACGCTGCAGCAACGGAAGTCGATCGTCATTTACCTCAGCGCTGCACCATATCGGTTTACTTTGCCCGCCTGCGTATTTATGATTAATGTTGGCCATTAGCACACATTCAGCGCTGCTTATGTGCCGCAATAAAGCACCGCAATGCAACTACGATGTTTTTTTCCTACTGTGTGTGTGCTTATTTGTTTTTTGTTCGGGTCATCCACATGGCATTTCGATTTGTGCAAAGTAATGTAAAACGAAAACTTCATGTCATCATTTTTGATTTCAATTTAATTGGCGTTATGTAAAACATAGCAAAACATTTCCGCTCAAAATGAACAACAACTTTTCTAAATTGCTTTTTAAATAAATTAAAGTTAATAAACAATAGTAACAGTTGACTTTGTAAAAACATTGATTAAGGTCGCAAACAACTCGAATTGCACTTCTAACTTTTACTACTTACTACTTACTTACTGTTATTACTTTTATTACTGATTTGTTTTTTGAATTAGCATCAAACACCTCCAAATGCAGCTGGTTGAACAAAATCAGTGAGCTAAGACTCACTTCTGAGCCAATGTACAAAGGAGTGAGCTACGACGCGCCTTGAGATAGTAATTTTTAAAACATTTTCAAACAAATTGTATATTTAATGTTTATGTATATTTAATAATTGTATTATTAATGTGCATTAACCTTCAATCGCCCACCCTGAGTCCAGGGGACTCACTACGAACTTTAATAAGTTGGTAAACGTTGTGTTTTTATGTTTCGACGCCCAGCTTTCGTATACCTTCCTACAGGGTCGCTCTGAACACGAAGACGATCGGAAGTTAGCTCACTACAATTACAAGGCTGAGTTTTGGCACAGAGTGAGTCCCAGGAACTCAGGGTGGTGTTTTGTGTTACAAAAATTTTACTTGTAATTTTTTTTAAATCGTGTTAATTTAAATTTAGGATGCCAAAATGGCCGCGAAAGGTTTAATAATTGAGAGTGTTAATCCTTTGAGAAGTTTTGCTACTAACAATTTGCCTTAGTTGTGCTGAAAAAGTATGTGAGGTATGTGCACAACATATGAAATTCAACTTGCTGCACGTTTTCTTATTTTACAGTCTGTCCAGTAGAAGCGTGATCGACCAAATTATCACTTAGAATACCGTTATCAAAAAAATTTGAATGCACCAGTAGCCTCATCATTTTTGTAATACGCACAGCAAAAATTGTCAGTCTCGTGAAAAAATTACAAAGTACAGGGTATTTTAACAAGTTGAACTCCACGCGAGAGAAGCGACTTGAAGCCGTATACCTTTGTCTACACCCTAGATGGCTGTAAATGTCACGTTTAGCTGCAGCAAAATATATGACGATTCGAGGACGTTTAAGAACTAAAGACGTTAAATACCGGAACTCTTTGAAAAAACTGTTGCTCTCATCATCACACGTTCAAAAACGGCTTGCCTGGGCTTATGCCAATTCAGATCGGTATTAGAATGATGTAATATTTACGGATGAATTCCAATTTTGGGCAAATAGTAGCATAAATCGATCTTGGTGTGCCGCCATCAACCGATTGTTCCAACGAACTGTTATAGACCCAGTTAAGATCCATGTTTGGGGCTACTTCTCAGAAAAAGGATTTGGGCGACTTTTCGTTATTACCACCAACTAGAACGCGGTTTTGATGAACAAAATTTATGAAAAAGCTTTATTACCATCAGCTGCGAAGATGTTCGGGAGAAGAGTACTCTCTTGGATTATACAAGAAGACAACGACCACAAACATCGCAGCCGAATGTGTGCTGAGTGGAAACAGCAAAATGGGGTAGAGGTGTTAGATTCGCCCTCACAGTCGCCTGATGCCAACCCGATAGAAAATGTGTGGGAAATAGTAAAGCAGAAACTCAGAGGAAATAGTATATTGACAGCAAAACCGTTATCGAGGCAAATTCGGCTGATTTGAAGTCGATTGCCTCGGCAACTTGCTCAGATCTTAGCGCAAAGTATGGGTCGGAGGTTTGAGGCCATAATAGCGAATGGCGGCGACTATACCTGTTATTAAAAATATTGCGTACAATAAATATTACAAATGCATTAAATGCAGTTTGTTTGAAACGAATCGCACAAATAGTTTCCAAGTTACGACGGTCACGCTTTTACTGGACAGACTGTATATAATGAAGTATTAGTGTAAGTTTTTTTTCTGAACAGTTATTTTATTTTTAGGTTATTTATGTAAATAGAATTGTTTTTGTTAATTTATCTTTTATTTTTATAAAATGTTTAGTGTATGTTTTTTTAGAGTATTGTTTTTCTGTCAATTAAAAGGTGAATTTTTATTTGAGTTATGCAAAAAAATGGAATGGCATCTGTAACAAGAGGTCTAAATGTGGTCGACAAAAATATAAAAAACCATAAAAATTTAATAGATGTTGCATTATTTTGTAAACAAAAATTGTGAGTCCCGGGGACTCAGGGTGGGTAGATACGTGACTTTAATAGGGGTGGGTGATTGAGGGTTAATATGTCCAACAACAACAACAAAACGTAAAGAAACCGGAACTAAAAGTTGAAATGATCTAAATCGATAAACACGAAATCACACCGACCCCGATCACTTGTACAGATTTGCATAAACGCACTTTTGCGATTCCATAAATTAGCAGGATAACAGCGAAATCGCATTGGCAATATTCGTCGAACAAGCTCGCAGCACGCTCGTACAACATGCAAAATAATTTGCATGTGGCGCATATGGTTAGTTCGAACTCTCTCGCGGCTGTATACACACATTTCATATACATATGTGCATACATAAGTATATTGAACATGTAACCCCTGCACATGTCCATACATACATATGTACTATACAAACTACACAAGAGGGAAATTAATGAAAGAATGTACGAATTAGAAAGAAGAATGTAAGAAGAACTAACAATAAAAACCAGAAAAAAATTAATAATTATGATCTAAATAAATGAATTATTAAAGAAATAAATTGACACTTGCATTTATTTTCCTTCATTTTGTATTTGTAAAATGTTTATATTCAAATATGTACTTTGTCCAAACGAAAGTTGGGAAAAGGTAAAGAGTGGAACTTGTGTTGAATTGCTGCAAATGCCACAAAAAGCTTTTGCTTCGACGACGATGAGCTTTTGCAAAGCTTTTTGTTGGTGCTTTAACCCATTGCTGCCTAATGGGTAAAATTTTACCCATGAAAACTGACTTTTTAAAATAATCATAGAAAAGTTAATTAATTAATTAGTATGAAATTGTATCAAAATCGCATGGGCGAAACTGGTACCCGGCAGCAATGGGTTAAAAGCAGATTCGTACGTTATTTGGAAAACCAAATGTGTACACATTTATGTTGACGAAAATGCTTTTTTATAATTTCCTAGAAAACCTAGAGACTGTTGAAACAAAAAAGTTAGACTGAGTGGAGAAGCTTCTCTAAAATTCTTGTTTACGTACGCCACTTTGAATGACAGCAAGAATTTGCATCTCCAAAGAGTCTGGTTGCATTGAACAAGTAGGAGTTCGTCGTATTGTTTTGCAGCCTTTTCATTAGCATTCGTTGTGATACCCCGGCGATCTATTTTTTGGTCCTAAATTTCACCTGCAGCACACCACCCTGTTTAATGAGAACATTTGACTACAACTATCAGTCTACCTTGTTGAATTATTATTCATTAATTCATAAACAAATTAGAGCCAAAGAACACTGGGTGACAACTTTTGCGCCACCCTGTATATGCTATAGTATTCACCCCAACTCTAGTGTTACAGAAACCCGATTGTCTCTTTTTCATTCTCCTTACGATTGCTTCGCATAACAGCCAAAGTCGAGTTAGGACAAAATTGAGTTATTACCACCATTGCATTCGTCGTATTCAAATGTACTACTACACAAAATTCTATGGCTTTTGCTCATAAAATGAATGTTTTACGCCCAAAAATCTAAAGTTTATCTAGTGTAATCTAAAGCAAATTCAAAAATTAAAAGTGCTCTCCTGAAAACTTCATAAAATCGACTTTGGCTGTTGTTCCTTACGGCCACAGAATTGCTTGCTTTATTTTTCAGAGAGTGCCTAACGACTCAATCCGTTCATGCCAACCATCGTTTCGTCGAAGTTTTTCTCAATGAAACGGACTTAGCAGCACTGGGTCAGTTTCTCGCTGTTGGCTGCAGTGCTTCACTGTGGCCTTGAGTGTTGCCAGATTAGTTGTTTATTTGCTTAGATTCTGGGGGGAAATTTTATTATAAGTATTTTAGGGGGAAAATGTATCGGGAAATATTTTACAGATATTTTTAATTTAAGCTTTTTAAAATGTGGCCAATCAGGTTGCATTTGAGTTACATTAACACCTTGTTCAGATATATTGGGTGGTAGGTCTGTTTTAATTTCATGTACCAAATAGAATGAGCAATTTTCATAGATATACATTTTTGTGTGCATTATAAATTTGGAGAAAAGGGGGATTGCTTGAAAGTAATATGGCAACACTGCTGCAGATGGTCGGGTGGTCGTATTAATTTTGGTGCACTGTCGGAACTTGCACACTTCTAAGCAAAATTCGGTCGGAAACAAGTCGCAGTGGGCTGTCGATTGCCGTCGCAAAGTTTTTTTTTCGAGAAAAGGAATCGCCTTATAAAGCAAATATACGAAAGTTCAAAGAAATATAGAAAATTCGTTGAAAAAAGAGAAGTTTCAAGCCAAACAAAGCAGTGAAAGACAACACCTCAACCAATCGTTGAATTCATTTTGGCGTGCAAATTCGTGTGAAAAAGCAAGTAGCAACGCAAGAAACCCGGATAGTAATTCTGAAAAGGGCGCGCGTGGAAAGAGGTTTGGTTGAGTTGAACAGTAGGCCTTTTTGGCTGTAGTGCTCGTGAATGTCTTCGCAATCTGCAAGTCGATACGTACCAATTTCCACTAAAATGGAAAATCCCGCCTTATCAGGGTCCAGTGGGGATGTGGACGCGGATAGTACATCTGTAGAGGCTGCCGGAATACCCGCCACCTGCTCGTCACAACAACTGATGCCGCCGCCGTCCGAAACAAGAACCGCGCGGCTAAGCCGCCACTTTTCCGACATTACCGCATCGCAATGGTTCACGGTAACGGTGCTTTGTTTCGTCAACATGATCAACTACATGGACCGCTTCACCATAGCAGGTATGTGGAGATTCGCACCAACACTAGTCCACTGGTCAGCCAAGCACGCAAGCGCAATTGATTTCTGAACCCGAACTGAATGCCAATTGTCGTTTTCATGCCAAGAGCCGGCAGCAAGTCTAGCGTTCAGTAGTCAATTGTGGGCAAACTGGCTGAGTGCGTGGCGTGCATGTCTGTCGCTGACGCCACGGCCAAAAGATCCATTGACTTGTTAGTGTTTAAGCGGCAAACGTGTCAAGTCCTTTCCGTCCACTGGGCCTGCGCCTTTCAGCCTCAAAAATCAAAATGTATATTTCCCCTCCATTTCCGCTGTAAAGAAATTGCTGGCTTCTGCTCGGATATTGAAACTTCCTGGTTGAAGAAAGCGCCCGCATTCGAATTTAACATGTCGAGGGCGTTTCCCCGATTGAGCGCCAATGGCTTATCAGATTTTTACTTGATGCCCTCAGTAAAAACTTCACTTAACTCTGCCGTCGAACGCAGCTGCGTCTGCTCTTGACTGAAGGCATGTGGAAGCAGCTCACTGGCTCAAGGCTGTCGGTTTTCTTCTTGCTTTTTTCATTATGCAAAGTTTTGCAATCGTAAGTCAACATTTTTAATTTTCCGTTTCGTGGCTCTTTAACATTTAACCGGGTTAACAAACAAATTTCAAACCAATTTCGTCCAAAAATGATGCCGTCGAAAAAGGAAACTATTTCAGAAACCTTGATTGGAAGGGATTGCATCACCCAAGAAATTGATCACTCACCATAGATGTATGGCAAAAAACTGTCCCCATGACATGTTGTGGGTGTGCTTCAGCGATAAAATGTTTTGTTTACTTTTCTGCTATGATGTGATGATGCGTTGCGATAATGCTTCGCAAATGGCTGACGCGCCAAATGTCAGACAAATATAAAGTCTGACGGCATTGACACGCCTTATCAGCGCGCTGACTTGATTAGGCGAACGCAAATTCCACCGGCATAGAGGAGGAGCAAAAAATCGTTTTTCAGTTTCACGTTTTTGAGGTCAACCCGCCACAAAGACGCGCGCTTTAATTGTTTGCTGCGCTGGGCAAGTAGCAACCAAGCTTCAGATGCGAGTAGCTAAAAATAATGAATCTGCTCCAAATTAAATGACGATCTGAAATGGAAATTAAAATTGCAAATTTCCAAATTGCTGATAAGGGAATAAGGCGACTCATTAGCTGTGGTGACAGGCGCTCTCGCTATTTGGTTTTAATTTTCCAAGACAATACTTCCCAATTATTAATAATTATTATTAAATAACACTGACTTGCACGCTGTCGCCTCATTTGCGTGGCCTTCACTTTAGCAATTAAACTTCCACAAGTTTCATAATTGAGATGATTGAACTCTGTTGTTTTCTGGTAATGAGTGAAACGAAAACCCCCACCGCAATGTTCTCCCCTTTTTTGCTTATCAAAACAAAAAGTAACAATTGTAAGAACAAACTTGAATTGCTCCCACGTAGTAAAAATGGCACCGTATGTGTGATTAAGCGACCTCTGCTGCTCTGCGCCACCAACACCATTTCCAATCTAATCTGTTACCGAACTTGCCAGCGTTCGGTTTGCTTATCGTATTTTCGGCATGTGAAACGATTTTAAATACCAATGAAATCCGGAAATAATATCATTCGCAACAATTAAACATGCGCACAATTATGCGTCACATTGCAATTTCTTAAATTTCGATCCAATTCAAAAACAAGAGCCAACAAACAATTTACGATCCACGGCACTAAAAATGCTAACAACAGCGAAGTGAATTTGTATCAAGTCGCGTGACACAAATTGTATTCACGACTGCTGCTGATAAGAAATTACAGACTGCGACTATTTGGGATTGTCTGCCCCGTCGCCGCGGTAAAAGCTTCTGTGCGAACGTCACTGCTCGTTTGGCAAAACAAAACGTGGCGTGTTCAGCTCCCTTAAGGCTCATGTCCACACCGCTAAAAGAATTGCTTGTTTATTTGTCGCTTCAAAGATTGCTTACAGTACAACTTTACGAACCGTCAACAGTTGGTTACGGGTTCAAAGGAAGCGTGGCTTGTCGAACAGGTACCTCTGCATCAGCAATGAATTTGTGGGTCAATGTTCAAATGTTCTGGGCAAACATTTTAATTTTCAAGTTATTTTTATCTTCTTTTTGAAGATTTTTGTCAAGATTTAAAAACAAATTTTATGATTTTGCCTCTCTGCACATGCATTCCAACCCCCTGGATGTGTGGAATAAATTGCAAAAATGTTCCTCACGTTCTTCTGCGCCAGCACGTCGCATATCGCTGCAGCCAGTGGAAATATTTGCGGCCAAGTGGT
Source organism: Melieria omissa (assembly GCA_963971225.1). Classification (NCBI taxonomy): domain Eukaryota; kingdom Metazoa; phylum Arthropoda; class Insecta; order Diptera; family Ulidiidae; genus Melieria; species Melieria omissa. The sequence goes on along the minus strand of OZ020269.1, from coordinate 4,018,197 downwards.
GAGTGCGTAAGTGGAGGCGGGATTTTTGAGTTGCTTGCAATTGAACGCTGATTCATCGTCCCGATCGTCGGCCGCTGTGTACACACAACAATGAATCGGAACTCGTTTGCTAGTGCGGAATGTGGCGTGATGTGGCGCGTCATGTTAACGTGGCAGCAGATCGCTGTATTTTGAATAATAACGTATTTTTAGTTGAGCAGCTCATCGCAACGTTTCGGTTTCATTTGAAGCGAGATAAAAAACAGAAATCTACCATAAAAGCAAAACGCCAACTGTGGAGGCTGTTTGCGCCGTGAACTAGGCAACTGGTGATTTAAATGTGTGCTGTTGGTTTGTTGTTTTATTGTTTTGACTTTAGGCGGAAGTTGAAGGTTTAAAAGACGGTAGTGCTGTTGTGGCTTTTTGGAATGTCACGCGATGATTTTGCTGCCTGATGCGATGCCAGCAAAAGCGGTCAGTCGGAAGCATAAAAATGCAAAACTCGCGTTCGGCCGATGGCCACGTTAAAACTGAGTGTCTTCTGTAGCTGCTAATCGGCAACAGCAGCGGATCAGAGTCCACGCTTGCCACAGCGATCGCATTGCGTTCGGCAGCGTTGCGGCCGTATCAGCGCTGTAACCAAACCACTTGCACAAACAAAATTGATGCGTTGTATGCGTTGGCAAGTGCGGTGAGTGCCGTCAGTGCACCAGTTGCCAGCGAATCAGTCGCAGAGGCTTTGTAATTAGCACAGAGTTCACTCTGCGGCACAAAGTAATGATTACATAGGTTTTTAGGCACGTAAACACTTTGTGGTCACTGTCTAATTAAATGATAGCGTTTGTGATTGATTGCTTACGATTCAGTACATCGCTGCAGTGTCGTTAAAAGAAATCCGCAAATTGGCGAAAATCGACGCCTCAACCACCTGACGCATTTTCTTTGACAGAGTAGTTTTCGCTCAGCTAGACACGCCCATCACGCACCACGAATCACTCAATCGCCCATCAGACGTGACCAACATTAAAACAGTCGGCTTTGCTTTGTTCGCGTTATTGCTCGCTGCATTGCAATTATGGCCAGGGTCTTCATTCATAAAATCTTGCACGCTCCCGTTGACGCCGCTGTCGATCGCTCTCTTGCTCTCCAGCAAGCTGACAATCTGCGCCATCGTGCAACTAAAAATAGCACAACTTTGTGCGCGATCTTTGCGTGAACATTGCGTCAAAATCAGCGCCTGTGTTATTTGTTGCCAGATTTCTGTTTTTCCTCTTATTTGTTTTTTGTTTTCATGGTCATTTTTATTGACAAACCAAAAAAACTCGTTCGGACTTTTCTCCCATTTCTTATTATGTGCATGTGTTCTATGTTGTTTTTAGCTGAAAAACGATTAATATTCGCAGAATTTTCACGAAATTCGTAGGAAAATTCCGAATGTTTTGCTCTTTTTCTCACTGGTTTTTGAGGTATCACAAAGTTTTTCAATAACCTTGACATTACAAAATATTTGAATGCCAGTAAAAACTAGATATGCTTACAAAATGTTTATTGTTTTTTGTTTTTGTCACAAAATGCTAGTTATCACACTCTTACACACATGCCGGCACGTTCAGCGATAAAAGTAAAAATTCCAAAAACTGTATGATTGATGAAGCGCGTTGTATGTAGTGCAGCTCTTCATATGGCGAAAGATAAAAACTTTTCCACTTTACATACGCACATCATGTGGCGGAATGAATGAGTAATTCCTGCAAGCAGACGTGCTTTAATCTTAGATTATGGGGTGGGCCTGTTTCCTTTTGATTCATGTTTAATTGCTAAATATACACATTCTTAATCATTAAACTTAATATTTTATTATTAATTATTTGCAATTTATTGCTCTTTCAGTAAATATTTTCACTATTTTCTAAATATTTTGAATGTTTTCGTAAAAACTGTTTGGGCGATCTAATTGACAACAACAAGAATTTGCCGCCGGCGTAAATAGAGATTGAATATCTTTAGAAATCTAGGTGTCTACACTGAAACAAATATTCGTATGACATAAGTTTGAATGCGGCGCACATTGCGAAAAAACAGGCAAAAAATGCTCGCATTGGAGCAAATTCAAAAGTTGCGAATCTGAATATTTTTTTTTACTTGTAATATACATTGTGACCGAAAAGTTTCCGGAAATTCTCATTTAAAATTCGCGCGCTGTATATTTTCCGATATTTTAAGTTTCTGTGGGTTGGTAGCACTGTCCTTAATTACTATGCCAAAAATGAGCGCGATCTGTCAGACAGTTTGTTTACGGCAGCTGTTGAAACCAGTTCACCTCAGTGCACCGTGTGACTTTTTCCTGTTTCCCAAACTCAAATTACCATTCAGAGGAACGCGTTTTGAATCCATAGAAGACGTAAAACAGAATTCGCAGAGGGAACTCAAAGTCATACCGGAAAGCGCCTATAAAAAATGTTTTGATGATTGGAAGAAACGTTGGCATATGTGTATCGCTTCTAATGGAGCATATTTTGAAGGAGATAAAATAAATATTGATGAAGATTAAGAATTTTGCGTTTTATTTAAAATTTCCGGAAACTTTTCGCCAGATAGAAAATCAACTTTTCAAGTCCCTTCATCCCATGACCTGGACTTTACGGCCTTTCAAAGTTGAACGTTTTATTACATTATTTTCAGTTCTAGCAAAATATCGTTAACAAGACTGTCTTCAGATGCCCGTAGAATCTATATTTTTTATGAAATCCCATAATTTTTCACATGTGGTGTAACGATATTTAAGTAATTAATATATCAAAACAAAATTTTTTCAGAAATTTTTATTTTGACAGAAAAAGCAACCCTAACCTTTGCCTAATTTTTTGATAAAAATGAGAAAAATCGGGATTTTCTCTGGACTGCAACTTTTGAGATTCCACAGCATTCCACGAAATACTTATACACTTATTAGGTGGGAAATTCAGCTAAATGATGATACCAAACTTATCTGCGTAGTCCTGCGTCAAAATGAATGCGAGTAATTTTCGCATGCCAACCCAAGCACTTTTTGTACTCAGTTCTGGTGAGCAACGATATATTTTTAATTGCTGAGCAAAACTATAACGTATGAAAAACAGGAATGCTGGTATTGAAAGGAATCAATATGTACTTAAATATATATAACTGAGATGTGTATATATATATCGCATTGATTTATCTATGTCCGTCCATTAATATGTCTTCCAACACGTCTGTCTGATGGAAGGTATTCATAATATCTTTTGAAAAAGTTGAGACGCGAGACTGAAATTTTGTACAAAAACTGTAGAAATCATGAGAATAACATATTGACTAAAATGGGCGTGGTTTTCACAGGGTTGCCATATAAATATATTTTTGCAAGATATGAACTTTTAAATAGTTAACGTCCCTTTATGGATATTTTTGTCTGGAAATAACACTTCGTTCAATAATGTGTGTGACTAACTAATTAAAACACATTTTTTTTGCCAAAATTCGTTGTTATTCATCAACATAGTCCCCTTTTAGGGAGATACAATCATTCCAACGCTTTTCCAATCTTTCGATACCGCCTTTGTAGAACGATTTTTCTTTGCCTTCAAAATAGACGTTAGTTTCGGCGATTACTTCATCATTTGAGCCAAATCTCTTACCACGGAGCATCTTTTTGAGGTCTGCGAAGAGCCAGTAGTCGCTGGGGGCCAGATCTGGAGAATACGGGGGATGAGGAAGCAATTCGAAGCCCAATTCATGCATTTTTGCCATCGTTTTCATCGACTTGTGACACGGTGCATTGTCTTGGTGAAACAACACTTTTTTCTTCTTCATATGGGGCCGCTTAATCGCGATTTCTTCTTTCAAACGTTCCAACAACGCTATATAATAGTCGCTATTGATTGTTTTCCCTTTCTCAAGACAGTCGATGAATATTATTCCGTGCACATCCCAAAATACTGACGCCATAACCTTGCCAGCCGATGTTTGTGCCTTTGGACGCTTTGGGCGGCTTTCACCGGTTGCATGCCACTCAGCAGACTGCCGATTTGACTCTGGAGTGAAATGGTGGATCCATGTTTCATCCGTTGTGATGTACCGACACAAAAACTCCGACTTGTTGCGCGTAGACATGTCCAAACAGCTCTTTGAATCATCGATTCGTTGTTGTTTTTGCTCCGGTGTGAGCAAACGCGGCACCCATTTCGAAAACACCTTTTTCATAACCAAATGTTCGTGTATTATGGTGTGTACACTGCCTGCTGATATCTTTAGAATGTCAGCAATCTCCCCCACTTTCACTTTACGGTCGGACATAATGATTTTCAGTGTTTTTTCAACGTTTTCCGGAATAACAGCGTCATTTGGCCGTCCAGTAGATGGAATGTCATCGGTGTCTGTACGACCACGTTTGAATTCGGCATAGCAATAAAAAATGGTTCCTTTTGATGGAGCAGAGTCCGAATAATGTTTTTCAAGCCATTTCGGCATTGAACAGTATTTTTTTTCATTAAAAAACAATGATAAACCAGCACACGGAATTGCTTTGAATTCATTTTTTTTGAAAACTCAAAAGTAGTGTCACTTAAAGCACTGTAACTTGTAAACTAGTGGTCGGATTGACATATAATTCTGACAGTAAGCCTAAAAAGGTCACAATTTCGAAAAAAAATATTGATTTAGTATTAGTGCCGCCATCTATGTGTCAGTCACACACATTATTGAACGAAGTGTTATGTGTGTCATGCCTCTTTTACCCCTTATGATACATGGTAAGTCATTATTTTAACTTTTAGTGAGCAAAGATTTAATTAATAATTTTTCAATTGACTGGCACGACAGCCCGATACCGCGACTAAGGCCTAGCTACCCGCAAACACGGATGGTTGTGCGTGTAAATTTGTACACGGATGGAAGGGACCTACAGTTTTATGCCGATTCCGAACGGCGAGTTGGGAGCTTTTTCATAGGCAATTTTACTCTCAGAGGTTTGCCATTTCCAGCTGAGAGGGCAGCCGCCGAAAGAAAAATTGTCGTTTTTCTTGGTTTTTTTTTGGTGTTAACGCAACGGAGTCTTGAACCTGGGTTCGAGCGTCGTGGCCCAATGCACTAGCCAGCTGAGCTACGGCGGCCGCCGTAGTGAGCAAAGATATACTTGTCAATTAACTTTTTCAGTTCTATATATAAGTAAATGAATAGTTTACAAATTTACAATTTTTTTTGTAAGAAAAAGTTTGCCTATTTTTTCAAAAGTATCACATAATTCAATTCTAATAATAATTAATAATTCTTTGTCTAAAGAGGATTTGAATGCATGATAATAAAATTTGAGCCTATTTTAATATTGTTTAAAATAAAGTCTGTGTGGGATGTGGGCGCAGCCGTGGGCGGATTTTTTTCATTTTTGGAACAAATCATCTTCCTTTTATGGGCAACCATTATGCAAAACTTCAATCTTTTATCTTTATTATTTTTGAAGTTGTAAAATTTTTTGTTATATGGACAAACATTCAGAAACCATAAACCGTGTGCTGAGAAAAAGTGCTCAAATTAAAAAACGCTAAAACACGTGTAACGTTATTTTTGATCTCTTATGAGAATCAGTTATCAAAATATTGATTTATTTTTTTTGCTTCTGATTATGCATATTTCTTAAACTCTTAACTTCCCACTGTAGGGTACCAGCTCCTGGTAAGGGAAATTGAAAAAAATTACACCCTACAGTTCTCTAAGGAATTCTAAAGATAAAGCTTTAGATTTCAGTTCTGTAGTGCAAAAACTATAGATTCTAGAGTTCAAAACAGGTGATGCGAGCGTTTTTGCCTGTTTTTTCCCAATGTGCGGCGCCTGCGTCAGAGCGCTCAACTTTTAAAGATCGAATCCGTCTTGCCTTCTGTCCTTTGCGTAGTTCCCGTATACATCTCTGCCCGATTATTACGCAGTTCAAGTGACAAAACAAACAGCAAACAACTATTAAAAAAATAAATTTTTTAACACCTTCCAATAATCCACTGCGAGTGGCAGCCATAAGCGTCAGAGCGAAATTTTGTGGGTGCGCTCCAATTTATGTCAGCCGTTCGTTTCTACACTACCAAGCACTTTGTTGTTTTGCAAAAAAATAACTTTAAACAAAGTCGTGTACATCTTTTACTCGATATATCTTTTAATGTGAATGAATGTTTGTGCATCCATTCGCTAACAGAACTTGACACCTTTTTACGCACTAAGTGATTCTAATTTAAAAAAGTAGACGAGTAATGATCCGACGATAGTTGTTGTCATTTTAGCTCAAATTTTTGAAGTTTGTTTTGAATTCTATACATTTCAACCGCAAACTATGCAGTTTATACTATAAATAGGCGAATGTTTTGTTATTTTCTAATCGTTAAGCGAAATTTCAACGCGCTAAACGCTTTGAATACAGGAATTTGGCAGTAATAACAACAACAAAATCCGCACACGAAATCACCTCACCCAAACGTTGCCAAAAACGCCACAATTCAACTACAATTGTTATTGTTGTCTGCGCTGTTATCGATGAATGAAATGCGGAACGTCACCCATTCAATGCGCCTTTATGACAACAATTTGTAAGCGTGGGTACGACTACAATAGCTGTGCATGTTACGCGCGCAGAAGCCTTGAGCGCCCTGGGGCCAATTTCGCCGTACAAAAAGTAAAATATGTACTTGATGGGAAAAGTTTGAATTCCATAAAATAATACAATATTTCGTAACGGCCAATAATTGATTAATAGTTGAAAGTTCGAAACCATACTTTCAGGGTTTTTTTTTCTAATATGTAGAATAGACAACTATGGAATTATAGACAAAGACAGTTAATATCCGACTCGACTAATTCCCAGTTCTTTGCACAGTAGCTTCCGCTATCGGATAAATCCCAGATACGCGCTTTGGGTGGTGTCATAGAAAATACCCAATTATGATGGCGTGCAAGCGATAAAACTAATAAAACACCCACTCATCGGAAGTTGGAGAAAAATCAATTAAGTGGCCATGAAATTACTCTATAACCGTGCAAATTCTTGTACTCAAAACATAAACTTTGTTTTTATAAACTCTTTAAAGGCTAAGGATTGATTTCAAAGTGGTACATCAGCAGATTGTGTAAAATATGTCTTGGTACCAGCTAAATTTAGTTGTGGTAACCAATCGAAAAGTTCACCGACTTTTCACGCAGATATTTGTAGCCGTTTTTGTACGCAATTTCGCAGAGCTGACCTTAAATACCACACCAATTCCCACACATATGCACAACGTCCAGGTCTATTCGAATTTCAAAAGAGCGATGCGTGATTTTCTGAATCTGCTTCTATGCTTTCGACTGTTTCGTCTTTTCGCGCATATGTTTCGCATTTAATTCGCACTTGTGTTCATGTGTTCTGGCAGTAAAGAAATATAGATGCTTTGTATAATTATTTGTTTTAAAATTTAGCTCTCAAGTTTTCGAAGCAACATGTAGGAGTGGTTCAGTCGGTCGTGGCCGAACTTTTTATACCCAACATGACTGCTGACAACTGTTAGCTTATAATTATTAAAGAGCTCATTTCTTAGAACAAGACGACTGGCAGTTATTTTAATCTAATCTTAATCTAACACCAACCCCGCTAAAATTGCTATCGGTTCCAAACCCATCAGTTTTGAGACTGAACCAAATTTGTTTATAAACATGGCTATTCTGCCATTTCTGGATGTTCTCTACATTTTAATAATAAAAAATTGCTACTCTGTCCGTCTCGACGGCCGAAAGTAGCGAATTTCTGTACCGACCGTGGAGTCATCTGCGCGTTCCAAAACCCAATCTACCCTTCTACCCAGTGCAGGGTATCAAACAAAACGGAATTTTTGGCAATCGTTCAGCGTTGAAACGCGCTGACCACAAAAAAGACGACACAGTTTTGTTGCATTTTTCGCAGCATTCGCACACACACACAGATGGAGGGCTGTCTGCAAATGTGTGTGACTCGATTCAATTTTGGGAGATTGTTGCGAATCTTTGCTTTGCACTTTTCGTTCAACGTTTTGCACTCGACGTGGGTGTAGTCGAGTAACCAAATGAAGCTGAAAACACCGGAATACCATAACGTTAAATCAGTTTAGGATTTGTGGGGTGCAAACCGGCAGCCGCATGCCTACTCAAGCACAAAGCATTGCTTTTCGATTTCAACTTTTTAACCTGAATGTCTTTCACCTTTGAGGCGAATCAGAGCTTATCACCTGACTGCCAGTCGGCCTTTAGCTTCCGCTTCTGAAAACTCAAAGCGACTTTCATTTGACAGTGCTTGTACTTTGCTGATGCCGCAGTGTGTGCACGCTGGGTAAAAGTGGCACCTGGGCCTTGTAGCAATTGCTGCAGCCGCTTAACAAAACTTTTAGCAACTTTTGTTTTTGTCCAACATGCCACCTGGCCAAGCAAAATGAACTCACAAAAGTATTGAATAAACACACTTTCTCTTTTATTTTTCGCAATCGCAACTGTTGCTTCGAATGGGTGCAATGCGGCGGCGCGCCACAACAAATGTTTGGCTCAATGCAGTTGGGATGGAAAGTGCACAGAATGCCCACTGTCCAATATTGCGAGTGTCGAATCTGCTATTGCAAATAATTTAGCCACAGTTGCACATTGAGCTGGCGGCAACGTTTGACTTTGCCGCTGAGATCATTCGGCTACAAAATACCATTTTTTGCGTTTAATGTGCTAATTGTGCCCCTTCGGAAATATCCCAACAATTTGTTATTCATTCTTATTTTGTTGTGCTTCAGCGTCTTGTCAACAACAATTTGCGACACAACAAATATGTTTTTCTCGTTATTCTAGGGATTTCGCTCTTTACAAGTAAGACAGCAGCAAAGAACAATTTGCAAAGCTCATTAAAGTCCTAACTAATGTGAAATCGAAGATAAACAAATCAAAGAAAATCAATCGACCCGACAGGCCACGCGGAAATGGGTGCACGAAACGCCAAATTATTTGCCAGAATGCCTAAAATCTTACCACACATTTAGCATTATTTTGCTTTATTTAATTGCAATTTATTTACTAATACTTTGCACTGAAGCGCATTCGTTCGCAATGAACTTTTTGCCGCTCGCACCTTTGGGTGTTATGTGGAATTTTTTTGCAATGGAAATTCATTGTCTGAAGGTTTGTTTGTTTGTACATTTTGATTCTGTATGTAGTTAAATTCTCTTTACCGTCCTGCCAACGTCTTTCGTTTGCTAGCATTGCTTTCGAACATTGGGTTTATGTAAAATTTTTATTTTTCACAAATTAGCGCCAGGCAAACCCCAACAATTGAGCACTTAAGCCCTGTCTGAGTGTACACAAGGTATTGTTACACTTTTTTCTATTTGAAACTGTAAATAATTTCAATGGAGATTTAGATTACTGTCATAAGCAGCAACTTTGGCTGAGGAAAATACACAACAAAAGCCCTTAGCGACTTTCCGATCGTAAATCAGGCGGCGACCAAGTGTTCCATAGTGTATTAGTATAAATAGCAATTATCAATGCAATAATTGAAACATGTTCAGTTTGCCAACAAAGGCGACGTTTTAAGTTGCAATTGAGTTTTTATTGGCTTCTCAGTGGGAGCAGACGGGATATGCGGCTTTATAGACGGCAATTGGATTTGAAGTGCCTTCGGTTTATTATAAAGACTCGGGCTCCGGTAAAAGCGCTGTCTCAAGGTCCTGAGACTGATTTTTACTACTTAATAATCACGTTTTCAATATGTGAAATTCAGTGGAAAAATAAATATGGCAACTGATAGCAGCGAAAGGTGGCTCAAACGACACCACGAATTTGGACAAACATTGTTAACATTATTAGGAGTTTTTTTCGTAAAACTGACTGCGCCTTCCATTACACATGAAAATGTGAAAACAAGGCGATGTTTTGTCCGTACAGTGTCATTTTAGCGAAACGTTTGCAACGCAATAGCCGCCAAGCGTAAACCGCCGCAACAATGAGTATTTTATTAAATGTAGCTAACATTTGAACTCCTTTTAATAAAGCGTCACTTACAAACACTAGATGCCGCCGTTTAAAGTCTGTGACTTTCAGTATTTCAATGTGCTGCAACATCGTACGATTTCTGTATCATCGCTTCGTCTTATATCACACAGCAGTTATAATTTGTGCTACTAATTATCAGCTGGATTTTTTTGCAATTCCCCTGCTAATCAATCATGTATTTATTTCATTTTCTAATGGCTTGAAGTCCGCCATTAGATACCATGTTTATACGTCGGTCCCAGTCGATTCGCATTGACTCGATACGCTTTCGAGCCAGGTGTTTATACATTGATTTCAGAAGCGAATTCACTGCAAACGGTTTGAAAAGTATGCTTTTATTTTTTCGTTTTTCCTATTTTTTTGACGTCTTATAAATGTTAGCTGTTGGGAGTCCTTGTTTGTTACTTGAAAATGCTCAAAAAATTGAGTGGACAAGACCATCAGCTGATTTTCAAGGCACTTTGAAAATGTTAAACCGTTTATACGCATTTTCGAAGCGACTTGAAAATTTAAAAACTCATTTGAAAAGCGCTTTGACTCGATACGCTAAGAACGTTCGAAGCGGTTTGAAATCGTGTTTATACTTGTCATAAAACGCCTTTTTTATTGACTAATTTTCACAAACATGTATTTTATTTTTAAAAACGTCCGCACGCACGCGCCGCTGTCTCGTTATGTTTTGCGTTGTTTTACAAAAATGTCGGCGGCGTGGGTACGCCGGCGAAAAAGGGTTGCTGATTGAGTGTTAGGTGGCAGGGTGGCATTGTCACGGGTGACAACTCGGCCAATTCTGACGGAAATTGTCCTCGATTTCAGCTTCGTCCTCATTGGCGACTTGGGGCCCGGTTTCGACTTCGTCCTCGATTTCGGCTGCGTCCTCGATTTCTAATTCGGGGCTGCTTTGGCACCAGGGTTTCATTTTATCAGCAACAAAGACCGAGCAAAATTTTCGATTGGTGATCTGGATGCCCGGGATGTCTTCGATCAAGTACCGATCATTTCCCAGGATCTTACTGACCATATAGGGCCCTCGATACCTCGGCTCCAGTTTCCGAGATTCGCCCGTAGCAGCGGGTTCATTCTCAACGACTACCAGGTCGTTTTCAGTGTATTTAGTGGGTTCGGAACGCTTTTGGTCGAAACGCTCCTTCCACTTCAAGCGCTCCTTAGCGATGTTTTCTGCGGCCATGAGGCGTTTCTGGGCAATCGGCAGGGAATCTTCCTCTGGTTCGTGCTCGTCATGTATCGAGGCGATCAGCTGATTTTGAACGACGTCCCGTAAATCGAAGTCGAACACCAATTCGTTCGGGGAGAATCCGGTAGTGGCGTTGCGTTGGGAGTTAATGGTCCACTGCAAATCCCTCAGAGTCAGGTCCCACTCCCTGGCATTGTCGGTGGTTGTACGGAGGAACTGTAGTATAGTCTGGTTTGCTCGTTCCACCTGGCCATTTGCCCTGGGGGTTCGAACGGCGGTTTTCGTGTGTCGTATATTGTTCGCCTCACAGTAGGTCTGGAATGCTTTGGAGGTGAACGCAGTTCCTCTATCGGTGACTATGTTCGATGGCAGGCCCACGTAACCGGCCATTTCATTAAGGGCAGCGATGACATGCGATGTTTTCGTATCGCGAACGGGCTTGACGATCAGAAACTTGCTAAAAGCGTCGGAAATTGCCAAAACGTAGCAATTTCCTCGCTTGCTGCGCACGAATGGACGCATGTGGTCAACGTGGATCAGGCGGAAGGGGACGGGATCTACCGATGTAAAATATAGTCGGCCTTCAGGCTTACCTGGGCGTTGCTTTTGATAGCAGCACTCAATGCAAGCTGCAATATACGACTTTACGTACCTACGCATTTTCGGGAACCAAAAGTGTTGTTTTAGCCGGGAGATTGTTTTTTCTAAAGCAAAATGGCCCACTTTATCGTGGCACAGGTGTACGACACGCCAACGTACGGCTTTAGGGACAACAAATTTTAGTCCGTCTGGCTCAACGCGATACAGTCTGTGATTTTTGAGTTTGAAGTTATTTTTCACTTCTTTCTCGCGCGAGGATTTCTGTTCGTTATTTAATATAGAAATATTCTCGCAAATGGATTCGTCCTGTAGTTGCATAGTTAGCAACCAATCGTGCACATTCACTGTTACCTTCATTACGAACCCGGCGGGCTCTACATCGGTTGGCGGTTGATCAGGCGCTCGGCTCATTGCATCCACATATGATAAGCAGCTCCCGGATCGGTGAACACATTCGAAATCGAATTCAAGTAGCTTGAGCCACCATCGCGCGATTCTCGTTTTTAGTTCCTTATTGTCTTTTACGGTCGCAATTGCGGAACAGTCTGTGACCAACCGAAATGATTTACCTAACAAGTATACCCGAAACCGTTCTAGCACTTCCACGACCGCGAGGACCTCTAGTTCGTAGCTGTGGTATCGACTTTCAGCATCGGTGCAATGACGGCTGTAGTAGAACACGGGATGCCAGCACTTTCCGTCGGTGGATTGAAGAAGAACACCAGCCAATCCTGCGCTGCTGGCGTCGGTGTGTACTTCTGAATTGTCATAAAACGCCTTTTTTATTGACTAATTTTCACAAACATGTATTTTATTTTTAAAAACGTCCGCACGCACGCGCCGCTGTCTCGTTATGTTCTGCGTTGTTTTACAAAAATGTCGGCGGCGTGGGTACGCCGGCGAAAAAGGGTTGCTGATTGAGTGTTAGGTGGCAGGGTGGCATTGTCACGGGTGACATACTACTGTATTGACTCAATGCGTATTGACTGAAAGCGACTTGAGCTGTCGTATAAACGGGGTAAGAGTGTTCGTTGCAGTTCAGCTGACAATGTTATCCAGTCCGGCCGATAAATCACACCACGCCACTTGTGGCATTTGATTTGATTTGCCTTGCTTGAGCGCTGTCGAGTGCGCACAGGTTACTCGTACACACTGGAAGCGCTCAGTAGGTGCATGTTTGTCCAAGCGAATTCAAATGCACGCAAATGTTGCCGTGCTGTTTCCTCGCTGTGTCGCTGACCGCATTGTCTGGGCTCTTTTGCCTTGCAGTTTTCTATTTTGTGGCTGTTTTGGATGTCGTTTATTTTTCCTTTCGTCCGCTGTGCTTGTTATGAAGACATTTTCGCAAAGTTTTCGCTTTGTAATGAAACGTTAAAATGTAATTACCATTCAGTTAGCACTTTGGCAACCGCCGACAGTGCAACTGCAATGAAACCGACATGATGTGCATTCGATTTCAGCTTTTGATTAGCGTTGATTTGTGAATGTTGTACCCCTGACATAAATTCGTCCATCCGCGATAAGCAATTTGAGAGGCGTTTGGGAGAAGCGTTCCAAAACTGTAACTAGTCATCAGACTTGAGGTACATTTTTGTTGTTGCATCGCACACTAATATGTACACCCGCCACAAGTAGCACAAACTCCTTTGCTCCACCAGATTTCTACCGGAATGTTATGTATATTTTGAGTCGGGCAAAAGTTGTATAAATATTTAAATTCTTTAATGTATTCATCGTTGCTGGCGAACTGTGTCGCTTGTGCCAATGGGAGCATCGCTCGTTCATTGGTAAAACGGCCGATGAAATGTGAGTGACTTCGGAGTTTTAAACGACTAATTTGTGTGTTTTTAATTTTTAATGAATTTTATGACTAATTTTTTTGAGTACCTTGCTAGCAAACAGCAAGTCTAATAAACATTTTCAATAGAAATTATGTACTTAAGTTCTCACTTACATATGCGCATATGGAGGTCGGTGCAGGGTGACAAGTCTGACCTCCACGTTAGGCGCTTCCTTCCAATCTGACAGTTGAAGATTACGTTTCGGCATGAAAGCAATCTAAAGAGTTGATGCTGTGTTGCTGCCAACATTGTGGGCGATGACGTTTCGCATGGAAATTTCCCAAATGTCCCAAAAATAAAATTTCGTATTTAATGCTATTTGTGAAAAAATATTTGCAAATATATTATTGAAGCGGGCGCAGTAAGCGGCACTAAAATCAAGAAACACTCAGAATACTCTCCACTCCACTTTCCACTGCACTCCTTGGCGCTTACATTTCCCCAGCCCGTCAAGGACGCTGGTACGTACGAGGAGTTGTCAACTCATGCTTGAATTAGTCATTCCGTATTATTATTACGCGCAATGCCTCAAAAAGTGTCTGTCTTATTGCCGGCTTTTGCTTTTTCCGCTTCGCTTCTCTTCATCGTCTACTTCGTCGCCTGGTATGTGCGCTGAATCGTGTCGACCGGCTTCTACAACCGGTTCTGTGCACTGCCAGCTCAGGCGAATGAGTGCGGTCGGATTTAGACATTTTGACGTATCTAGAGAAACATCAAAAGTTTAGTTTGTAAAAAATTTGTCATTATTTCTTATATGTATATCGAAAACTATGTTCACCTGACTGTATTTGTTAATTCAATAAAACCGTTTAACTCTTGGAAGTTAACATGTTGTGGCGAAGTAATCAATCGGCCACCGCCTTCTGCCTCACCATTGAAACGTTAAACTGACAGTGGGACTGTTAATTGCAGTGTGAATTCCAACTTTTCGCGGGTATGAGGAATCGGTCAACGTTTCGAATAACATTGTCTTCCATGCAACAGAGAGACCCTTCTTCTCGATCATCACTGCCTGGATTGATTTTCCAGAATGCACTTTCAAAGTCCAGTTCCGATTTGGTCTACGAGCCCGAACGTATTCTGGTATGTCTGGCACCCCCCTGTCTGCTGCCCGCTCGCATGCCGACAACCCAACACGTCGAGCGTTTTATGCGCGTATTTACGTTTTTCGTGCTGGTGTTTGTTGCCTTATTTGCTACGTCGACTAAGACGTCATCAGTCAAAAGTCTAAAGCACGCTCAGCCGCGCTAGCGTCGCTGCCTCTTTCACTGGCACATTCTCCTCTTGTCGCCAGTAGTCTGTTTTGTCTGTTTGTATTATTTCACTATTTCGTTTCCAACACTTTATTGCAATATTCGCTACAGCTGCTCGTCGCTCCCTTCTCGGCGCTATCTGACTTTCGCAGCGACGTTGGCCAAGCCCGCACTGCCAACGCAACCAAATGCCAACAGCCCCGGCGCCCGCGCGTCCAGCGACACACCACGCCACACTGTGGAACGCCAACTTTTTCCCCCATTTCGGTTCGTTTCTCCTTTGCACAGACATTTGCTTGACTACGTCGACGGTCGACCGTTACGTCACTTGGCGGCCGTCGCACCGCGCTGATTGGTTGAAAATATCGTACGATAAATTTCTCATAAAAAGACCCAGATAACAAAAATAATTAAAAGAAAAAAGCAGCGGCTGGTGGGAGCGGCGCCGGCGGTCGCGGTGGCGGCGCACGATTGGTTGTACGAACGAGCGCGCTTGGGCGATGTGATTCAACGCTTCGCGCGAGCACGCGGCTTTGGCGCAGCGCTAACTTGTTGCGTGCTCCCTCTCATTCTTCGTACCTGACTCTGTTGTTGACCAAGTTAGCTGAGTGCTCTCTGCGCTTCTTCATTTACGTTTGATTGTTGTTTTCTTGAATAGCTCGTTGGCAGCCTCTGCTGCCACGATTTGTGTTTATGCGGTGTTTCTATTGCGGCGCTGCTTTCGGGCCGGCTGTGCCTTATAGCCAAACGAGAATGCGGCGTTATGTCTGTATGTCTGTTGCATGCGACCACTTTGTCGTTTTGCTTGTGCGTTGTCACTGCCATTCATGTGATCGGCGAAGGTTGGTGGATTGGTTGGCACACTGCCGGGTTGCAGCTTTTAGTTTCGATTACCTGTTACTACCTTTGTCTCGCGCATTCATATTCCACCCTTGTTCTGCCTGTTCGGCATGAATTTTTCGGTAGTGGTTTCCAGTGTAGGTTTCGCAGACTTTTACGCGCTCGTGTAGTCGGCGCAAGTGCTTAAGTTGATAATGAAAACCTTGAGTGCTTGGAAAGAGATAAAATGCGACCATGGCTTTCTTTTCAATTAACTTGCACACTTGAACCGGACCACACTCAATTACTCGATTGATCTTAGCTGGAAAATGGCTTATAAATCCATTAGTATTCGATGCTTAAGAATTCTTTCTTTTGGTTAAATGATTTCGCAGGAGGGACATATACTTACTTGGCCAGTGTTTCGCACTGAAAGCTTAAGAATTAATCATTTGGGCAATTACCAGAAACGTTTTGTGCCTTTTCCTTGGGGTGAATCCCCTACCTGGCATTTCTGCTTAAATATAATATAACATGGTTTACATATATATGGGAACACAAAGGTTGAGTAATGCACAAAGAATTTAACCTCAAAAGACCCCTGTGTGAGCCACTGGGTTTCACTAGCCTCGTCGTATATGATATCCGTCCGTACCCAGTCGAATGTATGAATAAAATATAATGATTTCTAATTGTTGTTGTGCATTGTTAGGAAGTGCAAGTCTTACTAGTAATTAACATAACAATTTTTTGTTTAAATTGTTCTCTCTGCTTCCTCTTCAACACAGTCTTTGAAACCCCTATCTTTTCCACTTATAAAGTCAGCAAACTGCTTGAACTTAAACCGTTTGCTAAAAAAAAGAACATAAGTCTTGTGGCAGCCGATGACTTATAACTGTTGTTCATATAATTTTGCCAAAACGAAAATATATGTGGCTATATAAGTGCCCCTTTTCAAACATTAATTTTATTCCAATATGTACATAGATTGCTGAAATTTTTCGAAAACGTTGAAGTCAGCTGATTTAGTGATATAGTTATAGCTGATTTATTTATAGAAAATCGTGGGTTGGAGTGATTTTGTTTATTTGAACGAAGTAAATCCATCTTATCGTATTAATTATAATATAAATAAAAACTGAGTTTTAGATGAACTAATTTTTTTGTAATCTTAAAATGTTCGCATAACTTGGAATGTGTTAATTAAACACGAGTTGCGGCGTACGCGCTTGCTAAATGGAAGCGCGCTCGACCAAGTACCATATTGTTGTTTTTTTCTTTTCGAAAGTCACATTCATACTCAAAAGCGTCAAAAGTTGCGACAATAACTAAAATTGCGACTATGTGTAAAACCTTTAAGTGCTCCAGTGCGCGGGTAGCGACTGCTTGAGAAAACATAGTTTAAGAGCTGAATTGCAATTGCTGGAGGCAGGGGCGTAGCCAGAACTTGGTCATGGGGGCGGGGTTTACAAAAAATTGTTTACCAATTTAGTATTACATGTTTTTTAAAGTACACTCCACCTTAAAAAACAAAAAGCCAATATTAAGTGTTGCTTTAAAGTTGGTTAAACTTTAACAAAAACATTGATGAACCAAGATTATGGTGATGATCGTTTATCCCTTGGCAGAGTTAGAGTGGTATTCGTGATTTAAAAACGTTTGTCAGGACATAAATGATCCACCGCAGATTCCATCAAAACTTGGCAATTCATCATGGATCAGCCAAAATCGCCATGAAATTGGATTTAACCTTCGCTTAAATTATATCCACCCGGGTGATCTTTTTCATGATTCTTGTTCAACATCTGCCAGAGTATTTAACCAATGTAGTTATTATTTCGACTTACTGAAAAAATTCGAAAGTAGTTTTCAATAACATAAACAAAAAAATTGTTTTGGAAAAATTATTCCTGTTTTTTGTTACGTTATTTGGTATACAAACACCACACGGGTGATACCAGGCGCTTGCGCCACAATTTTGAATAAAACTCACAAGATTTTTTTACGTAACTCAGTATGTGTTCAATAAACCCTTTGGAAAGAAATCGAATATTTGTCATAGTCGCAAAATAAATCTCTAAAGTTAAGCTTTTTTCGAAAAACGGACTATCACGAATACAAATATCTTTGGTAAGGCAAAAGTTAAGCATCACAAAAACATAACATTATCGCATTTTAACTGAACACTTTGACTATCGAAAGACGCTATGTCATGCATGTTGTGACTGATTTTTTTTACTAAAACTCGAACTTTCACCATCAACCACTGCTCGTTTTCACCTGATGTGGCATCGTGCGACGTTCACCTTATAAAAAAAACGAAGGCGTTTTGAGGACATAGAAGTCATCCAAAATGCTTATACCGACATCCTGAAGGACATTGCAGCCGACGATTTAAAACACTCATTAAACATGCTTTAAGATCACGCAAATACCTGTACTGAGCCTGAAGGAAATTATTTAAAAAATCATATCGGTTACACCAACAAAATTTTTTATTCTTTCAAATGTTTAAAGGTGAAAAAATCTTCTTTGTGGGAACGTATATACCATGCAGAGCGATTGAAAATTTTAAATAATTATAGGCCTTGGGGGGTTCTGACACCCAAAACCCCTCCCATGGCTACGCCCCTGGCTGGAGGATTTGTACTCGACTGTGTGCCGCTTCTTGCGACTACCCGATTTTTTATCATCATCATCTCAGCATTCATTGGGTACTTACTCGTTTTTCTTTTTTCCATTTCTACCTGCAGGTGTTTTGACCGACATACAGGATGATTTCAAAATTGGTGATGACCACGGCGGTCTACTGCAAACGGCATTCGTGGTGTCGTACATGATCTGCGCACCGATATTTGGCTATCTCGGTGACCGATATACGAGACGTTGGATAATGGCCTTCGGCGTGCTGCTCTGGTCGACGACCACCTTTCTGGGCTCATTTATGAACAGCTTTGGCCTGTTTATAACGTTCCGCGGTATGGTCGGCGTTGGTGAGGCGTCGTACAGCACAATTGCGCCAACCATCATTTCGGATCTGTTCGTGGGCAGTATGCGGACAAAGATGTTGGCTCTGTTCTATTTTGCCATACCGGTCGGTTCCGGCATGGGGTAAGTTATGTTTCGGCCTTGTTCAGTTACTAAGGAAGCTACCTCATTCGCGCTGTCGGGCAACGGTAAAGTTTTAAATTACTTTCGTTTAAATACTAATAGCACTGAGCCAGGCACATTTTTAGTTCTTCTTAATTTGCGTACGCGCTTTAAATAAGAGTGAGAAGCTTAGGCTAAGAGCCTATTTCCACTGGGCCTTAACTGCAGTTTACGCTTAACTGCAGTTTGACATCGCATTTAAATGCTCAAATTCCCATACAATTGATTTTGTATCAAAGTGCGTGAACTCACTTTCAAAACTGAGTTAACTCAGTTTTGCCGTTTACAGACGTCTAACAGACAATTTTATGTTAAAAGCGGGAGCAATATTCACAAATGTACAAATTTTGATAGCATGCTTTCAGGGGCTGCAAAGCCGTACGAACACAAACGAGGGCAGGGATTTGAATTCCGTTCGGTGTGGTTAATTTTTTCCCAAAAGAACTACTTTTACCGGCATTTTCGGCATAAATACAAATCGTCTGTCATAAACGAAGTGAATACTTATATTATTTGTAAATAATAAATGCTGAAGTAGCAAATAAAAAAAAGTAAATTTTCCATGAACCCTCTTGACATTAAAAATTCAGACAGCTCTGATATCAAACAGCCGCCAACTTTCACAAATGAAATAGACATTGACAAATGATAAATAAACTGAATAAAAAAATAAATAAATTGATAAATTTTCACAAATATGAAAACGCAGACATTCCTAGACTGTTGAGAAGGAAAGCGGAGTGGTTTTCATGTACTAGAGAGGCTACAAGAAACCACACATACGTATAGAAGGAGATGGCGGCGATGGGTATAGCTGGGGCTGCCCAGAAATAAATGCAGAATTTGATTTTTCCAAATGAAAATGTCAACAAAAACAAGCTTTTGGAGTTAACTCAGTTTCGGTGGAAACGCTTGACAGTTGTCAAACTTAACAGAGCCCTTAAATGCATTTAAGCGCTCAGTGGAAATAGGCTATAAGCGGTGATTTGACATTTTGTTTTAATTTAAAATTCCGTAATAGCCAGCCGTCTTTTTTGAGACTTTAATTGTATTGCAAAAAACGAAATCATACGATCTCATTTGTGTACAGCATTGTGTGTGTAGAATTGCCTGTGTTATCAGTCAATTAAATTGGAGAAAGATGGCGTGTGTAATGTGGGCAACATACACAAAAATTACGCGACTGACCCAGAGTGCAGTCAATTAGATGCTGGAAACATGACAAGTTCAGTCGAATGTCAAGTAATCGTTGCTATTTCCAATCAAATAACAATTGATCTCTATGTTTTGTGTTGTGGCGACAGCACGGGAATCTCATTCCACCGCTTTCAATGGCGCCGTGCCCGGACCGGGTCAATTGATGTCGGAATTTTTAGTATGGAAATTTGACGGCAGAAATCGCATCAGTCGCTGTGTAATTTTTGATTGTCCTCTCGCTGAGGCGGTATACCGCAATGCGTTCCCAAGTCGAAGAAAGGTCGTTATCTCTTTAAAATATGTAAGTTTTTTTAATGCAATTTAGGGTCTTCTTACATTGTTTGATTGGCATAATTATTTCAAACACGGACTACTTGTGTTCCAAAAAAGGCAAGTATGGAATTTGTATGATACTGATGTGGGCTTATTTTCCTTCCCAAGCTATCTTCCGGTCCGAAATGAAGGCCCTCAGTAATGTGTGTTGTTATTAAAAACAAGCCGCACTTCATGAGTAAGAACTACGCATAATAGGCGGTCATTCCTCAGCCGACGCCGACTTACCTCTTCGCACGAAATGCAGTTTTCGTGCCCGCATAATTAGTTCGATTAGTGTTCAATTAGTTTCTATTGCGCCGGGCAATTAATTTACATTAATGTAATTATTTTAATGCACTTGCGTATTAAATGTGAATAGTTTTTGTTTGAATTTAACAAGCGAATGGGGCAACGGTTCACACTTCGCAATTATTGCCACAACCGCAACGTAATGATTTACAAAGGCAGTCAGCCAGCCGGCTTGCGGTCGTGACAATCGGTATGTCGAGGGTTCAACGTCACCTTTAGCGCCAATTGCAGCCATAAAACTGTTCTGTTGCCTGGAGACGCTCGTGTGCAAATCGGGTTTGCGTGCCCTGTCAACAAGCGCGTCGTTAGTTGCACTTAAATACAAAATATAAAATTAATTGTCTCACAACTACTTATGCATTTGATTGTTACAGTTACATTATTGGCTCGGAGACAGCGCGCGCACTGGGCGATTGGCGTTGGGCATTGCGGGTGACGCCCTTCCTCGGTATCGCTGCCGTGGTGTTGATACTGTGCACCAAGGATCCAGAGCGCGGCGAAAGTGAAGGAGCGCACAACTTGGAAACCACCACCTACGGAGAGGATCTTCGTTATCTCCTCAAGCATCGGACGTTCATGTTGTTGACCGGTGGCCTCACGTGTGTCGCTTTTGTGACCGGTGCGCTGGCCTGGTGGGGTCCCAAATTCATTTACCTAGGAATGCGCCTGCACCCCGGCAAAGAGAATCTCGCGCTCAACGAGTAAGTATGCGGCAACTGGCTGCTCGCGCGCAGTCTGTGCGCTATTTGATGCTGCACCAGTCGATCAGTGAACTCATGTAAACGATAAACTTTGACACATAATTAGCGTATCGTACAAGTTCGGCATAATCGCAATGCTGGCTGGGGTGATCGGCGTGCCGATGGGTTCGATGCTGGCGGAGCGGCTCCGGCCGAGCATCGGCAATTGCGATCCCTATATATGCGCTGCAGGCCTGATGATATCTGCTCCTATGGTGTACCTTTCGCTGGTGACGCCACAAATCAGCGCAACGTTGTGCTTCCTCTTCGTTTTCCTCGCACAGATAACGCTGAACCTAAGCTGGGCCATTGTGGCGGATATTTTACTGGTAAGCGAAGGCCGAATGAAGGCTGAGCGGTTGGACGCTGAACTGAAGGCATCATCATGCAGCTCAAATCGCAATTGAATTCCGCGTAAAGTAAACGAGTGTACGCAACTACCATTGTCGCATAGCGCACGCGGTAGCGCAAACGCTTGTACGATCGCTAAGCCAACCACAGAACAACGTTTGATTGAGTCAGAACTACAAACAATTTTATGTTTCATCTCTCCTCTTATTTGGACATGTTGCATACTAAGTTAATATTCAATTTCTTTTCTTTTTGGAAACAATTTTGAAAAATCCCTCACACCTACAATAGCGTTGCGTTGATATTTGGCATAATAACGATGACTGCCGGCATATTGGGTGTGCCGCTGGGTCCATTCATAGCTCACCGCTTGGTGAAATACTGTCGCAACGCAGACCCGTTGGTGTGCGCTTGCGGATTAATTCTCAGTGCCATCTTTCTGGGCACTGCAATGTTTTTGATTTCCGAATACACCAAAATCACGTTTATACTAGTTTTCTTCGGACAGTTATCGATAAATATGAATTGGGCAGTTATGGCAGATATGTTACTGGTAAGACGCCTTTCTATTTTTCAGTTGTGAACTGTAAATGTAACCGTTTTTAGCCTAAATAAGTAATTTTGCTGTTATAAGTTTGCATTAATGTTGCTGAGTCCAGGGTTCTCAGTTGAAAAAAAGTTCATAATGCCTCAGTAGTATTAAATTCGTTTTCTTTGCTAAACTGAAGACATTTGGAGAATAATTGATTTTTATACAAGAAGAAGCAATTATTCGTCAACAAAATAAGTTGCAAAAATACATGTTTCATTTATAGTTTGTTGTTCAATTTTTTAAAACTTTCTCGTTTTCCGTTCAAACTTACAGCGTATTGCTTTACTTGATTCACATAAAATTGTTTACCTATTATTTGCAAGTTGATTTAACTGGAGTTTTTTATGCTAAATATTATCTGAATTAAAATTTACTTTGTCCAATTTTTATTACAGTAACATTTTTCGTAAAATTAGTAAAAATCCATTCACTTTTTTGATTTGCTTTATACACAACTTTCGAGAAGAGTTTTGGTTGCGGAATTTTTAATTTCTCACCTCACCTGCTCATAAGTTGCACCACATTTTGTACAAACATACAAATACCGTTCATTTTAACCAATATTTTTCGATATACTTATATACACAAGTTTTTTTTGTTACCTGGTTATGCGGTGGCCGGCCTCGATAGTCAAGCGGGTAGCGCGCTGGCTTCTCATACCAAAGGCTCCAGGTTCGATTCCTGGCTCGGGCTGGTGAACAACTCATCTACTTCTAACGCTATCCACATGAAGGGAATGAGAATTACAAGAATCGCACAAGTGCGCTCTTGGCAGGCAATGGCAAAACCTCCAAGTGTGAACGAAAAACTGCCAATCGCCGTTCGGATTCGGCGTTAAACTGTAGGTCCCCTCCCCCCCTTTCCCCATCCGCTTGAAATGTGTGCTGTAACATATGTTGGCAAAACAGTGTTGCATACACAGTTCAAAAACGGGTGAAATATGTGGTATCACAATGGGCCTTTCAGGCCTCCGAGTGTGTCTCTTATAGAGGCAGCCACCGCAACCTAACCTATGCGGTGGAATAATTAATATATTTTGCTTACTAAACCACAAATATTATTTTCCTTAAGCCTGAGGCAATACACAAATGCACGCACACACCACGCTTTTGCACACAAAAACTCGATATCCATATAACTGTTTGTCCTGACTGATTCATCATCTTCTAGATCAAACCGCTGAAGATATGTACAAACAGGAAATTAAAAAAAAAATTGTATTCAATCTTGGTAAAAATACTCCAAAGCAAAAATGATTCGAATTTCATTAATACATTGAATTTTTCGAAAATCATAACTTAACGGTGTTAACAATGGGTTAAGGCTTATAGACGTGCGTATAAACTTCAAAACTGGTTAGAACTCTTGGAATAAAAAATAATTCGACACGTGTTTTTCATTGGGGCCCATAGACTTCAGTCTTGAAAGAAGCACTTAAAATCAGAAATAACGACATTAGACGAGGTACAAAATTTACATAGCATTAGATAAAATCTTAAAGTGAGCAAAGATTATTTCAACGAAATCATACAATTCATGCGTGCAGAGCCGCCGAGCCCTGCTAGTACTTTATAAACACACACACGAACTAAGTTTTACTTAAATCTGTCCAATATGGCCGAAACCTCAATTAGTGCCTTCTTTGGTCCTCCCCCTTATTTCAGGCAGCAAATACTTTTGTCTGCATTGCGGCGCCAAAATAAACATCCCTCATATGACCGCGAGTCCCACTCTGGACGATTAATGTTACAGGATTTGCGGCACCTTGTCCACTCATTTCAGTCCTGTTTTTGCCGCCGCGCCTTCCAATACGCTCCCATTGCATCCCCCCCCCCCCCCCCCATTTGGCATCTCCAAGAATTTTTTGTGCAATATAAACTGGATTTTATAGTGGGGTACTGAATAACAATAAAGTAACGTAAATAAAGCGTTGCACAATGATGAAGTTATATGGGTTGTTTCTGCCTGTTTAACCACTTGTCTTCGAGTTTTCAAGGTAGCTCGGAAGTGGCACAACCTTGTGATAAGTTTACCTAAAGTTTGCATACGCTCGAACGCATCAGGTGTTTCGCTGAGACGTTTTCCGTACGTCACTAATCGTGTTATTTGTCACGCTTTCTTTTCTTTTCCTATAGCAGCCAAAAATAATAATACCAATTATTATCTAACATCTATCTCTATGTGTGTATGTGGTTGATTTGACGCGTGTAGCTGGCGCGTTTGCATTCGGCGCCAGCCACAAACGAGGTTTTAATTTATTTGCTTTGTTTTATTGTATTTTTTCGGTTAGTCTTTCATAATTTTTCTTTGCATAAAGCCAGCGGCTGGTATATTCTTTCATTAACAAATTTCAAATGCCAAATGAAATTAAATTAAATGACAACAACAAAAATGCGGAATAAAATGTACGAACTTGAACTCTTGCGTTCTTGCGCGCATGCCGGCAGCATAAAACCTTTCCACATGTTAGTGCGGTTGTATGCGCGGCTGTTTGGCTGCTCTTGCACGGGGCCACGTTGGGGACTTTTATCTGGAGCAGGTGATTTTCGTAAAACTGCCCTTGAGTGCGCATTCCATAAGAAATCCCGCTGCCTCAGCAAAGTTGGTGTTTAAAACAGCAATTTCAAATTAATTTAAAGTAGATGTATGTAGTATGACTTTCCAATGCGATTATTAGCTACGTAATAAGAAAAGTTTTGAGGAATGTACCTCTGCACCTATACCCATACACCATCGAGTACCCAATGCCAGGAAAATGCGTGGGTTCAAAAATATTGTCTAACGGCTTATGAAAAACGTCTCGAAATTTAAAATCAACAAGGACTGTTCAAAAAATGTGACTTGACTTTTCTCGAAAAATATTTTTTCACATATGTATATACATATATTGTGTAGCCTTCAAAGAAATCCCCGCAAATATTTATTGTACACTTGAACCAGCGCTTTTTCCAATTCATGAAGCAATGCTTTCTTTAGCTCCTCAAACGTGATGGGTCTTTTCAGTTTTGGAGACAGGAAAAGGTTGATATCTGCCAAAAACAACCAAAGTGTACAAAATGGCTGATTATGTCAAATTTGAAAAGTCGCCTTTGTTTTAACGGACCTCATATGCAAATTAAACATTTCAATACATTTCTTCATAAAGATTATCTAATGTAACTAACATCATAATGCACTATCACACCAGATCAGAGGCTTAGAGTGGGATCGAAATTGAGCGGACTTTTGAATAATGTGCGATTTTGTTGGTAATCTTTTCGTAGGCCACTTCAAATATCCAAAGATAATTTTCTTAGGCCGACTAAATATGTATTAAATCAAGGTGAACAGTCAGTGAGTTGTTCATGAAACTAGCGAAACATAACTTAAAACAAAACGCTAACAATAATGGTGAAAGTTCAGTGAATGAAAACGATTAAATAAGTTTTAATGGATAACATAGTAAAATAATAAAAATTAACCAAATTAATGTAAGCATTATCAGAGACTAACAAATAGTCAAAATTCTGTTAAAGTTCCCACAGCTCTCTTTGTATGTTTATAACCGCAAAAGTCCAAACCCCGAAAAACGATTACATTTGCACCACACTGAAACACTCAAAAGCGTCCAGTAGCCATAAGTGAGAATCGTTGCCCAACTGCCCGGCGCCCTGAAACTATGCAGCAGAACTTTATGCCACGTGCGTGCCTACAGCGACGAACAGTGGTTGCGTTTAGCTCTTAAGCTGACTGAGATGATGCGTTTGCCTTCGGTTTCCGCGCTTGGCGCTCTACTTTTTTATTTGTACATATTCTATCGAAGACACGAACCATACACGTTTACACAAGTGGCCACGCCAGTGGCTCCATCTCTTGACAGCTTTTTTTCGGTTGTATTGATGCAGATGCTAAACTTTTTTTATTTTGTTGCTTTTGTAATTGCTTACTAGAATTGTTTATATATGCTTTCGCATAGATGTGAAAATCTGTATATTTGTGATGTTGATGGCAGGCCAGTGGCGGCTTTGTATTTTGTAAAAATTATATCTCCTAGTGAAACAAGAATTCTTTACGTTTTCAGTATGTTGTGATACCGACACGTCGATCCACCGCCGAAGCTTGTCAAATTCTTATCTCACATGCGTTCGGTGACGCAGGCAGTCCCTATCTTGTGGGCGTGGTAAGTACCCATACACACAGAATTTGCGCAGTGTAAAACCAACTGATTATTTTACACCTTTCAGATTTCCGAATCACTTAAGGCTTCTATGCGCCTCAGTTTTCCTGTAGTTAAAAAATCATATGATGACGGCTTAGAGACGTTGTCGCTAACATTGGATGGTAATTTGCTGAATGGCACCAACGTCCAAAATGCAACGTCCGCCGTGCTCGATGCAACGTCAAGCATGCTTAATGCAACGTCCAACATATTCAATACAACGTCCGGAATGTTGGGTACAGCGTCTGACATGCTCACTGCGACGCCCCGCCTGGTGAATGCATCTTTGGGCGGGCTTAATGCCTCGGAGATGATGCGATCCACATTTACGGATTACGAAGACTTGGATACGGTAAATTTGTATAGATTGCAGAAGTAGAGCCATTCTAATCCATTTGCGACTTTTGATCTTCCTCAGGACTCAGTGGAAAACATGTTCAAAGCGCTACAGTACGCATTATTTACAACTATTTTCGTCGAGGTTTTGGGCGGCATCTTCTTTCTGTTAGCAGCGTTGTTCATAGTTCGAGACAAGCAGCGAGCGTTAAGTCAAACACAAGGTAAGTTGATGACCTTTTTGTAGTAACACCTGCAGCGAAGAGCGGCTATAACGAACTAAACAAAATGTGCCAATAAAAGAACAATAGTAAAACAAGTTATAAAATTTAAAAAAATCAAGAAAATTAAACTTAAATACTAAAGTGAACCTTTTATAGTTCATAATCATTGTAATTCTGTGGCCGTAAGGAATAACAGCCAAAGTCGAGTTAGGACAAAATTGAGTTATTACCACCATTCGTCGTATTCAAATGTACTACTACACAAAATTCTATGGCTTTTGCTCATAAAATGAATGTTTTACGCCTAAAAATCTAAAATGTATCTAGTGTAATCTAAAGCAATTTCAAAAATTAAAAGTGCACTCCTGAAAACTTCATAAAATCGACTTTGGCTGTTATTCCTTACGGCCACAGAATTATCACTAGATACACGAAACATTGTAGAGATAATCGCAGCAATATTGAAACGTTGTTGTCGCTTTACCGAGTATTTAGCTTCAACAATTGCCACACTCGCGATCTTGTATTTTATTTTTATTTGTAATGAGTCAAGTCTACGTTCAATATGTCCTTAAAACCGCTTTTCGCTACAATTAGTGTTGAACACTTTCTTCCGTCTTCTCAGTTCGTGTTCTTACAAAAATTTCTATACTTTTACCATTTTCACTTTCTTAGTTTTCGAATTGAATAGCGTTAGTCATGAGTCTAGCAAAAACGAAAAAGATTCCGATTTTGATGAGTCCGAGTGTTGCGTACTGTGCACTGATATTTCACTGAGTCAACGTGCGAAAAAAATTATGAATGATTTGCCAGGAAATCGTACATCTTGTGGCGGTGCGTTTCCGGACAGTTTATTAGTTTTTTGTTTTTCGCAACCTATGCTTTGAATCTTGTTGGTCGTCTCATTCTGACATAACTGCTCAGCTTAGTTGCTCATTAACACATTCGCTCATCGAGTTCTGATATGCCTTTTATGTGCTGGAAGCAAGCGAGTCAATCTCTTCATGTTGTTCTCTTGTGGCGTCATGTAACCGAAAGCACAATTTTACCAAAATCAAAGTAATTTCACTGCTGCGTCCTGTAATTTGATTTAATTCAAATTATTGTTTGTCTGTGTATGTACTTTCGTTAGTCTGCATCGGCCAAAAACCTGAGCGACGGAATCGGCTTTTGTGTGTTTTGCTATCAGCATGAAAACCGCTTAAATT
The DNA here is from genome assembly GCA_963971225.1 of Melieria omissa. NCBI lineage: Eukaryota > Metazoa > Arthropoda > Insecta > Diptera > Ulidiidae > Melieria > Melieria omissa. Next base: position 3,989,855 of record OZ020269.1, on the reverse strand, counting down.
GTTTTCTGACCTTTGTAGCTTCTTGTTCTTATCATGTTTTCCCTAATTTATATTTACAGGACTTGCAGAGCTACCTGCGCCCCCTCAGTCAGGCCGCGGTGCATAAGCCACGCCAGGACAACTCGCCCTCGTGCAGCGAACAAACTCGTAACAACGCATGATTGCATAAAATGGCGTGGAACATGTGACTGACCGATGATCATTTAATTTAATTTTAACTTAAATTTTTCACAAAACTCATGTGTGCCTAAAGTGAGTGTTCCTATTAGAGAAGAGCATGCAATCAGTTTCATTGTCATTTCCCAACATTTCTCTCAAGATCGTCGAACGCCTTTCAGTTGTGTGGAGGGCGTCATCTTCCAAACATAATTTTGCTCATTGGAATTAGACTTCATTTAACAATTTAGTATTCGGCTTAGTGTGAATTGCTGTCTGTACCGTTGTTATAATCCATATATGTAATACTTCCATATTGGCAGTAAGCTCAAGGTACATTCGCCAACATCACAGTACAGCAATAGTGAAATATGAGCGAGAAAGCGTATAAACGAATGTACCTTGACAGCTATCAAAAGTGGCAAAAAGTCAGGTGCGTTCAGGCGGGAAAAAAATTGACTGGAAAAAAATAAAAATTTGTCGAAATTAACTGAAATTTCTTCGACCGCCCCTGGAGCAGTTTCACAGTTGTTTATGTGTAGAAGTGCACATGTATACACGCATAGAAATACATTCACAAAATTTCGTGTTTTCTGTCTCATAGCTTGTCTCCCTTTGATTTCCGGAAGAAAACACATTGTGAAGATAGGTTGCTGCCAATATAGAAGTATTACATATATGTTATAATTAGGTATCGGATTTATATGCAAAAACTATACAAAAACTATGCAAAAAATGCAAAAATACGCTAAATATGCAAACATATGCAAATATACAGTGCATATGTTAGCTCATTCTTAATATTTTTCAATAAAAATATTTTCTGTCTTGGTCCCGCTCAAATCGGAAGCTCCAAAAAAATATGCATTTGCATATAAATCCGATCCCTAGTTATAATCATTTGTGATTATTTCGAACGGTTCAATGCGGTTTACTGTAGGACTAATTAGGTGAACAGGTTTGGCATGTCAAATCGACACATACCATGTTTATACGTCGGTCCCAGTCGATTCGCATTGACTCGATACGCTTTCGAGCCAGGTGTTTATACATTGATTTCAGAAGCGAATTGACTGCAAACGGTTTGAAAAGTATGCTTTTATTTTTTCGTTTTTTCCTATTTTTTTAACGTCTTATAAATGTTAGCTGTTGGGGGTCCTTGTTTGTTACTTGAAAATGCTCAAAAAATTGAGTGGATAAGACCATCAGCTGATTTTCAAGGCACTTTGAAAATGTTAAACCGTTTATACGCATTTTCGAAGCGACTTGAAAATTTAAAAACTCATTTGAAAAGCGCTTTGACTCGATACGCTTAGAACGTTCAAAGTGGTTTGAAATCGTGTTTATACTACTGTATTGACTCAATGCGTATTGACTGAAAGCGACTTGAGCTGACGTATAAACGGGGTAACAGTTGACCGGTTCGCTCTAGCTTGTTTTACCGTTTAAACTGCACTGTGTTCTCATGTAATGGCACTACAACATTTTGTAAATATTAGTATGTAATTAGTGTAATGTACATGTTTAAACTTGAATACAGCTAGAATTATGCAAGGTTTTACACGTAGATAACTTTATATTTGCTAGATAATGGAATAGTTAGTGCGTAAGAAATTTAAGAATATTCACGCTCTCTCCGAAATGGTGAACGCATTAGCGGAGTGATCGAACAATACTTCTCAGTGAATCATATACAAGCGAATAAAAAATAATGGAGAATGCTGAAACGTATTTTGTCAATAGCTTCCACTAGTCTTCTCTCTAAACAGTAATCTCCGCTAAATAAACATGCATTCACTCCTACCTCCTATTGGCGCAAATAATTACACACATGGAAAAAGACTGTATTAGAATTCGTTAAATTTTGTAAACAAAAAAACGAAAACATGAAGAGAATATATAACTTATAAAAATTTATTGTATATCGGGATTGATGTATAAACTGAATAAGTTTTAAGTAAATTAAAAAGCAGTTTATTTTACTCTGGTGGGAAATGATTTTCGTCGGAAAAATAATCATACCGATGGACAATGCAGCATCGTGAAGCTTCATCGGAATATTTCTGCAACATGTCAATTTTTTTTTAAGAACCGTGGGACGAACAACACACTAAACTAAAAAAAAAATTAAAATTCGTGGAATTGTGGTTTTGTTTATTGATATTCGCGCTGAGTGATGAATGTATGGGAAAGTGTATGATTGCTGCTGGAGGGGGAATGCTTTTGACTGCTGCGGGTAGTTTTGGTGTATGGTGTCATGGCTTATCTAAACAGGATGTAAATTGGAGGCGCAACAACAATATAGTTTATGTATTCCATTTACTGAACACTTGAACGGAAATGGTAGTTCACACAAATGCAGTTCACTAATCATATTCTCAAGAGCTCTTTGTTTTATCAAAAAAATAACGGCAAATACTTAAACAATAAAAATTATAATTAGAACACAGCTGCCTATGTTTAACTAACTCAAATATTTCACAATATTGTGTAAATAGACCACCACATCCTGTTTTAGATAAGAAATAATGAACTAATATGTTTTGAATATTTGAATTCGCAACTGCAACAAAAAATGACATTCTGTTTAGATATGAAATAAAAACACACGATTTGGATAGGATTATTCAAAATGCATAAAAGTTGTCTAAAAATTTATAAAAAGCTGAGATGCAACAAGTAGTAAATGAGTAAGAGCTTTCATTTCACAGCAAAGTACAACATATAATTAAAAATTAAAATTTATTTACAAAATTTGAATAAAATTGATAAGAAATCAAAAAATACGAGAAATCAATTAAAAGACTTGCTGACCTACCACTGAAAACACAATTGAAGATCGTAAAGGCAGAGCGGAAAATACAAAATTTGGAAAGAAAATATTGCTTGAATTGCGGACCCACATAATTTTTCTTCCTGAAAAATATAACATCCTTGATTATGATACTTTGAAGGAATTATGCATAGGAAAATATAAAGTTGTAAAACAACCCACATGAGGAGGTTATGATAAGTTTGAATTTACACTTGATGAGATCAATAAAGAATATTAATAAACATAAAACTGTATTTGTGTGTTATTCTTAAATATAGAAAAATGAGTAAATTTGAAAGTTCATCTTCGAATAAATTCTAATTGTTTAGAAAAACAAAACAAAAATGTGAATTGTGGATTTTGCGTTTTAATACATATAAAGCATTTTTGAATCATAACAGAAAAGAGCATCAATGCTACTCAAATAAGACTGAAAAACACATCTTTTGCGAGGCATCTCAAAAAAATATACTAATCCATAAATGGTCGTATCTTTTACGAACAAATAAACATAAAGTAAAAAGTGGTGTGTATGTCCTTGAAGGATTATGTAAAATGTATAAAATCTGTGTTTGCTGAACGGATGAAACGCATGTTTTGAAAAATTCTAATTAAGAGGATTTTAAAAATTTTTTAAATTTGTTGAAATTTGATTTGAAAATCAAGAAATTGTAACATAAAATATATATGTGAATGTTAAAAACGAGAAGCTTATCCGAATTCTCTGTTTGGCTTATATTTACTTAATGAATTATGAGCTTGCAACTGCATCATTTACATATATGTATACCCAACCGTCCCGTAATGTTAACACACTTAACGGAAATTGCAACCCACGCTCTACATATGTAATTGCAAAACGCAATTATGTTATCATAGTTCAACGAAATGGATCCCTATTTTGCATTCGATATTTTTTTTCGTATTCTTAGTTACAATAAGCAGAAAATCATTTTCCATTTTCTACATTTGTTCATCTAACCTTGAATTTGAATTACAACAGATTTACACATTTACATTATCATATTCGAGTTTAAAATGTCGATAAAATGGCTCCTTTGCACCAAGTAAATCTCCAATGTGAATCGCTTTACTAAATAATTAAATATTTTCGAAATGCTTCTGTAGCTTGATAGCTTGATATCTCTGTTTTTGTTGTTGTTATTATTGTGATATTCTGTCACCATCATCACTCAACATATAATCAGCCTCTTCATATTTCAATGGTTCACTTTCTTCCAATAATAAAAACGAAATATTCAGCCCTGAATCCGAATCGGATCGGAAATGGATTTGATTCCGACCGTCGGTGTTCTACATTCCGATTATCGGAAATATTTTTCGATGCAACCCTGTTCTCAAATCTGATTAAGTTCGAACGAATTTGGATCGGAAATTTCCGTTCTGCATTTCGATTATCGGAAATTTTTGTCGAAACTAATCCGCTAAACAAAAAGCTGGTGGAATTGAAATCGGAAAGCAGCAACACGAAAACAAATAACGAAAATGTAAGCAAATAAATAAAACATCGTGTTAAATAAAACTAATAAATTAATTTTTAATCACGGGAAAACATAAGACTGCTGACCATTAATTAATTTTGTCAAATGTTCTTCAATCATTGAACTGAGTTGATTGGAAAAGTGAAGTAAGAAGGAAGCTGGCGCATAATAGAAGAGAAGCTTTAGCGACCGGCGTTGGACGTTTTAAGAAGCACACACTTTCCGAAATGGAAGAGGCGGTTGCCTTTTCTACCGATCGTTGATAGCCTCCTTCGGCAAGAAATTGCAAAGTCGTCGCCAATTTCAATTCTGGCGGAATGGAGCACTGCCGAAGAAAAGGTCTCACTTCGGTCAAGATCATGTTGAATGCTGCTTTGTTAAGGTGGTACTGAGCAATAAAGCTTAAATAGGAAATTTTGAACATAACTGAAATAACTTGTACTAGTTACGAAGAATCTGGCAATTCCATCGGATTGCTGTGGTCTCGCGAAATTCTCCGCTTTACTTTTTCAACGGCACTTACTTTCTCAAGCAATACTGCCAATAAAATAACCCAACTCATTAAATAAAATTAAAAAGCTTACAAAATTTTACAATTTCCTTTTTTATTTGAACATTAAAAGCAAACAGCAGGTTTGTTAATTTGCTAACAATCGGATTCGAAATAAACTTCGAATGTGACAATTCCGCTCGGATTGCAGAACACCTCTTCAAACCGCAATCGGATTTAATTCCAATTCAAATCCGATTCCGACTCGGATTCTGGAACAGGGCTGATTAATTTTTAAAGTCGCATTATTCGAGAGGGTTAAATTCAACTCCACACTTTTTGAATTCAAATCTTTTTGTGGTGTTGTGATAGTAGGTAATGGTAACTGATTACCAAACACTACTATTAATGCAACAACTAATAAACAAATATCTCAGTTATTCCCATCACGTTTCAAGATATACTACAATCAATTAATCCTATTTCATCATGTTTTATTCAAAAATTGTCTTATAGGCAAAATCATCCTCCTCCCCACCGATTTTCTGTTTAGATAAACCGTGATCAGCATCACGTCATACATTCATGACAACGCGAATTCGCTCTTCATTGGTGGTCCAGAAACTACTGCCGAACTTGCACTTTCTAGTAATCCAATGAACAATGCTTCTTGAAAAAAGCCATAGTCGTCGAGTAATTCAATGCTTCTCACACAAGCACAAGTCTCTGAAAATATGGAATCGTCAAAGTTTCGCACGCAGTTCTAGTAATAGCGACTCAGCAAAATCTAAACGAATATTGGCCCAAATGCACTCAACATTAACCGAAGCGGAAATTGTGTAAGGTATGTCTTTTCGTGGCTTGTGTTGAACTCGAGCACATTGAACTTTAGAAGTGTAAAAAAAAGTGAAACGTCGACAAAATATAAGTGCAGTCGTTAGGTTTTGTTCAAACTACCAAACCTGCGCCGCGTCTGGCGGCAGACATGCGATAAAAACGAGCACTATCCACCAAAGGACAACTAGGAATCTACCAAGTAGGCATCGGCACTGTTTATTTGGGACAGCGAGGACGCGTGTCTGCTGGCCTACCTGTAGACTCGACATCCTAATCGCAAACATATGTATGTTTTTAATCTTACATCGCATTTACATAAACTCTCCACGGACCGCTTCAAGAAAGCACTCAACAGCAAAGTTTGCCTGTAAATACGAGATTTCTGTTCAACCGTCGGCCCTATTTGTTTAATCGTGTAACAAACGATAAGAATCTGATGCGTTGCAAGATGTGCCAGCGATAACGACGAGCTGCAGTTACAACAAAATGCAATGGGTGGTCCGTTTCCCAATCAGCTTCAACTTGTCTTACTTATTCAAACAGAAACACAATAATGCTGCTATATAGTTAATACTAGTACACATTTAGTATTGCAGTCTAGAATTCCCGGGTCTTTGAGGTTTCCTTTGTGCTATGCTAAGTATGACAACATGTACTAAGATTTCCACTAACATCTTTGCAGGGGCGCTTCGAATTGAATTCCGTTCAAAATTCTTGTTACCCGTCGAAACCAACACCCAAATATGTAAAAAATATTCTTTAAAGTTTAAACCTCTGCGAGTAAAACTGTTTACAAAAATGGCCCAACTCGCCGTTTGGAATCGGCGCATACTCTTCATTATGGCTTCTTGCGCCCTTAACCGTATTGAAAAATTTCGAGCGGCATATATGTATGTAATCATAAGTAATCGACTCAAGTGACTATATCGTTGCACATTGGCTACGAACCAAGTCGCATAAAAGCATTCATACTTTTCGTTCGTTTGGTATTCTTGAGTGGAGGATACTCGTATGCAAAGCATTGAATTTTACTTACGTAAGCTGCAAGCCGGAATAAGTGCCGTCAGTATTTCTAACACTTCAGCACTTTTTCGTGGAAGAGTTGAAGTCAGTTTTAGAACGCTGAATATAATCAGAAGACACTTGCAAAAATAAAAGCAAATCTTATGAGATTATACTATACACACCCTTATATACATAGACTCAATGTACATACAGTCGTGTCTGGGTATAGTGAACAGCTTATATAGTGAACACCCAAATTTTGACATAGAGCCTCTAAATATTGAAAAAAAACTTAAAAGCAATTTCAAGCAAAAAAAAAAGTGTATTTTGAGCATATATGTAATACTTCTATATTGGCACTAAGCTCAAAGTACATTCGCCAACATCACAGTACAGCAATAGTGAAATATGAGCGAAAAAGCGATAAACTAATGTACCTTGACATATTTCAAAAGTGGCAAAAAGTCAGGTGCGTTCAGACGAGGAAAAAATTGACTGGAAAAAAATAAAAATTTGTCGAAATTAACTGAAATTTATTCAACCGCCCCAGGAGCAGTTTGACAGTTGTTCATGTGTAGAAGTGCACATGTATACACGCATAGAAATACATTCACAAAATTTCGTGTTTTCTGTCTCATCGCTTGTCTCCCTTTGATTTCCGAATGAAAACACATTGTGAAGATACGTTAGTGCCCATATAGAAGTATTACATATATGATTTTGAGCAAATGAAACGAGTTTTTGAACAAACATGTTAACCTTGATATAGTGAACAACCTCAATACTGTGAACAGGCCTTGCAATAATTAGTTCACTATATCCAGATACGACTGTAATACCATATTCATACTCATAAAAAAACAGAAATAACTGGCACGACAACCAGATAACGGGACTATGTTCTGGAACATAATGTAAAGTAGTATTATGAATTGATACAAAGTAGAAAAGTTCCTACATTGCGCTTCAGCGATAGCCGCAACTTCACTTTATTTCATACAACACCCGCATCCTACCAAACGTTTTAAAATACTATATAAATATTCATTCAAATTTGGAGGTACCTTCGGTTCTAATTATGCTGATTCTCAGCTGCGAGTTGGTATGTTTTTCATAGACAACTCAAAAGTTGTTCAAGACAAAAATTTTTCATACCCATTTCTATACAGTCAACCCTCCTATAACGCGGTACTCTTACAGCGCGGTTTCCGTTCAACAACGTCCCATCAGTTCTTTCCGTGCACCCAATGAATGGTTTTAACTGGATATGTTTATATAAACATTCACGCTTATCTCCTAGCCGTTTACGACTTCGGTTTCAATCGTCTCAGAGCTCTTTCACAGAAAGGATGGTTTGAAAAACTATAAAAAGGGTACACATTGCACAATATGAAGTTTCAAGGAGAACAGGCCTCAACAGATGCTGAGGCTGCCGAAAATTATAAGCTGTAGCTAGCTAGAATTATGAATGAAGGAGGTTATTCACCTGATCAGATTTTTAACGCCGATGAGACGGCATTATATTGGAAAAAAACTACCAGCTAGGACCTTCATTTCGAAAAATCAAAGGCGTGCTCAGGGGTTTAAACCTTCAAAAGAACGTTCAATAAAAATACAAGATGAATTCAATAAAAATAATTTATAATTTATCTTGTCTTTTGTATTTATTGGTCTCCATATAACGCGGTACGAATGATGTGATTTGTACTAATTCTGAGTTTCTTATAGCGCGGTTTCCATACAACGCGGTAGACGGTTTCCATATAACGCGGTACGAATGATGTGATTTGTACTAATTCTGAGTTTCTTATAGCGCGGTTTCCATATAACGCGGTACGCACTCACCGCGTTATAGGAGGGTTGACTGTACTTTGGTTATGACAACGGCAGGCGATCGTATTGGACCCTGCCGAATGCGCTGACCGGCTGAGCCACGACAGCAGAAAATATTTCTAAGCATCGACGCTGCCAGTCCAGGCAGCGGTGTCGGGTTCGCATGGAAAGCAGCGTAGGTGCCATGTCAGCAGTGTGCATGTGGATTTTCGTACACACGCACATACATACAAAGTCCCAACTTCCACAAGCCGCGCAGTTTGTTTCGCTTTCTTAGTTGAGCTCAGTCGTTCGAACGAGCCGAAGAAGTGTTATCGTTAATTGCAAGCTGCTCATTTTCGTGTCGTATTTACTTGTACTCTTGCCGCAAAGCAGGCACGAAGTAGGGAACTATTTAATACACTCGACCCAACACTTGACTGTTAGACGCGCTCGGAAGTTTGAGTCGATCGGACGGTGAAAGTGGGAGACAGTACAGACAGGCAACGCTCTTTAAAAGGACGGTTTATCGCGCAGGAATATTGTACGAAAGGACACCTGGTTTATTTCCACTGTGCAAATCACAACCGAGTCTTCGCTGACATTGAACTAAATAAAAACAAACAATTCAAATACGAACAAACGCAAAGTTGTACCGAAAAGTGTCTACTCGTAAGACGAAAATCGCCAATGCAGGGCAACGGCTTTCCCGCGGGCGACCCGCTGATGTCGGCGCCAGAGGCGTGGACCAAATGCGGCGACATTTACTCGGACGAAAAGTCGCGTAGCGTTTTCGTCTGTTCAGCGTGTTTGGATCGCGTGGATAGTTTCGAGCTGGGATTTCAAACCGCCAACGCGAGCTCCTTCTGGGCGCACGTACAAATTCTGCACGCGGGGCCGGCAGCCAGACACCTCAAACGAAAACAAACCACCGGTCCACCGTCGCATTCGGACGAAAGGCAGAAGCCAGCAACAAGAGCGGAACAGCAGACTAAGAAAATTAAAGCCGAGAACGTTGTTGTCATCGAGATAGATGATGCAGCTGACAGGGACAGTGACGGCTATAGCGATAACGAAACGGACGCTGGCAGCGAGTTAAATACTTTCCATAAGGTAGCTCCAACATTTATTTTCACTATTCCTGACATCACCGACAGGTCTGATTAGAGTAGCGCACGTACTACGTCTATGAAAACCATTTCTTCCTCTCCATTTACTGTGACATTTGACCTTCGTGCGTTTAACTTTGAAAAAGATCTCACAACTGATAAATTCGTCGAAAACACCAATCGAGAACTTTCGGATAACCTCGCAAGAAAATCCTGGCAATGAGTTATGTGGTCTGTGCATACAATCAACGTTCGAAGAACGCTGTAAGTTTTGGAGATGAATTTTGTTTTGTTTTCAAGAGAGTCAGGGGGCCCCGTCGCCAGAAGTGATTTTCAATGTCAAAGAATTTCTTAGAAAACAGCTTTTCTGAGTGATTCTTTTTGCTAAACGTGAATCGATAAAATGTGCGCTAAAAGCGAAGAAAATTTCCTGAATGAAAATATTTTATATGCTATAATTCATGCAGTAATAACGTTATGATGTTTGTACTTGCAAACTTTAGTTTTCAGCTTAGAATCGATAACAATTTTCAAATATACAAAGCACCGGTAGACAGCTCCAGTAAGGTTAATCTATGTGGCCAGTTTAGGTTTACCAGGTATGCGCCTATGAAACCGGTAATTATTTTTGAAAAAACACGTTTGTTGTGAGGAAATGATTACAATTTTATTCTTCAAAATAATGGCCATCGCTATCTACACATTTTTCCCATCTCTGAGGCAATTTATGGATGTCTCGCCAAAAAAATGTTTCGTCTTTTGCCTGAAACCAATCATCGATCCATTTTTTGGCTTCTGCGTGAGAATTGAAGCGCCGTTCCGTTAATGCGTGGCCCATCGATGCGAACATGTGATAATCCGAAGGCGCCAAGTCTGGTGAGTAAGCCGCATGAGCAAGAGCTTCCCAGTTGTACGATGCAACCAATTCTTTGGTGGCTCTAGTGCGGTGTGGTGGTGCGTTGTCATCGAGGAAAATCACTTTGTGTTGCCTGGCTTCATATTCTGGGCGTTTTTGGCGTATAGCACGGGTCAAATCGGCCAATTGTTGTTGGTAACGTTCACCGTTAACCGTTTCACCTGGTTTTAGAAGGTTTTTTTCTTCAAATGGTAACACAAAATTAACTGTGTCCGCAAATCGTAATTTGTAGGCACGTAATCTGGCATTTTCCGGAGCGTCAAACAATGCGTTGTTGGATGAAACTTGACAAATTTTGAACTGAATATTGTTGACATATGACAGAAGAAGTAAACATGACATTTGGTACGACTCCGAAGTTTATAAATATTCGGCTATTTACCGCTAGATGTCGTTACCGGTTTCATAGGCGCATACCTGGTAGTTACCAGACAAGAGAACGCACACTCTATATGTGTAAAAGGAAAAGGAGAAAACAAAGAGTTCTCACAAGAAAAGCTTGAAAAATTGAATCGTGATTTATGGGCCTTCACAATGTCCATGTAATGTTGTTAGTATAAGATATATGAGATCCATATCTACAGAGCCTCTGGCAGATATATGATAGAAATTTATGAATATCAGAGGGATCAGCTTGAGGAAGGGGATTCTAGTCGTAGTTCGCGGTTAGATTGCATGATGTTTCATTGTGTCCAGTATAGAACATACAGATGGATATAAAGCCATGTTGATTCAGTTGATCATGTGCTAATTAAATCCGCAATAATCATTTTAAATGTCAGTTCGTTCAGCTTACTCGAAGGAAAGAAAGGTCACGAACCATGTTTATAAAATGCCCTGAAATATTAGCTGACCAACTAACTGAAGTGAATCCGATCACATCCCATTGCTAAACTCCCGTCGATCCTCTTGTAACACGACTGCGAGTGCTTCAATACCAGAAGATCCTCACTAATGCTGCGGAATGAATAAACTGAGCTCTGCTCTGAAAGGGTTAGTTATGAAATATATTTTCAAGACAAATGAAAATTCGATTTCAAATAGCGTGGAGCCAATAGACTTTTGGCTTTCTGACATCTCAAAGTGATAAGATATAAAATGATAAAATATTCCCACAAGTTTGACTCTACTTGTGTGTTGTGTTTAGCGACGAATAAATATATCAATTTTCATTCGAGTGCGCGAAGCAAACAAGTGCATTTCCACATCATGCATTGGAGTTCCATTCTTAATTCATTTTGGTAAGAAGTCATCGAAGATTTTTTTTCTTTTATATTTCTCAATTCAATTTCTCATTTCAATTTGAAACTACAGTTGAAACAAATAGATTATCTGTTATCAGTACAAAAAATTAGTTAGTATGTACGTAGAATTGAAACTTATTATGATTAAAAAACCGCAAATGGGAACCGCAATGGGATTCCGGCCCCACTATATGCGCAATAACTACAGGGTAGGCATCTGGAAGTGGAAGCATCTGGTAACCCTATAACTTTTGACAGAGCTGTCAGATCGACTAATGACATAGCGCGTTGGAAGCGTCATTCCAAGACAATTTATATCATGGAACAGTACACTCCAAAAGAACGTGCTGAAATTGTTCAGCTTTACATTCAAAAAAACTTGTCGATTGTGAAAACCAAACGGCGATTATGAGTGGCCACCGAGATCACCCGATTTGACGCCGCCAGACTTTTTTTTATGGGGCTACTTGGAGTCCAAGGTATACACCAACAAGCCAAGGACACTAGCTCAACTCAGAGCCAACATACGCCGCGAAATAAGAGCCATATCGGCCGATACACTGGCAAAAGTGATGGAAAATGCCGAAAAAAGGGCACATTTTGCGGCCAAAGCTAATGGTGGCCATTTACGCGATATCATTTTCAAAAACTAACTAGAAAATTTCTCCTTGGACCAAAATAAATGAATATCGAGATGAAAACAAAAAAAAACATTTTGTTTCCTCTTTTTTTTCAAAAACTAGAATGGCCTTCCACTTTAAATGGCCTACCCTGTACATACAACAACTACATACTAGAAATACATACATTTCTTTAAATTAAACCTAAAAATGTATTTAAAAATACCAAACAATGGACTTCGAGCTGTCTAGCTGTTTCCACTTGGTCATCTCCTTTACTGCGCCTCTTCAATATTCCTACTTGCTTAAGTGGAACTTTCAAGCTTATTCAGCATACATATGACTATATGTATATATAAAATGTACATTGCAAACTTTCAAACTCTCAACAATACATATGTGCGAGTGATAGTAGTCTTTTTACTTTAAAAGACCAATTAGTCCACGAACCGTTTAAGAGTAGTTTTTTTCAACCATTACTGTGGAACCGATTCTAATTTCGAAGGAATTGTCACTAGCACAAAGTTTTGTCTGCGTCGTAATATCCCAGGAAATTATTCAATCCGTGGTTAAAGTCTCACGGAGAAGTTTTCTTTTATGGGTTTTATTGGCTAATTTCGTATAACTCATTATTAACTCACCATTAAAATTTAAATGTTTTCCATACTAAAGTACTTAAGTTCAAAATGGTATAAATTCGTTACTTTTTAACGTTTGAAAAATAAACACCTTAATTTTACAGATTGGACCATTTTTTGGGAAGTTATGATGCATGCAAGGAGACTGAATGCAGTCGATTTATTACCACACAAAAGAATTTTAATATCAAAAAAATGTACTTTATTTTTATGTTTAAAGCGTTGCCAAGAAATGTGAATAAGCTGGTAAAAATTGTCCATGGATTCTAAATCGCATTTGAAACAAATAAACCATTCCTTTTAAATTTTTTCAAATCATTCCAATATCCAATATCATTCGATGCGAAAAAAATGGAATGTAAACAAATAACTTTTGTTATTATGGTATTGTGTCGAACAGTTCATGCAAGTGTTTTGTTTATTTATTTTAAAAATTCTGAGAAAGCAAATTGGCATGAATTTGTCCAAAGTGCCAAGTGTCCGAATCACTGAGGGTTTGCAGCATAAGTGAAATTCTATGCGGCATATCCTCTACTTCAGCGCACAAAGCGGACGAATCGAAGCGTGGATGTAGTGGCTGATGTTTGGTGTTCAGTATTCAGCGATATACATACATACATGCATACATACATACATGCCGATATGTGAAGTAACACGAAATGGTAATTTATTTTTAGAAGCAAACCGAAGTTGGCACGGCTGAGAGCGAAGAAGTACCACAAGACATAATAATGGATTGTAAAGTGGAGTCCGAAGTGTTGGCCACCCAGGCTGTGCCCAGTTTGCAGTGTGAGTCTCCAGTCGTGGTCATAAATCTCGATGACGAAGACGACGACGAAGACACAGTAATGCTTGCAGAGCCTTCGACTCAGCCGCCGTTGAAATTGGAACGCTCGCAAAACGATGTCATTGCCGCAAAGCATTCCGACAATGATTATCCCGAAAACAACAAAAGCAAAGAACCCGAAGCGAACAGAGTCACTAAAGAGCGCCAAGAAGAGAAAAAGCCTGATTTGAGTGTTGAACAAGAACTCTTCGAACAGGATTTGCCGACCGGACCGGACGATTGCGAGAAAAAATTACAAATGATTTTTGGCGAGTTGCAGGAAGATGCGGACGTCGATGAAGCGGCGCTCATTGCCAGTTCGGAAGGCAATGAATTACAGGATGAGGACTTGTTTTGCTTTTACAAGGAATGTAGCGTGGCAGATTATCAAATTGGGGATCTCATTGAATTGTCCGATAACGACGACGATGACAGCGATCGCAACATTTACAGTCCGTCGTTGTTTTCACAAACCAATAGCTGGGCAAATAAGCAAGACTACGCCTGCACTTGTCCCAAGTGCTTGGAGACATTCGGCGACAGTGCCGATTTTAAGGAGCATTTGAAAATTCACATGCAAGAAGGTAGTTATGTAATCTATTTCGATTCTATAATTTTTAATTTTGTTCTATCAAAGCCTCAGCCCGAAAGTATACCACGAAAGCTCACATTAAAATGTCGCTTGGCACGATTTTCGCAACTACACATCATTTCAGTTTTAAATTCTACATCGAAGAGGGGATCGATGTTCAAAATTAAACGCTTCTTAAAACTTAAATATTTCGGAAGGCGATCTTTGCCAAAATAAAAGAAGTTTCCCTGTACAATAGTCGCTTTAGGTAGCATCTAACAACGCTCTTCTGAATTGTAGATTTTTATAGAAATGTAAATGAAATTATGCTTTCAAATATGGTGGTGTGCTGGTGGTGGCTTTCGCGCATTGTGTGGAACAGGTACTCATACTTTTATATCTCCTGCCAGACTTGAAACTACGGAAAGAATTGCCGCCGCCACAGCAACAATTAGCATCGCCCATACAACAAATGGATGAAGAACAGCGGCGATGGCACCAACCAGCGACCGCAACACCAAAGCAACAGGAGCTGCAACAGCAACAACAACAAAATGTCGAATATAATGTAGCAAATGGCATTGTTGCCGCAGAAACACAGCCAAGTGCTCCCGAGAGCGACCAGCCAACGACGCTGACATGCAGTCACTGCCAACGATCGTTTTGTCACGCGTGGCAGCACGAGCGTCACATGCGCATCCACACAAAAGCGCCCCAGCAGCACGAGAAAACACGTAAACAGTCCGAACCAACGTCCGTTCCCTACAAAACTCGTCCGTTCCAGTGCAAAAAGTGCGGCAAGCGCACCAGCACCGAAGACGCAATGCAGCTGCACATACAGCGCTTTCACAGCGGCAGCACCAACGCCGACACCGCCAAGTGCCACGTGTGCGGAAAGGTGCTGCTGAAGCACAGCCTGCAGCAGCACCTGCTGCTCCACTCGAATGAGTGCTGCTACAAGTGCCAGCTGTGCAGCTACGCCTCGAAGCAGAAGCAGTCGCTGAAGCTGCACCTCAAGAAGCAGCACGCAGAGGCCGTGGCAAACCGACAGCGTCAGAATCGCCGTACAGGCGAAAACGCAGCCGGAACACCGCCTTCACCGGCAGCAGTAGCGCCGGAACCAGCAGCAGTGCCAGTGGCTCCAAACACACCATCAGCGCAGCCGCAGCTGACAGCAGTCGAGCAGCGGGAGCTGTATAAGCTCTTTTTGAGCATTCCGACGTAAGTGTTGGCGCCGAGGCTTGATCGACTTGAGCGCTAAAAATTAAAAAGCATTTTGCATTTTTGAATTGGTTAACAGTAATCTTATCTACACGCACTTACAGGCGAATGCAAGAAAACGCTTTCAATCTCAGGTCATCGAATGCAATATCCGACGCAGCCAACTTTGGTCCACCACGCTTTTCTCCGCTGCCGCCGCATCTGTTCGGTACAGTTGTACCTGGTTATGCCGCCTACCCACCGCAGTCACAATTTCCTTTCTACAGAGGGCCCACGTTCCAGCCAACGAATGCATTTGGCAACTTCACAACTTACTGAATTTAGTTATCATTTAAGTTTAGTTATTATTATTTAATAGTTTCGCTGTAAATACGTATTATAGGATATACTCGAATAAGTCTTTTTATATGAACCAACATTTCGATTTCTCGTTGTCGTGTTGTCTATTTGCCCAACAGATCTGAGCTTTATTAAGGATAATATTAATATTACTTACATTGATCGAGATCGTTACCAATTGGAAATTATTTTGGCTAGAATATTTCATCTAATTGCCAAGTTATCGAACACACTGCAAAGTTCTCAGCAATTGAAACACAAATGCTTCATGAGTGGCTAATTTATGGACCATATGGAAAATTTCGATACTTGCAGCCGTTGCCTCGTTCCCTTGCATCGTTAATACTCGAGTCGCTACTATTTAGACGTTGTGATATATATTCGTATTATATTATTGTAAAAATGCTACACTTTTGCAATTCATATAAATTATTATCACGTGTAATAATAATGTCACAATAAATATGGAATTTCTGATAATAATTTGAAGACTGAGATTTTTCGAAAGGAGCACATTAGGAGCAAGACATAAATAATAAAACTAGATATTAAAAGACGAAAATAAACAATTTCTTATCGCCGACAAATGTGACCTCGAGCTTCCACGAAACAATTTAACCGAGGCATATGTCGCTCCTTTCTCAATCGTTTCAGCTCAGCGGGCCACATTTGCCACTGATGCGACACAATGCCACCGGGGCATACGCTTGCGCACTTAACAGGCCGCAGAAAGTGAAACAGCATTGTTGCAACTGCACTGCGGGGCACCAGATCGCAAGGACACTTCAACTACTTTTTGTCCAAAGACAACGCAAAAATACTTACATATGTACGTACAAGCATTCGCTGCCATATGAGGCTTGTGGGTGGCCGACACATGGGAACCACAATTCGCACAGCTCAGAAAGGATGGGTTGAAAGATACAACCGAGACGCCGATCGCTAGTCGCTTCCGACGAGACTCTGGCGCGTGTTTTCAAATGTTTGTCCGCTTACAGAAGGCCGTGGCCATTCAATTGACCAGCGACTATATCTTAATGGATGCACAGCCCAACTCTTAGCGTCACATTGTGAAAAGTTCGTCAAGTGAGAATGGCAATGCGATGTACAATTTTTAGCACTGCCACAATTTCCACTTTATTGATTCATTGCATAATAAGTTCGCGCACAATATGTAACACTATAAGTGCAATAAATTAATTCATTTACTTCAATACTATATATACAAACATAGTGGAAGCTTATGTCTATAGCATGTCTTATAGTACATGGGTGAAGTTCTCTGTGGCGGCCACTGTGCTAGAAGCAATTGCAAATGAAATCACCGCCGCAATTGCCGGAAGCGTGACCTCTGCTCTTGCAGTACAGCATACAATTCAAATGATTTCCGATCTCGTCGCAATGTATGAAGATCGGTTTCAATTTGCCCTGAACGCTGGAATTGTCTTCGAAATTGGGTCGAGCACCTGCAACAAATCAAGTAATGGTCACACCATTGTCAAGCCCGTGTTTGCCACTCACCGAGCAGGGATGCGCCGCTGGACGTTTTCGTTGCGATCACCAATAAAGCGAGCAGCAACGCCATTAGCCAAATCTTCCGTATGCATGCGAGCATTTTCCACAACAGCGACTATGCAATAAAAGCGTTGGACAACTCCGAGTTGAACGAGCGCGGCGCAGCGTCCGATCGCTTTAAATTTCCGCAGGGTACTGAGCAGTGGCGGCGGCGTCGGTGGCGCCGGTGGCCGCATCCAATTTCGATTTGGACAGCAAAATTCCAAATTCGCTTATTTAAATGCACTCAGCATCGTCTTTCAATTAGTTGTCGCAGTTGTATTGTTTCGTATTGCGGTACGCTACACGCGACAGCCATGGCAAGCTGGCCGACACACACAATCACTGCCGCTGACGACTCTTACAAAAATCGCACTAATGTGAGCAAGAGTGTAGGGTGCACGGAATTAGTTCACAAATCGACTCGAAATAGAAGGGTCGCAATCTGGTGGAGAGAACAGGAGAACATTTCCAAATCGACAATGCTGTACATAATCAGCTCAATTCAGCAAATTGAATTGTATAATCCGATGAGTGTATTGATTGCACGGGATTTATTGTTGTTCTTTAAGACTGTTTGTTGCTGGCATATGTTCGCAAAGGTGTATTTTGAAGAAGCAGTCCAATCCAAGAGTAAGACATCTGTAATCGAACGATTTTACTACACGTCCTCTCTCGCTTCCCCCGCTCTGTGTGTGTGGATAAGGTGGCCGACAAGCAAAACCACTCATTAAAAAGTAAGGGCCATAACAATTTTGCTGTACGTTCAGTTATTTTGATACGAACTCGAAACATTTCAGCAACACCGCACGTGAAATATTATTTTTTAAATCGACATATTTTAATCATTGTTTATAAGAAACTCTGGGAACTCAAAATGTGCGAACAACGTATGCCAGCAAATCAGTTTACTAATCGGATCTTTTGTAAACAGAAATGGTGGACCAACACGTTACGTTGGACATAAAATCATCTAAATTCCGAACTTATATTTGAAAATTCTCTATTGGGGTTTTAGAAGATAACATCAATAAAACATTTTTTTACAATTTTTACTTCGGGTATGTATGTATTTAATTAATTAAAATTCATATACTTTATCCACAGTGTTATATATTTGCATAGACCTAATCAAACAAAAGTTGTAGTCGCATAATGACAGTTTTAATGGTAATTATAATTATTCAGAATAATTCCTATGCAGGTGCGAGCGCAGCAGTTGTTTTAACACCACGTATACAAATAGGCTCAGACTATATTGAAACAGCAACTGCCGCACCGCGCTGCAGGATGCAGCAGATGCCACATAAATATCGGTACCCGGTATGCATAGACTTGTTACGTTATTTATATTTATTGTATTGTGTGACACTATTAGAATTTAGTATTTCAATTTAACATCAGCCTAAAGCGAACTCGATTCTTCAACAAACATAACAGCTTAAATGAAAATGAAATAAAAGCAAAGAGCTCAAATGAAAATGCAGTAAAAAACAAAAACGAAAAAACAAAAAATGGGAGTGCAATAGAGCGCCTTGCTCATTTTCAATGCTAATGCGCGAGCGAACGTGCGCTTCAAATGCCAAAGGAATACTCATAACCGAAGAGCACATACACATCCACAATGCATACATTTATAACGACACTAATAAGTTATAATAAAAACAAACAAACAAATCAGAAAAGGCAAATGAAATGCAATGGGGAAAATGTGACCAAGTGTGCTGCAACTATACTACTCGGCACTCGTCACTTACGCGGCAACTTAGTTTGGACCAATAACCTACTGGAGCACATGCTTGCCATACGATTCAGTAGCACTTGCATCTCCTTTCAAATCCCTTAACTTAATTACATTCTACGTTTATCGCTTTGCACGTACACACGCACTACGCACGCTGCCACCACATACTGTGCACTTATATAGTAAACACTTTCGTTTGCCATGATCGAACGTCTATTCTTGTTTTAGAAAAGCCCTTAGCCCAAATTGTGGGCTGCAATGCAGGCGCGTTAGTGTTCGCATGCGCGTTTACGTTTGCAAATACGATACACATACATATGTCGTTAATCACATGATCAAGCACACAATCACATGTACACCATTTATTGGCTGCCACTTGTTGTCTTAGATGTTCTTCAGTTTAGTTCTGCTCTCGCTAAATTCAATGTGTGATTGCATCTAAATAGCTTTCGCTGTTTTAATAACTAAACAATTATTTAGTGAATTTATTAACATCATCATTATCGTTACGATCGTTACCGTTATGCATGTATATTCGTATAATGCTATTGCTAAGTAAAGAGCTTTCGTAAAAGTAATTAGTTAAAGTTGTTTTTGCATTTCTTCTTTGTTGATTTTGTTTTCATTCATTAAATTAACTAATCCGTTTAAAGCATAAATTTAATTTCCACTTATAAAATACTATTTAACCTGAGTCCGTATGTGTTGCAAAAATTCATAATACGATAAACTAGATTCACTTCGATCGTCGACTAACTTCTCCATAAATTGCGGTTTCGCCGTACTTGTATCTCTGCAAAGTACAAATGGCATAATGAAAGTCGTAAGCAAGTTTAAATCACGATGTTCTTAATGAAATTATTAGATATTATTGTAGGCTTATACCCAAAATTAAATGTTGACTATTTTCATAACTAAAGGAGCCTATAGTTTCTGCCAGGTTCGGGGTCTATTGCGCTCGTATATGCAAAAATGCGAAAGCTGTTTTCCAGCTCGGCTCTTTTACACGATCACTTACCTAATAATCTGAACAGTTGGCGGATGTGGCTTGTCGTCGCTTGATTTCAGTATAAAACGTTTTAGTGAATCATTTTCCGGACTATTTACATTTGGCAGACCATACAAATAGTCTGGTAATTCTGCAGTTGATTTCACACCTATAAAAAACGCATTTTATTTTAGAAACACTCTCTCAAAGACTGCGAATTCATGTGTTTACATACCAAGCACACTTTCCAAAATATTGGCAGGCACATTCAGACCCACATAGATCATTATGAGCGGGCCGCAATCCAGCAGGAAAATAGATCGTGAATCCAAGCTGAAGGATTCCAAAAATTAAACGAAAAACTTCAATCACAATATTTCTAATGCATGCATACAATTCCGCTGAGAGTTGTAGACGTGGCACAGTCGGAACGTCGTCATCATCCTCATCTTCGGCCCCGTTGGCATTTACATTTTGCGTATTGTAGAACAAGCCGTCAATGAGATAAAACTCAGGGTAGATAAACTTCATAAGTAGATCCAGCGGCAATGTTTTCATTAGGTCCATAGCGTGTACACGATCATCGAGGCGTGTACTCGTGCCAATGCGAAAGGCGGGCTGGAATGGAGGGAAATGAATCATTACTATTTATATTTCTACTGCGTTGAAGTTGTCTCCGCGTTTACTCACGTGCTTCAGCAGCGCTAATATGTACAGCGGCAATAAAGCTAAACTTCGCGGCGCAATCAGTTGACCCGACTGCCCTGATGGTAGATTTTGTGCAATCTTAAATGCGTTAAAAATATCCACAGTCGCATTGATGAATGCTTCGCGCGCATCAGTCACATTCGACGTCAAGGACCGATCTACAGCCATCTTCGACAGTAGTCCTATTATGGCCTCCGTGTCGGCGGCATGCATAACTTCCGGCAGCGACGAAGTCACCGGAAGGCAGAGCGTGTGTACTCGTATGCGGCGTTCTCCTTCGCTATTCGTGTACAGGAGCGCCGCTTGAAAGCATACCGTTTTCGCTTCGGTTAGCGACTCCTCATACGAAATCTACAATAAATATGCAATTACAATGGTGAGCCGACTAACGTCTACAAAGAATGTAGTTGCGCACATACCTGCATACCATACCCCGCGTCAGGATTCACATTGGGTAACGAAAGCAAATCGGTCGAACGTACAAAGAAATTGCCGTGGAATGTGTGCACTTGCAGGCCGCGAGTGCAGCGTATACGCATTACCGCCTCAAAGCCAATTTTTCGAGTCAGATAGCGCTTAAAACACTGCCTAAAGGATTCCACAAGCTGTGGTTTCGTCTTCTGATACAACGGGAAGTGATGTATGCATCCGCCACTGTGTCTGCTCATACCAGCTGCAAATCCACAATAAACACAATAAATTGGTTTTCTTGCACCTAACCGATCACTTACATATTGTTGCCAAATCACTGTACTGCTGGTTCAGGATAAATAAGTCGACAGCTATTTGATAACCGGAACAGTCCAAGGCATAGCGCTTGTAGAAATCAGTTGCCGGATTCAAATGCGCCACATCTTTGGCCGAACGATTGTTGGGATCTTCACGTGGTTCCAATGAACCGGGTCCCTTGTTGGGAAGGCACGTTTGGAAAACGGTGACGCGACCGCCAGATGCATGCTAAAATGACGCACAATTACACCCATTAATGATTTGAAATGCAAACAAATGAACGTTAAAATTACCATCAACTTGTATGCAACTTGCAAAGCAGCGCCCATAGCCGAGCCGGGATCATGTGTGTCGGCATAGCGATGAGGCAGTTGTGCAAGCAAGTCCTTTACTAACTCCTTGCACTCCTTCAAATTGACCAGTAGGTTGTCGGGTCGTGGTAAAAACGGATCTATAAAGTTTCAATTTCATTCTTAGTACATGCAATCAACCGTATTGTTGTAAAAGCATTGCTATCTACCATCGATATCCAGCAGCGTCATCTCATGCGGCTGATTGTAACCTTCCGCCATGCTATAAAAGTGCACATAGCTGTTATAGGCAATGAAACCGACTTGAGTGCGCGCATCACCCGGCATATCGTCTAAATGTTTATTTAACACGGCGCACGCATTCTCCAGGTAGCCGCTTTGCTGAGCAATAATCGACACATCGAAAAGGAACAAATAGATGGCGGGCTGGGGTGGACGCAGCTGAAGCAAAAACAAAAATTTATTATTATTTTTAGGTTTATTAACTAAGAATATAACTAGCAAAACTTTGAACTATAAATAAAAAAACCAATAAAATATTATAATTTTAATAAATACAATAAAAAAAATACGGAAAGAGGTTTCGTAAATTCAAATAAGTCAATTAATACTTAGCTTATAAAAATTAATATTACTAAAGTAAATATTACTAATGTAGTTAGTGCGATAAAAATATGGTTTCATAAATAATGGATTTTCTTTCCTCTTGCACAAAAAATGTGGAGATGGTTTTATTCAACTTACCATATATTCCGACGGGGCTACAAATTCAATTGTGCTCGAACGCACTTCCGGTCGCCGAGTTACATCGCCATAGGTTTTCGTTGCAGGATCATATTGAAAGTCATCAGGCACTGTATTTGAAGACAACGTGGAGGCTAATCATTTGAAAATATTCAATTCTATCAAGTGACTCACGCTCATTAACGCGATAGCAAAGATTGCACTTCCACATTTTACTGTCCACAAAATACACGAAAGGATTTATGTATGTACGACAAAGACGGCAGCGCACTATGTTAGGGCATTGAATTACTGGTAAACTCTGCAAATAAAACAGTTAAAAGAACATTTGTAGTCAAAGTAGTATTAAATTTGTAATTGCAAGTTGTTTCTTGCTACGTCAAGGCTTTTCCAATTTCAGTTGAAAAGTTTAACCGAAAACTCATGTAAGTCAGTGGATTTCACAAATACTTAAATAATTAAATTTTAAATCCCCTCACATTTATATCACGGAATGGATGAACCAAAATGCCCAACGGCAAACGAGATTTCTGCAGCAGTGAATTGTTCTCCGGTATTTTGGCTATTGTGCAACGCATTATGCTGAAAAAATGTTAAGCACGTATTAAATATTCTGCAATCTTTAATACTAACGACACCGGCATACTTGGGATGGCAGTTGATGGACTCCTGAAATTGATTGTGCAACACAATTCGCGGCGATGGCAATGTGGCGGGTGAGAGGATATGGCGATTCTGCATCAAGTCAATGGTATCTTGTCCCCACAGTTTGTTAAAACCCTGTTGTGTGATGCTCAGCTGCTGATTGTATCCACCGGGATAGGATTGCTGTTGATATTGTTGCTGTTGCTGCTGCATGTACGGTTGCGACTGGTACTGCAATGGTCCGCTACTAGGCTGGCCATTGAACATGCCTGGTTGCGTCGGCGGCATGGCCTGCTGATGATACGCTGGCGAATATGGCTGCTGCGTTTGTGCGCCCGTCGGTGGGGGCATTGGTGGCAGTTGCGCACTAGTGGGATACATGGGCTTGCGCGTGCTTGTCGGTGGCACTGTTTGCTGCTGCGGATTGTTATTCAATTGATTTTGTTGCATGGCGACTGCTGCTGTTGGTGGGGGCTGCAACGGCAAGCCACCGCTGGCTGCCGATGTTGGTGGAAAGTTGGCATTTTGCTGCTGTAACTGCCTCTGTTGTCCTGGCGGAGCGCAGATTAGTGATGGTGCTGCTGACGTACCGTAGACCTTAGCTGCATTGGCGCCAAATGCTGTAATAGTGTTCTGTGCGATCATTGGACTGTACGCCGAACTGCTGGCTGGCGGCTGCTGCTGCAACGGTTTGTTAGCGTACGGCGCAGACATGGGCATTGGAGCAGCAGCTGAAGTGGTCGTAGGTGCTGTCATTGGCGATGAGATATTCAAAGGTGATGTTTTGAAATTGCCCTGAAATATATACAACAGTGAATGAGAGAACTCTCTAATGCAAATATTTGACGCTTGACAGTTGTGAAATCAACAAATACCTGGAAATTTGTAGGATAATGTTGTGGCTGCTGCAGAGATGGTGTCTGTCGTGACTGCTGTTGCGAAGACGCAACTGCAGCAGTTGCGCTAGTGGGAGGCATTTGCGATTGCTGCAACGACGCTGTGCCATTCGTGCGGCTAATACTCAAGTTTTGCATGCTGCCCGACAGGGCGCCCAGAGATGTGCCCGAAGATGGCTGCAGTGGCGTTGTAAACTTAGCAGGCGGCAACGGCATTGCTCCACTACCAGCTGTGCTCATGGGCGGCTTTACTTGCAGCTGCTGCGGCATTGTCGTAAGCAGTTGTTGCTGATGCGACTGTTGTTGTGTTGGCGGTGGCGGGTGAGCACCCATAGCTGGGAAGTGTTGTTGTTGCTGCTGCGACAGGGATGGCGATGCGTTGCGCGACGAGTGCGCGCTCATATCGCCGCCACCGTTCGTCAAGGGCGCGCCGGAAGGACCGTTCATGCTAGGAGGCGGCCGCAGATGCGGCGGAATATTGCTGATCAGCGGAGCCTGCGTTGTGGTGGGCGGCCGCGCTGCCGCTGTTGTGGGGGGCATAAACTTGCTCATGTTGCTACTCAGAGTCAACGACGGTGGCGCCGGCGGCGATGACACACCCGCCAGTTGTTGCTGTTTCTGCTGCAGTTGTTGCTGATGTTGATGTTGGTGCTGCGCATATTGCTGTTGTTGTTGCTGCGCAGCAGCTGGCGCTGACGGCATTCCATTCACCAAACTCATTTGGCCCATTGGCGGCGGACCGTAATTGGGATTTGCATAGGCGGACATTATTTTTCCTTTATTTAATTCATAGAATAAAAATTCTGAAAAGATAAATTTCAATCTTTTAATGATTGTGGCAAAATGCGTTTAATCCAAACAGCTTTTTAGCCAACTTGCAAGAGTGTGGCATGGCTAATGCTTCAAGCATTACTCACACAAAGCATACTACCAGTTTTCGCCGCATACACATCTATTGATAAGAACTCAAAATCTTATCAGCTTGGACGCAAAACTAAAGTGTTTCGTAATCGTATATCGCAGGTTTTGTTGAGGTTCGTGTTGTTGGTTAAGTGACATTGATGCATGCGAATTGTCACCAAGAGCATCAGTCAGATATAAAATAATCGCTGTTGGCCATTAGAAAACGGAAACGGAACTTAACGTAAAAGGCAACGCAGTTTTAAACACAATTACAGCAAGTTGTTCAATTCAAGTTAAACTAAATGCTTCTGGACATTTCAATCAAAGCCGCTACGACTGGTCGACGACTTTACTTTGCCAAGAACAAGCACTCAAGGAGCCGCTAGAAGTATTTGTATTGCAAAATCTTCAGTGAAAACAAACATACAATACATTCAGATGTGATGTGCGCTATCTAATCTATTCGATGTGGTAATACATGTGGCTCATTTTGAAGCAACTTGTCAACTATTATTATTTATTACAACAATATAAAATATTAAACTAATTTGTTTACCTAATTTGTTAAACAAAACCAAATTATTGAATTCACATTCAATAAAATAGTTAAATTTTAGACCTGTGTGAACTCATACTGCATCAAGTTTTGAAGACGAGGGAACACATCAGAATGGCACATTTGGCCTGAATGGAACTTATGGCTTCCCACCCATAATCATTACATTACATTATGGCTTCCAACTCCGAAATTGATTTCAAAATTGCCGTGCTTCAAGTGGGCGGGACCAGTGTGTTGCCTCATCAACAACAGCACAAAAGCGCTCAAGTAAATTCGCAATGCAAATTTGCAAACAAGCAAACATTTTTTAAATTAGCGACAATTTCAGAATGCGCACTTGAGACCGTCACTCATTAGTCGTTGCATTATCTGACGA
Source organism: Melieria omissa (assembly GCA_963971225.1). NCBI lineage: Eukaryota > Metazoa > Arthropoda > Insecta > Diptera > Ulidiidae > Melieria > Melieria omissa. The sequence goes on along the minus strand of OZ020269.1, from coordinate 3,963,597 downwards.
GCGTGAGCGTATGCAACACCAGTCCGCTAGCCAACACACTCTGACGGCATTGCTTTGTTTCTTGCGCTGTTCTTCAACGAGAAAACAGAAAGTGGAAAGCAGAAATATTAATGCCACGAAACGCAGTGATACGTGCAAAGCGTAGAATGGAAAACTGTAGATAAAGCGATGCTGACGGATGGGCAAGAAACAGCATTGGCTTGAAAAAAAATTGCAATAGTGAAGTGAGCTCTGCTCGGACAGTTCGTCAGCGGTATACATGAGCTGACCGGTGGGCAAAGTGCAGGGTGGGCGGAGGCGCCAACCCAGCAACGATTCGCCTCGGTTTTGGGGTCAGCGCCGTTCGCCACTTGCACTTCCACCAGTGCTGCGATCGCGGTGTAGGGGCCGGGGTGGGCGCATGCGGCCGTGTTTCGCACACACACACACACACACACTCAACTCTGACCAACATGCATGCAAACGCGTTTGCACGTGACTTATTTCGTTGCTGCATTCGAATTGTCCTACTCGTCGTAATTATGTGTGTAGTTATAAGTATGTCAGGGGGGAAGGAATGAGTCGACTCCTGTGTGTGCATTGTTTTGTTTGCTTTTGTTTCTCATCAGTTGCTAATATAATCGGTTGAATATAGCAGGCAAATTCTGTCTTCAACGCAAAGTTTGGCTTAATTCCTTGGCATAATTAATTCTTTGCGAAGTATTCAAATAACTAAACTGCAGGCGATTTCTGTTGCTTTTACTAGATAGCGTTATTTGCAATCGCTGCTGTGATTTACTATGCAAACTGATACGCGAATTGTAGGTCTGCCCTGACCACTACGCGAGAACATAGTAAAATTGCTTATGTCTACGGGGGGAATCGATAAAAATCGATTGGTCACAATGCGACTGAATGTGACACCGGATGGTGGAAAAACATGAATGCTGATGTTGCACATGAGGAACGTAGCATGCGTTGTGAACACGGCGACACAATTGCCACAGATTGAAAAGGCCGAATCTTCCGAACCATCTATGGCGTGGAAGTCACTTTGTGGACGAATTCATTAGACACTCCTGCCCAATTTCGAATGAGAGCACGGCGGCTTCTGCTTCTAGTTGGTAGCCCTGTGCAGACACAATTATGGTATCAAAGGTCGCGATTAGATTAGAGTGCCTTCACCCAAACCTCGTCTTTTTCCGATGCAAATGCGTAGCTGAACGAAGATGTTTAAATTCGTCAATTATAATAACAAAAGCGCCATGCATTGTTATTGACCCCGATGAGGGTCACCACGAGGCTATGCCAGCAGTGTTGACTAATTAAAATTAATGCGAATAAACGAACACCGTGCCGTGCCAATGCGATTATTATGCCAGCTCATAGCAGCCGCATCTTGATTGCGACGCAGAAAACGTTTGGGGCGCAATGCGAAATCTAGCTGCATGGGCCGAAAGAGTCATCAAGTCCCGGCGGCCCCCTTCTTGCTCCATATTGAGATGCGCTCATCGGAAGCTGATCTTGGGTGAAAAGAGTGATTAAGGTTCGTGTGAGTGTATGCTGAGCCTTCTCCCAGAGGCTAACCAATTAAATGGGGTGCCAGCAGCCGGCGTATGACGACAATGTCAGCCAAGTGACGTTTGTACTTTGCTCGCCATTTGTTTGCCTGCTCAGAAACGCTCTCGTAATTTCGGCTGCTGCTGCTGGCTGCCGTAGTCAACTGTCAAATGACGTAGTGCGCTGTTTGACACTTGCTTTCACTCATTGTGCAAGGGGTGCACAAGGGCGCTGAGCGTGCAAAGGCCAGCGGAAAAGCCGAAGTAGAAAATTGCAAAACCACCAGCAACAACCAGTCAGACGGACAGCCAAAGCAGGCGTTAACTGCTAGGGCTGCTCAACGAGATGAACGGTGTCGTAAAAGAAAGCACAACAAATAATGCACAATTACCTTTTGAAAATCAACGAAAGAAAGCGCTCAGTGCGATATGCGAGCGCGTGCGAAGCTTCTATTTGCGGAGGTAGTGGTGGGGCACGGACTTGGCCTCTACGCACGTTGCTTTACGGGTTTTCTTGCTTTGCTGCTCGAAGGAGCGCAGGGCGTGGTGAATGCACACTAGCGACTTTTTGATTTCTTGTCCAAGTATGCAGCACTCACTTTGAATTTTCACGCAATTAAATCGCCAGTTTTCACTTTCTTCGGAACGTTGCACGCGAATTTATTGCAATTGCAACAATTCGATATTTTGAACGTCTACAAATCTGAAGCGAAAATCGGAAAATGGAATTCAGATCTTTATTCGCTTGCTTTTTCTCACTTTTTCTTTTCACTCCCTTTTACACACTGACTGGACAACATGCAAATTTCAATTCCGCAGACAGCCAATCTCTCCGACCTTACGTTTTTCTCACTTTTTGCTAGGCAAAATATTATCACAATTTTTTCTCCGCGCGCACACACACCCTTCGACTGGTCTTGAATTTTCTGCAGATTTCGCAGTGCGCACATACACAAATTAAATTAATTTGCAATTAATTTAACAGCACAATAGCCCGACAACCGTGGAGAAATTATTTTTCATTCAACTGCAGACTGGCAAAAATGAAAGAGAATGAAAGAAATATAAAATGTAGGCGAAATCGAGCAAACTTGACGTGGCTGCGACGAGCGCCATCTGGCGCGTATAAACATTGACAGCTGTACAGCACCATCTAGCGGTGGGAGCCAGTGTCGGGCAATTGAAGCTGCCAGATAGTGACGGTATTTTACGTGAAATTGGTTCAGAAAAAACTCCAAATAACCTACGTGGGCAGTCCGATAAGTACTTAGCCCCCGCGGATTTTAGAAAAATGGAAAAAGAGCAATATCGGGCGGTGATTCGCCAAATTGGTCGCATTAGGCTACGAGCAGCTGCCCCATCCGACGTATTCTCCAGATTTGGCCCCGTGTGACTTCTTTTTGTTTCCAAACTTGAAAAAGTCACTCGCCGGGCAGAAATTTGAGTCGAATGAGGAGGTTACCGCCGTCACGGAGGCCTCCAGAAAACGTATTTTTCAGACGGGTTAAAGAAGTTGGAGCATCGCTGGGTCAAGTGTATCGAGTTGAAAGGAGACTACGTTAAGAAATAAATCGCCACTTTTCCAAAATTTTCGTTGTTCTTTTGTACTTAGTACAAGTACTTATCGGACCACCCACGTATTTTGGTTCAAAGGGGCGCGAAGTCCAACTAGGACCAGTATGTAAATGTTGACGCCGTTATTTTAATTCATTCAGTGCATGTTGTTGCACGAAATCTGTCAGTGTAAAAATTTGATTAATGATTTTTTGTGGCGAATATTTTATGACATTTCTCCCTGGTTGTTGGGTGTTTTAAACAGGAATTGGTCTCATAGTCAGGCAGGTGCCAGATTTCGATCGAAATCGAATTGGAATCGAAATTTCACATCGAGTGGATTTGTTTTTCAACTACTGCATTCCAATCGTTTTCATAGCTTCGAACACGGTTCACAATAAACTTTCGCAATCAGTTGAATTTTTGATTTTTGAATTTGAAACAAACAATTCTTGTGAGGTTTTTAAAAGTGAGTGCAGTGTATATTACCACGGTTTTAACCATTCAACAAAAGAGAAATGCTTACAAAAAAATTAAGCGGCGTGCATTAAGGGACCAATCCAATCCCATGGAACTTACAGAGGCAGTGTGTTTTGAAATATTATTTGGCTGGGATTTTGTGATTACAGTTTGTAACTGCATTTAAGATTCATATCATACTACCTCGTGAACAAAGATGCGTTCAATACGTTGTTAAGAATTATTTCACCGCACCTACCATCATCTTCAATTCTTGCCCAGCTTCAACTAGCAGCCACTCTACAGTTCTTAGCAGAAGGAAGTTTCCAAAAATCAGTTGGAAAGGATAGCTTTGAGTCGTAGCACAATTTCTAAAGCTTTGACAAGAAACCTTACCATTTGGAAAGAAAGATTTGTGTTACCTGGATTAAATTCAATAGTGATCCTCTTTTACGAACCCCTTTGCCAAGTCCGTGTGAATTGCATAAAAGCAATTAGCACGGCTTCCTGCGCAGCGTTCTTATGTTTTCCCCTGATGTAAAAGTAAAAATTATTGTAAATAATTTCATTTTTGCGAAAGATTGCAATATTCTTACATTTGTTTGCGTCTGTTTGGCGATTTACTGTTTTTGCGATCGTTATCACAAATTTTGCAAAAAGCACAAATTATCGATATGTATGCAGCTGAAACCTCATAAGATGCCTTCAAAATAGAACTCGTTGGGTAGAGACGAAGCGCAAAATGATTACCGTCTCGACAATTCTCTTGAAATGTAGCACGGACTGTTAGTTTATTGACGTCATTCCTTCACAAAATTAATTCTATTCAAGCAACAGTTTTGCCTTATAAATCAATGAAAGCCGCTTTCTAGTATAATCTCGTTTTATTAATTTTACAATTTGCCTTAAATTGTAGGCGGTTTCTCAACGCATTTTCGGCGCAGCTCAACAATTTTAGTGGTTTTTATTCATAATTAATTTTTTTTTGCTGTGATATTTCCCTCAGGTCTCCATAAAATGCTGCCTTTACTATAGCTTTTTTTTCAAATTATATTTGAATTGCATAAATACATACGTGATTTCGCATTACTGTGCACGTTCTTCCTTTTTACTTTACTTTTACTTTTTTAGTTTTTGTGTGTGTATAATTTTTAATAATGTATAAATGCTATTAACTTCACTTAATATATATACTATATATATAGAAATCTTAATAAATCTGTGTGAATATATTTATATTAAAATTGTTCAAATAAATAATGCAATAAGCTACATTTGATTTTAAAAGTTTTCTCTGTTGCTGATTGTTTCCAAATGTTGCTGCCGCTGCTGCTGCGCTACATATTCAGTGTTCCAAGCATTTTGCGTTGATCTACAAAACTTCTCTACAACTTTGCTAATTTGGAATTGTTAGTGTGCATTCTCAAGTCTTAAATACAATGAATAAAATTGAAAAAAATTCCGTTTTCTTTACGTTGCTTATATAGTTTTATTAATATTTTGAATGTCATCAAGGTGAGGTTATCTAGTTTTATGCGATCGGTGCCTTAATTTGTGCTTAAATTAATTACTCGAATAATGAGCAGCACTTGCGCGCTGGCCTCATCGTCTACCAGCAATAAATAATACTTTTCAGAGCTTCGAAATGCGTGTGTACGTGTGCATTGGAAGATTCATCTAAACAACGTCATTTAACTTATTGCCACTGTGTAGTGCATGTATGTATTTACGTATGTATTTGAGATTAAGTAAACGCTGACTCAAACTAAATGCGCTAAAAACATAGCAAACTGGAAGGCGGTGATTGTGAAAAACTTCACTCGACATGGGCACTTGCCACTTTCTGTGGCATAGCTTACGCAGTTCACCCCCGTGGAAATTTCCATGTTTCCAGGTTTTATTGCAGTTAGATTGAAAATTCATGCGATACCGTGATGAGCGGCGGAAGCATTTTTAAACCGGGGCCTTAAAGCAGCATCACAGTCCGCTAAAATGCCGGCAACCTACGCGGGTGTCAGATAGTGAAATCGTTCATCCTTATTTTTTCCAGAACATACATAATTAAAATACTAAAGTATTTGTGCTTCCTTTCACTCTCCACTTGTTCATTGTTAAATTGTATACGTTTAATGCTTAAAATACTTCAAGTCTGACTTTAACTCGTTGTTCTAGCGTTTATGTAATCTACTGTTCATTTGCTTTTACGTCTTTAACTCTACTAAAAAGTAAACAACTCTATATGCAGCTGTACTATTGTAAACTGGTAAAAATAATCTTGACGAAATCAGTATTATAGGCGTCGCAATTGCTGGGTATATATGTGTTAAAAATACAATTTAATGTTTTAAACATTATTAAATCGTACGTCGTTTTGTCGGTTCTTTGCATGCGGCGTTCTAGCAAATGACTTTTCTTACTCCCGAAGCTACAATGCGGTGGACAAAATTCTAAATTATCAAAATTATGATACGCTCGGTTCAACAATTTCAACAATTTTAAATTTCTTTCAACACTTTTTCCCTAAACAACACTTGCACTTATCCACACTGCGCACTCTTCTTAGTCAGATAACTTTAAAGCGTGCAGTACTCGGTCAGTATCGGTATCGACTTGAGCAACTCGCTGATGTTGTGCTCCTCCAAATGCGCCACCAAATGTTCCGACGTACGCAGCAAGTTCGTGAAGTTCTGTAAATTTTCCACAATCTCCTTCGTCATCGTGTCGGAGGATTTCCGTATCAGCTCTGCCAGCTTCTTGCCAACCTCGTACTTAATGAAAGCATCCTGCAAATTCACCGCATCCTCTTGCATGGCGTACGTGTTGGTCAAGTAGACCACAGACAGGATACATAAGGCAATCAACGCTTCGTTCTGCATTACTAGATGCTGAGATGTCAACATGCTCACCATCGCCTCGATGGTGCCCTCGTTGGCGATGAAATCTTTCAGGCTGCTGCGATCAAAGTTCTCCGATGGCAGCTTGTCGGCGAATTGGTCCACGGGCGCGTCGCCCTTGCGCGGCAAGGCATATGCAATTTTTCCCAAGTACGCATGCTTTATGAGCCATGCCATCAAGCGTAACGATTCGCCAGTAACACCGGCATAATCCGACGATTTACTCCAGTGCACCAGTTGATCGATGAGTGTCTTGTTGCGCAGCAGTTCCAAAGCCAGTTTTTCTAATAGTGAGCAAGAATGTGCAAAAAAAAAATACTTTGTTAATTGAGGAAAACGTAGTTTGTACAGCCACATACCTTGACCGTCCACTGTCATGCGCAGCGTGCCCAGCAACTTGAACACCACCGGTGGCTGGTGTATTTCCAGCATTGGCAGTATGGTCTCCACAAGTCCCGCCTGTATGACGGCACCCTTGTTCGGCTTCGGTATAACCAGATTGCGCAGTGCGCTCAGCAGTGCATGTTGCAGGCGCACGTCATCCTTTACGCCGTTGTTCTTGGCCAGAACATCGAGCAGCTTGTTCATTATCTTGTGTTCTACCATGTAAATGCAGTGGCTGTCAGTGCGCGCAAAGTTGCCCAAGGCCAGCACACCGGTGGTCAACAGGTCGGTGTCCTGCGAGTCCAGCCAATCCTCCATGTTCTTCAACAGAGGTGTGGAATACAGGAAGTGCATCGACTCATCTGCAAGCGAAAATAAAGAGTGAACAATGGCTTAAAAAAGTCCATCAAACTCTCCAAGTCACCTCCAGTGAGTATTAGCACAATCAGTTCACAAGCCAGTTTCATGAGGGCACGCGCCTCGCTCGTGCTCGCCAACGTCTTGTACTTCTCCAGCAGATTGTAGATGGTCTCACAGAGCCCGTCCTTGGCCAGTAGTAATTTCACGTCGTCGTTTTCCGCTTGATAATGCAGCAGTTCAAGGCACATTTCCGCTAGATCGGGATGCGTGGAGGCAGCCAATATGTGGGACAGTTGTATGTTTAGGTTGGGGTCGAAGTTCAGATCGGCCACATTCTCGGTGAGTATGCTCAGCAGCGGCAACGTATTCAGCAGCAAGTCCTCGTGCTCCTCTACATTTGACACGCCGATGGTGATGATTTGCTGCAGTTTCTCCATGAACTGCAATTCCATGGCACGCTTGGCCAGGCTCTCGCCGCCGAGCAGATAGTTGGACAGCAGACCGCCGCGCACCTTTATGAACTGACCCGCGTTGGCGGTATCGCCGATTTGCGTAATGTCCAGCAGCTGCACCAGCACCTCGTCGCCCTGCAGCTCCAGTATAATGTCGCGTGCCTCGTCGTTCAGGTAGCAAATGTTGCCCAATACACGACAGATCTGTATGGGCAGCTCGAGGTTGTCCGCCGCCGACAGATTGCGCAGGCAATTCAGAAACGCTTCGATTACTTCACGCTTGGTAAACTTCTTTCGCTGGACCTCGGACTTTGTGATCTCGGCGATGCACTTGGCTGCCTCTTTACGCACGTTCATGTCCGCCGACTGTGTCAACGCCAGAAACGCATCGGCCAGTTCGTGTTTGTCGAAGAGTTTCGGATCCTTGGTGGCCGATATTTCACTCAGTATGGTGGTTGTCTTGTCTGCAGTGTTGGTGGGACTGACGGAGGTGGCTTTCAGTTTCTCTATGAGGTCGTCAATTTCGCCTGTGAACGGGAAACGCAAAGAATTATTCAAGTCGGACAAAGCAGTACCTTATGGGAAATGCACTCCGCAGTATTAATAAAAATCTATTCAATACCAACTATTTTCCATACTCTATGCAGTCTGATTCGTCAAACTTTTTGTAATATCTGTAACCATAAGTTCTATGAACTAAAAACGTTAGCACAAATATTTTCGAAACATTAGTGGAAATGCCAAAATCATTGCATGATTGTATGCATTTGAGAAGTTTTAGAGCGCGACAAGTGCTGCCAGGAATAAACAGAATCGATCGATCGCCTGATTTGGCGCACAATGCCAAGTCACACAAGTAGCAACGAATTTACGAGTTTTCGTTATTTTAGAATTTAAGCAACCGCCGCTGTCGCATATTCAATTTTGTCGCATTGACCCAAGGGGAGACGCTGAAACGGAAACGACCTCCGCCGAAATATTTCTCCTTTGCGGCCATTGGCATTGAATTCCGTTCCGCAGTCGGTCGCAGTTGTGGCATCAAAAAAAATCTAAATCTTGCCAATTGTCAATATTGCCTGTGCCTACCACGCGCTGAGCGTAAACAGCGAAGCGGAAAAATAGCCCGTGCGGTTTATTTTTTTTTTTTTTTTTTGTATATCACGCCTTCGGTCGGCGCACCCCCACCTCACCAGGACCCACGTAACCCCGCCGCACTAACTCGCACCGTTGTCGCCGAATTCCCTATTTGCTCGAATTAGAAAGTCCTAATGACAGTTTGATAGCGACGAGTGGCAAGTGTGGCTCTTTCTCGCCTGCCAGCGACAGCACCTCGCCTATGCTGGCAGTAGTCACGCTGTCGGAACACTCCAAGAATTTTAGTGTTAAAGGTTGGTATGTAAATAAATAACAATGAATAAATAGAAAACCCACACAGAAACACAAGTATACACAAATGTATTTACATATATATAGAGACGCGACTTTGCATAAAGAAAACGTTTAAACATGCGTTTAACTACTTAACCCCTTAACTACTTAACCCCTTAACTTAAAAGTGACCTTCTTGTTTAAGCCACAATCAGGCAAAAACTACTAAATCGATTTAGATGAAATAAGAAATAAACGGAATTGGAAATATATTCTATGAGATTGGCCACGCCCACAGGAGCTAAATCCTACTATTGTACTATGGTACACACGTAAGGCGATTTAGAGTGTCACTGTTGTAAACATAGGCTATGTATATATAATCGGTCACGTTCACTTTCCACGCCCACTAAACTAGAAAAACATAGTGACAAATCGACATTTGAATTTGGTTCGCTGGTTCTTTCAGACGATGATGTCCTTGAAGGAGTTAGAAACCTCAAACCGTCCTCACAGACTGACGTCGATGGGCTCTATGTGGTGTTGCTAAAAAAAATGTCCATAATTAGTGGGTCTTTATCTTTAGACTTAGATATCTCGTCTAGCAGGAATATTTTTCGCAATGCCTTGAAAGGCTGCTTAGCTCTTAATCCTTAGTGTTAAGTCTTTAATGTACATTACATCTCTCTATGAAATCTCTCACTTCTATGGTCTGTAAGGTTTTCTCCGTAGACTTGATAAATAAATAAATAAATAAATCAATATTGATATGAAATGATTTTGTGCTTCATAAGGCTAAACATATGCTATATTACATTGACCACGCCTACCTAAAACGCATTATTGCCACGCCCACAGTAATAATTGAAATAAGTTATGGTATATTAGTGCATTGGACAGCCGTCATGGCTCAGTTGGTTAGTGCGTTGGACCGCGAGTCGAAGGCAGCGACCCAGGTTCAAATACTGCCTGTAATAACACCTAACAAAAAGTAACGGGAAAACTCGTTTTCACTTTCGGTGGCTGTCCTCTCAGCTGGAAATGGCAAACCTCTGAGAGTAAAAATTGCTTATGAAAGAGCTCCCAACTTGTCGTTCGGAACCGGCATAAAACTGTAGGTCCCATCCACCCGCGTACAAATTCACACGCACAACACGGGTGGTTGCGGGACGCTAAGCCTTAGTCTCGTGTAAGCTGGCTGTCGTGCCAGTCAATTATTAAATTATTATTATATTAGTGCATTGATAATACTTGATTATATTTTTCAAGGGCTAAACATAACCTATATAAGATTGACCACGCCCACCTTTCACGCTCACCATGCGACAGAAATCAGCTATGGTATGGTAAACAGCCAAAGGGTTAAAAATTGGAACTTAATAGAAAACGAACGACTTTTTGAAATCCCTTCACAAGAGATGAAAATGGTACTTAAGGGTGCGGAGAGAAATGTGGAGCGTGCTGTAGCATCAATTAGCGACATAAACAAACGCAAAATAACACAAATAAAGAGCAAAGAAACCTTAGAAAAGCTCAAAAAATGGTCACACAATGCACCCGACAATCGGATCAACAAAAGCAAGGATATTCTGATTGCTCAGATGTCCAGTATATGAAAATAGGACCCGAAACAATGGGAATACATACAGTACATACATACATATAGCATATATAGTGAAGAGTATTTCGAGCAATTTTAAACTCAATTTCCTGCGAATACCAGTCCTTCAGTGGCCGCGGCTTCTATGAATTTCACCGTCCGGTAAAAATCAGCTTTTGTTTGCCGAGAAATAGACGCGTTGAAATACGTATTACATGGTCCAAAACTAGCATGGATTATGCATTTGGCTTGCGAATTTGTTTCGGGTATTCGCATAGTTTGCAGCACTGGTACACCCAGACACCAGTAGCCAACAGCCAGCAACCGCCCGATGACGGACAAACGTTGTGCTCGACACAAACAAAGTCAAATAGAATGCAGCAATTGACTTTCCGCTCTCGGCTTTTGGCATTCGCTGTGCTACACACAAACCAAACGTTACATTCGAATGCGGCCGCCGTTGGGTAGACGTCGCTTCCTTGCTTCGACCCCGTTACGGCACTTAAGTGGAATTCGTCTGCGTGCAAAGCAGGGCGACACAATATTCAGGACACGGCTAAATGAAAATACGGCAACGTGCATACAAAAGCTAGCGGCGGAACGGGAGTGGCGCGGTGGTTCGTTTGACTGGTGTCATAGCTAAAAGATGCGTTTGTATGCTCACAAACCTATTCGAATCATTATGAAATCAAATAAAAGTAACCAACAGCAGCAAAGCAACATTGACGGTGAAGAAACGTGTAAATGGGGTTCGTAAGAATGGGCCTTTTGTCTCGACTGCTTGCTGCTTCTTTATGGTCTTCGTTGTCATTTAACGAGTCGTTGGACATTTAAATGGCTCTAAGGATTTCACAAGTACCCGGACAGACAAAAATAACGAGAAATTAATGTAATCCATGGGAGTGCCGGGCGTTGCAAATGAATAAAACGACATACTTGTACGTAAATAATACAACGACAAATATCTATGTATATATCTATGTACTATTTGTGTGCATAGGATGGCACTGCTTTGTAAAAGCCATCTACACAATTTCTTTTAATGACTTTTTTTTTGCGCATTTACTTCCGTCGTCGGTCGGCGACTGTCCTAAAAGATATTGACATCCAAAATACCAATTCGCTGACTTTAGAATCACCTTGGCATGACATACTTTGAGAACAAGCATATTCGGCCTATAAATAGACCCATCAACTTTGACCTCTATTGCACAAAGCAACAAAAGACAAAACGTCGGTCAGTTTGTTATCAGTGTAACTAATCGGATAGAAATGAAAGAAGAGCTGGTTATATTTATATACGCATCTTTATTTCGTTTCAAATAGTTATTCAATTTAAATTAGTTTAATTTAGAGTTACACATAAGTTATCACTACTAAGAACTAAAAGCTCTCTTATAGTTTAGGCTTTTTGAATTTAAGTATTTAATTCGTACATTGGCGTGTGTTTTGTGTTCGCTAGTGGCCTATGATGTTTTTAGAAATTACAATCTTATTATTCATTACAATAATTTCCATCCTTGGCGATTTCTTCGATATTGCAAACAATTAAAATTTCACTGAAAATTTAATTTTCGAAATTTTTGTGCTTCCAAATTTCAGTAACAGAACAAAAATGCATACCGACAATAGGCTGGCTGCGCCACATTGCGCCACAACATGCTGCAACAATACATTTTAAATGCCTTACGACATATTTATTTGTTTAGATTGCATTGCCTAATACTGTGTTGGTAAGTACAATGTACAACGTAAGTACAATGCACAACGCTGCTGTTCTCATACTGATTGTTGTCGGTTTTTGTAATAACAATTCTAATTATGCAAGATGATAATTCAATAATATGGCTGCTGTTCGTGTTATTGCATTCAACGATTCACGCGCATCAACATGCCGAATGCCAGAAGCGCCATCAGGGCGTTCGCCGCCGCCATTGTCAGCGCTTCCGCGTCCATTCAATACAGCGAGTAGCGCGTGATGCCGATTTTCGAGAGCTTGTCGCACGACGGCATTTTTAGTCCTTGTGCCTGTGCGAATTTCATGCTGCTGCCGAAGCTGCGCGCACGTGCCATCATCGCTTCACCTGTGCACAACACATAGCAGACGTCAGCCGACGCGTTGCGGGAAGCCATTCACAACAATGGCCGCGAAAACGAGAACCGCAACGGATATGGAATGGCGCCAGCGTGCGGGCGAGTGAAAGCAAAGTTTTTATTGTTATTTGTCTGCGCATTTAGTTGGCAATAAATATTTATGATTACTTACGGTAGCTGCGCTCGCGATAACAGTTCTGCTTCATCGTGTAGATGAAATCCTCCTCCACGGAATTCTCTAAACGCCCCAGCGAGCCCTGATAATCGCTTTCGAAACTCTCCTTCACATAATACGGAACGGAGAGGTGTTGTGTTTCGCGGCGTATCGGGTATTTGCTGCAGTGTTCGTGCCGGCAAATGGTGTGCGAACGCAGGGAGTGGGGGAAGAAGTTGCGGTTAGTGGATTTTTTATGTAATAAATGGGGTTGGGTGGACGAAATATGTTAAATTGAACGCAAAACGAAATATATTTCGGAATCGAACGAACGCGGCAGGTTGTAGATTAGGCGTTTTCTCGGCCATTGGGAGGTTGCTTGAAAGATATAGGGGTTGCTATCATAAGCAATAATTTAAGCACGCCAGCTGATGCGAAATTTATGCACACACACAGCTATCTGCACACAGTCTGCGTGAATTGTACCGATCGAGACATAGACTATCCCAAATAGAACATTGTGATGAAATTCAAAATCGAAAACAATTTTTTGGATTCGGTAAAAGAGCTTTATATTCCTTGGGTTAAGCACGTACGATGGCGTTATCTGCCTTTGGAATTGAAGCGCACTTCTCCATTTCCTTGCACGCACACATTCGATTTTACGTTCCATTTAACTCGCGGGCAAGGGAAATAAACAAAACAACCAAACAAAGGAGACGCCAAGGCCAGCGAAACACTCACCTCGACTGCGCCAAATTGTAAACGGGATCGGTTGTAAAGAACGACGACAACATCGAAATCAGAATCAACACCAAAATCAAGCCGAAAGCCAGGCTCGGCTGCTGGTTGTGGTCCTGAGGTTGGCGCTGATTTGCCGAGTGGTAGGCACGACGTCCGGGGCCGTGACCTTGCGACGGGAAATTCCCGAAGAAGATATTGAACAACTCTTCGGCGGAGATGTCCTCGCCGAAGGTGGCCTCGAACGTGCTGTGATGAGCGTGAGGATAGCGCGGGTAGTGGCCGGAGTGGATGTTGGTGTGGCTGCCAAGCGGCGAGAGCGAGTCGGCGCCGGCCGCATCGTAGTCCTTGCGCTTCTGTGCATCGGTGAGCACGGCCACGGCATTGCCCACCGTCTTGAAAGCCTCGGCCGCGCCGGGCGCCCGGTTTTTGTCGGGATGCAATTGCAGCGCCAGCCTCTTGTAGGCCTTCTTTATGACCGAGTCAGTGGCATCGCGCGATACGTTCAGCACCTGATAGAAATTCTTGCACCGGTTAATCTTTCGCACCAGGTCCAACTGCTCCTTGGTGTATTCGCAGCCATTGCGCGCACCGCCCGCATCCGACGCTCTTGATCCCGCCGCCGCTGCGTGTTTACGATGACGCAGATTTGTCGGGGAGGCTTGCTCCGCTCCGCCAGCAGCCGCAGACGAGGTGGTTGCACTTTCGCCGGCCGATGCGCCTTGATTGTGCTGCGTGTTCGCTCGCAGCTTCGTCAGCAGCTCCTGCAGCTCGTCGGCCTGCGAATTCGGACATATCTCCTTGGCCTTCTTCAGCAGCCGTATGGCCGTGTCGTAGTTGCCGCCGTTTATTTCGCGAAGCGCGACGTCAATGAAGCGCTGCGCCTCGGCCTCGCTCGACTTCATGCTGTCGCTGTGGTCGGCGTGGACTCCTTCAGCAGCTTGTTTGAAGAATAACACAAATTGTTTGCTTTTTATTTTCTTTTTCTGGGACTATGCTGTGAGTGGGTGTGTGCGTGTTTATTACTAACAGGATTGCCTGACAATGTCACAAATTTTCGGGAATTTTGCAATTTTTTTTAACTTCCTCAGAATCGCTTTCTGCCACGCCTGCAGCAGAAAGCTGCGACACACGGCTGTCTGTATGAAAGTGCTCAATCTTTCTGAATTTATTTACACGACTTTCATGAGCCAACGGTCTGATCGGATCGACGCAAATCGGGTCGGTGTGAATAACAAACAATGCACTTTACTCATTACACAACAGCAAACGAAAAATTTGAACAGCACAACAAACGACAATGTAAAACATACTCGTATGTGGAGGATGTGACATTTGCGCTCGCTTTCTCAAAATATAACTGAATTCGTCAATTGAAGCAAGTTTCAAGGCAGCACTCGGGCCGACGACCGACAAGCAAGCACTGCACAGCACAGTCTCGTCTCGTTACGCTACACAAATTTGGCGGTTCCAAGCTGGACTTCTGAAGGAGCTGCAACTCCGCACACTCACATCGACGGCGAGTTGCGAACTCTCAGACTGGCCAATACTGCAGGATCGGTTGCCGAAAACAGCGGCCAAAATCTTACTTCAGAGCGTTTTCTGGCATACGCAACGCACGCTCCGACAGTTTATAACACCTTTCAAACACCATAACGGATCATTTGATAACCGCGAGGCATTAATTAAAAAAAATTCATTATTGCATGTCGGTCCTACATTTAATCATCTAAGAATAGCACCTGCTTCTGAACGAATTCCTAGCACCTTCGTGAACTTCGAACTTGATCCGACGTCATTTAATCTACTTCGGAATCCAATTGGCTATGTACAGTGGCTCAATCGCATAATCGGACAAGCTTCATTCCTTTGCTAAATGCGTGATTTGACCCCCGAAAAATTTGAATTTTACATCAATATGCACCTCGTTCGCTTTGGTATGTCCCATCTATCAAATTTATAAAACAAATGCAATGATTTTCCAACTGCATAGGCAAGGTGCACACAAAACCAGTGAATTCAGCATTTCCACTCCCAATGAAATAATCGGACACTTCATATATTTTTTATTTAACACCGTTATCATTGAAAAAATATTCATTTCGAAAACGTCAAAGAATTATTTCAATCTTTAACGCAATGCCACCTTAAGGAAAGTAGACCAGTTTTGAGACGCGCCATGAAATCGTGAAATTACACGGCGAGGGTCTTTCCGTACGGGAAATCGCGGAAAAGGTTGGAAGAAAGCGCTCTACGGTCCATGACGTAATAAAGCGATATGTCCAAGAATTCCGCCTTGCAAATAAAAGTCGGGAAGGGCAGGAAAAGATCCTCAATGAACACGACGAAAGAGCAATTACGAAGGTGATTAAAAAAATCCTTTTCTTAGTGCGCCAGACCTAAGAAGTTTTGCAGAGGAAAACCTTAGAGAGAGAGTTTGCGCCGAAACTATAAGAAAAGTATTACGTAGTAACGATTTCCATGATCTTGCTGCCCGAAAAAAGCCATTTATTAGCCAGAAGAATAAGAAAAACCGGCTAACGTTCGCCAAAGAATACCTACTCAAACCGAGTGATTTTTGGAAGACGGTAGTTTGCGTTTTATGCAAATATTGCGAAATAGATCTAATCAAAATTCTTAATTTAATGGTTATTTTCACAGACGAAAGCAAATTCAATCTGTTTGGTTCGGATGGACGAACGTATGTTTGGCGTAAACCAAATACAGAGTTTGAACGAAAAAACACAAAAGCAACCGTAAAGCACGGGGGGGTTTTGTAATAGTTTGGGGCTGCAGGAGTGGGCAACCTAGCGTTCATTAAGGGGAAAATGGATAAATTCGGCTACTTTAACATTTTGAAAGTATATGTTAAGCAAAGTGCAGAGAAAATGGGGTCTAATAAGAAATTTCGGTTTTTTTTATATTTGCGATTGTGCATTAATCATATATGTAATACTTCTATATTGGCACTAACCTATCTTAACAATGTGTTTTCATTCGGAAATCAAAGGGAGACAAGCTATGAGACAGAAAACACGAAATTTTGTGAATGTATTTCTATGCGTGTATACATGTGCACTTCTACACATGAACAACTGTCAAACTGCTCTTGGAGCGGTTGAAGAAATTTTAGTGAATTTCGACAAATTTTTATTTTTTTCCAATCAATTTTTTTCCCGTCTGGACGCACCTGACTTTTTGCCACTTTTGAAATATGTCAAGGTACATTCGTTTATACGCTTTCTCGCTCATATTTCACTATTGCTGTACTGTGATGTTGGCGAATGTACCTTGAGCTTAGTGCCAATATAGAAGTACTACATATATGGCATTAATGAATATCAAATAAAAGAAAAAATTGTCTCCTTTTAAATAAATTTTCTATTTTGAACTTTCAGGACCAAAATATGTCAGGTAGGGGAAACATACATGTTTTGGATGTCAGTCTGTAGATTCATACATCTCAATTTTAGTCTATTTCAAAGTTCTCAAAAAAGTCACACGAAACCTTCCCCCGCACCCCCGAAACAAAATCCTGCGTGCGCCACTGATTTACTTGCTGTAAGTAGTTTGCTTACAAAAGATGAATGAAGTTCATGGTTTTGTTTTGGTTCGCGATATTTTTATACGAATTTCATACAACTTTTGTTAAAATAAAAACCTTTTTTATAAGTATAAAATACAGTTTTACCGCTTGACAGAAAAAGTATGTGTTTATCCTGTGTGAAAGAGATCCTGAAAAATCTAACAAAACAAATCTCAGAATTCCGGGACTGCTCTTTTTAAGTCCCGAAATTGCGGGATATACAAAGTGCTTCGGGATTGAACACGGTTTTAGCCATCCGGCGGCATAAATGGAAATTGCTGAAAACAAAAATTTTAGGGGTTTTGCCGGCAATAGGTGAGTAATCGGGGAGGGGGTCAGGGTTCGAAGATAACTTTATACTTTCATGGGAATTTACACACTCAACTTTTTCAGGGGCGTCCCCCAGGGGCGACATCGGCATTGTGGAAGCCAGAAAGTGGAAGCAATCTTATTAGCAATAAAAAACAACTTGGAGCTATTCATAAGGAGCAGCTGAATAGGCGATCAGCTTTACACGAGCGGGGCCGTGCTTTTGCTTACAGGCACCACAAGCAGCGCAAGCGTTGACGGCCGTCAAACTGAAGGGCAATCAGATTCAACCCTCTGCAAATGTGGCTCAATTACGCCGACGCAACATAAATTTCAGAAGTGAATTTCGGTTAATCTAAGTAATCTGCGTAAAATGAGTAAACCCAAAAAGCCCAGCAAAAGGGACCGAACCAAGCGGTGCTGTTGTTGTTGCTGTTTGATTATTGTTTGCCCGCTTGTTGCGGGTATGCGACCGAGCGTGTGCCGCAGTGCAAAGCCGGTGTGATATGCCTTATCAGCAACAAATATACATAGATACAATAAGCAACAACACGACACGTTCGGGTGGGGAAGTGCTGTGGGTGTTGCTGTGGAAAGAGGTGCAGGGACTCGCGCGGCATTGGCGACGGCGCTGGCTTGCCACGAGTCCGGACAAACAGCAGGCGCCGGCGAATCTCACACAAAGGCCCAATTAAAAAGTGCCAACAGCAGGGTGGGTGGAGGTTTGGCTGCGATTCATATTTCCAGCTGCTATTGCTGCTGCGACTGTAGCGGCTGCCATGTGGAGTTGTGGTCGGATGCGAGGGCGAGTTCGCAGTCTAGTGGGGGAGGGTATAAGCTTTGCCTCAGATGCGACGACAAGCGAGCGCCGAACACACATGACGATGGCAGTGGTAATGGTCGTGTTGGCTATGCGGCGCACGGACTGAGTGCGATGGCATTGGCGCTTTTGGTGGGAGGACAATGTGCTGAAATGTGTGGCGCACACAAGTCAAGGCGCAATTCACGCCGAAGAATGTGGTGGTTGGGGTGAGGCGCGCTTGTTACAATTGCCATGTTATGGTGGTTGCTGCTGTTGTAATTTTTCTATTTTACATCTTGTTGGTTTTCCCCCGGGTTTGTTTATTTCGTTTTTACTTCCACTGTAGTTTTTTATGTGGAACGTTCAAGCGACAGATGTGAATGAGCGCAGAGCTTAGGGCTGAGTGCGGGAAAGCTATCGCGCAGCCACAGACGACACACTCCCACAAACTCTAATAAACGTGTATACACCAGTGCCAGACAGTGGGCGAATTTGAACGTTTTGTACATTACGTTATGGTCTTTCCAACGTAAATCACAGGTCGAAAAACACGTGCCTAAAGCATTTTGTAAAACGCTTTTTTAAATAACACTTTTTTATATAAGTATTATAAACCTAAGCTTCACACCGTAAGTTACATTTTTGATTTTTGCTCAGAAGCTGTATGCGGCCCACTGTGCCTAGCCAGCGCACTCCTCTCTTAGCAACAAGATGTTGCCGGAACGTGTCACATGTGGCGCGGGCCACAACTCCTACAACGAAGGAATTTCAGCTTTCAACTTGCAACAACACCGTCACAATTCGTAACAAACTAGAAATTGCATATTAGTACTTGTACATTTGCATCGACTTAGGACATCTAACATAAATCGCTAAAGCGGCGTGAACGCTGCCACGAGTAACTCCGCCACCACTAACTCAACACAAAAAACGCCAAGTTGCAAACTGTTTGCTGCCTGCACGCCGGAGTGACACATCTGTGTAATGAGCGGCTTGTGGGAGCGGGGTGTGGCGAGGTGGTATGCGACGGGAGGAGCATGGAAGCGCGCTGTCGTTGTCTGCAGAGTGGAACACAGCGCGGCGGGCTGATAAATGCGCACAGCAAAGTGGAAAGGTTGTAAATATTGATTTTTCACATGAAACGTCAGTGGCGCAGAAAATTAGAAAATTCAAGAAAACAAAAATACGTAAGTATTCCAATTTTATTTTTAGCCACTGTTGTAAGGCACCTGGCCAAAGACCTTAAAATCAAATTGCATTAGCGCACTTCACGTATTTGTGGTACTCAGAGAAAAAACAAAAAACTCGAAACAAACAAATAATTGGAAAACAGCTAAGACAACGCGGTTTAACGCAATTTCGACTCGCAGGTACCATCGACATAAAATTCCCTGACTCCCCCTTCCGTCAGACGGCGTAGTTTTGCAGCCACGCCACTGTTGCACCTATAATACATCTATTTTGTTTATTTAAGCGGAGATAAACAAATTAGCATGAAAGGGAAGGCGTCGTCGCTGCTTGCCCCGCCAATGCACCCAGCCTCATCACTCCCTCATTATGTGGAAAATTTATGGAAATGCAATTGCTGCGCTGCATACTCACTTGCCATCGTTGCTGTTGCTGTTGATGTTGCCGCGACTGCCCCTGTTGTTCGAGCTGTTCTTATTTGCTTGGTTGTAGCTGGCGTTGGAGGTGCTCCGCAGTTGCTGTTGGCTTGTGCTTAGCTTCCACGAGTGTGTCCCTATTTTTAATTTTCTATTTCGTTTCTTTTTATTTTATTTTGTTTATTTTATGTGCTTTTGCTTCACCTGCCTGCTTCCGCGCTGATTCTTCAGTTGTGGCTACGGTGCGGGCATCCGGTATGACGCCGAAAAGTCGCTTTTCGCTTAACGAGTTCTTGCCGTTATCGCGTGCTACCTTTTCTACTTATTCACTTCTATGATTTTCGTACACTTTTCACTTTTTCTATAAATTTATTACACACTTATACTTTATTATTTAATTAACGCACTAAATCCGCATTTCCACTTCTTCTCTCTAACAGAAACGGCAGCGCATTGATTGTCGTCCCTGATTTGCCACACTGTAAACCCAGTGCTGCCAATTTTGTGCGGAAATGCGAATGACAGCCACACCGAAGAAAGCAAAAGGGGAAAAACCAATTCGTAATTGTAATGAGACTCGCTTGCAAATGCAATACTAAACAGTGCTGCCACTTTTCTACTGACAGCAGCGATTATCGCTGACTGACAATTCCACCAAACAGCTGTGGATTTTCTTGATTAGTTTAAGGGACTTTTAGCACCAGCTAACAAAAATCGTTGGTCGTTGCTTGTTTACTAGTTCATCAAAAGCCGTCAAGATTACGGAGAAAAAGTTCAATTCGAAAATGCCGCCCGCTTCAGCGTCTGCGGTCAATAATAATATCAGCAACAACAATAATGCGGCCGCTGCTAAAGCTGAGCGGGAAGAGCGACTTCGAGGTGCCTTGAAGGCGTTTGTGCTAAAGGAGCATCAGCGCAAGAAAGAGGGTAACTGAAAAAAAATTTGTAAAAAAACATATTGCTTACCGTTTATTGCTGGTATTGCAGAATTTGAAGCGAAGGAAGAGGAAGAGCGTCAACGGAAGGAACATGAAGAGCGCGAGCGGCAAAATGACATGACCTTGGAGGAAACGCGTGGACAGATTATCAAGCTGGACCATAAGCTCAAGGAGCTGCACAACCAAAAGCAGCAGCTATTTCTTCAGCTAAAGAAGGTACTAAACGAAGATGAAAATCGGAAAAAGCAACAAAAAGACAACGAACTACTTGCGTTGCAAGCTCTGCAACCGCAACAAGTGAACGTGCCACTGCCGCAAGTGTTCATGCCACCGGTGCGCATGCAGCATCATCAAATGCCCATTATGCCCAAGGTGCGTGGCAACTATTAGTAGGGGTTTAATAATTGTATTGAACTGCAATTGCAGCCCGTCAACAATCCACCCGTTAAGCGTGGTCGCAGTCCGTCCCCACCCACACATCAGGGTTACTACAAGAACGCAAACTACGGACAACCAAGTAAGGAAATTCTCAAAGTGTATGATAAATTAAATGTCGCTATTGTAACCACGAACTTGTACTATCGAGAATTCATGCACCCGTCGTTATTGTATCCGTTAATGGTATATTAGAAAATGAAGCCTTTGCACTCGAGCGGCGCCGATACGGCGCCCGGCCAATTTAAAGTGTCGATTTGAGCGGCGCTGCTTCGGCGCCCGGCCGAAAACATTTTTGTGAAATATTGGTGAAATTTCATTATTTGTATACGTTTGTTTGTTTATAAATGTTTTTAACGTACTTGTAATGTGTTTACCGAATTTGGCCGAAATCGTTTCGAGTTGCTGGTTCGCGCAAGCGAAAAAGGCCTCGAGTGCAAAGGGTTAATACCGCCTTACCAAAAGTCTGTACAAGCAAAATTCAATGGTGAAATTCTTTTTTACTTAACCCTTAACTACCTAGCATACGTCTCACAGACCCCCACGAATTTTTAAGCGTGAATATTTTTACGCCCGAACTTCGTATAAATGTGTTAGTTCATGTACCTCTTCCTTGCGCCACATGTCGCAGTCGGATGTGATCGTATTTGTCTCTAGTGAGTAAAAAACTGTTGCTTGGAGTCTAGGAGACCCCTGTTAGGCGGTTACGTGACTACATCCGTAGTTTTTTATTGTTTTGGTTGATAATGGCTTTAAATTACGCAAGTATACAGCGGTGGTTGGAAGAAGATTTTTCAAACGACGAAAATATACTGAACGATGACTGCAGCGATGTAGGCTTTAAATTACAACGTGATATCAGAATGGCTATTCAACGCATCCCCCAGCGTAACAATGGAACCACTCCATCAGCAGCTGCATCTTGTAGTAGCGCTGAAGAAAGGTTAGCAGTGCGTAAGAACTGCTCTATTAGCGACTCGAGAAAGAAACGTAAAACACAATGTTTATCGAATGCAAAGCTCCTGGAATGCTCACACAATCTGTGTTTTGACTTTCGCGAAAAACTGCAAGTTAAGGTCTTGCAATTTAAAGTTAGTGTAAGTTAAAGTACCTACTTTATGTTATTATTATAATGGATCTCATTTTCCAAATATTTTAGTTTATAAGTACAAAATAAGAAATGTTGACTTCTTAAATGAAATTTTTTTATTTTATTTTATTTTAAGTCTACAGTACAAAGTACCTTACAGACTAGAATAAATATAAAGCATTGATAATATTAAATCCATATAATGTACAAATTAAGCAATTAAGTCTATCATACAATGTACATTACAAACTAAATAATAAGTGAATTAAACTATTAAATTAAGAACTTCCATAAAAGCCGATTTAGGCAAAGAGAAGTCAAGCTCATGAGAAATAGATAATGCATTGAATTCACGAAGAGCTCGAGAAATCGGTGCATTACTTGCAAATTTAGTTTTAAAGTGCTCACCATAAAAATGGTAAACAATTCGAAGACTTCTTTGTGGAACATTAAAGCTTATCCGCTCAAGTAAAATTGGACAATCAATGAAGCCGATAATTACACTATAAGTAAACGATAATGAAAGAACTGTCCTCTTTTCTAAAGTGCTTAAATTAATAAGTTTTAGCCGCGAACCATGAGACGGAACAGGGGCTTCAAACCGCAACGAACGCAATGCGAACTTGAGGAAAACTTTTTGAACGCGTTCAATTCTACCTATCGACAGTTGGTCATATGGTCTCCAAATTATTACTGCATATTCCAAGTGAGGGCGAACAAGCGCCGTAAAAAACAACTTAAAGGTATACGGGTTAGAAAACTCAGAGGTGTTACGCCGAATAAAGCCAAGAATAGAGTACGATTGCGAAAGATTAAAATTAATATGCTTATTGAAGGAAAACTTAGAGTCAAACATAACTCCAAGATCCTTAGTATCAATTACGCTCTGTAGCGTCCAGTTAGCAATAGAGTAACGTGTTGAAATAGCGTTCTGACGCCTCGAAATGCAAACAATTTTAAATTGAAAATGTTGATTTTGCTGTGCTTTCCTTATTTTAATAAATAATTCAATATGTTCCTTAACTGATTTTAATTAAAAACTAAAACGTAATTCACAAAATTTTACAAACGCGAATAGTTTTGTGCCGGGGTCTCGCAGACGTATGTTAGGTAGTAGTGTGGTGCTAGGTGGTTAAGGGTTAAATTTGATTTTTGGTTATAGAAATTCATATTTCGTTGTCGAAATCCATTAAGATTTTAATTAGTATTGTGTGAATTATTGTACGTAAAAAATTGGTCATTTTAATTATTACTGCTTAAGCAATAAATTTACCGTTTCTCTTCTGCAGAGCACGATGATGGCCGCCGTAGTTCCGACTATGCTCGAGTTTTATGGAATAGTAAGTACATGATCCAAAATCGTTAAAATTCAAACTTATTTGTTGTTTAATTTTTTGTATTTACTAGAACCCCCTACGCAATACCAAAGTCCTGGCACACTTTTCTACCAGACTACTAGTAATGCGCCACCGCCCCAACCTCCGCCAGATGGACGTGGTCCAGCCATCATTTATCCCGCCTATGGGTTGCCGTTACGACAAGGCTACCACCTTGAGCTGCAGCCGACCTCTTCCGGTCCGGTGTCAAAGTCAGATCCTTCGTCGCAGAAACCCACACAGGTCTATCACATTAGTGTGGATGCGCCGCCCATCTCGCAAGCGGGTGCGGTTTCATCGGTGCCACCAGGCATACAATCGCAAAAGCCGCAAGTGACAATGGAAAAGATTGGGGATCGCTACCACGCCGAGGTCAAGCACGACGGACCACCGGGCCACGGTCCGCCTCATCAACTTCCTGACGGCGTGGTGTATACGCCACTAATACCGGGCATGCCGATGCACCCGAACGTCATGCAAATCAGCGGCAATGCAGGACAGGTGAACTTTTGTTGCCAGTGCGATTTTGACTTTTTATTCAAATATTCGTTGTTATTTATTTCATAGAATCCCAAATCAGGGGCGAACATACAGCAAGGTTATGCGCCTGGCCGCGGTGCGGCATCAGCACACGAGCAGCACATTGTGCGCCAACAGCAGATTATGCAGAGCCAGGCAGGTCAGCAGCCTCAGCAACTCAACTACCCGAGACGTCTATTTTAGATTGTATTGTGTACCACATAGGAAAAGGCCTTTAAGATTAAGTGGAATTCAGTGATTTTACAAAACTCATAACATTTAGGGAAATGATTGATTTTGAGTAATAAAGAACACTTTAATAAACTCAACAAAGAGAACTGACGAACAAATTTTGCTGCGCTGTTTAATGAAAGTGAAAAACTCAACAGTGTTCGACGATGGACATTTTAGTAAATGACTACTGACGCTGTCGCTATTCCAACTGCCACTCTTGGCGCCACAAAAGCTGTACACTAGGCTATAAAATTGCCCGTCAAATTGCCCCAGGGACTATTGACATGCTGTTGCTTTGAGCTGTTTGTAGCGATGGAGAAAATGTTATTACATAACTGCGTTATGGGTTGGCCGAGGGTGCGTGGTTGGTGGGTGGGTGTTGTCAAAGGGCTGGGAGCAAGTTGAGCACCCGCAGACACACATTCAATGACAGATAAACCACACGGTGTTGATGCTTCATAGCGCGTTGGCCGCATGTGTATGTGTGTTGCAGTATGCTGACGCGCGTCAGAGATAAACATTTTCGGATTAGGAAGGATGATGTCAAAAACGCTATGGCGATAGTTTAACTTTTTTTGTTATCGGGGTTATCAGGTAAGGGTGGGTATGTTTATCGCCCTATAATTCAATTTAAAAAAAACAAATGTTATTTTGGACTTGGCTGCATTTACAAGATTAACGTTTATTAACTGCTCGACATTTATTGAGTAAATTGAATTAAAATGAGCTAACCCTGTCTGCACTCTCTCTACGTGAACCATTGAGTTAATTTTGTCCTCAATTAACCTTTGGCTTTGAAATTCCGACTTGGGCTTCCCTTTGCTTGTGCGTAAACTTGAAAACTAAGCTTTAACAGCATTAAGCAATCTTTAAGCGCCGTGCCCAGCATGCGGACTAGCCAAATGAATGCAAAAATATATTTTATATTTGAATTCATTGGGCACATAAAGCGTTGTGTTGTGTGTGATCATTGAGGCGCATGAATCACCCGTGCGATGTGGCGCGCAGCACCCACGACAATTGCGCCAAAACAACAAACATACGTAAGCGAAAACAAGCACATGCACACAACAATTAACGCTAATTTATGCCATCGCAGCAACACAAATTCAAATGCCTCGTAGTCGCCACTGCTCGAAGCTGCAGATCGATTGCCGAGTCAATACCCCTACACTCTGCTTACGGAGCCCCACAACGGAAATTCCTTAGACAGCTTCGAAACTGCGCTTCAACCAAGAAAACATTAAAGAACATTTGCATTCGGTTAAGTCGACGACAGCGCCAATAGCCTTGTGTCATTCGGAGACCACTGGATACGTACCGTATGTAGGGTGTGGAGCTGCACAAAAGCGCAACTTTTAACGGTTACGCGGTCGACTAGTCCGCTGAACTCTCTAATTACATTGAAGCTATTGGCAAACCTTGAGCAACAAATAAATTAAAGAAATTTTTAAGAAGAGACATTAAAATTGTCAAATTGTTTTGGTGTGATTGATCAAGTCATCTGCGTGCTTCCCAAAACCGGAGCTCGAAGTTCTGAAAAAACAACAGCTGAATGGATAAGCGAACATCGCAGCGAACATCACCTGCCTTACGTTCCAATAGGTTGAGAGGCAGTGCACCCATTAACCGCAACTCGCAACAATATTTCCCTGTTTATCCGCAGCGATGCGTAATCTGGACTCGTTGTCTGCAACCTCTTCGCCTGACCGCGTACCGCTCGTTACGACAATGGAAAATATCAACAATAACATCAAACAAAACAAAGCCATTGCATGGACAGTGGAGCGCACAGCCAGCAACAGCCGAGCAACGCGCGTTATTGGAACACGCACCGTGCCGCGTTGGCGCTGTGTTTGTGGCGCATCAGCAGCAGACTGATGTTATGCATATAATATAGAGATATATACATGCATGCACATATATCTATGTATAGCCACTAACGCTGATTGTTGAAAAGCTCACTTTGGCTGTATGCAATGACCAAAACGCAACAACAATTTCTCACTTTAATTGCATTAGTAGGCCAAAGTAGAAGCCAGCGGTTGGGAACGCAGGAGGCAGTCATTATGTTGTGTGAAACTTAAAAAAAGTGCGTTTGCTATCACCTTTTTGCCGAAGGGCCGGTCACTTTTACTGATTTTCGAATTACGTTGGACACTTTCACATTTCCGTTTGTGACACAATCTTTTCTAAATAAAATGTAATTAATGAAAAACTTGCACTTCTGCTCGCTATTTGAAATTGCAAAAATTGTGCAATTTTACTTAGTTAATTTTGGAAACTTGTGATTGATATTATGTTCGAAAACTTGCTTAGTATTTCTCATTTTTGGTACAACATTCTTCCATTAGCGCTTAAAATTCAGTTTTCCTTTAGTTTGCAATTTCACAAATACTTACGAAAGTGTTTAAATTGATAATAATGATGACTTTCGCTGGTACAGCAGTTCGATCTAATGGCTAATTG
The DNA here is from genome assembly GCA_963971225.1 of Melieria omissa. NCBI lineage: Eukaryota > Metazoa > Arthropoda > Insecta > Diptera > Ulidiidae > Melieria > Melieria omissa. The sequence goes on along the minus strand of OZ020269.1, from coordinate 3,936,637 downwards.
ATGGTTACCAGCAGCTTAACTACAACTTTAACCGATGCTGGAGAAGTTATCGTTTTATTTTAAATCCAAGCAATCACACTTCTTGTACATTGCGGATATCTGTGTGGGAAGCTGTTGTATTCAGATGTGACAACAATATTTCACCTGCATGTTTGATCACTCAAAGAAACTGCAGACTCCGACATTATCAGCACTCTTAAAGTTTGTGAAGTTGTACTGTTAACTTGTGTATGATGATAAGGATTACAGGCCTATTTTGCATTAATTCAAAAGTATGTCAAGGGGATAGTGTTCTGGATGATCAGAAAAGTCAGAAGCTGGCAATGTATAAGTTTGCTGGTTAAATCCTTCACTCACATTTTGTTGTCTCGCGACAGATTATTCAATTGTTTCGGTCTTTTCGTTTGACAGTCGAAACTTACACTGTCTGTTTACTTACACTCGAATTCTAATAATGTGAAGTCGAAAGACGCACAACCCAACGTTAAATTCAAACCTGTGCGCGAAACAATTGAGTAAACTTTTTCTAATAAGTAAATACTGGCAAAAAATTTGCCATTGGTATCCCCCCCATTATATTTGTATGTACATAAATACACTATTTAGTACGCAATATAGAGGTCTATTTGTTCTAATACTATATATGAATGTACATTTGTATGCATGTTTGAATTTACGAGCTATGGTAAATAAGTGGAGTCAATGAAATGTGTAAAAACAGCATTTGATGTCATCAGTATAAACAGCAAAAAAAAACAATGAATTTATTAACTTATAAGCAATAGCGGCAATCACAAAAACAACTCGATTATTAATAAATTCAATTGTTCTACGGGGCTTGAGGAGAATTGCCGCGTGAGGGGTTGAAGGCGGTGTTGTGGTGACTCGGTCACAGTCGCCCGCTACGCTACAAACCTCCACGGCGCAACCATCAACAACAATAGCAGCCACGATGACGATAGTGGTGGCGGAGACGGCAGCAACATCGACATCAGCTGCCATAGTCACAGCCAAAGCAGCAGCAACAGGCGGTTGTTTTGGCACGTTGGAGCATCGACGACAGCGGCCAACGTGAAGCGATCTCAGTCTGAAATTACGACAGCGCGTGTTCACAACGGACGCGGATAAAATCGAAAACTTTAATTTGAATTGAAGCGGCTAAAGCTCTGAAAACAAACAAGGGTACGTGCATGCAGTGTTAAGATCGTGTTGTTAGTAGCAAGTGGCTAGGGGGAGGATGGGGCAGCTTGTGTGCGTAAGTGGCGGGTAATAGTGAGAGTGCAAAGAGCGATCACAGTGAGAATACAAAAAAAAAACAAACCATAATCGGACGAATGTGGGAATAAAAATAAACACAATTTGTGTTGACAGCCAGCAAGAAATGTCAAAGGAAACAGCAACACAACGAAAATGCAAACCTCTCGCATAAATGAGAGTGAGCGCGAGCTCCATTGGGAGGCCATTGCTTCTTCTTCTTCCATGACTATGTGATGGCGGCAGTGGTGCTGTGGCGAGTTGTGTGTGAGATTTCAGTCTCTGCGGAAAAATACACGGAAAAGTACGTCGAATTTATTGAAATCGTTTTGAAAAACAACGCAGAATCTAATACATATTATTTGGATGGCTTTAAGGCGTTCACTAAAGTAAATGATGTCATCGACAAAAGCAGAATTATACAATTCAACTCAATTTCCTATAGGCAAATCGATAATTAAGCAAACAGAGTAATCAGCGGCTTGGGAATGCAACTAATTCTTGCTTTCGATTTTTAGGTAAATTACAATACACAACTCGTCTCGCACACTCGCTCGCACACGCATAGCTGCACCTACACGTTTGCCAACGACAGCGCGTATCGAACGCGTGTAAATCGCCACCCTGCCATGGCCACAAGCAAGAATTTCGTCTTGGAGAAATATCATAGCTTATGCAACTATTTGGAGAAAGAGACTGTGGGCACTGAAGTGGCCATATACGGCGCCTCTGGCCTGCTGCTGCTCGTGGCATACGTGAAGCGTAGGCCCGCGTACCTGGTGCGGCCATTCAAAAAGCCCTCGCACATACCCGACCAGCTCATAGACGAGCGCGTGATCCACAAGGGCATCATCAGGGACGTGCAACAGCGCAACCAGGACACACTGCTGCTGATCAACCACCGCCCTCCACTAATACCGTTCTTCGCCAGCAGAGATCGCGTTTTGCCCGTGAAGCTTCCCGGTGTCAAAGTCAATGGCAATGGCTATTCCTGGCTGCAGAATTGCATAATCGGCCGGCAGGCGACCTTCATACCGCTGGCCAAAAGCAAACGCGACGACTTCGTAGTGTGCCAGCTGTGTCTGGTCCATCCGCCGCCAAAAGGCAACCGGTTGCTAGATGTGTCAGAGACGCTGCTCAAGCTGAGATTCGCGCGCTTTGCGGAGGATACCTCAGCCGGTGTCAAGAAGAATGCGAAATACTATAAACACCTACAAAAGGTGGACGCGTTCGCGATAACGAAAGAGGCGTGGCTGCAGTGGTTCGCCAACCACCCATGGCTCTGGGGTAACCTGCGGGACCTGCAGGCGCGCATATTACCCAAACAGACACTATTGCCGGAGCTGGTGCGCTAAGGCTGGCAATTACAAACGAGTTACGAACAGTGCTGCCAGGTGGGAGTTTTGAGTTGGAGCTCAGATTTTGAGCACAGTACTGCACTAAGTAGGCTAGAAAATTAATTCATAGCGACTGATTTGACCACAACGTGTCGCAGTTGGAGTTATATAGTTGGAGTTATATTGGCGGTTGCCACTTCGTATTGCCCCATTTGAATCGACTGCTCATAGAGTTACTTCATGACTTCACGAAATAATGACAAACGAGTGTTAATCAATAAACCATAAATTACGAAATCGAACTTGCGAACGCTTTTATTTAAAATGTACTTAAATGTGCTGCTAGCGCTGTTTGTAAAAAAAAAAATAAAATAAAAGATTCATTAAAGTATACAAACTTTCAAAGACATTATTTTGGTACTGAATATGGCAGGTTTACTTCACTTTTAATTCAAATGAACATTTTAGTGTTTTTAAATTAAAATGTAAATTTGTTTTCCAATTGCCAATCTCCAGTTTACTCATTGAACGTGTACTAAAAAACGCAACAAAATGAGCTGCGGAATCTCTATGGTGAAATATGTGTTGTTTTTGTTCAACCTACTATGTGCGGTGAGTACTGTTGCTACTTGTTACGTATTGTATTTATGTATATAAAAAGTAGTCGTAAGTTCCATAACTAATACACATTAAGTTTAATTTGTGAAAATATGAAGAAAATACGCACATGCACAGAACACTATTTTATTATTTGTTTTGGAAGAGGTATTCTATTGAATAAGATTTTAAATTACCTTAGGTTTTGTCACAGGTGGTTTCTATAAATTGCTTATAGCTCGAATGCTTTCAGTAAACACACTGTTCGTTACGTTATTTTAAGTAGCTAAACGTAAATTAATTTGGACACGGCCTGGCAAAACCAAATCGTACTGGCTTTGAATTAGGCGTAAAGCCAGGCGCGGATTCAGAAAACTATTTCGGGGGGGTTTCAAAAAGTAATTCTTCAATATTTATAAAATGCCTTTTAATTTGTCTATAGTTTTATAGGCGATCCAAATATTTCGGGGGGGCTTTCAACCCCCAAAACACCCCCTGAATACGCCACTGCGTAAAGCTTATGCAGCTGAAAACAAAGCAAATGTTTTAAAATTGCTACTCGCGAAAATTTCATATTTGAAGAACCGCTTCTAGTAACTTCTATGAAATGTCTTTTCCTTTTTCTGTTATTTATTTCAACTATATTTTTATAAATAAAACGGAAACATGAAGTTTTCTCGTTCAAAATTATCTCCTGTTAGTTGTTGCATTATCTGTTCGCATCGACTGAGAATTGTGTATTATGCTTCGTAAGTTTTCAAACTCAAAACTCGCTTTTGCAATTTATACAAGACGCGAAAAAATGTTTAGCTCAGTTGCTGTTGGCGCGATCAACTGTAATTTAGTAAAATAACTTGGCGCAAAAACCGGTTTGGCATTCTAGCGCAAGAACACAAGTTGTAACAACTTACAAAAACTCAACAATTGAAATTGAGCTTTTAAAAGGCACAAAAACCAAAGTCAACGCCAGCAGCAAAGGCCACACCAAAAACAATTCGAATTCAAATTGCCAAGCTCAAACCGAGATGTTTATCCACCGAAAACTGACGTTGTCCAAAAAGGGTTTGGCTAACGCACACACACGACGACACATTAATGTATGAACATGAATGTGTGTGTTTATGTGTGGAAATTATGTGTGCTACAATGTATACAGTTGGAGCACGTTTGTTGGTTAACGAGTTCAAACTGGTTTTTCTTAAAAAATGTTAACTTTGGCAAAAAACTTGAAAACTTTGTAACATTAGCTTGACTTGAAAAGAACCTCAAAGAGAGAAACTGTGTTGTACAGAAAAATCCAGTCTGCTGAACTTACCGAGACGTCATTATGCGCCGAACATTAGGTCACAAACTAAATATACACAAAACACTCGCCGATACCTGCAACGACTCAACACTGTTATTTGAATTACTGCGTAGAGTTTGAGAACTGATGATTTCGACGGAATTCGCACACCTTTCAGCTCGCTTTTGCAGTTTTCGATTTGTCGCTTTCAAAACCACTCGGAATTCTCACAGTTGCGATTAATCGTTGGATGGTCGTTGCGCGGTGGCTGTGTGCTTGAATTTCACACGCACACAACCTTACCCTTTCGACGGTTGATAAACGGCTATAAAATTACCCGTAACTGTCCGTGTAACGCAAATCGCAGTAACGACATCGTGGGCATGGGTGTCCAGTAGCATTGTATCATTTCAAAGGCTCCGAGTGTATCATGTCTCTTTCAAAAACCCGGCGAAGATGACTACTTTTATAAATTTGAACTCAGCTTTAGGAGACTGGCGCATAGAAAAATTGTTTTAGGGATGTTAATTGTTTAGTTCTACATACATATGTACATACATGTATTACTTACTTACTAACTAAAGTGGCACTAACCCGTTAGCGTCTTTGCTTTGCGCGCGCCTTCTCCAGTTGGTCCTTAACTTGGTCCTCCTCCCGGCGACACGGCCTTCCTCTTCGTCGTCGACCTCCAACTTTCGCAACGAACACATTCTTCGTCGAAACTTCATTGTCCTTACGGCAGATAGCCGCTGAATGTTAATTCACTGTGCTACGTCCATGTCTTGGCGAAACATACACTAGTCAGAATAAGTTTGCGTACAAGGGGTACGTACTTTTTCATATGAAAAATAAATCACTTAAAGTAATTTTTCAAAAACAAAATATTTTTGATTTCTTCCGTAAACTTAGTTATTTTATTCCATTAAGATAATAATATCAACAACTTGACCAAACTGTAAAAGAAGGGCCAAAAACAAAATATGTTATGAATTCACTTCAGAAAAAGTTTGCGTACAAGATAAGGTTAAAATTTAATTAAAACTGAGTTTTGTCCAAAAATTAATAACTCTGTGAATTTGCATTTCTCGCTTGAACTCCCTGCAGAAGTTTCTGCGAAAATTTTATTAAATTATGTGTTTTTTCAGCGGTTATTTTGTTATATCCTTGAATTGTTATATTGGTTTACTATATCTTTGAAGATGCAGTGTTGTTGGGCTTAGGGTTCAACTGAACCCCTTATATACTCAATTAGATACACGTTAGGTAACTAGGGAGGAACTTTTTCCACTTTGTTGAGTTAGTTAATAGCAAACAAAGCTTCGCATCGTATGCATTGCGCCCATTGCGTTGAAAAAAAGTGTTGGAATCTGATCCAAAGTTTTGAAACCTTGGCGTACATAAGCTTTTAGAATATGTAATTAAACCCCCGGAAGCATTTCTAAATAAAAAAAACAGCCTGTTCACTCCTTTTCCTGACATGCAGACCCATACCATATCCCCACATATGCTATGCTTCACTGTTATTATCAGAATTTTGTTATTAACAGGATCCTCTTCAAATTAGTTGATGCTTTTTAATGCCAGATGTTAGATAATAATGAATCGTCCCGATTTCTATAGATAACAACATATAGTCCCGGAAATCTGGTTTTCTAGACTCTTTGATGGACTCTTTTACGAAAGCAATTCTGTGCTCCTTGTAAGTAAGCTAAATATGGGCTTCTTACATGCTATTATGTAGGGCAAATATGTTTTTTTCAGGACTTTTCTTATAAAGTCACTGCTACTGGGTTTTATAAAATATTTCTGTACATTTCTGAAGAAATTGGATGCAACTAGCCTTAGATTATGATGCAATCTTCGCAAACAATCTAATCCTCTTGCTCAGATAGCTTACGAAAATGGCCAGATCGTAGTAACGAAACAAGATTTTCTGTTTTTTTTCGAGATTTAAGATGGCTTTTTGAAATGACGAATGTGCTCTCCCAAAAGTTTCCCTAATTTCATGAAATAGTTTGTCAATTTTGGAAGTTTTAGTTAGATTATCCTTTTTAATTTTTTCTGTTGGATTCTATTGCTTTCTATCATAACCGGAAATTCCCGTTATTAGTTTTGTACGCAAACTTATTCTGCACCGTTTTGTGAGTATATTGTCAATAAATACAAATACATGGAAAATTATTATTTTAATGCATCTAAAACAGAACAAAAAGTGTAGTTAATAATGTGAATAAGTTTTTATAAACAGAGAACCCAGTTTTGAGGTCAATAACATATTTTTGACTTGCCTGTACGCAAACGTATTCTGACTAGTGTATTTATACTGCTTGTTTGTTTGTTTCATTTTAATCTTATGAACTTGACATTTGACAGCGTGCGTGTTCGCGAAACATATTTATCGATCACCAAATAATTGCTGCTCTTTCGAATTTTTAATACTTTCGATATTCGAAATTTTTTAACGAAACCCAAACTGCCAAGTGGACTTACTTTCATTCGCACGAATTCTATATGCCAAGTTCCGCTGTGACGATAGCCGTCGTCAATTAATTGCGATGACTAACTGCCGCCTGAGGTCAATATGAGAGATCAAGTGCGTTATTACGGTCTTGCCGTATGGAGCTTCAACTTTAAAACTGAACATCGCATATGCGGTTGGGCAATATTTGCTAAATTTACCTACAAATTCACCAATTATTGCCGTAGGAACAATCGATATGCCGTAAGATGTGAGCAGTTGTCAGGTGTGGCGAGGGAGACTTCCTCAGATTGAGGTACTTTTTATGTTTAAATTGGTGAAAATTTATTAAGAATTTTTCCAAAGCAGTTATTCAGAACCAGTCACGTCGTGTTTCGTTCGTTCAACAGCGCCGCTCAACTTTGTTTTGGTCTTGGTCACGTTTGCTGGTTACGTGCAATAGAAACTCTGTCTGTGGGAAAATGAATATAAGTTGTTTTGCTGGCTGAACACAATAAAACTTTGCACTTATTCATATATACCTACATATGCATGTAATTTTTATATTTTCTGAATACGTGCATTGTGCAATTCGATAATATTTAGTTGGCAAAGCTTTGTGTTGTCGTTCCAAACTGCGCCAAAGCTACAAAAAATACGTTGTGAATTGTGTTGTTGTATACTTAGAGTCGTAGGGGTGCAGCTGTTAGCACCAGGGGAGCGAGGAGAATTACGAATAATACGTTACTTTTGTAAAAAACTGCAGTAGTTCTATTTAAAATTGTGACTATAAAAATATTCAATTTTTTATTATTTGGCTTTTTAGGTAAACACGTTGGTTTATCTTCGTTTTTGTTAGTAATAATGTTTCCTATCCTTCTTCTTCTTTGATTCATAACTCTAGCACCTTTATGAAAACCCTCCAATTTACCTTCCAAATTTTTCGGTCACAGATTCTCACGTTGAAGTTAAGCTTCGTTGTGTTAGCTATGTATCACGAAACTTCTACAAATGTCAAAAGATTAGAACCATTTCATTGGCAACTGATAGTGTCGGCATTTGTACGTCGGATACGGTATTCCCCAAATACACATCAAAATCCCACCATCACAATAGAGATCGAATTCACACACCATATCATTTAATTAAAACATTTGCATAATATTTATTCATTGCTAAAAGTATTATTTTGTAAGCCTTATCAGCTGAGATGAACTAAACTTCAGGAGTTACATTAAATATTTGTTTGTCATTTATGAAATGAAAACATCACATTTCTAATTAGCAGTGAATCAGTATATACGCCGTTTATTTTATTGTAGACAGCAATGGTAGACAGTATTGTTCGGTCATCGGTGTGTGTGTGTGTTTTGACGTGTTTTGTTATTGTTGATTGTCAATGCGAATTTGGTAAACAAAAATTGTTGTTGTGAGTTAGATCGCAGTTGGTAGTGCGAGTGTGTGTGATGAAAGCTTAGTGCGGGTGTGTTCGTGCGACTTGTTTACAAGGTGATTCAGATGCGCACATTTTATCGAAAGTAAATGAAATAAGCGATTGCGCGCTTTTCATGTTTATTCGAAAGCTTTGGTGCAGATATACAATGTTATGAAATTCGAAAGTCCAGACGGTTGATGAGAAATGTGTTTGAAATTCTTAGAACGTCGGTTGGCAGCGGGTTAATACGTGGGGTATATAAACATGATTTGCATCTCTTATTTGCACCCATCCTCATGGCAAAATGAAAAAAATATATAAAATTCTCGGGACATCTTATAGGGGGGGCGTTTGCTTACATTGAAGCATATTTACTTCTATACACAGCGATTTTTAGTCTTATAACAAATAGATCAGTGCTCTGAAACCAAATATGAATTTTGGAAGCAGTTCGATGAATTATAAAAAATATTCATAGATGCTTAAGCCTTATTATTTTGATTACTATGTGATTTGATTATTTATTCAAGATAAGTTACAGACGGTGTTAAAACACAAACTAAAGATTCCTAGTTAGAGATCCGTGTACATAGAGCCGGGATGAAAAATAATTAGAAAATGGCAGTGGCGGATTCAGGGTGGTTTTGGGGGTTGAAACCCCCCCCGAAATATTAGGATCGACTTTAAAACTACATACAAATTAAAAGTCATTTTATAAATATTAAAGAATTACTTTTTGAGACACCCACCGAAATATTTTTCTTAATCCGCCTATGGAAAATGGTCAACTTGTTTATGACGTCTTATGTAAATGTTTATCTGAGATGGACAAGAGTGGTTATTTTCAAGTACCATTAGATACCAACATGTAAATTTAAAGTTGTGGGCAACTAGGCCTTAGTTCGCCATCGGAATAGCGCAACAGCTACATACTTGCTACGACTTCTTCATGGTCAGATATTTTTTGTTTGCGTCAGCCAACCAAAGTAGTTTATGCAGTAGATGCTTTAATTATTTGATATCTGCTTCTAACGATTTTAATGTGAATCCTTGCAGGTATGCGGCATATTGCTCATAGTGTTTGGGGCTTTGCTCTTCAGCAACATACACAGCATCGATGATTTCGCCGAGGCGGTTCAGACGCAGCAAGTGCCGATCACCATGATCGTGCTAGGCTCGGTGATCCTGCTTATCTCGTTCTTCGGCTGCTGTGGCGCGATTCGCGAGTCGTATTGCATGTCGATGACGGTACATCCGCTCCGCCTGTTTCTTGTTGTCGACAACTAACCAATTTGTGCTCTTCGCAGTACTCCGTGTTGCTGTTCGTGCTGATGGTCGGCCAACTGGCGCTGGTGGCGTACATGTGGCTGCAAAAGGACCGATATCTGATGATGATGGGCGATGTGGTGGAGAAGGCGTGGGCGCGGCGCACGCGCAAAGCCGACTACATGGATGCCATACAGATCAGCGTGAGTTTGCCAGTTGCACTCGGGGTGCCTCACACCTGCCAATTGTTTGTTTAATGCCTTCGACAGATGGAGTGCTGCGGCAAGAACTCGTATGTGGACTACTCATTCCAAGGCTACTACCCGCAGTCGTGCTGCAAGGATCCGAACGCCTGCCGCATTGAGAACGTTTACCGCAGGGGCTGCAAGCAGGCGTTCGTTGATTTCTGGGACAGGAACAGCGACATCATCAAGTATGCTGGTCTGGTTATTGCAGCCATTGAGGTGCGTAGCGTCGCTGGGTGCTTTTCGGCAAACATCTCACAATATTTGTCCTGTCTCATTGCAGTTCGTGGGCTTTGTGTTTGCCTGCTGCCTGGCGAACAGCATCCGCAATTACAGGCGCCGCTCGGCCTACTGACAAGTCTCTGACAATAGGACCTAGGGATCCGATGCGAAAACAGTTAATTTAACCACTTTTCAAATCTTGCAACTAATGTACAACTCTGAATCGACCTAACTACGCATAAGTACAATGCAATCTCAACATATCTCATAAGATTGGTTTACGCAAATTTAATTATTGTAATGATACGGCTTTGCACCTAATTGTCTTTTGTAAAATATTTTTATAAAATATATTGCTTGTGTATTTGCAAGCATTTTGTACAACAATTTGTGGCGCATCACATAACATTAACGAAAAACTCAATAAAACTGAAAAATAATAAAGGCAACAAGGAAGCAAAAAACAATAGTAGTAAAGTTGATTTGCTCGCCAGGGTATTTTGTTTGGGAAATCTGAAATCTTAAAGTTTGAGTGCAATAACATTAGAAATTTGAAAACCAGAAAAAAAACAACCAATGTGTTTGTGCGCTAATCTAAAGACAATTATGGTGTTCACAGTTCAGCGGTATCTAGCATGTTAAATTTCCCACTTGGCAATTTTCCCGAATTTTCCCATATGGTATCTCAATTTCGTTTGTTTTGTATGAAGAACATAGATACCGGTAGTTTCAAAATTTGCCGCACTGCCGAGCATGTTTATTGAAAGAGGCAAAAAACAAAGTCAAATTAATTTGTTGACACAATCTACGGAGCGAATTTTTTTGAGTACTTTATGCTACTATCGGGACGATTTCTTTATTTGATGTTCAACGTTTGTTTGCCATTTGAGCGAGGCATTTTTATTTTGAAAAATTTTCCACAATTGTTTGAAAGATATACAATGGGGTGCTCACAGTTAGATCGTTTATTTTTAGGGAAAATTGCCCGAAATAAATTTTCCCGCAAACTGTGAATTCCATAAATAAAACTTCGAAAACAGGAAATAGGAAAATATTGTTTATGAATTTCTGTAGGCAAAGTAATCAGCATTGCATGCTTCACTCCTATTATTATCATAATTTTTTGTATAACAATCGTTCCCCCTGCTCCCTAACGATTCGTCAATCTTGATGCCGCTTCCAACACTCGATGACAGGTGATAGGTTCACAGCAAAGTTGCATAATGTATTGATTGGCCATATGGAACTTTTGTTTAGAAAAACTATCGGTAACTTGCAGTGGTTCAGATAAGCGCTGGTTGAAGGGATCGGTTTGTACTTGAGGTGGACTTTGCGTTTATACATTTAACGATCTGCAGCCACTCGATGATAGTAGTCGTGGAAAAGTCAACGCAAATAGAGCTTGATAACGAAAATACTTATCACGAGTTGACAGTTGACATGGAATAATTAAAAAATTGCATAAAAAATAGGGTACCATGCACATTTGTTAGCAATTTAAGGAAATCGAAAAATCACATTCAGGTTTTTCATGTTGCGGAGAAGGAATTTTCCAGATCATTCCTGGTAAAATTTTTACACAACAACTAAAACGAGTTGATAAAGACACATTTGCTTGGGTGTAGATTTAGCAACGCTTTGACTAAGGCGTGTTAAGTACGAATGACTTGTGAAGACTTAAGAATTGACTCAGCTATTTTGATTGGTCGTCACCCGTCTGGTAGTTGAAAATGAGTCATTGTTGGATAATGCTGACTTAAAATGCAAGGATCCCTTAGGAACCATGTGCCGTCTTTCCAGTTTGAATAAGTCGATCGTTAAAAATAAGTGTACTTTATCGTTTTCCTCACGTTTATATCGATCTTGTTGTACATATTTTGTTTTTTGTTTGTTTTATTTTTATTGTTTTCATCTAGTTTTCATTCGAAACTGTTTCGAATCACATATTTTGCAATATCTGTTAAGCGTTTTTACAACAATTTCATTTGAAACGTTTCTTAAAAACAAATGTTTGTTAATAGTTGAGTTGTGCACCTTTTGCCAACAATTTCCGTTTCATGATTTTATGCAACATTCACAAATCATATGCAATTATTGCTCTCGCTCAGCACATTGGCTCGCATGCCGATCACCCATTTTTGTCGCTCTTGCACCTAAGTGGAACACAGGCCACCAGATATTGAATATTTATATGATAAGTAAATAAATAACACTGCACAACAGCATGTCTGTTGCATGGAGTTTTTTACATGAATCTGAATCGTTTTTCCACGCTGTTTTCAAAACCATACTCCGTTTTTATGTAACAGCTCTAGTTTTACCAAAAAATGGGCGTGTCACTTTTTCGAATTTTCCTCGGCTTTTTTCTCGTTTTCGACTGTTATTTCTGAACCAATAATCCTATCGACATAATTTTTATATCGTTGCACTTACAACATTTCACGCCATCTTTCCTGACATTAATCAATTTTATGCGTTCTAAATGGGCGTGGTAATAAGGATTCAAAGTAGGAAAATATTGAATTTCAAGGCGTTTTTTCTGATGGCGAAAATTGTACAGATGTTTCATAAATCAAGTTTCGAAGTATATGAATATCTTAAGAAGAAACATCAAGCAATACAACACAGCCAAATTATTTATCGGAATACACATTCGCGTCGAAATAATAACAAAACTTTACCATAGCGATTTTCATCTCTTTTCATACTTTTTCCTTAAAAAATTAGGAGCCTCAAAATATGCTCTTTTTTATGTTCCATTTATAGTTTGGAATACAAGCAAAAACAAAAATATTTTGAATTTTTCGAAACAAAAAAAAATTAAAAACTTTGCATATTTTCAGGCCCCTAATTTTTTAAGGAAAAAGTATGAAAAGTGATGAAAATCGCGATGGTACATTTTTCCTGTTATTTCGATGCGAATGTGTATTCCGCCAAATAATGTAGCTGTGTTGTATTGCTTGATGTGTCGACTTTCGTTATACACCTAACTCGTTAATTGTTTTACAAAAAATGTGTATGTTTTTGACCATCAAAGAAAACGCCTTAAAATTCAATTTTTTCCAACTTTGAGGTCCAATTACCGCGGCATTTTAACATTTATGAAAATAAGTTGCATCGGAAAAGAAGCCGTGCGGTGTTGTTAATGCGATAAGGTGAAAATCATGTGAATCGGTTTTTTGGTTTAGAAACTACGATCGAAAATATGGAAAAAGTTGAGGAAAAACTGAAAAAATGGCAGGGTACCTATATCTCACAAACTAGAGCTGCTAGAAAAAATTGGAGGATAGATTCGGAATCAGCGCACCCAAATTAGTAAGAAACAGTAGAAAAACTCCATGCAACAGAAAAAAAGTGTTTTTTTGTTGCGCTGTGTAATATTTCATTGATTACCAGCGGGGGTTTTGTTTAACCCGGGCATTGTTGTTGTTATCGCGTTTGCTCGTACGCCCCTAGTTCCGCGTACATTTTCAAGTGTACAGCAGTTTTACGTACTTGGTGTTGTTTGCCGGCCATGCCATGCCGCGTCATGATTCACACCGCAATCACACGCGTCAATCGCAGTGAAACTAACGGAGCAACAAAAACATGATCGTAATTTGCGCCACTGCCCACACCGCAAAGGGTATCCGGAGCAATAATAGTAACAATAGTAACGTATAAATGTGAGTGTTGGTGTGTATGTGTGAAATAAAAATCAGAAAGCACCACATTATCTGGGAATGAACTCAAGCCTGTCGTATGAACAACAGGTAACGCACTAACGGCTTTGACCAAAGCCAATACTAAATAATATTTAATTAAGAAAACTTTTGAAATGTTCGCGTCGCTAATCGTTGATTTGTTCGTAGTTGTAGCTTAATAAACATTGTTTAGGAGTAGGGAAAACCCCTCATCTGTGCCACAAGCAACACGGCATATGATTTTCATCAGTCAGCAGCTAAATACAGTCATTCGTGCAATATTCTATCCGTTGGGAAATGTGCTGCAAGCCGTGTGAATGGAATGAATGCCTGTATCTTTATTTACATCGGGAAAATCGCACACCGAATAACAAATACTCGGCGACTCTCCTCTCAGCAGGAAATGGCTAATCTGTGAGAGTAAAATTGCCTATGAAATAGCTATGAGAAACATTTCAAGAGTGTCATTAAGCCAGGCCTTAAAAACAAATTTGACAGAAACTTGATATTTACTTTATCGAAGAAATCCACGACCAACTATAAATATAATTTCCGCCTCAAATTTGAAAATCCGATTTCTTTGTTCCCACAAAAAGAGGTTTTCGTTTTATTATTAAAATTTGTTTATTGTTTTCATTAATAGCTCATTTAAATATGATAATGGGATATCAGTGTTAACTTCAAATTTTAATGTGTAAATAATGACGTTGTGCTACTACTTACTATAAGCAGTTTATTGAGCGTTGGTAGAATTCGACCTTGACCGTCCTTCTGAGCAACTCTCTACACTCGGAAAAGTTAGGTAATTTTTAGGAATAACAATCTCACTGGCTGGTTTCTTCACTATGACAAATATTTGGCCTCGCCTATTTCGGGCACTGCGTCGTACCGAAAAATAAAAATCGATTATCCAATAGAGGCGTTTCTAGTGCAGCTTTTTGGGTCACTGATCATTTTGGTTTCGTCGCTTTGGTTACTAAACTGTAGCAACTTCTGTGTAAGATAGCTCAAGCGGTACGTCTTGTGATCTGAAGCACTCATCACAGCCACTTCTGTCACAACATTTAGCGGTCAACTCTAGCGGTCTTTGAAAATGTCAAATGACTACTGGCTACATTTATGCACCAAGTGGAGTATCAAATGTGTTTTTATTGCTTCAATCTGCCTGGGATTAGTTTAAGAGTTGGATTAGGGACTGTGAGATAAACGTCAGTCGCCAGTATGGCATGTGCGCAGCAAATCATCAAATAATAGACAATCAACTCGGGTCTCGGATATGCAAGATAAAATCTGTTTTAAATGCGGTGCGGCCCACAAAAGGAGAAAATATCGCGGCGCACATGTACTCGCAAACGTTCATTTATTTATTCGAGGTTTTAATGGATCGAGAGCAGCCGCGGGCACTTCAGAGCTGTTAGTGGTTGTTCTGAAAAGTGATGGCTTTCGGTGCAAGGTGAATCATCGTTGGTAAGAACACAAACCATAGATATTCGACAGCGCGCGAGTGCGTAATGAAAGCATCGCGACGTCAGTCATACGTCGCCTGGCGCAAGCCCTTGAGTGAGTCATGCGCGGAAAATGTCTCCAAGCGGCAATCGAGGGACCCAATTAACGCACAATTAGCTAGAACAACAATTGCGCGACTGCCAGTGTGGCAGGTGCGCGATAGAGCACGGCGCGCTGCTCTCTTTCACACCTTCGGCATGGTCCACAAGCTTCAGATAACAACGCTGTACCGACCAGATAAGACTTTCGGGAGAGCTTGTCAGCCAAAATGTGGGGCTTTATCAGCCGCGTTCTAGTCGTTTCCTACTGTGCTCGGTCATTGTTGCCTCGATACCACGAGGGCCCATAAGAGCGCTTCAGCATTTTTCAACATTTAAAAGCGGATACTGCAATTGGTTCATTATTATTTGTACGAGAGTACTCGACGCGGCAAAACGAAAACGCGAACGAAAGGCAGCGACACTGCACGCAAGCAACAACGAACCACTTTGTGGAAATTTAACTACTACACTTCTAACACAAAAACGCCAAATAATTTTTTATAAATTTAAACAAATAGTGTTTCGGTTTTTGGTATCAAGCGAAAGTGAGAAATAAGTAAATCAAGATGAATTGTGTAGCGTCGATAGTTAAATACATTTTGTATATAATCAACGTTTTGTTCGTGGTGAGTTCAGGTGCCATAAGGACTATGTGTGAAATAAATCCAATTCACAAATGTGAATATAAGGAAATCAAGTTTTGACAAATAATCAAAATAAAACGAACAATATAAAAGAAGAAATTAAAAAAAATTCTGAATTTAATGAAGAAATTAATACAAGACAAAATATTGAACAATGATCGCGCGAGATCTCTTAATAGGGACAGATTCCCAAAATCATCTCTTTATAAGCAGAGATCGTTCAGTCCACTGCTTGGATTCTCTTTAGATACTATTTTATAACTTTCGATTTTGCTTTGATTTTTTACTCAATGCTTCGGTTTCTTTTATGACTCTATTCCAGAATAAATTTTTTCAGTAAAAAATCAATGTTGGCTTTCTTGTAATTCATGTGATTTGGTTTGATAAAAAACTGTATTTCCTATCAGTGGCAAATCAAATCCAGTGTGCTCAAGTCCAACTGGGTTAGTCAGGGCTTTCAATTGGGTAGACTGACAGGCAACAGCATATTTCAATCCAATTTCAATTTGCACTTTGCTGACGTTGATGGGAAGTACATATGAAGCACACACGTACAAGTACTACCGTGGATGACGCATCACGTCAATGCAATGAACATGAAAATTATCTTAGCTTAATTATATTCTTCCGCGACCGTAGCTGTGGTATCTGACCTCATATCCAAAATGAAAATTAAACAAAACAAAAGTACTTGTTTTTGTAATTGAAATTGACTGTTTTACGGTGATCTAATTACTGGTTTGTGCGTTGGACCACTAGTCCGAGAGTTTTCGGATCGAGTAGTTAATTATCTAATTTTGAGACACCCCTTCGTGCTATTGAGCTTCTTATACATAAGTTGCATCTTCGATCAACCGACGTCGACATTTGACACTAGAATGGTACAATTTCATTAGTTTAGCGTAACATTTGCCTCCAGTAAAATTGCAATAGAGCATTGTACACATTCTTATCAATCCAACTGTTTTAATATACTTCCGACTAGGCCATGGTCAATAAACACCTAACCAAGCCTTAAATGAAAATGGCTAACGATGATTGATTGCTGTGGCTTCATGTGTATTTGGCCGATAAATCGTATATTGGTATGGTTCGATATGCTTCGGCACACTACACCCTAAACAGAAAACGAACTGTACGCAGATAAGATAAGCGCCGGTTGGCTTTAACCCTGCGAAAGCGGCAATTGAAAGCTCAGCCCAATATTAATTAATGCACTGCTTAACAGCTATTGTCACCATCTTGAATTAACAACAACAAATGAATACATTCGTTTACAGGTATGTGGCATTCTGCTGATTGTCTTGGGCTCCATCATGCTGGGCAGCATGGGCGACGTCAAGTCCGTCAACGAAGCCATCAACACCCAGACGATACCCATTCTGATGATCGTTCTCGGTAGCATTGTCTTCATAATTTCATTCTTCGGTTGCTGTGGCGCGATTCGTGAAAATTCATGCTGTATGACGACCGTAAGTTGCCTGCCCCTCCCTCCTTCCCGTCTTAGCAAATTCCAACTGCTTTTTCCGTTTCCAGTATGCGGTGATGATGTTCATCGTGTTCTGTCTACAAGTCGCATTGGTTGTCTGGATCTTTGTGGAGCGTAGTGACTTCTTGCACACGATGGGTTCCCTTGTGGACAAGGCCTTCGATGACAATGACCAAGCTCGCGGTTACCCCATGGACGCGTTCCAACTCAGCGTAAGTATCCGCTGCACTCTGGAGTTTCACTTCGTCGAACTAACATTCTGTTTACTTTTTTGCACAGTTCAAGTGCTGTGGCAAGACTGGCTACCAGGATTACCTGACGATCGGCAAAACGGTGCCCAACTCGTGCTGTGGATCCATGGACGCAGCATGCCCGCAGGCGACGTACGAAACAAAGCCGGGTTGCAAAACGGAGTTTGTCAACTTCTGGTCATCGAATATGGACATCATTCGCTATGCCGGTCTGGGTGTTGCGGCCATCGAGCTGGTAGCCTTCACGGTCGCCTGTTGCTTGGCGAGCAGCATGCGTCGATCCAGCGGCCACAATTTGTAGACGCCACCGAAGGGTCGATCGCTGGAGAGTGCCTAGTTATAGATTCTCACAAGACATTTCCTTCATGAAATTTCGATTTTTTTTTTTACATGCAAACCACATCTTTGTATTATATCTGTAAATATGTTTAGTTGTTACTCATCTATGACTTTGTTACGTTTGTTTTACGTTATTAAAATTTTACAAAAACTGATATAAGTACTAACTACGACATTTGAATTTATTTGTCCTACATGAAATTGGAAGTTCGTTGAATGACACCTAAGTATTATGGGAAGAGGTTGTCGAAGGAAAGATGTAATAACCTATGGTTGGAATAGTATTGTTTTTGGTTCTGACTGAATCAATATCACGCAAAGAATTTACTTACACTTTTCATTAAATGGCCACAGAAGATGTCGAGCATGTTTGATTTGAACAGTAGCAAAAAGTATGGAACATAAAGAGTATGCATCACGTACAAGTAAAAATTTGAATGCGGGTGCTGATATCGCCACCCGTCTTCATTATGCGGGGGGTAGACAACAAGAGGAAACACTTGAAATGACAGCACAATGCTCTGAGCGCAAATCATAGAAACACGAATGCCGCATCTGTGCTCATTCGTTCATTCTCGCTCAATTGTGCGATGAGGAGGAAGACGATGTGCTGTTGTTCTAGTTCAGGGGTCGGCAAAATTGACAATGAGACGGTGTTAGTGAGCGCAGTGAAATTTCTCTCCACTGTGTAAATTATACCTGAACAACGGTTGATTGAGAGAGCGTACTGTCAGCAGTGTTACCGCTGAAAAATTTTCAAAAGTCGCAAAAAAAGTGTCACAGCCGGAAAAAAAGTGTCATCAAGTGATCGAATTTGCTATGCCATGTATATAAATACATACTTTCATTATTTTACCTTTCGGAGCTCATTTTTTTAATAAATTCCTTAAGGAGATGATTTTCTGCGAAAAAACTGTTTTCCCCTTCAATTAATTGATGAAGGATATATTAAAAGGTCCCAATATGCATGTTTTGTATTTATTATGAATACATTTGCATTTCAAAGCATATGCGTGATATACTTACTTATCCATTGGGAGCCATCAAAATTATTTTAGCAAATAACTTAGGCAATGCCACAAAAAAGCGCGTGAATTCAGATTAATTTTGTACATTTTTGCGGGAAAACTTAGACATAATTAAAGAGTTGCAAGTAGTTTAACCTTCTACCTTTCCCTTGGGGTCTAATTCACCCCAGGCAGAATTAAAAAAACGGTTGAGCGGTTTTGTGCGCTCGTTTTGTGTGTTAATCGCTCTTTCAACCCAATAACAAATCGAGAAAAACACTTTTCGGGGCTTTCTCCTTTTCTTTTGTTATTTATGTGTTACCTTCCTTCATGTTTTGTCAGTAAATTATATAACCGTTTGGTTGGGGTCATCCTGACCCCAAAGGACAGCGAAAGCAATTTTGAGCAAGGGACAGGCACAAGGTTAAATGTTGCCAGAGGTGTAATTTTGAAGTACTTACGAGTTACCTTTAAAAAGTGAATACCAAAAGGAAGGCATATTATAAATATTACGTACGCAAAAATAAAAAAATTAATTTTACGAAACAATTTTGAAAATTAATATATAAACTTTTTGATAAAACAAAGGGGCAAAAGTCGCATGGTTTTGAAGAAAAGTGTCAAAATAAGCATATTTTTAAAAAGTCGGTGTCAGGTATCATCGGTCTCCAAAAAGGGTCAATTTGACACTTTAGTCGCACAACGGCAACACTGACTGTCAGTGACTACGTGACGCGAAAGTGAGAGGAGAAGTGTGAAAAAAGCCACAATACACACATAAAATTCACCAATACTCTCACATATGTATAATGCTTGTTTAAAAGAACTAAAATAAGAAAATTTTTATACTTTCATCTTTGCGTATTATTTTTAATATATGTTGAATAAGATTGTGCATACATACATATATGTATACATATAACATAAACTTCTTAAAACAAAATATTTTAGTGACATGTATTTTAAAGTCAAAAAATCCCAACTAAAAAATTCAACTTTGTTTTGAGTTATTACATATTGAAAACACCTTCTAAAAGAATTACGAAAAACTCAAAAGACGTATTTTAAAAGGCATAACACTCCAGCTATGTAAAATAAATCCAACATTTACAAAATGTATGACGTTCTGAAATTGAATTATGATAGAAGTGACCATGTTTCCATGTTTACACACAATTCACCAAAAAAATGTAGTCAATTTTTTTTTTCAAATTTCAACAGCTGATGCAGGGTTGGCATGAAGTCTGCGTTTGATTACTACCTTGGTGAATAGTCGATACTTTTGGGAACACTGAAAATACAACTATTCTGCGAGAAATGCAATGCTGATTTTTTTTACTCATTTATCCTTAACACTTCTGCGGGCATCCGGTTCTGGCCAGACCATATTGAACTTTGGATCCACTTTAGCAATGTTATAATCAAGCTCATATTTCATGATATCCTTAACTGATCCTTTCTAAGCACAAAACCCAAAACCATGGTTTGGCCAGACCATGGTGCATTTTCATACAAAATTGCCAGTTATTTTCAGTTTTTTTTGTTATTTTCGACGTAATTATTGTCAGAATTGTTTATAAATATTTTTTTATTTTATATATATATTTTCAACAAGGCTTTTCCATCTGACCCGATTTGAAGCATTTTTTTTCGTGCTATCCGTTAATAGTGACATAAATTAGCTGACGCAAAATGTACCTGGTCCCCGTGTTTTTTTCATTCGCCTTGGCGTTTATTCATATTCAAAACACATATTCAAAATTAATACTTCTCCATTGTATTCATGGTTATGTCCGTGTTTTGGTGTCAATTCAAGTACAATCCTGAAGTGAAGGAAGCATTTGTGGTCTTGTCGAGTCTGGTTTTTTATCAATTCGATTGGGTGTTTTCTGTGGCAGAGATGAAAAGAAGGGAATGCTATTTTGAGGATCAGGTGGACATTATTTTTGAACTTCGACGCTGGAGTTAAATCAGAGAAGAAAATTTCTCTAAAAAAATTGTCTAAGCAATAGCGGAAACTAATGCTTTAGAGCAACGAATTTAAGATATTAAATAATTTGCTGCTAGAGGTAATAATAACGGTGTTGTCAGTTTCACGCTGTCATTTGGCCTTGAACAAAACCAAGCTTCTGACACTGATAGAAAAAATGGTCGTTTAGATAGTTCAATGTGAAGATAGCGACACCGAAGACGACAAGGAGAAAGATATCCGGCCAGTTCAGCATGAACACCGTTTTACGTAAAAATAATGTAGGCAAGCAAAAGAAATTATTGTGTTCACACTTTCTGAATTTTTTTATATCATTAACAACAATCCTTGACTATCCTCTTGCTCACATCATGGTCTGGCCAGATCATGGTAGGTTCAATTATTAGGTTTTAAGTGGGTGATTACAGAAGAGATAAAGCAAATAGTAAGAATGTTTCACAATTCCATATTGTTATATCAAATTGCATAAATGAATTCTTCGACCAAGGGGGGGATCCATCCCCCTAATCCCCCCCTGGGGACGCCACTGACATGCCGTAATAAAATTTTTCTTATGACAAAATACTTGTCTTATTATTTATTTCTTTATTTAGTGCTTTAGTAGTGCTTTCGCCCTATTGAAAGTCAATAGACCTATTATGTTTTTCCATACAATCTTTTAACCCTTGGTTTCTCCGTAAGATTTCGATTAAAAAAAAAAAAAAACCAAATTAAAACACGCATCTAATTATTTTTTATTTCAAGTTTTTCACGAATTTTGAAGTCAATATGCCTATCAATTCATTTTTTTCGTAGTTTTCCTATATTCTCAAAATTGTAAACAACCATGTGAAAATATAAACAAATAATTTTACTTCGAACTCGCCACGTAAAAATATTTGCAAACATTTAAATTAGGATCAACCAACAAATTTTTAAATCAAAGCATTGGCCAGCAAAAAGCCATACAAAGATTCGATTGCTGGTGACATGAAAGCAATCTGTGCAGCAAAACCAATCGGCAACACAAAAAAGCATAGACACAATAAACGACAACAACAAAAACATTAGCGAATCCCGAATCATCTTCGTTGAAACGACGATGACGATACTTTAGTTCGTTGTTTACTCTCCGCTTGCGCTTCGACGAACAAGATTGCAAACTGTTGAACGCGAGCAAATTTCCCGCAACCTATGCCTCCGCTCATCTCTTCCCCCCCGCGTCAAGAAACACGCTTGACAAATTTTTGAAGATGCGTATTCTTTATATTGTATATTCTTTGACAGTAGTTAACTTACATATCTGTAACTGTACACAGGACTGAGATATACAAACACGGAGGGATTTGAAAATGTTTACGTGTCCGTACAACTGTCCTAGTGAAGGTTGACCGCGCCGCGTCCGTCCATTTTTGTCAATCCTTACTTTCACCACAATAACAATATAGAGCTGAGTCTAGCCCTAAGACTAGATCACTCCAGTGGCGTAGCGTAGTGGGGGCGGTGGGGGCGGCCCGCCCCGGGCGGCACTTTTTAGGGGGCGGCACTTTTTAGGGGGCGACAAAATTTCACAGTAAATAATAAAATATATTTTGTAAATATTTGAACCATTTCATATTTTTAACGCAACTATAAATTCGCACCAATTGAAAAGAGTACGGAATTTTTCATTACTTATTCTGTGACGAATTCGGGTAATCCCCTTTCTTTGAATGATATTTTGTAGCGAATGGCAACACCGTCTATTCTGACTTGCTGCTTTGATGCTTTGTGATGCTTTGAAAATTCAAAGAAAGTTTTATTCATAGATCTTCAGTTGTTTAGTTCACACTGTTTCATAACTGTGATTTTTGTACAAATAAGTACGTGTAGTGGTTATGAAATTATTGGTTAACTTTGTGAAAATTTGAATTTTCCGCTACTTGTACCTACATTCAACTGTGTGAGTATTAAATATTTTATTTATGTAATTGTATGTTGGACTGTCTGATATGTTGTTCAAGCTTTAATTTATTGAAATCCGGCCATGTACGAGTTTTACACTCGCATACCCAGGGTTCTGAACAAATATTTACGGTTTTCAGATTTTTGCCTATAGATAGATGTGCTGTACAATATACCTCGACGATCGACATGATTAAATAATACCTATGTAACTACCTGTTATATCAATGGTTGAAGTAAGAATTTTTGTATTAATAAACGTGATTGTAAAACAAATAAACTTTTTTATTTAAAATCTAACCTGTTTAATGCAAAATAATGATAACTGTTCTTGCCGAAAAGTTCTCTAGAATTAATGTATATAATGTATAGTATACATTAAATTGAAATACCTAATTAAGAGGGCGGCAAAATTGTCTTCCGCCCCGGGCAGCCGATACCCGCGCTACGCCACTGGATCACTCTAACGGTATTGGTACCCTGGTGAAGTCGGACAGAACCTACACCGACAACCCGGAAGAAACCAGCAAACTACTGCTAGAGACACACTTTCCGGGGTGCAAATTCTCAGAGGCTAATCCTCCGATGGCAGATAGAACATATCTCGCCACCGGTAGTGATATAAGCCTCGCCAATAGAATCTTCCTTCCCACAAAGGTACGATGGGCACTTTCCTCATTCAGCCCATACAAATCTTCAGGACCAGACGGCATCCAACCATGCCTCCTACAATAAGGAGCGGATATACTGGTACCTGCCCTTTCAAGGATTTTGAAATCCAGCCTAATTCTAGGCCACATACCAAATTGCTGGTCTAAGGTCAGAGTGGTGTTCATACCAAAGGCAGGCAAAAGGCCAGAACAATTGCCTAAGTCGTATCGACCCATAAGCCTTAGCTCATTTATTCTCAAAACTATTGAGAAACTTCTGGACCTTCATATAAGAGAGCCATACTTAAAAGACAGCCCACTGTGAAAGTTCCGATTTGCTTATCAATCAGGCAAATCAACGATATCAGCGCAGTCACTTAAAGCACTGTAACTTGTAAACTAATGGTCGGATTGACATATAATTTTGACAGTAAGCCTAAAAAGGTTCACAATTTCGAAAAAAAATATTGATTTAGTATTAGTGCCGCCATCTATGTGTCAGTCACACACATTATTGAACGAAGTGTTATATGTTTATTGTACAAGTAAAAAAAGTTTCAAGATAAAATATGCAAAGGGGGAGGGGGCCATCGAGCAATGGCGGCAGGACTTCCTTACTCGCGGAAGTCCTGCCGCTGTTTGAGATGACTTTAAACACAAAAATGAAATTTTTTCTTGTTCTGTATCCTTTTGTCTATGGCTGGAACTAGGATTTTGAAAAAAAAAAAATGAAAAATGAAGGATTTATGCGTTTTTGACTAAAAAACTCAATTTTTACCTACTTTTTTCAATACAAATTTCTATTTTTAATGAAAAATTATTATTATTTCTTGAAGATCCTAGTTCCAGCCATAGCTAAGACCTTGATAAATGACTGTTTAAAATTTCGTAGCTATTGCTCAACTCGTGTGGCCTAAATCACTTCCGCAAGGTCAAAAAATGTAGTTTTGAGAAAAACGCGTTCAAAGTTTTGCTTCAGTATGAAGTGACACCGACACCGCTACTTGTTTCGATAAATTGCTTCCGTAATTCGAAAGATTTCAACTTCAAATTTTGGGAGCGTATTCTACAATCATGTATTAATCCAAAAATGCATGAAAAAATAAATCGATTTTTTTGACCGCACAAGGTAGAAACCCCACTTAAGCCCTGAGCGTTGCGTTTGCGCAACGTTTGGGAATTTCGCTACATTAAGTAATTCATAAAGATATAAGACTTGAAAATGGGTAGAATTGGATTCGAATTGATCGTTTTAGATTCTGCCATACTCAAATTTAAAATTTTTTAAATATTCATATCTTTTTTTCGATCCAAAGTCAAAGGTTTTTTTGGGGAATTTTTGAAATTCAATAAAAAATACTTATTCTTCAAACCTATCAAAATCCCTTTGTGGGCTGCATTTTGTAATGCTAAACTATTTAAAAATAAGTTTTAAAACAATTTTTTTTTTTTAATTTTATGTTTTGTATGTGACTAAGGCCCAAATTGCGTTTGCGCAGCGTACCCTCCTGGTTCAGGGGGTGGGGGTATGAATTATTTGCTTGATTTTTTTTCTTGATTAGGTCAATTAATAAGATTGTGTAAAATTTTATGGAAATCGCACAAGCCCTTCTGGGGTCAGGTTTTAATGGGTTAAACAGGCGATGATCAGGAAGAATTTAAATCCTATGATCATATCATGGATACTGACCATGTTAAGCTGCAGGGTTATAAGCTTTGAAATGGGAGGACACAACCAGAACATTACAGCCATCAGAGGTTGCCCGCAAGGGGGTGTACTCTCACCTCTGCTGTGGACACTGGTTATCGATGAACTCCTTTTAAAACTCAATTCCCTCGGCTTAAACGCTATTGGTTATGCGGATGATGTAGCTATACATATCACAGGCTGGGATGACTCAACAATATCGAGTCAAATGCAAAAAGCCTTCCGCTTAACCCAATCATGGTGCAACGACAAAGAGCTATCTTTCAACCCAGCTAAAACAGTCCTGGTACCATTCACCAAGAGAAGGAAGTTAACTCTTGTTAACCCCTCCTTCGATGGAAAAGAAATACCTTTCTCAGACGAGGTAAAATATCTAGGTGTTACCTAAGATAGCTCACTTACGTGGAACCCTCATCTGAACAATGTTACCAACAAAGCCATGCGTGCCATGTATGCATGTCAAGGGCTATATGGTAGAACTTGGGGACTAAGACCTAAAATGGTCGATTGGTCTTATAACAGTATTGTTAAACCTATAGTCACTTACGCCGCCATCATTTGGTGGCAAAAAGTTGAACAGAAAACTGCGGCTAGCAAACTCAGCAAACTGCAACGAATGGCTTGCATAGTCATATGTGGGGCATATGTGTGAAAACGTGCCCTACGATGGCCATGAGCATATTAAAAATGCTCAGCCATGACCCCATAATGCGAATCTCCGACAACATTACACCTTAAGTGGAATTCTCCAAGAGAGAATGCATTTCAAACAGACAATCGTGGAGAACCTATAAATCCATCCCTGCACCAGGTTCTCAAATCTGGTACACGGATGGATCCAAGCTAGAAGACGGCCCAAGATTCCATAAATCCTTCCCTATGGGGAAACTAGCTACCATATTCCAGGCTGAAGTCCATGCCATGGAGGCATGCGCCAGAGAATGCTTACGCAGGAAAACATCTGGTGCACAAGTATATATATACTATCCGACAGTCAAGCGGCCCTAAAGGCTTTAGAAGCCTATGCGGTCTCCTCAAGACTCGTCAAGGCTTGCCGTGCTCTCCTAAATAAACTGGGTGGTCGTAACTCAATAGAGCTACACTGGATCCCAGGACACGAGGGTCACGAAGGCAACGAAAATGCCGATCGCCTTGCCAAAAGAGGCGCAATACGCACCATTCTGTGGACTATCAAAAGGACACACACAAGAGTGGCTAAGGAAATGGGTAGACCTAAACTTTGCCGAGCAATGGACCAACAACACGGGACAACGCCAGGCAAAGCGGTTTATAACCCCAGACAGAGGAGTATCCAGAAAACTCCTCATGCTAATAAAGGAGGACCTCCGCATCCTCACTGGATACCTAACTGGCCACTGCTCACTAAGATATCATCTCAGCAAAATGGGAATTTCCTCTTTGGATGTCTGCAGGAAATGCAATCAAGAAACAGAGACCTCCATGCACGTTCTCTGTGATTGTCCTGCACTCAGCAGAAAAAAATTTCTCCAGCGAGGGGCTATCACCATAGCCCCGGAAACGATCTGGAATCTACAACCCCAAAGAGTGCTTAAACTAATAAAAAGCCTCAACTTAGAGGGTTAAACCAGGTTTGCACAAAAGATCTACACTGGTCGCAGCGCCTCATGACCTCAATATTATTATTATTACTTTCACCTGACCGGTTACCGTAACTTTTGATTCTTAGAGCTTGCGCTACTTCTAAGAGGAAGTAGCGGTGACTTCCCTCCACAAGGGTAGTCACCTTGTCGTGGTGTGGGGGCTTGCCGCGGGCAAGGACGCCGGAGACTAGTCCAATCCGAGTGATGAACGGAATGGAATAGTCTGGGGCGGAGCCCGTACTAAGCTCTACCCCCCCCCCTAACCCAGGGTGTTACGCTGACCGTGCCCACTGGGTGGTTTGCAGCCAGAGGGTATACCGGCTGTATTCTTACGGTGCCTTCCTGATACCGGGCCACCTCAGGAAGTACAATGGCCTTGCCATTGTATGCGGGCTCTGCCATGGTCGACCAACCCTGCCAGTTTTTTTGGCCGCCCTCGCCTTGTGCGCGGGCAGGCGGCCGCACCGCAAATATGAGTTCGACAAAAAAGAAATGCGGCAAAAACTAGCGAGGAATTCCACTCGCTCTGCGGGACTACACCGCAACACAGCTAGCTGCTGTGCCGGAGCATTCGCTCCGAAATTCAGAAGCAGACCTGGGGCCCAGCACCAGTCGGGGAAGAATACCTTCCCGGGCGGCGAGGGGCTTACGCAGGGGCGGTCGGGTGGCTGCCGGTGCTGGCAGGGGGGATATCTAGGCAGAGCAGACCTCTGTTCGATATCTCTGCCCTGACAGCGTCGACCAGCACTGGACCCAACACAAGTCAAGTGAGCAGGGAGGCGGCTCCTCCCATCGGTCCTGGAAATATACAGTCCAGACTGGTGGTGGGAACGTTGCCCACAGGCCAGGCTCCTAGTGTCAGTGTTGCAGTGAGTGAGCGGGTAATAACACCGCCACCTACCGCTGTGACACCGGCAGCAGGGCCAGCCGCTGACAGAAAAACAAGCAGGCCCAAGAAGCAGCTCCCGGAACTACCGCCCTTAGAACAACCAGGAGGCCTGGATGACGCCCTAAGGCGCGGCTGAAGCGGAGCTGGGGTTAAATGGTACCTCCGATACCTCAAACAAGGATTGAGCAAGGAGGAGGCGAGGAGTAAAGCGGAGGAGCACGGGAGAGGACCCCCGGTTACAGCAGCTCCACCAGCTTTACCTGGAAAGAGAGGGAGCGACAATATAACTCCCCCCCAACGTCCTGAAACTAAAAAGTCCAGGACGTGTACTCAGGCACTGGGTGCTAAGACGGGAAAACCCCAGAATAGCAACCAGTCTGAGGGTGAGCCCATGGCGGGCGCAAGTTACTCGAGTGTCCTCAGGGCTCCTGCGGCCATTCGGGTGGCGGTTCTGCCTAAGGATTATCCTCAGATGACACTGAGCAAGGAGGAGCTCTCTCTTCTAGAAGAAGCTATCGTGAGTGAGATAGCTAAGGGGTGGGCATGCCCACTGGTGTTCAGCGGCATCCACTTTCGGCCGGGACTTCTGCTGACAGACTGCGGGAACCAGGGTACCGTAGACTGGCTCAAGCAGGCGGTCCCGAAGCTGGAAGGGTGTAGAGCTCCATGTGTGCCTTGGAAATGAAATTCCCAAGACACATCATGTTACCCTATTCCTTCCTAGGAGCGCTGGACAGGAATCCAGCAAGCTCTTTGCACTATTGCAAGCGCAGAACGCGGGGATTCTCACGAATCTTTGGAAGGTTGTGACTTCCAAAGAGGAGGGCAAAGGCATGCTATGGAATCTGACCGTTGACGAAGTGTCCTTCGCGGCGATCAGGGGAAATGGCAATGCTCTTAATTTCAGGTTTGGGAGTATCCCAGTCCATATTCCCAAATCTGGAGGCCCGCACAGTGTGGAAGTGCCCCCCACAGAACCAGCCGAAGTCGGGAATCCACCGGCAGAGGCGGTAAACTCAGGCGCAACGAAGCCCTCCACCGAACCCGGGACTTCACCGAAGGTCGGGGAGAAAGCCGGAGCAGTTGGGGCGCTGGGGCTATAAGGCAGCACAAACGAGGAAATAGAGGAGCAGCTGTCGGACGAGATATCGTTAACGGCCCTGCTCGAGATGGACATTGAGTCCTCTCCATAGCTCTAACACTCGAGCAATGAAGGTTGTCCAAATCAACCTTCATCACGCGAAGGCGGCATCGACCGTCCTAGCGCACAAGTTCACCCGAGACCACATCGGGGCGGCGCTGGTACAGGAACTCAACTCGACGCAAACCAGGGTAATTTATGACACAAGGTACGAGATACCTCGTGCCTGCATCATGATTAAGAAAGATATTGTTACGAATACTACGTCTAGTGGGCTGTTACGTATCTCTGGATTGTGTAATTTGAAAATAAAACACAGTCAGTTTCTTAAACGCAGCCAATTCAAAACCAACAGTCACTTTATTATTCACAGTTTTACACTTTACTGTTCGTACACTTAAGTATTTGCTTAATTACTCCGTGTGGCAACTTCACTTGTCAAAACCAGACTGACTCGCTGCGCCGCATCCGGCTGCCTTTTATACCTCTCAGGCCATCGCGCAGATCGTTCCCGCACATTCCGGAGTGGACTAAAAGTTTCCATCATTGCCAGGTTGGACTAAGAGTTATTATCGCGGCCGTCGCTGCCAGATTGGACTAAAAGCTACTATCGCGGCCGTCGTTGCCAGGTTGGGTTATAGCACGGCACGTAGCGGCAGGGTTGCCTTGCACAGCGACAGACTGTCTCATCGTTACAATATTAACTATGTTTGTATTTCAGAGTACATGTCCAGGGACCTGGTAGCGATGGCGATGACGGTCAAAATCGAGGGACGTGACCTTGAGATCGTCCTAGCGTCCGCTTACTTTCCAGGCGAGGACATGATGGTATCCCCCCAGGAAGTGCAGGGCCTAGTGGAATACTGCAGGGCAAACGCCTTGCCTCTCCTGCTAGGCGGCGATATGAACGCCCACCTCACCATCTGGGGCAGCACCAATGACAACATCAGGGGTGAGTACCTGTTATACTATATATTAGCAACTAACCTAGTTATATTTAATTCGGGAAACTCACCGACGTTCGTGACTAGGGCTAGGCAGGAGGTCCTTGATCTTACCATAGGTAATAGTAGGATCAGTGACTATGTGTCTGACTGGATGGTGTCAAATGAACCTTCTCTCTCAGATCATAGGATGATCGAGTTTAAAATAGCAGGTGACATAATGGAGATACCTCCAACCAGAAACCCCAGGAAAGCCGACTGGGGAATCTTCACTAAACTACTAGAAGAGGATCGACCCTTGCTCGATATTCGTGGTAGGATGCGGCATCCACTCGAAATCGAGCAGGCGGTTAGCGTCCTGAACGGAGCAGTGATGAATGCCTATCACTCAAGCTGCCCCGAAAGTACAAAAACCAGGAAGAAGTCCACACCATGGTGGAACAAGACCCTGGCGAAGCTCAGATCCGAATCCCGGAGGCTCTTCAACAGGGCAAAGCGGACAGGTGAATGGCAGGAATACACCACTGCAATCACCAAGTATACAAAAGAAGTACGCAAGGCAAAGAGAACCAGTTTCCATACGTTTTGCGAGGAGATATCATCCACCCCCCAGGCGGCGAGACTACATAAAGCCCTCGCAAAAGGAGGGGTGGAGAATAAGATGGCTCTCAAGCTTCCGGATGGGGGATACACACGAAATGAAGAGCAAAGGGCTCTCGCTCTTCTTAACGCACATTTTCCCGGGGCAGTCTCGCGGGACACACCCGGCGAGTGCAGTATGTACCTACCAGACAGAAGAGACTGGGAGTTGGCGAACAAAGTCATCTCTCAGGGAAGGATTGACTGGGCACTGAACACCTTTCAAATCGCCAGGGCCGGATGGCATCCTCCCAGCACATACGAACCGTGACGCTCAAGAGACAACCTCTTCATGCTGCGCAGCATGCGTATAGGGCAGGAAGATCGACGGAGACTGCCCTATACCAGCTCACGAGTCTGATTCAAAATGCTCTTACGAATAAAGAGACTGTGTTGTACGCTTTCTTGGACATCGAAGGAGCCTTCGATAATACCTCCCATGAGGCAATAGAAAGAGCACTTAACCGAAGAGGGGTAGAAATCACTCTCAGCCGCTGGGTAAAAGCTATGCTTACCACCAGAACGGCAGTAACGAAGGTGGGCTCAACCACCAGGAGTGTACTGACGACCAGGGGTTGCCCTCAGGGTGGTGTATTATCACCACTACTGTGGAGCCTGGTTGTAGACGAGCTCCTTGATATACTGACAAGCAGTGGCATAATCTGTCAAGGTTATGCCGATGACATTGTCATTGTTGCCAGAGGAAAGTTCGAAGACACTCTGTGCGACATAATTCAGAGAGGGTTAAAATTAACCCAAGAATGGTGAGCCCGGGCAGGCTTACGAATAAACCCGGATAAAACCACCGTAGTACCATTTCCACTAAAAAGGAAACTGCAGCACATGCGGGCGATACGCTTGCTTGGCAAGAGCATCGCAAGCAAGCCGGAGGTAAAGTATCTAGGTGTAACACTAGATTCGAAGTTACTCTGGAATAAACATGCTGAGGCAGTTATCGGCAAAGCAACGAAGGCAGTCATGGTGTGTAGATCATTAGCAGGTAGAACCTGGGGCTGTAAACCAGGTATACTGAGATGGTTGTACATCATGATAGTGAGGCCAGTACTCACATATGCAGCAGTGGCATGGGCCTTAAGAACCAAACTCACTACAGTGAGGAATCGGTTAAATAAGGTCCAGCGACTGGCGTCCACGTGCATTACAGGGGCTATGAGAACCTGTCCCACGGTGGCACTGGAGGTGATACTCAATATATCACCATTGCAAATAGCAATTGAAATGGCGGCCATGCGCACTATCATTGGGCTGGCCAGAACCAGTAAAGGGGGGGATCACGTTCTAAGTCGCAGAGATTTGGACGTGTTATCTGTTAGTAACCCCTATGTATTGTACCCAATGGATACAATAGCGAAAACGTAGTATAACTACGGGAAAAACTTCGTAGTATGTATGAGTAACAAAGTGGACTGGGACTGGGAAGCACACCAGTCCCATTTCAAACCACATACTATTACGTGGTTCACAGATGGCTCCAAAACGCACGATGGAACAGGAGCGGGGGTATTTGGACCTCGCTTCAAGCACTACGAGCCCATGGGGAATACACCCAGCATATTTCAAGCAGAGTTATATGCCATCAGGCTCTGTGTACAGATTAACCTCGAACGTTTGTACAGGGGGCAAGATATAGTCATTTGTTCTGACAGTCAAGCAGCCATCAAAGCACTAATCTCGTATGAGATTACCTCAGGGTTGGTGCTGGAATGCATAGAAGCATTGAATAAACTGGGCACAGATAACCAGGTTAAAATCCTCTGGGTCCCAGGACATAGAGGATTAGAGGGAAATGAGGAGGCTGATAGTCTTGCTAGAACTGGGGCAGCTATAATGCCCCTTGCACCAGAACCTTTCATTGGGCTGGGCAAAAGCACTCTAGCAGAGTCACTAAAACTTGAGGAAAGAACCAGGAACTCAGAACACTGGTCAAATGCCACAGGTCTTAGGCAATCGAAAATCTTCATTAAAGGTTATAACTCCAGATGGAGTGAAGAATGCCTCAGACTGGGAAAAACCCAGCTTAGACTAGTCACCGGGCTGTTAACCGGGCACTGCAGGATGAGGAAACATATGCAAACAATCGGGATAGAACAGGTAAGCGTCTGCAGACTCTGTGGAACAGCGGAGGAAACCCCTGAGCACGTCATACTGTACTGCGATGCGGTATGCCGTAGTAGGAGACAGCACCTGGGCCAGTACTGGCTTGCAGAAGAAAACGTCAAACACCTTCTCCCACGTAAGTTACTAAGCTTTATTAGGTCGGTGGGACTAGGGGACGTTCTCTAAAGTTGTAGGGGGGCACAATAGATCAGCTTTGGTCTCAGTGCACATTCCCCCTTCAAATCTAATCTAATCTAAGAGGAAACAGTTTGCTGAGGTATTAAAAAAAATATATATTGTACACATACTATATGTGCAATAGGGGTGGCAACCCTGTTGGCAAACTTTCTCTTATTGAAGACTTTTGGATGCACTCGATATGTGCTAACAATGTGGGGTACACATTTTGTGACCAACATTTTATCTATTCGACAAAAGTTGCGGATTACACAGAAAATGATAAGTTGTGATATTTCGCCGTTATCATTGGTGGGCTTCCGTGTTAATTGAATTTATAGACAAACATTTAAATAATGGTTCTATCATTCGAACGAAAACACTTGAAACGTTACAATCGCTAACAATGAAAATATAAAACATTTGAAAAGTTTTCAAATAAAACGACGCAAAGGCGTGAACAATACAAAATAGTCAAAACAAGCAAGTGCGAAAAATTATTCAAAATGGACTGTTGCGACTCTATGATAAAATGGATCTTGTATTTCTTCAATTTGCTGTGTGTGGTAAGTGTTTTTTTGTGTTTTTACATGCAACTTTTCTACCTAACTGAAATTAAAAAAAAGTTAAGCAAGATAAATTTTAATGAAAAATCGATATACAAATTTATCTCTCTTGAATATTTGTATTTTGAAATAATTTAAAAAGAATTCAATATTAATAAAAGTCGATTGAAACAATTGTGCTTTCATCAAACCCAATGAGCGCTTTAAAAACGATTCGAAGTTGCTGGCTGTCAAAAACCAAAGCCGTGTCGCTCTATGGATAGAGAATTTCTTAAATGGAAAATCGGCGTTTTAACGAATCTTTGCATGCCACATGCAACATGTCTCCATGTGGCTCCTACGTTGGCCACAAAAAAGTATAAATTGTTTCGACCGGAATAACTTCTACAAATAAGTAAAGCCCAGTTTGTTTTTACCCACACAGATAAGATTTTCAATAGTGAAATAAGTAATACAAATAAATCACCCATTTGGCATATCTATTTTCGTTTGTGATGTCGTACGTATTAGTCATGTATAACTGCACGAAAACTATCTGCACTTGAGTTGTACTTGAAATGGGGAAACCAATTACTGTCCAATCCTCAGATTGCCGGTATACTGCTCATCGTGCTGGGCGGCGTTATCCTGGGCACCATGGGCGATTTCCAGTCCTTCAACGAGGCCGTTCACACCAACACTATTCCAATTCTGGTGATTGTGCTGGGCAGCGTCATTTTCATCGTCTCGTTCTTCGGCTGCTGTGGCGCAGCGAAGGAGATCGGCTGCTGCATTATTATGGTGAGGAACGCAGACGACTGTACATCCACAAACGCCCACATCCACTTGACCCCATTCACATTGCCTTCAATGCTTTCAGTACTCCATCTTCATGTTCGTTCTGCTGTGCCTGCAAATTGCGCTGATAGTTTGGGTATTCACTCATCGCCAAGACTTCCTAAACACCATGTCCAGCATTGTGCACAAGGCGTGGCTGGAGGATAATGGCGCCGCGGACAGTCCAATGAACATTTTGGAGGTCACCGTAAGTGTCGCCGTGTTGTCCTCAATTGATTCTGCTTCCTTGCTCTGAATTTCTTGCCTTTAATATTCATAGTTCAAATGCTGCGGCTACATCAACTACGTGGACTATGCGACCGCCGGCCTGTCGGTGCCGAGCTCCTGCTGCGGCTCCTTGGATCTGCTGACAAGTTGTGCTGCCTCCACATACTCCAGTATGCCTGGCTGTAAGGACGCATTCTACGATTTCTGGGACTCCAACTTGCAGTACGTTCGCTACGGCGGCATTGCTGTGGCAGTTGTGGAATTCTTCGCTGTTGTCCTTTCCGGCATACTGGCGGCAGCTGCTCACCGATCCCGCATGGCTAAATTTTAATTAAAACGGTGGAAACTCCACCCACAATAGGCTTGAATTGCAGTTTTGAATTCCTTGTTTCGGTTTTCCAAAAATCGAAATGGATATACCAAACCATAACTATCAGGCATGTGCTGCAAATCGCACGATTTCAAATCGAAATCGGAATTTGAAATCGTACGAATTTTTGGGGGGTGTGCTACAAAACGGACGATTTGACTTCAATTCGAAATAAAATTCAAGCTGATTTTTTTGTTGACGTCTATACAATGTTTTTTGAAATGTTGACAGAAAATTGAATATCTTGCATGATGAGCATTTTCTTTGCGAGTTTGACGTATTTAGAAGAAAAAGAAAGAAAAAAGAAAAGTGGAAACAGTAAAACGCCGCATTCTGACAGACCATTCCAACCCACTGGACATGTCGGAATCTCACTCTCTCTAATTTTCTCATTTTTGCTAACAATGTAGATTGGAATTTTTGTGGCTGTCTTGGCATGGAACTTGCCGAAAGACACACTTAGGCCACGGAATAGGCCCGTTGTGATACCACAAGTCTGTCTTGCTGCAAGTCAAGAAGACTATTCAAGCCATTTTTTGTGGTGTTGAAATACGGGAGGGTGGTGCCACGTCTGGAAAGCTGATAAGCGCAGTTACCACTGATGTCTTTGTGGCCCGGTACCCAGGTAAGGGTAATGTTGTACACATGCCCTAAGTCATTTAGTAGGGATAGGCAAAGCGCAACTACTTTCGATGTGGTTGAGACCGTCTGAATAGAAACCGTGTCTTGTTCCCACTCCGGTCTATGAGGTATGAGGGTTGAGAATTTAGAGTCGAACTGATATGATGGTAGCTAGTAGTATATGTTGTCAGGTAAGTCAGGTGAACAGCCTAGGATTCGGTAGTAACCGAAATCAGTACATGTCCATCTTTTGATGGTATATAGTCTCACTGCAGAGAGGGTTGCAGCTTGTTTACCGAAGAGGTCAACAGGAAGAAAGTGGAGCAGGGCGTAGAGCCCTCTGGATGGTGTTGATCGAATGCTCAAGTTATTATGAACGCCGCCGATCTTTGGACTGAGTCCAGAAGTTTCTGGTTAACCATCTTATCCAGGGCAGTCCACCATACTACTGCTCCATAGAAAAGAATTGGCCAAATCACGGAGATGTAAATCCAGTACATGATACGTGGTTGGATACTCCATTTCTTACAGCTCCTCTTTTGCAAGAGTACAGTGCAACAGTGATGGAGTTGTAACCCTATTGGTTAACAGGTTGTGAACTATGCCCACTATCGGCTTGCATAATTTCATGTTGGTCAGTGAGCCAGTACTCCCTCAACTTTTTCACGTTCAAAATTTCTTTATAAGTTGAAACGCAAATAGAATACCAGCCGTTTTCTAATCGCAACGAAAACGGAATTTCGGTTTTCTGGCACATATCATTTCAAACGATTTCGTTTTCGAAAATTGACGAAATCAAAACGAAATTGAGCACACTCCATCACGTTTTCGCTCCGAATTTGAAACGAAAACAATTTGTAGCACATGCCTGTATGTGTAATTTTATTTAAGTAAACTGGAAAAAGATTTATAACGCATTGTTTTTATGTGTGTATGTAACAAATTGTTGGGCGGCATTTGCATATATGTACATATGTGAAAAGCTCGACGTAAGTAGAAGTATCTTAGTAAAACTATTATACTCGGGGGATTGAGGAAAGCTTGCCAATAATCTCAACCCATTTGCAACTTAATCTTTTTGAAATAAATAACTACTATGTAAAATTTAAAATGTTACTTATGTTACTGTATGTAGAGTTCGAGCCCAAGTACGAGGCTAACCTGCGTTTTTCCGAGTGTATGGTTGGAACCCTAAAAGCATGTGTGATTTTTTGTATTTGATCGCTGCACAAAGCTCTCGACGCGGTGCAAGATAAGGACAATGCTAATTTGTCAATCGAACTTAAATACGCATTCGATAAGATAGGCCAACTCAGTACACAATTTACCGTCGTTTGGAACACATTACTGGCCGTTGGAAAATTATCTTCAACTGGCCTGATTAGTCGAAACCGCATAGAAAAGCCGACGGTTACACAACGAATTCGCATTGGAATAAAGTTTAAATTCGACAAAATGGATTGCGGTGGTGTGTTCGTGAAATATGTGTTATTCATATTTAACATACTCTTTGTGGTGAGTATCCCTGATATTTCATAGCATTTTCGGGTCAAGTCCTACAAAATCCCCAGCAAAAGCTTTCAAACAGACTTCTCTGAAAGTGTTGTGGAACCATTTCAATTGCTAGCAAATGGCATGACATCATTATAGATACATACATATGTACACATACCCTAAGTATGTGCCTGTATCGTATATATAGCAGAATAATTGGGTACAATGCATTTTTCGACATTTGCTGATAAAATTCTACACAAGTGAGTTATTCGTTTGTCTTGTTTATCTGTTGTAACTAGTCAGCAATGAGGCTTTTGTCATATGTCGCAGTTTAACGAAAACTTAGCATCTAGCAAATCCATATGTGTCCATAAAAAACGGAAAATTCTTTGAAGTATATTCTCACTTTCAAAGCAATTGTGAGTAATAGTAAATTGCAAAGTCTCAAACACATGTATGAACCCTCGCCAATTCAGATTGTTACTCACGCGAATAGAACCATCATCAACCTTATCTTAGGAAAACAGAAATCTTCTAACTTTCGCCTCTTATTGATAGCTGAAGGGTTATCTTATCTCAAGCCGGCGACTTCATTTACATATGTGGGCATACTTACCAATACATAGTAATTGAAATTTGTTTAACTTTCGGTGCAAATATTACGAATTTTGTTAACATAAACATTCAGTCTATAAATATCGTTTACTTCGTAATTAAATTCAAATATTAGTATTGTCAAAGAGCGAGAATTCAATACGGAAGCAACGAGAAACCATACGAGCCATGTTTTATTTGATTAACCCTTGGTGCACGACACAAGCAGGGTATCCTTCGGCGTCTTCAACCGCCAGCATTGACAGTAAAAATTTGTGAACCGGCCGATTGCCATTTTGGCGTGACTCACTGTATACAACGAAATGTTCATGACTAACAATTCACCAGCAATTAATCGCACTGCGCAGTTATCGATGATTACTTATGTCCTCAAGCAAAAATCGAATGATATGTTCCAGACAATTTATCCATATAAATCGATATTAACAGAAAGATTATCCATTTCATTTTTTGCAGGTATGCGGCATTTTGCTGATCGTGTTCGGATCGATCATGGTGTCGCAAATAAGCGACATCGGCAGCGTCGCACAAACCTTCAATACGAATAGCGTTCCCATTGCGATCTTGGTGCTGGGGTGCATCATCTTCATTATCGCCTTCTTGGGCTGCTGCGGAGCCATTCGTGAGGACAGCTGCTGCACCATGACGGTAAGTCGTCAAGCTTTCTGGCCGCAATGACTGACTCAAGTTTTTTTGAACTTATTTGTAGTACTCGGTGTTCATGCTGGTGTTGTTCATGTGTCAACTGGCTTTGGTCATTTACGTCTGGACCCAACGCGCACAATTCCTGAAGAACATGGATATGATTGTTACGAAAATCTGGGATCAGCACAAAGTCGACCAAAAAGTAATGGACGCACTGCAGCTGAGTGTAAGCGTGAAGCATACCCGCCGATGTCGCATTTCGTTTAATTTACCTTTTCTTCACCAGTTCAACTGCTGCGGTAAAAACGGCGCTATGGACTATATGACAGCAATGGAGGTGCCACCACAGTCCTGCTGCGGCGCCAAGGCGACTTCCTGCAGTCTGCCTGAGGCAATGCTGCAGCCTGGTTGTTCGAGCGCATTTGTTTCGTTCTGGGAAAAGAACACAGATATCACGCGCTACGCCGGAATCGGTGTTGCGGCGGTCGAGGTAAGTCCAACCGATCGAGTTTACCCCGCGAAAAGATTTCTTAACGGTACTGTCTGCCTTGCAGCTGGTCGCCTTCATCTTTGCTTGCTGCTTGGCCAATCAGGTGCGCAACGGCAGGAGGAGAGCCAACTACTGATGGCCGTCACTTAGATTAAGCGATTAAGTGTTGTTCCACACAACATATCCTAAATATTTTTTATTATAACTAACTGAAAATCAGTTAACTGTAAAGTGGAAAATGTATGTAATTAAAATGAAAAGTCGCAACAACGAGCCCCCTCAGTGTCTTCTAGTTGAAATCATTAATAAACGTAAAATTTTAACATACATATATACGTAGGTCTTTGCTTTACTTGTAAAGTAAGAAATTCGCAAGTAGGGCTTTCGAAAATGCGATTCTTCGAAATTACGTATTATAGAGGGAATAATTTTAATTCTTTCTCTGCGTATGATTAATTAAATTCTGCGGATTTGGCATTCGTTGACTTGCCAACTGTTCCCGAGATTTGTATACCACGTGCCTTATGTCGTCTCAAAATTTGGTTTATTCTCTCTCAGACTTGATTTGACTTGCTTTGTACTTATTTGGTACCTTTGAGCTTGTTCAAAGGAAAAACTTTCAAAACCAATAAGAAGCGGAACCGATTAACGTGAATCACAAAGCAATTTCTTATGATTCCGTGAGGTGTGAAAAATAAAAAATAAAAAAAAAATGTTGCCTGATTCCTTTTGTTTTAAAACTATTCATTCCAAAGATTTTTCTTTCACGCAAAGATTGCGAAATAATTGTTTTTCCACTTTCTTTCTATATTTCTCCTTTGACTGTCCGCAATATTATTAAATTAAATTTATTAACACTATGATATGCAACTGGGCTTTTCCAGACCCATTTTGACTTTGAGTAGTCGCCAAATTTTTTCCATAGCTCTGATCGCCGAAATATTTCATACCAATTACTGCTAATGTTTTCTAAACGAAACGAAACCAACAACAGTTTATTTGCATCGATTTTGTAGAACAAACATGGCCACTTTATGTATGTAGGCGCTAAGTGGAGCAACTGGGCCCTGCGAGGCCCATTCGTAAATATATAACAAATTTACATAAAATGTACGTAAGCCGTAAAACAAAAATTATTCAAATACGAGTCGCCATGTTTGGTAACTTTATTACAATGTATGTGTGCAGTGCTTCAACACGGGCGTACAGAAACAGGAGATCGGCTATGAGGATACTGAGCCGTTTCGGTTCCTCGGATCCAAGTACCCTATCCGACAAGGACAAAGCTGCTCTCCTCTGGGCGTAGCAACATAAGAACGACCGACCAATCCCCTTGCCGGAGGTCGCCGTGAAGCGCCAAAGATCGGGCGAGCAACTGGCTGGCGGTCGTCAAGCCAAAACCTCTGCGACCGTTCACCGAGATGGTCAAAGAAGGCATCGTCTGGGCTATCATCGACCGTGGTGACAGCGATGGCACTATCTCCGGGGCGAACTGGAGATTAGTACAGGCCAAGCTCACCAATGTCTATAAAGACATCGTTTCGGCCAACCCAGGCTTCCCTCCTACATGCCGCGATGCCGGATGGTAACATATCAAGGGCATGTCAAGCTCATCGCCTGTGCAGATCAACGCTCAGCGGATCTGTACAAGCAGGCGATCAACAAGATCGGCGAGGTCTGGCCTAGCGCGAAGCTAGCCGCGGTCTCGATGGATCAAATCCCAAATCGCCCGCGTGTAAAGGCCTGGATCCCAGCTGAACCCTCCTCTCTAAGCGAGATATTGGAGCACCTTCAGCTGAGCAATGTGCACCTCCCGACGAGGTGCGCATAGCAAGCCGAGAGGACATCTTCGGCAGGCGCTCATCGTCATCAACGAAGAGTCGCTAGCTCCGATTCTGGCAAAAGACGGATAAATAAACTACGCGTTTGGGTCGATCGTCCTCAGCGTATATAGGTGCGATCTACAAGGTAGCACCCAGATACCAAAGGGGACGGCTCCCGAACTCGGTCCAACCACCTCTACTAGCACCATGGCCCCGTTGGAAGAATGCCCATCCGACGACACCGGCAGTGTCATGTCGACCTCCGAATATGTCGGTGAGTTCTTCGGCCACGTGGCTATGAGTGTCGATGGCGCCACTGAGTCCCCCTTGTCCGATGAGGAGGCCTCAAATGCCACAATAATACCCAGCCCTGTAGATGGTGCAGATTGTCCAAATTAATCTGCACCACTCC
Organism: Melieria omissa; assembly: GCA_963971225.1. Classification (NCBI taxonomy): domain Eukaryota; kingdom Metazoa; phylum Arthropoda; class Insecta; order Diptera; family Ulidiidae; genus Melieria; species Melieria omissa. The sequence goes on along the minus strand of OZ020269.1, from coordinate 3,895,694 downwards.
GTCGCTGCCTCGGCAGCTCTTCTTCTTCGCCTGGTACAAACAGGCGAAGACATTTTTATTTTTTTTTTCAACCCGATGAACGCCGAATAATGTCCTGGCTTCACTCGGCGGTACTTGAGCCTAACCTTCTTTATGGTGCTGTTTTCTGGTTGCCTGCCATAAGTAAGGCGATCAACCTGAAACCTCTTGATAAAGTCAGGAGGATGGCGGCCATTTTGGTTACAGGGGCTCTCCGCACTACACCCACGAAAGCATTGTTTACCCTTCTCCACTGGTTCCCAACCGCACAGAGGGTCAAATGACATGCGAAATGCTCTGCAGTCAGGCTAAACGCGATTTTCCGCTGGGCTAGACCGGATCTTGGTCATTCCAGGATTCTTACTCAAGATTGTTCGGTGCCAGATGTCATCGATCACATCTGCACCCCCACTCAATTTGATCACGGATTTACGTTCCGTATCCCTAGTAGAGTGGACCGGTAGCGAGCTACCCTCCGGAAACTCCATCAATATTTACACTGACGGCTCCAAATTGGCGAACAAGGTTGGCTGCGGGATTTTCTGTAGCCAACTGGGGCTTCGTCTCTCCTTCCGCCTGCCTGACCATTGCAGTGTCTTTCAGGCAGAAGTAATGGCTATTTACCAGGCCTCAATCTAGCTCATCCCCGAGAACGCGAATGAAACGGATGCCCATATATATTCGGATAGTCAGGCAGCCATTAAGTCGGAGCGACCACTTCATCCAAACTGGTCCGTGACTGCCGAAAATACTTGAACAGTCTAGCTAGGCGCTCTAACGTCTCACTACTCTGGGTGCCAGGGCACAGAGGCATTGTGGGCAACTGCGAGACGGACGAACTAGGCAGAGCAGTCACATTGCTCGCTGAGGGCTCGTCCTTCCTCCCAGTGGGAGCTCCTATTGCATCGATTAAATTGATGCTCAGGCAATTCTACCAAAGAGTAGCGAATGAACTGTGGTCTGAGGAACAGACTTGCAGTATCTCTCGATTAACCTGGCCTTCCTATAACATGAAACGGACTAACCAGCTGCTTAGCCTTAGCCGTCACTCAATAAGCACAAAGGTCTCGGTGCTCACGGGTCACTGTCTTATGGGTAAGCATGCGGAGCGACTGGGACTGCAATCCAACGACTACTGACGAGGATGCGGGTCCGAGGAGGAGGAGGAGACCGTTCTCCACCTATTGGGTCAGTGTCCTTCACTATAGCCAGGATATAGCCAGGTTCATAACAGAATCTTCTTGGTTCTCAGCGCAGTAAGGAGGAGTCGCGCCATCCACTGTGGTATCACAATGAGCCATAAGTTGTGCTTAAGTGAGTTTCTCACATAGGAGGCTGCCACTCTAACCTAACCTATGTGTGCAGTGGCGCACGGAAGGAGGGTTACAAGGCCCTTAATTATATCTGTTTGTTACAAAAAATGCGGCTGGAAAATGTTCCTTCGAATAATGTTAGGCTCATGTGTGAAATGCTGTCTGCCACATTGTGTATATGTTGAGCTGTTATTTACCGTAAGAAATATCGCTTCTTATAAGCTTTTGGTCAGGTGTATACATTGTGACCGAAAAGTTTCCGGAAATTCTCATTTAAAATTCGCGCGCTGTATATTTTTCGATATTTTAAGTTTCTGTAGGTTGGTAGCACTCTAGCTGAAGGCCTATGTTGCTAAAGCTTAGATATTTTTAACTTTGGTTTGTAATTTAAGTTAAGGTGCTCCCCGTAGGGAGCGCCAAAAAATTAAAGTTGGGGCCCAGCCACTTGGGCCCATCCTTCATACTTACTCCTTCACCAGTCAACTCCTCCTCCAGTACAAGACGTGATTTAATATTAACACAATTTATTCTGTTCTGCTTGAGCTCCTAAAATGAAGTGACATTCTTTGCTAAGCTAACTTATTCCTAAGCTTATTCCCTATCCTAACTCTGCTGACGTTGCACTTCCCACGCTGCCGTAGCGCGACGCTCTCAGGTTGCGGTATTGCACCGGATGCGCGTGCATGGCTCTAGACGCAGTGTCAGCATATTTGGTCAGGTGAATTGGCTGGTCACTGTGTTAACTCCTCCCCCTTTAAAAATCTGCGTCCCGCAGATGGAACTGTTGTGGGCGTGGAGTCTCGATGCTGGCTACGGGAACGGGGAGTTGGTGGATTTCAGCGACCTTTACAACCTCAGGAATATTTACGCCGGTGGTGATCTTTCTCCAAATCAAGTAGCAAGTTGTCGCCAGAATTGCAAGGACGATTCCATCTGTTGCCCAAGAGAGGTGGAAATCTCGAGCAAGCTTCTTTAGGTGGTTGATGTTATCCAGACTGAGCCCATGAATGTAGGCTAGATTAATCCTCAAGCCGTCATCGGTGATATTTGACAAAACGGATGGCAGGACTTGCAGGCTTTTGGCAACCGTGCTCGAGAACGTTTGGTTGCCCACATGCACCGTTTCATTGTTAATGTGAATAAGAAACGTGCCATTTAGCGTGATCGTTTGGTTCTTGCCGCTCACTATCCCTTGGAAATTGGATAGGAATATGGTATTTTCCTCGATGAGCTCCATAGCGGTGTCATTATCGGGTTCGAACTGGCAGCGGGCATCGCCTCCCTTGATTAACCTCGGTAAACAGCTATCTTCCGGTAGTCTTCTTGTTGAACTTCTCTCGCAGATGGTGGAGTTGTTGACAGAGAAACAGTTACCAACTATTCCATAAGTCTCGTCTTGGTTGGTAAGCAGTTTTCTGTATTGGAGATCTACTCGCTTCCCGTTGGATGTTGCAGCCCTTACTGACAGAAGTCGGTAACGATCAGGCTTGACCTTTGGTACCGAAAGTACGTAGAGAAGAAGGCTACCATTCGTGTAAAAGGATGGACTCGCATATTCTGCAGCTTCTATTAGGTTTTGGTATGTCAGGGCTTCTTCTTCGGATAGTATTCGTTCCATTTCTTCTCTGTCTAATAGGTTTGTGTCGATAATTCCGGATTTCGCCATCTGGGCAGCTCGTACAATTTCCGATACTTGCTCCTTCAGGATTTGGGCCTTATTGAATATAATCGCATCCCGACTGTTAGTATCCAAATTTTTGCCGAGAGCGTTCATGTGTTCGGCTATGCCGTTCGCCATCTGAATTGCTTCCTGCGTTGCATTGAACATTCGTCTATTGATCACATATTGGTTATTACTGTTCGCTACCAATTCGTTTTGGCTTTTGAGGATGTTATCCCAATCTGTGGCATCAGGAGATCCCGCAACCCACTTCCATGCGGAACCAATCCAGTTGATGGACCGTGATCTTCTCGTCTTTTTCCCTTGCAATTCGTTGAGGCGCGATCGCGTTTGATTCAACTGGAACTCGATAAGTGATTTGGCTGATTTATTCCCAGCGTCTCGCTTGGACAGGATCGTCAATTCTGCTAATATTGTGTCGAAATATCCTAGGTCGATGGCGTGTATTAATCTGAAGTGGCCGCTAATGATCCAACCGCTGCCACGTTCCATCGTCACGATAGGAGATTTATATTGAAAAATGCTGAATCCGAGCGTGGCGGGAATCGCAATTAATCTATCTTACGACGAGTAAAAAGGTTATATGAAAATTTCTTATAAAAGTAGCCAATGGAATATCAAATCGCTCCAGGATGGAGATGAAAATTATTTTAAGTAGTCTTTCTTTCTTTCTTTATCTTTTTGTTGTTGTATCTTTACATAACAATTGCTCATGTGCCACTTTGTGGCTTAAGAATTTCATTTAATTTTTATGTGCCTTTAATTACAATTATACTTTTTCTTGTGCCTTTATTTGTGCCTTTAATTACAATTATACTTTTTCTTGTGCCTTTATTTGTGCCTTTTTTTTATATTTTATTTTAGTGCTCTTTTCCCATGAGGAGTCGGACCCCGATATTCATAGAATATCCACCAATTTTATGGGATAAAAGGGTATTTCTCTGTGCTGTGCCCTAAAAAGGTTAATTTGTGGTTCTCAGTTGGCTTTTGTGAATCCTTCGCCCCTCACTTGTCTGTATGGTAACCCTGTTGTCCTTCCCTACCGTAGCCTTTTTGTACAAGGGCTTTTGTTTCCCTTTTATCTGTTTATCTCTCACGTAAACCCTGTCACCTGCCTTGAATTTTTTAGCTCCTTTCCGGCTTTTATTCAGTCTCAGGCATAGTGAAATAAATAAAGTGTACCAGGTAGATGACGTACACTTATTTCTCAGAGTAGCAATTGTCAGGGTGTCAATTTATTTGTGTCCGTTCAGTTAACCTTTATTTTTGTTGTCGCTAAAATAGCCCAAAATTTAAAATTTACTTTCAATACTCCAGAAATATAAATTTTTGTTATGTATTTTATGTTCGAAAAACACAGAAACTGCTTTGCCGTGCTTTTTTTTGGAGAGACAGCACGTTCTTCCTGGCACGTTATTGCTTTTTTTGTGTCGGTTTTGGTCCAAAACACATTTTCAAACAATAATTTATTTTGAAATTTTTTCATACAGCACAGACGGGTTATGAACTCTGACATTTGTGAGCATAATGACATTAACTGTCAGAAAATAAGTGTACGATGAAGAGAGAGTGTCTGCTATCTGGCACACTTTATTAATTTCACTATGGTCTCAGGTTACGTTGTTCCTGATTCTTTTTTATTTGGGCTCTTATCTCTCTGTGGATTCTCTTCTTGAAGTCGGTGAAACCCTGATAGTTAATTCTAGCGGACCGATCGAAAAATATGTCGCTGGGTTTTCGTTTCGTGACAGAATGGACTGTATTGTTATACCGGTCTACCGCAATGTAGAGCAATTCTTTAGGGCTAACATTCCTCAACTCTTGTCGCAAACAACGATATATTTCTAAAATTGTTGAGTGCAACCTCTCTACCTGTCCGTTTACTTCGCTTTTCTGAATAGGCGTTTGATAAAGGCTTATACCCAGTCCTTTGATGTAATTCGCTACTACCGGGCTCATGAATCCCTTCTCATTGTCGGTCACTACCATTCTTGGAGCTGTAAAGTAGTGGAGGAGCTTCGCAAACTTGGTGCGAAGGGTGATAGCTGACCGATCCTTAATGTGGAACAATTTAGCAAATTTACTAAACTTGTCTATACATGAGAGAAATTTTTCTCCCTGTAACTCGAAAATGTCAACATGAATTATTTCGCAAGGAAATTTCGGAACTGGGGTATTTTCTATTGGTGGAACCGGTGGGCGTCTGTCGTATTTGTTCAAAGAACACGTTTCGCACTTAGCGACATGCGCCCTTAACAAGCTCATAATTTTCGGGAAGTAATATTTCTCTAAGATTTGTTCCCTATTTTCTTTAGCATTCCTATGAGCCCTGTTATGCTCCTTTTCTATTATGTCACATACCCTATTTTCGTTTGCCACGTCTTCGACTACTCTCTGGGTGAGCCTCATTTTGTAATATAGAAAATTTTGTAAGTATACTTCTTGGAGTAACTGCATACGAGATTCAGGAATTTTTATTCCGTTGATGACTGATGGGTTAAGGCGTTCTTTCAGCACTTCTGTGAGGGTGTTGCTGGTTAGACTCCGGAGCGTTACGTAGTGTCTGGTAAACCCAGGATAGGGGTTTTCTGTACATATCAAATCCTTTCCCTCTCTAAAAATTATCTGATTCTTGAAGACATTGATCGGAGCCTCTACATGGGGGATGAGGTCTGATGCGTCCTGGTCTGCACTATGAACCGTGCTTATCTCGCTTGCTGTAATGGTAGAAGATCCTTCATCGTTGTTTACCCTCAGGCTGCCATTTCCCTCACTAGCAGTTTCGGTTGTTGAATCATCTTGAGGCTGATTTCTGGCAGTCGTGTAGTTTACCTGTCCTCGGATCCTAGATAACGCATCCGCCACTAAATTTGATTTACCTGGTGTGTAAACCAATTCGTGGTTGTACTCCTCTATACGGGATTTCCATCGTTTTAATTTAGCGTTATGATTTCTGTTTCCGAGAGCGAAGGTAAGGGGTTGGTGGTCAGTGAAAATTCGAATCTTCCTTGCCCCATACAAATATGACCTCAAGTTGTCCAGCGCCCAGACAATAGCCAACATTTCCTTCTCATTCGTAGCATAGTTTTCCTCACACTTATTAAGAGACCGAGAAATGTAGGCAATCGGTCTATCCCTGCTATGCTCTCCTTGAGAAAGGACGGCCCCTATGGCATAGTCTGACGCATCTGTGGTCAGGTTGAAAGGTTTTTCAAAATCTGGAAAAGCGAGGACTTCCGAAGAGATGAGGAGTTCTTTCAAATCATTGAAAGCTTTCAATGCCGAATTATCGAGTGTTATTAGAACTTTACGCGACTGGTTGGCCCTTATCTGCGAATTCTCCCCGCGCGTTAGATTGGTGAGCGGCTTAGCTATTCTGGCATAATCTCTAATAAATTTTCGATAATAGGAAGTCATTCCTAGGAAGCTTTTCAGTTCTTTTAAGGTTTTTGGAGGCGGCAGGTCCACTATTGCTTTAGTTTTGGATTCGTCGGGGCAAATTCCCTCGGAAGTAATAATATGGCCTAAAAATTCGACTTCGGTTTTTACAAACTTTGTTTTTTCTAGATTTACTCTCAAATTGGATTCGGCTAGCCTTTTAAATACGGTTTCGACATTATCAATATGGTCCTTCACGTTTTTCCCGAATACGATGATGTCGTCGATATACACGTAACATATCTTTCCAATGAATTCTTTTAGGACGTCGTCTATCATCCGCTGGAAAATCGCTGGGGCATTTTTCAGCCCAAAAGGGAGTCGCAAAAATTCATATTTTCCATTCATGGTGGAAAAGGCAGTCTTTGGGATATCAGATTCTTTCATCAGAATTTGATGAAATCCTGATGTCAAGTCAATTGTAGTGAAAAATTTTGCGTTTCCCAGATTCGCCAGCGTAGCGTTGATGTCCGGAATCGGGTAGGCGTCTGAGATCGTCACCGCATTTAACCGCTTAAAGTCCACTACCATACGATATTGTTTTTCCCCGTTAGGCTTGGGTTTTTTAGGAACAACCCATATGGGGGAATTGTATGGGCTTTTGGAATGACGAATGATCCCTTCGGACAGTAACTCTGTTATTTGCTTTTCTACCTCAGTCCTCATATTGGCAGGATAGGGGTAACTTTTCGTGTAGATGGGATCGTTGGTTGTGGTGTTAATCTCGGCCTTGACCGAAGTCTTTACGCTAACGCTTTCGTTTAAAGGCTTGAACAATTCAGAATATTTCTCTACTAGGGAATTCACTAGCTCCTTCGCGTTGTCTGGTATGTTTGTTGCCCGCAGGGGGTGAAGGCTGTCTACGAACCTATTTCTAAGTGTTATTTTTATACCCGGTTTAATAGTTAAGGTGTGGTTTTTTCGGTCTATGACTGAGCCAAGCTGTTTCAATGTGTCGTCCCCGATTATGCCATCGAATGACTCTAAGCCGGGGAGTACGTAAAAGGTCAACATGGAATCATTTCCTACACACTTAAATATTCTCCCCTTCATACACTTATTGATCGTTATTGGCCCGGCCACCGTGTGGACCTGGAAAGGCGAGTTAATTATTTTTGGGTCACTTTTCAAGTTAGCACTTATAAAATTTTTGTTGGAACCGGTATCTACTAAAAAGTCGAGAGACTTGCCGTTCATCCCTACGCACGTGAAATACGGTACGCTCGATAGTGTTTCCGCCCTCCCGCCTATATGAAATATGCAGGAAGGCCCCCCTCTAAAAAAGTTTCTTCTTCTTCGCTGTGTTGTTCTTGCTTCTGTTCATGTGGAGCCACCTCAGGATTCGTCTCTAAGTTAAAAAGTTTTTGTTGTTTGGGAAATCCTCCAGCTGATGAAGAGGGACCTCTTTTGGCAGTATTCCATTCCCTTGGGCGGTTCATATAATTGGCTTGCTTCGTCTGAACCGTTCCATCCACCTCCATTTTTACTACCGGATTTGAAGAGGTGGTAGGTCCGTCAGCTCTCCAATGGTTGCCCTGCATGTTATTGGTGTTTGTTCGGAAGTGACCCGAGCCAAACGGTCTACTTGTCCAACTATTATTAAAGCGTGTCCTAGGGGGAAGCGGGGGTCGTTGCCCCGAGGCGGATATGTTATTTCTTGGAACAACTACCCTATTGATGGTATTCACATGGACAAGGGTATTTCTCATTGTCAAATTCTGAATGTCGAGATAGGCTGAGTATGCCTCTGGCAATGTTCGTGGCTTCTGGACGATTAACATTCGTGACAATTCTGGATTAAGACCGCGGATGAACACATCCAACGCCCGGTTCCTATAGGTTCCTATCAACACGTTTACGGTCTCTTCCGAGTATTCGTCTGTCTTTATTTTATTAACTATGAGGGACAACTGGTGGTTGACTGTTGCATAAAATTCGTCAAGTCTCGATCCTCTTTGCGCTAGTTGATTCAATTGGTGCTCGAGGGTTCGGATATCCCTCTTGTCGGCGTAGTGAAGCGACAGCACCCTTTTCACCTCGGGCCAATCGTTGTTAAAGATATTGTGGGAGACCAGGGCGGCATCCGCCCTGCCTCGAATCTTTTGCCTTACGTGCTGTACAATCGACCTGTACAGCGGTTTTTCTTTTATGGCCTCATAATCCCTAAGTATGGATTCAACATTGTTCAACCAGGAGATGTATTGTGAGGGGTTTCCCTCGAATACCTGAATCTCTTTTACACAATCTGGAAGCCTACCGATTTCCTTGAGCTCTTCTTCCGTCATCGGGGTTCTAGTGATAACCGAGGTTCTGGCCTCCCTGACGTCCCCGATGCGGCTCGGCTGCTCTAGGTCATTTATCCTTTCCCCTAACCTTTGTTCCATGAGCAAGATCGATCGCTCCACCTGGCTTCCCGAATCTTCCAATGATCCTACGCGTCCATGGATGTTTTTTAACTGCTCAAGAATGGCGTTTACCGCACCTGTCAGTTCTGTCACTGCTTTATTCAAATCTTCCATCCTTGCTACGTCTTTTACCTCTTCCTTTATACTTAATTTTTATTTAACACTAAAGTTACGGCACAGCACCGAAAATTCTTTGTAGTTTAGCACTTTTAAAAGTTACCTTTTTTAATGTGGTATTGGCACGGCACGGCACGGCACGGTGATAGCTTCTATATATATACTTTTTCCTTACAAGAGGGTTATCTCCATCAGGATGTTTGGTTTTATTTTCGTCTGTAAAAGAGGACGGGAAAATTTTATTCCATAGTTTGTGTTCCTTACTTTCTTATTTTTTATTCTTTCCTTTATTTTATTCTATTTTCTTTTATTTTATTTTTTATTTATTTTTTTTTTTTTTTATTTTAAAAAAAAATTGCCCTTTTCGGTCACGGAAGGGCCATGTTATCCTTTTTAGTCACCCGCAATCAGATTGCGGGCAACCTACTAAGGCACAGCTTGCTTCACACAGTATTTGGCCCTATGCAATCTCCAAATGTGGAAGGCGCAACACGGCAGCCATTGCAGGCACACAAATCTGTTGACCGGCCGACACTATGGTCGCAGGAGTCCGCCCTAGAAAGTTTAGGCACACGAACTCCTGTTGCGGCTCCAACACTACAGGGACGCGGGCAGAAAATCGCGGCAGTGCGTGTACAAGTGGCATCTTTTTTTAGTGGAGTAAGTGCGGATTTTTTCTTTATATAATTTTTTATTAATTTTATTTCGAGGCCTGAGGGTCTTCGGGGTCGCAGGCCTTTTAGGTTTCGTTATACCCTGGAGGCTCCCGTGGGAACCGCAGGGTGTAGACGTATTTCTTTACAGTGTCTGTTTTATTTTCTGCTTCCTCTGGGCGCAGTTTTTTACAGGTTAGAGGGTCCCGTGGGAATCGCAACCTGCTGCCAACTTCCTTGGAAGGAGGCATATTCTCCCAGAGGCGCTTTCTTTTATCACTAATAATTCACTAATGTCACTTAATTTCGACGCACTGCACTATTTTCACTCCACTTCACTTGTCGCTGCACTTTTCACACTGCACACTCTCCTGTAGGCCGCCAGGCATTCCCTTACCGCACAGGGAATCCTTTGCTGAAACCCACGCTGTTGGTGGGTCCCTGCTCGGGCGCCAGTTAAGGTGCTCCCCGTAGGGAGCGCCAAAAAATTAAAGTTGGGGCCCAGCCACTTGGGCCCATCCTTCATACTTACTCCTTCACCAGTCAACTCCTCCTCCAGTCAAAGACGTGATTTAATATTAACACAATTTATTCCAAGAATGATACAATAAAGATTACGACATCCGGCTGATGACGTCACTGGTGAAAAATTATAAGGTGACCATTTTAGAGTGCAATATTTTATTTGTATTATTCGTGCGTATATTCCTTTTTAAGACTGAAAACACGTTTATACACATTTTTTTTTTACAGTTTAATCAATTTCTGCCAATTCTACAATGACATGTGCAGAATTTTGCTAAAATAAAATCTTGCTTCTCCTTGTATTTTTCCTCATGTTGAAAAAAAAATAAAAATTAAATTTGAATCCTATGTCAATTGGGCACCTTAAAATTATTTTCATTTGTTATGAAAAATTTGATTGGCCAACGGCATTTTTTGAATTTGGTTACTATTTAACGCGAAAATTTGACCAACACGGTGTGGAATCTTTGGAATAATACAAAATGCAATAGTGAACGTTTTCGTGAAAACGGTTTGCAACAATTGTAATGAGTTTTTGATAGAAAACAAAACGTAAACAATGAAGTGTGCAGTGGGCCAATGTCGGCAAAATAATACAAAAAAAGCATATGAGTAATTTGCATGGTGGAATTATAAAGGTGAGATCTTCCTTGACAGCTTGTTTTTGACACTGTCTTATACAACAAGAACCAATGTTGTCAACTACGCTTTCAAAAGAAGGGGAAAAACGACGAAGTAAATTAAAAGTTTCAAATACAAATTAATAAATAGTGATTGCAGCAAAAGGTTTAAGGTTAGTTTATTATTTTGCGCATTTTATTTGATTTTTTATATTGATTATTTTTTATCTTTCTATTTAAAAAATTTATTCTAAAATGAATGCGACATTTAAAAAATAAAGCAACATTGTTATTTGTATCGCCTATAGAAATGAATACCGAAATTTTTTCCCCCTTTTTGTTTAAAAGCATTAAATACAACATTCTTTTCATCGACGTTTCTATAAGACAGAATGTCAACCAATTTTTTCAGTTTTCTGTCAAGGAAGATCTCACCTTTATAATTCCACCATGAGTAATTTGTGAATTTAAATATTCGTGATTGTTGTGCCATATGTTGCGTTGTTAATATTTAATACGATTTTTACAAATTTTGAGTAATCCGCAGATCCACACGCTCTGCATTTTATTGAGGTTCTCAAAAGACGTATTTTGGAACTTTTGTGGACGCGATAGTATGAATTTCATTACTATAAGAATTCGATGAGGAGGACTATTTTCCAAGTTAAAATGAGAATCATTTACAGAAAACCTGATCGTTTTTAATTTAAAAAATAATATTGATGAAGCTATTAAAATATGAATTGATATAAAATATTGAAAAATAGTATTTTGAATAATATATATATAATTTTATTGAATAGCAAGAGTGTTATATTGGTAACACAGAGAGGCCAAATTTGCCTAACCTCTATCTAAATCGCTTTCAACAATTGATAACTGAGTATTTATGTGTATACATATCTGTGGCCGTAAGGAATAACAGCCAAAGTCGAGTTAGGACAAAATTGAGTTATTACCACCATTGCATTCGTCGTATTCAAATGTACTACTACACAAAATTCTATGGCTTTTGCTCATAAAATGAATGTTTTACGCCCAGAAAACTAAAATTTATCTGGTTAAAGCTAAAGAAAAATCAAAAATTAAAAGTGCTCTCCTGAAAGCTTCATAAAATCGACTGTGGCCGTTATTCCTTACGGCCACAGATATATTAAATACAATGAAACTAAATAAATAACTTCATATGCACTTCATATAATTTTTTTTTTTGGAAATATTAATTTTGTAAAAGGTCGTACTCGTCCCACTGTTCCTTGACAATTTGAAACAATTCGTACTACGTCACTGGTGAAAACTTCAAATTTCCTGTCATTGATGTCGTAACCTTGTTTTCTATCAACCTTGATTTATTCTGTTCTGCTTGAGCTCCTAAAATGAAGTGACATTCTTTGCTAAGCTAACTTATTCCTAAGCTTATTCCCTATCCTAACTCTGCTGACGTTGCACTTCCCACGCTGCCGTAGCGCGACGCTCTCAGGTTGCGGTATTGCACCGGATGCGCGTGCATGGCTCTAGACGCAGTGTCAGCATATTTGGTCAGGTGAATTGGCTGGTCACTGTGTTAACTTTTATTATCTTCCAAATAAATAATAATAATAATAATAATAAGGTTGGTAGCACTGTCCTTAATTACTATGCCAAAAATGAGCGCGATCTGTCAGACAGTTTGTTTACGGCAGCTGTTGAAACCAGTTCACCTCAGTAGTGCGTTGCGATTTTGTTGAGAATTTTCTTCAAAATGAGTACCGTAAACAGGTCTCTTTGGACGTGCTTGATCGTGCCAATTCCGATCCAACTTTCATGGAACGCATCATAACTGGTGACGAGACATGGGTCTACGAGTACGACATGCAAATAAGCCAAAAATCATCGGAATGGAGAGGAAAAGACGAGCCGAAACCGAAAAAACCACGCCAAAGTCGCTCGAAAATCAAGGTAATGCTGATTGTTTTCTTCGATATTCGTGGTGTGGTGCATCATGAATTCGTCCCTGAAGGACAAACAGTCGGTAAAGACTATTATTTGACTGTTTTAAGACGTTTGCGTTAAAATATCCGCCGTAAACGGCCTCATTTGTGGAAGGATAATTCATGGATTTTTCATGACGATAATGCTCCCTCGCACCGAGCCAACATTATCAACGATTTTAAGGTCAAACATTCAATAAATACCATCGAACAGCCACCGTATTCACCTGATCTTGCACCGTGTGACTTTTTCCTGTTTCCCAAACTCAAATTACCACTCAGAGGAACGCGTTTTGAATCCATAGAAGACGTAAAACAGAATTCGCAGAGGGAACTCAAAGCCATACCGGAAAGCGCCTATAAAAAATGTTCTGATGATTGGAAGAAACGTTGGCATATGTGTATCGCTTCTAATGGAGCATATTTTGAAGGAGATAAAATAAATATTGATGAAGATTAAGAATTTTGCGTTTTATTTAAAATTTCCGGAAACTTTTCGGTCACAAGGTAAGTATGCTATTCGAAATGTTTTGCATTGATCGCGTAATCGAGTTTGTATCAATCAATCGATCAATCAACAAATCAACACCGATAAACGTCGTGAATACCTAAAGCTTTTAATTTCCCCGTTGGTCACTCCTCACATGGCAAATAGGGCACTGAAAAGGCACGTTAGTCGCTGGCCTAATATCAGTGAAGCTATGACGAAATTTGATGCTTTCGTAAGTAATTATAAAAAAGAAATTATTTTGCATTTTGGATTCTGTCTTTATTATTACAGACACACTATCATTACCCAGCACCAAGCACATCCGCACGTCCAGCAAAGAAAGAACGAAAGGACTATGCATGGTGTGATCTTCAACATGACGAAAAACGGCGCAAAACATTCTTGTCCTGTAAAACATGAAAAAACAGCTCATGTGCCGTGAATACGGCTCTGTAAATAAAATATTGTTACGAATATTAAGCCTAGTGGGCTGTCACGTATCTCTGGATTGTGTGATTTGAAAATAAAACACAGTCAGTTTCTTAAACGCAGACAATAAAATACACCAACAGTCACTTTATTATTCACAGTTTACACTTTACTGTTCGTACACACTTAAGTATTTGCTTGATTATTCCGTGTGGCAACTTCACTTGTCAAAACCAGACTGACTCGCTGCACCGCATCTGGCCACCTTTTATACTCTGTCCGGCCGTCGCGCAGATCGTTCTCGCACGTTGCCAGATTGGACTAGAAGTTTCCCTGATGACCGCGACCATCGTTGCCAGGTTGGACTAAAAGTTATTATCGCGGCCGTCGTTGCCAGATTGGGTTATGGCACGGCACGTAGCGGCAGGGTTGCTTTGCACCGCGACAGACTGGCTCATCGTTACACTGCCCACCACTTAGACTTGTTCGTCCCGAACAAGTGCCGAGGCTCCGCTGTGATGAGGCGCCAGGCGCTCCAAATGGACTATCTTCAGCTTAGCGCCTCTATTGTTGCAACGTTGAATCCGGTATACCACGTCGTTAATCCTAGTCACGACTTCGTAAGGTCCTTCCCATGACGCTTGAAGTTTTGGAGACAAACCTTTCCTCCGCTGCGGGTTGTAGAGCATTACCAAATCGCCTTCTTGGAACCCTGCTGAGTTGGCCCGTAGATCGTATCTGGCTTTCGCCTTATCGCTGACCAGTTTGGTGCGGCTCCTTATAAACTGGTGAATTTCCTCCAGTTCCGCCCGCTTATTGGCCACGTAGTCCGTCTTAGCGCCTCTCGTCGTGCTGACTACCCCGAACTTCAAGTCAGCGGGTAACCGCAACTCTGTTCCGAACACTGCTCGGGCTGGAGTGAGTGATGTCGTGTCGTGCGGGGCCGACCTATACGCCATCAGGAACAGGGGGATATGCGTGTCCCAATCCTTTTGATTCCTGCCTACTACTTTCCGCAGGTATTCCTCCAGTGTCCGGTTAAAGCGTTCCACCATGCCGTCGGACTGTGGGTGCAAAGGAGTGGTACGCGTTTTCTTTATCCCCAGCAGCTCACACACTTCCTTGAATACCGCAGACTCGAAATTCCGGCCTTGATCTGAGTGCAACTCCAACGGAACTCCGAACCTGGCTACCCAGTTGTTTACCAGCTTTTCCGAGATCGTAGTGGCCTCCTGGTTAGGAATAGGGTACACTTCGGGCCATTTGCTGAAGTAATCCATTACGACCAGCACATATTTGTTGCCTTGAGTGCTAGTTGGGAATGGGCCGGCGACGTCCATAGCAATCCGCTCGAAGGGCGCTCCCACGTTGTACTGCTGCATGCGGCCTCGAAATTTTCTTGTCGGCCCTTTCGCGGCTGAACATCGGTCGCAGCTCTTAATCCACTCGGCTACAGACTCCTGACATCCTACCCAGTAGAATCGTCTTTTTATTTTGGCGACGGTTTTGGTGATGCCTAGGTGCCCTCCACTGGAGTCGTTATGGTATGCCTCGATGACCTCGTTGATTCTGCTTTTCGGCACTACCATTAGGGGGTTGCTGGTACGACCATCCGCGCTCTCCCATTCGCGGTACAGGCAGCCTTCCTTCAGCCGCAGACTTTTCCACTGTGCCCAGTAAGCCTTAGCGATCGGGCTTTCACCGGCCATCTCCTGCCAGTCTGGACGTGCGCCTTGCTCCTTGCCTTCGACGATCTTCGCAAGATCCGCATCCTCACGCTGGTCTTTTTGTAGCCTCTCCGCAGACCACTCTTCCTCTGGCATGATGCTGACCAACCGGACGTCCACTATCTGTTCTTTGCTTTCGGCTCGCGAGCATTGCCTGCATTCGACTTTGCACGGACGGCGGGACAAGGCATCGGCATTTCCATGGCTACTGCCCTTGCGATGCTCTATCGTGTAGTCGTAGCTCTGCAGTCGCTCGATCCACCGCGCCAATTGCCCTTCAGGGTCTTTAAAGTTCAGGAGCCATCTCAATGCCGCATGATCTGTGCGCAGGCGAAACCTTTGTCCATACAGATATTTGTGGAAGTGTTTCACGCAGTCCAATACCGCCAGCAGTTCTCTCCGTGTCACACAGTAATTGCGTTCCGGTTTCGATAAAACCCTACTGTAGTACGCTATCACTTGTTCCTGGCCGTCTATTATCTGTGATAGCACACCGCCAATACTACTCCCGCTTGCATCTGTATCCAGCACAAACATCTCCCCAGGCACGGGGAAGGCCAGAATTGGAGCGCTGCACAGTTTTTCCTTCAGACGTGCAAAAGCCTGTTCCTGCTCCTCGTTCCACTCGAAAGCTTGGCTCTTTTTCGTCAGTTTGTGCAGGCTGCTGGCTATGTTCGCGAATCCCGGAACAAATCGGCGGTAGTATGTGCACAGGCCCAGGAAACTGCGGAGTTCGTGTAGATTGCGTGGCCGGGGCCACTCCTTCACCGCCGTGATTTTGCCTTCATCCGTATGTACTCCGCGGGCGGAAACCGTATGGCCCAGATACTTGACCTCCTTTTGGAACAGCGAGCATTTCTTTGGGTTGAGTTTAAGCCCGGCTTTTTGTATCCGCTCAAATACCTCCTTCAGCTTTCCCAGGTGGTCGTCGAAGCTTTTACCCATTACGATTATGTCGTCGAGGTACACCAGACACGTCCGCCAATGCAGCCCTTTTAGCACGCGTTCCATTAGCCGCTCGAATGTTGCTGGTGCGTTGCAGAGTCCAAACGGCATGACGGTGAACTGCCACAAACCATCGCCAACACTGAAAGCCGTTTTCTCCTTGTCCTTGTCTGCAAGCTCTACCTGCCAATAGCCGCTGCGTAAGTCGAGCGTGGAGAACCACTGCGTGCCTGACAGTGTGTCCAGGGTGTCATCGATCCGAGGTAGTGGATAACTGTCCTTCTTGGTCACATCATTGAGCTTCCGATAGTCCACACAAAACCGGGTACTGCCATCTTTTTTCTTGACTAGCACGACCGGCGAGCACCAGGGGCCCGAAGAAGGCTCTATGACCTTGTCTTTCTGCATGTTTTCGATCAAATTTGCGACCTCTTCCCTCTTGGCCAGAGGAATTCGTCTTGGCGGTTGGCGAATCGGTTTTGCACTTCCGGTGTCGATGTTGTGCTCCACTATGGCTGTTCTTCCGCCTGCTTCCGCCGCAAATATTGACCCATAGTGCTGCAGGAGTGACCTCGCCTTCTGTTTCTGCTTGGCCGACAACTCGCTGCTCCACTGGTTCTCCTGCGGTATGGCGTCCATGTTAAAACCGCTCTTCTTATTACCTCCAGGCGGGCTACTCTCGCAATTGACCACTGCTACAGCTTCCTTACACTCGCCAATTACCTCATCTTTTCCGACATATCTGGGTGCATTCAGGGGGTTCAGTATTCTGACTGGTATCCTTCCATTTTTAGGTTCCACTAATGTACGTCCGATGATGATGTTGTCGTGTCCTTGTTTCGGTGCTTCTACTACCCACAGCCGACTCGTCCCATCGTCCTCGTCCACCTTTGCCCACACAATCGCCTCAGAATTCGCTGGTATCCTCCTGCGTTGACACGATACAACCTTTCTTACCGCCACGCTTCGCTCATAGCCGGTGTGCAGCGGGAATTCAACGTTGGCATATCTCAGCACATTTTCCTTCAGGTCCAGCGTAAAACCGTGCCTAATCATGAAATCCACGCCGATAATCACGTCGTCCATTATATCCGCGACGATGAACTCATGTTCCAGGCTGCTGGTGCCGATAGCAATCGTTTTTCTAACTTTACCTCTTACCGGCGCGCGCTCGCCAGTCGCAGTCCACCTAGGTGGGCGTGGGTTCGAATCCCACTTCTGACACCAAATGTTACGAATATTAAGCCTAGTGGGCTGTCACGTATCTCTGGATTGTGTGATTTGAAAATAAAATACAGTCAGTTTCTTAAACGCAGACAATAAAATACACCAACAGTCACTTTATTATTCACAGTTTACACTTTACTGTTCGTACACTTAAGTATTTGCTTGATTATTCCGTGTGGCAACTTCACTTGTCAAAACCAGACTGACTCGCTGCACCGCATCTGGCCACCTTTTATACTCTGTCCGGCCGTCGCGCAGCAAGGTCTATAGAACAAAGGTCCCGCCACTTAGACGTCAAAAAATTTGTTGTGCTCGTGTGACGTCACACAGAAGCGAGCTCTGATTGGTCGAGCTTGTAAAATGCTAGAAAATGTAAACAAACCCGAAAAAAGGTAGTTGCCATACAGTAAAAATTAAGCAAGTTGTAATATGTATGCATGCATATGGAATTATTTTAAAATTTTTTTTAGTTAACGCCTTTTAATGCAAGAGTTGTCTCGCATTTGAGCATTCAGGCTGCGTATTCGAAAATACATTTTTGATCGAAAAAAATTTTTTTTAACATTATCACTGCAAGAAATGTGTTGCGATTCTTCAATGTGCCGCTGCAAATAACAAGGTGCAGCCAACAGTCCATCGCCGTTGATACTTTGGAACACCATTTCAAGACTTTTAACGCTTAAGAGCCTATTTACATGAGGGCTTTTCCCCCTGCGTTAAAAGTCATGCGTGACGAGTTTGTTGGCGAGAAGTGGTGAGAAGTCAGCGGGGTAGGCAAACACGCACGGTCAGCGAATTCCAGGGGTTTTTTTGACATTTGCTTTGCTCTTTTTCGCACTTTTCTTCAAATTTCAAACCGGCCGGACGCTTTGCAAACAATTATATTTACATCTTCCCTATTATTTAAATTTAAGCAGTTAATAGCCATTTCAGTGACTTCTAAAATATTTTTAATAATTTCTTCTTTGTTTAAATCCATTTTCTCTTAATAATGAGAATATCACAAAAGACGCGAAAATGTGAATGAAAGAAAATTGGCCGCTTAAACGTCCAAAAAGCCAAGCAAAGTTGCAAGTAAAAAGAGCCTATTTACACGAAGGCTTTTTCCCCCTGCGTTTTTTGCAACTCTCTTTTGAAGTTGCTGCGTAAATCTTCATGCATTTACATGAAGGCGTTTTACTTGCAACTTTGCTCGGCTTTTTGGACGTTTAAGCGGCCAATCTTCTTTCATTCACATTTTCGCGTAGTTTTTGATATTCTCATTATTAAAAGAAAAATGGATTTAAACAAAGAAGAAATTATTGAAAATATTTTAGAAGTCACTGAAATAGCTATTAACTGCTCAAATTTAAATAATAGGGAAGATGTAAATATAATTGTTAGCAAAGCGTCCGGCCGGTTTGAAATTTGAAGAAAAGTGCGAAAAAGAGCAAAGCAAATGTCAAAAAAACCCCTGGAATTCGCTGACCGTGCGTGTTTGCCTACCCCGCTGACTTCTCACCACTTCTCGCCAACAAACTCGTCACGCATGACTTTTAACGCAGGGGGAAAAGCCCTCGTGTAAATAGGCTCAAAGTCTTCATGTAAATGCATGAAGATTTACGCAGCAACTTCAAAAGAGAGTTGCAAAAAACGCAGGGGGAAAAAGTCTTCGTGTAAATAGGCTCTAAAGCTCAGAGGCAAGGTAACATATATAAAATACGAATAAAAAATATATAAATGTGGCAACACTACGAATTGCTCATTCTACGTCACAACATCGCGAGTGGCGTAACCTTTATTTTATAAACCTTGGTCGCGCAGATCGTTCTCGCACGTTGCCAGATTGGACTAGAAGTTTCCCTGATGACCGCGACCATCGTTGCCAGGTTGGACTAAAAGTTATTATCGCGGCCGTCGTTGCCAGATTGGGTTATGGCACGGCACGTAGCGGCAGGGTTGCTTTGCACCGCGACAGACTGGCTCATCGTTACAATATGTTTGTGCCATGGCTGTGCTGCAGAAAAAACTGTCTCTTTTTTGCTTGATTTGAATTTAATCAATAAATATAAAATCACTCTCGTAAGAAATTCCCCTAATAATTATATCGACCCATAGCTATACTATCATAGAGTACGTGTGCCCAATATCAGCTGTCTATGCCACACCTAACTGGGCGAAAGTCGTAGGAACAGCTGATCATCGCTTATGGGCCTCCCGAGGCCCAGTTGCTCCACTTAGCGCCTACAAAGTAGTCGCTCATACTAGTGTTAAGAAAATAGAGATTCCACGAGTAGAAAAACCGTATTAAAAGTCTCAAGAAGCCCTTTATGGATCTGTTAACATGTGTCAACTAGTTTTAAATATTTAAAATATCGATGTAAACTTTTAATTTATATGTACTTCAGTGAGTAACCTGAGTTTATTTGTAGAAAATAATGTAACTCGCATCACTTATGACTGCATGCAACTCTGCTGGCCGTAACCAGTGATGCCATAATCGATTCCGTTTTGCTGCCTCTTTTAAATTTCAGTTCTTTTGCTCTTTTTCTTTCGGTATTGATTTGTTTTGCAAAAAAGGGTGATTACTAAAATTTGCAAAGTTCTCTTTTGGCAACTCTTCAGAAATGAATTGTTTTGAAGAAGCATTCCCGAGTGTTTGGGGGAAAAAATGGCCCCAGACACTATTGTGAATGGCGCTGGAGTTGGAAACATCGGCTGCACACTTCGTGATGTGGTGCGGTGGCAGCACAGCAACATTTGAATTTTGAAAGTCGTGCGTGTCGGTTGGAATTTTCGGTGGTCGTTCCGTTTGTCGTGTCGGTTACTTTTACGCGGAGAAGAAGAAGAATAATTTGGTGAAGGTACGCAGATGAGTGGCCGGAAGACGGCAGATAATTTAATGTGTTTGGTCGATTTGAATTTTTCGCTGAATAGATTGGCCAGCGCAGTGTTTAGACAGTTTAAAGAATTGAACAAATTGTTTGTGTATAAAAAAAGAGGGGGTGGGTTTGGCGGTGCGGACGGCATGCGAGATGCTGCGTGAGCTCTGTGGAAAACTACAACGCAATTTGGCGTGATTGCAACACTGCCAGGATGGGGATGCTGGTGGTGTTCCCGTTGCTGTTGTTGTTGCTCCTTTGGTGGAGTGCCAAATTACGAGTAGCATATTTGCTGCAGTGTGTGTTAATGTAGTAGTAGAATAACAAAGGGCTGTGAAAATTGTACAAAAGGAATGGCGTGCACTGTGGACTCGAGTGCGAGCACACGAGTTCCTTGTTTTTTGTGCTGGCTGTTGTTTGTTTCTTACTAGCTGACGGGGCGGCGGCAGGCACGAACAATTTGTAGACGACAAGTGTCAACGAACGTTTGAGAAGATGCTCAGCGGACAGGGCAATGGCATACGCAGCGCAAAAATAGAGTGAATGATTGCGAGAAAACGTGACAATGTCGAATACAAAGCAAGAAAGTACGTTGAGAGGGCTGCCGAGTACGTTGGCCGGATGGCTGCGTTTCCAAAATCTGTCTTTGCGCAATAGCCACGCACTGATGCAGATGTAAAGCTTTGCCAGTGATGTATCACTGGCTGTGCACTTCAGTGAAACCAGCTGACCCCAACCACGTGCGAAGGTCACAATGCAAAACATTTCGAGTGTTTCACATCATTAAAAACGGTTTATTACATAAACAGCCGCTACTCGCTGAAGGCCGCTGCAACCAAAATAGCCAGCCGCTGGAGAAGCCAAAGCGTCCATGGTTACCATGTGGAGAGAACACGCATTAGCGAACTGTTAATCCTGCGAGAAGTTAACCGCTGTGTTGTGCGCCACACAGCCAGAGTGTGTTTGCGTTGCTCCTCATGGAGTGCGAGATTCGCCGCAAACAGACATGAAACGATTTAACGATGTGGTTGATCCTAATGACTTTTAAATTTGAAGATTCAAACGTCCACTGCGCGATTCCTTGTAGTTGTGGAAGTAGCTGATACTGTGCGCCATTCACTTTTACGCATTATGCTCTGCACATAGTGGCAGCCATGTGAAACGCCATGTCACATTGTGCAACCGGCAACTATCTTATTGCGGCCATCGTATCACACAACAAGCCGCCGTATTTATTTGCGAATTTACTTGTGTAGGCCAACGTACTAATCCACTACCTGCTAGTGTATATCTTAGTACTGCGTAAGAAGCTACTTCGAGTTTCATGACTCCTTTTTTTAGAATGTGTGAAAATTTTACGATACTCTGAAAATGCGTATATAGTATCAAAAGCTAAACCAAAACAGCATGGCTTCACCAAAAACCAGTGTTTCGACAGTGTGTTTTGTGACAAGCTATCAGAATGACATCAGAGTCTAAACTAGTAAATGGATTTGTTACCTTCGCGTTAAAAATCACATGCTGGCATAAGTTCACACTCTTCTATAAGTGCGAGCACTCGAATTATGAATGTGATTTGTTAACACTAGATTGCCCAAGGAAGTCATTTTGACTGCTTTTTAATTTCAATTAGAAAAAAAATTATGTATATGATGACATAATTTCTTAGAATTTGGTGACTTTTTGTACAACATATAAATGCGTTTATTAATAACTGTAGTTACCTCCCCCTCCTTTTTTTCCAGGACATAGATATGTGTTGTACCTATATTGCCCAAAAGCAGTCATTTTGACTGCTTGGGAAATTTTAAATAATCAAGTGACTCTTATTAATAAATTGAGTAAATTTCTTATATGACCAGTGCGGCTCTGTACTTGGTAAGTCGCAGTTGCTCAATAAGCTAAACTAGTACTTGTTATTCGAATCTATGTGAAGTGGTATTTGTTCCAAAAAGTTTATTTTATTTCTTCTGCGTCCTAAATTCATGAAAGAAAAGTCTAATAGAACTGAGTTATTGCAAAAACTAAAGAACATAAGTGAAGAGTGGTCCGATATAGAGTCAGATGCTACAAATTCTGAACTATCATGTGAAGATGAAGCGGATTATATTCAAAGTGAAACATCTGACACTGAAGATAGTGATGAAGAATCTAGGTAGTTCAGGTAGTAGGTAATGCTGGGTAGTTCAGATTCTGATCAAGAAACTGAAAACACCATTCAGGAGACCGAAATAGCTGCCGATGGTACTGTGTGGTCAAATTTTGACAAAGGTGGTTTTCCTGGAAGGTTACTTGTATTTCAGGTCTACTTGTATTTTCAAGGGTGTGAAAGGGCCAGCAGTGCATTCTCGTTGATAATACATAGATAACTATATTATCAATAATATAAAAAAGTGCGCAAGGAAACAAAAGGGAAGTACCCAAAGCAATCAAACAAACGAATGATAACATGCCTCGGTTTTCCACACCGATATATAAATCAGAGAAAGAGTAGCTGTTCTAAGTTCCAAACATAAATTTGTGAAAATTGATAAAAGTAATAAGAAAATGTTACTGGAATATATTCAATTTCATAACAGCACAAAATTTGGAGATGATATGGCGGATCAAATGGCCAGAATATATACAGTAGAAACTAGTTCTAGTAGATTTCGATTTGGCTGCTATAAATGTTTGGATCCTTTACAAAGAAACGACAATACAACGGAAAGAGTTCTTGTTTGAGTTAGCAGAACGCTTTCCACCGAATATATAGCTGCAAGACAGAAAAATTCATCAGAACATGAAGACCCACAAAGATCAACTGCAACATCATCAAATGCAACTCTCTCTAACAAACGCATAATTTGTCAAGTACGACTTTGCCACAACAACAAAACAAATAATATATGTGAAAAATGTCAAAAGTATATTTGCGGATGATGTGATTTGTGATGATGTAGAAAAATATTTCAACTTTCATTTGCATTAAATGTGCAACTAATAATATATCTTTTTTTTTCAAGTGAAGTCAATATTTTTGTATTGTTAATACCAATAACTTGTTATATAACTGTAAATAATTTAAAAAATATTAAAAATAAATTTTAAACAAATTTCTTTACAAATTAGTTATTCATTCACAATGCAGTCATTTTGACCACTTTCGGGCAATATAGGTATATACTAAGTTTCAGTCTTTCTAGTGTTAAAGATGCTTTGAAAGGTTTTCTACGCGCTGCACTGGTGTGGCAAGAAGACGGATTTGGATGACAGACTAGACTATTTTGATTATTTTATGTCGATATTATAAATACTTTTTTAAGAACTGATTACATGTTTTTCGCTAAACTAATTTGCTCAATAATAATGGAGTACTGTTTTTTTATTTTTTCTGAGATTTGATTACTATTTTTGAAGCAAGTCGTCACTTGAGAATAAATTAAAACTGTTTGATTTTGTATGAGAAAAAATGTTTTAATCCCTTGTCTTCTCGTTTTTATTTACAGGATCAGTATTTTTGCTCATTTGGTACAAGCAACATTAAACTGCCAACATGGATTGTGGCACGTCTATGGTTAAATATATCTTATTTATATTCAACACTTTAGTATCGGTGAGTGATTTCTAAATATTGGTACCAACTTTTTCGATATTATATTAAAGTATAATTCTATATTAACACATGTTATACTTGGCGGTTTTACGATCGTGTTGGTTTATACTCCGCTTGTATTTCGTTTCCTCTTTTCGTAAATTACATAAGCAGCAATTAATACCAATCAGCCTCTACACAGCGCTTCCAGAAGTGGCGGCGTGCTCTGTATACATGTTTGCTTATGTATATACATACATATGTATATCTTATTTCCATATAAATCGAAAATACATGAATGACGACAGCCTTTCAGTCACTCAGCTGTTAAGTACGAACGAGTGTACGCAACCAGTCAAACGAGACACAACAAAATCGAAATCGCCCCAACCACTGTGCGTGATGATGGAATAAACAAACTCCGAAATTAAAAATAAAAGTTTTGTAAAATGCCATATGCTTGTTGAAGTTGGGAAATAAAACAAGGGCACGTCAGACTGCAATGCTGAGCTGCATGCGTTATGCGTCATGAAAGAAAACTGGAAAAAAAGAGGAATAAGCAGGCGAGTTGCACCATGCTTTGTTTCGACCTGAGCCAGACTTTGTTTTTTTTTCAGCTATGTGAAATATGTGAAATGGGCTCTCTTCGCCGAGTCTCGTTCCCGGCGTTTACGCGCTCGGCCAAGCAATCACAATATTAAACATGCGTTGCCCTGACAACAAGTTCTACACACCGAAAAAGTACGGTGTGCAGGCGACACAAAATAAGGAGGAATTTTTTTTGTTGAAGTATTGCTTTTGAAGAAAAAACCGCAGCTTTGTAGTACAGCTCGAAAATTATCCATAATGAGCGAGAGAACGGCAACCAAAAGTCAACCAAGCACAACGCAGCAAATGCTGGAGCGCGCACGGTCTGTCGCAGTGCTTGGCCGATTTTGTATTTTACTGCTCTCCCCGTTTCTGCCAAGTTGTTTGCTTAGCTTTGAGCCGCTCAACTTGACTCTGAGCCCAGACTAACTTTGAAATACTGGCGCGAAGTGATAATTTGCACGGCGAATCGACTAATGGCCACAATCCGATGCCTATATGTATATATGCTGGTATTGTGTCGGCGGTCTCTGTGTGGTTTATCGCTGCGCCTTGCCAGCCATAGTTTCGGTGCGTTCCACTGCTCGATGACATCATCGTAATTTCAGCTCGGTGTGGGCATGAACAGCGAATCAAGCTCCAGCCATAAAGAAACCAGCAGACAACAGCAAATACAACGAACAAAAAAATTCAACTTTATGGAGAGAATTCGCACAGAGAATTCAATTTGTTTCTGTGCTGTCCAGCGTCACATTCGATAATTTCAATATTGCGCCACTTGGATTTGGGTATTTTTGTTTTCTTACTCGTGTTGTTGTAGTGTCTTGTTTAGTTGAGATTTGGTGTGGTGGCAGAAATCCAAACGTGTTAGTTTTGTGTTGGTTAGAAGCGAACATTAAAGTTACAACACAAGTTTTTCATTACATTATCGGCTTATGGCCATTTCTTTCCGACTCATTTCATTCGATTTGTTTGGTTTCACTTTGTTTATTATCCCCAAAAAATAATGCTGCTTGTTTGTTTTCGCTTTCTACATTGAGTGGAAGAAATGAATTCACTAGCAAGTTGTCAGTTGACAAATTTTGCGCAGCATTCGTGTGTAGACGCTTATAGTCTTAGCGTTTTTATGTATTTAACAAATTTTGCTTTTTTCCTTACGTGGATATTGCGTGTCTAGGCTTTGTTGTCTAACTTTTTGCTAAACCGAAGTTGGAATCGTGAATAGTGGCTCTTAAGCGTAGAAAGTTATGCAAAATTTAAGTATATAAAATTTGTATATGTACCTTTCTTAACCTTTCTTTAGTTTCTTATGGTAATCGTAGGAGATTTGTAATGATAATAGGCGCGTTCGGTGTATTCGTAGTCAGATCCTACCAAAAGATTATATTTAGTTATAATCAGTCGAATGTCAACCGCGTGAAACATAAAATAACTTCGGAAAAGATTTCAGATATTAAAAAACTTACAATTCAATACTCGCCAGCATTAGCCACAGCTGTCGTCTGGGATGCATTCATTTCACTTTCGAAAAAGAAAGTGGAAATTGCGTAATAAAATTCATTAATTCAAATTAACTCGAGCCGCAGTAGTGATTAGGTTTACAGCTAGAAAAGCAATCACGCAATTAAAATTGATGCTGCGGCAATTAGAACGTTGCCAAAGAAATTGACGAGTGTGTGGATGAGGATGAGCGGCGCAATCAATGTGCAAATTGACCTGCAGTCGCATCAATTTCGAATTAAAACTGAAATGCGAGCGCATTGACGAAAATATTGATAAGTCGAAGAGCGTTCACCCACTGCAGATACCGATCACTTAAGTACTCATTGTAGCCTTTGCATGTGTACTTGTGTGCATTGGTGCACACAGGATTTCATTTTGGGGGGCTCCGTATGCGTTTTTTGAGCCCAATACCATTTGAAGCCATATTAGCCACCCACAGTTTTTGTAATTGAGGGGTCTGAATCCCTTAAACTCCTCTTGCGAGCGCCACTGCCTGTGTGTTTTCGGTGCTGCTGTGACTCGCGGCAGAAAATAAATCGCGCACATTTGGATGATTCATTGCGTCAATCACCACATTTCCTCCGAATTACTAATGAGGCATCACACAAGCAAGTGTGATAACGTTGTTTCGGTGACGTGCGAAAATCATTGGAGGTGCATTCGAGATGCCTAAAACCCAACTGAATTGAACGTCTGGCGGCCAGCTTAGGTTCATCACTATTTCGAGTTCACCGCTGCTGCCTTGAATAAAAATTAATTGTTTATTGTTCAATATTTGTTACAGATTGAAGCGAAACTGTTGCGCCATTTCCACTGCTTTGCACTTTGCACAGTAGTTATTAATTGCGCAATTGCTTATTAATTTGGCGAATTTAGTTACAAGTTTAAATATTATTGTCGTAATTAGCCAAAGCAAATGTGAGAAAATATTACAGTGACGCTTGAACAACCGCCGGCTGGCATTTGCTGGGTGTTTGCTTCGGAACGTTGGCAGTCCTATCCCGATTACGTGTAACTGTGGCGATTGTGATGCTACGTACATAACTATTTATCTAAAAGGTTTATAATTTTTGCGTGATAATGTTCCAGCAGATAAAATTGCCTATTGCACTTTTTAGTTTGAACGTTGTGTGTGGAGTTTCTTTAATACAAATTACTCCATTCACTCGACGGGGAACCGGCGCCACCATTTGATGATGTTTTTAGATAGATAAACTTATTGCCAAAAAAACTATGGCTTGGAACTATGGATTTGAACAAAAAATACTGTGCACACCTGATTGTTGCCTGATGTGGTGGTGATGCCCATGAGGGTTAAACTTATTGCCAAGAAAACTATGGCTTTCGGGAAAACTGTATGCACCCCTCGGATTGCGAAAAAAAGCGCGAATTTTAAACTTTGAGCGAAATTTTAAACTTTGAGCCTCGATATCTCGAAAACGAAGCGAGATATCGAAAAATTTTATTCAACATTTTCGACTTATTTTTGGTCGATCTATCTAAGACACCCTCAAATGGCGGCGCCACGGAAACCGTAGTCGTGCCCACTCGACGATCGTCCGTAAGTTGGCCGGATGTCACGAAATACTTGAGATCAGACAATTAGTCGACCTGCAAAACGTTCTTCGATACCATCGAAAAGGGCTTTTCGAACCTGTTTTTTAATTTATTCAATTTTAAATTTTTTTACATAATAATGAAACGGCCATGTGAAGTACACAAGTGAAAATTGCGGAAAGTGGAAAGCCATACATACAAATTGAAATGTGAGTAAATCGAAATTCGAAGCAATGTTGAGTGCTGTGAATCACAATTCGCCAACACACGCAAACAACGAGGGCGAAGTGCCCAAAGTTAGCTAGAAATGTTAGGGGGAACCTGTTGCGCCCAAAAGTGTAATGAATAGCAACGTGAACAAATATATGAAGAAATAAACAAACAACTGTGCATATTTCCAGCCGACGCACGTCTGTGTGCGTGCGCACATACACGGCCGACCAGTGGCAACCGGAGGTGAGTTCGGCGCGAATCAGACGCACACTGGGGTGCAAGTCGAAGCGGCCCACAATTGTGAAATTTGCGTTGCGCTTTTATGTTTGTTTGCGCTCTTTACAGTCGCTGGCTTATGTTTCACCCACTTTCGAGTGTAAACAAACACAGCGCGGCGTGTGTCCAACACAGAAATACTTTGCATGTTTGCATTCAAGTGCGTGTTGTATCGTCGCTCGTTCGGAGCGTAGCCGCGATCGTGAGCGTCGATTGCAATGTGAAATTCCACACACTTAACTCATTTGCCAGCTGTTTCTCGTTTTCAGTTGGGGCTTTTTCACCTCTCTCTTCTCATATGTACCGATTTGTGTTTACCTTGTTTTAGTTTTCGTGTTTGTTATAATGTTTTGTATTGCCTTCGTTGGTACTTTCGAATTGTCTTTGAACAACTGAAATAGCGAGTATTTTAAAATAGAGCATCACCTAAAAAAAACTTTGAATTGACTTAAGTTCTTTTCTGTTGAACTGCTGTTTGGGTTTCCGAGCTTTTTAATTTTAGCATCTGCACTTTGCTTGTGAAGTTTGCGCTTTTTGTATAATTTGTGAAAATATGGAACCCAGTTACATTATAGAAATCCATGACTGCTGTGCAGATGAGCCAAGCATTTTTTATTATCCGACAACGGCCAAGTTGCGAGAAGTTTGTGACATTAATCCCAGTCCGAACTTTTAGCAGTGATTAAATAAGATTGCTTCAATTATAATTTTATATAATTGTAGTATGAACATTTATAAAGACGACCAAGTTGAGTTTAACAAACCACAGTCGTAAATTGTCATTCAAACACGTCGCAGCAAGCGATCAGAGCGAAAAATCTCCAGCGAAATTGAAATAAACGGGCCATTAAATTGCGCTATGAATACACTGACGCCATATACATAATATGAAATATATGTGTATGTGTGTGCAGCCTCTTCCCCACCCTCCTCAGCCCACATGCGCGCACAATAGGCGCCTTGAGCGCGGCTTTGCAGCGAGTCGACCCGAACACGTAAACAGATGTGGAATGCGTGTCATTCGATTTCCTGCTGCCAAGCGCTGTAACTGCTGTGTAACACCGACAGCTCTACTGTCGTTGCCCACTGCTAACTTGAGCGAGCGTGTTGTCAAGCAGAGCACAACATCCTTTGGCGCTGAGATGCCTGCGCGTAAAATGACACAGACATTCGCCTATCGGATGGCAGGAATCCCCGCGAGGCGGCAGCGTGCACTTCGCTGTCAATTCGTTGATTCCTTTGTACGCCGGCTGTGCTTTGCCAGGCGCTCGCTCAGAACGAGTCCGAGTGCCAACAGTTCCTGATGTTCCTCAGTCAAAAGTCCTCTGCGCTTGGAAATGGCAGTTGGCAGTTGCGGAGTCGAGCAGCGCCCTACTTTTTCGCACTCGGGGTGTTGACAATTATATTTTTAGTGCGCTCTTATTTTGTTTATGTTGGCTTTTTGTTAGTTTTTCATTTTCCGTTTTTTGCACCAAACGCCAGTGGCGTGTCGCGCTTGTTTTGCGCTTTCGTTATTAAAGACTCGACAGTCTGGGCGGAGGGACAGTCGCCGGGCCGGCGCGTGCACATGAATTGCTTGGGTGTGGTCGTATTTTGATGTTGGTAAATACTCGATCGCCAAGTACTCGGTATGCCGTGTGTGCTCGCCGAACGTGCGGCACGTCCTCCGGGACGTGCTGTGGGCGGGGCATGCTTGCGCATTGAAACGTTTACAAATTGCCGTTAATAATGTGTAGGCAGCCATTTAGGCAAACACGCCAGGGCGTATTTGAGCGAGCGAAGCCCAACAAAATTAACGCCGTCGCCGCCAGAGCAAAGCAAAGCAGAGCGAAAATCCTTTTCCGTTCGAAGAAGTTTTTTGGCGCCAACTGTCATTATTTACATTTTTGCTTCGTTTTAGTTTCCCTTGTAACGCGAATTTTTGTGGCTTTGGCACAGCGTCTCGACGTGCTTGACATGAGCTGACGTCATGGAGGCTGAAGTGTATTCGCCGTCCGCGCTTGTTGTCAGTCACCAGCAGTACAGCGTGGCGTTTCGGAGCTGTGTACTTTAGGGCGGCTGCTGTGCTGTGTATCCGTCTGTGCCGATGACTGAGGCAGCAACAACAGCTTTTGCGTTGTCCCAGATTTATCTGGAACAGTTCAACGGATACACACCCGCCCACCCACCCACTCGGTTACACACCGTAACAGCAGCGCGCCCTTTGTTTTGGGCTTCCCACTGTATCCATTGCAGGATACAAACAATTTTTCTAATTTTGCTCGCTTTCACTTTTATTTGCCGCATTTACGCAGTTGCCGTTCCTGCACTCTCGATCCGCCTATCTATCAGCATTTTGAACATGGAGCAGCGACTACTAGCAACGGGAGAAGTTTCAGTTCTGGCGTCCCACTGGTATTCGAGTGGAATTGCAAATCAAAGGGATTAAGTACTCGAAGTTTTTATTGCCTGCAAGCAAAATTTTTTTCCAAGTTTCGGCTCAGTTAAGGCCGAGCCGCTTTTGTTGTGCAGCTGCGCTCGGAATTACTGTGCCATGGCGCGTTCGAATGCACTACGCAATAACTTTGCATTTGTTGCTTGAGCGGTTCAAACCATTCTTCAAATAGGTTCTAGTCTTTCTTAAACCTTTTTAATTGTTTGCATTTTAAGTTTGAAATTAAGCTTTTAAAATTAGTACGTTATGGGATCCGATGAGAAAAAATTTGAAACTTAACTTTAACTAAATTAAACTTTTTCTGTTAGTCTTGACCGCCAAGTCAAGAAGCTGATTTTATTTACTTGCTTACAATTATATTAATTTCTGAACTCGCACACAGCGCAACAGTTCCAATACTTCACCCCATTTGCCGAATTCATCGGTGTTACCGTTGTAGCACATTTTGCAGGTGTGCCAGTGTCCTCCGGTGAGCGAGTGTGTGCGTGGCTCTATCTGACACCTGTGGATCATGTGTATAAAAGTATAGCAAGATTGGTGTTATTTCTTTTTCCCGTCTTGTGTTTAGTAGCAATGAAGTTTTCATGTGTAGTGAAACACTCTTCTTTAGCAGATGTGTTCAAAAAATGTCTGAACACTCTCTTATCCTGAAAATAATATCGGTGATTAGCAATCAACTCTCATCTGGTATTTACAGAATTTCAGTGCCAAGTTGCGTGTATTTATTGCATGAGAAGTTACTTGTAACCTACAACAATACCGCGTAGTTATATAAGATTGCAATAACCTTTGCGTTTACTGCAAAATTATCCACTAACTGGCAGTTTGAATACTCACACTCAAGTGCATGCATGTACTATATACTCGTGCATATAGAATAAGTATCAAGTGTATGTCACGCTCTGTTGTTGAATGCTCGGCGATCGCAGCGCAACGGAATCAGAATAAAGAGGAAACAAAGGAAAAAACAAGCATTGTAACAAAAAAGCAAAACAGTCCATAAATGCAATTAAAGCTGAGAGCGACAGCAAGGTTGGGATCATCAGCGAGACGTAGACTCTGTCGCATACATTTTGTCTTTGGCTGTAGTTGTCTAGTGAAAAGGAAAAGCGAATTACTACTTAACTACGCGATTTAACCCTCAATTTTCAAATAGAAAATAGTTTCCATATAAGCGAAGACAGACAGCAAGTCCCTTGAAGCACGTATACATCACATAGTCGAGTCAGCGATGACCGTCTAATTGCTATAAATTGTTTCTTTGTACCGTCACAATATCAAAGTGCCAGTGGGGATACCCTTATTTGCTGTTAATGAAAGTGTGTGTGTGTGCCTGCTTGAGTGTAATTAAATTGTATTAAAAGACATTTACATATAACAACTGCCACATTTCATGGCGATCGCAAAGACATTCTTTTAATTCTGAACAACTCTGAGTTGTATTGCAGTATTGTTTCTAATTCTGTACGAAAATCGGTATGTTTTGAATTATCGACCTATCCATTTCTGGATTTCAAAAAAAGTATATGAAATACGGTCTATCACGCCAGAAGCCGCATACTCCGACATTTCCACATTGTTCACCATTGAAACCTTGAATGCTGTGATCTAATTTCCTATAAGCTTTCCGTAGTTCGACAGCAGTGCTCTTTGAGTGGAATTACTTTGGAATTGGTAGTCCTCCTTGAAAATTGAGACCTTGGTGTTTAGGGTTTTGCCAATGTGGGACAGTTTCTTATAGAGTTTGAGTCCCTCAAGTTGTTTATGTAAATTTTGAAAATTTGCTAATTGGGTCCGATAAACGTGTGTGTGTGTGTGTGTGTGAATTTGTATTAGCTTTCCTACTGTTTTTCACACACTCATTTCTAATCTGTAACAGTAAAATGTGATGATTGCAGATGATTTGCAGCCGCCGTCAAATGCTTCAAGTTGCGCTTCGCGCTGTTGCGGGTAGGGTCGGTCGGCGGTGTCAGTAAGGTACTTACGTGATTAAACGAGTGGCTAATGATAAATAAATTCATTACGCAATCTCTACACGTTCATACGCAGCTACGTACACATGTTTACGGGGAAGGTGTGTGTGCTGTTCTCACACCAAGCGAGCTGGTTCTAGTTGTGGTTTTGCCATAATTGCCCTGTAGTCGCTGTTTCGCGCCACTGTCCCAGAGGCCACTTCCTTCTTTTTGCCTGTGTCTCGGGCGGTACGCGCGCACCGCTCAATTACGAGTACGTGTGCCTGTCGGCGTATGCGTTTCGGCCCGTAATTAACATAGTTTACTCTACTTATTGTCGTTCTGTGTGCGCGTTTTTGTGCGGTAGCGCTCGCCCTCGGCGGCCGCTTTTCCGCCGAGTCAGGCCTGTCGAGCGTTTTCGCAGCCCGAACTGACCCCATTACATTTGTAGTGCGTTTTATTAAATTATTGCGCGGCGGAATGCCCACGAGATGGCGTTTTTACGACGCTCGTTGTGCGTTAATGAAAAAGTCGCCATCGCTGGCGTTTGGTGCGTCTGTGGAGTCATCCCGCTGGCGGCTGCACTGTTGCCCTGTGTGGCGTTATCTGCGAATGGTGGTGAGAACGATGATTACGGTTGCATGTCCCGAGTTCATTTGCCTCGCAAGTGGCGAGTCGTGAGTGGCGAATGTGACGAGTTCATTTAAATTCGGAACAAATATTTGGCATGACCCCAGCTACTTTAGTTGAGTTTTTTGCCTTACTTTCATACTCGCAACTATTTAACGCACTGCATCTGGTGGCCGTGTCTGCGTGTGCGGCGGTTATTAATGATTATTAAACTTTTAATTCCGCGGCTGGGTCGGTATTGCGTGCCGAGGTGCGAAGCGCTAAGCACCTTGGACAATTAGTTGTCTACTTGAGGGCGTCATAAAGCCGGACTGCCTTCAGAATTTGCATGGTCACAGGTGTGTACGTGTTAATCCCAAAACTATAACGAAATACTCCATAACAGTTTAACGTCTCATTGACTTTTTACGTTCATGGCATGGAATTTGTTTGCTTAATCAGCGAACTTGCGGGTTTTGGAGCTCTAAAGAATCACGTAAAAATTTTATAAGCATTTCATATCATAGAAAAGCCTTCTAAGAGGTGGGACCTGACTCAGTAAGCTGGTTTATAACACATCAGCTTTGGCGTTTATCGAGGATTGGGCACTCGCTTTTCATGCACCGCAGACACGTTTACCACCTGCACTCATATAAATTTAGTGCGCCTTCTCTGAATTTATTATGCAATCAAAATTGACAATCATAATTTCAGCTTTCGTTTTTATTCCGATTCAGCCATGAATTTGTCATTTTTGTGTGTATTAGCGGATGTCTTGGCAGCACAACAACTTTCCATATGCCACCGGGTGCAATATTTTCTATTCATTGTTTTTATTTTCTCTGTATGGGCGTATTCGCTGTTATGACTGGCCGCGACTGGAAGCGGTGGCCTCCGCTCAAAGCGCTCGTATTTGCTGTACACAAACATGAATTCCAAATATTGTTCAACATATTGGGACTGCAGGTGGTGTTGAGCTGTCGCGCGCCTAATGGGGTAACAAAAAATACATAACAAAGCAGTGGCAACAGCAAAATCGCTAATCAAATCGTTTGTGCGCCGCCGTAGCCGGCTGGCCTCGAGTCGGGTTCGCAGTTACGCACAACACAAGTACCTGGCATGCGTAATTTTTATTTGTGAGCGCTTCTTGGCGACTGCGAAATGTGGTTATTTGAAATTCGGCGTGGATAGTCAGGAATTTCCGTTCTCGTATGGGGGGCTAATAAAAGACGTGTGAGCTCCTTATCTGGTAGGTCATAGAAATAAATCATGCCGTGACATTGCTCGTGCTGTAAGTTTTTTATTATTTCTATTATTAGTCGCATTCCATCGTCCGATAATATGTATGATTTTGATCACAACTGAACATACTTTACATTCTGGTTAATTCCAATTCCTTTGCGGTTTTGTTCATTCTAGGTTATTGGTATTTTGGGCATCATCTATGGCGTTCTCATACTCAATAGCGTCGGCACCATTGAAGTCAACGGCCAGGTTGGCTTCCCACCGCAGGCCATCATGCCCATCGTGCTGATAACGCTCGGCTCGATTGTGGTCTTCATCGCCTTCCTGGGCTGCTGTGGCGCCATACGCGAGTCGGTCTGCATGACCATGAGCTATGCCGTGTTCCTGCTGGTGTTGCTCATACTGCAGCTGACGGTCGTTGTGCTGCTCTGGACCAACAAGGACAAGTTCATCGATGCCATGGGCGACGTTATCGACAAGGCTTGGGAGCAGGATTCACGTGACAAAAACGTTTTCGATACCATCCAGCGATCGGTGCGTGTTGCTTCACCAATTATTTTTTACAGTTCTTCAGCTAAATGTCAATTGCAATTGTCCGATTTCAGTTGAAATGCTGCGGCAAAAATGGCATCACCGACTACGCTCTGCTCTTGAAGGTGCCACCACCGAGTTGCTGTGAACATGAGAACTGCGCCAACCCCCTCAACGTATACGGTGGGTGCCGTGGCAAATTCCAGGAATTCATGAGCTTCAGCACTGAAACCGCTCAGTATGTTGGCCTGGGTTTGATTGTCATCGAGGTAAGTTTCTGGCTTAGCCAAAGTTCAAATTGTTTCGCAGTTGTAAATTGTTTGTATATTTTTAAATGTATTTCAGTTGATTGGCTTCATTTTCGCCTGCTGCTTGGCCAATAATGTGCGTAACTACAAGCGACGAAATGCCTACTAAGCCTGCCGTCGAAATGATGCACCGCCTTCATTTGCTTAAACGCACACAAAGAAAAAATACAGAACCATTGAGTGTTTTTCTTCAAAATGCATACAATTTAATACATCCTAAACATTCACCCAAAAAAAAGAAAAAAACAAATTTACATGGAATATATAATTTGTACGATTAAATTATTATAAGAGAAACATTTAAACGAAATGAAATGAATATATAAATGAAAATATAATAAACGAATACTATTAAAATAAGAACGTGTCGATGTACCAGCATTAAAATTCAAAGCAAAAGTAATGATATGAAAGAGATATAGTACGGAGCAAAGGTGTAAACCAGCAGCAGCTACAAG
The DNA here is from genome assembly GCA_963971225.1 of Melieria omissa. Classification (NCBI taxonomy): domain Eukaryota; kingdom Metazoa; phylum Arthropoda; class Insecta; order Diptera; family Ulidiidae; genus Melieria; species Melieria omissa. The sequence continues at coordinate 3,860,027 of OZ020269.1, read as the reverse complement.
TCTTTGGACTATTTTTCTGAACCTCAACAATAATGTTATGCTATTACTTGAAACATTACAGCAGCCTTCACACAAACTACAGATCTATATATATATATATATGAAAATATATGTAAATGTTATTCATATTGGCTATTTCAGATTGAGTTATGTTACATGTTTTATTTTATTTTTTGTTAAGAAATGTCCAACATCTTAGAGCGTAGAATTAGCGAGTGTTATAAAGTGTGTAATTTTGAAATACGATGTTTTGTAACTCATTTATAACCGATTGAAATGTACATTTTGAAAGCTCGAATTCCATTTAAACACATATTACATACCAATAAAGAACAAAACTCCTCACTTAATTGGCATTCTCAATTTGATTTTAGCTAGCCGTCAATAATAATGCTAATAATATTGCGTAAATCAACACCTGTCGCCAGCTGATGACGCATTCATGCCTTCTAATGATCCTGTCCTTCTGTCCAGCCAAATGTCAAATCAGCACCTACGCATCAGCCACATTTTTGTCACCTAACCTGCCGCAATGCGTCCTGCAATGTGGGATCAATAATTCTTTCCAATTTCATATGTCCTTTGATGTTATCGCCGTACACACACACGCGCATCAATTAGACACATATTGGCGTTTCGTTGACAATTGTGAGCAGAAATGTTTGCTCCCATTTTCACCGGCGAGCCTTGTGTTGGCCCAGTATCCCACTAACCCTTATGGTTTGTAAATATAAATGCGCAAACACACACGCCCGCAGTCATATGTGCGCGTAAGGGTGCATTCAAGTAAGTAAGACTGATTGCCTTGGTGATGGCTGCCAATACACTCGACTTGGTGGTCCCAACTTTGCATTCATACCTAAAAATGTAATCAATAGTTGGTTGGCGGTTTGTTTGTTTACTTGGTAAACAATCGCAGTCAAATCTGGGCAAGTGGAAAATTGCAAATATTTAGACTGATACAGTAAGTAGCAGCGTGTCATGATTTATTGAGTGGATTAAACGATCCGCTTTTTTGGCAAGCAACTGGAATTGTACTGATATCATCATTGGTTGGCCACTGGTTTATGGTTAACAAGGATATTTGCACAATGTTCGTTGTAGCTGCATTACCGTTAATCTCATAAAATCAATCAATGACTAAACAAATGTTTCAAATAATTGAACTTGCTTATTCAGTAATGACGACAGCAACTACAAACATGTGAAGCAGATATTTTATACTGCCAGCAAATCGGTGCGGCCACATTTGGATTTGAATCTGGATTTAAAATCAATCGGCGCTGAGCTTTTTGGTGAATTGCAGGCCGTGGTGAGTTGCGGCTTTTGGCCACTGGGGAGCATCGAGAGCTTTTGGGCGGTCAGCTCCACCGTAATTTGAGAATGTTGCCAGCGTCAAATAAAATTGCTAGCCGGAATCTCTCTCATTCTAAGGAAAATATGGCGCGCAGCAATTGCAACAACAACAACAACAACACGAAGAGCCGGTTATGAAGCATTCAGATAATTTCGCCTGTGCCAGTTGTTGGCGACGCGCATAGCTTTGCGGTTTGCGCCAGTTGAGTGACGCGTTGAACGTGAAGACCAAGAAAGAAATTTCGACACCGTTTCAATTGAGAATTCAGCGTGCGTGTTCCATTAACTTAAAAATCCAAACTGGGAAGATAGGCGGATAAGTTTGTTGGTGCACTGCGGGCCAAGGTGCTGCGGCCAAGTGTTTTTTCAAACAACGTTCACTTGTGCGAAGCAGGAATTTCCCCAAGATAAATGAAATTGAATTGGAGACAGACAGGCCGCTAAATTTCTAATTACGCACACACACAACCACAGCCGCTCTGCCACACTCACACACACACCGACACATTGGCGCTTACAAAAGCAACACGACCATCCCAACGTGTGCGCACGGACAGCGCTGATGAGCTCATAAGCATCAGATTGTGCTGATGATACTCGTGCTCGGTCAACAATTGATATAAACAACAAAGCCAACAACAACAAACACCGTCCATAACACACGGGAACAAACACTCGAATTGCTGGCGAGCCAAAAAAGCGAAAGAACGCGAAAAACGAGAGAGGTCAACCGCGATTAGCGCACCGAACTACAACAACCACAACAATCGAGCAACAGAAACCTGCAATTGGACAACAATCGCACTGCAGGCAGGAAACAACAAATTTGAATTCTCAAATTACCAGTTTTCGAGACATTTCATTGAGCCTCAAACAGCAGCCACCGCAAAGCTTCGGCCGTCAACACACCGAATCCACCGCTCAGCGCTGCTTCGTCCGGGCACTGTGCGCACTTTATACTTGGGATCACTTAAAGACGCATAAATAAATCTCAACCAAAATGACCTCAACGTCGACAATAAAGAAGTTCGTCTTCGCTTTCGATCTGCTATGCACGGTAAGTGTTTCGTTCCACTCGGCGGCTCCCGAACTTGGGCGCCACAAATCCACTTGCACGCATATGAGCAATTAAGCAAATATTCCGAACTTGCGTATCTGTTTTCCGTCTGAATTTGCAAAAGCAAACTGCGGGGCCAACACCACCAACCCGGCAATAATCCATCAACAGCCTCAATTGTGGCCAATTAATTTGATGCTTCTAATCTGCTTGGATGCGATTCTATGAAAGGCAGCAGGCTTGGTGTGGGACGATCAGTTTTGATATAAATCAGTTTGATTATTTCATTTCTGTAAGACGCAATGAAGACTTAACTTTACTCAATTTGCAAATAATTATTTCATTTGACTCAAAATAGAGAAAAAAAAATGTGTTATTGCCAAATTGCAATTAAGTGTTTCTAATGAGGTATTGAGGACAGCTGCCGGAGCCGAACTGGTTAAAATTTACAGAACAGAAATTTAAAATAATAAAAACTGAATATTTTCTACCCATTCTCTATTCATAAAAATTCTCAATTTAAACATTCACTCCAATGTTTATGTAAACTGTGTCAACTCAAATAAATACGAGTAGATTTGTTCGCAGCTTCGGTGGAAACTATGGGAAAACAACTTTAGACACAGTCGAATGGGCAAACACCCCTGTAAACTTTGCCGGTTACAACTGCATTGCACCTAAAGTCCAAGGGATCGCCGCGATGCTCTCACGCATGGACACACACAATCAAACACTCACACTATTTTCCAGTTCGTTTATTTTTTTGACGGCGTTTCAGTTGTATTTTTAGCCAGCAATAGTGTTTTGAAGTAGCTTTTGCCATTTTATTCTTTACTACAAGTTGTTGTGCTCTGTGCTGTTGGCCAGCGCCCTTTCGAAGTGATCCGCGCATTCCAATTTTGCCCAATTAATTTTGATTTGAAACAGGCTAAGGAATTTGTTTGAATATTAAACATATGTGTAAACACTAGTCTGAGACCCACACGCTCTCCAACCGGCTGGCGAGCGCATGGCTCTCGATCATGCCCCGAACACATAGACAACGGCAGCGACACAACTGCACCTGTCAAAATATAGAAACAGAACAATCGTACTGGAACGATTATTTTGTCGACAGCACGGCAACACGAACACCGATGTCGCCAAGCTCAGAGCTAGTCTCTATTTCGTAGGCGACAAAACGAAAACAATTGTTGTCACTGCTTAAATTGGCAACAAGGATGGCTTGTTGGCATACTTTGCTCAGCTGTTTCATGAGCCAAATGCGTAATTTTTGGTATTGTGGTAAATGGGAAAATTCCAGCTTCACTAAAAATATGATTGTTGTGCTGCTGCTGCCGCCATCGTTGTAAACACATTGCCAACTACACCGCGACAATTGAAGCCGAAGCCATCTTGCGATCGCGTGGCCATGTCGTTGCCGTCGTCTATGTGTTCGGGGCATCAGTGGTATTTTCATTCGTTAATTGATTTGAGTTTGTGTAAACAACTGGCGGATTTGGATTGAATGGTGCAGAAAGTACCGCGACGTGTTCAAGTGCCATAAAAAGCCGAAGAATGAAACCTTTTGGCCGCTTCAAAATTGCTTATTGAATACGATTATTGAGTGCTTCCATCATTCAAAAGAGCAACGAACTTTTATGCACGAAAAGAGATAAAATAACAGCTGACAATAAATAGGACCATTTAGAGGGTTTGCAGTTTTTTCTCTGTACATTATTATCAGTTGCTAATTATTATGTTTTTATTTGATGCGTCATTAACCAATGTGTGAACATAATGAAAAGTAATGCAAAGTTGTAAACATACCTAGAATTCGCGTCAGTGTTGATGGATTTCTTTAAATCGATTTTGTCTTTCCACGATTATCGTTGTGGAGCAAGCAACCTTGAAGAAAATTAGAAGCGAATCTCAATTGTCATCACTGAAACGCACACACAAACATTACATGTAGACATCATGTCTACAGAATCGACTTTGTTGACTCGTAGTGGATGGCTTCACATATTTGCAAACGAGTTAAAAGCGATTACAAGGCGAATGCTTCAGTATTTAAATGTAAGGCGCACAAGATTATTTGCACCTAACGTCATCGTTCTACGATTACTCATTACCAATATAGAACGTGCGACTAGAACGTAGCCACCTGAACGTACAATTTGAGTGCGTGTGTTTGTGAGTATTTGTATAAATATTACCCCACGCTTGAGTGTGCGATGCGATGTATTTAAGATGTCGCATCGCGTGGCGATGACTAATCAACGCTTGGCCCCCCAATCGTCAGCTATTATTATTATCTCATGCCTTGTCGTCAGTCGAGCACCCGCTATCAATGTTTCGACATTGCCGGCGTCGCGATTTTCAGCTGATTCGAAAAAGAAAACTCGGAAGACCACAATATCCCAACTTTATTTTACTTATATAAATTATCAAATAATACTGCTTTAATAGGGGGTGGAACGTTATGAAATATTAATATAAAGTTAATGATTTTCCGAAGGAATCTTGCGATTGAATGGTATTCAGGTACCTCGACATTAGTCAGAAGAACCATAAATCATAAACAAATTTTACCCCGAAGTTTTCCAAGTCTCAAATGAATAGTTGCACCACGATTTTTTTCATAACTGCAGGAAATAAATGCACGATCAGAGAGCACACAAACTCATACAGTAAGTTCGATCACTTTCATGCAGTGGGAGAGTAGAATCTTCTGATATGAGCGGTGGCGCATACAGGATTTAATTTTGGGCAGGTTTGTGTATAACTTTTGAGCCAAACACCATTCGAAACCATATTTTGTACCAGGAATTTTTGTGTTTTTTTGTGTTTGAATGTCCAAAATCCCTACCTGTGTGCGCCACTAGATATAAGATTACCTCGGCTCAGGCGCGGATCCAGAAAAATATTTCGGGGGGGGTTTTAAAAAGTAATTCTTTAATATTTATAAAATTATTTTTAATTTGTATGTAGCGTTATAGTCGATCCAAATATTTCGGGGGGAGGTTTCGACCCCCAAAACACCCCCTGGAGCCGCCACTGCCTCGGCTTGTTGATATATGTTGGAACTAGTGTTTCTCCGCAGATGCAGTTGCCATGACAGTTTTCATTGGTCACCACTTTGACGTGTGCTGGTGGCGTCGTAAGTGTGTCTAATCTTGCCCGATAATTCTTATCTTCGGTTAGCGCAAACTGAACTGTTTGCTTCTTCAGCACAATTACAAGTTTTTGTAAGCAGGGCTGGACGATTGTGCAGTGCAACGACAGAGGAAAGTGGGGTTGACTGTGACAATAAACGGAACTCGAGTCGAAAGCAGAGAACTTTCAACTATCTCAAAGTAGATTTTGTCATATATGTATGAATGTAAGTTTGTAGACTTTCCCTACCGTATCACCAAACCACAACGATTCCACCCGCTCGTGTGGTAGCAGAAAAAATGAAAGTGAAGAAAAATGCTGTGACCTTCAAGTTTCGAACGATAGCAATTTTCTCTGGTAATTTAATGCTGTTTTACTGTTTTCCCATAATCAGCACAGTCGCCAGACACTTTGATGACAGTAAATGATGTCAGTAAACTTACCACCAGATTTCTGCTTTGTTGTCGCTGTTGACATGTTTTTGTTTTGGTATGGAAACTGTCTCGCTGTGACGCCGTGTTGGCCGACAAGTCTGGCGCCGGCATGGTCGTTGTTTCGGCTGGTGGGTGCTTGTTGTTAAGTTCTCCTATGGCATAAGCTGCAAAATGTTTTATCACTACTATTGCTGCTTCTTTTGAGCTAAAAGTAGCTGTACATATGTATGTATGTATTCTTTGAAGTGACATCATTGGTAGAAAGAGTTGCCAACCGCCGCGCCGAAAGTATGTAGATTGTGTTTTTTAACTACAGAAAAATATTTTTAGAATGATGAAAAAGAAATTTAAAATATTATATTTTTTATAGCCCTATTAAATTATTTGGCATATAAAGAGCGATGATAAAAACAGGCGACAACTATTATCCTTTATTTTGGTACATGACAAATCGATTCGTTCATCTGTTTATGTTTTGTTTTTGTATAGGATACAAAAAATCTACAAAAACCGTACATTATGTAATGAATTTCCTTTTATTTATTTTGATTTGATATGCCATGGCTGGTTACAATTTCGAAATATCAACTATTTGTAGTTTTTAGTAAATTGTGACAAAACTTGTTGATGCTCTCTCATGTTAATCAAGAGCCAACGTATTTCTCGTATAAATCAAGCGCAAATGTAAATTGGCTATAACATCAAAATTATGTTCAATTTGCTCCTCTTTTCAGCTACTTGCTTTAGTGCTAATAGCGTTTGGCATTTACGTGCTATGCGCCTACGAAACCAACGAGGTGGGCAGTATGGCGGCCTTCGCCTTCATTGCCGTGGGCGTGGCAACTTTGGTGATATTCCTGCTGGGCTTCCTGAGCGCGGTGCGCGAGAACGTCTGCTGTACAGTGACGGTGAGCCTTAGTCAGAGGCAAAATAAAGACATTACATCTCGGTTCCTTCTCACTAACCCAGAGTGGTGAAATGCGTTTCGAATTGTTGTCGATATTTTTTTTGTTTTGTAGATAAGTAAACGAGAAGGCTATTAGCAAAATCGAAGTTGCATATATTTATGTGCGACTGAGTAAGTGTAATGTCTTTGCTGTCTCTGTTTTAGCTATTGGAACTCCTTGAAAAGCATTTACTAACCAAATCGCAATGTTATAGTTTATCACGCTGCTCTTCGTGGTGATAATTGCGCAGGTTGTCGTAGTATTCTTCCTGACCACCGGCGAGAGCTCGATAGCTTCAAATCTGGCCAATTCCTTGGACACAACGTGGGAGGAGGAACTGAAGAGTCCCGGCGCCATGTCACTTTACGAGAATCAGGTATGCGCGCTGTCCATTAGTTGAGCTGAACCGTTGATGACGTTTTCTTGAATTGCAGTTTGAGTGCTGCGGCCGCGTGAGTCCGCAGGATTACATTGTCAACGAGCGCCTACCGCCGGCCACTTGCTTCAAGAACAACGACAATTCCAAGAGCGAGAACTTGATTGATGAGGGCTGCCGCGTTAAATTCGAGGATCACTGGCTGAAGTTGCTGCGAGTGTTCAACATACTCGCTTGGATTATGATTGGACTGGAGGTAGGCACACTTGCTGTTCGAAGCATAAGTGATGTATAATTTGTCCTATTTGTCTTATTCCATTCGCAGCTCATTGGCAGCATTGTCTCGTGCTGCCTCTGCAACAGCATACGGAACGACCACCGACGCACCTACTTCTGAGTCAATGTAGCCGACTGTTGTTATATCTATTGCAGGCAGTGCTAAATTTATGCATTTGTTCTCCAGAAAGCTTATACAACCAGCCGAAGGCGTTCAACTGTATTATTTATGGCAGCTAAAGTATATTTAACCAATGGGACCGCCTGCAATGTGAGGTTTTGCGGGCGCCAAATTTGAGACAGTACGGTCAATTCGAAAACACTGAGTGCAATGCCCAGCAATCTGTTGTTGTCTACCATACGTTTCAGTTATTTAGCAGAATTACTGAATACGTATCTTAAAAGCTTTTTATTGTTATCAATTCTTATTAACCGACAACTAGCGATTAATAACATGGTGGAATATATGTGGAATATTTGAGCTGCCGAAGTACAGTCAGACAATATAATTTTTACTTTGCAATGTTTCTTCATGTGCCAACAAAACTTGCAAAATGAAATTTTACTCGACAAAAGTTTGACTTGCCTTACAATGCGAACTACCTCAACAACTGCGCGTACTCGACATGCAATATTGACACATTGCACATTGCAGGGTAGAACAATTGTTAAGAGCTTGTCGGCTATTGCTAGACAAACATTTATAAACATACGGACGCATAATAAGTTTTATTAGTCGTCTGATACCGAAGGCAGCTGTTGGTGTTGGCATTTGTAGTTGTGAGCATTAATCGAAGGCTGCTGATAACGACCCAACATTACAGGCATGCAAAACACAGTTGTTGTACATAACAATTGTACAATGTATTTTGTAATTAATTAATAATGTTTAGAAGTTTGCGCATACTTGAGCGTACTACCGATTAACTTGCTGTACCAATTTACAATTCAAGTTGTATTTGCATACATGTATTGGACTCTTAGTTTAAGTTTAATTGTATTTACTGAAATGCGTGCGATGTTGTTTATATAAGTTTGGAGAATTGTTAATAAAATTTGTATTGAATTTTAAGAGTTAGTAGTGATCTTTCTGTTGCAGCTTGGTGAGTTGTCGGAATGCTGAGGCTCAAAGGGACTCTCTACGTTAATGTTGTGGAATTTTTTATACTTAGAGATAAAAATCTTGCATTTATTTTTAGTTATATAAAGGAATAAGGAGTCTTCTTTTGTCTTATGGTCCTTGATATTTCTTGCAGTGATTGTATGTAATGAGGATTGTAATCAACTCATAACTGTTGCCAATCGATAAGCGATAAGTGTTATGTGAAGGGCCTATTCGAAATGTTATATCATTGATAGATTGAGTTCTAGTTTATCAACGAAAATAATTGGAAAACATTTTTCAGAGGGTTGTGTACGGCATAGTTGAACCATAGATAACTCATCAAAATTCACAAATTTTTTATCTAAAAATAGAGCAAATAGATTGTGTGAGTGACATTAGAGGCCGAAAAGATCTTATCGGAGGCCAAATTTGTCGAACTTTTTGACACATTTTTTCCTTGGTCGCTGGACATCTTCTTGATGAGTTGTCTGTGATTAAATTCTACTTGACGACGAATAGCAAATCCATTGTATACTACTACTAACTACAACTATACTACTGTACTAAGTGTTTGTTCGACAAAATTCTTCTTCCTTTCCTATGATTATATTAGAATTCTTCTAATAATTCTAATATACAATTTGAGAGCATAAGTCAGTGTCAGCCGACTGAATTCGAACGAGACACAGTCTATCGGATTCAAGAAAAAATCGAGATAAAACCAAATCCATAAATAGGAAATAAAGACTAGCGAGAACCAAAAAGCAATCTAAATATTTTGGGAGAACTTTTTTAGCCATGTACGCATTAACATTCAGAAATTTTTCTGCATCCTTTTTATTTGAAGCTTGAACAAATTGAAAGTGGTAAGAAGAAAGAAAAAACAAACCGCTGGAATTTCAGAAATCTGACGATTCGCAGTCTGCGTTACGCGTTGAGTTGTCAGATGGCAGACGAACTACTATGTCGTCTCGACACCGTGTTTCGTCGCCTTCTTGCGGTTTCAACAACTTGCCAGTGTTTTGATGTAAGGTTTATGCGAAATTATTCTGTTGTCGTTGTTTACGATTAACGTACGCGCTGTTGGCGCTTTCTGCAAATGTTTCGCTACACACTCAGTTTCGGCGTGTGGCAGCGGCCCACTGTTTCGCGGCGTTTCATTCCGCGGCGTGTTCCATTCCGGTGTTCGCGCCAGTCGCTATTTTACGCCGCAGCCAGAAGCGGCCGTCGCTGTGTTTGAAATGTTAACAGCTCAATAGACAAACACTCGTCGAGCGCGAAGAATTTCAGTTTATTCGCGCAAGGCGGACATGACGGTTTCGAGTGTTGTACTGTCAACGGTTAAAGCCATTTGAATTCGAAAATACGCGCAACACTGCGGTGAACAGTGTCGTACCGAGCGACAACGAGCGGAGCAAAGTGGTGTGCGGTGAGGTGCGGCGCCTTGTTTTCATAGCAAAGTGCAACGGCGATCTATCTCGTCGTCGGTCGTTGAGAAGAAAGAGTAGAGCCGCAAACCTGTCGAGATAAAAACCAGCGAAAATTTATAAATAAAACAAATATTGCATAAAGTTGTTTGATTTCGCGCGTGTTTTGCTTTGTTTTTGCCACTTTTGAAGCAGAAATCAAAAATAGTGCAAGTGGTGGAGAATTTCGCGAGATTTTGACGAAAGGCAAATTTTTGGAAAGATGTCTTGCTCAACGAAAACACTGAAAGTATTTTCATTAATTTGGGATGCGATATATGCGGTAAGTGGCAGCGAGGAGTGGTGAGAAATTCGCCAAAGCGGCGCCACACGCACTGCGAGTGTGGATCGAGAGAAATTTGTATGTCTTCCATATAATGTGGACACACGATTTTCAGTACATTGCAGTGGGTTAGGACGGAGTAGGCTGCTGCGAAGTGTTGAATGAGATTTGCTATTCAGTCACACGAAAACTTTTAGCGTTCTTAATTATGAAATCTCTGATGCATTTCAAGCTGATGAGTTCGAAGTCGAAGCCTGTGCAAACAGTAATTAATGACGAGCGTTTTTTCTGTTGTACTTTACCATCGGGACGCAATGCTTAAGAACTTTGGACCCTGACAGACCTTAGCAAAAATACATTTTGAATGTCGTAAGGTGTCACCACCTCATGATGTCACTGCTTCAAAATCATAGATCCTCAATCAAGCGCTGAGTTGTTTGTGCTTGTATTGAAATTTGAATTTTCATCAACATCGTTGAGAGGTTGTCGGTCCGCAATTTCTTTCGCAATAGCAAACATGTTCTAAAACTCTTGTTTTTGTTTATTTCCGAATTCCATTTTTCATTTTTACTGCACGATTTGTAATTTTTAGTGCATATTTTCTTTTTATATTTCTTTAATGGAAATATTTTGGTGGTGCATATTTTATGGGCATATTTGTCACAAAATGACCAAACGCGATAAATGCGGTTTTAACCCAACTTCCTTCTCGTGTGTCGCATTTCGATACACAAGAAGCAGTGTGAGTCCTGTTTGCCAAGGACGAATTTCATGTTGCGCGTACATACATCAACACATAAGTATATATCTGCCCCTGAAACTGTTTAACGCTTTCCCCCCATCCAGCCGGGGCTGCGCCTGGCCTTGGTGCGGCGTATAACGGCGCATAGTGTTATGTGAAAAACTTATCAACGACGGCTAAATTCCGAAGATGCCGTCGCTGTTGACACACAGCTTTCGCGCGCCGAGCGGCGGCTGGCTGCAACGGCAAACCTTTTCCATTATTGTTTGTATCTGCGCGCAAAAAAATTACATCAGCAACAACATTTGCGATAAATCAGCCGTTCAAGTCAAGTTTTATGCGCGCCACAACGTCATTTCATTTAATAAATAAAGATTATAAACTCGCGTCTGGAGTCGCAGACGCGCGCAGTCTCGATCGTTCGTTCATTCATTCCTACAGCCAAAGCTAAGTTGAGTTGAGTACGTAAACGTTTTAAATTATCCACCTTGACTTGTCAATGCTCAGTTGAACACAATTCGTAAACAACGGAATGTAGAAAAATTACAAATCTAAGGAAAAATCAAACCAAACCACAATCTCCAAGTTAAACAAAACGAACAAAAGCAACACGAAAAACTAAAAGTAAAATTGTTAAATGCTAAATGTCTTTTGGGCATTGGGCGATCATGGCAAATTGCTGTTGTCTGTGTTGTTGCTTATGTTGTTGCTGTACGTAGAGTCGAAGTGCTGGGCGCATAATTTATGGGCGTTCATGCCAAGGGAACAAAGTGTAAAGTGCACGGCGGCAGTACAAAGTCTGCGATAGGGCTCTGTCAGTGGGGGGGAGGTAGCAACTAAACGTTGTACTGTTCTCATATATAGTACACAATGTTTACATATAGTGGCGACGGAAAAATTGGCTTAAGCAGCTACACCATACATCGCAAAAAGTGTGTACAGAATTTGGCTTCTTGCTGAAGTAGATATATATTTGATTGTATTCTACGTCTGTTTGTGTATGCCAGTAATAAAATATGGAGCAATTTTAGTTTCACTTAATCTTCGATGTGCCCCAGTATCGAACAGTTTTTATTAGTTTTTGTTTTCTGAACGAGGTCAGGATGCCCGGATATTTTATCATTTTGATTCATTCATTTGATAGCTCCGAGTAAAAAAATATTGGCCACTTGCACTTTGCTGGAGTGTGTCGCAACACTCACTGATGACAAGTGCTTTTATACTAAAAGTATTAAAAATGCTTCGCTTTATCAGTAGCGGCTAATCAAAGAGTAGTGGCTATAATCAAAAATCAAGTTTATAAATGACGTCAAGGAGTTGTTTTGACGTACGTGGCGTTAGCAAGAAAATATTTAAAGCAAACATGAACAAGGTGCAAGGCGTACAAAAACAATTTTTTTTTACTTGAAAATGAGTAACATTTTCCAGGAAATTATTGTAACTAAAGAAGATATGAATGAATGCAATTGTAACAAACTAAAACGAATTAATTGTTTGGTTTTCTGCTAGAGAAGTTTTTGCAAAAGTTGTCTTTTTATAATAAACCATTAGAAATAGAATCACTGCTTCCTTTAGGCGCCTTGATATAGTCTGTCTAATCTTGTATCTATAATTTGGATTAAAATCCTGCCTATTGAGTACTCCACAGCATACTTGACGTTCCGCCATAAAAAGCGAAATGTTTAATAAATAAATCGGCCAGACAAAACTCGAGTAAGAAATGCGTTGTGAACCAGTGTGCCTCATGTTAGGGCCACATTGAACTTCGCCTGTTGCCACTTAAATACTTAATAAATGCGCCATTGATGATAACTGATTATCACATAGATTACATGGTTCGTCGTGCTGAGCCAGTGCCAGCAATTGCTATTTCGACTTTTCCTACCGTGAGTCAGGGCCGCTCATGTCTATTGCGGTTTCACATCGTTTGCGAGCAGATAAGTTTTGTTACCAACCAACGAAACATGCATTGTGCGTGATATCAAAAGTCAACAGACGACAAAGTTTGCGAAGCTGTGACGTTATTGGGCAGCAGAACGCTTCCTAATTAGCAACGAGCGCTCTCCGAAGCCAAATGCTTCATTTGCGCCGTTCGCTGAGCTCGCGCACCCACGCGGCCAGAGCCGCCCCGACGCGCCTACAGCACCAGAAATTCAAATAGAATCAAAATTCGCAGAAGCAGCACCTCCGCAATAGCGCAGCAGCAACTCTTTCCGTGTGAGCAACAACAATTTTTGCTCAAGTTTAGTTTCGGTCGGTTGAATTTAGTTGGCTTTACAGAGAAAATCTATTTCGAAATGGAAAATGTTGATGTCATACGGTGTGTGTGTAAGACGGCCGCACGGACACACATTCGCGCGTCGCCAGTCGTCATGGCTGCCCAGCGCTGTCGAGAAGCTATTCATCGCCTATGCGAGGAAATTGTCGGAAACTTGTATGCGAAAATCTGCGCGCCGAAATCATTAACATAAGTTCCATTCTCCGCGGCGTGTAAATAGTCCAATAGAGCAGTCTTCGTTTTCTTTTATTTACGTTCCGTTCGAATGAATTTTGATTTACTTCCCATGCGTAAGGTCGACTTTTGGAAAACATTCCTAAGCAATGTTGGTTTGTTGCTCGGGTGACGATCGCAGATGTTCAGACCTGCGCGTCCCTTTTTGCAAGCCACAATGCGTGAGCAAACGCTCACATGCGCACGGGGTGCTGGCGAGATTTGGGTTGATCCCAATGCCGTTTAATTTTAGATGCGTTGATTCGCTTTTTATTGCTGCTTCCTCGGCCTGATTTCGCTCCGCTGATAATGCTTAGCCCAATTGTTGTTTTGCTAATTAGAAATATGTACGTACATATACACACACATGCACATGTATTTATGTTGTATTATGTTGCGTTATGTGCCAGAGGCAAGGCACAGTGAGACCTTGATTTATTGTCTCATTGATTAATGCCGATTTTTCAGCGCTGTTCAAAATATTTACTACGCAAATAGTTGAGAGTGTTTTACACGATTTCGATCGGCAACAAGTTACTTTTTGGAAACATATATCCATAAAGCAAGAGATTAGATTAAGTAATTATTCAATATTCTTTTATGTAATTTTGTGTTTTTTCACAGGAACATAGCCCACAAAAAACTCACATAAGTGTAAACAAGCCAGTTGTCCACCGAGTTTGCTGCTGACTCTGATCTGATCTATTCTTGACCTGACATTGGTCAAAGCGAACCAGCCAGTACAGGTCTTAGAATAAATACAGCATCATATATGTTACTTGCAATGTGTTGTGGCAGTAAATACTTAGTTTGATTTGAGCGCGGGAAGCGAGCAAATTCTTATCTTGCCAGTTTGCCATTGTTGCTGGTTGCTTGAATAACGTAAATGCGAAATTCTAATGTGACATGTGTTTGATTTCAAAATTGGGTCACCGCTTTTCCATTGTACATACGTACAAAAAAGTAATAATGACATGATTTTAACGATATTTTGTTTCTGGTCAATTAGGACTTTTGCTTTTGATTCAACGCAACGTGCAAAAATATTTGCGAAACATTCCTACAATGTAATATTTATTTATGAGAGCATTGATCACTTAGTAAGCAACTGTTGCTATTTACTCTTTTATTATAATTTTTCCTGGCCGAACAGAAATAATGAATGTCTGACTGTGAATGTTGTCGTAATCATTGACAACCGGTTCTAATTGATGTGTTGCTTCCTTGTTAAGTTGTTGAGTCGATAACCTTAGATAGGTGGAATGTATATTTATAAATACCAACGTGTGTAATTTCTACTATGCTTCTCAATAGTGTTGGTATTACTTGCGGACCTGTAGCTAACTTTCTGTTGAACCCAAACAAGTAAAATTACCATTGCGTTAGGTTAACTTGAGTTCATACCAATTTTGTTTGCAAACATGCCAGCTAAATAAAAATTCAATCGGCTCCTAATGTGAGTAATTAAAGTTACTGCATTGCCGTTTTTTGTGCCTGTAGCCACTGTGTACTTAGCCCTGCCCAAGCATTGTTTCTCTTAATTGTTTACAGTGTAAATGTGAGTGTGAAAATAAATCTCGAAGCATAAAGGTTTTTGTTTGATGTTTTGTTTAATTCAATAGTCAATTCGGAAGCGGTTATAATATTAAATAATTTGTTTCGTGCGGTCTAAATGTGCTCACGCGCTGAAATATGAGACGTTCAGGGTTGGGTTATAGATATGGCAAGTCAGATTCGGGGTATTGTGACGTATGTCTCTGCCAAATTTGACGCACCATAATTAATTACATTTTTTGGGCATATAATACTCTGGGTCTGAATATGGTAGGACAAGGATAGAGGCTATAAGTGACTGTCTCTTCTGATGTGGCAGAAGGGAGCAACATGCTTAGGTTAGCAGCAGTGAATATGTAGAAAAATGGTCGTAAGGATTTAAGCGCTACAGCTCAATTTAAAAATTTCGAAATACCAACCTGTGGACACTAGTGATGATGCACATGTTGCCTCTAGTAAACAGTTATTTGGACATTTAGTCCTACTTGTTTACTTTGTTCGCTGAAGCATTGTTGTTGACCGAATTATTTGCTCGTATTTGTGCATCGTTAAGAGTTTTACGACTTGAGGTGACCATTGGATTGGATTGGATTGACGGCGCAATTGAATTGCCTCATTAGTTAGCCGTCCAGTAGCGCGGCGCATGCGAGTCAACGTACAGGAGAACCTTCGAGCACTTTTCGTGTGCGCCCAATCCTACGAATTTGTGAAATATTTTTCTGCTGCTCGTCACTGGCGCAAATATTTAGAGTTATTATCACGTACAAAGCGACAAAGTAAACAAATTTCCAAAACATGCCAGTGCAACCAACAACAAGTCAGCGGAACGGAGAATAACAACAGACACACACACACGCGCACACTAGCAGCAAAGCCAAATGAATCAACAACGAAAGCCACGCTTAACATTAAATTAACATTAATTGATTGTAGAAATCGATCATTGGGCCGAGGAGTTGGACTCTCGCCGCGGCGACATCGACGCGGAAGCGGCCCATGTGTCAACGTCGCTGTCAGGCACATTTGTTTACAATTTGTTGCTATTGCACGCGGTCACATTTTCCACTGCAAGAACTGCCGGTGAGCGAACGTGCGCCGCCAACGCGATCGCCACACGCGTTGGCAATGCGCCCTGCGAAAACCGCGCCCACCGCCACCTGTGCGCACGTTGGTCTCGTTGCACCGAACTGTGCCAGAATGCTCTGCTTGTTTACAGTCGAGCGGCCACTTACGTGACTCATGCACGGCGGCGATAATTTCGAGTGAATGCAAATGGCAACGGATGCAGTGGCGTGCGAATTGCCGCTGAATTGGCGTTTTATGTTCGACGCTAATTGAGCACAAGGATGCGCGCTATCACTGCTGTCGTTCGCGTTAGACGGCCGCTGTGCATTAGCGGCAATAACACAGCGCAAATACGAGTGGAACTTAGGTTCTTCTTATCTGTTCGTTTGTGGCGCAGATTTGCATACTTAGAGCATTTTGCTCTGCTTATTTATTTTTGTATTTTTGCACTGTTCTTCTTATATAATTTGTGAGAAAATTGTTAACCTCAAGACTGTTTTTATTCAATAAAAGTTTACTTGTTTGTTGCTTACTTTGATATGAAATATTTACTGGCTTATGACGATGAAAATATTACTAAAGGTTGACCAGTATCATATCAGGGGCCAATACAAACTATTCGATTAGCAAAAAGTCACTCAGTTACCAAATAAGTAAGAAATTGCAGTTGCTATCTTAATACTTATTTATTTTTGCGGTTGACACAAATTTAAAATATTTAATTTCCTTAAGTTGCATATTTTGGTGATAAATGTTGTTAATGTGATGTCGAACAGAACTTAGACCTTAGAACTCGGTGTGTTAATTTGTGCAAACAGGTTGCCGATGGCTGTTCATCCAACGCCTTCACCGCGGTTGAGTTGAAATGTGAACGCAATAACTGCGTTCAGGGTCCATCATGTGGCTGAGTGTGCCATTCAAATCGTTTGCACCGAATACCGTCCAAACAGATTTAAATTGGCAAATGTATATGTCGTAGGCAAGTTTGCTAAATTTCCATATATGAATAATTTATGGCGAATACTGCTGTCATATATACATTCTTACGTATGTAGGTATTTATTTATTTGGCTTGTCGCCTCTGATGAAATCGTTAAAGTCAAAATAACTGGTTTGCTTTGTAAAGCGCCTCTTCAGTCGTTTGTTCCAATTAGACATTATGCAAAACTTTTCCAATCAATATTTTGGAATTTTCGCTCAGTTTGTGTCATATTTGTGAATTATTGGTGACGTACAAGGAAGGACAGGTCTATGGGCGTCGGCGCTTTTGGGCATTGACGCTAATTTTTGGTGCGGCAAATATGGACTGGCAGCAGGCATTTCAGTAACAACTTGTATGCTCTAACCTCAAAACGACAGATTTTTTAGAAACATATTTTCACATACATATTGCTATTATGTATGTACACCTAATTCTGTTTTTACACGGTCTTTTTTAACACGATTTTGATTTAACACGGTTTGAAAATAAAAAAATTTTTATTTTATAATTTAAATTTTATTCCGTTTAGCACGAAACATTAAAAATTTGTTTATTTTCAAACCGTGTTAAATCAAAACCGTGTAAAAACAGAATTGGGTGTATAGGTCATGCGTTTTCATTGCATACACGTTGAATGTTCTTTGGGTGCACAGTCGAAGGGTTAAGTGGAATATGCGGTTGCAATGATATACAAATATGAATAAACGAAACTGAAACCGTTTTGGAAGAATAGTGGTGTCCCATATCCACGACAAAGGAAATGATCAGCAGGGACTCACTTCAAAAGGTTTTACAGCAGAGAATCTGTTGTATTCTTTACACAACAACTACAGCTCTGAAGGTTCTGCTTTTTTTCAATATTTTTTTTTCAAAGTTCCATGGGTTATTGCTAGGAAGGCTCAAATAATATATGTAAAAATATTCAATAATGTAGAGTATTTGTTCGACCTACTTCAGGCGTTTGTGATACTCATTCAATCAAAATAATCACAGCTACTCTCACTTTCGTTCCGCAGCTCCTCGGCTTTGTCGTCATTGGCATCGGCGTCTACATTATACTCAAGTTCGACCACTTCCACACCGCCGCGTTTGTGATTATCGGCCTGGGACTGATAGTGCTGCTGAACGCCGGCTTTGGCAGCTTAGGCGCAGTGCGCGAAAGCAGTCGCCTATCGAAGACGGTGAGTCAGTGCACGCGCCGACTGCCGTCTGTGTGCGGCAATCATTGATTTATATTTTATTGTACGGATTGCGTTAATTGCTGATTGGTTTACGATCGGTGTGTGTTTGATTTTTTCCGCGCTACCATTTATAGTTCGTCGCCATTTTGGTGATTCTGGTCGTGCTGCAAGTGCTGATTGTTGGCTTCTTTTGGGTATTCAAATCGTCGCTGCTGATCAACGTCGACAAGACCTTCGACCAGCTATGGCAGGGCCAGACGGTGCCCATCAAGCCCGGAAATGCCAGCCAAATCGCGAGCTTGGAACGCTGGGTAGGGTCGCTTTCGGTTTCGTTTGTATGCAAATCGTTTACTAAATTGTGATTGGTTGCGTTGGGCAACCACTTCCGATTTCACCAGCTCGATTGCTGCGGCAACGTCGGCCCCAACGACTACATACTGCCGCCCTACAGCTGCTACAACGCCGACGACAAGCTCAACCTGGACGGTTGCCGCCAGAAGTTCCTGGACTACATTTCCGATCGCTGGACAGCGTTCAATGTCTTCGCCATTATTTTGGTGCTAGTGGAGGTGAACACTTTCGTCGCTTCACTTTTCACAACTGCATTTATTGTTGTTTTTGTTTCATTGCAGCTCATTTGCGCCGCCTTCGCCTACGTGCTGGCCAACAGCATTCTGAATCGCTGGCGCCGCTCGAAGTACTATCCGAAGTGAGCGTGCAACCCACTCGCCACACTCGAATGCAGGCCAAAGAATTAAATCGTATTTATGTACTAAATTTGTGTTCACGAAATGAATTGTTGAGAACGAAGTTGTTTATAGTCAGTTAAATTGTTGTAAAATGGATTTTGCTAGTCTACCTCACGCTCAGCAGCTCAGCAGCACCAACGATGACTTCTGATATTTAGAAACGAAGTGCCAAACGGTGTTCAACCGAAAATACTTGACGGAGAATACAAAATCCGAGTCCTAAACTAGAACCCGTAGACTTAAGTGCAAATCTTTAACCTAATTCGACGCATAACACTGATATTTGCTTTCCATTTACCAAACGCATCTAAATCCACATACGCCTTTGTTTAGTGTTTAAAGTGTACAATTTGAGAGAAACAAGAAGGGTGGCAAACAACTGCATTTGGCTGATGCAAATCAGAAAATTATTGCCGATTTTGGCCCAGTTACGACTTTGGGTAATTGCAATTGGCAATAACTGTTGTTACACTATTTTCTAGGCGCATTTCTTTGAGCAATTTATTGTATGTACTCTAAGTTTAAGTTTGACTAATTGTTATTAACCAAAAATAATGCTCTAAGCAATAATAAAACAACTAAGTCTAAGGATAATGCATTAGTTTTGATTGGTACACACTAAGTTAATTTGGTGGCCATTAAGATGGAAATGCTTGTTTTTTTGCTTCCACTGTCTGTCGTCCAGAAGCTTCAGTTTGGTTCACCACGTCTATAAGACAAACGGTTTTTGTGACAGCCGCAGCGTGATAAATGTTAATTTGTTATATGACAACACATGGCGATATTTGGGCAAAGGTCTGCATAACTTAATTCGATAGTGTTTGCTAATAATACATAAAACAACGAATAGCAACTTTGATAGAGATCGGTTCTTCTGCATAGCCGACGAAAAGCCCACCCGACAAAACGCATTTCAATGCAGATTACCCGATCATACCTGAATTAAACATAAATATCAGCATGAGTTAAGGCTTTCGTGTAGAACATAAAGAGAAATCGGCTGGAATGAGCTGCCTCACATGTCAATCACTGGAAACCGCCCATTTTAAAAACACGACTCGCGGATGAGAAGATGATGACGCCATTTAAACGGTTCTATACAGATTATCGAAGAAGATTGTTTATTTATTTAGTTATTATTTAGTTTACAACAACAGTCGATTCGTCTGCACACGAATCGGCCAAGACGGACGGAGGCGTTTTTGTGTTTATACCAAATTTGTTGAAGCGTTTCGATGGTTTTGTTGTTTCGGCCGACGGTGAGGTGCGAGGCGCGCGGCGCCCCAGTGAGTATGAATGAACGAATGAATGAATGCTGCCGTGGCCGCGGTGTGGTCGAACCGCGTCTGGTGCAGCGCGGCTGCGTCTAACGGCCGCCCGCAGCTTCCGCCGCTTATGTCGCTGTCGCATTATGTCGTGGCGTAGGAGAGTTGTCTGACTCTCTACATTTCATTTTCATTTTGCTTTCGATGTTTATTTTTATTTACTTTTGTTTCAGTTTTTACGGCATTTTTAAAGCCAACCGTATGGCAGCAATGCCAGCGGAAAGCAGCGAAACTGCTGGCAGAACACAAAAAGCCAACAAACAACTAAATAAAAGGGGAAAACAGCAGACCACCGAAAATTATTAACAATCAGAAAATTTCAAAATGCCACATGACGAGATTTTGTCGTCGACCAGTGACTTCCTAGGTACAGCAGCAGCAGCAACGCGGCCGCGGCGAGCGAACAAAGTGCCATCTGCCTTTTCCACTCGACTCGGCTCGACTCGACTCAGTTGTGAAAGATACGCGAACGTGCTTTGAAAGTGCCCACCAGCGTGAAAGTGCGGCGCCGTGTCTCTAGCTACGCCTCCGTTTCAAGGCTCCGCACGTCGTCGTTCGCAAGGAATCTTGCCGATTGACTTACGAAAGAAATTCCACCGCGCATTGAGCAATAATTGCGGACAACGTTAAAGTGTTAAAAGTAATTTGTGCGTTGCGGAGACACTATGCACTGCACGCCAAGGTGCCTCAAGCAAACGCTTTTCGCGTTCAACGCGTTGTGCGCGGTGAGTATGCGGAAGCTGGGAGTGCTGTGAGTGGCGGAAGATATCTTAAAGCACCTAACTTAAAAACTCAAACGAAATCCTTTAAATGAGAAGAAAAAGAGACAAGAACATTAATTACGGCCAATAAACTGATTAGCAGCGACCCAGATGCATTGCCGAGTGATTCCTGGCCCACATATCGACGACACAAATTAGTCATTTGTGTTACTCGCATCACCCATTTAAAAATAACAATTCTCTTAGTTCGGCAAATGCGACCACTTTGCAACAAATTCAGCGCACAAACACACCTGCTGGCATAGGCATACATACATACATACAGGCTCTGACAATTGTTTTGCCAGTGTTATTGTTATTTGTTGTCGATATCGTAAAATTTCTGTTTTGCTTTACAGTTTGTTAGCTGAAAACGGCAGCGCTAAGGCAGCGTTTTCGTTTGGATTATTTATAAATAATTTGCAAACGAAACATAAAAGGTGAATACAAAAATTGCATGACATTTGGCGGCAATGCCAAACATTAGTTCACCGCATCCCACAGTCCACACGGCGCATTCACACTGAAAAAAGCTGAAATAAAAATGTTGCGAGCTTGCGAAAGCTTTGTTTTATTATATTTATTATTCATTCTCCAACAGTTTAACCCATTAAGCCCTGAGCGTTGCGTTTGCGCAACGTTTGAGAATTTCGCTACATTAAGTAATTCATAAACATATAAGACTTGAAAATGGGTAGAATTGGATTCGAATTGATCGTTTTAGATTCTGCCATACTCAAATTTCAAAATTTTTTAAATATTCATATCTTTTTTTCGATCCAAAGTCAAAGGTTTTTTTTGGGGAATTTTTGAAATTCAATTAAAAATACTTATTCTTCAAACCTATCAAAATCCCTTTGTGGGCTGCATTTTGTAATGCTAAACTATTTAAAAATAAGTTTAAACAAATTTTTTTGTTTTCTAATTTTATGTTTTGTATGTGACTAAGGCCCAAATTGCGTTTGCGCAACGTACCCTCCTGGTTCAGGGGGTGGGGGTATGAATTATTTGCTTCATTTTTTTTCTTGATTAGGTCAATTACTAAGATTGTGTAAAATTTTATGGAAATCGCACAAGCCCTTCTGGGGTCAGGTTTTAATGGGTTAAAGGTGCGTCGAAAAGCGAACGGCTTGTGCTATCTATGTACATACATACACTTTTTGGTGTTTACACCAAAAAGCTCTGCCCACACAACAAGTCAAAGTTGTTCTTTCGAGTTTTTTCGCTTTTACCGTAACTAAAACTACATTCCACAAAAAGCAAAATGTACATTTGACAGCTGTCATTATCGCCCGTTTTGTACCGTTAAGAAATCCCTTTTGTACCCATCGACGCCTGTATATTGAATAACGATGCAATATACAAGCATCGATTTATACACAACACCAAACACTGAAAACCAAACACTGACAGACATTTTTGTTTCTGTAGTTGTTTATTTTATTATCAAAACTGAAAGGCTGAAGAAAATTTCGCTCAAAAATTAATATTTTGCAAATACTATGATTTCCTTGAGGGTTTTGCGCGGAATCACTTCTAACGTTCTCGGTTCTAAAATTTAAGACGACAAGTTCTGACACGTCGATGACGTTGAACCTCTCATAGAACCTCATCAATGGTCCATGATAAAATCTTGACCCTGTCACATACCCAGTTAGGTAGGCAGCATTAGGTAGAAAAATGTTGGTCCGGGTCTCTGGTTGCGAGACATGTTTCGCCATTGAATTGAAAACTCTATAAACTTCCTCTTAATTCAGATTCTTGGCATTATTTTGATCTGGTTTGGGGCCTGGCTTTTGAACAACATCAAAGATGCCGAATTCGATGACAGTGAAGTTTTGGTGGGCACCGTGACGGTCGTGCTGGGCACAGTGGTGCTGATAATTGCCACATTTGGAGGTCTCTCTGCGTATATGGAGTCTAAGAGCATGTTAGTTAGTGTAAGTAAATGCACCATGAGCGAATATATGTTACGTGGGCAACGCTGCTCCACAGTGGCTGAATTCTTTCATCTAACCAACTTTCTCCAATTTTCTTTCCCACTCTAGTATGCTATAGTTTTAGTCGTTCTGCTAGTCATACAAATAATACTGGTGAGCATTAGCTACACGGCTGCGACAGGCAGCCTGTCGGAGGGGCTGCAGCAGGGCTTTGACGAGCTGTGGGACAAAGAGGATCACACAAACAGCACATTGTCCTATTACGAAGAGTGGGTGAGTACGGACAAATGTGCTCGGTAGAAGATCATTTTGAGTTTCGGACGAATTGAATGAACATTTCGTCGACTTGCAGTTGCAATGTTGCGGCAAGAACAGGGCCGCCGACTACTACCTGCTGGACAAGGTGCTTCCGCCGAGCTGTTGCAGGGATCGCGACTGCTCGAATGTGTACAACGTCTACGTGGATGGCTGTGAGAAGAAGTTCAAGGAGTATGTGCAGGCGAAGACGCACAGCTTCAACACAGTCAGCTGGCTGCTGATCGTCTTAGAGGTGCGTCCACTGCAATCCCCCATCCAACAATTCCAATCTATTGATTTATCTCAGTTCACAGGCTCGGTGTTCGCGTGCGTGCTAGTCGACAGCCTACGAAACTATAGGGACCGCATACGATTCTACAACTGAGGGTGCTAGCTTCGGCTGCGCACATTGACGAATAATGCTACGACTTGCTGATCAATTCGTATAACCATTACTGAAAATGGTTCTTTCGAATCGAGTAACGTCAGAGGCAATAATGCGGGCTACGTGCCGTGTGGGGAACCTTTGGGGGAGGCAAATATTGTTGTTTAGTTTTAAGTGACTTGATTTGAAAAGTCGACCTTAGTGCGGTTATATATTTAGCTAATGTATAGCAATGTATAAATAGAATTGAAGTAGTTTGATTTATGGAAATATAGAGAAAATTTATTTACCTACATATAATATAAATGTGCTTGTAATTAATAACACTGTGCAAGTCGAAAATTCAGACATGGGGGGGACTTACAGAGCGAGTTTTCATAGGTATACTGAGTTGAGATCCACCAGCCGTTTGGCTGGATTGGCTCTAGTTTAACAGAAATCCGACTTTGAAGTTTGCTCATTTTCAAATGCTAATAGGTCCTAAATCGTTCCGAATATCGCTTTACTGTCATTGGAAAGTTTTAGATATTTTAACGACCAACAAATTTGCTTAAAACACCAATGCAAAACAACCACATTCAAACTGTGTAATTGCGATATATGCATTTTTTTGCGCAGCGCAACGTGGCGTATGAGTGCCATTTATTTATATTAATATTACAATTAAATGACACTCATACGCCACGTTGCGCTGCGCCAAAAAATGCACATATCGCAATTACACAGTTTGAATGTGGTTTTTTTGCATTGGTGTCTTAAGCAAATTTGTTGGTCGTTAAAATATCTAAAAACTTGCCGAAGACAGTAAAGCGATATTCGGAACGATTTAGGACCTATTAGCATTTAAATGTTCGAAGACTTAAGCGACAAACTTCCCGAAAATTACCAAACTTCAAAGTCGGATTTCTCTTAAACTAGAGCCAATCTTACCAAACGGCTGGTGGATCTCAACTCAGTATACCTATAGGAAACTCACTCAGTAGGTCCCCCCCATGTCTAAATTTTTGAGGGCAAATTTCACGCACAGTGTGACAATGATTTATGAAATTGACTTGAAATGTCTGCTATTCGTTTCAAAGTTACTATTACAATATACAACAACTATTACTATTACAATGTACAAATTTGAAGAGGAAAATGTGTGGTTGCACAAAATTACTTCACCACCCATGAAAAAAATTAAAAAGTGTTCATAGACCATGGCTGAGATTATTTCACCGACACGACATTCATGTTAGATTTCCGCATATTCTATGAAAAATTATGTCAATGTTATGAAATATGTAGTTTATTCAAGCGTGAACACATCGTGTTCGTGCCAGTTTGCAAATTTAAATCAAAACATTTCTGAACTTTACTGTGCATGTTGCCATTTTCCTTTATTAAATTTGGTATCGAATTAGAACGCATTTTACTTGACACGTATTATTTAATTTCAAGTTGGAGTATATAATATTTAACTCATAGTTGTTGTAATAAGGGAAGGACAATTTTAACGAAATTGAAAATCTAAGCAAATGTAATGAAATACTTAAAGAAAATAAAGAAAACTGAATAGTTCCCAAGTAAAACATGGACCGTAATGGTATTTAATTGAAGGATTGGAGGGAGCCGTGGGTGAATGCGAGTACAAGAATGTTGAGAGGGAATAAATAAATAAATACATACATACATACATACAGAAATAAATAAAAAAATTAATAAATAAATAAAAGCCAGGTTGTTCATGTTGATCGGAGGGAAAACACAGCACCGACAAAGATGCTATTGCGATGGGAGCACTACAGGATCCCTAACAATGGAATATCTGAATTTTGTTGGAGGTTTCAAAGTGACTTGATTCCTAAATTTTCCACTTCAATTGATAAAGTTCGCAACTAAATTTATAGTTGGCGAGGATAGAAGATTTGTGTATTGAGCTGCGGTTTTATAATTGAAACAGCGCAGAGCAATTTACCTAGTTCATTATTTCTTTTTTACAATTTTTTTTAGCTTAAGACCACATAGCTATAATTTTATATTGTTTAAAAAAAATTTTTTTAACATAACATTTAAACATTAAAAACAAAAAAAAATAAATTTTTTTAAACATTTCTAAATAAATAAATAAATATTTTTTAAGAAAATAATTTTGATAAAATCTAGTTTTATAACATTTACATTTACGCCGCTATACGATACTCGTATATCAACCTATATTCAACTGAAGAGATTTAGAAACTATAAATGCAATTTTTATGATCCATAAAAAATTGTAACTAACAAACAAACATTTATGAAATCGCTCGTATAGTCGAACTTCAACTTTTCCAAAAGTATTGAATCACTGCCAGTGTTTAGAGTTCGGGAGCTTTAGTTCGCTGAACAGTGCAGTCGACACAGTGAAGCCCCGCAACGGTGACAGTTGGCTGCGCGTGCACCTGTCGCCTCGATGGCGCGTGGAATTAATGGCGCTGAGAACCTGTTCAAAGCGCTTTCACTGAAAACGACGCCCGCGCACGCTTGTCCAAGAAGTAATTCATCTCCGAAATGCCGAACTTGCAGCGTTCGTGTGTGTGTGTGCCGAAATCAAAACAGAAAGCCGATTCGAGAGCAAAACAAAGTGCGCAACCAGATAGTATGAGATATGTCCACAGGTATGTATGTGTGTGTAGGTGTGTTTAGGAGATTGTGCGAGTAGGTGGCAGAACAGGCAGAACCAGCGCGACTAGCCGCCGCTGCCGAACGGGGTGAAGCGAACGTGTGTCTCAAAACAAAAATACAAATTTCTGAATTTGTGCAATGTTTCAGTTCAGTAACGCAAGCAGTGCGCCGCGCCACGAACGGAACGCTGAACATTGAGTATTGAACGGATAAGTTTTCCAAACGGCTTGAAGAAGCTTTCGAGTCCAGTCGAGAGCGAATCGTAATAAACGCCAAAGGTAATAAACGCGAATTTATGGCTGTGACGTTGCCGCCAATGTCGACTTGCCTTTTTTGTAAAACCCATTCAAAACTTAAATTACTTTTCTGATTTCCACTCTTCGTGTGCATTACATCACGACACACGATTGGGCAGAGCACTTTGGCAGACAACGTGAACGGCGCAATTGGAATAGATCAGCAAATCAGACGGGTGCCCGCTCCACAGACTTCAAAGTGTAAATAACCAAACGCCAGCATGGGTCTGGCGACAGCAACTGTGAAGCATGTTTTGTTGCTTCTGAATTTCGTGTTTGCGGTGAGTATTTGCTAATTGTACGCGTCCGTTGTATAGATCGTTTGTCACTGCTGGCCACTTATCCTGCTATATTCTTTGGGCAAATGGGCGCAGCTGGTCATCCTGCTCATCCATACAATACATATCGAATGTGTATGGGTTTTTGGTCAACAAATGGCGACGTGTGTTCAGCCTTCACCGCAATGTGTGTATACAAATATTTTCAAAGTCATAAAATTCACTTGACTCAGCTGCAGCATAGACAATTCACACGTGCAAATATCAACGAGAACAGTCCATGGCGTTACTGTCAGGATATGTCGAATCAAACCCCTTCCTTGTTAAATATCAGCTGTTCTTTCTTAACTATTTAAAGCATTCAAATTGTTAAATGCAATAAGGTCCTTGGAGAACTGAATTTAAACTCTATGGTATTGTGTATAGTCGATTATGTGGACCACTTTCAGGTGCTTGGACTCGTTCTGGTAGCATTCGGCATCTTCATACTGGTCAGCGCTGCCGACAACAGCATCGATCACGGCGAGAATGTCGCCGCTGGCCTCATAATCACGCTCGGTGTCTTGATTGTGATAATTTCGATATTTGGCTGCTTGGCGGCGATACACGAATCCCGCAGGAAACTGCTAATTGTGAGTCTGTCGCCATGAGTCGACGCCCGTTGCTCATTGCTCGTTGCTCATTGCAGTATGTCATCAGCGTGGCGGTGCTTGTTGCGGTGCAGCTCATCATGGCCAGCATGGCGTCGCAGGGCGCCAAGGACGGTCTGTCGGGCAGTGTGCGCGACGGCTTCGAGGAGCTGTGGGAGCACAAACAACCGGACGCGCTGGCCTTCTACGAGGACTGGGTGAGTGCGACGAAGGGTGCGACGTGCAGGTTCTCGGACTTGTGACTGGGCAATTACCTCTTGCAGTTGCACTGCTGTGGCGTGAACAACACCGACGACTATGTGCGGATCAAGCAGGCCATACCGAAAACCTGCTGCATAGAGCACGACTGCCACTTGGTGGAAAACATTTATTCCGTGGGCTGTCAGGAGAAGTTCGAGGAATATTTGGCAAATAAAATGCTGATGTTCAGCATTGTCAGCTGGATTCTGATCGTTGGCGAGGTAACATCGAACAATTGTCGACTGCGGCAAGCGGAGTGTAACGAGTGTGTTGTTGTTTCTCTAGATTGTCGCCGCTGTGTTCGGCTGGATGTTGTACAGCAGCCTGCTGAACGAGAGCCGGCGCAATGTGCGCTGGATGTAGAACGCGGTATTACTATATTTCGAAAAAATATGTCATTATTGTTAATTACTGTTAACGAGACATTGACTAATTTTTAATTTAATTGTCTAAGTCTGATTTTATTAATGATTAATTAATGAATAATGTTGGTTGTTTATTGTTTTTTTTTGTCTATATTCATTAATCGAATAAAATTTTGTTAAACCACTAATTACTTTTTAATTAAATGAATCCTTCAGTTGGTAACATCTCATTTGCTTCGTGGTTGGTATATAACAATTTGCAATCATTTGAAATTTTTTTTATATATTTGCTGTAAATGCTGTAAATGTAAATGGTGTGCGGAATTGTTTTTTCAATTACACTGGCCAGAAATATAATTAGGGTCGAGTGGAATTTACAAGATCACATGAATATCACTAGATTAACATTTCATTCTGGCCAGGTTACTTTTATTACAAGTTTTGACTCAGACATTTTTGACTACAGCACACTGTATATTACATTTATCTAACGATTCTAGTAGATATCTCAATACTCGGCATTTATGCAGATCCACTGAAAACGCTTTGGAATACGTCAAGGACCAGCGCATTCTTACCTATTTCTGTTCTTACCTACAGATAACAGGTTTCCGAATCTTTTGTTAGAAGCAGAATACACCTCAAGGTCGCAATGCTAGAAACCATTTACATATATCACACGGCGAATAAAAACATGTTTGTCAAATTACTATTTTTCCAGCGCACTGCTTTCCGTTTATATTGCAGACTTAAAGAAAGAAAATAAAATAATAATACAAATAAGACAGCTTCTCGCTGTCAGGGTTGAGGTGATTTAACATGCCAACATTTTACTCGCAGATGCTACGAACTACGCCAAATTTATGCGATATGATATTTTCAAACGCATACGAACTCTCATTCACGCACATTTATATATATAAATTATACATATGCACATGTATGCAAATGTACAAAGTGTACAAAGTCTGTGCAAAATAAAAATATTAGTGACATTATGTACGACAAATGAAAAGATTTACCCCTGAATAGTTAGGTATGAAAGGAAGGAAATATAAGGAAAAGATATATGAAAGAAATTGAAGATTATTGAAAAAATATTAAAAAAATTATTATTAAATTTAAGAAAACCGCTTTACGTTACATTCCGCGGCAAACATGATTAAATTCCAACAACACAAATTTACATTTACATATATCTTAATACAACTCGAAAACAATTTCTGTTCCATTAAAGTGTTAAGTCAGTTTTTCAATGAAATATTTTGTGGTGCACGTTGGCATAAATCATCCACAGCAATAGAGAACATTTCATTCCACCTCTTTCCGTTGCTTTCATTGAGCATTCGCACAAGTCAATGAAAGTGCAAAAACACTCGGCACCCTGTACCGAGCGAATTCTCGCACTGCTCAGCGCACTGACAGATTCTGCACTGTGCCGTGCGCGGTTTTGGTTTTTGATTTGAAATTATCTTCTCTGCGTTTTCAGCCACAGTCGTGTTCGTGGTCCAACCGCAATCGCCTGGCCAAAACGCTTTCCACGGCGATTTCATTTCAATTTCGCTCTTCATTGACCGCGCGTGTGCACGCAAACGAACACAAAGGAAAACCCCCAAATATCTGAGTTGTCGTTTGTTCTCGCTCAGCCCACGGGCGGGTGCGTGTGTGTTCCCGCTGCTAACTGCATGCATTTTGCTGTCAATTTGTTGCTGTAAATCGCGTTGCGATCAGTCATCTGGGCAGACCGGGCCACAGGGGAACCCACCAGAGAAGTGTATTTTTAAAGAAAACTAAAAGATATATAACAATAAACAGGAAAAATTGTACATCCGCGCGAGAGAAGTGAAATAAAAAGACAGTTTTCGTGCGCCAACGTTCACGAGTTATTTATAAAAGCCCGTTCGATTTTTTACTCAACCCGACGCCAGGCAGAATTACTGCGGCAAGTCGCGGCGGACAGTCAAGTGAGTAGTGAACGACTGACGAACAGCGAGCTGACGAAGATGAAAATGCCATTCTCCGCCGCCACGCTGTGGAAGTATATGCTCCTGATTCTGAACATTCTGATAACGGTGAGTGCGCAGCCCATCCCACGCCCCACAGCAACCTGTTGCGAGGCCATGCAAGTCGCACTAATTAGACGGTTTATTGGGCGGTGCATGTGCCGCATCTGCTCACAGTCATTATTTCCGCGAACACGCCTGCTTTTTGTCATTTCGAATATCATTTCACAAATTTCCCTCTACTCATATCGTGCACGCCAATGCGCTACACCCGATCGATGCGAATTGTCTGATTCGAAATGGGTTGAATTGAATCTGGGCAAACCAGCGTTGTTGTAGTAGACATATTTCATGTATCGATAAACTTAACTAATCTGGCAGTCCTTAACTAACCTAATACTGGCAGTCCTAGACAATTTCTGAGCTTAGTAGCCACTAAGTTAGCCACCCTTCAGGTCGAATTCCTATTCGCGAATATAAAGTTTCAACTATTCAAAGCGATCTCAGACAACTGATCAATCTAATAAGAAGAATGAAGGACAGTCTTTAGATTTTAAAGACTATAATGAGCGAGAGCTATGTATGTTGCTGTGGCTCCCTGTAATATTGAACTTCAATGGCAGGGATCACAATTTTAAATATTATTATCGCAAAAGTCTAAAAATGTATCACAAACCTCTCAGATGGTTTAAAAATATTTGTTGCATGAACAAAAAAGTAAATTCTATATGACAAGAATTAAAATAAATTATAAATTTATGATAAGAAGCAAGAGGAAATACCCCGCTGAATGTTTATGGCTTTTAAGCAGTTAAATCCCTCATACATCATGGCAACATTTTAGCTAACAATCCGTGCTTGAGTTCCACAAAAATTCCCTTTGCACTCAACTCGTTTCCGCAGATTGTGGATGTGCTGCTGATATCATGCGGTGTGATTGCGCTCGGCAGTGCCGGCTCTATACTCGGAGCGTACATCGTGGCCTCGGTCGGCTTCTTGGTGATGGCCATCGCCTTCGTGGGCAGCATGGCCTCGGTGCGCCGGGCCGTAATGATGGCGTGGGCGGTAAGCGAGGGGATTGGCTAACGCTGAACAGTGCTAATGAGGTGAAATTGCAGTTCATCGCTATGACCGTGGGGAGCATCGTCTTGCAGACCGTCTTCATGATTGCGTTCGCTGCCATGAACGACACCTTCACCGAGATGACAGCGAAGCGCATTGAAGACTTCTGGGAGGAGGAGGCGGTTCATCCGGGCGCCATGGATGCTCTACAACAACAGGTGTGCAGCAATTATGGTTGTGATGATTCCTGGTCTAATGCGTTGTTCTTTCAGCACCACTGTTGCGGCAAGGACAGCCCACAGGATTATCTGCCCGATGCAGAGGCGGTGCTACCAGACAGTTGTTGTCGCCACGACAATTGCACCCAGGATGACAACATCTACCCCAGAGGTTGCCTGGAGACGGTAGTTGGCTTCTTCGACGAGCAAAGCGACAACGTAATTTTGATTCTTTTGGGGCTAATAGCGTTGCAGGTGGGCAAAGACTAAATGTGGTTTTTATATATGGAGATTGAGATGGAAATCGGTTTGTGCTTTTTGCAGGTATTGAGTGCTATAGCTGCGTATTACATGGCCAGAAGCATAAAGACCCTTGATCGGAAGCGCGAGCAAATCATCATCAATGAGTAGAGCCCGTCGCATATGTAACATTGATCAGTGTTTTTGTTGTTGTGATGATTGTTTTGAAAGTGTCAGGGACGCTGCATTAAACGAATGATGAAAAGAAATCATAAATCTGTTTATGAGTCAACTTGCCAGTTTTTCAGCACAACACACCGAATTTCTAGATTGTGTGATTTACAGTTTCAACAGAATCTTATTTGTGTTGGAGGTGCTGCTCCCCAATGATGCGATGACAAATATTTTATGGAGTGGATGCCGAGAGCCAGTTGGCCAAATGTTGCTGGTACAACTTTTTGTGTTGGCAGCAAACAAAGCTGCCACTGTAGCAACCACCAGCGCCGAGAGCAAGCAGTATTAGAAGTCGCAGCGGCAATTGAAAATTCTCTTTGTCCGGCGGAGTGGCAGCCGGCTTAAAGAGAAAGAGCGCCTCACCCTGCTGTTTAAACGAGCGTTGAGCATTTCGAATCACGCAGGCGATCCGCGCGGTTGGGTATTGCTCCGCAAATTTTAAATTTATTTGTGTTACACATATTCCTCGTCCGTTAGTGTTTGCATAAAAAATAAGGTGACATTTTTGAGAAAACATTTGTGAATTTGTTGTGAACATCCGTTGTTGATATACGAAATTTGGTGATATCCAGGCACGATGGGCTGTACATCCGGTGCTATGAAATGTATCCTCAACATAATGAACGTGTTGATGGCGGTAAGTTAAAAATTTTAAAACCCCTAGCGCAACAACACAACCGGGCGGACAAATCGAACGTATGTATGTAGAAAACTGCTCGTTAAATTGGGAATGGGATGAACTCGCCAAATTCCAGCGGTATGTATTGTAATAATTCTGAAATGATATCATCGTCGCGCAGCAAAATGCAAATTCGGATTCACAAACAGCTGCGTCAATGCGATCGCGGCCCGCTGCCCGCAACTGGTTGTCGGCGCTGTGCGCGCGGCCGTGTGTTTTTCGAACCCGAATTGTTGTTGACGACGCATACCCACATACACACGGCCACATTCTTACATACATACATACACGTAGAATTTGGAGTTGATTATCGAGACGCCATTGAACCAAGTCGACATCACGAGTGGTTTTTAATTGTTGTTGTTGCTTTTGACATTTTAACATTTCGCGTTTTAACTTTGTAATTTATTGTATTATTTTAATCGCAACCGTCATCCGAATGCGCGTGTGTGCACTGCTCTTTGCAGGCTTTCGGTCTGGCCCTGATAGCCGTGGCCACGCTCTCCCTCAACTCGGCCCCGACGGCTTACATCTACTATCTGTACATAGTGGGCGGCGTTAACTTCATCGCGGCCATGATAGGCTGCTGCGGCATCTGCCAGGAGGACGTCTGCCTGACGACCACGGTTTGTCCTGTTGTCGCGACGCGTCTATCCGCGCTTGACTCATCGTTCCTGTAATTTCAGTATGTCATCATCATATTGGCTTCGCTGATATCGCAAGTCGTCGGCAAATTCTACGCCTCCGACTCCAAGGCGATCAGAGAGTTTGCCACAAAGGATGTCGAGAAGACCTGGCTGGAGGAAATAGCACATCCTGGAGCCATGAACAACACACAGCAGACGGTAAGCATCAGCCATGTTCAGCCAACTCCGGATTGACTCGTAAATATTTGTGCGATTGTGCGACGCTTATCTCGAATCGCAATTCTCAAAGACCTGCTGACAGTGACGTCTCGCCTCATCAGATCTGAGACTCTATTCGGCTTTCGGTTGCTAATGAAAGCAATTAGTTTCTGTAATGCTGAGTCAAAAATTCGGTGACTATTTTTAATCGGCATTGCGCCATTTCCGGACTCACTTTGAACTGACTCATTACTTAAACACTTTTGGAATTATCAAAGTTTCGGAGGACGCAGTTTTTTTCAAAACATTTAAAATGTTGTCCACGTTATTTATAAGAAATGCTGAACGAAGAGGGAAAGCAAAAGATTATTTGCCCTTTCGGCTTTAACTTTAGTCGCGGCGTCTCCTATTGAGGTTTTAGCACTTTCCACACACAATCTGACGTTTTCTTCCACAGTACCACTGCTGCGGCAAGAACGACCCCAGCGACTACTTCGCCATCAACCGCCAATTCTACCCGGCCAGCTGCTATCCGCAAATGGTAGTGAACCAGACAGCCCTCTACCACACCGGCTGCATACCGGCTGCCCAGGAGCAGTTCCTCAGTCTTTTCAACTACTCGTCGAGCAGCGAGTGGGCCAGTTTGGCGTTCACGGTAAGCGACTTCGGGCAGATGGCCCTCAAAATGCACCTAACCGCCTCTTTGCTTCTCACTTCCAGGCTGTCATGCTGCTGTTCGCTATTTACCTGGTGATACGTTTTCGCAGCAAGCAACGCAGATACGATTACTGAGGGAGAGCCCGTCGCACCTTTGTCCAGCGAAGAGTGCCAAGTGAAAGTCTTATACGTATTTTAATAATTTTATATTCACTGGTCGGAAGAAACTCGAATACTTTTATGTCGGCATGTAGGTGTGTAACGACAAGTGTTATTAACCAAAAATAAAGTTGTGTATTAAAAGAAAGCATTTCGAGAAGATCAGCTTTAATTATATCAACCGTGTAGCTCTTTTATCGTGAATATAAATTTCAATTGTTGGACTCGCGCCAAGCACATAAATGTCCACAGCGGTAGAGCGACAGAAAATTTAAAATCATTTAATGTTTCATATTTTCCAAATGGTTCGAGTATGAGTAATCAGACAACCGTATTTTGCATGTCTCTGATTCCAATTTGGACAGTTCGACTGGCACTAACGTGCCGTGCCTTGTAATTGCTCCAATGAACACAGTTGAATAACGTTAACGTTAAGTACACACATAAACAAGTATCTATATATGTAATTGAATAGTTATGACTACGACAAAAATAATATGTGAAACACAATTTCCTGTTGTTAAAATAAAGCTATATACTCAACTCAATTTTAAAGATTACATTTAGAATTATATTATTCGGTCGATCCGATAGAAGTGTTTGGTTTTCTACTCAAAAACTGGTCAATTATATATCAGAATGTCAGAAGATGATCACTTCTGTCATTTATCGCACGTCTCTGTATCTTTTATATACTTAGTCAGTGGCGTACACAGGGGGGTTTTAGTGGTTCAAACCTCCCAAAGTCTCAAAATTTGTACGCAGAACAAAATGAAATCTTGTGTACGCCACTGCATTTGGTCTTCTCTACTGACTCAGTTTCGACATTGTTTGTTTAATTTTAAAGTTTTTGTTTTTTTGTTTTTTTTTTTGAACAAAAAAAATTGATTCTGAATAACATTTCGGAGATTTTCCTGCACTATCACCACAGATTTGCAGAGCGTTCTGCAGTGATTCAGAAAGCCTTTTTCGGTCATTAGCAAACACTTTTTTGTTAAATGCTTTTCGACGCCTTCGACAGTTCAGTTTAATTTTCGCACTGAGATGCAGGAGCACTTTTACTAAAGACTTATCGAAATCAATACGACACTGCTTTCATTGATGCAACTAGTCGCCCCCGAATAGTCGCTTTGTCAACGTTTTTAAAAGGCTTCAAAATAATTCGAAGGGGTTCCAAGAGCTGCGAAATTTCGTTAATAACATATTCTTGTAAAATATTCTGTCACACGTTCAATGTTCTCTCCAAGCCGTCAGGTTTTCCCACATTTAGCGCCATTTTTTTAGTGCAGTTGCTACGCGCCCCAACTTCAAAGGGCCGACGCGATAAAAAACGATCACTTAATGGCAGATTTCATTGACGTGCTGTCTTTTCCGCGCTGTGGCACGCTGACACTTTTCTGAATGAAAAGTCCGCACACACCGAACCAACCTCAGCCAAACCAGCCAAGCGCTGACAACGCGCGAGGTGGTTGGTGGAGTGATGGATGGCCGTGTGGATGGGGTTCGTGCCGCTGGAGCGCGCTCACTTACGTCTATGTTGTTGCTGTAGTTGTTTCAAAAGCATAATACTGGTTTTTCGATGCGTTCTATGGCAGAAGCGAGTACTCGCGTCTAGTGCACACACATTCGCTCATAGGACAAAGCAAACACATTCGCTCCCAGCGCGGCGTTCAAGCGAATTGTGATGTTTTGAGCAATCAGAAAGGCAAAAGCAAACGCAAACGCAAAAGCGAAAAATCAAATGAACGCGGTGTGCGAGCGGAAAGTAACATCTGGTGAAGTGTTGAGCTTTTGTGCTGCTTAGAAAAACACAAAAAATAAAAACACCAACGTTAACAACGCCGTAGGAAAAGACTAAACAATAACAACAACAACGAAATATGAAAATGTGAGTATGAACGACAAAGTCAACAGTTGATGTTTCTTCAGTTGACTGGCGTGTTTGTTGTTGTTGTTGTGTTCAGCGAATACAAATAAAGTAGCGTCACGCTATTTAGTTTGTTCGTGACCGTGGCCATTGGTAGTTGAGTTGATTTGAGGCTTTCCAGAGTCGCGTAGCGCCCGGATCAGCCGCAGCACGCCGCCAAACGCGCCGCCGTCTTCGTTGCTGTTTATTTATTTGTTTGTTATTTCTGCGAGTGGACGTTGACGATATAGCTAAATACTTTTTCGATTTTGCACACACGCGCATTCGTTTGGCGTTCTGTTGTACTCGAAATCAAAAGAATATTTAAGCAGAAAAGCAGGTTTGAGCAATTCTAAGCGATTTAGAAAATGAAATAATAGAATACGAATTCATGTGCTGACTTAATTGGCGACTAGTGAGCGATCAAGTACGTGTTCTGTCGGCAGCTTTCGATAATTCAATTAAATTCCGCGCAAGCAGCAAAAGGCGTCAACAATGGGCTGCGCCACCGGAACCATCAAATACTCCCTGTTCTTGCTCAACATCCTGTGGGCGGTAAGTTCCAGCGGAAGAATGCGAAACGTTTGGGGAATCGTAGCTGTGCTATGAAGCCAGTAGAAGCGATTTGTGAGATTGGGAGGGGGGTTGTACTGAAACATGTGCAGTTCACAATGCTTAATCCTAGACAGATATGGACGTACTGGCAGGATGCCTCAGAAAGAGAGAGTTTGAGTTTGAAGTCTTAAGAAGAGGCTATGGAATGGGCGCTCTGCGGAAGTGGAAGCGGAACTCACTTGCCTCCCTTCATAGCACCTACACTCTCAGAAGAATGCATTATTTACCACTTGAAAAGTTAAACTGAAATTTACGCAATGTTTGGGTATTTGAAAAGGACATCATTTGGATATATTTAGATAGTAAAAAGTGTTCGATTAGATTTGCTATGGAAAAAAGAGAAGTCATAGTTACATGAACTGAACGGAAGCGTAGCGTTCTCCCCACCCAACCAGACTAAAGTACATATTTCGTCATATCGCAATGACAATTAGTTTCGAGTAGTTGAAGAAATTAATATAAATTTAGCATTTTATTTGGCGCAAATTGGTTTTTGCACGATATTTTGACATATTTCAAATGGTTTCTCTTCGCCTCTCGGACTCAATTGGCGAGCACTGAGCAGTTGTCGCCTTCCGTCAAACCTTGGCTTTTTTATAGACACCCATAAACATTTTGCATTTGGGTGTATTCCGAACATTGCTTCCTTTTCGCAAGTCGGCCGCAACACGCTCGTACTGGCGCAGCTTATGCGAACGAGCCACAACCGGCCGCTGCTGTTTTTGTTGCGACGTGTTGGTTTACCTGGCCGGATGATATCATCTGAAGTATGCGTGATGGGATTGCGTAGTCTTTTGGCTTCCCTGCGCACACACTCGGCTTGTCAGCTTGTGGTCTGCCGCTACGGCTGAAAGTGCTTGGGAGCCGTTGAGATGCTCGTGCAACCACTTCCCGATTAGAGCTTATTGGCAATTACCAGCGCTGCTGTGGTGTTTGATTTCTATTGTCACAGACCCAAAATATCGCCACTGACATCAGGCGAACTGCTGCGTGAAATCATCCTCAAGTGGTGCAATTCTCAAGAGACGAGAAGCGAACGTTGCAATTTGTGGGCGTCTGTGTCGAACGATTTTTGCATTGCGCCGTAATTGTGTCGTGTGTGATTGCAATTTCCATTAGGCTGTCGCCGCATTACGCAGCCATCCGCCCCCTTTAAAAACGTTTGTATGTATGTATATATTTACAATGGAAAATTGTAATATTGCCGCCGGCATGTGAGCAACGTCTGAGCTGCCAGCGAATCACAGCTTTGCATTATTGAATTTCTAATTTAAAGAAATTGTGTAATGATGTTTTCGCTGGAAGCGGCAAATTGCCAGACAGCGGTGACTTAACATTAGTCAGACTTGAATAAAAATAAATTAATCAGCGGACTATTGTAGAATGCATTGCAATGAGCGCAAGGTAGCTGAGGCTATCGGAAATGATTTCGTCAAGTTCACGCCTCGAATTAGCTCAGATTTAATGATCAATGCATCTAAACAAAGCCCTGATGTTTTATTTGATGTGGTTACATGGAACATTCTTGGGACAGTTTCGCAAGCAGTTTTTGTAATATTAGATTCTGGACAATTACTTCAACTGCATAGAAACGGTTCAAAGTTCGTGTGACCCGACTGAACCAATACCAGATGAAGACAAGTAGCTTTGCTTAGTAGCATAACCTAAAAAGTGAATTGATTTGACAAGTCATCAACTAATTTCGATCTCTTTGCATGACTTACGACAGGTTCTTGGAATTCTAGTCATACTTTTCGCAGCGTTCGGATGGGATGCTATGCCCCAGAACTATGCCATCGGCATCGTCGTGCTCGGCGGTGTCATTCTAATGATTTCCCTCTTCGGTTGCTGCGGCACACTGCGCGAGTCCACGCGTCTACTGTGGACGGTAAGTTCAAACTTTGTACAAAAACAGACCAATGTCCCCATTGATGACTTCACGACACGTTCAGTACGCGGTTTGCCTGTTCGTCATTCTGCTGCTCATCGTGGCCTTCATTTGCCTGGGTTCACGTGACGTATTCAAGCGTTACGCCCTCGACGGCGTGGAGGAGTTGTGGCGCAAGGAGCTGATACAGCCGGGCTCCATGGACACCATACAGATAACGGTTAGTTTGAAATGAACCTTCGCGCAGTCTCCTACCTAATCTAAAAGTTTTCTGTGGTGATTCGTTTTAGTATTCCTGCTGCGGGCGCGACTCGGCAGAGGATTACGTGCGCATTGGCCGCACACCGCCGTCGAGCTGCTGCAAGGACAGCAACTGCATCAATCCTCTGAATCTCTACATCACTGGCTGTCTGACTAAAGTGGAGGAGGCCTTCGCCGACGAGGGCGCCACAACACAATACTGCGAATGGGGCTTGCTGGGCTTCGATGTGAGTCCGATGTAATAAATATTCGGTACTAAACCTAATATTTCATATTTTCATTTATTGCAGCTGATCATCCTGACTCTGACAATAATACTGGCCATACACTACATGAATCGCCAACGCCGTTTTAGTTATTAATTGGGAATGGTCGCACAAATCTGGAGCTGTGCGTCGTGTATTTGCAATTAAAGCCCTTTGTGTGGGCAGCTTTCAGTGGAATACTTAAGTTACCTTTTACCAGTCACGTGTACCTTTATGCCAATTCGAATAAGTACTTAAGTAATGATGTAAGCCCGTTAGAGATTGTTAACGTATTTATTTTGAAAAATAAGTTGAACACATACATACAATACACTTTTTAACTGTTATGTGTAACAATAATAAAGAATTGAATGCCAAAAGTCGGACAAATATTTTATTTTAAAAACTCGCAAAAAAAAAATACTGTTATTAATTACTTATTTCAAAATGCATTTGGACTCTCTCCCACAGTAAAAAATTACCAATCAATAATGTTAACTTCTGTGGTAACTTTTAATCTAAAAATGCCTTAACGGTCGCATGTTCACGATCAATTTTGACACAGATCAATGATTTTATAAAATCTCTGACAAATTAAAATAGTTTAGTAAATTCCATAACAACAATTGATGAATTCCCTACTTACAATTTATTGCTTATTTCTTCATACGCAATCTTATTCCCAATCTCGGTGAAATTTTCATCAAAATCGGTGCTCTGTCTTCACAACTTCTTCAAAACAAAACTTCTATCTAAATCTACACGCATACGCAGAAATGTTGGTAGATGCTTCTCGTGTCCATGTGTCTACACATTTATCTAAAGAATGCTTATCATTGCCTCATTCGTGGAGGTGAGTGCGACATGTTGAAATGAAGAATTGTCGGTAGACTTCTTCAAGCATTCCATCTTCTGGCGTCCGCATCCAAGCAATTTGCGATCTGCGTACACACACACATAAATTTGCTTGGTGCTGAAATCAATTTTCGCAATTTCAGCCGTTTCAAATGATCGCAGGCGCAATTACGCGCCCCGTGAAAAGCGATTGAGCCGTTTCGCCCATAATGTTTTCTCGCTGACTTTAATATCTCAATTAACAGAGCACAACTCATGCCAGAGGAATCATTTTGACGCGCAAATAAGCGATAGTTAATTAATTAATTAAAAAGCTCCCACGAAGCTCTGCGCGTGCAGCTTTTGCGCTGATAACTCGCAATCGATAAAGTGCGCGCCGAGCGCCCAGCGGACGCGCACGCAACACGCGTAGGCGGCCGCCAGCGCATGCAACCATCGTCGCGCGACACATCTGGCGGTCGGGGCAGACGCCGCTGACACCACCGCTGACGCGCCAATGCAAGCACCATTTCGAAAATGTTTACAGTTTTCACTTTCGTTGCTTCGGTGGAAAGTCTGCCGCCCTCGAATGCAAGTCAAATGTGACGTGTGGTAGTTGGTCTGCTGCAGGCGCATCGTCTGAGTGCGCGTCAACGTGTAACCGAAACATTTCTGGAACTTGCGTTTAAGTGCTTTGCAGCGACTAAGCCGGCCGGTCAAATTTAAGCCGAAGCATTGCATAAGTTTTGGTTATTGGTTATTGATACATTAATTTGTTGTTAGTCAACTAGCAAAATGCAAAATACGAGCAAATTTATTCAGATAATTTGTACGTCAAGTGTTTGAGCACAAGAGCCGCGAGAGCTGCAGCTGGCGTTGGTCGACTTGGCAGTGCCTTACAGTTTGTGAGAGCTGTGTCTTGTTTGACTTTTCTCGCAAACAGTTTCATACATATCCGACGCATGGAATTTTACTATTCTTTTTGGAATAACATATCATTTCATCAATGCAGTAAGTTTCCGAACTCATTTCTGATTGTTTATAAATTTTCTACACTGTAGACGTCAGTTTTTATTTATTTCTATTCATTTTTTATAAATTATTAAAATAGATATAAGGTATAATTTTATACTCCTCAAGTTTACAGTTCCAGTTCTCATGTAGGGAATCCAATTTGGCAGTTCCTACAAACTTTTCTACCAATAAATTATTTATGATTTATTATTTATTTAATTATTATTATTATTTATTTAATTATTATTATTTCTTTAATTATTATTTTTACTGCCGCAATAGTCCACACTTCATGCCGCTGGAATTACGAGTTCAAAACCTATGTAGAAACCAAAGAAAGACGATTGGGGGTAACCAAGCCTTTGTGGGAGAAAGGGCTTGAGAAGAGATGACAATGAACAATCCATACATTTAGAGATAAGTTAAGTCCTTGTGGCCTTAATTATTGATCTGATCAATTCGCCTTCGATAAAAGTATCATCCTACATATATGAGGAAATTATGACAATTATGGTAAATTATCTTCGAATATAGCAAAATTGACACACCCCCTTTCGAGGCGCTTATAGAGAACCCGCGCGTCCGTCGCTCATGACAACCGACATAACAACAAACAACAATGTAGCACTCGTTCATGGCATGGACGTGGCATCTGGTTCACGCTCAATTGGCAGAGTTGGCAGCGGCGATGTGACGTCATCGTTGTTTCATTGCTACGCGTCTAGTTCGCTGGCTGCTCTAATGGGTGGCTGGCTGTTTGGCTGGTCGATTTGGTTGGTGAATACGCTGGCTTACGCGTGTGTATGGCCGCAGCTGCGCGACTTCAGACTTCAATGCAAGCAAGTGGTGAGCTTTTCTGTTAGTCCGCGTCGGAACGTGTAGCGCAAACGTTTTATTTCCACCCGCCACAACAGAAAAAGCCA
Organism: Melieria omissa; assembly: GCA_963971225.1. Taxonomy (NCBI): domain Eukaryota; kingdom Metazoa; phylum Arthropoda; class Insecta; order Diptera; family Ulidiidae; genus Melieria; species Melieria omissa. The sequence continues at coordinate 3,817,862 of OZ020269.1, read as the reverse complement.
TTTCATATCGAAGACGGTTCCGAACCGTGAGCAGCGACTAGATAGGGCATCATATTTTTCTTTTCCCAACGCTATACGATATAGTAACGGAAAATAAGAAGACACCTTGAAAGTGTTAGTGAGTCGCTCGAGCGCTGTGATACGTGCCGAATCGCGCTGAGCCAAAAACCGCTGGCGGTGAGGAAGTGCCTTCTCGCTGGTCTTCTGGTTCCTTTCGTATACAGTTGGAGCAACGCCGGTCCAGCGACCGTGACACAGAGTTCTTAACCGCCAAAAACAACGCGCTGCCATACAACTAACAGCCCGCACAAAGCATTCAAATTTAACGGAAGGTCGCAATAAAAGATTCTAACAAAATGGGCTGCGCAACGACCACCGTCAAAATTTCCTACATTGCCTTCAACGTCATCTTGGCCGTAAGTTTTCCGCGCTTTTCCAGGTGTTTGTCGGCGAGCGCATTCTTTGGCAATACCGCATGAGCATGATGTCATGCTCACCACAATGTATTCGCTGGCTGACATTCTCGAAAATCTCCTCCACTCGTTTCGTAATAAACATTATTTATGTATTTATTCCGAGCGTGTGTGTGTGTGCGTGTGTTTTGTTTTATATTTTTGGTTGCGCGTTGACATTCACACGTCCATTGACTGGCAATCTTCCGCTGTGCCACCGTTCTTTGCACATTCATAATTTGTATTATTCTCTCTCAGACCTGAAATCATTCGATTTATGTTTTCTTATATTTTTGTTGCATTTTTGTTGGCTTTCAACATGGCCACCTTAAGGTTTATGGATAACGCTATCGGAAAATTCTAAATTAGCGCGTAATTTTGTGGTAACCAACCCTCTCCTTCTGGCGAGCAGCATGTCTGCGTTGACCTATTTGCCGTCGATTTGTGCTGCTATACATACAGAATTTTCACTTATTGACACAACGGCCGCGACATGAACTGCGCACTGGGCGCGCTCCTTCGTCCTGTGAACTTTTACAAAACCGTATGCCAGCCACTGACCACCAAACGCTACGCACCTGTGCATGTGTTTGTTCGTACGTATGAGTGCAACTTGAAACCACGAGATCGTGACATATATATTCCGGCAGACAGCCTCTATCCAATCGCGGAGGTGATAATTGAGCCAGCACTTTCGCGACAACTTATTCGGGTTTTAAATGAAAAGAAATAATGGAAAATTTCATTTGCTCATTTCATTCGCAATAGGTGCACATGCACTCGACTCGACGAAGTGAGCTATAAAACTGATTGAGTGCAATGGAATTGCTACTAATTTCGCAACAACATTTTTGTTGCACTTTTGCTTTAACATTTTTAATGTGCTCGCTGCGTTCTGTGTGATTCTATTTTGAGCACAAACACTTCAGGAAAAACTCGCAAGTCCACGCGGATTTCTTGCAATTGTCTAAAATATGACTAATTGCGATTTATGGAAGGTTCACAAATTAGCATAAATGCTCTAGAACAACTCTACTGGTGCAAAAGTAGGACCAGCTCATAACCGGTGTTGCGCCTTTATGAAAGTGAATTGTTTACAAAAATATTTAAAATATATCATAGCAAAAACTGACTTTGTTTTGCTGATTTCTGGGAGACACAACTTAATGAGTACATCTTAGATAGAGATAGTAGAAACTTTTATGAACAAATTTGACTTGAAAAACGTTTTAGAATTGAAGAGAGTCTTCCTGTAAATGTATTAAATTTTATTGAATTTGATTGAAGAATTGTTCAGACAGCAAACTATTGATTTGTGGTTGAGGAGGTGAGTGCAGTTCTTCGAAAACTCAGTTGAAAGTAGAATGCAGAATGTTCAAGAGGAAGATTGTCAAAAGTGGTTCGCACGCACACACTCATACGAGTACTTATTTATGTACCTGAATGAAATCGTTCGCTAACTTGCAGCTGCTTTCGATCGGCGCAATTGTTATGGTTGCGGTATACCCGGAAGCAATCGAAGACGATTGGGACATTCCCGCCTACATCATCTTCGGTCTGATCATCGTGTTCGCCATACTGGGCTGCTTTGCCGCGCTGCGCGAATCCATTTGCCTCACCGTGACGGTAAGTAGTGACATTTCGAGGACGTGTTTGGTTGTTGCACCGTCTAACCGCTCGTTGCGTGGCGCAGTGTGCCGTCTTCTTGCTGCTGTTGGCCATTTTGCAAATCGCCATCACCATAATTATTCTGAATGAGCGCGAGATGCAGAGCGGCATCGCCACCGTGGAGGAGGCCTGGGACCACAACAGGATGGACGCGCTGCAGGCGGAGCACCAGTGCTGCGGCAAGGACAGCCCGCAGGACTACATCCTCCTCAACAAGTCCATACCGGCCAGCTGCTACGACGACAAGGACGAGTCGAACGCCAACAACCTCTTCAGGGACGGCTGCAGCGTCAAACTGCAGAGCTACTACGACGGCGAGACGACGAGCATCGCCAATGCCTCCTGGATACTGATTGCTTTCGAGGTGGGTACAATTCTGGGCAGACACTGCTTGAGTGCGCATATTCTGAATCGTGTTCTTTGCAGATACTCGGCTTCTTTTTGGCGGTGTTCCTGGTTATAAATTTCCGCAACAAGCAGCGCCGAATGCAGTTCTAAGTGTTTGAGCAGCCGTCGCATAGCAAACAGTACAAACTATTGCCCCGAACAACGGAACAACCAGATGCCACCGTATTCCCAATAAAAAATCGCCTTTTCATGCCTGTGTGTGCAATTATAGTGCATGCCATAGTTTATTTGTTGTGTATTATTGTATTCGATACTCATTGATGAATTACATTTAGTGATGAACTCAGATTGATGGATGGTATTTTGCGTAAGAAGAAAAGAAATAAAGAAAAATGTGTGTAAAAAGTTAAGTAATTGATTTTGCTGGATTTTTGCCTCTGATTCGGAACATTTGTGCATTATGTCAATTGAAGCTCTCAATTAGAACCGCCAATCGCTGGGTACATAGTTATCACTTTCACTCACCACTTTCGGCGATTTTCTTGGCTCATCAACAATTACGAACACACACACAAAAAAATATATAATAAAATTCAGACTGCGTTTCTGCACAGCGTCGCCCAAGAAAACAAATGTTTTAGATTCCAATAAGTTTGAGATGACTCATCGGAATCGGATGAGGGATCGGAATTATATGCAAGTGCATATTTTTTTGGAGCTTCTAATTTGAACGGGACCAAGACAGAAACTATTTTTATCGAAAAATATTAAAAATGAGCTAACATATGCACTGCATATTTGCATATGTTTGCATATTTTACCAATTTTTGAATTTTTTGCATAGTTTTTGCATATAAATCCGATACCTAGAGATGAGTTTTAGTTCAAGATTTCTGCGCTCCCAATTCTCAAGTGGTACTAGTTATTTCGTCACGCGAGTGAAATTCCTACAAATACAAAGCTTTACCTATTAAATTTGCGTAGTGTTTACAAACAAATGAATCCATCATTTTGCTATGCAAATAAACACGACGCCGTGTGGCGCAAATCGTGCACAGCCCACTAAATAAATTGTGGCGGTAATTACCCGGTCCGGCATACAACACTCAACAGCCGACTTTAGCAGTGCGTTAATTGCAAAACGATGTGTCCAAGGTCGAAGTACGAGAAGAGCAAAAAGCGCTGAATGGCAGAGGAAAAGTCTTTACGGCCGTAAGGCAAACGCTGTGTGTGGGCGAGTAGAAGTCGGTAGAGATTTTGTCGATGCCACTTGTTGCGCCTCTGGTGGCTTTTGGCCAATGTAGCGCCGAGCGGCTTCGGGAGGGTAGCTGCCTCTGTCGTCAGTCTCTTCAGGATTTGTTTACGCCACATACTGAAATGTGTGCGTAAGTGTACGTTGGTGTGAGTGTGTGTGACATGATGTAAGCCTGAGCGTGGCGAAATCAGCGACGACCACTTGTTGACTCACGCGCTGCAACTGCCGCGAGGGGTGACGCGGGCCGACCTTGATCTCGCCATGCGATAAATTGCGAAATTGCCGCCGACTAACTGTCTCTTGCATTCTGCTTCTTCGTTTTGCTTTTCCGGGAGAATTTAATTTGCACAACAATGCTGCACATATGTAGAACAGTAGAAAATGAATGCATACTCACGGCTGGTGCATACGTAAATGGTTGTGTGTGTGTGGGTGCGTACGAATTAGGTCGCACCAAAAGTGAGCCAATGCCGCAGAACAAACGAGAACTGATGCTTTGCAATGCAATGTGTATGAGGCCAACATTAATTGTCATAAATATTTAAGTTTTCCGATATTTTTTGTTCGATACACATAAAATGCGTAATTACCCATTGTTTGTCGGCTGACGTAGAGGTCAGAATACGAGTATGGTTCGTGATTTTCTAAAAAAATAATACACATATACATACATGCATAGATATGTGCTGCTAATGGCTTTCAACACATTAACTTAATGTGCTACACCTTGCGACGGCATTTTCCAGACATGAACAGGAAGATACAAGCTAAAAATACAGTGAAACTGCTTACTGATTTTCTTCGAAAGGAGTTCAAATACATTTAAAGAATAAATTGCTTTCATGCAGTACACATGAATTCGAAAGATAGTGAGGAATTAATTTTTTTTCGGCTTTTTAACGACAAGACAAGAGGAACTTGATAAGTTTTGAGATTGCTCTGGATTTTGTAATAACTAATATATGCTCAAAATTTAATACAGTAGCGACTCGGTAAAAGCAACCGATTAATGACAGGGGCAGTTGCAACTACCGAGTTTGTTGCAATTATCGAGTCTAAATTTTTGTATGAAAATTTGCAAATTTCACAAAGTTTTATAAGGGTTTCATTAGAATACATTATTATTTTATTCATATTTTGTTGTATTACAAAAAAAAGAACTTAAACTAATCACATTCATTGTATTTAAGAAAAATCAAACAGAAACAAGAACTCCAAACATTTCCTTAAAAGGCTTTAATTAACAAAACAGTTTGATAACAATTTAGTTTACTGATTTAAAGAAACTAGAGAGAGAAACGGGACATCAACTGACACTCTACTCCACAAAAAGAAAATAAGACGAAGAAAAAGTTGCGACTATTGAGGGGTTTTCGGCAGCAGTTGCTTTTACTAGGTCTATAATGTATAAAATTCGGTGGTTGCGATAATCGAGGAGTTGCGCAAATCGAGGGTTGCTTTTACCGAGTCGCTACTGTAAAACAATTTTAAAACAAAAATATTATTTTTCTTTCAATGTAATAAAAGACTTCTGCCAAAAAAGCTTTTATTTACCTTAGAATGTAAAAATTTAAGAAACATAGTCTCTGGTTTTGAGCCCGAAACCAAAACCAATGTTATGTGAAGATTTTTTTCACACAGTGCTATATGAACACTCACATAATAAATGAGAGAGGAGACCATCAAAACAAACAAAGCGAGAGAGTGGCAAGAACGATGGGACTCTTCAACGAAAGGACGCTGGACGCACACGCTCATTCCAGACATCGAGATCTGGATGAAAAGAAAGCACGGTGAAACCAACTTTCACCTAACACAGATACTCACAGGCCATGGATGTTTTAAGGCCTATCTCCACCGGTTCGGGTACGAGGCAGACCCTTACTGTGATTATTGCTGTAACGCAACCGAAGATGCGGAACATGTTGTTTTCGATTGCCACCGATACCAACAACAACGAAGCCACTTGGCGGACCAGCTCGGGACGATGCCAACGCCACAGACTCTAATCCACAAGATGTTGGAAACGGAGACGTATTGGACAGCAGTCGACCATTTCGCATCGGAAGTGATGACGCTACAACGGCGATATGAATGGGAGCGACGTGCGGAGGCGCGACTAGCAGACTGAGGTCTATGTGAGACCAAACCTGCCCCGCGACGTAATGCCGGGAGGCGGTCCCGCGGGGATAAAGGTCGACGATGGGGGGTTGGTTTTTAGCCGGTAAAAATCCGGCATGCTGGGCTGGAGCTCAGTATCTTCCGAAGGTTTTCCACCTCCGACAGAGAAAAAAAAAAAAAAAAAAAACTCACATAATAAATAATAAATAGCCGATAGCCCTGGTAGCTAGCGCTTTTGTATTTTATTATAATTTTAATTGCAATAAAATGTAATAACTAAACTAAACTAAACTAAATAACAAATATATAAATAAATAAATGAGTGCTGTGTTAAATAGTGTCGATTAAGTTTATGCAATTTTGAAAATTTGTGTTGTTTAGTCAATCTCTCGTACAAGTATCGTCATTACTGTTAACGAAATAGATACGGTAATTTGTTAATAATTGGGTCATCGAAAATAAACTAAAAAAAGAATATCCACTGCAAGACCGAAGCTTATTAAACGAAAAAATAAAGACTAAGATTTCGAGCATGACTTGTAAAGTTGTCATCGATATTTGCCAAAAACACTTTACACGTCTTTAGGTCTGTAGTTGGGAGACGCAAAGTGTATGCAAATCAAAACCTTGCAACAGTTTCTAGGAAATTTTATTGAACTGAAAAATTTATTTATAAAAGTTAAAGTTTGGTTTGTTGCTTTGCAAAGGCTTTGCTTCAGGGTTTATCTCCGTACCGGTGATATTGGTTCCTCTGAATGAACACTAAGTAAATATACTCGTAGTGCATTCCTTGGCATAGCCAAGCAGCCAAATGTTCACATTGCATTAGCATTGCGTCCCGAATCAAAGCTCAGTCGCGAAAGCGCCTGGCCAGCAGAGGCGACAGTACAAAGCTTAAACCATGACATCATTAGGCAACAACACCGAGCACCGAAATATTGTGCGAGCGAAAACACAAACACAGGCACCGACACGGACGTATTGGGAGAAAGGCACAACAAACACGAAATTCCAAATGAAAACCGCGCGCCGCGCACTGCGTACGGAGTGCTTGTAGACGCGTCCGACGGCGAGTCGCGGGTCAGTTCAAGGGGGTGGGCGAGGGTGCCACGGATTGGCAGTAGGTTAGACCTGTAAACGATATTTCGAACAAGTGTCGGATTAGTAGTGCGGCAGCAGTATGCAGAGGAAGTGCGTGGCCGAGCAGCGAACCCATACGAATTGTAACCAGTAAATAGACGTCGAAGTATAGAACGAACGTTTGACCAGCGAGCGGAATAGGGACTGGCAAAGCGAGGTTTGTGCACAAGGAGAGAGTTCGAGTTACGCAGCCACAGCGGTGCAATCAAATAGACACGAAGATAAACAAACTTAACCAATATTGATTTTCAGACATACGTAAAACAACAGCAACAACAACACACCAACAGGTTTGTCAGAGGGCGAAATTACGAGTTAAACACATTCCTCCGGTCGCTCTGGAAGGGTCACTGGGTGCAGCAGTTTCGAGGATGGCCTGCAGAATGTCGATACTGAAGACAGCCTTGGCTGTGCTCAACACGCTGCTGCCGGTGCGTATGAGTGACATTTGGTTGAGCCGCGAAACTGTGACTGTCTCTTGCATTGTTGCAGCTGCTGGGCATCGGGCTGATTGCGCTGTCCGTCTACGAGCTGAACAGTTCCACGCCTGGCACCATGCAGCACATCGCCATCGTTGTGCAGATTTTCATTGGGTCGTTCGTCGTGCTCAGCTCGTTCCTCGGCTGCTTCGGCTTGTGTCGCGAGTCGCTGGGCCTAACATGGAGCGTAAGTCAGCTGCGCATCTGATGGCCTAAATTATGGGCCATTAGTGAATTGAAATTCGATTTTGCCTAGTTGCGGCGCATTACATGCGACGGCAAACTCGATTTTCGTGCCTCCGTGCGTTAATGTTTAACTGTTGAGTGTTTCGCTTTGTTTGTTTTTCGACAGTACGCAATTTGCATGCTCATTTTGCTGGCATTCCAAATCTATATAATCGCCGTGGCCAGCGCTACCGACTACGTGCAAAACGCCACCGACAACTTCAACGCGCTGTGGAGCAATCACAGCCTAAATGCGGCGCAGATCGCCGAAATTGAACAAAAGGTACGCTTCCGCATTCGATCCGAGATCGCCGCTAACCAAAACGACATGCAAATTTTATTACATTCAGCACGAATGCTGCGGCAAGACAGGCTCGCCGGACTACGTGCTCCTCGGCAAGGCCATACCCGAGGACTGCTATGCAAACCGCACAAGAAACGCCAACAATCTCTTCACCGACAGCTGCCTGGAGGCGTTGCAGAAGCAGGCCAAACAAAGCGGCAACACGGGAATGATAATCAAGACGACGCTGTTCGTGTTCGAGGTGAGTCAAGCACTGCGGCCGGGGCACTTACGGCCAAATTTGTACATCCTCCAGTATCAAACACGCCAAAAGCGAATTCTAATGGCGAAAAGGTGTCGACCACCGAATGAAGAATGCCTGCTAAACAGTGGCTGGCAGGCGACGGCGCATTGTTATACGATAAATACCGTTTTAGTGAGCGTGCCCAACGTTCGAAGACCACTCAAAAGCCCTATAGATGGTTCTATGACTGCTGCCATGGCGAGTTGGCCCTCGAATCCCAGCTCAGCTTGCACCACCACAATAATTCCGTCCATTATAAGTGCAGAGCATTTTCTGATTCTACTGTTTACTTCTTCGGTGACGACAGAAACTGAGTGAATGTGCAGATTGAAGTGTATTTCGTTTTATGGTTCAGCCTGAGTTGAATCAGAGCTGCTATTTTTTCCGCACTCTGCGCATAATTATATGAAAATAATCAACAAATGACTTTAATTACACAATTTTTCAGGTGCTGGCACTTTGCCTTGCCGGTGTAATGGCAATGACCATACGCAATAATCGGCGAAGAGAGGCATTCAAGGAGTAGCTGCGTCTGCCTGCGCCCAGCGCGCGAGGCCAGCGCCCCTCAGCAGACGAGGATATTCTACCAAAAACGAAACGCTACGCATATAATATATATTTGTATATTTTGTGAGATGCTTTTCTATTTATTTATTATACGACACTTTTATTGTCCATACCCATAAGTATATATTTACTATATGTATGTTTGCATGTAATGCGTCTGTGTGCAGCGTTGCGCAGCGCGTCCAGTTTGTGTGTTACCAATAAAAACCCTTACACGACACCAGACGCCGCGACGAGCGATGTGCTTAACAAATAGTGTGAAATTCGTATACAAAATATATTAAATCGCACAATAAAAACTTATTTTTGTTGCACAAAGTGACTTGGGAGCGCACAAATTCACGCAAAATAAAATATTGTATGAAATACTTGGAACTGCTCGGAGAGAAGTGAGCGCATGTCGTGGCTGTTGCCAAAAACATAAAGTAGACAGAAAATTTCTAATATTCTTCTAGATTTCCATAAAAATATTTTCATGTTCACAAGTGTCTGTGCTGTTGTGGTCCATCGGAAAGCACTCAGCCGCGCCATATCCACCGCTGCAAGTGTTAAGCAGCCAGCGGTCTGCTTGAGTGCGAGAAACGCCAGCAATAACCGCAAGCGGCGAGCAAACGAGCTCGGCGCACACCTATTGACGGCTGTCCATACTTTCGAAAAGATCGCAGCAAAATAGAAATCGTTCGCGTCTTAATCAGCCGCGACGTGACAGTAGTTGTGTGTTTATTGGCGGCGAAAGTTGTGCGTGACTACAAAAAATCTGCGGAAGGCGACAACAACGGACACGGACGGGACGCAATAAGTGATTCGGGGAAATGGCGTCGGCCAGAATTTGTCTGCAGTGGACTTTAATCGTGTTCAACACGCTGAGCGTGGTAAGTGGCGGAGGACGGCAAAGAGATGGGAGAGTGTGCGAATCGGATCGGCGGACAATATGCTATGACCAAGCGCCAAGAAATGTGGGTCAGGGAAGGGCGTTCACAATGAAGGTCAGGCACTGACTTGAAATTACTGGAAAATTGGAACAAGTTTGATCTTATCGTAGAATAAGTTTCTATTGCTTTCTTCGGGGCTCTCCTAGCCACAAGGCATGCGACATAAGATTACACACAATACATATACATCCAAATATTAATTCAGATATCTAAATATATTAATTCCACATTTTCTTCTGCGCAAATGTGTTACTGAAAGCACGCGAGATATGGATTTTGTTTGCACTGAGTGCGATTAGTGGGCGTGGCGTGCATTTTTTGTGAAAAAAGGACTTTGATCAGATCAGCCTTTTACAATTTAATATATTTCCAAAAGTCAGCCGCATACAATAATCAAGTGATGAGTTTCGAAAACAACTGCGAAAGCAACTTTTCGGTTGAATTCATTCAATGTGGTTCAGAGGCCGGTCTAGTTCAGTTTGATTCGAATTCAAATTCCAACTTAACGAACAACAGACATGAAGGTGTGTTATATGTGTGGGTTGCTCGGACCTTAAGACTGTCAGTCTGTTCGAACGCATTGGTAAATTAATCGAATGTTTCAAAATCAGTTTGAAAATTGCTCGTCTCTGTGTGCACACAGGTGATCGGCATCTTGGCCATAGTTGCCTGTATTTATGAACTGCAAAAGTACACCGAGGGCTCGGCCGAGCATTTCGAGAAGATCGTACAACTCGCCGCCGCCTGCCTGCTGGTCATTTCCGCATTTGTGGGCTGTTGCGGCGCAGTCAACGGTTCCATAAAAATTCTTCTCGCAGTGAGTGCCCACCTACTTTCACAATTTTTGCCCAAAACAATCTTAAAATGCCTCCGAATGGTCCGAACAGTTCATCACCATTTTGCTGAGCTTGGTCGTCTCGCACATGTGGAAGTTGTGGCGCTACAACGAGGAGAAGCAAATAGCGGCCACCGAGAAAATGCTCACCTACGCCTGGCTGGAGGAGCTGGTGAAGCCGGGCCGCATGGACAGCATACAGGATGCGGTAATTATGTCGATTCCGGTGCGATCTTGTGGCCCACTGTCACACCGTCGTCTGTAATGTTTCAGTACGAGTGTTGCGGCAAGAAGGGCAGCGACGACTACACCGACCTGCACATACAGGCACCGCCCAGCTGCTACCGTTTCGAGAACGGCTTGCAGAGCATCTTCCCCTACCAGGAGGGCTGCGGCGCGGCGCTGAAGAAGGCTTATCTGGACGTATATCGTTGGGAACGCAATGCCCATTGGTGCCTAATCAGTTTTGAGGTGAGTTGCTTTCTGCATTTATTCGGTTTGACAATTTTAATGCATTGCAGTGCGTTGGCGTTCTGCTGTCGGTTATTTTAATTTGTAAGCTGTTGACCAAATCGCGGAGATATAATTATTAAGCTGCCTTTGCACCTAAGCACACATTGTTAATTTAAGTTATGCACAGGTTTTTCGAAAAACCCTGTCAAATTTCTCGGCAGCAATTTCGAATAAAGACAGTAAGTTACTATTTATATAACACGCGAGTATTTGTTTGTATAAAATATATACCTATAGTATACTTTTTGGCTTCTACCCTATAGTTTTATAAGCGACACATTTTGTGCTTTGTGCATCGACAGAATCATTTGCACATCGTTTCTGAATCATGTCACAATCGAATGCGATGAACATTTGGCAAACACAACTTGCTGGTGTTTGAACTTTAAAAACATGGGTTTTTTAATAAATACGTCGATAAGCATAAATAGTTTCTATCAAAGGTAATTTGAATGTAATGCAGCATGAGAACACTTTCCTCCAGTGCGAGAGGCCCTGCATTTGTCATAAGCTCGCCTGGTCTGCAAGTCTGTAGTTAGCTGGCAATCGGCTATTCATTTGGATAAATCCCCTGCAACTGTGCAAACAAAACACACTCTTTGTAAAGCACCGATAAGAAAAATCACAGAAGTACGTAGTGAATCTGAGTCATGTTGCAAGCGCGTGGCATGTTGGCGCTTGGTTCGCTGTTCGCTGTGTTTTCACTGATTGTGTGTCAAGTTCGGTGGCAAATGAAAAAGACGTCGCTCTCTTTAGTCTTGGAAGACTAAAACGAAATTAGTCTTAAGTCAAACGCGTTTGAAAGGTTAAAGGAAACATACTCTTGGAGAAGAAATACTTGTGATACTTTTTTGTTAATTGAAATCTGTTCTGTTACTCAAGATTTAAATTGAAATTATCCAACATTTGGCACTGCGCCGTAATCGCTTAAACAGTTTAATGTCTCTCCGACGCCTTCCGACAGCATTGACTTAAGAACTGCAAATCACTGGAGTGGCAGCCAGTTTCAAATACACTGAGCCGAACTTTGTTCAATTGAACCGTCGCGACAGTTTTCAAGTTGATTGTGTGAGGAACAGCTGAATTTTTGAATGAATAGCCACAAGTGCATTGCTACAAATACTTTAGTGCCGTTGAATTGTTTGAATTTAATTAATTAATTGTCATTGAATTGTTCAGAAGTGAAATGAATTGTGCGAAAACCGCGTGCAGACACTCTTTTTGGCTGTTCAACGCACTTTGTATGGTATGTATGTATGTATATTCGTATTTTGGGATGTCCTTTCATAACGAGTCATTAAAGATTACTGGCTTGGTGACTGCACTAATATGTGCCATCTTCATGGCCTCCATACACAGTGCTCACTTGCTCAGCTGCATTCTGGGCTTTGTGCTGGGACTAGCAACATTTCTTGTGGCGCTGCTGGGTTCGCGTGCACTCAAGCCGGAGTCGATGCGGCTTATGTGGTGCGTAAGTATCAAAATCCCTCCGTGCATGAATCAATCTCTGCCAATTCCCAACGCTTTCGAATCCTCGATTGGCTGCACAAAGGAGTTAGTTCGTCAGTCGCTTGCGTGAAAGTCGAGCTCGTACTACAAATTATGATTCCTAAACAGCGACAGAGCAATAAATACCACCACTGAATTGCGGATGGCTGTGGGCAATGGCAGCCGCGCGAAGATGTTGCAATGGAAATTGTCCAAAATAAATATTTGCCTTATTGTCACAACTCCGTACATGTTATGACTGGCCAATTAATGTGTGGGCGTTTATCATTTATACAGTACGCCGCACTACTGTCCGTAGTGCTTGTCGCTCAATTGTGCATCACGATGCACTACCACACACGCAACGTTGTCAATGAGGCCGTGGAAGAGGTAAAAGTGCTGTGGACTGAGGAACTTAAACGAATTGGCCCCATGGCCACAATCGAAAAAGAGGTGAGTTAATGGCAAAGAACCGACGCTAAAAACGATGTGTTGAATCGTCCCATCCTCCATGCAAATTAGTTCAAATGCTGCGGCCTAGACGACTACAAGGATTACGCGACGGCAGGACTGGCAGTGCCGGCTAGCTGCTGCGATTACAGCAGCGGATCGGTGGTTTACTACAGCGATGGCTGCCTGGAGAAGGTGAAGTTTGCTGCCTGTCGCGGTGCCAGCGGACTGCGAATAATCAGCACAATTCTAACTGTAGTTCAGGTACAAACACCTTCTACAAATGACATACAAAATGACAGCGCGCTAACGTTTATTGTCGATTTTTCAGATATGTGCTCTGGCGCTGGCCTGCTTATTGGCCGTAATATTTCATCGGAATATAGGATACGACATCATTTAGGCATTTTATATTACTCAGTCACATGTATTTGTGTGAAATGAGCATAAATTTAAATCATTTACATTCGGATTTATATGAAAGTTAGTGATTTAGATGAAAGATGGTGGAAGTTGCCAAAATGATTTTATGTATTTCAACTCTTGACTTTTATAAATTTCTACCAAAACGTGTAATTTGCTGCCATTATTATAAGATAAGGAGAAATTAGCTTATTGCTCCACGTAACTCTAACTATTTTTAAAATGGTCCTAATCTATGAATTAGACACTTTAATTTTAAGAAACATATGCGCATTATCGTTAATTAATGTTTCCAATCTGGATATCTATTGTAGAATAGTGAATATAATTATGGATCTTGGACGCGGTCATGCTTCCAAGATAATTGCAGTGTGCTTTAGGCACTTTGGTAGAGCGAGTTGACGTGATTGAAGCGTGGCTGTTCCACGTAGCCCGCCACATGCTGCTCGTAGGCTCCACGACGACGGTACTGTCTGCACAGAAGCGCACTCAAAATGCTCGAGTAAGTGAAGACGACGCACTGTAAATATACACAAATTCGAACATTAAACTGGCATTTATGTCTTTGAGATGCGTTTCGCTACCTCGGCGATGAGCAGCGCCCAGTTGAAGTAGCTTTCGCGCTGCATGGCCAGTTGATAAGCGGCCTGCAGCGCGTCCACACAGCCCACGGTGTACAAGTGGACCGGCCTCGCGGGGTCTCTGCGACGATAACAGTTGGCGGGTATCGGCAGCTTCTTGTAGCTGTAATCGCGCGAATCGTACAGGCCACAGCAGTGATACTGCAATGCGAAACGACTCCAAAATTGATTCTGGTTACAATTAATGTGTGAACGACCTTGAAACACTTACGCGTCGCTCTATGATCAACATTGGCGTGGGTTTGGCGTCCACCGAATTCCAGGCGTTCTCCAGGTGCTCGAGGGCGCTATCGTAGAAGGAGCGCTGCTTGTACACTTGCATATGCATCAACTGCACCACGAGTAGCATCAGCATGAAGAAGGCGTACTGTGTGGAGCGCAGAGCTGTCAGTCGAACGGATTTGCGCTTTGGATAAATTTCACTCACAATTGTATTGACGCCCAGGGACTCGCACGCCACGCCATAGCAGCCGAATAGGGTGGCCAGGCAAATGAAGCTGCCCAGAATTATGCCGACAACGTAGTAAGTGTGCTCCTCGCTGTTGGGTGTGGCGCACTCCAGGCCGAGCGTGCACAGACAAACGATGCAAATCCCCAGCACCTAGTGAAAGCGGAACATGTGTTTACCGATCTAATACTTTGGCGCAACTTTAATTAGCGTCTACGTACCAAACAGAAGAGATTGAACGCACACACAAAATACTTGACTGCGGAAAATACTACGCTCATTGTGGATTTTGCGCTGCCTCCTCCCTCCAATGAACGACTTGCAAATGATGCCGCTTGGCGCTGCAGATCGACTACTGATGGCATCGATCTGCATCGAGTTAATGTTTTTGTTTTCTTTCGCAATGCGAACGCCACGTGTTAATGAACTTTTGCTGATAATACTCAACAAGGCGTTGCGCCTTCATCTCATTTCATGCTTCACTCCCATTCGATTTGAGGAGATGGCCTTTGCCATCGTCCGCGTTGTACTCTGCATTTTTCAACTTTTTTAACATCTCTTGCTTGCGCTGAGCCCGCAAGTGCACAAATAGACCAATGCTACTTTCAAAGTTTGTTCAAGTTTTGCAAGAAAATTTATTCAATTTCACTAGTAGGTGTAGGGATCAATCAACAGCAACAGCGGTTAGTCGCGCAAGTGTTAGTCGTCAATTTTCTAACGTGTTAGCGGTTGGAGCGTTTAGTAAAAATTACATCAGGTGGTTGTGTGTGTAGAACACATAAGTTTTAAATAAATAAATTACACAGTACTTTAGTTACATATGTATAAATATAGAAAAAGAGTATAGCGATTGGTGATCACCGTGGGTAATCGTGGACGAACATAAAGTTGTCTTTCGTTTTCGATTTCAAATAAAAATATCACAAGTAGACTTCGCTGGTGTCGGTTTCAATCTCGAGCTTGTTCGATTGGCCTTCAATTATGTGTGCGCGTGTGTGTGTGTTTGTGGCTGTACTGTGAGCGTTTCTATTAGATTCTCCATGGCAGTGGTATGAGTCCCCACTTCTGTGTTATGTCCTTGAAGTCGCATTCGATGGCAACGATTATTTTTTCCACTTTCTGCGTGCGCATTGATTTCGATGCCTTGAGTGTGAGACAGAGCTTCGTTTCGCGATGCGAGATTTGTTGTGTCTGCAAGAAAATTCAGCAAATGAATTATTTCTTATGATACCAAATAAACCAAGCCCAAGGCCTTTAACACCCACATCCATATCATAGTTCCAATACTGGCGCTGATCGTCCATGCACTGCAGCAGCTGCACATTTGACGTAGTGGTATTGCGGCTCTTCAGCTGCTGTATGACTCCTTGCCGGGGCTTGCTGTACGTCAAGCACACGTTGTCGTTGGTCATAATCTGTCCCCTCGGTGTTATGACAAACATATCCATTGATTTACTGTGCACGTTACAGTCGCCGACAGTGACTGGCTGCAGCGACGTGCGCGGCACATCGTCATTTGCCGGTCGCAGGCATTTGTCGCGGTCCAAGTCGATCAGCGTCATAAGCTGTTCCGCGTTGTTGTCGATCTCACGGAAAATGCGCGGCCACTCGCGCGACATCAACCTGCCAGGTATGTTCTTCATGTGCGTGCTGTACGCTTGCGCGCACTCAGTCTCCCCATCGAGCCAGATGATTTTGCCAAAGAAGCGATCAGGGGCTGGAAAGAAATGCTCCGGCCATATGTTCTCCAGGTACCAAGAGAAAGGTTTACATTTCAATTTTTCGCGCAAAGCCAGGCGGTCCGAAACATCAACCTTATCGCGCGTCTCAAGCGACAAGCCGGATGTGTAGAGCAGCACGAAGTATTGCCAGTCGTCCATCCAGACCATAGCGGCGCGCGCCAAATTATTGCCCAGCACTTCGCTCATGCCACCAGGGAAGGTGTACGGTGTGTTGCTGCGAAAAATGTGGCCCACATGCGAACAGGGACTGATCTCAACGCGTCCACCACACTGCCAGATGCGGAACGACATTTCCACATTCTCGCCGCCCCAAATCTGAAAGTTTCACAAGAGTTTAAATGTTGTAAAAAAATGAGCATGTGTTACACGCGTGTGCACCTTCATCTCCTTGTCGTAGGCGCCTATTTCATAGAAGTATTTCTTATCAATAGCAAACAGTCCTCCAGCCATGCCGGGCGAGGCTACCGTCTTGGCTGGGTCAACATTGGATGGCGTTACGCTGCGTTTGGTACCGAACCAACGGAAGCTCAACTGCCAGTTGAATGCGCCCCAGTGATTTTCGAATGTCTTCGTGTAGCTGAAATTGTCATCGGAAATGATGTCGATGACGGGACAGACGACACTCGTGCGCGACTCTTTGATTCGCTCTAAAAGCGGCTCCAGCCATCCACGGGTGCACTCGCAGTGCGCATCGAGGAACGTCAGCACATCGCCCTTGGCATGTTCGGCGCCCAGCAAGCGCGCCTGCACCAGCCCGCTGCGCTTTTGGATGCGCAACAAACGCGTCGGAACGGACAAAACTTTGATGTAGTGCTCCAACTGCTTCTTAAGATAAGCTGAAATTGAGTCAACATTGAAACGAATTGTAAATGATGTACAAATTGCAAAGTTTCTTAAATTCAAATTAAAAAAAATAATTGTTTGATGTAATATTGTTGAAATTGTGAAATTGTAAATCTTGCCGAAACTAATGCAAGGCTTAACGTTTATTTATGTGCTTGCATTACTTCTTATATGGCATAATTATACATACACCTGTCGCTGGCATCATCAATGAGCAGAATCTCTTTGAGTAACTTCCGTGGTGATCGGTTGATAACGCTGGTGATTGTGCGCAGCAGCACCGACCAGGCCTCGTTGTGAAAAACGATAATCACCGAAGTGGTGGGCATCTCGTTCATGACATATCGTTTGTCACGACACCTGCAAAAGTCATTAATTCAGTCGTGTTTTATGCTTAGTCACATAGTCAGGGTCGAGCCGATTCACTGCACACTTGTGCACTGCCAGCGGCCGTACTTACTCTCGTATTCTGTAATCTTTGAGTGTGCGATTCAAGGGTACGCGGTCACTGGCCAGAATGTTGAAGCTATTCAATCTGAAAAAGCGCTGCATGCGGAAACTGTCGCGCGCAGGTATTGCGACCGGCCGTCCATCAGCGCCCTCGCCTTCGATGGGATTGAACTGGTTGATGTTGTAATCGTCTACAATAGAAGACGGTGGAAGCCCACGTAAATAGATAAAACTCGCTTGCTATTGCACAAAGCAACAACCGCAGCAACAAGAAAGACAAAGCAATAAGTTTCGTGTGTTTCGGCGTTAAATACCTGCAGTCATGTTGCCGAAGATATCACCTTTGCCGATATAGTGCGCTACAATGTTCTTCGCTTGCCAGAGGGAGCGTCGTCGCGGCGGCGGCTTCGGATGGCTGCGATGGCCAACAGCCAAACACCAAAAGTAGAGTAATAAAAATTTACATGAAAATGCTAAACGGAATTTAATAGATGAGCGGAGGCGCTCAACTGTGAGGGCCGCGCGCATTGTAGCAACCAACACACAACACCCAACGGCTACTACGAGGCGCCAATTACGACATCTGACACAAACACACACTCACACATATGCTTATATTTATACACAACTGCTCCAGGAGCAGCGGGACTACTTACCGGCGATCCTGATCGTAGCCTTGTATGCTCGACACGTACAGATTTATGCTTAAAGCAAACATAAAGAAGGCGAAGAAGAGCAGGAACAGATATAGCAGCCAGAGCTTCTTCAATTGTTGGAATTTCAGTCCCATAATTAAATCTGCTAATTATCTGTCTTGTTGGAATTTAGATGTGCCACAGCGGCAACGGCGCACCGACTTCGACGACAAATGCGTGAATTTTGTTTAAGAAGGCAGCTGGCGTGCGTTTGTTTTGTTTGGCGGTGATTGTGTGTTGCGCGACAGCAAACAAGTGTTTACTTCATGTTTGTTGCGTTTTGTTTATAAAGTATTTTGGCTAAACCCAAAAGGCAAAGCAAAAGAAAAACAACTCAATTCGCGGAGCTTGTCTTGTGCAAACGTAAACAGTTGACGAAGTAACGCAGGGTTGCATGCGGGCGTTGCAAAACACAAATTCCGTGAGTCAAACAAACGCGACTCCAAAAAGTGCACACGAAGGCAATTTCCACAGATAGTGGGAGCACCACAGCTAATGAAACGTTTTTCTTTTGATTTAGTCAAAATGGCACTTGATGTGCTTGATGTGGGCTACGTTGGGCAGCTCATAATGGTCATTTTTACTTTATAAAGCTTTTGTTTTTTGAGCAGAAATCTGTTCTATGTTTTGTTAATTTGAATTGACTAATGTTTGGAGTAGTTGACGAATTGTGGCAGAAAGCTTTGTTTTGTTTGTTGCATTGCTGGTTGCTTATGGTTTGTAGTGGAAATATTTGGCGAGATTAAGCTGAATGCAACACTGCACTGCAGACAGAGGTCATTCATCTATGGAGCTGTGTTCAGTAAGCAGGAAGAAAACCTTTTTATGGTTTAAACGTGTTACATACTTTTGGGCTGCACATTTAATAGAAATATGTCATATTTAAGAGCATACAATTTTAACCGATTGTTGTTGTTGGGAAACAAACTGCTAACAATGTATTAAAAAATCAAATTGTCTTTTATCTCATGAATATGCAGCGAATTTAAATTAATCATAACATTTATTTGATATGTTTGACAAATGTTTAACATTCTCAGTCGAACAAATTAAAGTTAATTCCGCTCCTAGCATGTCGAATGCCACTGGGCCTTTAAGGCACAATTAATACTGACAGCATTCGAAATGCGAATCCAATTTTCCGCTTCGCAGTTGGCGCACTTAGCGATACAGCTTTCTTCGCTCCAAATTCTTGAAGCTGATGCCCAGAAAGCAAGCTACCAGGATGGTAGCACCCTGTAAGTGGCGGGCAAACATTAGCAAGTGTCGGTTTGAATGTTGCAATCAATCACAGCGCACTCACCTCGACGCCCACCAAAGACCAATCACTGATCACCTCGATGCGCGCGCTTTTCGCGAACGCGTCAGTCAGCTTGGCGATGCAGCCGTCGGTGTATAAGTCATTGGCTATGGAAGGCTTCTGATTCAGGTAACAGCTGGAGGGCAAAATTAGACCATTGTCGATGTAGTCATTGGGCCCATTTTTGCCGCAGCACTCGTACTATGAAAAACAAAATTAAAGGAAGTGAAGAAGAAGAAAGTACTTTAAATTGGCAACGCACATTGATTTCATACGAGGCCATAACATCGTCGCTCAGTTGACGCGTCCAGACGTTGTTTATCGTTTCCACGGCCAGTTTCTTAAAGTCCACCGACAGGAGGAAGATCGCAGCGATCTGGGCGCACAGCAACAGCAGCAGGAAAATGGCGTACTGGCAATGCAAACAAATCAAATTTATGTTCAGTTGCAACTGATCAGCACCAGCTGCACTCACCGCGCAGATGGTGCGATGAGATTCGCGTATTGTGCCGCAACAGCCGACGATGGTGGCGGTGAAGAGCAGTCCTCCCAGCACCACGCCCACAATGCAGGGTATTCGAATGGCGTCGCTGTTGTTGAAGTTCACCAGTGCGTATGCACTAGCAGAGAGCATTAGTGCACCGAAAATCTGCAAGTTGAACATTACTTAAGTAAATAAGATTCAAAACATAAAGAGACATGAAACTTTTTTGCGAACCTAGCCCGCACTTGGTGTGTTTTTACAAATAGATCGCAACTGACTTTATCTATTCTTAGATCATGACTCCACCTATTTGGTTAAAGCAAGTCGACATAATATGATACTTGACTTATGAACTTATATTCTCGTTTCTGGAGGTTTTTCGCATATATATTTATTTCACAAACATCTTGTGTTCAACAATAATAGAATTCGTGATAAAAGTCACAAAATCCACTCAATGCTGCACGAAAAAAGTTTGTAGTTGGTCTGATTACTTATCGTTTGCTGATATACATAGGTTTTGCAGTGATATAGAAGTTGGACTGTTGTGTGTTTATTTTTGCTGCAACCTAAAAAATTAGTGCAATTTTTCGCGGTTAGCAAAGCAACGACCACATTCTTGGTACGATTTTCTACTCGATCGCAGAATGATCACAGCAACAACTTAATCCCGGTATTATTTCGCGGCTTTTATGTGTCGTGCACCGACGGAACGCGTCTACTCACACAACAAAGTATGTTCATAACGAACGCCGTGAATTTCAGTGTGGACGTTGCGCACGACATTTCCACAAGTGATCTGAGATAGCGTTGAACTCGATATGCCAAAGGGTTCGAAGTGTTTGGTGTGAATGCGCCCGCCACCGACTGCAGCGCCTAGCGAACGACTAAAGCGGGAAAATGAGTGCAAAACCAAAATGTGGAAGCACTGAACTCACCAGCACTTTTTCCGCCCAGCTTAAGTCGACATTCGTGGGTTATCATATCGCGCTGATAAGGCGAACGTCGGCCACTGTTGTCATTGATTACTATTGCGGGACATGTGTAAACAGAGCGACGTCAAATCTGGTTGGAGTGTGGGAGACCTTAACGCACACACACGCAAGCCGCACACTCTAACAAGATCCGCGGCGAGCGGTTGGCGCTTGTGGTGCTAGAATTGGTTGGTGGATATCTACGGTTCAGTGGGCGCGTTGCCAGATTGTTCTATAAGCAACTTGTCACTACCACCGAAGGAATGAGTAGAGTAGCCGAGGGCTGAGTAGGGATAATTCCACATCACAAAAACCCATTAAACTCAAAGTTCTTGGAAGCATTTATATTGAAATCAAGTGTAAATTGCATTTCATATTTCGAGTAATTGCCAAACAGAAAAGTTTACTTGCGGTAAAGAGTCAATCGCGCATCGAAAACTTTTTCACTTTTTTGTATTTTAAAAATGCTGGAATAAAACAAGATATTTGTTTAACCTTTTGTCTGTCCTTTGCTCAAAATTGCGATCGATGTCCTTTGGGGTCATCATGACCCCAATTAAACGGTTATACAGTAGCGACTCGGTAGCAACCGATTAATGACAGGGGCAGTTGCAACTACCGAGTTTGTTGCAATTATCGAGTCTAAATTTTTGTATGAAAATTTGCAAATTTCACAAAGTTTTATAAGGGTTTCATTAGAATTCATTATTATTTTATTCATATTTTGTTGTATTACAAAAAAAAAAGAACTTAAACTAATCACATTCATTGTATTTAAGAAAAATCAAACAGAAACAAGAACTCCAAACATTTCTTAAAAAGGCTTTAATTAACAAAACAGTTTGATAACAATTTAGTTTACTGATTTAAAGAAACTAGAGAGAGAAACGGGACTGACACTCTACTCCACAAAAAGAAAATAAGACGAAGAAAAAGTTGCGATTATTGAGGTTTTTTCGGCAGCAGTTGCTTTTACTGAGTCTATAATGTATAAAATTCGGTGGTTGGGATAATCGAGGAGTTGCGCAAATCGAGGGTTGATTTTACCGAGTCGCTACTGTATAATTTACTGACAAAACATGAAGAAAAGTTACACATAAATCACAAAAGAAAAGGGGAAAGCTCCGAAAAGTGTTTTTCCCGATTTGTTATTGGGTTGTAAGCGCGATTAACACTAAATTACAGAAGTAGACGACAGCTCAACCGTTTTTTAATTCCGCTTGGGGTCAAATAGGCCCCAAGGGACAGGTAGAAGGTTAAAAACTAAATATGTGAGACTTATTTCTTTAAGTACGATGATTTAAAAAAAAAATAAAATTTCGTTCGATTTAACGAATTTTTCGATTTAACAAATTGGGGTTACAACATAAGATTCGTTATATTGGACGTCCACTGTACTTATGTACAATGATTAATCACAACTGATCCTAACTATTTTTGCGTGATTGAATTGACGAGCAAGCGGTGCTCTGATATGTGCCAACCAGTCAAACCAGGCCAATCTATTAGCCAGTAAACTATGATGAAGTGTATATCTGGTTTGACAGAATAATCGATTGACATATTTTCTGGCCCTCAGAATTTGTAGCTCAAAGTGGCCTGCAGTGGTGGTATTGTGACTTCACTCAATTCACTTGAATTTGCGTCATTCAAAACACAGTATCGAAGCACAACACAAGCACGTCCACCATTCTTCGCTGCAGTTGCTTAATTATTTCGGCAAAGTTCAACGAATTACAAACTCTCTTAGATCAGTGAAAACACACACACAGTTGTGGCCAGCTGTCCTCAGCACTCCTGTACTCACTCCGGATATTTCCGTAAGAACAACCATTGTGCAGATCAAGAAGGATTTCGAACATGCCATTTCCGACTCATTTACGACGTTTCTGATTTTTCAGTCAATTATGTGCACATTAGTTTTTTGTCGTTTGTGCTTTATTCGGCAGCAGCAAAACCGAGACTGAATGGTTCGCGTTGCAAATATTTTGATACGCGCGAGAGTCGGCCTATCATTATCGATTTGATAAACTCCCCGCACTATCGCTGATTTCCACTAACGACATTTGTAAACAAGACGTCAAAAATGCTATGCGAAATCGTTGAGCGAATCGGAAGAGAGCAGAGAGTTCTAGCAGTGATTAGACTCGATTATGTTTGCATTACTTTTAAGTGTTGGAATCGTCTCGTGTGAATTCGACAAATGCTTAGTAGCAATGAAAAGTGGGTCAGCTTGGTTGGTTAAATTAAGCTTGGCTCGGGTGTCTGCTAAAAAAAATTAAACAGCCGTGAACTCATAAACAAACGCAATAGTTTTTACGTTACGCTTTCAAACGATTCGGCGGCCATCTTCCTACTATTTTCAATCTAAAAACTACAACAGTAGTAGTTACGCACAATCAGATTTGGAATACGAATACGGTAACATTTCCACGAAAATAAAAAGCCAAGAATAATCACCATTAATGCCAATATATAGTAAGTAGATATGTATGTATGTAGGTACGTATGTACATGTAGTTGAGTATGTATCCGATAATGGAGCTCTGCAATAAATAACTATTCAAATTTAAATTAAAAACTTTCCCAAGCGCTCACCCCAAGCAATATTCGTTGCTCGATATTGAGGGGGGTGCGGTGGTATTCTACGCCCAATAATTTCGGCAGGGCTACGGCCGCAATCACGTATGAGATACGGTATCAGCAGATAAAAGACCGGTTGCGTTTTCAAAAACGAATTGGTTTAGTTAATCAGCTCAGTCTTCAGCTCCAGCTCAATGCGATTAGTTCAGAAAGGTGTGTGGCCTAAAATTATATAGTAGTTGCCAGCGGTTTTGCATAGAGGAGAATCGGATTTCAGATTTATTTAACTTATTTTCTTAGTTGTGAGCCATGAGCTGTGCAACTGCTACCATTAAATATTTAGTGCTCATCTTCAACACATTATGCGCGGTAAGTAGCACAGCAGTCCTAAAAAAATGATTTCCATAAATTGATTGCAAAAATCGGCAAACTAGACTCGCATACTCATGCGCGAATAACAAGAAGCAAACTGAGCGAGCAACAAATCTCAAGTTTTTATTTAATTTACTGCAGCTGGCCGGCATCGGCGTCGTTGTGGTCAACGCTCTGGCGCTCGAAACTGTCACCGATAATGGGCGCTTGGTGTGCATATTTCTGATGGTGCTGGCCTCGATTCTGCTGGTGACATCCATCTTTGGCTGCTGTGGAGCCGCACGCGAAAACATCTGCTTCACTTGGACCGTAAGTTGAGTTCGCGTGTCTGCCAACATTGCGAAGACCATTTTCAGATTATTTTTCGCATGCGCCGCGAAGTATGCAGCATTTTTGGTCATACTCGTCATAGCCAATGCAGCGATCGTGTTCGGCTACATGTCGCACATCGACGGAGCGACTCATGCGCAGCAGGAGATGGACACGGCGTGGGCGCTTCAGCTGAACGGCACCGATGCCATGTCCATGTACCAGACTAAGGTTAGCATTACTTGTGGCTATTTGTGGCATGTCTTTAGGCGAGTCATCCATGCGGCTATTCGCTTTTAGCTGCACTGCTGTGGTAGGACCGGTGCGCAGGATTATGCGAACGTCAGCCTGGCCATACCGACCAGCTGCTACGAAAACGGCGACAACAACAAGCCGGAAAGTATTTATGCGGTGGGCTGCCTGCAGATTTTGTTGATGCTCTACAAAAGAGCAGAGCATTTGGTTGTCATCTTTAGTTGGATAACGCTGGCTGTTGAGGTGGGTTGCTCGCGTCCCGGTCGATTTGAATGCAAGTTTTATGCAACTCGGTGTGAATTTCAGAGCGGGGCCCTGGTGTTTGCTTGCATTTTGGCCATTACCTTTCGCAATCAGCAACGCCGATCGCGATATTAGAAGCCGCTTGGCGCCATACAACTCTTGGAAGAACCCAAGAACCAATTGGAACGTTGATAAGGAAACCTAGAAAAAGAATTTATTGAAAGCCTTTAATGTAATTTTTATTTCCTATAGTTATTTAACATGAAGGTCTGATTTGCATTAGAAGTGACAGATTGACACTTTCAAATCGGCGAAAGTGGTTAAAAAAAATTTTACTGCCTGTGTGAGTACAATCCGTGGATTGGCCCTATCCGTACTGCTGCACATCGAGCATGCCAGACACCTAATCGATATTTGTTTGAATATAATATTTAGATCGGCCTATAACAGCCGGCTAGTACAGCCGATTACTGGAAAATGCCCTCAAATAGTTGCACTCTGTATTTAATAAATAAATTATTTTTCTTTGTTTTGTGTTTGTTGCTGTCATGTCTTTCGAATTTGCTGTTGAGCACGCAAAATTATGTGATGAGGCTTGGGTTTTATTTGCGAAGCACCTCAACAATGACGAGTTGAAAACCCCCTGAATGAAAAGTTCCACCTAAGTACAAATGTTAGAATCAAATAATTATTTGTGTATACATACCTACAGTTCTTCTATTGGAACTATTGAATACAGGGTGTCGTAATACTTGTTTTTATTCTTTTAATTTTATTGATGAAATATAATAATTAAAAATACCTAATTTATATAATTTCGACAAATCCTCGTCGTTCATTTAATCAAAGTTTCCAAAGGCATTTATTGATAGGTTTACAATAAAATGTCCCACAGAACCGCCATGAACGCAGTTTCTTTCTTTTGGTATTCAGTTACTTTATTTTGGTGACTAGTGTGGCCTTTAATTTTATTCCTTTTCTTATTTTTCTTATACCGAAAATTCGATGATTTATTGCACCAATAATTACGGCTAAAATTTACTGCCGTCGTTTGTTGTCACCTTGTATCGAGTGGAATAGGAGTTAGAATTGTTATTTTGTTATTTTGACGCCTGAAAATGTGCCAAAACTGGCATCGAGCCACGCACACGAGCAGCCATTCACTTGCGCCCAAATGGCTGCACTTTGCAGTGTCGAATGCGCTGCGCACGAAACCATTTTAACCAATTTGCGCTTTCCTGTTCGCAACAGAGTTTAGTCTGACTTTCGGCTGGGACCAGGAAACGTGCGAACGAGCAAACGCCGAGCATGGATCGAGTGAAAGCGTAAGTTATAATCGCGCGAGCGGAGTGTATGAATGCTTGTGTGTGCGTGCGTGAGGAGAATTTCATGCGTGCTTCTAATTTTGCGGTTAATGTGTGGCAACGGGCTGAGTGCGGCCGCCGCTGACACCAGGGCAAATACGCAAATACCGCAACGCACGAACCCAGTGCGGGTTCAACAATCGCTTTAATTGCGAATTAAAAGTTTTGTTTCTATTGAAAGTTGGCAGTTGGTTGGGGAATGCGGGGCGTATGAGTGTTAGCTGCTCGCATTCCTGCACCCCTTGGCATCGTCTGCTGGAACGCGCTGCAATCGAAGCATGCCACCAGCGCAGAATTGCAATCAATAATCATTAGGGATCCGCCAGCAAGACAGCCGATGTAAACAAATATTCAATAACATATGCCAACACCATTAGCGCAGACAATGGTGCGGGGGGGGGGACGGTGCAGGCTTATGTGATGATTTATTATTCGAAACACGCTAACCCGAAACCTCAAATGTGGCTGTTCGCTGTGTTCGCTGTACCAAACGGCGAAGCGCACGCGTCATCACTTCACGGCGTGGCCAGAGGCGCTGGATGCAGCGGCTGAGCGACGCGACGGGTGCAGCTCGCCGAGTGGCATTACAACCAATGCTGGCACATAACAAATAGCGATGAGCTCAGCTGTTGCTCGGCAGCCGCGCTTTTGTGTCGCCTTGTGCAGAAATGCAAATTCAATTGCATGACAGTTGCATTTGATGCAATTGCAGGCAGGTTGGCGTTCGTTGGACGCTTTAGTTCTGCTTGGGCTTCGACGTTTTCCGCAGTTGCTGCTGGAAAGCAAAACAGAGAATAAAGTCGTTAAAAATGGCGAGTTGGAGTGGAGTCAAGTCGCGGTGAGTACATAATCGATGACACTCGGCGTAGGTGTTCATGGTTTAGCTGTCTTGAACGCGGTTCATAGCGTAAAATTAAAGAGTTAGCAATTTCACGAGCTATAGGTTTGTATAGCGATGCGATTCAATTAGAAAGTTACAAAGTCCTTGCAAAGGTCGATTGAGTGCTTCATAACTACTCATGACCTGTCTTTGTGATTGCTCGCAAGTCAACTTTAACCAAAGCAATGTTATGCAACAATGTTGTGTTAGGTCAAGTGGGTAGCTTCGAAGACTATGTATTGGTGCACTTTCTAAAGGATCTCTGATGCTAAATTCTGTTGAATGTGGTTTCACATACAAAGGTAGGTACATTGAATCGTTTTTCAAATGGTTTCTGCCCACAAAAGCTTCGATTGTTGAAATTTTAATTGAGACGAACGGTGATGCGGGTGTTTTCGAGAATTAATTTCATTACGGTCACTTCCTCCCTTAAAGCGCAAACCTTTGCTAATTGCAAAATTGTCTTTAAGCCATCAATTGCACTTCACCACAACCTGGTTGTGATTTGATTAGATAAACAATTAAACTAGTTTAAAACTTCAAATATTAAGACCAGACTGTATCTGTGCGCTGTTTTGCAGCATCACCGCCTCGGTGCGCACCACAAATCGCATGAACGCGCTGCTCATGGAGTCCATGATCAACAAGCGCCGCGCTCTACAGAAGATGCAGTCGGCCGTCGGCGACAACGAGGCAGAGTCGGAATGCGAGAAGCCGAAGAACGATTGGGAATTCTTTCGCAACAACTTCAGCATGGAACAAGTCTACAAACTGATCGAGTCCACCATCGAAGAGCGTCTGACCTGGGACCGTTTCGGGCGCTCGTATGACTCGTGGCGCTCGCTACAGCTGGCCGAGAGTCTGGCCGCCGACATACGCGACAGAGTGAAGCGCTTGCAGCACAAAAGGTGGGAAAATACTTAAATGACAACAACAAGCATTTCATGAACAACCATCTCTGACCTGACAGACATCGCATAGTTTGCTTGCTGACGATTGTGGAGAAGCAGAACCAGGGCATCAGCATACGCATGCGCCAACTGATGAACGAAAAACTGGACAACTTCACCAATTTTGTCTACGAACGGCCGACGTATTTCATGGTGGTGACGTTGTTTTTGGTGCACAAAGACTAAACAGGACTAGGCGGCACTGTGGTGAATTGGTTCGCGTGCTTATGGCCGACGAGCTTGCGTGGTGTGGTGTGTAAAAATGCTAAAGCATGCTGAGCTTTTGTGGAATATTTGTGGAACATCGAGACCCGTTAGTGCAGTTGTGAACCCATATTTGTTTTATGCTAAATAAAATTGATTTCAATGGTAATGCCCCGTTCTGACTACGTCAAATCTGGTATAATTTGTAGTCAGTTAAATGAGAACGGGTTGTCATATGGTGTCATTTGCGTTTGCCTGCATCATATATGTAGTACTTCTATATTGGCACTAAGCTCAAGGTACATTCGCCAACATCACAGTACAGCAATAGTGAAATATGAGCGAGAAAGCGTATAAACTAATGTACCTTGACATATTTCAAAAGTGGCAAAAAGTCAGGTGCGTTCAGACGAGGAAAAAATTGACTGGAAAAAAATAAAAATTTGTCGAAATTAACTGAAATTTATTCAACCGCCCCAGGAACAGTTTGACAGTTGTTCATGTGTAGAAGTGCACATGTATACACGCATAGAAATATATTCACAAAATTTCGTGTTTTCTGTCTCATCGCTTGTCTCCCTTTGATTTCCGAATGAAAACACATTCTGAAGTTTGGTTAGTGCCAATATAGAAGTATTACATATATGGCCTGCATGTATGACTACGATTTGCCATACGAAATGACAATCAAATGAGAACGATAGAATTTGTGTCGAACGAACGATTTGACTACGTTTGACGACAAAACAAAATATGTCAACATGGTGGCAAATCGTTTGTCAATGACTATGCAGCAATGCAGAAAAAAACAGTGATGGCAAGTTGAACTCTTTCAAACGCAGAGTTCCAACTCAAGCAATTCAAACGTTAAGGCTTTGAGTGCAGTCAGCAATAACTGAAGTAAAATCATATAAAAACATGTTTCAACATACCGCAAATGCAAATGACACCATATGACAACCCGTTATCATTTAACTGACTACAAATTACACCATATTTGACATAGTCCGAACGCACAGTGATTCGTTCCATGGACAAAATTCCAAAAATTTATGGTCTCAGAATTTAACGATTTTGATGTCATTTGAAAGAAAAAACTCCAACTACGAAAACCCCAAAAAATCTGTGCAAAAAATCATTTAGCGTCTGTGCAAAAGCGACTCAAAGTTCAAACTTTTTTCTCAAACAAATTGTAACTCATATTTTCTGTTTTTTAGTCTATTGAGTAAAAAAAAATTGTAAAAATAAATGGTTACCTATAAGTTGCTAAAAATTTCAATATAGAATAAGAAATGATGTGGCCATTTTCGCTTTTGATGTTTTCTCAAAATTTGCCAAACTGAGGCTTTGATTTTAGTTTTAATTCAAAATATTTTTCTAAATTAAAAATCTGAAAATTGGCAAAACTTAGAGGACAATATCTAAAAAGTATGTGAAAGTATGTTCCTGCATTTTTTTTATTTTAAAAAGCATTCTTTCTTTGTCGGATAATGTAATTACATCCTCCGATATCTTCCGATCTCAGAAAATAATTCTATTTGAAAAGTGGTCTAAACACGTATTTTTCGACAAAATTTATTTTATTTATGCCTAAAAGTATGCAATCAGCACGAAAAATGATAAAATCTGCAAAAATGCAAAACATACATCTATAATTATCGTTTTTATTGCAAAACCAGATGGTTCTGAGACAATCTCTGTTACTCTTTGGAATAATCAGGGTTGACGTTACCGACACACTTAATGCTATAGCTCTCCAAAAATGACGAAATTTGCAAATTTAAGTCTCAGGCATTGCCAAACTACAACCGTTTAAGAAAAACCAAATAGAGATTTCAATTCAGCAGACCATGTTTAACAAGTATACCAAATTTTATGAAGAACGGACCACTCCTTTTAATTTTGTCCCGCGGTTGTATGGAGTCGAATCACTGTGGAACGGGGCATTATGACGATTTTCAGCAACAAGGTTTTTTTGCAATCAATTTTCTATAAACGTACTACAGAATGAAAGAACAAAACAACTTATTTTATTTGCAAATAAATATCGAACGCACCAGCAGGCCTTGCCATGGCTTTTGTATGGGGAATTTGCTTTATGAACCCTAATCAACTCTGTTTGTTCACTTTGAAAATATGACGTCAAATCGTATTTGACTAAGTGAAAACGGCATGTCAGTCGACTGACACAGATATTTGACTTCAATCGATGGCAAACCTTGTCATACGTATTTTTCGTCAATTTTTGCCTTGCAATGATAACGCATTTGACGACATATGACGAACATGACATACATATATGGCAGTATTTGTCGTCAGTGAATATGACATAGTCAGAACCAGGCATAAGAAGCGGTTATCAATTTGACTGTTGAGATTTATTTAGAACTAGTAGGGCCCTTCGGCTTTGCACGCAAGTTTGAAGTCAATGGACCCAATAAATCAAGTTTCTTCATACTACACTTTATGGGCGATGCTACGCCTCTTTTATGTAATACCCAATCCATTCTTCCAGTCAAAGGGTATGACCCGGTTTCATTGATATGCGACTTGCAGTTCCAAAGTTACGCGGAAAATTTCAGTCGCAAAAAATATACCGCCAGTAGAATCACACATTTATGGGACGATGCTATACAAAACTTCAAAGCTTTCCAACTTATTGTTCCGAAGCTATTCCACATTAAAATTTTTGGTTGTATGGGCAGTGCCATGCCCCTCGTCCAATACCCAGGCTACTCTCCCTGTCGAAGGGCACGTCGAAATCGTAAGTATGTGCCAAATATCTTGATGTGTGATTTGCAGTTCCAAAGTTATTGACAACAATAAGGTCGCTTAAAAAGTACTACGCCCCTTGTCCAACGCCCATACAATTTAACCACTTGAACGACACGTCTAAGCCATGATGCTATATCAAATTGCAATGCTGACCGACTTATAATTCCGAAGATATTTCATATTAAAAACTTGGTTTCTATGGGCAGTGCCAGGCCCCCTCTTCCGATACCCACCCCATTCCCCATGTCGAAGGGCACATCTAAATCGTAAGTTTGTGTCAAATCTCTTAACTGTGTGATTTGTAGTTCCAAAGTTATTCAAAACATTTGAGTTGCTTAAAAAGTGTCACGCCCCTTGTCCAACGCTCACAAAGTTTTACCAGTGAAACGGCACATCTAAACGGTGGCCCCGTACCAAATTTTAATGCTGCCCGATATCTCATTCCGAAGATATTCCATATAAAAAATTTAAGTTGTATGGGCGGTGCCACGCCCCCTTGTAAAAAAACCCACCCCATTCCCCCTATCGAATCGCTAAATCGTTTGACACCCATATTGCTGTGACACATATATCATGGCTTATTTGTTATTATAGTGATCGTGGCGAGAAGGCGTATTAGGTGGGCGTGGTCAATCTTATATATCCTATGTTAACATCAACAAACCTCGAAATGATTTGGTATTAATACTGGTTTGCCGACATGTACCGAAGCTTCGGTTTGTTAGTTTAGTTGGCGTGGAAAGTGAGCGTGGAAAATGGGCGTGACCGATTATATTATAGCCTATCTTTGCCGCAATGACACGGTAAATCGTTTGATACCCATATTGCTATGATAAATATACCATGGCTGATTTGTTATTATAGTGGGCGTGACGAAAAGACATATCAGGTGGGCGTTGTCAATCTTATATATCCTATGTTAGCATCAATGAAACACGAAATCATTTGATATTAATACCTACTGATTTACGGACATGTACCGTAGGTTCGTTTTGTTAGTTTAGTGGGCGCGTAAAGTGGGCGTGGCCGATTATATTATAGCTTATGTTTGCCGAAATGACACGCTAAATCGTTTAATGCTCATATTGCTATGACAAATATACTATGGCCATGATTTGTTATTGCAGTGGGCGTGGCGAAAAGGCATATCAGATGGGCGTGGTCAATCTTATATACCCTATGTTAACATCAATGAAACACGGCATCATTTGGTATTAATACTGATTTACCGACATGTACCGTAGCTTCGTTTTGTTAGTTTAGTGGGCGCAAAAAGTGGGGTGGCCGATTATATTACAGCCTATGTTTGCCGCAATGACACGCTGAATCGTTTGATACCCATATTGCCTTACAAAAGCATACTATAGATAAGTTTTGTTACCATAACGGGCGTAAGAAGGGAGCGTGATCATTCTCATATAGCCTATTCCCACATTCCCACAGATAAAAAATGCTTGGTGCTTATTTCATCTAAATCGGTTCAGTGGTTTTTGCCTGATTGTGGCTCAAAAAACGTCACACTTGTTTTTATATAATAGTATAGATTTGTCGCCAAGTTGTAAATCATCCAACAAAATATCTTCTTTGCTTTAACATTGCATTGAAAGCGAGGATCGTCAAAACGGATCAAAATAATTTTATTCGTTTTATATTGACTCATATTTTGTTGAACCATAAAAAAAACGCAATGCAGTTCAACCAAGTCAACATTAGGCCCCGGCGAGATTCGAACTCACGATCTCCTGTTTACTAGACAGGCGCTTTAACCAACTAAGCCACGGCGCCATCTTGCGGTAATAAAATAATTCCTCCCATATGTGTGCAGGCGAATTGCAGCAGATTTTGATGGCCTCTTCGAGTACTTTTCAATTTGATTAAGCGAAACTGTTAATTCGTACGCGGCCATATTTTTTAAAGATAACTAAAAGAAATCTATAAAGGTGCTCAGGTACTTGACAGCCCCAGAAATGAGGTTCCTATCTACATGCATTGCGAGTAGACATAAATTATGTCCTCGAACTCATTCACAGCCCAAAAATATCTTTACTACCCAAGTATGCTGCGGGCATTTACAAAAGGTAGCGAATACTTATGACTGGAGGTGTGTACAAGTTTGAAGTATCATCACAAGGACTACCTACACATGCCTCCCTTGCTTTTGCTTCACTTTCCACTTCAAAGTCGACTTGATATTTGTATCCAGGGATCCGCTTGCGTAAAAGTGTCGGCAGTGCAATCAACAGCTGATTGCTTGTATTTGTTGTTGTTGCTCTTCACACGCTGGCTACAGTGTTTCGTTCGACCGACACTTAAGGTAAGTAACTTCCAGACTTTTCGCCTCCACTATCCGATTTAAATCTGGCTTTCGTGGCAGCTTTCAGCGCCATCGCCACCGCCCGGAATGTGACTACCACAGCACAACCGGAAGCTGGCGCACTCTACGTATACGCAATTTCGCTTCGTACTATCCGCCATTTTCGTGATTTTTACGATTATTGAAACAATTATTGAGGCAATTGCCACATGCTAAGTGCCGCTTCAGCCGTGGCGTCAGTTGGTGTCGAGTTCTTATTGCGCAAACAGGCAACGACGAATATAACAACATCAACAACAACAATAAGGTGGCCGTGTGACCGGGCGCAGCACTAAATGCTATCGCGGTTTGTTTTATGTGCTGTGCACGGGATAGAGCGGCGAGGCGGGCCAGAGTGGCGTTTCTGGGATTAAAATTCAAGTACCAACTTTATTGTTATTTTTATGCGCATTTATTTCGCTTTTTGCGCTGGGCCAGCAGTATCTTGGCGGCACATGTTGCCACACACGCCACAGGTTGTGCCAAGCACGCCACAAACAAGATGTTTACACTTTTCCTGCGCCTTGTTTTGCGCAAACGAAGGACTCAAATGTTTCAAGTTTGGTTGGTGAAATAGAAAAATGTGTCTTTAAGTTTTATAATTTCAAGTATTTTCAATTTTGATTTTGATTTGAAATTAGAACAAAACATAATGTTACGTCAAGTTGTTAGTAAAGTGCAAGCACTTCCCTTATAAGTTCCTTCCCTACTATTCTATCCTCTGGTATTCAAACAAATTTTGAAATGAATGAAAATAAGCGGAGGGTTGATTAAAATAACAATTGAGAACAGTGCTGCTTCATTGATTTGAACCAATGATTAAGCACATTTTATATAAACGTTCCTAAGCGGCGCTAGATGGCAGCTCCATCGCTTGGGGCTACCTGCAGCCAATCACCTACCCTGGCAGAACAACACAAATAATTAACGTAACAAACACACGGCAATTGTCTTGTGGAGGCCCTATACTCCAGAGAAGAGTGAACAAGGAAAAACATAAATAATATAAACAATTATTTTGGTGGAAAGAAGTGCAAAATATAGTTCCGGCCTCTGTCAAAGATTTACGTATAAATCATACTTTTGAATTTTTTTTCGTCAGATGTGCTTTTAACTCAAGATAAAAATGCTCCGTTCCTGCATTCAACCTATATTTGAAATATTCGGTCTCATATATGGCTACAGTGGCAGTATACACTCTAAGCAGATCTGAGGACTGAGATCTGGCTGAGAGCTCTAAAATAGCTCGAGACATGCTTATATCTGCTGCGTAGTATTCAATGGATTTCGGTGCATGGCGATACATACCGTCATTATCAGCCCCAGCCATGAAATTAAGTTACTATTCGCCGCAGCGTGCGTCCACTGTATCAACACTTATCTGACGATTGTGACGCTTTTTTGCTTCAAACAAGCACAATGCGAACAAGTTGGCGCGCACACGACGGCAACTTGAACTTCAAAGTTTTTATCAATATTTATTTTGTTTGTCTGCGGTTGTTCTTGGTGTTGTTGCTGCTGCTGTTGTCTTTGCAAATATCTAGCGCAGCGTCGCACGTCCCCTCTGCCACGGTGTTTGCCTTTGAGCTCGATTGAGTATTTAATCAAGAACGCTGCCAACTCTTGTTACATTTTGGCAGTAAGAACCACAACAACAACGAAAGCAGCAGCGGCTTCAGCGCAACAACAGCAGCAACTCAAACAGCGGATGCCACCGCAACAGTAGCTGGTTGGGAACTTTTGCATTTGCAAATTTGCAGCCTTTGGCATAATTTCGTTGAACGCGTTGTCTTATTTTTTCCGGGTTTTCAGCTCATTTGCATTTGTTTTAGTGCAGACCACGTCGCGACGCGCTGTGGCGTTGTGCCTCCTCAACACACATTACTCTGTTCTATTTTTTTGCTGTTGTCAAATTATCTGCACACTTGTATCTGCGTAGCGGCGAACCGCGCGATGCGAAATTCCTGCTCCCATCGCCATTCGCCGCTAATATCCGCCTGGGCCGCAAGGCATTTATGACTTTCTGCTTTTTAGAGTTTGCCAGTATTGTCAAAGTGCGCTCAGCGGTGTTGTTGCCTGTTGTTGTTGCTTGTTGTTGGCAGATCCAACAGCAATTTCTCGTGCTTGCCAATATGAAAATGCAAATTTCGTTGATGGCATTTGTGCTTAAAAAGAGCAACATTTGTGCTTTGAAGAGCTGAAAGGCTGCACTGCTGATTCCCAGCAGAAACAAGCGTTGACTGTTGGCAAAAGCCTGGCGATTTTTTTGGAGACAGCGCCAAGCATAGATTGGGAATTGCCAAAGCTTACGATGGAAATTGTGTTGTTTTCTCGCAGTGAAATTTTTTTGCCGAAGGCGCCGCTTTTTCACTCGGCAGTTCAGTGGAGCAGCCTCACTTCCTTTTGTTCAGTGACAGTCGACATAAGGCTCCGTCAAGCCTCCCTCTAAAAAGCCTAGAAGCAAACCGATGTGGAGATAAGGACCCAAATCCGCTTACCACTTTTGTTGCGAACGGCTGCCATATGCAAAGACGAATTGTTACAATTTGGCGGCGACGATTGCCGTCTTCCAGCGATAATGCAAACGAGTTTTGGGGCTCTGGTCAGGAGACGACAACGAGAGGTATTATATATATTATATTGTGCTGAAAATATTTCCAAGGCAGTGATAAGTTCAGATGGAACACTCAGGTCCCATTGGTTGTGAAATCACTTCATAAACAAGAAAGAAAATAATGATACAAAAAAACATTATATAAATAATAAAACAATCGTATTCCAGCTTTGTGCAGTTATTTCTGCCAACTATAAAATAAAAGTCATAAATTTGTGGAATATGTTTCTTTAAACAGTTTCGACTGACTTTTCGTATTTTCGAGTGTGTGACGTCATTCGATTACCCAAACGTCCATTATTCCATTTGCATTACATTATCATTCAAATACCAATTTATCTCTCGACTGACAGACGCGTTGGCTTGGCAGCAGGAAGCATTTTTCGCATAGCAGAGTTTCAATAACACTAAAAGTTAATTCCTTACAAATAAAATGTGATATCTCGTTAATTAATTCCCAACTACAATAAGTGGAATGTTGATGGGGAGACGCAATGGAGCGGACATTCCGTTATTGGCAAACCACCCCATGCACACAAACCTACATATTTGAATGCGACGCGCAACTCGACTCGACTCCGGCCAATGCTGATTTCTGTGTCAATAAAACATTTTGCTGGAATCGAAAGCGTAAACAACAATACAATCACCCCGTTGGCGGCCGCCTCTGTATGTTGTAAATATTTTCCTTTTCACATACATACATATGTACATGTTACACATTTATATGTACGACGAGTATATGCAACATTGGTGCGCTGCTGGCTGCAGATGTGCGCCGCGCGACTATCGACGTGTGTACATCTAATTGCCCATCGGCCGATAGCTGCTCGTCAATTTGCCAACTCATCTGACTCGATTCTGCTGCTGCCGACTTGTGCCCGTATGTTGTTGCTGCTAACCTCGCCGTTTTATCTTAATGACTTGGACGCTACGCGTTTCCTGCGTTCGGTGCCTTGTTTCGTTCATTTTGTGCTTTCATGTTTTTGTTGTTTGCCTTTCGTGTTGCGTTTTGTAGACGCGCATGTTTGCTTGTAGTTGTGGCTGGTGTTGCTCGTATGTCGCTTATCAGCAAAATCCAATAAATTCACTGTTGTCTTTTGCTGCCACAGCCCGCCCGTTCGCCCGCTCCAGCGCGGACGCTGCGGCCAGTGTTTGTCTTGCAAATGACTGTTGGCTGCTGGCTGTTGGTGCCGGCGCTGTTGTTGTTGTGCAGTTATGCGATGCGTGTTTTGCGAAGCGACAAATCTTCGGAGCCGTGTTGGTTTTATCAGATTTCATTTGGTTTATGTTTTGTGTTTAGGTCTCGCGTTGCAATCGCATTTTTCGGTTTATCCTGGTGGGAATTTCGACATTTGTGTGATGCTTTTAGTTTGCCATCCAACTACTGATTAGCCTCGCCCCCTTCCCCTTAAAAAACTAAACCACAAAGGGAAAATGGTGCAAAGCAAAGTACGCTGCACTCTTCGTCAATAAAACCTGGGCACACATAAATCTTGCCTGCCATAGATACTTTCCCCTCGCATTTCTTTGAAAGCTCCAACTCTGATCCTTGAGCAGTCAATGCGGCCGCACAGGCAGCGGTGGCAGAGATGGCAACTTTTTCTGCTCGTCTGCAGAAAAGTATAGTTTTTCAGCTGATAAACAAAAACACGCAGCGCTCTTTCCGACACTCTCCGCACCTTCGCCTACAGTCCTCTCGACTGCTGGCTGCGCACATTTCGTTGCTCCCACAACTCAACACCTAAGCCTGCTTAAGCGGTTTTGGTTGCGCCAACTTTTATGCATTTCCATTTCAATTTCGCTTTGCGGTCGACACCACCTTTCAGCGGCTCTCCACCAACCCATCCCCCCCACCGTCAGAGCGACGGGTGCCGAAGACTCATTTGCGTACAACTCGCAGTGGGAATTGCACATCTCACGTGTCGCTTCTTTGTTTCAACTCGCGTCCGCCCTTCTGTCATTCCGTCCTTGTGCCAATATCTGGCGGGACGCTGCGAGCCGACAATCGATTACTCGGGATTACTTTTATGTGTCTGTAAATTGTGCGCAATTATTTTCGCATTAGTGTCTATCGGGCTGAGTGTGGCAATTTTGCGGTTTCATTTCGGAGATTTTCAATTTGCTGATAAGTTGCTGGCAATTTGAGTGGCGGAAAGTGGAATGTGTGGTTGCGGATTTTATTTTAAGCTCGAAATGAAATGGACAGCAATCACATCGCGCTGAGCAAATTTTTTTTAGCGCAATGAACATAGAAACCGTAAACATTTTACGATGGTCTCCTTTCTTTTGGCGACAAAACTGTACTTGAAATTCATAGTTTATTACATTTGTATAAAATATTTGTATGCTTTTTATACTTTTGCCATGAGCCGCCCACCCACTGAAGCACGATTACTGATTGCACTGATTCAATGGCCCACAAAAGTCCGATAAACATTTCTGGCTCCAGTAAACTTTTACTGCACAACGTTTTCAAGGCAATTAGGTATTTGGTGGCTAATGCCGTTATGTGCGTACGCCCTGAGGCTCCACAGAACGCGTACGCGTTCAACAATAAAATAAAAAACGAAATGGCACGCAATGAAAAGTTTAAAAGCGCCAAATTACCCTCGAAGTACAGCAGCAACATTCGGAATAAAATAACGAAAGCGAAATGAGAGAAATTAAAATTAAAATCTTAATGGTGAAAGTTGAATCGGCGATGAGGAGGGTGACCGGCTGAAAGTGTAAGTCCGCTAAATATAAAAAACTCGTTGAAAAAAGTTCTAATTTTAAATAAAGCAACGCTGCTCAAAAATTTAATGATTTTGTTGAACAAGTAAAGAATATCGAGAAGGAAATTTATTGACAACAAATGAAAAAAAACCATGTACATTAACTAAATTACGTTACATAAATTTTTATCAAAATTAAATCAGTAATGTATCCAAAAAATAATTGGAAATTAAAATTTTAAATTTACTGAAAATCTTCCCCATTGGCACATTTTACATTTTGGTTTCAAGTTCATTCTGCGAAACGAAATCTGGTAACTCTGTGTGCGTTTGAGTAGGGCAGTGCGAGGGGGTTGGTGATTAGGATTCGTAGAATGGCATTAAGTTGGCCAATTAAATTCGGCCTCAAGTGCCTCGAAAAGCGTTGCCTCAGTCGCCAGCATTCTCTGCGGAACTTGCGCGGCCAAGGCAATAAATTCGTTCTGAGAATTTCAAGTCAAGTGATTTGTGCAGCATCGAGCGCAATGTGGAACTTAATTAGTGGCGAAGGCGATGTAATTGCGCTGGCGGGTAGTCCAATCTTCAACCCCAAAGAAGCTGCCGAGCAAGTAAATACGGCAACTTGCCGTTGTTATTTTGGGACGAATTTCAGTTCAATTTCTCAATTTGCTGTGATGTACCAAATGGACTAGAACCGATTGTGCAAGACATGTCATTTATTAAAATATATAATAAAAATATGTGAAATTTTGGGACTGCAGCGATTTATAAAGCAATGAACGTGAATGCTTCTTCTTCTTGTTCACTTCACTTCACTTTTTGTGTGGCGCCTTTGTAGCCGGTTTCGTTGGCGCCGTCTGCGGCTGCGTGAGCTTGCTGACCCGGTCCTCTAGCGCGGCGAACTTTTCCAAGTTCATTTCGAGCATCTCTCTGAACAAGGCGTGCAAATCGTTAATTGCCTGAACGAAATCCTTTTTCTCCTGCACGAAGCACACCTTCGGCACGAACTTCTCCTCCAGATCGAAGAAGGACTTTCGCTGCCGGTGAATCTTGTCCTCCACATCGGCCCACTCGGCCTTGACGTGCTTCAGGTACTCGAAGCGCTCGATGCACACGCCGAACTCGTGCTGCAGCGTGTTCCGCCACGTGTTGAGGAAGCAGACTGCGCGCTGCAATTGCAGTATCTCGCGCGACTTGTCGCACAGGCGCTGCCGCAGGTCGGCGATCTGGTCCTTGGCGAAGTTGCAGCAGCGCACCAGTTCGGTTATTTGGCACTGGAGCTTGTAGTGCGCCTTCTGCAGTGCGCATATCTCGCGATTCTCCGAGCAGGTAAGCTCGACCTCGTAGTCGACGCACGGCTCGTCGGGGCACTCTTCCTCGTCCAGCATCTTCAGCTTGAGCTGCATCACTTGGATGCGCCGCTTCATGCATTCCAGTTCCAGTTTTAGTGCTCCAATGTCTAACTTTTCCTCGGCTTCGGCCAGCTGCTCCTCCTCCACGAGTTCCGCCGACTCCACATCAAATATTTCCGTCTCCTCTTCCTTGACCACCTCGGGAATGAAGCCCTCCTTAATACAGTAACGCTGGTAAATGTCCATGATTATGATGACGCGAATCCCTGGGCGGCTGCTCGCAACGAAACACAGGTATGCAGCTGTCAAGTCGACGGTTTTTAATTTTTGAAAAGTATAAAAATTATGCAGCGCGCAAGCGAACATCGGCAGTACAAAACAAATTTTCATTTGTTTCAATAACAAGAAACACAATTTTGTGAAAATTTTTAAAAATTGTATGTAGAGAACAGGGCGGTCAATAGAATATGAAATTTTCAGAATTGATTCCGTGAAAAGAGTTTGAGTAACATTGAGCCGGAGCAATAATTACTCGTATTGTGGAAGGATTGGAGACTCAGCAGTGTGTGTGGGCAAACAATGAGGATGAGCAAGACGAAAATGCTCGAATCTTTATTACAGCTTTCAATTTTTGTTTTTATGAAATTGCGTTTGTTTTAGCAAATCAATTCAGCCGGCAAAAAATTCGTTGGCATAGTTTCGAGTAGGAAAATTCCCAAATTACTTATTTCACAAACACAATTCAACACTGAGTAAATAAATTATTTCGAATTTAATAACATTGCAAACAAATCATTTTTCAGGAATCTCATTTTGTGAGGAAGTCTCTAACCCTTTGCAGCTGCAGCTCCCCACCCAACATTTGTTATCCGCTTCATCACTTCACGATTTGGCGCTGAGGGCTCTAAGCCGATTCTCGCCATGAAATTAACTTAGACAAATCTAATTAAATCAAGTTTTAAATATTTCATTGAATAAATGCGGAAGCTTCGTTTGAGTGTTCGGCGTAATGCGGATAGAAATATGAGCGGCAAACAACTTTGAGCAACGAGTTCAGTGAACGACGTTTTAACCCCAAATTTATTAATGACTCGGTTGCAGCTAACCAACATACTGGCATCAAATGAAGTCGAAAGTACCAGAGATAGTGTTTCGACGGAAAAGAGCAAACATTTTCGGAAAATGCCAACGCAGAAGGGTTTGGCTCGGTTGTGGAAATTTTGCTATCACCAAAGCGGCAGCTGCGCTAAGGGGAAAACGGAAATGATTAATGTAAAAGTTTGAAATGCTGCTGAAAAAAGATGGGCGCTCGTGCTGCAGTTGACATTCAGCTGTCAGAAACGTGCTGTCTATGAAGAAAGGAGAAACAACATTATTAATTGTTTCGAATTCTGCGAAAAGTACCCCTATGCATTCGGGTGTGTGCATGTATGTGTGTGCGGGCATATTTGGAACAAATCGTCGAATCGGCAATCGATTTTCGTGCTTTTTAAATTCACTTGAAATGCTGCAGACACGCAGTCTTTAATAATGCTCACTTCGATCCGGGATTATCATATTTCCAATGAGGTTTCACTCTCGAAGTTCTCTTTGCTTCTTTGGTTTTATGCTAACAAGCTAAAAATATACTTTTTCCTGAACGGTTTTTTTGGCGAGGCATCAGAGATTGCCATCACGTACTTGCAGCAAAATATGCCAGCCACACACACACACACACACACACACGCCGCGTTATCACAAAGTTCGTTTAAAAATGCCAGTTGGCAGCCGCATCGACTCCGAGCGCCACCCCACCGCATCGCCTGCGACAATGAAGATGAATTCGCCGGATAATCCTGGCCAACGACTGATGTCAGCGTCTACAACTGATGCAACAACAAAGACGGATAAATTAAATTTGGGTATTTTCGCAACGTCTGGTGGCGTAACAAGTTCCGGCGGACTCGTTGGGTGCTGCAGTAGTGGCGAATGTTTGTGCTTGGAAAATTGTTTACATATGTTTGCGAGTGGAAGTTGTTGCAGCGGCATTCCGGCACGCATGGGACGTGCTGCTTTACGTCTCCGCATTCGGAATATGATCACGTACGCTCGCCGCCGCCAGACGTCCCGAATGCGAGCGGCTGCACCAGCTCCGAGCATGGCGCAGAACAAGTTGTTTGCGTGCTTTGCCGTTCGGGGAGCTCGGGCGCGTTCCGGAGATGAATCTATCATGTGTCCGTGTGACAGATGACGCACTTAATTTGTTTTCGTAAATAATTTGCGGGCGAAATGGCGAAAGTTATTGGAGCGCATGTGCCGACAGCTGCTGGGGTAAGAAATTGAAGAAGGATTTCGACTCGCCGACAGAAATGCTGTCAAAATCTTGACCAAAATTTTGAACATAGAAAACGTGGTTGCAATTATTTGAATACAATTTTTTCCATTGCCCAAGATGTTCCCATTCAAAATTGATGCCAAAAGCAGTAAAATTAAATTGTTTTCGCATAAATTTGCAGCAGCGCAAATAATGAACTCGTATGCACAAGTGTGCAGTCGCTTTTGAATACTCGTACGATAAATTGTGAAATAAAATCCCGGCACACCAAAAATAGGAGCAGCCCATAAAATGCCAGATACGAGTGTGTGGGCGGTCGGTCGGAGGCCGGAAGGGGTACTGTCAACTGCAAGAACTGTTGCGCCACATTTACTGCCTTTGAATTCTTTATTATTTTCATACCCTTCCATTTGCCCCCAAAAGAGGCAAAGCTACTTGCGGCACTGCAGTCGTAAAGCTCCGCTTCCACGCCGCGCAATCCGGACAATAAAAGAGTAAGTAACTCATGAACGCCCACTTCGATTTCCATTTCAATTGTTTTTGCTTTTTTCTCCGTTGCCCTTTTATTTCGTCGCTGCAATGTTTCTTCGCTATGTTTTTTGAGTTTTGCGGATTTTATTTGCTATGCCTGCACGCTGCCCCCGTGCTGGATCGGAGGCTCTATTATGCTGCGGCACCGGATGTGGTGCCATATGCGGCTTTTTATTTATGACGATTCAGCGGAAGTGTCGTGCTGAGCGTGTTGCCGTCATAATGCGAAATCATTGCTGGTAGGAATTTGCCAACACGGACGGAACGCGGTACCGGGATGCGCGACTGGCGACTGGGAATGAGATGAGTGGTGAGATGAGTCCATGAGAAAATGAGTGCGGAAGTGTCGTTTCGTTTTTGCTTCGTGTCATCTTTTCAACTTCTTTTGGCATGCAAAATATTAAAGTTAATATAAAATTTTTGAAAGCTATTCTGATCGTTACAATTGCTTTTTGAAAGCATTATCCGGTTGCATCTACGTGGGCAGTCCGATAAGTACACCGCCCGAGGGTGTCACTATCATAAGAGAAATTTACTATCGTGTAGTTCATCCTCTTAGACGGCTACTATCTTAATTTCAGCCATATTGAATTTGTAGTTTTGTTTTGACCGCATGTGGAAACGAACGTGTCCGCGGATTTTAGAAAAATGAAAAAAGAGCAATATCAGTCGGTTATTCGCCAAATTGGTCACATTAGGCTACGAACAGCTACCCCATCCACCGTATTCTCCAGATTTGGCCCCGTGTGACTTCTTTTTGTTTCCAAACTTGAAAAACTCACTCGCCGGGCAGAAATTTGAGTCGAATGAGGAGGTTATCGCCGCCATGGAGGCCTCCAGAAAACGTATTTTTCAGACGGGTTAAAGAAGTTGGAGCATCGCTGGGTCAAGTGTATCGAGTTGAAAGGAAATAAATCACCACTTTTCCAAAATTTTCGTTTTTCTTTTGTAGGCTAAGTACTTAACGGACCACGCACGTAAGAAGAAGTAGAATGGCATCAAGTGAAATGAGTACCTTTGCTTCCAAATTTCTCATGGGTTGAGGTGTCCATTAGGCTGATCATTGTGCAAAAGGACTATTTGCAATGATTTTAGTCCTATTATCCGCCGCAAAGAATTATATCCCACTTTAGGATCACTTTACACACTCATACCTCATACTCAATCCTGTGAGGAAAAGCCAACAGAACTAAATAAACAAAAAGAAGCCAAAGTGTCAAATAAAGATCCGACAAAAACAGTTTCTGTCTTTCGTCCGCTCGCACTTTGGACAGCAGCATAAAAACAAACTATTCGCAAAGCCGCAACCACATCAAGGTGGCTGAACCGTAAATAGCGACGAGAAGGCACAGCGCAGGACGACACTTA
Source organism: Melieria omissa (assembly GCA_963971225.1). Lineage (NCBI taxonomy): Eukaryota > Metazoa > Arthropoda > Insecta > Diptera > Ulidiidae > Melieria > Melieria omissa. The sequence goes on along the minus strand of OZ020269.1, from coordinate 3,773,618 downwards.
AGCTGGGCTGTGCCCGTAAAATCGTAAAATTAAATAAAAGCGAGAATATGTTGGCCGAAGCGGCCGCCTTCGCACAATATGAAGTTTTCAATATGGAATTCCGAGATTTACCCAAAAGAGATTACGCGGCATCGTCTTTAAGGCCGGCGGTGGCTGTACATGCGCCATGGCTGCGCAGGTAAAGGGACTCATTATTCCGGGCCATCGACGACTACGTGGCGCTTGATGTCCGTTACGCGATAAGCAGCTTAGGAATTGCTTTCGTTCGCGTGGAGCCAATTGGCAACTGGCTGCGTGCAGCTACGTCGCTTAGCATATGTCGCGACGTCGGCAGCCCAGCAACCCTCCACACAGGGGCGCATTCAAGATAAATGATTGTCGCTTCGTTTCTTTTATTATTTTTTCGCTGTCGGTTTTCCTTTGTCGCAGTCGCCAAAAGTTTGGTCACGTTCGTGCTATTTGGCGTGGTGGATGACAGGGGCGGTCGGGACGCAGTTGACTGCACTGCTGAAGGAGTTCTTCTTGCTCTTCTCCTTGTTTACCTTTCCATTACTGCAGACCGACTTCCGTTTTGGTTATTTTAAAATGCAAGACGCGCCCCGGCTTAAACGTTTTAGAAATCTATTCGGCCGCCCTGCTCTGCGCCCTTCGGATGGGGAATGGAGAATGGAGAATGGAAATGGAGAGTGCACTGCATATGCACGTAATGTGTCCTCTGCGTGCGGGTCGCTCTGCAGTCACATATGGTCTGGTTAAATTGCGAAATTCTGCTGCTAATATCCCCCGGAATTTATTGTGCATAATGAAAGGCGCACGTCGCGTTGTCTGGCGCTGGCGCTGGCGCAGGTGAAAGTGCTCGCTTTGTGACAATGACAAATGAAGTTTTTAGATTTGCTTTTCATTGTCGCATAATGGAGCATGATCCGACAGGGGATGTGAGACTCTTTTGAGGATTTTGTATAAATTTAGCAAGTTTAATATTGAGATTTGTGGCATTGTCTGGTTTGAAAACAAGTGAACTCATTGTTAGAAATACGTTTGGATATTGAAATTTTTTAAAAATTTCACACTTTAAAAAACTAGACTGATTTTTTTTTAGTATAAGTATTTTTTTAAATGTTATTTACCTTTGAAACTTTTCGCAAGCTCAAGCTTTGCACTTTTCGTATTAAAATTGAAAATTCCACAGAATTTGGCATTAAACTGTGTACTTAGCTGCAATCGTTTATTCCCCTAAATACTCTCTGCATTCACTCAATATTTATTCAAATCCTGCTCGGCTGCTGCCTCACTACCCGCTGCTATCTTTCTATCTTAATCATATTTATTACATGAACAAAGCCAAAGTTTTTAATACCCTCATAACTCTCCCAAACGGCCAACCGCAGCCTCCAGGTCCTTCTTAGTATTCCAAAGCTGTGCGCTGCCAACTACCGCAGGCGCACACCCACACACATACACTTAGTGCCTTCCGTTTCCGCAGCACACTTTTAACTTATTGACGCTTGCTGGCTATGCTGCCAGCTGCCAGCAACACCCTCAAGCCCTCCTATCCCTCCCTCTGTCCGTCCGTCCATCCACGGCTACCGCTGCCAGCGTGCGCAGCGTATAATGTCCTAATATCCCTAAGTACGCTCGTATTTAACGAACCAGCAACAGCAGCAACAGGAAAGAACAACTGCAACAACAACAACAATAGCACCAACTCGCATTCATGAGGGATTTAACGATTTCCATTTTGGTGCGCTCGCTCGTCTCGTCCTGTTTCGGCATTTCCGATATCGATGCGTTCGATGGTTTATTATTCCCCCCACGCCGCTCTCCTTTGTTATCCGGTACTACAAGGTTATTTATCTAATTTATTTCATGCCGGCGCCCTATTTGCGCCGACTTGTTAATTTTTCTGCCGCTGCCCACAAAGCCGAAAGGAAATCAAAATTCCTTTCTCTTTTTATTTATTGTCAGAAAAAAGGTACTTGATTGGGTGGGGGCAGTCGTCGTCAGTGTTCGCGGAATGTGTTTCCGCGCTGTAAACTTGATGGCGTTATTACGAGCTCGCAGCCAACTCGGCGCTCCCGCTTCGTCGGGCAGCCATTGTCATGCCAAGTGTTTGGCGCAAGCGAGAAGAAAAGTGTCGTCAGAAGGGGGGAGTACGTCTCGAGGCGTTATTGACATCCGTTGCTCATTTCCGCAAGCCTCGAGTAGAAATGAAAAATGTAATTTTCCCACTTGGCGCTTGGGAAATTGCACTTCTATTATTTTTCTTGAAGTAATTCACACCGATTTCATGTCATAAATTCCCATAACGAATTTACCTAAAAAATATTGCACATATTAGCAAATTTAATAAAACGTCGATGTGCGTGGAATGTTGTTGTCGTCCGTTTAATGACATTCCGCGGCGCAGAATTCCTGCGACCGCAACCACGCGTTCATGAAACATTCGCTGTTAATTGAAAGTATTAAATTTAATTAAAAGCACCCACACACAATGAAGTGCCGATGGACTGGTGCGTTGGGAGCGTGTGGAACGAGCGTCAAGTACTCCCAGGCAGGTTAGGGTGGCAGATAGAAGAGCTCACTTAGGCCATAATACGGCCCGTTGTGGTAGAACGTCCCAGGCAAAATAGTATGCGATATGAAAAGGAACAATCGATTACTGCAGCTTATGATCTGTGAGGGCTAGTGCCATGAGATTAAAAAAATTGTTTGCTTCCCAAACAGAAACTGGGGTTTAAAAATTTGTCAAAAGAAGGCGGAAAGTAGTTCGACAGATCAGATCTTCTATTCATCTACCTGGACCAGCCAAGGATTTTCGACCGATAAGTCTAAAATCCTTTGTACTTAAAACCTTCGAGAGGCTGCTTGACCTGCATATCAGGAATGTAGTGGGAAGCAAGCTATCTGATGCCCAACATGCGTACCTAAAGGGGAAGTCCACGGAAACGGCACTCCATGAAGTAGTAAGAACGGTGGAAAATTCCATAGAACACAAAGCGTATACACTGGCGGCCTTCCTGGATATTGAGGGGGCCCTTAACAACATCCGAATAGATGCGATCCGGGAATTGCTAGAACACCTTGGAGTTAATATAGACATCTGCGGCTGGATAACAACAATGCTCCATTCAAGGGCGATCAGCGCTGAACTGGGAAAAAGTACGCTGATCAAATACCTAAACAGAGGCACCCCCCAAGGAGGAGTTCTATCACCTCTACTTTGGGTTTGTGCCCTGGATAAAATACTAGCTGCATTAAACGGTAGAGGTATCAAAGTTGTGGCATACGCGGATGACGTCGTGGTGATGGCATGGGGTTGTGTCTCGATGTCATTAGTGATATCCTTCAGGCAGCGCTGAAAAGATTGAGGGCTTGGTGCACGGGCCGTGGGCTATGCCTTAATCCAAGTAAGACTGAACTGATGCTTTTCACCACACGTACCAAGATACCTAGATTTAGATTACCTATACTGAACGGAACGACACTATCCCTCTCGTCTAGCGCCAAGTACCTGGGGGTGATCTCAGACCCAAAGCTAAACTGGAAAACAAACATCGAACACAGAGTCAGCAAAGCTGTCTTTGCACTGTACGCCTGTAAAAAGATGATTGGCCGGAAATGGAGGCTCCGTCCGGACCTAATGTTATGGATGTATAAAACGGTTGTACGGTATGTATTGTATTGTATGGTTCCTAAATTTGGTGGAAGGCTCTCAGGAGGGACTATAACATCACAAAGCTAGAGTACAAAGAACGGCATGCGCGATAACAACAGGGGCGATTAAATCCTGCCCAACAGAGGCTCTGAATGTATTGGCGCACTTACTTCCGATAGATCTTCATATCGTCAACACCGCCACTCTAAGTGCTCTCAGGCTAAGAGAGATCCAGCATCCTAGAAGAATAAACCGTATGGGCACGGGTCAATACTAGAACAACCGCAAAATGCACACAGTGCGGAGACAGACTATAAAATTCCCACTGTATTCTTCGGGAAAAGGTATGGCATACGAATTCCCTCCCGTTCGGAATGGAAGAAAGGAAGAATCACAAGTGGGAGCGATATCGAAATCTACATTGATGAATCAAAGATGGACTGCGGTGTAGGAGCGGGAATCTACGCAGAGAAGCTGAGGCTCAACAAATCCATTCGAGCGAAATCACCAAAGGCTTCCTTGTTAAAGGCGATACCAGATGGGCCCGGATGCGTTCCTGTAAAATCATCAGATCCTTATGGCCAAGGTACGACAGGAACAAATCAGCCGAATTCATTAACAGAGGCCGACGTGATGCAGCCAGGCTCACCGCTGTCATCACGGGTCACTGGCCCATTGGAGAACATGCTGCTAAAATGGGCATTCCTCATAATAACTGCTGCAGAAGCTGCAACAATCCTGAGGAAAAGGAAACGGTTCAACATTTTCTCTGCGATTGCCCGGCCCTAGCAAAGAGACGGTGGAAAACTCTAGGTAAACCGACGTTTAGGAACGTTGACGAGATTAAAGACTACAAGGTAAGCTCACTTCTTGCCTTTCTAAACCTCTCGAAATGGCTGTAGCGGATAAGTCATCGGGAGTGCAACAACCATCTACCTAGGTTGAATCAAGATAGTGGTTTGAAAACCGCGCATCTGCGCTAATTGGATGCCTGGGGCATCACCACTCTAACCAAACAACCAACCAACCTGGACCAGTTGGATATCCGTCGGTACTGGCAGTAGCGCACTTGCACCAACCGTCCTCTTTATTTTAATCATAATAAGCCGAGTAATTAAGGGATTCAATTAGCGAAATGCATCGCGGTTGGCACTGGCAACGGCGACAAGGTGATGTTTTCGGTGGGGCATTCGCGTATTTTCGCAGCTGCGAAAATGTTGCGGTGAATTAAATATTGCTGAGCAATTAAGCGATAAATATTTCATTGCTCTACATCATGCATGAAGGGAAAAGTGTAGAAGAAAAATACAAAATTTAGCTTATATAAAACCATTAAAATAGTTTCCATATAACTGTTAGATATCTTTGATTAGCAGAGTTTCGGGGTCCAAAACTGGAATATTTTGGTAGGTCTTAATTTTTAAAATTATACTCTTGTGTGTTGCGCCGTCACACATGTATGTGTGTATACAAGTTGTTGTTTATGTGCGAGTCAGTTGCTATTTGGTCTGAATTATTGAAACCACAGTCACCAGAACGCAGCCGAACTGAACTAACAAGTGGTTGGCCGCAAGGGACGCCGAGTGCTGAATGCAAGTGCCCGTTATTTTCGGCTTGTTGGACCAGCCTTTCTGCAGCCGCGACCGTTCGAGAGGTGTGGCAGTGGGTCGTCTGTGTGGCAACGTTGCGCTGCGACATGTGTTAATGAGTTTTCTCCCCATAGAGTGGCGCTATTTGGACTCTCGATGGGCTTGTTGCCACAGCGACAACAACAACGACGACTTAACCAAAAGCAGCCACAATGATTTCAACACAACAACACCGCAAATGCAAATGTATCCGTCTTTAATCCTTTATGCACACAGCGAACGTATTAATTTTGACCACTGCCGAGCAAGTTTCAAAAACATATTGAAACCTCTGCGTCCCCCGACGACTCTCCTCACGACGGCGGCGGCGGCCAGTGCGAGTATGGAAAATGGAATATTTAATTAAAACATTCTGGCGCCGCTCGATGCAGTTTGCACACCGGCGACAGCGACAGGTGTAGCTGAGTGTGTGGAGTTGGTTGGTTGGTCGGAGGAATGTGCTTATGAATGAATGCCGGTGCGGATTAGTTGGGCTTTCATGAAATGAAGCACATTTGATGGAATTGCGGTGCCTATTTAAATTTGATGATACTCTGAATTATGCAGATTTCGCAAATGAAATGGACGGCAATGCAACTTGAATACTATTTGCATGCTTGCAAATATTCCAAATAGATAGTGATTTCAAGGGTTTGCTAATTCTGTTGTGCGATTGCAAACATTTTAGTTTGATTAGAATGCTAATAACTTTGAAATTGCCTTATTTAATTTTCGCGTTAAAAATAATTGCAAATGCATTAAATTGCCAATTAATTAAATACACAAAATGCACTGTGTCCCCTGTGTTCAAATTTAAATAGAATCACTTAAATGCAAAAAATAACTTCTACACTTAGGAAAATTAAAGCGATTTGGAACTAACAGGATCCCGAATAAGTTGCCTGCCTCGGATTCTTTCACCCCTGTCAAAAAAAATTATATTGATAAAATAACTCATACTTTAAAATAATATAAACAGTAAAAACATCGAAGAAAGCATAATGAAACTTTAAAGAAATATCAAAGTCTAAAGACCAAGAGACAACCAAAACCAAACCCATAGTGGCCGGGAAGCTTAAAAAATATAGCTGCAATTTTGTAAATGATTTTTACGAGAAAAAAAGCTTCTTACTTTGAAGTAGCATAAAAAATGACTTACATACATTCATTTAGGAGTAGACATTTGAATTTGATGTAATCAACATTTAAAAGCCGACATTATCGACACCATCACCATCAACAGACACATGAACACGAACAGCGGCCTTGTCATCATTGTGGCAATAAGAGTCCACATAAAATTATATTGTCCAGCCATGTACTACCCCGGCCAAGTGAGGTCGGCCATTACTGCGCAGCCCGCACCCGCGGCCGTGCATCGCACGCAGCGTGGGGCAGCAGTTTATGGCGACAAGGCGCAAGTACTCAAGTACCCGTCGCACTCATCCTTCACGCATGTATTCATTATTTTTTTATTATGCTAATAATGCGCATAAAATGGGCATTTACCATTATTGCCCGAAAATGATTGTTATTATGCCGACACATGTGCTTGGGTGGGCGAGCCACTCGCTGCGCCTAGACGTAGGCAGTGATTTGGTTGGTCCTCGGGTGCCCGGCACTTTTACGAGCAACACGTCCGAGCGATTTTTCATAGTCGCCCAAAATATTGAAGATATGCTTGTGGGTGTGTAAAATTGTATCTCCATGTGTGAGTGGAAATTTTGATTTCATTGAAATTTACGACAAGCGTATTCAAATGTTGCCCACTTTTTTGTTTATAGCTGATAACTTAAGCGGACGTTTCCTAAGGACGGACGCAATGTGTGTGTGTTTGCGGATTACACTCGAGTGTGTGTGTAGGGTCCTGGGCGCAGAAATCAGCATTCATCAAATGTGGCTTATGTGTGCGCAAAACAAGCAACCCTTCTCCCACTCTCTTTCTTTCTCTCATATGGACAATGTTTGCTTACACCGTGCGACAACAAATTTTACACACGAAAAAATCGGTATACTCGCAAAACTAGGGGCCAAACGTAGTAAAACTGCGTTTTTAGTTTTTCTCTCTGACGTCAGGATTTTTTTTAAAAGGACTTTGAAATTTGAAGGACATGTTTATTTCAAAAAATTATTTTAAAAATTGAACGCATTATAGAATAACAATATGGGTATCAAATGAAAGAGAAAAATCCTTAGAATCTTAAAAAAATAATTTTTTTGGTGTAAAAGGACGAAGAGGTATAGAAAATGTCCTTTTAAAATTTTATCCTTGAATATCCTTGAAAATTTCCAATATTTTTTTGGGAAAAAAATATATCTTAAGGATTAATATGTACACTACCACATCCTTGAATTTCGTTCTTCTAACTTTAATAGTTAAGGATATAAAAAATTTTATATTTCTCATTATAAAACAAAGATATATTGCACCGTACGACAAAAATAAAATATTTAATTAACTCATGTATAAATCGTTATGCTGCTAATACTGGAGGTTAAATACACGAATTCTGCAACTTAAAAATTGCGTTTGAACCTAAGTATATGTTTTCACAAGACATTGAAAATTAAAAAATTGAGTTTCCTTGGATAAAACTCATCCAAGAGTAACAAGATGAATGCATGAGGATACGTACTTACTGTGAATACTAGTGCTCATAACTTAATTTAAAAGTTAACAATAGTCATTTAAAATGCATTTTATGATTGATTTATTTTGAAACAAATTGTTTAAGAAAAATGTATGCGTTTACTTTGCCGCTTATGTTTTTGGTACGTGTTACGGCACAGCGACCAACAATACTCGGAAAGCATGTGGCACATATCTTTTCCCCGAAAGCGATTTTCAATTAGTGCAATGTCTTGGTGGAAGCGCTCTCCGTGTTCATCACTAACGTCACCTAATTTTCCGGGGGAAAGGTCCAAGTGGCTCTCTAAAAAATGTATCTTGAGAGACATGCTGACCCCCAATTCGCGATAGGCGTCAATCATCTTGCGGACAAGTTCTTTATAATTCAAAACTTCTTGTTTCCTAAGAAGTTATTTATTACATCGCTTAAGCTTTGCCACGCAGTTAGTTCAACCGGTTTCAAAAGATCAGCAAACTCCTGATGCTGCAATAATTTCTTCAACTGTGGCCCGTTTAAAACCCCTGAAAAACATATAAAAATTAATAGAAACAAAGTTTTACAATCGGGTAACGTACCAGCGGAAATCTTTGCATCGCTTAGTTGTGGAAAAATTAGTTTCAAATAATTAATAGCTCGACCATCTGCGTCAAGAGAGCGAATAAAATGTCGAATCAGGCCTAACTTTATGTGGAGCGGTGGAAGTATTATTTTTGATGAAGGGACTAGAGGCAACGATCGATGCTGTCGCGGCCAAGTTGATGAGTTATGCAAGGCTCCCATTTGTGGTTGATATAGTGTAATTCACGGCGTCGACCTTTCGATAGGCATAAAAAACATTGCTTTTTTGAGAAGCCCTTTTTCAAGCCCGTTAGTATAGGTACTACTTCGTCGCTGTGCCGTGACACGTACCAAAAACATAAGCGGCAAAGTAAACGCATAAATTTTTCTTAAACAATTTGTTTCAAAATAAATCAATCATAAAATGCATTTTAAATGACTATTGTTAACTTTTAAATTAAGTTATGAGCACTAGTATTCACAGTAAGTACGTATCCTCATGCATTCATCTTGTTACTCTTGGATGAGTTTTATCCAAGGAAACTCAATTTTTTAATTTTCAATGTCTTGTGAAAACATATACTTAGGTTCAAACGCAATTTTTAAGTTGCAGAATTCGTGTATTTAACCTCCAGTATTAGCAGCATAACGATTTATACATGAGTTAATTAAATATTTTATTTTTGTCGTACGGTGCAATATATCTTTGTTTTATAATGAGAAATATAAAATTTTTTATATCCTTAACTATTAAAGTTAGAAGAACGAAATTCAAGGATGTGGTAGTGTACATATTAATCCTTAAGATATATTTTTTTCCCAAAAAAATATTGGAAATTTTCAAGGATATTCAAGGATAAAGTTTTAAAAGGACATTTTCTATACCTCTTCGTCCTTTTACACCAAAAAAATTATTTTTTTAAGATTCTAAGGATTTTTCTCTTTCATTTGATACCCATATTGTTATTCTATAATGCGTTCAATTTTTAAAATAATTTTTTGAAATAAACATGTCCTTCAAATTTCAAAGTCCTTTTAAAAAAAATCCTGACGTCAGAGAGAAAAACTAAAAACGCAGTTTTACTACGTTTGGCCCCTAGTTTTGCAAGTATACCGATTTTTTCGTGTGTTTTGGAATTTTTTGATTTTTGTCGCACGGTGTTATAGTTCTCATTCAACCCGTCAACCGAGAATGGTGCAGCACATTTACACACTGTCGCCGAGTACCCTTCACGCTCAATTTATTTCGCCCGCCAATTAAGTTTTCATCTCAGCCCCTCGCCAAGCCTTGGCGCATTCAATCAACTGCCGGCGACTTTCAATTAACAGCTCCTTATGCAACTTTGCGCAGCTTTGCCGCAGCGCGTTGAAATCTCTGAAAATCATGAATCCTTTGCGCTCGAAGAAATTTTCATATGTCGCCCTCGGCACCAAAGCGACACAAATCTGTTTGTTGTTGCGGCGCTGCTTTTAAGCTTCCTCCGTGTACGCCATCCATCTTCCAAGACTTTAAAGCCACTCCACTGTACTTGTATGTGTGTATGTATGTAAGCATGTGCGCAGCACGATGAAACTGGGTTGGGACGGCTGTGGCTGTGGCTATGGTTGCGGCTGTGAGTGTAGCTGTGGCTGGTGCTATGCTCGCTGGGCATGTTGAATTTAATGTCGTGCCTCATTATGGAGCTAATTTGTCAAGCGCAAAGTGGGGCTGCTATTCATTCAGCATGTGGCGTTCTTTCTGGCGAAGATTCAAATTTAAAGTTAATTTTTTAAGGGAAAATTTCAACACTGAAAATTGATTCAAGAAACTTTTGCAATGATTTTGGCTTTGAAGACTGAGAGACTTAACCGTTTGGCAGCTACGCAGCGCCATCGCGCTTCGATATTTCGTCTCTAAAACAGCTGAGCGGCGCGATAGCGCTGCCATTTCAGTGCAAGTTTGTCGATCGTCGTGTGAGGTTGTTTCTTGCCGTTCATGTGTTTTATAAATAAAAGTGTTCTTTCTCAAGTTTAAAAAGTACGATACATCAGTTTTTATTTTTTAAATATTGTAAAATTGGAGAAGTTATAATGTTTTAAGTTGAAATATATTTTTTTTTTATTTTATACCCAAATTTTCTATAGCAGTTTTGGAATGTATTAGCATTTTGATAGTTAGCTGCCAAACGGTTAAACAGAGACTGCGATTTCGAATAGTTATGTTTTAATTCACTTATGTGAAAATGTTGACTCTTATATGGTTTTTAATCAAGGGACTGTATCCAAAAGGGCTGGCATTTTCAACACACAGGACCACAATTGGTAGTTCACAGAATTCTGAATGAGCCATTACATTCGTACATTCAATGCTCTCGCCGTTATATATCAAAAAATAAACAGAGTATTTACTTATTTACTTATGTTATCCTGCTTTCTTTAAAACTGTTTTTTCAACAGCAACACCTGTGAGTGTCCTATTAAAAGCGTTCAGCATCACTGCAATATTTAATGTAGTATGTTGAATCCATGCTTTTTATTCATTCATTCCATTCTACATCCCAAGTTTTCAACACATGCACAAACGATAAAAAAAGCATCGGCGCACTTAAATAAAAGCAACAACCGCCCACAAGTGGCTTGATCGGGTGCAGCAAGTGTTCCGAAGCACTTTAAGTGCTCCGCTTGGAAAAATTTATTTTTTAGACGCTCTCAAAGAATTCGCATTCCGCCAAGCCGCTCGATTCTGACGAAATGCCGGCGTACAGCACAGACAAAAGCAGGGCAAATCTGCGCCACTAATTTATCGGCAGCACGCACACCCCTTTCGCTTTCGCAGACGGAAAGCGGGAAAATTGATAAAAGCCCGGCTGCTGCCTCCTCGTAAATCTCTTCTGCCGCAATGCGTTACCAAAGCGGATTACTTAATGCGCCGCGGAAATGCGAAGAAGGATTCCGTTTCTGTGGCAGTTCAGTTTTTTTAAGACTTTAGAAAAGTAAAAGCGCTGCGCTGGCGTCTCCTTCTGCTTCCACTGCTGAGGCAGCACTTATCGTGAATGTGACTTTACATGCACACAAAATTGACAACTAAACAGTTTCACTTTGGCAACGATTTATTTGCTGCGAACGGTTGCGACGAAACCCTGATTTGCGAAATGTTTTGTGCTTGCAACGGTAATGAACCCTTCTTGCTGCAAATTATTGAACCTGGTTTTTGGATAACCAACTTGATTCACTTTGACATCACAACCAACAACAAAATAACGGACACGCACACTTTCGCTATCTGACCGTGAAATGTCTAAGCTGGGGGATCACTGGGATCAAAAAACGTGTCGTCTTTGGCCATTTTCCAATCAAAGGCTCCGGTATGATTCAGCTTATCGCCGAAACGACGACTTTTCTTATCGATTCGAATGCATTTGCCCGCTCCTTGACTGGCTGTGACCCAGATTTTTTTTAGAGATGAAGTTTTGGACCTTTTTTCTTTAGAACGCAAAATAGGCTGAATGCAAATACTCCGGCCATTTAATAACTTTGTAACCAGACATCGTTATTCCATGTTCTACATTCTTTTCGCAGGACTTTGCAACATATATTTCACTCGAAATTAAACTGTGTCTGTAAGTTGTGGTTCCTGACAGCCCCACCTGCGGTTTCCAGGACGCCAACCACATTCCTCGCCAATTTTCTAGTGTAATTTATAATTTTCGTTTGCTTAGCAGTCCCGTTTCCCTTTCACCTAACTATACCTCGTACTTGTGTTTAGCACAACAAATACTACAACGCAGTGCCCTAACATTGCTCTAACACGCAATCCGGGTGAGGTGTGTTGCCTCGGCTTGCGGCAAGTTTCAGCAGCCTTAATGATGTGTGGACATAAAAATGTGTTTAGTCGAAAAGCCACTGAGGGTAGCCAAACGGAATAGAAACAAACACAGCAATGAAAACAACAAGACCAGCAATAATGAGAAGACACCGCCAGCCAGTCAACCAGTCAGCAGTGAGTAGAGGAAAATAAAGGAGTTTTTAAATTACAGCCAACACTTTCGTTAAGAAAATTCACGCTAATCTGCTGGCAACATGCCACATCAATGTTGCCGGCGAGTGAGGGAGACAGGCACGAAGGTGCAAAGTGTGTGTGTGTGTGTGTATGCGAAGAAACATACACATTTCTACTTGGTGCACTTTAGTGATGGGAAATATCGAGTAATCGACGTCGAAGGAATTAAATTCAGATTTTGCCAAAGAGTAATTTTTGCTGTACTTAATTATTTCGCTTATTTATGTTCTGCCAAAAATTATTTGCTGTGTTCCGTGGAGTTCAAAGAATTTAGTAAAAGTTTGCAAATATTTCTGTGGTCAAAAGCCATAACCGCTTAAGTCGACTTAAGAAGAAATTGAGTTATGAGTGCCACCACGTTCCCTTGACTGTGCTCTACGTTTGTGTAAAATCGGGGAGTTTGTAACTTTAAAATAAAAAAAGTTATTAATAAAAACCTATTCGCATTCCCATAACGAACACACTACGCGCTAAAACTTTAAACCGAAATTGCTCGAAACCGCAATTTTCGACTTAGGCGGTTATTGCTTTTGACCACAGATTTGTCTTTGAGTACTTGGTATGTGCGTCCAACCACACATTTTATATATTGAGGAGCCAATTGATTTCATCTCGAGCATGAATAAATTTGGATACTCGGTATCGGATCCGAGTACTGGTTATTCTCTCGGAAACCAAGTACTCCATATCGACCATGAATAAGTTAGGGTACTCGGTATCGGATCCGAATACTTGAACCAAGTACTTGCTTAGTGAATCTGCTCAGCACTAGTACGCTTCGCATGTGGGACTTGAATTGGCCGCGAAGTCAGCAATTTCAAGAGTGTGTAGCGCTGAACACTGTTAGCCGCTGCAAACAACAATTCATTATGGTAACCACAGGTTGCAATGTTGGTAGTTAGCTAACGCAACTGCGAATTGTCGGTGCAATATTTGTCTTTCCAGTGCGGCCCAGTGTCGGCTGGCTTAATGCGCTGCGCTGTAATTAAGTTCGATAGCATTTCTCACAATTAGTTGCTGCGGTTGGCATTGGAAAGTTCTGTTCTTGCACAACAAAGCCGAGCGGCTTCTTTGCTTTCCAAGCTGGTTCTGTGCGCTGCACTCCAGCCGGACCTGTTGCAGCGGTTTTATCGCAGTGCAACAAGTTCATTGAGCAACCGTCGGCCGCCTTGGAAGATTTCAGACTTCGGCGATACCTCTGCAGATTTTAATAAGAAAAGCTGATTACGACGAAGCAAAACGAAAGATCGAAGAACTATGGCAACGCCGGTTTTCTCACTCGCCGCGCATGCCGCGTGCGTTTTATTGGCATGAAATCTCGCGGCCATGCGATGTCGAGAAAATGTTCTCTGCTTTCGTTTTTATTGCAGTACGAGCACGGCGCGGCTTGGCTCCCTCGGCTGCGGCCGGACGCATTCCGTGATAACTTGCGAAATGCACATTTGAAATAATGGCGTAAATGGTGCAGACGGACCGCGTTTCAACTGGCTGCCACAACATGAAAGCCCATGTCGGCCGTGTTGCGGGTCCGAGGCGGTGAGGTAAGAGGCTTTCAAGTCGCGCACACCGATATTTACTTATGAGAAAATGAAAACTGCACAAACACACTGGAATTGACACGCACACACTCACACATGGATTGAATAATAATAATAAAAACCGACCGGTGTTGTACGTGTGGAATTAAGAAAAATGTTCAATCTATTTTTGTAGAATTAATGTGTGATAACGTTAACGACTGCGACTACAACGCGCCGGCGCAGACGCGTTGGTGAAAAACGTGACGAATGTGCAAGTGTTTTGTGGCGGCGAGTCCAGCCAGCCTGGTCCGGTGAAACAAAGCAGCCAAGCTGTACTGCAAGACAACAACAGATTTATGGCAGCTTAAAGCTGTTTAAGCTGAAATTAAATGTTGCTCAGATTCGTCAAGATTTATCGCATAACGATCGGAGCATTCGGGCCGGACGAGTCGAGCCTGGCTTTGTTTTCTGCGTTTAATGCGATGAACAAGTTCGCCGGCAACCATGAATTTACATACATTTTTGTACCAACTATAGACATACATACATCCATGTGGATGTACGCTAATACTTTTGCATGAAACCTCAGCAAAGCCGAAAGCAGCATTTTCGAAAATGAACCAACGAAAGCCGAGTTTGAAACACCTTTGAATGCGACTTGTGAAATGTTCAGTTGAAATTGATCTCGAAAAATACTTACATACAACTCGAGTTCACGAGCATGAGAATTATTTGGCAATTTTCTAAACCATTTATTTGCCTTAACATTATGAAGAACCACTCAAAAGTACTTAATAAATAAACTAGACTAAATAAATATCTCATACAATTTTGTAAGATTATATTTAGAGTCAATTGAATTAATCCATCAACAATAGTTTCTTTAATTGTGTCTTTTTATCTTCTCTGATCATGATTACTGGTCAATAAGTGAATCAATAAAAATTTTGGTTGACATACATTTCGTGTGTTTAAAGACGGATTCATTACCGTTATTTTAAAACTTAATTTATAATAAAAATAAATTAAACAAAAATACATTAATTTTAATAATCAATCATTCAAGCAGATTATCCATCAATTACGATTTTTCAAGTGATTTAACATTACAAATGACTCCTTTTGTAAAAACACAACTACAAATAAATCAGTACGTTTTTTAATTCAATCAGCATATAAAAAAAATATGATATGACAAATTTATTAGCCATAAATTATTATTTTTTCACTGAAAGCCAAAATTGTCCCTTTCATCGCAGCAGGGTTAATGGCACAACAAAAGAAACTAAAAACAATCTTCAGCTGTAATGTGCAACTGATTAAGAAAACCTTTTATTCGCGCATGGCTTGACCGATCTTTGGATCTGACAGAGAGCGGAAGGGTTGTAGACGAACTCAGTGATCAGTAGCGCAGACGAAACATGAATCAATAAACATATAAAATGCAGGCTGCAGAACTCCTTAATTAAAAGTTGGCACCGGCTGGACGACTTGTGTTGGGCAGCAGCTGCCTCTGCTGTCAATTTCAACATCAACTCGCGCTCTGTTCGTCAGTGAGCGAAAAGGAGCAGCTGCGACGGTATTCGAAAGATTAGAGCCTTCGGGAGTGGGTTAACTGTGAAGGATTTCGTGCACGCCCGATCGAGTATACATTGCGATAGCCTTTGAAAGTGTCGAAACTCTTAACATTTTAATATTTACATAAACTCAAAGCGCACAAGCAATTCAACACACACTTGCAGAATCCGTTCTGTCAGTCGTCAGCGCAGGCATTGACTGACTGATCATACAGGCGTACTCGCCCTTCCCCACATATGTAATTATTTTGCACTTAAGTCCAATTCCGCGCAGAACGCGCCACAAGCTGAGGGGCCGCCGAAGCAGTTGCAAACAATCACAATAAATAATTTGCCACTTTGCTCCATAAACGTGCGGCGCAGCGCTGCGGCTCCGCGACTCGACTCGACTAACTCGCTAATGAATTTATAATTTGAGGGCACAATTTGTATGTTTACGCAAACATTAGCGAGCAGAACGGCCTGTTAAGTTGTTCGCAATTTTGTTTCGCGCGAATCTGAAACTCGACGCAGTCAAGTTGGCCGTTTTTAGCCAGAAAAATAAAATGGATAAAAGCGAAACCAGTTGGTTGGTGGAGAAATGTAGACTTATTCGACAACTGGAAAGAAGCATCAGCCGAAAATATTTTGTTGATATGGTTCGACATTTCGTTGGTTTTATGCTTTGTAGAGTAGTGTAAAAATGTGCACAATGAAATTATACACGAAATCTCCGAAGAAAAATATTTGGATGAGGGTCAATTTTGAGGAAGTGTAGTTAGGAAACAATTTTTGTTTAATCTTAATCAACTGTGGGAGCTTCAAATTCCTTACCGCCGCACCGACCGCCGAAATTTCAACATTCATGGCGTTGGCGGAATGCGGAAAGTTGTGAATTAAAACTGCAAAAACCCGGATTTAACTCAATAGATGAGCGGCTACCTGAGCAATGCAAGCCATTAAATTTAGCTTTGTTTTCACATTAACTTCTTTTCATAATCGGTGATTAAATTTAACGAGCAATGCCGCTAACGCAAACTACCTGCTCGGCACTTGTGCTAATAACAACAACAGTAATTATGCTCAAACGGACACGTACCCACTCGGTCCATTTGAGAGCCAAATTAGAAATTAAGCGTGAACGCATCTGACGACAAACTGCCAAACGACGCGCAAACGCAACGACTAGAAACGAGTTTGCTAGCAACAGGACCTGCACACAACCGGAGGGTCTTCGGCCGGCCGTAAGCTGAGTCGTGTCCAAATCAAATAGCGGCGAATTCTTTATTGCCTGCGCTGAAAACTTGTTGCCACTGATTTTCCATGCACCAAAATGTCAAACACAACAAAACCGACACTGCAACCGGTTGGCAGGTTTGGCGTGGACGTTGTTGCATTTCTCAAACAAGCAGCTTAGATGTCAAAACTGAAATCTACATTTAGGCGTAGGGGCCGCAGTGGCGTACCAAATATACTCGATGCTGTTGGTTTGCTCGCTTTTTATCGATTATGCACCATTAATCAAGTGGCAGTTGAGTGCATTAGGCAGCCGACGCTGCCTGATGTATGGACACATCAGCGGTAAGTGATGTTAATTAAAATTAGAAAAACTGTACTTTATTACGTGTATTATGGCTTACTTACGTGCTGGCGTTCAGTCAGCGCCGCGGCGGCCTCCACTCCGACGTAATTTTATGGCTTATTCAGCACACGCCGCTGCACCAGGAAGCATTTTGCGTGCAGAAGCATCGCAGCCAATGCATCCATGGCTGCAACGATTAACACCAGTTCGCCTGCGTAGGAATTACGGATTCGCGCGGCCCGCACCGCTGTTTACGGCCGAGCGCGTCATTTGCAACGACACAACACTGCCGTTTAATTGCCGCGGCCTTGCAGCATGCAGATCGCCGCAGACTGCAACTAATGACGTGGCATTAGCTGCGGCTTCTAATTGATTTTAAATGCTTGACGGCGGCATTCACTCGGTGAATGGCTGCACGAATTGACGCACCAAATTAAATGTTTGGCCAGAAAACGCTTTGAATATCAATGAAATATCGAAATTTCGATTTGCATGGATGAAAAATAAATAATAAAAATCTAAAAACCAATGGATTACTTGCTAAATAAGAAAAGATAAGAGAGGAGGAGTACAAAGATTTTTCGGTGTTTGTTCGGACCATAATTCGAGTACACGTTTCGCTTACTCGTCATAAAATCACTTATCCAGTTAGAACCAAATCTAAATGGGCAACATTGCCCCCTTAGCTTCTTTCAACAAATAAACATCAACTCCGATTTGATAAACCTTGACATACTGTTCCTTCCCATATAGTTTACATCAGATACACATATCTGAACAGAACAAAAATCATGGTTCATTAGTGAAAAATGAAATATCTTTTAAAAGACTACAAGAACAATGCACAAAAACCGCGCTAATTGATGGCCTACAAGAAGTCTAGAAAAAGTTTACAAAAATCGGTGGTAAAACGAGAAAATATCAGGAAATTCAGACTCATTTCACATGAACAGGGAAACTGCGCCGAACATGAAAACTTGCGTCCGTTCGTAGGGGAGCATTCGCCCATTGCCACAGTTGCAGCATAAATGTGGTAAATGCCGCTTTATCCAGCAATAAGACGAAAGTAGTCAGTGGAGTGAAATAAAAAGCTAAATGATGTTGGTTCTGCTGGTGGTTATTTAGAGATATAAAAAAGAAATTGACTAGGCAGAGGGACTGGATGGAGGGATCTGACATAGGAAGCCCAAACGGTAACGATTTGGCAGAACTAGTTGATAGTCAAGTTTGTTGGGAAGGAGGGAGGGAAGGAGGGAGAAAGGAGGGAAGTCAACAGCTTGAGTAACATTACTTAAAAGACGTCTTTTCGACTTCCAATAAACTGTCGCCGGAGACTTGTATCGAATTTCCGCAAATGTGGCAACACCGTTGCATCTCCAGCCAGCACTTCCTACCGCGCACATTCTCATTCGAATCTGCTGTTGCTTCGTGCAGCGCCATTTCTCATTGCACGCTGGCATACTTCATGCTGAAAAACTGGCCAGACTTATATTCTGGAAGCCAGGCAAAAACTGCATCCTCTGCGCGGCAATTACGCTCACCAGCGGCTGCCTGCTACTGGCTCCGTCGGGCACGAACGCCGCGCAACTCCGAGGAGAACGAGCGAGATTGCAGCTTAGGCATAAGAAAAGTGCCCGACTCGAAAACAGTGCAGAAATACAACTCGACGCGAATTGAGCTGTGCGCCGCACATGCGCACACCAAGTCCGGCCGAAACGAACGCGAGAACGCGCCCGCGAACCGTGGATGTGCGGCAACTCAACGCCACAGCGAACATCTTCACGTGTTAGAATCCCAGTTTTGGTGCAGTCCACGGGCGACACATATGTTAGTCGCCGCCTGATTATGTTGCAACCGTAATTGAGTGTTCGCCCGCGTGAGTGTGCTATATTTCCGCGAAAGTGCACTGACCCGGCTGTCAACGGGCATTTGCCGCAAAAATACGCGAAATCACTGCGTGTCCGAAACACGCTCGGGCGCCTGGTAGCAGCGGCCGAGGCGGAAAATGCGTTCGCGGCAGCACCAAAAGTGCCCCCAGTGATGAGTGCCAAAAAGATAATAAATTAACGTGCGCCGCGATGCCGAACAATTGATTACGCGCAGTCGCACAGTTGCAGTTTCCATTTAAGCCCACTTTCAAAAGTTAAAGTTAACCGGCGGGCACACACGCCGCACACCGCACGGCGCGGAGGACCGGAGTGCAAGGAAGGCAGATAAGCACGGACAGGTAGGGGAAAGCCGCGCGGCGCTGGTGCTGCTGTTGCTGCTGTTGCTGCGGCTGCGCCCAACGCTGGCCTGCTTGTCAACGGACGGACGCGTTGTGTTCGGCGTTGCCGCCTCACTTGCACCTTCGCCGGCCGGGATGTAGCCGCTGCAGCGGCGGCGCTTGCAATGCGAATCTGGTGTTCGCTCACTGCCCTCAGGTGGTGCGGCGGCTGTTGTGGAGCTGAGATGTGTTATGCTTTGCAGTTGGCGGCAGCTGTCGTTGTTGTTCGCCTTGCTTGCTGTTCATTCATTCGGTTTTAATCGTTGCCGCATATTTTAAGCTTTGGGTCCGCGAGTGCGCCTGCGCGTTCCAACTGCCCACCGACCCTCGTCTGTCCGGCAATTCGGCCGCTGATTGCGGCTCTCGGCGCATAATCGCGGCGTGCCTGGCCGGCTGCGCACTGCTAATTTCCTTTTCCTTTAAGGCGGCCACAGCACTGTCGCGGCCTGCCTGACCGCTTGACTGGGGTAATTAAAGCGTGAAAATCGCTGTTTAAATTGCAATAAATTTGTGGCATTAACAGAGCCGCCTGCAGCCCGCTCGCAGTTGCTACTCCGTCTGCGATTGTGTCTATGATGGACGCTAGTGTTGGTATGAGTGTGGAGTGTGTGTGTGTGTGTGTGTGCGAAGAGACCAGCTCTCTATTTGGTGTCCATTGTGCCAAACTGCAACTCGTCTCTCGGCACGCTTCGCCAACCAAACAGGACAAACGTTTTGGGGCCGCACAAATTATGCTTTTTATCGCCGCCGCAATCGTTATTGCACACTTTGTTGAATTAATAGCACTTATTAGAGTCAAAAGTATAAGTATCCATGGGTTCCACATCTTTCTTTCCAAGCTTTTGCATCTTGACTGCACTGCTTTGCAAAATTCGCACAGAGGCTGTTTGCGTTGATCGTCGCTGGAAGGGAAGTCCAGGAAAATCGCTTCATTCATTAATGCCGAAAGAGTGGCTGACTCGGCGATGGACAATGTATTCACATCAATCCTCCCAATTAGCATTGATGCACATTTGTTTTAAGTTGAAAAGTATTTACTCATTGCCAGAGAAAAATAATGTTAGAAATGAATCATAGATGTTGGATTGTGTACAGAGCTCTGCCTTATGGGATATGTTTTTCGATCGGTTCGTCTGTGTTGATTTTTTTGTTATTAGTTCTTGCAAAACTATAAATGCGCTTCGCTATGCTTCGGTTATGCCAGTTAATCTCGTCCGTAAGTAATTGTAATTGTCCAATCGGATGCGGAGTGACAAGAGCGCAACACTGGCTCATTAAAAACTACACACATACTACATATTTACATACATATGTGAGTACTGACACACATGAGGCACGTAACGACGCAGCTTCAAGAGTTGTCCGCAAATGTTGGCCAACAGCGAATAAGCAGAATCGCTGAAAACAGAAGACAGATGCGAGCCGAAAAAAGGAGTTAACAACTTAATTGGATTTGCATGTAATTTTATTGACCAGATTGAAAAAATCGACAGTTGCTGTTGGTGCTGTTAAATCTGCGATAAGAAAGTAAACAGGCCAAGCGGAATAAGTACGAAGGTAACAGACATTGGCACAAAGGATGTCAGCGGACGAGCGCCAAATAACTCAACAAAAAATGAATAAAATAAGAAGAATGAAAACGCAAATGTGCGACACTGTGTGTGTGTGTGTGTGTAGGGTGGCAGTTGGTCGAACTAAACTGCGATATTCGAAATCAACGATAAGAAATCTGGAAAATAAATACTAAGCAACAAATATTCAACAGTTGGCTGGAAGAGTAATGTGTACAGAGTTTTTTTGCATAACATAACAATTTGTTGTTGTTAATTTGTTTAACACGTTGAGTTTGCTGGCAATCACCTTTCCTTGCCATCTTGTAAAGACATAATCTGAAGGACCAAGAACCAAGCCGGAAACATATTTCATTTATAAGTTTACAACTTTTGCGCCAAAAGTAAAAGCGGCTACCTGGCACATGCTACTTCGAACCCTACAGTTGGGGAAAACCATCCTCTTCAAAAGGGATGCTTCTGTTGAAGGATCCTTTTGAACTCAAGAGGATATTCCATTGCACACAAATTCTATTTCTTTGCTTTTAAGTGAAGTTTTTACCTCCAGCGACGGTGATGAATCAGCAATACGTAATATTTTCATATCTTAATTCGCCTTTAATTAGCAGCTGTCGTGGCAACTGACACTATCTGAACTTTTGTTTGAAAACTCGCACCAGAAGCAGGCCACCACTACTCACATTCATTGGCGTTTCGCATGGGTTCGACATGAAACCGCAGCGCGCCGCACATGTCGGCGACTATCACTGCATTTGCGGTCCGACGATAGCGAGCCGGCGCGGTTATGTCAAATTTATGCGTTTGAGTGCGTCGGCCAGCCGAAAGCGCGACTTGAAATGGAGCAATTGCCAAAAGTGGAGCCAACACAAACGAAATCGCAGTCAAATTTAACATGTCGGCACCAGCGCGATAAGAACTGTGAATTAGTGTGGCCATATGCTGAAATACCGCAGCGCAACTTGTGGGCTATTAATTGTGCGGCTAGAATAAGGTGAAGGCAAAGGTAGGGGTGGAGGTGGGGCTGCCAATTTAAATGTCGGCACATATTGCTGACCAGCCGAGCCCAGCGCGCGAGCGGTTAAAGTGATTTTTGTGGTTTGCCTGCGCCATAAATAAGCCGCCAAATAGTGTTGCGAGCGAGTGTGAGTGCGCGCGCATGTGCAATAAATTCGAACTCGCCGGTGCAATGGGCAACGAGCCGGGTTCGGTCGACGTCGCCGAACAAACGTATATGAAAATTTTCGCATTTGCATTTAGCTGTTTTTGCGAAATCGCTTCAAGCGCAGCGTTTTGCGCGCTAGCCACATTTTTATGTTCATGTGGTCGGCCGGCGGCTGGTGATAAAAGCAACAATGGCCTTGTGCGCTGCCGCGGTTCGGCTGCGGGGCCCTTGATGGCCGCCATTCGATTTGATTGAATTCAAATCAAACAAGCGCCAATGCTTTGCGCGAGGCGAACAGAGGACAGCGAAGCCAACTCCAGGAGCCAAGTCGAACGCGTTAACTGTTGTGGCGGATCTGCTTGGCCCGTAGAGCGGCAATGCGAATCGCGAAATTGCTCGGGAATGTCAAAGTCATTTGAGCAGGTTTTAAATGTTGAGTCGACCAACGGCAAGTGGCAGCGGCAGCGGTAGCGACATCACCAGCAGCAGTTGCGCCGCGCCAGTGGCAGAAGGAAAGCAGCAAAAACAGCGGACGGAACGCAGCAGCTCATCAGTGCAGGAATAGGTGGACGGTGGAATTGTTCGCTTTCCGTTGTGTGTGTTGGCTTTTTTATGGGTTTCAAATAATGTTAAATGCGTCAAAGCGTACACCGTACAAAAAGAATCTCCAATATTCCACTTTTCTGTTATTCGTCTAAAGTCTGTTGAGGAATCCTGCTTGAAGTACTTTACCAATAATGAAACTGAAGACAAGACTAAAGATATCTTAAGCAGATATTCGTTCTGTCGTTTAATCAGCTATTGAGCCCATCGACAGCAACTTTTTTCCATTATGCTTTTTTCAATTAAAATTCATATATTTCATTGTTTTCTTGCCTGTACTGATGCTACTTAGGTCCTACTCGATTAGAAGCTGTCATCTTCTCGGTAAGTTGTATCGTTGCTAAATGGCAGAGTGTCCATCATTTCTATATTATTTTTCCCACGATGCTCTCAATTCTTTCTTCTTGGTTAATGTCATTTGACTCTGAACTGTAGTCTGAAAGTTCGCCGATTCCAACTTTGACCAGCTACGTCTTCACGTCAGCAGGTGCGTCTCTGCTTTCTCTCAGTGCTGCCATCTGTACGAACACTTGGCCCACACTGCAACATTTACACAGCAGACAAAACCCAATTTAGCCTGTGAACAATTACCTTTTGTTCTACATCGGCGCGGCAACATTTTGTTTACACAGCGTTTCACTGATAGCTCCAGCCGAAGCTTCTGTTCGCAAGAAATTCTTGTTCTTTGGCGTTTCTGTTTGCCCCTTTTTATTTGTGCTTCCGATGTTCACATAAAATCCATCATTGTCAAGCAGTGGTTGGCTGGAAGACGCCGATGCGGCCCGCGGTGAATGGCACACAATGCCAAAGCAGATTCAACAAACAACCAACAAGGAGAATGTAACCGCTTTTTGTTGTTGCGACACGGAAGAGAAGTGCCTTTATACCTTGCCCCGAGTTAAAGACACATTTATGTACATAGAACCTCACACATTTCGACGTGGAGTTGTGGCTGTAGAAATTAGGTTCAATTTAGCGCCTTAGAGTGAAGAGTTCAAATCGTAAAAAACCTTGCTTGTGGTCCAAAGCACTAACGATCGATACGCTGCCCTTAAACCATATTTAGTCTTTTTATCGTATTTATTATTCCCATTTTTTTAATTAAAATTATACAATTTTTACAATATTTTTGGGGCCTTACATAAAAAATCATCGCGATTTGTTGAACTTTAGCGAGAAACGAAACCAAAATCTTAATTTCATTCAGACATGCATCTTGGATATTTTCTGTGACATGGCGTTAGTGCGCCTAATCAGCTGGTCGATGGACTCGTGCTCGAAGAACGCGTACGCAATGCGCATGTTGTTGGTGAAGCCGGTGCCATCGCGCCACGGCGACACCACCACCACCGAATCACCCATGGTCACCATGTCCATCTTCTTGCAGACGAGCAGCGCGAATTTGACGCGCAAATCGACGTCTGTTATGTAGTTTTCGTCTGGCTTTTCTAGTTTGTGGACAAGATGACAAAGACAAAGATTTAATACATACAAAGAGAGCAGATCAAATGTGTGATTGAGTTGAAAAACACATTTAAATAAATCGGACTGACGCCAATCACCTGTGTAGAGCACCGGCACGATGCCGCGGTACAGAAAGCACTGACGCACTGTTCGGGGACAGCGCGTCACTGCGATGATCGGGCACTTGGGCCGGTATTTGCTGATCATGTGCGCCGATCGGCCCGACGTCGTCAGCACAACGATGACGGCCGCCATTGATTTCTTGGCCGCGTCCACTGCCGAAATTGCGATGGCGTGCGCCGCGTCTATGGCAGCCGGGTTGTTGGCGATGAGGTCGTTGTATAGATTGCGATGCCAGATAGCGCACTCGGCCTCGCGACAAATGTTGGCCACGGCAGTCGTCACTTGCTCCGGGTAGGTGCCGCTCGCAGTCTCGCTGCAGAGCACCACACAGTCGACGCCGTCGATGACGATGTTGCCCAGATCGGAAACCTCGCCCCGCGTGGGCCGAGGCTTGAAGCGCATCGACTCCAGTATCTGCGTGGCGCACAGGGCCGGCTTGCCGACCTTGTTGCAGCGCGCGAATATTGCCTTCTGAAGCAGAAAGAGCTTCTCGGACGGCACCTCGATGCTCAGGTCGCCACGATCCATCAGTATGCCGTCCGATACGGCGATGATCTCATCCAGGTAGTTCAGTATCTGGGTGCTGTCGAGCTTGACAACGATTTTGATTTCCTTGCCCTTGTCGCCGAGTATGCTGCGAATCTCTTTGAGCGCGGACGGGTGGCGAATTTTCGAGGCGAAAATAAAGTCTACATTGTGGTCGACGCCGAACTTGATGTCGTAGCGGTCCTTCTCGGAGACGGGCGGCAGATCTACAGGAATACCCGGCAGATTGACGCCTTTGCGCGAGCCCAGCATGCCGCCGACTTCGATCTGGCAGATGACACAGTCGACCGCGACCTCCTTTACCAGCAGTATGATGGCGCCGTCGTTGATGTAGATCAGGTGGCCCGGCAGCACCACGTTGATGATGTTCGGGTAGTCGATGAAAACGCACTCCCTGGTGCCCTTGTCCATGAGGTCCTTGTTGATGGAGAGCCGTATGCTCTCGTTCTTGCGCAACTCGACCTCGTTGGCATTTTCCAGCAGGCCGGTGCGTATTTCCGGGCCCTTGGTGTCCAGCGCGAACGCGATGTAGCGGTTGTAGCCCTGCTCTTCCGTTACGCGATTGCACGCTTGGCGAGCGAGGTGGATCGTGTTGGCGTGGAACTCGTGCGGGTCGTGCGAGAAATTCAGCCTCACGATGTTCATGCCCGCCTTGATAAGTTTGTATATGGTGTCCACGCTTTGCGAAGCGTGCCCGATGGTGCAGACGATGCCGGTGAGGCGGCGCAGTTTGGTAGGGGCGTCGAACTGAAGGCGACACAAGTGTTCCAGCTGCGAGTCGGAGTCGCCCGTAGCGATAGTTGCATGACTCATAGCACAAGCTGTGGTAAGGATTCAAAAACGCGAAGAAAAGTAGGTTGGGCTGATGCGGGTCTTTGGTTACACTCGAAATTTAGGGAAAATGTTCAGAATACAATTTAGTTTAGTTTTTACGAGAGGGTTTAAAATTTTTTGACTTATTAAATTTATTTTATTTTGTCTTATGTCTGTTGAAACAATTTATAGAAACATGTTTTGAAACAGTTTAGAACAACGGAGTTGTTTTTTGTATCTAGTCCAGAAATTAGAGAAAGGAAAACTGCAAAAAATCACCGCCGAAATCTACGAATCGTATTGTGGCCTTAATTACTTATATGTTGACAAGATACATAGATACACTTAGTGTGTTTTTTTTTATTATATGTCAGCGGAAACATAGTGAAACGGCTTTCAATGCATTAAAATGTGTTCTAATGATAATAGAAATACATATGGTATACAGTTGTGCACATGCGT
This sequence comes from Melieria omissa, assembly GCA_963971225.1. Classification (NCBI taxonomy): domain Eukaryota; kingdom Metazoa; phylum Arthropoda; class Insecta; order Diptera; family Ulidiidae; genus Melieria; species Melieria omissa. Next base: position 3,747,440 of record OZ020269.1, on the reverse strand, counting down.
AAAGATTTGAGCGTTTGTGCCTCTTGATCAGTCTATGGAGTCTAGCATCGTCATGAAGTACCGCTCGATCGCCGCTTTTCCCACTCTTCACATTTGCATCAGGTGGTATGGTGCCCAATGAAGTATACGACATCGCTGCTCTTTATTATGAACAGGAACGGCTTTTCGGTGGCATCAAAGACTTTAGTTCCATTGGGATGGGTTTTGTTTTGCACTAAAAATCGAAGGGAAATCAAAACATCAAACAGAAAACCCAAATCGAAATGGCGTTACTCACCGCGCCAGGAATCGGAAATCAGATGCACTGTGGCCTTCTGCCACAGACTGCCAAGCATCACGCCGTGCTCGGGAACACTCTGCAACATGTTCGGCAGTTCTTGCGGGTTGGAAAATATGCGGAGACTGCGTTGCAGCGAAAACTGTAAAAGGATGAAGAACACACTTCAGTCTTCGATTGCAGCTGCTATCGGTTGACCTGTACTAGACCTCGATGAAAAAGCCAGCCGCGTTAAACTGCGACTTGATGTGGAAACGCGGTAGCCGCACCTTCACAATTCGGTGCCGAAAGTGGTTCTCCAGCAGCTCACTGTAGGTCGCCAAGTCGTCGCCGTGGTCCAGCAATTCCGACAGGAACTCTGAAAATGTGGATGTGAGCTTGGACTGGAAGAGCAGCAGCGTGTGCGGTGTTGGCGCTTCCAGCGGCACCTCTAGGACTTTGACCTTCAGCCGCCTATTCGTGCGACTGCTGAGCTCGGCGTACCGGAACAGCCCCGTGGCAACCAGCGTCTTGTTGAACTCCTGGAAGTTGTGCTTGAACTGCGTGTGCAGCTCCAAAGAGCTCAGCATGTGCAACGCGTCGAAGGCCAATTTCACATCGCCGAACTCGGAGTTGAGCACCGATCTTTCCGCCTGCTTGATCGATGTTGCACAAACGTCGAAGTAGTCCTTGGCAAATCGCGTGAAGTTATCGAAGAAGCGGCACCGGCTCGGGGCCAGCAAGAAATTCCGCGTTTGTATTTCATTGTGCTGTTCGTTAAAGTCGTTGGAGAAGTAGTCGTAAACTTTCGCCCGGTGCATCGGCTGGACGGAAGCCGGCAAGCGCAGATCCGCCAAAAAATCAGCAGCGAGCTCGTCGTCGAGCCCAGCGTAGATGACAGCCAGGAACTTCTGTATGCCACTGGGCGAGCAGACGAAATTCGTTTCGCTGAGCTCGTAGCGCTGCACGTACTCGCGGTAAAAGGTGGAGGCAAACTTTTGGCGCGCATCCTCGGGCGACCGCAAGCCGACTGACAGCGAGGCAAAGCAGGCAATTTGTAGATACACTGTACACAAGTACACTGAGATTTGAACCCAATTTCTGCATTGTGAACTTTGAAAACGCTCACCCGATTCCAACATGCTCCGAACAGCTCCGACAAACAACTGCAACCGCATTCTATGACGGGGCGCCGACGACATGATGCTGGCAGCGGTCTGTTTTCTTTGCTTTATTTGCTTAATGATAATCTTGTCTCATAATTGGCATATAGGGTGCTTAGGCTTACAAGCTAATCGAACTTTCTAGTCCCTGAACTCAAGTCTCCAGGCATTGGCAAAGCCCACTTCCCACCGAATAGCTATTCGTTGAAAATTCGTGATGTGCAATATGGTTTAAACATGGGCATGGTCGTTGTATTTGCAAGCAAAACTTTTATGGAAGCCGGCAGCTCAAGTCACAATACAGTCCTATACTTTTACCTTTGCTTTAACGCTTGCACGTATGTTTGTATGTTCTATGAGTCATACGTGACGTAAGGGAAATTGCAGCCAGTCTCATTTTTCCGGCACGAAAACAATTGCGCACATCTCTGCAATTTCACTCGATGCCGTTGCGGCTCCATATCTCTGGCCATCGGTTCTGCTCCGAATGTGTTTTTATGGCTCTTCACACCAGCGAAACGCACTCAAGCCCGCACAAGTTCACTTGCGGCTTCACTGGCGGCATAAACAAGCCGATTAGACTTGGCAACTCGGCTCTGCTAAAGACAATAAACAAAAGTTGTTATTATGAAAATTGCTTTTGCGAGCCGATGAGCACACGCACAGCCAGCTAGTCAGCCAGCCAGCCGGCCGGCCAGCGCAGCACGGATGCAGCAGCGGCAGACGTGCACGAAACGCTCATAATCCGGTAGGAGTCGTTGTGGTCGTAAGTGATATTTTCGGGTTTCCATTTGAAGGATTTATGCTGCAAATTAATTGTTGGTTTTGTCTTGCTTAACAAAGGGCAGCTTTCCGCTCCGGTTTGTATATTGCAGCGGGGAGAGTGCCTACGAAGTGCGACTGGCGATTGCGGGAAGCCACAAACGGTGCTTAGAAGCGAGCTGCGGCCGAAAGTTGGGCAAATAAATGAATGAAATATTTGAAAATTTCACGCACAGTCGTAACTCCGAAAGCCGGTGCGGGGAGCATAAAAATGAATCAGTGCGCATTGTGGTGCCGATTGCTGTTGTTGTCTTGACTCCTGCAGCCATGTTGTCAGTGTGTGGCACCGGCCGCACCTCCGCTCAAAATGTGAAACACATAATTGAGTTGCTGGCGCAGGGTTCACTTTCGACAATGCAATGCTTCGGTAAATTCGGCTGGGGCACATATAGGCGACGAAGTGGCACAACCAAACAGTATGAAGCACTATAAACATTGCAAAATAAAGTCTGTACACTAAAGATTTGAATTTCCGTTGAAATAGTTAATTGGGTAATTTTGAGAAGCATCTAGTGGGATATTGTTTGGGCCATAAATTAATATTTTAATTGTAGAAGTTTAGTGCTAATACATAATTTGTTTAACAGCTTAAGTCGCAGAGATAAATGCCGCTTAATGAAAGGGCTGCAAGCACCCAGTCGGCCAGCTGTGTTCGCTTGCAGCTTTTTACATACTCGTGCATGAATATATCTCCGCTTGGACGAATGTAATCACGGCAAAGATCTGAAATAATTTGTAGTATTTCTGACGGGAGCCGTCGTCATCGTCATCGACGTGATCGTTGTTATTATGACCGCTTTTATTATTATCTGCAACTGCGTGCGTGCCGCTAATCGCTGCGGCAGCAAGAGTCGAGAACAACGAGTGTAGTTTGCAGATTGCAGAAATTAAATTTCAAAATGAACAAGAAAAACAAGCGGAAAGAAGAAACTAGCACTGGACACCAACTGCCGTGTCGTCTCGCAGCGAATATTGTTTATTAAATTTGTTGTCGTTCGCCCCGTGCGCTGCCCCATTACTTCTGCTGATTACACGATAAGCGCGCCGACGCTGTGGCGCACGGCCGCACGACCACGTTGTGGGCCACAGAACTGGCTGCGCGGGCCGCATTAGAAGCCACACACACGGCTGCAATTCAACTACACGCACACATGCAAACCAACGCACGCCATTTGCATCCGCACTGGGCCCGGAACTATGGGGCCCCAAGGTCTATAGAACAAAGGTCCCGCCACTTAAACGTCAAAAAATTTGTTGTGCTCGTGTGACGTCACATAGAAGCGAGCTCTGATTGGTGGAGCTTGTAAAATGCTAGAAAATGTAAACAAACCCGGAAAAAGGTAGTTGCCATACAGTAAAAATTAAGCAAATTGAAATATGTATACATGCATATGGAATTATTTTAAAATTTGTTTTAGTTTACGCCTTTTAATGCAAGTGTTGTCTCGCATTTGAGCATTCAGGCTGCGTATTCGAAAATACATTTTTGATCGAAAAAAAATTTTTTTTAACATTATCACTGCATGAAATGTGTTGCGATTCTTCAATGTGCCGCTGCAAATAACAAGGTGCAGCTAACAGTCCATCGCCGTTGATCCTTTGGAACACCATTTCAAGACTTTTAACGCTTAAAGCTCAGAGGCAAGGTAACATATATAAAATACGAATAAAAAGTATATAAATGTGGCAACACTACGAATTGCTCATTCTACGTCACAACATGGCGAGTGGCGTAACCTTTATTTTATAAACCTTGATGAGGCCCCTAAGGCCAGCTCGAGGAGCTCGGGCAGTGAAGATCAGTGATTGAGTGCGAATTGGGTTCAAATGTGTTTCTATTCCGATTATCCACGACTGAGAAGTTCCAAGTTCACCGGTTCATATTTTGCACTTCGTGCAGTGTTTCCGTTTCCAACAAGATGTCACAATACTTTTTGTGAGCCTCAGGATTCGCATGTTTAATCGGGTTGTGGTTATTTGAATTCTTTTTGGCGTTTCGACCTATAAATGTTGCGTCAATACTCAGCGCTCGCGACCATTGTGCCGTGTTGGTTGCATCGAACCAAGCAACGGTAATTATATCAAGTGATAAATATCGCCACAACAACACAACATTCACTGCAAGGAACTGTGAAAGCTGCAGCATCAACTAATTTCAGCTACGCAGTGCTGCATGCAGCGTGTTGTTGTGTTGTGTCGCTGACGAGTTTGGCCAGTAGAATGGAGCCACCGCATTAGATGGGTGCAATGCCAACGGGAACAGCGACTTGTCACGGGACGTTGTGGGCATTGGTAGTGTTGTTGCACACGAATGCCGTCGACGCTGCGAGAGGTGAAGGTTGCTGCAGTGCGGCAGCTGCGCTACTCTGCGTTGCTTTTGGGTTGTTGGACTCTCCGCCGGGTTCTTTACTTTTCGTGCGGTTACGTCGCACTTTCGTGCTGGTTAGTAAAAAGATATTTTATTAATTTAACCGTTGTGCGGCGACGAGCGGCACTTGCGGGGCAGCTGGCAAGTGAACGAGCGCGAGTGTGGTGAGACAAGTTTATTTGGCGCTGCGCCACTTTGACGTTTCATACATAAATTGACGACTCGAGAAGGGGGCAGGCGCGCTTCAATGTCGCGCGAGAACAGGTCCGGGGATGCTCTGACCGGATTTGTTTGGTTTATTGTCAGAGCGGAATGCAGCTTATTTACGGTGAACGAGCAAAACGGGTCAGAAAGCAACGAGAATATTTGGCGGAGAGTCAAAAAATGCAACTGAATGGGTGGCGTCCATATCAATTCAAAATGTGAATGGATTCTACGCAAAACTCACTTGATCAGTAGTGGGAATTTAAAGTGGAGACACCCTGAGAGATTTAACCCTCGATTACACTAACGCCATTACTATCGTGGGTGTGGATGGATGGGTGGATGTGAGGGTGGGCAGGAAGGCTACAAGCCTTCCATATCACTCAGTCTATTTCAGACCATTGTACTATACCCATGGGAGATACGGAAGGAAAATGAGAGTAATATCTCATATTTCACCCGTTTTTTGAAATGCGTATGCAACACTGTCTTTCCAACATATGTTACAGCACACATTCTAAGCGGATGGGGAAAGGGAGGGGGAGGGGACCTACAGTTTAACGCCGAATCCGAACGGCGATTGGCAGTTTTTCGTCGGCGCACTTGTGCGATTCTTATAATTCTCATTCCCTTCATGTGGATAGCGATAGAAGAAGACGAGTTGTTCACCAGCCCGAGCCAGGAATCGAACCTAGAGCCTTTGGTATGAGAAGCCAGCGCGCTACTCGCTGGACTATCAAGGCCGGTGTAATCCACCCATAACTTTTTATTATCCGTTCTACTTATCGATAGAGGTAAAATAAACAAAACCCAAATTTTTTCATAATCAGAATAAATTGTATAATTTTGTTAATTCATTTATTTAATATAAATATTTGTTTATGTGCATCTCATTTCAAGGAAAAAAATATGAAATAAAAAGTTATATTGGGAAAAAAGCCACATCTTGCACAATATTTAAGTTATGTTTCTTGGGTTTAGTGATTTAGAAAGGTAAACAAATAATAAAAAAAAATAATTATTTAATAATTTTTTTCCGACCGAGGTAAAATTCTGCGTAAAATTTCAAACAATAATCAACATCGTTCACTTCGTTCAATAATGTGTGTGACTAACTAATTAAAACACATTTTTTTGCCAAAATTCCGCCTTTGTAGAACGATTTTTCTTTGCCTTCAAAATAGGTGTTAGTTTCGGCGATTACTTCATCATTTGAGCCAAATCTCTTACCACGGAGCATCTTTTTGAGGTCTGCGAAGAGCCAGTAGTCGCTGGGGGCCAGATCTGGAGAATACGGGGGATGAGAAAGCAATTTGAAGCCAAACTCATGCATTTTTGCCATCGTTTTCATCGACTTGTGACACGGTGCATTGTCTTGGTGAAACAACACTTTTTTCTTCTTCATATGGGGCCGCTTAATCGCGATTTCTTCTTTCAAACGTTCCAACAACGCTATATAATGGTCGCTATTGATTGTTTTCCCTTTCTCAAGATAGTCGATGAATATTATTCCGTGCACATCCCAAAATACTGACGCCATAACCTTGCCAGCCGATGTTTGTGCCTTTGGACGCTTTGGGCGGCTTTCACCGGTTGCATGCCACTCAGCAGACTGCCGATTTGACTCTGGAGTGAAATGGTGGATCCATGTTTCATCCATTGTGATGTACCGATGCAAAAACTCCGACTTGTTGCGCGTAAACATGTCCAAACAGCTCTTTGAATCATCGATTCGTTGTTGTTTTTGCTCCGGTGTGAGCAAACGCGGCACCCATTTCGAAAACACCTTTTTCATAACCAAATGTTCGTGTATTATGGTGTGTACACTGCCTGCTGATATCTTTAGAATGTCAGCAATCTCCCCCACTTTCACTTTACGGTCGGACATAATGATTTTCAGTGTTTTTCCAACGTTTTCCGGAATAACAGCGTCATTTGGCCGTCCAGTAGATGGAATGTCATCGGTGTCTGTACGACCACGTTTGAATTCGGCACACCAATAACAAATGGTTCTTTTTGATGCAGCAGAGTCCGAATAATTTTTGGAATTGCTTTGAATTCATTTTTTTTGACAACTCAAAAGTAGTGTCACTTAAAGCACTGTAACTTGTAAACTAATGGTCGGATTGACATATAATTTTGACAGTAAGCCTAAAAAGGTTCACAATTTGACAATTTCACAAAATATTGATTTAATATTAGTGCCGCCATCTATGAGTCAGTCACACACATTATTGAACGAAGTGTTACCTGCTACTTGTTAAGGTTATACCGTGCGACAAAAATCCAAAAATTTCGAAACACATGAAAAAATCGATATAGATTCGAAACTAGGGGGCCCAATGTTGTAAAACTGCGTTTTTAGTTTTTGTCTCTGACGTCAGGATTTTGTTTTAAAGGACTTTGAAATTTCAAGGACAGTTTATTTCAAAGAATTATTTCAGAAATTGAGCACATTGCAGAATAACAATATGGGTATCAAATGAAACAGAAAAATTCTTAGAATCTTAGAAAATTTAATGTTTTGGTGCAAAAGGACGAAGAGGTATTAAAAATGTGCTTTTAAAACTTGATCTTTGAATTCCTTGGAAATTTCCAAAACCTATTGGAAAAACAAATTTGAAAAAAATATATCCTAAGGACTAATATGTACACTACTACATCCTTAAATTTCGTCCTTCAAACTTTATTAGTTTAAGATATAACAAATTTAATGTTATAAAAATTTTGTTACTTATCCTAGAGCATCATTTTTAAGGATTTTCTACTAAGTAAATGGTCTATACGTTAGTAAAAAAATTATAACCAAAAACTAAATACAAATATGTAAATGTAATTTATAAAAAATAAAACTTCATTACTAATAATGTGTTAAGCATACAGCGATTTTATAACGCCACTACTACTACTACGTGGGTGTAATACACCCAGTTACTTTTTAAAACAATTGAATAAAAACAATTGCTTTCTTAGGAGGAAAGATTTAATTATAACTTAATGTTGGTTTTGATTACAATATCTATATTTTATTGAGAAATTGAACTCACCCTGACTATAGTAATGGAGGGTTAAGTGGTTTGAGGCGATTTTAAAAGAATTTAATTTTGCATCTCACGCCACACTTCAGGGCTCAATTCTATCCTCGAATAGTACTAGCAGTAGATCTCCATCAGTCCAAGTGCGCGGCCCATTCGCGTGTGAATTGTCCGCTTGCCGGCGAATTCATTTGAGCCCATTTAGCCAGCAATTAAAATCCCAACTTACCCAAAGATAAGCAAAACAGCGCAGCGCATATTCAGCAGGCAACGCAAAGTCACTTCACTTCATTTTACTTCACTTTGGTCTTAAGTGGAGTTGTGCGTTCCTTCGCTGTAGGAATGCACCAGTGGCGGACCGCTGCCGCCAAGTGCGACTGCAGTTGCGGTGGGCTGCTGCAGGTGCGGCGGGGTGGCAAGGATGGCCCAGTTTAACCAGTTTCAATGCAAGAAGAACAAAGCAAAAGTGCTTGCGCTCTCTGCACGCCACAAGTGTCTGCCTGACTTTGTGGTAATGATGCGAAAAGTATGTGCTGCATTTTATTCCACAAATATAGAATAATTAATTGTCCATGGCCGAGTGTGAGTGCGTGGTTTCCTTATGGAAAGTGCGATAAATTGTGCACATAAATAAATAATTCGAAAACGAGAGAGAAAAGCCAATTGCACATTTTGCTCTATTTTATTGTGGCGATGAGAGTTGCAAGCATGCAAGTTAATTCAAATTGTAACTTGTGATGTGTCAATATGTCCTCAAGTTTCGGTAAAAACAGAAGAATAATCTGTATAATTAGTAAAGGAAAACTTGTTATTAACTACATTTGTGATTATTGTGTACAACTTGATGCCACTTGGATTCTTCAACATCCCATCTAACTGCGGCAAGTTCAGCTGCCCCGAAACGCTTCTGCCCATCCCAGCGCATCGCTTAGCAGTCAACAATAAATTAATCAGCGTCAGCAGCATCGCAGCGAAAGCTCGCCAAATAAATCCAGCCATTCCTATGATTGTTTGTCGCAGACACGCAGCATTGCCTCAAGATTACGTTTTGAATGCGAACCGGCGGCGGCCGCTGCCAACAAGCTTTGCGATAAAGTCAAAAGATTTTAGCACTTTTCACTGCCAACGAAACTATCCGCGGAAGCGGCACGAACGAAATTCTTGGCGGTTGGCAAGTTTGCGAAAACATAGTTACAACACACACAATAATAAATCGAAGCGAAACAAAGTCGCAGTGTGCAGAAAAAGCGGATAATGGAGCAAACAGCGGCGACATTGATCGATCGCATCAAGGGCGGAGAGGACGGAGTGGTGCGCGGCGCCGCGCTCTATCGGGAGGCAGAACGCGGCCTAAATGAAATCCCAATGACTGCACTCGGCGGCGCATTTAGACGCATGAACGACGACAGACTGCTGCCGTTCGCCGCACGACAAATGCCGTGTATAGTTTTTATAGCGTCGTTTTTGTTGCAGCAAGACGCGCGTTTGTTGTCGCTAAAGCGCGAAAGTGTCATTCAACTTTCGTTGCACGTACAAGTTTAATGAGCAGTAAACGGCCGGCTTCAGAGGCATCTGCCAAAGTTGGCTGCGGCTGCGGCTGCGGCTGCCGTGTGGCAATGCTTGAGAAAATGATTGAATGATCGCTGAAGTGGCGAGCGCTGACAAGAGCGCAGAACTAATGGAAGAGTCACTACAGCGAGTGACGCAAGATACTTGCATATGGATTCCAAGTTGATGCGCTGCGTGAAGACTGTGTGCACAGTACGTGAAACAGAGTGAAAGGAGCCGTGGGAAGGAATACTCTCCAGGAAGCAAACTTGGCCGAGCACCAAGTGGTACATGCAATAAAAGACAAAACCGATGAAACACTCTCAACATTTGTTCCAGGAATATTGGCTGTCTTTCTGAGAGAAAGACTCATTGCAGAATAAATGCTATGAAAAGTATTTAGCGCGAAAGATGCCTTTCTGTTTAACTTTCTGTAAAACTACTTCTAACTCATTTCTTGCTCATGTTTATTTTGTTGGTTCGATACTTTAAAAGTCACCCACCACCCCACCGAAAGTTCCGCTTCTTCTACGCTTTGTGAACACATACAAAGTTTCCATCCTCAGGAGAGGTAGGACTTTGCCCAAATGGAACTCATGCTTCTTCTTAAATGACCCATAAATGCACGAAATTGAAGGGAATCACATGAAATCTGGGCACCCCACAAGCACAACAAAAGCCACGACGCAACAAAGTGTCATTTGTCGCACATGCGAGGCTTTTGTCCGATTTGTTGTTGCCGGAACTGTTGTGGACAAAAATAAAATATTCGATGACAAATCAATTTCTACATTTGTGGCTTCCCCACCCGCCCACCGCCCATGCAACACCCCATCTGGCGCATATGTGAGTTACGCTGCAATGCCACCCGCACGCCCCGCATAGAAAAAACACCAAACCCCGAACATGTTTCTTACTCTTTCGCTGAGTTTTCAATTTGGCTCCCCCAGTCAACGGCAACTGGCCAGTGCGCACTTTAGTTGGACGCCAGTCAAAAGTTCCCGGAGTAGCGGAGACAAAGTGAGAAGAAATCCCATTTTTATGACTTTGGTGCATGTGTGTGTGTGCAGAAAAAGTTGGCAAAAGTACTCATAAACTTCGAGCAACACATGCGAGGCGTTGACGCTGGCCAAGCGGAGCCCTGGTGATCGTTTACGAGCTCTAAACGACTGGAAACGAATGGATATTGCGAAATAACAGTACTTGCACGGCGCAGTTTGTGTGCTACTGCCAAAAGCGTAAAGGGGTCGGAACTGAAATAGCTGCGAGTGGGGCGGAACTTTTTTAAAGGACATAAAACGTTTAAGGGGGTCTTCTACCTTGTGGCCTCGTTTTTGATACTGTTTTTTGACAATAGATTGTAGGGGAACCAATAATGCAATCAAGGTTCGGTTTTTTGCATTGAATTCGTTTATTTCTATACTTCCAACATTAATTTTTCTGAAATTTTACTGTCTCTAGTTTGACCGTGATTTGACCTTGAAATGTCCCTTACGAAAAATTTATACTAAAACGGTTGTCACGATTCAGCCCATGAAAGTCGTCTGAAACAAAAAAACCAAAATGATTTAGTTTCTTTATGACTTTGGCTATCGTTTGACACGAGGTTTTTGAAAAATTCCAAAATTTCACGAAGCAGGCAACAAACAAACAAAAATGTCTACGTTTTCAAGGTCAAGAATAGCTGTAAAAATCGTTAAAATGAAAAAAATCTAAAAAGCTCGTCTCAAACGATAGCCACATGTTTTCCGCAAATTTTGATATATCACTTTAGTTAATTGATCAATTAGTTCTCGAGATATCTTGCCAACCAGTTGCAAAAACACAACTTTTGGGAAATTGCATTTAAAGTGGCGATGAGCGCTGCGATAACAGCATGCGGAGCTATATTCGATGACTCTAAAAACCCCGAAATAATAAGATTTTGAATATTATATTTCTAGTACCTCTAGGCCACAAAACTGCAAAAAAAATAAAATCGATTTTTTTGAACCAACAAGGTAGAAGACCCCCTTAAGCGAAATATATACAAAATTATTCAGTTAATAGTGGCGCGAATTTAATTTAAATTTCTGGCATAATTCAAATCGGATTCAAAAATGATTGAAGATGCCAGCTCGACTTAATCTTTCAAAAGTAACCTTTGTAAAATGTTTTCAAAGTAATTACTGAATATGTGAATTGTTCGTAAAAGGAATTTGTAATACCCTTCAAATGAATTCCATTCGAAAATATATAAGGCATGGAATTCGCAACTGTACATTTTCTGCTTATTGCTTTGTTTGCAACTCTTCAAAAACTTCGCCGCACGGCGCGGTGTCTTTGCCTAAACGTCGCATACTGATTTCTATATTTTCGTGTATAACGCGGTAAACTTCCCGCACACTTTATTTAACAAAAGAAAGACGATTACAACCACTTTAAAATGATTTTGCGAGACATTCGTCGCGGCGCGTGTCGTCGCGTGTCGGCTCGTTCACTCCACTCTTCTTCTTCCTCTCGGCACCGTTCACAGTCGGCCTCTCCTGACATCAAGCGTCCTCGCGCTATGAGCTTTCGTCGGAGTCGCTGGCTCCATCGTCGTCATCTGGTGGCAGTAGACACCACAGCTTCATCGCGTCTGATGCGTAAACCGATTTGTAATGTCGTTGGCTGCGCTTCGACCCAGGCAAGTCTTCGACGAGGTAGCGGTCGTTCCCAAGGACTTGAGTGATTTCGAATGGACCTTTATAGCGGGGCTCCAGTTTTCGGGAGGCACCCGAGCTACTGGGCTCGTTCTCGACGACTACTAGATCTCCAACTTTATACGCCGTCGGTTTCGAATGGGCTTTGTCGTACCTGATTTTTGCTTTCTCACGGCACTGACGCAGCTGCTCTGACGCGGCAATTCGCGCCTGTTGTACGTTTTCGTTGACTGTCGTATCACACTCATCATGTAATATCAGTGCTAACTGATTAGCAAGTACATCTCGTGGGCGATAGCCGTATAATAGTTCATGGGGCGTTTGTTTAGTTGACGCGTTCGTTACCGTATTCATTGTCCACTGAATACGTCGTAGTTGTTGGTCCCAGTGTCGGTCGTTTTCGGTAGTTGGACGCAACATCGACAGGATGGTTCTGTTGGCTCGCTCTACCTGTCCGTTTGCACGAGGCGTTCGCACGGCAGTAAGAACATGCTTGATTTTGTACGTTTGGCAATATTTGATAAAGTCTTTGGACGTAAATGCCGTCCCACGGTCGCTAATGATGCGAGTCGGAAGTCCGAAGTAGTCATTGACGTCATTTAACACCGTTATTACACATTTGGTCGAGGTATCTTTGACCGGTTTTATTATTACATATTTTGTAAACGCGTCTATTATGACCAGGATATGTTCATTACGTTTGCTGCTGCGCGGAAACGGTCCCATATGGTCAATATGGATCGTATGAAACGGTATCGGTTCAACGTCACTGAAATGATATTCGCCCTCACGTTTCCCGCCGGGTTGTTTATTGAAAACACATTCAATACACGTTTTAACGTACGACTTTACATAGTTTCGCATTCTAGCGAACCACATCGTTTCTTGAAGTTTTTGGATGGTTCGTTCGACGCTTAAATGCCCGTATCGCTCGTGTATATCTCGCACAACGCGTGATCGCAAACTTTTCGGAACGACCCACAGTTTCTTGTCACCTTGCTTACGATATACGCGGCCACGTTCGAGGACATAATCACTGACTGTCTTATCGTGTTCACGAATTTTGTTTGTTATGTCTTTCACCTTCACGTCCTGTACTTGCATACTGTACAGCCAGTCGTCGGAGTCTACGTTAGATTTTAAAACTTTTAAAGACGCTGTATCGATGTCGCTGGGCTCTTCAGTCGGCGCACGACTGAGCGCATCCGCATGCTGCATACGTTGCTCTGGACGATATTCGTTTATCAGCGCGATTAAATTGTTTTTTATTTCCGGATCACTTTCGTCACAATTAATGTCTTTCTCGCTAATCGGCTTCCGTTGTTCAGCTTCGTTAGCTATTTCTTTAGTGTAGCTAAAGAATAGCTCACCGCCACGATATGTCACTTCGATTGCTTTGTTTTTAAACAGATCTTGTCCTAACAACACTTCAGCCGAAATCAGATTGTCTTCTACTACCAAGAAGTCGACCGTTTCGTAAATAATATCGATTTTAATATCAGTTATTAGTTTCTCACTCGCATAGGAAATTCCTCCACCCAAGCCCGATATTTTCATAAAACATTTTTCACGATCTCCCCGTATAACAGCGCTCGTCGATTTTCGTATGAGGTTACACTCACTGCCCGTGTCTATAAATGCCTCCAAGACATTTTCGCCTACTCTTACACGCTTTGTAAATTTACTGTTTTTATCTTCGCACCGAGCTGCGTTTACGTTTCTCTTTTTACCACAATTTTCAGGTGTGTTTCGAGGGTGTACCTTCCCACAGTCTACGCAGCGTTTGCGCTTTTGCGGCTGAGGACAATTTGACGAAATGTGCCCTTGCTCGTTGCAATTAAAACACACAATTGATTTCGGTTCGCCACTAGACTCGATTGGGGACTTTTTGTTTCTGTCCGGACTTTTGCTGCGATTAACTAAACTTGTTTTAACGTTATTAAAGTATTGCTCGAATGTTTCTCGCATTTCTTTCATTGACCTGAAATTCATCGGAGCAACAGCCATCTGAAGTTCACGATGTTGCAAGCCTTCGCGCACATATTTTATAACCGCACTTTCGCTGAGCTTGAATCTTTTGCCCATCGCGCTCATTCGAAAACAATATTCAACAACCTTTTCATTTGGCTGCCGTACAGCTCTTGCCATGTGGTAATGCACTTCAGCTTCGTCGATTGTCACACCGAATTCTTCTACTAACGCACTAGCAAACTCATTCCATCGCAAATGAAGTTCAGACGACGCGTCAAGCCACATTTTCGCCGGCCCCTTGAGTTTGGTATAAACCGCGAGTAACACACATTTTTCGTCCCACTCATAGGCGCGCATCGACTTTTCTACGCGCTCGATGAATTGTTCTACCGATAGAGACGAATTTTTAATCGGATCGAATTCAGGCAACGTTTCGGCAATTTCTTTGATAGAATTTCGCCCCACTGACGACTGTACGCTTGGTGAAAACGAGTTTGTGGCGACGGCAGGAACCAACGCCTCCGGGTCGCTTGGACTGCCATCACTACGGGGCACTATGTGCTGTTGCAGCAGAGATAGCGCGCTTTCCACTAAACTACTCAAATCATTGATTTGGTCCTGCAACGATGCATCTTCGCATGTGATGTCATCGCTACCGTTCACCTGGGTGAGCCGCACTATGAGCTCAGATTTGGTTCCACTCGTTGCCAAACCGCGCTCCCGCAATAATTTTTTTAGCTGCTCCACCCGCAGCGATGTGATCAACACCATCCTGAATTGCTCTTAGACGTTTTCTTTCGACTGTTCTACCTGCGTTTCGACCGTTTTTTCAACTTTGAACTTATCTTAACCGTTTGCGTATTTTCCACTGCTTCACTCGCGTTGTGTCCGTTTTCTACTTAACTTTGAACTTTGGCCTTGATCTTGACCGTTTGCGTTTTTTTGTTCTCCTTGCGTTTCGTCCGTTTTCTGCATTTACTATCGTTCGTTCAATTCTTACTCGTTATTCTTCACATTTTCGTTACCACGTTTTCGTTGCGTTATCGTTAACATGTTTTCGTTACGTTCTCGTTGACACGTTTTCGTTGCGTTCTCGTTACGTCTTCGTGGCGTTCTCGTTATTTGATCATTAACCGTTATTTCTTCATCGCCGCAATGTTTAAATGTGCGTACATGTATAAAAGCGATTTGCACACCGGCGCTCCGCTGGCCGTGGTTAAAAGCTACGCTCGCGATTTGGATGGATTTCCATCCCACTTCTGAAATTGTAACGCGGTAAACTTCCCGCACACTTTATTTAACAAAAGAAAGACGATTACAACCACTTTAAAATGATTTTGCGAGACATTCGTCGCGGCGCGTGTCGTCGCGTGTCGGCTCGTTCACTCCACTCTTCTTCTTCCTCTCGGCACCGTTCACACGTGTTTCCCCAAATCTTGTAACTTCGCTCCACCACGTCGCCCTTTCCCCGGCTCATAGTTATTACTGCGAGAAATCACAACATTGGCATTTTTAGTTGATCATAAAACAGCAGCCAAATGCTTTGGCAGCATTCAAGCAGTTTCAATTTGATTTGTCAACGCTAGAAAAAAATAAACAATCGCACTGAAACCGGCACACACCGCTGTCACCACCAAGCGACCACAACCACCGCCGTCAACGCCGTCAAGTGTGGGGATGTCGCGTGCCGTGTGGAGGGTGATTGCGCCTTTTTTCGCTCGCCCGGTTCCTTCCTCTTTGCATGGACCGTTCGGCGAATCCTTCAACAAACGCCATCGACTTACCTTGCGTCTGGCGCTGCCGTTTGCTGCTTATGCTGAACCTTATTCATTACCTTCCGCTGCGTTTGGGCGGACGGCACCCACGCCGGCGTTCGCACTCGCATAATTGCGCAGCGATGCGTAACTCGGGGATACTTATGCGAATGCCGAGCAGCTTTCGCTGGGCCCAACGCCAAAGTGCGCGCCAAGACACTTTGCGGCATTGTCGGCGCACTGCAAAACGGCCACTTGCAGCGCAGCCAGTGCCAAGTGCCAAATCCCCAGGGCGGCATAAAGGCTCGGTTCGGTGTGACGGCGTAAGTGGCGCCATTATTGGCGGGGCTAAACCAACACTAAAGCTGATTGATTTCAATAAGCACGAATGACCTTTATTATTCGCACTAAAGAGTGGAAGGGCGGCGCGCGGCAAAGTGTCAGTTTGATGATTTCGTGTTTTAGTGCCGAGCAGCCACTTGAAAGCGACTTGTAATGAGCAGCACACCGAAGCGTTTTAGTATTTTGAAGAGCTTGCAACCGAAGGACATCAGTAAATCCAAAGAGCAAAAACTCCGAGCAGAAAAACATAAATTTATGAACTTTAATACTAAAAAAACCCATAAATATGATTTCTTTGGAACAGTGGTCCGGTGAAGCGTAATGCATGAGGCTACCCGACTTGTCAATAATTTAAAATTATGACCAGTGGCTCGGCGCAAGTGCACGCACTGCAACGGAGCGAGACGACGCGTCGGCACAAAAGGCAATTTACAATTGTGTGGCGACGTTCGCCGATAAATCAGCCGCACAGGTAGCCCACGAAAAACTTAATGCATTTCAGATGACAAGTTCATATACTGCACAATCGCCCACAGAGCTAATGGACTAAATAACTGCCGTCAAAACGCTGCTTTTTCGATGCAATTAATTGGAAATTTACAACAATTATTGTTACGTTGATTTATTTGTGTTCAACGACTCGCTTTGCACTAAAGTCTTAATGCGTTGACGTCTAAGTCCAACTCAGGTCGGAAGACCGAATAAATTGCACCCAACTCGCAATTTAAGTCACAAACCCACATTCTTGCAATAAGTTTGTTAACTACAATAAAAAATCTTCAGAGGGGAAATTGGTCGTCCTTACAAGAACACTTCCAACACTTCTTTGGTTGAATCCAAACTAACCGGAAGCACCTAGCGCTACGGTTTCAAGCGAACCGGCTATAACTATAATAATTCCTATGTGGAATGAAGAAATGAGCATTTTTTATAGTCACATGACCTCTATTGACTTTCTTAGATGTCAAAGTCAAATTTAAATTGTATATTAAGTAGAATAGAGATGCTTTACAAATTTGTTTGATTGTTATATTGGGCGCAACATCTCAGAAGTGGCATGTCGCGCAAATTTAATGTCAAACTGAAACTAACATAACTGCCGCATAACATAACTTCAGGCAGTCTCCGCAGAGATTCTACACTCCGTCGCTATTTCAAGTCGCCGCTAGGCGAGAAAATTGTAAACAAAGTAGAAATCTATTACAATTTCAAATGCGATGCGTGCCGCACGAGACGCGCTCACCGGCGTACAACATGCTTGAATGCGAATTGCCGACGAGCGGCTGCAGAGCGCGCAAGGCACAACTGCGCCTGCCCGTATGCAACACTTCTCGCCAGCAGCGGCATGCGCCACTCTCAGTGTAAACAAAGCAGCAGCAGCCTGTCGGCGGTTTCCATGAATGAAAACGAAATTCCTGCGGCGCCCGAACGCACCACCCACGCGCCGTGACCGCGTAGACTGAGTGTCTCCGGCGGCCGACGAGTCCTTGCAACCGGCTGTCCGGCGTCCTGGCTGGCGCTGCGTAACTATTTAACTCAGTTGCGGTTTGAACGCGCGCTCGAACAGTACAAAGCAGCACAGGAATTCACTTCGCGCGTTCGGTTCGGTTTGCTGGCTTTTCGCTTACGGAATGTGACTGACTGCGGACGGCAGCAGAATTCGCTTGCTTCGCGCTTTGGGTCGTTTTGCTTTGCTCGCTGGGTCTGTGTGTGCGCGCGTGTTTGCCGACACATCAACGTGGATGTGTTGCTGTGCGCTATTGTGACGTGATGTCGGCAACGACACAACAGTAATGTAACGCTCCGGCCACGGAACGACGCGACAATTTCCGCTCCGATTAATTTCGAATTTTTGCGCTTCCGTTGATTTTCAAGTTCAAGTGCTCCGAATGGGGGAAAGTTTGCATGAAATTAAGTTCAGTTATTTTGCATAATGAATTTTAATGAATTGTTGTTGCGCAGAAAGATGCAGAGAAAGCATTTGATCAAATCGAATTACGAATAATCGAATAATTACAAAAATCAAAATATCAAAATTGAGGCAGCAATTGTGTTCATTGTTTAAATATTTTTATTACAAAAATTTAACTGTTGCATTGGAGTGCTTCGCATTGGAGACGAACAGAGGTAGGTGACCGAATGCGCGAGAATTTGATCTTTGCGGAGAAAAAAACTTTTCTGCGATCTACATATTTAACACCAAAATGCTTTTGAACCCATAACAATTTATAAAAATGTGACAGTTCCAGTGACAGTAGAAGTCTTGCCAACGACAACAGCTCTCAGCTATATTCTGCAATGTCCAACAAAATTTGTTTTATTTGTTTATTTTTTAGAAAAAGAATAATTTTTTTTTAACAATGTAAACAAACAGCTTTTCACACCCGTTCACAAGTGAAACATCAATGAAAAAGTATCTAAATTTGGTTGCTGTAAACTTCTGGAATTGGCGATTTGGTTGCCGTTTTCGTCATCGAAAGTGTTTGTAGTTATCATCTTGAAGGTGTTATTTTAATTGCTTGGGTTCATTTCGGTTCCAGGTAGCATATAGATCGCGATTCAAGCCTTTATTTTATCACCTTCTCCTTCTTTAAATTTGTCAAAATACATTTCCTCATAGGGGAGCAGAGCACCGACCCTTAGTTGTTAAGTGATCTCGATTGTAAAACCACTGCAGCATTTCCTGCGGCCTTCGTTTGAGTAACTAGACAGTTTTCTTGTTTACTCCGCTACAACCGATATTTAATTCATACTTTGCATTTGAATCGCAGTCGACATTAATTGCCAATAAAACCGAGGCAATCTCTCCACTCACAAAATTCCTTGCAGACTGGCGGCAGCCGATAGTGAGTGCTAAAACCCTAATTAACACCGGCGAAAGTGTGAAATCCGGGTACGTCGTTATGAGTGGGTAATGAATTATTAAATTTGATTAAACGACACTGTGTCAGCGCGGCCGCAGTCAGTGCTCGGCGACAGCGGTGAAAGTTCATGAAGGATAATAGGCTAATAACTAACCTCACTTAAACCGAACTCCCGCACTTGCAGTGCCCGAACGGTGTGTGTGTGTTGTTTTTGTCATACGAGATAATTACGAATTTAATTATTTACGCACAGCCAGACGCCGCCAGGCACAGCGCATAGGCAGTCGGGCAGACACTGTGGCTCCGGATAATGGAATCACCTAAAGCGAATCCGTTGTTAGACAAGTTGCAGGGGAGCACGTAGCAGCAATGTTGCAATGTTGATGTACGCCAATAATGACAACAAAGCGTCTAGGAATTCATTGCAACGACAACGGCAACGACGACAGGCAGCAACAATATCTAATATTAATAATTTGCAATGAAGGCTGACGACTTGCGGTTATCATAACTTGGCGGCGAGGCTGGGGATATTCAAAGTTAGGTTTCTTGGGGGTGGCAGACGGCAGCAGCCCCTAGACCCCAACAAAGTGTGTAATTGTCGATGCGAAGCAGGGAGCAGATTTTAGATTGCATTGAGGCTGTTAGCATTTGAATATTCTGCCTGTCGGAAACTAATTAAATCACATGCTTCAATCACAAATCGGCGCACGCACCAGACTACACTCGGTCCATTGGTGTTGTTGACAAGTTCGAATTACACGTTGTCGCATCGACAATAAATGCAAATCAGCTGAGAGCCGAACGCTTAACTTTAACCCCGTCACAACGTAAATCGAAATTTTTGGCAACTGGGCTGAGTACATGAAGCAAGTAAGCTTCATCTGCCTCTACGACAACACCTGATAAGGGTGAAAGATAATTGGTGAAAACAACACATTCAACATATTAAAAAGGAAGCATTGAAGAAACCTAGAAGCACAGAAAGTGTTAAAACAATCGACAACTCGGCGTGTGAGACTTAAACTTTTTCCGTTTAAAGTAAATTTGAAAACATGGAGAGTGGATGAGTTCTTGTTCGGAGTATCCAAAAAAAAATTCTCTTAACCCTGCTGTTAGGTTAGAAAAGGGACCATTTGGTCCATACTGCAATTTTCGTACAAAACAACAATTTATTCAAATTTTTTGTATTTATTTTGGTTCATTCATTCTTTACTCAACATAACTGATGTAAAAAATAGTTAATAGTTAGTCAAAAGTTACAAAGGAAACAAGCCAAAAATTGGACCAAATGGGCTTAACCTAACAGCAGGGTTAAAGAAAAATTCTCTATTTTGATTTTCTTTTCCAAAAATAGTTGATCACATCAACCAAAAATCGTATTCAGCTCGTTTTCCCCAAACCCAAACTAACAACTCGTGAAATACGTTTTGAGTTGTGTTAAGCCGCAAACCAGTATATGTAATCTGAGCTTTGAAACGGTGTCTTGGTCTACTGTAAGTGTATTTTTTGAAGTGAAGCTGGCTACAATTTAATTGAAAGATGTTTCAACATTTTCCTAATTCACATTTTTTACTTTAGTGAGTAAAAGCGAAAAGAATTGGAGAAACTTGAACATTTTCCCTTTTCACTTGGACGCAAAGCATTCACTGCATGACGAAGATGCATGGAAGGTACGAGAATGTCATCCACACGGCGACGTGAGCGAATCATTAGGTGTTGTGTCGAAAAACATGTGTTACAATCGCCGAGTGAGGCGCAAAAGGTGTACAAGTTTCACATGAAATATGAGGAATCAAGTGCTGACCAGCGAGCGGCACAAAGACCAGCAATGAATTTTGTTCGGGCAGTGATATCGTGTAAAGTCAGCGGCAGACGTGGTCAGTCTTGCGCTGTCGCCACTCACATGGTAATTGCATTATTGGATTACAGCAGCGCGAAGACAATGGATCGGTGACAGTTGATGGCTGCCGTTGAACTGCAATTAAAGCGGCCAAAGGCAATTAATGAATTAACCAACGACTCTTTTTTTGTCGTTTTTAAACAGACTTTAACTTTTTCAACGCCAGCTTACTCACTCATCACTGAATTTCCCTATACAAATATTTGTCGAAATCATTTTCTGCCATTCGGCTGTTTTTGCGCCGCACAAAATTTGCAAAAAGTTGTGGTGTTTGCTCTAGTTAGCTCGCAGTGCGGTAGCCGTGCGTCGCGTTGCCACAACGTCAGCGCCGCCCAACTGTCTGCGGACAGGGTCTGTGCGCCTCTGGCGTCGCCTACCCAAAAGTGCACTCTATGCTCGTTTGCGACGCCTTTTGCGGCTTGTTGGCTGCTGCTGGCCTATTGTGGTGGCCGCGTTGTGCGGCGCGCGGCTGCCAACACTTCAGAGTGGGCGCTGCTGCTGCATATTCATGGAAATTGTGCGCAGTTTTGTGGTACTTTTGGGAAAAAGTGGAAATGCAAATCACGCCGAATCGCACAGACACAGTTACCCGCCCCGTTTTCGCGCCGCTGGCTGCCCTTAGCTGCATTGGACGATGACTGGGCCAAAGCGTTGCCGGCCCACTGCGCGGTAGATGTAGCGTCAACCATCTCGCCGACCTTAGAGAATTTCCGCCTATCGCCCAACAGTTTCGCGCTTCAAAAATGAAATCGTAAAAATTAGCAATTCGGCATTCAGGCCCTAAACTTTTAAGCCGCCTTTATACGCTTTAGCAAAGCGTGATTATCAGGCAACCCGTGTGACCGGAGAAAGTTTCGTGTTGTAGCTGCTCGCTGCCCAGCGGAATGATGAACCGAAAATTATTTCCCATTCGGCGCTCCGAAAGTTTTTGTGAAATTCTGCATGGCAAATAGAAACTTTCCGAAAATCACCAAAGTAATGCAGGCTTTGGGGTTACTTTTCGTTTTCATAAGCAAAAAGGATTTCTTTGTCGATTGCTGTCTGTTTAAATAAAGGAACAGAATGAATATGCAGTCAATGCACTGTGCGGGTCCTGTGCAAACAAGGACGCGCTGCCTAGCAACAAAGGCAAAATATGCAAATTTTCATGTGCTTAAGTGAGCACATGACTGCTGCAGCCATATGACCGGAAAATGCTTTCATATTCTTCAGTTGAATCGTTCAAATTGAATGCACAGAGTTATTTGAAAAAACAATTTTACTATTCCATGGATAATAATTCATGCTGGGAACCAACTGGCGCGCAGGGCAACCGAGACATCCTTGAACGCAAATGCTTTGATTTGAGCACTGGTTGATATTCGGCTGCAACTGAGCTTCCCAAGAAGCATACAGCTTCTCGTCGAAACGGTACCGATCCACAGTCAGATCGTGCTTTAAGAAAAGTCGAGTCAGCAGGATGGCCAAACCGATAAAAATCGAGAACTGATTACAAAGTTGACTGCCAGCTGACGCACTATTCAGAAGTGGAGGTTGGCTGACACACAATCAAACACATTTGCATGCATTCACAGTAGATATTCGATTTACATTTCCCATACTTAAAGTCGAAGTTCTAACATTCTTGCAGTCCGAAACTCATATATACCGATGCAGTGGAATGACATTTACGTTGACTGCTAGTAAAATTATTATTTGTTAAATTAAAACCAATCTTGTTTAGGGTTTTATTTGGCTTGAGTTGATGTACAAAAAATCTGGTCACCATACCCAGCGTAGACTAAATACTTAAGTACATTTTTTTTGTTTCAACAGCGTCAACTGCTAGTGACATTTGTTGCTACTGCTGTGCTGTTGTTGAAAATGTCAAATTTTGGGAGGCAGGAGGCAAGCTGTCAGCACAATCATTGTAAACGTCATTGCCTTCTTTCCAGGCGGCAGCCATAGCGGTGCACGCGACGCGGCGTGGAGCATCACGTGGCAATAAAGAACGCCATAAATAACAAAGCAAATGACAAGTCGGAGTGTGGCAGAGGAAAACATACAAAAAGGAAACCTGCTCAAAGTACCAAAGCACTACATGAGGCAATTCAAGGGAAACAATCGCAGCAGGTTGTGGATAAATTAGAAAAAGAAAACGCGACTTCCGCGAGCGAGCGGCAGGAACAACTCAACCCTGGGCGACAGCAGGCTTTTAATTAAAAGCGTCGTATCAGAAAATATAAAAGAAAAACAAACGAAATGACTCAAAACTCTTCCCCTCCGTCACGAGCGGGCGGGTCCTCACTGCCCCTTTGACGCAGCATTGACGCTGTACACATTATTTTCAGTATCAAGCCATTTTAAAAATCATCTCGCTATCATGACTGCCATTTCCCCCGCTCTCGGCCGTTGTTGCAACATTATTAAAAAACGTTGCAAGCATGATTGTGGAGTCCTGTGGTTCGTTTCTCAAACATTTGCTTATGGCAGGGAGGGACCATGTCGATTTGCTCCTTTGTCTACTGTTTGCTCTAAGTGCTCAAGCGTTGTTGCATTGGAGAATCTCTTTACAACACTTTGAAATCTTGTGGGTATCCACATTTGATATTCTATATAAAATTACTTCATGTCATGTAAGTAGGTGGTGCAACCTGTGACTAATCTTTATAGTATTCGCACCAGGATCAGTGTCTTGTCAGCGTGTGTTGAGATTAAAGCAAAGCTATGAGAAGGAAGTTAGATCCACAATCTCTACATTACTTCACTCAAACGATCAGATATCAGAGAGTCTCTGCAGTTTGTATGAGTTCTATGATCGCCCAGAGCAACTTCCCTCCTGTAAATTGTGCACTGAATCCAAAAGTTGACTCTTCAAGAAATAACTTAATACTTTTTTATGCCGCTTCCATGTTTTATCTTCCGCTAGAAAGTACAGTGGGGCTCATTTTCAAAGAACGAATTCCTCAGCGTAAATTTGCATTTTATTAAGCGTCACCACTATCACCCATCGCTCTGCAGTCATCCAGCTACCGTTGGGCGCTCGTCGCACGTAGCGTCGCTTATTGTCTCATCGCAATGATAAACGGAAACGCGTGCTGAACGCGACGAGCGCAAGTGTGTCGCTAATGGAATCTCCTGTCCCCACAACTGCGCCAGTTCTCGTCTCTCCGTAGTGCCGCTTCGTCTATGGACGCGCAATTTCCATCCGTCGCTCCACTTCTCGCCCCGAACGCTGCCGTTCGCCATATTTTGCTTTTTTTTTAAAGAGTGTAAATGGTTTTAATACTTTTTAGCGCTTTATGACGCCATCTTGTGCGCCATATTGCCTGCCGTGCGCGATGCGACAGCAGCAACAATAACGACGACAACCAACGCCGTGTACGACACGTGTACAAAACGTTAAAATCTCAACTTTTACGAGTTGTACACTTGTGACTTGTGCCGCGGCGCGTTGCCACAGCCACGCCGGATGTCGCTGCCTTTTATTCTCGTTGCTTGAGCTCTGGCTTTTTCTATTCCTGTATTTTTTCAAGCTTTCCAAGTTTGTCTATATACTATACATATTTGTTGATCGTAAAATCGCTGGCGAGATGAGCCGCTTTTCAATCCTTGCCCGGACTTCCCCGCATTTTGGCTCAGCTGGTACTTTTCTCAATTTTTGGCGCGCGGCTTCAACACAGCGTGTAATTTTGTCAAGTGGTAATTGTCAGAGTTGACATTTCGAGTTTTCGTTTCGGATTTTTTTGCCAAATGCTGCGCTGCTTCCGACCCGCGCAACTCACTTGATACGCGGCACCGTGAGCGCCTCAGTGTCTTCTTGCCTTGAAAAGTTACTTACAACTTTTCTCCACTCAGATGTTTTGCTCCCTTTTTGATTTGCTTTCATTCGCCGTGACGTAATTAAAATATTTCTTCGTTATTTATTTATTCAATTTTGCAGAAGTGCTGGGCGTGTTAGAAGTTGCGCTTTGATTTTCGCCACTAATTAGTTTAATTAATTACTTGCGCTCCAGCGAGCTCGTCAAATATTTACGCAAACTCCTGTTTTCGCTTCTCATTACAGATTGCACGACCTCCCGAGTGTCTTTGAAGTGCTCGACAGTTAGATGCGAGTTTATTTGGCTGGCATTAGTGGCCTTTTAGGCGCTTGAACTGTAAGTACAGAAACTTTTATAATTTCGTTTATGAACATTTCGGTCAATCTGCACATTTTGTAACAATTGGTTTGCAAATCTATAAATAGGTGGGAGCAGAAAACAATTTCTTAATTGAATTATTGAATTCGAATTTCAAGCAATTCCAAGACTTCAAAACTTGGTACTTACCTTTAAACCCACAAAAAGTGATTTAAGAAGTATCACTAAACAAATCTTCGTTATGCGCCACACTTCTAAAATATCAAACAATCAATCACTTCTTAGTTAAATGTGAGAATTCAGAAGCAAGATTTGGCTCGTCCGTAACCAAAATGTCTTCGAACCACACGAGTTGAGCTATCAATCAGGCATGAGCACCGATCTCTGCTTCGCCTCAAGTATGTTTGATCGCAATGCCGATCATTTATCGGCCAGTTTAATTGTGTCAAACTGCCTGCAGCCGCTGCACAGTGGCAGAACCACCTCGCTTGGCCAAATAAGTCGCACTCGAGCCGGAGCTGATCGGATCCCACCACATCACTGAGACCGGTTGCAGCTAGACGACGGCCATCACACGGCAGACAAATTTGTGAACACACCACAAGATAATCCGAACAACACCTGTCGACCCCGCCGAATGAATGGAATCACCTTTCTCCGAAAAACCACCGAGAAGCGCGTATTCACCACACTCGACAACAGCGGCAACAAGTGTGTTGAACACTCGGCAACCTTTACCTGCACCAACAGCACGAGCACCGATCTTGGCTCGGCCGAAGACGAGCGCCGGCCAAAACCGGTGCGCTGCAGACGCCGTTGCCAATTCGGCTGGTATGTTAATGGTTGTGAAGGTGCCGCTGCCACTGCCGGTGGTGGCCCAGTGTGCGACGTTAGTTAGCTTTCTTCTGGGATGTCTGCAGCGAGTGCTGGCGGAGATGCGCAAGCGGCGGCGCTCTACGCTGTGGTCAGTTCGAAACGAAACATCGCCGCGAACGGTTATCTGCGCCGCGTTCGAGTCACCGTCTGAGAAGCGCACGAAGCACTCGTACCGACGCGCGCTTTCCGCACCCAGCCGCGATCGATGAAATTGGTTCGATGCTGCGCAGCAATGCGGAGCACGTAATTAGAACAAGCGGATTATAATTGCCATTGACAGTAATTGTGCGGCCGACAACAAGTCAATGCTGGCCGAGTTTGCGTGACGCGGTGACGGCAGTGTGCGTAAACATAGCAGAGGCCGCGTGCTCTGTATAGGCGCGGCACGCCTATTTTGCATGCGTGTTCAAATCGATTTGATTTAGTGGTGTTGTGACGTGTGTTGTTGCTGTCAGTGCAACAACATCTCGCTTTGATTTATTGGCGGGATTTGTGCGGTTCGCGTGTGCGTTTAAAATGTCCCACAGCTTGAAAGCGTTCAGCCAAAAAGCAACCGCAGCAGTCATTCCGCCCTCGCCAAAGTCACTGGGCCAGCGCGCGCAGTGGTTGGCCTCCAAGAATTGGTGGAAAATATGTTTCGTTTACGGCCACGATCCAACCGCATTCTACCGCGAAATTGCGCTCACTGCAGCGAACGTCGGTTCCAGCGGCGCTGCGCAGTCGCCCAGTGCAGCGGCTGATGTGGCGTCGGGCTCGCATGTGTCCACCATGGTCGATACCAACTCGCAGCGTTCGCTGAGCTCGCTGAACGATGGCGCGAAATTGTTTCCACGAAACATGCCCAGCATACGCCGCAGTCGACGACGCGCCGCGTCGAAGCCCACCAACGAATGTACGAAAAGTCCAGCCAGGGCTGGCGAACTGAGGCACGTCAGCAGCAGCTGCCATAAGTCGAGCGTTTCCACTGTGACAAAGCTGACGGCAAAAAAGCTCAAAGCGCACTGCTCCAAAAATCGCCAGCAAAGCAAACGGGCGGCGTGTTCGCCCCCGTCGCCGCGCACAAGTCCCAAGAGCAGCGCCACTCCAATGCGGCCCGCGAAACCGCCGCGTTGCATCAACAAATCAGCCAAAACCACATACCAGTCACAACCAGTACACCAGCACCTCGAGCTGTCACTCTCACCAAATGAAGTTGCGGCCAGCACCGTGCTGCCGTCGCCAGTCTCATCAACAGACCTAGCACACTTCTCGCTGGCGCTGCAGACGCACTCGCAGCAATCCAGCCTCATTAGCTACGATCTCAGCCGCTCCGCCAGCAATCAGAGCGGCTTCGAGCCACTCGCAGCGCAGGCCGCAGACCGCTACAGCAGCGGCAACAGCAACAGCCACAGGCCCAGCCATCTTCATGCGGATGACACATTTCTGTCGTCGGGCATTTCGTGCAACGGCGAAACGCAGTCGGAGGCCAGCTGCAGCTCACCATTAGCGGTCATCGATCGCGCCACTCTGCCTATCGACGACGAGTTGATCGAGGCTGAGGTGGCGCAGCTTACCGCCAGCCTGACCCATTCTAGCACCGCCAGGCCGCACGCCTCGCCCGGACTGAACGTTACCGACTTACGCAATCTGAATGTGCGCCGCAATCGGAGCGCGGTTTGGATGAAAACGTCCGAGGTGTGTGCTGCCATTGCCGACGATATACAATTGAGCGATATTGAGGAGCAATTGGCGAAGCTTCCCGCGGCGGATGCGGCTGCAACTGCGCCTCAGAACGAGCCACAACAACGACTTGATGTCGGTCGTAAAACGTGAGTTACACACAAGCAAACACGAGTCAAGATAACTAACTGTGCTGATCGGACCTTTATGCTAATTCACTCAATTCGGCGGTGAAGTGATTAGGTGTTAATACTGTTGTCGTGTTGTCGGGGGGAAAGGGCACAATTGGACTTTTCCGAGTAGATGCGCTTTATTGCCACTCAATTCGTCTGACGTAAACATGTGAATTGGTCGATATCGAGTCAGCGCGGACCACCCACTGGTGTCGATGAATTTCCGAGAATGAAGGGAACATATGCTTTAGGGAGTGGGGGCGGGACGTGTTAAATATGTGAAAGACTCAGTTTTGAGAAAACCAGACAGTGCACTGAACCCTCAGCAATTCTAAATTATCGGCTGAGATTAAGTCAGATTGACTTATTCCAAGTCTGACGTATGTTGATTAATTTTTGCCATTTTCAATGGGACCGAGCATTCATCGAAACATCATCACAAACTCACTGCCTTGGGAAAATTTCTAAAATATTTCACCTCGAAATATATTCTCTAAAATAAACATTAAACATTCCTCATTAAGGCGTCATTCAAGGCTAGTCGGCATTAAATTGTGTCTACTATAACTAAATGAATACATAATGTTTGATGCTGAATGCTCGCGGCTCGCAAAATAAATAAATGACAAAGTGCCGACCAAAATTGATGAGCAGAAAATCTGTTTCGGATTACACCTTTTTTACCTAAGATTTATTTATGCAAAGTTGGCAGAAGAACCGCATTCTTTATAAACAAAATTTGTTAATGAAATCGTTTGGGTCAGGTTCAAAAAGAGTTTGTTGATGATTGGCAGGGAAAGATATAAATTTTTATGTCGTGCTGCTTCCTAATGGCAACCAACGACTAATGTGCTAACAAGTCTGGTTCAGACCTGCAGACAAACGAGCGTGTTCAGCTGTTGGGCTGGAATGTGGAAACTTTTAGGCAGTTTACATTAATTAGGCGTTGCTGATGTCCGACGATCAACACCAGTCGTGATTTGGTGTGCTCCCGAAATAGTTGGAAGTGAAAAGTGTCATTAAACACGCATTGAAATCATACGAATCTGTTACATGTAGCAAGTTAATTTTGGAACCTGCGCTTACCTCGCACCGCTTTCTAACCCTTCTCTGTGCAACGTTGACGTTTCGCACATCTTAATTCGTGTGCCTGGCTCCAGTGAAAATTCCTATGAATAGCTCGCTTGGGCCGCGTCCTTACGCCGTTGTTGCTGCTCATAAATTTCATATGTCGCCTTAATGGTGGCTCATTTAGCATCGACTCTCAATGGCATTGTGGCAACGTCGACACGCTCGGAAAATTAAGATCCTCTGCGCAGCATGCGCGATCGGTTGCCGCGCACAGATAGACTATCTGTGCGATATATTTTTCAGTTAGTAGTTGCGAGCAACGGCAGGGAACATGAATTTGTTGGGGCCTTCTGTTTGCTTCGTAGGTTGGCCACAGCGCCGGCGGGCTCGCGGCAAAAACGCTCGTAAATCGCACCTTTCAATATTTCCATCTCGACGCATATCTGCCGCTGTGCGTCTGTGTGCCTCGCAACTTGGCCGCAGACGCAGCCACACGTTTTTATCGCTTCATTTGCATGGCTTTTGTGTGCTAAACGCGAGCAGTGCGCGCACTCGGACTACGCCTGGCGATGCGTGTTGAAGGGCGCATGGAACAACGGCAACGGCAGCGGCTGCGGCAAATCTTCTGTTTGCGTGCCACGCTGCCATTCCCACTTGCTGCACGCAGTAGTGGTGCAGAGTTGCCGCACTTTGCATTGGTGATTCTGATTTATGAGGTGAGCTTCTGAGCGGCGCAATGCACTTTGGGCCGGGCCCCAGAGTTATGAGGAGCATAACAGGAGAATTATTAATACTAAAATTGCCTTATAATGGATGTTGTTTTCAAAACAAATTCTAAAGATTTCTTCGAGAACATGTTCTGAGTTCTGAGTTCTAAGCACATTTCGATCTTTAGAAGCATTTCTTCGAGACAAGTTGAATTAAGTATTCAAGAGGCAAAATAATGTCAAATATCGCCTGGTATATGCCATGCATGGACCATAGTTCTGTTATATTGTTCGATCCCAAGTAACTCGGCACGCTTTACTTGGACTTATATTTAAGTGCTCATAATCAGGTTGAGAAGTTACCACAGCTGTGTAATACTTTTCAAGTTTGGTTGGTAGTCATTGCTTTGTTTTCTTCCCGTTGTTATAGCGTCCAAGGTATTTACATATTTTTCCATACTGGAACGTTTATTGGCGCTCAAATTGGTCCCCCTATCCAACTTCACCTTCCGCCACCGATTCGCGCAGCTCGGAGCGCATTGCAGTCTCCCGTTCGAAACTTGACACTGAAAACGCTTCAAAATTGATTGCACGCATTAAATTGACATTGCGGTCTGAACTTGACACTTATTTATGCCCGAAGCAACAACACACTGAAAATAATCGAACACAACCAGCATCGGTAATCCGAATCCGAGTCCGAGTCGGAATTTGCAGACCTTCACATTCACTCATTCCAACTGATTAAGTTAAGTTAAGTTAGTCGGGCAGAGGCTGCGCTGCGCCGGCACGAGTGGGCTCCGGCGGCTGTGCTAATCTATTTTAAGTACGAGTGCGCTAATGGCTTTTCAATAAGTTCGCGCGGCGCAGCTCGCAAATTGCGCAGAACGCACAAATTGCTGCGGCTGAGGTCACTTGCCACGGTGCGCGCCATCAAAACGATGCCGGGCGCCGACTGACTTGTGCGCAGCAGCACATGGCGTAGGGGGAATCATTCGCGATCCGCTCGCCTCACGCCTAAATACGTTATTATCTGCGGAGCTGGTATCAGCGGCGGTCTCCTTTAAGCGCGCGGCCGCACAGTGCGCGGCGCGTAAAAGCCAAAGTATGTAAAATGGAAAAATGTAATTAAAGTCGGCACTAAGCGGCGAATCATGGGTGGCCGGCACTCGTTGTTTGTGTTTGTGTGCGTGCGTGTGTGTGCCGCAGCTGAAAGCCGAGCAGCGCAGGGACGGCCGAGGCATGCCGGACGTGGCTGGAGTATGATTTCAACTGTAAACGCAGTGAATTGTTGATGATTTTAATTGAATTGGATGATGTGCTTCAGTCAGCCACTCGGTGTGTATTCCCGCTCGAGCGTCTGTGCGGCGCTGTGTGCGCAAAAGTGCGCCCAAGACGGTAGGACCATTAGACGAAAAGTTATGTGTTTGATTTATGGCAATTTAATTGGACAAATTAATGGGGTTTCTTGTTTCGGTCTTTGGTCTGCTTTTCGAAAATTGTTGTTTTGCTTTTTGTGCTTTTATATTGCTTTCTGCGATGGCCGTCGAATGAACGAATTAGTGAAGAAAACATTCAAGTGGAAATTTCACTGAAAGCCGAGGCAAGTTGATTCAGATTTGATGGGCTTCGAGTTCGGTGGAGGTGTTCGTCAGTGTGTCCAATGCTCTGCGATTAACGCACCCAGAAATATATGTGCAATAAAAATAAGATGAGCCCATCGAACTCACTGCACTTTTGACGGATACATTGTTTCCCACTGGGGGCGATATGGCCAAGTTTACAGCAATCACCCACAAGTGCTTTTTTGGTCTTTCTTGCTGCACTCAAATCAATGTCATCTTCTTTGGAAAAATGGAATCAGAATTTTTAATTATTTGACTTATAAGGAAACCATGGGGTTAGTTTGACTGTTCAGCTTAAATTTGTTGGCTACGTTTTAAACCTTCTTAAGCTGGCAGGGCCCTGAAAGAAAGCTTTCGAAGCATCGATATACCCGTCTTTCAGCAAAATGACGGACATGGTGAGTAATTCGAAATGATTGGCCGACGCAATCGACTGTCAGTGGGGGCATTTCAGATCAATAAATTCCTTCACTTCGACCGATGGACTGTGTCAACAATTATTGTAATTTTACCATTTTGCCAGCATTCAAGAGTAATTTCGCTAATGTCTGTTGTGTGGGCTGCCCAATGAAATCCAAAAATGCGCGAAGGAAATCGCACTTTCGAGCCATTAAAGCTCGAGGGCGCAATGATGCGACGCGCTTGGCCCTACGCCACTAAGTGACTGAAACAGCGTCAGTCTTTTCGACTTTGTTGCAGTTGGTGTGAAATATTTATGCGGTGTGTTGACCGCAAATGAAAGCACATCAACGTCGCAGCGAAAGGCCGCAATAAAATTCCGCTTATAATTACAGGCAGATTGATTTTTGCTTTGTTGCGGTCCACGGCCCAAAATTCAATTTTCACTCAATCTCGAGAAACGGCACTGAGGCCACAAAAAGCAATCACAAGGCGGGAACCACAAACGAAATTAGACGCAAATTCTTCGGAACCGCTGCCGAAATGTGGCTCAGAGGCCACTTGGCTGAGTGGTCTTTCGAATCGTTTTTGCCGGGTGTGCCGCCGCCACGCCGAAAGGCCGAAAACCAGTGCATGGCCGCCGCCTTGCGTATTTCAATTCCACTTTTTTGCATTTCTTTGGCCACAAATTTATTTGGTTTGTTCGCTTTGTGTGCGCTCGATTTCTTGATGTAGCTTTGCATTATGCTTCGCGGTTTCGGGACATGCCCCTTTGTTGCATGTTCCGGTGGCATGCGAGCCGCGGCCCTGCCGCTGCGCCCACGTGCTGCTGGGGCCGCGCACGTTATGCTCTCTGGGCCAGCGATGATTGTCTGCCGCGCCGCTTCGTGCCGCTCCACTCGGGTTCAAGTCTCACGTACTTTAGTGGCCGACGAGGTTGAGGTTGCCGTCGCAATTGCAGCGAATTTAAGGGACCGACTAGGAAACTCCAAAGTGTTTGCGCCGTGGCATTTTGATGTGATCGCCGGACGCTTTGATTGCCTAAATGTAATTGGTTACGCCTTGGGATTAAGCAGCGGCTGGCGTTTGTTCCTAGTCCCACTGCACCGCGCTCCCATATGCTGCGAGTGCGAGTTCGCTCCGAAGGCCGCCGCGTCAGTTTTCGTGCCATTCATTCTGCTTCCTCCGCTTTGCTGCACGAACCTTGTTTAAATTCAATTTGAAACAAGCGAACGCCACACAACTTCATTATCTCAATTACCGCTTGCAGCGCCTCCAGAGGCCCGAACGCCGTTTTCCCAGCTCGGCGTCCCACATAAAACGGCTGAGAAAGATTGTACAAAAGCCGAAAATGTGTGCTCAATTATCGGACAATAGTTCAATTACAAATCCAACCGGCCGCCACTCGCCCAAATCCGCTCCCACTCGGCGGAGAGTGGCCGCCCGGGCATTAAGTGACTTGTCATTGCACTAAATGGGCTGTCAAAGTAGGCAACAAGTGGTTTATGTCAAATGTACAAACAGCCAAAGCGCAGCAAAAAACCAAAATAAAACTTGTACACAGATCTTTCAGCAGATAAAGAAACTGTTAATGGTTACAAAAATCTATGAAATCTTTAGGTGGAATTGAACGTAAATTGCTTGTTTAAAAGGAGTTAAAATTTTATGTATACAAAGAAATAAAAAATTACTTTACTTGATTGCTTAATTAATTTTAATTGGTTCAATTTAGAGCAAAAATCGATAAAAAAAAGGAAAATTAGTACAGAAACATGTTGTTATCCAATAAAAACATTCGGTATTTGGCCCTAAAATAAATAAAGAAAACGAAAACCATAACAACAACAACAACTCAACGAAACATGTACAAGAATTCAACATTTTTACGCAGCAGCTGCAAATTTTTTCTGCCGCATCGAAAGCAAATCTGTTGTTGTTGTGAGCGATTTGCTGTTTGCTTTTTTTAATAAAAAAAAAATCTAGCACAAGTGTCATAAAGCCGTCGACGGCAGTGTCACCATCAGCGCAGATTTCTTTCACGTATGCAAATTGTGAAAGTGCTAATGCCGGGTGCCAGTTCACACTCGGAGCCACCAAAATATTCACGACGAGAGCGCGGCGAGACAAGTATCACTTTTTCCTGGCCTGAATGCTGCGCGGACATGTGTCGGTTGATTTCTTTCGCTGTTTACATGTTGACTTTTTTATTTGTCGACTTGCTTTGGGGCTGTCGTTTTGGATGGTTTGCAGCAATCACGTCTCGTAGCTGCCGAATTATTTGTTGACTCATTTAAACGGTTTGGGTGAAGACATACACATTCGTGTGTACAATTGTACCTACATATTTTGATGCCTTCCATATGCGCAACATTTGTTTAATTTATCATTTATTTTCGTGTTCAACGATTTGTTAGATTGCGGCGGCTGCTTGTGTAATCTTTGCGGCAGTTTCAATTTGTACTTAAAAAAAATATGTGTGGCTGGGGAATAAAACATTATTAACCCTTAACCACCTAGCATACGTCTCACAGACCCCCAGGAATTTTTAAGCGTGAATATTTTTGTGCCCGAGCTGTGTTAGTTCATGCACCTCGGTCGCAGTCGGATGTGATCGCGTTTGTCTCTAGAGAGTAAAAAACTGTTGCTAGGAGTTACTGTTGCCGGTTACGTGA
This sequence comes from Melieria omissa, assembly GCA_963971225.1. Taxonomy (NCBI): domain Eukaryota; kingdom Metazoa; phylum Arthropoda; class Insecta; order Diptera; family Ulidiidae; genus Melieria; species Melieria omissa. The sequence continues at coordinate 3,713,226 of OZ020269.1, read as the reverse complement.
CTTTTTGACATTCGAAGATTTTTATTGTTTTAATTAATAATGGCTTTAAATGACGCAAATATACAGCGGGGGTTGGAAGAAGATTTTTCAGACGACGAAAATATACCGAACAATGACTGCAGCGATGTTGAGGCCGATGTAGGCTTTAAATTACAACGTTATATCAGAATGGCTATTCAACGCATCCTCCAGCGTAACAATGGAACCACTCCATCAGCAGCTCCATCTAGCAGTGCGTAAGAACTGCCCAATTTGCGACTCGATGAAGAAACACAAAACACAATAACACTTCGTTCAATAATGTGTGTGACTGACACATAGATGGCGGCACTAATATTAAATCAATATTTTTTTTCGAAATTGTGAACCTTTTTATGCTTACTGTCAAAATTAAATGTCAATCCGACCATTAGTTTACAAGTTACAGTGCTTTAAGTGACACTACTTTTGAGTTTTCAAAAAAAAATGAATTCAAATCAATTCCGTGTGCTGATTTATCATTGTTTTTTAATGAAAAAAAATACTGTTCAATGCCAGGAATGGCTTGAAAAACATTATTCGGACTCTGCTCCATCAAAAAGAACCATTTGTTATTGGTATGCCGAATTCAAACGTGGTCGTACAGACACCGATGACATTCCATCTACTGGACGGCCAAATGACGCTGTTATTCCGGAAAACGTTGAAAAAACACTGAAAATCATTATGTCCGACCGTAAAGTGAAAGTGGGGGAGATTGCTGACATTCTAAAGATATCAGCAGGCAGTGTACACACCATAATACACGAACATTTGGTTATGAAAAAGGTGTTTTCGAAGTGGGTGCCGCGTTTGCTCACACCGGAGCAAAAACAACAACGAATCGATGATTCAAAGAGCTGTTTGGACATGTTTACGCGCAACAAGTCGGAGTTTTTGCATCGGTACATCACAATGGATGAAACATGGATCCACCATTTCACTCCAGAGTCAAATCAGCAGTCTGCTGAGTGGCATGCAACCGGTGAAAGCCGCCCAAAGCGTCCAAAGGCACAAACATCGGCTGGCAAGGTTACGGCGTCAGTATTTTGGGATGTGCACGGAATAATATTCATCGACTATCTTGAGAAAGGGAAAACAATCAATAGCGACTATTATATAGCGTTGTTGGAACGTTTGAAAGAAGAAATCGCGATTAAGCGGCCCCATATGAAGAAGAAAAAAGTGTTGTTTCACCAAGACAATGCACCGTGTCACAAGTCGATGAAAACGATGGCAAAAATGCATGAATTGGGCTTCGAATTGCTACCTCATCCCCCGTATTCTCCAGATCTGGCCCCCCAGCGACTACTGGCTCTTCGCAGACCTCAAAAAGATGCTCCGTGGTAAGAGATTTGGCTCAAATGATGAAGTAATCGCCGAAACTAACGCCTATTTTGAAGGCAAAGAAAAATCGTTCTACAAAGGCGGTATCGAAAGATTGGAAAAGCGTTGGAATGATTGTATCTCCCTAAAAGGGGACTATGTTGATGAATAAAAATTTTGGCGAATTTTGGCAAAAAAATGTGTTTTAATTAGTTAGTCACACACATTATTGAACGAAGTGTTACATGTGTTTCGAATGCAAAGCTAATATTTGCCTGGAATGCTCACACAATCTGTGTTTTTACTTTCGCGAAAAACTGCAAGTTAAGGTCTTGCAATTTTGTTTAAGTTTTTTTTTTTATTGAGAATATTTATTTGTATTTATATTTTTCGATGACTGAATATATAAAAAAAGGAACAAAGAAGTACCTACTTTATGTTATTGTTATAATGGATCTCATATTCCAAATATGTCAGTTTATAAGTATAAAATTAGAAATGTTGACTTCTTAAATGAAATTTTAATTGAAAACGTTGATTTTTCTGTACTTTTCTGATTCTAATAAATAATTTAATATGTTCCTTAACTGATTTTAATAAAAAACTAAAACGTAATTCAAAAACTTTTACAAACAATAATTTTGTTCTGGGGTCTCACAGACGTATGTTAGGTGTTAGTGTGACGATAACAGCTGCTAGGTGGTTAACGAAGATCTGAAAATAAAGTTGCCACAGATATCTTGGACTTGTGTCCAACTATTTTCAGCCCTCAAAGAATTATATGTCATTCTAAACTATAACAACACACAAAATTAATAATTATCTGTAAGAAAGTCTTCAAAGCACTGAAACTCTTTTAGATGAAAGTGATCTGCACTTAACTTTGTACGTAACTTTTACTAAGTATTTACCAATAAAAATGTGAATGTAAATCACGCATGCAGTCTCTGACCCATTATTCTATTAGAGTAACAAATATTTCGGCTTTTAACATTTTCCGCTTAGTAATTTGGAGCAACTATTTTTTTTCAACTAACATATCGGACTCTCTCATAAGCAAACGCTTTCCTAATGCTTTGAAATCCATAAAAAACAGATTCGTTACAACACTACTTACGATCGCTTACCTAAGCGCGATTGTTTGGCTGCTTCCTCATTTGTGCACAGAGCCGCCAAGTTCATTGTTTGGCCTTTCTCGCTCCGACTCGCTCGATCGCCCTGCGGCCGGTGTTAATAATCTCATTACGTAAGTTACTGCACGAAATCACAATGAAAAACGTTTAATTACACTGACACAGTGCGGAGTTGCTGCGGCAGCAGCTGATGAGAGAAATTCCCAGCGGAAAAATATTGCCCCACGCATTAGACTCAACACATTTGTACGCTTGAACTAAGCGTGTTACGCGAGTTGCTGCTTTGGCAGATTTTTCTTACCCAAAGAGATTAAAAGTGTCATTAGGCGCTTTATAGAATCCAAGAAAAGAGAAAAATGTCATAAAATCTAAATTGAATTATGCGGCCACGGCCACCCACTCGGCCCTGAAATCACAATGAGCACAAAATTGTAACCGTCAACAGTGGTGAATGTACCAAAAACTGTGAGTGAGTGCGTTGCTGAATAAAATACGTTACGAGGGAGAAGTGAGTGAAGCGGTAACGACAACACCGGATATAGTAAACATTTTGGCGTAGAGGGTTGTGCCACAGCCGTCAGTCAGCGGAGCGTGACTCCCAGAGGCAGTCGAGCCCAGAACTTGGGCGGCCAACCGAAAGCAGGCAGCGTAATGGCTGCAGACATAGGCGAGTGGGATGCGTGTTACACCTGTCAGAGCGTGGGAATATTTCGTGCTGCCTGAAATATTTCTGTGCTATTGGACGTGTACAATAGTTGACTTGTGGCGGTCCGTGCCACATCATTAACGAATAATGAATCATTAGGTTGATATCTTCTATTCATTGGTGCAATACGATTGAATTGTTTTTTAATCTGTTCTAACGGAATAATAACGTGTTTATCGGAAATACTAAACCAGAAGATTAATGTCATTAATCTGACATAATTGTTCAATTAAAATAAACGAAATGCTTTGATGCATGTAAGTCGGTTTAACGTTTCTGTGCTGATAAATTTTTACATTTGTGACTAAACAAGAATTCGACAATCTGGCAGGTCCTAACAATTTTACATTTCGGTATCTATCACAGCTTCAGTGAATTGTGGTGAGACACGCAACATGTTAAAAACAATCAACAAGGATCGATGGAGGCAAAATATTCCACCAAACTGGTAGAAACTCTGAGTTTCTCTTCGAAGTTTACGACATTCAGTCCGCATTTGTAACATAATTACTTACATCATTCACTACTTTTGGTTTCTAAAAATATTTTGTGAAATTGTTTTTTTAGATCGTGAGAACTCAATTGTTCTACTTACGTTATTCCCAAAAAACCGCAGTTAAACATAATTTTGTAGAATTTATGCTTCGGTGCAACAGGTTGCTGGAAATTTCTTCAACCTATTCCTATCTTTGTCTTCAGCATTTCCCTTGCGGTAACCAAAAATGGCCTTTCTTTGTGTATGGACACACACACACTCACACTTGAAGGAATATTTAATTAGTTGGGGCACACAGCGTTCACGCTTCAACTGGCTGCACATCCGCGAGGGCTGGTTGACTGCACTGTGACTCGGCACTGTTTTTGTGACTTAGCGAGGTATGACCACACGACCACATGCGATACTCGTCTGCAATTGCTCAGGCGTTACATTCTCTGTGTTGTCTGTTCTCTGGTTCTGATCTTTGGCATTTAAGCTGCGCTTCCAACTATGAACACTTGCACTCCTCAGGCCTTATTTTCCCTTATTTCCGTACCGAAACTGTTGCATTCGCTGCACTCGGTTACACTCTGAGAGAGAATGCATTCACATTCATTCATTTAATTCTTCATGTAATAAAATAGCTGCACTAGACTTGAAAATTTCGGTGCAACTCTTCTTAAGTAATAATGGAAAAATGGTTGTAACTTTTGAGTTGAGCCAGATCGGCAATTCTTTTTTAGTGTAGTGCAACCAGAAGCAACATTCAAACTTCTTTTGCACACAATTTCAAGTAAATCGAATTTCGGTAATAATGGAAGTGTTGGGAGACGTGAGAGGGCTTTGAGCGCTAATCAACTTCTCAACGGCCCAACTTTACAGACGAGTAGTTAAATGCACATTACATAATTGCATTGCTTTGGCGGCTCCAGTGCAAGAATTCCACCACCAACCCGAAGCGACTCATTATGTCGCACTTAGCGTAGGCTTCAAGCACTTTGAGCGAAGCGCTAAAACGGCGCAACTACACAAATGCACACACATCCTTTGCATTCCAGTCCAGTCGAATGCACCGAAGCACAACTTTAGACCCTGATTAGTGCGGTGAATGCGGCGAGTCTGCGCGTCTAATGGCCTCCTGTCAAAATAATGCAAACGCCACGAAAGCCCAGTCAGCGCCACGCCAGAGCTGGCGGCACATGTTGGCGAAAATGGCAAATTAAGTCATCAAATGTTCACCGCTGCTGCGAAAGGAATGCGTCGCCGTGCAGGAAGACGCACTTAGTGGCGCGCATGTTGCAGTCCATTTGGTGCAACGGTGAAAATGCAAATGCAACGCGCCAACTGGCCGTGCTTTGGCGTGCGGAGCTGGCACCAATGCTGCAGAACTGGCCGGGCGTCTTCAGGCGCACAGATTCTTCTGCCGCGGTCGCTGCTTCCGAGCCTGGCGTTCATTACTCAAAATGCATTTTCACGCATGCGACATGCAGATGCTGCCCGAACGACGGTGAGAGCGAAGTTTTCCACACTTCAAACTGCGAAAGCCGCAGCGCTTTTACTGCATTCAAAACTGGATGTGGATGTGGAGTTTGCGTGGCTGCAATTTCTAACGAGCGACGGCCGATAACGACAGATATCGATTTTACTGAAAGCGCAGTGACTAAAAATTGCTATTGTTGCTTTAATGCTGTCGCTTCTTCACCCAAAAGCAGGTCGTCTATGCATCATCGAACATTTTTCGATTGGTCTCACATAACCGACAACTCAATTACATTGTCAGAATGGTTTTTAAATCCTGAAATCAATTTACACATATATACATATAAATTTGTAAAATTTATCGATTAGCCGCCCATCTCTCATTCTTCCATTGGTTGCGCGGTGATGTGTGAATTAATTGCCGATTCTGTGTGCTGCGCCGACTGCGTCAGTCTGCAGTTTGGCGGCCAGATCTGGTTTAGGAAAAACCGTTAGAAGACATTCGGCGACTGGTTGCAACACGTATAGTTCCGTGCGTTCTCCTGTCCACATACAATGCGAAAATGTGCGAGTCTGCGATGAGCGCAGCCTGAGGTAAGGCCGTTGCACGCACTGCACAGTGGGACACCAAACGGAAGTGTGAAAAATGTTGGCACCGCCTAAATAACAAAATGCGCAACCAACTGCTGGATACTGTTAATTTTGTTCGATGCATGCTTAAGCATTTTACTTACTTGGCTTCAAAGTTCAGCGAACCGCAGGTTCAGCAAAATGGCCAAACTTTCATTTTCTTTGCTGGTTTTTCTCTGTATGGAACCGAATGGAACCTCAGCCAATGTCATTTGTCAATGATTTTAATAAGTGCTGAAATGTGTTGTGACTTGTGTGATGCAGAAATGACTAAAAATACACAGGCAATCAGTAAAAGCAAAAATTGCTGTTATATCACAAGTGGCGGACCTCTCGCCGGGTCAACTGATGTGTTTCGTATGGTAGCTGCTTGAGCTGTGATTAATGATTGCCAACCGAAGAAATTAACACCGATTACTAACAGATGGTTAGGTGAGTAAAATGTGCCCTGGGACACATAACTGAAAGGTGAAATTTCGCTGATATATGAACTGCACTTGAGGTAATTTCTGCATATTCGACAAGCATTCTGTACTCAAATAGGACATTGGGATTGTTTTCATTTCATTTATTTTTTTCTCGTCGAATTCATAACAATCACTGAAGGATTTTGTCGAAAAAGTAACGGTACAAATTGATTGTTTTGAAATGATTGCTGATTTCAAATTAGTGATGTCATAATTTGGCCACATAAGACAGTAAAATAATTACAATTAATCATATGTGAAGAATTTACACAACTTTCGAACACATAATCGCTTAACTTGTAATCTAAATAAATAAGCCTTCACGTAACTCCAATACCTGAAGGTTTCGACCGATGAACTAGTGCATCATCCAGCAGCTTTAGTAAGATCCAAGTCTCTAAAAATCCAACTTCCTCTCCCAAGCTGCATACTTTTCAGTTGGGTTTTCTTTCAGCTTTATAATCCCATACAAATTCTTAGATTGTGTGTGTTCGTCTGCACTTTGTCGCAAAGCACATAAAGAGCCCCGAGTGCAATGTGCACGTAAACATAATTCGAATGCCTTTCATGCTGCCTCCATGCACTTTGCCTCGAAAATGTCACTCCAATTTTTGCTTTATTTCTTTATTATTTTGTTGGTGTCATCGCAACAATGCGGCCCACGTACAGAGTGACTTCCCAGTGAGCGGCTGTGATTTTTATCTCTGCTCTTTGTTGTTTCCACGGAACTGCGGGCTTTGATGAAAATGCATTTCTGCCGTGGAGGAGTCACATACAGGTATGACGGTGTGTGCGTGGAATTAAAATCAGAATTTTATTGCTTGTTTACGAAGCGATTTTATCTCAAGTCAGTTTTACAGACGGCAGATAAATTTATGATGTAGGCCAACGATCGTAGAAAACGGTTTGTGCTATAATTAATGTTTGGAGGTAGTGGAAGTTCTAATGAATTTTGGGATATCCAGTGCCCAGGTGCCTAACTTAACAATAAAATTGATCTCAACTTGATTATCTGCAATGATTTTGAGAATGAAGTTCGATCCAAAACAGCCTTTAATATATTTTTAAGAAACCCTAAACGGGTTGGCATCTTTCGGCCCACAATGCGTCGACTTCAGTTCCCATAGTCGCTGTTAGAGTTTGACTTTTCAACAGAAAAAAGAGAAAAACATTTGAATGCTTGTACGCTCAAAATTAAACTGCTTAATAACTTCCTGAACACGCCCAAAATTCCATAATAGCGAAATACATTGAAATTTATGCACTCGGGCCGGCCCATTCATTGCTGGCAGAGAAAACCGCACCGCAATTGCATTAATGGTCATTTAATGCGGTAACGATTCAGACCAATTTCCAATACAAAAAACGCAAACATTAATCAATTTCAACAATAACAACGCACGCGCACACAAACCGATGTGTGCGGACAAGAGCGCAACGTGAGCGCGGACAGAAGTACAAAAGCATACATTAAACTGAAGATGTACGAAAATTCTGAACTATTTTTGCATAAATTAGAGCGCTTGTAACAACAACAACAACAACGATCTTAAAGCTGTTAATGACAGGCGCGCGTCTCACGAGTCCCGCTCTGTCTACTCTGCGTTTGGTAATAAAAAGAAGCGCATGCAACACACTCACACATGTGCACTGAACAATCGACAGCTGGGGAGCCAGTCAGCCGGCTTGGCTGTGGGTTGGGCACTGCCGCCGCCGCCGACTTGCAGTATTTGCAGTTATTAATTATGCTGTTGCAAGCAGCGCATTTCTGCAGCTGCTGTTGCCGCTTATCAGCCGACTAACGGTGCAAGGTTACTAAATCACATGTTCTACGATGTGGTCGCGGCAGTCGGTCCGCTGCGCGTTCGTGCACCAGGCACCGTCGGCTGCGCGCGTGTTGCTGCGTTAACGCCGAAAAGTCAGCACATTTTTGCGCTTTTGACTTGCTTCTTCCAAGAAGCACAAAGTCCAACCGGCACTTCGTCTATTGTTGATCTGCGTAGCTTTTCAAGTTCGCACGCAAATGCCACCAGACACCTGCGAGGTTGGCTCTGAGCCCATGGCCATTTGTGGCTGCCGGCAGCAATCAACTGCAAGTCCAATGAATTTTGTTAATTTCGAAACATTTGAAAAGCCCAAACAATTTGCCTTGTTCAACGTAGTTCAAACCCACAAAGAAGCGAGTTATGATCAGTCAGCAGACTACGAAAGCACTGCCTGCATCCTTTTCATATCAGCGCCAAATTGTGATGTTTTAAGGTTGCGTGGTTTTATGATGCTTCAACATTGCCTGCTCCATTACAAAAGCTCATAGTTTAATTTGAGGATAATCGCAATTGGCCAATGAAATTGGTGTAAGTGCAGTGGTGTCGAGACAGGTGCGCTTCTACAATGCATTCAAATTGAGGGCCGCTGCAATGACTAGGGAACGTTTTTGACGAAAAGTCAATGAACATTAAGTACCTAAGGGAAAACTCGGTCTGCGCCAGCGTTGAGTGATTGGGATCACGTTTCGCCTTCATGCAGTGGAAATTGCGTCATTCTCTTGCCGCCAAGGCACAAGTAATTGTCGGCCGATTGGTTGGCTGCGCGTTTGCCATCACAGTCGCTGCGATCATTCCATATCTCCACGCTGCGTCAGCTCGGTTCAAATCGAGTTTGAGATTGGGAGCGCGTTGTTTGCACGTGTAAAGTCCTGGCTGCTCCTCGTTAGCATTTGCCACTGATTGCAAATTCTGTTTCGTCGTCGCTGCACTGTAGCAGCGCGTCTAATGTGCGGTTGCGCGCTGCAATTTTCCACACTTCCACGGAACTAAACACTTCTCAGCTGCGATCTTTACCAAATCTACTCGGATGCCTGCTTTCGTGCCATTGTTTGCGGGCTCGTTGTTATGATGAGCGCGTCTTGATTTTCATAATTTGCGGCCACACGCTGCACTTGCAATCCGTGTGGCCGGCAATTATGCCTCACCATCGATACTTTAATTTCTGCTGCTGCAAATTACCACAGATTCTGCTCTGTTTCTCCCACTGTGTGTGTGTGGTTTAATTAATGTGTGCGAATTCATGTTTGCTGCTTCTTGGAGAAAGTTTCTTGCAGACGGGACGGCTGATTTTGGAAAGCCTAACAAACCTGAGCAGCAACTCGAAATTTCTCGCCTCGGAAATTTGTTTTCGTTTATTCGCAAATTCCATAAGTCATAAAAGCAAATTGAGCATGTACTCAATTTCACAACAACTGCAACTGAAATTTGCGAGTAGAAAATCAGTCGGAAGCTGTGAGCATACATGTTTGTGAGTGTGGTTATGTGGGCTCCTAACCTCATTAGACGTTGGCCGGCAAATGAATATCATTCATAATTTTTGTATCTCGATGGAAATCCACAGCTGGTCGGAAGTTGTTGTTGCGCGATTTCACCAATGCGCTATAAATTAATCCCAAATGAGTTTATAATGTCTTTAAATGCACTTTGCAGCAGCAAGCCGCACAATTTGACAATAGTCGCGGCTGCATGTCAGACAGATGACATGAGCTCGGGACAGTTCAGTGGAGTGTCCCACTTAATGAACGCCACCTTAAAAAAAATCCATCAAGGCAGCAACTGTTGGGTCAAGATATGTGCGAAGAACAGGAACACCAATATTGCTCCATACTGCTCTGCTAGTACTTTCAACACAGCCTAATCATATCATTATGAATATATTCATTCGTAAAGTTCATATTCTACGTAAAGTAGTAGCAACCAAAAGGTGAAAGTGAAGGGAAATAACTGCTAAAAGTTGAAATTATTGTTCAGCAATCTAGGGAAATTTTATGGCCAATCTCATTGAGTTTCGCGTTCTTCCGGAGACGCCAACAAATACTCTCTTCGGCGACAGACAAACATTCACTTTTCAAACCTATACTCGTACAACTTGTTGCATTTTGACGATTTACTCCGAAAGCGAAAGGGGCGCATGGCGAATCGATCAATCACGGTGCCGTTTGGAAAGAAATTTTTCAGAAAATAACCATAAATAAGATATCAACGATACCTTCAGTTAAGCTCACTGATAAATACGCAATAAGGCGGATTTTTGACGCTCCGCATTGGAGCCGGGAAATCGACGTTGAACTTTTCTGACTTGCCGCAGCTTGATTGAGTGGCACAAACGCCGACATTGAATTCGGCCAATGCGAACAGAACAGCATGAAATTAGTTGGGCGACAAGAATGTCATTGCAGTCTTGTGTTGATGTTGACAATTATGTTTGTTTTGTAATTACTAGGGATCGGAATTATATGCAAGTGCATATTTTTTTGGAGCTTCCGATTTGAACGGGACCAAGACAGAAACTATTTTTATCGAAAAATATTAAGAATGAGCTTACATATGCTCTGCATATTTGCATAATAATTAATAATTGATTGGCACGACAGCCCGCTTACGCGAGACTAAGGCCTAGCTTCCCGCAACCACCCGTGTTGTGCGTGTGAATTTTGTTCGCGGGTGGAAGGGACCTACAGTTTTACGCCGGTTCCGAACGGCAGGTTGGGAGCTTTTTCATAGGCAATTTTTACTCTCAGAGGTTTGCCATTTCCAGCTGAGAGGACAGCCACCGAAAGAGAAAACGAGTTTCCCGTTATTTTTTTTAGGTGTTACTACATGCAGTATTCGATCTTGCGTCGCTCTGCATGCGACTCGTTGGACCGCGCACTAACCAACTGAGCCACGGCGGCTGGCGGCTGCATATTTGCATATGTTTGCATATTTTTGGGTTTTTTGCATAGTTTTTGCATTTAAATCCGATACCTAGTAATTACATTCAGCATTGGGATGAAGCCAAAAGTGAAACCTTGCATTGAGAATGTTATAACTGAAATATATTTCGACTTGTAAACACTGCGGACACTGAGCCCACTGAGACGTGCACTGGAGAATTCATTCACCAGAAAAAGGCAGAGTAATGCTCTGCTGAATATTTAATTACTTCGCATTGTCTTTTCTGCTTCTAATCGGAGACCTGCGCACAAGTGCAGCGCTCCGTAGAGAGAAAGCGGTGGCGCTCAGGTTTCCACGTACGTGCGTGGTGCCGAATTGGCAACCTGACCAGCGCCGCGGACATGCCCCAGCAACTGGCCGCGTCGACGACGAAGATCATGTTAACCACTCGGACAAATTAGCCGAGGCACGCAAGCGCAACAGCTGCGCCGCAGATGCGCTGCGCTGCGCAGCAAAAAGCCACAAATAAAACAAAAAATTTAAAAATTCAGAATTTTTATTTTCTTGGTAAAATTGTTGAAGCCCGCACAAAGCAGTCAGCAGCGGTTTTACGGCGCAAGAATTGTGCGCTAAATGCGAGATTTCTCGCCTGCTCGTCTGGCCGGCAAGCAAGGATTAATGTCGATGGTTGTTTTTGTTGTGGAAACTATTCAGCTGCAATTTGTGGGTAATTGTGAAATATGCGAAATGTTTGTGGCAGCTAAAATTAATTGTACAAATAACTATGAACAGTTTATGGATGTGCAACGGTCATTGGTTATTCCATTGCGAATTGCTGCTGAAAATTAATTTATTTCAATTAATCCCCAACTTTGCGGGTAATGAGACACGCCGATTGCTTCTGCTTCACTAATTCCTTTTCCGCTTTCTTCACTTGCAGCTCTCCCGTTCCGCAACGCACCTCAGCACTCGCGTCCCGAACACATCAGGAGCTGCTAATCGAAGTCACCATGCAACAGCCCAGCAACTACTTCACTCAGACCGAGAGCGAACTGCTGCAACTGGAAGCGTCTGGCGTGCGTCTGCCCGACTACCAGCAGCTCCAGGTCGAGGCAATACAGCAGCAGCCCGCGCACGGCCACCTCGATCGCTCCACGCCCACTTCCTCGGCCGCCACTCCCACACCCACCGCCAGCCATGTGGATCCGCCGTCGAGCAGCAGCAACGGTGGCGGCAGTAGCAACAGCACCACGCCAGCGCATCACTTCGTGCCGCCGCTACAGCGGCGCTGTCAGCCGCCACCGAACTTGCCGCTCAGCTCGATTTCATCGCCGTTGCGTGGCAACTACAAGACGGCCGCCTATCACCACAATCATCACCAGCAGCTGGAGTTCCAGCGCAACTCGCAGTCGGACGACGACAGCGGCTGCGCGCTGGAGGAGTACACGTGGGTGCCGCCAGGACTGCGACCGGATCAGGTGGGTGTCTCTTAATCTTGCCATCTCTCTGTGTTGACTGAGATCGCTGAGGCGCTTCAAAACTGCTGAGCATGTTTTTGGGTTAAAGCTGATGGCTTGTCCAACACTCGCCAAATTCTAGATAGATAGACTCAACTAACCGGTCAAGCCGAGGTGGGTGTGGTCAATCTCAGAAAGCCTATGTACTATTCCCGGACTGAAGAAATAATTTCGTACTTATTTCATCTGCATCGGTTCACTTGTTTTTACGTGGTTGTGGCTCAAAACAACAACGTCACATTAGTTTTTATTTAATATGTTAGTGTGGATTAATCTTGTTTTAATTGCGACATTATTGCAGTTAACATATTTGCTCAAATATGCTTGCACGCAGTGCCACCGAACAGGCATGCGAACCATTTCCACTTTCATTTACAATTACGATTTTTTGCAGCAACACCAAACCGGCAACGCTTTGACCATCTTTGACGTGTATTAGAGGCGATTGAAGAACACTCGTTCACCGGCCAGCGTCCAATTGGTCGACAGCCACAAACGAGCAGAGACAAAACGCTTCCCACACGCTGCGCCAGCGCACAGTCGTCAGCCCCAAATGGCCTCGCAGTCGATGACTTTTGCTGATATTTCGCTTTTGGTTCGCCATCAATCGAAAGTGGCGCACGGTTAGAGAGTTTTCAGCGTGGCTGCTGGCAAAATTTCGCTTTTACTTACGCTTTCCATGCGGGCCATGGCACAGGCTCGAGTGGCCGGGTGTGGGGGGCGTGGGGCGACCTGTGCCGTGTATCCCATGCGCCCGTACGTGCAAAAATGCATGTTCGTTAGTTGGGCAGCGCGATGTGGCCATGAACGCGGCGCACAGCCAAACACATAAGGAAATTCTCAATGATTGCGCGGGATTTTTCAAATCCCAAGCGCGGCTTTGGCTTGGAATCGAGGCCGCGAAATGCGGCAATTAGTTGCGGGCAATTTTCGTATGCTCTCCGCTGAAAAGCGATTGGAAAAGTTGTGCGCCTATTATTCGATGCTTGCCTGTAACATTTTGGCTACGGGTAATAACGATTATCGGATCGTAGCATCGTTGGTTGAATCAGCGATTATCGAAACACGAAACAGTCGGCCGTTTGCTGCGCCAGTTATAAAATTGTTATAACTATTACTCAATATTAAATTACACGAAAATGAGACCAATTTGAATTGGTGTACGAGAAATGTGTAACAGGTTTCCCCATCGTAAGGCGGCCGGTGTTGTCTTTCATAAGCGGGGCACATATTCACTCGTCTTGATTGCATTGGATACACATCACTCACGTCATTGCAGATCGACCTATAGCATTGGAATCTTAATACCATATGATGAGCTATTAGTGGTTCAACCTGTCATAGCTTTTCCTCTAAACGAGTCAAAGTTCCTGCCACGCAGTGGTTCTATTCCCAGTCTTCTTCTCACTAGTTGGAATACGTATATCGTTCGTACAAAAGATGTTTTATTATTTTAGTTGAAACCTTAGTTCAGGAAGTCTTGCCTAAATCTATCCAACGCTTTTGTAAACACTAAAACAACAATTGAAGTTCAGTCCAATGATAGAAATCCTTCTCCTTTTATTTTCTAGCTGGGACCTTAGATGGAGAGATCTTATCTAAAACTACTTAAATCAATTTGGGTTAAATTCTTTCATTGAGCTCAGCTTTTCACATCATTTTTAACGAATTTGAGTGACCAGTGCGACGCCTCTGAACCACGTCCATGTTCCGCGGAGCAGACGGAAGTCGAACCGCAGCTGTCATGTCCACGTACTTCAGATTTGCAGCGAAACGAAAAGTCGTTCGCCGGCATAACGTGCCACCGCATTTGATTCAGTTTTCCTCGGTGACTGTGGCGACATTTCGCCCGATTGCCGACAACTGCAATTAATAACGTTTCGTTGCGTTTTCGACGGTTTCCGTCGTCGGACGACACCCAAGGCACTCGACACTCGCCGGCGGAGACGGTCGCGGACGCCACTCGGTCGGCTGTGAACCGTTTCAGTGAATTTGGCTCATTGCAAACGAAATCGAACGGATCGAGCGGAATTCGAATGGCCACAGCATATGACCGACGCCCGAGGGTGAGCGCGCCAAGCTAATGGCAACGGCTACTAAGCCAAATCGAAATTGGCCACAAACAAAAGCGCTGCATGCAACTGGGCACAGCGTGGTCGCGAGAGTGAAAGTCCACGTGATTTATTTCCATGTTGTTACGGCGCTTGTAATGCACGCGCTGGACATGAATTTCTGTTCGTCTGTCTGTCTTTCTGACTGTTTGTCTGTTTGTGTGTGTGTAGGCTGCATCGGGTGGGACTGGAAGTTGCCACCAAGTGACTCCCGAGAATCGGTTGCGTCATTCAACTATTTATGGAGGCAATTGGATGAAATTTTATTTGAATTAAAATTGTTGAAATAATATCACCGGATCTAAAGTCGCAATAGATTTGAAACAAACCATGATACACAAAAATGAACTTCAGATTTAAAGACGAAACTTATCTGAATAATGTACCTATTCTTGTGTCGTTTGCAGGTCCGCTTGTACTTCTCGCAACTGCCCGATGACAAGGTGCCGTACGTCAATAGTGCCGGCGAAAAGTATCGCGTCAAGCAGTTGCTGCACCAATTGCCGCCGCAAGATAACGAGGTGCGTCCAAATTGTCACTTCACACACACATATATACACACACACACAAACACACGAAATGGTGCTCCTTAAGCAAGACTAACGGTACACAATAGTAGCCTTGCAGCGGCGAGTTCAACAATGAGTTCGAGAAAACTGGAAACGAGCAAAAGGAAAATAAACTTCTTTGCAATCGTGAAAATGAAACCTCTCGAAAACTTGGACTGCCGTCGAGCAGTTGTAAAATTAAAAAACTTTCGCCTTTATTTGCCATTTCGCTGCACAGCTTGGCGAGTGTGTTTTTAATTAAAATTTACTGCCATTCCTTCGCTTACACATTCTCTTAGACCTCATTGTTTCCATTGTTTTGTGTTGTTGTAGGTGCGCTACTGCCATTCACTGAGCGACGAGGAGCGCAAGGAGCTGCGAATATTTTCGGCCCAGAGGAAACGGGAGGCGTTGGGCCGCGGCGCGGTGCGGCTGCTCTCGGACGAACGACCGTGCAAAGGGGTAAGAAACGCAAATTGGGAAATGCTTAATTATGTGCCGAGCACCAGTTTGAGGAATTCCTCGAGTTAAATCGTCTCACGGAGTAGTCGAACTTCGACTTTAAATGCGCCTAACAAGTGTCTTCAGGCAATGTCCCGAAAATTCCTGCGCACAAAGCGAGCGCATAAAAGTGATCAAATTAATTCCAGTCGCGATTTTAATTTTCATTCACCGAAAAGTTTTCGCGTCGCACCCATTAAGAAAATCTCTGGCAGCTATCTTCCTGCTATTCTACTCTCAAGACGGCATTTTCATAAATTTACAAATTGACAATGGCTGCAAGTTGCAGCAAACTCAAAACAATACGCAAAATAGCAACAACTCCACAAAGTACTACAAACAGCAGCAACAACAGCAGCAGAACTCACTTCAACTAACTTGGCAGTTATTGTTTGAGTATGAAAAAATTGACGGCAAGAAACTGGAATTCATTGAGTGCACTTTCGAGCGCGGCGGAGGTCGGCAAGGTTGGGGTGAAACAATTGAAAAGTCGCTGATTCCTTGCGAAAGCTGGCGAAAACTCCAAACAAACGAAAGTTGATAAAAGTGTCTTAAATACCAGCGCACGTCTGGCTGCAGCAGAGGCGTGGCCGAAAATATGTTGTGCTGTGTTGGCGGCTCACACTATGAGAATACAAGTCTTAACTTAATGCAGAGTTGACCCTTAAAATCTATCCCCGACGGGAATCAGGGAACGAAGTCTGAAGATGCGTTGATCTCACGCATCCTCGGCGCATTGCGGAGAAAATTCGTGCCCGAGACTGCTGTGACTTGCTCCCTTTAATCCTTTCCACGTGTTGGCTACTGTGTTGGCTTCAAACTATTTGAAAATCCCTGAACTGATTTACTTTGGCGTACTTGAAAACGTGGAACCACTGAGCTTCAATTTCGAACTAACCCCAAGTCACGCGCCTGGCTGCGAGCACGCGCAGCAAAACCAAAACAAAGCGCTTCACAAATGACGGAAAAAGTGAGTGTACATCGAAAAGCAGTGGAAGTTCGAATAGGAGAACGTTTTTTTGGCTCCGACAGTACTTTATGCGATTTCTTGTAAATTTGCATCGTTATTAGCTGCAGACAGTTGGACAGACCGACACTCGGGAAGACGCACAGTGAGCGGAGCTGCTAGTTGACAGGGACAGAGCTGTGTGCAGTGGGTGTGGTTCAAGTGTTTGCGACGCGCCACTGCATTGAGGCGGCGAAGGGCGGAGGGATGCAATCAGCAGTGGTGCTTCGACGCCAGTGAAGCCGACACGGTTGCTGAATTTTATTGTATTCGCATTGGGCATGCTGGCAAAACTTATTAAAAGTTTTCCACGCACTCGAATGCAGTTGGCCGCGATGCCAGGGCGGCGTTGCTTGTGGCAACTTGGCTTTTGCTGCAGGTTGCCAAGT
Source organism: Melieria omissa (assembly GCA_963971225.1). NCBI lineage: Eukaryota > Metazoa > Arthropoda > Insecta > Diptera > Ulidiidae > Melieria > Melieria omissa. The sequence goes on along the minus strand of OZ020269.1, from coordinate 3,696,214 downwards.
GCACTTGAGACGCTGAAAGTGAAGGTAGCTCGCGCCATGTCGTTGGGCTATTTAAATTATGAATGAATTGCACTGCCAGAGTGAACGTTTTGCAGAGTTGCATAATCTGCAACTAAATTTAGAATTATTACTATTATGGAAGCGACGGACTTTCGCAACGCAGTGGGGGAGCGAGTAGTTCAGTTTTAAATCGGGAGTGTTTTATGCTCCTGAGTGAAAGCTGCCAAACAATCCACCTTTTGAAGGTCATTTCATTCCCTGTTAAAGTGGGTTTAGCTTGCAATTTTCTTTTCTTAACCAGAAGACCGTAAAAATCAGAACCTTTTAAAAAGCAGCAAATCTTGCGAAAATAAAAACCATAAAGCAAGTTATGGAAATAATCAATGAAGCACACACGCCGAAGTGCGCCGAAGCGTAATGAGGAGGAAAAGTGCGAGCGACAGCCCACAACGCCGGCGTCCTTGCATCACGTCGCAGCGTCAACAACAATGGAGATAGCAAATCAGCGACGGGAAAAGGATGTGACAGGAATATGACAGGCAGCGCGGCGGAGAAGAAGCCGGGAGCATAAAGAAAACGCAGTCAAGTGTGAGCGACGGGCCAAAAGGTGATGTCAGCAGCGTGGGTTGGCGGCAGCCAGGTTAATGCCTTTCCAAGTGTAAATGCAGGCACCGGCGAGTTTCGCCTGCCGAACTCGTGTTAAGTTTTGTCGTGTGTCGCCAAGGCGGTGAAAGGAATGAGCAGAGCGCGTAGCGAAAAAAATTAAAAACACGCTAACAGCCAGAGAAATGCCAGAAAGTTTATGTAGCGAAAAGGGCTCGATAACGAGCGCCATTAATAATTCCCGGTCGGGGCGCTGGTCACATCCTCGGATAGGAATATCCAGCGCAGTGTGATTGGACGAACAGAGCTGGTGAGCAGCGGCGCATGGAAGCTTGAACGAGACGGATAAGGGAAAATTGCGGGGTTGGAGCTAAATACTTACTCCGAGCAATGCTGCGACGGGTAGGACGGACGCTTGCTGTGGGGGCTGAGGAGACGTTGCTTGGCATTAGGTGCAGACACAGCGGATAAGGCGACAATTTGTCAATGCTATAATTGAAGTTGTACACATTAGACGACTATGTTCCGCTTGTGAGTGGGTGAGAAAGTAGTGGAAAGTGGTTAGTGCTGACAGAGGGCACGAACCTGCACTGTTCTAAATGTTCCGATTAAATGCAGCCGGTTGGCAATGAAATGGACGGGAAGTGTAGGAGTGCGGCAGCGCAGATAAATTGGATTGATAAGGCCGACTGGTTAAATACAAGAATTACTCAGCAGATGTTTGCCTGAGAAGTTGAACGATTGACTCTTGTGAAGAACGCGAGAAAATCAGCATTTAAAGCTGAGTAATGGCTCGGGTTGCACCTAGTGTCTTTGAGATGAATACTTTCTTATACAATTTGAAAAGTCTTTTAACCGAAACAACACCAACAATTTGAAAATTGTGTAGAAGAATATGTTTGCTGTGAATAACTGAGTCTGGGTCCTTAACTGCGTCTGAATAGAATTTCATTTGCTACTGAATAGAGTCATCACCCAATCACGACAACTGTAGTCTCCTATTGCTCTAAGAATATTAAAAGTTATAGATTACAGCTACAGCTATTCATGCCTATTGGACAGTACGTGAAAATGTCAAGGAGATGCAGAACGATTTTTATTGCAAATCATTTTTCAGAGATTTATAGTATTTTCCGATGAATTTAAGTGAAACTCTTCAAGTTAAATCATTTCGAAAGTGTGAGTGTCTCGTGACGGTGGCAGTGGCGGAAGTAAAACCAAATGCATTCGAGTTCAAAAATAAGGACAACCGACACTGCAGCTCTTAGTGGCTTTTACATACGAGTACCAGAACCCAACTCATCTCGTGGCAGCGCAGTGCAAAGAAACCAACAATTTGCGCAGTCGAAAAATCATTGCGAATGCTCTTCCGGTATTTTCAGCTTCAACTTCCGGTTTCCGGTTACGGTTACGATTACTTCATTGCTACAATAAAAGCGGTTTTTGCTTTTACGGTTAATTACATCCCCCACCCCCGACACGAAGGAACGAACGCACTGCCGAAAGAACCTATTTCCATGATTGAGGTTAAAGCAGTCTAATTACAAGTTTCTTCGTGGAGGCTGCTGCAACGCTGCCAACGAGTGCAGTAAGGACCGGCGGCATTGCGTCGAAGCAATCAACCCTGCGGCACGGCGTGTTAAATGGCTTGCAAAGCAAATGTTGAATATTGTAAAAACACGAGCGCGCTTAATAGCCCGGAAAGTTAAGCGGAACAATGGCGGACGGAATGGCGGCTGCTGAGAGGTAATTTGCACAGTTCTTGCCGAGGCTGGCATGAGACGCCGCGGCCATCCGCCAGTAATTGCAATGCCGCTCACTGCAAAGCAGCTAATGAAGCTGTTTTAAAGTTATTTGCCGAAAGCAGTGGCGACAGGGAAATGTTGCGGTGCCCAACTCTAATTGAACTGCTTGCGGTTGCGTTCACCCGGCAGATACAATTAGGCATCCTGCTGCATACTTAAGCGCCCAAGCGGGAAGACGCCACGACGCTTGGCGACAAGGTTGCACAATTCGCTAAAATGTCGGAGACGGCGAATTTATTTGTTGAACTGCGTTGTCGAAATATGCTCGAAAATATGTCCTCAAATAGCTTAACCCATTTTCGCGGTTTTTGCGAAAAAAATTATCATTCAAGTAAAATCGATATATATGCTATCAGTTATTCTTAAAAAACTTATTTTATATAATTTCATTTTAATTTAAATTCATTTGTCGACGTGGCGCCAACGTTGCGAAGGCGCACCACAAATTCGAGACTTATCTAGAACACGCATAATGACACCCAGATAATTCACAAACCCATTTTATTTTTTCTTTGCCTTTATGTGAACGTATTTTCATGTCGACCAAAAAAAGAATTAACGTTTGACAGTTTTCAAAATTTCAAAATTTCAAATTCAAAATTTGTCTGACAAACATGTGTCTACATATACAAGTGTGTGTGACAGTGTGTGTTTTGTAGGTGGTTGAGATATGGAGGGAAGAAAGCCTAAGGATATACCTTCCGAACAAAAAAAATGTATCGCAATACCTCACACACACTGCACATACGAATTTTTTAAATAGTAACGTTGCGTATACGCAACAGAGGAAGGAAATGGGTTAACCCGTTCAACAAGCCGCGCCGGTACTATATGAGGTCAAGTACGTGAATTGTGATTAAACAAAATTTTGAACTGACTCTGTTGTTTGTTGGTGACACTAGTCTAGGAATTTGCTTTTCGTAGAGAAACCCATTTAAAATGTCCCATGTAAACTTGCAATTTAATGATTACGGCAGTGAGTATGAGTTAGAAAAACCCCAACTGTGGTTATTTCTGCTCGAAACATGGCCGTTCACTTCCACAATGCCCACCGACTCAAATACTTTACGAGCTCATCTTTTCCAAACGCTCAAAATGTTACATGGCGATCGACATAAATGGATTCTCCTCTGTCAGTATCTAAAGAATTCCTTTACAAAAGACAGCCAAGGAGAAAGACTTTGGGAAAAGTTTTGATGAAAGGCGTTTGATGTCAGATGGCTATTTGGCGTGATGGGCGGTATGTGAGCTAAGTCTTGAGTCTTAAAAAAAGTTAAGTTTTTTGCAAACAATTTTGTCAACAGAAATTTAGGTAGTGACGACACCTGCTGGAACCATAAATTCCAGAACCAACGACAATGCGACTTTAGTGCGCTTGCATGGCCCCTTTGCACCATCAAGGGGTTAATATTGTGCACAGCCCCGACGAACAAACAAAATTTAATTACTTGTGCTTTTAAGTGAAATGAGTCAAGTCGTTAAAAGTTACGCCGCCAATGAACCTCGCTGACACTGAGACTTACAGTCGTGCCTACGTTTGTGTGTTCGAGGACACACTCAAGAATAATGTGCTGCCCACCCACGCCTCGTCCACCGGCATTCCTTACGCCTCCGAGCTTTAAAGCGACTGTCGCCGCTCGTGGCTGTCGCTGCACTTCCACTCCATTTCGGCTGTGGTCGCCTCGCCATGACGTTCTCAGCATTAAAGTCAGCGCGGCAACTCTCGGGGGAGCACTTCCGCTCATAGCCATAAGCAATTTTACATTATTTCCACCCTCACTCGTGCAGTCAGCAGCCCGCACCGGTAGCGCGTCAGACGAACTTTTGTTTTATTGTTATTGGACGCCGCTAGGCATAAACGTTTTAGTGTGGCTATTTAGCATTTATTGTTATTTAAATATAAAAATGCTCGAGATTTCCATCGGCAGCGGAAATGGAGATCTGGCTCGCGTTTTTGGTTGTGTGTCATTATTTTGTCGTTTCAAAAATCCATCGCATCGCCGTGCGCCCCGCCCGGGGTGGCTTCTTTTAATGGTCGCTTTTATTTGTTTGCGCTTTCGCTGCTGGGCGTCGAGTGGACTTTGTGTCTGTCGCATTCATTGTAACATTCGAAGTGCTTTATCTGTATTTGCAGTGCGACGAGCCGCTCTCCGCCGGCGACATAGTGGTCTTTGCGCAGCGCGTCGGCGCCCACGTCTGCTGGCACCCCGGCTGCTTTGTGTGCTGTGTTTGCAAGGAATTACTCGTGGATTTGATTTATTTCCATCGCGACGGCAACCTGTACTGCGGCCGACATCACGCCGAGACGCAGAAGCCGCGCTGCTCCGCCTGCGACGAGGTGCGTACAAGTCTGCTTACAAATATTTACGTAGCTGCTGAGTGTTTTGTAGATTACCGCATTACGAGCTTAAGCTGCATTTTTGCATTGCTTAGCCGAGCTTACGTCTGAGCTCATTTGCAAGGATATCCCTGCGTCTACAGAAATGCAATTGTACCTTGCGTGCTTGTTTTAATTTATGACTTTCTTCAGAATCCGTCAAATCACATTTGGTCTACTTCTCGTTTCAGATCATTTTCTCCGACGAGTGCACCGAAGCGGAGGGCCGCACCTGGCACATGAAGCACTTTGCTTGCTTCGAGTGCGAGCACCAGCTGGGCGGGCAGCGCTACATTATGCGCGACGGCAAGCCCTACTGCCTCAACTGCTTCGACACCATGTTCGCCGAGTACTGCGACTACTGCGGCGAGGTAATCGGCGTCGACCAGGGCCAGATGAGCCACGACGGCCAGCACTGGCACGCAACGGACCAGTGCTTCTCGTGCTGCACGTGTCGCTGCTCGCTGCTGGGCCGGCCGTTTCTGCCCCGGCGTGGCACCATCTACTGTTCCATAGCCTGCAGCAAGGGCGAGCCGCCCACGCCGTCGGACACCAGCTCGGGCCCGCAGCTGCGGCCCACGCATCGCGCCAGCACCACCAGCCAGATTGCCCGCTCGCCGCGTCCCGGACGGGGTGAGGGCGGACGCGGCAGGGGCGTTAAGGGTGGCGGCAGTGCGGGCGACTTGCTGGAGCGCCAGGATCGTCAGCGAATGGAGGCCGGTGTTGAGCGGCTGCTGCTGACCAAACACCTCGAAGGCGGCGTGGTGCACGAAGTGCCGCGGCCGGCGCATCCACCGCCCATCGACCTGACTGAGTTGGGCATCAGCTTGGACAACATCTGCGCCGGCGACAAACCCGTCTTTGTCGATGGTGCGCTGACGTCGTCACTGCCTGACATGCTCGTGTCCAAGGCGGAGGACTCGCACAGCTACCAGAGCATCGACAAGATCAACATCAACTCGCCGAGCGCCTCGGAGCTGACGCAGAGCACGCAGGAGATTACCAACGAACTCGAGCTGGACAACGAGAACGCCAACGCCAACGAGCTGCCACACGACAACTATGAGCTACTGATAGCCTCCAAGACGCGCATCAAGTGCGACGAAGACAATGACGACGACGACGCCGACGAGGCCGATGACTTGGACAACAACCGACACGCGACGAAGGAGGTCCGCTTCCACAGCGTCCACGACACGATGTCGCGCTCGAAGAGCTACACGGACAACTCGAATGCTCGCCGCAGACGTCGCCGGCGCAATCAATCGCGCAGCTCGTCGGAGATGCAAATCAATCAGACCAACCTGCGGCTACACAACGCACAGACGCAGGCAGGTGGCGGTGGCGGCCATTTGGATAACTGCGATGCGGCCAGCGTCTGCTCCACATGCTCGTCGAGCTCGTCGAGCGACATGGACGACTACGTGTACCGCATACCGGCGCGCAAGCACTACGGCGGCGTGCGCGTCTCGTATGTGCCGAACGATGCCATCGCGTACGAGCGCAAGAAGAAGCAGGCCAGCGAGCAGGCGGGTGGCCACGCGACGGCGGCGGCAGCGGCAGCGACGTCGACGTGTGCTGGCAGCGGCGCCGCGGGGGCGGACAGCAAGAGCTGCATCATATCATGACAGCCTCCCGTGCTGCCGCCACCACCGCTGAACCTGGGCAGCTACTACATTCTGGACACCATACTCGAGGAGCAGCGGCTGGTGGTGGATGAGAAGAAGGCGGGCTGTTTTAGAAGATTCTGGAAGTTGCTCCGGTCGTCGAGCAAGCAGAAAAGCGGTGGCTTGCAGTGTGTCTAGAGGGTTGTGATGAAGGGCGATGGGAAGCATTTTTAAAACAAGAACAAGAATTGCTGAAATGACAAAGTGAGCACAAGTGAAGTGAAGAATCGCATTCATCTGAACGATGTTATATATCTGAGTACTGAAGAACTTCCATATCGTAATTGTAAAGTATAATAAATTAGAAATCGAAATCGTTGTACAAATATAATCGAAATATCAAAATAACTGCATTTAAGTATATACACACAATAGTTTTTAAGACACTAAACGGTAGCCAGCTGATCTTTATTGCGAGATCCCAATGTAACAAAATATACAAAAGAGCGAATACAGTGGGAAACTGCCCGAACCGCAGTAAACGATTGTCGAGCAATGAAAATTCGCTACAAATGAAGGTTTGCATGTGAAAGTTTGCAATAAACTGCAGACAGATACAACGAAAATTTGCAGACACAAATGAAAGCAACGAATATCAATGCTGACTCGATGGAGCCAGCCAACTCAGGCGACAACGACGCCCAAACAGACTTCCAAATAGAACAATAAACGTAGTCAACAATGCGTTGATGGTTTCATTTTTTAATTTCGACTAATTTGCATGGATTTGCCTCGAGTGAGTGTCGCTGAATTTCGATTCGATTTGCCGTCCAATTGAAATTTCACGCCATTTGGTATTCTCATGCAAATCACTTTGCAAAATGGATTTGCGTTGTTTGGATGTGAAAATTTATGTAACGCTCGAATGGTTTTTACTTTCTACGAGAGTCGAGTTCTCTTGCGGCACACAATATGTCATAACCACTCCTGGCATTTGCTGCCAATCAGTTTCACTTGCTCACATCTTAATTTGCCATTCAACGGATTCTCTTGTTTGATATTACTTTTGTTTTGACATCGTAAGCTATCAACATGTGTAAAACCCTTTTGTAGTCCTAAGCTAAATGTGTGAAAGTAAGTTGTATTTTCATGTGGTTATGTATTAAGTATATCATTATTGAAGTGTAACTAAAACGTCAAATACATAAATACTTCACAGACTTGCAGGAAATTGAGTATTTCATTTATGTTTCAGTGAGTTTTAGGAACATTTTCGTGCAAAAAAAGAAGCTATTGCTGAGCAGAGATTGTTGGGGCTGTAAGACTGTTGTAAGTATTGGGTAATAGGTCATCTCGCAATTCAATTGACCGGAGAACACTGGATTTAAGTACAAGTATCTTCGGCTCATTAGTGAAAAGCTTAGTTGGGGCTTGCACTCTCTGCGACTGTACCAACTGTGACTCCACGCTGAGATGTGGCATAAACGCAAACGTCGTTTAATATTACTTCAAGTGTGATGCTTTACGACTACTTAAAATGTCATAAAAGTCTATGAAACTCAACGCTGAATGCAAAAAATAATAAAATGTTATACGAAGACACACAACCGTTGACTGAGGGGGGAGATAGAATGGAAAAATAAAATGAAATCGCTGTAAAAGTGATTTAATGACGCAGCGGGAACATTTGAAAAACACCAAAGAAAAAGCACATATAAAACTCTTAACCAGATGACTTCACGCAACGTCGAATTGCGCTCTTAAGTGGCCACCACTCGCTGCGAGGGTAGGAAACTGTCACTGAATCTGAAAAGTGAGAATATTCATTATAAATAAATACATAAGTGAGAAATAACGATACCCAGAACTAAATGTTTAATTCCAAGGGACTACTTTCTTATATCTCTTGCTATACCCTTCATCAGCCAGAGAACTTAGCCTTGCAATCGAAATTGTGTTACGTCCTCGTTCTTGCTGTGCGCTTGTTACAAATTGTGACTTCTTACCAACTTGAGTAGGCCGTTGTCCCAAAACTGCATCGCTTACTGTCCAACCTCTCGTGTCCAGATAGCCACTTTTACAGAACCTAACCATCCAATCTACTAACTAAATTTTCTTTGCTAAATAAATCGGCCGAACCCATTCGAGCATCTCTCACAAGCCACAACAATTATTCCATGGTGCTTATTAAAAATAATGGATGCCCTCTGGTCAGTTTAGGTAGGGATTAGCTGCTCTCCTTTGCTGTGCACCTGTTACAAAATTTACTTCTCGAGGAACACACATTTCTTAGCAAAAGTTGTGTTTTATTTTATGCTTTGTTTTGAAAGAACACTTGACGAACTCACAATCGGTGAATAACCATTAAGAATGTCAACAAAGTATTAACCCTTTACGGCACCGTGTGACATATCTGTACAAACCACTAAAATAGCAATAAAATGCAATGTTAACAAGTAATCTCTGTTTTTGTTTTTTCTTTACTTCTTATATACGGTAGTGCATGTAATATAAAAGTACTACATAGCAATCGTTAAGTTAAAATGTAAAATTTTTCATTTAGTGTTCAGAAATTGTGAGTGTTATAACAGTGCATTGTCGTGAATTTTTAATTTATTAAAAAAATTTATCAAAGCGATTTTTAATTACTTTTCTGTGCAAAATAACAGGTGAATACTTTCTCTTTAAATAATGTGGTCGAATTCATAAAAACATTTGATGGTTTTTATGAAATCCAGAAATTACTGTTTGTAACATTTCTGTCACATTGCGGAACAAAGGCAGCTTTTGCTGTGTACCGCGCAATGTGACATTTCTGTTACAAACCGTTATAATGATCAGAAAAAAATGAATACAAAACAAATGAATGCAGATCTAAGGAATGTTTTATTCAATTTCTTCGTGGTGATTTTTAATGGTTTATAACATAGTTATCACAATGGCTCACCGCAACAGAAAAATTGATGAACTAAATGAAGCAGTTTGTAGAAGTTATGAAGAAAGTGAGGACGGGTTCGAAGATGAGGATGATGATGATGCACTGGAAAACCTTGTTTTGGGAACCGGAAACGATAATGATTTAGTTGAGGATATGGAGTTCTCCTTACATGATGAGGAAGATGGCGTAAATATTGAGAATATTATCGACGACTTGGAAAGCGACGACAACATCCCATCGACTTCACAGACTAAGAAAGCGCGATACTCAAGGTCTATCAGCCAGCCAACCATTTTATGGAAGCAAAATCTTAAGGCAGGTTCTCACCTTGTGGATCCGAAAAAGTGCATTTTTTTAGGAATTTTTTTTGAGAAAACGGTTAAAGATACAACGCTGGATATGAACACACATTTATTTAGAGAATACAATTTTTAAAATTGAATGAATCAAAAAAAGGGGTGGAGGGGGCGTCCATCAGTGGCGGCATGTCGGCGAGGAGGTGTCCCGCTACCGGAAGTGATTCCGTCAAAACCCGTGATCGGAAACACAAAAATCGAACACATTCTTAATGTGTACCGTATTATCTATTGAATGAACTACGATCATAAAAAAAAAATCGAAATTAAAAAAGTTATGAGGTTTTGAAAAAAAAATTACGATTTTCGCATTTTTTTGTTAACTAATTATTTTTTAAATAAACAATTTTCAATATTTTTGGCTGATCGTAGTTCGTTTATTAGAAAAAACCCTAAGGAACATTTGGAAAAAATTTGGTGACGATTGGTTCATTCCAACGCCTTCAATCACTTCCGTAAGGTCCGAAAATGTGGTTCTGAGAAAAACGCGTTTAAAGTTTAAAGCGCACTTGGCCGGTGCTCTACACTGCTCTATGTAACGGCCTGTAACTTTTGTAATTTTTCAGATTTTGATCTGAAATTTCTGGAGCACATTTTTAAACATATATCTACACGATAAGGTAAAAAAAAATTGGTTTTTTTTCCACAAGGTGAGAACCTGCCTTAAGTGAAGAAACCCTTCGTTTTACGGGCCATGATTCCTTGGACCCTGAGATTTTGAATTTAGAGACACCCTTTCAATTTTTCCTACAAGTGTTTCCAGAAGAGTTGATGGAGCACATTGCAGAACAAACTAGTTTATATGTAGTTCAAAAAGATCCTGAAAACAAATTTCGTGCTTCCAAAATTTGTATACAGCAATTTATTGCTGAGAAGTAAGCGATGGCAAGTTAGGATGTTCTACCATTTCCTTGACCTCACGATGTCTAATGCATGGATTTAGTATAAGAGAGTTCGAAAAGTAAATGGTCAAAAAGATGGTCAGCTATCATCAGCGGATTTCAGGATGGAAGTCGCAACGGTTCTCTGTAAGATGGGCGCAACTAGCCCCATAAAGCGACAAAGTCTTGAACGCGAGCTCCAAGCTAAAAAACATAAATGGCCAGCGCAGAGTACTCCACCGATAGCGATAAGACATGATCAAATCAGACATTGGCCGGTATGGACAGAAAAAAGGATTCGGTGCAAGCTCCCTGGATGCGTAGGAGTCTCGAAAACTTTATCTGAAAAGTGTAGAGTAGACTTATGTTATAACAAACAAAATAATTGCTTTAAAATTTTCCACACTTCATAAAACATTAAAACTTTTAAGCTAAAATAGAGTTTTTTGAAATTTTAATGAAGATTTAAGTTTTGTACTCTTTATAGCTCAATGTGACATAAATGTCACAAACCGTTTTTTTCTCCACTTATCCACTTTATAATAAAAATTTGAAAACTCGTGGAACAAATGTTTTTTTATTTACTAAAAGCTTTCAATCCAATCAGGTTTCATTAAGTTTGGTGATCTTGAGCCGTAAAGGGTTAAACAACCAACTTACGAGACGAAATCGCTAACCCTGCTTTTCATAAATTTTCAAAACCAGAGTTGCCTCTGCACTTCTCCGTTGCCACTTAAATTCGCTCATTGTTTTCGGTGTGGCTGCGTGCAACTTGAAACCCCATAAATTTCGCGGCTTTCGAGTGCACTATATTTACAAACAAATCGGGTATAAAGTGTTGCTTACATAAATATTTGACCTCGCATTCGCACCAAAAATTCGAGAAACATACATATGTGTGTGTTGGACTTTGGTGGTTTGCATAAGTTGAAAATATGATTAATTCGAGACCGAAAACCGTATATGTACTCGCCGAAACATTGAGAAATCATGTGCGCTTAATTAATATTCTACGTTAAGTGAGTAATTTGCAAGCTGAGCAATGTGGTTTCCTCGATTTGTGTTTTTTGTTTAAGTACAAAAGCTTCTAGACGCTCTCAACCTGCTGCGGTGGCTGCGCATCTAATGTCATAGTTCGCACTTATCTTAACTCTTCTTTGCCTCAGCTCGCAGAAGTTTTACAAGCCAGATCTGCCCCTCTTTCGTTCCATCTTTCTAGCAATCTGTTTGCTTTCGTCCGCTGCTGTGTTGCCTGCGCCATTGCCGCACTCGGTCCATTCATCTGCTTGCGGCCAGAACACACGATTGCGATGTTAACGTTAATTTCTATTGACATGTGTTGCAGCAAAGTGTTTGGTGGGTTTAAGACTTTTGATTCCTCTGTTATTATTATTGTAATTTATTGTCTTCTGCATGCTGCCAATGCCAATTAGTTTGATTAATGATGGCTGAATTAATTAAAATCAAGTAGAACTTACCGCCAAGCTGAGGAAACTGGCAGCCACACCGCGATTCCCCCATCGCCAGGCAGACTTCTTAAGCCGCAGGCTCGCTTAGGCTAAGCAAACAATTTAGTAATGGAAAGTGACTTGGCTCGGGCAGCTACAACTAAAGCGCTGAATTTTTAACACTTGATAGCAGCTGTGGGAAAAGAACGGCTCGTGTGGTTAATGTGAAAGGGCGACTTAAAAAAGTGTACTTTCTGCAGCTTTTCTTGTAGCTAAAAATTGTCCAACTACCTATATTTACTAAACCAGAAGATATAGCAGCCTTAAGAAGAGATCCAGAACAAAAAAAGCTGGACCCGTTTCCTCTCTATGTTTTTATATCTTATAAGTCAGATTAACGTGGTAAAAAATTTCGTTTAAATCGAATCAATCGGTCGAGAAAGTGTCAAAAGAGGGCAACACAATTCAAGAACAAAGCAATATGACGGGGCAGGTAGTTCAACGACCAAACTAGGGGTACGTCGCCTCAATGACTCAATTCCCGTCTTTTAGAGGGTACAATGAGAGTGAGTGCGGCAAGATTTCCCTCCTCTGCATCTCTGCAACAACTTCTTTCCGAGTCTATCCCGATTTTCAACACATTTTGGACATATATTACATAGGTAATTAATACATTCTGAATCCTTCTCATGCACAAATATTTTCAAAATGTCTCACAACATCCTATCGATCCCTTCAACACTCACTTGTCACGCAACGGGCAGTCGTCGCCCCTTGCCTTTCCCGGAACACTAATTTAAGGGCGCCGAGCAGCAACTATGAAAAATGTTCGCACTGTGATGAGTTCACCTCTGTGTTGCTTGCCGCAATGTGTACGTTTAACACAGGCAAACACACTCACACGGCATACGGTCAGTCGTCGCCAGCGGCCGCTCCTTCATCGCCATCAGCTGGCCGCATCGTCGTCGGCATCAACGCCGCCGTCTGCCGGACTTACCAACGAGGTCAACTAAATATTTTATTAGCCCGATTGCGGAAAAGTGCGAGACGGTCGTGATTGTGGCACCCGGAAGCGGAAGCGCCGCAGCCGAAGCCGTAGCCGCAGCCAACATGTAATATATGCTGCCGATGATGGCGGCCATAACAATGAGCATGATGAGCCCCAGGGGAAAGGGAGCGTCGGCCGGTTGTGGCTGCGACTGATGAAGCGACGAATGCTTTCGCATCCTTCGGTTGGTTCTGCCTTCGGTGCTGATGTGTCGTGTAGGCGGCTTTCTTCACGTTGTCTTCATTGTGCATCATCGCCCAACAATTGCCGACAACTATGTGCCGGAACGTGACAGTTGGCTGTTGTTAGTCGGGCGGACTGCTTGCGCCGGGCCACTTTTTGTGCGAGCGCCAAACATATGTTTTCAATTTGTGCGAAACTGTGCTGATTGATGGAATTTAGTGCGGAATAAATCGATGACAGCTCAAAGTCACAGTAGGGCAGCATTTGCCAATCTTGAAGCTTTAAGTTTAAAGTCGCCGCGCTAGTGCGAACTTAGGGAAACGACATTGCTCGAAATTAAAACGCACTAAAGCACCAAATAAATTATTTCACTTTCTCTGGGTTCTCCAGTCGCTCAGCATCAATCATCAGGAGGCCACAATGGCAGCGTTGGTTGTCTTCTTTTGCAGGCACATGCAACATTTGGCGTCGTTGCGCCCCATCCGCCCCATCCATCACGGTGGAATAACTTAAGGTAAACATTCGCCAAGGACACGCAGTCGCACATGTAAACAGATGTGCAGCGCACATAAAGAGGAGAATTTCGGCCGGGAAGCTTGGAAGTGAATACAACTTACAGACCCAACTGCCCTGACACTTCCGTGTGTAGGTGAGCGATTATGTAAAAACCCGCCTGCGTTGTTGATATGTTTGGGGTAAAATTGCTAGTTTATGTCTTAGAACTCTTCTGCCTGACACATATATATGTATGTGTGTTCGCTGATCATGCAGACTTGGTGTTCTGGCAGAGCCGCAGACCGTCTCTCTTCTGGAGTCACAGCCTGCTCAACTGTTGTGCTGGTGGCGTGGATTGCATTTTGCATGGCGCACATGAATGTCGTCCAAAAAGACACAAGTGAGAAGCAGTAGAAACCCATTCCAAGGAAGAAGGTGACAGCCGAAAATGCAACTTGGAAGCACAACTGGCGTCGACGAGCCAAAATCGGCTCTTCACTGAATTTCCAACGCACACAGACACATGTGTCCAAATATGAAAGTCCGCCGTGTAAATGGAACATTGTGTGGCCACACTCGCCGCATTGCCGCGCGTGCTGGACTGCAAATAAATGAAGTGCCAGCCGCGAAAGTTGAGCGTGACGGCAGAAAGCACTTTGCGCTCCGGAAAACCGAAACACGCGCGCGTGAATAACTAATTGCGGCTCTTAAATGAGACAAAATCGAGCAAATAAATAAGAATCCGACTGACAACGGACAATGTGTGCTCCACGCATGCGAGCGGCGAAATTAATGAAGTTTGAATGAAATTAGTTTGAGTTAAGTAGAAAAGACCGTTGGGCTGTTTGCAACTATTACTGATGGTTGGCTTTAAGAAGCCAACAAGTTGAAGTTCAAATAAGTTATTATTTCATATTCATAATTCAACAAACATTTTATAAATGCAATTTTCTAAAACGCCATAAATTCCCATAAAACTCGTTTAAAGGTGCTTGTTGCTCCCGCACAATCGACATCAATTGAACACAAGTGTGCTTCGTGCTGGATACGTGTCCAAACCCATTCGGGCCGCGTTGAAACTTCGTTTGACCGCTGCCACAGCCCCAAAGCATGCCACGGAAAATACAAAATGCAAAATAAAATTCTCATTTAGATAAACGTAATGGAAAAATTATGCGTGGACTTAATAAGGCAAATTCTAAAAGCACAACACAACGTTTAACCACCTGCGGCCTGTGATTGCTTGCGAGTGCACACCCGCAAGGCGCTGCACCCACACCCAACCGTCCGACCAGCATGCGTGAAATAAACAAATTACAACAACAACAACACCAACAACATAATATATGAATGACCCTCAAGTTAGTGGCAGCGGTTAATTAAAACATAATGAGCGTTACACATGCTTCACCAGCGCAGGTCGCCCAAAACAACGCTCGAGTGAAGCAATAACGCTTGCAGTACTGATCGACTTCCGTGGGTGCTACGCATGAGCTGTGGAATAAGTTTCTGAGTTCAACAAGAACCAGAACTGCGACCATTTTATTTCAGACACATTCTCATTATGCAAGCGTGTCGATGGTTTGTTGTTGCATTTGTTTGATTTGTTTGTGTTTGTGTTGATGTGTTTGTAGTTATTGGTGAAACTGAAAATTCCATTTCAGACGCCACTATGGCAGAGCGTAGCGTGCTGACCAAAATGGAAACGGGCGCGCAACTCGCAATGTTTGCCCAACGAAAGAGCCCGAAAATGTGTCTTATTGCCGCCAAGAATAATATTTCCCGAAAACATGCAAAAACCACCTAACAGAATTAAAGCATACCTGCAGGCGCCAGCACGCGTTGGCGCCGTTGGCGGCGCGCATTAACAGCAACAGACGCAAAATGTGAAAAATTCTGCAGCACTCCAATGTCGGTTAGACTCAAATCTGAAACATATTCAATACAGACATTTGCCGGCTGAAACGACTTTATTTGTTTGGGAAGCACGCATACACCCTTCGCCTCACTCACACACACACACACACACACAAATGTGAAATCCCTTTTCCAACGTGCCTACCCCTAATTCCGGCTTTTGTTTGTGCGTTTGTTTCTGACAGTTTGTCTGCAATTGTTTTTATCAGCTTACATTTAAAAAATTGAAAGGCAGAGATTTGGCAGTGATTTAACGCAAACACTCGTGCAAGGAGAACACAGTGCAAAATGCGAAAAAGTTGGGAAAAATCATAGAAGAAGCTAATGGACGGCGGGAGCGAACGGTTTCAGTTCAATGCGCTGCGCTGTTGTGAGCGCAATGACATGCGTTTCGTTTCAACTGAAGGAAAACAATCCACCTTCAATGGATTTGCTCAAAACTTTTTTCATTCCGAGACTTTACACTTGTCAGAAAGGCGAAAAACCTTTGGAGTTCGGCTTGACTCCCTCGAAACCAACACTTTCTATTTCTGTGCAACACCAACCAGGTGCTTGAAACTACAGACGAATCGTAAGCACTTTGCACGGCTAACACCAAACGCCATTGATTGGACCGCATTTATGCATTTTACGCTGTGCAGAAAGCGAGAAATGCCCATAAATAGATCCGTCGAAGTCGGCACGTACTCAATGAACACACATACGCACTCACAAACACACACTTACGTACCTTTGAATAGTCGTACACGTGTGTATGTGCACTGCAGAAGTTTACTTCCTGCCATTAAAAGCCGTCGAAACCATTTTAAATGCTTTCGCCAGGAAATGCTGCACACCACGTCGAACAATTGGTTGGCGCGTTTTCGTAAAAGTGCATTTTATAAATGCATTTCCGAGCACTGGATTCTGTTTGCTCACACTTGCTTTGTAAGCACATTTAATTTGGCTCAAAAAGCTTCACTCGCCACTAATGACGACAGAAATGAACTGCTGGTCGCTGTTCGAAGTCTATGGGGTTTCATCAAATTGAAACTTTTTACGTGATTTCATTCTTTCCATTTTTGTTTCTTGCTTTTTACGTTTAGATTTAATCTCGAACTCAATAACATTAAACAGCCAACCGCGCAAAACAACTCAACTTTGCAATAACATGTTCGCTTGCCTACTTTTAGGCTGTGTTGAGTTAACAGCAGCACTTCGTTTTCACCACGGCGTCTGTTATGTGGTTTCTGTACAATGCGCCAACTTGGGTATATTTTCGTTTGCTGTTAACGAATGAACTGCAGAGTTGCTTTGTATTAGAGCTTTCGCCACACCGTGTTAACTGGGCGCCGTGGCTTAGTTGGTTAAAGCGCCTGTCTAGTAAACAGGAGATCACGAGTTCGAATCTCGTCGGGGCCTATCGCTGATGATTATTGCGATTCCACCTTTTTTTTTTCGTTCCTCAAGCAATTTTTTCTTCATTTAGGTATTCTGGATTTTGCTTTTGAAACAGTTAAACACAATTTTTTAAATAATAATAATTTTTTTAGTAGTTCAGAAATACAATTTAAAAATAATATAATTAAAAATTTTACTATAAATAATATTTTCAAACACTTCTCTTAACTCTGCCCTTCTTTATTTTGTACTCTTTTTTCCTTTTCTTTATATTATGCAATATTAAGATTGCATTGAATTACTAATCAATTGTTAATAAATCTAAGTAATCTTTGTTATCAACTTGTAGCATGCAAACGCAGTGATTCTTAATGCTGATGTTTTTGTAATTAAATAAATAAAAAAATGAAATAAAATAAATAAAACAAATAAAATAAAATAAGATAAAATAAAATAAAATAAATTAATTAAATACAATTTTCTGATGCTCCTAACCTTCTCCAGAGAATGCTGCACTCGTCCATGCAGAGCGCTGCACACACATTGCAATGTCGTCATTAATTGTTGGCCAGCAATTGCAATGGCCAGCACGGAGACAGAGCCACGTCAATCATTAGACGTGACCATTAATGGTCGAGGCGGAACGTGATCGATGTAATGTATGAGCTAATTTAATTTCTCACTTTCTCCCATTGCACGGAGAGTCTTGTAAGAAGACGGCTTCTTAAAGCGTTTCGGCGACATGAAAAACTTGTCACTGGACTGCAAAGAAATTTCCTGCGCAGTTGCAGTTCGGAAAAGTCGGTTGGTATTTGAGAGAGTCGGAGCAAGCGTTGCCACTGCCGTCCTAGTCGGCGTTTGACTTCGCCTATCACTGCCGCAACAGACAGCGACATGACATTATGTCCGCCTTATTTGTAAAGTGAATGCAATAATTTCGCGATATTTTGCTGTCCGAGCCGAGTGTCGGACGACGCAGCGTCGCAGAGCAAGTCGGCGGAATGTCAGCAGGTTGTACTCATTTACGCGTTTAAATGTGCAGCTGCTGACGCGTACATTGCTCGGGCTCCGGCCGATTGACAGCCACTCGAAATCGAACTGGATGTGGTTGTTGCTGCGACTGCTTCCCGCTGCCGGCCGCCCTGACAACCTGGTAACGCATGTTGGCCTTTGTGCTTCGCTGTTGTTGTTGGTGTTGTTGCACGTACAATGTTGTTCTTATAATTACAATGCCTTGCAAGGTATTCCTCATGTATACTTATCTATGTACATATGTACGAGTATGTGTGTATGGCCGCTGAAACGCCAATCTAAAAGAGATTCGCGCATTCTTTTTCTATTTGCACTAATTAACTTAAAAATACGCCTTGGCACTTGGACGTATTTAACCGTCCTGCGGATCCTGTTTGCCACTGCCACTGGGCGTCCGCGCGACTGCGACTTTTTTGGTTGTGCAGTTTTATTGACATTTTGCGCGTAAATGGAAGAGTTGTGCGAATCCACTCAGCTGGCTCGTTGGGGTTTTTTAAAGTGTACTTTCGAAGCAGCGAGAACAAAGTTTCTTTAAATCAAAGAAGGTAGCAATGTACAGATTGCCGAAGGTCGCTGTTGCTGTACTGTAATTTTAATTTTCGATATCAAAAATAGTGAACTGCAAACTTGAACAACTAATCAGTTTCCAGTAAGCATTTTGGCCATTGCGGTCCCAAACGTTCAAAATCGTCCTCGAGTCCAGTGCCATTCGAATAGAGTGCGCCGACGACCAGTTAACTACCTCTACATCGCAGAGGCGCAAACCTCTGACGCAGCTCCGACAGCCGCGCCTCGACTAGACAACAGTGGCAGCTGGAACTGAGCCGCACTTCATGTCAGTCGCTTTTGCATAGCGTGATTTGTTTCGGTTTTAGTTGACGCGCTGGCAACGTCAGGCCGCGTCTTCGGCTGCTTTATTGGGCAATGCGAATTTTCCTGCCGTCCGATGAGATGTGCACGTCAGCTCAGACACATTAGAACAACATTACTGGCCGCGGAGAATTTGAGCAAAATATCCCAGACGTACGCGCGATTAATTGCCGAAATGCCGCGCTTGCCGGGTCCATTGGTTGGCGGGGGCGGTTGGTTGGTTGCCTGCGACGTGCGCGCTGGCGGGACGTTGTTGTGTTGCTTTCCCGGTGCAATTCGTTTGTTTTTGTTTTTGTCGAGAGCAGCCACATGCCCCATGCTGCCACCGCTATGTTGAGCGGTGGAATGCAAATACATCGAATCGATACATCGATCAAGTCGCTCAAAGCTAGAAGAAGAGAATTAGTTCTTTGTTTGCAAAGCAGTTTGGACAGCAGACACGGGTTTTTCTTCTTACCCAGACCGACACCATCGGTTTGTGGTTTGAGCTTGGCATCAGCGAGTGCAGCACTGGATGCGGGCAATTCAAACCATTCTTTAGGGGATATATGCAATGTTTTGCATATCCTGATGGATTGGTTGACGGTGCCGCAACAACAGGTGGCTGCTAGGCATTGTACCAGTGCAACGCCTGCACTCATTTAATGTGTCAAAGTTGCAATTAATCCGACATTAATGCACATAACGCCATCCATCAATTAATTCAATTCTGCAAGAGTTGCGCGAACAAATTGTGCCACCCTTCGCAGCCGCACATTCATCTTCATTCAGTGTATTTGCATTATTTACGCTTCGTTCGTTCGTTGAGACGCGACGCCCACACTCGCAACGGCGGCGCTGTGCGAATGGCGTTTCAAATGCAAATTAAAACTCAATTTCCAATCAGAGCCGAGCAAGTCGCAAGCGCAAGTCGTGCTTCGAATGTTCCTAGCAATTTGTTAAAATAATAATCGACATTTTTGCGAACGGCGCCCACCTGGGCCCGCTGCCGTTTGCTCAATGCGAGCCGGTTAACTTGTCGTAGCAGTCTGTGTCTGCCGCATTCGATCTGGAATCAGTTTTCGCTTTCAGGCGTCCAATTTGCACTTTAGTGATGACTATTAATGAAATCCATGTGTGTGATTGGTTATCGAGCAATTAGCCAAAAGATGTCGAATCGCTGTTAGGAGCATTTCAACTATGTCAACAGTTAAAGGAGTAGCAAAGCAGGCCCATGAAGAGCCGCAATGAGTTCGGGATGTCGAGCGGCAGCTACGAATAAAAACTGGTTCTAGAGTGGAAATATCGCAATAAGATTAGAAATGGTCGTAGCATGTCCCTGTAACTAATTTACTCGTATTTACACAATCTTTATTACTAATTTTTACAAAGCTATGATGCAGGTTTCAGATGAACCAATATAGCAGCACTCAGACAAAGACGAGTTCGAAACTTTCGAGCCCATTTAAAAATAATCTCAAGGTTACTATTCCCATGGCAAGCTCCCACGTTCTAAAAGAAAGTATAAAAATCTTCTCTCAACATGGCCAATACAGGAAGAGGAGAGGCTCATCGGCTCATCTGTATACATACGAGTATATCTTAAGAGGGGTTTTGGGAAATTAAATTCCCCCACAAACAGTTATGTTGCCAAAATTGTAACGGTAAATATGATTGAAATAATTTTAGTGTTGGGCTCAAGTGTTGTGTCCCCCAACATTAAATCATGTGTGCGCGCCACTGTCTGCATACAACATTGACCTATCCATCTAGAACAATGTGCTAAATATGATTGCAATCGACTGACAATTGGCAACATGTAAAAATAAATAAATATGTATGTACGCATGTAGATGTGTAGATTTATATGTGTGGCGCATATTGTCAATTTATTTATGTATGTTGCAAAATTTTCTTAATTGACAATGACCTTCAACGTTGGCAGCTGTGCGTTGACGCGCTGGCAGTTTCTTGACTGAAAAAAGCGAGTAAAAGTTTAATACACCGCGAAAAACGTGGCGTTTAAAATAAATTTGTCGCAACGAAGCCGAACCAAAGCGACGCGCGCAAATGACCAAAGAAGTTGAATGCGTAAAAGACACTTGTAGAGTCGCATAAAAACAAAACAAACTACCCAGTATGCTTTTTAGGGGGCGCGATTCCGCGGAGAATGAGGTGGCCACCATTTCGAAATACACGTATGCACACACTTTTCTTTCAATGTACCCACGCAGATATGAGTGGCAGCAGAACGTCGCGCGCAGCAGCTGAATTGTCAGCTAGTTTGGCTTCCTTCTAATTTAGCAGCACACATTCGCAAATTCCAACTCGCTTTCATCTGGCGCTGTGCGCCACTGGCGAACGAACGAGAGCAACGAAACTGTAGGAGGGGCAGCGAGGGAAATGGGGATGGGGCTGAAGCAGAGCACGAAGGCAGAAATAGCAAAGTGCGTGTACAGAAATGCCGACATGCACAAACGTCAGTAACTGGACCAGAGCCAAATTGAATGTGGGGCGGCGAAGCGTTTTCATATCGCAGTGCAGACCCATGCAACTCAAACTCACGGCGGAGTTGTGGCGATCCGTATCTGGGAATTAAGCGACCTAAGGTCTGAGTCGGTGCGTCTTCAGGATGGTGCAAAACACTCTGTGCAAGCGATGCTATTTGACTAATCAATCATGAACTGTGCTGAATATTCCGTAAAAGCGCACTGCATGAGCTTCACCCTCCGGCCAACTGCGCTCCTGACCGCGTCCTACTAAATGCTAATAAAAATATATCATACAACAATGAAAATACATATATAACGAATCAGCTGTTGACGTCGACGCTCGCCGATGGCACCGCGTCGCATGCCTCACGCCAGCCGCTGCTGTCGGTTTCCATGTCGCTGCGGCACTAAAATTGCTTCAGTTGAAAGCTGGAAGCAATCGAGGGTGTGTCGCGACCAATCAGCGACTGTTTCCAATCGAAAAGAAACACTGGTGATAGCGGAAAAATGCCGATTTTCTCAAAGTTCGCGCTGCTTAGAGGTGCTGCACTCTGTGATTTATTTAGATACCGACAAATTACTTAAAAACAACAAAAAATACAACAAATCGACCCACGACGCCACACATCCAACGTAGCAACGCGAACAAAATCTATTTTCACATGGCTGGGAATACGACTTTTTGCATAATTTCACTTGTCACGAGTCGTTTCGATAGTTTGTTGTTGATATTTTTAGTGACTTCGCGCTACACGCGATCTATAAACCATTCACTGAGATCTGTGGAAAATATTTTCTACGCCGAAAAGCGTAAACAAGTTGCGCCATTCTGACAGTTCGTTGTTATTTCTCGTTACAACTGCAGCCAGGGACGAGCTTATCAGGCGCACCGCAGCGCGCCACCACTCGAACGCCCGGACCGCCATTGTGCAGTTTCGCGATATTCTGCGCCAGCAGATCAGCGACATCAAAGATGCGGGCACATTCAAGTCGGAACGCATTATCACCTCCAGCCAGAGCACCGAGATTACTGTCGACGGCATGCACAAGCGAATTCTCAACTTTTGCGCCAATAATTATCTCGGCTTGGCGGTGAGTTTCGGGCGAAGGCAGGGGGCGGGCCGTGTCTATCAGCGAGTGCGAGTGCGATGCATTTGACGCGTTCTCTTACACTCCTATGTCTGTCTTCCCTGCCAATAGAACAACCCCGAAGTGGTCAAGTATAGCAAGGAGATGCTGGACAAGTTTGGTGCTGGCCTCAGTTCGGTGCGCTTCATTTGCGGCACCCAAGCCATACACAAAGAGCTGGAGACGAAGCTGGCCAAGTTCCATGGACGCGAAGACACCATACTGTACGCATCCTGCTTCGACGCCAACGCGGGCATCTTCGAAGCCGTACTGACGCCAGACGACGCCGTCTTCTCGGACGAGCTGAACCACGCCTCCATCATCGACGGCATCCGTCTATGCAAAGCGCGGAAGCAGCGCTACAAGCACCGCGATATGGCAGGTGAGTGCGAGCGACACTGGCGAAACATTCGCTCGCTCTGTGCCCTCATGCAAGTTTTGGGAATATTATGAAGCGCCTTTCTCTTTTGGCCGCTATTAGATTTGGAGAACATGCTTAAGGCCTCCGATGCGCGACTCAAGCTCATTGCCACCGACGGCGTCTTCTCCATGGACGGCAACATTGCGCCGCTGCCGCAAATCGTCGACCTGGCTGCCAAGTACAATGCGCTCGTCTTCATGGACGAGTGCCATGCGACCGGGTTCTTCGGCCCCACCGGCCGCGGCACAGAGGACTACTACAATATCCTGGGACGCGTCGACATCATCAACTCGACGCTGGGCAAAGCGCTGGGTGGCGCCGCGGGCGGCTACACAACCGGGCCTAAGGAGCTGATAACACTGCTGCGTCAAAAGTCGCGCCCCTACCTGTTCTCCAACTCGCTGCCGCCGGCAGTGGTGGGCACGGGCATCAAGGTGATGGACATGCTCATGGAGTCTGATCAGCTATCGCAGAAGGTGCAAAGCAACACGAAGCGTTTCCGAGACGCCATGGCCAAGGCGGGCTTCATCGTCGGCGGCGAGAACCACCCCATTTGCCCAGTGATGCTGGGCGACGCGCGGCTTGCGTCGATTTTCGCCGATCAAATGTTATGTGAGTGGCGGAATGGAGGGGGCGGGGGCGTGGTCCGCGGTTGATTTTGATTTTTTATTTTTGTTAACATTTTTCAACTCTCTGTATTCACAGCGCGCGGCATTTACGTGATCGGCTTCAGTTATCCGGTGGTGCCGAAAGGCAAGGCCCGCATTCGAGTTCAGTTATCGGCGTCACACACCACCGACGACATCGATCACGCGGTGGCGGCCTTCATCGAAGTGGGAAAATCGCTGAAAGTGATCAAGTGAGGCGTGCAAAATGCTTTCAACATTTCAAACTGATGCAAGAAAGGCATTTATCGAATGTGCATTTATTAATTTTAACTCAACTGATGTAAACACAAATAAATTCAATAACCTAACAATTTTATTGTTTATTGCTCGCTATAGTCGAGGGTTAAAAATTTGACCAAGAAGAAGGGGCATTTGACGCCGTTTGATATGTACATATATACGAGTACATATGTACATACATTTATAACTTGCTTAATGGATGCTGGCCAATTGAGTGATCCCAAGACGCTGATTCTGCCCGTGTGGCGCAGCAACCCGAGTGGCTTTACCGCTCGTGTAGCGGTACGATTTTTGAGATTAATGATCGACGAGATTTCTGCCAAACCGAACTCTTTACACTCACTTCCAGCCACGATCCGCTGACATAGACAGGACTATGCACACATCACAAACGCGAGACAAATGTTTCGAGTGTATTCTTCCCGGTATTTTCGAATAGACAGAGTCGCGTGTCTGCTCGAAGCCAGAGTAAGCGGAAAAGAGGAGGAGAGGCGCGAAAACCGCCGTTTAGAACTTTTCAGCGTATTCGGTATACACACAAGTGGACTCTGCACTGCTTGTAATCGCTTTGGCGTCCGACTCCTGCGTCGCGATGCCGCCGCCCTTACCAATTGTTTGCTCTTCCCTATTACTCACAGTTGCTTGTGTATGCATGTGTGTATGTAATGGAGCTACGTACATACGTGTAAATATCTGCGCCGTGCGATTCACCCAAAGGTGAGTGTCCACTGAAGTAGCTGGCTCGCTGCATGATCTCTGCTGCTGCTCGCGCAGTGATTCTTTTTTCGTTTGACTCGGGATCTGTTTGCTTTGTTGTACTGCGCACTCTTTACATGTTTGTGCTTCGTTTCTTGTTTTTGTGTTTTTTTGTTTTTAAGTTGTTGGTAACAACTTTAAGCCTCATCTTGTATGCTAATCGGCTTTCTTTGCCTTTCCACCTTTTTTATAGTTTGTTCGTTGCGGTTCTTGGTTCTGATTCTTACTATAAATTGAAGGTATCCCAACATTTTCACTTTTAGTTGTACAGTGGTTTTTGTGCCAGAAAGAAGTTCGAAATCTTGTAGTCGCCACCAGGTCTTTGCCACCGTTGCTATGAAGTGGTTACTTTGTAAGTGCGCTGCCAAGCTGACAATCGACGGAAGGAACAATTCGATCGACTATGTAGAAGGAGTGACAGTGCAGGGCTTTGCCAATTAGTAGCAATGTTCTATATTTTGAATTGAAAAACTAAAGAAATATATTTGAATTGTAAAGCTCAAAGTAAAGTGCACCGATTAAACCGTAGGAGTAGACGAGTTTTTTTGAGATGTTTTTTTCGAAATAATTGATTGGTTATTAATACACATTTACTAGTTATTTAAAATATAATCGCTAAATGAGCATAATTTTTAATTTATCCTTTGCCTTTGACAATTTACCTACTCAAGGTTCTGTAATGCTATTATGTGCGTTTTCGCTCGGCTGCGTGCGGGGCAATGCCATCGAGGATCGAAACCTCTTCGCCACCGAGCTCTTCCAGACGATCGCCATCGAGAAGCAGAACGAGAACGTTATCATCTCGCCGGTAGCCATACAGACCGCTTTGGGCCTGGCTTACTATGGCGCCGAGGGCAAGACTGCCACTGAGCTGCAGAAGGGGCTGCACGCGGCGCCGCACCAGAGCAAAAACGGCATCGCCAAGAGCTACCACAAGCTGCTGCACTCGTTCATCAAGCCCAAGACCACACTGGAGATTGCTAATAAAATCTACGTGAAGGACAGCCTGAAGATCGTGGAAGAGTTCCGCGATGTGGCGCAGAAGTACTTCGACTCGGACGCAGAGGAGCTGAACTTCAAGAGCGAGAAGGAGGCGGTGGAGAAGATCAACAAATGGCTGGCGGAGAAAACGAATGGCAAAATCGAGCGCCTGCTGGACAATGTGGAGCCCGACATAAATATGGCCCTGGTCAACGCGATCTACTTCAAAGCGAAGTGGGCGCGTCCCTTCATGGACGACGAGACGTCTGATCGCGAGTTCTGGCTGAACGACAAGCAGTCGGTCAAGGTGCCCACGATGTTCGCCGACAACTGGTACAACTATGCCGACTACCCCGAACTGGACGCCAAGGCGATTGAGCTGTTCTTCGAGAACACCGACCTGCGCATGTGGTTTATTCTGCCCAACGAGCGCAATGGGCTGCTCGCGCTCGAGCAGAAGCTGAAGAGTGTCGACTTTAACGCGCTGGAGGAGCGCTGGCAGTGGAACAGTGTCACGGTGAAACTGCCCAAATTCAAGTTCGAGTTCGACACCGACCTGAAGCCGTATCTGGTGAAGGTGAGCTGAGAAATACTTCCAATTGCGAAGCGAGCAATTTTTTCATTTTTGTTCGTTTTCAAGCTGCAATGCATCAATAATTTCCTTCTATTTTTAATCTCGTTCATTTGCTTTTCTCTAGCTGGGCATAGAAACAATGTTCACCGATGCTGCAGACTTCAGCGGCATTTTCAAGGAGTCGGCGATAAGTACGCGCGTCTCACAAGTGCAACACAAGGCCTTCATCGACGTGAACGAAATTGGCTGCGAAGCGGCTGCGGCCAGTGGTAAGTTTCAATAAACTTGAACATTTTTGATTTACTTGTATTTAGTGCATTTTCATTAAAACGAAAACATGGTTTTTGTACTTTTACAGTTGCTGTGGGTGTTCCCATGTCGCTACCATTGGATCCGAAGACCTTTATTGCCGATCATCCGTTCATGTTTATCATCCGGGATAAGCACGCTACTTACTTTACTGGGCATATAGCCAGATTTTAAAAATACTATATCCAGATTATATTATACCTAAATATAATTTTTTTAATTTTGCACAAGTACTGATCAAATATTTTTATACAAATAAAAAATAGTTGTACGAAATAAAATTTTCGTAGATTTCAAAACCGATGACTTTTATTTGTTCAATCACGAAGAAACCATTTCAAACTTTAGCCTTTTAATTCCTAGTGGGCAGCCTACCTACGAAAAGGCAAAGAACGCCTTATTCCCTACACTGGAATTTACCACTTTTTGCAGCATTTGCCGTGATCACAACAATGTGGAACCACAAAGTGACATCCTTGTTAAATTTGAGGACAATGACCATGCCAAGTCAAGATATAGTCGATCCCTTATTAATCCCCAATTAATGTTTTGTTAAAACTTATAACCAACATAACCTGAAATCATTGAATTTGATTCTTTGTGTTACAAGAGTTTTGCTTATGATATGAGCCAGGGATCATCTTCCCTGATTGGCATCGGTCAGTCGTTCGATTTTTTATATATTTACCAGTGCGTATGTAAGGTTCAAGACTCCATATCTGATAATCGTATTCACCTCACGTTGCTGATTGCCAAACACAAATGCTTATAATAAATTCTCAAATACGAGTACAGTTATTTGTATCGCCTGAAATATTGGCGCTTTGTTTTGGTAAATAAGCACTGAAACACGACCGTGTCTCGCATCTGAAAACGCGTCGATTACTTCTTTTTATTTACTCTGCTCTGCGTCGTTTCGTTTCGAACGCAAGGAAATAAGAACAATCCAGCAATAATCACAAATCAGTTGCCAGCAATTTTGACCCAAAAAAAATAATCGGAATTTAAAGTTATTTTTAAGTCAAATGTAATGCTTGACCCACAAATTATGCCTTTGCATTTGTGTATTGGCGTAGCAAATAAAAATAAATACAATATTCGTTACTCACACCTGTCACTCAAAACCGGCCAACAACAAAGTGACTAAGCTCACTTTGGCTCAGGAGGATCGCTGCCAATGCGCGCCTGCCGCTCATTGCCGCCATTGGGCTGCTTGCAGTGAAAAAGCTGTGCGCCGATCCAGTTTGGACTGTTCCCCATATTCGAGTAAGGCGCTTCCCCTCCGAAACCAGTATTTCTCTTTGCCGAATGCTGTGCACTGGCGACGCTCACTTTGCGAGATCGGATTCTAGCGATTGACAGCAGCGGCCGCGCTGTGCGTCGAACAGTGCAGCCGATCGCCCATCAGCCCCACTGCCGCCTGCTCACCATATATTCTGCTTCACGCATGCTCGCTCGCGCTCTGAGTGTTGGCGGCAGTAATTTAGTTGCTCTCCGCCAGCGAAGTTTGTTGGAGTTGTTTGCCGTTGTTGATGAGAGTATGCGGGCCTTCCAGTCCAGCCAGCCAGTCCAGTCCAGAAGCCAGCCGCCGCAGCACCACGAATGCACACCGTCGCTTCCAAGTCTTCGGTTGCGGCTTCAGTCCGTTGTTGGTGCTGGAAGAGTCGTTCACCAACGTCGCGACGCATCGGCGGAACGAACGTTCGCCGGCATTCGCGCATTTGAAAGCGTTCAACGTGTGGTGCAAGTGGCGCGCGCGCGCTGAAACGCGGCCGATTCGTTGCGGTCAGCTTCAGAAGGTAGCCGCGAATTCATAACTGCACCCAACGGAAAGTTATGCAAAGCGAGCTTTTCTCCAAATTAGCGAAAATCCGACTAGTTCGCACGCGGCGGCTGCCATTTTTAACGGCATTCGGAATCCGACATTCGCCATAGTCAATTTTCCATCCACGCTGCGCCCGTGCATTGCCACGGCGGCGTGCGATGCCTTCGCAATAGTCCGCGCTTGCGTGTTCTGGCTCCTTAACTGCCGAGCGGACGGCGCACTGCGCGTCCTACCGCACGCCGCACAGGCTACTTAAAAAACAACAGCCTGCCTCATTATTGTGCAAAAACGGCCGCTGCGCAAATGCAAAAAACCCAACAGCAACATACAAAAACCAGTGAAAGAGCAGCAACTGCAGCTGCTGCAAGCAAAAGCGGCCTGCAATGTGCGCTTTGTGACTGCGACTTGTGCCTGTTGATTGCCCACAGCCTCGCAGGGCGTTGTCAACAGTTCGGTTGCTGTGCGCCGCGCACAAGCGGAGCGAACATACACAACAATGCAACAAAAGTGCAGTTCTGGCGCTGCCGCTCGCGTCGCATGGGCGAGAATACGCGGGGCCGCTAACGCGAATGTTGCGCCTGCGCGGCCGCACAAATTGCCGCACATAAATTACTCGAAAGGCCTTCATGATTTATTTTCGCAATAAATACATAAAGCGCGGCAATTCGTTCGATCTGTGAGTGAAGTGCAGGAAGTGTTTTCAAAGCGAGAATTCGCTATGGCCGCAGATCAGTGCTCGCAGATCAGTGTGTTCAATGCGTGCGCATAGCTCCACAATGCATATGAGAAATATATATATCTATCCATTTACATGCATACGTACATACATATTTTTCCATTCAATACATGTGTCCGCCTACAAGTGGGAAAGCGCTCGTTCCGATCATAAGCAGCGCAGTGCAATTTAAGTTCGAGGATTGCAATTTCAATAAATAGTTTAAAGTGCACAAATTTGTCAATTTTTCATTTGTATTGCAACAACCTAAATGGCGTAGAGGTCAAACGACGTTGAATAGCCAGTTGGTGCGGTTTTAGTGCAACCAATTGGAATTTCAAGTTCATAAATGCACGAAATGAATTCGAATGTAAAGTGATACGAAAGCGAAATAGTAGACACAGATGTTACATAATTGATACCTAAATGATCGATCGATGCCATAAATATTTATGTTGAAAAAAAAAACGCCTACAAAAAATGCAGGGTCACCAATTCGAAGAGTCCGTGAATAGTGATCCACGATTACGCTTTTCAAGCTGTTGTACTGAAAAGAAATTAGATCTTGAAGCATTAGCACTCTTAAAACAGTATTGCAGTCTCATTTATGTTCAGTCTGTATAAATGTAAAATATTTGCATTTGCTATGTGATGTTAGTAAAAGTCATGTTACCACAGCAAGATTAGTCAAAATTCCGTCTGTTTTACTAGAGCACGAAAATAATCGTAATTTTAAGTGAATTTCAATTTTAATTGAATTGCATTTTATTTTGCAAATTTCTTTTGTCCCTTTACTGCTTGAAAGATCTCTTGTGTGATAAATCCATGTCATGGTTATACTCTGACAATCACTCGAAGCAAATAATTCCTGTTAGTCCCTTTCCTACAATGTCACCAAATTTATAAAGAGACCTGTGGTGTCACTGACGTAATTTTTTTGCGTCCCAAACTCCAAACACACGAAGCGTACAAAGTGGAGTTCTATTAGTGAACACCAAAAAATTTTGCAAGTGTCAAGTCAAGTGAAATTTCTAAACATCAGAGGGACACTAACAACTCAATGATGTTGACCTCATCACTCAGGCACAATAATCGGCCGAAGGTGCGTTGGCTTTGGCCATAAAGCATTTCACCGAAATCTACCACAGCAACAAACAGTTGAAAATAGTTCAGATAAAGCAACTTAACCAACTACAAGAACAACAACAATCATTTATGCTGGGGCTTGCAATAGCTGCACTACGACTCGCCTAAAGTTCTAAAGCTCACGTCTGTCTGGCAGTTTTATAGTTTTGTACGCGGGCACAGCGTGCCAGCCATCAGCCGTCAGACGCCGCCCAAAAGGCAAAAACAACGATATAAGAAACTAAAAGCGAAAATTCGCCAATTCGCCACGGCATATGCGGCCATGCGGTCAGCGAGCGCAAACTGATCGCCATAATTTTTGATTTACGGCAGTTGATTATAATCAACGGCCAAGTCAAAAAGCGACAATTACGAATACCAAGATTGCGCCGAGCTGTTGTTAGTGCTTTATGAAATTTGATTGGCGGGCGGGTGAGCGCAACGTGAGTGGAACGTCGCGAAAGAAGAACAAGACGAAGCGAATTATCAAACGGTTCGTAGAAGTCATTAAGCGCGACTTGGCATGACATAATTTCTGCGTCACACCGGCAGAGCGATTAATAAGCTCGGCTTTAGTCCACAAATTAAAGCAGCAAAAAAAGTGCAAGCAGTGTCCCGTTTTTTGAAGGCGCGACTGCAGCACGGTCACCGCTATTATGGATAACCGGCAGCAGAAAATCAACCTCGAGCTGGAAAGGTGAGTTGAACGATTCCGCTTAATTAAGTGTTTGCCTTGTCATTACAGTAGGAGTTGTTGTTGATTGCAATTAACAACTGGCTGAAACATTTGTCAAGTGAAAAATAGAAAGGGCAACTTATTTTATAACACCAACAATACATTACAAACTGCATTGCAACTAATTGATTGCATTTATTACAAAACGCCCTTGCAATCGCATTTCGGCTTCTCAAACGTTGTAAGTGATGTGACCCATAAAAATGATCGATTCCTGGTGTCTTATGGCAAACACAAACGGATGATTGACATCGAACGTCTTGGTGCGGGTTAGAAAACTCTTCAGCCCTGCGTGACGAAAATCAAAGAATTTAAACTTCCATCGCCCTCAAACATCTCGACAAACCTACCTGTGAGTACACTGCCCGACTCGAGCGGATTGGTAGCGCCATCCTCCAACACCTCGACGTGGGCCTTGTGGTCTGCGCTGTTAATGTAATGGCTAACGAACATGCGGTACAAATTTCCAAAGTCGCCTTGGCGTGTAAACATTGTTGTCACGCCCAGCTATAAAAAGTTTCCAACTTGTAGTTAAAAACATTCTCAGATATTTTTTATGAAATTAGTTTCATTTTAAAAACTATTCAATGTATTCAAAAAATATATTGAAATAATATTAATTATACTGAAGATAGAAGACCCCCGACAGGGACAAATGTTCTGCTAAATGCTTTGAGCAATACTCGTTTTCTGATGGGAGTCAACAACAAGCATTTTTAATTACAAGGTAGAGTCTGCAAGAGACACATTCGGAGGCCTTTTAAGTGGCCCATTGTAACACCGCAAATCCACCTACAGTTTAAAGCCGATTTCGAATGACGGTTAGTATATGACTTGAAGGTTTCGCCTTTACTTAACAAGAACACACTTTTGGGTTTCTTATAAACTCATCTACTTCATGTGGATAGCGATAGAAGTAGCCGAGTGTCGCTGCGCTATCGAGGCCTGCAATAGTAAATTACCGATTCTTTGCTCCGCACAGATATCTAAAAAACTATTCTAGGTTTCAGTGTTGTACTTTCTGACCTAAGCAAGTTCGCAGTTTTGAATATAAGCGGAGATTCCCAACGAGTTAGATGAGTGACTTTCTACTATGTATGAATCAATTCAACGATTTCACTCTCCCAGCATTGTATCCTCTTATTTGCCACAAGTTAAGCAACAAACGAAATTATTTGAAAATTAAATGCAAAGTTCTACTCGTACCTTGCGCAGTGGCTCTGCCAAGCTCACACCAAATCCAACGCTAAACTTCGGCAAGTAAACCTCCAGCTTTTCCATACTCAATCGTCCATCGACGAGTGCTATCAGATTTTTCTTCGACAGACTCCGGATCAGGTCGCTGAGGCCATTCTTCTTGTTGGGCAACACAATCAACATGGCAAACTCGGCATTCCGATAGGGTAACTCAACGACCTTGGCGTCCAGATCGCTGATCTCGCCGTAGCGGAAATTGTTTAACGTCCACATTGTGTCCACCTGCACTGATTGGCGGCCACCGGACGAGAATTCGCGCCGCGACGTTTTGTCCACCTTGAAGGCATTCTGCCAGGGCGCGCTGTACGAGATGCCATTCACGATAACGCCCTCGGTGAGGTCGTTCAACTGCTGCGGCTGTATTATGTTGGTAACTTTGCCATTGGTTTTCGCCTCGACCGCCTTGTTAATGCGTTCGGCTGTACGCTTGTTGTAGGGCGGGTGGAAGTCGGCCTTCTCCACGTTCGAGTCGAAACTGCGTTGTGCAACATCTCGGAAATTGCTCTTGAACTCCAGATTCTCGTTGATATAAATTTTGTTGATCAGGCGCAGATTGTTGTTGCTCGCGAAGCTCTGGTGAAAGTCGCCGAAGCGGCGCACCACATCGTCGACACTCGACGTCCCCAGCCGCAGACCCGTTTGAATTTCGGTCGCCGTCTTGCCCTTGGCCCCGAAGTAGGCCAGCGCCATGGCGGTCTGAATGGAAGCAGGTGAAATGACGATGTCCTGCTGCATATTGTCCAAGGCGACGGATTCGTAGATATCCGCGGCAAAGAGATTTCGCTCCGTGGTTTGCATCACGTTGCCGCCGGATGCGGGCAAAGTAGCCGCTCTGGTATGGCTGCAGAGCGCCAACATTGCGGTCAATACTTGCGAACGAACCAAAATCCATTATCACGATTATAATTTACAGCTATTTACTTACACAATGCAATCTTCATATTTGATTTCGCCTGTTCGTTCGGTAGCCTGAAAATCTGCTGATCCACTTCTGACAATGTAAACATGACTGACGGTTAGGTAGACTTATTCTCGCATTTATTTGAAAACTTTTTGAGAATACGATTCTTGCCCTGAGAAAAGCTTTACACGGAGAAAAATTCTCATCGACATGAACAAACAATTTCAATGCGGGGAATGGCAGGTTGACCAATTAATACCCACTCGCTATTCACAATAAAAATGGTATTCTTTGGGATATATGAAATATATGTTTACGTTTTGCGGCCCTCGCTTTGCACACATCTTTTCAGTGTGCACGAAGCCTACACCATTGACTTACTAATTGAATTTGCTGATAATGCTGCGCGCTACCCCCCATATGCCGAGTGCGAAATGAGTTCGGTTGTTTTGAAATGTGGACAGAATTTATTTTTCCACTTATAGTGGCTTTGCCTGGTGCGAGTATTGGATTATTGTAAATACAAATACAATACATATATGTTTTATAGGCGCTGAGAAACGCTGAGAAAATCGCATTTCATTCGAAGCGTCTTTCGGTTTTCAATGCTGACCCCACGCCCTGCTGCTTACGCCGCCGATAATAATGAATATTTGTCAACACAGTGGCAGAAATAGAAACAACACTCCCCGGGCTGGTCGCTTTCGAATTACACGCTGACAACGTGGCCAGCCATTAGTACCACCTCGTCCGTTCTAATGGCAAAGTAGAATGGATGATTGATGACCACGGCCGTTGGACGATGGAACAGGCCGCCGAGAGCTGCAAAAATGGTTTCAGATAAGAATTCAGTTACTTGATACTGTTGCACACTCACAAAAGCCCTCATCACTGGGTCCGCCTTCCTCGTTCACCGTCAGCACGGCCTTATGCTGGACGCAGGTGACAAACGGCGAGCGCGCGTTCAGGAAGGACGAAAACATATGGGAGAATTTGGCATCGTTGTTGAAAATGTTTCCAAGTCCAAGCTAAGAGTTATTGAAGAAAATCGTGTTAAGTGGGGGAAAGCCTAGAAATTGCTTGATTGTCTTTGACAGTTTTCATACTCTTAGTGAGTATTTGGAGCATATTTTATTAAAACAACTAAGCAGAGAAAGAATTGAGTAGTGTTACGAATTGCTCTCGCTTTCAAGGCAGCTCAATATAAAACACTTCCATTGGATTTTTAATGTCGATCGAATAAGCTTTTTGTTTCTTTGACTCCAACGTTTTTTAGTCAATCTCATTCTCATCAATTTACCAACTTACATAAGTCAAGGTATCCTTCAGGTCCCCATTGAACTCTGCGCGAAACTTGGGCATAGTCAAAGCCAGTTTGTGCTCGCTCAGCCGACTGGTTATAGCCGACAAGTCCTGGTATTTTAGCTTCTCCTCGAGCGCTCGTAGGCCCTCTATTTGATTTGGCAGCAAGATCAACATTTTTACATGAGAGTTTTTATATGACAGCTCGACGGCTTTCGCGTCCAGATCGGCCAGTTCGGCATACTGAAACTTGTGCGCTAGAAACATGCTGTCGACCGCTTTGTGGTGTCTGCCATCACTGAAGAAAGGCAGCTTTTCCGTTTCCTTGACATCGAAGCCTAACGCCCACGGAGCCTGAAACACCATCGCCGATGCCAACACAAATGGCGAGCGGACGCGCCCAACATGCTCGGTTAGCACTGGACCAATGCTGTAGTTCGTGTGCGTCATAAACCAGTAGTTAATCTCGTCTAACGACTTTGCATTGAAATTGACAACGTTGGTGGAGATGTTGAGTTGCTGCGCCATCTGTTCAAAGTCGGTCTTGAACTTGAACATTAGATGCTCCTGCGCGTAGAAGGCGCTGGCTGCCTTCGCTTCGTGGCTAACTGTCGCTCTGGTCGAGCTTAAAAGCTGCGCCAAATTGGTGCTGGCTGCCTGCTTGTTGGCAAAACGCTCCAAGTGCAGCGAGGTCTTCAGCAGCGCGGCAGTGTCATCGGCTGCACCAAAGTACAGCAGAGTCAGCGCTGCTTGAACCAACAGCGGCGAGACAAGCACGTTTTGCGCTGGCGCTGCCAAGCCAGCCGTGGCCGACAGCTCCAAGGCGAATTTCTCATACGATTCTCGGGCTGTATCCAACAGCGAAATTTTGGGGACTGCAGCATTCAGGACAAACACAGACATCAAAGTCACGAAAACTGCCAAATTGAAAGAACCATGATTACGAAATGCTCTCAAGCCTCAACCAGCAACAGTTTGCAACTTACAGAGCATCCAAACCATGCTGAAGGCCGAGAATTGTAATTACGCAACGCTTTCTGCTTGCAGAAGTTGTGTTTACTTTGTGTCTTTAATGTCAACTATCAGCCAGACTTTGTATTTACCATATAAAACCTATATTCAACCTAAACAGCCCAAGAGAGCTTTTCACCCGGGGCGATAAGCAGAAGAGATGGCACCGAATTTGAGTATTTCAGCGATCGCTCTCGAATGCAGCAATGAGTATATAGCTACTTGCAAAGTTTCAATGTTTTCCTGGAGAACACGAGCAACTTAACCTTTTTTGAGTAAGTCGAAAAGAGGAAAATTACTTTTTCTGGTTCTGGTAAAATACAGGGTGTTTTTTTTAGAGGTATAGAACTTCGAATTGAAATAAAACACAAGAAAATGTCCATCAATTTGGCTTTATTGGAAGGATAATTTTATGCCATTAATGTTTAAATATGATTTCGGGCATGTGGCCGCCGCGGCTGGCTCGAATAAAGCCAATTCTACAGGTCCAATTTTCAACCTTCCATAAAGTTGATGGACAAAGCTCCAATTGCTGTGCACGGTGGCGAATCGATTCATTCGGGTTCTCTTCAACATTTTGCTCTACAGCGGCAATTGTTTCTTCGGTGCGCACTGTTCGACGTCTCTGCGGATGCGTATTATCACATAGAGTAAACGTAGTGCGAAAACGACCCATGGTTAACCGAATTAATTGCTCTGATGGACGATTATGTCGACCATAAAATGGACGGAGCTTGCGGTAAACTTTGCGAACTGAACCATTATTTTCGAAATGCGTTGTTCTTTTGTCAACCTGTTCATGATGAAATGGCAAACCAAACTGAACATAAATGACATTAGAGTTGCCAGATTTGACCACAAAATGCCAGTTTTATCTCTATTCGAAAAACAAACCTCTAAAAAAAACACCCTATATATAAAACTTTGGTTAGACAGTGAACTTTCGAAAGCACAACGGAATCAAATTTCTGATCTTTTTAAACAGTGCAAATGTGAAAAGACCTTGCCAGTGAGGCAATGTTTGACGCGAATTCTTTAAGCATTTTAATTAATGACAGACTATGGTGCAAACCAATAGCGCGTGCAGGGGGGAGTTCAGACCCCCAAACCCAAAATTCGCTGGTACAAAATATGGTGTCAAATGGTATTCGGCTCAAAAACGGTACGCAAAACCACCCAAAATGAAATCCTGCGTGGGCCATTGGTGCAAACCGATAACATTAAAACGTCGCAGCATCTTTGCATTCGGTGAAAATTTGTTTTTAAGTTGAATTTGACAATATTTCCCAGTTTCAGTACTTTTATGCGGTAAAAATACTCCGGTAACGTTATTTTGAAATCCGTTTATTTAATGCAGTTCGGATCTTTGAAAATATGTCCAACTATGAGCAACTAGAATAGAATTTGAGTTCAACAAGATTGAGTGCTTCAAATGATTACTGCACATTGATAATATGTCCGGACAAAACGACTATATCGGTTGTTCTGATGACAAAGTAGAACGGATGGTCGACGACCACATCTGACGATAACGTGACCGCGTTTTTGATGGATTCAATAACTGATTTGGATAGAAAAACATAAGTTAATTAGGGGCAATGGATGGATGTGTTCTCTTTTAAACTTACAGCCACTTTGCGGGGATCCGCCCTCGAAATCGACGTTCAGTACAACCTTGTGCGGTACATGGGTGACAGGCAGCGTTTCCGAATTCGTACAGAATTTGACGATATCAGAAAATTTTGCGTTTTTGGTGAAGATGTGATCGTACCCCATCTGCAAGAATTGATAAACACAAACATGCCTAATGCTACGAGCTGTTTTGCGTAAATATAATAACAACAATATTTAAAGGGGTCCATCAATTAGACCCAGCATTGTCCCTAAATATCGGCGACAACGTATCGAGGGCCTTATTCATTCACCATTAGTTAATCATCCGTTTCATCAACCATTAGTTCTTCACATAATTTCAAGCGATAAACTTACATAAGTTAAGGTTTCTTTCAGATCCTGGTGGTACTCGATTTTAAACTTAGGCAGGACCAGATTTATTTTCTTCGGTTTCAACTCTCTGCTTATAGACGCTAAATCTCCAAGTTTCAGTTGTTGCTCGAGCTCGGATAAACCGTTTCGTTTATTTGGCAACACGATCAGCATCCTCATGCTGCTGTTATATGGCACCTCCACGGCTACCGCGTTAAGCTCCTCCAGGTTGGCATATGGCAAAATTTCCGTTATGGACATACCAACAACACTCGTTTGGTTGACTTTGCGGCTCCCGAATTTGATCTGCCTGAAGTTCTTTACCGGGAAGGCGGTACGCCATGGTGCATTTAATACCAGCGCCGAGGCCAATACGAATTGATCTGTTGAATTAAGTATTGAATTCGGCAAAACGGGGCCACTTTGGAACTTTGTCTTCAACAATAAATCATAGTTGGCTTCGATCAGTTTCGACTCAGTAAATTGGTTGAAGCTACTTGAGATATTTAAGCGAACGCCTTCCTGCTGGAACTCGGGATTCCATTTGTACGCGGCATTTTCACGCACGACCACTTGACTGACTGTTTCTACTCCCTTGCCTATTTGCGATGATGCACTGTTGAAAAACACCTCTAGGTTTGACAGGGCCACGCTCTTGTTGTCCAAGCGTTCCAAATGCAAGGCGTTCCTCAACAGCGCTTCAGTTCCACTCACAGAACCCGCGTAGATCAGCGCCAGTTGTTCCTCGATCAGCAACGGGGAAACAATTACGTTTTCATCAGGCGCATTTATCACAGCACTTAACGATAACTGCTCCGCAAACGTCTGATGCGACTCTCGTACGATTTTCTGCAGGGGACTGTAGGGGACGCCAACTACTATTTGGAGTGTCAAAACACTGCTCAGTGCTACGAAAACTGGAAAAAGAACAAGCAAATCTCTGCAAGTCCACGCAGACTTCAAGTCGGGCAGTATCGGTTGCAACTTACAGTACTTCATGCTGATAGACTCAAAAAGTCAATTGATGCGGTTCAGATCCTACTGGCGAACTGTTCTCGTGACAAGTAACTCAATTTCCACGTCCACAGGGCATTAAATTTATCACCAGAGAAATGTGACTAATCGAGCCATTACCGGCGTTCGTAATGGGTCCTTCACGCACGTGTTCAACATATATTCGGGGCGTTTGCAATAAGCGATTTAATAACAAAGGGCCGCCTTGGAGCGCGCAGGCAACCAAAGGCCCAGGTACCTACAGACGAAAGCTTACTGCAAGCAATTCAGGGAGTCGATATGTGTTTGGGTTTTATTTGAGTATTTCGTGCTGTATACAGTCGAATTTAATTTAAATTGAGCCGCACACTAACAGTATTGTAGATTAGCTTAGAAGGTATTTTGTTATTGCTTAAAGTCTACTCTCAAAAAGTGACTACGTGGCCCACAAAGTAGATCGCCTGCGGGCTGCGGATGGCAAACATGAACGGATGATTCGCGGTGAAATGAACGATCCTGCTGGGCAATGAGAGCGGCACTAGCGTAATAACTGAAACGAACAAGAGCGGAAAACCCAAAGGGCACATTAGTTGCCACGTTGCGGCTTCGAATCGGAACTCACATGATGCGGCCGCCGCTTCGGACCCGGCTTCGTTGACATCCAGATACGCCTTGTGCTGCACACTGGACACTCCAACCGGCTGGGATCTGAAGAAATCGTACAGTTGAGCATTTTCGCTGAAAAGTTCTTTGATGCCGAGCTGCAAGAGATATCGCATAGCTTTAATTCTTACAATGAATGGAAAATCGGTATTGTGTTTTTTTATGAAAGCACTGAATGGAGATGGAGTTTGCTTTAAAAATTGCAATTTTTAAGAATGCGAAAAGTGACACGTCGTTCTTTAGAACTACTCCAGTTGTAGTTGTTTTTTCACGAAAAGAGTTTGGTGTTCGGGGCTTTCAATTCAATTAGTGTCCTAGCAGCGAACTGGAACCGCACTATCAGCCAAACAAGTTGCGAGTAATTGCGTTCGTCACAGTCGACGTTGTCTTGATAATCGCCAAACCCTATTCCACACGCCATCGCTACGTGTAATTCGTTGCATTGGACATTGGACATTTTCACCTTTGTTCTAACTGCTTACGTTTTTCAGCGGCTCCACCATGTCCAATTCGAAATTGATTCTGAATTTCGGCATCCGTACTGTGACCGTCTCGGCGCTCAGTTGTGACGACAATTTGTTCAAGTCGATGTCACGCATGCGCTGTTCTAGAAGCGGCAGCCCATCGACCGCGTTCGGCAGCAGAATGAGCATGCTGAGGTCCGAGTCCCGGTAGGGCAGCTCCAGCGCCGTCGCCTGCAGGTCCTCGAATTCGCCGTAACGGTATGTTGCGTCGTTGAACATCATGAGCACCGGCACGCTGTCGCGCGTGTTTACATGGAAATCCTCCGTGTCCGTATCGGCTGCCGAGAACTCCCTGGCCCACTTGGCCTTGAAATAGATTGCATTCAGCAGGACGGCTTGCGTGCGCGCATTCAGCTGCTGCGCCGACACCAGACTCCGGATGTGGTTGTGCGTCTGGCGCGCCACCCAGTCGTTCATTTTTTCGGCCGCTACTGCGGCGGCGGCAAATTGTATGCCTTCGATGTCGCTGCCGAAACTGTCGCGCGCCGTCTGCCGCGCTGCCAGCTCCAGCTGTAAATTCTCCCGGTAGTACAGCTTGTTGGCCATAACGAGCTGAGCGTCGGCGCCGTTGGACTGCGCCTGCAGCAGCCGGCGAAACTGTGCGGCAACCTCGTGTTTATTGGACGGCACTGCCAGCGCCCGTTGCAGTTCGCTGGCGGTTTGGCCGCTGGCGCCGGTGTACAGCAGCGCGAGCAACGTCTGCAGCGATATCGGCGAATAGACAATGTTCTGGTGCGCATGCGCCGGCCCGATAACATGAAACAAATCGGCGCTGAAACGGTTGTGAGAGTTCGGCGCGACGGAAGCCACTGCGGCTGATGGCGCTGGCACGAACACAGGCAGAGGTGCGGCTGAGTGCGTCGGCGCCGCTGCTGCCGGTCCCAACGCAGCACGCGGTGGTGCTGTCACCGTGTAAAAGTCCACACTGATGTTGTTGTTGTGGCTAGTAACGTTTTGCTGCCGGGACTGTTTTGTAATTGAGGATGAATCGAACGGCTGTGGTTGTTGTCGTTGTTGCGGTTGTTGTTGTGGCAGTTGTTGCCCATATATTGGGTGGACGGGATAAATGTTGTCTGTTGGCTGTCGGAGAAACGGAAGTTTTGGCAATGGTCGCACTTCCGGCGCATTCATGTACTGCTGAGCCGTCGCATAGCCAACGAATAACGCAACTAGAAATATACACAACACACTGTCTCTTTAAATGTCCTTATTGTATAAACATTTTAATAATTCCTTCAATCCCACACCATCATTCAACAAAGTAGACGCTGATACCTGCTGCCAACCATAGGGTGCCAATTTTGATTACGTACAAATACAAAAAACAATGCCCGATGTCGTCACAATGACACGACAACTTGATCGCAAGTAGATCTAAACTTTCCCTTCCTTTTCCCGTTTTATCACCGTTGTACATCTAACAGTGCACTACCCCAACTCAATAAGACACATTCAGCGGGAAAACCCCTCGCAATCTGTTTGAAATTTAACTACACACAAGTTGAAGCGCTATCACTCTCTTCCTATTGTATCACCAGCC
Source organism: Melieria omissa (assembly GCA_963971225.1). Lineage (NCBI taxonomy): Eukaryota > Metazoa > Arthropoda > Insecta > Diptera > Ulidiidae > Melieria > Melieria omissa. Next base: position 3,655,148 of record OZ020269.1, on the reverse strand, counting down.
CAGTCGTTCTGTCTCTGTCTGTATTTCAGCTACACCCATCTTGACGATGCAAATATGACACGCGCTTTATCAGACTGGAAATGCTGGCCGATGGTTATCTCATTGGTACTGAACAATTTTTTATCAGAAATTCAATAATTCTCTTACGGAAAATCCCCCGCATGTCGCTGTTGTTGCTTGTTCGCGGCGTGCCTAAACAAACAGGCCAGTTAGGAACTTGGATGTTTGTACACCGAGCGCTCGAGTATTTCACCATAAACGTCAACGAATGACGTGAAAAATTGTTCAGTGCGCACGTAGCTCTGTGGAAGAATCACGCAAAACTGAGCTAAGCCATATAAATCGGCGTTTATAAATAAGTTGTATGCTCATGAGAAGCTTCGGAGAGCTGCGAAAGCGTTAATGTCGGCACAAAGCACATTCCGTCGCTATCAGAATTTCTGAGGCGAGTGCGGGAAAAGCGGTTATAGACGCTGTCGGCGTACGCTACGCTGCGTTATGGCTGCTTTGGGCGCTTCCAGTCGACGCACGAATTTCCGGTTCGGGGTTTTACTTAACTTCTACTGAAGCTGATGGCGGTAGAGCGTCGTGGGGCGACTGGGCCATATTTGGGCGGACAGTAGGCTGAGTCAGTCAGAAGTCCGGGGTCGCAGTTTCGCAGTGCACACCAGAGACTGTCTCCTCTTAACAAGCACTGACCAATTCGTGAGAGGGAAATAATTCAAGCAGCAAAACTCTACAACTCGTTTAGCAAATAATTCGTCCTCTTTAAAACTGGAAATCCCAAGAACGGCTTCTGTCGTTGTTGACAACATGGTCGTAAAACGAAATCGCCACAGAATACCCAACAACATTTTTAATACGTAATGAGTTAAACACACTCTGTATCGTCGTATTGACTGCGCTCTGGCTCAGTGAGTGGAAGCAATCGAAATTCTTGCAATGATGACACATCATTGTTGAGAACTTTGGAAGCTGACTGAGTATTTTAAACGCCATCTGCATGCGCAAAGGCCACAGAGCGTGTCTGCCGCGAAGCGTGCTCTGCAGAGACACCAGGGCTGACATGGCCGCGCACTCAATGAGCGCGCTAGCCCATTCACAGCCGCAACCCCGACGACTGGAAAAGACCCAAATTTACCCGTCATATCGAATTAACAAAAACAATGTTTGTTCCTTCTAAATGACAATGACCTCACAGCAGCAGATTGCATCGGAATATCTAAGTACGTGTGCGCCGGCATGCCAGCGGTTACGTTTTGCTGAAGTATGGCAACTCTGGTGTCTACTGGTGGGAATTATACGTGGTGTTAAATATCTGAAGTTGCCTTAGCACTGGGTTAATCAAGGCTGTGGCATGGTTAGTTTTCCTATTAAAATAAGTATTTCCTGTTTGAGTTTGAAGTTATTCGTCAACAACCTAACTCAACTCCAACATAATCAAAATATCTAATAAATTCATTATTCTGACCAGTATTGGTAACAGAGTGAGGAAAAAAAAGTAAAACTGGTCGTAACTTTCAGATCTCAGATCATCCATTTTTTAACTCCCCGTCCGAAGTTAGACTTCGCTACCAAGACTAGACTTCTTACTTACGATTACGCCTTTCTTGGATTCCGTCTTGTAAGAATATCACCAAAATAGGTAAAAATAATAACGTAACAATTTATAAATAAATGCAAATTAATATAAGAATAAATTCTTTTTCAGAATACCATCGAGAAAGATGTAAGCATTTACATATTCGAAACTGAAAATCGAGAACCATTAAACCAATGGTTAATTATTAGTTAAGGTTGGAATTTATCATAATCAAAATGTAATCAATAAATAATAAAACAGTCGAACTTCGCTATAGTGAACTTCTATATAATGAAGTTCTCCGTATAATGAATTAATTTTAAAGACACAGCTTTATCGTGCTATTCTAAGTGCATTTTGATCTCCTTGTAATGAATTTCCATATAGTGAATATTTCTCTACAATGAATAAATTTTTAAGATGAAAACTTCGCTTTCATTCGTTTTTTGTCTCCATGTAATGCATTTCTCCATGTTTTTTTCTGTCACGCATATTAACAACACTGAATACCGAAAAAAAGTAAAACATATTTAGGGGAAATATAACAACAGCGTAAGAAGTAGAAAGTCACATCACTAACAATTTTGTTTCGAGTTGTTTTGTTTGTTTTAAGTGAATAAAGTGAAAATGTCGCAGTGAAGTAGCATTTCTCTCGAAAAAAAGTTATTGATAACACAGCACAACAGCATGTCTGTTGCATGCAGTTTTTTACATGAATCTGAATCGTTTTTCCACGCTGTTTTCAAAACCATACTCCGTTTTTATGTAACAGCTCTAGTTTTTGCAAAAAATGGGCGTGTCACTTTTTTGAATTTTCCTCGGCTTTTTTCTCGTTTTCGACTGTTATTTCTGAACCAATAATCCTATCGACATTATTTTTATATCGTTGCACTTACAACATTTCACGCCATCTTTCCTGACATTAATCAATTTTATGCGTTCTAAATGGGCGTGATAATAAGGTTTCAAAGTAAGAAAATATTGAATTTCAAGGCGTTTTTTCTGATGGCGAAAATTGTACAGATGTTTCATAAATCAAGTTTCGAAGTATATGAATATCTTAAGAAGAAACATCAAGCAATACAACACAGCCAAATTATTTATCGGAATACACATTCGCGTCGAAATAATAACAAAACTTTACCATAGCGATTTTCATCGCTTTTCATACTTTTTCCTTAAAAAATTAGGAGCCTCAAAATATGCTCTTTTTTATGTTCCATTTATAGTTTGGAATACAAGCAAAAACAAAAATATTTTGAATTTTTCGAAACAAAAAAAAATTAAAAACTTTGCATACTTTCAGGCCCCTAATTTTTTAAGGAAAAAGTATGAAAAGTGATAAAAATCGCGATGGTACATTTTTCCTGTTATTTCGATGCGAATGTGTATTCCGCCAAATAATGTAGCTGTGTTGTATTGCTTGATGTGTCGACTTTCGGTATACACCTAACTCGTTAATTGTTTTACAAAAAATGTGTATGCTTTTGACCATCAAAGAAAACGCCTTAAAATTAAATTTTTTCCAACTTTGAGGTCCAATTACCGCGGCATTTTAACATTTATAAAAATAAGTTGCATCGGAAAAGAAGCCGTGCGGTGTTGTTAATGCGATAAGGTGAAAATCATGTGAATCGGTTTTTTGGTTTAGAAACTACGATCGAAAATATGGAAAAAGTAGAGGAAAAACTGAAAAAATCACAGGGTACCTATATCTCACAAACTAGAGCTGCTAGAAAAAATCGGAGGGTAGATTCGGAATCAGCGCACCCAAATTAGTAAGAAACAGTAGAAAAACTCCATGCAACAGAAAAAAAGTGTTTTTAATTGCGCTGTGTAATTAATAAAGTTGAAGAGGGAGTAACAAAAACAAAACAAAAGAAATATTGCCAATCAGTTTGCTTCTTTTGATATACCTCGAACCTTTATGGAGATGAAGAGTAACGTACCGAATAATGTTTTTAAGTCTCTAAATGTATTAGAAGGCTTTTTTGAGGAAGAAAAGTGGAAGAGTGTAATCGAAACTAAAATGCCTCGTTTTTTGAAATAAAAGATGAAAATAATCATTATTTCTATATAATGAAGCTTTTCTCTGGTCCCTTGCGAATTCATTATAGGGAAGTTCGACTGTAATAATAATAATTTCATTGAAATCCCAGAAAGATAGTCAAGTAAAATTGACAACTTCTAGGAAACTTCGTTAAAACGGGAATCTATCAATGTTATCAATTAAGCTGCAATATTTACTTGCTGCTGTTTGAATCGAAGCGAATCAGCTTCTGTGTGTCGTTTCGTTACTGTCTGTTCGACACTCTTCTCGATAAGAAATCTCACAATGGTTCACATTGGCAAAATGCAACATTTAGTTCTTACAGGCTTGGATTGTGTGTTCCTTCTATAGTTTCGAATGCTGGAACCTAAAATTCGATTTTCAAGGTCGTGAATCATTGGACCATCGCAAATGTTTCAATCGAATTAACTTGAAATACACTAGTTTGCTGCATCTGGGGAATCTTTGAATGATCTGAAGCACTGCAGCGCGATTGCCTACGACGTAAGATTCACAGCACCGAGTATGTCCGTACGTTTTGACAATCACGGCGCAAAGTGTCAAGACTACATATGCGAATATGTTCCGATTTTTGATGATTTGTTGCGTCAATATGTTAGCTCTTCGCCAGCTTAATTAAGTTTTACGTTTAGCATCTGCGGCCAGTTGGACGCGGAGCAGTCGAGCTAGTCGAGACACAATCGAGCTCGTACGACACAGCACACAGTTGGCACTGGCCACAGTGGGCGTCCGCCAGCAAGAGAAACGCATTAAGCGTCGGTAATTGCAGCCATAAATCATCAATTTGCAATTTCTTATCAAAATATTTGCAGTTCAAATTTGATTTCAGCCAATCAGCCGCTCCACTCCGCGACCGCTCGACACCCGACACTCGATATTGTTTGGAATGCCGCAACAGTTCTTGTTACAAGTGTCACACGCAACGGACACATTGACGCGTTTTCGCCGCTCTCGCGCTGTTACTTCACGTGGGCGGCACTATATGGGCGTTGTTGTTGTTGTTGTCGTTGCACGTGTGAAGAAAGTGGACCGCTCGCATTCAACTGCGGCATCGGTGCCAATGTTACGACTTCATCACTCGGCGCTAGGCAGCATTCCGGTTGCTCTAGGTCCACTTGTCCCAGCCGCAGCGGTCGTCATTAGATCGCTGCCACTTATGCGAATAGCGCAAGCGTGTCTGAACAGCACTTTGATTTCCATAAATGAAGCTCTGCCACAAAGCAACAGCATCCGCAATAGACGCGTGCATGTGAACACGACTGGACACTCCCGCTGTGCGGCATGAAAGCATCGTGTGGTGTGCGGCTATAAAATGGTCAAACAGTGTTTATGAGTGCGGCCACTCCAGGGCGTCCGGCGATCGCGTGCTCATAAACCCAATTTCGCCAAATGTCCGGACTCGCCCATGTCTGCGACAAGTACCACACGAGTGTCCGTGCCTCTTTGCTCCAGCGCTCGCTTGTGCGCCGACTGGGAGCCGACATAGTGCCTGCAATTGCAATAGTGAACGACGACTATCGAACGCGATCATCGTCATTAGCTACGTTTACGCATAGGAGTCATTACGTGCGACACCCAGTCATAACCGAACTCGATGCAGTGACAGTCACAACACTATTGTGAAATGCTAATTAATCATCTCAGAGGGTGGAAGATGTGCCATACCGAGTAAATCGCTGTTTCGGCACGCAAACAGTTGAAGCGACGCCAAGTTACTTAGCCAATTTCGCAGTTTCCTGTATTGTGCTGCACCCTTTCCCTTTGGACGGACTTCTCGCGATTTGCTCTGGGTGCAGTTTGATTTGATGCGAAGGTCGTTAAGCCTTTTTCAGTTAATTGCTCGTTCTCGTCCACAAACGACGAAGATCTGGAACAGCGCTACAGCGCAGACAAAGCCCAATGCCTGACTGTGCCCGGAAAACGCTCCTAAATCCTTCCCATTTAACCACATATGATTATAGAAATTACAGAAAAAAGACCGCAGACAATTGCAGCGCTGCCCGACCACAGAACATGGCCGGCGAATTTGTTGTTTGTGATGCAATCATTCGGCGGCGCTGTCAATCGCAAACGCCCAAAATGAAAGTCGCAATTGCCAAAACCAGAACAAGGCACAGGCGAACCTTTGCGCCGGGCGCCATTGCGGACCAGATAACTTAGCGCCAGAGCGTTCTCTCATATCAACAACAATAACAATACGTGCGCCAGAGTGTGCTGCAATTCGTGGCAGAGGTCAATTCACTGGTGAGTGAGCACGGGTTGGGTACATTTGGGCATTGCCGTCGATCATGGCGACGTTCAAAAGTGACCAGCGGGAGGGCGATTGCTAAATGTGCTCACAGTGAAGACTCGATAACGAAAAGCATCTTTCTTTCCGCATCTCTAGCAAACACCTCAGCGCAGCCGTCCGTTTGTTGGCTGTGTTGAAAACTAGGAAAAGAAAAACTGACGTTTACCCACAAACGCCAGCAAAACCAGCCAGGAAAACCCCCTTCTGCAGAGGGTTTTTACTGATCCAAATTTAAACCGCCTAGAGTCTAGAACATTCGGTATTGTTATGCCACGCGAGTCAAAAGAATCCACACGGAGAACGACTTGTGGTTTTGCTTGCAGCGGTCATGTGTGTGCGGTTGTCTTGTCTGCAAAGGCATTAAATTGATATTGTTTACTGGCAGAGCTTTTGCAGATCGAGCGATTGAACTAAATTGAGATCAATCTATGAAATGAATCGACCATTTTACTCAATCAGAGACTATTGTCGCTCTGCTGAATTTATACACACGTGTATGTATGTACACATGAACAATACATATGTACATACATATGTATATGAACTGCAGCCTGCAGTTCAATGAATCCCATTCATCCTGCTTTGCTTTTGTGCAGCGCTAAAAAATTATGGCTTGAATGGGAATCCGCACCAAGAGTTAAACTCAATTAGAGCGAAAGCAAAACTGCTCTGTTCTTAGTACATCGTAATTATTGTCACTAAATTGTCATTGTAACCAAGTTATCTTAACTTCTTCGACTATCTTTCACAATCTTAACACGCATCCGTCGTTAACAAAAAGTTACGAAAGAGTCGTTTGTCAAATCATCAAAAACAAACATCAAAAAATATCAATGCAAAGTAGAAGTTAAAAAGGAAAAGGGAGGGGAAGTTTATTTTAGTTTGTGTTTTGCCAGTGAGCCAAAATCTCATTCGGTTTCGTGAAAAAATAAAGGCGCAATGACAGTTTGAATTCGGAAATTGTGTCAAATTGACACAAACGACGGATGCGTGTTAATGGAGGAAATACAACGCTGAACGTCATTGTAAGACACAGTGAAAAAAGCAAAGTAAGGCAACCAATTGGTTCCAATTAATTTATATTGAGTAAAAATCGCCAACAAAATAATAGTAAATAATGTGTTCGAAATAAATTAACGCCCTTTACACTCTTTGATCTGATCCATTCACCTTTTCAAGTTGTTATACAATACCAGGTATGCGCCTATGAAACCGGCATCGGCAAACGACATCTAGCGGTAAATAGCCGAATATTTATAAACTTCGGAACCGTACCAAATGTCATGTTTACTTCTTCTGTCATATGTCAACAATGTTCAGTTCACAATTTGTCAAGTTTCATCCAACAACGCATTGTTTGACGCTCCGGAAAATGTCGGATTACGTGCCTACAAATTACGATTTGCGGACACAGTTAATTTTGTGTTACCATTTGAAGAAAAACGCTTCTGAATCGCATCGAATGCTTGTGGAAGCTTACGGCGAGCATGCTCTTGGTCGCACACAGTGTAACGAGTGGTTCATTAAATTTAAAAGTGGTGATTTTGATGTGAGAAACGAGGAGCGTGGCCGGCCACCAAAAAAGTTTGAAGACGCCGAATTGCAAGCATTGCTCGATGAAGATGATGGCCAAACGCAAGAACAGCTCGCAGAACAATTGGGTGTTGACCGTCGGACCGTCGGAAAACGTAGTAATAATTTCCTCACAATAAACGTGTTTTTTCAAAAATAATTACCGGTTTCATAGACGCATACCTGGTATATAATAAACTGACTATTTCATACGATTCTGTTGGTCGTTTTCAGGTGCAAATAATCAGGATATTTAAATGAAAAACCTCAAACGGCAAGTTGCACAAATTCTTAATTGGAGAATCAGATACATTTTCGTTAGGTTACATGTGCATCCACCCAAACTTGGGACGCACATAAGTAGGTATACCGGTATTTTGCTCGAAATATGGTGTTTTTAAGACCATACAACATTTTTTTTAATATTTTTAAAAATGTTTATGAAAAACTCATAGAAAATATATGCATTGTTACAATATGGTTCGATTGATGAAAGTGAACGCTTTAAAATAGGAAAGAAACATGGGCAAAACAATCAAAATCTTGAATTGATTCTCCATCGCTAACAAAAAATATACAATAATTACAACAAGAAATGCACAATAGGGTTTGAAATACCAGGATTCTGTTTTCGGATATGTGCTTTGTGTATAAACAAATTAATATGCATTTGCGCAAAGAACGTATTTCAAATACTTAAAAATATTTTTGTGAACATTCTCTCCGCGATTTCCTGTTTTTGCTCGCTGCGACACAAGTCAACAATGCGGAGTATCCCTGCAAGGCTCTTCCTGCACACGAGTGCATTTCTAGACTACGTCCGAGCGCATAGTGATGGATTACGAAACTGAAAACACAACAGTGACTGCACGTTCTTGAGTTGCTGGTACGCCCAGGTCGCCGTTTGGGTCCGTTTGTCTAGTCAGCGATAAATAATATCTTCTACGATAGGCAGCAGAAGAAATGCAGTCAGACTGACGCATCGACAACGTGAAATTGCGGTTGATGATGATTTATTTAAATTGCATGTTGTCTGCTGCCAACCTGCCGTTCGAAGCGCAACGGCATATCGGAGAACCTAATCAGAAATCCAGAGCTTGAGGCGAGAACACCAGCGTCACCGCTCGCGCTGCGGCCGAACCTGGCCCGGCGCGGCCTGCGTGCGACCGTTGTTTGCCAGCTTCATAGCACAATAACACGTTAATAATAGTAATAACCATAATAAAATAAAGCTGTGCATGCGTTGCTGTTTACATGTGCAACGGCCTCCGACCGCGGGCCGCACGCGACTTCAGCTCTCTTTCGCCGCATTGCAAGTCGGATTTTTTTCTATATCAGAGCAATTTTTGCGAACCGCAGTTGCCAGTCTGTCGTGTTGAGTTATCGTTCACCTGGCGACTGCACATTGTCTTCGTGCCCACGAGTATTGAGTCGTCGACTGGACGTGCCGTCGTTCCTGACAACTGGCGTAATTTAATTTGGGCCCTGACAGAATTTGTGTCATTCGATGACTGGCGGGACAGACGGGCACAGTCAATGGGTCAATTGCGTAGGCACTTGAAGGATGATTCCGCTGAGAGACGATTGTCAGTGGTGTAGTTGGATGGGTTGGTTGAAGAAGGGCTTTACTGCCTACTAGTTGCTGCAATATAGAGCATTCCTGGTGTTCATTCGAAAAACATTTCGCAACATTTCAACATTCGAACATTTTCTTTTTAAAACCGCACCCGTGGAATCCGTCCAGTTGATAATCGACTCCACCTCTATTTAACAATTTCCGATTTTCCATCATACTTTGCGCTTTTCACACACATTAGCAAAAAACACATACCTACATACATATTAGCAAAAAAATATGTGAAACCAGAATCCAGTCCACCAAACTATATCGTAGCAAGTCACACTCGAACGATCATGCAACGAGTGCCGCTTTCAATGAGCGCACCGCTCGTGCCGCACAAAATCCGGGCTACGAATGTATCGCATACGGCTACCGCAAGATCCACCCAAAGCAGCGCCAATCTTGTCGGAGTGCAGCATCCACAAGCGTCCGACAATTGCATTTGACATTTGGCGGCGGAGCAACCAATTTGAGGCTGCAGGGATTAAAGCATAACTGTATTAGCCAGCAAAAACGAACACGACGCCATAGAAATTGCAACCAACAATAGAGCAAACGACAACAAAGGCGAGGCAAGGCGAATGGAGCCGCTCCAATCGACAGCGGCGTCGTGTACACCGTGGCCAGCAGTCAGGCGAACCAAAGCCCGCATGTGCGCCACCGCACCTATGCTCTCGAGCCCTTTCGACTGTATGGTTGCAGCCGCTTTCCTTCCCCGTCCCAGCACACACACACCAACTGGCCACAAGGCGCGCCGGCAAATGAGTGCAGCCTCGCAAAGCATAACAGCTAACAGTTTCAATAATTTAAGCTATTTGGCTTCGATACACACACACACACACACACTCATGTAAATATGCACATTTGTGTTGTGTATAATATTGTGTGCTGACCTGCGCCAGGATCGAGCGCAGTCAGCCTCGCCTAGTGTAGCTCCCCTCCTCTGTCTACTTGAGCAATCGGCTCTGATCATTTTTTCATAGCCAAACTAGAGTTAACGTTCAAAGATTTACCCAACTTTAAACTCATCAATTCCGTAGTGCGTATGGAAGTATTTATGGAGATAGGTGGGAGCATTCAGCCACTTGGTATACGCATTGGATCTGCTTCAGATTCGTAACCGAACTGGCATTTGTTGTTTTTCTTGCATTCAATGCTAACAAACCCAAAAAATTTGGGCTTTGATAATGCTCACTATTATATTATGATCCCAGCTGGGCTTTGATAATGCTCACTATTATATTATGATCCCAGCCATCTTCCATCGACTCACTGACAATGAAGGTTATGCAATGTTTGATTGCTTCACAGCTTTAAAGGTTGGAGCCTTACCGGGTTGCGAAGGTTCATAATTCGCTACAATCAAACTTTCGTTCTAGTTTTCGTTGAAAGCAGATTGCGTGGACTGTTACGTAAACGACCTTGATGAAAGTATTTTTGCACAGATTCGTAATAAATTGGACGAGCGATGCGGTTGGCGCTCCCAGAACTTAAAAAAACAAAAACATGGTTATGCATGCAACTCTGGGGCGGTTAATTGCGTCGTTTTGTCGCACCACCAAGCAATTTTCCTCACTCGTTCGCTTCAGTTGTTTTTACCGCTGCGCTATGTGCCTCGTGCAATTTCTATGCCGTCAGGCCTTGCTCAAACGTGAGTAATCAGGCCCATTGCTTGCATGAACAAGACTGATCCAAGACCTCAAATCGCTGGCTCGGCCAACATTGCGCGAGTACAAAGTGACTGAGCCGTTGTACAAAAATGCGGCACGCTGCGATGTTTTGTTGCTGTTGTTGCTGCTGCTGTTGCTGCTGTTGGGTGTTGTGCAATGCGCGAGGCACTTTGAGACACACGAATCGAGTGCCAAAACACAAACACAAAGCCACTTTCTGTACTTTGACTTTGTTGCTGCTGTTGCTTCACTTGTTTTTGTTGCTACTGCTGTTGCAACCACAACCTCCTCTACCGCTTGCCATACATTTTTTAAATTGCCTCTGCGGCAATAGGCGGCAAAAAGGACGTTTTCGGTGTCCGATCACCGCTCCGAAAACGCGCTCGGGGAGCGACGGCCGCACTGCTGCAGCCTGAGCCGAACTTGATTGTGAATTGTGTGACAGTGTAATAGTCAGTAAATTGAATGTCCCATTATAAAATGATTACAGTCACTGCTCTGGCTGGCCGCGATCGGTGGTTTTGTCGTTTCTTTTTAGGCGAGCAGCGCCATTTCGAAAGGATGAGGACCGAATTTAAAAACGCCAACTGTACGAACTCGAAGTATGCTCAAAAACAAAACGGCTAAAGCGCTGTGTGTATAGTTGGGTGGGACAAGTCCACTGTAACCCACTCACCAGCCCTGTCACTTTGCGCTTCACCCACCTTCAGTCGTTCGCCCACGTCGGTCTCTCTTCACTTGGCGCCTCAACGAAATTGATCGATTCCACTTGCCGGTCGCAACCACGAACCAACTCTGCGTTGCCCTTCTACACCCGACCGTCCTTGGCCTATTGTGTACCCGTCACACAAAAAATTTTCTGCAACTCGCGCAGTCACTTCTAGGAAGCGTGAGCTTCTGTGCGATTACTCGCCATCATTCATATCGCATCGCTATCGGCGCGTCGATCGGTACAGCTGTCCGGTACTTGGCCGGCGAATGTCTGCTCATTGCACGGCTGCTGGCTTAACATGCTCGCGTCGTACTTACTTCGCTTAGCTAGAAAAATTATAATTTGAGCATGACGGGCTTTTTGTGCTCTCCTCGCAATCGCTGCTTCTCGTCTTGCACACATAGCGAGATTTCCTGTTCGTTATTACATTATTTAGCGCATGGTTACTGCTGCTTCAGCAGCTTTTGCTCCGAGTGGAGTCGAATGAATCGAGGGGACTGGCTATGTACACACTTGCGGCCATCAAGAGTCGATTTGTTTGCTTAATAAAGCAAAACTTCCAGCTGGTTCGCCTTCCCTGAGCCTTTACTGCTGCTGGCCCGCCGATTCATATTTTTTATCTAAACGGCCTTGAATTTGTTGCTGGCTTTGCGTTGATCTTGGAAACATAGAGAGACAAAACGCTTTGCAATTCGAGGTGTTTATTTAAAAAACACATTTCGAAATTCTGTCTACTGACAATATTGCAGTAACTGCAGAAGCTCCTCAAAATAAGCGATTACTCCGCTGCAGACAGCAATCGCTATCGCAACACGAAATCGTAACCAATATGCTAGGGCCAGTGACATTATTTCTTATATTTACGTATTCCCAGATTTTAAATTTCTTTCACACTTGAAACTATTCATGACGTAGTTATATTCGAAAAATGAAAGAGATCTGGTTAGAATGAACACATCGATGAAACTGGTTTTGTATCTACAAAGTTAAATTTACGCTAAATACGAGTACAAACAAAAAATCTCACCTAATAAATCTTAGTTTAACTTATTTTGAACATAGGCAGCATCTGTAGTCGCTGCCGAGGATCCCAAGCAGTAATAACGAACAACAACCACAAATTGAATAAATTATGTGAACGTTTATTTTTAACTTTTAAAAGTTGCTTTAAAGACTTTGGAGGTAAACTCGGTTTAGATTAGATTCGATTTGATTTGATTTGATTTGATTTGATTTGATTTGATTTGATTTGATTTGATTTGATTTGATTTGATTTGATTTGATTTGATTTGATTTGATTTGATTTGATTTGATTTGATTTGATTTGATTTGATTTGATTTGATTTGATTTGATTTGATTTGATTTGATTTGATTTGATTTGATTTGATTTGATTTGATTTGATTTGATTTGATTTGATTTGATTTGATTTGATTTGATTTGATTTGATTTGATTTGATTTGATTTGATTTGATTTGATTTGATTTGATTTGATTTGATTTGATTTGATTTGATTTGATTTGATTTGATTTGATTTGATTTGATTTGATTTGATTTGATTTGATTTGATTTGATTTGATTTGATTTGATTTGATTTGATTTGATTTGATTTGATTTGATTTGATTTGATTTGATTTGATTTGATTTGATTTGATTTGATTTGATTTGATTTGATTTGATTTGATTTGATTTGATTTGATTTGATTTGATTTGATTTGATTTGATTTGATTTGATTTGATTTGATTTGATTTGATTTGATTTGATTTGATTTGATTTGATTTGATTTGATTTGATTTGATTTGATTTGATTTGATTTGATTTGATTTGATTTGATTTGATTTGATTTGATTTGATTTGATTTGATTTGATTTGATTTGATTTGATTTGATTTGATTTGATTTGATTTGATTTGATTTGATTTGATTTGATTTGATTTGATTTGATTTGATTTGATTTGATTTGATTTGATTTGATTTGATTTGATTTGATTTGATTTGATTTGATTTGATTTGATTTGATTTGATTTGATTTGATTTGATTTGATTTGATTTGATTTGATTTGATTTGATTTGATTTGATTTGATTTGATTTGATTTGATTTGATTTGATTTGATTTGATTTGATTTGATTTGATTTGATTTGATTTGATTTGATTTGATTTGATTTGATTTGATTTGATTTGATTTGATTTGATTTGATTTGATTTGATTTGATTTGATTTGATTTGATTTGATTTGATTTGATTTGATTTGATTTGATTTGATTTGATTTGATTTGATTTGATTTGATTTGATTTGATTTGATTTGATTTGATTTGATTTGATTTGATTTGATTTGATTTGATTTGATTTGATTTGATTTGATTTGATTTGATTTGATTTGATTTGATTTGATTTGATTTGATTTGATTTGATTTGATTTGATTTGATTTGATTTGATTTGATTTGATTTGATTTGATTTGATTTGATTTGATTTGATTTGATTTGATTTGATTTGATTTGATTTGATTTGATTTGATTTGATTTGATTTGATTTGATTTGATTTGATTTGATTTGATTTGATTTGATTTGATTTGATTTGATTTGATTTGATTTGATTTGATTTGATTTGATTTGATTTGATTTGATTTGATTTGATTTGATTTGATTTGATTTGATTTGATTTGATTTGATTTGATTTGATTTGATTTGATTTGATTTGATTTGATTTGATTTGATTTGATTTGATTTGATTTGATTTGATTTGATTTGATTTGATTTGATTTGATTTGATTTGATTTGATTTGATTTGATTTGATTTGATTTGATTTGATTTGATTTGATTTGATTTGATTTGATTTGATTTGATTTGATTTGATTTGATTTGATTTGATTTGATTTGATTTGATTTGATTTGATTTGATTTGATTTGATTTGATTTGATTTGATTTGATTTGATTTGATTTGATTTGATTTGATTTGATTTGATTTGATTTGATTTGATTTGATTTGATTTGATTTGATTTGATTTGATTTGATTTGATTTGATTTGATTTGATTTGATTTGATTTGATTTGATTTGATTTGATTTGATTTGATTTGATTTGATTTGATTTGATTTGATTTGATTTGATTTGATTTGATTTGATTTGATTTGATTTGATTTGATTTGATTTGATTTGATTTGATTTGATTTGATTTGATTTGATTTGATTTGATTTGATTTGATTTGATTTGATTTGATTTGATTTGATTTGATTTGATTTGATTTGATTTGATTTGATTTGATTTGATTTGATTTGATTTGATTTGATTTGATTTGATTTGATTTGATTTGATTTGATTTGATTTGATTTGATTTGATTTGATTTGATTTGATTTGATTTGATTTGATTTGATTTGATTTGATTTGATTTGATTTGATTTGATTTGATTTGATTTGATTTGATTTGATTTGATTTGATTTGATTTGATTTGATTTGATTTGATTTGATTTGATTTGATTTGATTTGATTTGATTTGATTTGATTTGATTTGATTTGATTTGATTTGATTTGATTTGATTTGATTTGATTTGATTTGATTTGATTTGATTTGATTTGATTTGATTTGATTTGATTTGATTTGATTTGATTTGATTTGATTTGATTTGATTTGATTTGATTTGATTTGATTTGATTTGATTTGATTTGATTTGATTTGATTTGATTTGATTTGATTTGATTTGATTTGATTTGATTTGATTTGATTTGATTTGATTTGATTTGATTTGATTTGATTTGATTTGATTTGATTTGATTTGATTTGATTTGATTTGATTTGATTTGATTTGATTTGATTTGATTTGATTTGATTTGATTTGATTTGATTTGATTTGATTTGATTTGATTTGATTTGATTTGATTTGATTTGATTTGATTTGATTTGATTTGATTTGATTTGATTTGATTTGATTTGATTTGATTTGATTTGATTTGATTTGATTTGATTTGATTTGATTTGATTTGATTTGATTTGATTTGATTTGATTTGATTTGATTTGATTTGATTTGATTTGATTTGATTTGATTTGATTTGATTTGATTTGATTTGATTTGATTTGATTTGATTTGATTTGATTTGATTTGATTTGATTTGATTTGATTTGATTTGATTTGATTTGATTTGATTTGATTTGATTTGATTTGATTTGATTTGATTTGATTTGATTTGATTTGATTTGATTTGATTTGATTTGATTTGATTTGATTTGATTTGATTTGATTTGATTTGATTTGATTTGATTTGATTTGATTTGATTTGATTTGATTTGATTTGATTTGATTTGATTTGATTTGATTTGATTTGATTTGATTTGATTTGATTTGATTTGATTTGATTTGATTTGATTTGATTTGATTTGATTTGATTTGATTTGATTTGATTTGATTTGATTTGATTTGATTTGATTTGATTTGATTTGATTTGATTTGATTTGATTTGATTTGATTTGATTTGATTTGATTTGATTTGATTTGATTTGATTTGATTTGATTTGATTTGATTTGATTTGATTTGATTTGATTTGATTTGATTTGATTTGATTTGATTTGATTTGATTTGATTTGATTTGATTTGATTTGATTTGATTTGATTTGATTTGATTTGATTTGATTTGATTTGATTTGATTTGATTTGATTTGATTTGATTTGATTTGATTTGATTTGATTTGATTTGATTTGATTTGATTTGATTTGATTTGATTTGATTTGATTTGATTTGATTTGATTTGATTTGATTTGATTTGATTTGATTTGATTTGATTTGATTTGATTTGATTTGATTTGATTTGATTTGATTTGATTTGATTTGATTTGATTTGATTTGATTTGATTTGATTTGATTTGATTTGATTTGATTTGATTTGATTTGATTTGATTTGATTTGATTTGATTTGATTTGATTTGATTTGATTTGATTTGATTTGATTTGATTTGATTTGATTTGATTTGATTTGATTTGATTTGATTTGATTTGATTTGATTTGATTTGATTTGATTTGATTTGATTTGATTTGATTTGATTTGATTTGATTTGATTTGATTTGATTTGATTTGATTTGATTTGATTTGATTTGATTTGATTTGATTTGATTTGATTTGATTTGATTTGATTTGATTTGATTTGATTTGATTTGATTTGATTTGATTTGATTTGATTTGATTTGATTTGATTTGATTTGATTTGATTTGATTTGATTTGATTTGATTTGATTTGATTTGATTTGATTTGATTTGATTTGATTTGATTTGATTTGATTTGATTTGATTTGATTTGATTTGATTTGATTTGATTTGATTTGATTTGATTTGATTTGATTTGATTTGATTTGATTTGATTTGATTTGATTTGATTTGATTTGATTTGATTTGATTTGATTTGATTTGATTTGATTTGATTTGATTTGATTTGATTTGATTTGATTTGATTTGATTTGATTTGATTTGATTTGATTTGATTTGATTTGATTTGATTTGATTTGATTTGATTTGATTTGATTTGATTTGATTTGATTTGATTTGATTTGATTTGATTTGATTTGATTTGATTTGATTTGATTTGATTTGATTTGATTTGATTTGATTTGATTTGATTTGATTTGATTTGATTTGATTTGATTTGATTTGATTTGAGTTGATTTGATTTGATTTGATTTGATTTGATTTGATTTGATTTGATTTGATTTGATTTGATTTGATTTGATTTGATTTGATTTGATTTGATTTGATTTGATTTGATTTGATTTGATTTGATTTGATTTGATTTAATTTGATTTGGTTTGATTTGATTTGATTTGATTTGATTTGATTTGATGTGATGTGCTAAAATTTCTTTGACAGTTAAACATAATGAAAAGACAGATCAACGCAGTCATCAAAACTTAAATTTTTTTTTTATTGAAAGTAATTCAAGTTGAACTTCAGCGAGTTGCTCAACATGGAGTCGATGCGACCTGCGTTGTGCCAGACCTGTACTAACAATGTTTCGGCGTTCAATCAGCCAAAACATCCGCTCAGCACTTTGCATGATAAATGGCCCACGGTGCCTTCAGCGCGGCCCCTCTCGACACCCTTCGCCAGGGTCTTCCCTACTAATCAATCGCCGCCAATCAACCATGTGGTCACATATCCAATTAGAGATCTTGCGTGCTGATGCCATGATTTACTAAAAATAGCACCAACGCCACGTTCTCAACTACGCCAAATAAGGAAAACAGGGCAGCAAACATGGAAAAGTACGAAATTACCAGGTTGCCGCAGCGCAGGACGCAGCTCGATAGAGACGCTCCGCCGTTCAGGGCCGGAACCGTCGTGCTCGCTGTCGCTGGCGGATCATCGACGTAAACAAATTGTGCGTCGAGTCGGATTGATGGGTAAATTGCAATCGAGCGATCGATGTGTTGCGTTGAGTACGCACGAATTCCGAAAAGGCTGAAGGCCATGAAGTGCGCTTCAGCTATGCGCGACAGTTTGTGTCGTTGCATGTGCGGCGCGATTGCGCGAGGAGGGTTGCGTCAGCGTCAGTGCTGCGCTACGTGTGAGAACATTTCAGACGGCCGCTTTTCGCCGACATTTGGGTTGTATTGAAAACAACGAAATGCCGTCGGACGCGCCGCAACATGCGGTAATTTCACTTAAATGGCCTTAATGAGTGCGCGCACTTCAGTCGCTCGAAAAACTTATAAGAAAACTTGAGCGCACTTGGCCCCAAACCAGTTGCCGCGCACCGGAGCGGTTGGACCACTTTTGAGTGGTAAAGCGGAAAACTGGAATAAAAAGTACAGCAGATACAACCAAATGCTGCTTTCGTATCACAACATTTCCACCTCTGTAATTCGTGTTGTGTGTTTTTATGAGTTTTGCTATGTACAATTGTTTGTGCTAACTGAAACATTCATAGCATAAGTGCGGCGTATGCTGTGAATTGCGTGTGTAGGGAACACGGTCGGTGCCTACGCACATTTGTTTATATTACATTTTTATGTACCCTACATGAGCGACGTGCGATTATTTTAGTCTTATTGCACGCGGCGATTTTTGATACTCATCCAAAACAGGGTTCAAAAAGCACACTGCATGTACTTTATTTAGAAAACTATGTACTGCAGTTTGAGCAGATCCAGAGCGGTGAAGTGTCCTACTTCATCTTACAAGTACAACCGCGCTTAAATTTCTTCTAACATCAGCAAACAAAGACAGCCACATAGAGCAAAACCATGTTCGATGCATATCAATTTAAATTGTTGCATATAGCATTGCACAACTGGGCACTAATGACCAGTTGTTTGTTTGGATAACTACTTCAAAAGTATTTCGCCACATAACCATTCGAAAAGTATACAAATTTCCAAATCAGTACAACTTTGTCTGATATTAAAAAAAATCAAACCCAATTTCCATCCTAATTTGCCAACAAAAATCAGATTTGAGAACCGGTTTGAGTTTCAGTTATTTACAGCTCAAGCACCGAATTCTGTTGTAGACCTTCGAACGCTTAGAAGCTCGCTCCGGTGGCCAATATGAATGTACTTTTTGTTTAACATAATTACCAAACACAACGCGACAGAAGGCAGCATAAAGCAATTGGCGTACAATGTCGGCGTGGACTGTGTCGATATCTCGGAAATCGGAATTTCATATTCAAATATCGCATGTGGCCACATTCGAAGTTCGTGAGGTCGATTTATGAAAACGCTGCCGACACCGGGCGTCAGTCTGCGGCTGACCGACTCATGTTTGCAGCCAGAACCGCAGGTGTCCAGCAGAAATTAATGAACTGCGCGGAATGAGCAACTCACTGTTACATAACAACACTTTTTGGCTGCAAACATCGAACTGACAGCGCATCCAGAGACTGTACGCAGTACAAATCATAATGATAGTCGCACAGTTTTGTATAGAAAATAGCATGGCGGCCATGTAGAGCGGTAGTACGGAGCTCACCGATTATCTGCGATTATCCCCAAGGCACGAAGCAATCATCTCTCCTTGTCGCATCAGCCAATAATCGCTGTTGGAGCGATCGCAGCTCCAAAACCATGCAGTACAAAGTAGATGACGGAAGCAACGGTGGCCGGTGACTGCCGAAGCCGCAAATGTTATTAACGTTGTTTGTACAACGCCCCACACGCCCGCGAACCCAATTCGAAAGTGCCAGAAAAGCGCGACCTTAGAGGTATTTCAGCTAGGCCCGCTTCGTGACTAATTACTCGCAAACAGCCGTAGCAGCGGGCCGGGTGACGAGACGGCGCGTTACGATTGCGGGACGAATGAAAAAGCCAGCAGCAGACACACGGAAAACCTCCAAGAGAGTGCAACAAAATTGGCAACACTACTGCGGCGATGTGCTGCACCAGTAATTGGCGGCCACAACTAACAGCCACCAGCAACACGACACGAAAACCAACAGCAAAACAAAACCCATGCACAAAGCAGCAACACACAGCCGAACGATGCCGTGAAAAGTCGCCAGACAACCAGACCGACTGACAAACCCCACCAAAGAAGTTGCAAAGCAACAAGACAGCGCGGCAATCCGGCAATCGCGAGCCAGTCAGCCAGCCAACTAATCAATCGCCAATACAATGTGGTAATTATGCCGTTACTTTTTTGTGCAACTGTCGTTGTCTTGGCAGTTGCTCCAAAGCTGGTGTCGCCGAATGGAAATGCCGAATTGCCCAATCGCCAGATAGATCGACGGACACGTAGACAGACGATTAAGAAAGATTTTCGCGTTTGGCACAAGTTCGGACGATCAATGGGGGAGAAGTTGTCGCGAGTCTGGCGCTGGCCATGAGAATGTACTGTGCGGTTGTTGAGAAAGAAGAGGAAGAGAAACGATTGAGAATTCAGGTGTGTTGTATATATCAAATATGCAGTTCCGCATTTACCCCCTCCAGGAATAGAGTTCTAGCACTTCCTCCTGAACATTTTCCATATAATCGAAGGCAGCAGGTGGTTTGTATTCCGAGGACACTGTTTGTTTCGATTACATTTTTGTATGAAATTGATTTTGCTTTGCAAATATTTACAAAACACTTAAGTTGTGCTGCTCACTTCTTTTGCTCAAAGTGGGTAATGGAACCATGAACCACAAAGGCATTGTTGGTTTTTCAGAAACTGTTAACCTTTTTTGCCAATGCAAACGTGTTTTTAAGGCCACTGGCACCCATGGCCGTTAACACAACTAATAGCAACCGTAAAGACGACGTCGTCGAACCACAAACAAAACGAAAACCCACCAGACACACTTATTACAACATTTCTTTGAAAAACGTACACTTTTTTAACTACTTGCACGCCAAAGAACGCAAGCAACAACACAAACTATATACATGTGCGAATGTGTGTACTTACGTGCGACTATATTCCTACACACTAATTTCAAGTCGACAAGAAAAAGACAAAGCCCACAATTTGTTGCACATTTGTTCTTTAATTCTTCATCACTACCGCCACTGTCGCGAAGACACCTATCCGTCCAGTTGGTTCATTAGTGGTCTCGGAAAGGCCTGGCGCGGCTCATATCAGTTAATTAATCAGAAATGAATTGGGACCTACTTCGACAGCACGAAACACTTAAATTTAGTAAATGTGCAGCCACCTCTCGACGGACTCCGACACCGATACCGCGGGGCGGCGCTGCCAACTCAAAGGGAATCTCAGCGCTGACAATGAAGAAATTCATTTTGAAGTTTGGTAGATGGCACGGACAAAGGCGCAGTTGATTACGGCCACACATGACGCTTTCACACCTGACGCTCACATTACGTTGACAAAGTGACACACGGTACATCACGTACGGCTGACGTTGGTGGGAAACTGTTGACACAGAGCGGCAATCAGAGCGCGGGAAATTTTCATTTCTATGAGTGTTCAACTCGGGTGTGAGGGAACTGATAACAGACTAAATTGAAAAAGGTAAAAGTGGCGCATTCGCACTTCACAAACGTCCTCTCGCGCACCAATTTCAAATGTCAATTCGGCAATGAAATTTTGTATCAAACAAAGTAGAAACAAGATAAATATGGTCCACAAAAGAGTATTTTCATAAGCGAGGAAAAAGTAGAAACAAGATAAATATGGTCTACAAAAGAATATTTTCATAAGCGAGGAAAAAGCGAAAATCACCTTTAAGGTGACCAGTCCGCAACAGTAATGTCGAGCACAATCGACAGCTTTATTCATTGATGGCGCTTTTGATTTGAGGAAAATTTCCTACACTCAGTTTGCTTCAACATTTTCCAGCTACTTGTAAAAATTGCCGGTAGTTGTTGGTAATTTTAAACAGAAATGAAGTGCTTCCAGAGAGAAATACCCGCTTTTACCGCCGCGCTTCTGCACGCAGCAATAAATTGCTGCGCGCGTGCAACGGTCAGCTGCAATAACCGAACCAAATTGCTGCTTTCCACACTCACCGCCAGAAGGCATCCATTCAATCGTCCGTTCGATTGGTAATAAACACATTTTTCAGCACCGACTTAATATTTCCGTTTCATGGCGCACTGCTTTCTTTTACTCACGTTTACCACTTCGCCTCCACCAACCCTTCCTATACACATTTTCACATTTTCCATTTTTTAAACCAACTCTATTCGGTTAAATGTCGCTCCGGCGCGGCGTCCGTTTATAAGGAGGGGCCGGCGCGCCCCCGAGGAGAGTTTCACTACTAATGGATGCGGTGATCGCTCGAAATGATTAGTCTGGAAGGAAGAAAATGTGCCCTCATATGGAAGCTGACCCCACAACTCACTCGTTCGGGGGCCGTGAATTTTCGATGTTCCACCACTGCGCGCCACCACCTAGCCGCACACACGCATTCGTTCGCTCGCAGACACAAATATTTATTGAAGTTTACTGCATCTTTCATTTTTCATGTTCTGCCACTTTTTCGCCACAGAAGAAATCTGCATCCTGCCGCATGTGGCCCAGCGCCGCCCAGCTGCTTGTTTGCACATGTGGCTTTTCTTACTACGGCTGAGACTGAGGCTGGTGCTGTAGCCATGTTTGCTGCTCTTTGTTGTTGTTGTGCCGGTTGTTGTAGCTCTTGATGTTTCCCTGTTATTGTTTATTCATTGCTTTTGTGTTATTTTAGTGAAAGATAAAAATGCATTTCCAATGTTTTGTTTACGACCGACGGACTGATTTCTGATGCAACTCCAAGCAGCAGTCTGCACTCGCCCCCCGCCATGCCGTTTCGACTTCCCTCCATGCCACACGGAGGTCGCAGCTGCCGCGGTGCGACTTGGCGGTAGCTAAAAATAAGTAAATTGCCGTTTTTTCTTTGTTGCCGATGGTTGCTTCACGTTGCAGCCACTACTGCTGGGCATTGCCGATTGCCGCCGCCGATGACGACGCTCAACAGTTTGCGCTGCACTTTGTTGCACGTACAAGAAATCCACTCGGCGAATTGAGTGGGAGGGCGCGAGGCGCGCGGGCGGCCAGGTGCATGGCAGCTGTTTTCTATTCTAGTTCGCTGCGGTGGCGCGTGGCTGGCCGGCTGCGCTTGGCTCGTTCCTGCGGCGATTGTGTGGCTTGCGGCGGCTTCTGTTGCCGGCGATAGAATCAATAAACGGTTAAGGATTGAAATAACTTTTGACATTTGAAGGATGCAGTCGCCCGAGCGGGACAACGCCAAGCCGGTCCACTGTTCATCCGTTAATTGAATCGACGTGAAACAAATGGCGGAATACTTGTGTGCTTCGTTTTGAATGAGCGAATTTGAATAACCACTGAGCGGTTTGTATGTTGGTTGTTTGTGTGTGCACGTGTGGGGGGGGAGCATCAAATATTCATAGTTACAAATGAGGAGCTGTTTCTTCTTGTGATACGCATCGAATCCTTTTAAAGCGAACTACATTCATACATGCATAAACAAGCAATCTGTTTCATGAAGGGACTCACACTGGGCTGAGAGTGGAAGGACTTTCTTCCAAACCTTCCAATTCACCATTAGTGTCAACCAATTTCGGAACATGCTGCTAATTCATTTAGAAGTTTTATCGAAATGAATCTTATTCAAACCCATAGTGCGAATGTTATTCGATTCGACTAACCATCCATTATTTTTAACCTGTCAGAAAGAACATTTGCAAAAGGGACATTGTGAATGAGATTCCTTAAACAATCGCTGTTCTTACCAATTACATATGTTTAGGGTATTTTGAAAAATCTTTTTTCACTCCCAACTTGTTTGATACTTGTCGCTTAAAGCAAAAAATATTAATTTTTGTAAATATGAATTTTGTTGTGTTCAGTACACCACAATCATACAGAATGTTTGAGCACTCATTAAGTTGTCATAACTGCCAACAAAAAAGTCGTATTCGGGAAGACTATAGCGAATGTGCACGCAAGCTTTGCATGCAACCCTCATTGAGATCAACAAAGAAGGATAATGACGGGCAACGTCACTTCAGGAGTCCAAAGCATCTTCAAGCTGTGCATTTCGAGCTGCTGTCCACCCATCAGGAAACACCAACAACGCCGGATATTTGCATACGCCTTAGGCGCCAATTTGACAGAACAACGCAGCTTCGCCCTTGCTGGAGATCATTAAAAATAACTCGACAATAGCCGCCGGCCCAACATCAAAACGCAGGCAACATGAAAAGAAAGTCCGCACCATGATGAAATAAACAAGGTGAAGCGAGTAGCTGACAGTTTTGTCAACCCATACCCTTATTTTGAAACATAGCAATTGACAACCAATTTTGCTTTGACATTGAGAGAAGATTTTTAACCCCAATCAAAACGTAAAATCGAAAATATTGTGTTTAAAAATTTTCATTTGTAAAATACGCGTTTAACTTCTTCTTCTAAAGTAAGAGAGTCAAGAGTTTTAATTTTCTTTCTGTAAATGAATTTGTTTCACATATTGTTATGTTTTTTTACATGTTTTACATAAATGTTAATCGTTTTTTAGTAAAGCATGTTACGTTGTGCTACGACATACATATTTATTTTTGGTTTCATATTTCGTTATTATTCAATACCAATAATTATGCAGCTTGGGGACCTGCCACCACGGCAACGAATCGGCATAATCTTACCTACAACGCACTACAATAATAATGAAATTGATTTTTTGATACACCAGGCTTAAGTGGGTTAATGCGAAGAAAGAAGAAGACTTTCATGTTTTCAGAGAATTTATTTTGAAAACGTCAGTTTTTCAAAAGCTCTCTTGTCAAAATAAGGGTATGTCATCTACTCGCTTCACCTTGTTTATTTCATCATGGTCCGCACAGTGCTCGAAATAAACACAAACATTCAATTTTGATATTTGCGCGCAGGGAACTGAATAAATTCCAACTTTCGCTCGCTTAATTCCTCCGGGAATGTCGCATCAATTACCACAGTTGAGGAGACGGCGCGGCATATTTCATCAAAATGCAAAACGCTCAATAGAAAATTGAGGACTGCCAGCGATTTGGCGGACTGCTCCACGCGTGTGACTTTGATTAAATCATTTGTAGCTCATTGGTTTATGCAGATAAGTATTTGACTCAAGTGCTCTGAGTGATGCGAATATTTTTGGGGTTACGCTGCTGGTAACTGACAATAAATACGCAAATTGACTGCAATTTTCGCTTGACTGAATATTAATTCGTTTTTGGGTATTTGGGAAGAAAAGTCAGATATGGGTGCGGAAGTTATATGTCCTTATTCAATTGTGTTGATTTTATCAAATCACTTACACTTTGTCGAATGACATATGACAGATGCGAGTAAGACAAATCTGTGGGTAGGCTATCAAGGACCCACTTGAGTGTCCCCCACCAAATCCTCCTATGCTACTGCCTCCATAAATACATTTCCCGTCCTGTGGTGTTAAGAAGAGCGCTCGTTCTCAGAACACTTCTTCTGCTCTTTTGATCTGACGAAATCTGTAGTTTTATTTTTTACTGTATTTGCTTTTTAAATACCGCATACGCAACAAGCTCTGAAATACATCGAACTTAGTTCACTCCCCACACCACCTAAGCATTTTTTTCTTCGTGAACCTACACAGTTATGTTCCTACTGACGAATATCTTTTGATCTACAGCCTTATTCATCATTTCTCTTCACTTAATAACCAGAACGAACTATAGAAGCAATTTGAAATGGAACTGATTATTTGTGTCATAAGGTGCTCCCCCAGTGGCAGAATGCAAACTAACTGCAGTTAACTCGATATCAAAAACCGCCAGACGTGTTATTTCTCCAAAGCCATAAATAACAATGCGCACGTCAGAATTTAACGTGCACCCTCGCAGTTCTATTGCGTGTTCCTTACTTTTGGGAAAACATTCAACCCCAGCACGAGATAGCAACACGGATCGCCAGCGCCAGCGCTGCTGTCTGCATCGACTTGTTTAGCCCAAAATAGAATTAGGAAATCTTACAAATACTCGAAAATCGAGTTAAAACAGTCACGCGGCCGTGGTACGAGGGGCGTCCGTGTTGTTGTCCGGGTTGTTTGTTGCCGTTTGCTGGTTGTTTGTAGACAGTGCGGTTTTCGTGCTTTTCCGGGCGCTTGGTGAATTGCCAATTGGAGTTGTCGGGGGGTTGAAATGGTAAAAATGTTGTGTAATTATTTCATGCCGTTTGTCGATTTGTAAATGTTGCTGTCTGCGCTGGTGTGTGGTGTTTTTTGCGTTCTCGCCAGCGTGTGTAGCGATGCGCTTGTGGGCCACATTCAGGGTGGCTTTTGCGAGTCGTTAGTGTGTGGCGTTGTCGCTGCCATTGTCGTTGACGCCTTGGAGAGGTTAACCAATGCAGACGACCGTAGTTTAAAGGTTATTTAAACACGAACTTTTTGTGAACATTTAAAAATTCAATTTTATTGAACTCAAAATTTATCGAAATGTCTTATCTGATAAGCTTGGCTTCTTCTAAACATATTTATTGTTTCGGCTTTAACAACCTGCAACATTCAGCATTTTCAGACTCAGACACACAGTTCCATACACACTCAGGCAAACATCAACCCACCTCAACTACACAAAACAAAAACGAAAATGGAAATTTATTTAATGTTTCAAGTACGAAAACGATTAAAACACTCGACTGCTCATACCAACATTTCAATATTTCCGCCAGCATGAAAAGTGTAAATATGGCCCGTGGGGTTATGGTTTGATCATTAAATGCGTCTAACGCATGTTGAAGTGCTTGCGGATGTCCCGTCAAATGTTGCCGCTGACGATGACGTCCTCAAACAATCCAAACAACTCAGCGACCCACCCGGCCATGCAGCCACCCATTCACCGTCACCGGGGAAGCATTGGTGAAAGGCAACAACGCAATTCCCCTGCAACACGGGTACGAGTAGAACCACGTGGCGCTGTTTGGTCCTTGCTGCGTCCTTCCACCGTGCGCTGCGAGAGCACCCAGCAAGCTTAATGGTGGAAAGAGTCGTCTGTGGGCAAACAACGCGGAGTAGAAGTTAAAGTGCCGGAACCATGTGGCGCCATTTAACCGACAAACAAATTTTGCCTCTCCCACGCCGAATGTCCATTGACAACGACGACGAACGTGAGGGTTGTTTGCATTTTGGATTTCGTTTTTCCAGGTTTGTTTGTTGGCTTTTATTTGTGCGGTATTCAGCTGACAGGCTCATTGCTAATGCGTAATTTTCCAAATATTGGAAATCGTGTGTTGAAATATTTGGATCTTTGCAATTCCGAAGGAGCGAAGACGACCCGGACACTTCATGTGGTTCTCCAGCTATTTCCCGTACAATATCTGTGTAGATCATCGGAGATCTAATCGCTCTTAATATTTTTAAGTACAGTGACCATGTTTTCTGCATTCTCCATTTTAATACTCATTGCCAGAACTTTAAGTGGACGCTATGAATTTTGATCAAAATTATAAACAACTAAAATTTTTGTTGTTTAGCTTTTTATGTACTCAGACTTTGCTTTCGTTGCAACAATCTTTGCGCATCTAGCACTAACTCCGCAACATGTTCTAGCAACATGCTGCCACTAGCTGTTTATGTTTCTTTTTAAAACATTTAAATACAGCTTCGGGCCCTCGCTTTCCATGCTGATTGTTTACATCTACCCTTTGCGTATTCCTAGGGCCGTGTTAAATATATCAAAATCGTTAAAATTTACGATCGCAACAACAATATCAACGACACACGCGCCACGCACCACGCACCACGCACCACCAACGCCAACATTCGAACATGAACGTTCCATGTGATTCATCCACCTTTTATCGAAGCCGGTTTCCAACGCTTCCACCTCATCCCACCTCAACCCACCGTCGCGAAAGCGCACAATGTGCATCACACTCATGCAGTTTTATGGCCGCTACTGTAGCCAAATGCTCCGCTACTCCGGCCGAAAGCGACTGTAAGGCGAGCGCACAAAAAAGTGCAGTGTTGCTTTCCGTCGCTGAAACGCACCGCACCGCAGCACAACAACCAACGCGGCAATAATAACAACTTCTGTGGGCCACCAGGATGAGGCGGACAAAGCAGCGCGGCTGTGAAGGACACTCGGGCCGTGCCGGCGTACCGCGCACGTGGTTAAATTACCGTGAAGCAGCTTAGGGGTGAATTTTCACTCGTTCGAAACTGAGTGAGTAAACCGAAGCCGGCGCTCACGCACACAACCAATACGGCAGACACCAGTTTCAAGCAAAGTGTACGAGCGCGGATCGCCAGGATACTCTTGTGGGTATAATGACACTTGAGCATAATGTGCACACCGCACAGTGGGGCAGAGTGATCAGAAGCACCCACAATTGTTTTGCATGAAACACACCCATCTTTGATGATATCACCACCAACACTCATTGGTTTGTGGAATGGATGGCAAAAAATATATATTAAGAACTTGGAGGCCGAAATGTCTATTTTCTCTGGCCCAAAACTCATAGAATTCTCCTGTCACAGCTTTTACACTGGTTCGAAATTAGTTTGACTCAACTTCCAACTAATTACTTCCACTGTCGCTTGAGTAACAAATTCGTGCGACAGGACGCCACCAAAAATTTTGTGTGCAAAATAAAGCAACATAATTTCTACAATATGCGAGCAGTGAACCCCCGAAAAATCAGACAGAAAAACATTAAATTACAAACCCTTATTTGGCCCACCAGCAAGGAAAGCTACAGACGACGCACACATGCAGCGCCGCGGACAAAGAACCCAGAGTGCCGGCAGAGCGGCAGCGCCAGAAGAAGAACAAGACGCCGCAACGCGCACAGGACTAACCATGGACAATGGCAACAACAGCCGCGGCGCTCGCCGAACAGGGGATGCAAAGCGTACACGCGGCGCATTTACCCCCCGTTGCCGGCGGCCCAACAGTGCGCGCGAGTACGTGTCTGTGTGTTTGTGTGTGTGTGGTGTTAATGCATCAGTGAGCTAGAATTGCTCCGGCTGTGTGCGGCTTTGCTGTTCAGTTTTCCTGCCAAAACAAATCCGAGGAAAATTTTCTCTGATTAGATACAATTTGATTGCAAGCGAGTGAGCGAGCGAGCGCTGCCGCGTTTCTGACACTGTGCCGTCTTTGTGGTTGTGTGTGTGTGTGCGGTTTCGCGTGTAACACGAGCGTGTGCGTTATCCTTGAAGAAAGTTCGCGGTGACAACAAGAAAATCAAACGGCCTCAAGTAGCCTAAAATTCAAAAACCTCCCATAAAAATCGGGTGCAACAACAAAGTGCAAAGAAAACAAGTAACAACGAATTCGAAAGAAGCACCAAGCGTCTCGATCAGCTTGGAGCGGCTGCTTTGTTTACATGTGTCCTTGTGTCTGTGCCAGCATGAAGGAGTGCATGTGTGTGCGAATTCTATTCCTTAGAGTCGTCATTTAGTTTGAGATTTCCCAATTTGATCTGCCTCCTCGCCTTGGCCTACTATTTGGCGGTCTGCGAGTGAGTCGGCGCCGCTTTCGTGCGTTGTCAGCCAGGACAATGACAAAACAAAATGGACGACCAGGATGACAATTTGAATATACACTCCAGCAGCAACAACAACAATGGCGATGACTCCGACGAGGAAGTCATCGAGGGCATGGAACTGCTGGAGGGCAACTACCAAGTGCTGCGACAGTGGGTGCCACCTGCTCCGAACTACTGGGACGCCCCGCCGAAGGCGGTCATCAAGTCGGCCGAAGTGAGGTAAACGTCAACCATACCAGCAACATCAATCATTACAGCAACACATTGAACTAAAAGCAAGCTTCAGTTGCTGAGTTGTTTGAATATTGAATGACTGTTGTTGTTTGCGCAAATCGACAACTTACAGAATCTTGGAGATCCGCCTGGCAATTAGTGCTTTCGAAAAAAACCATAATAGACTCAGCCACAGCCGGCAGAGAATTGTTGAAGACAATAAAAATGAAATAATAATGTTTAAAAAAATTCAAATAAATCAATTAGGTTTTAACATTCATGTTGAAATTAATTTCATTAATTCATGAAAATTTGTTATTCATACTGCGGCTAATGAACAACTAGAAGGGCTTTGCTCGCATCAACTTTATGATTTCATTGAAATAATCTTAATTTAGTTTAAGATACTTTTTTTTCAATTATGTTTCTTTACTCCTAACAAATTTTCTACCCCCTCAGATGTTGATTTCTAACACTGATAAACATGCGCTGAATTAATTTTAGCAAATCCTCCAAGTCCGAAGTCAAATTACGGCTCTCTTAACCCTTTGTTGACCCGTCAGACTTTGATCCAAAAAATTATACAAATATACATACAAATTGTATGGAAACAAACTGTTAAACAATATTTAAGTTAAAAGTAAGTGTTAAGTACGTGTTGAGTACTTTTCACTTTTTTGAATATCCAAATCTTTCGAGGTCAACAATGTTTAGCGGTTTGTATGGAGCCAATTTGTATGTTAATAGTTTGTATGGAGAAACATGATTAAGTTGGCCTGTTGACTTTAAATATTTTACTTAATTTTTAATTACAAAAAATTTAATTTTCAAATAATTTACTTAATTTTAATTATTAAAAGTAAAAGGCCCATAATTGTTTTCCTTTTTTTTTAAGTTTCTCCATTGTTAACCCCCACCCAGAATTATTTCTGATTTGAACTGCTTTTACTAAATTTGAAGTCACCTTTTGCTGTCATCATGTTTCTCCATAAAAACTTTTAACCCTCTAATTACCACGTTTTATTTGGATTTAAAAAAATAAAACGCACGAGTCTTATTATTTTCGTTTTTAAGTACTTTCACCAATTTTAATGTCAACAAATCTATTAGTTCATGTTTTTTCAGAGTCTTCCCGTATAGAAACCTTAATCTAAAATACGTGTGAAATGATTTCTAATTTGACGCATTTTCTAAGTATTTTCCAAGTCTAAAATCAAAAGGTCTATTAAATAACGTTTCTCTATAAAATCTTTAAAACAAATTTTTTGCCGCGTTAGACCCCGAATCTCGAATTTCTTAGCGGGGCAGGACGATGATGAAGCAGTAAGTCAGTCAATCAGGACAAAGATCTTTATGTAACTATAATCCTAAACAACTATAATCTGACTCATGGTAGAGTGTTTTTACTTTCTTACTTAATTAAAGTTAATGGGTAATGGAAAAAAAATGTGTTCGAAGCTCGGTTTTTAGAATAGTGAGGAGAATTTCTGGAAATGATTTTGAGACATAAAACAAGAGAATTTGAGGTAATAGGCCTAGAAAATAGCTGATTGTCGATATTCGAAGGTGGATAGAAATGGTCGCCTCAGAGAACAAATATCTCCAGTCCTGTCAAACTCAATGAAGCATGCGATATGTTCATACAGCATTCTTGTGTACTTAGAACCATTGTTTGAAAATGCGGCAAAATCGCCGTCGTGATGTTCACCCGAAAGCAACTACCGAATTGTGTGCATAGCGACTCGGCAGGAAATCAAATATATATATTTAAGAGCTGCAATGGATGATTCATTTCTTCCTACACACAGTGTGATTCGGTGCTGTGTGCACTGATTGCCAGCATTCACTGTTGTAAGAGAGCAGTATGAGCATGACAACAAAACGCAAACCGCAACTGCAGTCAACACTCAATTGCTTGTCTCTGCAAGGCACGCACTGTTTTCTGTCTGCTATATACACTGCAAGCAATGCTAATGAATCGTTGACAGTGCGTAACGGGCCAAAATGCTACCTGTACACTGAATGCAATGAGTGATTGCAAGAAGAGTTTGCTACTTGACACGCGTAATTAAGTGAGGGACTTTTGTAAAACATTTTAGTTTCTGACAAAATTCCATTTAAAATGGAGGTTGGTGATGTGAGTAAATATAATATATTTAAATAAATAATTTAAATGTAATATTAATGTAATATATAAATGTTATTTTAAAAAATTAATTAAATGTAATGTTAAAAAATACACTAGTCAGAATAAGTTTGCGTACAGGCAAGTCAAAATTATGTTATGATTAATTTTGACCTCAAAAATGGGTTCTTTGTTTATAAAAACTTATCCACATTTTTCAAATATGCTTTAACTGCACTGTGTTCTGTTTTAGATATATTAAAATAATAATTTTCCATGTATTTGTATTTATTGACAATATACTCACAAAACGGTGCAGAATAAGTTTGCGTACAAAACTAATAACGGGGATTTCCAGTTATGCTTTTTATTTTTATTTGGAAATTTTTATTCCATTGAGCAGTAAACGGACTTGTAAATTATTTTTAAACGTATATGTGCTTGAAATTATATAGAAAGCAATAGAACCCAAGCGAAAAAAATTAAAATGGATAAGTTAATGGATAATCTTACTAAATCTTTCCTAAATTGACAAAAAATTTCGTGAAATTAGAGAATTTTTGGAAGAGCACATTCGTTATTCCAAAAAGCCATCTTAAATCACAAAAACAACAGAAAATCTTGCTTCGTTACTACGATCTGGCCATTTTCTTAAGCTACCCAGGCAATAGGATTATATTGTTTTGCGGTCGGTGCATCATAATCTAGTTGCATCCGATTTCTGCATGTCTAGTAAAGGAGTGAGCAGGCTGTGATGTTTTATTTAGAAATGGTTCCGAGGGGTTATTTACATATTCTAAAAGCTTATGCAAGCCAAGGTTTCAAAATTTTGAATCAGGTTCTAACATTTCTTTTCAACTTTACGATGACCATAAGGCGCATTGCATACGATGTGAAGCTATCTTTGCTAAAGCGTGATCCATTTCGAGGTTCCCTACTTTTTTAAAGAAAAAAACACAGAAAATTAAAATTTAACGGGGATGTTTATTATCATTCGAAAGAACATTCTTTGGCATTTATTTTTTGAAGATTATCTCTTTCAAATGTTGGCCGCGGCTACGTCTCAGATGGTCCATCCGTTGAGTCCAATTTTCGATGACTCGTTCGAGCATTTCGACTGGTAACTGGCGAATGACACGCGTGATGTTTTGCTCCAAGGCCTGAATCGAAGCGGGTTTATCCGTATAGACTTTAGACTTTACGTATCCCCACAGAAAAAAGTCTAACGGTGTGATATCACACGATCTTGGTGGCGAATCGACCGGCCCATTACGTGAAATTAGCTGTTCTCACCGGCATCATTTTTGAAGAAATATGGACCGATGAACGATTTGTAAACGTTGTTCAGGCGTAAGTCTTTCCATGATGAAATGCCAAACAATACTGAACAAAAATAATATGACAGCTTGACACGACTCACGCGTGATCTGTCAAAAAAAGGTTATTGAAAAAAGTACCTCTAGTTGGATCACCCTTTATTAACTGGCTCAAAAAAGTTGAAAAAGTTCCTCCCTAGTCACCTTACGTGCATCTAATTGAGCATTTAAAGGGTTTCCTTGAACCCTGAGCCCAACAACACTCCATCTTCAAAGATATAGTAAATCAATATAACAATTCAAGGATATAACAAAATAACCGTTAAAAAACACCGAATTTAATCAAATGTACGCCAAAACTTCTGTAGGGAGTTCAAGCGAGAAAAGCATATTCACAAAGTTATTAATTTTTGGACAAAACTTAGTTTCAATTACATTTAAACTACATAACCTTATCTGGTACGCAAACTTTTTCTGAGGTGAATTCATAACATATTTTGCCCTTCTTTTACAGTTTAGTCAAGTTTTTGATATTATTATCTTAATGGAATAAAATAACTAACTTTACGGAAGAAATAAAAAATATTTTGTTTTTAAAAAATAACTTTAACTGATTTATTTTTCATATGAAAAAACTACGTACCCCTTGTACGCAAACTTATTCTGACTAGTGTATATGTTGTTACAATATTATTGTATGTAATTTTTAGTCTAGCAATCAGCTAACCAACGCCATCATTAAAATAAAAATTTTGAAAAAAGGAGTTAGATGCACAAGTAAATATACCTAATTTAATTTTTCTGTTCAATTTTTTATGTCCATAAAACACAATAGTTTTAATTTAGGTGAAAATATTTTATTTGTAAATTCATATGAAATTTAATTTGAATCAAATACCATTCAAAAAACTCAAAATATGCGTAATATTGTTCTATTAGTATAACTTACTGCATTCAGTGTCATTGCAGTAAATTTCATTGCCTTTACTGTGCATTGCCTTTAGTGTGTTCGCACACACTAATGTTATAAAGCAACAAAGACTCAGCTCTCATATGTCATGCACACACATGTTTTGCTTCTCTTCGCTGGCAGCTCTGATTCGATCTGTTTGCACTGAGCAAGTACAGTGCAGTGCCGTGCAAAGAGAGAGAGTGTCTTGAAACAGCTTTCAAATGCACAATTGCAGCTCTCTAATATATATGTATGTTAACAATTGCAATTGTTGCAATCACCGGCGTCCGCAGCAACAAGAACTTACAACAAGATGTGCGGAAGAGGAGCACCGCAATTCGAAGTGAGTGTTAAGGTTCATGACTTTGTACAAAAGGAAGCCGTAGGAGCACACAATCTGACAGCAGCTTTATGGAACAAAGTGTTGCCCACTGAAATGGAGCTGTAAACTGCAACCACGGAGCTGTAAACTGCAACTGCGACGGAAATGCGCGCAGCTGATCAGCGACAAATGCCACCAAAAGTCAGAATATGGCTGCTGCATTTCTGCAGTGACAGCCAGCGATTACACTGCAAAATATAAAGAAGCACGCGCGCCAACACTGGTGCCAGGCGGTACGCACGAGAAGAAGTTCCAGCGCCCCTGCCACCCATGTCTCCGATGCACTTCAGCACGCATTTATTATTCATGTAGTACAACAACAGTACAACACATGTACGGAACTGTGATTGCACCGCGCGTGGCCGCGTAAACCCGAGTTGTCAACGTTCCTGTCAGCCGGCAACGGGCTGCG
Organism: Melieria omissa; assembly: GCA_963971225.1. NCBI lineage: Eukaryota > Metazoa > Arthropoda > Insecta > Diptera > Ulidiidae > Melieria > Melieria omissa. The sequence goes on along the minus strand of OZ020269.1, from coordinate 3,620,304 downwards.
TTAGCTGCTCATGCACGCGAACCACTCGCTCCTGGCGCCACTCCATTCCGACCGCACAGTCTCCAACGTGAATGCAAGTTCCAATTCGCAAATAAAATTCTCAGCAAGTTTTTATCACACAAATTGAATACTTTCATTCATTCTACGTCGCTGCACACTGCACTCGGCCATGGCTACATTGTTGTTGTGGAATAAAATTCTTACACCGGAATGCAAATGGAAAATACGAAAGATAAGAAACAACTGAGAAACGCTCCACGGAGAGCATTGTCCCCATTAAAAAGGTCTTTGCTGACTGTCAGGTTGAGTGGGCATGTCTTGTACCTTCTAACATGCATAACTCAATAAAAAAAAGATGAATTTAAATGAAAACTTTCCAACACGGATATATTATGTTACTGGAAAACTGTTCGCTACTTTTTCCAACCGCCATTCTGAGTTGGGGCGACAGTCAAAGAAATCTGTCTTGAGCCAAGTCAGTCAAATTCACTGATGAATTGAACATTAGTGATGGTTAAGTTAAGTTAGGTTAGGTTACAGAATAGAGGTTAACTTGGCTCAGCTAAGCCCAAACTAACCCATTTTGAGACGGTGATCTCCTATTCTGGCAGTTAGAGCGATGGCATGTGCCATTATGTGTGACATACTTGCATTCCCACCCACTGAGTCACCGCTACGGCAGCCTTTGGGGAATGCTATGACTTTCACTGCCAAAGTAGCGCACAACACTTCGGCGCTTCCATTCGGAGCCCTTTCTTCGTCCTCTTCTCCTAATGTTGTGCCGTCATATTCACTCGAGTGCGAAAACAATTCAATTTCCGCTGACAAGCATTTTGCACCTGATCCGAAAAATGCCATTCCCGCTCCAACTAAAATTTGGCTTCATGCAGTTGCTGCTATTTCTACTACTGCTGGCTTCTATTGCAGACCGTTGTTGTATTGCTGCTGTTTTCGTCGCCTGTCACTTGTCAAACGCCATAAACTTTTTCATTCCTTGTGCATTTCCCACACGCTCGCAGCCACGCGCTCGCACTTGCCGAATCACGACTTACCAATTTCTGTGCATTTTTCAGCATTTTTCAATTGCGACTGTCTGCGGCATGCAACATTTTTATGAGCACTAACGCTTTTTCGGTTTTGCTGCCGCCGACAAGTAAATCGAAATTTGAATTTTGTACAAATTACTTCAAAATTGTGTAAAAACAAATGTGTAAACTTACTCATTGGCTTAAATAAAAAATATAAAAATATTGAACTTAATTCCGTATTCTGTTAAAAAATGAATTAACATGCACAGATGTTGTCTCAAGCATAAATATTTTGACTGCGGCACAGCGACGTATAAACCACAGTTAAATTATTCATTATTAAAAACAAAGCTGAGAAAAAGTCAAACAAAAAACTATTAAAGTTAGTAAAACAATGAATTAAACGAGTGAATTAAATCGTACAGAACAATTCTTCATACCTTCTCACTCTTCATGCGGCCAAAGTTTTTCAAAAGCATTTTCGTTACAAAAGGTTTTTTTAAAATTCTCCTTCCTTATTTTTATGACAATTTTCGATTCAGAGCACAAATAAGTGGCAGACACTATTTCTACAAACATTTCCACCAACTCGCTCCATCGGAATTGTTTGCTTGTTGCTCTTTACAAATTTTCCACTCAAAGACGTAGACATCATTTCCAAATTAATGCATGCAACATGATTACTGCATTTTGCATTGCTGCCGTCACAATCACAGCAATAACCGATCTGCATCGTCACCTTATGGTGACCACATTTCAGTTGTTTTTGTTGTTGTTGCTGATAATAAACTGTCTTGCAACAAATGCGCTGAAAAAACTGTGTGGCGAAGCTTAATTAATTGAAATTGCAAAGCGCATTCGTGGCATGCGGTCCGCATGCCACCAGCCTTGGCGACGACGCAACGTTGGCGACGGTGGCGCGCGCCCCAGCAGTGCGTTTGGCGCTTAATTGAAATCACGTTGCACCGCTTGCGTAATAAATTCACATTTTTGATTACTAACTAAGAGCAGCAGCGCGCTCGTGGCCACCGACCAGTCGGCGAGCGAGTGCAGTGTTAATGGCGTTTCGGCAACCAACCACTCGTCGAATATTGTGATTTCGTAAATCAAAATCCATAATTAAGACCAAGCGATAATAACACTTAATTGCACTATCAAATTGTGGCCACAGATACCTGGATTTATGGACAACAGCAACGCACAAATTTTCGGTGATATTCATTGCTGACATGGAAACAAGACAAAATGCAATTTTATATAAATTTCAACTCGCTGCGGTATAAGTCATTGGACGTTTTACGTGCCGAACTCTGCCAATTCATTGTCCAAATATCTGTTCGGAGTGTCTGAAGCGAGCATGGAGGTTCGCTGAATATCCTTCGGCGTCTTCAGTGGCGAATGTCTACACATGTCGCGAATACTTGTGCGCACCAGCCCCAGGTACGCAGTGGCGCACACAGGGGCTTTTGGGAGTTCAAACCTCCTAAACACAAAACTGGCTAATACAAAATATGGTTTTGAACGGTATTCGGCTTAAAAGTTGTAGGCAAAAGCCACCTCCACAAAATTAATTCCTGTGTGCGCCACTGCAGGCACCCATACATACTTACATGTGTATTTGTATTAAGCTCAGCAACAGCAACGAAACGTGAATTGTGTGACGCAAACACGTCAACATAACCGTTAGCCAGGAACACGGCAGCCGCCAAGAATCAAGTCTGACATAGTTTGGGACAGGAATTACGATCTCCTGTCACACGATTTTTCAAGAAAACATTCTCATATTCTGCAGTTGCGTGGCTCATTATGGCCAAATTAACGCACACATAATGTGACAACTCTTTATGTTGGCAATAAATTCCGCCAGAAATGTACAGAAAGCAGCGGTGTTGCATGTTGCCGATTATGTAAATAATTTAATTTACCACTCGCTCGCACGGCACACAGCCACTTTCGGCGAATATGGCATAGAATTGTTGTATACAATAATTTGTACGTCTGTATAGGTGCATATATGAGTAATACATATGTACATTAAGGTGGGTCGAAAAAAAAAATTTTTTGTTGTCACCACCTAAAAATAAAATTCAGAGTGTTTAATGACTATTTGGAAAATATTGCGATTCTGAGGTAAGCCAATTGTGAGCGGTTTTGCTTCAAAAATACCTCTAATTATTATGTTTTTTGGGTGTAACTTTTTTGTTGTTGGACATTTTCGAATAATTTTTTTGTGCAATCCAAGAACTCCTGAAGGTTTATCTAACCAAAAAAAATTATTCGAAAATGTCCAACAACAAAAAAGTTACACCCAAAAAACATAATAATTAGAGGTATTTTTGAAGCAAAACCGCTCACAATTGGCTTACCTCAGAATCGCAATATTTTCCAAATAGTCATTAAACACTCTGAATTTTATTTTTAGGTGGTGACAACAAAAATTTTTTTTTTTCGACCCACCTTAATGTACATACATTCATATATACAAAAAAGATGTGTACATATGCCACGATAAGAATTGCTCTTACACGAATTTGACATTGCACTGCACCTACAAAGGCCAGAACTGTCAGCTATGCATAGCCGAAATGTGTGTTTTTTAGATTCCATCGCGCTGCCTACAATTCAAAACAAAACTTTTAATGTTTCGTCAAAGCGTATCGCCAACAGTACGTGTCATCGATTTGGATCGGATTTGGGTAAACAGATTGCGATAAATTTGCCTGACAACCCAGTAGGAGTTCGTGAGTTCAGACGATTACGCAATACCAACAAATTACGTAGTTCTGGCTGCTGTTGTGCTGGCATAACCGAAATTTGGATGTTTCAATATTGATAAATCAACGAATGAAAAATTATATACAAGGAATTTGACTGGCTTTCAAGGACTCAAAACGTTCATTTCATTGCGGTTTAATATTGTTCATACTGACACAAAAATTCAATATTTATGATGCCAATTCATCCGTCGACACTGCCTTGGCATGACCCGTTAACGCGGGCCCACAGTTTGCCATTCACGGTCCACAGGGTGTCTACTGCGTACTCGCCAATCGGAAACGGCAACTTCACGACATTTTGTGAAATGCGAAATTTATCCAAGAGCAGATCGTGCTTTCGAATGAAAGAAAAGAAAAGTTATAGCTCTTCATGTTATTTTTTTAGTTTTTGTTTAGTTTTGAACTATCGAGACTACGCAAAATGAGTCAATATGCAAAACTTCAGCTTCTTTCTTGGCATTTCAACACAACAATTCGAAAGTCGATTCCTTCGACTCAAATATTAGTTAATTTTAAGAATCTCTGTTAACAGTTAAAAGTCGCATTGAAAACGCCAGTCAGACTGTGGATACTTGCGTACATTATATGGACATGTGTGGTTCACATTGCTAAAATCGCGCATCACATTGTAGAAGAACTCGGCGACCGGATTCGACTTGGGATTCTTCAAGAATTTGCACGCATCAAACGTGACATTGTACAAGAAAGGCTTCCAGCCATTGGCGCGCTTCAGCAGATTGATGGTCACCTGTGGCTCATGCAAACAACGCGCAACTTAGTAAAACTTTTAATCTTTGTTGTTGTTGTTTTGCACTTACCTCGCCGTCGTGCACCACTTCCTTGATGTGGGCCAGCACTTTGATGTAGTTGTCCTCGCGTCCCACCGCCTTGATGTGGCACATCTGGAACTCGATGACGGACTTGTTGTAGGAGTGACAGACCAGGTTGGTGAACTTGCAGAAGGCGCACTCCTGCAACAGTAACGAATGCCTGATTTGTCTGTATGTGTGCTAATAAATAGCTGCCACTTACATTCAACGAGAGCAGAAGGCTCAAGACGACTGCAACACAGATTAGTTCCTCAAGCTTCATTCTACTTTGGTGGCTGTATGGGCCCAGGCGCAAATCACAACCACCGGCAGTGCCATCAGCCAAACGCTAATCGCTGCACTGTCACATCATTTTTGACGCACCGATCTCATTAACTGCTCGTTAAGCGCACATAATCCGTTTTTAATCACTCAATTTTCTAACGCAGCGGCCGGGCTTCTAACTCTTTTCATGTGATTTGGTTAGTTAGGGCCAATTTTTCAGTGCGAGTTTAAGCCCAGTTCAAACGCAGTTTGCTTGAACTTGGTTTACATTTAAACTAAGTTTAAACGACAAAGCAGTTTTTCAGTGCTAGTTTATGTTAACTGGAGCAAATTTTTGTCATTTGAGTGTGGCAATACTGTCAATATTTTTATCTAGATGATAATTTGTCTTTGTTTTGATTGTCATTCGTAAATAAATTCTTTGCGCTCAAAAAATGTACTTCATCAATAAAATTCAAAATAATCAAAAGTAGCGCAAATTTTCCGTCTCGAGAAAAGGAAAGGCTTCTTGTACTTGTGAGGGAAAATACACAAGTGTAGGATGCTTTATATGAGGACCGATGAGCTGTAAAATATTATAAGCAGAAACTTTGCTCATGCGCAAGCGACCGTAAAAGTCCTTGTCGCCGAAATAAATGGAAGTGGTCCGGCCACATCCTCAAAATTTCTAATCTTCTCATCGTCAGAAGAACCAGTCATTGCTATTTTTGGTCGAATTATATTTATTTTTGCGCTTTTCAAATTTACAAAATAAATGAACTGTCAGACGCTGTTGACAGTTTAAACTTAGTTTAATCGTGCAGGGTTGGGCGTTTAAACTGAGTTTAAACTCCAGTCAAATATTACTCAAAAATTCGAGTTTGCGTTTTAACTAAGTTTAAACTAGAAACTAAGTTAAACTCGGCCTAAAAATTTGGCCCTTAGTGTTAAATATGATTGCAAGCGGCTGATTGTAAGAATTGGCTGATAATTCCATTACTGCTGATATTATGATTACTTAAATTAGGATTAGTTCACGAATCGTAAGGATGCCGTGCAGCTCAAGGACAGTAGACTCAATACATGTGGATACCATAATGAATAAGAATGTTGTTTCGTGTACCCGCAATGACTGCCCCCACGCCCCCTCAAATTCGCATTTTTTTAAGTGGTTCTTTTGCTGTCCTTCATGTCGTCAAGAGGGCAGAGAGTACGTGCATACACACACACACAACATATCTCAGTACTTGCATATATCGCAAACCGCATCGGCAACTCATTTACTTAATTTTAAGCGGCCATGTGCCATGTACCATGTGCGACCAAACATTATCGTACACCCTCCAAATTAGAAAAGTGTTATTAAAAATACACAAATGCGAGCAACCCCTGCTCACCATCCTGCTTCCCTCCGCCCTGTGAAGTCGAGCGCCTGCCTGTCATAAATATTCACTTTGTCTGCTGCCAGCACTTGTGAATCACCACCAACTCGTCCCTGGTGATGAAATCAACCGCACTTCTTCTTTTTCTTTCTTACAATGCTCACATCATTTTTTGTCTACGTCTATTTCGCATTCGTGAAACCGTTATGATAGCACAAAAAAGATGTGCCGCACGCACCAGCCTTGCGACGCAATGTCAGCACATCGTCATCTTCACCACTGCGAACGACAACAACATCGAGCAGTTCGCTTTGTGACGCAAAGCAACCCTATGAAACGTTGTTATTTGTTGTTATGCTTAATTAAAAATTCGACGCTTTAAATTTGTACGTCTATCAGCAGTGACCGCCGCCAAACCAATACTGTAGGATGTATTTTATTCATACGATACATGCAGTGGCGCACTCAGAATTTATTATAAGCGGGTTTTGAGCACAAGTGTTGAGCCTAGTACCACTTGAAAGGGGGCGCACCACGCTGTGTGTACATAGTATATGAGCATCCAATTAGAGTTGTTGGAAGTCAAACGCTGCCAATAATTTGCTGATCATGATAAAGCAAACTGAGGGGAAAATGCCCCAACTTACAGTCTGCGCGTTGTATTCCACCACAACTCTGTTGGCCTTCGAAGCAGAGCAGCGAACCCAGTGTGTTACCATACTGTTCTCGATCTACTACAATTTGTAGACATTTCAACAGCGTCGTAGCAGCACGCTCTGCTCTGCGCCGGCGATTATGCAGCGAAACTGTTGCAACGCAGAAACCAGCAGCGAGCTCAGCAACGCTTCTCCGGCCAAAAGTGTGGCAGTGTGATTTCGTGTCAACAAACCAGTACCACGCATTGTTTTTGTTTGCTTCTGTGCTCAAGTTTGTTTACTCTGCTGTCGCTACAGAACAAATTGGCAAGCACGTAAATATTTCAAATTCGCTTTAGAAGCAAATGTGAAATCTGCGTTAACGAAACTGAATCTATATTTTTCCACTTTCAAAACTGCAACATCGTTTTATAATTTTTATTTCGTTTAATTCAATATTTAATAACTTTGATTTTAGAGTCAAAGTCATTGCATGCGATACCAAGAATCGCAGCATAATTTCCCAATTTCGCTAAAATAATTCAAAATTTTTTAGTTCCATGCACCCTGTAGTGCAAATATAATTTCATGCGCTGCACTTTTGCTGCATATTTTTAGGTTGTGCAATTCAAACCGACTTTTATAACCCCGTATTGTGTACTTATATATGTAAATCGCATGACATATTTGCGAAGCAGACATTTTACTTGGCTAAGCCATCCAAGTAAATTTAAATTCCTTTTCCTGAATCGGAAAAAAACTTAAGAAATAACGGCATTCACATCAAATTGTTGTACAAATGTTGTACAATTTATAAATTAAATTTATATTTATATTTTTTAATTTAATCAATATTTATTTATTTTAAATTTATTTACATTTTAGTTTATATTTTACACTCACACTTATACGAGAATGTTGAAAGACTTTGGCATAACAACAGCGCCAATGACACATAACTTTGAATATATTCTCTTGGTGCTCTAACGATGTCAACCGCACAGCACGACAACGCTTGCAAAAGTTCGCACGGCTGCTTTGAAAGCGCTTCAACGGAATGTCTACCAGTCCATTGGTTCTTCCGACTGCCACTTGTTCATGCGACTCACGGCCTGGTCGAGCAGCACTGCTCTTCTTACGAAGAAGCCAAAATTTGGATCTGTTCTAGAACCGCCTCAAACAAGCAAATGCAATTTTTTCAACGTGGAATCCGTTTGCTTCCTAAAAGATGTGGAAAAGTTGTAGTGAACAATGCCTACTTTGAATAAATAAATCCAAGTTACAAAAAAAAAACACTCAAGACTTATTTGTATCCTAGTAACTTTGTGCCTCGTCCTTTTGATGTATTCGATAATCTCATCCTTTGCCAGCAACAATATCGGCTAAATTAGCCGCTTAAAAATATTAAAAGCACATTCAATTTGCCAGATAAAATTCAAATCGGAGCGCGTGTCCAAATGGCCATAATCACCAACCAAACGGCTTCACCTGACCTCATTGACGTGGCCGCAGTGACACAGCAACCCCACATTTCTTCTTTTTTCAAGTTTCAAGCCAGAATGCGTTGGTTGTTTTCGATATTGATTATATGCGGCCAACTTATGTTACACACGCACTTACTCACACTCATACTTTGCGAGCATTTCTCATTTGTATTGAAGCCAAAAAACTATTTCACACACCTAGACACACCTGTGGCCTTCGTTCCCCACATGCAACCCACCGAACGAGGTGAAGCGACGAAGAAGGACGCCGACTAAATTGCAAACGGCTTTGCCGACATTTTCCCCATTTAGGCCATTTCGTAGCCATTTGAGCAAAACGAAATTGACCATTTTGGAAACGTCATAAAATTTTATCTATGTTTCGTTGTTTTTTCTTCGACACAAATTTCCGCTTTGTTTGGCAGGACGACATTCCGTGCCGTTGTCCCTCTTCATTATCCTTTTTGTCGTTTTTCGCTGTAGTACGTCGTTCGCTTTGCTTTGCATTGATTTGATAGTTCGCCATTCAAATGGTTCGGCTGCTTGAGAAATGTGTTTGCGTGTTCGGCGTGTTGGTTGTCATTGCGGCGCAACTGTGTCGACAAACGAGGCTATAATGCGCGCAATTAGCCAAATTGATTTTGTGATAAACGGAAATGGAAATGCTTTGCACCGACAGTCGAATGCGAAAGTGTTGAAATCGAACTGCTTTATAAGTTGGAAACCAGGGAAATTAAAACTGAATATTTATTTACATGTTTGACGACTGAACTAAAATTGTTTTTGTTACGTATTCGAAAAACACCAAATCTTTCGGCCCCAAAGTGAAAATGTTTCTTTGCATGACCGCTTTTTCGATTTTGACTAAAACCCCATTTTTACTCTTTTCGTTTCAGGTAAGTGTAGAAGAAGCCATTTTGCGAGCAAGCGAAAGCGCAGCTGGTGAATTTCCAAACTATGAAAACAGAAACGCCACTCATTGGGGACAGCTTCGTACACACGAACTATAAAAACAGCTAACAATCAAGCACAACAACAACGCTAAGAGGTGACGTCAAGTATTCATGCCATAATTGCTGTGACCAACTAACAGACGCAGCAACATCAGCGGCCAACTTGTCGTCAACGGCGGCAGCGCTAGCTGTAACTGACCTTGAACTTAACTTGCAAATGACCACAAACCACCATCAACAACAACAACACTGACGACAACAGCAATGCATTGTCGCGGCTGCAATGGGTTGCAGGTGCGCGCTGTTTGATTAGCGCCGCTTTGGTCGGTTCGTCTGCTGCGTTACGGCTGCGACTGCGTCTGTGACCGCGTTTATCTCAATTCCTCTTCATCGGTTTTGTATGATCTTGCGAAATGTTAGGTTTCGCAGACGCTGCTAATTTGCATAGACATGGCCAGGGACATGTAAAATGATTAATTGCCGACTAATGTGGCACAGTCGGTGGGAAAGCGCCTCAACCGGCACTCAAAAGCGAATCATATCTTATTTTGGTCCAAATACAACCAGCAGGCGACAGGCAGTTTGTGTCTTGGCCTGGTTTTTATGTTGCTCCAGTTGGAGTTATTTACTCAGATAAACAGCAATCAGCGAATATGTACCATGTACCACATTGCTTGAGGCGTCTGGCAGAAAGTTGTAAACTCTCGACTAACATCGCACACTTGTTTTAGGTGGATTGCACAAACGAGGGGCGGCCCTATCGTATAAATTTCAATGTCCATCCACTTTTTTGCAAATTACAAATTCTTCGAAAAGTGCCTATTTCACACACGTGAGGCCTATAGGGCATATTCGGCTGTCAGCGATCAACCGCCCAATTGTGGTTGGTTTACCTTGTCGGTCAACATCACGTAATAAATGTATATATGTATGTGTGTATGTGCATAGAATCGTATTTTAGAACCGCAAATTTCCAAACACACCTCAATCAATAAATCATCAAACTTTATGAACGATGAAAAGCATTCGAGTTGCCGGCAAAGCAATAACATAAAAAATCGCAATTACTTAATTACAAGCTACGCTAATAACGCCAAAAGGGGCATCGAAAACGCAAAAGTAGTTAAACTATTTTTAACAAATGGTTTCGAAAAGCCACAGACAAGGAAGAAGAAGAAATACCGGAGTACCAAAAACCGTGAAGCAATCGGCCAAGTTGCTCGGACCACAAAGATCGCAGAGGCCACAATTTCCAACAAATTGCAAACAATGGAATGTAAACAACAACACAAAATTCAATATCGACAGCAGCAGCAGTTGAAAAAATACACAAAAGCCACGAAAGACCAAACAAAGTTTAGTCAAAATTGGTTGGCAACTAGTTCGGCTGCTGGCCAGCGCAACTGCAACATGTTGCAAGCAGCGGCGGTGCCTTGAAAACGAAACGGAAGCGAGCGAATCGATCGGCAGTTCCAGCACGGCCGACTCAAACCAGCGCCGATCAGTTTGAGTGCAAACGTGTCGGTGTTCGGAAGCACCTGTCGGTCTGTGCTGTGTGAACGCTTTCGCCGGTAGTTCAGCGTTTCGACGGGTGAAGTTTGAATTAAACAGTAGCTTAACGACACAGCCAGGAGCGCCGCTCCTGCTTAAAAAAAATACAAATAACGTCGGCAAAGTTGTGAGCATTTTGAGTGATTTTAAGTTCTCCAGCTGTGTTTATGCGGCTAAAGCTTCAAGGAATTATTCAAATGCATTTTAAGTGGCTTTAATTAAGAGATCATAAAATTGAAAGAACATACGGAACGAAAATACGCCGCATCCTCCGCACTAAACTCCCGCTTCAAGTGGAGCCAAACGCTTCGCCCAATCAGTATCGAAAGTGTTCGGTGCGCTACGCACAACTACCCGCCCCGCAAAGTGCACTGTCACCAAATGTCACCAACTGTCACCGTTTGTCGCAACGTGTAGAAATTCTCTCAAAGCGGCGAAAACGAATTGAAAAAATTGTTAACAAGCCAACCGCGACAACAACAACAACAACGACAATAATATCAAAAGCCAGCAACAAACCTCCGCAAAAAATTCCCCGAGCCGAGGCACAATTTCGGATTATCTGAGTGCGCGGATAAGCGCGTCAATAAAATTAAACGCAATCGATCTGCGGATCGCGGCGCGTTGACTGCGCTACACAAGAGCTGTAAATGTTGTTGGTACGCCGTTGGCGTTGCCGTGGCCGATGCCGCCGCCATGGGTGAAAAGTGTTAAAGGTACGTTAGCGCTTTTGTTGTGCGCTTCACTGTAGTTGTTGTGCTTTGCGTTAGGCGGTTCGGTTTGTTGGTTGAACAGCAAACAATGAGAATTGTTGTCACACTCTTTCAAGAAAAAATAATCAGAAAAACCCAATAAAAATATAATAAAAAGTAAGCGATACGCATTTGCTTACAACAACAGCAACGCCAATCAAGCAGACGCACAAATGCCTTCATTTGGTATTCGAAATGGCAACGCTGCGATTTCTCGATTTCTGATTGGCATCAAAATGCAGGCAATGTCGTCATTTACGAGCATTAAACGCGCTGTGATTTGAATGCTGGCTGTGCGACCGAATGTGTGCTTACTCCAAGTGCGCGCGTGTGTGTCTGCGGCTGACGCGTATTTGCATTTGAGTACTTGCGCCAGGGTGTGTTTATGGAAATTCAGTTACACCTTCGTAAAGGGATCCGTTCGTGATGAACATTGGATACGACCTCAAGCGAAAAATGGAAATTTTTCAAAATTGAAAAAAAAAATTATGTAGAAATGTTCACATAGCCATATTCAAGTTTGTTTATATATATGAAATATGAGTGGTTAGTGTATTGTCGTTGCTTTGAACTTTTATAATAAGTAAATGCGACTGCCAATGAAAATATAATTTTCATATCTACCTACGTCTACAACTAAATTGTCTGTTTAAATAAGTTAAACGTAAATTAAACGCGAATGAATTTCGATACAGTGCTTATGATTTTAAGACAAATTCATTTAATTTGGATTTCATCCTAGAAACGCGTTTTGTAAATACAATTCGAACCTTGTTGATTTATAATGTTTTTAATAAATCACAAAATTAATTGCACACTTACATACGTGCACGTACATTGAATATGGCGAGCAAGCGCTGCAAGCACGTTCTCAAGTTCGTGCCTTGAGTCTTTCGTATTCGTAAGCCATCTAATTGCACAGTTGTGTGTGCGTCGAAACGACTCATAATGCTGGTTTATTGCCAGCGCAGCGACGGGCCAGTGTGTTGGCAACACAGTTTTGCATATAGACCATAACAACAATAACAACGGCCATATTCGTAGCAGCATAGCAGCGTGGGTTGACATTTCTTTGCTGGTTGCCACAGCTGCAGCCGCAATTGTAATTTTTCTACAAGTTGCAACAAATTCCACTCGGTGTTTGTAGTCTTTCATAGCGATTTTCCAATTAATCTCGTTTCATTCATTCATTCGTTCGCTGCACCGGCAAATTGTTAATTGCACGCTGTCCATGTGGGCCTCGTGCGCCATTCATTATCCCACACCTCGCGGTGATCGTTTTGCTGTGTAAAAAATTATCTTGTGCCTAATTGCTCAGCGCTTAAGTATACTTTTTTCGCACACCCGAAAAATCGTGTTAACAGCTTTGCCATATCTCTCAGCAGTTCTGGCGCGTTTGATCGAGTGTGTCCAAGCTGGCGTTGCAAGCGTTTAAATTGCCACTAAATGTTATTTAATTGACTAATTTTTTACTCAAGTCGCTGCACGCACTTAACCGATGCGGCTTAAGTGCGCTCTAGCGCAGCGCTCAACTGCAGCCAGCGCGCTAATCGAGGATTAATGAAATGCATGCAACTAATTAACAAACAGGTTGTCTTTATTGCACGATTGCTGTCAATGTTTGCCGGCTTCAGGAAGGATTAAATGTGGGTCTCGTGTGGGGGAATAAAGCTGGCTGCTTCGTTATTCTGTCGACAATAAATTTACAATTGGCATTTAGACAGTAGTAGAAATGTTGTTATAATGTATGAAAAATACACCATTTAAACTTCTTCCCCCATGCCCCTTGCGGCCGTTAGACACAATCAGTGCACACGGCCCGTTATCTCTGCTGACTGGGAGCATTAAAATGACTTGGTGTCGACATTCTCCAACTCATTTCTGATTGCGAGTTGCGAGTACTTGTGCGCCAGCTCGGCCAGTGAGAGTGTGAAATTCCACACATACATAGCTGCACTCGATTGCCTACAGAAACGTCAAACTGCCGCACGACAGCCACAAAAACACATCAATGCTGATCTACACAGCACAACAACACCAGACGACAAACGCGACACTGGCCATAATTGAGCCGCAGCGGTGCCGAACTACAACAGCGGCGCGTCGGCAACATTTTGCTACCATTTTAATTAAAAACAAAATATGCGTTGCCGGATGGTGGTTGTTGATGCGGCGCTTGATGGTCGCTGCGGCTGACAGCCGTGTGCCGCTGCAACGGTTGGCCAGCGTCAATGAATGACAGCGCCAGCTCGCGCCGTGGCGATTCTGCTTTATTGCAGGCAAAAGCAGGTTAATTGCGCGCATTTAGCAACAAAAGCAAAAGCAGCGCCAAGATGTAAAAATCAACTGCCCAAAGAAAGGCTAAAATATGCACTGATGCTGTGTTAGAGATGTGGAGAGCAGCCGCAATTTTCCATCATACGTCATGCCGGACTTCATTACGCACACACGTGCACAGCGAACATTTTCTCATTGAAACTTGCGCGGAAATCTGCAGTCCCTAACATGTATGTCTCGCTTCGCGACCATTTCTCTCAGTGCACACGATTGCTCGTATGCTACGTATGCAGAATTGCTTGAATTGAAACGGTAGCAGCTATTTGAGCTGGGTTGCTTGTTGTTGTAAATGCCTTTAAAACGAAGATGCAGCGCGTGTTTATGGGACCGGAACAGTTGCTGCCCCGCCGTTGGTACAGATTAGGGGCCCTGGCTACTCTTATTTGGTGACTTGTTTTTATTGACGTTTTTATTTATGTTCGCAGCTGTTAATTGCGCGGTGGCGCTGCACCACATGGCTTGCGGTATTTAATATGTTTGCGGTGCGACTAACAAGAGTTACAACGACCAATATGAGCATCAGGACAAAAATGAGCAACGGAAAACTTTCTCTCCAACTGCAGACAAGCATCTTGTCTGTGGCGAAGTAGGACATTGGCATGTCAGCTGATGGAGATAAGCAAACTCTGCTAATTGCTTTGCCAAATTTCATGCCTAGAAAATGACTCGGATTGATTGCGCAACAACAAATTATGTTGCCACACAAAACATAACTAACTGGCAGTGCTGGAGCGACTTTTGTATCTCCTGCGTCGACTTGTCTTCGGTTAGTCATAATAAAAGTCTGCTGCTTAAGTTGCCTGAATTCGAATTCGCGAGCCACAATATTTTCTATGTTCTGTCCCTTCTCTACACATTTTCTACTGGTCTATGCATACTACGTTTAAATTCCTTGCTTAATTTACAATACCGACAACATACCGTCGGCCAGCAGCGATGTGCATTTTAATTATCTTATCAAGCGACTAATTTCTTGGTCTTGCGGCATGAGCAGTGAGTGCGTGCAGCCTGCGTGTTAATTAACATTTTTGCCATGGCAAGACACCGCTGCCAGCTTAAGGCTTGGCTGCTGCCAGCTGCCAGAACAATTTTGAGCTTTTTTTGCACAAACCCGTTGTTTCTTTGAACTACAATTACACACTTCTGCCAGACTGTCGTCTCTAGTTTGCTGTTATTGTTGGTGTAGAAAAAACACACTTGTTTAAACGTGTCATTAGGTTGCTAATTGATGTGGCTTTAATGCTGTCATTCACGCGTTTCAACTTCTCAGGGTGCCCAACAATTCAGCTGTTGACTAGTGTCGCTTAGCATAACACGAAACTGAAGTTGCGATCAAGAGGACGAGACACGCGGCCAGTGTTGATCTATGCTCGACTGTATCTATAAGTGACTGGACTACTGGGCCAACAACCGTGCGATTTTTTCACGCCGATCAGCTCGACGGTGGCTGCACTGGGCTAAGTCGCAAACGGGTTAAATGGGTTCAATGCTAAGAGATGTGAGGCAGCTTTTGACCCCTTTGAAATTCTTTGCTTTCAAGTTTGTTTCTGTAAGCTTTTTGATTTGATTTTTTGTGTTTAATAGGGTGTTCTGTAGAAACAGCTCGTTTTCTTAGGTGTTTTTTGAAATTCTACTGTGAAGTAACTATTCAATTTTTTTTTATGCGATTTTTTTTATGTTTTATTATACTTTTAACTACAAAATTCAGTATAAGGTTTGAAAAAATATTGATTCGTTGCTGCACTGCAGCGCCGCAAAATGATGCCCTCCAAAAAAACATGCGTTGACGGTTCACACGATTGCTCCAGTCTGCAACATGGAAATCGGAAAATTTTTTTGTTGTAATCTATATGAGTGCGATTATCGTCCGACGGGAGCTTTTTTGTTTTTCATCAAAATTCTCAAAATGGCGCGACTTGAAAGTAAAAAATTTTTTTTTCCCCATTTTTTCAAATGAAACAAATTTATTTAACACTAACTAATAACAAAATCGAAAAAAACGCTCGTCTGACGATAGCGACAACTTTTAGAAACATTTAAAAAAAAAATTATCAAAATCCGTCTACTCAATCATTTGTAATCGTGTGAACCAGTTCGAAAGACATGGTTTCGGGAAAAACGCGTTTAAAGTTTTTTGTTCACTGAAAGTACTGTGGAAATTCGGCGGAGCGCGTGACGAAACCTCCTTTACAAATGACTTTCCGGTCCGAATTCATCAAAGACCTTTTTTTATACGATAGATAACAACATTACCTGTTGAAAAATGCAAAAAAAAATCGATTTTTTGAAAATTTTACTACAGAACACCCCCTTAACACAAATCGCACAACAATTTTGTGCAAAATGTTGTTGTTTATTTTTTGCAGCTTCGACGGTTTTCGCCACAAGCAGTGTCCCGCTAATTCATAAAAGTGATGTAACCTGTGTACAAATATAATTACATGCAAATTACAGCACAGCGAAGTAAAAGTGCAGTTAGGTGGCATAAAATCAATTAGCAGTTCACAGCGCGCACTCACACGTGACACGGTGGCTTCGGCAAACCAAACAAAAGACTTAAGACACATGCAAAATAAAAAAACACGTCACTCAGCCAGACACATTGTACACTCTGCAGCTGCTTTCAGTATAAACTTTTAGGTGCTGCACACATTTTCAATAACGATAAGGGACAGTTGCGTCGGGAAGGAGGACTGTGGGGTCCCTACTCCCCAATTCATTCAATTAATTCAAATAAATTTTTTGTCAAAGAGTTCACCCACCATTAGTCACAAAGCCAACTAAAATGAAAGTAGAAGTGCCACAATGCGCGACCTGTGACCCGAATGCTGCAACCGCTTGAAGAGAAGAGATTGCGTAGCTTTGTCGAATGCGCCCACCATTTCTTCTTAATTAACCAACCTTTCCATGACCACAAATAGAAATATTTAATTTTTTAAAAACAAAAAGCACTACAAAACGTTACACCAAAAGTTGCGCCGTTATCCAGCAGTCCCAGTAAGTCAACGGTCAGAACTGCTCGCTGCTCAAGTCATGCCACGAAAATGTAAATAAAAACTTGTATTCATCAAACAAAGCATTAATCAAAACTCCAAGCAAAAACGCTCGAGCGCGCAGTCGCTTTTGTTTCACGCTACCGCTACTTTGTACGAGAAATGCTTTATCGCGAGACTCGCGAGATTCTTTCCCCGTTTATCTTCCACACTCTTTGGCCATTTTCACACACACACACACACAGACGCGTTGACTAGAAAATGCACAAACAGTTGTTTCGCCGGAGCTGCCATCGCTAGTGCCACTGCTAATGCTTCGCTACTCCCTTCGACCGCCTCTTCTAACGCTTTCTGCTCGCTTTCATAATTTGCCATAATTTCGTTAATAAATCATGAGAAAAAATGTCAAATTAGTGTAAATGAGCAGACATGGGATGCTGAAACCTGAGCGCTCGCCAACTAAATATGTGTGAGTTGACATGACTAAGTGACGGCAGCAACATTGTTCTTTCGCCTATTTGTCTTCTTCTTTCTTTTTCACTGGGCAAATGTTAACGGCATCATGTCGCTATACAGATGTCATGTCAATTAAGCAAACTTTTTGAAAGTCATTTGGTGTTTCCCCACCTCATTATATATTTGACAGAGGAAATGAATACTAAAACTTTTTGTAATGTGAGAACAAAACTGTTTTGGCATGAATTTCACCTGTAAAAGATTAAGTCAAAATTGAAAAAGTCTAGAAAAAATAGTTGTGGAAAATGTTAGAATAATTTCTGTGGGAGTGCACAACTTGTTGGCAGACCGAATGTTCTGAGTGTGCTGCAGAAATGAATTGTTTGAGACGTTTATATGTGTTGGAATAAGTTTTATAAATTAATAAACTTTCAATTGATTGGAAAATTTTTTACTGAAACAAAATGAAAAAAACCCAACAAACATGACTTACATGTGAGCAAAAAATTTCGAGCGGGTCAGACGAGCTAAAGTGACAACAATAACAACCAGACTGACAGCCAACCGAGTCAGTATAAACAGCTCAGCAATAGACACCCATACGTACACACACACACACACTTTTAAGAAATATTACATCGGCTGCGAACCAATAAACTTACAGACATGTCGGGCGCGCACTCGAAGAACATAAAGTCTACACCTCCATGCGGAAATTTGCATTTCTTTTTTGCGCCGAAATCTGTGTGGTATTATTATGACACATGCGGCACAACTACACACGCACACATACGCCGACGCTTTGAAAAAAAAAAACAAATTCAACGCAAAAAACTAATTAAAACTGCGCTGTGCATGTGGGGCATGAAATCAATTTATAAAGTGAAACGCTAAAGTCTAATCGAACCAAAAACTTTATTAAACAAAAACATAAAATGAAGCGGAAAATAAGAAAGGAAATATAAAAATCTAAACATGAAGTCAACTATTAAAAATAAATATTTACCTAAACAGTTATAAACTAAATAATTCTAGAAATAATGGACTACCACCTGAAGTAAACAAAGCAATCATACAAATTGAACTGAGTACATCAAGTAACAATTCAAATAGTAAAAAAAAATTACCAACCCATTTAAAAAGACTACGAAAAGCTGGAAGTAATATAAAAATGAAATTAGTAATTAAATAAAATTAGTAAACAGTTAAAGCGTACAAATTATGAAATCAGCAATTATTCAAAAACAATGGAATAATGTATCGCCAGCTCCCGACTAAGCCTTCAACTTTTATCACAAACAATGCTTAGCTTCGAAAAACAGAAATAAACAAACACAAACTGTTGTTGTAGTCGCACGCATTGTGACTGTTTGTGAACATTCATGTTTGCCACAAATCTACTAACGCACACTCAGACCTGGACGGATACAAGTACATGTTGCGTGCAACACAAGCTGACAACGAGAGTGAAGTTTTAGCTGTGCCCTTACACGAAAGCGCTGCAATTCTAAAGAAGAAAAATAGTTGGAAGTCATCGAGAAGGAGAAATGTTTTGCACACTAAGAAAAAATATCAAATTGATTATATGGGCTCGTTTCACGTTTATAATAAAAAGTTGCTTCAAATATTTATTTGGTTTAGTTACAAAATATTCAGCTCTAACTGCATCACCAGTTAACTGTATTCATGTGAAATAAACATCTTTCCTAATTAGCAAATGAGTTGAGGTGTGACCATTACAATAAAACTCTAATTGGCTAAAACTTTATTTAAATTCCGAAATTCTCATAAATTAGCCCAAAACAAGATTATCATGAATATTCAAATGATTATCGCTCGATCGGCCGAAATATGTAAATAAAATCATTATGCACTGCACACGCTTCTCGTCGCTGCCGTTTGCGGCTGATGTTGTCATAATCTTTGTCATTTTATGACTTCTGTCCAATCATTTTATCTGACAGTACTGCGACAGCAATAAGAAATCCCAACAAGTTAATCCACCGCTGTGCGTCCAAAACCAGTGCGCGCCGCCGCCGTTACGAGCACAGCTACCGCTCACCGCTGCCAGCGGATGCCTTCGGCTCATAAAGAACGATTTGGATTTCAGACGTCGCGGCTGCGCGCATGTGGCGTGCCGACATAAATTCGACTGTTTATCGTAGGCTTTCAGATGCTAATGCTGCTGTCCGTCGATACGCGGCTGGTTGACATAAATTGCGTGCTTTCTTTTCATTACTCAAGCAAAACAGTTATGCCGGCAGATTGAGTCATTACACGTTCGGTGGCGCAGGCGGTCATGCGGCCGCGGTGGGTGCGTGGATCGACTCATGAAAACTGGGTTAAAATGGCCAACCATTTTCATGCAAATCGCTGAAGAGACAATGCTCACTGACTTGCACCAGTGAGATTGACTAGTTGTTGTTGCTGTTGGACTTCTACCATTTATAGCGGCACTGAAAGCGTCGAATTTTTATTTGAAACGATGCAGAGAATGAAATGGAGCTAATCCCTCACACACTCTCTTTCTCGCAATAATGGCAACTAACTTTTAAACTTGCTGCGGTTTTTGTTGGCCTGTAAACCTGGAACGGGTTTGCATTGTAAACACATTCAAAGCGAACAGAGCAGCCTAATATCGGATAACAATAAATTATTAGGTTTTATTGTGGCCGGGCATGCACACTGCAACTGCATTCCTTCACTCTCGCCAGCCAGTTGCAGACGTGGTGCTGCGTTTTACATTCAATTAAGCAACTGGCCGGTCGCTGTCCGCTGAGAAATACTTGTAAAATAGCAAATTGAACAGTGACGCCAAAGGCCCAGTGGTCAGACTTCCTCACCCTTCGTTCTTAGTTCGAAATAATATAAATTGATTTGAATAGTTGAGAGGATCGCTCTTGAAAGCCAAATCATAAATATTTTCTAACAAGTGAACTGCACAACTCTTTTGTCTACTTTAAGAGAAATTGTTTTGTATTCGCTCTTTCGAAGCTAGTAGGTCCTGTTCAAAGGTAGAGAAATTCGGGCCACCTCAATATGAACTTTTATTACTTCCGGCTACAGCTGTTCTGAATGAAAAATATAATAGCAATCACGCCAAGTAATAATAGCAAATTTCAATGTAGCATTTCTTTTCCTCGTATTTACCGCAACAATGTCGAAGCCATTCCCCACACTCACTCGGTCACCCGGCAAACTCGAGCGTAGTTCAGAAACCTACATACAGCGCAGTCAGCATTGAATTGAATTGAACATGAATGCTACGAGCAACACGCGATCCGCGCAATTACAAGCCATGATTATTGTTGTAGTCGGAGCAATTGCTACCAGACACACAGCCACTGCCACTGCCACTGCACCGACCAACGGTAAGCAATAAAGAAAATTTCGAAGAGAGGCAGCGGAGTACAGAATCAAATGGAACTGAAAACTGACTCGAAGTTGTAGGTTTTTGTATTTGCAAAGAAGTCTTTGTCGCTGCCAACCAGTGTTTCACATGCACTACTTTTCACAACGCTCTGCTCGGCGAAAAGAGAAATGTTTCAAAACGCGATTGCCGCCAATAAGCGAACATTCAGCTTGCCAGCCGTCCAGCCGAAGCAGTGATTATTATTGACCACCACTTCCGGCGGACATGAGATCTAACACAGCTGACTTACTTAACTGATAGCGCGAGTACTGTGTGCGTGTGTGTGTGCGGCATTAAACACAAACAAGAACCGTTAGCTTTCATAAATTCTAAATTGAGTTGCTTGAGTGAAAACATCAAAGCGCTGGGAAATGATCGATAGGGAGTGAACGACAGTCAGTAGCCGTCGACATCGGGATGGCCAACGAAATTGGAACCGGATAATAATTTGTGTAATGTAATTCGATTTGATGCGAACGATAGAACACGTAGAAGAGCAGAAATGGGGCGCACCAGTGCGGCTGTAAGGCGCTGCCATTGTGACATTGATTCCATTGGATGTTAGTGTCAGCTGGGAGCAGCGGCAATTGCCATTAAGCACAGTTGCTGCGAAACATCTAAATGTTTTACGACCATTTCATTTCGACCACTTGATGATGAACATTAGTTCATCACCACCGTCTTTTTTTCTCTTCTCATCTTCCCCATTCACTTCGGGACATTTCAATTGCAATGTCAGCGTGACATTCCAGCAGCCTGGAAAGACAACCAGCTACCAACAAATTATCTCGAATTGTCCACGAGTTGACTTGAAGGCAACCGAAATTCAATGCCACCGCTGATCGGGCTGATCTATTGCACTGCTTCTGCTGCAACTGCTTGCAAAAGGCAACAATTTAGCATGTTGCTGCGGCATAATCGCTGGCAATTAGTGCGCCTAATGTGCCCCAGACATGCCACCCGTACAAGGCACTGCGCCAATTGCGGCGCAATTACCGAGAACACAATTGCTTTATTCGGCTGCCGAGCTTAGTTTTCTGCTTTAGTGTTTCTATAAAAATGCTTGCAGCTGCAATTTACTGAATCAAAATAAACACACTTTGACTTGCAACAGTTTCAGTTTCTGTACCGACTGCCTCGCTGGAAAAACTTTGTTTACACAGTTTGAGATGCGCCAAAAAGGATATTTGACAGCTCCAAGCACTTATTCAGCATTTTTGAACAAATTTACACATCATTCTAAACACCACCGAGTTCAATTTCATGCTGCAGCAGGGTTGCATTTCACTGCTTCTGTTTATAGTTAATGCGAAAAAATTCGAGACGGCAGCACAGAGATCGCAACCGACGGTGCAATCAATCATTTCTGCAATTGCAGGGTTTCCATTACAGTCTCCGACTTAAATCGGTGCTAGTTGTAGTGACAGCATTAAGCAGTAAATTTCTCACTGTGTTGTGGCTTGAACCGGAGCCACATCTAAAAATTAAACACTTCCATATTTTTCTCGCTATAGCTATCGATTCGCTGCAAGCAGCCCAACAGCCGAGCAGCACTCACGAAAAAGTGATTCTCAAAGCTGTGATGGGACAGTAAAACATCGCCAACTCACCATCAGTTATGAACATCACAGCTTGTCTCGTCGTTTAATAACTATTTAACTTTTTAACGGCTCTAAAAACTGTCCGCGTATGCAAACTAGTCAGCCGCACTTTTTCACAGCCACCCAGGCATCTCTGGCTGTGCATGAAGAAAGTCCATTAATTTTCTGTCACTGAATTGAATTTTATGATTATTTATGGTGTGGGCCAACAAGTTCAACACATTAAAAGAAAGAAGAAGAAGCCAGAAATGGCAGCGCTATCTGTCTGTATTTGAACAAAGTTTATTTAGAGAGCGAAAAGCGCTGCTGACCTCAAGGCAGCCGCCGCAACTGAAATCGAGATCATCGCTCCACAAGATTAAAACAATCTCCCAGAGCGATCTAAATATTTTTAAGATCGTAGAACGCCACCACTAATTTCGACTGCGCCGCCGCGAAACGGTCGGTTGCACTTCGTGCGGCAACATGCAAACTCTGCTGATGAAGACATTATTATCTGACGAGGGCATCGCAGTGACGGCATTTTGGTAGCCATTTGCCGGTATCTGCCGGCAGCGCAGCAGCCGAATGGACGAACGCAAACACAAAGCGGTCGAGCGGGCACAATGTGATTTTGTATGCTGCCCGGAATTATTTGCAGCGCTGGCAATGACAGACCGGCTACCAGCCAGCCGAGCAGTTACACGTACGCGTACGTGCAAGCGCGCGTCTAGCGCTGTCGCAAAGCTGGCTGGCTGCTTACGCGCACGCACGCGACTATCAAGCCGCATATTTATTCAGCATTTATGATTTCTGGTGACGCTGCAAGTTGTTTTGTGACCCTAACGGTGCGGCCGGGCGGTCTCAATCGCTCGTAAACATCTGCCAAGACAACGGACACCGGTAAAGGCCGCCGGCATTTTTTTATTATTTTTTAAATATGGGTTGAGTTTTACTCTTAGCTTATGGTTGTATTTCATGTTGGAATTTAGACACACAGCTGTCAAGATTTACTGTGACGAGGCACAACATTTAATGGCACTGCGTCTTTTGTTCGCCACAGCATACTTAGCAGATAATTTTCAATAAATTTAAAATGAAATTCAAATTCAAATATTAAACTATATGAGAAAATTATATAAATAATTTTGTGTCTTCACTACTTCCGACTATCACAATTTTAAATTTTCGAATGGTCTTTAAATCCTAACAGAACTTTTTGTCTGCTTTGAATTTAATGTGCATTTTTATGACTGCCGCATTCAGCGTCACTTTTCTTTCATCGTCAAACAATCGACTACCTCGAAGCCTGCATCCACTCTATCTACGTTTTTGTGTGTCTGTCTGCCCGTTTGATGGTTTGTCCGCCTGTCTATTATTAAGCTGAGCTTTGCATGTTGAGGCACTTTGTTGTAAACACACTTACTTGCTCACATGCCAACCACGGTCGGTTCTTAAGTGATGGCGTTACTTCGCTGCCATTGCCGCCGCTACGGCCCGCGACGGCCAAGACCAAGACACAGTGCAGCCAGCGCGCCACGTTCCAACTCTTGCTTCCGTATTTTTCATTCAGCGGCCACGCCACTGCAGTCAGTCACTCACGCGGACACTCAGTCAGTCAGTCAGTCAGTCTTGCATTCACTCGGATGCGTCATTACGGTACGTCTTCGCTCTCTCGCCCTGTTTGCACTGCAATAGCAACTAAGCGTTCCTCGGCGGCTTTGTTATTATTGTTGTTGCATTTTAATCTTGCCACTTTTCACAGAACGAAAACAAGTGCACAATAGCGCTGCTGCAGAGTATGTGTGTGTGTGTGTAGACTGCCTTCATCGAAGTTTGCCGGGCTGGCGATAATAATTGCAATCGTGATCGCGATCAGCAACGCCATCATTGCGTTCGCCGACGTGATCATCGCAATCTCAATATTGATTGGCCGGTGTTATATTTATTGTTGTCTTTCCTGCACCGATTGCTTCTGAGTTGTTGTCGTTGTCTCGTTCTTGTTCGTCTTCTTGTTCGCTGCCATTATTGAGTGAACGTGAATTCCATCAAGTGTAAAAGTACAAGAATTATGGACTGCCGGCCGCTGACCAGAATTGAAAATGAGCTTCAGTATCAATCAGTGATTTGTTGCTGGAGCAGCCAATGACACAGGTTACACTTGGAGTAATTTCACAACGGCTTTTGCTGGAATTGCGCAATTTTACTTTTTCTTCAAAACTGACCCATTTCAAACAAGTCTGCCAACTTTGGTTTTGGTTTGCTTATCTTCTCTATGAGACATTTTGCAAGACTTTAAATTTTTTCAATGTATTTTCCATTCCGCATTGGTAGCGCGGCATACATTAAATTGGAATCCAGATAAATCTATAAATACCACACACGCTCGCTCGCAATTATACTCCCGTTTTACATAGTCAGCTCGACTCACTCATCGCTCGACTCTTCAATTACTTCTGCATGCAAATGCGAGCGTTGATCACTTCAAAGAATACGCGAGAAAAGAAAACCCGAAAGAGTTTGAGGCAAAAATTTACCGAATGTGACAACAATTCTCGCCCGCAAAAAATAACTGAAGACCATAAAAAAGTATGTTGCTAACGAAGACATAATTTATTTAGGTCTTGCCATAAATATCCACAACAGCCAAACCAAAATCAATTGGCAACCTAACCTCACTTTAATAAAAGCCAACGCGCCGCAGCGCACGGGAGCCAATAGTGGCAGCAACGGCGAATGCGCAACTTGAGCGGCAACGAAATTCTTTGCGCGAGTTCCACAAATTATACCAGCAAACGCCAAGCACAAACATTTGTTTTTTAATTTCACATACCTTAAGGTAAAACCGTGCCGCGAGTACAACGAAAAGTTACAACCGCCGGCAGCCGAAAGACAACGAAAAAAACACCGACAGCGCTTCTAACAAGCATAGCGGCCGCAGCACAACAACATGGAGAGCATGTCGTCGTCAATTGAGCCGGTGGTGCCGCGCACCGCCAATTTGCTGGCATGCAAACAATGGTGGCGCGTCTGCTTCTTGTACGGCGACCAGCAAAAATATTATCGACAGGTTTACAGCAAAGCGGCGGCCCAGCGCCTGGCACTGTCCACCGCCAAGAGCCCGGCGGCGCCGCCAACGAGCGCGGACAGCAACGAGATCGAGACTGAGCACAGCGGCAAGGACAGCGGCTGCGGCAGCACACAGAATGTCGCCGACTACGACACGGTAGCAGGTGATTTTATCGAGACGCAATTAGACGCCGATGCCGAAGATGCGTTCGCCGATAAGCACGCAAATTGTAAGCAGCACACAAGTCACGTGACAGCGGCCGGGGAGCAGCCGTCGCATCAACAAGCGCCAGTGCCGCTCTTTCCCGCCAAATGCGAAACGACCCCCGCATCCTCGTCCAGCGCGCGACGCGGCAAGAAGCTGCTGCGTTCGCTACGCGTTCACAGCAAGGCGGACGGCACCGCCAAGGGCGACAAGCAGGGCAGGCAGAAGCACAAAGGCGCCCCGAGCAGCGCTGAGCCGACCAAAGGCAACGCCAAGGTGACCGTGCTTGACGATCCCTTCCTCTTCGGCATCGACGAGGACCACTTGGGAGACTTGATACGTGGCAAGCAGTACGCGTCCAACACCACCGAACACATTTCCAAATATTTCAACTCGTACCTGGAGCAAGAACAGGACAGCGAGCCGAACGGGCCGTCGTCGCCGCCAGCGGACTTCCGCCATCATGTGCCCACAGTGCCCTCAACACCGGAGCAGCCGGCCGCCGAGGAGCCCAAACCGGCACTTCCGCCCAAAAAGAAAAAACGCTCCAGCTTCGACGCGAGCTTAGCTGCGCTGCACACCCGCACGCCGGAGCTGCAGCTCAGCGAGAGTGACTTGCAGTTTCTGAATCTGAATCTGCGCAATCGCAGTCTGCCGCGCAGCATGAAACCGTTCAGAGATGCCGCCACCGACATCAATTTTACTTTCACCGAGCTGGAAAGCGGCGCAGCAGCGAGTGACGCCAAGCCAACCGCGGCCATAAATGTGGCGAGTCGCCAGCCAGAAGCCGACAATGAGGAGTAAGTCTTTAGTGTTGTGCAATTTTGTTCTTTCTTTAAGGTCAAAAAACCGAAATTAAATTTTGTACACCTACTCACATATGTACGAATTTTGTGTGTGTGCGTGAGTTAATATTTGTAGGTTTAACTTTTACTAGAAAGGAAGTAATTAAGACTGCCAATGCCATGTCGCGAGAAATCGTTCAAATATTTTCAACATTTCTCCATCACACTAGACCCCGACGCCAATCACCGCGGCAAGCCGAGCTGTTGAGCTGCGCACGCCGCAACATTTTCTGAATTGCGCACATTTTTGTTGTTTGTCAAGCGTCATTCCCGACGCCGTGACACATTGTCAATTTAAATTAGTCAACCGCGAGAGTTTGCAAGCGTGACGCGTGGCCCCCCGCAACTGGCGGCGAACGCGTCCGACAAATTAGTCAATTTGCGTGGCCCCGTCGAATAGAAGAGCCAAGGTAGAAACGAAGCCGAACGCAAGGTGCCAAGGCACAGCACCTTCAACAGCAGCAACAACAACAACAACGCAGGGCATGCAGCAAGTAGTGATTGATTACCCTTCAGCGGGGCGTAGCGAAAAAACCAAAGTGCCAACGCACAGTAAAAGTCAATGAACAAGCAGAAAGCGGCAGCCGCCATATCGATAGCAAAAATGAAACCGCAAAATGCGCAAAGCAAACACGCAGCACTTTGGCCACACGGTCTGCCTCACACAAAAAGCGCGTGCAACATAAGTTGGCTTCTGCTTCTTTCGCTCCGGTGCCACATGCAGGACCGGCGTTTTTTGCTGCCGCCCGACTGAAATCGAAACTTGCTTTTGTTTGCTTATTCAGCGAAAATCGAGCCGAGTGACTCGTTCTGTGCAATACGCAGGCAAGCGTAATGGCCGGCAATGGCCACATCCTGCGCATCGGCGCGGCCAACCATGGGAATGTCTTGTCTTGTGCGTATGTGTGTGCGCGCTTGCGGGACGTTACGCATGCGCAGCTCATGTTACTCGGCGTTCCAAGCGCACAAATGCCTTTGTTACTGTTGGCTCGGTGTATTCTTGTACGCCTGTGCCGCTCCGACACTATTACGCTGCGCTGCGTTGCCAATAGCCATTGCCGTGCGGCGTGTCAACAGCGGCTCACTTGCAACCGCTCAATCAGCGGCCAAAATGCCGCCGCGGTAATGCGATCGCAGCCAACCGCAGCTGAGTGTATCGCAATGCGGCCGGTGGGGCAGACAGCGCAGCATCAGGTGGTGCCATAACTAAAAATGCGGCCGAAGACAGACGATCGTATTTGCATTTTCGAAAGAGAGAACATGATTCTGCATAATGCAATAGTCGGCTTCGATAGTATTGTTTCACGGGCCGTGGGGTAAATGCGACCAAGCATCGGCGGCTATTTTGCATGTGCGACTGATTATTTTCGTCGCACAACCTAAACAAGTAAGAGTTTTTTTAGTTTTCCTGTATTGAACCTTGACCACTCCACTTCCGCCCATCATCTTTCAATATGTAAAATTTTTAAAACAACGAAGAGAGATATGGTAAGAGGTTTAAGGGAGAGTAGTGATGTCTTTGCTTGCCCATTCCGTTTTTATATTATTTCACAGAGATCAACTCATCTCTCCCGTCTGCTATTGCTGCTTCTGCCGCAACCCAGTCCATATACGGCGCGAAGTAATGCAACCACTGAATTGTTTGGTTGGTCGTCGCCTAATGTACACGAAATTATGATTTAACCATTTTGAGAAAACTTTTGATTTTATATCATTGTCAGAAATGTAAGTCTTTGGCGAACTGCATAGAAATGCGCAAGAGGTGAGGCGAGAGCGAAGACAGAAAAATTTAGTTCCAAATTTACATAGCAGACGGAATTGCACGGAATTGTGCTGAAGCTTTGCGCGTTTGTGCATAGACAAACCATAAATCGTTGGCGACTATTTATGCAACAAACGAAAGATTGAAGCAACGAACTTGAAATTCAGTTGCGCGCATGTGTAGCACAGATTAGCATAAATTCGAAAATATTCGCATTTGTGAATTTTCTGCGGGTAAGTGTTGCGAGTTAAGCTGCCAGTGGTGTAGCTGAAGGGGGCGCAACATAAGCCAACCTCTCTGCAAATGTGTACTGCATCTTTACCACCAAATTCAGCACTGCTAGCTTTGCACTTCATTCTTTCTGCTGTCGATTTCTTGGAACAGCGGGAAAAATAATAGACAAACTTCCCAATCGCATTCCTTCCATGCAACGCCAGCCAAGTCAGCAATAAATGTGCTGGCTGCAGTTTAGCTAACAGCCAACAAGGATCTCGTGTTTTGCTTGTCTGGCAAAGGGGCAGCGCAGTGCTCGCTAATAACTTCATTAAAAGCTGAGCAGAGCGGCTTAATTATTTCTGACTCCGGCTGCTGCTGCTGCTGCTGCAGTAGCCATTAAAATTCTTCGCATTGCCGACAGCGCATTAGAAGCGCGGTGCAATGTGTTCCGCTTGGCTCATGCGTAACGCACTGCATGAGCTAAGAAATCGGTCGAAGCCATAACTCTTCCATTTTCATGTGAAAGTCGTCCAGTTTCGTGGCGGATTGGATTTAGGAATGTTTGTGGTGAATTGCCGCCAGTCGCAAAACGTTAGCTGGTAATCACTGAAACCGCAGGGTCGCGCCACACTGCCCGGCATGCACGAATGCAACAGAGATTTTCAATCAACACTAACACACACGCAAACTGCCATTGCATCAAGCAATCTGTGAGGTTGCTTGTGATTTCGTTGCTGGCTGCTGGCCACAGCGCCGTGTGTTATTATTCTTAATTATGCTTTCGTTTCATAATTCCACTTGCTGTGCGCTTTGTCTTTAATTTTATTTCATTTCGTTTCGGTTTGTCTTTGTCTTTATTGCGACTTTTCAAACGTATTGGTTGCAGCGATTGGCAAAAAATTATGGCAGACTATGCAGCAACCCATAATGACTGATAATAAATGCGTTTCGAAATTGAAAACAAAACCATCGAGTAACAACGGATGGTTGTAAACAACAACAACAAAAAACAAAAATCGAGCAATTTGTTTAATTTGATCAAAAGGCCCAATGTGGTGTGTAGCAAAGCGCGCCATCGTAATGACAGGTATGCCATTAGCGACAGACAGACAGACGCACGCAAAAGGCCCACTTGTGTAATAACGCGGTTGAACTTAACGCTTCGGGCGTTTGAAAAGGTTTTTGGAAGAAACAAAAACAGTTTTTGAGTTGAAAATGAAATGGAAATATTAAGCAATAAAGTTCATCGAAGTCGCGATCGTGATGTGGTAAAAACAACGGCAACAAGTTCATCGTATCCGCAATCTAAACTAACGTTGCAGGGGCTCTGCGCGCTGCCAATTGGGACAGTTATCAGAACTGATATTGGAACTGCAGCCGCAACACACACACATAAATTATGCGACACGACGGATGTATAAATCTCGCTTGCAGCGCGACAACACTGCAGCCGCAGGAATATCGTCTTTAATTAAGTCCGTGTCCGACTAAACACTGCTACGAAATTGCGCTTCTTTGCAAAACCAACACAATCCCAACGCTGAGTCGCATGCCAGAAGGGCGTGGCTGCGTGGCAATAAGCTCGCAGTCGCGGCAAATGCTGCATACGATCGATTTAATTACGAATATGTACAAATACAGTAACAACGTGACATGAGGCACAGCCGGCCATGTGTACAGAGGCGCTGTACGCGGCAATGAAGGGCTTTGTGCCGGGCTGAAAGAAGAGACGCCAGGCGGTTCTGCTGCACAGCCAACAACAATATGTGTAAAAAAACCGAATTTAAGGTTAACATAGATTCGCGACTTTGCATGCGTTGCCTGCTGGCACTGACGAAGTAACGCATACGACGGGCCTCGAACGCGGCCATGTGTGCGTCTCCTCGTACATTAATGTCAATTTGAATTGACGTTAAGGTCTCTTCGGGCGCTTTGTCGCTCTCGGCATAAGCTTAATAATAACAATAAAAACAGCAAGAACAACAACAACATACGCGCATGTAATGCTAATTACAAGCGCGGCTTTCCCGCTTTTATTCTTGTTTTCATGTCTTTGACGTGTTCGTTGTCGATCTCCTTCTCCTCTTCGCTTCTACGGCTTGAAAACACGTGTTCCACACAAGTGTGGAATTTTAATTGTTTTCTATTTGTCCACGGATTCCTTCGCTTGGGCCCTGCCCCATTCCGTCATTGGGCTCTGTTTGCGTTCAAATTTAAGCCGCTGTCATTTTGACAGCTATCAAAAAAATTGCCTACATATGTACATACGTGCTTACCACTTTTATTGCGTACTCGTATTTGCTTATAGGTTGGTGTGCGTACGAGTGCCAGTAAAAACGTAGCTGATTTGCAAGCCACGGAACTCCACGCAAAGCTCGTACATAATATAGATCAGTGATCAGTCCAATCCCATATGCCAATCTCCGTGGCCGCGACGTACACGAACCCACGATCATGATTTCAACAAAGAACACCCACGCGCTGTCAGAAAATCGGTAGCCGTCGCAGCTCCACGTCGCTTAAATCATGGAGAATAAACCCGAGCTTAGGTGCGCACAGCGATTGCGATTGCAGCTGGCCGTCGATCATTTCTCGCCTAACTGTTCGTTTGTCAATCTGTCTCGATTGTCATGAGCCATTCCACCATAACGATGGCTGTCGGCAACGGCATTATTTCGTTTGACAAAGTGATAATAGCCAAGTTTGTTTCTTAAGTCTTTTGATTTGTGCTTGCAATTTAAGTCCAAATTCATTATGCACTCTGATTAATGAGTTAAATGAATATTTGTCATGTTGTTCATGTTTCTTCGGTGAATTGTCTCCCAAAGTTATTGCTTACACAACTTTTTTTAATAATTTTTTTATTCATTCAACATTTCGCAGTCAACGATATTCTGTAATGTATTAGGTACTCAATTGTTCAACTGTAATAGTTTTGATATAATGTTGCATAATGTTTAAAGCATTAAACAGCACGATTCTAGTTTGCTCTCATTTGCTGTGAGTGACACCACCTCAGACAGATCAATGCGGCATTGCGCGAAGCCATTTGTAAGCACTTCGCCGTGTCGTCGTCATCTGCCGTCTTGCTTTCTAACTAATTAACACTTTAATGCTCAGAATGCTACACGGCGCTCTTGAATGAATAAATATGCGCGCAGACTCAAAAAAATTCGCCAACTTACGGCCGCTAAGCCTTCAACCGGCTTTTCTTCGTCATTCATTTCGACTCCTCAAACACCCAAGTTGCAGCGTTCGCGCGTTTGTGCACACTTTCTGTGGAAATAAGCGGAAAAGCGTTTGAAGCAATGCAGAAAATCCTGTTCACTTAGCGCGTTTGCGAATGCGCACACGCGGATTGTTATGCGGGCTTTTAAATTGTTAAACATGTAAATTCGCGTTGCACAGACAAGCACACACACCGATGCATGCTGCACCGTGTAAGCGCGCACTCAGCTGAAGAGTAATGTGGCAAGCGACGGGGATTATCGAATTTTGATAGCGCTCCATATGAAGTTGTTTGGGTGGAGAGGCGGTAAACTGTGGCTGTTGTACCCACTTAGCGGATACTCATAAATTTCAGTGCGAGGCGAAATTTAATATTTTATTAATTCGATATTTTAATGTGTTTTGCAGCTGCAACAGCCAGCACCTGTTGTCGGTCTTGTTGCTGGCGCTGACAAGATTTTCCACCGTCACTGCCATTGGGCGAAATGAAGAGTTGGCACAGTGCGAATGCAACCAAACCAAAAAGGTCGTAAATTTATCTTTCAATATTTGCCTTTCGCAGTGTTTATCAACCCGCTGGTAAATTTATGAGCACCGCATGAAAGCACACACACACACACACTCATGAAAAGCGAATCTGCTCACACACCTACCGCACACACATAGAGTAATTGAGACACAACATTCTTACAAGTGGCCATTACACCACACGTGCTGTAAATTCTGCAAATTCGCCGCTGTTGTCAACGCATTTCGCGCATTTTGCGGGCCTACTGCGGTGCACCAGTTGTAACTTGCCCGCTTGCGTTTCTACTTTGTACAGGCGGCGGATTAAAGGGCGACTGGCCGTCGCTTTCATGTTATAAAAGACTAAAAATTCATTCTGGCCAACAACTTTTCATTGAACTCGCAGTAAAAGCGCCAGCAACTGCCGCCAGGTATTTAATGAACATCTCTCTCGGTCTCGTTCGGGGCGTAGATGGACTCGACCACCTTCTGCCGAGTGGTGAAGCAGAAGCAGTGCAAACGCGACAATCTCAGCTCAGCGTCGTGGCAATGCTGCTGAGTTTTAAATCTCGCTTAGTTACCCATTCCAAAAATCGATTTGAAACCCATTGAACCCATTTATTAAAAACAAAATACAAACACGAACAGCATACAAACAGCAATTAATCGAAAACTATGTGCTGAACATGCAGAAAGCGCATATCGTTGTTGCTGTACAAATATTCCGCAAGTTCTCAACTACAGTTTTTTGACTTCGTCAGTATTATTCTCTGGCTTTGACAACTAAAAGCTAGTAATTGCTGCTCCTCCCTCTCCAACCTCCTTCTCCGCAAGCTCCCCCTGGCCTGCAACAACACTTCCAGAAGTGGACATCGAGCATTGGTGTCCGCGCGTTCCTGAACGCGTCATGCAACTTGCAATTCTTATGCTAATGAGGACTTGCACTTGCCTCCAACAACAACAACAACAACAGCCACAGCAGACGACAAATTAAGACGAACAGAAACGCACACACACAACGACTCACAGCAATATGCAACAATGTGGAGCTCGCTCGACGGCCACCGCGAAGAACCGCCAGTTTAGACGAACGGAAGACGATGCAGGAAGGACGGGGCGTGGACGCATTGCGTAAACGTGCGTATTACATGAGAGCTGAACCCGGTGCTGCGGCTGTGTCCATTTTTTCCGACTTTCCGCACTTCCCAGAACCGCGTGCGTAATTGTAGCCGCGGTTCGCGCTGTTTGCGGTGCGCTCGTGTCGTTGCTTGTTGCATGCATTTCACGCTGTAAGCAAACAGGCTGCATGCTCGTTCAAGGGTGACGTTGCTCTTTTGTTTCTTCCATTTCTTTAATTTCACTTCGAACCACAAGCACATTAGCGTTCGAAGCGCAATGTCAAAATAAACGCCTGTCCGCCGACTGCGCGTGTGTGTGTGCGTGAGTGCGGACGACTATTTGCATGCAACATTTGCGGCGGCATTCGGCAGTGCCCCTTCCCACCTCTTCGTTGCACCTCAGCTCCGTGCGTCAACTACGGCAGTGAATTCACTTTGGCGCGCATAACTGCCGTCGCTGCTTTTTCTTCGTTTTCGCTGCAACGTCTTCAGCTGTTGCTTCGTCGTTGTTTCGTTTTTTTTTTTGTTATTGCTTGGCAGTTAACTGGTATTTGCCTCTTGCAGCCATTGCTCCGGCATGATTGAGCGCATTCTCCCCGTTGCCGCCTGCACCGAGCAGCATTGAACTTGCGGCTGTTGCTATTTTGACGGTTTCTGCTCCCCCCTCACCCCTCACTAGATGCTGGTCGCCACCGTTGATTGCTTATTGCTGTCGCTGGTTTGCCTTCCCAACTGCCGCAATTGCTGCCAATCGGCTGCCGACTGCCGGCTGCAACGTAGCGGGCAGTCTTTGTTGCCGCGTGCGCAACACGTTCGCAGTTGGCCGTCGGAGTTGCATGCTTGTTGTGCCCGGTGTGAACTTATGCGGTGAGCACTTAATTTTTCTATCAGAATGAAATTTGCGCGCCGCAGTGCTCCAGCGAACCGATTTTT
Organism: Melieria omissa; assembly: GCA_963971225.1. NCBI lineage: Eukaryota > Metazoa > Arthropoda > Insecta > Diptera > Ulidiidae > Melieria > Melieria omissa. Next base: position 3,586,008 of record OZ020269.1, on the reverse strand, counting down.
CAGTCGCCGCTGCCTCTGCCACCGCCATTTGTCGGAAAAGCGCACGTGGTGCGGTCACGCAATCACTTCCGTCTGTGTAGGATTTCAGTTTTCGTTAATGGAAAATGAAATATGTGAAAGACTGGCCTTAATTTGTCGGCCGCGCTGCACTCGCTGGCAATTAATCAAAAACTCTTAAAAGCAGTGTGTGGTTGTTGTTGTTGTTATCTATCAGCGGTGCAGTGAGATACTTTTGAAAGCAGTTTGTTTCTTAAGTCTTTCGTGTTTGTGGTTTATTGTGTGAAGTTCGTGTACGATAGGAATTTTTCCTAATTTTAATGTTTCTTTTGTTTTCCATTTCTACTTATAGCCGTAGGACAGCAAATCTCATCCAAGTGTGAAATAGCTAGTTTGGTCGGCGCTCCTGCACCTTAGCGGTACGAACAAGACTTTTACTTAACAAAAGCGCGGCACAGCCCTTTAATTAAACCCTATAATTATGCCCCATAATTACTGTCAAAAATCGAAAAATTCAAATGCCTGCTGGAAATAAGGAAAACCATTAAAAGCCAATCAGCGTCGTGCTGTTCAATTTATTAATCAGCGATCATTTAAGTTGGAATGCTTCGACGCTACCACTAAACCATTGGCTGTAACGTAAACAAATCATAACAGCAATCAAATGTTGAGTGTCGTAATGAAAACAACAAAATGGAACAATTTAAAGTACAAACAAGTTATATGAAAATTGTGGCCATTATGTACGAGTTGTTCCAATACGATATAGTTACATTAACCGTAGATCGAGCTTTGTATCAAAAATGATACATTTGGTTTTATGTTTTATTATAACTTCTTTCAGGATATAATTAATTGAACCACTATTTGTGACTTTGTTTGTGTTGGGCTTGTTTAGAATCATCTTTCACACTTTTTTAAGAAAAAGGGCGTGAGAAAATTGAAAAGTTTATAATTCTATCCTTTGTATCACTTTTGATACATATGGAATTTCGAACATTTCTGTGCAATGGTGAATGTTATTTGCGTTCTGTTTCTTCATATGGCATGTGAAATTATTTGCTGATAGACGTGTAAAAACAATTCTGGTTTATTTATATTGGAATATATCGATTTATGTGTAATTTTGTGAACGATTTTTGACGTTGGAAGAACTAGTAAACGAAGTCTTGGATAACAGTTCAAAGGATGAATTAAAAAATGAAAACATTTCCAATGGGGACATTGAAATAGACAGTGAAAGTGATTCATCTGAGCCTGATGGGAAAATTGGCAGTAACCCTGGTGTTGACTCGAAAGACGACACTATTTGGAGCGACAAACCATACACTAGTGGTCGGTCGAGGAAGAAAAATGTCACAAATTTGCGCCGAATCGTAATCTTTGGGATGAATGGGTTGAGCTGCTTTCAATATTTTACAATCTTCACGATTCCGTGACCTTTGATGAAAAATTACTGGTATTTCATGGCTGCTGCAAATTCTGATAGTACGCTCTCTCTGAACCTGAAATATATGGCTTATTGTTGATTCAAATACGTGCTACGTATGGAAAATACAGCACAATGCATCACGGACCTAATATTGTCAACAATTCAAAGATATTGCCGGAAAATATTTATTTTTATAACACAACGAAAAGAGGTGTTAATACAGTTGACAAAATTTTGGACATCTACAGATGTAAATAGCTGTGTTTTTAATATAATCGATATTGCGGCGCTGAATGCTTACACTGTTTACAATGAAATCAATCCTAAATGAAAACAGACCAAAAAGAATCAGAAACTAAGCGATTCTTGCATGAGCTTGCAATTTCGTTGGCTTCACCTTATATCTAGAACAGAAAGCAACTTCCAAGAAACGACGCATCTAAGGAGTTGCTTTCGAAACTTTTACATTGCAATTTTTCAAACTCTGAAAATAATGAGACTGGGCTTCTGTAACAATTAAGAACTGATAAATCATCCAAGAAGAACCGAGCAAGGTTTCCTAAATGCTACTATTCTGGAATGGGCAAACATAAATGGACCTCCTTATTCTACTACCTATCTGAAAAACCATATTGTAAAGACAAAAATTTTTGTACAGATTACACTAATAAATGCTTACTTTAAAAAGAAACCCCATTTGTAACACAATTTCCTACATTTTTTCATTTTTCCATATGAATTTCAGTATGTATCAAAAATGATACAAAGGATAGGATTCCTTATTTTTTTGAAGCTCGATCTACGGTTAAAATTTTTCGAATTGAATTACTTTTTTCAATCCTACGTGTATTTTAGATTGCATCTATATGATGCTGAATAAAGCAACAACAACCAGCAAAACATATTTTTTAAAGTTCTGGTCCTGAGCCAACGTCAGCTTTCAACATTCGATTATGCAATCTGTGATGTCGTTACTTTTCCGCACCTCCAAAAATGTTTCTATTTTTCCATAAATATGTTACTTCACATATGTTTTATCTAATTTGCCAGCCTTTCAGGTGAATTGCCAACAGGCCCAGCTGACACATCAATTAAGCATCAAAATCTCAAACGAGTTCCATGCTTGAAAGCGTGTTTGGACAGCACTTGGCCCGAGGCAGTTGCGAAGCCATACACTCATACACTCAATACACACACATTCACTCATATGATAGTATTCAGTTAACCGTTGCCCACAGTGGGAAATCACAGTGGGCGCACACTCTCCGGTGTGATTTTGCCATTTGCCACCGCCTGCTGTCGATGAGCAGCAGATTTGTTGGTTTGCCCGCGGCGGCCGCTGATGCTGATGAGTTGACCGCTCGTGACGCTGTTGCTGACTTTGCACTTTTGATCGATTTGCACCAATTTAAGCGGGAAATTAATTAGAACATGTGCAAAGATGAGTTAATAACACACCCCACATCGACCGAAACAAACAGCTGAAAAACAACTGAAAAACAAAAACCAGCTTCTCGCATGTACCGGCCACAGCCCGCGAGTTGCCTCGCAACTTTAATTATTGGGCTCAATGAGCGTTTGAGTGGGAAAAATCAATCACTGCTGCCAGCGGCGAAAATCCAAATCAATTATTTCGTTGTAAGTGGTAAGTTAGGAGAGCAGTGGGGCCATTTGGTTATTAATAACAGTTTGTTTTGTTTTACAACTTAATTTGCTTTGAATAACAAAAGACTCAAGCGTCAAACCTGGCATTTAGAAAACATGTGTGACGTTTTGACTTTTCTCGCCTAAACACTAAACCGAAGGCTTCGTCTGCTGCCCACACGCCATTACTCGACGCCACGCTGCGAAAGCCGCTCTTTCCCAGAGGTGTGGAGATTTCCGCAGGAGGTGCGCATAAATTACACACTGCGCACAATGTCAAATTGTCAACAGGCTAGACCCAACAACAGGCTAGACCCAACACATTAGCGCGTCCAGTGCGGCACCTACTCCACGTCACCACTTGCATCCATTGCCGGCCGAAGCGTAAATCTGGCTCCACTGCTCGTTTGCACATCAGACCAACCGAGCACACTCGAGAATGTAGATTAAACACGATTTATGTGAGCACGGCCGACGGTTCGAAACACTTCAGCCGGCTTCACTTGACACTGTGCGGTGCGGCTGTTGGCAGCCTGAAGTGGCCACATCAAAGCGAAGACAGAAACCGCGAAGAGGTACGAATGCAGCGCAAAGGGAGGGGCTAGAAAGCAACGCTTCTTTTTGGTCAAAAGCAAAAGGAAATCACTGCGGAGAGCATTGGGCCAGAAATACTTGCAATATTTGTGTGGGCACACGGCCCGCGTACAATGGCCAAAAGCGGCAGCGCGCACAGGTGTGAAAGCACAAATACTACGCAAATTGTCCGCATTGCCTCTAAGCTCAGCTAAGCCCTCATACCGCCTGCATTTGTGGCACATTTGCTTCGAACAGAACGGAACATTTACGGAATGCTGATGCACGCCGAAGAAGCGTCAAAGATACGCGGCGACTGCGCGGCAAACAAACGTGTAATTTCATTTTTTGCCGTTGCAAATTGTTTCACTAACCCACACTAACGCGGACGGATGGACGGTGCTAACAGTACTCAGCAGTTGGGTTACTGGTGCACAACTACAACAATCGCCCGACACATGATACCTTCCTATATCTGTGGCAGGTTCGCTGGTTATATGCGACTTGTATGCGCGGCTTGCAAAAACATCCGCCAGCATTAATTGGTCAGCATTTTTGCGGCAAACTGATAACGCAACTATCGCGATTGCAATTTTACGTCGTTGTTATTGTTGTCATTACTTTTTGTTGTAACCAGTGAAGCGATACGCCAGTGCTGATTGGACCATAAATCATCACCTCGCAATTAGAATTTGTCACAGGTGATTTCGTATTTTAAGCCACTTGGTTCGACTTAATTCAGGCAGAACCTGAATAGAAATTAAAGATGTTATGAACATAATTTGAAAGAATTAAAATCAACAACCAAAAGCATTACAATTGAAATCCAACTAAAAAAGTCTGATTATGAATGGTAAAATGCCATTGACGTGACTCCCCGATACATGAATGCGAGAAACTAATGTCGATAGCAGAAAGCTAAATATTAAAGCTGTGGCACAGCTAAAGGACAGCCGGCTGTCGACAAGTAGACAGAAGCAACGCGACAGCGTCGATATCTCAGCGCCATCGCAAAGAACGTCCGACATATTAAAAAATATGTGGGTGTATTTGTTTCGCGAAACAGTTATTGTTTGCGCCAATTTTATTGACACTTCAAACACCGTGTAGACGATTGCGGTGTCAACGAGAGTGCTGGCTGGTCGCTCTAGAGCGCTGAGCGCCAGTGTGAGCCGGACGAAGTTGTCTCCTCTGGCTGAGTAGTAAAACAATAAAGTTGGAATTTCGCTTACAAACCACAACACCACTTCAAGCTTTTTTATTTTCAATAGGAATGCACACACATACAACATATTCTATATGTATGTGTGCAGAAATGAAAATACTACACCCTTACAAGTAATAAAAATGAAGCAATAATTGCTCAAGGAAACAAAGAGAAAACATAGTAAACAATGGCCATAATACACGTCATGCAATAATAAAATAAGAAGAAGACCAAACTCAGCCAGAACCATAACCGCACACACAGCAACGCAACTCCAACAACAATACTAATATGCACCACAGCAGAAACTAAACAATTCTCCGAGGTAAAATTCCGAGACAGAATTTTATGAGCCACCTGTCGTCCGCAACAAGGACGCAGCCCGAGCCACAACGCAACTAAGTCAACGACAACAACAACAACAACGGCACACACACCCTCAAGCTCACCGCCAGATAAATACGCAGCGCTGGAGCGCAACTGGCGCCAGTTCGCCAGCCGGCAGTGCTATCAAGTGAAATGTCGAAGCAACTTCGTAGGGGTTGAGTGGCGTTGCCATTTAAATTTCATTCAAGTTGTGCGCGCAACTGGCAACGCTTCCCTCTTGTGCTAGTAGTTTTATTGCCCAATTGTTCATTGCAACTGGCGTCGAATACTTTTAGTCACTTTTGAGTCGTTGAAATTATTTGCTTGGCAAATATTGCCACGACTGTCCAAATCTTGACAAGTGCGGAGGGTCACTTAGCCCTGATCGGCTGATCGACATATTGACGCGCCGCACTCCGTTAGCTGTAATTACACTTGTCACCGCTTACTGCCAGCTTTGCGCTACGTTATTTTGTGTTTTGTACTTTTGTTGTCGCTTCTACTTTGCATATCTCGAGCGCTAACTTATGAGTTTAATTTGAGTCCGAAGCGGAAGTGAAGCACTTTGTGCCTAATGTGGAAAACGGGTGAACTGCGATGTCAAGGCCTCATCGAAATAAATGATGCCAAGATTAGGCAGTGCGTCACAACAATGCGTTGTGGAGTTTTCGAAATGCCCCAAAATTACACCAAAATTTTGTTTTTTTCTTGTAAATTTTTCTTAACGTTTTTGTTTGAGTTAATGGGCCAACAACTATTGAAGTTATACAACAAGAATCATCAACGAGCGAATGAGTGATGCGGTGCAACCGTATCGGAGCGACTCGTGCGGAAAACTAAAGTAATGTTGCAATAGCGAAACGTAACACGAATTCAAAAATTTGAGGAGAAAGCGAAAATTCATGAGCCTGAAAATGCATCTAATCGGCCCAGTAACTCGACATTAACGAGCTGCCTCTGTAACATTTATGAAATTGTAAATTTTTATACAAATTTCAATTGAAATCTCTGTTCACATCTAACTTAGAAACTGAAGCACCTGACGACCGCACCAGTCGCTGTCACGCCGTCGCCAGGCCAACTTTGCCAGCCAGGAACTTTGCGTGTTTGCAACATAAAAGCTGCCAGTTTACGATTTGTTGTATGTTTGTGATCTCTGTTTATGTTTGTACCACTGGTACGTCTGAACAAAGCCGCTCGTCGTGTTTTGCGTAATTTGAGTTTTATTTTTTCTCGTTTGTTTCGAATAAAAGCGTCGTTTTTTATGTTTTTACTGTTTTATTGTACCAGAAGAACGCATGGGGCCGCATGCAAAATAACAGGACTACCATTTGGCCATTCACTGTAACATAACTGGCACAAAAGAAAAGGCTAAGTAGTTTGAGTTTGGCCGAATTTTTGTCGCATTTACAACTTCATAGATTTGAGTCTGTTCACCAACGATTTTACACTTATTACAGTTTTTTATGAGAGACCAGTCTTAATATTGGTTTTGTACTTTAAAAATTGTAGCCATTCCACCCCCCAAGTCCCGCTTCTGAAATTTATGAACTCAACAATTAGCACTCCAAGCTATTCTGCTGAGGTCAGCGCATTTCTTTCTCCCATTTCTACCTTCACTAATTTCACATTTTACGGCTTAATCGCCAAAACACAATTTCAACTCGTAAAAATTAAACTAACTCAAATGCAACACAGCGCGGAAATAAAATTAGTCGTCCTTCCATCCAAAGTAACTGTAATAACAAATTGCTACAAGACCAACACGAATTGGCCAGCAAGAAATTAAATAATCCAAACGGAACGGAAAGCAGAATAACGCTGAAAAAAAAGAAGGCTGCAAAAATGAAAAGTCACCGCCACCGCCTTCGCCGCGTTGGCAAAATTAAAATTTAGCCATTAGGCCAACAACACCAACAGGAGGCGCCCGTGAACCCCCATTGGCGCGGGCAGATAAATTTTCATTGCCATGGTGGCAACACTTTTCCGTGTGCTATCTGCTGCCATTTCAGACTTGGCTACGCTTCGTGCTGCTCCGCCCCGTGGCCACCGGCTGCACAGTTGTGCAAACGACACTGCTCCAAATGGGAAAAGTGAATTGGCCGTAATTCGAGTCCGCATGCAACTGATCGGAGCGCGGTCAACGTGGGCCGTGCCATGCGGCTGCGGGCGACAGCCGCCGAGAAAGCATTCGTCCGCTTTGCTGTGATCGCTCCTGATCCGCGCCGCAGCTAGCAGCATTGCAAGCCAACCACATTTGGAGCTGTGCACGTGCCAGCGAATTATTTTGCTTTCTTCTCGGTTTCTGCAGTCGGCTTATCAAATTTCTGTGCATATTTTCTGAACTTTGCCGCTTGCTTTTTACAATTTTTGTTAATATATTTTCATGGATGGTGTACAAACATTTAGCATTTTCATTGGTCGTCGCTTCAATTTTATTTGGTATAATAGAGTTCCATTAATGACCTAAATGAAAACTGCTTTACGGAGTTTAAGATTCTATGGATCGTCGATTTAACTTTGGACGCTTTAAATCCGGTTTTGGGTGATGAAAACGTTTGTGCAGCTTACATATGTTTAGCCAATTTCATTCTTTTGTTAAATCAATTAAAATTCAGCATTATCCTTGCATCAAAATAACCTAATTTCACAAATATTTCCATAAAATTGTATTGATAAGCATCCTACTTCCATTCTTTTTATGGTGGTTTTCTAATTGGTATGCGATAATATTTTAAATTCATTCAAATTTAACGACATCACATGAATTTTCAATCTAAATTCCACAATTGTGTAATTAAAAATTGCACTACTCACCACACAGATGAAAAAACAACTATCAACAAAAACAAGCGAAAAAACCCCGAAATTCCACAATTAATTGCCGCAGCCGACGCACCACACTATACAACCATACCGCAGGGTGTGGACCGCCCCTGGCGATATTGACACATCAGACTTTCAAACGAGCTAGAAACAAAAATGTTTGCGGATTTTTCACAAACAGAACAAATACAAATGCGACACAGACGACGCTGTTGTTGGCGCAAACCCGCATGCGCCGCCCTTCCCAAGTTCCGCCGACAACAGTCACAACGCTGCGCGAATATTGTTGCAGAATGAAAAACCGGCGTGCGCTTGAAATTTGTTTTCCGAGTGCTGTCGAGCGTGTGCGCCCATTTTGTTGATAGCATAAATATTTACGGACACATGACGTTGTGTTCTGCCACCAACGCATTGACAGCTGTCAAAAAAACACACCAAACCAGAGTGATGTGTGGCGACTTGAACACTTTTGAGCCATGTGTCATGGAATTGACGCCCAGCAATATTTCGATGGGTGCGACAGTTCCTCGTTTTCCACTTTTATTAGTAAGTTAGTTTTATGGGATTTATTTAAACCAAAAATCACAAAAACAGGTGGAAAGTTTTCCTTTAACGGGATAAATAGCAATCAATCGGTTCGCAATTCAATAAAGGCCGAACATGAGTTGTTCGTTTTCATACTCCACCAGACCGCCATGCCAATGTCCAACACTTTACATAAGAGTACACTATGGTTTCACTTCGAATAGGAAACCCCTCGGATCTATAAATGTTCGCCTGTCCGTCGCTGTTTTTGTACCACAAACGCAGGTATCGCAACTTCAAAGGCTTCTCGCTTACCCTCCAGTTTTTATACTGAGACCTGTGCTGGTTGGCTCCAGTCAGTGCCATTTACAATTTAATTAACTTTCAATTTGCCACGGTGGATGCCAGCAACGGTTGCCGTATTGGCTGCCGCCACAGCTGCAATTTTTCTGCCCATTGCAGCACCTCTTTTTCTTCACACAAAATAATGCTCGCCGAACAAAGAATCGAAAACGGAAAAAATAGACAACTTGAAATATAATTTTCAGGCCTACTGTGGCTCACAACAAAAGCAACAACCACGGCGTTCAGTAATTTTGCAGTTTCTAATTCTTATTCTCTTTCTACTTGCAGACCCATCAGCCGCACACCGCTGACTCAGCTCTCGTACTTGCAGAAAATCCCAACGCTGCCACGCCACTTTTCACCCAGCGCCGCCACAGCTGGTGCCGGTATCGGTGTCGGCATCGGGATCGGCCTCGGCGGAGCCGGTGCTGCGGTCGGCGTGAGTGCAGCAGGGGCAACTGCGACGCGGCTCTCCAATTTGGGCCAACATGCTGGCCTGCCCAGCAGCTCATCGGCCAGCGCCTTGTACAGTCCCAACACCACTGGCTTGCCCACTTCGCCACTGCCGCTACAGCGACAATTCCACCACCACCACCATCAGCAGCAGCAGCAACAGCAACAAGCGCCACCGCTCCCACCACCCAACTTGCCGCCGCATCACCTGCTGCACCAGCAATTCTTGCCGCCTCATCATCAGCTGCCACCGCCTGCGCCGTCGCACTCGTCATCCGCCGGACTGCTCGCCCCGCATCATCAGCCGCAACAGTATTCGCCGGCGCATTCGGCCTCGTCGTCCTCAAAGTACTCGACATCCTCGCTGAAACACCAACACCAACAACAAACGCAAGCGTCCCATAACTTGACACATCCACAGCACCAACATCAACAACAACAACAGCCACATCAACTGTCGCCGGCGATCTCGTCACCCTCTCCACCCTCGCTGCTGCATCACCCATCATCGGCGCACGCGCCGTTCCTAGTGGGCCAGCAACTGGACATTCAGCGACACTCGCACTCGGACGATGACAGCGGCTGTGCGCTGGAGGAGTACACCTGGGTGCCGCCCGGCCTCCGACCCGACCAGGTAAATTTCATCTTATTTCATCTGCACACACCATCCTTAGAAACACTGGTCATGGGTTCAGGCGTCGCAGTTTTGTGAGACCCCGGCAGAGGGATTAGATATAACCGTGAGGTGCCCAGCAATAAATTCACCTGTTGCAATAACCAAGACATATTCACTACAACAACATGGTTTCCGCTCAACGGTCGATTTTTCATAATCTTTTCGGTACGCAAAGCGCGTGCGTGCCACAGCCAACCGGTCCGCAGCACCTTCCGCGCAGCCGCCACGTGCGCTCGCCGCTGAAACGCAGTATCCATTTCAAGGTGATAAGTGCCGCCGCCACAATGCATCTTCTTCGGAACAAAAGCAGCTGAAGATCTGCTGCGGTTGACGTGTAACCGGAGCGCACCGCGACACCGTAGTCGGCGCTACTCGCTTGCAGCGGCTTACTGAGCGTCAATTGATGTCACTTTTAATCTAGAAAAGTATGCAATGCAACGCGCTCTGAAAATGATTCGTTAACTTGGACAAAACTAACCGCTGCGCCTGCAAACCCAGCGCCGCAAGAGACATTTCGACTCTGAGCTCAGAGGTTCTTGAACACTTACAAAATTTGTTTCCGTTTTACTAACATTATTCGCTGAGTATACGGAAACTGATATTACGGTTGAGGCCATAAATATGTCAATTTTATCGCCTATAAAACACAACAACAACAAAAACTGTAATACTATTTGCTGCACTCATTTATTTCTCGTGGTTGGAAGCTACGTGCCCAAAGGCTCACTTGAAGTGCAACGAGAGAAATGTGCGAGTACGTAAATTAAGTACCACGACCAGCTATTTTGCACATCTGTGCGCAGCGTTTAACACAAGGAAGATGCTGAAAGTTTCATTTTTGGCTTACAATTTCCACTCAACACTTTAAACTGACTTTTCCAAGCGCGGCCTTGGCACGAGGCCGCAGCTTTATCAATTATGGCGGCCGATTGCTTTTAACGCACCGCCATTCATTTTGCCAATGGTCTACTCAGCCCGACGGCCTGCACACATACCCACACATACTCACACGCGCTATCCACATAAATTACCGCCGCAGCATAGCCAACGTCGCGAAAAATAAATCTTCCGCAATCTTGCTTTACATACGGTTTCCCTTTTGTGACACTGCATTTTTTCATTACATTGGGCTGGCGCTCAATCGCACTCTGTGGGCATATCAGTCAGCCCCGGCCGCTGCCCAGTGTGCGTTGTCCTCTATGCATGTTTAAATAAATAAAATATTGTTGTTCTCTCCTTTTTTGCTTTTGTTTATCTGTCAACCGAAATGCGCCAATACACCAGCTGGAAAATGTTTCAATTCAAATTAATTAATTCCAATATGAGCATTAACTAAAAAGGTCCGTTGGCCCCAAAATACTTTCAAATTCACCTCTGTCATTCACTGAAAATTTCAAAACATCTCCAAATCAAGGGGCATTGAAATTGCCTAACATTTTACGTTGTACTACAATTTTGCTGCGAAAATGTGATCCATGCAAAACTGTCTCTGACTGAATTTTTTACTGTCTCGCTTTGAAATCCTTTACTTTCGGATGTTGTTTTTCGCCGCATTTTGAGTAGCCCGCAATGAAATATTCTCTGTGCTGCGAGCACGCAAAAAATTGCCGCGTATATCAAACTCGTAATCCTTTTGTGCCGTTTTCATTAGTCGCCCCCCGGCCGCCGGCCCGCCAATCCACTACACAGCAGCGTCACGGCTAAACGCTGTGGGCTCAACTCCTGTGGGCTTTTCATTTGTGCACTTGCCGGCAGGTCCGACCACCTGCCTCCGTCTGTTAGTGTCAGCGTTAAATGCCCACAAGTCACAAAAAATTGCCAAGCATACATCAAAGAGACATGTGCAACGCATTTGGTATTTTTTGCCATCAATTGACCTGCAATGCTCTGAAGGCTTTTCGATGCGCTATAATGCTGACTTTTCAATAAATATTTACTCAGTTGCAAGTTGTCAATAAAATGTCTCCAACAATATGGGATCATGGCTTCCCATATTACACTGATCAACAGCTGATTTCGAATCCGCAAACCGTTTTTAAAACTTAGTTTCCGTTTTCGCAAAAAATGGGCGTGTCACTTTTTCGGATTTTCCCTTTTTCACATTTCGGATTGTAATCTCTAAACCAATAAACCGGTTGTCGTGATTTTCAATGTAATTTATTTCTATAAGTTTTACAATTCCGCGGGAATTGGACCTCAAAGTCGGAAAATATGGAATTTCATGGAGTTTTATTTAATGTTGAAAAACATGCACATTTTTAATAAATCAAGTATCGAGTTATGTATAACAAGAAAGCGGAAACATCAAGTAATACAACACAGCCAAATTTTTTGGCGTAAGACACATTCTCATAGAAATAATTGCAAAAATGTACCATGGGCATTTTCATCACTTTTCATACTATTTTCTTACAAAATTAAAATTTAATTAAATTAAATTAAAAAAATTAAAATTTTTCTCTCAAAATATGCTCTTTTATATGTTCCGTTTGTAGTCTGGAATACAAGCAAAAAACAAAAAGATTTTGAATTGCTCAAAACAAAAAAAAAATTACAAACTTTGCATATTTTCAGGCCTCTAATTTTTTAAAGAAAAGGTATGAAAAATGATGAAAATGGCTATGGTACATTTTTGCTATTATTTTGATGGGAATATGACTTATGCCAAACAATTTGGCTGTATTGTATTACTTGATGTTTCCGCTTTCTCATTATACATAACTCGATACTTGATTTATGACAAATGTACATGTTTTTCAACATTAAATAAAACGCCATGAAATTCCATATTTTCCGACTTTGAGGCCCAATTGCCGCGGATTTTTAAAACTTATAACAATAAATAACATTGGAAAAGAAGCCGTGAGGTGTTGTAAATGACACAATGTGCAAATCACGACAACCGGTTTATTGGTTTAGAGATTACAACCCTAAACGTGAGAAAAGTCAGTGAAAATCCGAAAAAATGACACGCCCAGTTTTTGCGAAAACGGAAACTAAGTTTTAAAAACGGTTGGCGGATTCGAAATCAGCGCTCCCTAATTACCCTAGAACTGATGTCAAACCCAGAAAAGCCGACCAAAATTCGAAATTTGTTGCACTGTGTTATTTGAGACCGTTTTTGAAATAATTAATTTACAAAATAAGTTAAATGAGTTTTTAAATCGATGTAAGAAATCTGTCAAAGCTCTTCCCAAACTTTTTCGCAATAATTTTGTATGCCTTCGATTAGTATTACAGCTTCAACTTCGACTTAAATCATACTTCCAGTAGGATTATTTTATTAAAACATTTAATTAAAGCTTAACGCTCAACCATCCCACCCTAGTCACGGTCGTTATCCCTTCACAATTGCCAAATGATCGTCGCCAAGCGTTTCCCATAAACCGAACCGCTGCTGCACATTCACGCTTTTCTTCTTCTGTGACAAGTGAAATTGTCTTTCCATAAAAATTTCCAAGCTGGCATAAAGCAATGAGCCTCCGCAAACGAACCTTTCAATTCGCCATTCAGCGCTCGCATTATGGTGACGCCCGCGTTTTATTCCAAAACCCATAAAACGGCCAACATCCTGCAGACGTTATTTTTATCGGTTTCGCTATCGATGCCGTCACTTCTACTCACACGAACCAACAGAGCAAACAAAAAATATCACTGCCCAGAAACGAAAGGAAACTGCAGATGAAGTGAAATGATTTTTATTCGCCGCTATTAAAATAGCATAAAATATAAATTTACGCCGTTCCTTTGCGGCGCGGCTCAAGTAGTAAGTGGACGAAAACAAAGTGGCGACCTGCTGCGCACAATCGAACACACAGCTGCGCCGCGAACTTTGACCATCGCCTTGAACGCTTTCCACGTCTTGAAGCGGCGAACTTATCGTGTGTCGTGATCGCTTTAGTCTACTGTGGTGGTGCGAGAGCAGGACGCAGATGTCGGCGAACCCGAGTGCGAAGGTTGACAAACACCGGGGAGTAGTAAATAGAATGCGGTGAGCATTAAAAATGCTGCTGTGTGTGAATTCAGTGAGCTCGAGATTGCAGTGGGTCGTACAACAAATCATCTAAATAACTGACACTGTCGAGATGAATGGCTTATTTGGGCCATGTAAGTGCGATTGAAGCTTAAGACGACGATTGTTGAGTAGGCGATTTTCCAGCGAAGCTCTCAACTATTGAGTTACACTCAAACGTTAGAAAACAAACAGTTGAAAAAAAACTTGGATAATTACATTCACCAGATGTTCTATTCATTCAACTTTTTCAATCTCATTTGCAGGTGCGCTTGTATTTCTCACAAATACCCGATGACAAAGTGCCATACGTGAACAGTCCGGGCGAGCAGTATCGAGTGCGACAATTGCTGCATCAACTTCCGCCGCACGATAATGAGGTATGTAAGTGCATCCACACACCAAACCGCACTCGGACATGCACAAGCGCACTTATGTGCACATGTGTGTGTATGCGTGTGTGACAATTGCACATACTGTGTCCCCTGAATTCTGCTTGAGTTGGTTGCCAGTTGGCCAAGTTTGACGGACTAACTTTGCGGTGTTTATTTAAATAAATGTGGGCTCTGTCTGGTTAGATAACAGACTGAACTGGGAAACAATTCTGCCAATGGTTCAAATTGCAGTCACGCAGTACGCATTTAGCATTTCATAAAAAGACAACCGAAAAGTTCGAATACCGAATTTATTTCATATTTCGTTTTTTTTTCTTTCGTGCTTTATAATTGGGGATATGAGGAAATGTATCGATATAAGCAGCGTTCAATTTAGCTTCTATTGTATTAGTCATATCTGTCTATTGCAACAATTGTCCGACTACTGTATTGACTGTTGACGAACATTGTATCACTAAGAATAGGTCTGTTTGGAAACTTTTCCAGTAAAAATTTGCCAATAGCTATAAACACGAAAGTGATATCCAAAAAAATAAACAAACATAATTCTTTCATAAAACTTTCTTTCTTTTAAAACAGCTGATTTTAAAAATAAACTTGAATTTGTTTCTTGTTTTTCTTCATACTAGCCGGAAAATACTGGCAACAATTTTTGAAATAAAAGTTGCAAGAAATCGGACACATAAGTACAAAAACGACTTCCAGTATAAATTTATACAAATTTGTACAAAAAATGCGTACCTTAACAAAATAAGAACTGATGGGCCGGAACTGAAATTTCGAGATCGAATAAAACTACTGAAAGACAAAACATTCGCATCTGCCATGCCGAAACATAAATCTCGTAAAATCGTTGTTTGTGTTGTTAAGCAGTAAATTCGAAATTAAATGCAAATGTTTCGTAATGCACAATATCTATAAATCTCAGCAGAGAAAATGCTAGAATCAGCCAACAACGCTGCCGTTCATTACCGCAAAGCCCTCTCACTATCTCACTCTACCCCTCTCTGTCTTTCGGCCCATGCAACTGTCGCTTATCTTTCGCCCATCTTACGCCTAACGAACGCAACCGTTGCGTTCGACTTGGTTCGACGCACTTCAGCCGCCACAAACAAACCGTTCATCCCGAAATACTGTTCGTATCAGATGGCCACGCTGATTGCTATGGCCAACGCCAACAATAACAGCAATAACAATAACAGCAACAACAGCAATGACTCCACAGACAGTTACGTAGCATAACAAAAGACCAAAACATTGCGCTCCAAATTGACATTTGGGCATAGAAGTTCCCTACGTCGAGCGTCTCTGACGATTGAGTCAGAGTCAAGGAAACGATAATTGACAAAAAGCGAGCAACGAGGCGCGCACACTGCATCTGGCCGAAACGGTGTCTTACCTGTTCTTTGGCTGTGTGCGTGCGTGCCGGCGGAATGTTCGCACACAGTCATCACGGCAAACAAATAAACAAATCTTTGCATTCAGAACAACTGCAGCCGAAATTTGCATGTAACAAAAACAGCGCAAGTCTGGCCAGCCACTGCACCACTGCTCGCTGTACGCCAACGATAAAAGCAACCAACACGTTGCGATTATTCACGTCCGCGTGCCCGGCGCTCGTGCGGTTTATGGGCAGCATACTCCATCGCATATGATGCTCCAAATGACGTCGTTGATTGACCAGCAGTTCGTCAGCCTCTGTCTGAAGTTGAGCTACGACGTTGCACTCCGAGTGCAATGAAACCAGGGCTGCGTGTAGCGCAGTGGCCAAAACCTATTAAAAACCTTTGACATTGTGGTCTTTTAAATCTTTGTTGTTGCTCAATCTGATTGGTCACCCTTGAATGGTTGGAAATGTCACACTTACATCAAATCTATTCGTCCTTTGTTCCTATTTTCCTTCTGAGATATAAATAATATTAGTTACATAACACATGGATATAGGTAGATCTGATTCTTAGCGGAATGAGAAAAGTTGAAATGACGATATTTTTCATAACTAGTTCGCTTGTCGAGAAAGTTGCAGTTGTCCAGGGCCCACTGTACGCATCACTTTGTCCGAGCGCGGAATTGTGTGTGTTCCGGGAAATGAGCTCAATTGGAACATCTTAAGTTAACAAATAAATTCCTACGCTTCCACTTAAACTTCTGCGTTACGTAGCATATTATTTACTAAGTTGCAATGCTTACGTTCCACCGCAATCATCGTCATTTCAGGTTCGTTACTGTCACTCACTGACGGATGAGGAACGCAAGGAACTTCGCCTATTCTCCACACAGCGCAAGCGCGACGCTCTCGGACGCGGCAATGTCAGGCAGCTGATGAGTGCTCGGCCATGTGACGGTGTAAGTATTGGTGTCGGCGTCAGCACCGCGTGGAATGCGTCAACTGCGGGTTGACGGTAGCTGATGTGCGATTTGCTGGTGTCAGGTAGAGCAAGAAGAAGATTACAATGCACCACACTACAGACGGATGCAAAGGCTTTTCTTGGTTAGGCATACCGTCACTTGTGGCGAAATGCTTCAGCGACAATTTAAAACCACAATACAATACAAGAATAACTCCATACCGCTCCGGAGCAATTTGTCCGAGTTGTGATTTTTGCAAAGAAGTGTTGAATGATGATAAGACTGGAACGTTTTTTTTGAAGAGTTCATTAGTTCAACATCTTTTGCAATAAATCGAGTACCAATTTATGTCCCACTATCAAATATTCACCCGTTGTGACCCAGTTGGTCTCGGGGACAGCTAACCAATGTTGGCACAACTTGTCACGTCACGATCCAGGGCATCATAACTTAAAACAAATATTTATTAAACTATTAGATTAAACAATTTTGAATTTCGAGCATATTCATAAAAATAATTAAAATCACTCAGTGCAATAATTGGTATTCATTTAAATTGTGTATTGCTCCATTATAAATTTCCATAGGTTTGAATATTAATATTTACTTCTTTGTCTATTTATATTACTTAAGTAAAAGTTGTTATCACTTAAGTAAAATATTATGTAAATTTATTTTTGTTTCGTTTCGCCGCTCAACCCGATGCTCTATCCAAACGAAACCTTAGTGTGACGAATTGATTTCCACCGGTGACATTGCAGTCTTTGCCACCCGCCTCGGACCCAACACGTCGTGGCATCCGGGCTGCTTCGTCTGCTGCATATGTCACGAGTTGCTAGTCGATCTCATCTATTTTCACCGCGACGGTCGCCTCTATTGTGGGCGCCACCACGCGGAGACGCTGAAACCGCGTTGCTCCGCCTGCGATGAGGTAACTAAAGTGCAGAAGTGCGACGGTGCTGAAGGTGTCGACGGTGCTGCGTGACAAATCGAATCCGAAACTTCAAAATGAAGCGCATCGTCTAAGTATCGAAGTTTCCTAGTTTTGCTTACTTTCATTTATTCATTTCGGCTAAAACCCACAAGCGCTGATTCAATCTGTGGCATCGTTTTCGGTCAACTTTAATCCAACACTTTCCATCCAATGCCAAACCAAATCAGTGTGCTCGCAAAACTTTTCTACTGCTTCTCATTAAACTCGGCAGACGGCTCGTGTCCGTCAGCACCGCCGACAACACCTTCAGTGATGTCCGTACGCGTTGAGACGACAACTTTTGCCAAAGTTTCACTGTCATCACTACACCCTGCTCTCTTTTCTTACTTTTGTGCGCAGATAATCCTCGCCGACGAGTGCACCGAGGCCGAGGGACGTGCCTGGCATATGAACCACTTCGCCTGCCACGAGTGCGAGAAGCAGCTGGGCGGCCAGCGGTACATCATGCGCGAGGGCAAACCCTACTGCCTGCTCTGCTTCGACGCCATGTTCGCCGAGTACTGCGACTACTGCGGCGAGGCCATCGGCGTGGATCAGGGCCAAATGAGCCACGACGGCCAGCACTGGCACGCGACTGACGAGTGCTTCTCGTGCAACACTTGCCGCTGCTCGCTGCTGGGGCGCGCGTTCTTGCCGCGGCGCGGCGCCATCTACTGCTCGATTGCGTGCAGCAAGGGCGAGCCGCCGACGCCGTCCGACAGCTCGGGCACCGGCATGTACACCACACCAACACCGCCAACGCAGCGAGTACGGCCGCAGACGCGCATTCCCAGCAGCCATGCGTCAAGCTCGCCGCCCATGTCCCCACTACAGCAGCAACAACACCAGCAGAGCTTCAGCCAGGCCATGTACCAGCTGCAGTGCCAACAGATTGCGGCCGGCATTGGCGACCGGAGTGCGGCCGGCCCTGGCGGTGACGATGAGAGCGGCGGCGTGGGTGTGGCTGACGTGAGTGGCGGCAGTGTGGTGGGCGTAGGTGCTGAAATTACGTTACGGGAAGCGTCAAAGCAACACTACCCCACCTCAGATTCAGATGGTGGCGTGGTTAAGGACATGGAGCTTGTGGGCGGCGGAGACTTCACGGACTTCTCCGGCGGCGCGCCCTCTACATCATCGCAGAACATGTCGCCGATGACCTCACCGGGCGAATACAGCCACCTGCTGCCGCAGCCGATGGAGCGGAAGCACGACGGACCGTACAACTTCAATGAAATGTCGCTCAACCTAGATGCCGCCTGGCCAGCCAAACCGCCGCTGTCCAACACCAATAGCTACAATCTGCAGCGGCAGGTGCACCAGGGCCCCAAACTGGACAACTCCATGACATCCAGCATGCCCGAGCTAACTGGGAAATCCGCGTCGCATCATCATCCGCCACCGTCGCATGCCGGCGCCTCCAGCAACATGCACGGATCCTCGCAACAATTCCAGCACTCCCACGACTTAACATCGCCGCTGCCGCCCTTCGACATTGGCGAACTGCCCACACCAAACCTGTCCGTCGCCTCCACAGCGCTGCCACCTGAACTGATGGGCTCACCCACCGCTTCTGGCGGCGAGCGCTCCATCACCTCGCCGCAATCAACGCAGTCCGCGCAACAGCCCGCCCATCCTATTTCCATCCTGAGTGGCGCGTCCTCCTCCTCGCCGATGAGCGGCGCAACCGGCGGTGAAGTGAAAAAAAAGGGCGTGCGCTTCGAGGGCATCCCCGCCGACACGCTGCCGCGCTCGCGCAGTTACTCCGGTAACGGCGCGGGCACTGGCGGCAGCCACAACACGACGAGTGTTGGCGGTGAAGGTGCCCAAAATCGCCCCAGTAGCGGCCACTCGTCACGCCGTCGCCGACGCCGCAAGTCCGCCGGCCACCATCGCTCCAGCGGACATCGCTCGCACTCGACTACGCGCGCTGACACCTATGCACCGGCGCAGCCACTCTCCTCCTCCTACCAGGGATCGCCCTCCATTTTGCAATCAGCATCCGCGACAGGCGTCGGTGCTGCCGCCGCCACCGCGAGCGCGCCGAACGCTGCCGCAAATTGCGATGATGAATCGGACGACGCCTCCAGCGTCTGCTCAACGTGCTCGTCGAGCTCGTCTAGCTCCGAAGACTACATGATGATGTACCAGCTGCCGCAGCGCCGCCACTACGGCGGCGTGCGCGTCAGCTACGTGCCGAACGACGCACTGGCATACGATCGCAAACGAAAGCCCGCGGACATGATGGACAAGGACAAGAATTGCATCATCTCGTAACACAACGCACAACAGCAGCCCGGCTGAGCCGCCAACCGTAAAGCCACCACAGCGAATGCAGAAGCGACGAAGGACAGTCCACAAACGAACTGCCAGAGCCATTATTAAAACTCAGCTCCCGGCGAAACGAACGGCCGCAGTAGCCAGGGCGGATCCCACGAGCACACAATCGCCGCAGTTAGTCCGAGATCGTCTCACGCAGAGACTTGAAACGCAGAGCAATCATCGCATGGCCCAACGAGTAGTATTCTGCACAGACACAAAGAGTATTTCATAATTGTATTGTTAAGTTAAGGTTCGCCAGCATGCTGCCGCCAGAAGACTTTAAACTCGTCAGGGCGCGACATTTCAACGCGCAACCGAATCACGCATATCCGCTTGCAAGGCAACAGCTATGGAATCGCATGTAAGCAAGCAAAGCTTCACTTCCACACCTGCAAACCTGGCGCTAGAGTTACAGAGTTAGGAATTAGAGCTGCGTATGTGTTTTCGAACCCAAAAACAATGAAACAGCCGTAAGCAATGCTATTTTTCGACCTAATTCATGTATTTATAGAGACAACTACTGTAAGCTTCTTTGGTAATTTAAGCATGAAAATTTAAGCGAAAATTATTTATTAAAGAACAACAACTATTTATTGCTGTTAGGGCGCATTTTTTATAAACTTGAACTATTTATGATACGACATCTCTAGATCTTAGCGACAAATTGTAATAAAGTACCAGACTATGAAAAAAACCGACTCTCACTCTGTCTCTTGCTTTTCTCATTTTGAATATGAAATGAAAGAAATGTTTTTCAAACTACAGCGTGGCTAAAAATGTCAAATATATAACAGGCGCGCAGAGCGAAGCCATAGGAAACCGCACTGCACCGCAACAATGTTTCGCTCACGCTGACTGCTGAAAACGGCGACATTTGTTACTGCAACTTGTTTCCAAACACTGCTGTGGGTATCTGGGTGTGCTTCAATTTTTTTGGAAGAATACTCTTCTAATGAATTATTTGAGTTATTTTGAGATGACAAAAGACAATCGTATTGAGGCCGAAAATTCTTGCAATTAGCTAAGCAAGCGAATTAGGGAAGATTCATGAACCTGGCTACGATATCGATGCAACAAGTCTGCCGTCTCCTAGAAGTGAGTCACAGTTAAACGAAACATTATTTAGCGACAAAACGCGTGCAATTATTTTCGCACAGCACTGTGCAAGTTACAGCTGTAACCAGTTAGCGCACAAATGCAAAATAAATACCAAATGACTTGGCACTCGATAAATCGGTACACAAACGAGCAATCAATCTTGTAATCTCTTCACAGCCGCTTGCAATCTGCTCGCCATCGATCCGCCGCATCAAATTAGACAAGTATGCAAATTAGTGGGCACCGCAAGTATCGGAGTTGCTAATAAGTTCGTTGGCGAATTATGTAGTAGCGACACCGCCAGCACGACCACTGCCCGCCGCGGCTGCCACACGACGAGCAATCACGACATGCAGTGCACGCAACAAACGCTCCAAGGCATTATTAGCAAATAATGGACACACCGACACACCATCGGACTGGTCATAAAAAGGCAGTCGCATTCGCGTTCGCAACGTACTCAAACGGTCCGCAGAGTAGCGAACGAAGTTCAGACGCTTTTTGGCATAAACGCTTCTGGGGTTAATCGAATTAGGTGAGTTCAGTTTTTCATAAGCAGTCACAAAAAATGGTTAGAACGTGTGTGAGACTGTTTATACATTTAGCAGTAATTCAACAAAAAAAGGCAAACCAAAAACCGAGAAACTGAACTCAAAAACTACCTCAAATCTTCTAAATTGGCAAGTTGTCATCAAAGCGTGACTGATGTAATTCAAAAATAATTTCCAAACATATTGCGACGATAATGCAGTACGCTCGCCGTCACTGTACAATTGCGGGGCCCGAGTCACATGGCATATTTTTAGGGGGAAATTCTGTAGAAACAGGAGAGTGTAAAATTGTAAATGAAGTGACTACTAATAGTTAACGTTAACGAATGTTTGTGTATTTTACTTTTTTCACAATCCAGTGAAACCCATTTTCGTAAGAGTATGTTCGAGTTTTAGACATAAAAACCTTGTATTCATAAAACAAGGTTCCTCAAAGAGGCAGCTGCCGCTGAAAGCCACAAATATGCGGCAACCAACTTGCTTCCAGCTCTGTCCAGTCTGTGCTCATGTGACCATCGATAAGGCTGCGCATTTCGATCGTGTGGAGGCTGTATGGGTAATTAATTTCCCAGCCATAGCATCCAGCGGCGCAAATACTGCGTACGGCTTATTAAAAGCCAGCGCACAGCGGTCAGCGTTCGGCGGGCCGACCACACGGCCCCACAAGCCTTCCTTGTCCTTGCTGTGGTCACTTTTGTCGTTATTGCTGTTGGCGGCGGCACGCACACAGGCACACAGGTGTGCTGACCGCATCCCAGTCGGAGGCACATTATCGATCTAATGGCCAAGTAATTACACCCCTAGCGAATGGGCAGCATTAAATCATATTATCGGCGGCGAAGGGAGATTACTGTTTCGGCTGCGGGCGGAGCCGGTGACGGTGAAGTGCCAACCAGCGCAACAAAAGCCCATTCACGTGCCGCTCAAAGATAGCAGCGCGAGCGGTTTGAGGCTGGCAGCGATAGTGAGGGGATGGGGTGGTGCGACTGTAAGTGGCGCAGACTATGGACCGGCAGGGAGAGCTGGCATGTTGCCCGTATTTTGCATGTGCAACAAGCATATACCTACATATTTACAGCAGCAACAAAAACAACATCAACAAGCACGACAACTCGGAATGTTGATGTTGTTTATTGCATTCCGGTGGCGCAGGCGACACCCACCGGTTCCGAAACGATAACATGTCTAGTACTGATAAGCAACAACAACGACAACATTCACGCACGACAATGGCGCAGAGCTGTATTGAACAACGGTACAGGAAAGAGGCAGTCGACCGATTGCGTTGGCAGTCGGAATGGCATTCAAATTGAAATTGCAAATTCGAAATACCAAATGCGAATTGCATTCGAATCGAAATTAAAATTGTTACAGCTTTTGTTGCATTTGCTAAAATTGCAATAATCAAGAAGGAGAGGTAATGGCTAAAGGCCGCCGGCAGCCACAAATACGCATCGAGTTGCGAATACATTTGTGCATTTCTATACATGCTTTCACTTTTCACTTCGCACTGAGTTTTACACCCAATCCAGTTCCAGTGGTGTGGATAACAAACACACGCGAGTAGGGATAATTTTTGCGCCTAAGCTTTTGGATCCAAAACACTCTCGCTCCTTCTGCTCACATTGCATACTTAGACACTGACCATTGAAGTTTCCCTGTGCCTAAAATTTAAATAATCGCAAACCATGGTCCTTGTGCTCTAACCAGTCCACCATCACTTGAGTCCTTATGTTTTATTACATGCTACTTCCGTTTCCTCCGTCCGCTTGCGCCCTTTCGACTTTGGCTTATCGTCCGCCCAGCATGTTGAACAACTGCGCCAACCAACCAGCCAGCCGACCGACTAACCAGCCACACATCGGAGCCAATGGACGCAAGCATCAGATAAGAGACAATTTATATTCGCATTTCCGCTGTCCGTTTTTATAGCAGCCCCGCACTCCCCGCCTAGCCAGCAGCTACTCGTACCAGCCGGATGCAACTGCATACTTTTTAAAAGCCTCGGCCACAGTTGCAGCAGGCGAGACGCAACTGGCAGAGCTCTGGCAGTTTGGTATTTGTAAATTGTGCTAAACTGTTCAGTGGGTACTCACGTCTGAAATTGTTTGCTTTAATTTCAGTTTGGGAGTAAGGATATTAAATGGAAATGTTAAAATACGTGGGCAGTCCGATAAGTACTTAGCCCCACCGCCCGATGGTGCCACTATCGTAAGAGACTTACTATCGTGTAGTACATCCTAGTAGACGGCTACTGTCAAAATTTTAGCCATATTGGATTTGTAGTTTTGTTTTGACCGCGTGTGGAACGTGTCCGCGGATTTTAGAAAAATGGAAAAAGAGCAATATCGGTCGGTGATTCGCCAAATTGGTCGCATTAGGCTACGAACAGCTGCCCCATCCACCGTATTCTCCAGATTTGGCCCCGTGTGACTTCTTTTTGTTTCAAAACTTGAAAGAGTCACTCGCCGGGCAGAAATTTGAGTCGAATGAGGAGGTTGTCGCCGCCACGGAGGCCTCCAGAAAACGTATTTTTCAGACGGGTTAAAGATCATCGCTGGGTCAAGTGTATCGCGTTGAAAGGAGACTACGTTGAGAAATAAATCGCCACTTTTCCAAAATTTTCGTTTTTCTTTTGTAGGCTAAGTACTTATCGGACCACCCACGTAAGTACTGGCGACTAAAATTATTTCTCAGCTCATAGTGAAACTCACGATCTATCTACAAATGGGCTTAAAGCTCCAAACACAGCTCCACAGAAAGCTCAACTAAATCGTCGTTTAACAGCCTGATTCTGTGCATTCTTGACAAATTTGTTATCAAGAAATTTTGTCAAGATTTTTATCAAGCAAAAGCTTTGCTCGTATTCTGATCCAACATTGATAAAGTAAAAAGCTCATTTAATTCAACATAAGGTGAATATGCGACAGTTGTTAAATTGTCAAAAAATAAGACAAACAGTTTAAGTAAAGTAAGTTTTGCAAAAAAAACCGGCCTTGATAGCCCAGCGGGTACGCGCTGGCTTCTCATACCGAGCGCCCTTGGATCGAATCCTGGCTGGGCTGGAAATAAGTTCGTGCGTTTTTTTCAATAGTTTCATCACAATAGGCGCTTTTTGCATACAAAAAATAATTCGTGGGAGGTAACGGCATTTTTTTTTTATTTTCTCTGATGTAAAAGTGTAAACATGCACAATTCTTCCATTTTCAATAGGCAAAATTTCAATTTGTATGCTGTTGTCAATAGCATTCAAACTTTTGACAATTTATCAAGAAAAGAGCTTTTATTTTTGGGATAGAATACCGATTCTTGACAAATAATAAAAACTTGACAAATAGTCAATATGGTGAATTTATCAAGTGTACAGAATCGGGCTGTAAGAAAGACTTCGAAAAAGTCCACTTTTCGAAAATCCTTTAACTGCTCTTCGCATCTTAATTTAAATACATAGTCCAGCAATTACAAACTGGGCCCCTCTTGTAGCAAAGCTGGCAAGATTTCAAAACATCAATGTTCAAAGTTTTTGATGGGTGCGGCTGCATTCTTGACCAAACTTTATACTGCCACAACGAAACATGGACTCAAGCCCCAAGCCTCACAAAGACAATCAAATTGTTGGAATGTGTCTTCCTTTCAATATCGCACTTTTACTTGTCTTGCAAACTGAATACCAAATTGTGCGTTCTGCTGCAGCACACAGTAATCATAAATCCATAATAAGTTACGACCGCCAAGTACCAGCTCCACCCGTGCGCGATGTCTGCACTTAATTGGTCAGATAGTAAAACCACAAGCAGATCAGCGCCATAAATAAGTCTTCGCCACGCTGCGGCAACTCTGACTTTAGCTCGGTCCAAAAAAAACTCCCACCCTGCATCGCTGCCTGCTCCCTCTATGCGCAGAACACAGCCTGCGCCTGAATTGCCACAATGGAATTACTTTTACGATTATTCGGCTTCGTTGCTGAGGTTGTGAGGGCCGCTTTGGCAGTGGTCGGTGTCATCATTTTCACCCTGCGCTCCGCTGTGCCGCTGGTCCGTGCAGGTTCGACCACCAACCATTATCGCCTTCTGCGGTCCATGCACACAACGCCAAGCTTTAATTACGTTTATGCATTAAATATAAAAATGTGACACAGTGTAGCACTACTCACTGCCGCTTGGTATGCGTCCCATGTGCAACCTGGCTCAGTGGCCACACCGTCAGCGTTTGCGTGCCTTCTACACTAAACTGTTAAGAGATGATAAATACTTTCCGAACGCAGTGTGGCTTCGTCGTCGCTAACCCTGTAAGGTGATGATGTGCGTTGCCGCAAGTGAGCAACGGCCAAAGCGCTGCTAATTCAATTTGTGCGCGTTAATCAATACAAATATTGTCCGCCCAACTACCCCCTTTGACTTGGGCGTCGGTCATGGGCCAGACGCGCAATAAAACCAGACTTATTAGGCGTGCGGCCGACGCTCCAGCCGTTGCTCGCTTGTGCACAGTGGCACCCCTACGAGAATTGTGTTGTCCACTCAAAGCTTGTTCTGACTGAATGTGTGTCAAAAGTATAGAAATAGAAGCAGATCGATATTCACATGATCCGATTTTGAATATCAGTTTTTCGCTAAAAACAAATTCAATTCAAATTCAAATTCAAGTTCAGTATTTTCGCAGCCTCTAATCAGAAATTTCCAGCGCCGTCACTGTGGTTGCACATTATGAGTTTTGATGCACGAGCCCATCGTCGACGCCGAGTCTGTGGCCGAAATTAATAAATTTCCACGGTTCATACTTTTATATGCGTGTGGGTGTGTGGGCAATTATGTGTTGGGGTGCTAGCACACACACACACACACACGAAATCATAAACACGCCAAAAATTAATTAAACGCTTCTGAGGCATTGGTCGTTTGGCCGCCATTTATTTGCTTTCACTCGGTACGCGCGGCTGCCTTTATCGCTTCGGCTCGCTGCGGTAACTCACGTGTGAGCGTTGCATGCGGCATGCCACTTGCTACTTTTTTCATGCGGGTCTTGGTACATGGTTGTGGTTGTTAGTACATTATGCCTTCTGCCATTCAATAAAACACTCCGATCCGATTTTTGCAATAATGTCGGTCGTCACCTATTCGAACTAATTCCAGGACGCTGATTACATTAACAAACATAAACCTAATGTTTATACATACAGTGCTGTGATGATTTTGCCATTTCTTTCTTGATTCAAAGCTGTAATGAATTAAATAAATTAAAATTAATAAAATTTAGTGAATTTAATAAAAATTATGCGTATTCATTTGAATTGACATATTTCAATTTCTCTCAGTGTGTGTTTTAAATATTCAATCATTTAACTACCAAAAATAATTTAATGACAACTCATCTAACGTCAAACCCAGTGCATAGGTCGACGCCATGCCTAGTTATCATGGTTTGTTTGTTCCATTTCGTTTATCCTTCTTTGCTTTTTGTTATGATTGGCTACATTCCATTTCCCGCACTTGGCCGCTACTGCAGTAATTAAAACAAAACGATCATCAAAAGCAATCGCAGACAGACAGCTAGTCCGCCCGACAGGCAAAGACCACTGCCAGACACAAACTCCCCTTCACGACTCGTCTTCGCACAGCTACACAGCGCGAATGCCCATACCGACACACCAACGAACAGAGCTCAGAAGTAAACATTTTCATGTCAGTATTGATTTAACGTGAAGCGAAAAAACGTTTCATATCAATTTCAGCAGCCAAAAAATGTTGAAAACATTGAAGCGAAAACCTGGACGCGCAACTGCGCAGCAAACGGCGAAAAGTGAAGTGCAGCATGTCGGAAATTGATAAATAACTGGTTGTGGAAACTGCAATTGAACCGTCTCAATTATAGTTGCTCTACATATGTACATATCAGGTGTACAACTTTGCTTCCGGCGTTTTCCGATAGGTGGCTGTACCGGCTGAGGCTGGTTGAAATACATAGATGGTAATGCCTTTAAAGTGAGTGTGGACAGTGCCTAACGAATTGTCATCGCCGTTTCAGTGACAGTTGTTCTTGTTTTCGTATTATTCACGCTCGAAAATGTCCGTTTATGTGCCCAATTCTCGCCATTTGCGGGAAGTTTTACTTTTCTGTTACAATTCGAAAAAAAATGCAGCTGAAGCGCATCGAATGCTCTCAGAAACTTACGGTGATGCTGCTCTGAGTGAAAGAACGTGTCGGGAGTGGTTTCAACGTTTTAAAAATGGTGATTTCGTGGTGAGTGAAAATGGTGAGTCATCCTCCAACACGACAATGCTCGGCCTCACGTCGCAAAAGTGGTCAAAAAGTACCTGGAAACGCTGAAATGGGAAGTCTTGCCCCACCCGCCGTATTCCCCAGATGTCGCCCCTTCTGACTTCCACCTATTCCGTTCGATGGCACACGGCCTGGCAGATCAACGTTTTCAATCCTTCGAAGAATTGGAAAAATGGATTGCTTCATGGATAGCGTCAAAAGAGGACTCCTTTTTTCGAGCCGGGATCCGAAAATTGCCGGAAAGATGGGAGAAAGTTGTCGCTAGCGACGGAAATACTTTGAATAATACATCTGTAAGCACTTTTTCGCAATAAAGCTTTTAATTTTGAAAAAAACGGCGGAAGCAAAGTTGTACACCTGATACATACATACAGTAAATTTGTAGTCGAGCAGGCTCGAATATACAATTTGCATATAAACGACTGAAACTTCAAACTCTTCAGAATCACTTTTCATGTAACGACAGAACACATGTCCAAGCAAACTAATGTCAGCAGCCGCATATACCACCGCACAAAGTGTAGTGCACTGCAAACAGATATGAAGACTATTTTCAGGAGCTGAACAACATTGTTTGCATTGGGCAACGCACAAAGGAAGCACACGACGACAGCGATGAAATTAAAAAGCAATAAAGACGCTCAGCAAATATGAAGACGAACCATGCAGGTCTGCACTGCGGCAGCGACCAACAACAAAATCCGATACCTGCATGGCAAGGCGCCCTTTAAAAATGTGTGCATGTATCAACATTTCATTTGGTGCTGCGACTTGAAGCCTGCGGCGGAGCAGTGCAGACACAACTTCTCAAGTGCAGCAATAAAATTTCAATTAATTTGCAAATGCTCTACAATTGTTACAGTTCAACTTTTTGATGGCGCGGCGCAACCATTTCGAGTAAACTTCAAGCGAAGCAGCGAGTTTGTGCAACTTTGCCTCACAGCTTGTGCATACAAATAATCAGTTTGACTAATCCCTCATAAAAACAAATGCACTCAACAGCAACTGAAATTACACCCCTTGCACCACGAGCGCGCAAAGCCCCATCGAAACTTATTCCATTGCCTCTGCAGAGCTCGGTGCTTATTGGGCCAAGCGCTCTACACGACCACCTGCTGCTGGCCTTGTGGCAGCCCACCGTTCGCGCTCGGCTCCGCTTTGTTACCATTTGCATTTTCATTTCATTTGTCGCCAAGTTGGTCTGCGATTTTGTTGCTTACCAGAAAGCCATTAATTTAATTTACTACCCTTCGCAGTGCGCCGACAATGCGCCGAGACGGTAAATGCCCTAAAAGTAAAAGGATATCATTTCGCCGCTATGAATAATTTACGCAAATCGGATCTGCCTTACCTCAATTGTGACCTCAAGCTCGGCACTGCAGCCTGCAGCTATTTGCGAGTACTCGACTGTGTGTGTGTGTATGTATGCGTGCGGATTAGACTAAAGGTATTTGCATATTTTAATTATTTAGATTGTTTTAATGTACATTTGTGTATGTGTGTGCCGCCGTTTAAGTGCCGGAAGTGTTGCAGACTCCCTCAGCTTTTCCCACCCCAGTAGGCAAATGTGAGATCCGTCGAAGCAAGCGAAAACGCAATTAAAATCGCAGGTGTTGCGGTAATAAAAATTTCCCAAACATTTTTCGAAATCTAACCAGCGCCGACAATTGATACGCAAACTAAGTATATCCATGCATAATGTGGCAGGCACCTTCACCTCGGCGCGTTCTTCATAAAACCATGTTTTCCATTTGCGAGGAAGAAAACGAAAAACTCTGCCCTTCCTAATGGCAAAGACATGTTTGCCCGAAGTGAACCATTTCCGTTGCATGCGAAAATGGCATTTTGCACCGACCGTCTGTTTGTCTGTCTCGCTGTCTGCAACAGGTTTGTCGGAATCTTTCGGGTGGCAAACATGCAAACGCTTTTTCGGTGCCGACGTTTGTATATTAAGAAGGAAATGAAAGCAATTCTTTTCCGATGTTCAAAATTGATTTAATGGAAAAATTATCAATTTCAAGGTACGTTGCGTCGTTGTCCAATTGTTTAATTTTGACTTTTGTTTCGTTACTTATTTGACCAAAGTTTGGTAGTTGCATGTTACGTATACGACCAGTGCGCGCCGATGATGTATGAAAATATGTAGATTTATCATCATATAATGTACTACAAGCACATATATACTGAATGCAGTGTAAAGAAAAACAGTATTGTTCCTTAATTCCTCATTTACTTTTGCATTTATGTTTTATTTTTATTTATTTAATTTTTCTCCCACTTAACAAGGTGTGAGTGCTTCGTAATTTTGATTGCCGTTTTCCTGCACATTCATGCCCTGCAGCGCACCGTTTGTGAAAACTCCATTCTCCGACCACTTCTTTGTTATAGTGCAAATTGTAGTCCGACCGTCTGTGCTCTCACCTTCCACCTTCCACGTCGCATGCCCTCACACACAGAGACATCAACGCGAACCCACGCAACGACTCCGTGCAGCATTTCAACACGATGCGAAACGTATGTCTGCCTCCAAGGTAAATATCCGCATTGTTGGCCCGATGTCGTTGCTGCCAGCTCCCCCAATCTCTCGCGCAGCAACTCGCAACATTTTAGCGCCCAAGTGTTTGGCACTGATTTTATGCTTTATAACTTCAATATCCGAACGGCAAACATGAGCGACCGTCGGACGCGTCGCGCTGGCAGCCGGTGTGCAGTGCTCAGCGCGCGCACGCTGCCGCTTGTCAGACGGCTGCAGGGCAGCAACATTTATGGTGTTGCAAAATTTAAACGGCTCCAACACATGCACAGCTATTTATTTAGTACTTTCGTTCTGACATTGTGTGGTTGAAATTTAAAGATTGTTATTTTCATTTGCTGCGCAAACGGGGGGGAAAGTGTTTATTTGAGGTGTGTTTGGCTGTTTTTGGTTTTTGTTGGAATATGCGCGTTTTTTATTCTTCGGTGCTTTGGGGAGGAGGGTGCAGTGCAGTTACCTGAAATATGAAACATTTATGCCAACTCGTAAATTCCGCAGCGCACAAATGTCTGCCCGCGAAAGTATGCAAAGCAGCCGAGCTGACGATGAGTTAAGCGCAAAAGTCGGAGGACTGTCAGCCATTCGGCGGGCTGCCCCAGTTTGCTTCAACTGGCTGTCGGCTGTTTGTCTACCGGTCTTTGCCGTAATGCCAGTCAGAGATAAATACTTTCGTAATAAAATTATGCGCACACATTGGCTTCAGGCGGATTTATCGCATAAGGAGCGGTCGGGAAGCTGAGAATTAAAGGCTGCTGCGACCTGAGCACTTTTGGCAGACAATTTACCCCAAGTATTTCACGACCGCGATGCGAGTTATACGATCTGAGGGTTAAATTTGATTCCTGTTATTCATATTTTTTTGGCGTTTTACATTTTGCTTCAAGTGGGGCGTTTGTTTGGCTCACACTCAAATATTTTGCACAGACAATAAATATTTACAATATTTACAAGCGTTCTAAATGAGTGTCGATAGAGACTTTGTCTTTGAACTCGAGGCGCTTCCACACCAAAGCTTTCAATTTGATTTTATGGCCGCACTTCTGCCTCTGAGCATTGAATTCAAAATTTCACGACACATCCAACCATTTTTAGTCTTGAATTTCTTTAAATTCGAATTTCAGCGCCATTTCGCATAAATCAGCAAACACAATTCTCGCACTTGAAATATGCGAGTTCTTGAATTTGCATGAAAATGTCATTTGCGGCGCCCCTTTCTGCCATTACGCACCACACCGCACCGCACTGCTGCAGCTGCTGCCATGAAACGCTGCAAAGTACGAAAAGTTTCATTTTCATTTCCATTTCAATAACGCCGCAGGGCTGCCGTCCTCATTCGCGTTCTCGCTCGCCATTGCGCCGCTTCTGCCTTTGCCTTTTGTCGCTTTGGCGGCTGTCATTTGTTGTTTTTGCCTTTGTTGCACACACGCGCAGCGAAAGGAAGAAGTAATGTTTGCAACAAGCGCACAATTGCTACCCTTTGCTGCTGGCCCCCGACGCTTTGTTTGGTTAGTTTGCCTTTTTTTCTCGTTTTTTGTCTATTTTTGTCCTCGTTCTCGTTCGCTTTAAATATTTCCGCCATCATTTTTTTCGACGGTTAATTTTCCGCTTGTGGTTTTTATTTTCTAATTTTCTACTTGCGGCTGTGCGCACTGCAACCACCCGGAGCCAACCGACAATAATCACAGCAACAACACCGACAACAACAGCAACCTCGTCTGTCCAATGTCCTCGTGCTCTGTGGTCCCGTGTGTAATTATCTGCTTATGTTTGTCATTACTGGTATTATTTGTTGTTGCTGTATATGTTGTAATTTTTTTCAGCATTATTTTGCCGCTGCGCTGTTGCTGTTGCTGCTGTCAATGTCCATTATTGCTGTAAGTCGTTGGTTGGATGCTGGTTTCCAAGCATGGCAACAAGAATTTCAGACGTCATTTCGCTCTATTTCTGATTTTACACATAGCAGCGAACCGTGGCCAGCTCTTCTGCCGCTCAGTCTCAGCCAGCTTATGTGGCCGCATGGCAGCAACAATAATTCCCACTGGCAGCAAAGCTTCAAATGGAAGCGATGCTAATTGCAGCTCGTAATTAGTGACATAATTAGAAGTGCATTTGTCGTAGTACATCTCACGTATACGCAACTTTGAAAATAAGAGCCAAATGTAATTTCTCAAATAATTGAAAATAAATTTTGACATGCACAAAATAAAAACATTCATATTGATGAAATGAAACACTTTTAAAAATGCCCTGCAACAATAATTTAACTTGTTCTTATTTTATATAATTTTCCCAACTCAACAAGTTTCCAATTTCGATGGAAATTCGCCTCTTCGTCACGAAATATTGCCATTTCATTGTCACAATATTCACTTAAGGGCAAATTAAATTAACGCCCAAGAGAAACCACATTTCAGAAATTACATTTAAAAACGGCAGCCAACTGTCACACGAAATGTCAACACTGTCTCTCAAGCCGCACTGCAAACATTACACAAGACCAACAAGCAACAATTATTTTCCAAACACCAACCGAGTACCAACGCCCCTCTGTACCTCATTACATCAATTTATGCAAAATGCTAAAACCACAATTGAAAATCTATTTAAATTAACCACCACAAAGCACACACAAGCAACACGTACACAGCAACAGAGTGTTCTCATTTCCGCTTCCTGCGACAGAGTGGCCCGCAAGGCGCTCACAGTAGGCAAAGCCGGCTCATTGATGCATATGAATTCAATTATTGCAGCGTCACCTTTGCCGCTAAAAACACCAACTCCACCAACGCCAACAACAAAAATCGCTATATAAACAACAACAGAACTACACCGCCGGCCTTGTGACGCGTCGACTGGTAGCAGACGATGAAATGAATGAATTTGAACGCTTTAATGAAACGCGCCAGCCCCGCGCCAGCAACCGCAACCAGCACTCCTGCTTTAACGTTGCTAATATTATGCAGCGCTCTTGGACTTTATTCCTGCCACTTGCCACTTTTTAAGCCAGAGGCCAGCGCGCTGACTAGAGTCTGCCTGCCTGTGGTGGGCCCTTTGGTTTCTTGGTTGGGCGCATCATTTACATTTCCGAATAATTTGCATAACTATTTGCTCATGCCGCAAGTCGCAAAGTAGGAGTGCCGTGTGTCTGGCGGCTGCGCAACAAGGTGCGCAGAGTGGCAGCTGCCCAGCCAGGGGACCACGCACGATAATTTATGAACTGCTGGCGCTGCACTGCAGCCGGCCAAGTTAGGCCCGTGATTTGGATTTACGACGATTTTACGATTTAGTTGAGTAGTCGGTAGTTTAAATATGAGGTTTTTATCCAGTCAAGTTCTTGAAGGATGAATTATTTAACTAATACAATAAATACTGTCAACTAATATGTAATTGAATCTGTTCGAACAACGAAATATTGCGTCCGACTGGAAACAAGAATTTATTCATTCTACTTACTTGTGCACAGAGCAGCAAAATTCCTTCCATTTCTAGATTACTCAATTACCCATTTTGCAGCACTATCCTCTAATTTAATCGTTAAAACTTGAAAGCCACCAAGTGAAAAGCGTCTCAAATGAAAAAGCAAAAGCCTACCGGATGTCGTCCATTTCCTTTTCGGCAGCAGCAAACACTGCACTGGGGTTTCACTTTCTCTAGGCTTTACAAATACACAAACAAATGCAAATACGGTCCGCAAAGACGAAGCCAGTCAACAATGTCAGCCATTGTTTGCCTCTTCTTGTCACCGTCACGACGCGCCAGGCGGCAGCGAAAAACACGAACAACGCCTGCAAGTCCCACATGACACCTCGTCGTGAAAAGCTCTCTCACCCGCGCCCTGCATTTCCCTTTCCGTTGTTCCTGTGCAACCGAGGCGTGCGCGCTTTCTTTGCTGTTTCAGGTTGCAAGGGCGGCAGCAGGTGTGTAGTTTATGGCGCCATGGCAGTGCTTTTGTTATCCGGCGTTGTGTGAGCATTTATGTCAGCAACTCTATTGCAGGATACATTACTTTACAGTCCTGCACCACGAAGCTGCCCCGGCACCGCTTACTTCACTTTCCAAAGTGTGCAGTTTGCGGACTTTTGTTATGTAAAATGTTAAATAATTAAGAGTCGGTAATGAATTCTGATAAATGATGAAGTCGCTTATTGTTTTCACGAAAAGGCATTTTTGTTTTTTAGTTATGGCGGCTCTTTTGCATGACAATAAAGGTTTTACTAGACAGCCGCGAGGTACATACTTCAACGAATAAAGGCGGCGTTTTACCCCACACCACTAAATTACACATACAAATGCATCTATTGTGCATACATAAATGATTGGCCCGCAGCCGCAGCAGGGACCAGGCTTACCACATAAATATTAAAAAAAATTGCATTGTTGTAAAAGAATTAGGTTTGAAAGTCAATTTATCCAACTCTACTATATACTTACAGTTTATAATTACTCTTGTACATTCCTTGTATACTTACCTGACACACATACATACAAACTAATGGCAGCTCTGGCCATCCTACTCACTCATCTTGTGACCCTCAACGATATCACACAAACATCAAGTTATTAAAAAAACAAGGCGGAAGCTGCAATTGTATTGAAGAATTCAAATTCTAAGCGAGAGTAATGAGATTTTGACACATGATCAAGGAGATTTTGGTTTTTAACATACTTACTTTTCAAGAAAATTCTATATAAATTTCCAAGGATATAAAGGATTAAAATTTTTAAATTACGTTTTTTATATCCTTTTCTTACAGATAGATCAAAAATCAATTTTATTTAAATTTTTGAGCCTTTCCTCTTTCATTTGATTTACTTATCGCCATTTTCTAACTAGGTTAAGTATTTTTTATATTTTTTTTTATTATTTATTGCCTTCAAAATTTTGAAGTGGTTTTAAAAGGACAGAGGGTACAGAAATTAAAAACTGAGTGCGCAGTATTACTATTTTTGGTCCCTAGTTTCACGCCGCTATGGATTTTTTCCAGTGTGAACATTTTTTTTTAATTTGTTTGCATGGTGCTATCATTTCCGAATCAACCCAACTCGGACCCAGACTCGAGCGACCATCGATAATTATAAATGTTCATAGTTCTAGATCTCAACGAGCCAAATATATCCAGTGCTATTGCTTTCACTTTCATTTAGCTATGTCCCAATCCAGAAACTTCAGATCCACTCGGATGTCTCTAGAATAGGTTCCTCTAATTTGCCTTCTGTTAGTATTCCATTTGTGTAATAAATTATTAAGTGCTGCATAGAAATTGTTTCGCAATTTAACTAACAATGCATCAACCCATTTAGTTGCAGACTATACTTAATAGTTGACGAAATTTGCATTTCAATTCAATTTGTGAGCTCATTTAAAATTGAAATTAAGTGAAATACCACGCAAGTGCCCCGCGTAGGACCGGCACAGACCACCATCACCGACGACAAAGCAATTACGCCAAATTACCACTCGATACCTCCTCAATGCGACAGTCAATAGAATATCGGGCACCATTCAATTCGCGAAATTATTGGCTTCCGTTTGAGCCAACTTCCAATCACTTCCGATTCAAATGCCGCTGACAATTAGCCGCCAGCCAGCAAGTGCCCACTCAAGAGTATTTAAGTGGCAAGTGTCAGCTGCCGAATGCAGTGTCAACGCAAACATATCCTGCATAGAGCTGCAGCTCGCACAGCCTCAACACCCGCAAATCAACGCAACGCAACGCAACTTGATTTTCAGCTGGGCGGCTTATGTGCAGAGCACTTGAGCACTCTCGCTTCTCATAGCACTTTCTCCGTAACGCAATGAGCACACTTCGGGCCATCGAAGTCAATCCGATGCTCTCCATAAACGTCAAACTGTGGAAGTTCCTGTCTGTGATTGTGGCTCGCAAATGGGGCAATTGCGTCGCCTTCGTGGCGCCCGTTGGCATCATGAACGCAATGCAGTT
Organism: Melieria omissa; assembly: GCA_963971225.1. NCBI lineage: Eukaryota > Metazoa > Arthropoda > Insecta > Diptera > Ulidiidae > Melieria > Melieria omissa. The sequence goes on along the minus strand of OZ020269.1, from coordinate 3,549,516 downwards.
CGTCTACTTGTACCGGCAGTGGGGCGACGTGGCGCCCTTCATACTGAACACATTCTTTACGGCCGCCATTTTCGATGCACTGCTGCGCACGTGCCTCGTCATCGTGAACCGGGACAAGTTCGAGGCGTTCATGTTGGAGTTGGTCGCACTGTACGACGATATTGAGGTTATTGAATGATATTGAGGTTGGGGGCAGAGAGTGGACTGTGATAATATCAAACGATGACACTTCTCAGGAATCAAACAAATTTCATAGTTTATATTTTGGCATCCCCTTTTTTAAATATGTATTTGCAGAATATATTTCATTTGGTATTTGGTTTGAATTTGCTAAGTAAGAAAGACTGACAGAATAGTCTTAGCTTTACCTCTTGCATCCCTGTATCTCAGATAATCAACAAGTAATCGCCTAACACGACCTATGACATAGATATCTCATAATGTTTTTGAATGCACTTTAAATGCTTTTCCTCCCACAAACAGCAGAGCGACGACGCCTATGGCAAGGCCGTTCTCCAACAAGTTACCTCGACGGCACGAAGAATATCAATTTTCAATTTGACTGCTTCCTTTTGCGACATCATTGGAGCATTGCTCTATCCGCTGTTCAGCGACAAACGAGGTAAATTATGTGTGTGAGTGGGCGGAACATGCTTTGGGCGGATTTTGTATGTTAACGTTGCACCGTTCCCAACAAGCAACTTGCGGGCGACATTAACAACCGTCGCTTTGCTGCAGCTCATCCCTTCGGGGTGGCCATACCCGGCGTTGATGTTGCGCGCTCCCCCCTCTACGAGATCGTCTACGTGCTGCAGCTGCCCACCCCAGTGGTGCTCACCGCTATGTATATGCCGTTCGTCAGCCTCTTTGCCGCTTTCGCCATGTTTGGCCAGGCGGCGCTGCGCACACTGCAGCACAAACTGCAGACTTTGGGCCGGCAACAAGCACAGCCCAGGAGCGAGACGCAGCTGTTCGCGGAGCTGCGCACGCTCATTGCGTACCACGCCCGTATCGCCAGGTGAGTGGTCGGAAAGTGCGCCACTAACTTCAGCCGCATGTTATTCCCCACTAATCGAACAGGTATGTCAGGGGCTTCAACGAGCTGGTGACATACATTGTGTTTGTGGAGTTTCTGCTCTTCGGTGCCATCATCTGCTCGCTGCTGTTTTGCATAAACATTGTGAGTGCACTGGGCGATCTCGTTCCATTCCCGCAGTTAGTTCAGTAATATTTTCGATTACCACTGACAGATAGAGTCTCCCACGCAAAAAATTTCAGTCGTCATGTACATTGGGACCATGTTGTATGTGCTCTTCACCTACTACTGGCAGGCCAACGAACTTCTGGTCGAGGTTGTATTCTATGTTTGAGCCACGTCAGGGTCTATTCGCATTATTTCAATTATTTTTGATTCCGCAGAGCTTAAGAGTCTCGGAAGCGACCTACGCACTTGAGTGGTACAACTGTAGTCCGCGTTTCAGGCGGCTGCTGCTGATATTCATCGGTCGCGCTCAGCAACCTTTGCAAGTAAATTTACCCCAATGCCGACTGCCGACTTCCTGCTTTACTGTAGCAAACTTTTTACTTGCAGATTAGAGTTGGAAATATCTACCCGATGACTTTGGCTGTCTTTCAATCACTACTGAACACATCTTACTCCTACTTCACTTTGCTGCATAATCTTTACAATGAGTGAAAATAATAAGCAAACCGACAAGGCGGCAAATGGATATTTTATTTGTTTAGAATTTAGAGATTCATCGATTATACAACCAACTGAATGAATAATTTGCAATAATATATATGTAGAAAAGTTCTAGAGGTCTTCGTAGGTATGATTCTTTACAATTCATTTTTTTGACCATTTGCACATTCCCCATCTCCTAATTCCGACTCTCATTGGAATGTTTCGACATTTGTCTCAACATTGCGATCTACCAACCAAGAAAAGTCTAATAACTTCGCTTTGCAACCTATTTTCGAAAGATTGTTTTCATCAAATGGAAACTTAAACGGTCATTAAAAAGTACTTTAAAATTAAAAGTTTCAGACGACACGCAATGGCAATGCAAGCCCCTACAACGCATTGAGCAGGAGGAAAAGAAAAGAGAAGAATAACAGCGTCCGCCGAACGTGCAGCGGAAACTCCCGCTTCTGAAAGCTTTACAATGTTGAATGCAGATGAACTGGTTGCGCTGCCCCAGCCACCACTGCAATGGCAGGCGCAGTGTCTCAGTGTTTATCAAAAAATAATTTTAATTACACCATCACATTCGTTGAGTAAACAGACGTGAGAGCTGAGTGGTCGCAGCCTGTGACTTGCAGCAGTAAAACTAGGCAACAAGGCAAGAGAAGATTATTTACCCAGCATATGTGCAAAGTAAATCATGAGTGAGGGCAATCTATGAAATCGCCTTGACGATCCTCGACCGCCGGCTTATCAGTTTCGTTAACTGCACAACTCGCAGAATTGACCATTGCTGCCTGCGCATCACTTCTGCTCACGCAACCGCTGCTCTACTTGACTGTACACGCCCTGTCTATCTGCATCTCTGTCTGTCTATATGTCTGCTCATCTGTCCATCTGTCATCTGCATCTAATCACGCGCTGCACATGGTCTGTCGACTTTCTAGTGGCCCCATGTGCTGCTGCTGCTGCTGGCGGTTTTTTATGGCTGCATAATTATGTCGCTGGCAACATTCTTGCAGCCATTTCACGCTGGTTGCCGGTGGTTTTGGGAGGTGGACGCTTTTGCTATCTTGTTGCAACAAACGCTATGCCATCATGCTAAATTATTATTGCAGCGGTTGTTGGCTTGTTTGTTGGTCGGCTGCGGTTGAGGTGGTGTCGCCGGTTGTTGGGTTCGTTGTGCGCCCGTCTCTGCTATTTAATAATCGTAAATTTCGAACGCAGCGTTAAAGCGCTGCATTTATGTCTCCCAATAAAGCAACGCAATGTGAACGTGGGTTGCGGGCGGTCGAGCTTATGTCGCGCGCCAGATACGCTTCGCTGAAGAAAATTTAAAGCAAACCACAAAAATAAATACTACACAAAAGAAGTTAATTTGAAAAGTGCTCTTTGTAGCAATTTTTCAATAGCAATGTCTTAAAACTTTTTATTTTTCTAGGGCCTTGTCGCCCAAGAAAGCATTCTCGCGACACCACTGAAATGGAGTTCAGTGCAAAGAATTCTCATACAAAAGCAGAAATCGATGCAGTCGTATGACACAAGTCACAAATATGCATTTGTGTGGTTGTACAATTTTTTTACAACCCACACAACCGCTCACTTAAGCATTGGATCGCTGTCTCAAGAGAAGCGTAACGTTTGATTTACAAAGGCAAAAACATGGCATTGTATAAATAGTTCTTGATCCCAGTTCTTGAAGTGATCCCAGCTAAAAGGCATCTCTTTGCCATGAATTAGGGTTGGACGAGACAAAAGTAAAATTTGATTGTGTAATATTTGTAATCTGCTTAGCTGACTGACTGACATTGATTGGTACGGAAAGGACCAATGCTTCACTATTTGCATATGTTCGACGTATGTGGAAGGGGCGTTGTTGTGGCACTAAAGCACTCCCCTCACATACTTTTGTATGTGTGTAGGTAAAGTACAAAAGCAATACGAATTGATGAAATAAAATGATGAAAATTTAAATGCCAAATACCCCGGCGCTGTCTTTCGACTTCAAGTGTAGTCATTTCTGAATGTTCGAAGTAAATTGAAATTTGAGGTGAATGCTGATTTGCATGATAAAAGCAGCATTACTTTGCTCTCATTCCATTGAAAGGGAGAAATCGGGAAAGTCAATATCCTTCACTTCTTAATGTTGTCAATGAAATATAGTTCAAGCAAATGCACCTAATTATTGATTACGAATACCATTAGAAAATACCATCAGGACTAGGAAATCAAGTAGTGATATTTGTCTGATATGTTTAGCCACTAACCTAAAAGTTATTTGATTCACGTGGCCAACACTATTCGATCGAACAGAATTTTATTATGATCATAAAAAACAGAAATGGCTATTTAAAAATATAGTATTTAGTATATAAGAATAAAGTCAAACTAGTATATAAAATACTCAGCTAATTTGATAATCACAGCGGATTCGCTACCGCAAAAATAGAACAAACAAAAATAGAACAAACCCAACAATGTCGAATACAGTTGCTCGTTTTGCGTACTGTCGCTTGTTGGCTGGTTATCCTTTACAACTCATAAGCCAAAAACAATGGCGACAACCACAGGGCACAACTCAGCAAAAAAAACAGACTCGCTCAGCAAATTCGCCGCCGCACACTGGGGTAATTCATGCCGATTTTGGCGATTAATTCACCCGGACTATTTAGACATGAAAAAAGTATTAGGTTAAGTTAATTATAGATAAAGAAGTAGAAAATAAATGTATTTGAACATACTTTAGTGGATTTTTTTTTATTTATGACCAAAAATGCAAAATTGTTACAAAAGGGTTACACAGAATTCCTCGCTTATTTATTAATTACTATCGGAATCATCATCGTATTCACCCACGCTTTCACCTTCGCATCCATTGTTATCATCATCATCATAATTGTTCACATCATCGCGTTCTTCTTCCGCAATTATCAACAAATCCAATGGTTCCCTTGGCATGAGCGTAACTGCTTTATGCGGCAATTTCATTTCTGTCGATATAATGGGATCAGAATTGATAAGCAGTCTCTTTAGAACATCTTCGTTGGTTTTTTCTCGGCTACTTTTTCGAGAAAAATATTTCCTGAAAGCCTTAAAATCTTTATTTCTCGCTTCCCGCGCTTCTTCAGATAATTCACAGATTCGCAACAAGGCGTGAGCTATGACCTCTGGTCCATTAATTAAATATTTATGAACAGTCGTAGGCATGTTATATTAGGGATAGTACTCAACGAAAGATTTGGCACAATTTAAGGCAAAGAGTTGGTCATTATGTAATAAAGACTTAAACGAGTATACCAAATAACATTGGATTCCGTTCCTAAATGAAAACAACCACCTTTTTTAATATCTTGAAAAAGTAGTATTTTGCAGTTACCCTTTACCTAATTAGTTTAATGCACATCAGTGGGGTTATTTCAATCGATTACTCATAAGTAATACAAACAATAACAATGCCCAATACTGCAACTTCTGATAAATAAGGTCAGCTGACCAAGTTTTGCACACACCGTACAACAAAGCCAAATGAAATAATCTAAGATATCGAAATTTTATTTGGTTCTGCATCATTTGAGATTATTTTTTATTGTGTTTCATAAATATCTTAAAAACCAAAAATACTCACGTGTCGCGATTCCCGCCTAATATGTCGTCTAATATGCTGGTTAATATAAATCTAACATGCCGGCCCCCCGTAATGTAGGTTAAAAAGCATAAAGAAATACTAAAAACCATACATTGAACAGCAACAAAACTAACATAAAACATATCGCTTGTTGCTTTTCTCATATTTTTTGCATTTACATATATTTTTTGTCTTTCCTTTCACGGACCGCGTGCATATTTTGCCAAAACTTCACATACAAAAATCGAAATGCTGCAAAAGTGCGCAACAATAGCGCAACTTTTTTTTTCATAGAAAGTTGCTAGAATATCCACAGATTACGACTATGACAATATTTTAGGTGAACATCACTGAACAAACAACTATATGTTTATGAATAGGGCCAAAATAAGGCAATTTTTAGGCTTTTAAAAAAAAAAATAACAAAAATATTTACGAACACTTAAAAAAAATAAAAATTTATATTTTAATACTTAAATACCTGAACAAGAAGTCTCCATCATCAGTTTTATGCTACTTTAAAAACTTGTAAAACAAATTTGATTTAAATAATTGAAAAATTCACGTTTCACGCTGTGCGCACGTCAAATGAAAATAAATGTCAACTTTCAGAGTGCTTTGCGGGAAAACGGTAAATTATTTTGCAACAACTCTTTCACGTAGTGATGCAGAATTTTATCCACTTTAACCCGGTACCAAAAACGTATCTGTATCTTTATTTTTCGTTTTTGAATTAATCGCCACTTTACTTATATATTACCCCAGTGTGCGCCGGTGCAAAAATAATCAAAACAAAACCAAAACGGAAAAGGCCCACTCATAAAATTCCACATTAATGCCACTTACTGGAGCATAACACCACAAGCACAAAGACGCACACAGACACACACACACACAGTCACCCCCTATGCACTTGTGCAACCACGTTCGGCCAACAACGGCAGAACAACATCGCATCCGCTCTGTCAACCCGGCGAGCGACGACAGCCGAGTAAACAGTATTTCTGCAAACATTGGCACAAAAATCAACGGGCGAAATGGCAAAGCTGCCGACAACACACTAGCACACTCACCCCCCGCCATGACCAGTGACAAGGGGCCCGAAATTAAATAAAAAGCAAATAACTTTAGTTACAGCTGGCAACACTGTCGGCTGGCCATTTTGCTGGCGATTCAATGAACAGCACCGCACCGCCTGAAAGGACGAACGTTAACTGCGCGCATTAAATCATTCCGAATTGGGTGTTGGGCAGTGTGCGGGGGATGAGTGGGCAATGGACGGTCATGACACATGTCAGCTTTGTGAAATAACGTCAGAAGTGCAATTTTCCATGTGCAACAAATCGCGCAACAATGGGAGCTGGCAGCAACGATTTCAGGAAAAACATGCATGTACATACTTTGCATTATAAGTCGAATGAGATGGTGTTCAGTTGAAAATGCTAAACATAATTGATTGAAAAGAGATTGAAATAGTTAAACAAAAGCAAGGAAATATAACAAACCAACTATTCAGTAGCAGACACCACAATCAATTTTTGTCAATTATTTTTATCAAACACAAAAAGGCAAGCAACACGAAGGCAATGACTTGCTAACTGCCACTAACCAATTACCTCCTTTCAATTTATTACATTCCGCACATCAACACCGAATTTACTCCCCGTTCCACAAAAAGCCACGCTGTCTGCATGCTGCACATGGCACGCACTGTTGGAAAATTAATAACGAGTAATTAAGGACGGATTTAATCTCGTTCGTGATTTCTGCGACCACGAATATGCAAATATTATCCGACCACAAATAGCTGGGAGCAGGCTTCCGACCGCATTACGCAAACAGCTGCTACAGCAGGTCTGAACTGCGCTGATAACACCGGCAGGCAGTAAAACGTGGCAATTCAGGCCTTAACGATACGACAACGGAAATGCACTTTATGATATTCACAAATGATTAATGAATAAACTTATGACTAAAAATAAAGTAACAGTAAAGATTATATTCATACTCAATTCGCAGATTTTGAACAGCGATCTACACACAGAATCGTTAATCCCACGTTCAGGGGTAAAAAGAATTAGTATTAAGGCTTACATAATACTTCTAATTAGAAATAATTCAACAAGTCTCGCCCATTCAAAGAGTCGCACACGTAGCACACAAGCAATTCCCTCAAGTGGCAGCTAATCGTCCATGTCAATCAAAGCTACCATTGTTTTGGTTTACTGCCCTCACACCAGCTCTCTCAACTTAAGCTGCCGTCGATTCAACTTGCAGGCTTTGTATCGTCATTGCGTGTGAGAAACGCTGTCTAAACGCCTGCGAGCGAAACGAGATGTATGTAAGTCTTCTATTGTTATATGTACACGCGTCTTTACAGCATTAACAAGCGTTACAAATAGGGATTAATTTGTGCGAAATGATAACTGGTTCAGAAACCATGACTACATTAAAGACACACGAAATGGCTTCCTAAAATTTCGATGATAAGCATTTGAATAAGTTTCAAATTAATTCATTTAATAGCATTTAATGCTACTAGTAGCATTGTATTTACGCAAATGTAAAGGTGGATAAAGATCTGCTTAAAAAAGATCGCTTAAAATTGCTAAATTTGTAAATTCATGAAAGGTTCCTCTAAATATTGACATTTCAAGATAACCCAACACTTTAAATTTGTTCAAAGCAATTTCATTATTCATTATTATTATAAATTAATTATTAATTAATTTCATTGGGCCATTTTTCTTACCTTGAAATTAAAACCTTCCGTAGCACGTGACAATATCGCGAATTCAATAATTAATTGCTTGTTACTCAATTAAAGTAAATCAGAAAAAAATAATTACAGCTGATGATGCTGTTGTATTCCATCCTATTATAAAATGTCTTAAAATTGAAAATCGAACAATAGGTTTGGATTTCAAAACCAAGTATCAGTAGTAGGTAGCTGCGACTGCGAAGCTTAAATAGTTTGCACGAAAAGGAGTGTGTGATCTAAGCTTAGTTTTTACGCTAAATTATATAATGGCATGCAAACAAATGAAGTGTTGCCGCTTCCCACACAGAAACACAATCCAAAAGTCTAATGTAATGAGTGACTGACAATGTTTATCAATATGGAAATTGTATAAATATTTTAAGCATTAATCATCGAGACTATTACATAACACTTCGTTCAATAATGTGTGTGACTAACTAATTAAAACAAATTTTTTTCCCAAAACTAGTTTTTATTCATCAACATAGTCCCCTTTTAGGGAGATATAATCATTCCAACGATTTTCCAATCTTTCGATACCGCCTTTGTAGAACGATTTTTCTTTGCCTTCAAAATAGGCGTTAGTTTCGGCGATTACTTCATCATTTGAGCCAAATCTCTTACCACGGAGTATCTTTTTGAGGTCTGCGAAGAGCCAGTAGTCGCTGGGGGCCAGATCTGGAGAATACGGGGGATGAGGAGCAATTCGAAGCCCAATTCATGCATTGTTGCCATCGTTTTCATCGACTTGTGACACGGTGCATTGTCTTGGTGAAACAACACTTTTTTCTTCTTCATATGGGGCCGCTTAATCGCGATTTCTTCTTTCAAACGTTCCAACAACGCTATATAATAGTCGCTATTGATTGTTTTCCCTTTCTCAAGATAGTCGATGAATATTATTCCGTGCACATCCCAAAATACTGACGCCATAACCTTGCCAGCCGATGTTTGTGCCTTTGGACGCTTTGGGCGGCTTTCACAGGTTGCATGCCACTCAGCAGACTGCTGATTTGACTCTGGAGTGAAATGGTGGATCCATGTTTCATCCATTGTGATGTACCGACGCAAAAACTCCGACTTGTTGCGCGTAAACATGTCCAAACAGCTCTTTGAATCATCGATTCGTTGTTGTTTTTGCTCCGGTGTGAGCAAACGCGGCACCCATTTCGAAAACACCTTTTTCATAACCAAATGTTCGTGTATTATGGTGTGTACACTGCCTGCTGATATCTTTAGAATGTCAGCAATCTCCCCCACTTTCACTTTACGGTCGGACATAATGATTTTCAGTGTTTTTTCAACGTTTTCCGGAATAACAGCGTCATTTGGCCGTCCAGTAGATGGAATGTCATCGGTGTCTGTACGACCACGTTTGAATTCGGCATACCAATAACAAATGGTTCTTTTTGATAGAGCAGAGTCCGAATAATGTTTTTCAAGCCATTCCTGGCATTGAACAGTATTTTTTTTCATTAAAAAACAATGATAAATCAGCACACGGAATTGCTTTGAATTCATTTTTTTTGAAAACTCAATAGTAGTGTCACTTAAAGCACTGTAACTTGTAAACTAATGGTCGGATTGACATATAATTTTGACAGTAAGCCTAAAAAGGTTCACAATTTCGAAAAAAAATATTGATTTAATATTAGTGCCGCCATCTATGTGTCAGTCACACACATTATTGAACGAAGTGTTAACTCAAACGCATGCAGTGCCTCCCACAGTGCAACTACATTTAATTAAAAACAATTAATATTATATGCATAGCAATTTGTATACAACAGTACACTAACGACATCGTGACGCATTAGTCGTACATTTCAACCAAAATTGTGAGATTCAAGGGTTATTACTACGAGCTAAGAGCTAACTTCTTGCGGCAGTTGGCAGCCCACTTGTGTGACGACTTTTGAGGCAATATCCGTGCCTATTCGCACGCATTCACTGAGCGGCCGTTTCTCCAACCAGGCGTGCATGAACGCCCCCACAAAAGCATCCCCGGCGCCTGTCCGGTCCACCACGTTGTCCACACGCGGCGTATTGTAAGACTCGAATATGAGCTCGCCCGGTTCCGCATGCTCAGCAACAAAATTCGATATCAGCTGCACTCCTCTATCTCCCATCGTCACCAAAAATATTTTTGGCTTGCCACTTTCCTGTACCAGTCGCTTGGCCAGCTCTTCCATGGACTCACAATTCATCAGCTGCATCAGCTTCTCATATTCTTTGTTATTGCCGAACACAAACAACGCAGCACGCACCAACTCCATCATTTGCTCGAAATTCTGCTCTACAATGTAGGGAGCACTGAGATTTACCGCCAACCGACGTCGTTCCTGAATGTAATTTTTTATAATGAAATTGCAGACGTGTTCACGGTGTGGCACGAAAAAACCCTCGATGTACAAGATTTGCTTGCGTTCGACGGGGCGCAAAAAAGGCTGCACGCTATCGCGTTCCGCTTGCTTCAGGTGATCTACGTCAAACTTGGCCGACGCACCAATGTTCGCATAAAGCGTCTTATTGTATTTGTGAACCAGGCAAATACACTGGCCAGTAGGCGCATCGTTGACTGTCGCCAATCTGTAAGTAAGATGAGCGCTGCTTAGTATCCAAGTCAAACACATACAATGCATTAACTAACAATGATCTTTGTTGTCACTTGAGAGATTGCACACTACGAGCTATGGCCCCTTTTTCATATGAACATTCCGTGCAAGTCTGTAAAATGATAAATACATACAAATACACACATATCTACAGTATTTGCATTGCTATGGCAAATAATGAGGCAGCTGTGCTGCTCGAAACCAGCAAATTTTAAATCTTATATACATTTTCACAATACCTACTTCGGGAGTTTAACACTTGAAACATGAAATGTTCTCACTGAATTGAACTACTGCAGTCAAGTACTATTTAATTAAGGAATTCGAAATTGTGGCTTCGTACAAACAATCGACCGTTGTTGCCACTATTGCCCGCCATGTTTCCATGTTTCGTTTGTGTTTGTGGCGCTTTCTAAAGCCATTCTCAAGCAGTGGGTTGATAGTTGAAAATATTCTGAAAATGCAAAGTTTTGATATGCGTAATAGCTGGTTTCTTTGAAAAATTCCTTAATACTCTCATCACGGCGTAATGTAATTAACTTACTATAGCACTTTTCGCTCAAAATGGACAAAGAACGCCAGATAAGTGCGATAAGTGTAACCGAGATAAGTAGCAAGCATGAGCAAAGATTTACTTAAAAGAACAACGAAGACAAAGCGAAACTGTTTGCACATTGAACACAAAAAAATAAAAGGAATCACAGGTGGGATCAGACGACCATGAGTCAACAACTCACGCCGCACTTTTTAACGCTTTGGTGCTAAATTTGAAAGCAGACTGAGAGTTCACATTACAAGAGAATGGTGTATGTCATTAAGAGGCATTGTGACGAGGTATATTGGTTGACATGCTACGCGAGCGCTTAACGAATTCCGCCCATAACCAGCCAACAGTGGACATTCAGTTTACAAATTTTCATTTATGTTACATGGTCAACTGCACAGTAGCTCCAAGCAATTATAACAAGTATAATTTTTTGGCACTTCGTGCGTTGAATTAATAACCAGCAACCCATAAACACAGAAACAGCGAAGGCGGCAACACAAATTGCAACCAAATTGGGCTTAATTCGATTTCCGCTTCCGGTTTGCAGCCTTTTCTTAAATTTACTTGCTAGCCCTAACCTTAGATTTACTTCCAACCTTCAACACGCACCTTGCCTCCACACCGCATTGCTTCAGTACATTCTTCAGCTCCTCTGCCGGCTTGTCTTCGCCCACAGCTCCAAAAAACAGGGCGTCCGTGCCCAGCTGCTTCATAATTCGCACCGTATTCAAAGCGGAGCCACCGGGATTTACCGCGCAATCCACACTGTCAACAAGAAAGACCATGATCACAACAAAAAGTATTAATGAATTCTGACATTTTAAATGTCATATTATCAATCGGCGACAACGCCGGCTACATCTACATTCCGTCCGCCCAACTAACCGTTCGCAAGCTTCAGCTGTTATTTTTGTCAAAGTCTCCGCGTCCAACTCTCCCGTCGAATTCAGAGGAATCTTGTAGCGTTCCAGCAACTCGACGTCGTCCTCCGCAAGATCCGCCGTTCGATCCAACAGTACGTTGCCAAACGCCACTACCTTGCACGGTCTACCTTCGACGGAGGTTAAAGAAAGGACACGCACACCGACCAACATTAGTTACGAAATCCACTGTGAATATTACAGCGGAAAATCTGGTTGTATTTACATGTTACTGCAGCCGCCACCATCCCCGCCGACGACGTAGCTAAACAGTTTCGCGTAGAGCTGCTGTAAGTAGTCCATTGTATGCAAATACGCAACCACACTTTCTACATAAGAAACTTCCCAAATCAAAAATTCACTTTGCTATTACTTTGAAACGGAGCAGTGCTCCTACGGTTCCGGCAAGTGCGCATCCACCAAGCGTTCGACCGCATCTGAACACGAAGCACGCCGCCGCGAAGTTTCTACGTCGCAACAATGACTTTTGCCACTCCATTTCGGGGCTTCTTGCTACGCCACTACTTGTTTTTGTCATAATTTGTGAAGTGGGAAAACATTGATTCGTCATTTCGCGGCCACTTTATTTTCTTCTTTTTCGCTGTAGCAGAGACACGAGAAGGTGTTCGTGTCAATTACGTTTTCCCCCGTTTCGGTGCTCGAGCAGCGCCAAGACCGACAGCCGAGTGTTATCGCAAAAACTCGCAATGAAAATTTTAATTAAAAAAAAATTATTTTATTTGCGCATAACTAGAATTTTAAAAATTTAATTTGTATCTAGACCCAAAACAGTAACACCGATATTTAATATGATGTTGACAACCAAAGTAAATAAAGGATTTACTGTGTTGACAACACTGCCATACTTCGTCGCCGAATCAGCTGTTCGCTTCTCTAGGTTTGTTTACATTTTTTGCAATTGTAATTGAATGGTTGTCTCTTGGCAATGCCAGTGGTGATAGCAGAGATTATCTCTGGTTATCTCTGGTGATAGTCTATACCCGCGAAAAGAAAAATTTTTAATTTCGACAGACATAGTGGCAATAAATTCATTTGCGGATTTGCGGTGGTTAACCCATTAAGCCCTGAGCATTGCGTTTGCGCAACGTTTGGGAATTTCGCTACATTAAGTAATTCATAAAGATATAAGACTTGAAAATGGCTTGAATTGGATTCGAATTGATCGTTTTAGATTCTGCCATACTGAAATTTCAAAATTTTTTAAATATTCATATCTTTTTTTCGATCCAAAGTCAAAGGTTATTTTTGGGGAATTTTTTAAATTCAATTAAAAATACTTATTCTTCAAACCTATCAAAATCCCTTTGTGGGCTGCATTTTTCAATGCTAAACTATTTAAAAATAAGTTTTGAAAAAATTTTTTTTTTAATTTTATGTTTTGTATGTGACTAAGGCCCAATATTGCGTTTGCGCAACGTACCCTCCTGGTTCAGGGGGTGGGGGTATGAATTATTTGCTTAATTTTTTTTCTTGATTAGGTCAATTAATAAGATTGTGTAAAATTTTATGGAAATCGCACAAGCCCTTCTGGGGTCAGGTTTTAATGGGTTAAACTGAATCAGACCATTAATTTTTATAAACTCTATCTACGCCTCTTCTGAATGTACGTATTGATGCATACGAATGCAGTGTAATATCGCGTCAAATATGTTCAATGAGCTTAAACAAGTTTTAATAAAAAACAAAACAATTTAAAAACCTGTTTATTTACATGCAATTGTTGTTGGAAATTAAACGTGTTAAACCATTTAACATGTTTTGAAACGAGTTTAGCGCAGGGTTTTATCCGAATGCTTTCTATGAAAATGCTTTTTTACCAACTGAACACATTGCACACACACTGAACACACAGCAGAAAAACATCCCTTAAAATTCAGTTACCATTTCTTCAAAACAAAACCATGCTATAAGGTTGTAGCAAGCGCACCGGCTGATTGTTTATCGCTTTTGTCAAAATCGTTGGTGTGCTGTGTTGCCGCATCGGTTGAAATGAAAATACCTGACTGAAAACAACTGACCTAAGCACTTTTCCCGTTTTTTCACTCAAATACAGCACCGTCTGGCAACAATCACTTTTGTTTGTTTTCAGTGTCTCCCTCTTTCGTCGGAAAATATCAACTGATTTTGACAGTAGCGATAAACAATCCTACCAACAAAATACATGTGGTTTTTGGTGTTGCGGGGCATTTATGGCATCTGAATCGTCTGATACATGGCTGAACTACAAGGTTGTAGCAAGCTACCGGCTGATCGTTTATCGCTTATGTCAAAATCATCGGTGTCAGCAGTGGTGCGGTGTTGCCGCATCGGTTGAAATGAAAATACCTGACTGAAAACAACTGACCTGAGAACATTTCCCGTTTTTTCACTCAAATACAGCACCGTCTGGCAACAATCACTTTTGTCTGTTTTCAGTTTCTCCCTCTTTCGTCGAAAAATATCAGCTGAATTTGACAGTAGCGATAAACAATCCTACCAACACAATACATGTGGTTTTTGGTGTTGAGGGGATGCTATTACCTTGTTCTTGTGCCATGGTCTGATAGTATAAACAGAACCAAAATGTCGGCCGAATTTATTCGCACCGAAAAATGACGCAGCGCGTCAGTCGTGAATAACGCACCAATGACTACATGACGCGAAACTGAGAGGAGTCACGGTTGCTAATTCGGTCAAACCAGGCCCCAGAGTTGCGAATTCGGTCAAACCAGGCCCCAGAGTTGATTAGGGTTCGTACAGCAAATTCGCCATACAAAAGTCAGGGCAAGGGCTGCTGGTGCGTTCGAAGTTTATTTGCAAATGAAATAATTGTTTTTTTTTCTTTAATTCTGTAGTACGTTTATAGGAAATTGATTGCAAAAAAAATGTTGTTGCTGAAAAACGTCATAAGTATGTTCCAACGTGTTTTAATATGATTTAACTTCAGTTTTTGCTGATTGCCCTCAAAGCCTTAAGGTTTGAATTGCTTGTGTTGCAGCTCTGCGTTTGAAAAGAGTTCAACTTGCCATCACTGTTTCTTGCTGCACTAGAAACGGCAAACTCAATGGGACAGGAACTGAATGAAAAAGCAACCGAATATCTGCTGACTTTACCGTCTGAAATAATTTATTTATGCTTTCTGTTGGTACGGGTAACAATCAAAATGACTTCGACCAGTAAAACAAGGTTTTTCCCAACGTTATATTTACAGCAAATAAGAAAAGTTATCACCTTAAGATGCAAAAATTAACTGGTAACCGGTGCTGTGCGAATGTTTGGGTAAAAAAACCCGTACACTATCGGACGATTGAAAAAAGCAAAAAATGGTCTGAAAATCATTTCTCTTCTTAGTTTCGGGTGCGAAATTCGCATCAGCTGTGTACAAAAATTATTCCTGCACACACGATAGGTCGAGGGGCAACTTTCTCAATTAGCAGCTCCGTCTTGCCCATTTTCTAAAACATACGAAAGGGAAAGACAAAATTGATTACTTAGAACAATTTTTTATTAAAGTAGCACAAATCACAAAATTTTTGCAGAATTTTTCGTTTGTTTACATTTTCGATTTTCACCTCTGACAGCTGCACAGCTGATTGGTTCGCACAACGACTGCGACCAAATTAGACTTTTGTTCTATCGTTGGACGACTGGTCGTCGGTCGAATATCGCAGTCGTCGTCGTTGTGGACAATCGCATGCACTGCTGTGTGTTTTAATTTTGACAGCGTATGTTCGGTGCGTAAAAATTGCCCGACGATTTGATTCTGTTTATATAGGGTGTTTTTTTAGAGGTTTGTTTTTCGAATAGAGATAAAACTGGCATTTTGTGGTCAAATCTGGCAACTCTAATGTCATTTATGTTCAGTTTGGTTTGCCATTTCATCATGAACAGGTTGACAAAAGAACAACGCTTGCAAATCGTGCAAATTTATTTCGAAAATAATGGTTTAGTTCGCGAAGTTTACCGCAAGCTCCGTCCATTTTATGGTCGACATAATCGTCCATCAGAACAAAATCGGTCCATCGGTTAACCATGGGTCGTTTTCGCACTACGTTTACTCTATGTGATAATACGCATCCGCAGAGACGTCGAACAGTGCGCACCGAAGAAACAATTGCCGCTGTAGAGCAAAATGTTGAAGAGGACCCGAATGAATCGATTCGCCGCCGTGCACAGCAATTGGAGCTTTGTCCATCAACTTTAAAAATTGGGCCTGTAGAATTAGCTTTATTCGAGCCAGCCGCGGCGGCCACATGCCCGAAATCATATTCAAACATTAATGGCATACAATTATCCTTCCAATAAAGCCAAATTGATGGACATTAAAACGATTTTCTTGTGTTTTATTTCAATTCGAAGTTCTATACCTCTAAAAAAAAACACCCTATACTATGAAGCGTCTAATATTTGAATAAAGTAAAGCATGTTGCCGTGGATTATGAAATATGCACCAATATTTCGCTCAAATCATGCTCCCAGCACATCAGTTCACAAAAATACTTATTTGTTGATTGTAAACAAACAGCTGTCAAATTAAATTTCATTGAGTGTGAACGGTCAACAAAAAGCTCATTTCACTTAACCCATAGTATAATAATAGAGTAGTCTAATCAAAACTGTCCCGCTCAAAGAAAACAAAATTTTTTGAAATTACGTCAATTTTGAAGTCTGAAATTTGTCAGTTCAATTAATGTTCAACCACAGTCGCTACTTCATTCAAATAAAGTCGTACTAAAAGCAAAAGGAAAATGCTTAGGTATATTTTAATACAACTTTGTTTACTCTACTGATGACTTTTTTTACAATATTTGTCAATCAAAATAGAGGTTCATTAAGGGTACTCTCTTTGATTAGACTACTTTATTATTATACTATGACTTAACCCTACTGTCATAACGTACGTCTTCGAGACGTATGCTCTTTTTACGTTTTGCGCTCTCTTCCACAATTATTCTCACAGCAAATTCAAATTGTCAGTTATCTCAGTTATATAATTAGCAACTACTTTTATTTTACAGAAAAATATACATATTTCTGATGTAAGTGAAATATTTGCTGATATCGCACCTTTAAATATCGGTTTAAGATCGTAAATCTTTATACGTCTCCCAGACGTATCGTTACGATTTCAGGGGTAAAAAATAACGTTATGACACCAGGGTTAAACTAATTTAAATGAGTCAGTTTGAATGCCATATCAAAGAAACGCGTTGTGTAGAACAAACAAATATTTTTTTGCTTTCGTTTTGCAAAACCCAAAACCAAATAAAATTAATTTGCTTTAAAAATTAAATTGTTAAAAAATGTTTGTTTTTTCCATGAATTTTAATCAATCAGTCAAGAAGAAGAAGATAAGAATTTACAGAAAAAGGCACTGCTTGTACCATAAATAAAGTTCAACGAAAAAACCTCTCCCTCCATTTTGGTCGTCATTTGTGGTTTCAAGATGCACCCAATATATCTTTAAAAATGTGCAAACTGTTACTGTCGAACTTACGAACTTACTGGGAAATAGGGTACTTCAGAAAGTGCACGTTAGTATCCTGTACAATCCTTTGACTTTTTCTTAACATTTATTATTCGTTTAAAACACTCTGGAATTTTCAGATTCAGTCCTTAGTTGAATCCACTGTAAATCCTGCCGAAAGCAAATCACTGCGCACTCGAAACAGTCCCGATAATTTACTTATTTCGGTTATTCGGTTGTTTCTATTCACTCTACAATCGTTTAGTGTTCGAGTGCATGCGTTCCTCGGATTCTTAGCCAAAGTTGGGCATCATCTCCGCCACATTTCCCATTGCGTTTTCAACTGCCACCACGCACTTGCGCTCGCAATCTGAACACCTCCGCGTACATGTCAGCCTGGAACTTATCCTTAACATCTATTGGCAGGTCCCTAATTAAGCACACAATATGCCGCGCAAATAACTCATCCGCATTATTCTCCCCATTGAGAACATCGTATTCTGGTTTTACTTTCCGTTTATCATTGTCTGATTTTTCCATTGTCCGTTCAGTTTCCACGGATTTGTCCACTTTGTCAGCGAATCCACTGCACATCTCTTCGAGCTCAATCTTGGGCGTCACTGTGCTGGAGAACAAGTGCTGCCCACTCAGCTGCGTCTCGGTCTGTTCAAACATCAATCGCGATCGCTTCGCGGGATAGCTGGTGGACGACTTGCTGTCATCCTCTGCCGCAATGCCATTTAATGTTGCCTGAAGAATACCGTTTTTCGCTTCGAAATATCGCGGTCTGCAAACAGTTATTGGTCATTAGATAAGTTTAACAAATTGTCTTAGAAATCGCAAATACCCGCGCGGCACAATTGACTCCTTGAGAAATATTAGCTCCTGGAAAAACTGCCACTCTTCCGGCGGCTCGCCTTCGCCTGCTTGATGCGTTTCTACCTTCTTCAGATGCTTACAGAATCGCTCCCGCAACAGTTTCCACCTTTCTCTGCATTCTCTACCTGTTATCAGTAAAGTTTTACAACAACAAAACACTTCACTGCTGTACAATCTTACTTGAGCGACCACAAACGAGCCCGATAGAGTCCCACGCCTCCTGTCTCTTCGCTTTGTTGTAATAAAACGCATCCTTCTTGTAGTAGAGACATTTGTTTTCGCGTACTGTGGCAATCAGTTGGGAAATAAAGTCGTGACAATTGGACATTTTCACAGTGACGAATTCAAATATTCAATTTGGTCAGCGGAACGGGACTCATTATACAACGAGTGGTTTATTAAAGATTTCACTTAAGCAAAGCACGACAAGGTTTAACACTTTAGCAGAATTACTTTTTTACTTAAGAGAATTACCGGCTGTTTACACATGCCAACTTAAGTGGCACATGCATAACGTTGCCAACCTGAAAAAATTATATTTTCCTTGAGTATAAATTCGATGTGAACAATTTTTATAAAGCCATTATTTTACATCTTATTTCAGCCAATTTCGGTTAGAGATGGAGGCTGCATTCTTTTATTATGAATTTCAGTTAATTTCGATTGTGAAAAATGTGAAAACGCTCGCTACTATACACCATATGTCGTCTTCTTGACTGGCACGACAGCTCGATTACGAGACTAACGCCTAGCTACCCGCAACCATCCATGTTGTGCGTGTGAATTTTTACAAGGTTGGAAGGGATCTACAGTTTTATGCCGATTCCGAACGGCGAGTTGGGAGCTTTTTCATAGGCAATTTTACTCTCAGAGCCTTGCCATTTCCTGCTGATACATGAATATATTCCCGTTGAACTTTTTTAACCAAAAATTGCTTTGATTATAACTCTTCATAAGCAATTATTAATCCAATCAACCTTCAAAGTCTAACAAAAAAAAAAACAAAACAAAACAAAATTTAATTTTTCGTGTTTCAACGAGACTAACGCACTACAATTGATTTAT
This sequence comes from Melieria omissa, assembly GCA_963971225.1. Classification (NCBI taxonomy): domain Eukaryota; kingdom Metazoa; phylum Arthropoda; class Insecta; order Diptera; family Ulidiidae; genus Melieria; species Melieria omissa. The sequence continues at coordinate 3,529,950 of OZ020269.1, read as the reverse complement.
ATATGTATATATTACATATAATTCGATTTTTCATTTAATATTGGAAATGATGTTCACATTTTTCTATGCAAAGGGTGTTAAATTAGATATCAGCCCTTTTCACCTCACCTAAAAATCCAACATATTCGAGTCTTAAAATATGGCAACGCCACTGACTAGAAAATTCGTTACAGTTTTGAAGTCATTGAACCACCTCAATCAGAATAAAGCTGTGAGGACATTTTCATGTGTGGAATTTACGTCAACTTTGCGAGCGACATTTGGGTTATTGAATTAATTCAATTTGATCAATGTTTTGGCAAAACATATCAAGTGTCCAATCAACCCTATTTGTATATAGTTTTTTTTAATTAAAATACGTTTAATCATAATATTCTCTTCTAGCCGAAATACATAAAAACTTACATATATACTAGCTGACCCCGCGAACTTTGTCTCGCACGACATTTGTTGTTTTTTTATAATGAAATACGCGAGGTGGCGAATCTATGGCGATGCAAATTGACGAAGAAAACCAACTGAAGGAAGAGGAGGAGCTACTGATTAACGCAATCAAGGCCCACAAATAAACAATGCTGCTGTTAAGTTTCAGTAAAGAAATGGACTGCGCTTGAACCGGATTTAAATTATATGGGCGGTGCCATGCCCTCTTATTCAATGCCTGCCCCTTATTCAATGCCCTCTGTCAAAAGAAAAAATGGTAGGTCCGTACTAAGTTTCATTTCTGAGCGACTTATAGCTCAGCAAAATATTTGGGTCACAAAAAATGTGCCACGCCCCTTGGCCAACGCCCATCAAATGTTATCAGTAGAATGACTCATCTATGGGACGACGGGGTACTAAATTTTAATGTTGTGCTACTTATAATATCGAAGATATTCTATTTTAAAGATTTTGCTTGTATGGGTGGTGCCACGCCCCCTCGGCCAATACTTGCCCCATTCCCTCTGTCGAAATATATGAATAAATGGTAGGTTCGTACTAAGTTTCATTGCTGAGCGACTTATAGTTCAACAAAATATTTGGGTCACAAAAAATGTGCCACGCCCCTTGTCCAACGCCCATAAAATCTTATCATTAGAATGACTCATCTATGGGACGACGGGGTACTAAATTTTAATGTTGTGCTACTTATAATTTCGAAGATATTATATTTTAAAGATTTTGCTTGTATGGGTGGTGCCACGCCCCGTTGTCCAAAACCCGCCTCATTCCGTCTGTCGAGAGATATGATTACATGATAGGTTCATGCTAAGTTTCATTCCTCTGTGACTTGTAGTTCAGCAGAATAATTGGGTCACAAAAATGTGCCACGCCCCTTAGGGGTATAAAAAATAGTTAGTAGCCGATTCTCAGACCTACTGAATATGCATGTAAAATTTCATAAAAATCGGTCAAGCCGTTTCGGAGGAGTACGGTAACAAACACTGTGACACGAGAATTTTATATATAAGATTAACCCTCTATTGCCACAATTTTCTGTTAAGTCGAAATATTTTTCACCATGTAGTTTTAGAATCATATAAAAAGGAAACATTTTTAAAATAAAAAAATTTGCTTCCGTGTGGGCGTGAAACCCATATAAATTTGCGTGCCTTAAGGCCGTACGGTGGACATAAGCTGAAATGAACAGTTCACGTTGACTGATGAACAGTTTCACGTTTAATTGATTACACTACTCGAGACGAAAAATGCTAGACTAACTTTGAGCCGCTGAACACGAAACTGAAAATAAAAAAATAAAAACAAGAAAAATCTTCGAAAAAACATTTGTTCCTATTGTTTCAGTTACGAGCACATATCTCGTAAACGAATCATCCGACTAATACAAACTGTCCGGCGGTCAGAAGATAATACCTTAGCCTTTCCAACAATATATAGATTGTCCAGATACGATTTGGGGAAACTACTGACGGTGAAAGTTGTAAAAAAGTGAATTTTTTACCATTTTCAAAATTATAAATTTTTGAATGATTTTTTTATGGATAAAATAAATGATCTGCTCTGGTTTTAAAATTTAGGATGAATTATATATTATTTGAGCAAATATTAAGCCTAACATCAATCGAATCCATAGAAAAATGACAAAGTTATAAAGCAGTAAGTGAACACCAACTTAACATTTATTACACCGTGCGACAAAAAAAAACATTTTTGCCGAGACCCATCCAAATGTTGATATAGACGTAAAACTAGAGGTCATTTATAATATCCTGGCATAGTCAGTTTTTCATTTTCTGACACAAAAACTTTTTAAAGCATTTTCAAATTTTAAGGATACATACATTTAAAATATTTTTTTAAATTTTTGCCGTTGTGCAATGATGAAGATATGGGTATCAAATGAAAGAGGAAAAATGTCTCCTTTTAACAAAATTTTCTATTTTGAACTTTAAATCTAACAGAGCTAACACTTCATTAACGGTTTCTTCATCAGTTTCTTCATTGGTTTCTTCATCAGTTTCTTCGGAACATCGGAATCCAAGTTTCTAAAACATCCTGTACTTTTTTGTCCCATAAAACCAAAAATTTTTTTTTTAAATGCCGATTGATATCTATAAAACGGAAACCACATACAAGCAGTGTTGGGACTTATTACTTTAGACAGTAACATATTACTTATTACACATTACTGACATTTGAAAGTAATATCATTACATTACTTATTACTGGAAATGTGAAGTAATGTATCACAAAAAGTAATATATTATTTTCCGTCAACAAATCTAAATATTTGCGGAATTTCCAGCTATTAAAAGTAGTCATTCTGCAAAAAGACAATCAAGTTAAATGTTTATTTCGTCATTAAATTTCGCTACCTTTTTTATTAAAACCGCTTGAATTTGCTTGCAAATGTTAACTGTTTCTCCACTACCAAACTCAGTTGGAAATGAAACACGCGAGCGTTGTATAATTGTAATACATCTTAAGTATGTTATCAGTGCTGCTGTTTTGCATGAAAGTTAGAACTTTGTTGACTAAAAAGTAATATTGTAATAAGTAACTTGAAACAAGTAGTAATATTACTGAAGGTGATTACTTATGGGGGAAAGTAACTAGTTACACTAAATTTTTAAAGCAAAAGTAATATACTACGTAATTAGTTACACTACTTTAATATATTAGTCACAACACTGCATACAAGTACACGTTAGTGACCAAATGCATTAAAACTTTTCGCTTTGGTGCCTGATGCGACCTAAAGGCCTAAAGGCAGTCTGCTTTCTCAAGCCGAAAAAGTAACTGTAAATCATTTTTTTTCACTATAAAACACTTCAAATCAATAAATTACATTACAAGGTACTCACTCATAACTTTTTTGTTTTAATCTTTTAACGAAAAGTATTTTTAATAATTTTTTTTCTTTTTTTACTTTTCACGAAATAATTATTTTACTAATTTCCACGAAGTTCAACTTTCAACTGATAACACTGCACAACAGCATGCCTGTTGCATGCAGTTTTTCCACGCTGTTTTCAAAACCATACTCCGTTTTTATGTAACAGCTCTAGTTTTTGCAAAAAATGGGCGTGTCACTTTTTCGAATTTTCCTCGGCTTTTTTCTCGTTTTCGACTGTTATTTCTTAACCAATAATCCTATCGACATTATTTTTATATCGTTGCACTTACAACATTTCACGCCATCTTTCCTGACATTAATCAAATTTATGCGTTCTAAATGGGCGTGATAATAAGGTTTCAAAGTAAGAAAATATTGAATTTCAAGGCGTTTTTTCTGATGGCGAAAATTGTACAGATGTTTCATAAATCAAGTTTCGAAGTATATGAATATCTTAAGAAGAAACATCAAGCAATACAACACAGCCAAATTATTTATCGGAATACACATTCGCGTCGAAATAATAACAAAACTTTACCATAGCGATTTTCATCTCTTTTCATACTTTTTCCTTAAAAAATTAGAAGCCTCAAAATATGCTCTTTTTTATGTTCCATTTATAGTTTGGAATACAAGCAAAAACAAAAATATTTTGAATTTTTCGAAACAAAAAAAAATTAAAAACTTTGCATATTTTCAGGCCCCTAATTTTTTAAGGAAAAAGTATGAAAAGTGATGAAAATCGCGATGGTACATTTTTCCTGTTATTTCGATGCGAATGTGTATTCCGCCAAATAATGTAGCTGTGTTGTATTGCTTGATGTGTCGACTTTCGTTATACACCTAACTCGTTAATTGTTTTACAAAAAATGTGTATGTTTTTGACCATCAAAGAAAACGCCTTAAAATTACATTTTTTCCAACTTTGAGGTCCAATTACCGCGGCATTTTAACATTTATGAAAATAAGAAAAGAAGAAATCGGAAAAGAAGCCGTGCGGTGTTGTTAATGCGATAAGGTGAAAATCATGTGAATCGGTTTTTTGGTTTAGAAACTACGATCGAAAATATGGAAAAAGTAGAGGAAAAACTAAAAAATGACAGGGTACCTATATCTCACAAACTAGAGCTGCTAGAAAAAATCGGAGGGTAGATTCGGAATCAGCGCACCCAAATTAGTAAGAAACAGTAGAAAAACTCCATGCAACAGAAAAAAAGTGTTTTTTTGTTGCGCTGTGTAATAATAGGGAACATAACATATGATGCTTATAGCAGTGCTACATTAAAGAAATGACAACTTAATTTATCTATAATATACCCTAAAAATTTAATTAAAAAAATTAAAATTGAGGTGGACTTTTTTAGCTTTTTGTGTACCGTGCCTTGAGGCCGTATGGGGCAGTAGAGGGTTAACATATACAGCGGTGGCACGGTTATTAGTACAACTTCTGACAGAACTAAAGCAGTCGAAGTTTTCGTGTCAGTGATTTTTTCAAAGGAAGGGAGGAAGGGAGCGGACATACAAGGTACAGTCTCTGATTGCGTTCAACTTGGCGAACGCCAGAACGATCCTTGTCCCTGTCCAATCCAAGCTGATGCACAGTCTCCGCGCGGCCCTTCTGGAATAGGAATAGGTCTAAAGCTCTTGGGGCTAGTGTAGTCGTCCTTTCCGATCTTCGGAATGAACGCGACCCTCACCATCCTCCAAGGGGGTGGTATATAGGCCAGTGCCAGGCATGCAGTGAAGATTTTCTTCAGTGCCATAACTACTGACTCTATACCTTCCCTCAACACGATAGGATAAATGCCATCAGGACCCGGCGATTTGAAGCTGTCAAAGGACTTGATGGCAAATCGAATGGCAGCCTCATTCGCCACAGTTCTTGCGACGTGGCAGTCATGTCGAGAGGGTGTGATTGCCCTAGCAATAATTCCGTCCAAGGACTAATGTTGCTGGGCAACAGTGACCTGATTTCCTGGAAAGTGAGACTCCATCAGTAGACTGAGTGTCTCACTTTTCCTCTCCGTGTAGGGGCCATCAGGTTTCCTGAGCGACCCTAGCTTTGCGGTTTTGTCCTTCTTCAGGACTTTTACCAGCCTAGCAGTGTCGCTCAGGGATTCAATGCCACTACAGAAATCTCGAAAAGAGGCCTTCTACGAAGCTCGAATGAGTCTCTTATAGTTCTTTTGGTGCATCGGTAGCGCTCCCAGTCCTCGTCAAGATTCGTCTTGAGGGCCCGGTTGAGATGTTTTCTAGACTCACACCTTAGCAACTGAAGCTCCCTATTCCACCACGGAACAGGGGTCCGGCCAAGGGGAGGTCTAGTTGGGCAGGCTAGCTCGAAGCTTGATGTTAGGGCAGTATTGAGATGCTCAACAGCCGCCTCAATACGCCGCTCCTTGCGAATTTTCGATGGCGTTTCAGCCAGTCTGCGTTTCTCGGGTTCCTAGAGGGCAATGGCATTTGCGCCTCCTCGCCGCACTGAAACTTGATATATCTGTGGTCCGAGCGCGATTCTTCGTTAAGGACCACCCCAATCTTGTATTAGATAGAATGATGTCAATCACCTCCTGCCTCCTGGTGGTCACAAACGTACGCTGATTGCCAGTATTGTGAATATTCAGGCCGGAGGATTCAATACACCCGAACAGTCGAGAGCCTTGGTTGTTGCATTTTCTGCTGCCCTAGATTGTGTGCTGGGCATTAGCATCACAACATAAAATGAGACCGAGACTGTGCTGCTCACAAAACCTCAAGAGACTAGCGACCTTCCCAGGTGGTGGCGCTTCCAGTGCATCGTAAGGAAAGTACCCAGACGCAATCACGAACCTCGACCATCCGTGCATACCCTTGAAGCTCACCTCAGCGGCAACCAGGTCCTGACAGCAGAAAAGGTCAAGACTAGTGACCGTAAGATGAGATGATACTATAAGACAGGTTCTAGGTCTTATCGAATTCCTATTATATAGTACAGCGGCCCCTTTCAACGACTCAATACCACAGACCCGGCCCCTAAAGACCCAGGGCTCTTGAATCGTTGTTATGTGGGGTAGTGTGTGCAGCCGGGAGACCCGACTACTTAAAAGTGCAGTAGCGGCTTTGGAATGCTGCAAGTTGATCTGCGTTACTGACAGAGGACGATAACTACAAGAACCATCTGAGCCTCTCATTTGGGATAGACATAGAAGCTGACATTCCCAAGGGTAGACTGAGACAGTTCCCGTACCGGGAGCCCAGGTCATCAGCAGAGGCTTCATCGATTCTCACCACAAGAGAAGCACCTTCCTTACCATCTCGGTTGGTACTCTTGCGGTGGTTAAGAACCCGCCAAAGCTTGGTGTCGATGCCCGGGTTCTGGGCATGCAGACAGGAGAGCACATCCGCTCTGGACAGGTCAGGGTCCGGTATCCAGCAGATGGCTTTCCTGAGGGACTCAACTTCAACTTCGTAGACCGCGAAGCGAGTGGTCCCCTTAGGAGGCAACTCATTGACCGCGTTCGTGATCCAATCAAAGTTGGCCTGAGACGCACACGACACCAATATAGTGCCGTCTTTTGTCGCATATCCCTTCGCATTGGCCTCAGGAACGGAGGCAATGACCCGACGCATCAGTTGGCTTTTGCAGAAGTTGAGTTCTGCGTCAGTCAACCTGTGGTCAGGGCTCCTTTTCCTAATCACTGCCATCGGCCGCGGGCCGGCAGCCTTCTCGCTATACGATGGCTTGGCCGCACCTTTGGAAGTACTTGGGCCGCCCTCCGCTGACGAAGGTTTCGCCGGGTCGGAGGCTTTGGATATTGCGCAGCTTACTGGCAACATGCTTCTCCGCCGCTTTGGCTACTGACGGGCTGCGCTCGTGCCTTTGGGGGCCGTGGCGCACCTGACGACATCAGGTGCAGGGCAGGTAGGCGTGCTGTTTTCGGCTGCAGTCTTCATCCGCTTGCCTCGCAAGCCGGACGATTTTGAGACTCCCGTGCTCTCCGCCGGACCAGTGGCTTCGGTGGGTGTTATCTCAGCCGACCTCGGTCTTTTGGAGGACACGGTTTCCGGAGGGCCGGCTGTGTCGCCTGCCTTTTCAAGCCGGCGCATAGCCATCCGCTTCCTTCTGATCCTCCTCGTCTTGCTCCTTTTGTTTGATCCCTTAGAACCACTGGGAGGTCGTTCAGCCACCGTGGCAGCTTTCCGACGCCGGCCCTCTGGCTCCTTGGAACCCTCCGTCTCCGAAGAAGAGGAGATCGTAGTAACGACCTCGCTCTCCTCCAGTAAAGGCGGGAGACTTGAGCAATGGTTGGGGCCTCCAGAATCCTTGCCCCTGCCGCCGAAGCGGGTGGATTGCCACCTATGTGGATTCCACCTGGAGTAACATCCATTTCGTTGTCCATTGCTGCGATTGGTTTTAATTCGGGACTCCTCCCTAGCCAGTTTGGTCCGCGTATGGTACCCATACTCTAGACCATCATTGTGGTGGACGCAACAGACAGGACTCCTGCACCTCCAAGGGTGCCGAAGTGATGTCGTTTGTCCACTAAGGGCCCCCTATCCGCCACCTGGGGACGCGTCCGATGGGAGATCAGGCAGATCAGGTACCTACGGAAGTTGGTTTTATTTTCGTTGGTTTAGATTTTGAGATATCGTTTTTAAGATGGGAGCTCCCCATTGTGGGGAGCCATAATTCATGCATGCTCGCGCTTCGTAAAATGTCAGGATGTCAGAATATAAAAAGCACAAATTAAGTGATTATTTTAATGAATGGAAATATTATTGCTCCCTATCAATATTTTCTACGTTTACTTTTTTTTCCTATTTTGTTCTTTTTTGTACCTTTTTCGCGCCTATTGGTAGGGCGTGCTAAATAGTGTGCCACCCCTGTAGTACATTATATGCCACCTCTACGCACACTCTAATTACTCTCATAGGCATAATGCTTGTTGTTAATATTTTAGCAGAAAAATTTGCGAAATGCTAAAAGTAGCTGAAATTTTTATCCACCAAAATCAATAGTCGTCGCTTTATTCGCATAAAATACAAATTATCATCAATTTATGATGGCAAATTCGGCTTAATCAATTTCTTCGTTAAAATAGTTCAGCAAATAAAATTCCTGACGCCGATTTGATGTTCTAAAAAATTAGCATTTCAGTTTTTCCCTCTTTTCTTTTTTAGTGAATGCAAAAAAGTAACGATTTACGCATCAGCTTGCTCGTGTAGGTATTAGAAAGATTAGTACGTATGCTATACAAAAAGGCATCTAAAACGTATTCAATATTAGTTCAGTCATATTTGATGATTGTCTCCAGACGTGTTAACTTGCGTTAACTTGGGGAACATTCCCAAATAAGAAGCTCAAGGTGTTTTATTTACATTTTTAATAGTTTTAAACATTTAAAAAATCGAATCTATAATTTTTTCTTCTGATGTTCGTAACTTGTTTTATTACTCTAGATAACTCTTTGACATTCTGCATATTTTTTTTTTACTGAATATAATTGCTATAGATTTTTGTGTTGAAATATATTATAGATAGATTTAAATGTAAAGAGTTAAATATCTATATTTTGATATTATTTATATATTTCTGAATTTATCTATGTAAAACATTTATTTCAATAAACTGACAGTCTCACTGTCACCAGTTTTATTGCAAATAATTTTTTCACAAATGTGCTATAAAACTTTTTTGTTTTTTCGGTTGTGTCCCCTTGAAAAATTTACACCTAGATTTAAGTAAACACAGACAGATGTTTTCTTCGTGGGCAAAATGATTTTTCAATCATTTAATTAAAACAATTAAATTCAAAAATAAGATATTATTTTTTTTCTTTTATGGGCTCAGTTGAAATAAAGTAGATAATAATACGGTCAGTAAAATTAAAAACAAAATAAATACTTAACAAAATTCATTTCGGATAGGGTTACCAAACATGTTAATTACATTTTAGTAGCCATTTTAAAACTAAGAAACTTGGGCTATCAGTATAAATATATTTACTATCAAAGTTTAACTAAAGCTATCGCACGAACAATGATGATTGTACCGTATTGGATTTTCAAATGCAAAGTAATATTTTTATAATAATATTCACCCACTTAAATCACTATTCCAGATTAGACGCGCTAAAACCCAAAACATTTTTTTATCATTCAAACATCAAAATAATTGTGTCAGTGAAACCTAAAATGCCTCGTATGCAGAAATGTTAATGCACTGCACTGACTTCTTGTGGGCTAAATTACCGGCAGGGCTCCTCATATATTTGTTGGTGCGGGAGGTTAGAAGCCAATTTTCACATTAGTGTTTACAAAGAGGTCTAAATATTTGCCTACGTACCTCACAGAAGTGAGGGGGTGAAACGCACTCGCACTCCAGGTGAATATGCCTTAACGATGAAAATGTTGTGTTAAGGGGGTCCTCTACTCTCGCGGTTTCGAAAAATCGATTTTATTTTTTTTTGCATAATTTCAATCTATATGTATCTGAGAATACGCCACAGAAAGGATTCCGTGAAAATCACATTTCTTTGCATGTTGCTGGGAACCGAAAGGTACCCGTCCCCTGCCGTTTTCGAGAAACTAATTTATCTTTAAACGCGTTTTCCCGAAAGTAGTGTTTTTTTGGCTGCCGAGTAAGACTTTTTATAAAAGTATTCGTCCGATTTCGATAATTTTGTTTTAAATTGTTCAGAAAACATACCGCTATGTTTTCCCGAGTAATATTTTCAAAATTTTATATTGTTCCGTTTTATAGCGCCTAATAGGTCAAAAAAAGAGGTGAAAATTGGAATTTTTTACAAATTGTTGCATAACTTTTACACAGTGCAAAATAAAAACATGCTGTCTCGGGAAAACATAGTCAACGTTACTATGATTGTAACGAATATCAATTTTCTGATTTCAGATCACCCCATTGGCCACAACTTTGCTTAAGCGGGACCAATGCAGTTTTAAAATCCATGTCATCAATGACATTTCAAGGTCGCGGGAGTTTTTTTTCCTCTTCAAAAATGAAAATTTAAAGTCAAAACATGTATTTCTAAGAATAAAAAAAAATTGTAATTGTATGCAGTAGATCTTTCGTAATTAATTCCCCAAATAACAGCTCAATTTCTTGCCTGAGGAGTAGAGGACCCCCTTAAGCTAAAACGACGCTTTTCTCGTTTTTTGAGTTTCCGTTTTTTATTTTTCGGCGTTTATTGTTCGCAGAAAACAATATTCTCGCATGCAGTAAATTTCGTAAATGTATATTCAGTGAAAATCTATTTATAACTTCGATATAAACTGTGTGTTTTCAAGAGCATTTAGCTTTTGACTTGTCTTTGCTGCTTTTCCACGATTTCCGCGAAAAAACTTCATAAAGTGTTATTATTTTAAACAAATGCGGTAAATATTTCACTCCAACGTAAACGAATTGTATTGGTTCCTCTTATTTAGGCAAATCAAAAATTCACACTGCATAATACATGTTGCAGTGCCCAATTACCCTGGTTTTGCTGGGGACTTTTCGCGAAAATCACCGCAATTGGATAAAAGCCGCGCGCAAGCAAATCTGAATGTGCAAAACTGCACTCCGCCGCTGGACCACCTCAAACTCATTTCTTAAGAGAAGTTGATTTTCTTTTTGATATCATTTCTGCTTGCGGACTTTTTCTCAATTTAAGCTCATTTCGAATACTCTTTAAACTGAGCCAATTACAGTTATTGAAGAATCACTGCACAAGTGCGTATGAGGGAATCCCAATACTAATTTCACAAGCCAACAATGGGACGCGTATGTATGTACTAGGGATCGCAATTTTTTGCCATTTTGCGATCCCGGGATTTTCGGGATTGAAAAGTCAAATCCCGGGATCCCGGGATTTAATCCCGGGATTCATATAACAAATTTTTTAATAAAACAATTTTCCCGAATTGCATAAATACTTGTTTATAATATATTTATCATGAAAATGGACACATTTTAATCACATTTGGGTAGTTTCAAGATTTTGTATCTTGAATTTAATCACATTTTGTTTAACCCTTCAATTCCCATGTCCAAAATAGTGAAAAAGAAAATTTTCTTTTTAAATAAAAGAGCTTAGATACGTTTGGATAAGACAAAAAAATACATAAAAAATGTTTAAACTACCCTCATTTTTATATTGAAAGAAACCACACAAACTCGCACTGCTTTAATTACGCGTGAAACAAATGAATAAATTTTACAAATGACGTATCGCTAGTGTTGGTAGGAAAATTAAATAAACAAGTACTACTAATTGACTTTGCTATACAAGTGTTAGAATTTTAAAATAAAAACCTATGTGGTAGGAAAACAAATATTAAGCATCTGTCACCTACAGGTGACACTGGGAATTGAAGAGTTAACTTAAAAGTTTTTCATTTGACATTTAACTTCAGTTTCATAGCATTTTGTTTTATCCAAAAATGACACTTAAACATAACTTATTACTTTGCAACCGATGTATCATAAAGTGCATATATATGCATATTTGATAAAAAAAATAAAATAGTTAATTTGTTTGTGCTTTTAGTTTTACTTCGATTATTTCGATAAAAAAGTTAAGCGTTTTGATTAACTAAAAACTGAGATCTTAAAAATACAAAGGCATTAAGTGTTTTGTTCTCTTATTTAGAGCGAAATTTATTTCAAATGAACCCTGCTGAAGAGAAACATCCTTCAGATTCAACACTTGTTGGTTGAATGCTTAGTAAATAATCATAAGCCTTTTGCAAAAGACGCACTCTATCCCCTCCCTTCTCCCTCAAATAAGGAATTGGGTTTTTGTGCCTTAAAATTTATTTCATTTGAACTTTGAAGCATCTTTTGCAATCCCGAAAATCCCGGGATAAAAGAATTTGAATCCCGGGATTTTCGGGACTGGAAAAAGTCCGGGATCCCGGGATCCCGGGATTGCGATGCCTAGTATGTACATATCTGTATGTATGTATCGACATGATGTAAAGTACACATGAATACGGTGGGATTTTTACTTGAAACATTTTTGCTTACAATTTCAAGATATTACGAATTAAGGGGCACAACTAGTTTGAAATTTTGAAAATTTCGTTTTTTGTTTTATTTCTTTATTTATTTTTATAGTATAACTATCATAGAAAAAGTATACGAACGGATTTTGTCGAATTCGTAAAAGTCTCTGAGATACAGAGCCTCAAACCCGTCTCGTTCACTACGCGGTAACACGGTTATAAAACTTTAAACGCGTTTTTCTCAAAACTACATTTTTCAAATTTGCTGCAGCTGTAACTTGATAACAAATCATCCGATCGACTTGGGTCTTTTTTTAGCTTATTGTGTATTTGTTTTTCCATACAATGACCCTCCAGTTTAATGATAGGATGAAAAGTATAATTATGCCAGGCCAGAAACCATCAGATTTTTCAGCAAAATTTTAATTTTTTTTTCAAAAAACCGCCATTTTGTTGCATTTTATTTTTTTTTTACAACCGAGGGTCATTGTATAGGACATATAACCTAGTTAAGTAAAATATATAACCTAGTTAAGTAAAATTTTTGGTTTTTTTGATTTCAGGCACTGCGAAGGCTACAATCACTGCAGCAGTGGGAGAACGTTTTTTTTTTGAAGACTCAGGAGATGGTGGATAACTTGCTGAAAATCGAATATTTTCATTTGAAAATTACTTTGTATTCATTATTTATGCATAAATATATCTGCAAAATTTTACAACATTCGATGCAATACTTCACAAAATTCAAAATTCACAAAAATCTCCTTTTTTCAGGCGGTCAAACTAGTTGTGCCCCTTAAATGCGTCTGTCTAAACGCTTCTGCAGGTTTCTTGTTCTGAATCACTTGTGAAAGAGTCACGCCTACTTGTGACATAGTTCATTTGTCCTGATATTCCCACGTGAAGCAAGGGTTCTCCAGAAATAGATCCAAATCTCCCAATTCTTGCGGCGTTAGCTCGATTATTAATTTTCTTATGTTGCGCAACAGCACATTTCGCAGCATATACTGTAACAAATGTCTTCGCCTGCATTCAAATATGAGCCGAGTACAGCGACCACTCGACAGACACGCAGTGCCTTCATGTCCCAAAAGCCAATTACCTCTGTTGTGGCACTGGCGGCGGTGAATGAATTGGTCGCGTTTCACGTCTTCAAGCACACTTTTGCATGGGTAAACATAAACAAAAACAAAGCACACCACTCCGTATCGGTTCATTACACTGCAAGCAAAATATTTTGGAAAAATTGGCGCGTAAATTGCCAACGTTAAGAGCGTCGCGTCCACGATCGCGCCACGCCGAAGACAGCGTCACCACGCTGCCCCGAGGTGACTGCACCGCTGCTGTTACTCATTTGCCATCGTGTCAACAAATATTCCTGCAGAAAGGTCAGTTTATATCGTCGCCGCGGTGGTTGCGCCGCATTCATCACGTACTCACACACTCGCCCGTACTGGCCGGCCGGTGGTGATTGAACTCTTCGGGTCTGCCATATGCAAATTGCAATTTAAGGACTTTTTCGACGCTTTAAAGCGCTCACATTTTGGAAGTTCAACGGGGTTCAGCGCCGATCGGAGTTGTTTACAACGGTTGTTTACGGCGGTTCGTTCAACTCGGCCAGCATATTAGGGAACGCATTGCCGACGGGCAACGCACTTCTGTTTGTATAGATGTGTGTGTGTGAGTGTTTTAGAATTCCCTAAAAAGGAACAAAACAAATAGTGTTGATGGAGCGGGCTAACCCATTGAAGTAAATTACATTCTCAAAAGTCAAAAACCGCCGAAGGGGCTCTCACAAGTTGATAATACCTGGAATTACATGTAGATCGGTACATATTTAACCCATGATTAATTGGACTCATGAGCCTCGTAAAAGATTTCTAGTATTTTAATTTACTCTCAGAATGTTTTGGTCATGGGGGGAAGTATGTGTTTTCATTGCTTGAACGGACATTCAGGGATATTATTTGGACTGCACTAAAAGCTTAGCAAATGTGCCCAATTGTCGGTTGCATTTGAATAAATCAGCACTTCTGAGTCAACATGTCCATGACAAAGTGCCGAATTACACCCAGCAGCGAATGCTTCCTACAAGCAATGCACGGAGTCGGTCGTTTTTTCCATTCTGCGAAGCATCCAATTGCCGACGGGCACCGGCCTAATGAACTCTAGCGCTAAGCGTGCAGGCAAAAAACACCAGTGACGACGCTTGAACCCCTTTGAACTGCGAACATACGCGGAAATTCCGCGAAAGTGCGCTCATAGATCCTTAAATTGCGAGTCCCACAGGAAGTACTGCGCCAAATGTGATTGAAAACAAAACGAAGGCAGCGCATTGGTCACAATTTCGTGTTGCTAGTTTTTGTCGCAGATTCACATGCGGTGAAATGTGAGTAGATGGCTTCACTTTGTAGCGGGTCATGAGTTCAAAGCCTCACCGCAAAGTTTCCCAATCTGGCCGTACGAATTCGACGTGCGTTCTTAGGTCGAGCACTTATTAAGAATGGGTGATTTATTATATTTTGGCATTTATCAAAAATTCTATTCATTCTTTCTATCTTTCGAACAACGCATGTAGCATCCAATTTCGAGAGAATAACCGAAATTTAGTGGATCAAACTCATCTCGGCGTCATAATTCAGTTGTTTTTTTCATTTAACACTTAAATGTGCTGTGTTTGCCCACTTCGCCAGTTCAAACAATCTATGTACTCGTATATAGTACGGTTTTTGCGGTCCATTATGCGCGTAAAATGGAGTTCGGGGTACAGAAAATTCCCGCAATTGTTTCGCTTTAAGGTCGTCGATCCGCCGATCTTGAGACGTGTTTACCAAGCGTGGCATAAGGTAAATGGCACACTTGCACTTGTAAATGGATTTTCGCCCACTTGCTGGAGACACAGGTTGGCAAAGCGCAGCCAGATAATTATTTGTCAATTGCTGTTTTTTGCGCTCACGCCCCATTTTCATGAAAGCTACTATTGACCAGAAATTCTGGTGGGAACGTGCCAGTTCTGATTTAGCTGGGCTTATCTGGTTTCGATTGCGCCAATGCACGTTTTCCTCAGCCAGAAAACATGTATTCGTTGGGTTTTAGTTTTTGCCGTAATTTCGATTTGGTGGCTCATGCCGAAATGTTTCCCCCGCAACGATGTCTCGTAGCGGCAAATTTACGCTTTCAAAATTCAGAAAAATCATTTGCGGATTTTCATTGAAAAATTAAGCAAACTTTTAAATGTGTTTGCTCCCGACTTTTACAATGAAATGGCCTAAGATGAGCGCTTCTAAAGAGCAAACAAACTCATTTCCGAATGTCGTCACAGCACTAATTGCTTCGGGGTAGACACGGTCTGCGCCGAATTTTCAATGAATAATGATTGGTCGACTTGTCGCCAACACCGATTTGGCGAACAGCCAACGTATAATGTGGTCAGATCACAGCTGATACGGCGGAAAAGTGTGACAAGCAGAGTTCGGCCGAAAACAAGTGTCCACCTCATGCATTTGAGGCGAAAATCTGTATTTCGCAGATTTCATTGAGCATTTATCAAATATTAAGCTTTTTGGAAAACTGTGCGTATTTCAACCTCGACCAAATTAAATTGAATTGTGTTTAAATTAAATTGAAACGTTTACTGTGAAAAATTTTATATTTAGATTATTTTCTTGTTAGTGCAGTGACATTTTCTGCAGAAGTTTATCACAATTCCATGTATCCGTATCACCAACAAGTAATATTGAATCAACTATTTTTTTTAATGAACCGACGGATACTATAGAATCCAGGTTTCCTTAAAAAGTAATCAAATAACGTGAATTTAAAACCACTACCATCGAAGGTGTCTATTACCTCTCTGTAATCTCGATACAGGCAGGGACTTGTGATCTTCTCTCGGCGGGCTATTTTACGAATAATACACATTTCATAAGGCAAACTTAACGGTAAGACGGGTAAAATAATAACTAGACCTAATAATAACAGACCTCCCCCCAACTTCACTTTCAAATTATTGAGCCATGGCAGAAAGTGCAGCTGAGCTGTCTCTAAATCCGAAAAAACTGGTTTGCTCACAGTTCGCCTGTTGAGGTGACCGCGAGAGTCGGTGAGCGTCTCCGCCACCAAATACTTGATCCCAGTTATCGCGGCATTATCAGCGAGTGTCCGATGTTAAAAATTCAGCCTACACAAATTTCTTCAACAATCAGCGCCGGCAATCGAAAAACCATTGAAAAAGATTCAGTGAAACCTCTTAGCTGTATTCCAAACAATAAATAAAGCGTGCAGTAACCCTTGGTAAGTGGATATTTCACAAATTTATCGCACTAGGGGTAAAAATCTAGAGTAGGTTTTTACGCGCGCCCATCTCAATTCCAAGTGTGTTTTACATGTGCATTCCGGTAATTGTGGGGAATTCGCGCCGACAGCACACAAAAAGCAATACGCGGTCGAATTCAAAAAAGAAACAACTCAGCGTTGGCGGTGATAAGCAATTGCCTGAGCGCAAGCGAGAGCGAAGGCCCGCCGGTGGGCCGCAAAAATCACACGGGGAAGAGTGTGGCGCGAAAGCTTTTCGATTCTTGGGAAATTCGGTGCGCCCGCTTCGAGCCGTGAGAGAGCTGCGGTATAAAAGCGCCCGCTCGCCGGATTGGAGCATTCATTGTGAAATCAAAAATCAAAATTGAAGCAAGTCTGAGGAGCGCTTGAGCGGAATAAATTGCATACAATACAAGCGAGTGAAAGTGTCGCGAAAAGAATTTCATAACAAACAGAAACGACAGCTAATCTAAAGCAGCAACAGAGACACTAAAGCAAAACATAAAACATTTGTGGAATACAAAAGAGACAATTAAGACACACCCCCAAAAGTCAATAAGGGTCCGTTCAGAACAAAGTGCTAAGTTTGCCCACAAAACGCAAACTACAACAAAGTAAAACAACAACAAAAAGATACAAGTGACGAAAATTGAAAATCGTGCCACAGGCCGCCACAGCGTGAAAATTCCTCCATACGAGCAGCAGGCCGCCTTTGCCCCAGCACACACAATGGTTGTGGAAGAGATTCAGATCCAGCATTACCACTTCAGCAGTCCGCTGAGCCAGAGCAATATGACCAACACCAGCGCCCAAATGGATTACTCGAAGGTGGGCCGCACCGTCAAGACGGCTCTACTGAAGGCGCAAGCCGAGTCGCGTGTCATCGTGGGCCTAAGCGCCGCCATCCAGGTGCTGTCCAAGTCACCGGAGGGCTCGCTATTCTGCTTGATGGCTGTGCCGCAGGACGGCGACTCCGCCACCCACATGCACGAGGTGCTGCTGGAGGCCTTCTGCTACGAGAACGACATCTACGTCATCAAGGTCGACTGCCCCACCAAGCTGAGCCGCATCCTGGGCAAGACCGACGTGGAGTCGTGCTGCCTGGTGCAGAAGCCCTGGACCGGTGCCGAGGACGACGAGCAGCTGAACAAGCAGGAAACCGTTTTGGTAGACTACTGCGAAGCCCTCTGGGACTCGCCGCAGAACCCCGTCGTCGAATTGCCATCCGTGTGAATGTGCGGACGCAAAACGTACCATAGAATTGAACTGGAGTTACATACACCCCGCGAGCGGGTTGTGAAATCATATACCAGAAACTTTTGGCCAAAACCGGGCGTTCGGAAATGTTTGGAATGCAGGAGCGCCGACATTGGAACGTTCAAGTTCAAAACCCAAAACGAACATAAAATGAAATCAAAAGACAAATTGCTACGCAGTCGCGGTCGAGCGAGGAGGTCTACACCGCTAAAACGATATATTCTACATACTAACGACGAGTTGAGCAAGCGACCTTGCAACTGGTGACATTCATTTCAATAAAGCCAACAACAACTACATCCACAATGAACTTCAGTTTAAGTTGCAAAAACGACTAAACGAAAGTTGAAGTAGCTTAGAGTTGAACACAATTTAGTGATTATGATTATGATGATGATGATGACGGTGCGATGGCAGGAATCTACGAAAGTTCCCAACTTCCCCACATACCTATACATTGTACGCCACCACTTACAACAGCAGCAGCAGCAGTAGTAATCTGAACGGCCTTGTCGCAATGCAGCGGAAGAGCGAAACTTGTGCGGGCGATCGCTCGCCTGCAACTCGGAAGTCAGATTAAGATCCACAGCGATCAGCGCCAGCCACAGCAACGTCAACACACAGCTGCACATAAGCAAATTACTTGAAGAAAATATCATAATAAATATGGAAGGAAATATGTAAATTCATATTAAAAAGATGTTAACCTCAGCTTTAATTGAGTAATTGTTTTAAATTGCAAAAAAGAAAAAGTTGTTTGTTAGCCATTTAACTGTATGGAAAGGAAAAATGATCTAAAATTGTCACTAAATGCCTGAAACAATAAAATCTCTGTATGCCTGTAGATTTTGTTATGTTAGCTTTTCGTTAAGCACGTAAAATTGCATAAAGCTCTTATAATCTTTGTTAAATCTAATTTTAAGTCCTCATTGCAAACGTGAAAAAAAATAATTCAATAAAGAAAAAATTAACTATAACCTAACATACTCGTATAGCTTTGATTATCTTGAAAAAATGCGGAAGTAGTGCGGCTGGGGGTCAGTTGACAGCGGATTGCTAATTTCCACCTTGATTGAGGCGCGAATTTCACTTCTCAGCGAAGGCCGGGCACTTGCGTTGTTTTTACCGGCCGTGGGGGTCAATCAAATCTAACAAATGGGCGTGCGATGAATGTTAAGAATTTCAGTTTCTATTCTAAATGCCTACACGAACAGTTTGTTTATTGTTTGAAGCCATCCGGTGGCTCTTGTCATCTGTCACTGGTGGCCAGAATCCTGTCAGCCTTGAGAACTAGAGTTTTTCAAGATAACCTTGGAATAATTGAACACTGTAAGAGTAATTTAAGTATAATCGTTATTAAATTTAATATGGGGTTACAGTAGCTGTTTTGGTATTAACTTCTGCTTTTTTGTCATTAAGCAATCTCCAGCCGAAGCCATTTTAAACTATTTGTTCCGTTTGCAATTAAATTGCAAAATCGGATTTTTTTAATTGCGAAAGCTTACAACAACTAGTCAGTCAACTATTTATTAGGATAGTAGCTGTGGTTCGTGAGAGCGGACTCGTACCATATCTGCCAATAAAATAACCTCCAACAAAAGGTATATCCAATCGGATCGCTCTTCATGGTCAGCAATATTAAATCTCAAACACTATTCGAGAAACGTTCCTCAAGGTATGCCGAACCCAACATCGCCCAAACGCATATTAAATGCTTTTTAGATTAGTTGGTTTTAACAGATTTTGATGGAAACGATTAACTACTAACAATAAATTATTTTACATTTAATATTTTCTTAGT
Source organism: Melieria omissa (assembly GCA_963971225.1). Taxonomy (NCBI): domain Eukaryota; kingdom Metazoa; phylum Arthropoda; class Insecta; order Diptera; family Ulidiidae; genus Melieria; species Melieria omissa. Next base: position 3,510,253 of record OZ020269.1, on the reverse strand, counting down.
AGTCAGTCTGCCTATGAGTGAGGTTTTCCGCAGTACATATCATTTAAAACTTAAGGACAAAGAAGTGTTTCTTGAAATGTTTTAATAGCTACAACATGCATATTTCTTTCCCTTTTCCACTAAAATATGATTTCAGTTGCGTTTTTTGCGTACATCACAGCGCTTTGTACGCACTCAGAAAACCCCGTCTTACTTTGAATTGTTATCAGTTAAGTTGCGCGGTTGCTTTTCTTACTTAATTTTTTAATGGAAAAAATTCGAGCTAGAAGCTCGCATATTGATTTGTGTACACAACAAATTAACGTTTGTACAATATTTCAGCACACAGTAGCCAATTCATGAGACTCAGAAATTCCCATAGTAAATATTCCCCCGCAGCGCATTCTGCGGAACCTCAGACGAGTGCGCGCATTGTATTCGTAAGTTGGCCAGCAGCTGGGGGTAAGCTACAAAGCTTTCTTAGCGCGAACGAAAGCGTGACTTGCATAGTCCAGACATGTGTGTGTGATTTGGTTTTGTTCTCCATTTGCGAAATAGAAACCTGCTGAGCTTGGCATTACGTAGCACAACGCGCCAACGAGACTTCCCCAAGCGAGCAGAAAGTCGCATGAGCAACACAACAACCCACGAGACTAGTGACAGATTGGCGCATGTGCTGTGGAAATGTTGGTCAACTGCGATAATCGTCTTCGTCTATCGAATTTCGATGATGAGTAAGCCAAAAGTGTGTACTAGTTAAAGGTGAGGAGCGCGACCCACTTTAGAGCAGATAGAGCAGTGCGGCAGTTCGTGGTTTCAGAGATTTCTTGAACGATTGCATGGAAGTGAGCAACGCTCTACTGAGTGACGTGTAGCTGCACGACGTTGAACTTTAGACTCGGTTGGCCGCGAGCAGAAGTAGTGAGGCGACTACTAAGCAAAACGCCAAATCATGACTAAAGAGAGGAAGCGCCATTCACCCGATCGAATCTTGACACTGGCCCAATGATTCTGACAAATTGTGCATCTTCCAACTGTTCCCAAGCCATTCCAGTGCTTCGCATTAATGGGAGGAAGTTGAAAACAAAAAACAAGCGCAAACTTAAAAACTACGTTTTTGGAGAAACCAAAAACGTCACACTAACGACGTCAGTCGAACTGCAGCCATCAGCCAGAATTATAATTTTATCAGCCGGTTTCGCAAAATCGAGCATGAAATTGTACCAAAAAAACAATTTATCAGCTCGCAGCAAAGAGAATTTTACTCTCCGCCACTTTTTATATCATTGCATGCTTTAATATGCGACAATATGTTTGCTGCGCTTAATTGACGGCAAATTCCACGGAAATTTCTGCCTTATCGCCATGTTTGACGGTTCCCAGCAACTCCGCTCCCTGGTTAAGAATTCTCCATGGCCCCAGCGCGCTGTAACTGCGACTCGCACACAATCATCACTCGAACTTCTCTCGCTGGGTTCAGCAAATCAACGCAACAAATTGCTAAGACTCGCCGCAATTAGGTAAGTTGTCGCTGAACTAAGCTCTGAGCGGCATTTGTTGACCTCATCACGCGACACGCCGAATAGAACACGTTCGCTCGTTATCATATTTCACTATAACGCTTCACTTGATCTCGGTATATTCCCCAACTACTGGTACACTTTTAATTGTTTGTTGTCGTTTTGTTTGTATTTCTTGGCTGCATGCATTTTCTTCAACATTGTTTTTACTTAATGTTTTCAAGGCAGTCCGGATTAAAGTGCGGGCAATTAAATTATTGTAAACACAGCAATTCTGTTCAGTAAAACATTTTATTGCCGCCAATGGCTTGCGGAAACTTTTTCGTTGGAAATATTTGCGATTATCTGAGGAAAACATCAATTTGATTTACTCAGTAACAAGATATTGTCTGAAAGTCGTTATCAACTCGAACAAATTATTACTGTCATATCAGTGGAATCGTTCACAACTATGTGCGTACATTAACCCTTGAATGTGCGCTTCCAAATTTTCAGTATCGCTTGGTGGAAGTTATGTACGCGCTAAAGATTGTGTTCGGACGGCGAACTATAAATTGGTCTCAGTGAAAACTCTTTCCACGATTGAAATTCCCCTCCGAACTTCACACTTTTGACAGCTCTCAAGTTCGATAGATTCATTTGGAAAGGAATGTAGAACCCATGAATTATTTTTATCTCAAGCTAAGGTCTGCTTGAACTTGGCACTTGCTAAGGATAACTTTAATTTTTATATTCGGAAGCGTGGCATAAAATTGTTAAATGCCAATGCTTTTCATCGCGTGATGCTCTGTTAAAGTAATACAAATACTTGTAGGTGTTATGATAGATGCCTCAACCGTATGCGGACCGACCGAAGAGCTATAGTCAGGGCCGTCGAGAGGATATCAGGGCCCGGTGGTAGTTACCTCCGCCCCCTCCCCCCCACCCTAAACCCTTTACTTCTATTCTGTTCCATAAAAGTTGTAAACTCGTGCCACACAATAAATAAATTATCTCAGAATAGAATATGTACATATAGTGGTCGAGTTGATAGTATCAAGAAATAAAAATACAAATACTTGGAAAAATAATTTATTTTATGATCTTACAATGAATATTTGTTGAATAAATCATTTTAATATAAGAAAAGTGATTACTTTTTATAAAATTCAACGATATTACACAAATGATTATTCATAAGTGAGCTTTCCTTGCTTTAGCTGATGCGAACGAGTTGATGAGCTGTTCAAAATCTAATTCTCTGGCCAGTTGTACTTCCAAACACAGAGTAGCTAGACTTGACACTCTAGTTTAGGTTGAGCAGGACCGATAGAAGTTTTTTATTCTTGCCAAAACACTGAACGACCGCTCACCACTCGCAACAGATACTGGAATCGTGCAAAATATACGCAGAGCGATGCAAACGTTTTAGAAAAGTCTGTTCAATTTCTTCGCATAAATGGCATTGAGTAAATCGAATGGAGGTAGTTGAGGTCCAAAATTTGCTTCATATATATTCTTGAGGTGTATAATTTCATTTGATAGGTTTTGAGATACATCAGCAGGATATTTGACTGCAAATTTTTCTGCAGCAGTCTGACATTCTTGAATGTTTGTATCTGAAAACTGCCACAGAAATGAAAATGTTTCATTCAGTTCATTTATAGCTTGAAATCTTCTACTTATTCCACTCATGATTGAATCGATTATGACAAAAAAAGTGTTTCTCTTTAAATCGATTTCTTCAATAGTGCAGTCTTCATTGACGATATCATGTGACGAGTCAACACGTTTTTTTTCCTGGCTGGTCGTAAAATGGATGAAGAATCGATGAAATTGTCGGCGACGATTTTGCATTCATTATAAATTCCACTCCACTGGTCGCGTAGAAGCTGCAAGTCGGCAAGTAAACTTCGAAGATTGTCGACTTCAACGTCAATGGTAGCGTTCATCTCTTGAAGAACCAGATTTCTTTCATTAATAGCCTGAAGAATTTTGAACCAAATGGAAGCCATCAAGACGCACTCAAATTTACTCATGTATTTTAGAATGCCATTGACGTCCCGAAGGGTTTCTGCGGTCAGATTCAGTTTTTTTATTTCTTCAAGAGACTTTCTCAATCCAGGAAGATTCTTTGCAAACGGTTTCACACCATCGATTCTTGCAGCCCACCGTGTGTCAGAATCAGATTGCAAAAGTGCATATTAAACTTTTCCCAAATTTTGAGATTTCGATTGAAATCCGGGCCCCGCTAGAAACTCCGGGCCCGGTGGGAATCCCACCTTTACCACCCCCCTCTCGTCGGGCCTGGCTATAGTACATTTCGAAGCATTATATCTCTTTTGCTTTCTTAGCTGTCCCCACTCTACAACAATTCGGACAACGCCCCGTATTTTGAGATACTTGATGCCCAGGCCTCTCCGACCTGATTGCATGTTAATTGCCGTTGTCTGATAAGACTTGCCATTCTTATTATGCGTGCTTATTCCTGATTAAGTGAATTCAAACTTTTTTTTGTTGTAGTATCTCATAATTTTACTTCACTACAACTCTTCAGAAACCAAAACAAAGTGCTGCCCCTTCTTCTGATTGCCAGTTAACCATTTGGCGTGTAGAATTTCATCAGTGGCTAAATGAGTGCTGTCTTAAGTGATCTGTCGATCCCATCTCTAGTCCCTTCCTTTCCTTATCCCTTTGTACTCATGTTTCCCCCTATTTTCTGCTCCCCGGCTTCAGCCGTGTGTGTCGTTTAATGTTTACTGTATTTATTGTCACACTCTTTATTCGAACGTCAGTCAATAAACACCCCAATCACCTAACCGCTCCCGTGTATTTACTTCTACCGCTCCGCCGACGTGAACATGGTCCTTCGAGCCAACGCGAACCCGCGCCGCGTTATAAAAAACTAAAACAAGGTGACACAAACTTTGAACATTAGTGAACAAAAAACAATTTCAAATACAAAACGATCAAACATTACAAACATCGACGAAAGTCAACAAATTTACAAACCGTGAAAAGTGACACAAAAATAAACCAAATACAAAGAGTGACAACTCAACAAACAGTGAACTAAACACAAAGGTGAACACTAACTAAAGTGAAAAGCAAAAAAAAAAAAAACAAAATCAACAAACAGTGGCACACTCCAAACAGTACAACAATCCAAAAAGTGCGATTACAATATTAAAACAGTGCACAAGTTTCCAAAAATTAAAAACAAAAAAGAACGAAACGTACACAGTGCAGTGCAGTGACACTTATCAAAAACTAAAGCACACACTACGGAAGAATATAAAAACAACAACAAGACATAACATAAAGCAGACAAGAAGGGCAGCAGAATTAGCAACAACAAACACACCACAACAGAACCCAAAGCAGCCGAAGAGGCCAGCAACAACGGCAAACAACAACAGCCAACACATATCAGCGCACAAGCGGCGGACAAACGCACAGAAAATAGTGGAGATCCCCATTCTCGGGCACTGGGCCCCAATAAGATAAGCCCAACAATTTTTACTAAAAAATTAACACTCACTACACATACACTAACATAAAATTTATAAAAAAAAAAAAATTTTTAATATTCCCATTCCCAAAAATCCAGTTGCAACATTATATACTGGTACTCCGCCACTGGGCTCTTATCGCAGTAAGCAATCCCGCTACTGCATAATATTTTGCGCTTTTTGTTTGCACATTTCCTTTTGTGCAACCTCCGCAGGCAAAGCAGCAAAAATCGCCGCTGCAGCCTGTTTCATACTCACCCACTAATTTGCACACATTTTACCTACTTTTATTTTGCGCATATTTTAGATCGACAGCAAGCACTCCAGCTGTTGATCTCCCTCTTTTACTTGCACCCATTTTTTCACATTCCCTTTGTGCGATCACTGCTGGCAAAGCAACAACACTCCCGCTGCAGCCAGCATCCAACAGCACGCACTTCTCCTCCTTGTGCGTTACGCCTGCACTCTCCCACTTGCATTCAATTTCGCGTTTTCGCTTTGTGCGATATACGCACGCACAAGCAGCAAGCACTCCCGCTGCTGCCTACAAGTGCACTTACATATTTATACTTCTGCCTAAGCATTTCTCCACTCTCGCTAGCAGAAGTAAATAAATACAAGCACAGTGGGACGAGATACTCCTTTTTTTGCAGCACATTGAACAATTTTCTAGAACTTGGAAAATTTTCAATAGTGCTGCATATACTCATACCCTGCACATCTGCTGCCACCCAAAGTGTATACAGTGGGACAAACATCCCCCACTCGCACACAGAAATTGTTGGTACACAAAATAATTTTGACACGTAACACACTAATACAAACAACCACATACAAATATATATACACATACACATATTTATACACACACATATTTATACAAATACACATACATACGTGTATATTCACACTCACATCCCATACAAAAAATCACTTTTTCACAAATAAAGACAAATTTTCATACACATTTGACTACACTTTTAAATTATATTTATATTATAATAATAATTTTTACATACATTCCCAATTCCCATATACAAATATCTATTTATTACCCATTTACAATTACAAAAAATTTATTTCTTCCCCATATACATATATTCCCAATACACATACCTATACACAAATTTACACACACAAGTGTACAATTTTTATTTATTTATTTATTTGTTGCTCGACAAGTGTTCAAATTCGTTTGAACGAATTTTCACATTCCCAACTCTTCCCATACTCAATTATCGTTCGCGCGGACGCGGTTAGACTACAAGTCTATTTCCCCAATACCCTACATTTAAATACACATATATTTATTCAAATTTTTTTACCCTTTGTCGAGCTCTTTTATACAAAATGCCGGTTGAGCGATCCCCTAAACGCCAACTTATCACAATGGAGACTCCTTCCTCCAGATCCCCAAAGTCAACCAATGCACGTTTGACAGTTCCTGTCACTCGGGAGCCACCAAACACGCGCTCCAAACTTTCCATTCCCAAAGCAACCGATCCCAGTGTTGCTAAATTTACATTCGAATCTGACAGACTCGTGCAATTATGCACACGATTTTCATCGGCTCCCATTGAGGATTTGACCAAATCCCTGGTCCAAATTAAGCAAAAAAATTTGCAAGCCCAATGGGAGAGGCTTATGTGCGCACATGAGGCAGTCTTTATTGCTGAAGACAACAGCCAGCCCGACGGTTTCAAAGAGTCGGCTAGGCAAAAAATCGACGCCTGCACAGACCAGTACGAGTTGTGCATGGCTCAGATGTCGGACATCATTGAGATGCTCCAAATTCAGTCCCCCCAGCCCGCTGCGCATATGGAACCGGTTCGACCCCTAGAACCAGCAAATACCCCCTTCATTTGCCTACAAGTTCCGCCTTGTGATACCGAAACCTTTTTCGGGGGCTATGAGCAATGGCCGTCCTTTCGGGACATGTTTACCGCGGTTTATATCAACCACCCCCAGCTCACTCCAGCCCAAAAATTGTATCACCTCCGATACAAAACGCAAGGTAAAGCCGGTGCTATTGTAAAGCAATATGCATTAACCGATGAGAATTTCGGACTCGTGTGGGAAGCTTTAAAATCCCGCTTCGAAAATAAGCGCATACTCGTTGACACTCAGATTAGATCCCTCTTGAATATCGCTCCTGCCCACACTGAAAATAGTGAGGCACTACAGCGGATCCAAAGCACTATAAACAATTGTCTGTCTGTTCTCAATTCTCAGGCCGTAGACACTGACAATTGGGATCCGCTATTGGTTTACATATGTTGTACCAAATTGCCCCAAGAGACACTCGCTCTATGGGAGCAATCACTGACATCCCGGAAGGATCTGCCACCCTGGTCGCAAATGGATGAGTTCCTGACCGGCAGATATGAGGTACTTGAACGGTTGCAAAGTATTCGCCCTTCTAAGCCGAAACCGTCTCAACCTTCGACTTCCAATGTCCTCCCAAATCGGCCACACAAATCCCTAAATTATTACACTCAAGTAAAAAGGGACTTCGCGTGCAAACTCTGCAAAGCAAATCATCCCATACGGACTTGCCAGAACTTCAAAGGACTCACCCCCCAGAGTCGATTAAAATACGTTAAGAAGCACAATCTCTGCGTAAATTGTCTTGCTACCTCGCATCTCACGAAAGATTGTACAAGCAATTTTACGTGCGTATATTGCCAAAAGAAGCACCATTCCATGCTTCATTTCCCTAAAGGCAATGCGCAACCCTCTCATACTCCTAACTGGTCACATTCGACCACTCCACAGGTTGCAACAGCTCCAAAACGATCGCATAACAACTCCGCTACTCATTCTCCCCTTTCGGATGCGCAACCCCGCACATCTTCCAGGCAAAGTACGCCCAAAGTACAAGCCCTCCACTCTAATAATGGCACCCAATCTCTTCTGCCTACGGCACTGGTGTCCATTGAACACTCAGGAGAGTTGTTTAAGGTTCGAGCGTTGATCGACCAAGCCTCTCAGCGTACCTTCATCTCCGCGAAGGTCCAGAAACGCCTCAAATTGCCGATCGAGAAATCCCCCTTCCAAATCTCGGGCATGGGCGGTCAGATTGTGCAAAATGCCAATCATACATGCTTCTTGACCTTGGCAGTCCCTCAAACGAGCACGAAACTCCCCGTGCAAGCAATCGTGCTCCAAGAGCTTACGAAATTGCTCCCACCTCGTCACATACACCCCCCTAATATGAAACATTTCGCCATGCTAGATCTCGCTGATCCAAACCCCTTCGAGACAGCGCAGATCGATTTAGTGATTGGCAGTGATCTCATTCCGCAGATCATGCTCGAAGGTATCCACCGAAATGTATGTGGCAGCTTACTTGCTCAGCATACAGTCTTCGGTTGGGTATTAAGCGGTCCAGTACCCCCTTCGCATTTGACATGTGCCACAGACGTACCAAAACGCCATATGCCTACTGGACCCGCCCTTCGAAATAATCTTCCCGCACTAAAGAAAGCCCTTTCGCAAGTGATTGCCGCCCTCAATCCCGTAGGGTTTCCACCCCAGGAATTAATGGAAAATCACTTCGAACCCACCACTCCTGCAAACTCATACTCAAACCGGCAAATTTCCCCCTTCGTTGCCAAACGTCGGCCCCGCAGGATGGCTTTCGCCTCTAATGAGGTCCCCCAAAAGGGTTCGACAAAAACGGCCCACATTCACAGCAACTGACGGATATTGCATTTCCCCGCAGTTCCTCATTGCACCTACTCCAGCCCGGGTCCAAAAAGAGGACAGTCGCCACTCCAGTGCGACTTGCTCCAAACGCTGCCAATCCCGCAGACGTCGGACTGATCGGGCATAAACTCCAAGATCTATAAGATCTGCCTCTCGGGTGAAACGGCTTCAGCCATTCTCATGCTCAAACAGTTCCAACTCCGGATCAAAGAGCGGTTGATTGCCACCACCCTCTCGAAGAGCAAACCTGCTTCTATCGAGCCCTACGAGCACACAAGTAAACCTCTTATAACTCTCGCTCGACTTCTCATTCCCTCTAACGAAATAAAATGGCACTACAGCCAATTTTTAAATTTATATATTCCCATATTCCCCCGGCTTTAGCTTAAGTGAACCCCGCAGCTTAGCCGCGCTTCCTCATACCCACAATGTCAGCCTCATTACTACTGTGTTCCAATAACTGACATCGTTTACCATTTGCAGATCGGTGACTACGGCCCAACCTCTGCATCAGCACTTCCTCGAGGACGAGGCGACGATGGACGGCCCCTCCGCACCCGCAAAAGCTTCATCCCGGAGTCCTCGCCCGTCTGGCCCGCGGCATAAATTAATTGCAATATGCAATGGCGGCCGCGATGGCTAAATGAGTGCTGTCTTAAGTGATCTGTCGATCCCATCTCTAGTCCCTTCCTTTCCTTATCCCTTTGTACTCATGTTTCCCCCTATTTTCTGCTCCCCGGCTTCAGCCGTGTGTGTCGTTTAATGTTTACTGTATTTATTGTCACACTCTTTATTCGAACGTCAGTCAATAAACACCCCAATCACCTAACCGCTCCCGTGTATTTACTTCTACCGCTCCGCCGACGTGAACAATCAGAATACCGCTTATATGTGCATAGTACATGTACTTAGTTTGATGTGGCGTGTCAGTAAGGCGCGCCGCAACGCTGAGACTGGCGGACTGGCGCACTTCCTAAAAGACCGATAAGGCTTTCAACGCATTTGTGCTGGCAGCAGACGTAAAACAAATCAAATTTAGCGCCATAATCACGATTTTATAAATGCTAATTATGCCGGCGTTGTATGTATGAAAGTTGTTTTTGTTTTTACGGTGCGATTATTCTCAGCTTCGCAGTTATTCACCGCAGGGCGTACATATGAAGCTTTTATTCACATCAGCCCAAATGTGGATGAGGCATTCCATTGATGAAAATTCCAAGTGCCGGGGCACTTGACGCAATCTCGGCGGTCGTATCGCATCGTACCGTTAGCCGGCTGACAGTTCAACTTCTTTGGCACGCTGCAGCCAAAAGCGTGCGTCAGCCGCAGCACATTGTCCACTGACCTCGTTGATTCCCCACCACATTCCGCCATATTTTTAATATTTTAATTGTGGTCGGCGCCGCTGGAGACGGCACGAAGGACGCATATTTTCTCACGTATTTTTAAATTTTACAGCAACTGCGATGTTGGAGTTCGTGCCTTTACAGCTTTGAGTGCTTACAGCAGAGGTGCCCATGCCCTGTGCTCTCGTTGCTCATTTGTTTTTGTAAATGCTCTTCAGCATAGGCTGAGGATTCCAGTTCCTCATTTGTTTTTGTAAATGATCGTTGGCATAAGCATTTTGGTATACACACACAGCACAGTATGCTTTGTATGTATTGGTGTTTGCTCTTCCATAAGAAGGTTTTGGGCACCCCTGGCTTACAGCTTTTCCATAATTAAATTAGCACTCAACCAACATTAAGATTACTGATGAGCAATGAAGCAGTGCGAATTAATTCCGGTACTTTCTTACAGTACATACCATATGTATGTAAATACTTATGTATATATTTCAGAAATCATGTGGGCGTTTAACTGACATAAACGCCAACATTCTCACTAAATTCCACAAGAATCAATAGCTGCATAAGCCGACAAATTATGATCCGAATCGAATGTTTATTAATGAGAAATTCTTCTGAGCTCTGCCAGTTCGCCATAACTGGCGCATTTCGCGTCACTGCAGAGTTCGACATTGTCAATGCGCAAGTAAATGTCGAAAATATTGTTGCATTTTTTTCAGTCGCAATTTCACTTTTATTGCAATATATTTATTACGACACAAGGCATCACACGATTGTGTTTTTGTATTTGTTGTCAATGGTGGCTGAACTGATGTCGCACTGTTTTCAAACTCAAAGCTAAAACAACGCCAAATCAAATTCAAAGTAAACAATTTCAATACGATCTACAGTAACTATGTATGTATGCAGTTAATTGCATTTGTATGTATGATTTGTGTGCCTGAAATTAACTTTGTTGACGGGCTATACTCGTCTGCAACAAGGCCAGAAAGCTTTGGCCTCACATGCAGACAGACACGTGCAAAGAAAAAGGGGCTCGTTTGCACCGATGTCGCTTTCGTTGACAGTCATCGCCTAGTCGTACTTAGAGTTTAAATATTTTTGAAAGTACACAGACTGCAAATATCTTGGCAAAAACATTTGGCTACAAATAGAATTAACGTGCTTTGCGCTAAATTTTTGTTATTGAATTTCAAGATGAAAAACACGCAGCTGAAAAACTTTAACCTGCATACCTGCATAGACACAGCTGGAAGAATCACCGTCCGGTCGTTCGTTTATGTGCCCTCTGTGAGCACCCACTCAAGGACTTTTGGCCAGCGAACCATACTTGTCTTACGATCTTTTTTAATTTTACTAAACGAATTTTCTAAAACAAGAATACTCTTAGGTCTTTGAGAAAGAAAAGCCTTTTAGAAAGAAAATGCTTGAGCTGGAAAAACAATTTTTTACTGTCTCCAGTACTTTGAATTATCTCTTTTATTTATTTATTTATTATATTATTTGCCGACACATGTTTGAAGGGTAATTACCGCTACAGATTTTTCTCAACCACTCTCGGGTCTTCTTTTCTCAGCTCAGTTGCCTACTCGCGCAGAGAAAGTAGAATGCCATTATGCAATTTTAAATTAAAAAAACATCGATCGAGTGATAAATGATAAATCTTTCCACAGAGCAAGAATAATTCGAGTTTCTTGTGTACAAATAATTATACTAGGCCACTTTCTTTTGTTTTTACTGCGTGGTTAAAAGCTGCAGCACTTGAAAATGGTTGACCACAATCAATTCGCGCAGCTTATCGCTGGCGTCGCTTTTTTCGTTTCCGAAAACACTTCCCCAACGCCGAACAAGAATGAGGCCGAAAATAAAACATGAAAATCAATTAGCACAATTATAAATTCGCAGAAAATATATCAATAAACCCAAAAACGCGAATATTAATGACACCTGTCCGACGGGGACTCCGACACTGTCACTGGCTGAACATATGAATAGGCTCCACTTGAATCGTCCGATTGTGATAAGCAAACAATATAAACCCACAGCAACGCCTCGCCGTCGCGACTCCCGAAAATTATGCAGCCATTCTTTAAGACCATGTCACACTTTAACGCAATCGATCTGTGTCCGAAACTCTTGGAAATGGCAATAAACACACCGAAATTGGCAATAAAGTCGAGTGGCCGCGAATTTCACAAGGGGGAAGCACATTCGGCGTGGCGCAAACAAACAAGCCAAGTCTGCGGCACAGGGCCGAACGACGATAAGCGTTGACAGCGGCGGCAGACAGGGAGACTTTAACGCAATCTTTTTACTTTTCAAAATTTACAAACTTTTTCGCGTCACTGCCACACACAAAATACATAAATACTCTGGATATTTTTAGCATTTACCTATAAAAATAAAATTTCTACTCATTGTACACTGTGCCATATGCAAACATTCGTTCGTACATACGATGAAGGTACATACCTATACATACAAAGGTATGGGGCTTGCGTATTTTGGCGCACATGTGATTTTGACAGAGTGTTTACTTCAATCGTTTTTTTTTTTTTTCTTGCAGTTGTTTGCTGTTGTCTGAATAAAATTTCTTGAAAATGTTGCGACGTCTGACCCACACTGCGTACTCAAGCGCGTTGCGGCGGCCACATCGCGCCACATATCACGAGGTGCACAGTGGGTAAGTAACCCCAAATTCGCAACAGTGGCCAGCTTTCAGGGGCATACTGACACTTTGAGAAACTGAAAATCTGTGATTTCTTGAACAGCCCCATTTCACCAGAGCTTACGCAAACTTCCAGCGCTGTGATGCAATTGTAACGGCTCTCATTCAACCTGACTGAGTCAAGTTAAATTATTTACAACAGATATTTCACTTAGCACAATGAAGAAATGAGCTGTGATTACAATTCACACGCTTGAGACATTCGCGCAATGCATCATTGGTCTATGTACATGTGTCTAGAGTAGAGACAGTACCAGAATCAGTAGTAATAATATTATTAAAATCTGTGTAAGACAAACTTGATTTGTATATGGATGCATGGATGGATGGATGTGAAGGAGAGCCGAGGAAATAACCTAAGGGAGGTCATTACCCCAAGCACTCAGGCTCTATAGCCCATTGTACTTAAGGCTCAGGAAAAAGGTTGATAGAGGAAATGGGAATGGGAAAAGAAAAAGAGAAAGTGGGTGGAATGGGAGAGGGAGTTATGAATTCTCCTGTGCATATTTCCCGGACTCATTAATGAATCTCAGGAGATCACACAGGGCGAGAGAATGAACTTCGTCCATTCTCATAACATCTGTACCCAGCGTGCGCAATCTCGTTCTAGAGAAGGCCGGACATGCACAGAGAAAGTGCTCTGTAGTATCTACCTCCTCCAGGCAAGACACGCAAGTTGGATCTTCGATGATGCCCATGTTGGCCACATGTCGCCCCCATGGATTGTGTCCTGTGATAAACCCGACCATTCGTCGGAGGTCTTTCCTTCTCAGATCCTGGAGGAAATTCCCTGCTTTCCTGTTCGGGCTTTTCACAAAACACTTGACAGTCTTGCAGCTTCCCAAGCTAGACCAACGTTCTCTATGTAGGTTGTTGACATAGGACTTGATCCAGTCCAGGGTTCCTGCTAGACTGGTGCCGATTATTGGTTCTGGTTCATCGGCAGTTTCGTTACCTAGAACACCGCAGTGTCCCGGAACCCAGATAAGTTGGTGCTTATTACGTCTCGCGACTGATTTAAGCTTCATCTTACATTCTTGGACAATCTTAGAGGTAACACGGGCGTTCTCCAGGGCCTTAAGTGCAGCTTGACTGTCACTACAGACTTCTATATGTTTCCCGCACCATTTCCTCCCGAAGTGCGGTATATATCCAAAGGACCACCGCCGGCTTCAGGCCCCAGGTCTTGCTAAAAGCTCGACGGCACTGTTGGAAAACCTTCAGCGCACGGTCTACCTTCGTCAAGACATGCGACTTCCACATTAGTTTCCTATCTAGGATTACCCCTAGATATTTCACTTCCGTGGATAGACTGAGGGTCACACCTTTCAGTACCGACAGTTCGAGACCATCCAGCTTCCACTTCCTAGTAAATCGAACCAGAGTCGTTTTACTGGGATTGACGGAAAGACCCAGTCCTGTGCACCAGTTATCAATCTTATCCAAGACTTTCTGCATTTTTTTGCAAATCATCCTGAGGGATCGTCCTGACACTAGTGCACAGACATCGTCCGCGTATGCTTGGATATGAATTCCGAGATCCTGCATCTCCCTTAGTAGAGAGTCGACCACGAAACACCACAGCAGTGGAGAGAGGACACCACCCTGGGGGCATCCTCATCTGACCTCTGCCGTGACCGAATTGCTATCACTCTCACCAACGGTTAGCAATCTCTCGGAGAGCATGGAGCGGATCCACCTTATCAAGGTCTCATATACCCCATGCATTCTGGCTGCTGAGCATATCGAGTCAAAGGTTGCATTGTCAAAAGCCTTATCAAGGTCTCATATACCCCATGCATTCTGGCTGCTGAGCATATCGAGTCAAAGGTTGCATTGTCAAAAGCCCCCTCAATATCCACAAAGACGCCTAAAGTGTACTGGTCAGCTTCCAGCCGCACTTCAATCTTGGATACGATGTCATGTAGGGCTGAGTCACATGATTTTCCACTCTGGTAAGCGTGTTGGTTTCTACTGAGTGGGCTCCATGTCAGCACCTTCGCTCGAATGTGCTTTTCTACCATTCGCTCTAAGCTTTTGAGCATGAAAGAAGTCAGGCTAATTGGCCTAAAGCTCTTGGCCAGCGTATAGTTATCTTTCCTTGGTTTGGGAATGAAGACCACTCTGACCTGTCGCCAAAGGGTTGGAATGTAACCATGAGCAAGGCAAGCCGTGAAGATCTTTATAAGAGCTCTCATCAGCTTGTCTCCACTCCAACTTTATCAGGTCCTGGGGACTTGTAGTTTTCGAAGGAGGAAAAAGAAAATCTTACCGCCTCCTTCGTTACTACTTCTGACGCGGAAAACCAGTTAACAGTCAAACCTAAATTTTAGCGTTTAGCGTTGCGTTTTCTGACGCAACGCTCTCGCTCAGTGCTTACTTACTTACTTAACTGGCCATAACAACCCGTTATCGGGTTACGGCCTGCCGCAAAACTTCTCTCCAGGCGCCTCTGCTTCGCGCGCGCCTTCTCCAGTTGGTCACACCAAGAGATACCAGGGCCTCTTCCACTTGGTCATTCCACCGGAGACACGGCCTCCCTCTACGCCGTCGACCTCCAACCATCGCATCGAATACCTTTTTCGCCGGAGCTTCGTCGTCCATGCGGCAGACATGACCGAGCCAGCGTAGCCGCTGGATGTTAATTCGCTGCGCTACGTCCATGTCCTTATACAGCTCATACAGCTCGTTATTGGTTCGTATGCGATAGTCGTCACCAACCCGAACAGGGCCGAAGATTTTGCGAAGCACCTTCCTCTCGAACACTCCAAGGGCCGCTATGTCGTTTCGTGTCATTGTCCATGCTTCAGCGCCATAGAGGAGCACGGGCAAGATAAGCGTCCTATAGAGTGAAAGTTTTGTCGGTCGAGAGAGGTCTCTACTTCTCAATTGCCTACCGAGACCGTAGTAGCACCTGTTGGCAAGAGTTATCCTTCGCTTTATCTCCAGACTGACATCATTGCTGCTGTTGATGGCGGTGCCAAGGTAGACGAATTCCTTGACAACTTCAAAAGCATACCTGTCGGCCTCGACGTGAGACCCTAGCCGCTGCGAGTCCCTGCGTGTAGACAGCATATACTTCGTCTTGCCCTCATTTACCACCAGACCCATTTTGGCAGATTCTCTTTCGATAGCCGCAAAGGCAGCGGTGACATCTCGCTTGTTACGTCCGATGACATCAATATCATCAGCGTAAGCAAGGAGCTGGACACTTTTGTTGAAAATTGTGCCATTACGATGTACACCGGCCTTGCGCAGCACACTCTCCATGGTGAAGTTGAAGAGGTCGCAGGACAAAGGATCGCCCTGTCTGAAACCTCGAACGGTATCAAAGGGGTCGGAGAGGTCACTTCCAACCTTGACGGAGCTGCGCGTATTGCTCAACGTCGCTCTGCAAAGTCTCACGAGCTTTGCAGGGATACCAAGTTCAGACAATGCGGCATATAGGCGATCCCTTATCGGGCTATCGAATGCTGCCTTGTAATCGATGAAGAGATGGTGTGTATCGATTTGGTTCTCATGGGTCTTCTCCAGGATTTGGCGTAGAGTGAATATCTGGTCGATGGTGGACTTACCAGGTCTAAAGCCGCACTGATAAGGTCCAATCAGCGCCTTGGCGAGTGGCTTTAGTCTTTCACATAATACGCTCGTCAGGACCTTGTATGCAATGGGAAGTAGGCTGATACCCCTGTAGTTGGCGCATATTGTTGGGTCGCCTTTCTTCAGCACAGGACAAAGGGCACTGAGGTTCCAATCGTTGGGCATTCGTTCCTCCAGCCATATTTTGCAAATGAGCTGATGCATGCACCCAATCAGCTCACCGCCGCCGGCCTTGAACAATTCAGCTGGTAGCCCATCCGGCCCTGCAGCTTTGTTGTTCTTGAGTCGCTGGATAGCGACCCGGACCTCGTCATGGCTGGGCGGTGGCACATCCACACCGTCGTCGTCGATTGGTGCCATCTGGACATCTTCACCACTGGCGGTATTGTTCCTTTCGTCGCCTGCGAGCAGCTTGGTGAAGTGCTCCTTCCACAACCTCAGCACACCCTGCGCATCCGTAACCAGATCCCCGTTTTCGTCTCTGCAAGAAGATGCCCCAGGCTTAAATCCTTCCGTAAGACGCTTAACTTTTTGGAAGAATTTTCGGGCGTCATTCCTGCTCCTGCACTCCTCGATTTCTTCACGCTCGCGCCTTTCTTGCTCCCGTTTCTTGCGTCTAAAAAGGCACCTCTCTTTCTTCCTCTCCTCCCGGTATTTTTCTGTCATGGCTCGCGTGGCAGCCGACTGCAGGGTCTTCTTGTATGCAGCATTCTTCACTGCAGTGGCTGCGCGACACTCTTCATCGTACCATTGGTTTTTTGGTGGTGGGCGTCGAAAACCAAGGACATTTTCTGCGGCGGCGCGCATAGAGTGGGATAAGTGAGCCCATAATCCGCCGATGTTATCAGGTGGAGAGGGGGAGCGACCGAGCTGGTTGGAGAGTTGAGCGGAGTAGGATTCGGCTACCCCTTGTGATCGCAGCTTACTGATGTCCAGCTTTCTTCGCAAACTAGGTTGTGCGGTCTTCGCTGCGCAAAGACGCATGCGTACCTTGGCTGCAACAAGGTAGTGGTCCGAGTCGATGTTGGGTCCTCGGAACGTGCGCACATCTAGAATGCTAGAAGCATGCCTTCCATCAATCACAATGTGATCAATCTGGTTGCGGGTGGATTGATCGGGGGATAACCAGGTGGCCTTGTGGATATCGAGGTGCTGGAATCTGGTGCTACTAACTACCATGTTTCGTGCCGCGGCGAAATCGATCAGCCTCAGACCGTTGTTCGAAGTGGTCCCATGGAGGCTGAACTGCCCGACTGTGGGGCCAAAGATGCCTTCTCGCCCGACTTTTGCGTTGAAGTCCCCGAGGACAATTTTGACGTCATGGGCCGGGCACCTGTCGTAGACGTCCTCGAGCTTCGCATAGAAGGCATCCTTGGCCGCATCGTCCTTCTCTTCCGTCGGGGCGTGCGCGCAAATTAGGCTGATGCTAAAGTATTTAGCTTTGATGCGGATCGAAGCCAGCCGTTCGTTCACCGGAGTGAACCGAGAGACGTGGTGGCGAAGTCTCTTGCTGACCACAAATCCGCAGCCAAATTCGCGCTTCTCCGCATGGCAGCTGTAGTAGATATCGCAGTCTGCTCGCTTGGAGCAACCTTGTCCTGTCCATCGCATTTCCTGGATGGCGGTGATGTCAGCCTTACATTTCGTGAGGGCTTCCGCCAGTTGGATAGAGGCACCTTCCCTATAGAGGGTCCGGACATTCCAGGTGCATATCCTCAAATCATGGTCCTTGAATCGTTTGCTGTGGTCGTCAACATTGTGGGTTCCTTCCGAGGCTTGCTTTTTGGCTTTCATTGGTATTTGGTTTTCCGTGGCGGGCACCAAACCCTGCGCACAACCCAAATTTTAAGTCCTGGGGATAGGACTCGCTGCACACATTAGTTCACTATTCAGCGGATGCCAAATAGCTATCCAGAAGGGGCCGCGCGGAGGCTGTGCATCAGCTTGGATTGGACAGGGACAAGGATCGTTCTGGCGTTCGCCAGGTTGAACGCAATCAGAGACTTTGCCTTGTATGTCCGCTCCCTTCCTTCTCGCTCAGTGTGGCATACCGAAATTGAAGCGTTGATTGTCAAAATCATGAAATGAAAACAATGTCAAAAAAATATCTGTTTAGTTGCCAAAAAACTATTATTATTTTGCAAAACTTAGCTCTTATTTGAATAAATTCCTCACACTTTAAATCAAATCAAATATAATTCACAGGCGTTTTTGTTTGTCGCAGCCAACTTCAACTGCTAACGCGCTGTCAAAATTGGAAATTCGAATAGCTCAGCGTCAGAGCGTTTCAATTGCGGTTTCCCCATACAATTTGTATGGGCATGAAGCAATTTTGACAGTTGCTTGCCGCTGACGCTCCAATTTAGGTTTGACTGTAAGCCTTTTAGTTCTATTACCTGTGTCATTGACGACACAACTGCCCACCACAGTGGAAATTAACCTGCTTCCCGGAAAATGGGTCGCTAGGAGAGTATTATAGAGGTAGTATAGGATTTAGTTAGTTTCCGATTTAGAGGTAGTATAGGATCCATCAGGCAGGCGACGAGAATCAAGCTTAACCGCTCGGTCTCTTTGTAGAACCCTGCACGGTCTTGCTGACTCCTTCATACCTTCAACCTCATTACAAAAGTTTCTGAAAGAGTCCAGTTTGGCAAACCTCACTTTCTTCTTAAATTCTCTTTGGACGAGGTGATAGTTGGTCCAGTCATTCTCTTTTCGGGTCTTTAAGGCCCTATCCAGAAGCTTCCTAGATCGTTTGCGTAGCTTCGAAAGCTCGGCACTCCACCATGGAACTGCTTTACCTTGTCTGCTCGCTCTCAGCGGACACACCTCCTCATAGCAGCCAGTCAAAGTTGCTCCTAGTTCTCTAGTCGCTTCTTCAATCTTGGCTGTAGTTCGGAGTTTTTTCAGGATTGGTATACGCTCTGTCAGAAGCTCACCAAATCTGTTCCAGTCCACCTTGCGAGGATTCCGTCCACCTGGTATCGACATTAGATCAATACCGAGTCGGAATTCGATGAAGCGGTGATCTGAAAGAGAGACCTCCTCCAATATCCGCCATTGCATGATCTGATCTGCTACTTTCCTGTTGGTTAGTGTTAGATCAATCACTTCTTGTCTTCTGCTGGTCACAAAAGTTGGTTTGTTATCAACGTTCTGAATCACCAGATCAGCCGACATAAGGAATTCCAAAAGTTTAGTACCCCTGGGATTGCATTTACTGCTACCCCAAACAATGGTCTGTGAATTTGCGTCGCAGCCCACTATGAGTCCCAAACCCCTGGATTCAGCATACTGGACGACTTCCATTAACTCCCTCGATGGAGGAGCAAGTATAGAGTCATACGGCAGGTAGGCCGTTACTATTACAGTTTCGACTCTGTTCCCATCAACCCAGTACTTTATTTTAACCGCAACGACATCTTGAGAACAGAATTGTCTAAGCATCGTGCATTCGATCGACCGCGGCATGATGATACATGCTCGCGGTCTATCACTCCCTTCGTCTTGAAGGATTTGTCCCCACGTAATGGCACCCAGACCACAGATACGCTTATAGCACACCCATGCACAGTGTGCTTATTTTCAAATCTAGGAGGACAAAAATCAGTAGCGCGGCAAAATGGTACACATTTTAATTAAATTTGCTATTAAAAAACACCATGGTCATAAAATCAACCTTTATAGACAGTATGATGTATTGACAGTTGATTCATGGTGTTTTTTCATTAAAAAATGGTATTTCAAAATTTGACTTTTGTCCTCATAGATTTAAAAAATAGCACACCGTGTCATGGCTCTTGGATTAATATTATTTGAGGACATGTTTGCAGTTTCGCATGCCTGCTGCATAGTAGAGCAGTAGACGATTTTCTATGCTGCAAGTTGATCTGCGTGATAATAAATTCAGTCATGTCAGGGACCGAAGCTACCGTCACGCCTTATCCTCCTCCTTGTCCTGTAGGCGCAAGTGCACCCGCCCCAGGTGTAGGTGGGGACGGTACCCGTACTTCGACTTCAGGACCTTCAACGAGTCTAAGTCAATACCCACCACCAGGTGTGCACCGACTTCTTTGTTGACAGCCGATACATTCCTGGTTAGCGAGTATATTCGCCATAGACTCGTGTCCAGGCTTGCGTTCTGGGCACGGATACGTGCAAGGATTTCACCTGGCTTCCGGAGAATACCCGGTATCCAGGTCCGTGAGCACGAACTTACTCTTTTCACAGGCTGGCATCTTCGCTACGACTTTTTCCAGCCATTCTCGAGAAAACGCGTTGGAGCATTACACCTTAATGATGCCGTTTTCAACGCGCTTTGTTTCGAACATCAGTGTTTCTTTCGAATCACCGATTGCCTTCCAAAGGTAGGAGTCGAAAAAGTCTTGCTGTCCTTTGGGCAACAGACAATTTCCTCTGTCGGTATGTATCTCAACCATCATCGCTTTGGCAGCCGCTTCCGCGAAAGTGGCACCAGAGGTGGATGGCTGAGTGTCATCCGACATTTTCCGGGATCCTGCAGCCGTCTCCATTTCAGTAGACGGCTGACCTGTAGACTCCTGCGGCGAGCGTGCCGGCACGTCCGATTCCGGTCCAAGGACCTTCCTCCTCTTTGCCTTGCTACTCTTCACATCCGAGTGCTCAGACCCCAGAGCGGCCTCAGAAGAGTGTGCCATAGCAGACGAATCATCGCCCGTTCTGTCACGCTTTCCTGTGGCCATCACAGGTGTTGAGGTTGGCAAAACTTGCGTACTTGCCGCTGCTTTCACGGCAGCTTTCCTCTTGTTCTGCCTCTTCCTTTTGCGCTGTCTGGCAGACAGCTCTTCACCTGCCTTCGAACCCTTGATGCCAGCAACCTCCTTACCGGCACTCTCCTGGTTCGCACCAGGTTTAACCGTTTTCGGAGATACGCATGGTACCCGAATTCGACTCGTTGAAGTAGGTGGGCTATCTAACATCTCCACATCTCCATCAATCTTGACGGCTGACTTTGATGCTTCTGACATTAGTCTGTCCACATTCTCCTCCAACAGTAGGCTCTCCATTGACATAGTCAATGTGCCATCGCTAGTAATTTGCTTCCTCCGGGACCCTGAGTGTCAGTCTCGGTCGTAAGGAAAGGTGAGCTTTGGGCCTGCACATCCAATGCCCAACCCGCCGACAGATCGGCGGGAGGATTCCCAGAAGTCTGGTTACCCCGTGCAGAAAAACCAGGAGTAGGCTTCACCATTGAAAAGGGGGGTTGCGTTTTATACCTACTGCCAGGTGAAAGGAAAAACTGCCGCCCCACTGGAGTCAGACGCAGACCAGGTGCCGCCCATTGTGGGAACCGACGCCCCTGGATTTTAGGTAGGGATAGAGAAGTGACGGGAAGCAGAGGGATAGGTTTGAGGGAGGTTCGGATAGATGGTAGCGCTTAGTTCATACTCCCCGGGTGCCCGTCTGACCCGGTTGAACCCACGGGACATGACCGAAACATAGTTCGACCATGCCCATCAGCATGGCTAGGCCGGATCCTCGTGACTAAGCCCCCGCACTGCGATAAGGTGACAAGCAGGGGTGATTTGTATATACTTGCGATTAATTTTTCCAACTTTATATACCGAAATCTCTCTCTTGTATGTACATATGTATGTATGTATTTATTATACGTAACACATTCATATGTCATCTACAACCACAACTCCTAAAAATATGAGATGCCTGAACAAATATCCATCAATATTTGCATCAGCCAAACAATCGCAATATTCCGCGGCGCGGCGGCTGCACTCGAGTTAATTTGATCTGGAACGCAATTACACGCAAACAAAACGAGATAAGCGCATATTTACAGTTCGGTCTAGACCCAAACTTCCTGTCACTTCTTCTTTGCTCATATAGCCGCCGAGAAAAAAAATGGTTTTTGTATTTAACGGTTTTTGGCACTTGATTACTCACCCAAGCCTCCAGTCTAACAGTCAAACAGAGAGTCGCTCACCAGCCGCTGTAGGTCAAGTTCATAGGTACACATCCGATTCCAAATTGTGACAGTTCATGCAATAAATAATGTTGGTTATTTCTCTGCTGGCAAATACCTATTTCCCTGGATCTGACTCCACTGAAATGTTCTGCTCTGCGACCTTTTGAGCAACTAACTTATGTACCGATAAGCAGATACTACACACCCACATGTACCCATATTTTACTATAACTCATACTGCAGTATGATTGAAAATCGATAATTTGCGTAGTATTTTGAACTAATTAGCTACTAAGCGAAAAGTAACTTAGTAACCATCGAACAAATTCGAAGGAGACATCCCTTTCACAGACATGTATGTACGTAAGTATATGTACACATGTACATATGCGTATGTTTATTAATCAATTTGCGCCACATAAATTGATTACACGAATTCACTCATGAGCATGAAAATACTTGCATTTTCCAATAAACTTTTCCTATACCTACGCCAAGGTTATCTCGTATAGTTTATCTTATCGACCGGCTTATCACATTGCCAAAACCAGAACCAGAGCAAAAATTCAGTTCGACCTGAAAGCATTTATCATGCAAAGTTGCGGTAGGTCGAGCACACAAAACCAAAACCTGCTGCCTGAGCGCGACGTGAGTGCTAGGGACATGCTGATTCCTCGCAGAGTTTACTGCAAACACTTAGTAACAAATAAAGCCAACACTTTCACATTCAAGCGGGCAGCGAAAGCTCACAATTAACATAGATAACGGTGAACTAGACCCAGGAGGAATGGCGGCAGCCGCGGCCCCATGGCTGTGGCACGTGGCGCGACAGCAACCTGATCGCTACAGCTGTGCGTCTGACAACGAGGAGCCATCAGACCATTGTTGCTATTTACGGCTCAGATACGAAATCTACATTTTAAATTGTGCCAACTGTGCGAGCGCACATCTGGGATGCTAATTGCCAGCGGCAAGGTGTCACACGACATACATCCGCCAAAGCCGCAATGAATGCAAATTGCGTTTTTTATTTATTGATTTTGATTTCGAATTCATTTCATCAGCTTGATTTCCATGTGGTGTAATAGCGGCTCCGCCAGAAAGCTTAGCTTCAATGTACCAATTGACGATTATCGGACAATGCGTATCACAAGAAACACTCCATCAATCTATTCTTGCGGATATTAAACTTTGACGCATAGTCTCAAACACACAATCCCCACACATCTCCGTTGATGTAAAACGGGTTTATCAAATCACCGGAATCCAAGAAACGTTAATTCATGATTCACCACACGATTTTTAGTATGCTAAATTTCCTTTGATACTCAACCCAAACTAAGATTCGAGTCAATGACATTTTCAACAGTTGAAGTTATTTCCGGAAATATGAAAGCAAGTTTAACATGAAACAGTATAATGAAATCTTTTAGCAAGTTAACAGGATAGTGGGCATTGATAGATCGATACTACGAGTTCAGTTCTACCAAAGGTGAAAAATTGAAAGTGAGAAGTTTAAAATTTTCACAATATAACCAAACATATGAAATTCACTACTTCGCAACAGTTATAGGAGACTTTCAAGGTTCCAAGACGCATGTTACTGTTAATGAAAACGAGCTCAAAATTCCCAGATTCCCTTAACCGCTGCGTTCCCTTTAACAAATGCAAATATGAAAACAAACCAGCATTTGTTTTTCTCAACATTTGCTTCATTAAATTCCGTACTTCATGCTTACGAGCTACAAAACTTAAAACTCTACCAATTTGACAGTTCCAAAATTAAATCCGAATTCTCTAGCCTGATGAAAAAACAAAACCTCAGCCGTACTGTGCCTTCACATAAATGGCTTCCAAATCTGAATACTGGGAATTTCAAGAAGTTCCACCTTCAATCACAGCATCCTGCTTGCAATCCTTCTCGTTGCCACTGTTCGTATTGGCCGCTCGCAGCTGCTCCAACGCAATTTCATGCGCACGAAAGTGTTCGCGTCTGGCCTTCTCCAGTTCCGCCAGCCCAATAAAATTCGGATCCGATGCTTGCTGTACCTCCTTAGACTTAAGCAGAAAGACCGGAGTGGGTTGAAGGGCGGTAGGGTTCACGCGATTCTGGTTAGCAACCTGTATCTGACGTACAAGAAAAGAATTGTCTAGATTGGCGGTGGGGCTGGCGTCCGGTATATAGTAGTATCCCGCGTTGGGGTATTGTCCAAGCTTTTGCTGGCCCACCAAGGCAAAATGCATGAGGAACGGGTTGTTGTCATATTTGTTGCTTGCAGGCACAGCGGCCGGCACAGTGAGTCGTAGTTGAGCTTTGACCGGATCGGCCAATTGCGCCTGTGGGGGCAACTCAAAGCGATTTTCTTGCTCAGATTGCAGCTGTAGTGATTGTTGTTGGGGAGATTTACGCTGGTCAAGCTCGGCAAACCGCTCCAGCTCCACCCGGCGTTGTTCTTCCTGCTGCAAGTTAAAGCGCTCCACTTCCATCATACGCTGCTCCTCTCGAATGCGCTCTTTTTCGCTGAAACGCTCCTCTGTGCGCAACTTCTCTTCGGCCGCACGCAAACGCTCGGTTTCCAACGCTTCATCTGCAGCCCCCAGCGCAATGTCACCTCTGACTTGCTGGTGTTCGGGAATGAGAAGCTGGCTGTCCTTTATTTGTGCCTGCTTCACCAACTGCAAATGCTCCTCACGTGCTCGCTGCACCTCGGGTGTGTCTTGAATTGGTGCTGGTGCCTGAGGCGTGGCAACGGTGGGCGTCAGAGTTTGTGCTTCTTGCGCCTGCAATTGCTGCGAAGCAGTGAATAGAGCAGGAATTGGTTGCTGTACGCCTGGCACAATACTGAGTGCTGCAGGATCCGCTGCTGCTATCACCTGTGTGTCTGTATAGTCGATAGACGGCAGTGCGGAAAGATCTGACACTGATGCGGCGGTGGAATCCGCTTTGAAGGCTTCCGATGCTGTGTTGACAATTATGGGTGTAGCCGGTGCAAGTGTCGCTTCCGATAACGAGGGCAAAATCTGGAAAGTGCGCAAAATCGATTTACCTATCTTTTTTAGTCTATATAACTCTATAATATTCGAAATGATCCATTTCACACCTCGCATCTCAACTTGTTATTCATTCTCACCTTGGCCGTAATTGCAGGCTTTGAAATTTCTGCCTGTGCGCTGGCTGTGCTGGCTTTGAGGTTAACAATAATTGCGTCCAACGCGCCAGCATCTTTTTTACGCGCGTTCTCCTGCTCGGCGCGCAGCTTCGCCTCATTCCAAAGCCGCAAGTGCTCCTCCTTGGCGCGCTGTACCTCCGGCGTTTCGCGGAGTACTTGTTGCTGCTGCCGCTCAGTGATCTGAAGATCGGGCTGTGCCAACGTGTTTGCCTGCTTCAGCAGTGCACCTTCCCCAGCAAAGCCGGCTGGCTGCTGGGGGTCGCCCAAATGCGCGGCTTGCAGAGGTTGCACACGCAGCAGATGTTCATTGTAAATGCGCAAATACTCCGCTCGTGCCTTCTTCTGCTCCTCAGTTTCCCCGATGGCTACCAGCGGTTGCTTGAGCTGCTGATCCTCAACGCGATCGTAGGAGATAGGCCTGATGTCGGTCGCCTGCTGACCTTGCAATTTTAGATGTTCGGATTCCAGCTGCAACACTTTGAGTCGTGACTCATTCCAGATGCGCAAGTGCTCCTCCCGCGCCTGTGTTACTTCGGGCGTTTCGCCAGTGACATTGTAGTTGGCTGCGCCCAAGATGGCTTCCAACGGCTTGAGTTGCTGTAGCATATTTACCGGCGGCTGCTTGCCCTCTGCGTGCAGGCGCTGCACCTCCAACTGCAGGGCCTCGTAGCGCTGCTGGCACCAGGTTCGGAAGTGATCCAAACGGTTTTTGGCGTGTTGTAGCTCCACTTCCGATTCGAGTCTGTTGTCCGATGACAGTCTGGTGGCTTCTTGACTGACACGACGTACGCCATACAACGGCTCCGGATAATTGTAGCCGATCAGTCGCTCCGATCCATCTTCGGCCAGATAGCGTATGTAGCCGTGCGCCTGCGCATTCTGCACTGGAAATTCGCCACGTGCCGGCGCGTAAGACAGCAACTCCGCACGATGCGGATAGCGAACGGCGTACGAGTTGACGCCGCAGCCCATACCCAAGGCGGCGAATACAGCAAACAGTAGCTGCATGGTGATACCACTTGTGGATGAGTTGGGATATATTTCGGAGACCTCACAACAACTGCTTCGTCCGTACGACTCGTGTCGATGGGAAATGTTGCCTTGTGCGAGGCTTCCCGGGAACTGTGACGGCTCATTAAAACCTCGAGTCTATTTATACAAATATCGATGCGAACGCCATTAATATGATCAGCAACTGTACATGAGTTGTTCTCAGAAGATTCTCAAAGCTTCCAAATAAGTAGAAAAATACAAAGGACAAACCAGCAGGAACGAAACCAGTTCCTACAGCGTGTCCTTGAGATTTGCGTGCTGCAACGCAACGCCCAGCACGGCACATGGTCAAAGCGACGGTAATAAATTTCTTATTGCCGTAGGTCGATATCAAGTTTAACTGTTGCACGCAGCAGGGACGTAGCCGATAAAAAATCGTATGCGGAATACGAATCCAGCAAAAAATATTAAGAAAACGTTTTAAATATTGCAAGCAAAAATGCAATTCAGCTGTAAATTGCTTTCGAGCACTCTGCAACACATCTTGGCAAAATGCGCCAAAGCCCCTTTCGATTCCCGACGACTCTGCGTTATCTGATCACACATCATTTGCAACAGCAACGTAGCATCTGCACTTAAGTGGCTTTATTGCAAAACTTTAAAACGGCATTAAGGCAACAGTAACCCAATTCGGTGGCAGTTGGCAGCTGGACATTCGCCATTCCCGCCGGCTTGGCCTCTTAGGTGCATTCGTCTTAAGGAGACACACATTGAATGCGGAAATGTGGTTTTGTTTCTTACTTTTTTGCATCTGGTTCTCAAGGTTATTTTGACAATTTTTAGTACAGTTCGACAGCGGTCGCAATGCTTAAGTTGATCAATTAATTGTATTAACTGCCAGTTAACTCAGGCTTTAACACTACACATGCAAATAGATGAAATTAAGTGGATAGAAAAAAGAAAAAGGCTCGCTAATCTATTAAATATATTTCTTAATAATCCGAATAAAAACCGAATAACGGGTGGGAACAGGGGCTCAGTTGAGGTGACAATTCGATTCGCCTTGTAATGCTTTGACACTCCCTCAATCACTCCAAAGACCAGTTTCGCTTTGCTTTATTTTTATTTTGGTTGATAGTAATTGTAATGTGATTAATTTTGTGTGTATGTCGGTATGGGCCGGTTTATTCTTCGCAATAAATTCAATTAAACTTAATTCAAGCTAAATTAAAGGCGCCGCCATCATTTGACCAGCAAGTGTGAGACTTCGCAGCGTGTTTTTAATTTAAAATATTTGGAAAGAAAGAAATTGTGCCACGTATCGTTCGGAAGCAAAGACAAATTCTGAAGTATTCCCTTAAGATTACTTCCTCTATCTTTATTCCATCGGGGAACTCCACGGTTTTCGATATTGGCAGCGGTTGCGAAAATAGAACCGCGCCCATACTGAAGTGTGCTCAGCAGAGCTTGTGGTTGGGATTTTGTTGGTCAACACAGCTGAACCTAATTGTTTATGAGCACGTCAAAAGGGTTTGTTAACCTCATTTAATGTTAAGTGGTCATTTCACAATGATGCCGCGATGTTTCAAAGCTCATGTGGCTAACACAAATGGGTGTTTACTTTTTGTGAATTTAATGAGCAAACCTTTAATTATTGAGTTGTCAATATGTTTGTTGGATCCATGGATACATCATCTGAATCCCCGTTGACCACGCCCCACAGTGTTGCGAGTAGTGACAAAAATGCCAAAATGCAACTGTAAAAGCGCAAAAATCTGAATACGAGATTTTGTTGGAAATACTTCAGTTAAGAGAAATCCGAAGTTTTATGAAAAAATATTGGATAACATAGAAGTTATGAGCTCTTAAAGTACGCTCTTCCAGCGTTGAAAAAAAATTGTGTACAAACAGCAAATTTTTGCTTTGACTTTGAGGGTGAATATTTTAAAATAAATTATGTCCAGGTTTCTAAAAGTTACTATTGTCGTAAGTTTTATATAATCTAGGTTTGACAAGGCCAACATTTTGCAGATTACTCTCACCTATGAGCAGTACCGTTATGATGAAAATTAAGTAAAGAAAGCGAGGGAATAAAAAGTGAGTTCAAATTTTAAAAGTGATTTAAAAAAAAAACCTTAAATATCACTTTTGAAATTTTTTGATATTTTGTTTTGGCAAGTATGTAGATTATGCTTTACAATTTTTAGCTGCGCATATTTGCGCGAATGGAAGTTATTGGCATTTTACGGTGAAGACTTGAGTGCAAATTTGCGATATTTTCACAGTTTGGTTGAAAGCCAATAGCAATCGGTCAATTAATGCTCTGCTGATGATGGAAAAATTTGTTGAAGATAGCTTCGGAAAATCAATTACGATTACCATTATATTGGAAATAGAGGGGTTAATAGAGTTTCGACAGTAAACTTTGATTTTTTTTCGTACAGAACCAAAAGTTGACAACCTTACTACTTCAATTGTTTGGGAGGCGCCCTCTGGGGGTGAATTTTTGAACTTTAATTAATTTTGTATTTTTGGCATTCAGGAATGTTGACGATTTTTAATAAATCATTCAAATCGGTTAAGTACTTTGCCAGATACGATGTTTCTTCGCTTACTTTACTACATTTACAAGTGTGGAGCCAGATCCATTGAAAATTACTAGCGGGAGCCCACTTTATAAAAACGATGGTTTTGTATGGGAGCCTCATTAAGGGTTGGAGATAGGGGGTAGGTATGTTCGAAAGAAATATTCAGGAGGAAAAATTAGTAGTAGCCTAACATTTTAACCCTTTAAAAGCAATTTCTGAGCAGCCGTGGAGCACTTCATCGCGATTTTATTTTCAATCACTTTTGAAAAAAGCGCATTTTATCTATATACACATTTATAAATAAATTTATATTAAAATACAAATATTTTGAATGTATCTTTTATGAACTGAGATAATTTTCATTGTTAATACAAAGTTTTTTCAAATTCGTTTGTATGGGAGGTAGTCGAAGTTTCCGTCCGATTTCATTGAAATTTTGCACAGTAAGTTCTTTACTCATACCATAACAGTATACCAAATTATCTATTTTTGTCACTCCGCTATATGAACTCGCAACACTGTGCGCCCCCGCTCCAGGCAACTTTTCTCATGGTAACCATTTGCGCCATTCATTCATATCAACATCCAACCACGCCAGTAAAAAAATATTACTATTCAGCCACAAATCAACAACCATGAACGCTTAAACTTTACACAGCCGCAAAATTCCCCAAAAAGCAGTTAAAAAGAGTTAAAGCCAAACTTGAAAATATTCAGCGCAAACATTCATTCGATGCAGGGCCTCATAAGCGATTAATGGCTTTTGAACGCTGACGTTGGCCAGCTCACGTGCTGGCCAATTAATGCCGAATGCGTAGAGCGGCAAAAACACGAATTCTGTCGACGCAGACGAGCTGCGATAGCTCTTTTGTAAGACTGTGGCGTACGCAAGCTTAGCCGCGTACTCGATAACGCGTGAGTATGCGCCCCGGCAGCTATCATATGACGAAACGTTCAGTTAATTTATGCCAAATATTTCAATAACAGTGCACAAAGAGAGCGCTAACGTGAGACGGGAGACGATTTTTCCCAAAAATCAAACTAAAAAGTTATCTCGGCTCTCTGAATAGGCTCCCATGTCGATCGCGTGTGTCGGCAAAGTCAGCTTTAGCGTCAGCGAAGCGCTTAAAATGTGGCAGTGCGTCGGCTTCTTGGAAATTGTCTACTTCTGTGGACTGTTTTTCAGCTTCTGCTTCAGCTCTCTTACGTATTAAACCTGTTGTTGCTTAATCAAAAAATTCTCACGAACTGTTTTCAATTCGAATTTGGCTTTGGGGTTTTTCGGTTATTTTCTTAATGAGTCGCCTGACCGTCGATCCGGTTGCACCGATTAAACCTTTTCTCCCTATTACACTTCTGAGTGTGTCTCGCGTTAAAATGCACTGTTTATGAATTCCCAAACAGCTTTTGGCTTTAACCTCATGGTTGGAGTTGTTGCCTGGTCATGGTGTGTCTGCAGGCTTCGTTTGCAACTTAATCCAATATATATGTATTTAGTTTAGGTTTTCTTTTGTCTCATATCGTTTAGCATTGTTTTTATTTGAGCTCAGAAAAATTCAAACATAATTGCGAGCAAGTACACCGAAATATGCTTTATGAGTTTTGTCGCATAATTCTTCTAGTTCAGGGCAAATGTAGATGAGTATCGCCGCCACTTCCTCAACCGCTTCCCATGTCGCTTTCATTCTCACACTGGTCAATACTGCTGCAATGAGATGCATTCCTACATATGTACTAGGGATCGCAATTTTTTGCCATTTTGCGATCCCGGGATTTTCGGGATTGAAAAGTCAAATCCCGGGATTCAAATAACAAATTTTTTAAATAAAACAATTTTACCAAATTGCATAAATACTTGTTTATAATATATTTACCATAAAAATGGACACAGTTTAATCACATTTGGGGTAGTTTTAAGATTTTTTTATCTTGAATTTAATCACATTGTAAGGCGGAAAGGGAGGCAGTCGGTGTTGAGTCGTCGAAGTGGTTGGTTGTGCGCGGCACATCACCAAAATCCAGCTGTCATTTACAATCAGTTGTCAATTACATTCAAAATTGTCAGTTTAAATTTAAATCAAATAAATAAACATAATCATCCTTGACAACATTTTGTTTAACTTAAAAGTTTTTCATTTGACATTTAACTTCAGTTTGATAACATTTAGTTTTATCCAAAAATGACACTTAAACATAACTTATTGCTTTGCATCAAATGTATCATAAAGTACATATATACGCATATTTGATAAAAATAAATAAAATAGTTAATTTGTTAGTACTTTTAGTTTTACTTTGATTATTTCGATAAAAAAGTTAAGCGTTGTGATTAACTAAAAACTGAGATCTTAAAAATACTAAGGCATTAAATGTTTTGCCCTCTATTCTAGAGCGAAATTTATTGCAAATAAACCCTGCTGAGAGAAAACATCTTTCAAATTCAACACTTGCTGGTTGAATGCTTAGTAAATAATTATAAGCCTTTTGCAAAAGACGCCCTCTATACCCTCCCTCCTCCTTCAGATAAGGAATTGGGTTTTTGTGCTTTTAAATTTATTTCATTTGAACTTTGAAGCATCTTTTGCAATCCCGAAAATCCCGGGATTAAAACATTTGAATCCCGGGATTTTCGGGACTGGAAAAAGTCCGGGATCCCGGGATCCCGGGATTGCGATGCCTAATATGTACATATGTGTGCACATTGACGCACACTCCCATATACAGTGTCGATGTATGGGCAGACTTACTTTCCGTTTGCGTCAATAAATTGAAAACAAACTAGTTTTTGGTGCTTTTGTGAGCCTTTTTGATCGCTGCCAACTTTTGCGGATTTTCCCCTACTCCATTATTGAAGTATTTATTTTCGGCGTATTGTGTCTAAAAATAGTGGAGCGTCTTCTTTTTGTTGCGTTTCTCTTTCCTTTGCTGATCTTTTGTGTCTTTCGATACATTTTGCGGTTTTAATTAAACTCTTAATTGGGAGTAATACATATCTGCTACATGTGTGCACATAGGTACAATACAAATGAGTGTATGCGGAGACGCAGCCATATGCAAAGTATGAATTTTATATAAGTACATGTGTCTATGTCTATTATTTAGGTCTATGGCTATGTCTTCTTATTTAAGCGATAACCCTAATTTTTTTCAAATTGGCTTAGTTATGTACTTTATAACGTAGCTAATACATATTTCCATCCTCATTTACAAAATTATCTGACGTATTGATGAACAAATACCGCAAACTTTCTTCTGAAACGAGTACGTATATGTATGTATGTATGAATGTGTTATTCGTAAATTTTCGTTTATTTGTACGCCGAATACTGTGTTTGCGACAAATAGAGGAAGCTAATGAATAATTTGGAATACGAAAAAATGCTGTCAAAATATGCTTCGTACAAAAACGGCGTATGGAAAAACTACTATAAAGTACATACAATATAGATAAAATCAGTTTTTTTATTTGTAAAAGATAAGCGTACCAAAATTTTACTGTAAAATTAACTACCAGAAGCATACGTTAAAAAAATGTCTTGAACCCTACAAACCATTGCGCTTGTTTAAAACATTGGGTCAGGACAGACGAGTTGCCGCCAAATGGGTAACTGGCCAATCGTCCACGCCGACCACTCGTGCGCATAGTAAATCGTAATTTCGTACATATTAGAGATTGAAATCCCAAATCTCGTGATTCCGGACAATTTCAGTTCCGAAAAATCATGGGATTGACAAAATCCGATCCCGGGTTCGTAACAAAAAAATTGGTTATTTTTTGCTTTTGGCACCTTTATTTCGAAAAAGGCAAACTTTCTTATTTAGTACACAAAATAAATTGCACACTACCTGTGACGTTTGAATAAGTTTTAATGCAACAATATCTCTGTTTGTGTATGGATTCTTTGTACAAATTTGTACAAACTAGCTCTGTTTGGGTACTTTTCCAGTGAAATTTGCCAGTACCTAAAATCAGGAAAGTTAGCAAGCTTACGCTCCCAAAACTGCTATAATGGGTAGCAAATTTACTATAACTTAGTAATGCGTTTCTTCGAGAAAAAAATCCTTAAAAAATATCAAATGTTGCATATCTATCAATACAAAGGTTTTGAAAAGGCATTTCGCTTGATGTATATATCGTGGAAATCGATTAAGATTTGATTAAGTTATTTTGATACAAATTTAAAACTTTGATCCTGAGCCACGCCTTTTGAAGGCATTCCCCAGGCAAAGTTTTTAGTACCTTAGATTAACAAAACGAAGCTCTGTATTGCCTAATTTTTCGTTTTTTTCATAAGAGTTCGCTATACTGCATTTATTCTAAAGTTTAATTTCATGTTTAAAGTTATGGGGGAAACTTGAATTGTTGAATAGTATTCATACCGAATTTCCAATTCTATCTTCCAAATAAAAAATTTACATACGATTTCACTTACGTAATATTTAGTATTGAAGCTTTCATCAGCAGGTTTGCCAGGTGGTTTGACAATGTTATTAATTTAGAACACAGAATTGTATTTAATACGAAAAACAAATGTATTTGATTGAAAAAAAGGAGTGATTTAGTTGCTTAAAATACTATACATTCAATTTCGGAAAAATCCCGGGTTGTTAAACTAGTCCGGGATTGCAATCCCTAGTGCATATGTATGTATGTATTCATTGTTTTTGCTTAAGTCCATCACCGTCACATAAAAAGTACACAACTTTACCTGAATACTTAATTAAGGTCAAAATGCAGCGCCAAATGGCAGTCAAGTACTGCGGCACTAAGCGGAAATTTGAAGTTTGAATTTATGCAGGCAAAGAGGCAACCGCGACCTCTAGCGGTGGACATGTCTAGTGCAATTACGGCTATTGAGAGTTCGCGTATTGAAGTCACTCACGGAAGCGGACAATATTTTCATGAATTTCTACTTTATTTGAAATAAGCTGCCAAATATGCTCGACACTGCAAGCTGTCACTACAGCAATAACAACAGCGTAAATAATAAAACTAAAGACACAATTGAAACGCTGCCGAACTAAGCAGCTCAAACAAATTAATTAACAAAACGTATTGTTAATTAACAATTAACACATTTAAATCATTAGATTCACAGTTTTTAGTGAAATATTTATTTATGTATGTGACTAAAATGAAAGTTCTACCTAGTGAACTATATGCCTGTACAAATTTTCATGTAATCATAATTACAGCCACACAAGCGACGCTAGTCGCATAAATCCACTCATACTGCAGGAAACGCAAATCTCTCGCAAGCATTTAACACCCGAAATTGCATTGCGGCTCATAACAGCCGAATGTCGCCTCTTTCATCAACCAATAACTCTGGACGCTGAGCAACCATTCGCCAATGATCCATTCTGGGGCTTCTATTGGCCAGGTGGACAGGCCATCAGTCGGTAGGTAGTGTGCGACATCAATATTATTAACCACAAAAAATTCACATTTTATTGTTGTACGCATACAGCTACATACTCGACAATCCGGCGGCGGTTGCAGGCAAATCCGTGCTCGATGTGGGCAGCGGCTGCGGTGCGAGTGCGGTGGCAGCGCTTTTGAGCGAAGCCAATTACGTGGTAGCCAACGATACAGACGAGGGTAAACTCACAGTCATTTACATTAAAAAAAAAACAAGAAAAAACAAAAAGTGTACTTGGAGATGCCGGGGATCGAACCCGGGGCCTTTCACATGCAAAGCGAACGCTCTACCACTGAGCTACATCCCCAGATAATCGTCTCTTGACTAAAGCTTTTCTTTTACACATCTTCATTTATTTCTTGTTTGCTCCCTCTCTACAGTAGCTGGTTATGCAGCTCTCATCAACGGTAAATTGAACGGCATCAATTCACAACTGCACGTTTGCATCGACAATATGATCGGGCGCGCTTCCGTAGCTGAGGAAGTCATTTTACTGGGTGACGTTTTTTACGATGAAGAATTCGCCGCGGTGCTGCTGCCCTGGTTGCAACGGCTGCGCCAGCAAGGAAAGCACATTTTTGTGGGCGATCCCGGAAGGCATGGCCTGACGCCGCGCAGACTTGATGCCATGCGAAAAATTGCAACCTATGAATTGACGGAAAACTGCTGCATCGAAAATAATGGGTTTAAAATTGTTAACGTTTGGCAACTGAAATGATTAAAAGTTGTTGCTGGCATCAACCCATTGGAGTTTTACTAACATTGAGCTAAACTTTGCTGAGACTTGTTCAGAACACAAACACAAAAATAACAAATATCAAAGCTGGACGTATTGTATGCACATATAGTTTTCACAATACGTTTTTATTCAGAAATCAAAGGCAGACTAGCGATGAGACAGTTTACAGAAAAATGTTTGCAAGTATTTCTATGTGTAAAACTGCTCCATAGTCAGTTGAAAAAATATGTGGCCTAAAACGAACAATTTATAGCAATTGAAAATCACAAAAATGTTTTAAAACAAAAACAAAATGCGATCCGTGTTTTTTTCGCATGCTGTAGCGTCTTACCGTTTCTAAAAATGTTTTGTATATTTCAGTAATTTTTCTCCCCACTAATGATACTGGGAAATACAATATTAAAATGATGACTTGATTAGTCAATTATCCATTTGTTTAATAATACCACAGATAACTCATCATATGATGAGTTATCTGTGATAATACTGTGGTGTAACTATCGAATTTTGAAATTGACTTTGTTGAGCGCCATCTGTCAAAAAATGTTGAAATTCACTTTTGTTACCAAAAGCTCAAACTACAAGAATGTTAAATATTGGAAAAAGAAACTTTGGCAAGGCTTCAACATGTGGGGATGTAGCTCAGTGGTAGAGCGTTCGCTTTGCATGTGAAAGGCCCCGGGTTCGATCCCCGGCATCTCCAGATGTATCTTTTTTGTTCTTACGTTTTTTTTTAATTTAACACTTTTCTTAATGTTTTCCTGTTTTTGTTGCGTTATTTTAATGCGATTGACTTTGGGATTTGTTGTTGCTCATTTTTATTCATACGTAAATGTGTATCTATGTGTGTGTACTATTAACATACAATAAAACCAATGCCATGTTTTTGAGCCGCAATCAGGCAAAACCCATGGAACCAATTAACAAAGTGGCAGGTACATTTTGACAAAACAACTTATGTCGAAATAGTGAAATTTTCCAGTTTCTTAACCATAAAGACACAATTTCAAAACGCTTCTTTTGGTGCAATCGACTCGTTTTTACGACATTTAGTTACAGAGATATGATGTATGTTATAGCATTTCAACTTTTCTCGAGTTTTGTATGAGATTTGCTCTGCACCTTATCAGTATTTCCGCTCTCCTGAACAATTTGAAAATTAGACTGAGGTTGTTTTGTCAAAATGCCACAGATATATATCTGCAAATCATTCATTCATGAACATAGGCTACACAATGTTGGCCACGTCCACCTGACACATAACCAGTACGACATTACTCACGCCGACTATATACAATACTTCTAAAAGGCAACTTGGATATCAAGCAATTATGTGTTGAAAACCAAAGGCGTTCTGAGAGTTTCCACTCTCACTTTGTATTAAAATTTTAATCACTACACCAGCCACTATATTTTTGAAGCATTCTTCTCGAAATGTCTACATCTTACAATTTTTAGGAAATGGGTTTTGGACAGACTGGTA
The DNA here is from genome assembly GCA_963971225.1 of Melieria omissa. Lineage (NCBI taxonomy): Eukaryota > Metazoa > Arthropoda > Insecta > Diptera > Ulidiidae > Melieria > Melieria omissa. Next base: position 3,473,520 of record OZ020269.1, on the reverse strand, counting down.
TTGCACAGACAAATTCAAATGTTTAGGGCCTCTATATTTTTCGAATTACCAGATATTTTAAAAGATTAATTATGAAATCCGCGTGGAACAAACAAATATTTAATATTTTTACTTCGATGATTCTGTTCCTACTCTGAATCAAAATTTTTCATTTGACTCTTTTACTAATTATTTCAATTTTATTTATTTTTGATCCCCGGCTGGCTTTTAATTTCTACATTGTTAAATTTATTAATGCAGGTTTTCATAAAAAAAAACACAACAACGCATTCAATTTTATGCTACACAGCAATTAAATAACAAGAGTACAAAACGACTCATTTTTTAAATAATGCAGTTTTTTAACATTTATTTTCAATTTTGCTTTTGTTTTGATTTTTTGTTTTGTCAATAGTGTTAAAATTAATCAATAATCAATTTTCTTTTCAGCTACAATAATTATTTTAATCATTATATTTGTTATAATTACACACAACTATTCAATTTAATTACGTTCAAAATCAATGCAAGTGGAAACATTGAATGAAATATGAGAAAACAAAAGGACTTTTTCCATGTAATTAAATTCTGCAATTTTTATGATTAATTTACGTTTAAGTTTCTCATTTGAGCTTAGAACTATTCAATATACTTAATTACACATTAAAACTTAATTATTAACTGTTACTCGTAATCTGTCGCACTCGTTTCTGGTGTAAACAAGAAAACTGGCGAGCGAACATAAAATCGCAGCAAGTACAAAAGACAAAAAGGATTCATATTGGTTTTTTATAAATTTTCTTATTTATTTCTGTTTTATTCTATTATATATTTATATATATATATTACTTTATTTTACACATTCATTTGTTTTTACACTTAGTAAAGAAGGGAAATACTTAAATTATTTATAGTAATTTTGCGTGGAGATTAAGGTTTTCGCATTATTTACCCCAAAATTTCAAAATATTAAAAGTGCGAAAGAAGGTGGAAAATCTGCAAATAAATGTAAACAGACCAAATTGTGTGCAGACAAATTTTGAGAGCAATTTCAAAGTCAACGTATAAAATACTAAATAAAATATGCATTTGCAAGGCTTATTTTTAAGTGGTTCATTCTGTCAGATTGTACGACTATTTACAGTGATTGGGGGCGTCAGAACTAAGCTTGCAAAAAAGTATAAATACGTTTCAGAATAAGCATTCGCTTGACGACATTTCAACAAATCAAATAGTAGATACAACAGCTAAGACGCTTTAGGTGAGAGCAATTCGACGAGACGAACGTTCTGTAAACGTTAGCAACCCAAATTAGTTCAAATGTGAAAGATTTAAGTTATCAAGCAGGTAATTACAGTGCACACAGAGCTAATACTAACTAATGGAGGGCAATATCGCTAGAAAAATCGAGATAGGAAAACAATTTGTGCTTAACTTATGGTAACGAATATGATAGAGAAAGGGAGGAAGTTCGTATACAGAATACATTCGAATTTAATGCTAACATAAAGTTCATAATCATTTAGCAACTTAATGATTGCCAATACAAATGAGTGCTAGTTGCAAAAAGGCAAATTTCAGGCTTACCGCTAAGAGAAAGTACTACACTACAAAATAATGATTACCAAAATAAAAACATTGTTAGCAAACTATGGTACGTAAAACATTTGTATATATGTATAAATGTCCTTTTGAAAATATGCAAACCCCGTCTGCAGCATGGCGTATGGCGCGTGGCGCGTGACGTTCGACGTGCCCCCGAGCACAGATAGCTCTCACGGACATCCCGAGCGTAGCAACTGGTTGAAATGAACGCATAGTCAGGTGTGTGACACAAATGAAACGGAAAAATGCGTGATGGCAATGCCGAAATGAAAAGACACGTTTTCCACGCAGATATTCATTTAATTTCACATAATCGGATCTGGGCCCTGACCCTCCAGATCCGACACCTGACTCTGGTAGAGCAACGCGTCCTGGTAGGCCTTCTTCACCGCTTTGCGTTCGGTGGGTTTGCGCGACTCGACCAGCTTCTGCTGGTCGAGTTGCTTGTCGATGCCTAGAATTTCCAACTTGTTGGCGGGTAGCCACTGCCAGGTGCGTTTCGCGTCAAAGAACAACACCAGAAATACCACGTCCTCGGAGTAGTTCTTGCGAAGCGCCAGCACGTCGGGCGGTGGCGCTGGCAGCGGCACACCGTTGTACACGAACCCCTTCGGCGTCTTCGGATCCAATATGAGCGCCGGGTACCAAGGATAGCCGCGGCACTTGGCCCACACCAGCTGCAGCGGCTCAAGCGGCGGCTTTAACAGACCGGCGGCTGAGTCCTCGTCAGCATCGATCTTCGCATCGCCCTCGCCTTGTTCGTCGCCGTCAACATTAGCACCCGCCTCGGCGTCGTTCGCGGGTGAAACTGCTGTTCGTGGTTGCAGTGATAATGGCAGCGGCGACGTATTCGCCTTGTGCGAATTGTTCACTTTCGTTTTGTTATTGGTGGCCCGTTTCGCCTTCACATTATTTACAGTGGGCGCAGTAGTGGGGGTGGCAGATCTTGTTATCATCTGCTTGTTAAATGAGCGCGTGGCTTTCGTCGCTGCTTGCGCCGGGTTCGGCGTCGACGGTGATGGCGTGGTCGCTGTAACCACCGCCGTCAACACGGCAGCTGCTGTTGCGGTTTTTGTGGACGCTACCGGTGTTCTCTGTTTCTGCTTCGCTCGTAATGAGTTGCGCGATCGCTTCTCTAAGGGTGTGGGCGTGCGCGTAGCCACTGTTTTCGCATCTACTGCCGTGTTCGCTTTCTCCTTTTTGTTTTCTGTGCCACGGGGTCCCTCTTCATCTTCCTCGGCACTGCCGCTTTCCGCACTACAGCTCATCACTTCCCCGTTGCCGGCGGTAGCATCACGCATTTCCACGTCCGCAGCCTCGTCCTCGCTCTCCTCATCAGCATCGTCATCGCCATCGATGTCACCACGCTCGTCGTCCTCATCATCATCACCATCGCTGCTGTCGTACTCCGATCCGGAGCCACTAACGCTGAAACCAGAGCAGCTGCTACACGGGCTTCCCGACATATCGCTCAAGTCGTCGTCGTCACTGTCACTCACATCGCGCTCGTTGTTCGCGCGGTACACGCGAAAACTGTCAGGTATTCGATCGTAGCTTAACTCGGCGGGCGTCGCTGCACTGGACATCGTCGTGGCCGACGTCGTCAGTGTAGCGTTCGGTGATTTCTTTGGCGACACGGAAGCGCTTTGTCGCATTTCGGAAAGTCGTTTATGGCGGGCATTGCGCTTCGGCGATTTCCCCGCCGCCCCCAGCACCGCTGGACTCAAGCCCAGGCTGGCGCCAAGCGACGACAGGTGACCGCCGCTCAGCTTATTGCTTATTGTCAGTGCCGACGAGGCGAGTGTCGCCGCGGCCGCCACACCGGCCGCCGTGGCGGATGTGTTGTTGTTATTATGCGAAGCTGCCGCCACCAATGGGGTGCTTTCCTCCTTCACAGGTGTAGTCGTTTCGGAGGGTCGCTTTAAGGCCGCCTGTGCTTTGCGTGTGAACAGCACCGCAGTTCTGGAAAAGAACGCGCCACAGCGAAAGAGAGAGAAGGATGATATTTTGTGATCACAATGCGGCTGCGCATTTCACTGTGTTAAAAGGGGAATAAATGGAGAAATAAGGTATGAGGACAGAACAGGTGCTGTCTACGACAACCAATCGCTTGATTAACTAATAATAGTTTCAACATAAGTTGCTACTAGTCAAAGAGTTCATCAATATTTAGATTTAACGAAATGACTTTCAGTCGAGTTATCGGTGGCTTAATTAATCATTGACCATGACAGTAAATTTCAAAATTTGTTGAGAACATAAGCAACCCTAGATTACTGATTTTTTTTTATATAAAGGAGTCTATTTTAGTACTCTACTCAATTCTACTACAACGTTGTAGCGTGTGCTAATTATACTCGCAAAAACGCTAAAAAAAACTGGCAATATTACTATGAACGGAGGCGAGTCTCACTATAGATTAACAACTACCTTTAAAGTACTTTGTGAAGCCACACTAACAACCCTCGATCTTTTATCTAAAAGCCTTTTAACACTAAAAAATATCTAGACTAGGCCATAATGGGCTCATGTACTGTGTGATTTTTTTGCAGAGCATACCTTCGATTCACACCCACAGGCGAGGCGCTGTTGTTAAGACTCTTGATCGGGCTGCATGGCGGTGTTTGAACTGTTGTCGTTGTAGTCTCCTTTGACTCTTCGCCCATCGTGTCGTCCTCATCCACAACCATTGCGTTAGCGGGTGTCTTGCGTGTGCGCTTCGAAACGCTATTATGTTGCGGTGGCTGCTGTTTCGGTTGCGGTTGTGGCTGCGATTGCGCCTTGTCCACCCGGGTTTCATCTGCGTTTTTCGACACTTCTTCTTCGTCATCGTCACTCTGTGACTGCGCGCTCAGTGTCGAAGTGCGCTAAAAAAATTTTATCTTTTAATTTGTTTGCAGTTAAATATGTGTACTTACAATGGCAGCCTTCGCCTTCTGCATAGCCTTGCGCATGCGTGTAATCTCCAGGCGGATCTGCTTGATTTTCTTCGTGCGGTACGCGGGGTTCTTCAGCACTTGCGACTTGTCCGCCAATATGAGCATCTTTTGCATGGTCTCTTCACACGGCGGCGCTGCAAGTAGCTGCTTCAACTCGTCCTCCACCTCCAGCTCGACGTGATCTGGCTGCTCGGTACAACTATTATCGAGCAAGCCCTCACGCTCCAGCTCCTGACGCACCTGCTGGAACAGCGGCGCCGCCTGATCACGCATTCGGATGCCAGCGCGATAAAACACCGTGTCTTTGTTGTTGTAAGCTAGGCAATTCTGTATCATTAGATCAAAGTCGACCTCGAGCTGTTCGAGCGTCGTGTACTGGCCCTGTTTGAGTTTGGTGCGCATGGTGCCCAGGTCGATCGGGTGTTTCACAATGTCCAGATAGTCGGGTACCTCGGCAGTGTCGACCGGCTCGCGGAATATTTCACTAGTATCCTTGGCCTCGAGTACGTCTAGCAGCTTGGTAAGCGCCGATTCAAGAGGGTTTAGCTGCAGCATGACAACCTGCTCGCAGATTTTTACGTAGGCGGCTTTAAGCTTTTCGCGCTTGCGCACTAGCTCGCACAGCAGGCGCGCTCGCTCGAGATCCTGTCGCAAGCACTGCCAGTATTTAAGCTGCTTGTACAGCTCCGTGGTGTCGGGCGAACCTGTGAGAGGGAGAAACGTGTAAATTAGACTGAGTTGAAAAAATGTAATACTTAAATGGTAAATAGAATTGTGGATATAGTGATTAATGGCAAATAAATTGTATCTGTTTTTTAACCAATGAAAGTGGTCAATTGCACACTCTGCCAATTAATCGCAGTGCCCATGGTAATTCAACTTAGAACCATATGGTAGGAGGCGCTTAGTTCTGGTCGTGTTAATAGCACAGGAAGCAATTTGTGAGTGCAAACCTTCAATACCATTGCGGTGAATGACGCCGTGGTGATTGCCCTGGCTCTGCAGGCGCCGCAACAACGGCACCCCGTTCCGGTACTGGCGTTTAAGCGTCCAGTAGGCGATAAGGCGGTCGAGGAATTGCTGCTTCTTTTGCATGTGCACCATGCCGGCGATTTCCTGAACTCGATCGGGTGGTATGGTCGGAATTAGCACTACTGGCGCCGTCGACCGTTTCTTCGCAAGCGCCTTGCGGGCCTCTTTCATCTTCAGGCGCGTGTCCTCTACTTCCTTCTGGTTTGTCTTAAGCTTAGCGTCTGCCGGCGTGTGCGCGTGACAATAAGCGTACTTCTGCACGTGCACGGATGAATCGTTGTGGCCATCCTTCACCGTGTCCATAGTCATGTAGAGGCCCGCTTGCTGCGCACACGTCACATGAAATGCGGCGTAGCAGCTGTTGCGCTGGCATTGTATGCAGGCGCCCAAGCCCTTCTCCTTGCACACGTAACAGGTAAGGCGCCAGCGTGCTGCTGGAATGGTCTCGATGGAATCTGTAATGTAAATCAGCAGTATGTAGTTAAGTCGAAGAGGACAGCAACTATACGCACTTACCAATGGGCTCCAGAAACACAGTGTTTGCGAAGCGAACCTCGGGTATCCACAATGCGCACACTACGTGCGCCCACTGTCCGCGGTCCGTCTGCTTAAAAGCTCCGCCCGCATTCGGACAGAGAACGCAGTTTACAGGCGTGCTGGGCGACTGCAGGCAGCGCCGACATAACCACTGTCCTTCTGGTATGTATGGGACACCGTAGCAGTCCTGGTGCACGGCCAGGTTGCACATATCGCAGAAGAGGATCACGTTCGTGTTCTGGCATTCGCCATCCATACAGATACAACAGACAGCATCGTCGTCCACTTCGACGCCGGTAGGTGTGCCGTTGGCGGCCGCCTGGAAATATGACTCTTTCTCCAGCCGGTCCATTAGCAGCTCCATGGTGTCGATGCTCACCGCGTTCAGGCCGGCCTTCTCGCGCTGCTCGTTCATCAATTCTAACCATGCAGAGTCCTCTTCGTCCACGTCGTACTCGATCTCGCCGTCCAGCTCCTCAGCCGACTTCTCGATGAAGCGATAGTAAGCAAGCGGGCGGGGTGGCGCATCAGGCACATTGTAGTCTTCGATCTCGTGGAATCGCGCTTCGGGCACTTGTACTCGTGCCCATGGCGCGTTCTCCTCTAGCGGCGGCGCGTCCGCGTTTAAAATACAGCCGCGCGCCACTAAATCTGCGTACTCCTCGTCTTCGATGAACGGCAGCGGCTCGTCGATAGCCAGTCGCACACTCTTTCCATCAATGTTGAACTGCACAGTCTGCTCCTCTTCGTTGTAGCTCACCAGCGACTCGGGATTCGTCGTCACCTGGTAGCTGCTTCCATTCGCGCCATGCTCATCGCCCGCACCCTTCGGCGCCTTCGGTGTAGAGTGGTGGGCGCCGCGGGAACGCGCCTTTTTCCGGTTCGGCGTCAGCACCGGCGTCACCGGTTGCGGATTGTCGTGATCGTAGTTGAGCAGGTGATACTGCAGCCCCACCACCGTCTTGTAGTTGCGGTCGCATTTGGCCACTGGACACGCGTACGGCGGTTGCGCCTGCTGCAGCTTCACGTTCTTACAGTACTCCACCGCATCAAAGTCAAGCCCCATCGTGTGTGTGTCTGTTCCTGTTGTTGCTGATTTTTCTGCTCGGCCTTTCGTTAAATTTGCATTTTACTTGCGAGTTTTTCGCGTGCAAATGGATTTCCGTAGCTTTTTCGCTTAATTTACGCTTTTTTCCGTGTTCTCTCAGTTCACACGCAAATTCGCTGTCATATAATGGCGCAAACTGACAGCTGTTGTGCGCTATTTCTTACACGGCATTTCTCGCTCACTCCGTTCCGATATGTGCGAGCGAGTGTGTATAGAGAAATGTCAAATGCTAAAATGGTGCGTTCGCATTCGTTTGCAACAATTCGATGGTAATGATTTGTCTGTTTCAATAAACAAAAAATTTGAGAACAAGGCCAAAAAGTTCTCCATCCGGAATAACTTAAACCATTACAATGAAGAACCGTATTAATGATCAGTGACAAAAGAACGCCTATGTTGAGCGTTTTCATTGATTTTATCGAAATGTGTTTTGAACTATGGCCGACGAATATTTATTTATTATTCGACTTCACCATTTTCATACACCCGAAAAAGTTTGCTAACGCACTGACTACATATATAATGGTAAAATTATATTTATGTTTTTGATGTATACATATACCGAGTTTTCTAAGTATAAAGTTCTTTAAACAAGGCGCATCAATTCAATATATCTACTCAGCCCTACCACAACTTATCGCTAAAAATGATTTCCTTAAAAATGCAATCTTGCTTGGCAATGCTAACCATTGCCTTCTTGGACTTCATGGCGTCCTGCACCTTCTCACGCACCTCACCCGCTTTCACATCGTTGCGTATGTAAAACAGTCGCACGATCTGATCCTCACTCAACGAGGGATAGTTGCCCAGTAATGTGTGCAGGTCCAACACCAACAATTCAATGTCTCCCACAAGCAGCGCAGACAGTGTGGGAATCAAGTCCAGTGGTGAATCGGTCAGGGAGATGTTAGGTGCGATTTTCTCGAAGCACTGTTTAAAACGTTTGGCTTCCTGGTTAATTTTGCTGGTAATTGCATCGCATTCAGGTCGCGATTTCGACAGTCGCTTGGATAGCAGCGCACGTATATAGTGCTTGGCCAGCAGCTTCTGTGCTTCATTAATAACCATCTCAAAATTTATGGGACGAAGGTGTTTATAATCCTGTCAAACGAAATAAAGAGGGAGGTAAAGAATTATTTCCTGATTTCTATATGTTTTGCATACCTGAAAATAGTCTAACAGGGTCACACAAATAGTGTCCACGGAAATCGTGCTGGTTAGCCATTTAGAAGTGAACAAATCATTGAAGTGCCCCTCCATATCGAGGAAAGCCTCCTCCAGCAGATAGTTCGTGGCGTGTGCACGTATGCGCTGGAATGTGTTCAACAGCTTCTCAAAATCTTCATAGTGCTCAATGCGCGACTTCGGCCAGTACAATTGCTTCATTTGCTGTGCCAGCTCCACCATCTGTTGACTGTTGTTCACTATTGTGATGATGTAGTGTGTGAAGAACTTGATCTGATCCCGGTTGCGAAAGTGGTGCTCCTTTAGCTCTATCACATTCTTAAGATAGGTCTGGCCAAACACCTCTACTTGCTGGATGCTCATCACTAGCGCCTTAAAAGTTAACTCCGTGTGAATGGTGTTGGTCACTTGCAGATGCTGGTCGATCATCTGGAAAATGATCACCGGCGCTGACGTGTGATAGTATTGCTCCTGATCCGGGGGCTGCTCGGAGAACCATTCTTGCTTCTCCGTGTCGGCGGTTTTAGTCATCCATTCCTGGTAGTTGCGCTGCATGTTGCGCAGATACTCATCCTCCAGCGATTTTAGATGCTCAGGACGCAACAGAGGTCCAATCACGTGCTGCACGTCAACCAGCAGATCTGGGTGGGACATTAGCTCTGTACCCGGATAGGTATTCATCACCCACGACAGCATCGACACGTACTCGTTACCTTCTAAACCAGACTTGGCGATGTTGTCCATCTGCAGAATAAAATTACTATTACGTAAAGTATTCAAATAAATGTTTTTCCGTTTCCTACATAGGCGGATAGTCCATTGTGGTACATCCTCACATATTCATTGAATATGTCGTAGTGCGGCGGAAAACACGGCACACACAGCGATTTTACAACGCGCAGGTCTTCCAGTATAATCTGTCGTAGTATCTCTAGATCACGCACAAGCCACATTTTATTGTCGGCGCGCTCCTCCAGCTTGGAGCCCTCGATGCGTGTAACCACGGCCTCCTGCAGCATTTTCATTGCTAAGCCACGCCACTGCTTCGGTCGCCCAGGCGGCAGAAAGCCAGTAACTTTTTGCTGCTGCACCGCGAACTGGTCGTTTTTCTCTTCCCGTTCAATTATGCGCAGCGCTGTCACAATAACCGTTGGCTCCTTGCGCACCGTGTTCAATGTACGACTCAATATCAGGCGCAACTTTTTCTCCAGCGCCTGTGACACCGTCTCCACCTTTTCGAAATGCCGCTTCAGCGTGATTTTGTCGGAAGCGTGCTGCTTTGGCTGCTTGTGCAACTCGTAAAGAAGGTCGTCGCGCGAGTTCTCCAAGTCGGCCAAGCACTGGTGTGCACTCAGTAACTTGTCCTCATCAATCAACATCATAGTCTTCTGGACGCTCGCCTCCACGTTGAAGATGTGCTTCAGATTCTCCATAGCGGTAGCGTACTGCGAGTGTTTGGTGTTCTCCTCGCGCACCACCTCCAGTGCATCGTATATCTCGGGCACGCCTTGCAGCAGCCGATTTACCTCCAGCATACGCTGACGCACGTCCTGCACATCCTCTAGGCATGTCTCCAGCTGCTTCAGGCCAACACGTACGCCATCCAGTTGATTTTGCATGCCTGCCTTCAGCAACGCCTCCACCGACGCTTTCTTGCGTGCAACACGGTACCGAAACTGATCCACCTTCTCCAACTGTCCCGGTCGTTGCAGCATATTCTTGATATCCTTTAGAGCCGCCTGACGCGCCTCTTCGTCCAGTTGCTGCAAATCCATGACACTAAAAACTCACAAGTTTGTCTTTTTCTGTGAGATCTTAATAACAACTGGCGAAGACGATTCTTGCAGCATTGCAATAAAGAGGGCTGCCAGATTGGAACATTGCGACTAAACCTGTTATGCTGCTACAATTTGGAATTTGTTTTTCCGATAAATTGCTTTCAATATTTTTTATTTTTATTACTAACAATAGTTAAGTTTTTAAAAAAGAATTCTTTATTCTTTTATAGTAAAATTACAATACTTCGAATGCGTCGGAAAATATCGAAAATGCACCTTAGTTGTGCCATCTCTATTCCATTGTAGTTGTCTTCTAGCGGTGGTTGTTGACAAGATTGTGGAGCGCGGTAGATGGATGCCTTCAGCTTCGCAGAACTTCTGGCCTACCAAGCTGCAAATACCGAGCTGCTGACGTACGAGAATGAATTTGTGGTATTGGAAGATATGTTCACTGCCGAGTCTAGCAAGCTACGGCGTAGGATGACTGAAGCATGGCTGCAAGCGCTCGATAAAAAGCACTTAGTCGACGGTCACCATGAAGACATGATTCATCGTTCCAGATGTCTACGCGAGGATGGTAACAGGCAGTTTGTAGCGAAAGGCTCTGCGCGAAACTTGCTCGGTGCTGGGCGCAGCTATACTAAGGCAATTTTTACGGCCCCGCCAGACACAGAGGCCCTGGCGCTTGCACACGCTAATCGCGCCATGGTGCTACAGGAGTTCGGCTATTTCCAACAGGCCTACGACGACTCTCAATGCGCGCTAGCCGAAGGACGGTATCCTGAGCGGCTGCGGCATAAAATTGTTGCGCGGCAGGCGTATTGCGCATGGCGGTTGAAAGATGTGGAGTTGTTAAGAAAACATTTGCAGGAGTTGGCGGGTAAAGAGCTCAATGCAAGTTTTGCACAGCGGCTGGAGGAAATGCGGGCTGGTTTAGCGGAATTGTTGAGCACGACAGATATAAGGGACGATAAATATGATGGGGCAAAGGAGGTAACAATGATTGAGAAAACACAAATGTATGTGAAGAAGAAGCCACCAAGTTTTGCAAACCACGCTCACTAACCATTCTCCTTATTGCAGTGTGGCATCTGGTATTGATTGCAAAGGTCGCTGCATGACCACGGTGCAGCCTATAAAAATGCACGATCTCGTTTTTCGCGAAAGGATCTGTTCATTTGTACCTGTGGGTGGTCATCACATTTGCCAGCAATGCGGCATCACGCTTATGGTGCCATTTCCGTGCCTTTATTGTCGTGGTGAAGTTGTTTACTGTTCGACACGCTGCCAGCGGGCGCACCGGGCCATTCACGTGCACGAATGCAATGGTTATCGCTGGCAACTGCTCAACGAAATCGGCATCGCCCAGTTGGCGCTGCGGGTGGTGCTTGAGGAGTTACCTATAGTAGCGCCGTGTTTGAGCGACGCAGTGGATGCGGCAGCACTGTGGTTCGGACTAACAGCCGCCAATTCAATTGTACAGCAGGAAGGATTAAATTATGTACGCACTTTGAATCTGGTCAGCCATTTATCGCAAATGACCTTGGCTGATATAAAGCAATTCGCATTAGTCGCCGATTTGGTGGGTGTTTATCTTCAAAGGTACACGAGTTTCATCGATATTGTGACGGATACGGGCAAGGCGAGTAGTGCTGATTGGCAGCTGGTAACGGGTACAAGAATTACATAACTTAGTTATTTCGTGTGGTCACATTGTACGTAAACTTTATCCACAGCTGCTCTAATTCTACGTCATATTGGGCAGTTTATCGCCAATGCCCACACCTGTATTTCGCTGCTGCCTGTCTCAGCGCCTTGTTCTGCTGCGGTTGACTGCGGTTTTCTCCTGGATGAGGAGCTGTGGCAGCGACCTTTCCTCGTGCACCGTGGCTCTTTGCACAAGCTAAGTAACTTCGGCGAACTGTCGGCCGCAAATCTACCTTATTTAAGCATGTGCAATCACGCTTGTGCACCGACATTTCAACCCCGCTTTTCCGGCCGACATCTGACGGCGCTTGCCAAACGCGACCTTCGCGCCGGCGAAGAAATCTTCAACTGCTACACACACGATTATCGCATTTCGTTAAGGGATATTAGGCGGGACCACTTGCGAGAGACTTATCACTTTGAGTGCGAATGCATCAAATGCATGAAGCCAAATCCGGACAAAGAATATGTGAGTTCACTCGAAGACGACGAGAGACAGCGTTCTAATAAATGTTCTTCAATGCAGTTCAAGTACCATCGCTACCTTTGTTCGAACCGCACCTGCGGCAAAGTATTTGTTCCGGATATCCAATCTCTAAACTGGTGGCAGTCTACAGAAAAACATTCTGCACCAACGCATCACCTGGTATGCAGTAGTTGTGGTCAAGCGCAGCCAACAGATTGGTTTGAGGAATTGACACAGCTGCTCAGGCGGGCAGATGTGCGTGCACGCAAATTACTATTCCAGAAGTTCAAGGACTTGGACACATTTCTCCTGAACTTTCACAGCGTTAAGCAAATGTTCGCTGCACAACTATTGAACGCGTGCTTTCAAACTCAAAATGGTATTTGCATTCTTGCCATCTTTCATTCAAATTCTTGAAGCAAACAATGCGGGTATAATTTTATATTTTTTACAGATGTACTAACCGATTTCGAATTGAAAACGCTTGCGGATATAGCTACTTTTAGCTTACACGCCATCGCCGATCAGCGTTCCACAACTTGCGTTGAATATGCGGCTGCAATGACCTATTTATGGGATCTAATTGCAGTAGAAAAACACAAATGCTCTCGGAAAGAAATGCGGATCATGCTCGACGCACTCACTATTCTCTCCGACGAGTACCAAACAGTGTTTTTGAATTATTATGAAAATTATATGAAAGAATTGGCGCCTTCTTAGGGCACCATACCAATTCCCTTAACCCTTTCGGGACGGAGTTTGATTTTGAAAACCAAAATATAGTACTCTTGTTAGAAATGATCCCATGCTATGAAGGTTGGGGCTAGAAAATTATGTTGCATACTCACAAATTCTGGAATCATTCTTTTATCCGAGGACATATAATTCGAATAAATATTTTTCGTGGGGCATGAGATCTAAATAATTATTCTGAGGCTCATTAAAAACTTGCTGGGACGTATTATCCCAGTAGTCCCGAAAGGGTTAAGGAATATTTGACTTATAAGACCATAACTTTGTAAGAAAAATGGTTTAACTGCGAATCATTCAAAAAACAATTTGTTATAGTTTATTTTTACAATACTTTCACTACTGTCTTACCCAAAACATGTTAAGCATCAAATGTTGCTATATCCATCACCATGACACATTGCATTGCAAAATAACATTAAAAATATCTAGAACATCTTTCTTCTCAATGATGAAATAAAATAGAATGTTAGTACAGTATAATCTCGATAATCCGGACAATTAAAAACCAGACACTGGTGTCCGGATTACAGAGTCTACAATAGAAATGAGTGTCCGGATTACCGCGTTGTCCGTATTAGCGAGTGTCCGAATTATCGAGATTATACTGTATTTGTTTTTCTTGCCAAATAATCGACCTGAAAGAAAGAGGACTTTTCCAATTAGAAATTAAACTTTGCCAGTTCACTTTTACGCCGAATTTGAAGCGAATGCCCTATCATGATACAACAAATTTTTTGTATCATGTCCCCTATGTTCTCTTCTAAAATAAACCGACAGCACTGTCATCATATAATCCGTAGAGATGAAACGCGAACCAGTTGCGTTTATTTGCCTACGTGAATTATATTGAACCAAAAGAGACAGTGATAGTCATGTACGAGGGGAAATGTCAAATTCAAGGAACGATGAGTTGATGTTTCATACAACGAATGTTCAAAAGAGTGCTGCCAGAAGTACAAATATGTACTTAGATTAGGAAATTTCACCTAAATCACCAGAGAAAAGTGTAAACTAACAAAATGAAAGTTAAAACGGAACTTGAAGAATACTTTGTTCAGAGGAATGCAACAAAATACTGTTTAATTGTGCTTTTCGAAAATTTGACTTGTTACATTTATTTTAGATATCTTTATACTAGATATAAATGTAGGCCTTTACAATCGTCTGGCAACGCGTGCACGGACAAAGTGCGACGTTTTCGCAGTGTGTTGCTGGCTGAGGACGAGAAAAAAAGCGAAAAACTTTGTAATAGCAATTAAGACTCCGCCGAACGATTTCGACACCAGGGATACAAGAAATCTTAACTTTAGTATAAAATCTGTCAAACGAATACGTCAGGAAAATCGAATTGAAGTTGATCGAAGAAAGTGCGAGACGATTTTTGTGAAATTATTACGTGTAATCGCGGAACGCTGGGCTACGTGAAAAATGTGCTGAGGGGCACGAGCGAAGCCGAGCCACGAATTTCTGTGCATTTGAGTTTGTAAAATTTTGAGCAAGTGTGAAGAAATATTGATGCAGGCGTTGGTGACACAGTGAGGACGATTTGGCCCCTTTATAAAGGGGCCAAAATAAGCCAGAAAAAGAACTGCTAGAAGAAAATGCATATATTTCCAATCGGCAAATAAGGCAGAAATCCGAAAAAAGGAGACGTTCGCTGGCAATCGCAGAGAAAAAGTGCGAAACGCGTGTTCAGTGCGAAAGAAAGTCCGAACGGGCGGAAAAGCTGACAAAGTGCCCTGATAGTGTTGCCAACAAAAGGAACTAAATATTTACAAACTGTCAGTCAACACAAAAAAAAAATCTAAAAAATCGCAATATTTTCAACAGAAAAAACCGCACGACCTCACTACCACTGCTGACCAACTCTGCTGCGCAATTTCGAAATTTGCCAAATAAACGCAACATACAACTAACTAGCGCCGAGCAAAATAACGACAAAACAGGAGAGGAAACTGTCACCACTGACGTCGCTTTCGATTTGAAATTCCTTTCGTTCAGGCGGCTGAAACTTTCGCTTCGTAGTATTTATCGTTTTTCCACTATTTTATTTTCGTTCATCGTGCGGCGGCCGTTCGTTTGTACGTGTGTGTGATCGTGTTCTTTGGAAGACTTCAATCAGTTCAATCGCAACTGTCCTTGAAGTTCGCTCCGGAGAAAGATCCCACATCGTGTGCTGTCGTCGTACAAACATTTAATGGGACAGCTATGAACCATCTGAAATCAACGCTAGCGCAGATTGGTAATTTGGTCAAACAATTGAACAAGAAAAATTTTGCTGAAACCAGCGAGAGCATAACTCAGGTAACGCTTTTCCATTTTTGCGCTCATTTATCATCAGTTTCCCACTCCCATTGATGGCAGTCTTCATTATCTAACGCCGAACAGTGTGTGCGTTTTCTCCTATTTTTATTTCGTTTGTCATTATCTGCCGCCACCTTCACGACTCGGAAATGCTGACTGTGCGACGGCGACAGCGGTGGTGCATCATCATCGCTGTCGCCCCACGACCGGTTGCTCATCGGGGTTTCGCGCGGGGCGGTGCGTCAGGTCCGACCCCCTAGGCTTTTCATCGTAGGTCGTGGCTTTGTTGACACCCATTCATTATTTCGTCGCCTGAGAATACAAATGTCGTATGTCTCACTAGGCTCAATATAACATACGACATTCGTTTTCTGAGGCGACGATTTGGCCGCATGTCGGATCACAGCCTTTGAGCTTTGTTTTACTTTCTGCTGCTA
Source organism: Melieria omissa (assembly GCA_963971225.1). NCBI lineage: Eukaryota > Metazoa > Arthropoda > Insecta > Diptera > Ulidiidae > Melieria > Melieria omissa. The sequence goes on along the minus strand of OZ020269.1, from coordinate 3,457,690 downwards.
GCTTTCCACTACGCTTTCGATTTCCGTTCGATATTTTTACTGTCTACTTTCTAATCTGCTAAATTGTTGACTAAGTAGTTAATTACATTCGGCGTTTGCTCTAAAACAAACCAGATAAAACTGGTAAGCGCAAGACCGACCTTGTGATGCCAGTAACGACTGTGGGCGGCCCCTTTCATTTATGCTGAGTTCAATGATCAGCCAATTTTTTATTGCGTTAATTAATTTTTTTTATTGAAAAATAATAAAGTTTCATGAGAATTCGTAAATTGAACCATTTCCGACATGAAAACAAACCCGTTCTGTATGAATTGTATGGGCTGTAGTCCAATATCATATATGTAATACTTCTATATTGGCACTAACCTATCTTCACAATGTGTTTTCATTCGGAAATCAAAAGGAGACAAGTGATGAGACAGAAAACACGAAATTTTGTGAATATATTTCTATGCGTGTATACATGTGCACTTCTGCACATGAACAACTGTCAAACTGCTCCTGGGGCGGTTGAAGAAATTTCAGTTAATTTCGACAAATTTTTCTTTTTTTCCAGTCAATTTTTTCCCCGTCTGAACGCACCCGACTTTTTGCCACTTTTGAAATATGTCAAGGTACATTCGTTTATACGCTTTCTCGCTCATATTTCACTATTGCTGTACTGTGATGTTGGCGAATGTACCTTGAGCTTAGTGCCAATATAGAAGTACTACATATATGTCCAATATATTGGACATTGTGACTGAAAGGGTTAATGGTTGGGACGTAAACTGCTGAAAACCTGAATAATGGGACAGGGGGCAAGCAGGCAGAACAGCAAACTACAGTAAGGAAGAGTTTGCAAGGAAAATATCTGTGTGTAACCCAATCCATTCTTATTGTGCAACCGCCGGTTGTAGCTATTTAAAATTGTTTTTTGGTTTTGGATAGTAACCCGTAAAGAATCATATCCCATGACATTTCGATTGCAACAATTTAAGAAGCTCTTTATGGCAGTTTAGTAATTGAACTACTAAATAATGGTTACCATATGTTTTCCGATGGTGCGCGGTCAGTCTGGTTGGTTGGTTAAGTGGCTGCCTCTGTATGAGACACACTTAGGCCTATGGGCCCGTTGTGATACCACAAATTCCACCCGTTTGAAATGCGTATGCAACACTGTTTTTTCCAACATATGATACAACACACATTTCAAACGGATGGTGGGGAAAGGGAGGGAGGGGACCTACAGTTTAACGCCGAATCCGAACGGCGATTGGCAGTTTTTCCTTTCACACTTGGAGGTTTTGCCATTGCCTGCCAAGAGCGCACTTGTGTGATTCTTGTAATTCTCATTTCCTTCATGTGGATAGCGATAGAAGTAAATGAGTGTTCTTTCCAGCCCATGCCAGGAATCGAACCTGGAGCGCTCGGTATGAGAAGCCAGCGCGCTACCCGCTGAGCTATCGAGGCCGACTCAGTCAGTCTAGTTGTCAAGCGATCCTAAGGCGATGACATATTTTATATTTAAATCTGCAAATATGTTCAGCTTTAAATGCTCACTATCTGTATTTTTACTCAAATGCTTGCAGTTCATTCGTTGGTTTTGTAATATATTTATATAATATTCATATGCATGTCCAACTAATGCTAATAAAAAACGAAATGTATTTCTAAATGTATCGAACCAACTTCAGAACCGTCGTAGCATTTGGCACGTTTCAGTTTCATCTCAGGTGTTCCATCATATGGCGCTGGCTGTCGAACGCATCAGTTGTCATTTTATGTTTCGTTATTTCGTTCATTAAACAAACTGGCCAAAGAACGAGCAAACAAAAATTCGTTTCGTCAAGTTGAATTTTTGCTCGTTTTCTTCTCGCCAATATTCAACCATTTTCGCCGACGCCATTACAGTTTGCGAAGAAAATTTCTTAGCGGTGGTTTCGTGGCTTGGTTGGGTTTTGGACGTGAATTTCTGTGGTGAAAAATTGCAAATAATGTTTGAAAACGGCTGCAAATTAAAGCCTTGACATTGCATTTTATGGTTTGTGTGAAAGTGTGCGTCGAATTGTGCGAATATGCTTTAAAAACGCCGAAAGACTTTCCGTAGTTCTTTTTTTTTGGTCGTGTTCGCCTTCATCGTCGTCTTCGCTGTGCTGTGTGTGTGCTTGCTTTATTTCCTCATACGCACAAATATTCCGCAGGCATGTGAATTACGATACGAAAACGAACAATTTTTGTGCGGAGCGACATATTGAAAAAGTTTGCAATAGCACTCAAGGCAATAAAAAAACCCAAACCACAGCTGAGTTCTGCTTGCAAGCAAAAATAAAAAGAAAGTTTGCTCGCTGCTGTGGATACAAATAAAACCGAATTTCGGGCATTGTGTGCAGTGTTGCTGAAATATGGTGCTGTCGAAGAGATTTTGGAAATAGGTAATGGAATAAGGGAACACAGCTCGCTCTTCCATGCGACAAAATCGAAGAGGAAAATAGTGGATTTTTCCAAAATTCGTACGGCACGACGAGCCGCTGGAGAAGCAGGAGTAGCAGCGGTTTACTGTGTGCGTGTAACACTAGTTGTCTCTATTGCTTTCGTCGAGTTGTATTGCTCCGTTGCCATCGTTGGGTTTGCGTTGTTATTTGTATTCATTGGTCGTTCCAAGCATTTAATCAGTCGGCGGTGGGGTGCGGGCTCACTTCAGTGCGTGCAGAAGTGTAGCAGCATTGCCAACGGCAAGTTTTTCATGGAATTTTCGTCAGCGAGCGATTGACTGTCATGACCGATATATAAGTATGTAAATACTGTTTGGTTTTCTGGAAAGCAGCATTGGATGTGGCGAATACTTCCAGACGAAATCTGCAAGTGAAGTTTATTTATGGCATTCTAATTTTGTTTCTGAAGTTGAGACACATCGAAATTTTGCAATCGTTCGAGTTCAGTAGCAAATTTTATAAAGTTGATTTATTTTGATGCTTTATATAAATTAAGCCAATAATAAATAAAGCACTAGTCCGCCCGCGAATCTTTGTGGCACAACTGAGTCGGCAGTGTTGCCCACTATTTGATTTGCTGAATATTTACATATTCGGGTTTGACCGTGTGCAAATATCTAAAATTATTTGTGAATGAAATTACTGCGATTCACATTTGCCATTTGGTTATAATTGTCTTGAAACATATATTTGTGTGCCAAAATGCTTTGGTGCGCATAAGATGCAATTTGCAATGAATTCTGCACTCTGGCCGACATTGTCAGCTCACGATTAGACGTCACTACAATTTGCTTTCTACGAATTGTTCCTTTTGACTATTTGCATCTTTAATTTACCGTTTTTATCTTTCTTCGCTCGTTTGTCTCTAACATCTTTGTCATTAAGATCGTCTGCACCTACATGTGTCATTTATGGTATTCACTACTAGTCCTCATTGCGTCACTCGCCTCTTCTTCGGTTCTTTACTTTCTGTTTCCATACTCTGTTTTACAGCTCATTGAAGAAGCTGGCTTGGAAGCGGATCGCCATTGTCTGCGCTGCTTGTTCTCGGCCATCAACTTTACTGAGACGACTTCAAACTTGATTGCGAGTACACAATTGCAGGCGAAATTGCTGGGCGCACAATTGGAACGACAGCTAACCCGCGCTCCTTTCATATCCAACATTTGCTTTGCCGTCGATCAGTGCTATCCGCAGCAAAAGGTAGGCGACCCCCACAAAATTAATCGTCGTCCAAAATGAAATGCAACTTTCTCTCCCGCGCAGACCCTCAAACCAACGCCGCATTTGGTTGCCCAAATTGTGAAACTTAGTGGCGTCAATAAGCTGTGTGAGTGTGTGCTCTGCCTGGCTCTGACACATTCTACCCAACCTGAGCTACGTAAGCACGCGAGCGACCACCTGAAGCGCGTCTTTCCAGAGTTGATCGATTCGTATCTGGGCCGGAACGAAGCTTGTGCTGCGGTAGTTAGCGGCCTGCACGACGTTTCGCTCGATCTGCTGCAGCTGCTGCTCGCCTCTTTGGACGATTTCGTGACACCAGAACTGCAGCAGCAGTTCGTGCGTAAACTACGCAAGGAGTTTCCTCGACACCGGGTGCCACTGATTTTAGCGCCGTTTTTGTACCGCGTGCCGGCACACGGTGGCGAACCGCCGCTGGTAGATGCAAAGGAGGCCTTTGAGTCGACGGGCGCTTGCGTGGGGAGTGGCGCTGAGCATTTGACGGAAGTTGGCATTGAAGATATTTACGATAATTTATGCGAGACCATATTTACTACACAGGTAAGGTTCTTCAGATAACTTGAGAGTATCGAAAGTGAAATTTTTGTTTGTTTGTAGGTGAACAACAATATTATGGACACATCCTGGATTAATTTAATCCTAGAAATCGGTTATGAATTTACATCGAGCATTGAAGACTGTAAGAATCACTTGCGATGCGGTTCGCGCGAGCTCCAATCACAGGATGTGGCCAAGATCATTGGCCTCATGTGCCGTCGGCATTCTTCCTTACTCGACTGCAATGTGAATTTGGGCACTTCGGCCAATTTCTGGCCTGGTCAGCCTACCGGTCAACCTCAGCAGCAACAGCAGAATGTCGCTAATAACAACGATGGCAGCGGCGTGACCGGTAGCGTTGGCGATAAATCAGTCAACGTAAACGACAAAAAAGAAAAGAGCGGCACCAGCACTACAGAGACCACGCAAGCATGGAAGCCAGACGTGTTTGTGCAAGCTCTGAAGGAGGTGTTGCCACAGCTGAACTGGAAGGATGTGTGCTTGGGTGAGTTTATTTTACACAGTACAACAGGGCCATGACTTATTTGAATTTTTTGTGTTTGTAAATTGTCATTGGAAGTATTAATTCACAATCGTAACAAATTGGCAGCATTTTTTGTATTCCATGTTTTTGTTTTCTACAGAATTTCACATTCGCAGTACTCGTAATAATTTGACATGTAAACAATATATCTGAAACTTTTTTCCGACTTTAGAACTCGACCATCCGGAGTTCATACTGAAGGATCGGATTGGGCTCGATTTGCTACTGACCATCTTTCGATTGGCCACACAATCGGCGCTCTTTCCCTACCCGGAGTACATCTACCGCCACTGGCAGAATGTCAACGGCCAGCTGTCGCTGATTGCGGTCATGCTGAAGAATCCCGACTTGTTCACCTTTGCGGATTACATTTTCACGTCGGCACCAGTGGAGATGCTAAAGGCTCAACCGGACGCCGACAATAAAGAGATTTGTGCTTGGAAATCGCTACACCTGTCCGAAGTGCTCTTGTACATCGCCGATCAAGGCTACTATCCGCAGGTGATTGACCTGTTCAAGTTCCCGGCACAACACTGTCCGGATGTTCTATTCCTGGCTCTCTTGCACATCAATCCACCTATCACTGCTCTGCGCCAGGAGCTTTTCAGTCAACTCATACCGACTTTCCTCACTAATCATCCTAATTCCGGCGTGATACTGGTGAATGCATGGAACTCTGCCAATTTCGGCGTCATACTTCGTCCCATAATAATGCAATCGATGTCAGAATGGTATCAGCGCGGCACCGAGTACGACCAGGTAAAGTTGTCGCGCATCCTGGACGTTGCTCACGACCTCAAGGCGCTCTCTACACTGTTGAACGAACGCTCATTTCTTTTCGTCATTGACTTGGCTTGTCTGGCTTCGCGGCGTGAGTATCTGAAGCTGGAGAAATGGCTGAGCGATAAGATTCGTGACCACGGCGAGCCCTTTATCCAGGCAATACTGAAATGTCTGCAGCGACGGTGCCCACAGATAACCAACGCTAAGATACCGGACAATCAGCTACCGTCTAAGCAGGCACAACTGCCACCGGAGACCGTAACGACCATGCTGACTTGTCTGCAGGGTTACATGAGCAATGTACCGCCCGAAATTGCCGACATTATCATGCAGATGTCTGCCAACTGCTCGATAATGGCGAATAAGGCACGTGCCGCTGCCGCACAAGCAGGGCCACAGGGACTGGTGCCCCCGCAGGGCTTAATGCGTGGTCACCGCGGCATGGACATGGGTGGTGGCGTGCCAAGTGTGCCGCCTCCACCCTTCTCGGCGAATCTAAACGCACAGCAAATGTTCGGCCCCACCATGGACACGCTCTCAAACTTAACGACAAATATTGCCAGCCTGAACCTCGGCGGCCCCAATGGCGCCTTCAATTTCGGCAATGTTTTGGGTGAGTTCAAGTATCAATTATTGTAACTAATGCATAATTTCCTTAATTTTTGTTGCTTGCACAGGAAATTTGGCGTCCACACCGGCTTCTCCGTCGCGCCTGATGAATCCGGCTGCCAGTCCTTATCCTCTGAACGCTATGCAGATGCAAGCACCTCCACCCAATGTCGGAAATATGGGGCGCATGCCACCGTCAGCTCCACAGCCGACACCAACACCGCCAAATCCGATCAACCCTGGTATGGCCGATCTACAAGGACCCGTCTCCAAAGAGGTCGAAGACGAGGCGAACTCCTATTTTCAGCGCATCTACAATCATCCACCACATCCTACGCTGTCCATCGACGAAGTGTTAGATATACTGCAGCGTTTTAAGGAGTCTAGCAATCGGCGCGAACAGGAAGTGTACCAGTGCATGCTGCGAAATCTCTTCGAAGAGTACCGCTTTTTCCCACATTACCCTGAAAAAGAATTGCAGATAACTGCCCAGTTATTCGGAGGCATTATCGAGCGCAATTTGGTGCCGACATTCGTGGCATTGGGCTTGGCACTACGTTGTGTTTTGGACGCTTTGCGCAAGCAAGACTCAAAAATGTACCATTTCGGCTTGACCGCCCTAGAGCGCTTCAAGAACCGCCTGCATTCGTACAACAAATATTGTGAATATATCAGATCCATACCACATTTTCATGAATTTCCTCCACATCTGATTCAGTACGTAGAGTACGGATATCTGCAGCAGGAGCCACCACCGGCCAAATTGCCAATGCTGATGGGTGGCAGTGGCCAGCAGCCCCCTTCTGATTCCATTTACCGCAGCAACTCTGTCACTGGTGAGTGTTCAGAAAGACGTAATTTTGACTTTAAGCTATCTGGAGGTTATTTTCATTCTGTGAACGACCATATTTGAATTGCTATGAAGAACTTCTATGTATGTTTGTATTTCAGGTAACATTGTGACGACGCCCACACAGCAAAAACCTATGGTGGTCGCACAGTCGATTCACGCATCCCGTATGAAATCTATTGCCACTGCCACCAATATCGACACACTACTGGTGGCCAATCAGGAAGAAAAGATCACCGTGCCACCCGAACCCGTGCAGGATAAGACCGCATTTATTTTTAACAACCTCAGCCAGCTGAATATTCCGCAAAAGTGCGAAGAAATCAAAGAGATTATGACCAAGGAGTATTGGCCTTGGCTGGCACAGTATCTGGTGTTGAAGCGTGCCTCCTTGGAATTCAATTTCCACACATTGTACTTTAACTTCTTGGAGGCGCTGAAGAATACGGAAATCAACAAGTACGTCACAAAGGAGACACTGCGCAACATAAAGGTGCTGCTACGTTCCGATAAAGGTGTGGTGAATTTCTCCGATCGCAGCTTGCTGAAGAATCTCGGCCACTGGTTGGGTATGATGACGCTCGGACGAAACAAGCCAATTTTGCAAATTGAACTGGATCTGAAGGCTTTGCTCGCCGAAGCCTACCATAAAGGGCAACAGGAGCTGTTGTTCGTAGTGCCATTTGTCGCCAAGATCCTAGAGTCGTCAAATAAGTCAAAAGTATTCAAGACGCCAAATCCATGGACCATGGCCATAATGAATGTGCTCGGCGAGCTTCACCAGGAACCCGAGCTGAAGCTGAACTTGAAATTCGAAATAGAAGTGCTCTGTAAGACGCTGAATATAGATTTGCAGAAGCTGAAGCCAATAATTTATTTGAAAGACCCAGCTCGCTCAATGAACATCGAACATCAAATGTCGCAGCCAAAACCGAAGGCCATTGAGGCGGCACCACCACCACCACAACAACAGCAACAGCAGCAACAGCAACCACCACCGCCTCAGCAAATGCAGGTGCAAGGGCCGGGACCCGCTCAAATACCGGCCAACGATCCGGACGCACAAGCAATGCTGATGGGCGCCAGCGGCAATGTACCCGGCGGCGTTGTGCCATCGCCCAGTATTAGCAACGAGTCCGGCGGGCAGGTGATGATGCAGGCGCCGGAGCCGCGCTTCTCCTACGTGGACATCAACGTGTCCAACTTCCATCAGATTGCACAGTATGTAATTTTGTCGCCCAATATTGCATTTCTGCACGTGAATCCTGGTCTTAAGCCGATTGTGAAGGACGCCATCGAACGCACAATTACTGAGTGGCTACAGCCGGTGGTGGACCGCAGTGTACGCATCGCAGTGACCACTACCGAACACATTGTGCGCAAGGATTTTGCCTTGGACGCCGATGAGAATCGCATGCGCACTGCTGCTCATCAGATGGTGCGCAATCTGTCCGCAGGCATGGCGATGATTACCTGCAAGGACCAGCTCTCACAGACCTTGACAAATAACATCCGCAAAGCATTTTTGTCGACTCTCACGGGTGGGCCAAGCTACCAGGACATCGAGGCGGCAGCCATTCAGCTAAGCAACGACAACGTGGAACTGGCCTGCGCATTCATACAAAAAGCAGCCGCAGAGAAGGCCATACCTGAGGTTGATCGCCGCATTTCAGCCGACTTTGAGACCAGGAAAATCACTCGGGAAGAGGGAGGGTATGTAACCTTATAATTTTCGTTAGTTGAACGATTTACTGATGTATGTATTTTCTTAGACGCTTCTTTGATTCGCAAATACTTGCTTATCTGTCGGAGCGCATGCCGGAGCAGGTTCGCTTGAAGGTAGGGGGCATTCCACCAGCCCAATTCGCTGTCTACGCACAGTTTGCACGCAATCTGCCCGGCTTCCAGCCGATGACTGAACGTGATATTGCGCTGTTTTTGCCAAAGCCACAGGAAATTCCGCAGACCTCGTTTGGCACCGATGAGCTGGGCTTGATGTATGCCGACTTGGCTGCTAAAATGGAGGCTTTCCTCAATAGCACTGTAAACGTGTCCACCGTGCAATTGCAAGCCAGTAAGATGCACGCACTACTCAATGCTCTAATGGTCACTCGGCGTATACGAGACAACGAGTCGGCACTGAATCTGCTGACTCGCGTCGTCGAGGGACTGATTGAGGGTCTAGTGAGCATACCCGAGCACATCGAACAAATGAAGCTGTACCGTGATATCCACCTGCGCATACTCACGCTGCTGCAGAGTACATTCGGTGCAGGTGTGACTGAGCGCGCAATCACCAAATGCATCTTTGATATACGTGAGGAGGTACGCTATAATGTGGAAGCCATCAAGCTGCTGATTACTTCGCATTTCATCAATGTGCCTCAGTTCGATATGTTGCTCCGCGAAGCCATGGATAATGGCAGCAACTTCCTGGCAGTGACTTTCGCCATGACGCTGATGGAGCGCCTGTTAGTCGATGGTCGCTCGAGTGCCACCGTAGAAACAGAAATGATTGGAACTTTTGAAATGCTTGGTCGCTTACCACAGCATCGCCACCGGTATTCGGAGGCGTTAACGCATCAAATTGATGTAATGGACGCAGGACCGTTCACTGGTGCAGACCGGTATTTAGCCGGAGCCACGCAGTACATTCAATCTGGAATGCAACATGTGAGAGTATGTGGTCGCACAAGTTATTTGCAAAGTACTTGTTTCATTTAGCATTTTTCTTTCATATACAGTCCAATGATTGCGATGACCCTCCCGGCCTACAGGAGAAGACAGAATTCTTGTTAAAGGACTGGGTTTCCATATACAATCAGTCGAACAATTTGTCGCGTGAGACGAAGAATTTCAGCTCGTTCGTACAGAAGATGAACATGTATGGCATTTTAAAGACCGACGACTTGATCACGCGTTTCTTCCGCCAAGCGACTCAAATCTGTATCGACCTGGTGTACCGCATCCTCAACGATCCGTCTAACTCAACAATGCAAGCGAAGAATAAGATTTTCCACTGGATCGACGCGTTTGTGCATTTAATTGCCCTGCTGGTGCGCCACTCGGGCGAGGCGGGCAATCCGACCACAAAGATTAACCTACTGAACAAGGTGCTTGGCATCGTGTTGGGAATTCTACTACAAGACCAGGAACTGCACGGCACCTCATTCCAGCAGCTCGGCTACCATCGCTTCTTCGTGATGTTGTTTCTTGAGCTGAGCTCACCCGATGCTGTGCTGGAGAGTCTGATGCACAGTATCGTGACTGCCTTTTCGCATACCTACCACTTGCTGAATCCAGCATCGGCACCTGGCTTCTGCTACGCCTGGCTGGAGCTGATCTCGCATCGCATTTTTATTGGCCGCATTCTCGCTCAGATACCCCAGCAGAAAGGCTGGCCGCTGTACTCGCAGCTCTTGTTGGACCTTTTCCGGTATTTGGCACCGTTCCTGCGGAACGCTGAACTAGCGAAGCCCGTACAGCTACTGTACAAGGGAACGCTGCGTGTTCTGCTCGTGCTACTGCACGATTTCCCCGAATTTTTGTGTGACTATCACTTTGGCTTTTGTGACGCCATTCCTCCGAATTGCATCCAGATGCGTAACATCATTCTGGCCGCATTTCCGCGCAACATGCGCTTGCCAGACCCTTTTACACCCAACTTGAAGGTTGATATGCTGCCTGAAACGGCAACTGCTCCGAAGATCTGCTCCAACTACGTGATGAGCATACAGCCGGCGAACTTTAAGAAGGATCTTGACTCGTATCTGAAGGCACGTGCTCCGGTCACTTTCCTTTCGGAGTTGCGCAGCCACCTGCAAATCTCCAATGAGCCCGGTTCGCGCTACAACATTCCATTAATGAATGCGTTGGTTCTGTATGTGGGCACGCAGGCAATTTTGCACATTAGGTATGTAGTCGCTGTTCGTCGCTCAATTAGCTTTTGATGTATTTGGTATTTTAATTAACTAACCAGTCCTGTTTGCGACAGAAATAAAAACACAGTGCCCAATACATCGAACATCGCACACAGCGCTCACATGGACATTTTCCAGAATTTAGCCGTCGATCTGGATACTGAGGGTCGTTATCTGTTTCTTAACGCCATTGCCAATCAGCTGCGCTACCCAAACAGTCACACACATTACTTTAGCTGTGCCGTGTTGCATCTCTTCGCTGAGGCCAATTCGGAGGCCATACAGGAGCAAATTACGCGCGTATTGCTCGAGCGTCTAATCGTGAATCGTCCGCACCCGTGGGGTCTGCTAATCACGTTCATCGAGCTCATCAAGAATCCCATCTATAAGTTCTGGGACCACGACTTTGTTCACTGCGCACCTGAAATTGCAAAGTAAGTGAAGTGTTAAGCTGAGTGTTGATTAGTTCAGCATTGTTGATTAAGTTTGTCTATTGGTATAATGAATAAACATAGCTTTGCAATATTTACTGAATTTGTCTTATGGCATTGTCTTTTACCTGTATCCCTTTGCAGACTGTTCGAGTCAGTGGCACGCTCTTGCATGGTCAAATCGAATCATCCGCCGCAGATGAACAACATGGACGGCGAAATTCAGGAAATCAATTAAAATCGTTTTCACCTGTTTGGTGATGATGATAGCGGCGGCAGCGGCGGTGGTAGTTTTTCCTGCTGAGAGTTCAGCCTGGGAGCATGGTGTACATGCAGTTGCAGATAAAAACGGCGCTACTGACCCAGCTCATCGTTTAGTCAGCAGCCTATCGTCCTCTGTCGTCTCAATCAACATGTAGCAGAAGAATTAAAAGTTTTTTTAAGCTAAAGATACAAAAGCATATAATTGATTTATGAATTAAGAGATTGCAACTTTTTTTTTATGAAAGAATGAAAAAAATTGAAAAATTAACCATGAAAAAAGAAAAAAGAAAAAAGCAAAAATGTACTTGTAAGTAGTTTAAAATACGATAAAGAGAAGCACTTGAAAGCAAATTTAAATTAAATATTAACAACTAATTGATGTATTATAAATATAAACTTAAATTGAACAAAATAACAAAAACATCTTAAATGAAAATAAATAATGTTTGTGTAAAAAATATAAAAATAACGTAGATCAACAGCCAAGTAAATCTTCTAGCTGAGAAATCATGAACGTGTCCAGGGTGAAGACGAAAACATTAAAATCGAAAATATAAACAAGAACAACACAAATATGCAAACACAAATACGAAACGAAAACGCCGCATTGCTGACCTGAAACACTGCGGCAACACAATTTACAATTTTAATAAAGGCAAACTGTAAGCGTACATTAAAAAAAAGAAAATAGAAAAAATGAACCGAAAGTTTACAAAAAGAAAACACAAAAAAATCGAAAAACTTTCTAAAACATTCACAAAAATCAAGAAAAGAAAATGTATGTAAATATTTGTAAGGTAAATTGATAACAATAATACAACCAAAAAAATCTATAACAGAAATAAGAAATGAAGCAGATCAAACTACCAGCAAATGTTAAACGTTGACAATTTTCAACAGCACACCAAAATCAGTCCTTCAGACTGTGACCGTGACATCAGTTTGGTTGGTGCAATTGCCAAATCTTAAACTGTCCAGCGTTCGCTATGCTATTGCGCGGCTTTTAAATATAGCTTCAAGTGCGGCCGCATTTATGTTGACGGAGATTTGTCCTTATTTTATGATTTCACTTTAGTTCCTGCTTGCCTCTGGCCGGACAATCATCTGCTCTCTTAAACATGTATACCTATATTTTATTACCGTTTTACTCCTCTTAGCAAATCAGCAGAGCATAGTATTTTTTTTATTTCAAGTCGCTCGAACGGATTTCGCGAAAGCGTTGCGTTCTTTTTTGTCCGCCAGGTTCTGGGTTCACTTTCACTGAATTCGAATTATTCATTTTATTGTTTTCCAAATCGCATAGACACCAACAAAAACGTAAAAACAAAGCAAGGAGAGAAGAGCAAAAAGAGTAAATCTAATGTCACTTTAAATTTACCACTTGAATTTCGTGTAATTTATATATATTATTTGAAGAGACACATACAACTAGTAATTATAATTATGGATAATTATAAAGAGGTAGTGGATGCTAGTGAAAAGAGCAGACATTGTAGAGATCGAATCGAAAGAAAAGAATGAACATATATAAAAGAAACTAAACGAAACACATAATAAAAGTTATATATAACAAATGCATTAAAAAAATAAAATATAGTCATATTCATTGAAACCGAAGGAAGTTTTTATTTGTTGAGCTGTGTGCATTTTGACTAATATTGCATTGAGGTAATTAATTGGTGTCCATCTGCGTTTGGGGCTTAAGAACGGGTCACAAAGCCAGCAGATGTTGCTTTGATAAGATCAACGTGTCGCTTAATGGAGCTTTGGCGTTGACAAAAATTGCTTGGACCTAATTCCGGCGGTGGTTAGTGGTTGGTACCCATGTAGGTTCTGCCGAAACTAGTGCTCTGTGTAATCTGTCTTTTCAGTTTCAGTCTTTTTCAGTTTGCTAAGAGCTTAACTGTTTTGTTATGGCACTGGCATTCAAGAATTTTTGCCGATTTTTTAAATTGATACTTCCTCAAAAAGGAGTTTGTGAGACGGTAATTGTAGGTAAATGTTATCAGAAAATTTGATGGTTGTTGTGTTGTGGTCAGCGTGGGCATGCATTTTTTAAAATTCGATAGTCGATAATTTGGCAGAACACGGACTAGTCTCATCTGCTTACTTTGAGTTAAATGAAAGTCTATCTTCCCCATCTATTCGTTCTAGTAACATGTAAGGTTTTTTTTTCAAATATTTAGGTACGGTTCTACGTAACAGTTGGGCTGAAAAGTTCGTATCCTTTTATCGAAAAAAAAAACAAATTTTTTTTGACAAAATTCGATTTTATTATTCAACATAGTTGCCATCGAGGGCGATACACCGATTATAGCGATCTTCCAACTTTTCAATACCATTTTTGAACATTGCTCTGTTCTTGTTTCTGGTCGATTGTGAGCTCGCCCGGTACCAACTTTGCACATAGCTTTCACATACCCAAATATTCATGAACGATATGTGCAACACGTTCCTTTGATATCTTTAGAGTGTCAGCTATACAAATCAACCTCAATTTACGATCTTCCAAAATCATTTTGTGGATTTTTTTGATGTTTTCTTCCGTAACAGCCTCTTTTTGACGTCCACTGCGTTCATCGTCTTCGGTACTCATATGGCCTGTACGGAATTTAGCAAACCACTTACGAATGGTTGCTTCGGCCGGCGCAGAGTCCGGATAACACTCATCAAGCCACTTTTGGGTATCAACAGCACTTTTTTTCATTAAAAAATAGTGTTTCATTAAAACACGAAATTCCTTTTTACCCATTTTTTTCAAAATAACAAAAGTTGCTTCGCTCAAAATGCTGTATCTCACAAACTAATAATCAGAAAGCTGTAAAATGAATACACGTTTCTTTTGAAGGTTGGTACTATCTAAAAATAATACCTTTTATTCTAGTTGCGCCATCTCAGAAACGATACGAACTTTTCAGCCCAACTGTTAAGGCAGGTTTTTTAGGAATTTTTTTTGAGAAAACGGTTAAAGATACAACGTTGAAAATTTTTTCTGGATGTGAACACACATTTATTTAGAGAATACAATTTTTCACATTGAATGAATCAAAAAAGGGGGGGAGGGAGCGTCCATCAGTGGCGGCATGTCGCTACCGCTACCGGAAGTAATTCCGTCAAAACCCGTGATCTGAAACACAAAAATCGAACACATTCTTAATGTGTACCGTATTATCTATTGAATGAACTAAGATCATAAAAAAAAATCAAAACTACAAAAGTTATGAGGTTTTGAAAAAAAATTACGATTTTCGTCTTTTTTTTTCACTTATTATTTTTTTAAATAACCAATTTTCAATATTTTTGGCTGATCGTAGTTCGTTTAATTTGGTGACGATTGGTTCATTCCAGCGACTTCAATCACTTCCGTTAGGCCCGAAAATGTGGTTCTCAGAAAAACGCGTTTAAAGTTTAAAGCGCACTTGGCCGGTGCTCGACACTGCTCTATGTAACGGCCCGTAACTTTTGTAATTTTTCCGATTTCGATCTGAAATTTCTAGAGCACATTTTTGAAACATATATCTACACGATAAGGCAAGAAAAAAAAAATTTTTTTTCCCCCACAAGGTGAGAACCTGCCTTAAGTGCAGATTAATGGAGGCTCGTTGCTACACGTTTCATGTTGCTACATGGAACAAAAGATCATTCGAGCGAAGAAATATATGAAAATAGTCCATAAAATGGACGTTAATCCGCTAAGCTGCGTTCTATGAAGAGTTTTGTGCTGCATCAAAGAATAATTTCAAATATTTAGTCAAATGTACATAAATATGTGTGACTGTGTGTGTGTGCATGAGTGCGCGCATAGATATGGTCATGTGAAGTAAGCAGCGGTGAAACTTTTTTGTGCCCAGCTGCTGCGTGTTCAAGCCCACTGCACTCACACATTTATACATTTGTATGTGTAATGTGTGTTCAAGGGAAAGCTCGAACATTTTACATGCCAACGTAGGCTCACAGCAGACACCATCAGCCGCCCCCGTTGCCTCGCGCCGCAGTCAGTAAATGACCCATTTCCGCACCCTATATTGTGTTATTGTACATACACAACCATATTCATATGTCAATGTTTGCATACATACATATGTGTACATACATGTGTACATGTTTGCATTCACACATCTATGGTGGGTCGAGAGCACGAATTGCAGTAAAGACGACAATTTTATATTTACTTACATTAGTACATCCTACAAATATTCATAGATATTTCGAAAATATTACACTGAGGTTAAAATGCAATTAACACGATTTCAGCCATAAATGCGGCACCTCAGTGCCTGTGCCGTTGTGGCTGTCGCCAATATAGATAACATTGGAGTACACATGGCCTAGGACGGCGAGAGGGATGTGCAAGCGAACTTTTCGCAAAATTCTGCTCTTCGGCTGCTCATATTTGTATACGCGCATCTATATATATACGCGTATGTATGTACATATGTATTTGCTGGATGCGGTAATAAATTTGCTGCAGATACACACGCAAATAATTTAATATGTTGTAGATACAAGAAGGCGAAAACTGAACTGAAAAAGCTTAACTAGCAAAGATTGGCACACAACAAATGAAGAAAACATGAAAAAGTTAGAAGAACAACGAAAAATTAACGAGCAACAATGAAATCAGAAACAGAATATATATTATATACAACTGTATATATGTATGTAGGTATGTATTTATGTATGAATGTGTATGAATGTATGTATGTATGTATGGGAATGTGTGTATGCATGCGCCACACTTAACTGCCCCACTGCGGGCAGCGACGTCGGCTGCGTTGTTTTTGCTGCAGCTGTTGGCTTCGGTTTGCAGTTTCGCTCTGTAGTAGTTGTAGAGCCCAGTACTGGTACCCAGTATCCATTCGATACAAAGCTTAGCGACAAAAAGTTTAGAAAACAGAATGTTTGTGTGTGTGTTTGTAGGTGCATGTGTTTTTTTTTTTTTTTTTTTTTTTTTTTTTTTTTTTTTTTTTATATTTAACGAGGAGGAAGCATCGAAAGCCTAATCCCGTCAGTGTGAGACTTTAACACACTAAACCTCCTCACGTCATGTACCGGTTACCCCTCCGGACACTACCGTCAAGTTTTTCGTCGGAGGGCGGATTTGAGCGCTAGGCTCATCGTTTGTCACTGTTCTTGTGCGGTTTGTCTCAAGCTGCACATGCTTGCCTCCCAACTGCCTGTCAGCTAAGTACCGCCCTGTTCGGTTCTTCAACCACCCCACCCGGTTGGCACTATGTCCCGTCTGTTGGTCGCCGTCCTAGGGCGTCTGTCGCTATTGCCAGCGCTGGTCCTCAGCTGTTGCCGGAGCGCGACGCCGCTGCTCAGCCTTTCTCAGCTCGTTGTGGATGTGCACCGCCGCGTCGCTCACCGCATTCCATACGGCTCGCGAGTTTGCCATCATGGACGTAAGATTTTGCGGGCTAATGTCCTCTTCCGCCAACGCATTGATGTGACGTCGGACCGCTGCAAAACGAGGGCAGTGGAACAGCACATGCTTCGCGTCTTCGTCTACCTGGCAGACCGGGCATAGTGGCGACTCGTCGTGCCCGAATCGGTGCAAGTAACTGCGGAAAGCTCCATGGCCGGTGAGCAGTTGTGTTAAATGAAAATTTAACTCGCCGTGGTTGCGCCGCACCCATTGCTCGATTTTGGGGATTAGGGTGTGCGTCCACCTGCCCTTTGATGAGCTGTCCCAGCGCTCCTGCCAGCTGAGTATTGACGCCGCTCTCTCCGCCGCCGTTCTGCCGCCAGGGGGCCCATTGCGCTCCTTTTGGCTATGCAATCGCCTGCATTCATCAGCCAGGATGTCAATTGGGACCATTCCCGCCAACACTAGCGCTGCCTCATCCGACGTCGTGCGGAAAGCGCTGATGACTCTCAGTGCGGAGAGTCTGTAGACGCTCTGGAGCTGCCGCCTATTTGCTTTTATTCGCAGTGACGGGGCCCACACTGGTGCGGCATATAGTAGCACTGAGCTTACTACCTTCGCCAGTAGAAGCCTTCTGCTGCTCCTTGGACCACCCAGATTGGGGAGCATCCTCGAGAGCGCGCTGCACACTCCCGCTGCCTTCTGCGCAGTGAGCTCTGCGTGGTGCCCGTAGCTTAGTCTGTCATCGATAATGACGCCAAGGTACCTCAGGTATCTGCGGGATACAATGGTGCAGCTGCCCACCGTGAATGTCGCAGTTTCCGGCTTCTTCCGGCTGCTGATTAGCACCGCCTCCGTCTTCTCTTGTGCCAGCGATAGACCGACATCTACAAGCCACTGCCTTATCGTGTCGATGGCCGAGTTCGCATTTGCTTCGACCTGCGCAATGTGTTTTGCCACCACCGTTAAGGCCACGTCGTCCGCGAAGCCAATAATCTTCACCCCCTCTGGGTAAGACAGTTTGAAAATGCCATCATACATGATGTTCCACAAGGTTGGTAGGTGCATGTGTGTGTGTGTATGTGTGCGATTTTGCCTAACATAACGAATTGATTAAAGCTCGCAGCTTCGTCAAGAAAAAGCTCGCTTTTCACTTACAATCGGTTAGCTATAGTCGCGCTCGCACTCGCACTCGCACTCCCACCCCGCCACACATGCTCACGCACACATAACGGGTATAGTATGTATCTAGATGAGCTCATGGCTATGTGCAAACCCAAATGGCAGAGCAACGAGAAATTGAATAAAGACTGTACATATGCATGTATGTATGTAGCATCTACCATCAATTCGCCAACTGCACACCGTGCATAGAAACTAGCTAACTGGTGTGGCAGCAGCCACGGCGAGATTACTGCACCCCTACGCACGCCCCCCACCGCCGCGAACAGCTATCGCTATTTAAGCTTTTTCAAGCGACAAAGCAGCAAATGTTGCCATCGCCACTGTCCCAAGCTCCTCGCCCCCGGCCGCTGGCCGCTGGCCGCTGGCCGCCACCGCTCGCCCTTTTTCAATGATGTCGGCGTCATATTTTGGTGGCCTCATATCCCTTGTTGCGCAGCGCGCTTTATCGTACCTCATGCCTGTGTTGTTTCCGCTCCGTTTATATTATGTACCAGCGCCTAGTCACACTCGTGCGATTCAATGTATGTATATATATGTACAAATATTCATACTTACATAAGTGTGCTATGTGCATTCATCGTGTGTAAGGCTGTACTTCACCGTGTGGTGAATTCGTAGATACTTACTCGCACGGTAGATACATATGTAAACACATTTTTATATAAAGTACATGCCCGCTTTCCTGTACACCAACACATACCGACCCTGCCCACAATCACACAATGTTGTCGTCACCAGCTCCTCGATGCTAGACGCGAAATTTTATAAACATGTTAAATTTTTTATCCAAGAAAACTTGAAAATCGCTTACGGCTTTTCCCGTTGTCCGGTATCTCCTTTCGGCTGTTTGCTGCTGCCATTGTGTCTAATTTTCTCAAAACTAAATTTAAAAAAAATCGCAAAAGTACGACTTTCGATCGGAAAAGCTCACAATTTTCTTACTGCGGAAGGCAATTCAAATCGGACTCTGTTCAATATTTCCCAACAAGGGAAGTGTTCTCATGCTCGTGAAATTGCAAACTATGGGCCTGTTGTTTTTCGTAGAACACTCTCTGAGTGGAATTGTGTGCGATTCTTATGACTTTGACTCCATTGAGACAACCGTCAACAGACTCTTACTCAAACGGACCTTTACACCTTCTTCACTACTGGAATCGAGCACAGCTCATAGTTTATTGAGATACAAATCTTCCACAGGTTATGGTAGACAGCAGACACCAAGCTTCCACCGTTTGGGAACTTGTATTTTGAAGCATCCACTGTTTTGATCCAGGCAAATATTGTCGGCATCAACACCAAAGGTTATCGTACACTCAATAAGCCCATCATGAAAGTAGTTTCTCAAGGAATTTGCAAACACTGCGATTAATCGGAGCATTTCAGCGCTTCTGCCAGAGTAGTAGCATTCAAGCTCATCTTTTTCTCATTCTTCTTTTTCTCATAGCTCTGCGAGGGCTCAAGAGTATTTATTCAAGTCTTAAAAGTAATTAAAAAAAGTTATTGTTATGGTCAAACAGTTCAATTTTATAATATTTCAGAATATGTTTGTGATTAGAAATACCTAAAACATAATTATGTGCACATAATATTGACAAGAAGAAATGTAAAGACAAATTCACAGAGTTTTTGGGCAAAACAAGAGTGGTTCATTTTATTGATTTTGCCACATATGTTCGTGGTTCAAAATATAGTTCGTTTGCTGAATGGGTTTTCTTCCAGGACCTGGCTCAGTAACTATACAGAGGGGAGATACTTGAACGACGAAATCAAACCAAGTTAAAAGTTCGCCAGATGGCAGTCAAGCTAAGTTAAGCCATTACGACAGCAACTAATAGTGCTACGAAGTCGCAACACAGTGTGATGTGTGCTGGAAATCAGGTTGGGAAAACTTGCGATTGCGGCTTGTCGAAAGAGCGCACCGTCGAAGCCGAAGCAGAGAAGAAGCTAAGATGGCAAGAAGTAGCGCACAACAGCGACTGGGAGTGATCCAGCGTGCTGCAGGTTCAGCAGTAGGCGTTGGCATAGATTTTCTGGTTTCGTCATATGGACATTGCATGCGCAGCAGCGGTGTAAGTGACCCAGTTTTCCATAGGCGTGCGACTTACTGCCACCATTCGTTACCAGCATACACACACACAGTATCGCCGCACTTGCATGAGAGCATTTTCGGTTGCTGCCATCCTCGTCTCGGCACTGACTCACAAATTGCTGCAGTTCCATTTGCTGCAACGAATTCGTATTTTTCATGTTCTGTTCATGTTCAACTTCTGTGCAGCGACTGCAAATCAAATTAAATCAAAATGAACACAATGCGGCTGAGAAGAAATTGTCAAGTGTCGTTGACGGCTTTGGGCCGGCTATCACCCTATGAAGAGGTCGTTGCAAGATATCAGACATTTCGGCCGCGTTGTTTGTGTATGCACCTGTGCATACATATATTAAGACCCATATACATGGGTATATATGTATTTATGTACGTATTTGATCGGATTTGCCATTACAATATTTCGCATTTTGTAAATAAAACGGTTCTATATATTAGATATACTCTTGCGCACGCATACATACATAAATATTTATTTACAAACGTTCTTACGGATAAGAAATCTATATATTAGCATATATGTATGTACATACATGCATACATATGTGCATATATAACAATATATACATAAGTTCTGATCTTATACATAGGACACTTCTGCAAGAACCACGTCTTACGTTAGTAGAGTCAGAGTAGGCTAGAGTAGAGTTTTTAGAAGTTATTGTAATATTATATTTATATATATTTATAACATAAAATATATGTACATGTAATGTAACCGCCACCCCACTTCAGTCCTGTTGTTCAATTCTCAGAGTTTAGTATTAAGTGCTTACTCATCGAAATAATATGTATGGAAGTATCTATATATGTACGAGTACATGTGCTATTTTAATTTTCAGAATAGCATTCGCTTGTTGCGTTTCATTTACTTTGGTCTGGCGTATATAATTACTTGTACTCATAGTTTGTAAGTATGTACACACGCACGTGGCCATGTGGGTATGTACATACATACAATACGAATATTTGAAATGATTAGAGGAGGTTGTGAACCTATCAAGTGTAAATATTGTACGTACACATTAGCGATTAAAAACGTCGCTTGAACGAGTGACTGACAGTGATAGTGAACTGTGATTGCTCACAGCACGAGCTGATGTCTCTACTCCGGCGCTAGTTTGTCCGTTTGTATGTGCGTTTGCTCATCTGATCATCTGGTTTTTGTTTGACTGCACGCCAAGTGCATCGCCAGCCATCAAACTGCCAGCCAGCGTACCAACTGCGTACCGCTGCGTTCGTGTTACGTTACGTTACGTTGAGGTCGAATGGTTACCACGAAAGTGGCCTTAGCTGGATGCTCGAGCTGGCCGGCACAGCGGAGGCGCTCGATGGATCTGTCATGTTTTTGCTCGTTCCACTGGCATTCATGCAATGAATTGACAAAGTACTGATAACTTGATAAGAAAAAGGGATGACGGAGGTTTCATAATTTTTGTTTTTGCCTGTTTTAGACAATTTTCTCCGTATTTGCGAGTGCAAGAAAGGCAATACTGTAAAATGTTTGTTCCTAAAGTTGTGTATTAGTTTGCAATATAGGGTTTACTTTAGTGAGAATTACGTTCCTGCTATATAAAACTAATACACACAATAATTTACAAATACGTTAGCCGGAAAATACTTACCAAGTTGTGCAGAAATATTTAAGTCCGCCGCCCTATCATGCCACTTACTCTATTAATGCACATACACACATATCTGTATGTGTATTACTACACACTTACCACTTACATAAGTATTTAGGTTATTCGTGTGCTTCGGAAATGCTGTTCATCGATTTTCTGCCAGTTTGGCAACACTGTCAGTTGTATCCTACTTTACCGTTACCATAGAATATTCACCGTAAATTCTTGATGTACATATAGTAAATGTATTGCAGTTTTGTTGTTGCTGTTGATATCACTGTTGCCATGCAAAAATTTTCTTATACAACCGTACAGCAACTGTGCTTATATGTGTGTGGGTGTGCGCGCGCGCGGCAGCGCACGCAGTCGAGCGAAAAAGTCCTTGTGCAGCGCCACCCAGTTAGGTCCGTTGCATTTTTTATGGCAATATTACAGTCGGCTGCCGTTCGAATTGCGCTCAAAAGAGTTGCCAAAGTTAATAAAGAAGCGAATCGCTCTAATGGTTTATTGATTTTCCTTTAAAATCATATTAGAAAGGAAAAGCGAAAACAACGGCAACGGTTGTAGGGTTTAATTGGCGACACAGCGAGACAGTGAAGTCGTTGTGTTGGGTTTCAAATACGTTTTTAGACGTTTCAAAGCTGTAGTTACGGTTCATTGATTCAAGTTAGTTCTTGGTTTCGGAGAAAATGTTGTCGATCCTGCTGAAATCGCCTCGAAAACGTCGAAGTGCACTTCAGGTTTTTGGTGTTAACAGTGCACCACATTGCGCTCAAAGCATGAGGGCCACATGAGAGCGCTGTAGTAAGCGGCCGCGTGTCTGTGTGGGTGTCATTACCGCTGCTCTAATATTTATTTATTTATTTAAGCCAAATGATACAAAATCTACAGGCTAGAAACTAAAAAAAATGTTTTCACAATCTGCTGAATTGACATTTAGTCTCGTTGGCAGAGCCAGAGATAAAATGCAGCGAAATGCTAGGAAAATTAATTCATTTGCCAGCTTATAGGGTCGCAGTCTCACAACCCAGCCCAAGCTCCAACTAGGACAAAATGGCACAAGGCAAATTTTTTTAATGTTAATAGACAGCTGCTGATATGCGCATATTGTATGTATGTGTATTCAAAAAGTATTTTTGTGTTATGGAAATTAAATATTAGCAAACGGTCCAATGTTGGCCGCTCGCGCCATCATTGCGGGTATGTTGGACTGCTCGTAGTTGCCGCTGAAAAATTGCGCATAAGGCCCAGAGGCGAAGACGCCGACATCGTCGCCGCCATGCGTTTCTGAATCCAGGGGTACAGAAGCCATGTACTCGAAGTTGGCCGCATTCGTGTTGCCATGGGTTATCTCGTTGCGGCCGCTCTTGCCGTTGTACGTGTTGTAGAAGCCGGGTCCATTGGCATAGGAAAGAATGGTGTACGGCAGCCCGTCGTCAGCCACGCCGTCGGCGAGACCAGTGATCTCCTGATCGCGAAACTGCAAATATAAGCAACGCAAGATAATGAGTACCAGAAGTCGGCCCCCGGCCACTGTCAGCCACTCACCGGATACCCGTTGATGGTCATGGTGTGCGAATGATCCGAAGTGACCACGATCAGTGTGTCGTCCTCCGAGGTCATGTCGCGTGCCTTCTCAATAGCTTTGGCAAACTCCAATGTGTCCTCCAGCGACTTTCGCGCTCGTGTTTCGTGATGCGCCATGTCAATGCGAGCGCCTTCCACGAACAGGAAGAAGCCGTTCTTGTTCTTCTGCAATATTTTCACTGCCGCCTCAGTCATTTCGCTCAGCGAGGGCTTGGCTTTGTCTATGTGTTCGCGCCCCAGATCGCCGTGGTAGGGGCAGTGCGAGCTGCTGAACAAACCCATAAGGTAGTCGGTGCTGCTCAGGTCGACCTGACTCAGGCCTTTCTTACTCCACACATACGCCGCTTTTGCGTTGCTGGCCTTCTTGTCCGCCAGCCAGTCTTTGATCAGATTGCGCCCATCGGAACGCCTTCCGGGCAGACCCTCCTCGTCGTTGATGGTCCGGTTGATGAAGTTGCGTCGTCCGCCTCCCATAATCACTTTTAGTTTCTTGCCCACTGACCACTCGACCAGTTGACGTGCAATATCCACATTGTCCTTGGGACTGCACTTGTTCGCTATTATTTCCGCATCGTTTTCCCAGTTTCGATTCGCCGTGTGCGCATACACGCCAGCTGGCGAGGCGTGCGTGACGCGCGCCGTCGTCACCAGACCGGCGTCCTTGTTCGCATCTTGCGCCCATTTGGTAATGCTCTCTACAAAACTGGCCGGATTTTGCCCGGCGATGCAGTCGAAGCGGGGCACGTTGGCGTTGACGCCAATGGTGCCGTAGTTGGCCTTCACGCCGCCCAAGTAGGCGGTAGCCGTGCATGCGGAATCGGCCACCTGACGGTCCACGCAGTAGGTCTTCGACAGCCCAAAGTAGGGGAACTTCTCAAAGGACACCTCGTGCGAGCTGTCGCCCATTAGGTCTCTGGCCGCAGTGACCGTATGCACCGACATGCCGTCGCCCAGGAACATAATGATGTTCTTGGCACCCGCTGATCGCAGCGTCTGCGCCTGCTGCACTTTCTCGGAGAGTGTCTTTTGCGCTTTGTAGTTCCAGAACGCGGCCGAGCGTTCTGCCTCATTTTGTATGCGGTGCACCTGGCGGGAACGTATTTGCGGGTGTGCTGCAAGACGGGAGGAGGTCAATTTCCAGTTTGATCTATTCTAGGATGATATCTCCCATCGGTATTGCTCGTGGGGCGTGCTTATCATGTTTGGCGGCAACACACTCCACAAATGTTTATCAATTATTACAACACTCTTCCACCGCTTGTGGAGAGGTTCACTGTCTCGATAACGATTAGATAGTGTCAAGCTGTGAGGCCACTCTTATCAGAAAGTGTAATTAAGTGTCTACCTCTTTTCAGTACAAAGTTGGAAAACTTTTTATCTGGCAGACCGACAGACGTGTTGTATCTCCAAGCGTTCAGAGATATATTACTCGGTTCAGAACTCTTCAGTATTAAACTACAGAAGAATGAAATTGAAGCTAACGACAACGGCAGCCTTAAATCTTTGGAGACAACTTGAATTTGTATTTACTCCCAGCCAGTTCGTTTGGCCTCTAAACAGAAGGGGCCGATCACAGATAAAATCGATGACTACGCGGTAGGGAATTTGGGTGCAAAACCGAATTATGTTGCCGCCTAAAGTAAA
Source organism: Melieria omissa (assembly GCA_963971225.1). NCBI lineage: Eukaryota > Metazoa > Arthropoda > Insecta > Diptera > Ulidiidae > Melieria > Melieria omissa. Next base: position 3,432,523 of record OZ020269.1, on the reverse strand, counting down.
TAGCCAGATTAGTCCTGTAATCCTACTTCTTCATCACGAGTCAATCTTGTTATGAAATTATTATATGTAGTAAGATTTATTTTGGTTTCAAATAGGAAAATGTTAAGTTTTTTCCTTGGCGCTTACCCCGATCACTCGCCGTTACTGCGCTGAGGACGCAAACCATAACCATGATGGCAAAATATAGCGTATCCATTATTGTGTGAAGATTTTCTGTGCTTCAGTTTTGTGGTGACTTGAGGTCAACTTGTAGAATTGAACTAAATCGCCACAAGAGTCAATAACAAGTAATTTGGCCAGTCTTGTGGCAATTCATCAATTAGTCGCAGTAGCGGGCTAATCTTATCGGGCAATTTGGTCAGTATATCAAAATTTAAATCAACTAGGTATAGTAAATTTTAGGTAGGATGAAGTAAATTATTGCACGCGAATAATTACACAAATGGACATACATATATGTGTATTTAAGTATTTAATCTTTTAGAGATATTCATAAGAATAAGAATTATGGTTCCATAAAGTTGCAACGATAAGACATATCTAGAAGTGATTATTATGAGGTTATCCGTTCGTCCTCGAGTAGCTGTGTAAATGCTCTAAGCGGAAATAAAATGTTACGTACGGGTCGAACACATCGAGTCCAGCCAGTACGGGAATAGTTGGCGAATAAAATAGTATGATGCGATATTTTTCAATGAAGCTACTGACTGAAATTTCCAGGAAACTCACATATGTATGATTATGATTTAAGTATTTATAGGTAGATACATCTAAAATGTTCCCATCCCCTCCTTCCCAATTTTCGCACGGCGCATAGAAAAAGTGTTCTTTTCCTCCATACCTAATTTATGTATTATTTGCAGCTCTCCGCCATAGAAGTCGTTGCTCTAACCATTTTAGTAGTCGCGGACGTTGCACGTGTTGCCGTATCTGCGAGTGGCACATTTGCATTTCCTGCTGGTGCCAATCAATGTGCCTGTGTGTCAAATGTAGTGCGACTGCGTCGAGTCGAGCGTTAAGGCGTGCAGCATTTTCAGAAGCCGTACAAGGATACATCCACACAAAGGCAGTGCACGCCGGAATGTAGGCCACAAACGGACAAATATTATATTTCTTTGCTGTGGAAATATTCGGCTGCAGGATTTTCCATTGGGGGCAGAATGCCTTGGCGAGCACACAAGTACAAAATCATCGAATAATTCGTGTTCCTATTTGAACTTGTTGTAATATTCATCACTTCTATTTCAATTTTGTCAGTGTCCTCGTGCACACAAGCTCTGAACTCATAACGGTCTATGCATAATAAAAATCCACTCGGAAGTTCCTTCACCACTGTCGCTGCTAGTGTAATATTTGGATTTACACACAGGAATATAAGAATAAGCGCGGTATCTGCTGACACAGGTGAAGCCATTCGCTTATCCGCCCTTTACATATATATGTCAGTATTTTCGATGAAATAGGATTCGGTTTGTGTTACAAGAAATGCATTGAATATTCAAAGGAACTAACCCAAATTTTGTCTGCATGTCGTTATCCATCATGCAAATTGAAAATAGAACAAGAGAATTATGTCGACACGTATGTAAATGCCACCAAACTTATTTATGAGCGGCTCACGCACGAGTGGAGTTGCAGTTTGTTGCTTGGCGTTTGCTGTGGAGCCGAGCGCAATGGAACACAGAATCGACGGGCAAGCTCCCAATCTTCAACAGAAATGGCAAGGAAAATGGCGGAAACAAAATTCCCGGGAATGAACTTTTGTACTCGGAGGCATTCGAGAAATTATATCATACCACACAAACTAAGTAGATGTACATGGGGAAGCTATCTTCATCTAAGCTTTACCCGAGTATAATTGCTATCTGTCGCACTTTATGTTATTTCAGCATGAGAGATAGGCGCCTGCTACACGTTCAATATTTATTGACAGTTTTGTGATCCGCGATCCAGATTTCAAAATATTTAAATATTTTGCGATATGGATCACGATCCATCAATATTGCATGCTAAACGTTCAATAAATATCGCGATACTGGATCGCCGTCAATAAATATTGAACGTGTAGCAGGCGCCATAGAGTAACATTTTATCAAAATCAGCTTTCTTTGCGTACGAATTAAATATGTAGGAATTCGGTTTCTTTTTAAGTTGGCTTTATGTTTTGAGGTGTTAAACTTGACAAGCATTGTGACTCATATTCGTCCTTGAGCCTCGGCTCTCGCCATTTCTACATCTGGACAATTCTTCTATCTTTCCATTCGTGTGATTATTAATAATGGACGGTAAGCTGACACAATGACCCACATTTTTGCCCACACGATTTGAAATGTAAATCTAGAATCAAGAAGCGGCCATACCTATCGCCCATCTGCCGCCTCATGCGCTTTCGAATCGTCATTTCTACTTCATGAAAAATGTATTTGAAAGCAAACAGTACAGCCTCACGCAGTAAATACAGACATCGCAAAGCTCACTGGAAACCTCGCACAACAATGAGCCAAAATCGAATAATAACAAAATTACAATACGTACAATAACACACGAAAATAGGGAAACAAATGGATTTTGATGATTTTGTTGAAAATATTTCGCTAACTCAACGAATTCATTTGTCTTCGTCAATTACGCTCCGTCCCTTGAATTCGCCCGTTCATATGTTAAGTTGACGGGGTACCATCCGATGCGCCACATACTCCGGCGTCCAGGCCAATGTTTCCGCGAACCGCATTAGCATTTCAGATGGCCAGCGGATTAATTCGAATATGCTGGTAACCCAAAAACCACAACATAACAAAACAGAGGAGAATGCAAACATTTAAAAATAACAACAGGCGTAATAAACAAAGCACAACAACGGCAAACACAAAATAACAGACATGATCGCTATTTCATTGCGAATTTTATGGTAATTGAGAAGTCTGCAGGAATCGACTATTCGGGCTACGGTATACATACACATACTGCATGTGCGTACGGTTTAAATTTGCAACAATAGTATTAACAATAGCAACAACATGCTAAATGATAACAGTTTATGATGCACGTAAATAAAAATGCGGAGTCGTCATAAACAAATCACGTAGTTTATAAAAAAAGAAAAAACACTTCACATATTCATACAAATAATAACATCACTGAATGGACATTGAATACTATTTTAGGGGAGAAGTCTACAGGTTGGTGCAGTCAAGCCTTGACTTTCTAATAGTGTACCATAAGGTTTTGATAGTTAAAATTTAAATTAATTTTAAACTTATATATATGTAACGTAGCTTAAAGTGACTGGCTACTGCACCATACCATCTGCATCTACGATTATGAGTAATGCCCACAAGCCCCCGGGGTTTTACGTTTCAGTCAAATATTTTCCGTATTGCCGTCCGACCAAACGCATAAAAAACGCTTCTGTGATTCGCATACGTATTGAAATCCGTATACGTTTGTGTGCGTATTGACGCTCAACGCCAGTGGGCGCAACATAATCCATAACGCACCCACTCACATTTATTGACAAACAAGTAGCAAACGACCAAATTACGAAACTGTAAATAAATACGGCTACGTGCTTGCCACGTAGGGGCGTCACCAACCTAAGCCCGCGTGACTCATGTACGAGTGCTTGCAAAATAAATCAAGCGTGGCATGAAATCCCCGAAATCCACTAAATCACCTTAAAACGCATCGAGTGCCACCAACGAGCAAATGTACGCGAATGCAGTGTGAGCATAATCGCACATGTACTAAACACACGCGCATACAATATTTATACGCACAAGAATGGACCTTAGGGTCTTGGGACCTTGGTCAAGTGGCGACAATAGATTTTAAAATAGGCGAAAAAAGCGCTGGAGATGAGCGCGTGAGGGTTACACCAATTAGTATGCAAATTTTCCATCCATCTACTGCACTCGTTATCAAACATACGCGACCGCATTTGACCTCTACTGAGCCCTTCCTGCTCCATGGGCGCACAGGGGCTTTGAGCCCAATACCATTCAAAACCATATTTTGTACCAGCAATTTTTGTATCTGGCGGAAAGGTTGGATGTAAAAAATGTTATTGTGAGCAGCAGTGGCGCACACAGGCAAATGAATCAACAGCCAACTCGATAACCGAACCGCATTCATTCGATGCTCGCTCCAATGTGCGCCATGGTGCGGTCACTGCGTCTGTAAAGGCATCGAGTATGCGCCAGCACTCGGTGTCAGTGTCGGAAAATAACAAATTAATTAATTTTTGCGACCTAATTTTTTGTGGGTGGGAAAGCGAACTTAAAATATCTACGCAGCTCCACGCTACGTTGCGCTCCAAAAGCGAAACCAGGCACTATCGATCTGTGGGAAGGTGTGATTGTTGTGCTAAGAATCATGTGCTAAGTATATCGAGTTGGCTTATGCAATAATCAAACCTCAAGTGCGATCATTTGTTCCACTGCGTCTTGAACACACAACATTTCATGTGTTGTGTTGTTGTTGTTTATAGCCGTTTGTAGCCTGATGAATATCGTCAGTGTTCGTACCATAATATGGTGCATATTATGCACGGTTGCCACTTGGCCAAAAGTAACCTAAATGTAACCAAGTTCTTTATTAAACTTTATTTCTAGTTTTGTGCAACAACCCAAGAAGGCTGGTTGTGATGCAGAAACGATGGAAGCAAACAAAGACCCACCTATATTTGTATGCTTGACGGTGCAAGCAAAAAAAAAAACCAAAAATGGTCCAACTTGAATTTTTGTCGCTGAAAATTTATCATGTTTTGTACATAAGTTTCGTTTTCCTTGCAAAAAGTCATCAAACAAATAATGTAACCAAGTAACCAAACGGAAACAAATTTACCTATTTTCATTAGAAGTTAACCAACAGTGGCAACAGTGACTAAGAGTTCGACATCAATCGTTGGCTGAGTACGGCTCGCAGTTCTGACCATTCGTCTAAGTATTCAGCCGCAGATAATTTTGTATTGGTAACATACATACAAACGGTTTCTTCGTAGGCTGCATATGACTGTGTGCGTGTATCTGCCCAAATCAGTGCCTGGCTATGTGCCCTCTTAGATACACATTTAGATAGTTTTGTATCTAAATTATGAGTCCAAATGCACTCTGCATTCAGTGCGTGCACAATCTCTGCAAAAACTTATCAGATCTCATCTGACATTTGCAAATAGTTGTTGACACACATATTTTAATTCTTGTCAAATTGCCAAGTTGCTGCTGCCCCTCAACGGGAGGGCGGTCACGAATGCAAGTCGTCCCCACTCACTTTGCAGTCAGCGCTCGGCGTTAGGCCTGTCCCTGCATGCAACTTGCATATATATGTTTGTTTGTGTGTGTGTGTATTTATTCGACGTTTTGCTTTTGTTACTGTCGATGCCATCGCGATTGCCGTTGGACATGTGGGCATGTGGCTGCAAAGCATGTTTGAACAAAGAAAATTTTGTGTTATTGTTTTTGCTGTCGCTGCTATTAATACCATCCATATGACATTGTTGGGAATAACGAAAGCTTGGCTAACATTTTATTAATGCACAATGTGAATTTATAATTGCGTCCAGTGGGTGAGCTAATGTTCTGTGCCCCATATTCACTACACTTATAAGTATGCATGCATACACATTATATACCGGTCGAGAAAATTCGTTACCGACCAATATTTAATACACCCGATGACTCAGTTACTTACCTCGCTTCCATTCGCCAACCTATGTGAATCAAAACACACAAAAAACAGCAGCAGCAGCAACGTCGGTAGCTGGTGAAAATCGATTGACCGCGTAACCCGTTGCTGATCTCATCGCTGATTACATGGAGCGCCATTTACTTCACGAATGCCCTGCACGCTTTCCACAAGTACAATGGCTGCTGAAGCAGTGCGGGGCGTACAAAAACGCTTTGAACTCTTTATTTAGTGTGACAAAAAGTGAGCTATTAAACAGAGTCCGCTTTCATAGGTGGGCGGAGAGTACGGAAGTGGAGACATTGCCAAACTACTCGCTTCATCTAACAACCGTATCGAAAGAGTTTGCCAATATAGAACTTACCCTGCCACTCCTTCCAACCGCCCGCTGCACCAGTGTTCGAACTATCACTCTGCCGCACCATTCAGCAATTCATTGAACGCTCCAACAACGCACAGCTGCCTTCGTGCGCAATATTGATGACTGCCACCCAACGTGAGCGGCTTTTGGCTTCCCTTTGGGGGAATTCTTTGAATTCTTTCTTCGAACAACACGACCACATCCGCCAAAAAATTCATTCAGAACGTTCCTATGGAGACGATTATTTTGACAGCTACACGGCTACACGACCAATGACTACAGTTATCGTAGTAGTCACCAACTTAGAACTATTTCTATTTCGTAGGTGACAAACCCGAATTAATTGGCACGACTGCTTCAAAACAGATGCTTTTGTTTACGTTCTTCTTTTTCTGGACGCTTTGAACAACATCTACAAATTTACAAATTTCAGTTTAATAAATTACTTATTACACATTGCCGTTTGTTTTAAATGGTTTGTATGACGAACAATTAAATGGATACAGAGGAAGTGAACAATTACAAATTTGATGTGATATGTGATATGTTGCTGCCGTTTTCATTGTAATCAAATAGTCAACTGCACGTCAATGGTTGAGGCCGACTCCATCTTGTAGATGCGTGGCTCTGTCGCTGCTGTTTTAAATGTCTTCCATCAATATTGGTTCTTTTTCACTATCCTATGAGGATGTTGCTGAAGGTCTTAGTCAACTTAAACCCTCTTTTCAACATGACGCTGATGGGTTATCTGCGTCCATGTTGAAGCGTTGTCCTTCCCTCGTCCGTCCGCTTCTATTGATTTTTAATAGATCTCTTGCTTCTGGGGTTTTTTTAGATGCTTGGAAAGTAACTTCAATCACTCCAGTTTTTAAGAGTGGCAACAAAAATAATGTTACCAATTATCGTCCTATCTCTAAGTTGTCCGCTGTGTCCAAGCTTTTTGAGTGTATCATCAAACATAGACTATATTTTGCTGTCAAAAACATTTTATGTCCTAATCAGCATGGTTTCATGTCTGGCCGGTCAACTGTAACAAACTTAGCTATTTTCACCGAAGACTGTCTATCCGCTTTTCACTCTGGTTTCCAAGTGGATTGTGTTTATACGGATTTTTCGAAGGCCTTTGATAAAGTTAGCCATAGTATTCTTATTTCTAAATTTGCTAAACTAGGTTTTCATTCGGTCTTCTTAAACTGGATTACCTCCTATCTTAGCAATCGCAGTTGTACTGTTGTGATTGACAATGTTTCATCTCGGCCTTTTATAGCGTCTTCTGGAGTACCCCAAGGTAGCATTCTTGGGCCCTTGTTTTTTATAATATTCATTAATGATATTAGCGGTTGTTTTTCAAACTTCAGGTTTCTTCTTTACGCTGATGATCTAAAAATTTACTCTCCTATAACTTCCTTTATTGATCAGCAAAACCTTCAGTCTGATCTTGATAATGTGTTTGCTTGGTGTTGCAGAAACCGCTTATCATTGAACATCAATAAATGCTCCCATGTTACTTACTCTAAGTCTCTTTGTCCGCTGCAAACCTCCTACTGTATCGATAACACGCCCCTTAAGTCTCTCAGTGAGATTAGGGACCTTGGAGTTATTTTTGACTCTAAGCTCACTTTTTCCAGCCATCTTAACTTCACTCTTTCTAAAGCTTACTCTATGCTTGCTTTTGTTAGGCGGAACAGTGTTGACTTCACTGATCCTTACACCGTAAAAACGCTTTTTAATGCTTATGTCCGGTCAGTGCTTGAATATGCGGTTTTCATTTGGAGACCATATCACAGTGTGCATATAAAACGACTTGAACGAGTCCAGAAAGTGTTTTTAAAATATGCACTTCGATCTTTGAGATTTGTTGACCCTGTTCCGTCGTACGGCTCTATGTGCTCCTTATTGCATATCAAGTCCCTCGAAGACAGGAGGAAGATTCTCTCCATGACCTTTGTATTCGATTTAGTTACTGGTGGTATTGACTGTCCCTTATTGCTTGATAGAATCAACTTTCATGTTCCTGCCAAACAGTTGCGGAATTATGAAATTTTCAATCTTGCCTGCTGTCGTACTAACTACGCCCAATTTGCGCCCCTGGCTAGAACTTTGGCTGAAGTTAATTCACTTTATAATTTTATTGATTTTTCATCTTCCAAATTGTCTTTTAAACATAGCTTAAACACTTACTTTAAGTAACTAATCTGTAGTTAGTCTGTAAGCTACTTAACTGTACAATAGACTCAAATAAATAAATAAATAAATGTATTGCGCCAGAAGCGTGCTTAATGCACTGCGTCGTCTCGAACTGGCTGCCGAAGGAGCGGCCGTTTCAGGTGCGTCCTGCACACTGCGCCACCGAATTGGCGAAAGAGCTGACACAGCGGCAAAACTTACGAGAACGGAAAACCAGGCCAACTGATAATAAATGCTCGTGTCCCACTTAGGGCCGTGTCCGCCATTGCATGAAGATGCCATGCCGCGCCGCACAGTGTCGCGAGTGTGGCCAAAAATGGTAAAAATCAGTGTTACAAAATGACTGAAATGAATATGACAATCGGCAGATAATATCTCAACTAAGAAAAATCCGTTATCCGATCTGCAATATCCTACTCCGTTCCATTTTTATGTAGCTTCAAAGTTGATGTTAAAAAATACGCATTCTTTCCAAGTTTGTGGGTAATTCTTTGTGCTGAATGAAAAATCAACTAAAATATAATTTAAGTACTAATATAGTCATGTTATATATATATGACTTTGGAATTTTTCCTGTTTGAAAAAACTGTGAAATCCCGTTACATTGAAAAAATACGTTTTTGGGTTTGCTTCTAACAAGGAACCAAAAGTTTGGTGGAAAAAAGTTTAAAAAATGTCAAAAAACACTTTTTTAGTTCCAACCCTAAATTACTAAAAAAAAAAGTATGTATTAACATAATCCGGAGTATTTTTTGCCTTTAAGTGCCTATTTGGTTCTTATTCGCATTTTTCTTGTGACGCCTCAACTAAAAATACGTGATTTCTTCGAAGTGTGGCGGAAGCTGAATCCAAAAAGCGGTCAATAAAACTTGATTTTCTTATAAATTTACTTAAAGATAAGACGGAAGTTGATGTTAATCATGAACACAAGTAAAGTTTTCGTCCCACCTAGACATTTACTTTTTGCAGTGGCACCTACAGCCAAAAAAGGTTCAATGTTCAACGAAACTAGCGGCAAAGCAGCTGCTGAAATGATGAGAATGCCACGCCCACTTTAAAAATCTAAACATTTATACCAAAATATGGTATCACAAGCTGAAAAAATTAAACATGAATTCATAAAGGAAAGGTTTTGGCCACTTTGTGTATATGCTCCAGCTGCCACGCCCACTTTAAGGTTTCAGAAAGCTTACCAATTAAAATTACATCGTGGAACGAGTATCGTAAACAGCCTTCTACAAATTTTAGTTAGTTGTAGTACAATACGAATATTTTTGAAAGTGAACGTGGCAGACCGCCCATTTTTAGAGTGAGCTTTTATGTCATTATTTTAAGCCCAAATACAAAAGTTTATAATTCTATCATTAATATTAAGAAAGTTATTTCAACAGTGGTCCAATTTTAATGATTTTTTGTAAATTTCTTAATTTCCACCACGAAAACAATCTCACCAAGTTTCATGGAAATAGGACAACGCTAAGTATTTTTGGCCACGGCTTATATGGGATCGCGACACTGTGCGCCGCACTGATGCTCTAATGTGTGCACAGTGCCGCCGTTTCATAGAGTGGGTGGCTGAAATTTTTAATGAAAATTTGCATAGATGATTTTTGTGAAAACATTATGTTATATGGGGAAAATTATAGGAATCGGACGATGGACACGCCCACCTTCTATACAAACCAAAATTTATATTAGTGATTTAATTAATTTTTTTTATATTAGTGATAGTTTCTGTAATTCTTAAGATAGAGAGATGCGTTTGAAATATTCATTCACATTTCTTTACAAATGGGCATGGTCCAATTTTACAGTACGAGTTTTTAATGGAGTTTAACAGTGGCGGATTCAGGGGGGTGTTTTGGGGGTTGAAACCCCCCCCGAAATATTTAGATCGCTTAGAAAACTACATACAAATTAAAAGACATTTTACAATTATTAAAGAATTACTTTTTGAAAACCCCCCCCGAAATATTTTTCTGAATCCGCCCCTGGAGTTTAACGTGCTTGAAATGCTTACTGATCGATTCTACTTACTTTCAACTATATTTTGTGGCCAAATCAGAACTTTTTTAGAGACTATTAAAATTGTTAAATACTGTATATGATTTTTTAAAGTAACGATGATCAACAAACGATTAAAGCGAAACAAATAAAATGTATGCTGCCATAAAGCTACAATACTTAAAATATTTGCAAAATTTTAAGTTTTTATAAGCTAATTTAACTTTTTTTTTAATATTTTTCCACTTCTACTATTGGATGAGTGCATAACTTCGTGCCCGATTTGAAGTCAAAACTCAAATTGAAATTTTTCAAAACAAAATCTTTATTAATCAATTATTTGCCATCATGTTCGGCAATCCACTGCCAACGATCAACCAACTTACGGATGCCGGATTCATAAAAGTCACGCGTTTTTTGGTTAAAAAAGAGGATCAAGGCAATGATCGGAATAAGTGGTAATCAGAAGGCGCGATGTCTAGTGAATATGGAGGATGCGACATGATTTCCCAGTTCATCTGCTTCAGAGGACTCCTTTGCGATTGGCCAAAATCGGACGTTTTTCTTCAATTGCTTTCTTTAATTGGGCCAATTGCTGACAATACTTATTCGCGGTAATCGTTTCGTCAACGGGCAAGAGCTCAAAATATATCACTCCTCGGATATCCCACGAAACACACAGCAACACCTTCATCGGATGCAAACCACCGGTTGGAGACCAGTTCCGCCTTCTCGTGTGCCTGTTTCCATGTTTGTTTCCGTTGGACATTGGTGTACAGAATCCATTTCTCGTCACCTGTCACAAACCGAACCAGAAAAGACTTATTTTGGATACGTCGAAGCAAAGAAATGGCTGTTGTTACACGGTCCATTTTATTTTTTTCACTCAACTGATGCGGCACCAAAGTATCGAGCTTCAAAGTGTACCCAACCTTTTTTAAATGACGAAATGCAGTTGATTTGTTGACGTTCAGTTCTTGGGCAACCTCTTAAAATGCATGTATTGTTCTCAACAAGAGTGCGAATAACGTCGTCGTGAAGGTCGGAAGGCCGTCCAGAGCGAGGTTGGTCTTTGAGGTTAAAATCACCAACTCGAAATTTAGCAAACCATTTCTTCACTATGCGAAGCGCTGGTGCACGGTTCAAATAAACTGCTTGAGTAGCTTTCGTTGCGGCGCCAACAGTTTTCCCTTCCGAAACTCGTATAACATAATATGACGGTAATGTTCGTTTTCGTTATCCATTTTCAATGCGCTTTTCCAACAAGCAAACTCAAAGAAATCAAAATGATTTGACGCTTAATTCAAAGTTTGATTTGTCACCTTTACAAAGAATAACAACAAGTATACCTTTCAGTCATGAGTACCAACCGTGAACGATTGAAACGCCACCTAGCACGAACTTATGCAATCATCCAATACTAAACTATTTGTTTCTGAATAATGTATTACACTCGATATTTACAGATTACAGATATTTGTTAGCTGGAGTATTAACAATGACTATGCATACTTGGATTTTCAATGCCAAACATTCGATTTTTTGTTCTATTTCGGCCACCTTGGCGACACTGTGCGGCTTGGAAATGGGTTTTTCATATCGCCGCGAACAGGTTGAGCGCGCTGACATTACGAGTTGTCATTAAAGAAATGAGCTAGCTGGAGGATTACATGGCGCGCAAAGGAAGGTTGTTTCTCTGAATGTGCTGTCATTCTTCAAATGGCAGGCGAATAGTTGTTCGGGTTAATGCTCAAAATATCAGCAACTGTGGCGCACACAACATTTCATTTGGTGGGTCCGTACACAACGTTTGAGCCCAAAACCATTTGCCACCCACATTTTTGTAACAAACATATGTTTGGAGGATTTGGACCCCAGGACCCCCATTGCGTGCGCGCCTGTTCAGCAAGTAATACGTACTCCAGTTTGCGTTGAAAATGGGAAATTGGAGGTTGGAAGTTGGAAATAGCGGAAATTAAAGCGCATTTGTATGTACGCTAGTTGTGGCCAAATCCATAAGAAACTAAGGCACTTAATGCACTGCGGTACCCTTTTTTATTCAAAAAGAATTCCATAGAATCTTAAGTAAGATGATTTACGTAATATTTATAGCAAACTCGAAGCTGATATGGCGAAAATATTTTCAAACAGCAATCATAGTCCATGTCGGCCTCAATAGCTCAGCGGGTAGCGCGCTGGCTTCTCATACCGAGCGCCCAGGGTTCGATTTCTGGCTTGGGCTGGAAAAAAACCCTCATCTATTTCTATCGTTATCCTCTAATTTTTACTGGATTCAAAATTTTCGTGCATCGAAAGCAGCCGATTGATTTTTACATAAAGCCGAATCAACGGGCAGAGTGCAATTCTTCGGGTTTACGGTCTTGGTCGTTGGGTAGAACTTTTCAACACTCTTCTTAAATCAATTCTGGTCATATGCAGGAATATGTTGATAAGAATTTTTCAGTAAGCTCATTCAAACTAGATTTTTCGATAATGCCCAAGTAGCATTAATAAGAGCTGCAATAACCACTAACAATGCGACAGATGCTACATGCAGCGAGCTCTGCCCTCGTAAGCCTCACCACTCAGTCGTGTCAGTGTTTTGCACGTCTGAAATGTCAAAGAAAACGAGAGCGCCACTTAAAAAGCTGGTACAGTCAACACTCCTATAACGCGGTACTCTCAGAACGCGGTTTCCATATAACGCGGAGCTGAAATTGCGACAGCCCTCCTATAACGCGGTACTCTTACAGCGCGGTTTCCGTTCAACAACGTCCCATCAGTTCTTTCCGTGCACCCAATGAATGGTTTTAACTGGATAAGTTTATATAAACATTCAAGCTTATCTCTTAGCCGTTTACGGCTTCGGTTTCAATCGTCTCAGAGCTCTTTCACAGTACGAGAAAGGATGGTTTGAAAAACTAAAAAAAAAAAGGTACACATTGCACAATATTAAGTTTCAAGGATAAATGGCCTCAACAGATGCTAAGGCTGCCGAAAATTATAAGCTGTAGCTAGCTTGAATTATCAATGAAGGAGGTTATTCACCTGATCAAATTTTTCACGCCGATGAGACGGCATTATATTGGAAAAAACTACCAGCTAGGACCTTCATTTCGAAAAATCAAAGGCGTGCTCAGGGCTTTAAACCTTCAAAAGAACGTCCAATGAAAAGAAAAGAAGAATTCAATAAACATAATTTTTAATTTATCTTGTCTTTTGTATTTATTAGTCTCCATATAACACGGTACGAATGATGTGATTTGTACTAATTCTGAGTTACTTATAGCGCGGTTTCCATATAACGCGGTACGCACTCACCGCGTTATAGGAGGATTGACTGTAGCTGTAAGTTTCTTTTTTCATTATTTTCACAGCGAGCAATTAACAGCGACAAAAATTGTAAATTTGTCAGCACGAAGCAGAGCTTAAATGCTCATCACATGATCGAGGCAAGAGACACGACCAGTGCTCGGCTTGAGTGGTTAGGTTTCAGTTTATTAGTTTTCATTATAATTAACACCACATTGCGTGTGCCATTTAAAAACAATAACCCTGCACATATTCCTTAGGAAACCTTTTTCTGTGCGCAATTCGTCTGACGGATAATCAGGAAAGAGAGAGATTTTTGCAAACAGGATCAACTAAAAGTTGCCGCCAAAGTCAACTCGAAACCAAGGAAGTTGTTCTTGTGGAACAGTCAACAAATGTACATACGTACATGTATGTATAGGCACATATGTACATATGTATAAAGACTTCAACTGGCTGACAGTCGCATGTAAAGTACACAATACATGTACTTATTGGACACTTTTACCATTTCACTTAAAATGTCTTTAGAAAATTACAAACAACGCAATTGTTGTATTTTGCTGGCGCGCTCTTCTTCTTTTCCTTGGACACTTGTGCGCGTGGAGGCATTCTGCACGGCAGTTCCAGCAAGCTGACTGCTATCCCATATCGAATGTGCGCTCGATATCAGTTTTGAGGAGATCGCTTCGGCCTTTTCGTGCCGCTGACATAACGCAGAGGCGGCGTGACTCGGTGCGCGGCTTGCCAGATGTAAGCCATATTAACAGAAACGTGATAACCACTTTGTCGCTTTTCGGCGCTTGTTATTGTTGCTATTGTTGGTTGTTGGCAACTGAAATGCTTACAAGGAACGTAGCGACAATAAAGATTTTGTCATTCCCATTTCACGTACGGAGCCAGTTTAGTGCCGATGCCGCCATTGCCGACACGGAGAAATACAATAAAATCGCGTTGTGATGGCTCGGTGCGTGTGTGTGGGCTGTTGTTACCGTTTGGCGTAACGAACTGCTTTCGCCGCTGAGTTCTAGTGTCCGAAGGAATCATGTTGACTGCATACGGCACCCACCCACTCTTCTGTTGTTTTACCCGCGGATTCCAGTCGATTCTTAGTCAAAGTGGACAGCCAAGTTTGCTGATATCACAGGCGAAATTATACCGCGGATCCAGCTTTTTTAATATTTTTTCTAGTTTTATTGCCGAAATTTTGATTGTCCGGTGTAGTTATTCCCCTTAGCGTACAACCATTTTCATTGTTTCTTTGTTTGATATTTTACTGCGTCTCAACGCTATCCTTTGTTAGTTTCCTAATTTCTGGGATATACCAATACGTGGCAAGTAATAAAAATAATTGAAAATAAAATAAACATAGATATTATTAACTAAGGTTTTTTAATAAATTTTGTTTTTGCTGTCCATCTGGAAATATATGCTTGAATGTATTTTCTACTCTGAAAGTACTATATACGGCGAAGTAGCTGCGAAAATGACTGGAGCGCTCAAGCAGTCATGTGATCAATTAATTGCAATTCTTCGACTGACGGCTGCAATGAGCCGGCAGTTCAATAGACACGAGCAATGCAAACTTCAAATGAAAATGCAAATACGAGTAATTAGACGCAAACTTTTCCACAAAGCGATGCATAGTTGTTGCTGCTACTGATGCTGGCGCTGTTGTTATTGTTTGCGTTATTGCCGCTGATGTCGATACTTTTTGCTGCGCTGCTGTGAAAACGCACACGGGAAAACACGTATTATTGTAAATTAATTCTAAATGTCTGACGCTAGACAGTGGGACGAGTCAGTGGGCAGCCCAAGCTCACACGAGTTGGTATTAAAGCAATGTTGATGTTCACTGGATGTATACGATCCTAAGTTACAGAGCCATTGTCTGGTGGCCGGCTACGGGCACCAAGATCCTGGTAACGCAACTGACGAAGGTGCAGAGACTAGCGGCTATGGGAATAGCAGGCACTGTGAAAAGCACCCCCCAGGCTGGGCTGGATGTGATCTTGCACCTCCATCCCATTGAACAGTTCATTAAATGTTGCGCCGCTAAAGGCGCTCTCAGACTGAGGAAGGCCAACTTGTGGAGGCAACACGCTTATGGACATTCTGAAATTCTAAAGCTATTCGCGAAACCAGATATCGGATATCAGTTGGATTCCTGCACGGACTATCTGATCCCATACCTGGATTTTGACACGCGCGTACTAGCCTCATATCCCACAAGGGAGGAATGGGAGCTGACAGGTGCGACGAGAGACGCCTCCACCACCGTTTTCACCGATGGCTCCAAAATGGAGGAAGATACTGGAGCTGGTCTATACTCCGATGTACTGCAGGCCCACATGTCATTCAGACTGCCGGAATTCTGCAGTATTTTCCAAGCAGAGATCTATGCAATTTGGAAGGCTGCCGAACTTATCCGTGGCAGTGGGCTACCACCCACAGATGTCACAATTTTCGTGGATAGCCAGGCGGCACTTAAAGCGCTGGAATCAGTTGTTGTGAAATCAGAGGTAGTGCAGAGGTGTCGTACCGCACTTCAAGGCATCGGGCAGCACCAGGTTACTCTCTGTTGGGTTCCGGGACACTCAGGAGTGGCTGGGAACGAAGCAGCGGACGAGATGGCAAAAAAGGGGGTCACCTTGCCTGCCACCGAAGTGGATACCTCTGTGTTTCCTCCGATATCTGCCCTGTATATGTATATTGACAGGTTGACCAAAAAGGAAATTGAGTCGTCATGGCGTACCAGGATCGATTGCGGCACCTGCCGGACACTGTGGCCCTCCCTCTCCTCGACGACAACACGATTCGTACTGTCCCTGAGTCGTACCTCCATTCGGCAGCTCTTAGGAGTCATCACCGGACACTGCGCTATTGGATCTATGCTTACCAAATGGCGCCTCCCGTCCGGTGATGCCTGCCGTAGCTGTGGAGGTGAAGAAGAAGTAGAAACGATACAACACTTTCTGTGCCACTGCCCGGCTCTGCAGGAACGCCGACTCCGCATCTTGGGCTCAAGGTTCCTAACAGACCTGGCTTGTGCGGCGAAAGTCAAAATCTCGAATCTGCTCTCCTTTATTAAGAGGTCGAACTGCTTTCCCCTTGATTGAGATTATTGGTTAGCTCCAGAACACCATAAGAAGGGATTCACAATGGGCCATTCTGGCCTCCGAGTGGAAGTGCGGTCCTGCCGCACACACCCTTCCCTACCTAACCTAACCTAACCTAATGTTGATGTTCAGCCATTTTCAGCAAACTGCTGAAAACACTGCGATTTAAATCAACCATCAGAATGTTGTGAGCAATCAGCAGAAGGCAGAATTTTTCCGCCGGCTGTTTCATCAACACTTTAGTTATGTACGTAGAGTTTTTTATCTATCGAATTGCCCGCTTTTGCCAACATTTTTTTCGTCTTCTTTTTCCTTCTCGTCAACTCAATAAAAACCAACAAATTCCACGGTGCTTTGTTATGCAACGTGAACGCAAATGCATTGAATTCAATTTTGTTTCCCTTTTTCCCGACTTGCGCTCTCGGCCATTTCACCCATTTTCCATTACCACTTCCATTAGAACCAACAAGTATCTATTTGTGCATCTGTGCAAGTGTCCGCACTCGTGTCTGTCGGATAAATGGATGTAAATTGCTGACAGTGCATTCGATTTTATGTATCGATTCGCCAAACGAATTGAATTGCAGCGTTTGAATGGTCCGCGCCAGATGACGTGTGCGCTCGGCTAACGGCCAGTCAGTTGGTCATTTGTCCGCTGGCCCGTTTGCGCGATAATTGTGCCAATAAAAGAAAAATTGATTTTTCCTTCGTGCGTTCGGGCGTCTCGTGCGCCACCCGACTTCAGCGCCAACTCCGAGCATTATTAATTTTGTGCCACCGCTTCGCCATTGATTGTAGTGTTGCTGCGAAATTATTGTAGACTTGACACACAAGTCCACTGTAAATTAACGTTAAATATGGCGCGCGATCGTTTCTGCTTCAGAGTCAGCTGCGGCTTTGCGCCGAGCAACCGACTGCAAATTTCCAATTCATATTCTAAAGTTCACACTGCTGACTTCAGCATTTTTAACTTCGCTTCTATGCGATTAGCATCTAATGACGCCGATGATGTCAGACCGCACTTGTCCAGTCGGCCGGCCGACCAGCGGTGCTGGAACGCGCGTCAAAGATCAGCGCGTCTGTGTTCACAGACTCTGCGATCGCGCTGTTAACATTAATTGTCGTTTCGCTTTTTACATTTGAAAGCGTTTCCAAGTTCGAACTATGCATTCGTGTGTGTTTGTATGTGTGTAAGTGTAGGTACACTTGCGCCCACACGATCACATATCGAGTATATAACAATTTGTTGAAAACGCGGTTGCTTTGCATTCAGGCTCCTAAAATTTCTCATCATCATATATAAGTTTGCACCTGAGGTGTCAGAGAAAATAAAACTTGAAGCGCGGAGTCAGCAATTTATTGATGTATGTATTTGTTTTGGCTACCGCAAGCATTTCTGCTGATTCTATTGGAATTCACATATCTCGTATATAGTTTTACACATTAACCCCAAAGAAGTTAATTTTTAACCAGATATGGAAGTTAATGTGCAGCGAAAGCAGCACAAAAGGCGAGCTTTAAGCGAAACCCAGAACATTTAATATTTACACTATTTTAACTTATAGGGTTATGTGTACCCTAATTTACCCTATACGATGTGTATTCACATGCAAATGCTCATTCCCATTTGAACGTGGGAGTTTTATTTGCTTCTCTTCTATTTCATTTACGATATTTCGTTGTGTCATTCAGCCAAGACGCGACGCCAACGTCACCAACTGAACTTGGGAACCGAAATCCAAAAATCCAAAAATTGTGTTGACAAGCGGAGTTTTTGCACTGCCTACGAGATGGGTCCTGCGTTTGTTGACCGAAAATACTGGCGTCGAAATTTGTAGCAAGATTGTGTGATAGTTTGAGCAACTCGAAGCAATTTTGAATTACTTTACAGCTAAATTATGTTCTGTTTTGATAAGAACTAAATTGTCAGCAGATACGAACGAAGGTTGTGAAAACTGTTCCCGCTCATTGTCTCACGAACTAACGAGTACTTAACTAATTATAGTCGCCGATGGGGACTCGATCACTCTTGAAATGACTCAGTATTGCCACGAAAAAACCGTAAAGAAACATTAGGTTTGTTGGGTGCCAAGAATGCCGCTTGCAGAACTGCACTTCTAGTCCCTAATCGCTTCGAGTGACTGGGGGTTAAAAGGCAACATAGGAAAAAGATGTAAATTGCTCGAAAGCAATGTTGGCTTTTGTCGCGCACAGCTGACGGGGTGTGAGGAAGCGGGTGGTGCGGCCTATTTGCCGATCAGACGTTGGAACTTAACCCTTAAACTGTTTATGTCGAGTATACTCTGTCATTTGTTTTCCAAGCCAAATAAGGATCTTTTAAAAATGTAACTTTTTGGAATAATTATTTGGTAGTCTGTCAACTCTGTTTAGCTAAACCCATGCGATCCACAATCAGTTAAAAACTACCGAACCGATTTATATGAAATAAGTACCGAAGGATTGAACTACTAAAACCATCATAAACCATCACATCAAATGATTTTGTGTTTCATAACGCCCACTATAATAATTGAAATTAGTTATGGTATATTAGGTCATTGATACTACTTGCTTCTGTTTTTCAAGGGGTAAACAAAGGCTAGATAAGATTGACCCACCACCACCCACCACCACCCACCCACCCACCCGACGCGCCTCCCTTCCACGCTCACCATATTGACAGAAATTATCCATGGTATACTTTGTAAGACGGATGGCGTTTGACTTCTGTCATAATTGCTTAATTTTACAGGCAGAAAAATCGTACTTTCTTTTCGTCGAGTATACCTACTCGTCTTCGCTGAAAACTAATTAAACAGTTAAGAGGTTAAAAGATAAATGTTACCGGAATAACCGGCCCACAGAGCAACAAATCGCTTACAATAAAGATGTAAGCCAAGGCTACCCTCTGTTATGTGTTGATGTTATTGTTGTGGTTAAAAATTGTTGCTTACGATGTGGCTAGTTTGTAGTTGGTGTTTTGCTGTTGTCATTGCTGTAATAACAGTGTTTACTATGCGCAGCTACATGTCAGCGCCGTGTTGTGCTGCGTTGTGTATTTGTGACGAGCCACGGGCTGTGGGGATTTTCCTTGAAATGTTCAATTAGAATGCAAAGTTCTCGTTTGCGAGTCGAGACGAATCGAGTACTAGTCGACACTATGCAACGTGCGCCAGTTGAGGTGCACGCCAAAGTTCCCCACGTGAAAGCGCTTAATTGAGCACAAACTCCACATGGACAGCGCGCCAAGTCAGCGTCTGCCGGACAGAAGTGCCGATCGCAGTCAAATTGGTTTATGGATAATGATTAGAAAACGGCAGCCAAGTTTCAGAAGAGCCGTTTAACGTTTCAACGTTTGTAGAAATATCTTGAAGAATCTGCTAGTTTGGTTGGTTGAACTTCGAATTAACAATAAAAGCAAATTAAATCGGATTTCAATGACGCCTACGAACTTTATTATTAAAAATTGTTGATAGGTGTTTTGTGTTATTGTAATGAAAACCCAGTGTTTATATGACTGCTGTCTTCAGTGATCGTCGATCCCATCTCCAATCCCAATCTTTCCTTCTCCCTTTGTACTCATGTTCCCCCTATTTTCTGCTCCCCGGCCTCGGCCGTTGGTATCCTTTAATGTTTCTTGTACTACCTGTTACTTGTCACTCCGGCAAATAAACACCCGAAAACCCGAAACGAACCCGCGTACTTATTTACATCGCTCCACGCTGAATGATTCACTCACTAACTTTTTTTCTATTGGGTGGAGCTGCGCTCATTAAACCCACTCCACTCCACTTTGCAAAGATTTTAATTTGTGTTTGTGCGTTGCAACAACAATGCTGTTTGCCATCGCTCAAACTCTCCAAAAACGTCTCCAAAATATAGCAAACTTTGTTTAGTGCGTGCTTGGGCGTAGGGCGCTGCTCACTCACAAGGCCGACCGTCAGTGCAGTGCACCTACGTCCCGCATGTGCGAGTGTGCGTGCACAGTGTATTTTTTTTATTTTCAGTTTGCAATTCATAATTTCATACTTTTTCAGATTCAAGGCTGCGTCGTTTGGCAGCGGCGCACACATAATGACAACACCCGCGAAGTGTTTAAAAATAATTTTCTTAACACAAAAACTCAAAAACTATAAAGTGACACATTCGTCTTGTGCGAAGGGTAAGGGGGGCAGGGGAGGTGCCACAGTGCTTGCTTGCTTCCTTTCCCGTTTTTGAAAAATTATTCAAATTAATTGAATCGTATAGCCGAACGGAGACGACGACGAAAAAAATCCGAATCTGAGAAAGCTGCTCGCCTATTGGTTTCTTAATTTGTCTTGACGTCATCTGTCTCTCGGCCATAATTCAAATGGCGAAGCGGATTCCGAAACGTTAAAGTTCATCTCGGCCAAAAGCATAGCAGCAACGCTCAGAAACCAGTTTGAGTCTTCAGGTTTGTGCCGAAAACTATCCGCTTGCTTGTACATACTTTGCTGTCCGAATCAGCAGCTCGCCGCCCCGTTGTAGTAGTAACTTTGCGATTAACAGTTTGGGGCGAATCCGCTCGCTTACCTGGCTGCCAGTACAAAACATCGCATCTTTTCAGATTCATTAGAACTAGTTTCATAAACGTTGGCTGACGCTTTCTATGCGCTAACGCGCTGACGATGGCGTCCGGCTCCCAGCGGTCCCAATACCATACTCACCCGAATTTATGGCCTTCGTAGCTAAGAACTCTTAATAAATGGTTGACGATTAATCAGTACAGATACTACTTTTTTTCATTCCTTCTGTAGTCTCGCTCTTCCGTCTTATGTCTGTGTGTTCCAGCAGTTTTTTCTGTGCTTGTGGATTTTGAAAACACGAAAAATTTATTCCAGCTTAGCAACGGTAACATTAAAATGCCTATTTAAGTTGTTTGGAGTGTGTAGAGCGAAGCCTAACATTCCGACTGCTTAAGTTGCTCAGATGGCTTGAAGCAGTGAGCTAGCGTCGTTTTTACCGTCGCCGTGTTGCTGCGAGCTGAAGTCAACGATTGCCTTCAATTCATGGTAGTCAGAACAAAAAATTTTTTTTTGTTCAAAATTAAGTTTGCTAAGTTTATCTCATTTCAGGGTAAAACATAATGGTTTGTTTGTGTGATTTAATCACATCATCCAATACGTTCGAATATAAATTCGAAAGCAATTATTTTTCAACAATTTTCGGAAATTTATATTCATACTTACTTTCTCATATATAAATTTTGTTGACAAAATCATGTCTCAATTGGTCTTGATTTAATTTCAAAGGCCAAAGCCTATCGCTAACCCTGAATGTCCGTTTGAGCTTATATTTAATCTTTAACATTTCACCAAATCAATCACCAATCATCTCTGCATTGTTTGATGTACTACGTTACTTTACGCACATACATCTGATCAGGCGCGGATTCAGAAAAGTATTTCGGCGGGGTTTCAAAAAGTAATTCTTTAATATTTCTAAAATGCCTTTTAATTTGTATGTAGTTTTATAGGCGATCCAAATATTTCGGGGGTGGGTTTCAACCCCCAAAACACCCCCCTGAATTCGCCACTGCATCTGATTGATTTGAATATATTTCGGTGTTTCAAATACAACACATTCTAAAGTCAACATGTTGCCATTACATATGAAATAAATAAGCGGCAATTTCCCCTCGACTTTGATCACAGGAGCTTGTTCTATTCGTATAGGCCAGAGATATCACAAAACCCCAAAGAAAGAAATATCACGCTCTTGGGGGCTAGTTGACGTCGAAATTTCGGGAGATGATTCCATCTGTTAATTATTGCCCAATAAATCGATTGTTTTCACAATAATGATATCGCGTTCTTCCTTTGTGTAGCGCAGCATCACTGTTCATATATACAAATGAATGTTTGTCCTTTTCTAGACTCGGAAACTGTCTGACGCAATGGGTGGTATGTCAAGGAGAAGGTTTTTGGATATCTTTTGTGGTCTATGGACAAGGGAGCTTGGCACCGCCTTCACAACTCAAATCTATAATAATGAATAAATTTAAAATTATAAGTTCTACTGCATGGATATTTTCTATAGCGCAAATTCATGGATTTGTGCGTGGTCCCGCCCATCCAATTCAAATCTATAATATTGAATAACGTCGGAGTTAAAAGTTGGAAAGCATTGAAATTTCATATACCGCCGAGCCATAATTGGGTCGTTCCACTGGTAAAATTTCATAGGCACTGTTTTCATGATCAACATTTTCCGCATAACTTTGATACTATAAAGCACACATCTAATGGGGATCTAATGGGGTGGGCATTGGACGAAGGGGCGTGGTGCCGCCTAATGGATGTATCGTTCTACTGGCAGAATTTCATGAGATGTGCAACTTATATCAATAACACTTGGTACGAAGTTACTATTTAGTAGTATACTTCGACAGAGAAAATGCCTCGGGCGTTGAACGGGGGCATACAACTTTCACGACGTTTGTCCGATCGAATCGTGAATTTCTTCAGATGGAAATTACTCACGGCTTTCTGAGCTTTGCACAAGCGTGAGGTGTGCAACAATTACTACCCACTACTTACGATAATACAATACGTGGTACATAGTAAGAACCCATTTATTTCAAAGATAAGTAAAAGGTCTAGTTAAAGCTTTGTATTTATTCAATTTGCGTGAAAACATACACGTACAATAATCTAATATTCTTGTTTTTGCGCAAGTTCATCACTGCTGCGGATACACATTCATCTATGTTTTACGCAGTGGGCACGTACGGCTGTTCCACATTCCTTATCGTTCTTTAGTTCACTTCACTGGTCGCATGTTTCCATTTAAAAGGCTGCATATTTTGTTGTTGTTTTTGTCGTTGGCATTACCAAAGTTGCGCGTACTGCGATTTACTACAAAAAATTTTCAAATAATTTATTATAATGCGCAATATTTCATTCAAATAGACCAGAACGATTGTGTAGTTTAGCTGCCTGTGGGGGACTCATTAAATACTGTGCTGGCTGAGGTGGCTTACAGTTAAACTGAACATTAATTCAAAGCTTTCGACTCATTCGGACTCAATGCCTATACAAATCGATGGTTGGATTCTCATCAATACTTGTACTTCCAATAAAAAAACACTAACGGTTTTATATAAAGTTCGATGCCATCAAATCAAATGTAATTTTGGACTAAGCTTCTACCAGCTTAGCTGAAAAAAGATTACACAAAAAATACAATTCGGACAAATATCCTCAATGGTACCTAATGGATGTTCACTTTGGACTCTCTTCCATAATTTTTAATAAAATCTTTCTTTTCTGGTGGACTATTCTCATGGTAGACTTTAGCTGGCAGAATCGTTCGAAGGGTTAAACTTCACCTTGCCTCCATGTTTGGCTCGGCCATATAGTCCAATATATTTGATGCCAAAAATGCTGTATATTCGACTTCTGGCTTTGAATGCCTATGTATGTATGAGTGAGAGCGATGCCACCCTGTTAATCGTTGCAGCATTAATGGCACAAGTAGCAATTCACTTAGTTTGTGCTACTAGCGACAGCCGCAGCAAGGCTCAAAGTTCAGACTTGGCAAAAGTGAAATAAATGTTCGGGATCAGCAGTTACTGAAAAAATTGTTCAAACTTGAAAATTTTGCAGTTAATTTGGAAAGTCTTATTTGATTGGCTAAATTCTAGTTTTCAACTTAGATCATATCTCATTGAAACCGATTTGCAGACGTTTCGTATGTGTTTTCAATAGGAAACTGTTAGCGAAACCGTGACCAACTTTGGCGCGCGCTCTTGTTGCGTAATCAATCCTAATTTATGGCATTTAAGCCAGTGGCGTCTCCAAGCTGTCGCTTTCATTGCATGTTGCTTGCGTGTTCACAAAAATTACATTACGGCGTTTTATTTCTCATGTTCCACATAATTGATTTTGAAACAAGTTTTACTTCGCACTTATTGTATTTGTAATATATTGTGGTATTCAATGTTTCCTACATGTTGATACGCCCGCAATTTGTATAGGAGAGAGAAAAAGACTGACTGGTCTGTAACAAAATATACAGCAAGTCCCTATCTCGCTCCCACATAGGTTGCAGAACGTCGTTCAGAAACATTTGAAAATTCCACGGCACTGCACAAAAATAAGGTAAACAGCGACCACTCCTGCTGCGATCCCATATTCGTAAGCACGTCAGTACATCAGCAGCGAAATTCCTTTGAAAGCGGGATAGTCGAAAATCCAAATGAATGCCAGCAGGCGCTTGTTGCGGGGCGCTGAAGCAACACAACAGCAGCTGTAGTCAAAAATCACCAGGCAACCAAGCAACACCACTACCAAACAGCCAACGTACTCCACTGTGCAGCTGCAAATGACGTTCAAAAACGAAACGCGGACGAAGCAAAGCGAATGCGCGTGGCTTTGCAGTTAACTACAAGAGCAGCACTCTTCGTATTGCTGTTGTTTGATAGAGGCGAATTGGGAAGCGCGCGCAAAACGAACTTGACGAAGGTGACGACGACGACATAGCCGCAGCAACGAAGCTGCCTCGTGCACGAGTTGAGAAATATGTGCCCAAGTGGAAGAAAACGACAGAGCGCGTGTACGTACAATTTTACCGAATGCGGAATGCGAGGCGAAATGTAAAAAATGGGCACAGCGCAAGGGGGAAGGCAACAATTACATTGTTGTATTTTTCCCCCACTACTACTCGCTACAGTAATAATCAATACACAAGCGAATGTGTTTCGTAATTTCTCGCCGAAGCAGGAAGGGGCAGCGTAAGTAAAGCTTTTTTCTCGCTCGTCTTTTCTGCTCGAGATTCTCATGAATAGTAATAAATTGTGAAATTTAAAAAAAATGATTTAGAGGGGAATTGCTGCAAAATGAGCAGTTTTTTTTTCAAAACCCTGAAAAAACTAGACAATTGACTGTGGGCTGTTTAAATTTACACAAGTGTTTAAAACGTATGATGACTTCACTATAAAATTCGCTGCAATTTGATTTTCGCGCTGCGTACAACCAATGCGGAAATGACACTTGCAAAACATTCATTGCGAAATTGCGTAATCACGTTTTTCGAGAAAGAAAAATATGTGTCACCTTTCGGATTTCATTTCCTTTTCCGTGTGGCGTTCAACCAACCAATAATTTATCGACCATGCTCACGCAGGAAAACAAGCGAAAATATTTTACGTAACCTCATGAATAACGGACAAAATAAACATGCGAACCACGTAAAAAACCCGACTTTTCCGAATTTTGCCGTCAGTTAAAAGTATTTTCGTAGATTTTGTTGACAGAATTTTTATTAAAATATTCTACATGCACGCGCTTTTACAATCCTCCTTTTATTTTTTCAATCACCATTACGCGATACGAACCCGAACAAGCAACAACAACGTAATCTCAAATCGAACGAATTTGGTGGCTTGCCAACGCGACTTGTCATCATACATGCCGCTGCTGCTGCGCTGCTTCTCCTACTTCGTGCTCGCACACACACTCAACTGCTGCGAGCCAAAGTTCAGCCAGCGAGGCATTCACCGCACAGCAACAAAAAATGGTGGTGGCCTCCATCACCATCGCCACTTCTAATTTTATCAGAAAACCCAACTGCTCAACGCGATAAACGAACCGTACACGACCACGAACAACGAACGAATGAATCGCTGAATAGAAAAACGCGTGTAAAATGCTTTGTTCCAAAAAAACCCAACGGCTGCGCCTCCATTGCCGTCGCCTGCGCAGCACTTCCATAACCAAAGCGTTGTTGTTGCCATTGTCACACTGCTGCCTCTGGTTGGGGGAACAAGTTTTCGTGCGTCTGGTCGATATATAGCGAGATGGTTGGAGTGCGAGTGGGGCGTGAGAACGCGTTGGAGGGGAGCGCTCCGTTTGCGAATGTGTAAGCAGCAAAAAAGCTTTTCTTTCGCGCCGTTGGCTGTACATGAGAAGCGTGCAGAAGCAACAGCAGTACGGTAGCTACCAGCTACAAAAGCTTCATGCAGGGGGATTGGCGCTCTGGCTTTAAAGCTTTTGTGCAGAGCGCCATTACTGCATGATGTCAAAAGGCTTCTTGGTTTTGTTGCATTAGTAGCTTTGATTTTTTTCGGATGAGTTTAAATTGTTGTTGCTTAGCTGTGCTGTACTTACGGAGTGGTGAGTGAGGAGCGCTAATGAAAGCTCCACTGCACGCTGGACGCGCGCGTACATAAAAACATGTTGGACAAGTTTTGTCGTTGACATACATTTTTAAAGCGACGACTGGTTGTGGCTGTGGCTGTGGTCGCTGCTGTTGCTTGAGCGCGCTGTGGCGCAGAGTTTGTTTTGTTGCTGTTGGATTGTAGCGCGCTCTCTGCTTGTGTGTTGTTCGTTTATTAAGTGGGTTGTGGAATATAGCGCGGGGAGAGGCGTGCAGGGCCAATTGAAGTGACGGCATGCACAGAAAGAGTTGAGAGGAAATTTCCACTTTTTTCCCCGCTTTAATTATGTGTTGTTTGCTGATGTTTTGAAAGCGGATTTTGAAATTATGTGTTGTTGGTTTTTATTTACGACATAAAAATCACCAAAGTTAAACCAAACGGAGAAATAATCGCAGTTACTCAAAATAATAGCGGCCTGATATAGGGCACAGTGGCAGTTTATCCGATTTATGAACATAGATACGTACCTTCTTTTCAAGCTCAGTTAGTTTAGGTATTCAGGACCCTTTAGGTATAATCGAGTGCATATTTCGCTAAACGTCTATCAGGAATTGGCCATTGATAAAAATATATCCAATTAGTCAGGTTCCGACAACTTTAATATACACAAATTATGAAATCAAGTCATCAATGCGCATTATGACTTTCTTAAATGTTTTGCTTTGTTCCAAATCTTCACTTAGTTTTGCAAATGTATGAATTTTTTCACTTTCGTATTTAAGTTGTTTGTATGTACATATGTATTTAATTAGAGCGACCACTTTAACGACAACAGTTAGTTCCTCGGATTAGGAACTAATTTTTCGTTCATATCTTCAAAATATACCAACAATGATACATATCTACTTTTAAATTTAATTGTTATATGTATTAAAGTTTGTTGCAACTTCAACAAAGTCTGTCGGTATATGCCAACTAACTACATATGTACATAGGTACACACTCATATGGCCGCATGGAGATGTTTGTTGGCAACACGAGGGAAGGGACAAAGTTGCGGTGACAAAAAGCAAGCAGAATAATGTAATGCAAATAGAAAACACAGAACAAGATAAAATCACAAAGTGTAATTGCGTTGCATGAAAAGCACAACACTCGCGTTGCACACATTCACACACGTTCGTTGTTGCCAGCAAGCGGGCAATGCAGTTTTATTAGAAGTAGCGGCCACAATGCAGCGCGTGCACTGCGTGGCGTAATGGAGTGTTGAAGTGGAAAAACTTGTTATTCAGATACTATTTGTTGCAGTTGTATTTGTAGTTGCAGCAGCACGCCTGTGGGCCGGCCACAACCAAAGCCGTGGCGATAGTAAAAAGTGCAGGCCGCATCTGCAGCAGCCACAGCAACTTGATCAGCAGTTTGTTCGTGGTGCGGTACAAGTTGCTATTGCTGCTGCCGTCGCTTTGGCTTATGTACGCGCATCGATTGCAATGCACAGCCGTGCATCAGTTCGGTTGAGTGTGTGTGCGCGCGCCAAACTGGGTTATTGGCGCAAATGTACATATGTACATACGGTCGCGGCAGCATGTCAGCCAACCAGCCGGCCACCGTGTGCAATAACAAACGTGTAAATAAATAAAAGCAAGGAAATCAACTCGAATTGTGGCCGTTTGACGCGCTGCATGCGCTGGCCAATGCGGCGAACGGACTGCGCGCGCGATACGCATCAAAGTGGAAGCGCGAAAAATTAAAACGAAAAAACCAACAACCGCGAACACCAAAAATGTGTCACACGCACAAAAGAGGTTTGCACCGGTCGATGGATGGTTGGTGTTGTTATTGCATTTGTTGCAATTGCAATTAATTTGTACTTGCACAGCAAGAATTTGCAGTGGCCCAGGCAGCAGGAACCCCTCTAGGAACTGATGATGTTGATGTGTGGGTTGTTCTGTTTGCTTTTAAATTTAATGTTTGTGAACGAAACTTCAAAATTGTTTTTCATTTAATTTAATAATGGTAACTTTATTAAATTTTTCAATAAAATCTTGATGACTTTTTCTAGTCCCGCTGGTCTGGACGTGTGCTTGACCATAGTATCTATAATAATAAAGTAGTCTAATAAGAGAGAGTATCAGGTCATCAGTAGAGTCTTCAAATTATGTTGTGTCATCTATGAATTATTTTTCCTTTTCCTTTTTTGAAAATGCGACTGTGGTTCAACAATTTTTGAAATGACCAATTTCAGACAAAAAATTTACGTAATTTGAGATATGTAAAAAAAACCGTATTTGCCCTGAAAGTGCTTTGAAAATACTTTAAAATAAAAATAAAACATTTTTGTTGATCATTGAAGTGCAATGAAAGAGGCTTCACAACCAACCAATAAAACGGTTCATGAGTTTCCTTTATTTTGAATAGCATTATTTCTGCGGTTAAAAGCGCTAACCGCTTGAGTAAGAAATTGCTGTTTACTCGAATCTCGCTTTTAAAGTTTTCAGCGCATATTTGATGAAAGAAATAACGCATACTGAAATAAAATTTATGAATATTAAAAGGCTTTTATTTGAGTAATTGGAAGGTACTAAGTATTTGTGGAAATGCCTTTTATTTAGAGAATATTTTAGAAAAACGGATAGAGGCGATTATTGCACATTGACTAACTCATTGATTGCACCAATATCGACTTAAGATTTTGTTGCCAACACATTATGTGTTAGTTTCTCCACATTTCTGGGCTTACTTTGAGTTTAGGAATTTTTAGCTAAATTTTAAATTTACAATAATCATTTAACTGCGATTGTTGGGATGTTTGAATTATTACAAATCATTGAATTATCGAAAGAAAAAAAGAGAAAACAAAAAAGCGAAACTCTTAATCATGATTATTGCAAATACAATATATGTTCATTATAACATAAGCGAATAGGTTTTTATATATTAATAACTGTTTTTGTTTTAAAATTAGAAAATCGCCGATTTTACACAAATGTACAGGAACATGGCGGCATCCATAACTTAATTCTGTCTTTAGTCGATTTAAGCGGTTGTAATTTTTGGTCACAGATTTGTTTAGAAATTCATTATTATTATATATACATACACATATGGTCAAAAAAATAAGTACACTACCTAAAATTATGTTAATGTAAAATTTTTTTTGGAGTATTGAATTCATACATGGTACTTCCTTTTTATTTTAATAATTTCAGTATGGCAATGCTTTTGAAAGTGAAAATGAAACAGGGTTTTCCCCAATTTGTCGTATTTGGGCTTGTTTCGCTGTGATTTGGTATAATTGGTTGGTCATAAAAATAAGTACATTGATTCTTTTTCACATTTTTCAACAATCTGATCAGTTTTTCGCAAAGGTTTGTTTTTTTATTTGTATTATTATTTAGTTATAGTAAAATAAGAAGGAAAACATCTTGCAGATGGGCCGCAATAAACATTGTACTTCCGAGGAGAGGAAAATCGCTTTGAGGTTGAGAAATGACGGCCAAAGCCTTCGTTCCATTGCCAAAACTTTGAATCGGTCACTGTGTTTTGTCCAAAATGCTTTAAAAGCTAAGAAGATCATTGAAAAACGCGGAAGACCAAAAAAGACTTCTATAACGACAGATACTCATATTGTCACTCTTGCGAAAAAGGAACCATTTGTATCCTCGAGGGCCCTTTCAACAGACATCGGCAACGTGATTTCTTCCCGAACTGTTCGTCGAAGGCTACAAAAAGCTAATTTGCCTGGACGAATAGCCAGAAAAGTTCCTTTGCTTCGGAAAAAAATTTGAAGACGCGGTTAGCCTTCGCAAGGGAACATTTAAATTGGTCCGGACCTGACGGTGAAAAAAATGGCGAAATATTTTGTGGAGTGACGAAACCAAAATTAATTTGCTTGGAAATAATTCTGCTCGGAATGTTCGACGTTCTAAGGGTAAAGAATTTCACGTGCGCTTTACTAAAAAAACCATTAAGCACGGGGGAGGCAACATCATGGTATGGGGTTGTTTTTCATGGTACGGTGTTGGACCAATATATCTTATAACCGATACCATGACGAGATTTCACTACAAAGACATCTTGGAAAATACCATGTTGCCCTATGCTGAGGAGAATATGCCGCTAAGGTGGACATATCAGTAAGATAATGATCCGAAGCATACTTCCAAGTTGGTCAAGAAATGGATTCAAGAAAATGGAGTGGCGTTGCTTAACTGGCCGAGTCAGTCACCGGATCTGAATCCAATCGAAAATCTTTGGGGAGAAGTGAAACGAAGAATTGGCAAGGAAGTATTCCAAAATAAGGACCAATTATGGAATTTTGTCCAAAAAACTTGGTATGAGATACCAATAGAGACTTGCCGTAAGCTTATCTCCAGTATGCCAAAACGAGTGGCGAAAATTATTCAAAATAAGGGTGGGTATACCGGCTACTAATAAAAAAAAGAATTTGTTACCAAAGAAAGCCGATAAAGTGGGAATTTGAACTTATTTTTTTAATATAAACAGAATGTACTTATTATTTTGTCCAGCCATTTTCATTAATTTTATACATTGTTAATGATTCTGAAAGTTCCTTTTGTGTTTTATTCGTATTATCCTTATTTATTTTACTTGTTATGTTATAAGAAAATATTTATCAATTTGTTTTTAATTGAACTTAAATAAATATTCGCCTACAAGCCATTGAAAAGATTATATGTATAGGCCTGTACTTATTATTTTGACCATATGTGTACATATGAAGTATGTATGTTGTATATCGCTTTAAGAAAACTAAAAGCGGCTCAGTTAAACGTAGCAACTGCTTGAATGAACAACAAACGCAGTACACGTCTTTAGATGTGATGAAGAATCAAAAGATTTAGATCGAGAACCAGCCGAAACTATATTTGGATATTAAAAATGCCAAAAATACAAACTTTGATGATGACGACATCAAGTTGTACCTACATCAGCCATTTGAAGGCAAACAGATAGATACGTATGCATGTTTATATATGTACATATTCATGTGTGTGTGTGTGTCATGCTTGTTGGCTTGGAAATAAAAAAGAAGTGAAAATAAAAGGCGTCGTCTTGTGTGAAGTAAAAAAGCGCCAAGAAGAGTAAATGGCCGAATGAAAACAACGAGAAAAGCAAAAGCAACTGAGAACAACAAATATCGAACGTAGAAAAACCAGTTAAACACGATCTTATTGCGATTGCACAGCGTGTAAGCCGACACGAAAGCCGCGCACGCTCAAGTCGCATTCCCATGCACTCCGCCAAATGTTCGGAAGCGGGGCGCGTTTTAAATGTTAAGTATGCAAAACTTTCTGAGGGCTAAAGCGGCCGCAGGTACTTGCTCGAATTTTTCATGCCAAAGCTTTACTTTTCCAAACTGGGTTGGAATCACGACAATTGCGGTGCTCCATTTTCCATGATGATCCTTGATGGCGCACAGACAATTCGAATAACAGGAACTTGGAACTTGGTTCACGACAACGATGCATTCACATTTAAGTTGCTGCAGCAGGAAGCGCAGAGAGTATGAAGAAGAAGAAGAGGACGTAGTGGGCCGCCGTTAGCGGAACACAGAAATGAATTCAAACACAAAAACGTGCAAGAAGCACAAGTAAAAGAAGAAAATGAAATGTGAAACAGTCAAATACGAGAACGGTAAAGCTTGAAATACTCGTAGCATTGACTGTTGGATATTGCAATAGAGACAGATGGCGTTGTTGTGGCTGTTGTCACTGTGGTTACAGCAGAAACCCAGCTAAAGCCAAACGAGGCCACTGATGATGTTAGCCACTCGGTCGGCGAGCAGCAACAACGAAGAGGAAGAGGAAAATTGAAGTAAATAGCGACCGGAGGTAGTAGATAAAGAAGCAAACAACAACAATTACTACATTGCCCTGCTGACACAATCCCACTTTTAGTGCTGCAACATTGTTGGTGTGTTTGTTTGCTGTTGCTGCCGTTTGTAGATGTTGCTGCTGCTTCTGTATTAATTCGCTGAGCCGTAAATTAAAAAGAAAAGTATGTTACCCTCATTGCATTGGTGCGCTCTGCACTCGTATGAACTTGCATGGTTTGACAGTATACAAATGTTGCCTCAGTGTGGGAAGCCCCTAACTACTATACATACCCCTAACTAAATACATACACTAGTCAGAATAAGTTTGCGTACAGGCAAGTCAAAAATATTTTATGATTAATTTTGACCTCAAAAATGGGTTCTCTGTTTATAAAAACGTATCCACATTATTCATATATGCCTTAACTGCACTTTTTGTTCTGTTTTAGATGAATTAAAATAATAATTTTCCATGTATTCGTATTTATTGACAATATACTCACAAAACGGTGCAGAATAAGTTTGCGTACAAAACTAATAACGGGAACTTCCGGTTATGCTCTTTATTTTTTTTGGAAATTTGTATTCCATTGAACAGTAAACGGACTTGTAAGTTATTTGGAACCGTATATGTGCTTGAAATTTTATAGAAAGCAATAGAATTCAACAGAAAAATATTAAAAATGGATAAAGAATAATCTTAAAAAAACTTTTCAAAATTGACTACAAATTTCATGAAATTAGGGGAACTTTTGGGAGAGCACATTCGTCATTTCAAAAAGCCATTTTAAATCTAAAAAAAAAACAGAAAATCTTGTTTGGTTACTACGATCTGACCATTTTCTTAAGTTACCCGAGCAAGAGGATTCGATTGTTTGCGATCAGTGCATCACAATCTAAGGCTAGTTGCATCCAATATCTTCAGGAATGTACAGAAATATTTTATAAACCCCATTAGCAGTGACTTTATAAGAAAAGTTCTGAAAAAAACATACTTCCCCTACATAACAGCATGTAAGAAGCCCATATTTAGCTTACTTACAAGGAGCACAGAATTGCTTTCGTAAAAGAGTCCATCAAGGAGTCTAAAAAACCGGATTTCCGGGACGAAATGTTGTTATCTATAGAAAGTGGGACCTTTCATTATTATCTGATAATGGTTTGGCATATTTGGCATTAAAAGGCATCAACTAATTTGAGCAGGATCCTGTTAATAACAAAAATCTGAAATTAACAGTGCAGCACTGCATATGTGGAGATATGGTATGGGGCTGCATGTCAGGAAAAGGAGTGAGCAGGCTGTGTTGTTTTATTCAGAAATGCTTCCGGGGGGTTATTTACATATTCTAAAAGCATATGTAAGCCAAGGTTTCAAAACTTTGGATCAGATTCCTACATATCTTTTCAACCTTAGCGCGCAATGCATACGATGCGAAGCTATGTTTGCTATTAACTGGCTCAACAAAGTTGCAAAAGTCCCTCCCTAGTCACCTACCGTGCATCTAATTGAGCATATAAGGGGTTCAGTTAAACCCTGAGCCCAACAACACTCCATCTTCTAAGATATAGTTAACCTATACAACAATTCAAGGATATAACAAAATAACCGCTGAAAAAACACCGAATTTAAAAAAATTTGCGCCAAAACTTCTGCAGGGAGTTCAAGCGAGAAAAGAAAATTCACAAAGTTATTAATTATTGGACAAAACTTAGTTTCAATTGAATTTTAACTACATAATCTCATCTTGTACGCAAACTTTTTCTGAGGTGAATTCATAACATATTTTGTTTTTGGCCCTCCTTTTACAGTTTGGTCAAGTTTTTGTTATTATTATCTTAATGGAATAAAAGAACTAAGTTTACGGAAAAAATAAAAAATATTTTGTTTTTGAAAAATTACTTTAAGTGATTTATTTTTCATATGAAAAAGCTACGTACCCCTTGTACGCAAACTTATTCTGACTAGTGTATGTATTTCTTTTAATTGAGTTCATCTACATACGTAAGCATCTATGCATAAATTGTAGATAATTATCTGCACTTGTTTCCACTTCAACAATTCATTAAATTCAGGATAGAAAACATAAGACACCAGAAGAGCAAAAATGTTTAAAGACTTAACTTTCCTATTCAAGACACTTCTAGAAAATTTGTGATCCGATTACTTTATTATTTATCCGGTTACTCCTGTCTAACTGCACGTTGAATTGAAAAGTTAGCACAATATTTAAATGAATAATTGAAAAACCCCACTAATAATTGCCAACTGTCACGATGACATTAGCGAGTGGCAGTGTGCACTTCTCAACAAGTTTCAGCTGTCTTGTCACGCTATCTTTTCGCCAAACCGTCACATGTATTTACTTGACCATGCTCAGTACATGCGGCAAATAATGAAAAATATTTGTATGTACATATGTACTAGCAGAACGAAAAACAAATAAATACTGGATACTTGTTAGTTACTAATTGATTTTTTAATTGACTTCATACTTCATGACTGACTGACGGAACGACTCGCTGACTTAATGTTCTGCTAACTTGCTATATGCTACACTAATACTCATGCACATATGTACATACATGTACATGTATTAGCCATGTATAGTGGGCTAAAAATAATAACAACAATAGCCCGCAATTTTGCGATGCAGCAGCGGGAACCTATTAGAAGAAATAGCGAGTGTGGTTTTAAAAATACAACAAGTGACAGCGCGCCTGTTTTTCATAAACTGTTTTTAGTATTCCCAATTAGAAACAAAATTGCATAAAATATAGAAAAACAGAGATTAAACATTATGTGTTATACTAAGTTATATAAATAAACAAACAAAAACATTTCATAAAACTTTGAAAGAAACAAAATAACTAATGTTATGAAAAAGGGATACTTCATGTTTTTTATAGATCAAAATTGAAAAATTAAACTAAATTAAAACATTAAACTAAACATAAATGCAATGAAAATGATATCAGTTAAAATATTAACACATTAAAAGCGGGCCGGGTAAAATTACCCGTTGTGAAAACTGCTGCTTATAAGCGGGGCGGGTATTTTTACCTTTTGAATGTAGGCACTTTAAAAGCGGGAGACGGTATTTTTACCGGATTGGTTTTCATATAAAACTGAAAGTATTATTTCATATAATTATTTTAGTTTCATAAATTTCAAGTTTTATTTATTTTGGATCGCGCAATTTTTGCTTGTTTTGCAAGTAATGCCCGCTACGCAGCATAGTTTCATATACTAGGCTACCCGCTTAAAATGTGTTAAAAAAAATTATAATGAAATTTAGTGCTAAGAATTGTTAATATTAAGACACATTTTCGTTAATAGAAGCGAAACAACTACCCCCTTCGACTCCTATATGTATGTACATATGTTTGTGTGTGCTGCTCTCTGGCTGTGTGCATCTCATTCGAATGGCAGCGCTTTTTGATTAATTTCAGTTGAATTTAAAATTCAGCTTTGCCCACTCAGGGGTTTTGACACACAGAAACAACACACACACACACATAAACGCATGCGGTTGCGTTTGCACGTAGTCGCAAGTCTAACAAATAATTATATACAAAACTACAATAAAAACAACAGAGCCAAGTAGAAAACCTTGAGGTGTTCACAAGTGACTGAACGCAGCACGATGAATGTACACACTGCTCATATGCACATACATACATTCATACAATAGATACTATTTATATACATGCATATGTATGTATTTTATAATTACACATTGTGTTTTTCTTTGAAGTTTGAAAGTCATCTCTACAAGTCGCACGTTTTTAAGCTTTTGCCACTTTAGTGCAACACAACCTCACCAATACAAATTAATTAAATTATTGTATTCGCTCTTTGTCAATAATCGATTTGCTGTGACGGTTTCTGGAGAGTTTTCCGTTTTGTTGCTTTGCAGTCGCTAGAATTTGAATAGTTTCACGACTTTACGGTGCGTATTGTCACTTTGCGCTCTTTTAACTGTTTCATAGACTACACATGTCTCATTGAGGGGACTTTGGGCTGCGTCACGCACAGTACATTCACTATCGAAGGTAGCAGGAAGTGATTATCACAGCACAGCATCATGTTTAGGGTCTTCAAGGGCGACTTTAGAGGAGGAGAAGTAAAGGGGCATCCAAGAGTTGTAACAAACTGGCGTGTAAAATTAGATTTTGTGAGAAAACATCCGCAGTTATTAAGCAAACAAACGTAGCGTACCAGACATAAGAAGCTGATAAAAGGTTTTCTTTTATTTTACCTACCTAACTAATTGATTTTAAAATAAATATGGTCAATATGTCATGTTATATGTTGAACAACAACTCTCAAGCCCCTCCTACCTATGAACAACGAAGTATGATGGCCTACAACAAGCAATGAAAGGAACGTTGCATTTATAAATTGATAATCTAATATTTTCTTGACCTTGAAGATCAAATTTGTTAATGAACTATTTTCACATTTTTATGAATAAGAAGATGGTACTAAAAATTTCACTAAAGAAAACGTTAATTTCACATGCCTGCAATAATGCAGGGGCCTTTAAACTTTTTGGGGTTTTCGTCAATAAACTATCTTTTAATTTCCGTCAAAAACTGAACTTATTCTTTGCAGTTTTCGAAGAATTTCTATGGGTAGTTTCAACGTCGGTTGTTTGTAAGGTTGTACAAATTAAAACGTCAACCAATTATTAAAAAGATGTAGAAAAAAATAACATATACAATACATACATATTTTATATGTATGTACATACAGATAATTATCTGGATTCTAAAATAATTTACCAAGAATACGCACATAGGCAACCTCCACAATTTTTATCGTTTCAGGATACTTTACCACCTTTATTTCCTACTTAAGGTTTTTACTTACGTGCGTGCAAAGCGAACATATATCAGTCGCGACGTTGGATTAAAATGTGCTTTAGAATTAAACATTTTTGATAGTAGTTACATATATATATTTTCCAACGCCACACACAGCAGCAGAGTTTTGGGTTTGAGTGTCTGTACATTTCCCTTTTGGAAATCCATAACAGTTTTTAATTGTTTACTTATTTGATTATTTTGCAACACTTTTGAAAACACTTTTTAAAAGTCATTTGCGGTAATTGGGTTCGACTTATGACCATATTTTTTACTCATATTTTTTCGAATTCCTTCACTGCAAAGTACTTTTAGAGTTGCACACACAGAGTAAGCGCAGCGCACAGCGTAGAGCGTATCCACTTTGAGAACGCACGCGTCCGTCTCCGACGAAATTACTTCTGCAAATGTGGGCCACCAGTTAGTCAGTGTGGCTGGCAGTGTTGCTATACCGCCACACAGCCATTCGTTCACACAGGCCAGCAGCCCCCGGCCACAACCCACATGCAGTGGCCTAGTAGTGAAAAGCTGGCGACGTGTAAGTGGGAGCGAGAGTGGCACCGGGCAGGGAGCTGTTGGTGTGCATGCTGCTTGCGCTCATTCGCAGTGTTGCCTTCTGCTTTTGCTGCATTTCACAAATTTAGTTCGTGCTTTGTGCTCTTTTGGTGATTTGCATTGTGCGCAGATTGCAAAGTTTTGCTTTTTCACACCCCACCCCACAAGCGAGCAGGGGTTGATATTATCCGCACATACAAAGCTTCCGATCGATGTAATAGGGGTTCAATTGACAGCCAGTCACGTGTTTTGATTTTTTATTGGATTGAAATGTTTTAAATACATATATACATATGTATGTATGTTTGTATATACGCCCACATAAATACTTGCACATGTACTTAAATGGTCCGCACTCAAACGAGAAATCGATGAGGCTGGGTCTTGACTTTTGAGTCGTACACTTCCACACAGTTCTTTTAGGAAAGTACAAGTCATTGGGTCGGGTGGTTACATTTTTACCTTTTGAATGGCTTAAAGGTACACATATTTACTATATATACAACTACTTTCAGAAGACTGTGGCTTATGGTTGACAGGAAAAGATGCAAGGGTCGAAATAATACAATTTAATATTTTTTAAATTTTATACAATTTAAACCTGAACTGTTTTCCATCAAAGTCCGCTTTAATTGCAGAGTTGGAAAGATAAATAATTAAAATAAATTCTTATATAAATAAAAAATTATTGTATTGTTAAATAAAATTCTTAAATAAATGAATGAAATGGCAAAATGGAGCAATGTTCTTTAATTCATTCACAGCGTTAAAAAAGAAAAGGGGAAAA
Source organism: Melieria omissa (assembly GCA_963971225.1). Classification (NCBI taxonomy): domain Eukaryota; kingdom Metazoa; phylum Arthropoda; class Insecta; order Diptera; family Ulidiidae; genus Melieria; species Melieria omissa. Next base: position 3,393,691 of record OZ020269.1, on the reverse strand, counting down.
GTGTTCCCGAGGAAAGACTTCAATAGTATAAAGACAAATTTTTCGCCAACGCGAACTTTTAACTGAGACAACAAAATCGTCTTATCTGAGTTTTGGGTGACTTTAGCTTGCACTGCGGATCGCTGTATTAGTTTATGCGGCAGGAACGAAGAGCGTTTCATAAGATTTGATGTTGAGGTACATACAAGAAGAAGAAAGTCAGGAATGAGTTTACAGAAAATAAATTAAATTTTGCAACTTTATGATCAACAAATACTACTTTTTACTTATGTAAATACTTTTTTTTGATCAATTATAGTTATTTACATTGCTGTAAAAAGGTAACATAAAATAAACTGCAAGTTTAACGCAACATAAAGGAAAAGTACAACAAAATAGTGTCAAGTAACCCTTTTACAACGATTCCTGGAGTTGGTTTTTGCACCAATTCAACGATGTACTGAACATTTACCGTAATATTTGCTCTGTGTTTTAAAATTCTATGAATTAGCTGTCAATTGTCATTGAGTTATTGAGTCATTTGCTGGTTCAGTTTTGCTTTGTACGCATCTAGTGATGGGAAAAAAAATTCATTAATCGATTAATGAATCATATAATTAATTGAAACAGAGCGATTTTTAATTGCAATTAATCGAAAAAAATGAATATTAATCGAATAATCGAATGATTTTCTTAATATTTTAACTTAACCGTCTAATTTTAAGTATGTTAAAAGGTACATTTTTACCAATTGCCTTATAAAAACAATAACAATGAATTAATTAATGAAAGTAAGTACATATTAAAGGAAAAAATATATATTTTGTAATGAGCACTGGGATGGATTTAAGTCCTTTTGATATAAACAACTGTGTAAACTTTTAAGACAAACTTTATTTGCGTGTTCTAACAATGGCGTCACAAGTAAAAGTAAAAAGTAAAGGACCAGCATGAACTTAGCTGCAAGCCCGAGTTGCCACACTGCTTGACAAGCCCAACCACAACAGGGTTGCATTCACCATGGCACCACCTCCACCAATACACTACAACTCGGCCTAACCTGACATTCAATCGACCTCGATTGCTTTTACAATGAATCTTCTTCTAGCTTATCATCTAAAAATTCATAATCTGTACATTCATCACTTAAATTATCACCATCTGTGTTGCCTTCTGAGTCCGTTTCAACTGGCCTACCTCGAGGTTCCAACCATTTCTTCATTCTAGACGAATCAATTACATTGTCATATGGCATCTGAGTAACCTGACAATTTTCAACATCCGTAACAACATAACGATCATGACCTAATTGCTTACGAACTACATAAGGGCCTCTGTACTTCTGAATTAGCTTCTTATTCTTCCCTACCGTAGTGTCTACATTTTTAACCACAACTAAATCTCCTGGTTCAAATTGTTTCGCTGGCCTATGGCTCCTCTCGTAATATTTCTGATTGTACAACTGAGACTTCTGTATTGCAAGCTCTGCCTGCTCCCTTATTTCGGACAAATTAACTTCTTCTCTTGAATACACATCATGCAAATACTCCGTCAATTCATCAACTACTTTGCCGCGCTGCTCAACGCCAAAAAGCAGCTTACTAGGGGTCGTCTTTGTGGCACAGTGTACAGTATTATTCATTGCAAACTCGACATCCGTCAGTTTCTGTTTCCAATCTACATGGTTTATAGGGTCAGTCGTTTTGGCCAATATTGCTTTCAACACCCGATTCACCCTCTCAACCTGACCATTCGACTGTGGCGAAGCTACCGCATTCAAAACATGTACAATGTTATTGTTCCCGCAAAAATCCCTAAACTCCGATGACGTAAAAGCTGTGCCCCGATCATCTATGATTCTTCTGGGACGACTGTATTCAACAAAATATCTCTTCAACGCACAAATCGATTCTTTCGCACTACTATTCGTAGCATACATTTTGACAAATTTTGTGAAAGCATCAATCACCACAAACACATGTTTATGCTTTGAGTTCACACTCTCCAATGGCCCGAAATGGTCAATGTGCACTGTATCGAACGGTTCTGGCTTCTTTGGAATACTATATATATTACGCTCATTGCTTCTAGGCGACGTCGAATAATAAATGCACTTCAAACAATTTCTGATGAACACATTCAGCTTTTCGCGCATACGGGGAAACCAATAATGCTTCCGAATCTGATTTGCACATTTCTCAATACCCAAATGACCATATTTCTCATGTATCAATCGCATAATGTTCTCTTCCATCTCACCCGGCACATACAACTGTCGATTCTGACCACTGACACGAAAGACTAACCCATTCTCCAACTCATATCCTGGCACTTCCCCTTGCTCTAATTCTTCCCGCAGTTTATGAATCACAGGATCACGCGTCTGTATAATCTGAATGTTCAAATCAACCTCATTCTCCTCAATACTACACACAGCTGACAACCGGCTCAATGCATCAACATGCTGCATCTGTTCACCCTTTCGGTGTCGAACTGAAAAATCAAACCCGGCGAGACCCAATGTCCATCTGGCAATTCTTGGATTAATTGTTTTCTTCTCCAATGTCAAGACCAAAGAGTTGCAATCAGTCACAACTACAAACGGAATTCCATCCAACATAGTCCGGAATCTTTCCAATGCATTCACAATTGCCAATGTTTCCAACTCAAAGCTATGATAACGCGACTCCGGATCCGTCGTTGTTTTCGAATAAAATGCCACTGGGTGAAACCTGCCGTCATCTTGCTTCTGTAACAGTATAGCACCATACCCTCGCGAACTTGCATCCGTATGCAACTCTGTCTCCCGCCCTGAATCAAAGACACACAGTACAGGGGGCTCAGTCAATTTAGATTTCAAGGTCTCAAACGCATTCCTACACTCTTCTGTCCATTCAAACTTTACACCTTTTCGCGTCAAATAACTCAATGGGCGCGCAATCTGAGAAAAATTATACACAAATCGTCTAAAATATGAAAAAAGACCCACCGCCCTCTGCACCTCCTTTATGTTGGTAGGTACTGCGTAATTCTTTATCGCTACCAAATGATCTTCATTCGGACGAATCCCCCGTTCACTCACACAGTAGCCTAAATACTTCAATTCTCTATATGCAAATTTGCACTTCTTCAGATTCAAGCACAATCCAGCCCCTGACAATAATTTCAAAACTTCTGCCAAAACCACATAATGTTCCTCAATAGTCTTCGTGGCAATGTTAATATCATCTAAATACACCACAATCCTCTTCGCATCAATCAACGGCCGCAACACTAAATTAATAAACCGCTGGAACACTGGTGGAGCATTAGTCAAACCAAATGGCATAAACCGATACTCATACTGTCCCATCGGAGTCACAAACGCAGTTATCGGTATCGATTCCTCATGCATCGGCACCTGGTGAAACCCATTCCTCAAGTCCAACGTACTGAAGAAACTCTTCCCACCCAAATATTCAATACAATCCTCAACTAACGGCAACGGATAATGATCTCTGACAGTCAACTTATTCAACGCCCGATAGTCAACACACATTCTCAATTCACCGTTCTTCTTCCGCACTAACACAATCGGAGACGCGTATGGAGACGCACTTGGCTGAATAATGCCCTGAGCCAACAAATCATCAATTGTCTTCTGTACTTCTGTCTTTTCCCTATATGACAACCGGCGCGGACCACTGTACACCGGCGCATCACTCTTCAACTGAATTTTCATGCAATAGCCACTCAACTTCCCCCCCTTGTTCTTCATTTTCAAATAGTTCTCAAAAACAACTGATTTCAAAGCATCTGCATCTGTTATAGACAAGTTTTCGTCCACATCAATTAGATCACCAATTTCATCCATCTCAGTTGCACCTACCATCAATATTACTTCATCATACAAATTCAAGTCTTCTGTTCCAACTAAATTTACAACTCCGATACACGACTCAAGTCGAGTTTCACACAAATTCGAATCACCAATTACATTTACCTCTGCATTAACTGAATTAATTTCTGACTTGCCACACTTATCATCTGATTTCAATAACTTAACTCTGTTTGGAACCTCTGTTATCTTAACTACTGGACTCTTTAATAAATTAAACAACTTAAGTGCACTGATATTCAACGGAACTTCATTTTTATTGGCATTATTAATCTCCAGCAGAGTACGTCTACTATATCTCACTGTGTCCATTTGGCACAGGCTTATATTCATTGCCTTAAGTAAATCGCGTCCAAAAAGTAGGGGCACCACTGCCTCTTCATCTGGCAAAACAAACAAATTATGGTCAAATTTACGGTTATCAAACACAATTTTACAAGTCACAAGGCCGTACGTACTTAAATTCATATTTCCCATCCCCCGATACTCTGTCACAGTCAATTCACCCGTCACCTCAAATGGCACAAGAGAACGCTTCACGAAACTAGTCGGACTGCCATTATCAAATAAAGCAAAACACGGAATTAATTCAGTGCACTTATTCTGTTTCAAAAAGGCAACACTTACAAGATTTCGGTGTTTCAGCTGTCGGGCTAAACGTCGGACCTCCTCTACCTCCGTCAATGGCGTCCCTGCCTCCCACTCCTCGACCTCTGCTACTGGCTGCTGTTGTTTCGGTACGGCTGGCATCCGTGTTTGCGTCTGGTTTAGTGTTGTATTCTGCATCCGACTACGACGTGGGCACTGCTGGCGCATGTGGCCTACTTCATGGCATATGAAACACGAGTTCGGTGGGCGTCGCGGGGCCCCGCACGCACTTTGATAGTGCCCATATTGAAAACAGTTGTAACACCTGACGGCCGACAAATCCGTGACTTTTGCAGCTGTGTTAGCAACTGGCACTGTTGTATACGACCTCGGCCTAGGCACGGCACCCGACATGACACTGATCTTCGGCACAACCACTGGCGCAGCTGCCCGACGCTTCTTCTCGTAACGCTCCATCAACCCCTTCAATTCACGCAAGGAAGTGGCACTGTACAGCATCGAAACCATATTCGTATCGTCGTTAAGCCCCTCGATGATAATGTCGATTAGGTCCGTTTCTGACACATCGGCGCGGCTGGCAATGTACTGCATCTCAACAATATATTGTCGTGGTGTTTCGTCTGGTCTCAGGACACGGGCACGTAACTGTTGCAGCACATCTCGAACCGTGAATATACGACGGTATTCAGTCATCAAAGCCATCCTTAGCTCACCATAGCTGCGAACACGAGTTATGTCCGCGAACCGCTTCGCTTGCCCAGTTATCAGATGTCGTGCGGCAACCAGCTGGTCTCGCTCACTGTACTGGAAACTCTCGAACACATTCTCCAAGTCGGCCAACCATTTGCTAACGTCCTGCAACTCCGAACCATCAAATTTGCTCATCATCGCGTCCAGTACACCCAGGTCGATTCTACGACTCTCGAACTCGTTCAACTCACGCTGCAGCTGGACAAGCTCACGTTTCTTGCGCATGATCGCCAACTGCCGATCTAACTCAGCCTCTTCAGCCTCAGTACTGGTCACATTCACCACACTCCCTGCATCAACTGTATCATCTTCTGTATCTGGCACATTCATGGGTCGCTCCCTCTGGCTGGCCCCTGGCATCTGTCGTCTAGTCGTCTGCACACTCTGGCTGGCATCTGGCATCTGTTGATTCAGCGGAACATCAGGCTCGCTATCCGCTCTGGCCGCTCTTCCGCTACCTCCGACACGACCTGCTACCGCTTGTTCATACACTGTCCGCAACTGAACCATCGTGGCGTCTTCCTCGAATTCAGCTCCCGCAGCCCGTAGTGCAGCAATAACCGCATTGCGCGTTAATTTGTTCGCCATTGAACCACAATAACTTTAGAACTTAGATAGAAAAAAAATTCCTGCTCGAACCCCACACTTGACGTTGTAATGAGCACTGGGATGGATTTAAGTCCTTTTGATATAAACAACTGTGTAAACTTTTAAGACAAACTTTATTTGCGTGTTCTAACAATGGCGTCACAAGTAAAAGTAAAAAGTAAAGGACCAGCATGAACTTAGCTGCAAGCCCGAGTTGCCACACTGCTTGACAAGCCCAACCACAACAGGGTTGCATTCACCATGGCACCACCTCCACCAATACACTACAATTTGCATTTTTTTTGTTTGTTCATTGCAGAGTTTAGAAATAATAATTTTGACAGGCGGGAGATCGTGAACCTGAGCCTCTTTTCAGTGGCAGTTGCACCTGCTTTTGAAAAGAGGGGCTCTGCTGGTACCGAAGTTCCTAAAAGATAACAGTATCGATGAGTTATTTATTAACTATATAAAGCTTAGGGTAGACTGTTCGCATTTCTTCACAGGCATTGATGGCGTTGCGCTTTAGTTTCAAAACGGGAGCATTCAAAAAAAGCTAAGCTCATCCTGAATTTGGGTTGGGTCGTTGTCTTTTTTGTGACGTTTGTGAGCTAGCAACTTGTGATGGGCCCATAAATCAAATTCAACATCGCATCAAAGTGTCCGTCTCAAATTTTTATTTTTATTTCAAGAAAAAAGGTAGTGATACGTTTTCTTTCGATTATTTTAGCATCTAATCGATTAACATTTCGATTAATCGAAACCCATTTTTCGATACAATTAAATCATGAATTGAAAGAAAAAAATCGATTATTGTGTATCAAATGATTAATCGTCCCATCACTATACGCATCATAAAATTGTGTTTTGTGTCAAATACTGTGTTTTTAAAATGCCAGGCAACAGGATGTCGTTTGAAGTGGTGCAGTTGGTGTACTACAATCACCAATTGGGAAAAGTGTGCAAGAGCTCTCCGAAAGGTTCGCTGTAACACGGAAGACAATATACAATGTCCTAAATCGAGCTGAAAACGAGGGTACATTGGAGCCGAAAAGTGGAGGTGGTCCCAAGCCAAAAATAACTAATGATGAGGAAAATCAATCAAAACCCTCGGATTTCGACCAGAGCTCTTGCGAGGGAACTGAAGGAAGAGTGTAATATTGTTGTTTCCCAAGAAACAGTACGACAGGCCATACTGCGAAACAAATACTCATCAAGAGCTGCACGTAAGAAACCGCTGCTTTCTGTGCAAAATATCGAAAAGCGTTTCTCCTTCGCTACGATGCTCATTTCCCAACCATCTGACTATTGGGACGACGTAATATTCTGCGATGAGACGAAAATGATGTTGTATTACAACGATGGACCAACTAGAGTGTGGCGCAAGGCATTAACATCGTTACAAAACCGCAACATCGTCCCGACTGTTAAATTTGGAAAGTTGTCTATTATGATTTGGGGAGGCATCTCAAGCAAAGGAGTAGGAGACTTGGCTTTTATAGAGATAGATTTGAGTCAATTGACAAAAGTGCGAAGAAATTTTGGTTCATCAAAAACAACAAACCACATTTTAAATTTTATCAGGACAACGATCCGAAACATAAGGCGCATATGGTGCGGATGTAGCTCCTGTATAACTGCGGAAAAGTGATGGATACACCGGTGGCCATACTAAAGGTGGCCATACTAAATATTAAAGATGTAATAAAATGAAGTTCTTAATTACCAAACACCAAAACCCATGTTTTGTGTAAAAGTACAACCGTGCGTCAGCTGACTATAAAAGCACTTTCAATCAAGAAATCAAAAACTTTTGAATTTTTTGGGGTTCTCGAAGTCTGGCACTTTTCAGGGCTGCAAATATCAGTTTCTGCCAGTTTTGCAAAGTTGCAAGACATCGAGAATACCCCTAATGTTTCTTTAGTGTATAAGTAAGTGTGCCAATACTTTTGTCCATGCCAAAACCGACTGAAATACATTTTTCTTAATTTTTCCTAAATATAGGAAGTAGTATGTGAATTCTTTATGCCCTGCAATGAAGGTGATATAAATGCATAAGTTGACATTTAAAATTAATGAATTTGATGTTTTGTTTATCTGAAATTTGCTGTTTTATTGAACAATCGTTGCTGTGGCAATACTATTTTCCGTCACTGTACGTCTTCTCATGCAGAGTGATGACATCACAAAATCTGCCAGTCTAATAGTGCGAAACTTGCGGGCATATCGCGTAATGCGCTGTAATGTGGCCGGGTTTGGGCTTTGACGAGGAGCGTTTTATGCGTCGCAGAAAATCAAACATTTCAAACACGCAATTGCAATGAAAAAACGAACACTGCTAATGCGTCTCAGAACTGTTGAGTTGCATATCGATAACAGGCGACAATGTTAACCCTTTACGGCACCGTGTGACATATCTGTAACAAACCACTAAAATAGCAATAAAATGCAATGTTAACAAGTAATCTCTGTTTTTGTTTTTTCTTTACTTCTTATATACGGTAGTGCATGTAATATAAAAGTACTACATAGCAATCGTTAAGTTAAAATGTAAAAATTTTCATTTAGTGTTCAGAAATCGTGAGTGTTATAACAGTGCATTGTCGTGAATTTTTAATTTATTAAAAAAATGTATCAAAGCGATTTTTAATTACTTTTTTTGTGCAAAATAACAGGTGAATACTTTCTCTTTAAATAATGTGGTCGAATTCATAAAAACATTTGATGGTTTTTATGAAATCCAGAAATTACTGTTTGTAACATTTCTGTCACATTGCGGAACAAAGGCAACTTTTGCTGTGTACCGCGCAATGTGACATTTCTGTTACAAACCGTTATAATGATCAGAAAAAAATGAATACAAAACAAATGAATGCAGATCTAAGGAATGTTTTATTCAATTTCTTCGTGGTGATTTTTCATGGTTTATAGTTATCACAATGGCTTACCGCAACAGAAAAATTGATGAACTAAATGAAGCAGTTTTTAGAAGTTATGAAGAAAGTGAGGACGTGTTCGAAGATGAGGATGATGATGATGCATTGGAAAACCTTGTTTTGGGAACCGGAAACGATAATGATTTAGTTGAGGATATGGAGTTCTCCTTACATGATGAGGAAGATGGCGTAAATATTGAGAATATTATCGACGACTTGGAAAGCGACGACAACCTCCCATCGACTTCACAGACTAAGAAAGCGCGATACTCAAGGTCTATCAGCCAGCCAACCATTTTATGGAAGAAGCAAAATCTTCAATTAAGTGAAGAAACCCTTCGTTTTACGGGCCATGATTCCTTGGACCCTGAGATTTTGAATTTAGAGACACCCTTTCAATTTTTCCTACAAGTGTTTCCAGAAGAGTTGATGGAGCACATTGCAGAACAAACTAGTTTATATGTAGTTCAAAATGATCCTGAAAACAAATTCCGTGCTTCCAAAATTTGTATACAGCAATTTATTGCTGAGAAGTAAGCGATGGCAAGTTAGGATGTTCTACCATTTCCTTGACCTCACGATGTCTAATGCATGGATTTAGTATAAGAGAGTTCGAAAAGTAAATGGTCAAAAAGATGGTCAGCTATCATCAGCGGATTTCAGGATGGAAGTCGCAACGGTTCTCTGTAAGATGGGCGCAACTAGCCCCATAAAGCGACAAAGTCTTGACCGCGAGCTCCAAGCTAAAAACATAAATGGCCAGCGCAGAGTACTCCACCGATAGCGATAAGACATGATCAAATCAGACATTGGCCGGTATGGACAGAAAAAAGGATTCGGTGCAAGCTCCCTGGATGCGTAGGAGTCTCGAAAACTTTATCTGAAAAGTGTAGAGTAGACTCACTTATGTTATAACAAACAAAATAATTGCTTTAAAATTTTCCACACTTCATAAAACATTAAATCTTTTAAGCTAAAATAGAGTTTTTTGAAATTTTAATGAAGATTTAAGTTTTGTACTCTTTATAGCTCAATGTGACATAAATGTCACAAACCGCTTTTTTCTCCACTTATCCACTTTATAATAAAAATTTGAAAACTCGTGGAACAAATGTTTTTTTATTTACAAAAAGCTTTCAATCCAACCAGGTTTCATTAAGTTTGGTGATCTTGAGCCGTAAAGGGTTAAGCCTATGGCCAGCAGTTATCATAATACGGCCTTTAGACGGTCGCACATGTTTGCAATCATGTGCGGCGCGACGAGAAGAATGACCGTGTAAACGCAAGAAATTAGTGTCGTCGGACATGTTTGAAGGTTTTAAAAATTTTTTGATTTCTCTGTCGGCGTGACGCACATGTGCGACCGTGTAAACGGCTGTGTGACACACATAGTGCATTTTGTCATTCGATCGGTAAACAGCGAGCAGTGAGGATGGCGTCGCAAAGAAATGAAATGTTATTGAAGGAGTTCATTCAAGTGTATAGAGAACATCCCGAACTGTGGAAAGTTAAAAGCGAAGAATATAAAAATAAAGTGAAAAGAGACGCAGCATATGAGGTGCTTTTATGCAAATTTAAAGAAATTGATGCGAATTCGAAGGCCATGTTGCTTCGTTTACAGCAGCGAGACAACTGAAGTGTGCGCACATGTTTGACCGCGTAAACGCTCATCGCACATTTCCCCCATCGCACATGATTGCGAACATGTGCGACCGTCTAAAGGCCGCATAAGAATTACGTCATTCGAACTGTGCACGTCGCATTGAACTACAAAATCCAACTGAGTTGCGTTTCCACGAAACGCGCCAACAACGTCGGCCAATCGCATTGGAACTGTGAGTCGCAATCACTCGTCCATATGGTGGCTCAACACGGCGATAGAGTGAAGTTGAGGGTCGGGTTGGGGCCGGAGGAATGCTACACGAATCCGGAGTTACTCCGAACAACAAATGACGGTAGAGCCGACAACTCCTGACTGCGAGCGTGGCTTCCTCAATCCAAGGGCCGCACGTGGGCTTTTGGCTGTTTATGTAAGCAACAATTTGGCGACGCTATCTGTTTGTTCTGTCGCTGTTGTGCGCGTATTGCCATATTTTCCACAATTACGCATTTTCCAGTCGCGTAACGCGCCTTTCACGAAGGGTTCGCCCGAGGGCCCAAAGCAAACTCGGTGTTTCTTCGATTACGCTAAATTCGTTGCTCGTTGCGGGATTGCGTAATGCTCGGGCACGGACTGCGCCGCTTCTGTCTGATGTCTATTTCCGAAGTAACCTTTTGAAGCCACTTCTGCTCGACGGTCGCACAAGCGATGCGGTTGTTTCCCTGCTGTTGCCGTGTCATCTGCCCTGCACCCCATTTCGTGGCCAGAAATGTGAGCACATTCCGTTGCTAGTTTTGCGACTGACTGTGGTGCTGTCGGGCAATGGGGGAATTTAAGAAATGCGCGCTGGCGGTGTAAGTGCGGAACGTTTGCTGCATTTGCAACCCTGCTTTCCTTCAGCTAAATTGCGTATGAATGGGAATTTGCTTCATGTTTTCAATTTTAGTGTCATTGTTGAAATGCAAACTCTTCGTGAGTACCTACGATTTCTATTCTTTGTGCTTTCTCACTTAGCTCATTGCGTTTCTGTGGACTACAGCAACTTAGTCAAAAATCAATAATATTTTTGTTGTTGCCAAAGCGGGATGTCCTTGTATATTGGTGCGCAATATATTTTTTCCGCAAAGGGTGACTTTTGACCCAGAAAAACGGCAGGATCCAGGACAGAAGTCGTGCACTCACACAGCGACTAATCGTTTGTCAAAGTATTCACGCACCGCAAGTGAGTGATTCTGCGATGAATGTGTGAACAACAAAAGAAAAAAGAAATTATAAAACAGCATTTAAAGACTTCAACGCACAAACCGTTTAGTATAGTTTGAATATTTTTTCTAGAGATATCTACATTTCAGCTATTCCGATATTGCAATTGTGACTTTCATAAATTAACTGTCTTGAACCACCTTGACCCATACACACAACTCCGTACTGGCCTAGCTTTCTGTGGCTTGACTTCTGCGCCACAAAAAGATTCAGAAGAGATATAAATTGAATATTTAGCTGGAGGTCGCATCATGTTTTCCGACCATCCGGACTCGGATAAAAACAATATTTCCGGTCGTTTATTAGTTGCATACACTTACAGACATACATACTATGTACATATGCACGCAGTATTTATAACTCACAACCATTGGTTGCCGAGCCGAAAGTTAAGTAGCGCACGCGGAAAGCAGAAAAAATGGCAGATATTGCGAAAGCAGGTCATAACCGTTTCGGGTTAAAGCGCAACTTGTTTGTCTGAACACGAGATACTGCGTTATGTACGGCCGTCCATAAGAAAACACATAGCTCAATTGTTGGTGTTTTCACAAAACAATTTGAAAGGCAGAGTGCACAATCAAAACTCATTTAGTGTGACTTCCCCATACTCGAAGCGCCGACAGACAAATGAAAGTGAAGCGATGGATCTTTGTGATTTTGAACCCGTAACTCCATAATTTATTTACCCACATTTGTTTTCGCACATTTGTATCATTCGGCACGTACAATAGTTGCAACACAGGTTACTCGAAATTGAAACAGCTTGACGGCGGGATCAGAGAGGACAATGAAGAGTTGTTGTGTGGAAAAATTTCTTCACGATGGCCGGACAAGTGAATGCATCCATGCATTCATAGTTTGGATGAGAAAACTGTGTCTTGATCAGTCGCGCACAAAAGTTCCCAACCCCTTAAAAGCGGACAACAGTACAGAAAAAGGGAACGGAATTGTACACATGTACATACATACATACATAGCTAAAATATGGAATATATTTAGTATGCTTGGAAATGTTTACATAGAATAAGAACAATGTAGACGATGGGGTTCAAAGTGGCAGAAGGGGTAGGGAAAAAGAGGTCAAGGGCGACAACCATTAAAGTTGAGGAGAAGACAAAGGCAGAGGATGAAGAAAAAGTTGAACTCGCTAAAATAGGATAGCAAGGAAATCAAGAGAATCAAGTAGAATAATAGAAGGAAGAGGACAATGAAATAGCAGAAAAAGAGGGTGAACGAAGAAGTGCCTCTTTGAGGGACTGTGCTCACGGCAATTACTTCGCGTGCTGCATCTGTTGCATGTTGCGTCGTCGCTGCCGTGTTGCACAATGCATTACGTCTAAATGTTTGCCTAGGCAGCTGCAACTGCAACTGCAACTGCCCGCTCTATCAAAGCCGTCCAACGCATTTCGCTCTCCTCGATTACCGCCACACCATGTGCGCACGCAAACCGCTGTTGCAGCAAGTGGTGGCGGCATGTGCAACACTCACTGGCCGGCGTGCGTGTGCGTTTTTTTTTGTGTTGTTGTTGTGCATGACTTGTGTACGGTTTCGGTTTCGGGTTCAGTGAACTGCTATTGCACGTCTTGGAGTAGCTTTCCTCGGTTTGGTCGCTTTTCGGCTTTCCGTCCTCTTTTGTCGGTTTTATTTGGGTTTTTGTACTAGCGGTTTGCTTGTGTCTCGCTGGAGTACTGCGTGCAACAAGCAGTGAATGCACCTTTTACTACGCAGTTGGCGCCACGGCAACAGCAACAGTAGCAACGAAAACCGCAGCAACTAAGACAACAGCCTGCGACTCAGTCATCACCAGCAACTCGTTTACGTCATGAAGGCTTGGCGAGTGGGTTCAGAACGCAACAATTATGTGCTCTGGGCGCTTTTGTGTGTTTTTACTTGTATGCATGGGAAAATATTGTTGCGCCTCTGCTGAGCCTTTGTGCGCTTCAAAGCACACTCGGCACTCAGCAATTGCTGCGACACATTTGCAAGCAACAATTGTTGCGTGGACGGGTTGCCTGTTGCTCTCGCTGTTCCGAATTTTTCTCATTTCCATTGTTATGGCCGCATTATCATTTCGAGAGACTCGAATTGCGATTTTCGCTTAAATTTTCTATTGAATTTATTGCCTCAGCAGCGCTACCCGCGACATTCTGCTTCACGTAATGGGATTTCCATTTGACACCGCAATCGGCGTGAAGGGTTTCCTCCACTTTCCGAGCATTGATACAGCCGCGTGTGTGAGGTCATAAATATTAATGAGTATATTGAACTCCTTCCCTACTAATATTTCAGCTGCGGGAAATATTTCCCTGCTTGATTTGTTTATTCTTCTACTTTCTTCAGCTCTCCTTCTCCTTTTCTTACCCTATTCGTACTTACACAATGCACTGCAACTTATTGGAATCCCAGTTTTAAATGCGAATATAGTCTAGTTTCTTTGTGGCCCCGCTGCTCTACGGGTCAAAATTGATTTATACCGATAGGGAAAAAACTGTGGCATAATGCTTCACGAGAGTATTGTGTTGTGTGCTCAATTTCAGATATTTGGATAAATTGTACTTTCAGACGAGTATGTGCGTGCGTGTACATAACACATACATACATACATATGAATCTTGGTCACGCTTTTGTCCTTCAAAAGTCAGTATTTGAAGGTTCAAGAATGTACATATGAATGTGTATCTACATGTAGTACACATGTAAATTGTTGCAACTACTCAGCGTAATTGGGGTTGCAGCTCATTTTTTTTAAGCATTGAGTGACTAATTAGAGCGTCATGGGTCAAATAAAAAACTCGACTCTTTGCCATTTTGAGTATATGGTCGTTGTCATCATCGTAACGGGAAGTAAAAATACGAATTCGGAAATTGAAGATATTTTGAAACACTTTTTAGAATCCGAATAACTCAAATTAATTTGGCAAATTCATTCGCCGATTTGAAACAAATTTTTGAATTCCAACTCCACAAGTGAGTGGACAACATGCAGCGAAGAACAGCAGACCGATATTTATTCGCGGTTGTGTAGTGTGTCGATTTTGCAGCGTTCCATTCCACCAGAACTGGTTTCTGTCTGCTTATCCGCAGTCGAGCGCCGAGCCCGCTCATTCGGTGCGCAGTTCGCAGCCACGATGATGTATGCATCATAGAGCACAATAACTGTACGTACGTACATGTATGTATACGTCGGGGTCGCAGCGACTTATGAATAACGACGGCGATAAAGGCAAAACAACAGCACAAACCCGATGGCTGTAACGAGACGAAAGACGACGAAATAACGACGCTTGCGGCCAGCAGCACGAAACGGCAAATTCAGCACTTAACGAAATAACTTAACGAAGGCATAACTGAGCGTTCGATGCGAGAGCGAAAGAGTGCGCGCTAGCAGCCGAGCTCGGGTGGCGGGGATGCGGCGCCGTGTGACTCGGCAAGAGATAAACAGGTAGCGGAGAATTTCATTGAAACGATGAATTCGGCTGGCTGCATTGTATGAACTACGAAAAGTAAACAGGCTTAGTTGAATGTACGCGTTCGTTGGGCTTGCATGAGTGTGTTCGGGTTTGGCGTGCGAGTTTTGTGCAAAAGCAACAAATAGAATCGACTGACGTATACTTACATTCGTACGTACGTAAAGACGTTAAGTGCGGCGCTGCTGGCCATAACGATTAATATCCTTCAAATGCTTTTAGCTTCTCAGGATGGACGGTCAGAGCAGCCGCGGGGCTTTGCGGGACTTGCTGGAGTCGTGGAATTTGCTGGAGCTGTGGGCACATTTTCAAGGTACAGTTGCGCTGGTCAGAGGTGATATGACTGTTGAAAGTTTTGTTGTTGCCAGATGAGGGCATTGACATTGCGGTATTGCAACTGATGAAACGACATCATGTGGGCGAGCTGCTGCAGCACTTTAAAATGGGGGTCCGTATACGTTTCGAGCACCACTTTGAAAAGTGGCGTCGTGATCTCAATAAGCCACTGCGCGAGCCCGCTGCTGCTTACCTGCCTTATGGCGCCGTCAACACTAAACAGAGTACTGTTCCCGAAACGCAGACGAGAAACAACGGTAGTGCATCAAGTTGCTTGAATTCGCCGGAATGCGACATGTCCCTATTGCAGCCGGAAGTGCTGCTGCTGCCACCGTCGCGACAGGATTTTCTGAAGGAAATGCCAAAGCTAACGCCGCAGCCGCGCTTAGCCGCCTGCGCCGAGGAGCGCCCGCCGCTGGCACCGTCCCCGCCAGCAGCGCCAGCGAAAGGAATCGACGCCCAGGTGCCCGCACCCGTGCAACTCTGCGACAATTCGGAAAGATCGCCGATGACGTTGCTTCACATACTGCAGTCGTCTGGCGTGAAGGGCAACTCGTTGCTGGAGCACTACCAGAAGCACAAACAGCTGACCAATGCGCATCGCACGCTGCTCATACACCTGATTGTCAGTTACTTCGAGAACAACGACTACCACTTGTCACTAAACATCAGCCATAACTTGGAGCGGCAGATTCTGAAACTGTTCCCCACCGAGAAGCTGACGAACTACCGCACGGAGAAGCGTGGCAAGATCTATGTAAAGTTTTGCAATATGAAGCGGTATAAGCGCGACAAGACGAGCCTAAAAAGAAAGTGGTGGGACGGCAGCATGACGCTTGCAAACGAGGTGTCGAAGGACGCGGACGTTGTGGACGCCAACGAGGAGGATGATGACTTTCCGCTGGGCTTCGATTGGGCAGAGAGCCAGCCACCGATTGAGGTGCAGGTTAAGACTGAAAATGAAGATAGTTTCTAAGATATTTTTGTATTTCATTATGTGTTATTAATGTGTGTCTAGTTTTTCGTCTAAAAATAAAATGCCTCAAGATTTATTCATCGCTGCTTGTATATTTGAATGATGTATTATTGGAGGAATTTGCACAACTGTTTTAGATCCATGAACTTTATGTTGAATTAATCTAGTTGTTTTGGTCACATATCGCACACGCTCTACAAAAGTGACACAACTCAAAATTTTTAATTTTCGGGTTTATGTGTTATTACTGTGCACAATGCATAAATCTACCAATCAGCAAAAGCTCAGTATATTTTGTTGTTGTTAACTGTTGCAAAAATACAGTTAGGTCTCTCTTTATGTCAGAAGTTTGATGCTATTTGATCGCTGCAGCTCAATGCAAAAGAGTCCTAACTCAAATTGTGACACTTTTGACGAAATACATTTTTGTTGAAGTTAATTTTAAGCAAAGTTCTGACAATTTTAGTATATATTTTCAAATAAAAAAATTAATTTTGAATTTTCCAAATTTTTCTTTCAACTTATTAACTGTCTTTTATAATTATTAAATTTAACAAATATGACATAACTGAAAATAATTCAGTAATTATTGAATGAATTATTGAATTATTGATGATATTATAATCAAAACAGTCACAACTCAAAATTTTGGATTTTCTAGTATAAAATTAAAAAAAATTCTTGCAACTTATCATAAAGCATAATCTGTAAGGATTTTTTACTGAACGGTCTATTCGTTATATAAAAGAAATGTTTATTTAGCTCAAAAACAGTTTTTTGCGTTTCCTGAAAAATCAAAAATTTCTCTTCACAACGACCATAGATATTGTTCAGTGCTTGTATTACACATAAATTAAAATTATCGCAAAAGAGTTGTGCATTATTTGTGAATAACATACACAAGTGCAGTGCGATGCGTGCAGTGTACGTTTGACGATGCCATATGACATCAGCAACGAGCTCAAGTCGAGATATTTCCTGTCGGCATTGATCTGTTAATTAATCGTTGCCCTCATACTTGCTGAATTTCTTAGTCAGAATAAGCAAATTAACTTCAATGTTAATTGAAACGATTTTGGGCGGCGAATTTCTGTTTGAACTAATTCCGGTGTGTGTGTTCGTAGCACATTAAGCCTGAACGAGCTCACATAATGTTGTTGGAGAGAGAGAGTAAAGGACAATGTCAGAATTTCGGTGCCATCTCAATTTTCAGAAATATTCACAGTCTTTGCACTGGCAACAGGCCATTTGTGTTTGAATGGTGTTTATACATACATACAGACATACTATATGTGTATGTATTAATCGCTTAGAGGCAGGAGTGCAGGAGACAGTTTAAAAGATTTTTGTAATTAGATTAGATTAGATTTGGGATTCGGACAACACCTGCCCGAGACACTGCGTCCAAGTAGTGAACTATTGTGTCATGTCCCTCTACGTTACTGGAGGAGTTCGTGTCCTCCAATGTTATCTAGGAACTCCTTTAGTTTCCTTAGATTCATTTCAGACAAATC
Source organism: Melieria omissa (assembly GCA_963971225.1). Lineage (NCBI taxonomy): Eukaryota > Metazoa > Arthropoda > Insecta > Diptera > Ulidiidae > Melieria > Melieria omissa. The sequence continues at coordinate 3,375,799 of OZ020269.1, read as the reverse complement.
TCTCGTCTGTATTACCTCCTTCCCTAATATTCGCTTTCTTGCGTGTATTAGGGCAGGGCATTCAGTTATAATATGTATAGAAGTCTCTTCTTCTTCCATACAAAATCTGCAAAGTTCGCTGTCCGTTAGTCCCAGGCACGCCTTATGCATATTTAGCAGACAGTGTCCACTTAGCATCCCCGTCATGACCTTGAGCTCCTTTCTGCTTAGGTCAATTAGGTACCTGGATTTCCTTTCCGAGTAGGCTGGAAAGAAAAGCTTGGAGCATCGTTGCCCCATTGTGTTCGACCATTTGTGGTTTGCTCGATTAATGAATTCCTGTTTAACACAATGTCTGTAATGAGACTTGCTAACATCTATGATTGGTTCAGGTCCGTAGGGCCGGCTAGCAGCCCCATCCTTTGCCAATCTGTCCGCTTCCTCATTACCATCGTGCCCACAGTGCGCAGGGATCCAGTGTATTATCACTTGGTTTTTCCTTGAGAGATCCTGGAGAACATTTGCTGTCTCCCAGACCAGTTTGGAGTCAAATGTCATCGAGCCGTTGATTGCCGCCTGGCTGTCTGACATTATGATTATCCTTTTCCTTCTAACATTAAGTGTTAGTAATTTCCTGGCACACACATTTATGGCAAAGACCTCAGCCTGAAAAATCGAGGCTTTGTCCCCAAGACTTACAGAAGACTGGAAACCGGAGCTAAATATTCCTGCCCCTGTTCCTTCTTCTGTCTTGGACCCATCGGTGTACCAGACAATGTCCTCACACGTGAGACTCATCTTTTTATCAGCCCAATCCAACCTGTGAGGTATATACGTTGCGTAACTTTTTCTGAAGAGGTGCTTCTGGGGCATCTGGTCCAGAGGCATCCAAAAGCCTCCATCCCGCCTCCTGTCCCTCAGCAGAGATCGGTGGCCGATTGCCTGTGCATCCCTTGGTATGGATCCATTATGCATCAGCCTGTGTGTGCTATTGGTTGCTGCCATCTGCACATTCAGTTCCAGCGGTAGCATTCCCAATATAACATTGGGAGCTGCAGTTGGAGTGGTTCTGAGACATCCTGTTATACAGGTATTCGCTAGTCTTTGTAGTTTCTCTAGCTTAGTCGCAGTTGTTACTTCTGTGGTTTTCTTCCACCAGACTATCGCTCCATAAGTGATAGTTGGCAGAATTACTAGGGTGTAAATCTTCTGATGCCATTTTGGCCTCAGGCCCCAGTTTTTCCCACAGATCCTCTTGCAGCTCCAGAGAGCATTACCTGCTCTTGTAAGCATGCGATCTACGTGGGGTCTCCAGTTCAATTTACTGTCTAGAGTTACCCCTAGGTACTTAACCTCCTTCGAGTAGTTAAGTTCTTTACCAAAGATCCTAACCTGTCTTAGGTTTAATTTCCTTTTAAGAGTGAAAGGCACTACAATGGTCTTATCTGGATTCACAGACAGTTTCTGTCTGACGCACCAGCACTCCACTGTGTTCAACGCGTTCTGGAGCAAGTCTGAGACGGTTTGTCCATCTCTGCCCCTGACTGCGATTACTAGGTCGTCTGCATATGCAATGACTTCATGTCCCTGCTCTGTAAGAGAGCGGATTAGTCCGTCAACGACCACAGACCACAGCAGCGGGGATAGGACTCCTCCTTGGGGACACCCCCTTGCTGTTTTTGCAGAGAGCTCTACCCCCCCTAAGCTGGACCGAATCACCCTGCTTTCGAGCATTGATGATATCCATCTTATGAGAGTGGTAGGCACCTGGAAGTCTTCTAGCGCTGTTTCTATCGCTTCGAAGGTCGTGTAGTTGAAGGCCCCTTCAATGTCTAAGAAACCTGCCAGGCAGATCTCCTTCAATTTCAAATTTTTGTAATTAAGGGCTAAGAGAAAGTATTCGGTGGTTTCATCAGTGAATTATATAGTACATCCGATGTCAAACTTTCACACAACATCGACTACCATTTATTATCGATTTGAATCCTCCCTCTGGCACAGCAAGTGCAAAAATGCACATCGTTCCCAGTTTACGTTTTGAACTTCAGATCTCCAGCCGATATAAGTAGACAACAGCGTTTTCAACACATTTTCATAAACGCCGTCTTCGCATTCCTCGCACACATCAAATTAATTCCCAGCAAGTTTTCGCCGTAAATCCGATGTTGGCGAGTGCGTACGGAAAATGTAATAAAAGCAAACAATTTCGCATAAATTGCTGCTGCTGCTCGTACAGCGAATGCTTGACCCACTTTTGCATCACTACTGCCGACAACAAGAACACCAGCAGCGGTGGCGGCGCAGCGTATAATTGTTAGTGTTTTTATAGAAACTGCGTTCAGCTTTTGAATTTTTATTTCGTCGGTGAATTTTTTAAGTTCAGCTTTAGTTGCGCTCATCTAATGGTTGCTGGCTGGTTGGTTTGATGCTGTTGTGGCTCTCTTCGCCGTTGGCTTTGCTGTCATTGCATACATGTGTGTGGTGGCAGCAACAAAGCTGCTGCCATGTGCCACCTTAATGGATGTGCGTACTTGTACTCGTTCGGTTGTCAACATAAATGGCGCATTTGTTGTTATTGTACTCATCAGTTGTAAAGCGTGGCAAGAATTGGACGGTTAAAGCTTACTGGAGAGCGCGCGGGGCGTATGTTGTAGGCCACGAATAGCATCACGTATACGCTCTGTGGCACACCGACATTGTGATGCTCAGTTGAAGAGGTCTTCGTTGTTGTTGCATACAGCCAATGCAGGCGCTTGGTCAGAGACTCGTCACACTTTTTCGTTGCCCGAAGGTGGCACAATTTGTGCAAATCGTCGGTGTTTGTGTGCACTGGGCCTAAAAAATAAGTGCCACATTTATCGTCATTAGAAGTCTGCTCTGGCAATTTGCAGGAAAAGGAATGCTCGTAATGAGTGGAATTATGAAATATGCTCTTTGTTGTTGCCGGTAAATTCGTGTCTGAAGGTTCAGCGGTCGGAAAAAATACGCTGGTATATACGATGGCTCGTAGCTGTATCCAGCCAAAGTGCTACTGCCGGCAGGATGCATGGCAGCTGAGATGACAAACGGAAGCTGTGCGGCAGCGAGAAAAACACCTACGTAAATAGCAAAGCGAGTGCAAAAAAGGGGTCTAAGACAATAAAACTGGCTCTTTATGTTAGAAGTTAATTATGGAAGTAAGTAAATTAGTTCAGATCAATAGGCAAATGCAATTGACTTGAAAAGTGTAGATACTGAACAACGCACATTAAATATATTCTATAGATTTTATTAATGTTCAATTCGGCCGATTAAATACGAAACTGAAATGGCTGGCTGCTGTGCGTTCCTGCCCATATTAGGTCAGTGACTTTCTACTTGTAATTGCCCAATATCATTCAATCAGTCAGCAGTGCCCCTGACCCCTACTAACATTTTTGCACTGGCCAGAAACAGCATTTATACATTTATTTACTTAAGTAGAATGTATCTAAGTAGAATAAACTGAAGTGGCTCTTGAAATGATGCTTTTCCTCAACTATGTTCTCGCTCTGCGTCTGCACTCAAAACCATTGAAAATGAGTTTGTGAGCGTTTAAAACTTGCCATGGCACAGCTCTTTACGAATGGAAGTCAGCAGTAATTTCTGCCATCGTATATCCCCTAAAAAGTATTTTTTATTTCTTCCTTACAGGGTGCTAATAGTGTCTGTGGTCACGAAACTGTTTTCCACAAGTGTCCTTGAACGGGGAGCTCAGACAGCAATACTCGCAGCCACGTTCAAACTACGCTCGAAATGCTCCTTTGACAAGAGTACTAACGGAATATAATTATCTCTCAAATTCTTTGGATATTGATCTTTGTGTATTTAAAAATGTTTTTTGCATTACTTTGTCTAATTCTAAGTTTCATAGGTAATTTGATATATTATCTTTCTATCTGTTACTTCTGTCTGTAAGTTGTTAGACTGAAATAAATAAATAAATAAATAAGTCGGTGCATATGTAAAAACTATCACAAGTGCATTAGGAGAAAAATTAACGCGACATTATGTTACTACAAGAAAATTATCTCAGCTGTAGGGAATATATAAGTCGTCTGCGACCGCTTATGTTATGTTTAAAGACTATAAATTGTGCTTGCACACGCGCACTTTGTAGACGGTGTCTTACTGATGTGTACGCGCAAAGAATGCTTTTATCGTTGTTGTTGTTGTTGTTTTTTCGCTGATATTACATCATGTCCAAAAATACGATACTGGCTTTTTAACGACCGCCGTACTATACACAACATAAACGTATGTACATATAAATATATGTATGTATATGTACCGAAGCTACTGAGTTACACGGTTAGGCGAGTTGAATGTAATGGACACTACTCACGCCGTTATGTTTACTCGCCCTTGGAAACGGGCGCCGAGTTTATTTCAGATACTTGGCTTCGTGAATGCAGAAGTCGCGCGTGTAAATATTATTCAATGTTTTGAGCATTGACTACAAGACAGTGGTACCAATGTGGGGGAGGGTATTCTTGAGGATTTGGAAGAATTTGAGCGTTTTAACACTAGAATGCCCGAAAATCTGGCCTACCTAAAATGCCCATAGATAGTCATTTTGACTACCATATTGTTTACTGACTTTTTTTTTTTAATTTTATTGGTTTTCAAGTAGCAAATATGAATAAATGCACATTAGATTAAATTAAAATAAGTACTTAATTTTAATTTTTTATGGTTTACAAAGAAAATTCACTAAAATATAATGGCGTACTTGAAACATCAATGGGATAAAATGGAATGAAACTTGGAATTTTGAATGAATTTTGTGAGTGAATTTTTGATTGCATAACTTGGGAATTGTCACAGCCTACTATATTTTTTTTTATATTTGCAATTATTTGAAATTTTCATATTTCGCAATTTAAGATGCATAAGGTAGTCAAAATGACTACTTTTGAGCATTTAACACGTTCACGCCGGCGCGGGCCACCGGTGGCCCGCACTAGATTGTCTCATCGGGCGACGCGTATCGCCGGTGGCCCGCACAAGATTGTCAAATCGGGTGACGCGTACCGCCGGTGGTACGCATTCGATTGTGCTATTAGACGCTGAAAATTAACATAATGAAAATTTAACGTATTTTCATTAAAAACATTTAATGAAAGTCAGATGAGGCACAGCATTAATTTCAGCGCCGCCTCACAGCAAAGACAATGAAAATCGGCCCCGGCGTGAACGTGTTAACCCTAATCCGTCGTTCGGGTGATTTTTCACCCATTTTCAACTTTCAGATGCTATAACTTTCCTATATTTTTATCAAAATGATTAAGGTTTCTTGTATTTGTAGGAAACCAGTATAAGTGTTAGAATTTATCTACAACATATTGATTTTTTGATTATAACGGTGATTACAAAAAAAATTACGTCGGCGACGTTCGGGTGATATTTCACCCATATATATGGAAATTCAACGTAACACATACAGAAAATGCCATAAAATTACGTCACTTCATTGAAAGTTTTGTACTGCTTTTATAGGCAAAACATTTTTATAGATCAATGGGCCTCCTGAATTTAACGGGAAAGTAAGAGCCGATTGTATTAGTTCAACTAAAGTTGGTATAACTCGCTGTGCTTGAAGTCGTGTGTCAGTAATAAAAGATGCTAATGAAGACCAATGTTAAAGATAGTAACTGACAAAACTAATGTTGAAGGTTTGCGAGTTTTTGGCAGTGCATGGATAAGCGTTGGTGATATTCAGGCATAGTTTGGTATTTCAATTTTGAGTGGTGTTTATAAGTCGAATGGAGAATCTCTTGATAATCTCTAGAGTTACACAACAGGCAGACCAATTTTTCGTTCTGTCTCTGACAAAACCACTCGCCAAGAACGTAATGATTGTAATCAAGAATGAAGCTCGTTAACACCCATAAGACATATATGAGAAAAGTGGGTTTAGCGACAACTGCTATGTACGTCATATGAAAAGGACACACTAAGTTAACAAGCAGAAGGTGCCCCTTTGAACAATTTTCATCATAACCAGGATATGTGGGTGACAACAAATTACCCGAAATTATATCGTTTTACAATAAGTCAAAAGCAGTAGTTTACACTTAAGACCAATTGATTGTTCACTTACTATCCTCTTTAGCGAAAAACCAATCGCTGTCGATTCCATCTGGATGGCTTGTACAAAAAGTACAAGCGGCGAATTTTTTTTGAAGACTTAGATTTGAGTTTAGTAAAGCTAAAGATTTTGCGCAGAGCAACGTTAACGAAAGGAAAATCTTCCTGCTGACTTCTTATCTCAATACAGCCATTTTTGCTAACCTTATCAGAAAATCAGAGCGTAAAAAAGTAAAGGAACTATTGGAAGATAGCTAATTTGGTACCAAAAACGATCGAGAGGCATATTCTGCTTGCAGTTCTTGAAAAAAAGTATACATGTGGTGAACACAAAGTTTTAGTTTACTACAGCCCCCTTTCCCCATCCGATTAAAATGAGTGCTGTAACATATGTTCGGAAAACAGTATTACATACACATTTAAAAACGGGTGAAATTTGTGGTACTATATCACAACGGGTCTTTCTCTGATAGGCCTTCGAGTGTGTCTCTTACAGAGGCAGCCACAATAACCTGACCTACCCTAATTGCAACAAAATATAGAAAAATTGTTGAACTTATTTATCTGTAAGATAACAAAGACAATAAAGATTAAAAATAACAAATTATTTTTTATTATAATTGGTCAAAAAATTCATTAAAACAATGCAAAGTACCATATGGGTGAAATATCACCCGAACATCTTATGTGTGAGTTTTTTTGAACGTCGGATGAGGGTTAAGGTAAATTTTTCAAAATTGGGGTAAACAATTTTTTTACAATATTTTTCATTTATTTATTCCATTTAGCTTTAAAAACTAATAAAAGTCACGTAAGATATTTTTTTAGAAAGCGATGCAACCAAAGTTATTTATAATAAAATACCTCAATGTAGTCAAGACCTTGGGCATTCTAGTGTTAAACGAATCGATAAGTTGAGTCCAACGCCTCATGACCGATCTGGCAGCAATATTCAGACATGTCATAATGACATAATGTGTTGCTTCTTCACGACAACGCACCGGTTCACACTGCGCGGCTCTCCACGGCTGCTGTACGAGAGTGCGGGTTCGAGGAAATTAACCACCCACCCTACAGCCCGGACCTGGCCCCCAGTGACTACTTTTTATTCCCAAATTTAAAAAAAGACCTCAGGGGAAAGCGATTTGCTGACGATAATGAGCTAAAGTCCGTTGTAAATGAGAAATTTTCGGGCATTTCGGGCCAAGAAGAAAATTATTTTTTAAGGGAATAGAAAAACTTATTTCGCGATCAAACAAATGTATTGAAATCATGGGAGACTATATTGAAAAATAAATTTTTTTCAAGGTTTTATCTTTTTTCTAACATACCCATACCGAGAATACATTGAACGCCCCTCGTACATTGACATGCAGCTGTCAAAGAACTGAAAATAGGGTTTTCGGACACTGAATTTAAAGCATTTTGTTTTTTCTTCTGCCGTTTTGAAGAGTTTCTAATTTGGCAGCCGAGCGATGTTATTACGCGCCATTTAACCCTCTATTAGGCAAGCTCGCCTCCAGGCGGGGTGAACCAAAAGGCATTTGCTGAGTAAGCGGCAAATTTTTTTTATTAAAATATTGCTGATAATGATTTGAAAAAGTTGCTTTATACTAACGATATAAACTTTGTGAACATAACTAGGCCACTTTTGGTTTTAAGCCCATTTGAAGTGAGAATTTGTGGCGTTTGGACGGAAGAAATTACTTTTGCGAGTGGTGAATTTTCATTTATTAAAAAACCAGTAATTCTTTGAGTTTGTACCTGCAGAAAATTTTTAACTTTTAAATTTGTTTATAATTGACTCTGTTGATGAAAATATTAATTGCAGGCGGTGCTGCTGTTTTCGTCATGTTTGCACACCACCTGCAAGACCCTGTTTCCGGTTTACGTCTGCTTTGTTTATAGCTTGCACTGAGATGCTTAGGGTGCATTCACTTCGGCTCAAAGATTGTAACACCCGAAAGGAGGCATGGCCGGTATAGAAAAATATATATATTTCAATTTTAGACAGGTTTCCATACAAAAATTAGTATATTTCAATATTTACCATAATATATGAGTATTGCTAGTTGGACAGATCCATTTCTTCTAGTTTAGATTTGTGTTTTAGTAGACCAAAAGACTGTTGTTTTACTTTCATAATTAATAAATGACATTACCTAACTTTTATCATCGCTTCTTTTGATGTATCTACCTTCTCTGAACTTACTTGTGTATGCCGTACTTCCGACAGACCATTTAAACACACCTAGCGACGAAACTTTTCGCCTAAGATACAAATTAATATCATTTTCGTCTTTCTTTCTCTAAACGAAATTAACCAACTGCAGTTTTTTTACAGTAATACAAAATTGGTCTACTAGAGGGTTAAGCAAACAATAACTATGCGCCTTAGAATTTCAAAGTAATAAAACAAATATTTACTTATTTTATCTGTATCTGAAATGTACGAAAAATGGCAACTTCGCGATTTCGAATTTTTCAGTTTGTGGCAAACGAGAAAACAAGGCAACGAGGCAAACGGCGGCAGCACTTGGCCGAAATATATATGTATGTACTACATAGCTTCGGCATTGTTAATTAGGTCGGAGTAGCGCGGCGCGGAGAGCTTCAACTTCGATTCCTCCATCTGTGTACACGGCACACACGTGCACACATACATACAGATTAGGCGCAGTGTGGGGCAAAAGAATTTCTTTCAGTAGTTTGCCTTATTTGCTGCTTAATAATTTCCATAAAATATTTAAGATGTTTTCGCTCTGAGCTGCCCGCGTGCTTTTTCGCTTCTACGCTCAGACGTTGCTACAATTCTTTGATTTTCGTACCTGAATTGTGTAGCTTTGCCGCGTACGAGTGTCAACAGCAGCTGTGTGCGCAGCAGTTTCGAACACACTGTGTACATACATACATATGTATATCTAATGGATTCGGCGTTTGTGCGCTCGCTTCTATACTACTCGCACATCGTGTGTTGTCAACGCCATTGAAGGCAGATGCAGAGAAATAACGAAGCACGCAGCGCCGCCAATACGCCAGCGACTGGTTGCAGGTATACAAACACATGGCTGGCGCTGAAAGTGCGGCAATGGTAAAGCTCTCTGGTGGCTGTGTGCTGGCAATAAATGGGTCGCGTCGACAACTCCGTTGCCTGTGCGCCTACCCGTCCACAGACCAAGCCGACCAAGCTAACTGTGCCGCGAATGAGCGCGAGAGCGGCGCGCCTGCGAGTTGCTCATCGTTAGACTATTTGTGGCTGCACGAAGCGAAGACCAAAAACAACTAAATAATTGTCTGTATTCGTTGCGGAAACTTTGCAGGGAAGTCGCAAGGCGCGCCCAGCACACATGTGCCGCCTATGTTCTGTACCCACTGATGCACTCAGCTTTGCCGAGCTTTGGACTCTACGACAGCTAATGGAACCGAGAATCAAACGCACAGTCTGGTCAGCCAGCGGCTTACTGAAAAATCAATCGAGTGATTCTGTTGTTCCAAGTTGAAAAGCGAGGCAAATCAAACATTTGCGGTGATCTTAGAATGTCGATTGTTCACTATCAGCGATAGTTTCCCTGGAATTTCCAGAAACAATGGACAATGGTTTGTCCAATGGTCGGAGGAACTTCGCAGAAAGTTAAGCCATGTCCAGGGGTTGTCGAACAAAGCAAAAGGCAGAAGTAAGTTGAGTGATCTGGGGACAACACACCGCCTGTAAAAGTTTGACACTTTGACACAAAGTTTATCAGACATAGATAACGTTTTTTAATTACATCGGTGCAAACAGTTTTCTACATGTATTTCTTCTATCCCGAACACTTGCTTTAAAAAAAAGTGTTTTTCATTTTTTGTCAGAGACCAAAAATTAGTCTAGAAAAGACATTGTTGGCTTTTCTGAAATCGTTCGCTTTGAAAACCTTGTTTCTAATTCCTTAAGGGACGTCGTCGTACGCCAACTGTCCCCTTAGAACCCAACTGAACCCATAGAACAACCGACATACATACATAATAACTATAATATTCATGTTATGTATGTTTGTATGTGCCACATCGATATTTGAAAGGCCCGAATTATTAATAAACACCGACTCCCTAGAAAACTTTAATCAAATACATACAATAAATATGCATAAATCTGTGGTGTGTTTGATTTTTTATGACGCAGCTCGTGATACGAGTTTTTGCGCTCCATGCGTCTCTTCCGCGCCCTCTGCACAAACTTTGCAAAAGCTTCAGTATTCTAACATTTTCCCTATTGTGCTATGTCGCTGCTCTCGGCGCGGCTGTGCAGCTCATACGCCGCTGCAGCGCTTGGGCAGAGTGGGAGCGCGAGCTGTCGTATAAGCACATAGAACAGCCCCTCAACGAACCCAAAAACAATTTGCTCCAACAGTGGCCGAACCGCATAGTTTCTTTCCTCTTGGCTTAGTGCGCACAGTCATCGTTCTGCGGCTCCGGCACGCCGAAGCCCCCCGACCCACTCGCCGGAAAGCTGCGTGCTGCGAACTGAATGTTGAATGTTGTGCGCATATCGACGCTTTGCTTTGCTTTGTATCTACCACACATATTTTCGTTCGACACATAGGCGGTACATGGCTTGATGGCTGTGTTTCGGATGTTTGTTGCTGCACTGCTATGTAGTATTTACAGACCATGTGAGTATGTGCGCAAGTTGCGTGCTGTGGGCTGTGTGTTGTATGTATCTCGCTATCTACGAGTACTTTCGGTTAGTAGGGAAAGTGGGTCAATTGCACGTGTCGCTTATTTCTTTCAATCAGGGAACAAAACGAACGCAGGAGAAGCACACTGAGAAGTATAATAAAAAAACGGAATACACTTTAAATGGGAACGAATGGAAAATCGCGTATGAAGAAATGTTTGATTGCTGCTTTTGCCTTGGCGAGTGGAAATATGTGTGGCTTTGCTTTATGTGGGTATTTGTTTTGTTGTTAGAACCGCTCCCTAGTCGGTACAGGGTGCAGTGCATGTATTTTTCTTACGCTTGCTCTTTTACTTGCGAAATTCTTATCGCAGATTTGGCAGTTTCTCTCCTTGCCATTCGATTGGCGTTTGGCTGCCATAAATCAAGGTATATCTAACAAGGTAGGGGCACCAGTCCACATGTATTTTGTTAGTGTTTTCGTTCGGTTTATTGTCAAAATCGATTGACAGTTCTCTTGCCAACACTATTGCCAGCATCAGATGAACTAATACATAATAATAACAATAACATAGTTTGTTGTATGATACATAAACAGGAGGATCATTCAACAGTAAAATGATCACATTTTGTGTGCTCATGGAACGAAGGAGAGCAGTAGTTGCATGTAAAAAGGACAACGCAATGAAAGAAGAGTCCATGGAAAAAGAAGCTGGGCAGTATGAGAAGTAGTAAAAATAGTGGTTGAACAATTACTTTACAATTGCTTACTTACGTTAAGCAATCATTAACGCTTATATTGGTATGAATAATTGGAAAAGCAATAAAACATTTATGGCCAAACTCCATAAAGCGCGTTTCACGCGTATCGTGGTTTTTCGAGTTTCTCGTGTTTCGAGAAAAAGTTGAATCAGTGTATTTGTATGAAGCAAACTCCATGACTTGACGTCGATACGCCCGAAACGCGGCAAAAGTTGAACTATTTTCAACTTTCTCTCGCGTTTCTCGCTTAACGACGTCAAACAGCTGGCAGAGCTCCTAAAGATGTCATACATTATGTGGTTAAATGGAAATGACGATAACAAACTTGTGTTATCGCAAAAGTCAGATGCATTTATTTTACACGAAAGCTATTAAATACATCTAAGAAACATTTGAAATTCAATATTTTTACATAGAATGTGGAGAAATTCCTAAAAATTAGCATAATTCTTTGACAGACGAAACTTAGTCTTCGCTGTATTGGAAATTCGATAGCTTATTCGTTGTCGATCGAATTTTGCTCATCCCTGTGAAATAAATTGCTACAAATTGAATTCAACTGAATCTTTGTTTTATTTTTTGCAATGTTCGATATGCATTTAATGTGTTTAAAATGAAATCAGTAAGAAGAAGAAGCTGACGCGTGAAACGCGCTTTATGGAGTTTGATCATTTGCAACGCGAATAACGCGAGAAACGCCATAACACGACAAACCCCGAACGCCTGAAACGCGCTTTATGGAGTTTGGCGATTACGAAATTTCATTGCAAAAATCGACCAAATAGTTACACGCAGCTGCTGTAGATGTATTGAATGTTTGCATACGATTTCGTATAACTGAAGTTTTATTGATTTTTGTGCGGTGCACAAAATGCTTTTCAGAGCTTCCTATTGCAAAACGAACCCCTAAAATATTAAAAGGAATGCACTAGTTTGAGTTTGGACTTTCTAGGACTTCTAGGCAGTCCAAATCAGAAGTCGATACAGTTCTTACAGTCGTTCGCTTGGCAGAGACTGCAAGATGTTGTTTTGCACTGTGCTATCGATTGTTGTATATTTATTCAGGTTCTTCTTCAGGAGCATACTGGAATTATGAAGAGCGAGAACGTCCTGGTCCTCGTATACGTAAGTAGCAAGTGTTAGGTAATGCGGCCAGAAATCCATACGGACTTGAAGCCGCAGCTGTCTCTGACTGCCTGCAGTTTTCCTACAACATTCCATGAAAACACTACACGGAACTGCGTTAAAATTTGCTGTAAATTTCAGTCTTCCTGTCAACTCAACACAGTACATATGCTATATTTAGTATTTTTGTATCTTATCATAACGGCAAAAGCATACTTCGCAGATAACGATCTTTTAGCAGTTTTTCAACTTGTTTGTTTGCATGGAGAGTTTTATGCAATAGTTTCGTTTATCATATTTCAACACCGCACTTTAGGGTCTATACTTAGAAATCGGCTCGAATTGGGGTTTCGAGGCTGAAGGCGGCATGACGAGTGCACGTGACAGGCGCTTCCGCACTCTGCTGGACGTTATAGAAGAGAAACACATCACACCAACTCCGAATCTGGCCATCGGCAGCAGCCTCAGCGCACTTTTTGGTTATGGGCGTGGTTGATGGGAGGAGGGGAGGAAGGGAGGAGGGGTTGCCAAAAATATCTGCAAGACAAAACCACAGGAAAAGAGTAAAGCACCACAGCAGTGCAAGTTTCGAAATTCCTAACTGCGGATACATTTCGCGTGGTAAAGGACAACAGCAAAAACAAAACGAAGGCAAACGTATGGAAAGACTGCGAATGCGCTGCAACCAAGGGTTTGTCGGGGCGGTAGCGGATTGTAGTTGAGTAGGGTTGCGGGCGCATGCGACGCGACACGAATGCTCAGGAATGTGGCTTGTGAAAAATTACAGCCAGCCGTAGCAGATACATCCATCCATAGGCACAAAGCTATTGGAGTTGCGGACTGTGTGGCAGTGCAGCGTTCAGAAAGTGGGTCAATCGATCGATGGCGTTGGGGTGTTGTGGCATCGCCACTACCCACGACTGACCACGAGGCCGTCAAGAGCGAGCGTTCAGCGGAAGTTCGGCTTTGGCGCACCTTTCATTTTGAGCTTTTCTGCAAGCAACGCATCCTTTTCGGGGCTCTCCTGCTGCTCTCTCGCGCGTCGGTGGTGGGACTCAGGGTGTGCGCTATGTGCACTCCCCGTCGAAGCAGTACATGTGTATCGCTCAAATAAATATTTACTCAAACGTATACATAGCGACTTATTTGTTGTTGTACGTATGTACATTAGGCTTGTATATATTTAAAAATTTATTGGGGTTACTTTTGCAATGCGGATTCTTTACTTATGCGAGATTAGAAGGGGCGTGTGATGTGGCCATCGCTTTCGTTGCTTTGGGGCCCGGCAGAGAGGAGAGAAAGGCGGGTTTTCTTGTGTGGGCTGGGGGCCCAATTATGGTTTTCCATATATTTTTTTCGCCTTATTGTTTTCGCATTTGTTTATGTTGCTGTTTTGTTAAAGTAGGTGAGTCAGGTTTACTTGAGTTGATTTCTGCTTCTTTGTTTTGTTATTACTTTTTTCTGTCGCTGTGTTTTCTAGTTCGTAGTTCTTTCGCTGGCAATTTTCCATTTTGTGATTTTTCCAGCCGCCTTAATTTCGCAGCGCTGGTTGCTGATTTGTAATGTCGTTTCGAGTACGAATGTTAATCTTAATATTAGCGAGGGCGAGGACTGAGATTTGGGGACAATAAAGTAAAATCTATACATACATTGCATCCTGTAGCATTGGGTTATGTAAGGTGGGTGTCCCTGCAATTACATCAGTGAAATAATAAGCCATCAATGAATAATTTTACAGGGCTCACAGATTATTTCGAAAACTGTATCGATATCAACACAAACGCGCTCAACATGTTCAAATGTGACGAAACGTTTGGGAAAAGTAAAATGTGTTGCTAAATATTGTTTTCCGTGTAATCGAAAGTTGTGCTTAGTTGTGATGTATGTATTTTCTTGTATGTCATTTCTTGCAGTATGGACGAAAACCACAACACCCATTTTAGCGTAAACACAAACCAACCACAATAAATGCAGTGTTGCCAGATGTTGGCGAGCTTTGAACTAAACGGCAAAAATGCCTGTAAAATTGCATGCATCTAGTCGGTAGTGAGCTCAACCTCAACGTCGCTTATTTTGCTATTCAAATCAACCCTCGTGTGTCAGTTTCGAGCTCCACTTATATTAGAAAACAGTGAAACTTTCCTTCTTACTTACTTACTTAATCAGTGTAGGTCGAAGTGAGCCTTCTATGTGAAAAGCTTAAGTGAGCACAACTTATGGCTCATTGCGATACAAATGATGATAGTGGTAATGGACATTTTGTTGCACTATAACAGGGTGTTGTGGAAACGTAAAATTGTTTAATTATTATTTCGCAGCAATTATTATCAGCGATTATTACTTATCTTAATACATATGATTAGAAAAAAATCATTTCATACCCTCCACCAGTCAATAATATTTTGTGGAAATAATTGTACTATCTGTTAATCGATTTAATTTCAATATTAAGCAGCTCCACTGCAACTACCGTTAGTGGTAGTTAAGACCAGAGTGCACTCAACAATTAGTGCACTACGCCCATGTCTGGTGTCACTTTCTGTTATATTCTGCTGATCTCTTCAATTATTTCCAACACTTCCACCCGGGTAGAACTAACAACAACATTACATAAACGATAAAAAAATACATAAACAATAAGAAAATTACTGATATAGAACGAAAAAAAAACTCCTTGAACCAGAAACACAGTTAAAAAATGTATACATGCCGAAGCAAGAATCTAAAAAGTTGCAATTCCAAGTCGTTATGTGTAGCAAGAAATTATGTGCAGGCCTAAAGTTATTGGCTAAATAAGTGCTGTGGTGGTTCAGTGATCTGTATATCCCACCTCTAAGCCCTTTTTCCTTGTCCTCTTGTACTCATGTTCCCCCTATTAATGCTCCTGGACTTCGGCCGTTTGTCTCGTTCAGTGTTTCTTGTAGATTGTTTTATTCGTTATTCACCCAAAACCAACCGCGTTTCATTTACCCCGCTACGCGACGAATTTGTACAGTTTTCAATTTGAAAAACGAGGGCTTCGAAATTCTTTTGAAACTTGTAGATACCCATGTATATACGTAGATAGTTTCATATATATATATTTTTGAATCATGGTTTCATCTATTCTGAACTGAACGAGATAACTTTTATTTTCATTAATTCATGAAATGGTTTATCGCATCTAGGTTGTGTGCTTTTCTTTATCGCCAACAAAGTTTAGCCAAATAAATAGTGAACACCAGAAGATAAAGCGAAACCGCAGCGAAGCAAAAGATTGAATAGGTTCGTCAAAGCCGGTTTCTCTGCCACAACTCCTCCGCATGTAAGCCATTTTGGGCGATTCCAGTATGAGTAGCTGAGCCAAGCCCAGGCATTGCCACGCAATCGCAGCTGTTTTGCTGTGACGGTGACAATTTTCTTTTTTCTCGATGCGTGCAGTCGGTGTGGATGTCCACTATGCTGGCAGACTTACAGTCAAACCTAAATTGGAGCGTCAGCGTCAAGCAACTGTCAAAATTGCTTCATGCCCATACAAATAGTATGGGGCAAACCGCAATTGAAACGCTCTGACGCTGAGCTATTCGAATTTCCAATTTTGACAGCGCGTTAGCAGTTGAAGTTGGCTGCGACAAACAAAAATGCCTGTGATTTATATTTGATTTGATTTAAATTGTGAGGAATTTATTCAAATAAGAGCTAAGTTTTGCAAAATAATAATAGTTTGTTGGTTTTTTGGCAACTAAACAGATATTTTTTTGACATTTGTTTTCATTTCATGATTTTGACAGCCCCAACGCAACGCTTTAATTTCGGTATGCCGCGCTGAGCGAGAGCGTTGCGTCAGAAAACGCAACGCTCCAATTTAGGTTTGACTGTTAGGTTTGACTGTAAGAGCACTGAGAAAGAGTTATTTTCTTTGTGCTTATAATTTCAATACGAATTTAATTTTGCAAATCCAAGCACAGCGGTCACTGCCTCCTTCCCGCCGTATAAGACGCCCGAGAGGGTCGTGTGACGTGCTGCGCCATTCTTATGGCTGTGGCTGCAAGCAGCTCCTCGCCTTATCTTACAGCTTAATAAAATACATACAAGTGCATAATTTTGCTAAATATGGAGTAGACAATTAACAAATTTCAATTCCCTAACATTTGTAAACTAACAAATAACTGAGCGCGACTCGCGCTGCAGAGTTCGATTATGTACAAAAGCGGCACTCATCGGCTTGCGACGTGTGGCCTCCCACTTCACGAGTGCTTTCGGGGATTGTATGCGCCCAGGAAGGTGTTGCACTTGGAGCAGTAGTGGTTCCCGGTGCGGCAGCTGTTCATGCAGTATGGCACGAGGCATGCGCAGCAGCACCAACTGCAAGTGAGTGAGTGAATGAGCGAGCGTGAGCGAGGTCGAACGTATGCGGCAACTTACCCCACCAGGCAGAGGACCAGCGCACTGAGATGGGTGCGGGTGTTGGGTGTGTAGCACATGCGCGTCGTCTTGTTGCTGCCGCAAGCGGGGCAAGTTACCGCGCAAGGGTTTGGTCCGAGTTTGGGCGGCAGCGGCGAGTTGACTGAAACATTTGCAGAAGACAGTTATTAATAGAAGAAGCGAAGCGAACGTAATTCAGTATAGCAGAAAAAACTAGAACTAGGCACTGACTAGGAAACTGATTTTATTTTTACTGGTAAATGGAGAATGGTGGTAAAACGAGGATTAGAACAGCTCAAGACTGCTGACTCGAGCAGTCGAAATCGTCAACTGTTCAGATGTTTTTGTTAGATTTTAATCTCGATTAACTCGTAACTGTACTGAACATTGGCAGGCAATAGGTGGATTGAGGCGGAAATATGGTGCAAGACTCGGCTGCTTCAAATGCTAATAAAATTTCTTAAACTCTTACACGACCAATGGGATTCATCATTCACATATGTTATGAAATTTTTACTGCTTTCCTTTCTCCTTTCCCTCTACCAGAGAGCTCTTATACTCGAAAAGAACCCACTGGCATCTGATCAAGTCTTCGCACATATTCAAATATCCGCTTCAAGACAACGTCGATTACATTTTTGAAATGTAAGCTGAAAGTCAGATCGACTGCGCACATTGCGCCACAGTTTGTCCGTTTGTTCGTGCGCGCTCGTTCGTTCATTAGCCTCTCGCAGTGCAACGCTTGAGTGGTGGCAGTTTTCAAATGGAAATCGCAAGCTCGAAATTTCTCAACATTTTAAATGCACCAGTGCTACCTTTGAAAGAGCAATATTCCGCTAGTGGCTGGTGACTAACCCACCTGTCGGTAACTGGTCTTGCTGCGATTGCTGGTGCGGATACGGCGGCGTAGGCTGTGGCTGTGGCTGCTCCACAATTACCGACCTTGCGTGTGTGCCGTGTTTGTGGTGGCGCCGCTGGTGGCGACCACTGTACGGGTCGGACTGCTGTGACGGCGCTGGCGGCTGCGGTTGGTGCGCTTGCACCACGATCTCGGGTGCACTGGCCTGCCAGCCCGGCGTGCTAGGTGCCGCTGGCGACGAGGTCGACGCCACAGCCATGTCGTAGGAGGGCGGCGCCTCGGTGGGCAGCCCGAAGGTGGACATGCGCTGGTCGCGCGCCGTTTCGCTCGATGCGCCTTCGATGGGCGGATACAGCATTGCGCGCTTCTGATCCATTTGGCTGTGGTTTACGCGACGACGTTGGAAGGCGGTCGGAGGGTCTGTAGAGGTCACCTATTAAATGGGTTAGTTGGCTACCGATCACACACGTCTCAGTTCGAGCACATTTGAATTTTTTTGTAAAGACGTTTTCGCCAACAATTCCCAGACACTGGTCCGCTCGGTCTCGCTTGTACGCCACGACTGAAGTTACAAAGTTCGGTTTTCGCTTTGATTTTTATTTTTTTGTATTTTATTGTCTTTAGTCGAGTGTTTGTTGCTGCTGCTGGCTAAGTCGTTTTCATTATTTCTCGCGCCGTTGCCTTTGTTTTTGTTTACTCGGCTTAGGCGCTTCAGCTGATCTTCCATTGAAACGCAAAACCTTAGCGAAAACATGTGGAAATGCGAGGAACATAAAATGAAAACAAACCGAAGCGCGAGTGAAGACAAAGCGAAGCTAAGCTAAAGCAAAGCGCAAAAAGATAGGAGAATTGCCTGAAGGCTCCATCTGATTGCCGAGAAGACAAGAAAACAAGTCGCATGTCTGTTTGTTACTGCAGTTGCGATGCTTCGGCGGCGTTACCGCAAACGCCGATAATGGCAAAGGCATTTGTTGTTGTGTGCGGACGACTTGGCAATACAGACTGTGCGTTAGCTGGTTGATGTTTTTGCGCCATTTGCTAAAGTTTTCTTGACTTGACTATTGAATATTTTGTAGAGAATATCTTAATTGAATTGTTAAATGCAAATTGCTTATTAGTTGTTTTAGTTTAAATCGTTAACCAGTTGTAATGTACTTCAATAAGTACGCTCATTCTTTGTGCCTTCTGCACTGACTCATTCCAAAATTAAACTTCCTCCACGTTAGCGTGTTATCAATAGTTAGTTTAAATTATTTATTTTTGATTGAAGATAACTGTGTGGGCTTGTTTACAAGCTTCTAAAATAGACGTGAACGAGTGCTCGCACATAATGTACAGTAAAATGCACTGAAAAAGGAAAATGTCAAAAAGTGTGTAATTTCTAAATTAAAGGTTCATATTTGAATGTAAACAACACTCCAACCCACCGATGTGGTTGTCTATTTGGCACTTTTGTTGTACGAATATGACGAAAAATGACAAAGTTGTATACGGGCGCTTTCACACATAACCTGTTGATGCGACTACCGAGGTGCAATGCCTCCGACTCGCTCGACCCGCTGCAGTCGTCTACGAACGGTTGTAAGTGCCCAGGTACCTGTCGCACATGCCGCAGTAGTGACTCACGTTCATGCAGCTCCCGATGCAGTACGGCAAACACACAAAGCAGTACAACCTGCGGGGTGGTCAGACATTTTCAACATCAAGAACAAAACTCAGAGCGGAACAAACTCACTGGAAGAGGCACAGCAATAGTGCAATCAGGTGCGTTCTCGAGGTGGGCTTGAAGCGGAGCCGCGTGCGCGTGAAATTGTGGCAGTACGGGCACTGGATGTCCACCGGCTCGGGCCCATAGATCACTGGAGCGCCGGCTGCAGAGAGTACACAGTTTGTTTAGTGGCGATGCTCAAAGTGGCACAGTCGCGTACTTACGTGTGATGACCACAACGTGCGTTGCGGACGCTGGGGTTGGCGCGGGTGTAGGGCCCGCTGTGGCTGCGGGTGACGTCTCGTTGGTGGCCTGGGCGTAAGTGGGCGGTGCTGGCGGCAGGAGCGCCTGTTGCTGCTCATTCGCCGGCCGCGATTGCGTTTGCTCCAGCAGCGGCGACGGATAGATACTTGGCGCATCTGACTTGTCCATTGCGGTGATCAACTGGGCGTGGTGGCTGAGTGACCGAGCGAATAGACAGTTGCGCCGATTCGAATGCACTCATTTATCGTACTGAGCGGCCATGGGTAGCGCAGTCAATCCAGTATAAAGCAACGAAAACAATGAAAGGAAGTAAAATAATATACTCGCGTTCAGTTATCAGTGGCCGAAAGTAATACCAAGTCTGAAGCTATTTGTCAATACGCGAAGCTTTCACTGTGTGCCGCAGCCCAGTAAGCACATTCGGCGGGGTCCACACATATGTATGTGCAGAGCATATGGTCGTTTATCAGTGATTCGACATTCGATTAGCGCGCTCAGTGAGAATGTTGCACAATTACAAGTTCAGTGATTGGTGCGTCGAAGCAATCGCTCCTTACCACTACACATTTGAATGCCTTGAAGGTATTTTGGGCTGTGGGCTTTTAACTTCAAAATAAGAACGGAAATTTCGAAAGTTCTGTAGATAGCAAAACGATGGCCACGAACCGTGCTTTTTCCAGCGGTTTCGGCTGGATAGACTGGCCCAGGTTATTCATCATGTATCGCTCCTTAGGTGCCGCACAGCTTTCAGTTGGCATAAGCAAGTCACAACAATCAAAAACTAAGCGCGCAGTTTTTTATGGAGATAACATTTTTATTGGCTAAATAAATCAATCGTAAAGTTCTGTTAGCCAGATAGAAGTTTCAAGATTACAAGAGCTGGACAACCACGCAGTACTTCACACTTTTGAAGTTTTATTTATCATCGGAGGGTCGCAAACCCAGAGGCGAACCCGTTGCACATTTAGTAGTTCACTGGCACTTCGAACTTCCATGGTTGATGGTTGGCTGGCAGCGGCATTGAGCAAAATTGCGGCTATCTCGGCGCAATCATTCAACTTTCGAAGCATTTAATTCGATTGCTTATTAATTAATTAAATTGATTTGTTTACCTTTGTGAGACGCCTGACTACACCTTACATACAATAACAAGTATAAACAAATACTCAGAATTATTAAAGGCGGCTGATCACTGTGTACGTACGTCCAAAATATTCAAATCTTTCGCTGAGGGCCCAACGCCCGAGGTTTTAGCATAAATAAACTCTTTATTCTTTAGATTGTTTCTATACAAAAGTGTGACAATTCCTGCACAAGCACATTGCTATAAATAAACGTATAAATAAAACTAATAAAGCGATTCCAATACAAATGTTTGGTCCAATTTCAAGATGTTTCCATGTAGATTCATTACGGCGCGCGCCCAGTGCGGACCCCTTCAGAATGCGCCGCCGCCGTAGGTGCCCAGAAACTTGTTGCAGTTTCCGCAATAGTGGTTTGCGTTCATGCAGCTGCCAGCGCAGTACGGCAAACACACGCAGCACCACAACCTGTAGACGAGAAACAGAGATTAGATGTCAACATTTTGTGCTGTCGTGTTGGTTATGCAACAAAAACTGTGTAAATATGTGGCGCCGCTATCAGATGACGCATTGCGTCCGCGATAATGTTTTGGAATACAAGCGGAATGGATCAAAATGGCATCACTGCGGCTGGCGTACGTGTCATCATGTTTGACAATTGTGCAGCATTCAGTGATGGAATTTATTCTTACCCGAATATGCACAGCAGCGCTGCCATTAGGTGCGTCTTTGAACTGGGCTCATACTCGATGCGCGTCAGCTTAGCCACGTGGCAAGCGGGGCACGTGATATATGTTGGATCGGGTCCCAGGGGTAAAACTGCGTGTTCTGCAATAAGAAGTTATCCAAATCGTTAGGGCTCTGTCTCATTTTGGGAGTTTATTGTGGTACTCTAAGCTTTTATTGCTCAGTCGTCGATTAAATACTCATGTCGAGCGCTATATGGACGATTTCACAAACATGCTGACATTTTGTTTGCCTGAATTTTACCTCTAGCAAAAGTAAAAGTACCGTACCGTATCGTATCTCACTTTCAATGCACCATGCCAAAAATTTCTCGATTCCGAATTGAAGATTGCTAGAAATTCAATCTTTGATTCAGTTGTTCACTTCACTTGAAACTCTTAACTTGTGGACTAAAAACTACAAATTTGTTTTGAAGAATTTACAAAAGGAGGCGTAGCTACTATAAATCGCATCGGACCATCTGGTAACCGTATTTATTCTAAAAGGTCATCAGCACAGAACCTGTATGCTGTCTGAAAAATGGAAAAAATAGTAGCTGACGGTGAACAATGCTTTGAACCAAAGTATACAAAAGACCAGATTTTCACACGGCTTTATATTTCTTCATAAATAGAAAAAACATAACAAATATTTTGTCATTGAATTAATTTCTCTATTGAATTCAACCAACACCCCTTAAATCGCTCAGATTTATTGAAGTGCAGCCCACACTCTACAAAAATTGTCATGTTAGCAACAGTTTCCTAGAATGTTCTTGGAATTACGAATTTTGTTTGAAATCCTACCAAGTTCGGAACTATTGTGTATTATTCAGGGTTAATTTTTTTTTAGCAATTTGACCTAAATACCAAATTATTTTCCAAATTTCTCTCTTTTTATGATACAAAAAAGAGGCCGTCATTCTACCTGGATTACTTGAATAATTTCACTATGCTTTGAACAAAATAAAGCTTCAAAGTAACAACAAAATCTCTGAACTTATTTGTACTTCCAACAGTTGGTTTCGTCGAAGCATTGTGTAATGTGAAATGTGTAAAAACAGCTTACGTGAAAAGTTGCATTGGCTTAGGAAGCGAGTAACAATCTATGAAGTTTGTAAACAAAAATTAATTGCCTAGAAACTATTAATTTCGCCTTACTTGTTACTTATTTGCCGGACAAATTGAATGCAAATGTTTACAACGGACAGAAGTTTGTGCAACTGTGACGCTTGGATAAAGATTATTTTATTTCGTTGTAATTTAGCTTTTTGGGAGAGTTACCTATTCTACATTAGAACAAAGTGCACTACTCATAGCGTATTTTCCAAAAAGCCTCAAGTTCTCCGGACTGCACGCCTCATACTTGTGTTGGTGACTATATCCATTACCCAAATGCATTTCTTCGTACTTTAGGCATTGTGAGTGACTCGATGTGCCATGCCTGCCTCACAATTTGCCATGCTCGATAATTATTTGGAACAGCTAAGCATTAATTCACACAAATGTGTTATTCGCTGTCAAGTGCGAAGGCACAGTTGTTTCAGTACATGAAGCATATACTGTACGTATGTAGGTATGTCCTTTCTTTGGAAACTACGTTTGAAGTATTGCAACACTTGGATGGTGAAATCATCGGCAAACGCTGTTTGTACCCTTCATCGCTTCAAATGGCTTCTCTATTAGAGCGAACCGAACGCAAAGTTTTGTTGTTATCAGTTAGTGAGGGCACAAAGAGTCCACAAGTATTTAATAACAAGAATGCTTTATGAATTGACGTTTAATCGAACTTACTGGATTTTTCGTTTCATTGAATTGGAAGCGCGCTGATTAAAACGGGAAATATCTCAACACGATCTCTCATCAAATGAGCCAAAACTACTGACAAAAAACTGTACTAATCTCTATGGAAAAGTAAAGACCCTGCCCTACCTCCGCCCTGGCGTAATTGTTGCTACTCACGTTGTATGATGACGACTGGCTGCTGCACCATTGGTGGCACGTATGCACTGTGCTGCGGCGGCGACGTGTGCGACATTGCATAGGGAGGGTTGTTGTAGACGATATGTGTTTGAGTTGTTGTAGTTGTGGTGGCAGGTGTGAGTGGCGGTCGCGGGCGGCGCAAAGTGTCCACGGGCGGTGTGGGCAACACCTGCACCGGCGGATAGCCGGTGTGGGCGTTCGGGGCGCCGGTGGCTTGCCCGTAGGAAGGAGGCGCCGCGAGCATCGGTTCGTTGGCATTCTGTGTGCCCGAGCAGCTCATTTCGGCGGGCATCCGAGGGTAGTTGACAGGGCTGTGCACCGTCTTCTCCATGGCGCAGTCGTTCTCAACTAAACTGTTTGGGACTGGCGCAACTATGTGTCGAGTGCTGTGTGACGCTGGTTGCGTGTGTTCGAGATAGAAAACCTAATTTGCACTTTCGAATGCGACTCTCGGTGACGCTGTTGCTTTGCTGTGAAAATTCTGCTAGTCACTATGGAGCATCGAGAGCGGTTCGCGTGCTGAACTTCCGAGTATGGGTACTGGCTGGCTTTGACTGGCTGACTCTTTGATTGCTCCGCTTCAAAAGCATAAATGTGGCGCATTGTACTTACACAGCGAGTGACTAATGCCTCGTGTTATCAGTAAACAAGCCAAAGCTCCGCATGTTTGAAGTCGCAAGAGTTGCCAACCATTTCTCGTGCCTTGAGAGCAAACTCCAATTTCAAAATCAACTTTTTGTGTTTTTAAGACTAACCAAATCGTACATGACGAATGCGTAGTGGATAAGGACTTGAACGATATTCATTGTATGTTGTAAGGGCAGACGTCGAATGGACAGGTTTACAACAACAACGAATTTTATTTGCAACTTTAAAACGGTTTAATTAAAAATTCACAATTCACAACAAATACAAGAAATGGAAAAAAGGTTAATAAATAATAGAAATGTTTAATTAAAGCAATGCGATTCCTGAAAATGTGATAATTAAATCTTAAATTTAATAAATGATGATAATTTTGCGTTCATGCTGAATCACCAAATACAAATTTGTGCGTTGAACAATTTGCCCGCGTAGCAAAACACTTTTTCAACTAAATTGTTAGTTGAACAATCTTGAATTGGATATTGTGTGGACTGAAACATTGCTGAAACATTTCCGAATCTGAACAATCAACTGCCGACATTAACTTTTGGTGCTTATGGTGTGCGAAAATTTCGAAATAAACTTGACGTAAATTGCACTGCTTTGAATGAGTTCAGCTGGATTCTGTGCGAACTCAACCGTTGCGCACGTGACCAACGAACTGGCCGCAGTTGCTGCAGTAATGATCGAGGGTGCGGCACGTTTTCAAGCAATAAGGCAACGGCACCAGGCAAATGCACCTGTAATGTATGTTAAGTATGAAGCACGCATTAGTCCATATAAATATATGTGTATGTGTGTATAAAATGGGCCTAGTTGAGAACCCATGTTGCATTTGAGAAACTGAACTGTGTAGGTGTCGAGCCGAATGTTGGCTTCTGGCCACATGGTCGGGTGCAACACGGTTTCGACTTACCCAGTCATGCAGAACAACGTGGCCATGACGTGTGTACGAAATGTTGGGCGATACTTCAGTTTGGTCAGGACCCTCACATGGCAAGTCGGACAGATCACTTGCTGCGCTTTATGCCCAAGCGGCATGTTTGCTGTTGGAAGAGACGGACAGTTAACTTGTAGTGATTGCTCGCTGGAATATTGGCCACGCACTTACCGGCCGCATTCATCAAAATAAACGTTGGCGATGCGGGTCGCCCGGTTTCTGGACGCACCGGCTGGTATGCAGTAGATGGCGCTTTTGGTCCGCAAGTTCCAAAGCCCCGCTGTATTGGTGGCAACGTTTGCACTATTTGCGCCGCTTCCAATTGCTGCGCACTGAGTGACTGCATCTGCGGATAGAGCGGTGCACTTGGCCCGTTAACTACGCTGGACAGACCGACAGGCATTGGTTGTGCGAGGCTCATATCTAAAGTGTTAGCATGAGTGCCACCGCCGAGTTCGAGCACTGGATTTCTACCGGGTACACGTTGAACTGAATGCGACTTTAGCTCTCGGCGGGCTACGCTGCGACCAAAGAATGGCGACGACCATGTAGAAGTACGACATTCTGGATATTGGGCCACGTAATATTCAAAGTAAAGTACATGTATTTTACTCGAATGTAGATTCAATTCAATTCAAGGCCAAATGCATGGCGTCAGTTCATTAAGAATATTGGCATTATGCACATTTAATTTAATCTACGCGCGGAATGAGAATTAATGAAATTGCCGCCTTCTCGAAGTCGTTCGCTGTTTGTGGCTAAAACATGTCTTCGCTGAAACTACACAAGTTGTTGGTATCTATTTTTACCAATGCTTTGTGCACAGGCAGCATTGATTGCTGCTGTTGATTCCCTTCGCAACTGCAGCGATTACTTCGAAGGATCTGCCTCGTCAATAGTGCTAAACGGTTGAAATGGCTCATTCGGCAGAAACTTGAAAAATTGTGATTGGCCAATTACATATTTGCTTTGACTAGAATTGGTGAGTCCTATGCTTCATAATTCAAGAGCTATCTTTTTAGAATTTTCAAAGTAAGCTTTATTTGTGTGAAAATATAAAAATATAGCTGCAATTATCAAGCAAATACTAACATTTGTGAAATATTTTTATAAATACAATGTTTGTTGCAATTGAAATGTATTTTGTGTTACAAAATTTTTATAAAATGTATCTGGTGGAAATACCGAATTGGCTTTAAATTCGCGGAAAACGCAAAATGAGTTTGTTTATATTTAGTTAACGTATGTGGTTTCATAAATTGCTTTAGTGTTTTGATACAAAATGTTTAATAAATTAAACCGAAACACAAATGAAAACATAGTTTTCTGTGGAATCATTAAAAGGATTTTTTAACTATCGAGAAGAGGTCCCGATGATCTTGTTTTTAAAAATATCAAGTCCAGTGATTATCAAGTGAAACTTAAGCGAATTTGTTGATGGTTGCGATGGCTGAGCATTTTAGCGTTCGTAGACTCCCAAGAAGGCGTGGCATGAGGGACAGCGATGTTCGACGTTGCGCGCGCATTTGGTGCAGTACAGACAGCAAGCGCAGGGCCAACAGCTGTTCAGAAGTAGAGATGCGATTCAGATTAGGTTTGGAATTTAAAGTCTGACTATATGCTCCGACTTACACAAAAAGGCACAAGATTAACGCAATAATGTGGGTCCTGGTGGTGGCTCTGTAGGAAACTTCAGTTGTAACATGTGCATTGCAACTGGGGCATATTAAGTGACATGGTTCGGGACCAACGGGCGTAGACATCCTGGGCGTAGGCAAATGGTGCTCAAGGCTTCAAAGCTGAGAAGAGTGGATAAGCTGCCAGGAAGATTGATTGGTATATAATTGTGCCGCAGTAGTTCCAGAAGATTGACTTACCAGTACTCCTAGAAATTGTTGAGGAGCCAAGAAACAAATTTGCTGTTCAACTGCTGCCGATCGATGCGGGAATAGTTGCTTCTATCTACTTGCTGGTTTTAAGAAAGTGAGAAAAAGTTAAAAATTGTATTACAAAAACTGTAGATAATATGCAATGACTGGGTATTTATTGTGGCCTAGCAAAACCATATCGTACAATACATTTGCAATTCGTTATCAATTGCTTTTTCGCTGAAAACGACCAATCACCTGCGATTCTTTGTGAATCATCTACTAATTCATGCTTCAGTAACAATTCAGATAGGGATTCGCAATGTGGGTATTTGGTCTTATTATGTATAAACTTTTCTGCAAATAAAGCATTGCATGCATGGTTGCCACTTGAGCAAAATTTTGTCTAGTAGATTTTTGTAGAAAAGTGGCCAAAGTGTAAACATAATAAGAAGAAAATGCAATTTTGCGCGTTTTTTCTTCCTTCGTACGGCAAAAGCTTTTTGTTTTTGCTCGCAAAAAAAGATTCCAAAAAGGGAGAAAAAGTAACCAACTGTGGCAATGGTGACTGCATGTCGTCAGAATATACACAAAGAAATTTAGAACATAAAGAGTGAATTAATCGCAGTGGGGCGCGACGCCAAGCGGTGCTGAAACCGTCAAGTGAATGGACATTGGTCTAATTACAAAATGTCCTCACTATCCATGTACTTCCTTATCTGAACCAACACATTTACAATGAGTTTTTCACATTTTATCCGGTTTTGTGATAGTAAAATTGTTTGACACTTAACTGCGTGTGTCTTTGGAACAATTCCGAGAGTCATTGTTTTCAAGTTAAACAAACATAAGTATGTAAAAAGGTATGTCAGCCAATACAAAAAAAAATTCAATTTATCGCCTGCACGATAAGTGAGTTTATTGTTGGTCGTTCAACTTATCAGAAATATTCAATGTTCGAAAGGTAAATTACAGTATCTAGGGTTTTTAAACTATAGGATTGAACTGTGAAAACAAATTTTGGAGTTGGCGTGTGTTTTGCATTGTAAAAGATATGTAAAGGACAAAATAGAACGAACACGCCACTTTTTCGCCAATTACTTTTTACGATTTTCACTACTATGCGAGAGCACATTGCTGGAATTTAGATACTAAAGTACATTTGTAGGCAACTATGTACCTATGTATATTTACCATTGTGTACTTTTTCGTAGTGTCTGTGTGGAGATAACGCGTCTCTTATCTCATATCTTTGCATTACTCAATGTTTATAGTTAGAACAGTTTTGAAGGTACGCATACCTGCAGGGGGCTGCTTGTTGTCTAACCAATCATTGTATATATGTACATACATATGTACACATGTGGTATGTTAGTGCGTGCCATGTACTATAAACTCGTGTTATTCACTTTAGCACACTTTATCGCCGACCCAGACGACCGTCTCAATCTGCCAACACAGCAAAACCCACCTGTAAAAATCGGCAATACAACAACATGAGTCTGTTGCGGCAGAATTTTTCTTCTACTCGCGAATGAGAAATTTGTTGGAACACTTTACCAACATTTTTAATAAATGATAAGTGTTTGGCTGCTTTTCTGAAATAGTAATCAAATCAACGCTGAGTAGTAAAGTGGGGTCTGTGCACGATCCAGACAACGAGAATCGAGTATTTCCAATTGACTATTTGTTATTAATATTTGGGACGTTTGATGATGTGTCAGACACTATTTCCACACTGAGGCATTACTAATTGTCCGATGAGGTGCATTTGTGTGCTGATGTATGTATGTAATAAACGGGGTGTGCTAATTCTGGTCAGGTTAGCCTCGAATGGGCCGTTTATTTGGCTAAAACCCACAAAAAGGTGAAGTAAAGTTATTGTCGGCAGCACGCCATATGATAAAATTAATTGTTTGTAAATATGTCTATATGTGTGTGTGGTATGCATGCCGGGTAGTAATTATTTTTATCAGATGCTTGCAGCGCATTTGCGACAGAAAGTGCACTGAAGTCGAAAAGGATAAACAACAATTGCACAACATGATGTCATCACTGCGCGACATGTAAGACTAGTTTTCGAAAGTTTGGTTTTTTTTAACAAATTATAAAGTTCTAAAAACGTAAATAGCTTAATTCGACCGTCTGCTGGCCAAGGAAAAAGTCCAGCAAATCAACACTTTTCACTGAATTCATTTCTCAAATTCCGATATGTGCTTACCGAGGCGCGCGTGAAATAGCCAGTGGGTTTGCTGGAAGGTCGCACGGGCAGCCCTGGCACCGACACTAAATAGTTGTTGCGTGTTGCGAGTGTGAATACACTTTGAAAGAAAGCAGCGGCAGTGTTCCAGCAAAAGTTCCTGTTTACTTGTTTTGAAAGCGTTCGTGCTATCATTATTTTCCGTTTCATGTTTGCTTAGCCTGTCTGTTCGAGTATGTGTAAGCTTTGCCTTTTTATTGCACTCTCGCTGAGTCAACAATATGGTATGAGTTTTTCAGATAATTGTGCAAGCAGTGGCGCACACAGGATTTAACTTTTGGCAGGAGACGGGGTTTTGCGTACAACTTTTGAGCCGAATTCCATTCGAATCCATATTTTGTACCAACAATTTTTGTGTTTGGGGAGGTTTGAACCCCCTTCCCCTCCACTGTGTGAGTCACTGTGTGTGTAAGTGAATCGGAGTTGAGCTTTTCCAAAGCAAATGTCCAGGCTGAAATTGCTGGTGGCCCTCTCCCCTCTGGCCTGTTCGTTATTAGTTTTTGTGAACGTGATTGGCCTCGATGTTGCAGTTCTTACAGCTTTGAAGTGCTTTTCAGCTGTAACTCTCACTTTGTTGTGATTTTTCCAACACAAATATATATTTAATTTAAAATTTGTCTAAATTATAAATGTACAGTTCGAATCGAAAATAAAAGTACAATGTTTTTGTAATCATTATTCATATATATGTGCAAGTGTGTACGTGCTGAATTTGTATCCACAGTTTCTGCTCACAATAAATACATTTGAATCATTTTCGTAAGATTGAATACAGTTAGCCGGCGTTGGCAACTTGTAGCCACTTTCGGTTGCTGCAGTCCGGCGGAAGCGAGTCGATCGCTGCGTCGTTAATTTTGATAGGTTCCGATGTACGCATTGCAATTTGGGCAGTAATGGTTGGCGTTTTGGCAGGATTCCATGCAGTACGGGATGCAAACGCAAGGCCAACAGCTGCAAAGACATGAACACAAACAAAGATTGGGGTTAGTTGATGGGTTGCCAAAGGATTGGACCCCAAGCCCTAAGCGACCTAATGAACTCCTACAGCTGTGGAAGCGCGGCGCCAGCCACATAATTTCCGGCCCCTTATTGACAATAACCCGAGTCTTATCAGCAGAGAGTTATCTGCCTGTGGTGTCATTGAGATCGGCAGACAGTGCATGATTCAATTTGTTGCATGTTGAGTCATTTCTCACAGCTGTGAAAGTTTGTGATCGAAAACACTGTACTCGGTAACTGCATGAACGAAACAGCCGCAGTTTTCTATAATTGAATTGAATGAACATTTCAAACTAACTACTTTAAAAATTGCATTCTTATCACTAACTTTTTAAATTGGAAAAATATTGTATATGTGTTTAAATGTCAACTAAAGATTTCAGATTTCTGAGTTGTTAATGAGTTGCAATTCACTAAAGTCCCCTTTTTGTCAGATAAGATTTGACGCCTGATAACGGAAATTTTGAGCGCTTGTAAAACCCAGTGATTGACGATGTGGCATGCCGCTGACACTTGATAAACGTTGCTCCTACTTCTTGGAAATAGTTACATATATTGAAAAGTTTGGTCGGACGAGCAACCTACAGAACGAGACACAGTATGAGCGCCCAACAGTGGGTGCGGCTGTTGGGTTGGTGTTTGACCGTTGTCAGGACTTCGGCATGGCAGGAGGGGCACTGGATGCGTGATGGGCTGCCGCCCACCAGCACCGGAGCCGGCCGCGTAGTCGCCTGTATGATGACAGTAGACTGCTGCGGCGGCTGAGTCAGTGGCGGGTACAGCGGGGGCTGCGATGGATTGTGCTGGCCATGCGGTGGCGGCTGGTAGTACGAGGCCGGCGTATAGCCGGGCTGCGATTGTGAGTAGGACGGCGGACTCGACATGTTAGCAGCTGCTGAATTTTTTGAAAAGTAAACACCAACAAATATCGAAAAATGTCCGCGCGCTGTGCTTCTGCTTCGCACTACTTAACTCAACTAAACCAGCAGAACTCTTCCTCTCAGATAAATTTAATTCTTGGCGAGCAACTCGCGTTATCAAATCTACAGTTGTTGGTGTGTTGGCAGCTACTACACCGAGAAAAATAACCGTGGCGTACGTTTTATAAACGGACATCTATTCGAGTGGTTGTGGTGTGAGCCATTAAGCAACAATTCGACCGATTAAATTTCATTCGAGGACTGCATGAAAGTGTTGATCTTCAGCGTCCAGTGATTGTTATGAGCCCCTGAGTAGCTGGAGTATTTTTTCTAAGTGTATGCCATGTCAAAGCGATTAGTTTTCGTTGTATACAGCGACGTAGCTACTACGCTGGTGGCGGTTATCTTATCTGCCAACATCCGATTCTAACAAAAATATAATCGGGGTACTTATGGATTATGGAGAGCGAACTGCCGATGGTTGGCCATAGCCCCATATAGATTATTGACTACAATACTGCGCAACGTAGTGCAGGTGTAATTGCTGTATGGCGTACATTGTTGAGTGTCGATTAGTTAGGGAAATGCTCACATCCATATTAGGGTTAAGGCACCATCACCAAACCTAACGTGGTTAGCTCGAATTGTTGTCCGATCTGGCCCAATTATGTCGCATACATTTTTCACAGAATGCGTCGAAAGCTTTTGCAGCAGACACACAGTAAACACAGATAAGAAGCTCGAACGTGAGCAATTAGAGCTCATTAGTTTTCCGGTGATGATTCACTTATCGACGTAAATAATTTCATCGGAGAAAATAAAAACAGTAGTGGGTTCAATACACGTAATGATTGGTGAAATCGAACGCGTTTGCTATAAAAATATCGAAATCGTCACGGTTCGAATGTGTTTTGTATATAGTGTGGTGCAAACGTGTCTTGCGAGAGCAAAAATTCATACTCACGATCCCTTTATAACGCTTTCGTCGCTTCGGGGATACATACAATGAAGGAAATGGAAGAGAGACACTAAATACAAAAGAGTCACAACTCATAATTTTCTAAAGTCAACTATTTTCCATTAATCAATTCACAGTACTACTACTACTTAAAAAGTTTCTTCTTCTTTAACTGGAAACAACACACAGTAAAGTATGTTAGTTTTTATGTTAATTGCGTTGTTCTGCAGAATCAGTTTTTTGTCTCTACTGACTCTTTTGTTTTTAGTGTGCCATATGTGCGATTGGTCGTGAAAGAGTTACGAATAATTTGATGGGGATTTTGAAGTTCAAGTGGCCGGGGTTTTTCAAAAAGGTTTGCACCTAAGAAGTGCAGAATAATAATAGACAGTGAGGTATAGAAGTTTTTGACATCGCGCAGCGCAAAGTGTTTAATACTTCGGTTGACTCGGTAATGAAGACAGACGAAAGCACTTAGGTAGATAAACACTCAGCCTTATCGAACCTGATAACATTTCTTTAATTTGGCAGTGCTTTATCGCGAAAGAAAGCCTACGTGCGTCATGAACCACTAACGGCTCGTGGGTGGAAATGTTTAGCATCAGCAAACAAACCGCATCAGTATTGTAGAATTTGCCACGTCCTGTCCTCGAGTAAATCTTAAATTTGTCATTTTGTCCTTGCTACCGTTTTTCGTTCGCCTTTCGAGGTTGGTTAACTTTGTGCAAAGACATAGAGTTTCCGATTGCTTTTCGCCGCAGCTCTTCATGAATACAAAAATAATAATAATAATAATTGACTGGCACGACAGCCCGCTTATGCGAGACTAAGGCCTAGCTTCCCGCAACCACATGTGTTGTGCGTGTGAATTTGTACGCGGGTGGAAGGGACCAATAGTTTTATGCCGATTCCGAACGGCAGGTTGGGAGCTTTTTCATAAGCAATTTTTACTCTCAGAGGTTTGCCATTTCCAGCTGAGAGGACAGCCACCGAAAGAGAACGAGTTTTCCCGTTATTTTTTTTAGGTGTTATTACAGGCAGTATTAAACCTGGGGTTGCTGCCTTCAACTCGCAGTCCAACGCACTAACCAACTGAGCCGCGGTGGCTACAAAAATAAAGTAGATTTAAAATTCACAAAAAGCCAGTCTTGCGCAGGAAATCTTTCGGAGGCAACCGATCTTGTGGTCTCTTGGACAATAGCAATTTCCGACTTGTTTCGTTTTCAAAAGAGGTTTGGGTATTTTGGACTTTCGCCGAGGATTAAGAGGAGATTGCGTTTCTACCGGTTCGATACGTACACGAACAGGCACAGGACCAGCGCCCAGATGTGTGTGCACGAGTTGGGCTGATACTTGACGGTTGTCAGCACGTCGGCGTGGCATGAGGGACAAGTGATGCGCGTTGGTTCAGCAGAGATGGGCACCGATCCTGTTGATGCTGTGGTGTGTATGATCACGGTCGGTTGTTGGGGCGGCGGCTGGTAGTAGGAAGCTGGCGTAAACCCGGGCTGGGGCGGGTTCTCCGTGTATGGTGGTGGTTTGCTGGACGACATGTCGCGATGTACACTTGTCAACTCGGTGGCTTGGCTGCGCAAAACTTGACTCGGGGAACGCGTCGACGATGTGACTGTTGCAGATAGTGCAAGCGTACTGAATGCGGTTCGTGTTGGAAAGTGTCGCGAAGTAAATAGGAATATCTTATCGCGCTGATGCTCTCGATACACATACGTTGTGTTTACATTGCGGTTGAGTCGTACATAGGTAGGTGCCGATTGCTGGTTGGCAGTGGTTGGCGAAGGGCAGTGAATGCACAACAACTGCAAAAACTTCACCTACACAGCTGGTAAGAACATTTCAGCAGTTGTAGCTTAAAAGCTCACTAGTTAAGGTCTGACTAGTTTTATCAAGAGCTCTCGGTAAATAATGTACGACTAAATGAAAAAGAGAATCTGGGACTGTTGGCCAAATGTGCTTAATGCTACAACAGTTGGCAACAGTTGTGTAGTTGATTAGAAAAAACTGTGTAGAATTGAGTGCTTAGAAGTTATGAATGCTCGACTTTGAATGCCTGAAATGGTCTGTCTTGCGGTGTATCGAATTGTCTTAGCTGGTTTGGTAGCAAGTGAACATATTGTCGTTGCGCACAAATTGTCGTTGACTTATAAAAATAATGTAATACTTGGAAAACGTGGCGACGGAACGATACTTGCCAAAAGCTTGAGCGTAGTTGCCAAAAAGCTCAGTGAAATTTTTTGATTCAATACATGTGGCTTTGAAGTTAATATTGGCTAACATATCGACATAGCCTCTTCACTAAACAAATTAATCGCTTACATGTCTCGGTGAAGTGGGGAAACTTAAGTCTCAAGCTTCGGAATTGGCGTAAATCGATTTTATTTATATCCTTAATTCGGAATATGCATTTATTCATACATACATACGTACTTATGTGAATGGACACTATATATGTATGTTAGTCGAATAGAGCTTTTGTTGTTTTTTACGAACTTGGTGGTAGCAAAATAGCTAGAAAACAATAATTCGCAGAGATTTTTAGGCGAGACTTGAATTTTGACTTGAATTTTGCACTTTGGAGTAAAGTGTGGCAAAAAGTTTGCATTTGGCAGTTTGTTTACTTTGTTCAATCGCAGCAACTCACCACACACTGTTGCGTGTGAGGGGTTGCGCCATTCCAGTTTGTTAGTGTACAAAGACGTGAGAGTAAGTACATATTTTGTCATACATTCTCGAAATTGCGAGTGATTTTTCGTTAGTACTTCACAGAATTTTGCAACACTGCAGTTGGCTGCTTAGTCGATAACCTACACGAAGAGGCAGAGCAACAGGGCGCAGAGGTGGGTCCGCATGCTGGGCTGCCGAACGACTGTGGTGCGCACTACGGCCTGGCAAGCGGGGCAGGTGAGGCGTGTTGACTCGTTGCCCACCGGCACACATATCGGCGTCGCGGTGGTTTGTATGATGACAGTGGGCGCAGGCGGCGCCGCCGCGTAGTGGGCGTGAATATGCTGTGGCTGCGGCTGATGGTAGACCGGCTGCGTTTGTGAGTAGGGCGGTGGACTACTGTACGACATTGTGCCGGTTTAAGTACCGCGTGACTTTGTACCGGGAGTTCAAGTAATCTTCGAAACACTACGGCCGCTTCTAAGCGCACAGCGCGAGCACTCGGCAACGTGAACACGACACAGCTGACTGGCACCAGAGCGAAATGAACTGTGAGCGATGCCTGGCCGTGTTTCGCGACGCAGTCAAGTAAGGCAAGTCGTGAGAGCGCAGATGCGCGTCTACCACGGCGAACGAGTGTCTGTTCATCTCGTCACACTGCACAGTGGTGGAGAACGGGCTGGAACCAAAACGAAACTCAACAAAGGTCATGTCGGAATTGTTTGATGGTCAGCGCTCAAGGCCGCTTTCATCTATTCACGATTAGTGGAACTTGTTGCAATTCGTATAACATAATGTTTGTGGAAGATGTTTCGATTATAGGGAATAGGATACTAGGAAACGTTATCCGTGTGTGCCGTTGATAGTAGGTAACGACCATAGTGCTTGTGGTGAATATATACTTCAGATCTTAGAAAAACTGACTTTATCTCTTGACGCCTGTGATAAGTGGCTTTTACAATGATTGATATATATATATTTTTTTTAATTGTGATTATTTTAACAAAATTGTGCATTCAAGCGCTGTTTAAAATTTGCGACGGAATTTGCGAAACGTTTACGCGGTTACGAGACACTCATCTATCTCTCGCAACAAGCTTCCCAAATCGGGTTTTGAAACCGGCACACAACTTTAGATCCTAGCGATTAGTAAACAGCTTACACTAGTCAGAATAAGTTTGCGTACAGGCAAGTAAAACTTATGTTATGATTAATATTGACCTCAAAAATGGGTTCACTGTTTATAAAAACTTATCCACATTATTCATATATACCTTAACTGCACATTTTGTTCTGCTGTAGATGCATTAAAATAATAAATTTCCATGTATTCGTATTTATTGAATATATACTATACGGTGCAGAATAAGTTTGCGTACAAAACTAATAACGGGAATTTCCGGTTCTGCTCTTAATTGTTTTAAAAAATTTGTATTCCATTAAACAGTTAACGGACTTGTAAATTATTTGGAACCGTATATGTGCTTGAAATGTTATAGGAAGCAATAGAATCCAACAGAAGAAAATTAAAAATGGATAAAAGGATAATCTTACTAAAACTTCCAAAATTGACAAAAAATTTTATGAAATTAGGGAAACTTTTTGGAGAGCACATTCGTTACTTCAAAAAGCCATCTTAAATATCGAAAAAAAACCAGAAAGTCTTGTTTCGTTACTACGATACGGCCATTTTCGTAAGCTGCCCGAGCAAGAGGATTAGATTGTTTGCGAAGATTGCATCATAATCTAAGGCTAGTTGCATCAAAATGTACAGAAATATTTTATAACACCCAGTAGTAGTGACTTTATAAGGAAAGTCCTGAAAAAACATATTTGCCCTATTTGCAGCATGTAAGAAGCCTATATTTAGGTTACTTACAAGAAGCACAGAATTGATTTCGTAAAAGAGTCCATCAAAGAGTCTAGAAAACTAGATTCCCGGGACAATATGTTGTTATCTAACCTGACATCTGGCATTAAAAAGCATTAACTAATTTGAAGAGGACACTGTTAATAACAAAAATCTGATATTAACAGTGAAACATAGCATATGTGGGGATATGGTCAGGGGTTGCATGTAGGTTAGGTTAGGTTGAGGTGGCTGCCTCTATGAGAGACACACTGATTTATTATTCATATGGAAATGCTACGTACCCCTTGTACACAAACTTATTCTGACTAGTGTATATAGCTTGAAGCTCTTGACACCTTTAGCATTTTCGAAATGATCTGTTGCTTCCCGTAAGTGAACTTTGACGACCAAATCTGGGCAGAACCTACACAAGACAGACAACCAGCGCCCAGACGTGTTTGCGGGCGTTCGGCTGATAACGGACTTCGATGCGCACATTTTCTCGACAAGAAGGACAAATTATGCGTGTCGGACAGTTGGTGATGGGCACAACGCCATTCGAAAATGTATCAAAGCAGCAAATTTGTTTAGAACCATATCACGTAGTACGATACTAGATAGATATTGTAAATATGATTTGTAGACGACAGGCCGCAAGGATGTCAACACAACAGAGTTGCTTTGGCAACGTTGATTGTGTGTGTATATCACAGCTCATCTCTAAGCTTTGTGGTGAGTTGGACTGGCTGAATTTCTGAACATCTGTGCTTAATTTGGACAGTATGTACATACATACATGATACATATGTATACATATGTCCGGTTACTCGTTAGCGCTCGGCTAAGGGTGGCTGAGGCATTGGATTCGCATAGCATCGTGACGAAAATGTAGCTGCTTGAAGAACATTATCTGCATGACGTGGAAGTACCAGAACCAATGCATTTATTCCCTCATAGATCATCACAGCTCATCGCAATGCAGTCGACAAACTGGAGTTAAATCAAAGTTGTTTTCAATCTGATGAGGTCTGACCCATCTATGAGTTGACCAAAATGGACCTTTTGCGGCACTAATTTTTGCAATTAGTTCCTTTACTATTAGATGTTTATTTTTGGCATTTGCCATTCGCATTCGAACCATTAGGTGTGTGGCGGAATAATGGCCGATTAACTTGCGGCAGCTTTCTTATTGCTCCCTTCTGAGTGATTACTTACTCCGGCCTCAACAACCCTTTACCGGGTTACGGCTTGCCGTCACACTCTGAGCGAAAACATTGTTTGAATTGGACTTACATCAGAAGACAGAGAGCTACTGCAATAATATGTGTCTTTACGCTTGGATGGTACGTCACGAGAGTTGTTACAGATCCTTGTGAATGTGGGCCCACGGTCGCCATTGTTTTTATCTAATCTGCTAATCTACAGTTCGTGCTTACTCGTTATAACTAGTGGGTTGTTTGAGCAAAAATTGGCGCTATTACTTGAAATTTTGATGTTGAATTTTTTGAATTTTGAAGTTTTTAATTTTTGTTTTGGTTTTAGTGCGAATGTCAAAGAAAACTCAGTGAACAATTTTCATTTGGAATAAACTTACTTACAAGCTTACACACGTAAGCATTTCGTTTCGAATAAGCAAGCAAGTCATCCCGATAGTGACATCCATATGTATATATATAGTCAAATAGTCTTTGAAAACATATTTCCTCGATAACTTATACATATGATTTTCGTTGTTATTTTTTATATTCGCAGAACAATCAACAATATTTGACATACTATATATTTCTTATCATAGTATATTATAATATGTTTCTTATGAGAATCTAGAGAGAACGTTAATTACAGCTATCAAACTAACTCTAAGCCCATGATACAATTATAATTGTATCATGCTCTAAGACTATGTAAACAAAAACCCAGAGCTATCGGGCTGACTTTTTTGGATAATATTCAATTTGGGATGGACCGTATGGAGCTACCGGAAATAATCTACAACAAGACAATGCCCCTTCCCATAACAACCTTTATATATTCTTTCATGATGTCCCATAAAATTTACTTTACTGATTTTGTGTCCACGAACATTTCATGTGGAAGTGTCGGGAAAGCAAAGACAAATTATAAGTGATGTTATGAATTCGGATACAACGTCCAGGGGTTGCTTTCCTTGAACGAATTGGTACCTAGAGGAATTTCGGTTGGGAATGTCTAATAGTGCAAATTACGACTATGCTGGACTCACAACGTTTAATGTTGGCGTTAGCGCAATACTCACATACAGCCACAAAAACAACACCCAAGGCAGATCGGGCCGTGTGTGGGCTCGAAGTCCACAAGCGTAACGACACGCTGCAAGCAGTTCGGACAAACTATGTCTTGTGGGACTGGCCCCACAGGTGGAGCCTGATATCCCCGCTCCACGCGAATATTGAATGGATGGCGGTATGTGAAGGAAGGCACGAAAGGACGTCTGATTGTCGCCGAGGCAGCGAGCTCTCTGAGTGTTGGCAGCTCCCCGTTTGGCATCGATTTCAAGTTTACTCAATGTATAAGTTTAAAGTTTCTACCAATCACGTTTGGAGCAATGCGTGGGAAGCGTGAGCACACAGGGAGTCACAGTGGCCCGAATTGTGCTGAGTTCCGGGCACAGCATCAATTACCAAATGGCGGCCGCATTTCGGCGCACCCGTACAATTAATGCCGATACAACGATACAACAAAGCACGCGTGGCCATATTCATACCTTCCAATTACACACTTACAGCACGAGGCACAGTAGCACAGCCATCAAGTGAGTTTTTATGGTCGGCTCACTCCTAACATAGGTTGATACCGCTTGACCACAATTGGGGCACACCATTCGTATTGGAGCCGAACCAGGACTGGCGAGGATGTCTGGCATTGTAATTTGAAGTCTTGTCCTTTGTTTTGTTTTGGCTTCTGTCCGACGATTTTTTTCTTTTCTAAATTTATTCCATTTTTGTTTTGGTTTGAAGGTGACAATTATTTTTCTGTCCTAAGTATTGTGAACAGTTTTAGTGTTTTTTCTTGATCGGCAAAAACGACTTCAAGTTTGTGCGCTATGTTGTGATATATGTAATAATAATAATTGACTGGCCCGATACCGCGACTAAGGCCTAGCTACCCGCAAACATCCATGTTGTGCGTGTGAATTTTCACAAGGTTGGAAGGGACCTACAGTTTTAATGCCGATTCCGAACGGCGAGTTGGGAGCTTTTTCTTAGGCAATTTTACTCTCAGATGTTAGACATTTCCTGCTGAGAGGACAGCCGTCGAAAGAAAAATTTTTGTTTTTTCTTTTTTTCGGCGTTAGCACCAA
This sequence comes from Melieria omissa, assembly GCA_963971225.1. Taxonomy (NCBI): domain Eukaryota; kingdom Metazoa; phylum Arthropoda; class Insecta; order Diptera; family Ulidiidae; genus Melieria; species Melieria omissa. The sequence goes on along the minus strand of OZ020269.1, from coordinate 3,335,682 downwards.
CGGAGCCTTGAACCAGGGTTCGAGCGTCGCATTTGACTCGTGGCGCAACGCACTAGCCAGCTGAGATACGGCGGCTGATATATGATATATGTACGTATGTATATATACTAATGCTATGATTGTTGGCAAGTTCTCGGTTGCAACGGCCTTGTACTTATTTAGTTTCGGATAGGTGACAGCTCTCCGATAGGAGCAAACTTAAATAAGGCCTATTATGGTAAAATTAAGGGTTAATTAGGTTTAACATTTTCTCAAATTAAGCTGTCCGATTACAAGGACTCTCCGCGCTGGTAAAATAAACTATATCTGAAGCAGAAATGGTTTGAATGACTAAACAATTGTTTCAAGAATACTTCAAGAAGGGTATTGTGTATGAATGATGAACACTTGCTACAGCTACTTTGTGGCCGTCTGCATCCTCTATGGTTGCAAAAATTCATCTTTTTTGTTGGTCCTTAGAATAATTTGAAGTTTTAGGAAAACTACGAAATTAATAATATTTCTATAATATTATAATATTTATTTATTGAATATTTAAGTTTAAAGAAGAGAAGTATATACGTTTTTTTAATAGTATATCTTGACATAGTAAAGGAAGAAGAAGCAGAAAAATTGGAGAACATTTTAATTTGATGCTTTCTTTCAATTAAGAAACTTTTGTTTTTTATTTTGGCTGAAGAAAATGAAGAAATATTCAAATTTTTGTTAAGCGTAAACAGTTTCAGGTGTAAGTAATTATTACAGCCACAACGATGTGGATTCTCTCCTAGAAAAACACTCACAAATACAGGGTCCGATTGTATAATTAAAAAATTTCTTGCGGAATGTTGCTAATATAACAACATAGAAGCTTGAAACGTAAAATCTAAAATTTTAACTTTCCCCAGTAAAAATCTGTAGCAAAAGGGTTAACAACACTGTTCTGCTGAGAATTTATTAAGCTCAGAGCTTTTGAATGCCACAGAGTGTTTCAGTCCGAACTAATGTTTTTATTTTATTTTATTTTATTTTATAATTTTGAAAATACATATTTAGAGGTAGATACGAGTATTTATTGGAGTGTGTGTGCAGATTAAAGCTGCTGTTAATTTTTAACGTGACAAAAGACTCTGTTGCCCAACGAGCTGCGATCTGCACATTCGAACTGTCCGACTTTTGACCTGTAAATTAGAAAACAATTAAGTTAAAGCTTCATTCAATTCATTTTGATTTTTTTCATTCAATTGTTTACATCACGGTAAACGAGTGGTAATAGCAACAACTTTCATTGTTTGGTTTCTTCTTTCATTTAGCCATTGGAAAGGCCCAAAGGTACATTGTACGAATAGCTCCATTTCTCGCATCAGTTGCACCTCTCAGTTGTTGGCAATGTGAGCTGCAGCGTTGCTGGCATTGAACTATTTTAACCGGAAGCGAAAAAGACACACGAAATGCATGACGAGAAGGACATGATTGAAATAAATCTGAGTGCTGGCAATTGTGAGGCGATTGCGAGTAGTTATGTGAAAAATATTCGCGCCATGAAATTCAAAAATCCAGCATTTCACAAGGCTGACAGCGACAGCGAGTTCTTGCAGCACGAAGGAAATATGGATGGGTTTGCGGGTGAGCGTCGATCGTACTGTGCCGATAGTAAGCAGCGACTGAAGACGGAAGGCGCTAACTTTGCAAGGATTGCACTCTGGTAAGTGCGGTTTTCCAAATGTTCAGAGTCGATTTTGAGGTACACTTTCTATTCACAGCTGCCTTCCTGTAGCGCCCATCAATCTTTTTTATCATTATTGCTGGCGACGTGGCCAAACTGGCAAAAGTATTTGCAGAGACTGCAACCGAAACTTGAGTAGCTGACAAGCAGTGAAATAATAAACATTTCAATCCGTGATCAGTGGAAAGGACGATGCATCGAAGGGGGAGCTGAGCAAAATCACAAAAAAAATGATTTTTAAGTGCTTTAGGGATTGGAAAAACGTTGGCACAAGTGTATAATATCTGATGGAGATTACTTTGAACGAGACAAAATGGATATTCATAAATAAAAAAATAATTTTTGAAAAGACACAAAATTACTTTTAGAACAGACCTCGTACACCATTTCGCTTATTTTTAATTTAACACATTACAAACTGGAAAGTGAAAGCCTGGTTGAAACGCATTTCGATGCTATTAAATCATAGTAATTGTGGCTGGCTGCGTGCTACGTTTCATATTTTGAGTGGCACTGAGCTGACCGTCACAATAGTTCGCAGCCTGTTGGGATTCGTATTTTTTGGCCTTCCGTCTGCACGTCAAAAAGTAAAACAAAAGTTACAAACACAAATGTTTCTCTCTCTGGTCCCTCGCTGTGGCGTCTCTCGTCACTGCTTAATTGCGCCAACTGGCGGAGATCTAATCTGCGAGTACTCTTGCCTAAGTCTCACTCTTTCACTGCACTCCGCTTGGCTGTGGCGACATCTCATTTGAACAAACACATTTAATATTTGCAATAAGAAAATTCAGTTAAAATTTGGCTGCGCACTCGGCGGCAAGATTGCTTTGTGCTGCTGGCGAGTTTCCGAAGAAACTTGCACACTGTTTGAGAAAAACTGGGGCAAAAATGACACAAACGAGTGAACTGGTCGAAATTAATCTTAACGCGCCCAACACGCCAGAAGAACGCCAGCAGCAAATTGCGGGCAATGTGCGTCTGGGCAGGGGGGAAACTGCGGTGCCCTTTATGGATCACGACGACGACGAGGCTGGAGCGATCGATGAGACAGTGGAGCAGCGCCAAGTACAGACCTCAGCGTGGCCACCTGCGCGCGTGGACGACGGCAAGCCGCATCTGCGTTACTTTTGCGTGGGTCCAAGCACCTACCACATCCGCTGTCCACTGTGCCAGCAGCGCGCCGACACGGAAACAGTGCAGATGAGCGGCGTACTGGGTCAGCTGAGTTGCCTACTGTCAACACTGTCGTGGTAGGCAGCGTGTCTCAATTGTCGGCTCTGAGCCAGTCCTACTTACTTGTGTGTCCATTCACTTTCAGCTGCTTTCCGATTTTCTCGCTGTCCTTTGTGTACGTCTGCCTGCAGAGTCGCCTAAAGAGCAAACGAATTTTTTGCAACAAATGCGGCGGCCATTTGGGCTTTTATTGGCGTCCCACGTAGCGCTGTTCCTGCTCGCTGGTGTCGTAGAACCGGCATTGTTGATATGGAAATTCTCTCAACAGATTCAATAGCGTTTTTGTAAGTTATATTTTGATACTAAGTGGCCGAATATTCACAGCATTTTAGAACATAAAAAGAATAATATTGTGTTTTGCTTTAAGTAATTTTTCACAATAAAATGCCGCGACAGCTCAAGTTTTATTTTTATCGTAGTGAGATAAGCAGAAATTGGGTGCGAAACACATTTTTAATATCGAAATCAGTGGTTCTAGAGCTCTATAGCCATCCTCCTCGAACGTGGCAAACTGAAACAGGTTCCATGTATGTGAGAAGCGGCTTTATGCACTTTTGTTGTTTGGTTCAAACTTCATACTGCTCTACCCTATCATTTCATAAGGAAGGAGAGGATGAATTCCACGAATTCCATGAATTCCATCTTCAGAAACTTAAATTAGGTGGCACACGTAATTTTTAATACGGTAATTAGGTACTTTTGAATATGGAACGACTATGCCAACTATGTAGAATGATTCCACATAGAATGATTCCTATTAGTGATTACTGCCTGAGAAATGGGAACAAATAAAAATTAATATGTAGATATTCGTTGGCAAAAGTCGCTGTCGAACACAACACAAAAATCAACAAAAAGACATTTACTTATTTGCAGTAAAGTGTTCACCTCGTTCGGCATGTGGGTGTCTCGCCGACGCTATGCTGGCAGACTTGGTGAGCGTATTGGCCACTCACGCTGCTCACAGTCCGCTTCGCCAAAAAGTGCTGTTCGCATTTGCGCTCCGAAATGCCACCGCAGCCAAAGTCACAGTTACAGCTGCAGCGGTTCGTTCAGTTGTTTTTCTTTCTTGGCTGGTGTGAAACGCCAACACAATTGACAGACAGATTGACGCAAAAGTTTACGTGCTGCGTGTTCCGTTCGAGAGTAGGGAATAGTAACGCAAACGACGGCGAGAGGTTGCACGATGGCCGCATCGAATGCCGCTGCCGCCACTCCTGATCCCAGTCGAGCGGCACCGCTGGAAGATGTACTACCGGTGCTGCCGTCGAACGTGGGCCATTTGCTGCCCGAACCAGTGGAAATACAGTGTCCCGCTTGCGGCCAGAAGGGGCTGACTCGAGTGGACCGCCAAGCGGTTACGTGTGTTCAAAAATTGGTTAAAGTTATGAACTGTTGTCTGTGCTGGTAAATACACAAACAATGTGGTTGAGTTGAAATTGATGAGGGGAAGGGTGGGGGTGATTGAGTTTTTGCAGTTTCGATTCCGAAAGCCAAGTCAAACCAAAGCAGTTACAACCCTTCGCCATGTAATTAGGAGATTGCCAATGCATTGTGGCTTCTTTCAATAACCCGAACTACCCTTTTAACCCACCTGGGTCAGTGGCTCTAATACATCTTCATATTTTCAGTGCCCGCTACTAACTAACCTAATTCAGCGCAAATCTTAAATCAAATCTAAGTTTCGTCTTCTTTCCTGCTGCCTGCAACAGTCACCCGATTAGTTGGAATGGACGCCATGACATTAACCATTACTGCAACAAGTGCGGCTGCTTCATCGGACGCCACATCACGTTGAGCTGGTACAAGCGACAACTTTTCAAAATGCAACGTTCCGACGTGGAGAACGAGAACAGATGGCAACGTTTCCGCAAGGTCGAAAAGGAACAACTGGACAGATCGAAACAGAAATAGGCGCGAAACGATGATGAAACGGAGATGCCTGAACAATTTTTACAAACACTTTCGTTGTTTTTGTACGCGCTGTTGCATTGTAGAATAAAGTCAATTCAAATAAAGTCTCTGAATGTTATGCAACAAGTGGAGCGTGTAGCACAATTTTTAATTTGTCTCTTTTTCAGCTCTTTGAAGAGACTCCATGCACACATAAAGTGCGAAAAGAAAATTGGGGGAAGGGGGGGCGAGGAAAACTAAAACAATTAAACCTTTGGTATAATGTCAGAGCGAGGTTGAGAAGCAACGCAAATTATTAGCGGTGGATTCCTACTCGAAAACAGTACGCTATATATTAGACGTTCCGCAGCGGGTGGCTAGAGAGTGCCGCTCTTTCGCTCACAGTAAAGGTGGAGAACGGGCGTCCGACGGGCCACTGCGAGCAAGGTACCGCATTCCAGCGAGTCGGCTGCTTCAGGGCGAGTGTAAGTGTCCGCGGATCGTGCAACGCGTACACTCACACTCGCGCTGGTAGTTCAACGGCAAACGCGTAGCGGATAACATCGCAGAAAATATGCCACAGATAGAGGAAGCATTGGAGGCGCAGGTGGTGCACATCAGGCTGATACCCGCCCAGACGGCCGAGGAACGCAAACGCAATATTATTGCGAATGTGGTGCTGGAGGGCAGCAATGCGGCTCTGCCCTACATTGATGACGCCATACAGATGACCAATGTGGCGCAGTTGCATGCGGCTGGCGCGGGTCGTGACGACGGCAAGGCGCGGTTGCGCTACTACGCGGCGGGCCCGCGCACGTATCGCACCAAATGTCCGCTCTGCCGGCAGTATGGGGATGCGGCGGTTATGCGTGCCGCCGGGCTAAGGGATGCCAGTTGCTGTCTGTCGGTGTTGTCGTGGTGAGTGGGTGATGTCGTTGAGCGTAGCAGCAGCTTTTAATGGACTTTCGGTGAACGCTTGCAGCTTTTTTCCCATCTTCTGGCTGTGCTGCATCTGCACCTGGTGCGGCTGTAATAGGGAGTGGACCACTAAGGGGCTGTACTGCAACAAGTGCGGTGGCAAGCTGGGCGTACAGCAATGACTTCTTTTGAGAACACACATTACGAGATTGCTCGAAGATTTGAGCAAATAAAATTTGAAACAAACATATTTGCGTATAACTTTACAAATCACTTATCCGATATATCTGCGTCAAAATTTTTATGTAATCAACATAATTTTTAGCTATTTTGAGTGATGAGTTCAAGAAGAATATTGGTATTCGTTTCAATGTTTTTACTTTTGATTTTCACTCTCCCACTAAATGCTGTTTTATGGATCATACAAATTATGAACTGAAATTACATTTTCTAAGAAGTAGTATGTAGCTTCTTTCATTCACTTCCCTGTTTTAGTTTAAATTCACTTTCGCACACAACCATGCAGTGAACTATTTCAGGGGGAGTGGGAAGTGCGAAAATACCAAACATGTCATTGCAACTCTCAAATTCTCACACGGCAGAGAAATTAGCGTATCTAGCTCTGCGCGTTCACGCAAAATTTTCACAAATTGCCTCTCATTCCGCACATCGTTTCTGCCACCTGCTCGATCGCAGCCAATTCGTTGGCTGCTTGGCGCAAACGCCTCAGTACGATTTGCTGGCTGCCGAGCACAGCGCACGACTGGCTCTTTCTCTTTAGAATCACCAATTAGAAAAGTTTTGAAAGGCAACAAGAAAATGATGGACGAGTCCGCATCCAAGCCGAATACGCCGACTGCCGAGAGCGGGACACCCCTAAAAGACAACGCCAAAAAAATCGGCTCAAGGGAGCGGCGCGACCAGGATATTTACAATAACTTTGCCACACCGCTAATCGGCACCTTTCTCAATCTGCCGCCCGAGCCGGTGATGCTGAAGTGTCCTGCCTGCGGCCTCATAGAAATGACGCAGGTCGAGGACGACTTGAAGTGGTGGGCCGATGAGATTAATCGCTTCGTCAGTTGCCTGTGGATGTAAGTGGTAGCACTGCGACTTTCAGCAACTTATTTTTCTAAATAGCTTTCATGAATTTCTGAATAAAAACTCATTCCACTGTATGTGACCTGCACGATTTTCAGAACATTGTGTTGTTGCTGCTGCTTCGACTTTGTTTTTCCATGTACACAAACTGATCGCAATCATTACTGCAAGAATTGTGGGTGTTATTTCGGACGTAGCATGAAGAACGCGCCCATCAACCCGAAGAAGAGCGCGAAATGACCCTAAATTACTGGACAACCAGTGATGAGTATTTCACTTTTCGTTCACATGAAGGACTCACTTCGTTCACCTGAAGGACTCCCTTCGTTCATCCTGTTATATTGAAAACAAGATTGTTAAATATTCATAAATTTATATCAAATGCAAAGTGCCACCACACACAACTAATAAAGTATTTGAAGGCTTTTGAAGACCGAGAATATGTTTAGTGTTTTCTTTTCCTTTTCACGAATATTATTGCATCAAAATACACAGGGAGTAATATTGATAGCCCAGCCCCATTTAACTGCTGCTTGGTTGTAATCAGCATAGAGTTTGCGACAAACTCCTCTGCAATTAGTGTAACGGTATATGCGGAATGGAGCAAGGGGGTTTTTGGGGCGTAGCCCCCAAATATTTGTTTGCTACAAAAGACGCGTGCAGTTTTCCATTTGAATTTCGACTGGTGCGATTTTCTATCGAATGTTGTAGTTAAAATTTTTTCAATGTATTTTTGGTATGTCGAATTTATATCCACTTCTCAGCGTGATCAAAAATAGAAACACACAAACGCTTTGAGCGCTTATGCCGTCCCAGTCCGCCAGTCAGCCGTCCACTCGTCCGACGTTGGCGTTGTCGCGTTCCGCTACGCGCGGCATGTCGCGGCACAGAGCACTGCCGGCGCTCAGTGTGCTGTCGTTCGTGCGATCATCCACAACAACTGCGGTTTGCTGCTTCGAAGCGCTTTTCTCCACACACTGAACTGTTGGTATCAGAGAACGCAACATAAACAAATCGCGAAAACCGCTTGTGGCGTTGCCTACTTGAGCTTTTATTCCATTCTACATACTCGTATTCTACTTTCTTTCTTATCAAAGTTTCCCGCCCAACTTGACATTGGACTGAATATGGTTTTGCAGCAGCTACAGCCGACCTATTTCGCCGTTGGCCCTCAGCCGCACGAGGTCACCTGTCCCTACTGTCGGGCTGTGGCCAAAACGGTGATGCTGCGCCCCGTATTGCGCTGCTTCAGTCGTCGGCATTACTGCGCGGAGTGCGGCGAGTATTTGGGCACTTACAGGCGGCCGCAATTGTAAACATTTCCAACCTGGACATACCCGTCTCCGGCCGTCTGTTTGCTGCAACGCTAATGGCAGTTTTTTATTGTAGTTTCGCCTCGGTTTTTCGCAGTGTACAATAAATGAATGCAGAACTGTGCGCAGCGCGCATGAATTAATTAAAATACAAATATTTTTCATAAACTTGGACATGTTTTTCTAACGCAAACCGTGCACATGGCGGTTTGATTTATGGCAACCAATGAGGAGTCGCACGAACAGTTGCGATGTGCGCGTAGAAGCGGCATTGAAAGCGCCTGCTGACAGGTGGCGTGCCCGCACATATGGTTTGTTCCGCTTACGGAGAGCCGTTCATTCCTTGTTGTACAATTCTACGACTAGTCGGAATAATGGGCAAATGAAGGAAGTCCGCCATTAGCAGCTTCGCCAGCGGCTGCGGGAGAATTCATTCATTTATCATTTGAGCTGAAGCCGAGCTCAGCGGGAGGAGTGGAGTCAGTAGCTCATGACTTCTTAAGCATCCGAGACGAGTTTTAAATTGAAAGTAAGAGTTGGAATTTTCAAGACAATCGCTAATGGTCAAGACGCGCCTCTTGAATAAGTTATTTAAAATGTTTTGAGCCTCACAGTACACAGTGGCAGCGGTCACTGGAATAATTGCGACAGTGCAGACGACTGTCATTTTAATAATTGTTGTGTGAGCCCATGGATCATGTCATGATCAAGATGTTGAATTCATGATTATTCCTAATTAAACAATTATGGAGATACATCGACAGCGCTCACCAGGAGACGAGGAGCAGAGCAGCAACTCGTTCGGATACGTGTCCACAGGTCTGGTCGTTATCACCGAAAATGCTCTAAAATTGAATCAGCTACACCGAAGAAGCATAGAAAAGAGTCGTTTCATTAACGCAAAAGTGGGTGAGGTCATACAGATCAGAAAAATGTGCGCCACTGTCTCGCAGCAATTTAATTGAGTTTGGATGGAAAAAGAGCAGAAGCGTTTATTGAGCGTTGCGAATACCACACAATGTGCCATGACCAATGTGCTTCCAAGCAATAACACAGGCTGACGACATTATGTGACCATAAATTGAAGCAGGGATAGATGAGGTGTTCTGATTGCTATGGCGCAGAGCGATGTTGGTGGAACTGTGCTACAGCTGAATGAGGAAATACCTATTCGTTTGAGTATGAGTTACAATGCGAGAAAATATAGGAAGAGAAATATGAGTAATAACAAGCGGCACATAGTTTGGGAGTAAATGCTCGGACAATTCTCAATTGATTGATCAGTTGGATTCGAGTGAACTGTCAGACCGTTCAGAGCGTAAAACGCCGCCAATTTAAGTCCAGCAAGTTGAAGTAGAAAGAGACTTTAGTATTCTGCAGACCCACACACGGGGCACTCGCAAAAGCAGTGCGGCTATCTTTTAACATTTTTGCTGTTGTTCGAATTGCTAAAAAAAAGCACACATCGCTTGCCAAACAACGGAGGAAACTAAACGCTAAAGGTCAAAATAAAAGGATGGACATTGATGAGGACTGTGTGGAGGTGGTGATCAGAACTGAGCCCATACTGAAGCCCATTGAGCTGAAGAACATTGGATTTCTGGATAACCAGCCCGTTCTGGTCAACTGTCCTGCTTGCGAGGCGGAGGCCATGAGCACGGTGCGGCTGGAGGTGGTCACCTGCTTGCAGCGTTTTCTCAGTGCAACCAAAATGTGGTGAGTTCGCAGATGCGTGAATGCGACAGCACACATTAACCATTTCGCATGCCTTGCAGCAAGAAGTGGGCGAGCCGCCACGACGTCAACCACTATTGCAGCAAGTGTGGCTGTTACATAGGACGCTATGTGCCGATCGGCTGCAGCGAGCGTTGCCTGTCGCGCAGCGCGCGTAAGATGGCAGCGCACGGCAGCATGTCGCTCAAGACTCAGCCGAAGGATTGTGCGCAGAAGGTGCAGAATTCGCGGAACAATTTGAAGGCCAAGCGCTCGGCAGCGAGGGCCGAGAAGGAGGCGAAGTTGAGGCAGCAGCCAATTGAATAACTATTACCCGAGTTCGCAGTGGAACGGAAATGCAAGGCAAATATTTATTAATAGCAAATAAAAAGTTGACACGCTGTCGAGTACATCAGCAGTGGTTTCTCGAATACGAAGTTCCGTTTTGGTATCGATTTCTGCAGAGTTAACCTATGAAGTCTGGAAAAAACCGGATTGCCGATGGAACAGAACGGGTTTGAAATGAATCCAATTCAGCACTACGGCAGCCCTTTCAACAGGATGCCAAGCATCCGTGTTAACAAATCACTTACAGCACTTCTTCAAAGGTCGTGGCCTCTCGACTCAAGCACACAAACTTTTCCAGTCATAATTGTGAATTTTTATTTATTCGTGCCCAATGTTCTGCTTCAAAAGAAGTATTCACGCACACAAGCACACTCTGCACAACCGACAAGAAACACAGTTGGCTGTGATGCTTTTCGCCGACAGTTTCGAAGCGGCTGGTGGCCAGCGCCGAAACGGAAGTGCGAGCCGGCAAAGAAGCAACAGCTGTGGCGGCGGCAAAAGCTCCATAGAAAAATATATAACTTAAAATTGTGTCGCACATCGGCAACATGAGCAACAACCGAAACGGAAAGCTCGCGAGCAAGCTCGGCATCACTTGGTCGTTTCGGGGTGTACGGGCTGTGAGTTGTCCACAAACTCACGATTCGGCTTGATGCAGTTGTTGTCGCGGTTGTAGAGGCCGAGAAAGCTCCTGCAGTTGGCGCAGTGTAGATACTCCTGGTTATTGGAGGGCGTGAGGAACGGCAGGAAGCACAGGGGCCAGCAGCTGAGCAGACAGGCGGCGCCGCACGAGCTGTCCGTGACACGCTCCGACTCCGTGCGGATGAGCGGCCGCTTGTTGGCGCCGCACTTGGGGCAGTAGATGGTGCCGCTGGCCGGGCGCCACTTTTCGATGGAAGTGCGGTAGAGGCTGCGGTTGCGTCCGGTGGCGGTGGCGGTGGCAGTGCTCGTGAAGTGGGCCTGGTTCGGCACTGACGAGGACGGCGACTGCACCTGGTAGCGGCGCGTGTACACAACGTTGGCGTCCTCACTGTTGTTGCGCGTTGTCGGCCTGGAGCACTCTTCTACAGGGCACTGGCTGATGTCGGCAACTGACAATTGGAAAAAACCTTTCATTGTGTTGGTAGACCCAGTGCGTCTGCTCGGTTACCCCAACCATAAGGCACACGCTCCCTGCAAGCGCTTACCTTTTTGCGAGTTGACGCGCATTCGCTCCCGCGAGGAGGTCTTGCGTGGCGTGAACTGGCTATAGTCCGACTGGTTGGCGAGCTCCTGGGTGAGGGTGCGGTCGGCCGTCTTATTGTACTGATCCGGCGTGAGAGTGCGATCCGGATCGACGACAGTTTGGTTGGGCGATTTGCTTGAGACAGTCTTGTCTGTTCTCTTCTTGCCACAGGGCATGCTGGAGTCGATGATCTCGATTTCTGGGTGGTCGGTGCGTATGTGCTCAAGTAGGGCATTCGTATCGTAGCGAGAACATTTCAGAATTTTGGAGCATTTCAGACAACGCACATAGTGCGTCTCACGGCGATCGGGATCGTCCATGGTACATTTTATTGGCTATTTTATTTTTTAACTTGGGGGTACATGAAAAATTACTGCGAACCGGACCGAACAAAACGCACACACAAATCTTGTTTTTAATTTCCGAAAACGTTCTATTTGTCACTTGTTGATATTTCTTCTCTTGTGCGATGAATTCTGATATTTACGTAGTTGCGGCGGAAAATTTTTGAATGGCAAAAAGCTGCTGATGTGCCTTCTTGTATGTGATAACAAAAGATTAGCGGAACAGAGGAAATGTGGAAATTTTTATAAAGAAAAATAAATTACTTCTTCTGCTGTCGCGCAGCGCACTAGTTTTTATTTTGAAAATATGTGTGACAAAACATTTCGAATTTTGCTGTTCTGCAGTTGTTGAAAATAATCGAATACTTAAACAATCGAATACTCGCATCCTCAATAAAATTTATTAAAAGTTGACATTTCATTACGAATTGGAGCGCTAGTATCAACGACTTTCGGTTACTTTGAGCCCAAGAGTCCAAGTCGACAAACTAGAGCTCACGTGGGTGTTATTCGGCAACAACCTTTAGATGCGACATTTGTTAGTTTAACATTTTGAACTTGTTCCTAAATAATGTAAGGGAGAGGGCTGGGGTGTGAACCGGGTTTTGTTTTTTGGCTCTAACTTTTCACAGAATAAAGATATCGAAAAATCGAAAATACCATTGGAAAGGTAAATATAACGCGCAAATTTGTTATGAAGACAGATTACCGTTCTGATTAACATTTAACTCTCTACGTCCAATTTTCTAAGGATATGATTTTTTGCTTTTCCAAAAAAGTGGCTGGGTTGTGAACCATCTGGCAAATCGCAATTAAAGTCAAAAAATACGAAGAAAACACCCATAATTTTGAAATAAGTTGAAAATTTATTTAATCAGGAAGGCTCAAGACGTGAAAAAAGGTTATAATGACGCCACTTAGGCCAAAAAATCGCAATGAATGCAAGTGCTCAATATTTGTTTTTTTTTTCATCCTAATCGGTGTCGCAATGTTTGCATATGAAATACGAACGCGTTCTCGCATGGGCCCACTTCAAGTGAACTCACCGAAATCGAGTGAAATTACATAAAATTACTTTATTTTAATAAATCCGGCGATATTTGACCGTCTTAGTGCAAATGTAGTCCGAAAAACAGGTGGTTCATAACCCAGCCCCCACAGTGGTTCACAGCTCAACCACGATGCCATTTTGTAAACTTTTAAAATAACGACACTTTCAATCATATTTCAACATAAACAAATATTGGATCGTAAAATAGAATCAATACCCTAAATAAATATGTGTTACACTTATATTTTTGCAATAACTTCAGTCACTTGGATAGCACTTTAAAAAAAGCAAAAAAAATTTTCGCAGCCGATTTTCAAACACGATGTCTTTCAAACTCGATTACTGCCACAAGCAATACGTGTTTGTACTTCGGTGTGACCACAAAAGCAGAGTCATATCATAAGACAAACTCGACAGTTGAAAGATTGGCGATATGTCAATTAGGGAAAGAAAAAACAGTAATGGTTCACAACCCAGCCTGGTTCACAACCCAGCCCTCTCCCTTACATATGTAGATACTAGGGATCGCAATTTTTTGCCATTTTGCGATCCCGGGATTTTCGGGATTGAAAAGTCAAATCCCGGGATCCCGGGATTTAATCCCGGGATTCATATAAAAAATTTTTTAATAAAACAATTTTCCCGAATTGCATAAATACTTGTTTATAATATATTTATCATAAAAATGGACACATTTTAATCACATTTGGGTAGTTTCAAGATTTTTTATCTTGAATTTAATAACATTTTGTTTAACCCTTCAATTCCCATGTCCAAAATAGTGAAAAAGAAAATTTTCTTTTTAAATAAAAGAGCTTAGATACGTTTGGATAAGACAAAAAAATACATAAAAAATGTTTAAACTACCCTCATTTTTATATTGAAAGAAACCACACAAACTCGCACTGCTTTAATTACGCGTGAAACAAATGAATAAATTTTACATATGACGTATCGCTAGTGTTGGTAGGAAAATTAAATAAACAAGTACTACTAATTGACTTTGCTATACAAGTGTTAGAATTTTAAAATAAAAACCTGGTAGGAAAACAAATATTAAGCATCTGTCACCTACAGGTGACACTGGGAATTGAAGAGTTAACTTAAAAGTTTTTCATTTGACATTTAACTTCAGTTTCATAGCATTTTGTTTTATCCAAAAATGACACTTAAACATAACTTATTACTTTGCAACCGATGTATCATAAAGTGCATATATATGCATATTTGATAAAAAAAATAAAATAGTTAATTTGTTTGTGCTTTTAGTTTTACTTCGATTATTTCGATAAAAAAGTTAAGCGTTTTGATTAACTAAAAACTGAGATCTTAAAAATACAAAGGCATTAAGTGTTTTGTTCTCTTATCTAGAGCGAAATTTATCTCAAATGAACCCTGCTGAAGAGAAACATCCTTCAGATTCAACACTTGTTGGTTGAATGCTTAGTAAATAATCATAAGCCTTTTGCAAAAGACGCACTCTATCCCCTTCCTTCTCCCTCAAATAAGGAATTGGGTTTTTGTGCCTTAAAATTTATTTCATTTGAACTTTGAAGCATCTTTTGCAATCCCGAAAATCCCGGGATAAAAGAATTTGAATCCCGGGATTTTCGGGACTGGAAAAAGTCCGGGATCCCGGGATCCCGGGATTGCGATGCCTAGTAGATACTTACACTTTGGTGTATTGCATTCAATTTGAGGGTTTGCAGGGCGGAAGAGGTAAACATTTCGGCCAGGGCGCAAAAGTTTGCGTGGCTTTAAAATCCAGAAAGTTTGCGACCTTTCAGCGTGGGTGACGGTCAATCGCTCCGCCGCAGACACCCAAATTCAACCGTCAACTGCAGTAGATGACATGTGACCGGTCGTCTGCGCACTGCTACCTATTACCGAGCACGACGCATAAGTCAATGGTGAAACTGCCTATAAAAGGGACATAACCTCAAACGGGAACGGCCATATGAAGCAGCAAACTTTCGCATAGCCCAATGAATGTTGCCCAATTGTTCGTCACAAATGTTTTACTCCTTTTCGGGGTCACTCCAAAGTCGACTGACCCATTCTCTCATACCGCGCGAGAGAATGACCCACTTGACCGGCGATTAGACAAGGCGATGGGCGACGAATAAAAAGGATTTGGCAATAACTGTGCGCAACGGATTGATTTGTTGTTCTTCGGTAAAGAGCAAAACAAATGATGCAGATGAACGTCGCCTCGACGACAGATGCGCCCACCAGATATAAGCGCACACCAGTGTTGGGACTTATTACTTTTGACAGTATTACTTATTACACATTACTAACATTTGAAAGTAATATCGTTACATTACTTATTACTGGAAATGTGAAGTAATGTATCACAAAAAGTAATATATTATTTTCCGTCAACAAATCGAAATAATTGCGGAATTTCCAGCTATTAAAAGTAGTCATTCTGCACAAAAACAATCAGGTTAAATGTTTATTTAATTTTGAATTACAATTTGAATTTCGCTACCGTTTTTGTTAAATCCGCTTGAATTTGCTTGCAAATGTTAATTGTTTCTCCACTACCAAACTCAGTTGGAAATGAAATACGCGAGCTATGTTTTGTATGAACAAGTGCAGGGTTGTATAATTGTAATACATCTTAATTATGTTATCAGTGCTGCTGTTTTACATGAAAGTTAGAACTTTGTTGATTCAAAAGTAATAGTGTAATAAGTAACTTGAAAAAAAGTAGTAATATTACTGAAGGTGATTACTTATGGGAAAAGTAACTAGTTACACTACATTTTTAAAGCAAAAGTAATATACTACGTAATTAGTTACACTACTTTAATATATTAGTCACAACACTGGCGCACAGTAATATACTACGTAATTAGTTACACTACTTTAATATATTAGTCACAACACTGGCGCACACAGCGTCCAGCGCCATCAAATATGAGTTTATTTAACCCCATTGTGGATTAACTAAGCGAGGAAATACGATTTTTCGGTAGGTTTGTCTTTGAGTGATGACTTGTGATAGAGTCGACAGCCGCCTTAAATCAGACCGCGGCAGTTGAGCGGCGAAGGTGATCGAACAGGACAAGGGGCTGCATGGCGGAAACGGCGGTAATTGGTCAAATGGCTATTGCTGAATCAATTTCATGGAGAAACTACAACGAAAATGACGCAGAAATTGACTTAAAGCGAAGCGCACCTAAGTTTTTATGTGTGTGTGTACAAAATAAGAGACGATTAACTGCTTTGTCCCAAACTGAAAACCACAAATCGATTTCAGTCTCAGTATCTACTCATAGTTAATTCTCCACCAAAAGCCCGCCAACATTGGATCTTCAGCCAACACCGTCAACTGGCTGAATATAAAATTAACTATGTAATGTGACGATTCATGCATAGCTAAACCTTCTTGCTCAAACCTAACAAAGGCAACATCAGTAAAATTTGTTTAACGGTGTCGCTACCCGATACGATTGAATTGCACATTTGGCTTTTACTGCGTGGCCGGTTGGCAAGTGTTAACTGGTTCACTTGCAATTGTTGACAGGTTGCGGCGTCTCTGCTGCCTACTTACTGTAAAAAAGTTGTTTCCATAAAAAAGATATGTTTTGTATCATTTCAACAATGCCCAGCATTTCGCTGGGATATTAATGCGTCCCACGCGTTCCTACACACAAACAAGCACACGTGTTTGTTTTGTTTTCTCGGCGAACGTGTGTTAAATTCGACACATTTGGCCAGCAATGGGTGACATTGAATGGTGGAATGGGGATTTTAAAAAATTACTATGCCCTCGCAAGCAATCATTCGTTGGGCCGTCAAAGCGCTCAGCACTTACCTGATGCCCATCGGGACAGTAGTACCACACACGTGTGAATGTGTGTGCATTAGCCTGTGACAAATGTACAAACGTAATTGACGGCCTGCAATTCGTTTGCAGCCGAGCCGGGTCCAAAGCGACCGTAACGGTAACGACAAAGGCAAGTGGCGACAGTTCGTTAAGTCACATTTGGGCGCCACACCATTGGCATTGACTGTTTTAAAAACAGTCGAGCGGTGAAATAATTACAAAATTAAAACACACGCAGTGCGCTCGTGTTCCCCTTCAGAAAAATATCGGTTTGAATTTATTGTTCCAACAGTGTTCTTATATTTGCTTCTTTGTGTAGTTCTTTGACTTTTGTTTTCGACTCGAGTGCAATTCTCGTTCACAGTTACACTTCTTTAAAATTCCTCGCGTTTACAATTGTATTTGTTGTTACTACTAAAATATCCTAAACTATGAATTTTTAGCTTATTACAAAAATATGTGGTTCATTTGCGAGTTTCTTATGTTGTAGCGACTTTTTACTCTCATTTGTTTATGTATGTATATTATTTTATTTCTCCTAAGTGTGACACTTAAAAAATGCATACTTTAAAGTTTATACATTTTGATGATATAGGGAACTGTTGGCGAATGTTGTAGTAATTTCATAATTTTGTACAAATGCCATTTCGATATTTAGCCAGAATTTGACTAACTTCCTGTTTCGAAAGTATTGTTGGTTTAGTGCAAAGTACAATTGTTTCTATTGTACTATGCCTCCGTTCCGTCTGAAGCACTACGGTTTTAAAAGTTTAAAACAAAATATATTTAGTGCACTTTAATCTAATCAAAACAAACAAGTCGAAGGGAATGGAATAAAAAAGTTAAGATAATTGTATTAATAAGTTATAATTTATTAAATTATTATGAATTATTGTAGCATTGAATTATTAGCATTGTTTCACCGTAAAAAGAAATAATTCGAAAGTGGATCGAATTAGCTGCAAAAAACTTGACTTTATTAACCCGAATTTCACGCAAAACATGAAGGCTGAACAGAAAGCACCAGCTCGCTATGCTTAATGAGTAGATACGCTATTAAGATATAAGCATTAAATATAAAAGTTAAATTTATTTTCCTACGCCAACAGTTATATATAGTAATTGGATTTGTTTTAATTGTTGTTAGTAGCCGAAAATGCTTAGCAGAAAATACTTCCAATTAAATGTTTAAAAACTTGAAAGTTCAAGGGTCAACATTCATTTGCTCTCATTAGGTACAACGGTTCGCTGTCTCAGCACGTCACGGCACAATAGTTCCACCAAGAGTTGCGTTAACAGTTTAAAATCACTCTAGACCTTTTATATAAATATAGTTGTTTGTATTTCTATTTTTAGTTTTGGCTTCCAAGTAAATTTTTTCTTGTTGAGGTTTGTGCTTTATCAGTGGATTCAAAAATGCTCCGAGTTTGAGCAAGCAACTTATACATACATACATATGTATGTTTAGATTTAGCTCTTCAATCATACTATACTCTCAATACTCTTCAATCGTATTTTGAATACAAATACAAAAATACGAATACAAATTACAAAATCATATGTCGGCAATTATGCATTCGGTGGCATGGAATATGAAAACAAAAATTCAGGTGTACTATATACGTTAGGGCTTTATGCAAAACAACTGTATGTGAACCGCCTAACCTAACATAGAAAAACTCGGAGCACGGCTAGCGAAAGGGGTTTAACCCTTTCCAACACGATGTCATATATTTTTAACTGAACTGGTTCATTTGCATGTCGGAGAGGGTTAAGTAAAGTAGCAAATCGTTATCTGTTGCATTTGATTAACTTTGGCCCATTAGTTTGGTCGCATATATTCGTGTAGTTGTTTCCAGCCGCAGTTGGAATTGGAAATCAATTTAAAATTAAATCAACATTCGAAGAAACTGCACTCGCTATAAATTTAATAAATTAAAAAATTACTTGAGGCACATTTAGTTGTTTTCTATTTTAAATCCTAAATCATATGCTATGTTTAGCTTACACTTCACTTTGGTAAATCATACATTAAATGTTTGACACTTGCAAGTGTCACTAAAATGTCCAAATATGTACTTGTATTTCCAAACGTCTCTGTGTATGCACATTGAATTGTTCATCAATTTGAGTTTAGGTATGTATTCAATTTCATTAAACCTACATTTACTTAAATTTGCAAATTTCAATGCATTTATCACCATTTAGTATCGCACCAGGACACAGCACACAGTACAACTCAATTTGGGCGAGGGCGTCAATGAAACGAACTCGACGAGCGTGGATGAACGTCTACGGCGCCATGGCCGGCAGTCAAATTATTTACGCCAACAGCGCGATATCCGCGGACGCAGGGAGCTGCTAAATGACACGCCGCTTGCAGCCGTTGTTGCTGTGGTTGTTCGACACCGTAGACCACACTTAGAGGGTGTTCTGCTTGCTGTCAATAGACTTGGAGGCCACCAGCGGGCGTGAGCGGGGTCGTTTCTTTGGCTGCAGCGAGTAGAGGCGGCCGCTGCGGGGACGCGTCTGTGCGTCGGCGTTGAGTGTGCCGTTGGAGGAATTCGTTAGTTGATACCTAAATGACGAAGTAGAGTGGAAGCAGTACAACGCGCAGTGGTTAGTGAAACTTGTGGATAAATGTTGCCAGGGCGGCCGAGCGAAAATCAGAAGCAGAAAAGCGCAAATTTAAATAGATTCGAGAAGCCGGCCAAAAACGTGGGCGAGAAATTGAAGTTTTTATGCCCGCCGCCACTTACTTCACTTCCAGCTTGGCTAAACGCTGCTTCAACTTTGCTTGGCTGGCCGTGTACTCGGCCAAGAGGCGCGCCAGACGCACGTTGAGGTTCTCCACCGACACCTCCAACTTCTCGATGCCGCTCTCGATGCTGTCGTGCACGCGTTGCGAATCTAACACAGAATAGAAAAAATCACATCAGTTATGTATTTTTCAGGGTCAGGGAGAACAAAGTGAATCTCAAACATCTATGACAGTTGAAAGTTTCCATTAGAGAACTTGTTGGGCCCGAGGCCAAACGTTCTCTGAGCAAATGGACGTCAGGGCTTATCAAATGCAAACGGAATATTTCTTACCGGCAAACACCTGCTCGTCCAGCAGACCGTCCTTGCGCAACAGCTGGCACCCTCGCTCCGTGAGCGTGGCACGCGCCTCCGGATAGTCGGCCAGCGTCTCCCACAGGTCCCGCTTCGCCAGGCAGAACAGATCCGAATAGCCCAGCGAGCGCACATTCGCCGTGCGCCGATTGCCTGTGCGGTTGCCGGCGATCTCAAGCACCGACACTTCGCCAAATACCGAGCCGGCGCCCAGCGTGGCGAACACGGTGATGCCGTCGTCGGCCACCACCGACAGCTTACCGCGCTTCACTATGTACATCTCCTTGCCGACGTCCCCCTTGCGGCAGATGTAATCGCCCGGGCTGAACACCTGCAGCTTGAGCTTCAGCACCAGCGCCTCTAGCAGGCCCGGCTCGCAGTCGTGAAAGATGCGCACCTGCTTCAGCGTGTCCATATGCACTTGTATAGCGATTTCTGCCTTAAGCTTGTCGGGCAGTGCAGCCAGCACGCGCTCCTCATCTAAGGCTCCGCTCTGCGACCACGTGTACGCGAACCAGCGGATCACGCGCGCCTCCAGCTCGTGGCCCACGCGCCGAAACGCCATGTATTGCTTGACGCCGTCCATGCGGTTCTGGAACTCGACGCGCGCCACATTCATGTTGGAGATCATCGAGCCGATGTTGCCTAGAATGGAGTGGATTGGAGTGTGGAATGCAAGTTTCAGATCGGCCGGCACTCCAGCAGCAAACTCAATCAGCGACCGCAGATGGCCCATAGATCAGCTACTGGTTGAGACACTGTGACCTTATATGATACACTCCCAACGCAGCAGTACGTCAGTGTTGGCTCACTGCCGAGTGTTTTTAGCGAATTATCAAACTCAATTGCAGCTGCTGCAAGCCAGAGACAGCGGTTCAAGAGGGTGGAACGGTATGTGCTCTCCGTTAGCACTGCTCCGGCTCAAAAGGCGAACACCTGAACCTAAACACGAGAGCAACTAAGCGTCGCAACGATGCGTAAGCACGAAAACGACAATAATTCGGTGGTCAAAAGCAATAATCGTTAAGTATATAAGAACTGTTTGGACAGAACGCTTTTAAGGAACATGCAGCACTCCCAACTCAAAGATGCCTTACGTCGACTTAAGCGTTTATCGTTTTTGACCAAAGAATTAATTTGGCTAGATGGCACAATAGCGTCCAATTAAGTCGTCAGCCGACCGGAGTCAGCGCAACATAGACAGTTAGTCACAGTTGATGAATTCAGCGGAACGCATTCAGCGTAAAGCTGAAAAATTGGTGAATTGTTGCTATAGTTGGAACCTTTTGTGCGGGAACCTACAATCGGGGTATTCGTCCGATAACATTTCAAATTCTGATTTCAATCAGTCAGCAACATTTCATAGCGAAAAATTTCAAGATTCAGACTCACCCACAATGGTCGCAAAGATCAGCACGCCCGCCAAAAAGTCGGCCACCACGAACAAGTACTCAGCGTCATTTTCCGGAGTGGGCGTCTCGCCGATGGTGGTCAGCGTCAGCGTGGACCAGTAAAAGCTATAAATGTACTGCCGCTGCAGTGTGGCGTTCCGATAGCCATTCAGGTTGTACACCCAGTTGTCGGTGCCGAAGCCGAGCGCGTAACTGATGGCGAAGTACATGCAGGCGTTCCAATGGATCAGCACCAAAATGGCCAGCACCACTTTGCAGATGCGAAAGGCATTCGGGTAGCCGGTGGCAGTTTCGGTACGGTCGAACCACTCCCACATGCGCGGCAGGCGTAACAGCCGATTCAGACGCACAATCACCGCACACGGCAGGAACGTGGCACTGCAGGAGCTGGGCGACCACCAAATGTACGCCAGATCGGTAGGAAGCATCGACAACAAGTCGATGGACCAACCTTTCGTAGTGAAGTAGTGACGACGCAGCTTGTAGGCGTCGCGCACCAGCAGCCCCTGGTCCAAGTAACCTGCGTCGGAGGAGAGGTCAGCAATGCAATGTTCGGTGTCATTCTGCAGGCATCAACTGCTATGCACTGTGGCACTTACCCTCATGCATGTGCACCAAAGTATCTACCAAATATATAAAATCACATAGATAGTCGAGGAAGAACCACACCGGCGCGGCACGATGATTTATCTCCCAGAAAACGGAACGACCCACTACGAAAATGATATTGTACAGTACGGCTAAGGAGACGACCGCAAGCCACTGGAAAAACAGAGCGGCAGACGTGAGCTTAATTCGCGAGATACTTCGGTTGAGCGAGTGGACTTACCCGGTAGTGTGATTGCAGTGTGGGATTCACCGACAGTCGGTTGCACAGCCGGCTGGTGCCACGTATCTCGCTGGCCAGGCCGACATCGGGCGGATTCAACGTTGAGCCGGTGGTGGTTGTCGTTGCCGAGGGCAGCGTTTTGCAGATTTTATCGCTGTTGTTGGCATTTGAGAATTTCTCGAGAAACCAATCGGGCGGTTTGGAGCGACTTCGACGGGTTAAGCGTTGGCGCAGAGCGTTTAATGTGCGGCGCAGCGTGGAGGGTTTCGAGCGTTGTGTTTGGTCCTGCAAGAAATAAGAATCATGGTAATGTAGTATATAGCATATATATATATAGTATAGCATAGTATATGATATCGCTGTTGCGTACATAGAAATGTGGAATACACACACATTGCAAATACAATATTTCGTTCCTCATTTAAACTGTTACCCCAAACTGCGGGTTCCTAGCAAAAGTTGTAGTAAAATTCATTAACATATTTATTTCACTCAGTGCCTTGCAGTTCTCCACATCCGGCACACAGATCGGCATGAACCAAAACAACAATGACTGAGTGAACTTGTCCTTATTTGTTAGAGTATTTGTCTCTATGTGCTGCCCAAGCGACACAAAACCCATGGAACACTTGCATCTGGGTGCTTGTGGCGGAGTCAAACTGTGCGGCAATTGCAACTGCGCGCTGACGACGGAGACGTGGGGATACTGCGCTGTCAACGGCAGAAATTAATCCATTAATGTGTCTTCATGTCAGTTCGGTCCGATTTCATAATTAATTTCCACAACGTCGCCCGCGCAGTATCGGCAGGGCGCCCAACATGACACCGCACACAAAGGCCTTCGTGCACTTGAAGTTCATCGGGTGGCGGCGGTGAGGAACGGCCTCTCGAATTGTGTTTGTGTAAGCATTGTCGTTAGATGGATTTAATCCTTTAATGCTGTTTTGTAATGCAAATAAGCTTGGTGAATGACGTGCCGACCGACTACTCGGAAGTGTACAACAACAAAAGAACAATATTTGGATAAGCACAAATCTCGCGAATCATGGGAATGAGCTTGCGACTATTCTGCTCCTGCTGTTTCGGCAAATGTCTTTGGTGCTGTGAAAAGTTTCTTTGATGTGAAGAGTCAATTTAAAAAATCATAGTAGTCATTAATGATGGCTCTTGCAAATATTTACTATACAACAAAAATTAGTCATTTGTGCTACTGTGTTCCTTTGACTTAAGTAGCTTCTATGCGAAGATTTGTAATGGAGAAGTAGAAATTACTCATTAAGAGGAAAGAAAACTAGGAAAAGATAATATTTCAAAAAAACAAAATTTCAGACATAAATCCAACTAGTAATTTCATAGGCTGAATATAGCAAAAAACGATAGTTTAAACATCACATACAATAGTCCTCATATATATTTCGCACTAATACTAATTAACTAATTATAATTCAATGAGTAATTACCATTTCATTGCCACCGGTGATGGCAGCAATATCGATCGAGTGCACCATGGTCTCACGAAGCTGGGTTTGTATCCCAAACGATGTGAAAAGCCCCGTGGGGTCACAGCACAGTTTCGCAAACGTACTTTCGCATAATTTTTAGTTTTAGTAATTGATTGTTTTTTTCTGCAATTTTATTTGATTTTTTCGACTTTGAATTTTCTGAATTCTTCGGTTTCGTGCACAGTTCACCCACACTGCTGGATTATCTTCTGTTGTTTGTGAAACCGAAAGCACTTTTATTTTTTATTACTCTAAGCCAAAACTGTAAGTTTCATTGAGCACTTGACTAACGCATACGAATTCTTCCAACTAATCGAAAACCGCCGAATTCCGCTGAAATTGTTTAGAATGGAAAGCAAAACCAAAGTCAAAGTCAGCGAATCGTTTTCAGTGATCGAAAAGCAAAAGGTGACCAACTAATAAAAAATTAAAATTCCGCTGCGGTGTGCGCGTGCGGCGATAATTGCCACTTGATGCCGACTGAGGGCGGTGGGGGCAGCGCGCGAGGTGGTCAGGCGGCCGTGCGTAAGCGCAGTTACTATATGAGTGATTGCTGTTCCTTGTGTTGCGTATAAATTACGCAATTTGTACTTCAAAAAATTGCTCAGTGCAATCGCGTCAACACGCATTCCGATGATGCGAACTCGATAAAAATGTTGCTGTCAGCGCTGGCACTTTTTGTTGGTATTGTTGCAATTGCAATGCGCACGTGTGGCCAATGTTGATCGCCGTTAGACCGTTCGTTTACGCTGTCTGTTTTTAGTGAAAATGTATTTAAAAAAAGTCCACTTGCAGCAAGTAATGCAACGAACAGCAAAATTAAACCCACACTCTTGCCGGTTGATCGTGATGTGAACACCAGCGCCACTCGCACGGACCGTCCCACTCCGTGCTCGTCGCTGTACGAACACGCATGCGCGCCAGCTCGGCAGCGACGACGCAGAGCGGTGACAGTTCCGAGCTCATGTCCCCTGCTCAATTGTCTAAGACAGACTGTCGGTCCGCACGGCCACTGCCGAACGCAACTACAGCGACTAACGAACGATTTCCCACTGCAACTGCAGTTGTGGCTAATTTAATTTTTTCATTTAAATTTTGTTTTCCGAAAAAAATGAATGGCTGTTTTGTTGGGCTGTAGTTTTTTTGTTAATAAATTGTTGCTGCTTTTGTAGTTGCTGCATTTGTTGTTTTGTGCGTGTTTCGATACAAGTTGCCAATGATGCGGGAGCATGATTTGTTGTTGTTTTTGCATTAAAGTTGTTTTAATTATGTTTTTGCTAGTGTCGCGACAGACGAACTGCCGACTGTTCGAACGCGTCGTGCGCGCTGCCCGAATCGACCGTTGGTAATGGCTCAGCAGAAGTTGTGTTGCTTCTGTGCCCTTTCTGCTGCCAATTTCGGAAAGATTGATGACAGTTCATTCGTGTGACCAAGCTGTGTAACTGGTCGGCGACATTGGGCGAAGCTACAGGGAAGACCGCTTAAATGAAGACCGTCAGCGTACGACAATTAATGGGCGAAAATGTATGCGTGAGCGGGAGAGAAGTATGGGGGAACAAGATTCACATAAATTCAGCTGGCGACAATGGCAATGTTGCACTGACCTTCACTGGTCCCTTATCACTTTTGCGGATCCAACAGGAATTCAATTGAACATTTCAATCAATGAAACATAAATTCGGCACAACCGATTTGATGTATATATATATATGTAGATTTTACTTTGTTTTTGAAGTTGAACGCAATTTTTATAAGGAATAGCGAATCAGAACCACGTCTCAACATTTCGTCTTCGATTAACAAAACTCGATGTTGTTTGTCTACTTCTAACGCCCCTAGGTACTTCCGTCTGTGTTGTTTTATTCCTTGACGATTATTTGCACATCGCTCAAGTACAATATTTGGTATGGCTACACAGACAAAAATTTTAGCTGCTAAATTTCCCAATATTTTAACTTGTTGGAATCTAATTTTTGTTGCAGCCTTAATGTAAAAATAGGTGAGTAGTTTCTTCAAAACAAATAATTTGTACACAAAATATGTGCTTCAACTTAATTTTGTAGTTTGAAGATTAACCCGAAACACCGTTCGAAGGCGAAGCGTACATTGCGCACCATGAATATATGAAGCTGTGTATTCTTACCTTTTTGTGCGCAAAAGGGTGTCCGGAAAAAAATTACATAATTATTTTAAAATGAAATTGGCCGTTGGCTCACCCTATGCACAGGAAAGCATAGAGGCGTAATGGTTGACATGACCGTAGACAAAGGAACATGCATACGAATACATACTTACAATTCGACATTCAGACTTCGCACGTTGGGAAAAAGTAGGCAAAAACGCTCGCATCATAAAAACTGTAGAATCTACAGAATCTAGAGTACTGAAATTTCTTCAGAATTCTTTAGAGAATTGTATTTTTGTAATTTTTCCTACAAGAGCTGGCCCTACAATCGGAAGTTAAGACTTTTAGAAATATGCATAACCAGAAGCAAAAAAAGAAAATCAGAAGAAAATCACGATTTGTTTTAATTTGTATAGGTTAGAATTCATATCTCTGACAAATGTCTGACAAAATAAACATTTTTAAAAGAAATTTTTTTTATTTATTGCTTAACCCTTAACCACCTAGCATACGTCTCACAGACCCCAGGAATTTTTAAGTGTGAATATTTTTCCGCCCGAGCTTCGTATACACGTGTTAGTTCTTGTACCTTTTAGTGAGTAAAAAATTGTTGCTAGGTGTCTAGGAGACCCCTGTTAGGCGGTTACGTGACTTTTTTACATTCGTATTTTTTTTAATTGTTTTAGTTGATAATGGTTTTAAATGACGCAAATATATAGCGGTGGTAGGAAGAAGATTTTTTAGACGATGAAAATATATCGAACGATGAATGAAGCGATGTTGAGGCCGATGTAGGCTTTCAACGAGGCTTTAAATTACAACGTGATATCAGAATGGCTGTGCAACGCTTCCTCTAGCGTAACAATGGACCCACTCCATCAGCAGCTCCATCTTGTAGAAGAAAGGTTAGCAGTGCGTAAGAACGGCTTTATTTGCGATTGATTGATTATTGATTTTAATTAAAAACTAAAACGAAATCCACAAAATTTTACAAACGCGAATAATTTGGTTCCGGGGTCTCAAATACGTATGTTAAGTGGTAGTGTGACAATAACAGATGCTACATGCCACATTTGCAAACTTATGGGGTTTTATTCAAAAATATAGATTCAACGGTCATCTAAAGAAAGCCAGGTTTACGATATCTTGCTAGAAGTAAAAATTAATATAATAAAACGCTTAACTTTGAAAGTCCTTTGAAAGGAAAATTAATTTTCTATATCACAATAAGTAAAAAAACGATAAGTAAAAAAATGCAGGTTTGAAACTTTTGAAATTGCTCCAATGTAAGCGTTTTTGACTATTTTTCCCCAACGTGCGGCTTATTGGAACAGCGACAGTTGCGCACTTGCAACGTCTAATGCGAACCTGAAATGTTTGGCTGTAGGGCCGAGATTTTCAACCGTGTACGCAAACATACTAAATACTGCATAACCAACTAAATTATTTACGTTTGGTTGATGCATTTTGTATCTGCAGAAAGGAAGATTACACACTACTCGGAAGCTTTCGTGCTTGACACAGATATGTATGTACGACGTACGTGCATGTATATGGCTGTGGTTGGCGGTGTGGTAAACTTAGAACAAATATAACGTGGCTAATTGCAGTATACTTTGAGGCTGACCTTTAACCTGTTTGCATTCCTTAAGGGGCAAATCTGTGGCCGTAAGGAATAACAGCCAAAGTCGATTTTATGAAGTTTTCAGGAGAGCACTTTTAATTTTTGAATTTGCTTTAGATTACACTAGATAAATTTTAGATTTTTAGGCGTAAAACATTCATTTTATGAGCAAAAGCCATAGAGTTTTGTGTAGTAGTACATTTGAATACGACGAATGCAATAGTGGTAATAACAAAATTGCGTACCTGACATATTTTGGTCCTGGGTTAATTACCTTCTGAAAGACGGGCCACATGTGTTAGTCGGATGGTTGGTTTACGAGATATATGCTCATAACTGAAATAAGAGGGAAAAAACGTGTTTTTCGAAGATTTTTCGAAAACGCTTCTTAAGACAATTTTTTGATTTTCAGTTTCGTGTTCAGCAGCCGAAGATTAGTCTAAAAAATACTTTTGTTTTTAGGAGAACGCGATGAACCCATTTTTTGTCGAGTAGTGTATTAGGCAGAATTGGTCTAGGTGTGCATAATGGGCTTTAAACGCGGCACTGCGCTCAAATGCACCAAAAAAGGACATCGAGTATTGGTATCTCTATTCAAAAAAACGGCCAAGGACTGCAGCATTTTGCAGCCTCCGCTGTCGCTGTCTGCGGCAAGTTTGCAGCAAAAATAGTTTTACGTGCAGACAAAAAGTGGCGAGTTATAATAAGCCGCAGGCGTTCACGCGCTGCTGCTGCTTCTGTGTTCTGGCGGTGGCGTCCGAAATGGCACAGCGCGCCGCATGCGGAAAGGTCAGTCCAGTGGCGGCTTAAGGTGCTCGGTGGCCCGGGGCGGCGACGGCTGAGGGGGCCCCCATAAAACGGTGCTGAATAAGTTTGCGTACAATTTCCGGTTATACTTTTTACTTTTTGTTTGAAAATTTGTATTCCATTGAACAGTAAACGGACTTGCAACTTATTTTGAAACGTATATGTGCTCGAAATTTTATAGAAAGCATCTATTGCTATCCCAGAGAAAAAATTAAAAATGGATAAAAGGATAATCTTACTAAATCTTTCCAAAATTGATAAAAGCTTTCGTGAAATTAGGAAAACTTTTGGGAGATCAAATTCGTCATTTCAAAAATTGAGTTGAAGTGTTACGCGTGGGCAGACGTGTCGTTTTGTGCTCCGCGGTTCTTATTGTTTTTGTCCGTCCCAGCGTGTTTTAGTGTTCGTCAGCCTGATATGTCTCGTTCGTTCCTACGTCGCGTGTGCCTAATTAATAACCAATAATAAAAATAATAATCCTAAATAATAACTAAAATAATAACTAAACATAACTAAAAACGCAAATGCAAAATCAAATAACAAATATTATTCCGTTATCCCGTTCTCGCTGTCCGCCGTATTGACCTCTGCTCGCGTTGTTTGTTATGGTTCATTGTCCGTGTCTCCCTCCTCCGTCCGTATTCAGTGGCGCTACATGCGGTCTTGTTCGACACTGAGAAATTGACTGTTCTGTGGTAAAGGCATAACACTTACCACAGAGCATAGTCAATTTCTTAGTGCGGCAGATCGCATTCCCGGCTACTTTCCTTGTTCTTTAGCCCACCCAGGCCATGGTGCTGGACAAATTTCGTATAGCCTTCTGCAACGTGCGCGGGCTCAGGGCGAACTTTTTTGCTGTATACGCGTTTGTTAACCTCCATGTAATGGCACTAAGTGAAACCCAGGTGTGTGCGGATGCAGATCCACTGGATTTTCACATCCCTGGTTACCACCTACTGCCATTATTCTCTCCTCACAGTGGTCTTGCCATTTACATATGTATGCAGTAATGTTGCGTACCAGTGCCAGCAACAACTATACACGACGGATGCCGAATTTAGCTCCATGTGGGTTAAATTCAATATCCAGTCGCACATTCTGCACTTCTGCTTCCTATATAGAAGCCCGAATTCAGGGAGAGATTTTACTTATAACAAGTTTGATCTTCTCTCTGATTCTATTTCTCAGATTCTGGAATCGTATCCGAATAGTGAAATTGTAGTTGCTGGTGATTTAAATATTCATAGTTCCAATTGGCTACGCCATTCCAGCCACACAACTCCTGAAGGCTTATTTGTCGAGCTCTTTGCCGAGTCTAATAACTTGACTCAATTAGTGCATGAACCAACGCATATCCCCTGCGTTGAGGGGCAAGCTCTCAATACTCTAGACCTTTTTCTCAGTTCACATCATGAAAAATATGATGTTGAAATGCACGCACGGAATTGGAAACTCAGACCATTGCACCATTTTGGCGGCTTTCTCATACTCTTCTATCCGCAATGCTTCGCTCTTAGCCCCGAAGCGCCTAGTGTGGATGTATGAGAAAGCTAACTGGAGTGGACTTAATGAGTTTTTCGCCCACTTCAATTGGAAATTGTGTTTTCTTGATAAAAACATAAATGCCGCAGCCAAAATGGTTGAAGAAATAATATTATTGGGAATGCGGTCCTTCATCCCCAATAAGCAAATTTGCATTAAACCCAAGGAAAATATCTGGTTTAATGAGACATGCAGAATTGCTGTCAGGTCTAAAGAGGAAGCTAGAACAGGCTAGAAATCGATGCAATGCCATCCTAAGGTGCCAAAAGTTTCTGCACGAACAGCGCCAAAGGAAAAAAGTTCTTCAATGCCAGCGTGGTAGTAAGAACTTCTGGTCATTCGTTAAGAAGGTGAAGAATCAAACATCATCTTCAATTCCAACTCTTCTTAACAATGATGAAATCATCACTCACTCGGTTGATAAAGCTAATTTGTTGGCTAAAATTTTCGCAGAGAATTCCTCCCTGCCCCCCAGCGATGAACCACTACCCGTAGTCAAGAACGTATCTTGCTCTATGCCAGAAATTTATTTTCGAACGCGGGTAGTTAAAAGAGTGCTTGCAAATCTCGATGTAAATAAGGCTTCAGGGCCGGACGGCATTCCAGCCCTTGTTTTGCAAAAGTGCGCTACCTCACTGGCTTGTCCATTACGCAAACTTTTCAACATGTCATACACCACCGGTGTATTTCCGACATGTTGGAAGGTAGCAAATGTTCAACCAGTTCCTAAAAAAGGCAAGACTACTGACCCTGCGAACTACCAACCTATAGCTATCTGCTCGGTGCTTTCCAAAGTAATGGAAAGCATTGTAAACTTCAACCTTGTGAAATATCTGGAGCACAATAGACTGCTAAGTGACCGCCAATACGGCTTCCGAAGACAACGATCGACGGGAGACCTTATGGCGGTCCTCACCGAGAAATGGAACCATAGCATTCTAAACCTCGGTGAAAGCAAGGTTGTTGCATTGGATATTTCCAAGGCCTTTGACCGGGTGTGGCATAAAGCACTGGTGTCAAAATTGATTGCCTATGGTGTCGGTAGTACCTTCTGGATTACGAGCTTCCTCTATGATCGCTCTATTCGTGTTGTAGTAGACGGCATAGCCTCGGAAAAGCATTCCCTTAGCGCGGGAGTGCCGCAGGGTTCGGTCCTTTCTCCAACCCTCTTCCTGATCTTCATCAACGACCTGTTGTCGTCGACGAAGAATCCCATTTACTCGTTTGCGGACGACAGCACCATTTGTCATTCATACTCTTACACAAAGCGTCCCAGCTCTGTGGAGATTGAGAGAGAACGGCGCCGTATGAATGACACACTTAAGAGCGACCTACAAACAATCTCCAAGTGGGGTCAAGCGAACAGGGTCGATTTTAATCCCCGAAAGACCCAATGTTGCCTGTTATCCCACAAACGAGTCTCCCCACATCCCAGCACATCCCTGGTTATGGGTGGTGTGGGTATTGCGGAATCGGCAGCTCTTGATATTCTGGGCATGTCCATTAAGAACGATCTTCGTTGGAACGATCATATTTTTGGCGTGTCGAAAGAAGCAGCCAAGTGCCTCGGCTTCCTAAAGCGGTGCAAAAAATATTTCACTCCGTCTGATCTCCGCATTATTTACACTACCTACTACATGGGCTGAAAAGTCTTTGGCCTGACAATGAAAAAACGATATTTTTAGTGCAAAAATGATTTTAATCTTCGACATAATCTCCATTTAGAGTAATGCATTTAGTGTAACGGTCTTCCAACATTTCGATGCCTTTCTTATAGTGGTCCGCGTGAAGCTCTTCAAAATAGGCGTTTGTTTCCAACTCGACCTCCTCATTTGAGTACAATCTTTTTCCGGCGAGCCAATTTTTCAACCTGTGAAAGAGGAAATAGTCGCTGGGTGCTAAATCTGGTGAATACGGTGGGTGTTTGACGACTTCGTAGCGTAATTCCTCTAATTTTTCGGTCGTATCGCGAGCAGAATGAGCTGGTGCATTGTCTTGGTGAAACAGCAATTGTCAGCAAACGCGGCACCCATCGCGCGCACAGCTTCCGCATGTGTAAATGTTCATGAATGATATGACCAACGCGTTCCTTTGAGATGCCTATGATGTTAGCTATCTCACTCAATTTTATTTTGCGATCATTTAACACAAGGTCCGTGATTTTTTGGATGTTTTCCGGATTAACTGCCTCATTTGGCCTCCCTGAACGCGGTGCATCACTGGTGCTCGTACGGTCACGACGAAACTCAGCAAACCAATACTTGATAGTTGAATTTGGTGGAGCAGATGTATTATAACATTTATCAAGCCATGCTTTTGTTTCCACTGTATTTTTGCCCATCAAATAGCAATGTTTTATCAAAACACGAAATTCACTTTTTTCCATTGTTTACAAAAATTCAGAGGTAGCGTCACTTCGAAAGCAATAACTTGAAAACGAGTCAACCAAATGTCATGAAACTTTGACAGAATCTAAGTTAAGGATGGTTTTCCATGTACAACACAATAATTCTTAATTTTTGGCGCCATCTCTATGTCAGGCCAAAGACTTTTCAGCCCATGTAGTATATCCGACCTAAAATGGAGTTTAACTCGCACCTCTGGGCGGGGGCTTCAAAAACCCATTTGGAGCTCCTCGATCGGGTGCAAAACCGTGCGATTAAACTTATAGGGGACAGTAGGGCATCCAGCTCTATTGACTCCTTGGAACATCGTCGAAACGTGGCATGTGTGGTGTTATTTTACCGATACTTTTTCGGTAACTGCTCAGTGGAGATGAGCAGCTTGATGCCATCACTCCGGGTATTCCCCCGGGCAACCCGTTTGAACACTGGCGCCCATGCATTCCACGTCGAAACGATGTTCCAGCGCACTACGCACTACAGGGAAAGTTCGTTTCTGGCCCGTACAGCGCGGTTGTGGAATGGTCTCCCTGCGGATATTTTCCCCAGCACTTATGATCTCGATGGGTTCAAGGCAAGAGTCCATAACCACTTCACTCATAACCCTATCTCCTAACCTTTATATCCTTCCTGAACCAACGCAATGCTTCGCATTAATAGGGGTCATCCCCTGCGCGTTTGTTCCTGTTTAAAAAAAAAAAAAAAGCCATCTTAAATCTCGGAAAGAACAGCAAATCTTGCTTCGTTACTACGATCTAGCTATTTTTTTAAGCTACCCGAGCAGGAGGATTAGATTGTTTTGCGATCAGTGCATCATAACACTATGTTACTCGACAAAAAATGGGCCAATCGCGTACACCTAAAAATAAAAGTATTTTCTAGACTAACATTGGCCGCTGAACACGAAACTGAAAATCCAAAAATTTTTTAGGAAGCGTTTTCGAAAAATCTTCGAAAACCGAGTTTTTACTCCTATTGTTTCAGGTATGACCACATATCTCCTAAAAGATATATCCGATTAACACGAGCTGTCCGTCGTTCAGAAGATAATACCTTAGCCTTTCTAGTAACATATAGATTGCCCAGATGAGATTTGGGGAAGTTACTGACGGTGAAAGTTGTAACAAAGTGAATTTTTCGACAAATTTAAAAAATCATAAATTTTCAAATATTTTGTTATAGAAAAAAATAGATTATCTATTCTGATTTTAAGATCTAAAATGAAATATTAACCCTTTGCACTCGAGGCCTTTTTCGCTTGCGCGAACCAGCAACTCGGCCAAATTCGGTAAACACATTACAAGTACTTTAAAAACATTTATAAACAAACAAACGTATACAAATAATAAAATTTCACCAAATTTTTCACAAAAATTTTTTCGGCCGGAACTGTTAGATTTGAATGTAATTTTACACAGATAGTAATTTGGATCCACTAAGCTAAAAAATAAAGTTACAATATAAACTTTTTTTTTAATCTTATTTTTTGTAAAAAAAATTAAAACTTTTTTTTAATTTTAGAAAAATATAATTGTTCTAAATTCGAAGGAAACTTACTTTTAAACTTCATTGAAAACATGTAAAATTCTAAGAAATTTGCTAAAATATAGAGCTGTTGTCAATTTTGTTTCAGATTTTACGAACTTACTCTTTGTTTCATAAAAGTATATTTGTAGTTAAATTATTACTGATTTATTTTTTATTTATTTGTATTCGCTTTCGTATTGCAAATCTACAGAATTGTCTGCAAACGTTTAAAAAATTTTTATATTATCATCATCACTGACGAATACCATTATTTTTATTTGAGCCACAAAGAATTATTTTTTTTAATTTTTCATTGTTTCTATAACTATTATTCCATCTTTTTTTCATGGAAGCATGGAAGTTTCTTATTTTACTTTTCAGTGTCTGTTCTTTTGTTAAATTTCCAGTTTTTTCTTTTGCAAACGATACATACATGTTGCATTTGTATAGTTTAGAATATTATAAATTAAAAGAATGTTCCAACATTTCGGGGGATTAGCACCACCTAATCCTTCCCTCTAGCTGCGGCCCTGCAAACATGTATTAAATTCAAAACATGCCCATTCTTTGTAGCTCTATTGCCTTATTAACTTAAGGGATTTCTGTAAAAAAAAATCAACATTAGTAGTTTCGAAAAAATTAAATATTTTCCAAAGGCGCAAAAAGACGCAGCATTTTTTTTATGGACTTAAAAGAAGAAAGTCCATTTAAAATAAGTCATAAAAAGGATTTACGCCAGTTCACGCCATTCGGTTTTAATTGCCTTTCTAAGTTTGGTTATTTTTAATTTTCATTGATAAAAAAACAATATTTTTGCAAATTCGTAAAAAAAAACTAATTAAGCTAAACAGAAAAAAATTATCAGCGGTCCCGCTCCCCTTCCCTGCCTATCTGCAACATTACATTTTCTAAAATTTTTTCTATACAAGCACCTTAATTTCATTTTTTCCCCTTCATAAATTTTTGTGAAAATATATCCGACTTTGATAAGCTAAGTCGTCGCTAAGTCCTAACCACGACAATTTTTCGAAAAAATATTTCGGATCCAGCTTAATTAAACAATTATCTATAACATGATACTACTTTTGTCAAAATCCGTGATAATTTTTTTTCCTATACTAAATACTAGAGATCATTTATAGTATCCTGGCATCGTCAGTATCCTTTTCTGGCCCAAAGTCCTTTTTAAAAGACTTTAAAATTTTAAGGACATACGTATTTCAAATATTTTTTTAAATATATGCGGTAGTGCAATGATGGATATATGGGTATCAAATGAAAGAGGAAAATTGTCTCATGTTAACTAAATTTTCTATTTTGAACTTTCAGGACCAAAATATATCAGGTATGGAAAACATACATATTTTGGATTTCAGTCTGTTGATTCATACATCTAAATTTTATTCTATTTCAAAGTTCTTGTCTAGAAAATTCTTTTATTTTTAGGTGCATTTTTCCTGTCGAGTAGTGTAATCTAAATCTTCAGATCATATACAGAAATCTATACTTCTATCTATATATATAAAAATGAAACGTGGTCCGTTCGACTGCTTATCACTCGAGAACGGCTGGACCAACTTGGATACTTCCTTCGGCGGGTTTGTTCGAAAGTGTTACGTGAAGGTTTATAAAAAAAGAAAAGTCGGGAAAACGGGGCGTGGCGCCACCAGAATACATTTTTAGACAATAACTTTGGAACCATAAGTCACACATCAATTAAATTTAGTTCACACTTACTATTTAATCATGTCCTTCGACCGACGGAATGGGGTGGGTATTGGACAAGGGGGTGTGGCACCGCCCATACAACTCAAATCTTTTAAGTGGAATAGCTTCGAAATTGTAAGTCGCACAGCATTGAAATTTAGTGTACCGTCTCCTCATAGATGTGTTATTCTGCTGTTAAAATTTTATGGGCGTTGAACAAGGGGCGTGGCACATGTTTTATGCAGCAGAACTGTAAGTCGTACATCAATGAAACTTGGTAATTTAGTGTACCGTCTCCTTATAGATGTGTTATTCTGCTGTTAAAATTTTATGGGCGTTGAACAAGGGGCGTGGCACATGTTTTAGGCAGCAGAACTGTAAGTCGTACATCAATGAAACTTGGTATGAACCTACCAGTTAATCATATCTTTCGGCAGAGGGAATGGGGCGTTGGTCAAAGGGCGTGGCACATTTTTTATGCTCAGACAGTTATGCAGTACACACACACATCAGTGAAACTTGGTACGAACTTTCCACTTAGTAGCACAATTCGACTAGAAGAAAGTTGTGAGCACTGGACAAGAGGGTGTGGTACCGCCTCCATTTTTATATACATAGATTGTTTGCCCTAATTGACTGACTGATTGATTGATTGATTGATTCATCATCGCTCAGCCCAAACCGCTGAAGCTACGAACATGAAATTTGAACTGTAGATACATCTTGAAAAATGAACCTCCGCTAAGACGGGAGTTTTTGAAATTCGGGGTGTAAAGGGGCAAAACATCTGTTAAGGTGTTGTATGAAGAAAAGTGATTTAAGAGACATATTGATTTCGAACTGGACCAATAATGGGTTAAGATTTGTTTAAGGGTAGACCCGAAAAAAAAATGAATCGATAGGCCATTCAAAAATTATAAAAATACTTGAAATAAAAAAATTATACACGCATTTCTCATTATTTTCAAAATCGAAATCTAACTGGATCAACGATGGGTTAATAGTATGTATGAAGAAACAATTTTTTTTGGCCTTTTAACTTCAAACTTGGTGAAAGTACTTTAAATGTAAAATAACTCGATACGTGTTTTTCATTTATTCCAAATATTAAAATCGGACGGGGTCAACGACCGGTTAAAAGTTTGTATGGCGAAACTGTAAAAAAAAAATGAATTAACGGGCCCACTGACTTCAAACTTTGTGAAAGTACTCTGAGTGAGAAATAATTTGACACGTGTTTTCCCCTTTTTTGAAAATCAAAATGTAACGGGGTCAACAATGGGTTAACAGTTTGCATGGAAACACGATTTATTGGTCCTTTTGACTTCAAACTTGGACAAAAAGCATTTAGATCGGGAAATAATTACAATGTTTTTTTTCATATTTTTGAAAATCGAAATCTACCGTGGTAAACTACGGGTTAAGATTTTGTTTAGAGTAAACTTGAAAACTCATGATTTAAAGGGCCCTTTGACTTCACAATTTTTAGAACCACTTGGCATCAAAGATAATAGACATATGTTTTTATTTAAATCAAAATGGGTTCAACCATGCGTTCAAAATATGTATCGGGTGAAAGAAGAGAGCTTGCGTGCGAAGCCGCGGGGCCCAGCTAGTACTATTATATAAAAGCAAGTGTGACGTTTTTTGAGCCACAATCAGGCAAAAACCACTGAACCGATTTAGATGAAATAAGCACCAAACATTTTGTAATCTGTGGGAATAGGCTATATGAGGGGGCGTGGTCCCCTTATTACGCCCACTATGTTAACAAAACTCATCTATGGTATGCTTTTGTAAGGCAATGTGGGTATCAGACGATTCAACGTTACATTGCGGCAAACATAGGCTATAATATAATCGGCCACGCCCACTTTCCGTGCCCACTAAACTAACAAAACGAAGCTACGGTACATGTCGGTAAATCAGTATTAGTTTCAAATGATTTCGTGTTTCGTTGATGTTAACAGAGGATATATAAGATTGACCACGCCCACCTGATATGCATTTTCGCCACGCCCACTATAATAACAAATCAGCCATGGTATATTTGTCGTAGCAATATGGGTATCAGACGATTCACCGTGTCATTGCGGCAAACATAGGCTATAATATAATTGGCCACGCCCACTTTCCGTGCCCACTTAACTAACAAAACGAAGCTACGGTACATGTCCGTAGGTATTAATATCAAATGATTTCGTATTTCATTGATGCTAACATAGGATATATAAGATTGGGAACGCCCACCTGATATGTCTTTTCGTCACGCCCACTATAACAACAAATCAGCCATGGTATATTTATCATAGCAATATGGGTATCAGACGATTCACCGTGTCATTGCGGCAAAGATAGGCTATAATATATCAGCCACGCCCATTTTCCACGCCAACTAAACTAACAAAATGAAGCTTCGGTACATGTCGGCAAATCAGTATTAATACCAAATGATTTCGAGTTTTGTTGATAATAACATAGGATATATAAGATTGACCACGCCCACCTAATACGCCTTCTCGCCACGATCACTATAATAACAAATCAGCCATGATATATACAGCTGCGGTCAAAATAATAGTAGTACGCATACAACGAAAAGAAAATTAAGAAAAAATAATCTGCTTTTTTTTACAAATATTTACTTTGTATTTTTTTTAACAAGTTATGTGTGTTAACAATGCAATCATAAAAGAAAACTTAAGAATTAAACTCAGTTTGGTTTGATTTAAATTAAATGCGTCAAAAGCTCCAAAATATGGACGGTCAAAAAAATAGTAGTTCGCTTTACTTTCATAAAAATGAAGCAAAAATTGTGTTTCATTTTAAAAGATTTAGTGGTTAAATAGTAATAACGTAATTTTTCTTCAAACTAATATTTAGTTGCGTGACTGTTGTTTGGCTATTACTGCAGCACAGAGCCGATGCATTGAAATAACCAAATTTTCATATCTTTCTCTAGGGGCGTGGTCTACTGCTTCTCACAGGTGATTATTATTTAAAAGATTATTGTGAGCAACTGCTCTCTTCACGTCACACCACAAATTTTTAATTATATTGAAGTCTGGTGATTGTGCGAGCCATTCCATAACCCTAATCCTGCTTTTGCGAAGCTCCTTTCGTGCGACCTTTCTTGTATGCTTTAGGTTATAATCCTGTTGGAAGACCCAAAGCATTGGCGTTTTTTCACTGACATACGGTAGCACGATTTCCTGCAAGATTCGTACACATACACATCAATCCATCGTTTTCTTGATCAAATAAATGGCGCCACTCCATAAAACGAAACAAAATAAATATTTGTAAAGAAAAGCAGATTATTTTTTCTTAATTTTCTTTTCGTTGTACGCGTACTACTATTATTTTGACCGCAACTGTATGTATGTCACAGCAATATGGGTGTCAAACGATTTAGCGATTCGATAGGGAGAATTGGCTGGGTTTTTGATAAGGGGGCGTGGTACCGCCCATACAACTTAAATTTTCAATATGGAATATCTTCGGAATGAGAAATCGGGCAGCATTAAAATTTGGTGCGCGGCCATCGTTTGATGTGCCGTTTCACTGGTAAAACTTTGTGAGCCTTGGACAAGGGGCGTGACACTTTTTAAGCAACTCAAATGTTTTGAATAGCTTTGGAACTACAAATCACGCAGTTAAGAGATTTGACACAAATTTATGATTTAGATGTGCACTTCGACATGGGGAATGGGGTGGGTATCGGACGAGGGCCTGACACTGCCCATACAAACCAAGTTTTTAATATGAAATATCTTCGGAATTATAAGTCGGCCAGCATTGAAATTTGATAAAGCATCATGGCTTAGACGTGCCGTTCAAGTGGTTAAATTGTATGGGCGTTGGACAAGGGGCGTGATACTTTTTAAGCGACCTTATTCTTTTCAATAACTTTGGAAATGCAAATCACACATCAAGATATTTGGCACATACTTACGATTTCGACGTGCCCTTCGACAGGGAGAATAGGGTGGGTAATGGACGAGGGGCATGGCACCGTTCATACAACCCAAATTTTTAATGTGGAATATCTTCGGAACAATAAGTTGGAAAGCTGTGAAGTTTTGTATACCATCGTCCCATAGATGTGTCATTCTGGCGGTCTATTTTTTGCGACTAAATTTTTTGCGACTGTAACATTGGAAATGAAAGTCGCATATCAATGAAACCGGGTCACACCATTCGACTGGAGGAATGGATTGGGCAGAACATAAAAGAGGCGTGGCACCGCCCAAAGAGTGTAGTATGAAGAGACTTCAGTTATTAGGCCCATTGACTTCAAACTTGCGTGCAAAGCCGCCGGGCCATACTAGTATTTTATAAAACCCAGTAGCAGTGACTTTATAAAAAAAGGCCTGAAAAAAACAGATTTCCCCTACATAACAGCATGCAAGAAGCTCATATTTAGGTTACTTACAAGGAGCATAGAATCGCTTTCTTAAAAGAGTCTATCAAAGAAGAAAACCGGATTTTCGGGACGATGTGTTGTTATCCAACCAATAATTATAAAGATAATAATAATAACTGCAAATTTGTTTGACTTCTACAAAGTTTAATGAGGTTAAGTGATTGTGTAATTCACATTAGTTTACAAGCAAACTCTAAGATTGCGATATTTAGTTTTTAACTTAAAATTTTGAATTTGCCAATTTTGCACAAAATTTTAAATTAAAAATTAAATATTGCAATCTTCAGGGAAAATTTTTGGAAAATTTGCGAACAAATGTTATTGAGAAAGGATGTTTTCTTGCTTTTATTGAACTAAATTTGTTATTGCAATTTCAAAGCAATTGTCGATACTGTGTATCTTTCAATTGATGAAAGTGACAAACAACTTAGTCAACCATTGTGGGGCGCAAATAGTTTTTTTACAAGTTTCAGTTTTGGAAAACTTGATATTTTTATATACAAGCTTCTCTCGGGGGCCCTCCCGCAGCCCAGGGCCCGGGGCGGTCCGCCCCTCCGCCGCCCCCCCCTCCCCGTTAAGCCGCTACTGGGTCGGTCTTCGCTTTTTGCCACCGCAGTCGGTGGCACTGTCGTCGACAGAGCCTCTGCTGCCATGTGCAGCATAGCGGCGACGGTGGACTTGAACTGTGTGGCGCGACGTCACACTCAGGCAACCACACACGCAACATGCTCAAATGTAATGCAGCTGGAAGCGGCGGGTTCTATCATAACGGCGACCCGGATGTACGGCGTTTGTGCCGCCCCGGGCACAGCTCGCAACGCTGCGATAAAAAGCCATTTCGAGTCTCTGCTTTTGTTTCGGGTTAATTCCAGCTCATTTTCAAGTGGCACACGTGACTAGCGCAGTTTTCTCATACTTGCTCTTTGTGCATTTTGGTTGCTGTTTTCGCACTTATGGCACTGTGTGAGCTCATCCGCCTTCAATGCCGCGCACTGCGACTTTGCCGAGCCGAGTGCGCGTACTTAATTTATTTACGACTTTTTCCGCCGTAGAATGCTAACTGCGAAGCTGTTTGGGCATTTTTTTGCTTAATTTGAATTCCAATTAATTTGGCAGGTTTTATAAGGGCATCGTGCATTTAAAAATAGCCGAGCGGTGGCAGAAACACTGAAAGCAAATAAGGTCGGCGAGCTACATGCAATGCTTCCGTATTTCGATACGCTGCGATAAATTGGTCAGATAATTTGGTCATGGTTGAGGTAGGTTATGGGGCCAGGGAACAGCAGCATTAAATTGAAGGCTTTGCCACACGTTTGAAGAAAAAATGTCATATTATTTACGTAATCAAATAGAAGTAATTTGTTGAGTGAGGTCTGAAATGGATACTTTTAAATATATTTGCAATAAAATTAATGTCAGGCTTTGCATTGGGCCCGGAAGGTCAGCAGATGGGGTATTATGTCTTGTGAGTTCAATACATAAAATTATGTTCTGGACTGGGATGAAAGGTATATTCAATATGCTAAGAATATCACATTGTGGGAAAATATATACCTCTCGGGAGAAAATAAATTCAGAAACATTTCGTGTTACCCACAAGATATCCGAATTAAATTTAGTATGCATTGCATCGGGATTCTGACTAATAATAATTGAAATAATCTTTACTCACTATAAAATACCATCTTACGCTAAATTATATATGTTCACATTAAATCGTGACAAATTTGTTACCTCGTCTGATGTTGATATTCGAACACTGAAAAGTATGAGTTGAATTGTTTTTGATTTTAAATACTTTCTCCAAGTCTTAAGCCAACAAATCAACCATCAGATTTTAATTAAAAAATGCGTCAAATTCGCTTTCATCAAGTTCGAAGTGAATAGACTCATGAATTTATGTTTCTCCACATGGTACAATAATATTCAGGTAATTTCATTCGATCAAATTTAAAAGTCAGTTGCCTTTTTGACAAATAAGAAGAAAATTTTAATGATGCAGAAAAAAGTATGAATGGTAGGAAATTTATTCAGAAATAGTAGTTGGTAGTAGTTGTAGTTAATTTTAACAGTTGATGCGATCAAATAATGGATAACTGCTGTAATTTTGTTCTGCAAATTGAACATTACAACTGATGCGGTAAATTTCATGAATTTCAGTATTAAGTTATTAAAATGTTGTGATTTTTAAAAGACTTAACTACAAACTTACGTTGTGGTTTGCCATGCAAATTATGGACATTGCAGACGTACATTATATGGGTACTTTAATATTGAAAGTATGGTCAAACTGGTGGTGTACACTGAGTTCATTTGTGAAGTGCTTCCTCAAAGCTCTAGGCCAACAGAATGATTTTAGCAGTAAGAGCACCGCCACGACTCGCACATTTAGTCTATTAGAACCACGCAAATCGTGCACCCGCAAGATAAGTTGTTAATTGAAGGTTAAAGATCTATTCTTTTCCTCAATCACTTTATTAAAGGACGGAGTCGTGAATCGACTGCCGCCCGAGACTGGTGTATCCAGAATGCCAGTTTTGTGGATCTCTACAACTTCGACTACCTGCTATTACTTACTTAATAAAAGACACCACCACGCTTCAACCCAAAAACCTGCCTTCTTTTTTCTGTCGGTCACCGCGCAAACATTTAGAAAACAATAATTCTTAAAGTATTTTTATGATACGTTACTACATAAACTGATAGCCACAAATTTACAGCCCTATGGCAAAAATGAAAAGAGTAGTAGAACAAATTTATTTCTCATTTGTCAATTTTCTTCTTATCTGTCTTTATGAATATACCTGTATTTTATTGTATCATGGTTTCTCCATACAAAAACCAAACCCATCGTTTATCTCCCTGGGTTGTCATCTTCGAAAAACTGAAAAACTCGTGTCGATTTATTCCTCATTGTTTTTACTGAGTTTGAAATTAGAAGGACTACAAAAACATGTTCTCTCATATAAACCTTAAACTCTTTCTATCCCATTAGTCTATAAAAATGAAAACCACGTGTCGAGTTATTCTCAATTGGAGCACTTTCGCCAAGTTTGCAATTAATAGGCTCATTCAATTACGTTTCTCAATATAACACCTTATTCAAAGTTGTGTTCCTTTAGACCTCGGTTTAAAAAAAATCCTTTCTTAGCGGAGGATTATTTTTTAAAATGAACTTATGGTTCAAATTTCATGTTTTTAGCGTAAGTGGTTTTGGCTGAGTGATGATGATTCAGCCGGCCAGTCAGGACGATCAATTGCATTCACAATGATAAAGTTCTTGTTACTGACTCATCGCA
The DNA here is from genome assembly GCA_963971225.1 of Melieria omissa. Classification (NCBI taxonomy): domain Eukaryota; kingdom Metazoa; phylum Arthropoda; class Insecta; order Diptera; family Ulidiidae; genus Melieria; species Melieria omissa. The sequence continues at coordinate 3,292,684 of OZ020269.1, read as the reverse complement.
GTGTTTTATTTTCAAAGTTATATAAACGCTCAATGAAAATGAGCGAACAACGGTAAGACGTGTGGCTGTGAGGCAGGGTGTAAAAATTTGTCAAAACGGCCTCAAGGACTCGGACTTTTTCTCACTGATGAGAGCACGCTGCGTTAAAGTCGAATTCGTTGCAAGTTATTTGTTAATTCAAAAGCACGCCTCGAGCGTCTTATTCTTTTGCAGCTATGAGGAACCACAATCGAAGAACGCTCTTCGAAGGCGTTTGAAATATCCTAAAGTGTTTTGTATTCAAAGCGAAGATGTCGACCCAAAGGGCATGTGGTGACATGTGCCGAGGCACATTAGCAAAGCAAAACCAAACGAACGAACGAAACAAAATATGGGTCGCAAAGCCATTGTGCCATCGGTGGAAGTGGCAGTGTCAGTGGAAGGAATGCCGTCGACGCCTGCTGTCTTAAATGATGACAGCAGGTGCTTTGTTTTTGTTGCCGACAGGTTTACCAAGTGCAACACGCCGCTGCTGAACGCTGACACATGCCAAACGCGAGTGTGCGCGCAGCCATGAAAAAGTCATCGTCAAGTGCGCATTGGCAGTCGCGGCACGTGCTAGCCAAATGCTACTAAGTGACCGCTCCGGCATCAGCAGCCAACGTGCGTTTCGCGCCCGTTAGACACAGTCACCCGTCTGACTGTGATTTCATTGTGTCGCCGGTGTGGTCGGTTGAACGTAGTTGGGGGCGTTGGCACTGGGCGACGTTGTTGTTGTTTGTTTAGGCAGTTAATTACCGAAATGCCTGTCGGATTTATTACAAGTATCTCCGTCGTGTTCGACGCTGTCGCGTGTAATGTTGCTTTTGCTGTTGCGTCCACAAGTGGCAGCAAGACGGCGACAGCACCTCATTGACACGCGTTCAGTTGTATGTTTTTAAGCCACGGGTGAGCCTATTAAGACATAAAGGATTACTGTGAATTACAGCGGCAAAATTTCTCATGAACGTTAGCCTGCTGAGGTATTGAGAATTGGCAAAAGACTGCGGCTAGCGGATATTTACTATGGCTGAGAAAGTCTCAACTTGCATTTGTTGTTGATGCATTTGTTGGCGCTGTAGTGTAAATGTGCAATTTTTCACGGTCACACTGCGATTGCAAACAACTTGTTATCACATCGAGTGCTTTCAATGAAGATCCATTTGCGAGAACACTCGTCCCGTCCAGCTGGCTCCGTTGTCCCATTGACGCTCATCATGCAAAGTTACTTCAGTCCATTACCCCAGTCCATTAACGTCGTCCACAGAATGTCATCGTCAACACGTCGCGTCGTCACTGACAGCGCGTGTCAGAAATGTAAAAACAGCAACTTCAAGTCGCAGCGCAGTTGTTTCGCTTCACATAGGGGCTGTGGGCGCTCGACGCACTCTGTGCGTTCGATTTCCTTCGATTGAAATCGATTTGTGGCCGCTCGTCCGTTCGTTCATGTGTTCGGTTCGATTTGGTTCAATTCAGTTCATTTTGACAATTTGCAAATGAAACAACGTGCTTGGGTTGCCAACACAAAAAGTGACGGTAACTGTGCTGGCATACAGACAGACAAAACTGCAAAACCAAAAGTAACCTGTCGGATACTTAGTTGAAAGATACGAAAAATAAGAACAAGGACAAAAGTTATAAGAAGATTTATGGAAATGGCAGCAAATATGTAGAAAGAGTGTCAAACTTGAACCTGCTTTTGAGAAATGGAAGCCTAAGAAAGAAAGAAATTGTGATATTGAAAATAGTAGATAAGTAAGAAGGAATGGAAAGTGGATAGAAAAAGTAGGGCTTCTTTTCAGTATGTTTGCTTGTGGCAACATGAGGAAACAAGAAGTGTAACGAAACCAATAAATGCAGGACAAATGAACCCAAATCAATGTCGAGAAATATTATGAATGTTGGATAATTATTAGAGAATTAATAGATAGCGAATATGAGGAATTAGAAGACAAGAAGACAGTGTAAACAATTGAAGATCCAGGCACATTATACGAAAGAGTGAGGAAGAATGAATAGAGAGAGCTATTGGAAAGTTGCTAACAACCAAAAACAACAAAAGTTGGCAACAACAATAACTGTTAGTGTCAAAGTAACAAGCACTACGCAAAAAACTATCAAAACAGCAATGAGACAGTTGCCAATTTTCGCATGTCAATGTCAATGGCTGTGTGTCAGTCGCCCTTCGCGCGCTGCCACGAGTTCTGTTCAGGTATTCGGCAAGTTGCGTCGTGTGCATTGGCGCGGCGTGCGAGCGAACTGTGCGGGGAAAATGGCATTTTTAAGAGCACTGTCGCGCATTGACTCGAATGGCAACAACAAAATCGCTAGCAGCACTCAGCGCAATGCCGCGTGGTAATAAAAACAGGCCGTCAGTTGTTTGTTGTTGGTGGGCGGCGCTGGTGGCTTCTAACAGTCAAACCTAAATTGGAGCGTTAGCGGCAAGCAACTGTCAAAATTGCTTCATGCCCATACAAATTGTATGGGGCAAACCGCAATTGAAATGCTCTGACGCTGAGCTATTCGAATTTCCAATTTTGACAACGCGTTAGCGGTTGAAGTTGGCTGCGACTAACAAAAACGCCTGTGATTTGATTTAAATTTTGAGGAATTTATTCAAATAAGAGCTAAGTTTTGCAAAATAATAATAATTTGTTGTTTTTTGGCAACCAAACAGATATTTTTTTGACATTTGTTTTCATTTCATGATTTTGACAATCCCAACGCAACGCTTCAATTTCGGTATGCCGCACTGAGCGAGAGCGTTGCGTCAGAAAACGCAACGCTCAACGCTCCAATTTAGGTTTCACAGTAAGCGAAACCGGACCGCCTGGCATTCGCGTGCGACCGCCGCTACTTTTATTGTTGCGGGCAGTGATGTTGGCAGGGGAGGGTGCGAGGCGGGGCGGCGCGTTTTTACCAACAATGACGCACTCGAGTTGTCAGGTCCCTTCCGCAAGTGGCGTAATTATTGGCGAACACCAACAGCAGCAACAAAAGCGCAACAAGACGCGCAAGAAGTGCGCCGATGCGGGCACTTTGCACGGCGACGGAGACTTGACAGCGGCTTTACTGTTGTTGACGCTGGTCGCCCCGTGCGGAATTGAGCAGACAGGAGATGGGCTCAATGTCAACGGCGGTTGGGTGCACAAATTTGTTGACACAACGTCGACGACGCGCAGACATATGCCCGGCGCCCATGAACCTCACGCCAGAGTGTGGGCACTTGAAGCAAGCACTAATTGCAAGAGCGAAGAGCAGAGTGGCAGATGACTGACACAACAACACAACGGAACGTAGACAGCGCCAAACCCACTTCAAATTTCAATAAAGTTATTAATCGTTGTGGCGCTAAGCAGACTCATCTACACCACACGACGCAAATAGGCTCGTCGCGGATGGGTTTTGTCTGATTGAGATTAACCGAATCAACTCTAATACACACTCCAGCCTCAGAGTCATCACCACGAGCGTGGCAATTTTCAGCAGAGAAGATTAGTTATGGAGAAGGCGCGGTTCGCAGAGTAGCGTCAATTGTCGCCCGTGAGCATTTTACTCACATTAGGAATTAGTGTACTTTTTAAGTACATATTTTGGAATTGTTACGAATTTTGTTTTTAATGTATCAATACTCACAAATAGTTCGTGTTGCAAAAGTTTATTTATTTAGCGAATTCAAGGTAAAACAAAAACATTAAAAAAAAATTGAAATTTCATTCATTTAAAAATTGTGTGGGCAAAATGCTCATAGTGCCGCCTTCTCGAGGGTTAAATGAAAAACGGTGATCACTGCTGCTCACCACAACTTTGCAATTCAAGACTGAATTTAGCTGCAAGTGTTTTGTCGGAGGAAGATTGCAAGAGCCAGAACACCAAGCTCAAACAGTAGAAACAAAACATTGTCACTTTGCCGCAGGGACAGAGGCGGCCCAAGATGAGCTAGCTTTTGTATGGGGAATAGCGAAATAACTCAGTGTTCTTCCGTTTTCCTTTTCCCTTTTGTTCGCACTTACAAGCGCACGCACTGTTACACATGTATGTGTACAATAAGCTTTTTTATATACTCATGCTGATGTGTCTACTGACATCTGTGAGGTACATTAATGTTTTATTGGGAGAGTGTGTGTTGTGGTTTATGCCCACAACAGCATTGATGTCATAAAGAAATCAGCACCCATGAAGTGGGCAACACATATCAAAATACATACATAGATATGAATGTATGTAGACTTTGGCTTATTTATGCTTACAATTGTGCACATTGTGCAAATTTCAGCAATTGACGGGGAATATTAAGGGACGTACACATACCTAATTGTTCATACAACAGCATACAAGAATATATGCTTCAATAAATGTACCTTACTTTACATAGATATGAGACATAAATACATATGTATGCATGTATATATGAAAATGTCCAATACTGTTCCTATTCTCAAACGAACGAAATGAAATGTGCATCACGGGTTGCTGTGATACTAACATTGCTGTGGTGGGGTAATATATATGTAATATTTCTTTCGAATTGTACCCAACTGAGGCGTGTTCAGGTGAAATACGCCCTGAACTATAGAATTACTCTAAATTTAAAGATTATAGTTGTGCAATTGTGCCAGGTGTTTTCTAATTCCACCTAACCACAGGCCAGTGTTCGGAATCGAACAACGACCATCCTGGGCCCAATATAAATTTTACTTGTCGAATACCGGCTGCGTTGCTTTTGGGCGGACTTGCCATTCAAGTTTGGTTCCGCAAAAAGGTTGGTGTTATTCAAAGAGAAAGTAGGTACAACTTTTTCCTTTTCTTCTTCGAAATGTGGGTTGCAGCAAAAAACTCGTTCAAAAGAGGGTCTCTATATAGAGGTGCTACGACTAACACCCAAGCCTTGCCATTTGTCCACTGCCCGACTGCGGTCTATACGTCTGTTTGTCTTGGACGGATGTCCATGTGTCTGAAGGTTTGCCGATTTTTTGCACTTTTTCCACTTAAACGTTTGTTTGTCTGTCGTCCAATCATCCCACTAAAGTAATTAAACTTGCAAAATATTGAACCGATTTTAAGGTTGCTCCAGTAAAATCGCTTCTACGCATTTAATCTTCTAAAGGAGCTCTACATCACCAAATAAAAAATGATATTGTATTATTCTATTTATTATTCTATTTACAATATTGCACGTTGTTTCGGTCTAATGAGCATTGAACTCGATTGATTTTGATAGTCTCGGTAATTCGGAATCCGTTAAATAACGCTTACGAATATTGCTGCCGCTCTCATCACAGCGTTATGTTAAATTTGCTGGCAAAATTTATGGACGCCAAATGAAGGCACATTGGCCAGCATTGATCTGCATAATCCGGTGTCATGACCATGAGGCGGCATGCGCGCAAATTGTTGATAAATTCATGAAAGCGACAATACCACGGACGACGAGTCGCACACCCGTACGGACATATAAGCATTCGACATGCATGCATACGTGTGTGTGTGTCAGTCAATGCGCGTAGAACACATCGCATGTGAAAATGTGTCCGCTGGAGTTGGCGCTGGCGATAACTTTGTGAATTGAAGAAATTATTGTGACTAGAGTAACAACAACAATAGCAACGGCATGAGCGCAAAAACGCAGGAATGACAGAAACATTATTTCGCTCGAATCAGCAAACCTGCCAAAGTTGCTGTTGCTGCTGCTGTTGTCGGCACAGACAACGTGTCGCGGTTCAATAGGTTGGGGACAGTTATTAACTGCCGACTGTTCACTGCACTTTGACACAGACGCCATGTCCTTCGGGGGCAACGACACAAGGACAGGGATTAGGATTACGAATGGAGTTCATTGAAGCGACATGAAATGTTTGATTGCACGACCACAATACTCGTAACTTCACATCCAACAACAATAACAATAGCAACAACCGGCAGTATAGAAGCAATGAACGCAAGTGAGCAAACACAGAGGATAACAAGCTTAGAAAAACTAGTCGAAATCCACAATATTACAAACAAAAACAGCAACAATAACAACAACAATCAACCCGTCTCATATGCCTGAACGCACAAGCAATCGATTTGGCTTAAGGACAGCCACTTTAGGACATAGACCAATAATCGCCCAATTGAGTGTCCGTTGGAGATGTGATGCACCTTAAGCGTGAGTGGCGACCCTGTCTGTGCGTGTATTGCGTTGTATTGAGTAGCTGTGTGCCCATTTCGATGCTGGAGCTTTGCCGAATTAAAGCGAGAACCACAATTGTGTGTATAGTTGATTTGTGTATATGCAATAATTCGGCGTGCATGTGTGTGTTAAACAAATGTTTCAATGGGTTTGTTTGCGATGTCGAGCTTATGTTGGCAGCCACTTTTGCCGAGAGAGTGAAACGTGGAGTTTTATCGCAGCAATTCAATATTGTATTGGAATTTACAAACATAATGGCTTTATTCTCCTAGTTCTCACAGCTTTCTTCACATTTAAATTTTTACACATTTTATTTTAAGCTATAAGCTATATTTAAAGCTCGATTGCTTTCGACTGCACTTTCCGCCGCGGATCTCGTCAACTTGTGCTTCAGCGCTTCAGCCGCAATGCCCATTCTCCCATCTTTTGGTTGAGGACGACCTTACTTTTCGTTAATTTAGTTCTAACCTTTCAAATAATCACTCTTGTTTTGCATTGCTGTAATCTTGCCCTTTGTTATCTGACTTCAGTTCAACTTTTAACACAACACTCAACTTATTTCAGTTCGGCATTTAGTATTAATGTGGCTTTTAATAATTTATTTTTACATTGGCATTTGCGTCGATTGTCTATCGTTGCAACAGTTTGATATTTTCTATTTGTATGGAAAAACTTTACTCTTTCATTCAGCGACGAGTTCTGTTCGTCAACAAATCGAAAAAGCTAGTCAAAGGTGCTAAATTAACGAGCCAGCGTTATATTTTGTGAATCGTTTGAGCGGATTCTTTCAACTAATTTCACTGTGTTCCCATAGACTAAACTCTCCTCCACTCCGAATCCAATTCAAAAATATTCAAATAAAGACGGGCCAGGTGTCAATTCTGGGCTTAACTACAGAACATTAACCTTCATATCACCCTTACAGCTAACTTTGTTAAGGCGAGCCCAGAGAACTCAATGAATATTTAATCGCATTGAAATAAAAATAAAATATTTATAAAAAAACTAGAGTATAAAAAGAACAACAACTCGGCAAAATGCTGCACAACAATAAAAGGTCAAACGTGTTTTGACAGACGTCATTTATAAAATCCACCCGGATCGTTGTGGTAAATCCGTAAGCGCTCAGCTTTTGTTGTGCTGACTAACACTCAGCGCATTGTTGTTGCAGCTGTAGCAATGATTGCTGTTTATATGAGATTGAAACATGTCGGGATGCTTTTTTGCATAAAAATGGCTACTTGCCGGTTTAGAGACATTGAACGAACTGATGGGGCAGGAAGAATGCAAGCGGCGGGCGTAGTCAGAGCTTGGTCATGGGGGCAAAGGCCTTAAAATTCCTTTTTAGCAAGTTTTGTGCTTTATAAAGAAAACAAGACTTTTTAAATATTACATTTTCTGTTGATTTCAGTCAAAATGTTATAATATTTAAATCACTTGAAGCGGAATTACTGCGTTTAAACGGTCAAAAGCAGTCGTGAAAACATAAATTCGATCAACGGAGATTAGCTAAAATTGTACTTTAAATTCTTAAAATTGCATTAAAGCGAGAAGTCTGTGCACACTTTGTTCCGATCTCATGAATCGGCATTTGATACTGATTTGTTGACTACAGCACTGGGGGACTTTAAAAAAATTTAAAGGAAAGCGTTTTGTTGACATAGAAGTCATTCAAAAGGCTGGTACCGACATCTCTGATGCTTTTAGACCGTAAAAAAGGGAACTATTTTGAATGTGTTATTATTTTTTTTGGTTCAAAGGTGAAAATACTTGTTTGCTAGTGTGATTGAAAATGTTGAATTATGATAGGCTACGCCCTTATCGTTGCTCTAGTGACTCGTCATGCAGAAGGGACCGGTCGTGTCCTGTTTATAAACTATGAATTAATGCGGTCTAAAACTTTCAGTCGGCTTGAACACTTTTTGGGATAAGATTTCGGATGTTTTATTAGCTGGTTTGGCTTTTGTTTTGTCGGCACAATGGTAAACCGCAAAGAACGTGTAACCTCGTTAAAATTTGAACACAAGCCATCAGTTGCGTTGTCAAGTCAGCGCATTTTCACCATAAGACAACGGACTTTTTGAACTCCGAAGCAGCCTTGAAACGGCGCACAATTTAATTTCCACCCACACTTTTCTCTTTTAAGTTTTTTCGTGCGGTTTTAACCTTTTTATTTTTCACTTTAAAAAACTTTGATATATAAGCGTCCGAAGCACAGCAACCGGTCGATTGATGTAGTACTCGAACTTCTTGACACTTCCGCTGTCAGACTGCGCGTCGATTGTTGTGCGAAAATCGGCGACTGTCAAATTCAAATATGAGCGCACTGGCCAAAACAGGCCGGCACCGCTAAGATGGCGAGTGCTTTCCTCTTACAGTTCTTTCCACGTTGCCATCCACTTTACTCGACGACGTTTTCCGACAGTGCAGACTGCCAACAATGGCGGCAATAGCGAAAAAGCATACAACGCCACATACTTTGAGGCATTCAAGGAGACAATGACGATGACACGTTCAGTGTCAACCAGGCTGCGCCGCCATATTTACTCGTCTGTTGTTTTTGGGTGGAGCAGCGACAGCCACAACAACGACACCGCAGCTGCACGTTGCGTTGGTATTTACTGCGTGTGGGTTTGCAGCGACCGGAGCGAGTAAACTAATAAATTGTAAAGGGACAGGACTAAGCAACGAGAAACAAAAGAAATTGACTGGGCAGTCATCCACCGCCTGGCTGGTTCGCTTTATACGCGAACGCAACGCGAAAGAACAAACAATGAAATTAATTTCATAAAAAGTGTGTCGCGGCCGCGGGATTATGGTGAGCACGCATTGGCCGGGCACGGGGTAGCGGCGCGCGACAGGCTTTGGCGTTCCTCATTGCACAGCAAATAGCTGTCATAAGAAAGACGAGGGAGTGGTACGGCGAGTGGGTGGTGAGGAAGCGGAATTTGCAATACTACGAAAATGGTTTCAAAATTGAAGAAAATTAATGGTTGCTTTAATTGGAAAGTTGTTTCTTAAAACTTGCCACAATGAGTGGTATGTCGAGGAAAGGATATATTAGTTGTGTATGGCCAAGAGAGCGCGACACCGCCCATTATAAGTCGGATAACATTGATGTAGTGTCGTCCCATGGATCTGTCTTGTTATTGGCGATGTTCATCGATGACAGTCGATGCAAAGTGTCTTTTATTGAGAAGTGTCTTAGACAGGGAAAATGGAATAGGCACTGAACGATTGTGCATGGGACCATCCTTAAAACTGACATTTTCAGTATAAGTAACAGTTAGTAAGTTACAAAAAGCTACAGTAAAATTTCATAGGCATGGGGCCAGGAGTGTAGCTCTTTTTAGCAACAAAATCTTAATATCCATTAAAAGGCAAAGGTATCAAAATAGGGGGTTATGGTAAAAGCGTTCAACATACAAAATATTTGTAATACGATTAAGCAACGCACAACCAGTATACGCTGGCTTAATACACACAATACAAAGTCAACCCGAGTGCAGTTCCGTGAACTGCGATTCTGCTCAACTAATTTACATCAGATTAATCGTATAAGCAGACCGCAGCTGTTCAACCACCAAATACCATTTCAGCCGCTGCCAATTTCAATGACTTTGCGGTTAGTCTAATGACCTTCACTAAGGGCCCCATCACCCATCCACTTACGTTGCACTGCCTGCCTTTCGCTTTCCTACCTTTCTGTTCTCCTTTTACCTTCCTTTATATTTGCCTTTTCCATATATTTGCTCTTTCTATTATTGCCAATATAGCGTTTCTTTCACCTTGCGTCACACCCTTTGCCCCACGTCCACATTTCCAGTAATTGGTCAAGCACATCGCCTCTTAATAGACTCGATCCAACGTGCACGTCGACCGCTGTAAGCGGATTTTGCGTTGTGTTGCTGTTGTTGCGCGTGCAGCCGACGTGCTTTGCTCAGGTGTTATCCTTTCAATTAACTGTAGTGCGCCATTTATGCGCATCGCCGCCTTCGCGTCCCTGGAGACGATACTCAATTTCTGCTGCCGCCACGCAACTCTCAAGTCAACTGTAATTACAGAAATATTCACAAAACTTTTATTGGCTTTCATTGGCCAGAAGTTGCCGCAAAAGTTTGCGCTGGTGGTTGTTGCGGCTGCCGTTGCCGTTGCCGTTGCCACTGCTGATGCGATTAAAAGAACGTTTGACCTTAGGCAAATTAAACGTCCTCACGCCCGCCCGTCCGACCGCTTGTAGTTTTGTTCACCAATTTATTATCTGCCGCTATAAATATCTCGCCGACGCTGACTGATGTTATTGTTGGGCGACGTGTGATGGCAACGAATTCAATGTATTCGATGCACCGTATTGGCTCTGCCTGAGGACGCTCGCGTCGGGATTGCGCTGCGCCAAACGGGGCTCGTAAATCTTCTTCAGACGTTCGAAGTTGCGTTGCAGCGTGCTTCGCGTGTGCGGTGCAAAATAATGGTTCAAACTGGGTGGTGACCATCAACAAAACAAGCGACACAAATTGTTGAATACAAAGTCTGAGGCCACAATGCTCTCACAACATGACAAATTAAAGACGATGAAACCGAAGTTAAGGTTTAGGATTTTGGTTGTTTAGACCCATTCTACATATTGCTCGAAACATTCTGCTTCCACACACACACACAAGCACCCCCGAGAATTGGATGTCAACGTCGCGGAAAGGTTAACTCCGCTTTGCAGCAATGGCGGTGCAATTTGTTTACACAAACGGGAAATAAATGGCGAATAGTAAAAATGCACTCACACACACACGCACAACATCTCACAGCTACCCTGTGGGAAATCGGACTGGTCCAAGTCTAGTTTTTCAACTGGTCGCGTTGATCATATATGATCTCGTTTCCTTGGAGCAAACTCACCCTTTTGACATGGCGGTGTCCTAGGCGACGGTCAATTGTCCCCGTCTGCATCCATTTGCAACTAGTCCAAGGTTAGTCCGAAGCAAACCAGTTTTCAAACCAGTTGCAAAGCGACTAGTTTGCGAACTAGTTTATTCTGGATTAGTTTTCTAACCAGTTGATTTTTGTAAAGGAAAATAATCATTGAAATTTATAAATATTAATTTTATTGCAAAAATATTATTAAAGCAACAGAAAATAATCGCGGATAAAAAAAGTATTGGTGCACGTAAAGAAGAACTTCGACTTGTTGACACACTTCTGTCGAAACTGTTTGGGGTTTGACGCAGTTCATCATGCTGACTTCGCCTGCAATTAATAAAAAAATAAATAAATTAATAAATAATTACATAAACATAATTACCTAAATTTATTAATACATACCATTCGACTGCTGCTGCAATTCCAAACCAGTTGAAAGACCAATGAATTTTTGGAACTAGTTGTCTCAGATCCGACAGGGTAACGACAGCGCGGCAGCAAACGAAGTGCCGCATTTCGCCGCAGCAGCGGGCAGTGAAACAATCGGAAGCTGCGCAAATTCTTCGCTAAACTTGAGCAGTTTTTGCGCAGTGCTTGACCTCAGCGAAAGCAGTGTTGACTTTCCTATTTGCTGGTGCGACACATCTGTCCAGTATTGCTTACTCGTATTTGCGTTGTTGTAATGGCTCGTTTGGACTGGTTTTCGAATGGTTTTAAGCTCTCGTTTAACTTGCGGCATGAGTAACATTTAGTTTAAGTAACTTTTCGCAAAATTGTTTTCTTAATTGCTTTTTTTCCCGTATACCTGAAAATATCTTCAATACTACTTAATTTATGTAATTTGCCAGGTCTCACACCCATCGCAATTATTTCTAATTGAATTAAACTCCATGCCAGAGAATACCACAACATGACACAACAGGCACGCAACACCGCAGAAATAAAACCACCCACCTCACATTCTGCGCGCTTCCAGGTAAACTCGTAATTTCACAAGCAGACATTAAAACACGTTTGCAACACTTCCAATGGCTTTTCACCTCCGGCCACTATTCAAGTGTCTGTATCGCCGACAGTGTAAATAATTTAGTTAATGAATTAATTTACTTTCTCCGAGTACACTAAGCGAAACCCGCAACCAGTGAAAATTCAATATAATTTCTGGTCTCCGAAAACTACAATTTTTTATTCCGAGTTTTTTTAATTACTTATTTAGTTCGAAAAAACTATTATTGATTGGCGAAAATATATCTTCTCCATCATGGTTGGATAGTAGAAAGTATTGTGTAAAGTAGGATCACGTTTTCCATACTTATCGATTGATCAACTGAGATCGAGTTTCTTTAACACAAAGAGAGTTATTGCTCACAATGCACTTTTTATTTAAGGACAAAACAAACAATTATGTTAGCCAGATGTTGGTAAAGTTGGCTTAATTGAAATAAAAAATTGCCTAATTTTTTCAGGTGCAGTTTCAAGACCACAAAACGACAGACAAAATGACAAAATGTCAGCACCAACCGCCTGCCAGCATGTCAGCCACTTAGCCAATCAACCGGGCGAAGAACCGCAAGAACAACAGTCCGCAGCAGCAGCAGCAATGTGCAATGCCCACAACTTAATTATAATTGTGGAAAACAGTGTCAGCGCTGACGTTTCTGTGCACTTGCCTGCAGATGCATTCATGCACACAAAATGACGCTTGCAAGCGTTTAACGTGTTTGATACGCGTAAAGACTGGGACGGCGCGGGAAGAAGTCGAGCGGGAGGCGCACAGCCAGGTGAAGCAAAGGGGGGCAATTAGTTAACACAAAGTCTCCACACACAGACTCTTTAACTTATGAAGAAAGTATGCGAAGGTAAATGGATTTATGGAGCTGCATATTTGCTGTTCTAATTGGCCACAATGGAGATAAGTTGTCCACGGCAGCGGACAAGACAATGCGTGAATGATGTCAGCATTAAGTCGAATAGAGGAATTTAAATTCTGCAATTGCAGTTGGTGGCCTTGAAGTTATGAGTCGAGATTCAGTTTTGTCTACCGAAGAGGACTGCAAAAACAATGCCTTTGTATTATGTATGTTACTCATACGCAGTAGTGTACCCTAGCAAACTGGTATATTCGAGAAATCGTTTACCCTTATGTCGACAATGTATGCGTGTTGGTTTAATCTTCGAAGCTCTGCTGCAGTGCCAGCGATGCTGCCATATCCCGAAACTATACATGTCACGAGCTGTGCATATTCCGATATCATATTCCGATAGCACAAGTTATTCCGATTTTATTTCGCTGACCTACATAGTCATCCATGCATGGCTATGTATGTGTTCGGGCAACATTTTGCCTAACACACCGATTCCCTTGGCTGATTGCGCGCGTAAAATCTCTTTGCTGCTGCTGCTGTGCGCTGCAAGTGTGTTGCTGGAATCAATACCAACTGTGGTTAGCTGCGACGCAATAAAACGGAACAAATTCTACCAGCACGAGCAACAGGCCCGCACATGAGCGCTCCGCAGAAGCACAGAAGTATGTGTTCTACAGAAATACTGATGCATCAGCTTCACTCAAGATTTTAGTTGCCGACAACGTCCGCGCCGAGTGCAATGGCAGAGGCGGCTGCAGGCTCCGTCCGCCGACGGTTCATTCCATTTTTTTTGCACTCAATTCAATGTCATAAATAACGGTCGGTGTCAGTGCCACGCGGCGATAAGAATGAATATGCTTTGGTGTTGTGGGCGATGTGGTCGCAGACTTGTCATGCGAGTCCACTGCAGTGAGCTGCAACTTCTTATTAAAACATATTTAAAAAATTTAAATATAAAAACAATTTCCAACTCAACAAATGTTCGATTACACACAATTTTCCATGAACCGGAATCGTACTCAGAACTGAACATATCAAACTTTTCGCATTTTGCACGTATTTCTAGTATGCGAATCTATAAGCTAAGGAATTATACTTGCCCTGCTGTTAAGATTTGGCAACAAAAGATTTCTTTGCTTTGCCCCAAAATAAATCTGCTCAAGGCTCGTGTCATATGTATGCAAGCATGCAGAACAACACAATGCAAATATATTTTTGAGCAATTTTTAGGCGACACAATGGCGCACATGGCGTATGATGAACGCACAATGCCGAGCAAGACAGAATCTCCACACCGCAATGCGTCGCATATGCAATTGCACAACAACAAAACCGTTTCTTTAATCCGCAACCACAGCGCGGGGGTTAGCCAGTCCCCGACTTTGTTGTTCGTACAACAAAGCCGAGTCGCTGCCCCCACATTACGCGCCGTGATTTTTAGATGATCTCCCCTCCCTTTCAAAAATTAATTGGGTTGCCATCCTGTTGGTGTGTGTGTGTCAATACCCAACACTTCGCCAGCTCTACTTAAGAATTTTTTTATTAAATTCCCAACTGGCAAACCATTAAAACGCTTCGCTTATCGCTTTTCAATAGGCAGCAGCAGCAAAAGTAGACACGAAACTGTCAGCATGTCTCTCTGCTGTGTGTATCTATGTAGAAGTGTAGTGCTGCCAATCTGTAGATAAGCAATTTATCAAATTTCCAAGAAGCCCCAGTCAATAAATATCGTAATTCTTTACAGCCGCTTTGTGGTAATTGTACGCTGTGAGAGCTACGAAACAACAACAATAAGAGTGACAAGGCGCAGCAGCCGCCACAGAAGTGGAAAATAAAAAGTGTGTGGAATAAACCTAAAGTGTCCTCAACAACACAACAATGACAATAGCAAAACACAAACATCAATGTAAAACAATTTGCATAGTCAACGCATTTTTGAACACCACACAAAAGTTGTTGCTTTGTGATTTAAATTTGTTGGCATTCGCTGTAGAGGCGGGAAAGAAAGGAAAGGGTGGTTTCAGAAGTTTCTGAAAACTCCCAATTGTGAAGTTAAAGGCTTAGCCTTTTCATCGCGAAACAATTTCTAGTTTATTTCATTTAGAAAAACTACCCTTTTTACTGTCGATAATCAGATCATAGTGAACAGATACGTTAGTTTTGTAGACAGCTGGATTTAGGCGATTTTTAAAACCTTAAATGTTTTTTCCTTGCAATTGTTGTGCCGCATGTGCCTCAACTTTACAGCCAAAGCATCAATTTCCTTTGTCTCTGTATGAAATAAAAAACGCTCCACGGTATGGAATAAGCTTTCGCACGTAATTTACCCGGCAAATTTAATTTCGCTTCGAACTGCAGTTCTGACGTCAAGATTGAAATAAAATCATGGAACTTTCACTTTCGGCTGTCTCGACTGAATGAGTCGCTCTAAGTTAATGAATGAACAAGTGAGTGGGCACTGCACGGACGACTTAGCACTCCTAAATAAAGATGACAAAAGTAGGTTCTGTTCCCGATTTTCGGCTGCGTTTTTATTGATGGACCATTTAAGTACTCGCACGCACACATATTAAAGATAAATTCAACCACCGCACAGTGTCGCGATCCCATATAAGCCGTGGCCAAAAATACTTAGCGTTGTCCTATTTCAATGAAACTTGGTGAAATTGTATTCGTGGTGGAAGTTAAGAAATTTACAAAAAATAATTAAAATTGGACCACTGCCACGCCCACCCCCATACGAAAGGAACTATAATATTGAAATAACTTTCTTAATATGAGTGATCGAATTATGAAATTTTGTATTTGAGCTTAAAATAATGACACAAAAGCTCACACTTAAAATGCGCCGTCTGCCACGCCCATTTTCAAAAATATTCATATTTTACTACAACTAACAACTGTATTTTTAGAAGGCTGTTTACGATACTCGTTCCACGGTGTAATTTTAATTGGTAAGCTTTCCAAAACCTTAAAGTGGGCGTGGCAGCTGGAGCATATATATAAAGTGGCCAAAACTTGTCCTTTATGAATTCATTTTTAATTTTTTCAGCTTGTGATACCATATTTTGGTATAAATATTTAGATTTTTAATGTGGGCGTGGCATTCTGCCTATTTTTGATGATACGAACAATGTGCCAACCTTGTCCTTTACACAGCCCATCATTTCAGCAGCTGCTTTGCCGCTACTTTCACTGAACGTCGGAAGCTTCGAAAAAATCACAATTTTTGACTGTAGGTGCCACTGCAAAAAGTAAATGTTTAGGTGGGGACGCAAACTTTGCTTTTGTTCCTGATTAACATTAACGCCCGTCTTATCTTAATAAATTTGTAAGAAATTCGGGTTTTGTTGACCGCTTTCTGGCTTCAGCTTTCCGCCACACTTCGAACAAATCACGTATTTTTAGTGGAGGCGTCACTAGAAAAATGCGAATAACAACTAAATAGGTACTTAAAGGCAAAAAATTACTCCAGATTATGTTAATACATACTTTTTTGAATAACTTAGGGTTGGACTTAAAAAAATGTTTTTTGACGTTTTTTCAACTATTTTCCACCAAACTTTTGGTTCTTTGTTAAAAACGTAATCTTTCAATGTAACGGACTTTCACAGTTACTTCAAACCACAAACCAAAAAATAGTATTGCCATACAGGCAAAATTCCAAAGTTTTATTAAATATATGACATGACTATATTAGCACATAAATTATATTTTCAGTTGATTTCTCATTCAGCATAAAGAATCACCCACAAACTTGGAATGAACGCGTATTTTTTAACATCAACTTTGAAGCTAAATAAAATGGAACGAAGTAGTATTTTTCTTAGTTGATATATTATCTGTCGACTGTCGTATTCATTTTAGACATTTTGTAACATTGATTTTTACCATTTTTGGCCACACTCATTCCATTATCCTTTGAATTGTAAAGCAAAAAGGAAAGCAACTGCCTTGCTCAACCCTTGAATGAAGAAATTTCAAACTTTGTGCATAAATTACTGCGATTTATTTTACAATTTTAATGTACTTGAAAAACAATCTTGTTAAGAAAATGGTTTTATAAATATTGAGTTATCTGTAACTTGTTTTAAGCAGAAAATTTGTTTTTTTTTTGCAAATACAGCGAGCTGAACTGTCCAAAATTATTGGATATGATTTCTCTTTAAATTTCAGTTGCTTTATATTTGATGTGAGTCAAAACACGCGGACTTCAGCAGAACACCCTGGCTACGTTCCTGGAATGATCTAACGACCACAGATTTGCAGCAAATGTTGGTCGTGAATGTTTGGCGTTCCCCACCACTGTTACCCGTACCGCCATCCTCCACACACACGCGCCCACTCGAGCACACAAAGTTTACGAAAATAAGGATAGCAGCCGCTATCAAACAAACAACATCTGAAGAGCGGCAGCTGCAGCGAAACGTCAACAATTCGCACAATGGAATTGCAGACCATATTGGTCTGTCGTAGTTGCGATTGCGGTTGCACAATTTCGGCCAAAGTGGTTGGCTGTGTGTATTATCAAAAGATTTTATGAAAACCAATTTCCTTTCAATTCTCTATGGTTGCAGCTGTAAGTGCTGCAACGCTCAAACATTAATAATATTTGTTTTGCAACGGTTGCAATGCCCACTTGTGTGCGCGTAGTCGCTGTGTTGTGTGTAGTTTACCTACCTGCGACATTCTTTTGCCATTTTCCAGCTCCGAGTAATCCATTTCAGCATCACATCCGCTAGTGGTTATGTGGCTACCAACGCCGCCGCCCTCGTCATCATCCACATGCTCGTTGTCGAAGTCGTCGTCTTCTTCGTCCCCGTTATCGTCGACATCCACAACTCTTTCGTTGTAAATTTTCGACTGCCGCTGACGCGCAGAACGTCGCGGGCCGTGCCGCTTGTTGGTCTCAGGCGCGCTCATAAAGCCCACTGCCTCGTCCTCGTCACTCTCCGGTACCGACACTTGGACCGCGTCCTGCAGCGTCGTTGGACCGACGTGATTCGCAATCAGGTGTTTGCGCACCGTTTTGTCCTTGCCGCGCTCCATTGCGCCGCGGCAGGAGAAGATGTGCGCCTCCTTGTCGACGACGGTCATTGTGACGCTGGGAGAGAGCGGGGAAAACAGGCTGGTGGCGTCCTCGGCGCCGATTGCCTCGACCGCTTCGTTGGCGGCACAGGGCGGCAGGTGCGGCTGGGTGGCGGCGGCGTGCGTATGAAACATGGGTGGGGTGGCGGCGTGCGTCGCTGCGCTGCCGCTGTGCGTGTTGACGCCGTCGTACTGAGCGCTGGCGTAGGGCGGGTAGCCGCTGGCGGTTGCATTGTGACGCGCTGTGCGGTACATGGGACGGGATAGGCTGTGGGCACAGAAAGCAGAAGGCAGTGAAATTAGCACGAGGGGTTGTTGTTGTCGCTGTTTAGCTGATAATTGTCGACACACTCACTTGTAGCCATATTTGGGTGATTCGCTTTCATTGCGACGTCGCGACGACATCATCGAATTGGCCCGTTCTCCACGGCTTGCTGCCATCATGTACGTCCACATGATGATGTCTCATTGCATACGCAACACGAGTGCGTAACGGAACACCGACGCGTTCAACGACGCGCGACAGTTAGAGTTGTAATAGTGAAAAAATCGGAAATTGATCGATTGACCAGCGTATCGCGGCCGCACAGCGCACAAAAGTATGCAGCAAGCGCGTTCACGAAGAATTGACAAATGACTTCTCTTGCACTTGACTTGCTTTTCTACACACACGCAACGCGCGAAAATATTGCCGTCGTACAACTAGCGGGCGAGACGTTCACAAGCCCATTGAACCGTTGAAATCGTTCGATCGTTGCTGAACATTCTTTCTACATTAATGTCAGCATATGGCTCAGTGGTGTTGTATGCTTTTAGGCCGTTGTAGCGTTCATTTTCGCGCTGATAAGCCACAATAAATGTCAATTACGGCCAATTAACACTGAAAGTAGAACAACACAGAAATATTTAAATACAAGTAATGACAGACCGATAGATAAAGTTGCTTAATTGCACAAAACACACATATTGCGAATAAATGTTCTAGTGTTCAGTCTATTGACCTTCACATGCGGTGCACACTCATGGAAAGCACTCAAAATCATTGTCTACCGCTTTTAACCCCTTTAACCAACACCAAAATGGCCAAAATGACAGTGGCACAAACTTTTGCTCGATCTTGCATTCACGAAAATAATGAATAAAACATATATGTAACTATATATAAATATATATACATACATATATCGCGATTTAATCATATACATCATATTGTTACGAATATTACGTCCAGTGGGCTGTTACGTATCTCTGGATTGTGTAATTTGAAAATAAAACACAGTCAGTTTCTTAGACAATAAAATAAACCAACAGTCACTTTATTATTCACAGTTTACACTTTACTGTTCGTACACTTAAATATTTGCATAATCACTCCGTGTGGCAACTTCACTTGTCAAAACCAGACTGACTCGCTGCGCCGCATCCGGCTGCCTTTTATACCTGCCAGGCCATCGCGCAGATCGTTCCCGCACATTCCGGACTAAAAGTTTCCATCATTGCCAGGTTGGACTCAAAGTTATTATCGCGGCCGTCGTTGCCAGATTGGATTATAGCACGGCACGTAGCGGCAGGGTTGCTTTGCACAGCGACAGACTGTCTTATCGTTACAATATATAGTATATGTTCATATTTATAGGCGATCACTCATTGTACACTATTTTTTTTTTAAGAATAACAGAATACACTGATCAACAGCAAAATGGCTTTTCTGGGTTTGACATCAGTTCTATGGTAATTAGCGAGCGCTGATTTCGAATCCGCAAACCGTTTTTAAAACTTAGTTTCCGTTTTCGCAAAAAATGGGCGTGTCACTTTTTCGGATTGTCCATACATTTTTTCACGCTTGGGATTGTAATTTCTAAACCAATAAACCAGTTGTCGTGATTTTCACTTTGTATCATCTACAACACCTCGCGGCTTCTTTTCCAATGTAATTTATTTTTATAAATTTTACGATTCCGTGGTAATTAGACCTAAAAGTCGGAAAATATGGAATTTCATGGCGTTTTATTTCGTGACGAAAAACATGCACATTTTTCGTAAACCAACTAACGAGGAGTTGGGTGTTAAAAGAAAGTGGAAACATCAAATAATACAACACAGCCAAATTATTTGGCGTGGTTCCCATTCTTATCGAAATAATAGCGAAAATGTGGCATCCTCATTTTCATCATTTTTCATACTTTTTCCTTAAAAAATTAGGAGCCTCAAAATATGCAAAGTTTTTAATTTTGTTTTGTTTTGAGCAATTTAAAATTTGTGTTGTTTTTTGCTTGTATTCCCGACTGTAAATGGAACATATAAAATAAAGAAATTTGTTGCCCTGTGATATTTATTGTTCGGGTTTTTGCTCTCAATGTACGGAAACGATTCAAAACGAGGCATTGGTGTGTGTTTCGTATTCCTCGCTCAGGTTACCACACCCATACATGCTGGCAGCCTGTGAAATTTTCACTCTTAATTTGATTTATTTTTCCTGAGCTCTTAAGGCTACAACATTGAACAATGCGCACTTGACATGCGGGCAGCGAGTGCCACAGCTACAAAAACCAATGCAATGTGAGCAAATTATGAAATTTACTTGCGCCAGAGTGGAGTGTTGCAAAATAGTTTCAAATGTAACACAAATGTGGAACTTTTGGAATGTGCTCATTCTCAGTGCTGGTGCGACCTCCAATTGGTAAACTTCTGCGCTCGACGTAAGTGAAGCTGTTGACCACAGAAAACGCACTCTGCTCTCTGCGGTTTTGCGCAGGAAATGACTTTGAGTTGCAATTACAGTGGGTGTCTTGAACGCGCACTGCCACTAATTTAAGTGGCCAATTCCGTTAATTTCTTCGTTAAATGTTACTTGCGAGGCTCCGCAGTTTCTATTAGACCTCAAAGTTATGATAGTTCTAGGACGCATTTCGTACGTCAGCAGACATTTCAAGACTGCAAAAATTTAAATTAAAGTCGAATGTCTCGGAGGTAATTTCGATTCTGAGCGATTGCTATTTTTGGCAGCATTTAACTTTCGTGTCATTAACTAACGCATAAAGCTTTATGGCAGCGCAACATATACAACACCCACAACAACATCACCAACGACAACAGCAATCAGTCCCTTTCGAGTGCGTTGCCATTTTCCACTTAAGCCGATTGGAATGTTCAAATTGCAGCAACAGCAACAGTGGCGGCAGCATTTTCTGGCTGCCAGCAATTGAATTTCAGTGTTTTCTGTTGGCAGCTACACGCTTTCTACCTGCGCCAGTGGGCAACCTGGCCGCTGATCTGTGTCTGCCGCAGCGAACGCGGCACGCTTAATGATGCAACATCCTGCGGCGCTGCCATAATTCAAATTGCACTCGTTGGCGTGAACTGCTGCGTAGGCCAAAGCTGGCTTAAGCATGGGTGTAGAGGGCGGAGGGTGAGAGGTTGAGAGGCGCTGCCACCAACACACCTTCATTTTAACGTTTTGTGTAGAAAAAAGTGTGATAGGATCGCCCACAGCAGACACCTTGACGCACTTAGCTGTCTTTCATGTCTGGCTTCGCTTGTGGACTTGGCAGTGACCAAAGCAGTACGATATGCCTTGTACCCCATTCCACATTCCTTCTGGCGCCCAACGTTTCGAAACTGCACCTCGACGATAGGCGCATAGTTTCTGCGCACACAGGCCGCCTTGAAGTGGCAGAGCGAAATACCATACCGTACCCTGCGGACGACTTTTGCCTCGACATTAGACTAGTGCGGCGCGCGGCTGATTTCGATTAGCGGCATTTGGCGGCGCAGCCGAAGTCTGCGTAACATCTGAGCAGGATTTCATTGTTCCTCTGATTGCTTTTGTGGTCGCTGTTGTGTCTGCTGTTGCTGCAGGCAATGCTGCAGCTTGTGCGTGATTCTGTCGGCTTAAACTTCGCGAAAGCAACCGGCAAAGTGAACGTTCACAGGCTAAGACGCAGCGGCAGTCAAGCAGCGACAACGTGGAGCTTTCTTCTGCCGCAATTTAAATTTTAATGAGGCATTCGAATTGTTTTAAATCCTTCTTTCAAGTTCAAAACTGTATTCACAATTTAAGATTTAATAAGTCACTGCAATAATTTATGCATTTGGAGATTAAATTCAATTTTAATATACTCGTAGCTTTCAGTCAGCAGAAAGAAGCAATGGCAAACATTATCCAAAATCAAATATTAAATTCCTTTCAATTACAGCCTTAAAATTGATTGGCGCTTGAGAAAAAAATGTAAACACTCTTATTTCTGTATGTAAGCTTGTACATACTGTATACTTCACATGCGTAAATACATACATACATAAGCAATTATTTTTATATTAAAGAACAATGAACGATCCGGTATGCTTTTGAAGACTTGCAGGGCTTGGGTACGTAAATGGTGGGAAAATGAAAAGCCAACGCAACCAAAGGCAAATTAATTTGGTTAAATATATTTAAATAGCTCTGTTGTTTCCTAAAATTAAAGTGGCTGCCACGGCAACAATGACAAAGAAAGTGCAAATGGTATAAGGTCCGGCGCGGATTTTCACTTTCACTTGACCTTCCACATGCGGTTCCGCGCACAATGCAATCAGTGAGCTGTCTGACGAGCGCAAAGCAACCAGTGCTGCAACTCGTCAATGCACCATTTGCATCATCCTTGTCGCAGTGCCCAGCCACTTGAAGATGACTAAACAAATGTCGGATTTGTGAGAAAGTAGAGCGAGCAAACAAACAGCTGAACCGGCACCCCCAAATTCAACTTGCGGCAGGAAGAATGGAAGACATCCAATCGCTGATTTCGGATAAACAAACCAGCCAACTTATGGAAAAAATCTTAGTGAATGCTGGCAGCGGCGAAGGGCGCCCGCAGCAGACAAAAAGATGTGCCGATAGAGACTGCGACTTGCAAATAACGACTGTCGGGAGCAGTGGCGGATTCAGGGGGGGTGTTTTGGGGGTTGAAACCCCCCCCCCGAAATATTAGGATCGACATTAAAACTACATACAAATTAAAAGACAATTTATGAATATCAAAGAATTACTTTTTGAAACCCCCCGAAATATTTTTTTGAATCCGCCCCTGGTCGGGAGGAATGTGTGGCGATAGGGTCCGAACACACCGCAGCGCAAACAAAACCGAACGAAATGCGCGCCCACCAAAATCGCTGCGGCAGCGTGGAAAGGGCGAATGGTGTAAAAGCAGTTAGAGTACGCAAGTTCAAGTCAAGTTTTCGAACGGAAAGCAAAAACAACAATAATTGATGTGGGCGATAGCGTTGCTGTGTTTTCTGCCCATTTAAACGCATCGCAGTTGTCTATCGGTCTTCCGTTTTTCTGCACAAAATTCGACATCTTTATTCTTAAAGCACTGCCGATGGCTTTTTTTTTTTTTTGTTTTTTATAGAGATGAAAAGCATCAAAAGCCAACTCCCCGTCAGTGTGTGACTTTAACACACTAAAAACATCTCTCTCGTGTCCGTATTTCCCCCCGGTACTACCGTCAGGTATTTCGTCGGGAGGCGGATTGAGCAATTTGCTCGAAACGTCTATGTCACTATCGTCAGTTGTCCTTGTCGTCAGTACGTCGGGGTTCCGTTCCTGTTCTCTGTACGTGTTTTATGCGCTAGTGCCTCATTAAGCGGCAGCTTGTTCGCGTTCATGAGTCCGTCGTTGCTGCTCACTTCTGCGTAGCTGGTGTAAGATGTGTGCGGACATAGTGCACACCGCTTTCCAGTCATCTATGGATGTGACCTTATGTACCACAAGATCCTCCGGCCCGACATTGTGGCCCAAAGCCTCGCGCATTCTGCTCCTCTGCTGTTCAAATCGCGGGCAGGTGAAGAGGGCGTGCTCCGCATCCTCCTGTGTTCCTGGGCCGCAGTACTCACAGTAGAGGTCGACTTCGTGCCCGAATCGGTGCAGGTACGCTTTAAAGCATCCATGGCCGCTGAGGATTTGAGTCAAGTAGAAATCTACTTAGCCGTGTGCTCTGCCTAGCCATGTGGCCAAATTAGGGATAAGGCGGTGCGTCCACCGTCCGTTTGGCGCGCTGTCCCACCTTGCTTGCCATTGGGCTACGCATTTTTGCCAAGTTTCGCGCTTGAGTGTGTTGATGTCGGTGTCTGGGAGCTCGCGCCTTGCCGTCAGCACTATGACTTGCTGGTTCGCAGCCAAGTCGAGTGGGAGTAGCCCCGCTATCACCAGGGCAGCGTTCTCCGACACTGTTCGGTACGCTGAGCACACCCTGAGGGCGCATCGGCGGTATGTCGACTTCATGCCGCGTACATACATACGTGTCGCGTTTAAAGGCGTCCTTCCGTATTATTGCTCCATACAGTAGAATGGACCTTATCACGCCGATGAGTAGCTGTCTGCAGTGCTGGCGTGGCTGTGTAATTGGTGAAATGTTGACCTTGCACTTGAGTCAGCTGCACAGCTGCGCCAGGGATTCACCATGTCAAAACCTTACGCCAGTTCTATAATGTACTGTAATGTTCCAGCGCCGCACAATGGGGTAAACATGCCAAAAACCCGCGCATTGCCTATTTTATGCTGTAGTATCTATACGGTTAAAGATAAATACCTCAAATTTGGACATCTCCTTCAGGACTCTTCAGAGATTTGTTCACCATAATTTTATTTGATTTACTGTACCGTGCACCGGCACCCTACAGTCGGCAATTAGGCACTTTTAAAATCTTCATTAGTAAAAAACAAAACCAAAGTTAAAGTATTTAAATCGACCCAAACTGACTTATAAATACTCTAGATTGTAGCCACGCCCCCATTTTTTCCTTCTTTCATAAAACACCCACATAAAACACATACATGTAGGGTAATTCGTATTTAAGCAAAAACCATTTGATACGGGTTGATACGGCTCATAACGGGTTAATAGGGAGTACCATGCCCACTTACCGTTATAAATAATCACAAAAGGGCAGATGACGTTGGTAAGTATATAAATATAATACATTTTCCCAATTTAACCAAGTATGCTTATATGGCAACCCTACTTAAAAGTGGGCGCTCCATTCCCATTTTTACGTCAGAGTTTAGTTAGGTCACTCGTAAATTCCACACAAAGTTTTATTGAAATATATTGCCTTTTTCAAGAATCATCCTGCGTACCCGCCGAAAAAATTGATACAAAATATTTTTTTTAGCATATTTATTAATTCAGGTGATAAATCACATATATTTTTACTTTATTTATTTTTTTTAATACTATATATATGCACCAAGTGTTATAAACGTACCGACCCATACGCGCGTTTAAAAGTTTTCAGTTCATATATATTTCTTTTCTTACTAAGAGAAGTGAATACAAGTCCAAAAATCTAACCATTCCGCAGCTTTCCGCAGACAAGTTGGGTATCATTTTTTTTATGAAGGTTCCTACTTACCTTCCCTAAAGATTTTCGATTATCCATAATTATCCATAAAAGTTATACACCACGAAAGTAGGACATTTTCCTAATAAAATCGTTGTTTTTGCCCAAACTTTGAGAACTTATATCTTTACAAGAAAATGTGCCATGGAAAACAATTATATGTCAAATTAAATGTAGGAATATGCTTATTATATGTACCAAAAATAATTTGATTATATTTAAAAATAACGATTTAATTGACATTTCAGCATCACCATCAAAATAGTTGCATCGACAAAATGATATTGAGTATAAAAACACCCAACTTTGAACGGCTATACAGCAGACAGTTTCGGTCCAATTTACATGCAAAAAGCATTTTCTGACTGCTACATGCATGCAGATTACGAAAAATAAAAAAAAAAAGTTAGGCCCGTAACTTTAAGATTAGCCGTAATGCGCGGGTTTTCGACATGTTTACCCCATTGTGCGCCGCACACAAAGGAGATTTGATTGAACTATACTCAATCAGAATCAGTGTCGACCAGCGGCAGTTGGCGCACTCACGCACGTGTTGGCTTCTTGCTCTAAGCTTATACAAGCAATTTGATGGAAGCGTTCGATCAGAGTTCTAGCTGCAGTCGCTTAAGTGTGCTTAATATTAGCTCCGCTTTAATAGCGAACATGTTTTTCTACCAAACTCCAAAGTGGGTATGTTTAGTGTGCTCGGGGTTACAAATGGCAGCACATACCAGGGTTTGCATTTGTGCTGACATTACATCATATGATGTGCTGGCACGTGGGCTCGCTACCATCATAAATCAATCCTCCTGTCGAAAGTGCCACGTCGTATCGGTTTCGTGTGCACTGCTCTCTCTCTCCTCGTAACTAACTATTGCTGTGTGCTGGCATACTTCGCAGCCATTGTTCAGCGTGTTGTATCCTCGAATTTATCTGCAGCCACAAGCAATTTTTATCCCTCGCTATGACTGACAATCAATTTGTTTCAGTAGTTGCTGATTGCAGCATCCACTGCAATTTTTCAGATTATTTGTCAATTTAAAAGCATTTACTGCCATCGTAGTTGTACCGATTCGAGGTGAGAAAGCGATTAAGTATTGATTTATATCAGCCTCAGCTATGTGTCAGCTTGAGTCATGATTCCACTTCGATAAAATATTAAATTAGTGTTATTTAAGGTTCTAAGAATTTAAAGATTTTTTTTAAATAAACACGGAATAGAAATTTTACTGTGACTAATAAATAGATTTTCTAACAACACTACGGTGCACATTTTCAAAGGAGAACGCCAAAAAATCGTTTAGTGTCAGATGCGCAACACGGTGGCTGAGAAGAAGCATTGGCTCTTCCTTTATTTTTTGTATCACGGTATCACCATACAAAAAGTTTTTCCTCTATTTAAGTAGTATAAATTTTCCAGTCAACATGTGTCGGCAAAAATAGATTTTTCTACGTCGCACGTTTTACATGAGACTTTATTGTGCGTTTTTCTTTATGTCTTTTAAAACAGTTATAAAATCCATAGTATGCAACAAAACACAAATAAATATATACTACATTTACACACTTTTTTAACTAACAACTTGCTTGGGCTCCGGTAAAGATTTTCGTCAAAACCTCTTGGCACTCAATGAGTTAAATTGCCAAGATATAACTAAATACATATTTTTTCTTATTAATGTCATAAATTCGCACCCGCTGAATGAAATTTTAAGGCCATTCGTTAGTTGTGTACTCCATAAAGCTGCACAAACACCTCACACAAGGGGAAACACACAATCATGCACAATATTGTCAAATATTTTATTTACATACCTTAACATGTTCATGAATCATATTTAAATTAGCTGAAAGCATAATAAATTCATCGATTATATTAGCGGCATATCACCATTTTACACAAGAAAACGGCTCCTACACACACGCGCAAGCAATTCTTAAGGGGGGCGGGCTTAAGGGTTTCAGCGTAAAAAAACACTTTTTTATACATTTTTTTTTAAAGTAGGGATTGATCAATTTTTTTAAACCTTTTGCACATTATTAAGCATACTTTTAACAATATTCTGTAATTTTTTCATGCAGAAATATTACAAAACAAGCCGGTGACAGAGCTTGCCCCAGAACGTCTTTGAAAAAAATATAATTTGCGGTGTTCACTGTATCTCGGTCGGAAATTATCTGAAGTCAAAAACCATAAAAATTTAGTCAAAGTACAGGGTTTTCCAACAAGAGGTGTGGTTTTGGTATTCAAAGAAAAATTCAATTTTTTGAGATAAATAATCGGATGTTTATTTCATAATAAAGAGGAAGGTATGCCGTTAATAATGAAAAACAACATCAGCCAAATGGCCACCACGACCACGGTTACAGGACCATATCCTTTTCATGAAATTTTCCATAACCAAATCGCAAAGTGGCTGTCCTATGTCCTCGATAGCCTCACGAATTCTATCTTTAAGGTCTTGAATCGACGCTGGGCTGTTGGCGTACACCTTATCTTTCACGTGGCCCCAAAGGAAGAAGTCGCAAGGTGTTAAATCACAAGATCTCGGTGGCCAATTGTGATCACCTCTTCCAGAGATAACACGGTCCGGAAACTTTTCCCGTAAAAGAGCAATGGTTTCGTTGCTTGTGTGGCACGTAGCGCCGTCTTGTTGAAAGTAAACGTTGTCCAGATCAATACCATCCAACTCCGACCATAAAAAATCATTAATCATCTCTCGGTAGCGCAATCCATTCACCGTAACTGTTGATCCAACCTCATTTTCGAAAAAGTAAGGTCCAATGACCCCGCCGGGCAATTTTGCTTGTTGACATAGCCACCGAGGTGGAAATGGGTCTCATCAGTCAAGATGATTTTTCTATGGAATTCCGGATCATTTTCATTCATTTCAAGGACCCAATCAGCAAAGACACGACGCTGTTGATGATCGGTCGGCTTGAGTTTTGTGTTAACTGAACTTTATAAGCCTTAAAACCCAAGTCTTTATGCAAAATACGGTGTAATGACGTTTTTGGAATGCCCAATTCCAAAGAACGACGAGGAATCGACAAACCTGGGTTTTCTTCAACACTTTGGGCTACAGCAGCAATATTCTCAGTTGTTCTTGAGCGACGTGCACGGGTTTTATTCTGCACATCACTAACTTGTTCCAACAGCTCGAAGTTTTCCACCAATTTCTGTATTGCGGTCCGACAAGGTCCTTCACGACGACCCAAAAATGCTTTAGTTTTGCGAACTGTGACTGCAAGATTTTCACCATTTTTGTAGTGAATTTTAATAATTTCAATGCGTTGTTGAAGCGTGTATCGTTCCATTTTTAGTAATGGCGTAATTTCTACTTGTCAAATGTCAAAGAATAACAGCTTCAAAAGTGACAGCTACCGAAATACCGGGTGATTCAAAATAACACCTCTGGTTGGAAAACCCTATATTATCAAATCCTCCCCTCAACGTTCTCCGATTATTTTTTTTCATTTAAACATTTTTGGTGGCCATTTTGTGGATGGGAAACCCCCTTAATGTAAAAAAAATTGTTTACTAAACGTTGGGGGGAGCTTTTTTATATGTAGAAAATGTGTACCAAGTTTCAAATGAATTTGTTTAGTAGTTTTTAAATGACAGTGAACACGGACTTGGAAAAAGTAGTTTTGAGACCAGAGCAATAGAAGAGAATAAGCTGTATACCTGCACTAAAGGACAAGGGACTAACTATAGACCATAACTTCAAGAGTTTTGCTCCGATCGACTTAAAATTGAAAATCGAAATTGATCAACTTGAGAATATATTATTGAAATGTTTAACAATAAGATAAGACAAAACAAAAAAATCGATTTTTCGAAAGTGTAAACCCTTACCCGCCCCCCCCCCGCCCCCGTAACGCGCACAGATACAAATTTGGCGCATATAGAGTAAAACACAAAAAAGGGCAACAGCGAAAGTGACTTCGCCATGTGACCTGCTTTATGTGTTTTGCTTTATTTACTCGATGTAGCCGCATTTGTCCTTAAAGTGTCACTGCCAGCACTGTCATCCTTCACTGTGCTAGGTATCCCGCCACACAATGTTCGCGCAACGCTGTGGGTGGCCCGCGCTGCTGAATGGCTTGCCAGCTGTTAGCGTATGAACCCCGATATGAAGGAGTTTTAGTTGGTTACTGCATTACAGCTTGTATTATCATCACAATATTTCGTATTGAGAACACACAATTTACGCCCAAGTTATACATTTTTTAAAAAGCTTGGTCGATCTCAAATGCGCAGGCATGCACACATTCGCTGACGCCAGCGAAAATTCACTAGTCCTTAAGCGAAAATCTCTTAAATGCCACAAGAATAATTCCGCTCAAAAACCCTTTTCAGAAGCTGGCCCAAAACCAATTTCAGTAAGATTCCTCAATTGGCACAACAACTTTCAACTAATCTGCAAACCAATTAACACCGCCAAATGCTGCTGTTTCATGCTTGAGTAAGGAAAAATGCAAATTGACTTACTGGAGACGTTGTTTGCTTGGCGGCCAGTGCTCGCTGATAAGCCAGCAATCGCAACAAGGGTAACAAAAATACAGCAATACAACAACTCTCAGCGCCATTTATCAACGTCAGCGTCGACGCCTGCAACACGCTCAAAAACGTAAACAAGCCCGACAACTGCGCAATCGATGCTATTGTCGCGTATGCATCCAACGCACTTTCCCTCGTCGGGCACTCCGCACATTGATTGCACTGAAGTGCGTGCGGCATGCAGTTGCGGCAGCAGTGCGCATAAGGACAGCAGTATGAATTTATGCAAAAATTGTATGCAAATTCGCATTCCATTTGTAAGTATAAACGTTTAAAACGCGTATCAAAACATATCGGGTGGTGTACTGGGCGTATGAGCAACCTACCAGTTTTTGGCGCCTATGTTATGTTCGTCAAAGAGGGAGCGAGAGAAAATACGCTAATGCGCATAATTGAGTGTACGAGTATGCAGGAGATAAATGCAAATTAAAACGTTTTATTTTGTGGTAAATTTTTAGTAACTTGAAAGGGTTTTACAAAAGTAGCAACTAGCAAATTCAAGTCTCATTGAAAACTCAGCCACGCGCATTAAAAGGTTAAACAACCCAGGACTTTCGAATATCACACTCGAGGACGAACGAGTTAAGCGGTGACAATGCCATCAATTCTCTAACTCGTAAAACGCGCAACTACTGCACAACGCTGCCGCAAGCCGCGGCGCTCTTCAAGCGATTTCCCTACTCAACCACGACCCCACGCGCCGCCACTTTGCACCGCAAATTCGTTTCGCAAGTTTTATATTCGCATTCGACTACTTGTATTTTGAAATAAAAACTGTAATTTGCATTGGACAACTGTTAGCTCGGCTCCATGTAAGCAACGAGCAGCCAAATGAAAGAAGAAAAGGAATAAAATGACATTTCTTGCTGTGCGCGTAAAGTGCGAAAATATTCAAATGGGCGGAGAGAAAGATTAAAATGAAAACATAGCAACAACAACCACAGCTACAATGGTCATAAATACGTGCAAAACGAATAAAAGCAGTCGGAGAATGGAACACGGCCGAGGGAGGTGGAAATGTGCAGCCCGACTGCGACAAAGGCTGACGTAGATCTCCCACCGCCTGCTGAAATATCGCCAACTAGGTAGCAAGAATAACGGCCAAGTCAACGGTAACTCGTTATTTATGGTGCCGTGCCGTTATTGGGTGATGTGCAGTGCAAGAAATTTACGTACGCAAGTGCAGTAGAGCGGAGGAGAAGTGCGGCAACGCGATTATCGGCAGCAACAGCTGGAAGAACAATTGCGGCACAGTTGCCCAAACTGTCGCTTACCGATGCGGCTGGCGCAGAGGTGGGTGATTTGGTGTACCGACACAACATTTAATAACGGCTGGATTGGGTTTGCTGTCGCCGCAGTGGCAACTGAATAGCAAATGCGAAAGACAATTCCGCGCAGTATTGTTCGTGGCATTATTTTTGTTGTTGCTGGCTTTATTGGTTATTGCTGCATTGAGAGTGCTTTGAAATTATTTTGAAATCATTGTGGCGAAGCCATAAGTGGAAACAAAACAAGTCAGTACACGGCGAAACAGCAAATAAAACAATGAGACAAGAAACAAACACCAAAGCAAACTAAAGACGGGAATTGCATTAAAACGAAATGTTTACAATCCGTTTCATGCTGGTTGTAATGGCTACGTGCATGCGCAGTGGGCTGCGTTGAACGGCCTGCGAATAGAGGGGTGGGGCTGGAGCGTTGTACGCTTTGTTGACTTTGTTGTCAACAAACGATTTGCATTCTTTGCATATGTCGTTGGGGTTTGCCTCTCAAAAGGTAAAAAGAAAATTAAAATCCTTTGGAAGATACCGCGTTGCGTGTTCTTGTTACAAATGGAGAACGTCACGAAATTTATTGTCGATCGGCCGCAATTATGAAACCAACCAACCAACAGCATTAAACCGTTTTCATGATTACGTTTTAGTATTTCGAAATGGCCTGAATGAAAATTCTAAAAATATTCTTAAAAAAAGGGCCGCAAATTTAAATTCATGTTGAAGATGTCAAGGCAGGAATCGTTGGACTGATTTATGAGGACAACATCCCTGGGATCATCTTTTAACCCTTTCGCTGGTTTTTTGCCATGTGGCACATGCTCCTTTGTGGACGTCTGCATCCTCTATGGTTGCAAGAATACATTTTTTTAGTTGGTCCTTAGAGTAGTTGAAGGTTTTAGGAAAAATTCGAAATTGATAAACTGAATGTTTAAGTATAAAGAAGAGAAGTATACACGTTTTCTTAATGGTATATCTTGACATTAGATAATTAGATAATTTTTTTAATTTTACGTTTTCTTTCAATTTAGTTACTTCTTTACTTCTTATTTTGGCTAAAGTAAATGAAGAAATATTCAAATTTTTCTTTATGCGTAAAAATGTTTATGTTTAAGGAATTATTACAGGCACAACGATGTGGTTTCTCTCACAGAAAAACACTCTAAAATAGAGGGTCCGAGTATAAAAATAAAAAAATTGTTTATGGAATGTTGCTAATATAACCACATAGAAGCCTAAGACGTAAAAGCGAAAGGGTGTTAAGATACCCTATACCCTGTGTGGTCATAGGGATATGATTCCGAAGAACCACTAAATGACTTAAGGCCTAAATTAAAACTAAAATAAATGAAAAGCGCCTAAGAAAATTAAATATGCACCTTAGCACGTTTGATTGACTGCAAATCAGACAATAACTGTATTAGACAGCCAACAGCCGCTCCACCAACAAACAATTTACTAAAGAAATTCGCACAAAAACACAACCAGGTCACAAATCCATGCGGCAACATGCAAAAAAAACCTTCCAAGAGGTAGGAAGCCTTGAAAAAGCTAAGGAGAGCCGAATGTTTATTTATATAAAATATGGATTGCAGAGCCGGCACACGCAACTGCAGATAGTGTGGGCGCAACCAGCAAAACACACACACACACTCGCAAGGCGTCCAGGATATCGCACTGTGTTAAAGCGGCCACTGTTCAGCGGTGTTGAGCGGAGCTTGGTGAGTGCGGTGTATGGCGATTATGCCCCGAGGACGCGTTTACACATTCATTTGAGCATTATCACTTCAGTCGTTGTAAATGATGTGCTTGCAGATTTACTGCTGAGATGAGGGCAACAACATAGAAAGCATCCTTCATGCGCCGCCGAGAACCACTGCCCCAAATGTGCCAGCATAAGTACACATAAAAAACAAAAAGAGGCTACCGTCGCACTCGACCAACAACTGAAACATTGGGAAAAACTGAAACAGGCGACACTATACAATAGTTAAGTTCAGAATTCAAAGGTGTAAATGACACAAATGAGACGCCGCCCAGAAAAAAGCGGCGAGCCAAATATGCAATAACCCAGAAAAAAGCGGCGAGCCAAATATGCAATAACAGGTACGAGGTACTGTTAATGCCGAGCGTAGACCGCAGACGAAAACATCTCGCCCAGGATTTAAGTTGAAATTTAATCGAGGGATGCTCCACAAGCACATCTTTGTATACATAGATACATAAACGCGTCTGCGTAATTGCGAAGGATCCACTGACAGCACTCGCCAGGTTCCTTGTCTCACTAGTTCCACTCCACACATGCACCCGTATGGCAGTCAACACGTTCAGAATTATCCAAACAAGGTAAGATACATAAGTATGTGTTCGTTATGAAGGCGAGGTTGCTCGGACGCATACATTACATTTTTGGGCATTCCAGTACAACCCACTCCCACAGCTGTCAGCATTCAGCTTTACACTCGACAGCCACTCGGTCGTTGGCATGCGATGTTTTTGCTGCGGGGGCAGGTGGAATCAGCGCCGAATGTACAAAAATCTTGTTGACAACATCGTTGCTGTTGTGTGTTGTTGTTTTTTGGCTGTTTCGCGATGCTTCAAGCAGACTTGGCACGTTTATACACAAATCAACGGCGCTTAGATTGCTTTCACCGTATTTCGTAGTATAATTTTTGCCCATCGGCTTGATTTGCACATTTGGCTTGGGCCAGAAATTATTAAAATTATCAAATACATATATTATTTCAACACTTATGGGCTCATTACGAAACTTAATAGTAAAATATTTTAAATAAAATAACCATATTGCATCTGTTGAGCTATTAACTCATAATTATAAGTGGTCGATATGTGGCTGTTGCTGTTGTTGTTGTCTTGTCGCATCTATTGATTTTAGTCGCTTATTGTGCTATTTTGTACAATTGACATTTATTTGTACATAATTTGGCGATTTTAATTGTGCTTTAGTGTAAATCATAGCAGATGCGTTTGTTTTTGGTTTCAAACATTGCAGCTGGTTTCAAGGAACACGTTTGCCTTAGTGAATTCTCAAAGACCTGCTTGAATTTTTTGAAGCATTGAGGACTACACTCACCCCAAGAAATTAAACATTACACCAATGTCTATAACACCAATGTCTATAAACTTGTAGAATTTGCCAGTATGTGGTGGTCAGCGCCACATTTGAATACTCGTACATAAACGATTGGTATGGAAAAAATTTAATTTAAATAGATCACATGATGTTGATAATCTTGGTAAGTATTTTAATACAAAAATTTAAGGGCGGACTCTGGCAATTTGCCTCGGGCGGCATATATGGTTTGTCCGCCACCGGTACAAAACAATACATAAATCTCATACGCCTCGTATTACACAAAGCCATACTAAGCAAAAAGTTTTCAGTTCAAGCCCGTTTTCCAACAATTACCTCTGCCCACAAAAGCGAGCAGTGATTGCTTTAAAAATGTTTCGTGTGCGCGACTGATTTCCCCAGCACTGAAGTTGCAAACGCCAAACTTCCCAGACATGAGCGCGTGGCAACGATTGTGGTGTCGTCTCTGTGTATTTAAGCAAATTTTTCGATGCGCGGTAGAACGTTTAACACATTTTTAATTATCTGCGGTAAGTAGAAGTTACAAGTTAAATAAAGAAGCACAGATACTTTGAATTTTATCAACACAAGCACAACATTTGAAAGAATTAGTCAAACCGCCATATTCAACCTCACAATTAGCGTAGTTGGATCCGCCACAACGTCAAAGGTCCGACCAACGAAACCCGTTGGTTAAGAGTGAAAAAATAGCTCTTGCTTAGTACCGACTAAGATACCACGATGATACGAAAATGGGAACAGAAGTGTTGTAGGGAACTAGTGTTACTGATACAAACATCCCCAGCTGTAGTGGGATTTCACACTATTCTTGGGATTCTTTGCACTACAAGAAAACGGCCAACGGCAACTCCACTGCGTGGCGTTGTTGTTGTAGTTCCTATTACTGTTTATTGCGCCTGGTGTCGTGCTTCAACAGTTTCTTTTTCTGCCACTTGAACAAAATTTGTGTACAGTGATGGACGCATCTTCAGTTAAAGTTGGTGAAATGTTATTAAAAACTTTCAGCTCACACTCACACACACACTGTGGCTATTGGTGTGTGACACGTGGCACTGCACCAGTGTGTCAGCTGACACTGCGTACGGTTGCTCCAAAACTGTGTGCCATGCACCCTGAAATACTATTTTCGGTTGGCGAATTGACACTTTGTTGCGCGTGGTGTATGTATGCGTCTGATCAAAAGTTTCTCTGAGCTAAAATGCGAAAAGTTTTTCCATTTACTACACCCACACGCACTCGCAGGTAAACGGGAACGTCAAAGTTAATGGCGATTCCGGGTGGCTGTCGCTTTGCCTGATGTCCAGCCGTGAATCGAGTCGTGCTGTTGGTTAATTTCGTTAATAGTGCATGTCGCAGTGTTTTGTGGATAATAAAAAACACCAATTTATTGAAAAACACGAAAGTTGTAAATTAGTTAAGATAATTTACAGAAAATATGTCATAGATTTGACTTGTAGCGCAATTCTTTCAGAGTGCCTCAAACGGTATAAAAGACTAAGATTAGTGATGAGTTTATTAGATTAGTTTGACGCCTTACGAACTAGTATTATTTTCATCTTTACATTTAAAGAATTAAGTACTTTACCAGTATATTAAATACATTTATATTCAGAGCAAAAGTAAATGTTTAAAGACAAATATTTCAAGTCGTGGCAGTATCGAGACAAAGTACCTCCTGTCAACACACAAAGAGTCTTCGCGTCTTGGACAACACGTCACTGTTGGCAGCCGTAATTTTGAAGTGGTAAAGGACTTTGTCTATCTTGGTACCAGCGTCAACACCAACAATGACGTCAGCCTGGAGATCAAGCGGAGAATAACTCTTGCCAACAGGTGCTACTTTGGGCTCAGTAGGCAGATGAGAAGTAGGGCCCTCTCTCGACGAACAAAACTTACGCTCTACAAGGCACTTATCATCCCCGTCCTCTTATATGGTGCAGAGTCCTGGACGTTGTCGACCACCGATGAACGTGCCTTGAAAGCATTCGAGAGAAAGATACTCCGCAAAGTCTTCGGTCCGCTCCGCGTGGGTGATGAGTACCGTATACGATGGAACAACGAGCTGTACGAGCTATACAGGGACATGGACATAGTCAAGCGCATAAAAATGCAGCGGTTGCGCTGGCTTGGCCATGTTGCCCGTATGCCTGAAGATGCTCCGGCGAGGCGAGTCTACGAGACGGTACCCTCAGGTGGACGCCGCGGAAGAGGACGTCCTCATCTACGTTGGAAAGACCAAGTGTCGCAGAACCTGTCGGCGCTTGGAATTTCCAAGTGGCGTCAGCAAGCACAGGACAGAACCGGCTGGCGCGCTCTTTTGGATTCGGCCAAGACCGATAAACGGTTGTAGCGCCAGCTAAGCAAGGCAGTATCGATTTCTTTATTGTCAATCTCGAACTTCTGTGCTGGGTTTTGTTTTGGGTTTTGTACGCTAAAGACTTTTTCCATTCGCTCCGCAAAAACTTTACTTTATTTTGTTCTGGCATCTTAAAATTCTATTTTATTTTTTTAACGAGATCTTATTGCGCTTTTTCGCAGTTTCCTCATTTTATTGCCTTCCGTCTCTGTTGCAAACATTCAAAGTGCGCCCCTACACAAACAATCTGCGCTTTGCGAAAACCACAAACAAACAATGAAACAGTCCACAAGTTGGTCGCCAACCACACCAACTGCAATGACTTTGAGGGTTGTGGGCCGTACACGCGCACCCACATACATACACATTGACAATTGACTATTATTTTTCCCATTTGATTACCATCTACAGCTTCACCTTCGCCATTCTCTAATCTCCCATATTAATCTCATCTCAATATTAATTTCATCATTCATTCATGTGTATAGCAAATTCTTCAAATCTGCTGCCGCTCTCTCCGGCTCCTCACTCACAGTGGTCCATTAAGCTGTCAAAATCAAACCAACAACTGCCGGCGTACTTACGCCACTGCTGCCAACTAACTTCGGTCAATTATTTCATATTGTTGACCTATAACTGTCTCTAATATTTTGCACATTTTTGCGCTTTACGCTGAACAGAAGTGCCAAACCTTGACCGCATTTCACAGGCAAATATACGCGCAGCATATGTTGAAAGTTGAAAGTGCGCTTTGTGGCATTATCTCGCGCTATTTGTTCACATTGTCTGTGGCCAATTTCTTGATATTTAATTCAACTTTGTCAAATATTTCACTCTTGATAAACTTTTCTAGTCTCTTTGTTTGCGATTGTTACTCGATTTCATTGGTTGATGTGCACGTCACAGCGCCGAAGTTATTGTGCGCCAGAGCACAGGACTCGCGCGCCGTCAACCAAGACTGGCATTTGTGATATTGCAATGTGTACATCTGTCACATGTGCAAGATGCCAACATTGTGTTCTAAACTCATTTTTCTCTATGATTTTTCCTAAATTTGAATTTTGTTGGCAGCTGACTAAATAAGCAATGCGCTTTGTTGGTGCTTCATCGCAAACAAAACAAACGGGAGTCAAGTTTCAAAATAAATTTGGGTCAAGGACCGGACTTACGGCCCAAAATGAGCCACATAATTTTTTCGCTTTAATGTTTTGTTCAAATCTCTCGCCCGATAGTTTGACTGCGGCGCACCATGGTTTTCGCCGTATGAGAATGCAAAAGGCATTCGCATTTTTTTACCTCGAGAGCAGATTAGCTTGACGCATTTTCACGTACTACACCAAATTTATACTACGTACGCCATTCTGCAACTTATGTGTTTGACTGAAGCAGGGCAGATGCGTTTTAATCTTCCTTTTGACGCCTCAAGTTGATGCTTTACGTGAGTTGGCTTTTCCCAATAAAATAGCTGCGTGCTATCATCAAGCAGTGAAAACGAAATTTGCAGCCTCAAAGGACAAAATGAACAGAGTTCAATTTTAACTGAACTCAATACTGTAAACACCAACAATAAAATGCACACCTTTCTATAGCCATCACGCAAAGCTAAGGTTTATAGCCATATATGAATTTCAACAAAATACGAAAATAAAAATATGCAAATAACGCGACGAAGATGGTGTCTACAAGGTGTGCCCCGAAAATGCAAAGCAACCGGAAAGTAATTGGGCAAATGCAGCCTGTGAAGGGGAAACTCAGAAGAGCACGCCTCGCACATCGCACAGCATATCAAGGTGAAAGTTCAATTGCCCCCTCGATACATATCTATGCTTTTATTCGCAAAATTCCATCTCATGTGTAGAGTGTAGGTTTACGAAGGGACGAGAAGAGCGCAAAAGTTGGTATCGCTACTTGTTTGTAGTGAAAAAATGAGTTAGGTGCTTGAGCAAAACTTTTTCTAAAAACATACCAGGAAATTGCGCACAAACACCATCTTGTTACTATGAACTTGCAGAAATCAAGATAATCATTTGTTGCTAAGTCTGAATCTCAGTCTATCGGCCTGAATTTGAATGGCTTTACATGGTCCACTGAAGGCCCATTTCGGGGCCGCAGAAATTACTGCCAGCACGTACGCATTCACGCACACAGTAAAAAAACACCATCTACAACAACTAAGCTCACCAGCACATCCCCAAACCAACCAAACACCTCTCACGGTAAGAGCAAAAACGACAATGTTTGTTTACTGACATACTTTCAAGTCTCTGCTCCATTCGCCCTACTCCAAGCACTTCGAGCGCCATTCAAGACCAATTTGAGTGCGTTCCCACACGTGTGGGCGCGTATGTATATATGTATGTATGTTTAAGGAGCGGCAGCTGCAGGTGCGTTGTGCCACCAAAACATATGTAAACAAAAACAAATTTGCCGCACGACCATTCAAGCGTCGCGATGTTGCCTTAAACTCAACAACAACAAAATAGTGCTGTTTACTTTGCGCCTTGGCGGTGAGTTAACTTTTCGCCTGTGCGAAGGCAACGGCTTTGTGCGACATAATCGACCAAATACATACGAATGTGGAGCTTTACTTGATTTGTGTTAATATTTAATAATGTTAAACATTTATGAATAGCCATTTCCCCACACATGCATCAAAATCTTGCTTCATTTCAACCGTTAACTGCCGGCGATAATAATTTGTTTATGTGCTTCCCTGCTTTTGGGCGTTCTGTCATGTTTATTTATCTTGTAGTCAAATGGAATGCGCTCACATAATGAAATTCAAGCCCCACACACATTCAAGTCGGCACCACATACACAACCACACGTGATCAATCATGTGCGCCATTGGCTGCTGTTAGTCTGTCTGTTTGTTTGTTTATGTGTGCGTGCGAATCAATAAAAGTGTATTTTATCCATTAAATCGACACCCCTTCGAGCTCCGGCTGTGCAATACAAAAACGCTGCTCACCACCACCCCACCACCCCACCGCTACATTACAGTATGCCAAGGCCCGCCATTAATTTTGCAATTTTCTCCCATCCGCCATCTGCAGAACTCATAATTTACTTTGCGCTTCATCACATTTCATTCAGTGCTTTTCGCATTCTGCTTCTGATTGATTCGCATCGCAGAGATAATCGAAGAAAAATGGCCTCCACCCGCCAATCGCTCATTTGCAGGGCCGAGGAACATTTTTGGGAAGTTCACCTCGACGCTGAGTGTTGCGGTTAAACGAGACGTGGCAAGGGTACATACTACTTATACATAGTGTACGTGCCTGGAGGCACAATGTAAATACATATGCACGTACATGCTTATACGCAGCTCTGTGTGAATTTTCGCCACTTTTCGCACGTCGTTTCGTTCCAGTTTTGTGTTTTCCTTTTTTAAGTTCATCATACATATATAAAATTGTTTGCTTTTTTCTTGTTGTTGTTGGCTGCTGCGCGTGTTGGTCACTACCTGAGCAGCGTTGTCAGCGATTTGGTGGCTATTGCTCCCTGCACCTGTTGGCAGGTCGATGGGCCGCTTTGTCAGCATGTTGGTGGTTATTGGTCGCTGGTCAGCGTATCTGGTGCTCACATATAACTTTCAACTCCTTTTTGTCTTCTATCCAATCTTTCTTTACCCCTATGTCTCCAGTTTTTCTTGAATTTTAAAGCAGTAGTAGTTCTGCTGAACTCGTATCCTTGTGGACTTGTTCGTACAAGTTAATGGCTTGAGTGATAGTAGGAAGTACCCCATTTTTTTAACTATAAATCACATATGAATATCAGTTGAAAATTTCCTCAATTTAATTGACCTCTTGTGCGCAAATATCGGTTATGTAATACCACAGTATCGGTGGCCATAATCTTTTGATTTTGATTTCGGTTTCGAAATATTACTGCGCATAGCTGAGATCTCTTGCCAAACGGTTTGAAGTGCTCCATTTTCCGGCTCTTTCTGCTTGGCACATGCAGCAGCAGTTGCGATACCATTTTTGGCGGAAATCCAGTTCAAGCGCGATTTGAAAGCGCCTTTTAAAGTGGGAAAAACGATAATAAGGAATCCATAAATTTCAAGTGAAACGTACAGCTGTCGGATGTGCCTTCGCCAGTATTAGTCTAACGCGAATTGATTGCTCGCAAATGCGCAAAGCAGAGCCTGCCCAGCTCTCTGCCGTCGCGACAACGGGCTGGCACTTGAACTGCAGCACGTCAAGTGGCTCAATTGCGGCCAGTGTGAGCAGCGCCTCAAGTTCGAGCTGTTCGACGTCAAGTCGCGGCGTTGGCTGCTGAAGCTGAGACATTCGCCTTCGATCCTGCTGCAGCGCCATTGTGCTGTTATACAAAATTATTTTGCGCTTTCTCTGCTCTACAAGGATTTAAAGCCAAACGTTTTCAGGGCGTCGTCGATTTTTGCATGCTTGCATACATACAAACACGTACATACGGTCCATGTTATAATGCCACATGAGCGCTTCTTAGGGGCTGTCAGCGTCATTCGGTGATAGCTGAATGTCGCACGTCGGTGACATTGTCTGTGTCGACAATAGGCGAAAGTTGGCGCCTTATTGGAATCTAGTTTTGTATGTGTGACAGCACGACAAACGGAGATGAAGGAAGTTGAAAATTTCCCTTAGCCTCATTAAGGTAGAAAATATTTCGTTGCTATGTACGAAGTTTGTCGAGCGAAGCAGCGTTTTTTGCTCCAATTTACGTATGTGCGTAAGTGCTCTCGCGTACTGTCTGCTGCCTGTGCTCACTCATTTATTATGCTAATAATACTGCAACTTTCTGCAGCAACACAGCCAAAGAATACGTCGAACTGATTTTATGGCCTTTCACCAAACATAAACACACCAATTTTTTTTCGTTTGTTCAAGCGATAATAGCAAATAAAAAACTTTGTCGTTATGAAAGTAAAGTTGAGGGCATATGTAGCTACATACAGTGGCAAACAATATTATTGGCACAGCAAGAACTTTGAAATAAATCAAGAAATTTCATGGAAATGAAATAGAAAATTTATTTTATTTTATTTCACACTTATTTACACAGTTGCTGTTCATTTGGTAGTAGCATAATTTTCAAATTATAATATAACTAGTAGGGCCCTGCGGCTTTGCACGCAAGCTTGAAGTCAATGGGCCCAATAAATCAAGTTTCTTCATACTATACTCTATGGGCGATGCCACGCCTCTTTTATGTAATGCCCAATCCATTCCTCCAGCCGAAGGGTGTGACCTGGTTTCATTAATATGCGACTTTCAGTTCCAAAGTTACGCGGAAAATTTCAGTCACAAAAAATATGCCGCGCCGCTTGTTCAACGCCCATAATATTTTGCCAGTAGAATGACACATCTATGGGTCGATGGTATACAAAACTTAAAAGCTTTCCAACTTATTGTTCCGAAGCTATTCCACATTAAAAATTTGGGTTCTATGGGCGGTGCCATGCCCCTCGTCCAATACCCAACCCATTCCCCATGTCGAAGGGCACATCTAAATCGTAAATCTTTGATGTGTGATTTGTAGTTCCACAGTTATTCGAAACATTTGAGTTGCTTAAAAAGTGCCACACCTCTTGTCCAACGTTCACAAAGTTTTACCAGTGAACAACTAAACCGTACGTTTGTACCGAGTGTCATTAATGAGAACGCTATAGTTTCAAAGTTACACCGGCATTTAAAAAGTGCCACGCCTCTTGTCCAACGCCCATCAAATTTTACCAGTGAAACGGAACATCTAAACGGTGAACCCGCACCAAATTCTAATGCTGTTCGACTTCTCATTACGAAAATATTCCATATTGAACATTTAAGTTGTATGGGAGGTGCCACGCCTACCTATCGGGTCGCATTCGCACTTACCGAGACTTACTCAAGACGAACATTCCGTGAAAAATGCAGCTAATCAGCTGCCTAGTTTTTGAGTTTTAATGCCGTGTGACCAACAAACAAATATACATTAATTTTTATATACAACATAAAGATATTTGCTGCAATGACTCGCAAAATTTTTTTTATATCCATATTGTTTTGCACAAATATAGCACAGTTAATTTCTGTCGTCATGGGAATTGCAGGAAGGCGTAAAAGGTGGGCGTGGTCAACCTTATGTAGCTTATGTTTACCGCTATGAAACACCGAATCATTTTATATCAACATTAATTTTCAGACATGTACCGTAGCTTCGTTTTGTAAGTGTAGTGGGCACGGAAAGTGGGCGTGGCCGATTATATTATAGCCTATGTTTGCCGCAATGACACGCTGAATCGTTTGATACCCATATTGCCTTACAAAAGCATACCATAGATGAGTTTTGTTACCATAGTGGGCGTAAGAAGGGGGCGTGGTCACTCTCATATAGCCTATGTACCATTCCCACAGATAAAAAAATGTTTGGTGCTTATTTCATCTAAATCGGTTCAGTGGTTTTTGCCTGATTGTGGCTCAAAAAAGTCACACTTGCTTTTATATAATAGTATAGAAGATTGAAAAGAAAAAATTAAAACTCATTCAACAGCCCCTTTTCGCAAGAACAAAATTATTGGCACAGCAACTCTAAGTTTTATTATTTTCTTATTTATGTGTTGATCTGCCAGCATAGGCGTATGCGATCACATTGTAGGTACCGTTACTTATCAATGACGCCATTGATACATTTTAAAAAGTGTTCGTGTTAGCTGCAAATCCTGAAAACGTAACTAAACATCAATTATGGGCCGAAAACAGAAATAAACGACCGAAGCCGAGCGAAAAATTATATTACATTTGCACAACCAGAAGAAATCGTATGCCGAAATTGGGGAAATTATGGAAAGAAGCCAATTCACTATTCGCAGCATCGTGAAACGATTTGCTAATACGACAAAATTATCAAGTAAGAAACACAGCGGCCGACCCCTGGCCCTCAATGCGAGAGAAGAGGCGCAAATCATCAGAAAAGTTAAAAAAAATCCAAGTTAACGTCAACGTAGACTGCAGCAGAAATAAGAGAAGATTTTGATAAGGAAATTCATCCAATAACCATGCGCAGAACACTACATCGAGATGGGTACAAAGCAAGAGTCTCAAGACGTAAACCGCTTATAAGTATAATGAATAGAAAAAAGCGGTTAGCGTATGCCCAGGAATATAAAACTAAACCTGAAAGCTTTTGGAGTAAAGTCTTATTTTCTGATGAAAGCAAATTTAATATATTCCGATCAGATGGCAGAATGTTGGTATGGCGAAAACCGAATACTGAGTTCGACAAAAGTAATGGGCACAGTGAAACATGGTGAAGGGGGAGTGCTGGTGTGGGGTTGCATGGCGGAATCAGGTATGGGGGTGCTGGTGTTCATCGATAAAATAATGGACAAGACTCAATATACTAAAAGAAAATATAAAAAAAGTGTGTGAGTTGAATTTGGGTAGTAGCTATTATTTCCAGCACGACAACGACCCCAAGCACACAGCTCACGATGTTCGCATGTGGGTTATTTACAACGTCCCTCATGTGCTGCTACACTCCGCACAATCATCCGATCTAAATCCGATCGAACACCTATAGGAAGAGTTAGAACGGCGCATCAGAAAGCACAAAATGTCTAACAAAAACAACTGATGGAGATCCTGGTGCAAGGATAGAAAAATATTGGTGCAGATGTTCCAAAAAATTAGTTAATTCAATGCCTAGAAGACCAAATTAAGTTATTAAGCGAAGGGGATATGCAACAAAGTATTAAATTCACTCTAAGCCATTGTTTTGCTAAATATTTTACTATGTGTGCCAATAATTTTGTTCCTGCAAAAATGTACTGTTTAATGAGTTTTTATTTTTTCTTTTAACTATGTACATTATAGTTTTCGTTTATACTACCGCTGAATTAACAGCACCTATGTGAATAAC
Source organism: Melieria omissa (assembly GCA_963971225.1). Lineage (NCBI taxonomy): Eukaryota > Metazoa > Arthropoda > Insecta > Diptera > Ulidiidae > Melieria > Melieria omissa. The sequence continues at coordinate 3,248,057 of OZ020269.1, read as the reverse complement.
TGTAAAACAAAATGCAATACAAATGTTACTTCGTTAACTTGAAATTTCTTGTTTAATTAAAAAATGTCTGCTGTGCCAATTATTTTGTTTGCCACTGTATGTAGTTTTGTACTGTGTGTGGCGTGGAGCATACAGTGAACACATTGCCACATGTTGATTCGGAGTCTGGATTTCTGTATTTATTTGTTCCATTTTCGTTCCTTAATTACATTTTATTAACGTTTATTTTAATAATAGTTTATAATGTTTTAGTCAGGAATAAGATTTCGCCACTATTCTGTGGGTACTACCAAATTGAAATATTTCATTCACTCTAAAGTATTTGAATTTCAAATTTTAAATGTATTTAGAATTTGTACAAAGTAAGAAACAGGGTCTTTCAAAAGCAAGTATACCGGTTGGAAACTGTGATCATAAATATCAATCAAATTATTATCGAACTATTCAGCCCCTCTTTGTATAATAAATCACTTATTTCGGGACCATAAGTTCGGGAATATGTCATTTCAAGTGTACCCAAACTAATCGAACACCACATAGATACCGCACATTGCTGGGTGAATTACAGCTGCAGTCGTTCAGAGTGAGCAAATAACGGAATTGCAAAAATCTGACAAAGAGGTTTCTTATTTTCGACATGGGCTCAACTAAAGTCATTGCTTAAGCACGTACTAAGTTTGATGGCAAGATATTTCTTCAAGGAAGCTGCGAATGTCTGAATAAAGCGAATTTAGTGCTCCAGGGAGCGCAAAACGTCAGAAATTACCTTAATTGCTGTGCAACAAGTAAGCAGACAAGTCAAGAAATAAACAGCCGCTCATAAGTTTCACACAAATACTACATGTACACAAGTGAAATTGTGCAAGTTGAAAATGAGTACTTATGTTCATAAGTAATAGGCACATAAATATTAATTTTTGTGGGTTTGTGAAGATTATGAATGTCACATGAAAATGGTTGCGGAGAGCAAAAGTTTTCAGACATGGAGGCAAAATAATCACGCAAGTGTCAACTGTTATTACGTGTTTTTTGTTTTTGTAGAGAAAAGACAAAGTAACGAATGGCAAAAGGAAGAAACGAAATGGATTAAAAAGCATCCAACTTTATGCCAGTTGCGATTTTAAAGCTTTCAACTGTTCAAGCTTATGCTCTCTTCTTGTTTTGCCGTAGGTAACACGGCTTGGATCGTGTGACTGCCGGACGTGATTAATCATTTGACATGCATAAAGACAAAAAGGAAATTGAAAAAGTGGTTACGAGAACAATTTGCCTACACGGAGAAGGAAACCAAATGGTGGGAAAAAACTGGCGTAGAAGCTAAGTTAGCGAGCTAAAGTAAATTTTACTATAAAATTGAATGCACCACAAGGAGGCGCCCAGAGACAGTGCCCATCCTGTGGTTATAACGGTTTAGAGGTGCAGATTTCCATCCACGTTATGTGAGTGTGGAAATGCGCAAATAATAAAACTTCTCACGCCCGAGAAGCCCCACAGAGAGCACTTTTTTTTGTTTTTTCGTTGTCCCCTAACTCAGCTTAAACACTGTTTGCTATTCAACAGCGTTACAAGAACGACAGCAAGCATAATGACAAAGATGAGTTCGAGGAGGACAATGGCAGCGACAAATGAAAGTGTCGCTTATTATTCACGCAAAATGTTTACAGAACTTTTGACATGGGTCCTGCACAGATGCGCGTAAAGAACGCCGTTTGAAGGCGCACCCCGGATCGCGGACGATGTCGGGGTTGGCAGTAGGCAGTGTGCGCGTTGATAGCACTTTGACATGCTGGCAGCGGCTTCTGGCAGCATGTGGGTGTGGCACTTCGAGCAACAAATATTACGACGCCGGCATTAATTCCACAATCACAAACGTATTACAAGCGTGTTTTCAAGCGCTACGCGGCATGTTTGCGTTTGTCAGTATGTATTTCAGTACATACATTTGTGTATGTGTGTGTACGGTATGTGCGTGCAGGCGCGTGCAACATACGTCCACAGCGTTTTGCAAATTTTATTGGACCCGTTCATTACACCGAAGGCGTTTTTAGCGCGTTCGGAAATTTCTGTCCCTAAAATTGCGCCTTTTGAATGCATAAAAATGTTACTATCGTGCGTCTTGTTTTGCGTCCTATAGTTCTTTTAAGTTCGTACACGTAGATATGTTTTCTGCTTTAATCGATATCGCGCGATACCAATTTAAGACTACACCAAAGTGCAAGTGCAAGTGCATTCGCTCCCATTCAAAATAATAACAAATTGCACAGTAGGCGCAGAGGGATAGAACGGAATGTCAAATATTGTCAAATAAATTCGTGAGCACTGACAGCTGCTCGTGTGGTCAGCTGCCACCTGCGTAATTGCACGTTGCGGGCGCGTGAAATCACATTAACGACGCTCGCTGGCCAGGCGAGCAGATAATGCAGCAGGCAGAAAGCGTAATGAGCGACACACGCGGGCGCTATACTTCTTAAGCGTGACGTTGGGATTAACTCACTTCTGAGCTCTAAAATCACATTTCACTACGTGCGGTGGCACTGAGATGCCTTGGAAAGCTGCTTGTCGTTCAGCGTAGTGGGTTGTGGTGTTGCCCGAACGTGATTCAGTTCTTCATTGTTTTATTAGGCGAAAATGCATTGAATATACATACATATTTTTTGCTAGGAGCGCCTCATTCGGTTGTCGCCACACGTGGTGTTTTCCGTCACATCCAAATATGTTAAATTTACTTCCGTCAGTAAACATAACTCGCTTCCAGAACGAAAAATCCTTCAAACGATGCGTTTTGGCAAATTCCAGACGTATTACTTTGTTTCGTTTGCTTATTAGTGGTTTCACTTGAACTCTTCTACCGTTCAAATTAGTCCGGTGGAGCACGTTTCTGATTGTTTGAGGACACGCCTTTTTTTCCTAGTTCATTTTCAGCGATTGCAGCTTATTTTGGCGCACTTAAGAACGGATTTGGTTTACTTTTTCGTACCAGGTATCGCTCATCGGCCGATGTAAAAATTGTATTATGTGCCAATTTTTGTTTATTTTGCACACTTTTATAGCTCGTTTTATATATCGTTTAAAAACGTACTGGACCGTGGAGTGACTTCTATTTAATATTTTAGCAATTTTTCGCAAGGACTTTCCATATTTAGAGTGCAAATTAAACTGAAACTAGTTTTGCTTGAAGAATGGGAATAAATTGAGCCAAACTATCGCGGAAAGCTGGCGAAAAGTATACCAAAAGACTTGAAATGATAATCAAGACCAAAGGAATACATACTAAGTGTTAATTAGTAAGTATTATTAAAACACGAACCGAAAAATTGAAATGTACGAGTTTGTCTTTGGCACTGAATACGTTCCAGTTTTTGTTTTTCCTTAAATAATGTTATTAAAAATTAAGTTATTACAGTAATGTTTTTGTTCCTGAAAGCTAATAAAATGTACTATCTAAAACATATTTCAAACTCTCCATAACTTATTTAGAAGAAAAAATTGCAGGCAAAGAAGTAATTTTCTTAAGGTGTACGAGTTTGGCTTTGACCTACTGTACGTACATACACATAAATCTTTAGGTAAAACAAATATGTATATATTTTAACATATGTATGCAAATGTGTAATCAGTGACGCATACAAGATTTAATTTTGGTTGGGTTTTTGCGTGCAACTTTTCAGCCCAATACCATTTGAAACCATATATTTCACTAGGAATTTTTGTATTAATATCAAGTATTTTTGTAAAGTGATAAGTGAAAGTGTGCCCAAGTATACAGTTCGTATTTGTATAAAATGTGTACGTGTTCTGAAATCGATGTAGTCCCAAAGCGTTTTAACGTTGTCAAAAGTTCTACTTAAATTTAACTTTAATTGAAAAATGTTGCACCTTTGACAGCTCAATCCGAGCCACATTCCAGCACACGCGACGCAAATCGACACGCACGCAATGTCAGTACCACCCGTGTCGGTTCAGCAATAATTCAGTGTCAACAACAAAGAGACTAATTAAGTGCAATACAATTCAAACGATACACTCGCACCGACTTTCGCCTGCACTCACACACTCACACTTGATAGCAAGCCTTTGCGCCTGTGAATAGGCAACGATTTCTTTGATGCTGTCGGTACGCGTGCACAAAAAAAGTCATTAGGCAGCTGTGCGTGCCGCTTGTGTCCTGTGCAACCGCTCAATATGTGCCGCTCGCCAGCGCATCGGTCGCCTGCTGTGACTATTTTTGCCGCCACACCAGCCAAACCTTTCCCACTGAAACTGCATTAATTAAGTTGGGTGGACATGCTGCTTGCATGCGAAATGACTCCGGTGTGACATTGAAATATACTCGCTGGTCGGTGCAGCTCCCACCCACGTCTCAGGCAGTCTTTGGGCATCGAGAATCAGTACACTTGCAAGAGAGAGTAAAAAAATTTTCCCCAAGTGTGTAAACAAAGTAAAATAAACAAGTGTTTACTTTAAAATGCAGTATTGTACCAACGGTAACTGCTTGCCAGACCTTAAAAACCAAAATGGCCAAAAGAACGAAAACACAATGGCTAAGAAACACGACAGTCAGATCAAGGTCAACCGTATGGCCGTTTTGTGCGTTAAAGAGGCAATGCAATTTTTTTTTCATAACAACAACACCACAATATATAAATTATTGTGTCTTAAGTGTGTCTACAGCAGCAAATTATACATGTGTATGTAGGTGGGTACGTGGAGTGAATTTTAGGACCTGGTATCCCTTGCTATCTTTTAGGAGAGTTAGGTTAGTGTAGGTAATACTGGCTGCTTCTGTAAGAGACACACTCGGAGTCCTATTATATTATACCCGTTTTGAAATGTATATGCATACTATTTTTTCAAACATGTGTTACATGTTAACATCGACTCCGAACAGCAGTTGGCAGTTTTTCTTTAATTTAATTATTTCTTTCAGAAGTAATGCGAGCGATATAAAATTACGATTATTTACGAGGTATCTGAAGCTTCTATCTGCTGTGGTCAAGTCGAAGGTAGTGCTGGACTGCCGGAGCACACTGGTGCAAGGCATAAGGCATTGCAGGGTAAGTCTGCGATGGTTTCCCGGACATAGCAATATTGATGGGAACGAGCATGCGGACGAGCTGGCTCGCGCAGGGTCAGCGATGACTGCCAGTGAGGCGGTCGACACGGTGCTACCACCGCTCTCTGCCACAGCGGGTGCAATCGGAGCGTGGCTCATTCAAGCTACAAACAGAGCCTGGTCAACCAAGAGCGATTGTAAGATTGCACGCACGCTGTGGCCAGCGCTGAACAGGGTGCTGAACTAAGAGCTTGCTGCTCCTCGACAAGCATGCTATGCGCATGGTCACGGGGGTAATAACAGGTCACTGCGCTATCGGCGTAATGCTATGCAAATGGTGTCTGGCGACCGACGATTTATGCAGAAGCTATGGAGACGAGGAGGCAGTGGAATCGGTCGAGCACCAGCTTTGTCACTGTCCATCACTACAGAACCGACGACTTCAAACCCTTGGGGCAATGTTCTTCGATGAACTTGTGGAGATAGCGGATGCACAGATCACTGATCTACACAACTTCCTCGCGAAAACCAAATGGTTCCAAAAAGATCCTGTCTGGATCTACAGGGAACCGAACAGATAGGGAAAGGCACCGGTATATCCTAAAAATGAAGGGAATCACAATGGGCCCAACAGGGCCTCCGAGTGGAAGTGCAAAATGCACACTCCCCTTCTTTAACCTAACCTAACCATCTGAGGTAAAACCAAAAACTTGTTTTCACAATCTAAAAACAATGGCTATTTTTAAACAATAAATTATTGCACTTATGTGTCCAACTGGCGGAGAGGTCCCACATTTCGCAGCTGGAGTGGTAAAGTGTTATCAGATAAAGGCAGTCAACGCCAACTGGAAGCCAGGGATATGCCAACACGAGAAATTAATCAGCAAAATTGAAGTGTTTATTATGGAAAAACATCATCAATAGTTTTATCGCTCGGCAATTTACGCACACACGCACCAACTGACTAACTGATTGTTGATTAACACGTTCGCGGACGTGAATGCTATAGCAGTCATTTTCATAGTGATGCAAAATGGCGTGAATGCTATAGCATTCAAATTTTAAACCCAATTTTTATTAATTAAATTTTAAATAAACTAAAATTTTTGTAAATAATATGCTATATAATTCAATCTGTATAACGGCTAAAATACGATAATCTGACAACTGCTACAATATGTGTGTAATCAAATTTCAGATAGTTCTACTAGTTTCCACAAAAATTGACTCTCTATTTTTGCAGCTCACTGAAATTTTTACTGTACGCGAACGTGTTAAAGCGTTTCTCTGTTTGTCAGTTTAACAAAATCAGAAAGCTTTGAAATAAACCCATTGAAATAAATCATAAAAGACCACAGTTAAATAATAAAGGCTCTAATTTTTTTGTTTGTACGTTGATATGAGCAAACCATTTGCCAACTTATGCTTAGCCTTATATCCCCCTATCAGTCACCACCGTTGGAAACTGGGCCCGTTGCTGTGTAATGTACTTACCAACTGTGAACTTTGAGCTTCTTATTTGTACGCACCGGTGAAACCCGTTTCAGCCTTTTTTAGTGCGATTTATCTTATCTGTTCCACCACATTCAGTAATATCGAAAACAAATGCGCGCCCAATATTGCAATGTGGGGTGGCAGAGATAACTACGACTATAAGTGCACAGCAGAATCATACGCAATACTTGTGAACTTACTTTTTTCTACTACTGCACTCCAGTTATAATTACACTCGGCAAACCTTTGGCATTTCGCTGCGAATCACCTAAAAGTAACCCAAAATGAAACCAAGAGCTATTTGTTCGGACCGCATGTGGAAGGACTTCTTACATTAATTTGGGTTATTCACTTTAAATAATCCTTGTGCTTTTAATTAATTTAATAATTGACTGGCACGACAGCCCGCTTACGCGAGACTAAGACATAGCTTCCCGCAACCACCCATGTTGTGCGTGTGAATTTGTACGCGGGTGGAAGGGACCTACAGTTTTATACCGGTTCCGAACGGCAGGTTGGGAGCTTTTTCATAAACAATTTTTACTCTCAGAGGTTTGCCATTTCCAGCTGAGAGGACAGCCACCGAAAGAGAAAACGAGTTTTCCCGTTATTTTTTTTTAGGTGTTATTACAGGCAGTATTTGAACCTGGGTCGCTGCCTTCGACTCGCGGTCCAACGCACTAACCAACTGAGCCACGGCAGCTGTCGCGAATCATGTACATCCACTAATTTTTTTCGAATTTGTTCACAGCCTTCAGATAATCTTCCTCTAAGAAACGTTCTTGCTCCCTTGTCACCTATGTCGAAAACTAGTTGCACAGAAATGGGAGAATGGGTCTCTAGATAGGCCAGATTTTCAAATATTTGCTGGCAAACGAAAGCTCGGATCGGACCTCTTTCGCTAATTTTGCGTTCTAAGAAAGTACATTTACCGAACATAAAAATTTTCTTGTGAGAGTACGATGCTAAAGTCGTCCATTCGTCCATTAGTCCATACGAATGTATAATATTATTTATAAACACACACGAAAACACTTTTGGTTTGAATGGCATTAAAAGGCACATGGAGTAGTGCTTTTCAGTCCGCATTGCATGTAATTTTCTCGTACACATATTAGAAGCAGTTCGTCCATACCGATTTTGCCTGTCAATGAACGTCAAAATTCCAATTGAGTGGCACCACAAAGAGACGTTTCATTCTGTTGTTGGTATGTGGACGCATGCACGCGACCAGTTGCGGATTATACACCAACGGCAACACAAGCACTGGCTGACAGCCGTATGCATGCATATATGGTATGTATGTATGTATATGTATAGCTGTATATAAGAAGCACTGGCACATTCCCATTCAAGCCCAGAGATCACACAAATGCCACGGCAGCAAGCCAGTAATAATTGTTTTCGCCACCGTCTTATGAATGGACAATGTGGAGTAACAAAAGAAGCAATTAAAGGATTACGTACGAGCAAATGCCTCGAACAACGCACAATGGTGAAAGAGCAAACAGCGGCACAAAATGAGCAAAACACAGCAATTAAAGTTTACAAAAAAGTTCGCTGGCGAATTCGTTGCAAGAGTAGTCGGCTTCCGCTGCCATTCCATTCGTTAGCATTTTTACCACTGCATGCAAATAACAATAACGCTTGCGTTGCAGCAGGTTGTCAGCAAATAACAACAACTGCCGCGCTGCTATTTTAAAACTTTAAAAGAAGGAGTTGAAGGCAAAGGCGGAGGAGTCAAAATAGATGACATAATAGTTTTTGTACCAGCTCAGTTGGTTTTTGTTGCTGATTGGAGCTTTAAATGATTCGTAAATAAACAGTATCACCTACGTATCAGCGAAACTAGTGACGCTTATGTCGGATGCAGCTAAATGACCTCTCCGTCAACTATATCCTTCTTTGAATCATCATTCTATTAGAGGGCATCTCCTCTTCTTCTGATCTCGCCTATAACCCTCTGTTACCGGCTATTATCAGTTCAGTTTGAACATATGCACACTTTTCATAAAATTTTTCCAAAAAGGATATTGCGTCATCGACTTCATATCATTAGCTTTCATTTGACGTAAAAACACATGACATTTGAGTCAAAAGATATGATGTTTTAAAAGTTTCAATAAGGGGCGTTAAGCCGCCATCTTTAAACTGCATTTAAAAAAAACCTCCAACATCCCGGGAAAAATCCCATGACACTGTTTCATCTAGTGAGATCCTCGAATGAGACGGGTTTGACCTTGTCCCTTTTTTCAGTGTTGCACTGTGTTATTCATATTTCAGAATTTTTGGTGAGTATCGACGGATTCATTCAAGTTTAGCATCGGGATTTAAAATAAAAACTTGTATTATCTTTAGTTCGCTTCATTTAAACTTTTCAATACTTATAAGCTTGAAGTAGAGTTGAGTTACCATCGTATTAAATTTAATCAGATTTCTATGTTATCGTGAGTGTGAGTTGAGAGAAATATTAGCATTTTACCATGTTCGTGAAAAATTATATCTATTCATCAGCATATTCCATTAATTTGTACAAACCTTGAATGCCTTGAATTGTGCCCGCTAGACGATAATGCTCAAGTATTTCGATTTATGTTTACAGCATCCAGCTTCGCACTCGCACATCGACTATAATTCCATTTGGCCTTCTTCACAGATTTTAATTTCAGAATGTGTAATTCGCGCTTATTTTCTGCACCAGCGCGAACCGGCTGACTGCCTGTTATTGCTTCGCAACACTTTAATCGCACACTTGTCGGCAGCGTTTGTTATTATTTCACAACTTCTAAGATTTTTGTATTGCGACTCCCCGGCACTCCTCGTGCCATCTACGCCGGGCGCGTGCTGCGTTGCTCATAAATATTCATTGACATTTGTATTTCTTGCGAATCAAAGCAACGCGCCTGCAGCACAACATCAGCACCGACGCCAACACCTCGCCACAGCAACGGCGCTGACAGCAGCAACGCGGCTCGATTCTGAATTTCCATGCAAATGAACACTTTCCATAATTTCAGGATAATATTTTTAATTGAATAAAAATTCAAATTCGTATTTCACGGACACTTGAGTTTGCACACAGCGGCACTGCACAGCAGCAGCAGCAACACGTCAAAGGATAATTTCCTTTGTTTGACTTAATGAGTCGACGCGCCACCGGCTCGCTCACACCTCGGGCGCGCCCTAAATTCAAACTAGCGCTCAATCACTTTTAGCAGCAGCCAAGTGCCGCACGCCAAATTAACAGAGCGCGACTGAACGCACGAATACGCACGTTGGCGCTTATCCTCTTGAATTGTTATCTTCAGTGGCTGCGGCTGGACCTGCAGTCACAGTCCGCTACGTTTCGATACTGAAGCACTGACACTTGGTGTATGTTCGGCGACTGGCTCCCAGCGCTGGTTGGTCCTTGCTCTGAGCACGGAAATTGTCGTGTACGTCAGTGTACCCGGCTAGTGGCGAAGTGATGTGTTCGAACGCACTCGACGCCACTGGGACTGTGCGGCCTGCCAGCTACTTGCTGGCAGCGCATCCGTCGGGCATCCCATCGGTAAGCGAGCGCACGAAAAGCCACGAGTTGTGATCAACTGTGAAATACAGTGGCACTTATACGCCCCGTAGGCCGCGCGCCACACGCCGCATACTGCGCACTCTGCGTGTTACGCCATCGTCGAGCGCTGCTCTTTTCGTCGTGGTTGTTATTGTGGGCGTTTGGTAGAGTTGACGTACTCTCAAGGGATGAAATAGTAAAAATTCATTCAGAAGATTGATAAGAAAGCTCGTTTTGCTGCCGCTGAAATGACACTCATCCTCGCTTTCATGCAACAGCGCAACGTTGCGAGAGCTTTTGCCCGAAACAAAGCGAGCGTCTTGCTATTGAAGAGCGTGAAAAAGAGTGGAAAAGCGTTAGGGCGTCGAGTAACCTGTTGCTGTTCGAATAACAAGTGAGCTGAGATGCTGGCCAATGTTGCCAAATAGCTAAACCAAAAAATAGGACTTGCATATATTTACAAAACACATTTTTTTGGAAATTTTGAATAATTACAGTGCCTTTGGCAAACAATGATAATTTATATGACTTGTGTCCAACTGTAGAAGAAGGTCTTCTATTGCTGAAGAACACGATTAGTTTTATTGAAAACATAACATTAATGGAATGAGTAAGCTCGCTACAGAGACTCATAGTACATGCAAACTTCAGGCACCACCAAGGACCTCAGCAAGTTCAACTGGATCCAAGCGTATCCTGAACTGAATCCACAACGTAGTATATGCAAAAAACCGGCCAAAATACGCACAAGCTCAATGGCATAACTCATGCAGGAACCAACATGTAAATCAATTACAGTCAAACCTAAATTGCAGCGTCGGCGGCAAACAACTGTCAAAATTGCTTCATGCCCATACAAATTGTATGGGGCAAACCGCAATTGAAACGCTCTGACGCTGAGCTATTCGAATTTCCAATTTTGACAAGGCGATAGCGGTTGAAGTTGGCTGCGACAAACAAAAACGCCTGTGATTTATATTTGATTTGATTTAAATTGTGAGGAATTTATTCAAATAAGAGCTAAGTTTTGCAAAATAATAATAGTTTGTTGTTTTTTTGGCAACTAAACAGATATTTTTTCATTTCATGATTTTGACAATCCCAATGCAACGCTTCAATTTCGGTATGCCGCACTGAGCGAGAGCGTTGCGTCAGAAAACGCAACGCTCAACGCTCCAATTTAGGTTTGACTGTTAATGATGTCACGTCAGGCAAACAGCAGCAATACTGACGATTAACGCCAGAGCCGAACTTGGGAACAGGAGGCGCGTACCTCGCCGCCGTTTCATGTACCAGAGCAGTAACAACTGTGGCGAGGAATGATATTGTTTTTGGCGAACTAGTGAATTATAGGCTGCACCACCCAATTGTTAATTAAGATTGGTACTTTGACGCATTTGTATGGGGGACCGAGCGGCACGAAGGTTTATGCATGCGGCATCACCCATTCAGCCAGCCCGTCAGACACCAACAACCAATGTTACTGCGCGCAATAACAACGCACCATTAGAAATTAATTAGAACGATTAAGTTGTAGGGAAGGAAGGGAGCGGACATACAAGGTAAAGTCTCTGATTGCGTTCAACTTGGCGAACGCCAGAACGATCCTTGTCCCTGTCCAATCCAAGCTGATGCACAGCCTCCGCGCGGCCCTTCTGGATAGCTATTTGGCATCCGCTGAATAGTGAACTAATGTGTGCAGCGAGTCCAATCCCCAGGACTTAAAATTTGGGTTGTGCGCAGGGTTTGGTGCCCGCCACAGAAAATCATCTACCAATGAAAGCCAAAAAGCAAGCCTCGGAATGTTGACGACCACAGCAAACGATTCAAGGACCATGATTTGAGGATATGCACCTGGAATGTCCGGACCCTCTATAGGGAAGTTGCCTCTATCCAACTGGCGGAAGCCCTCACGAAATGTAAGGCTGACATCACCGCCATCCAGGAAATGCGATGGACAGGACAGGGTTGCTCCAAGCGAGCAGACTGCGATATCTACTACAGCTGCCATGCGGAGAAGCGCGAATTTGGCTGCGGATTTGTGGTCAGCAAGAGACTTCGCCACCACGTCTCTCGGTTCAGTCCGGTGAACGAACGGCTGGCTTCGATCCGCATCAAAGCTAAATACTTTAGCATCAGCCTTATTTGCGCGCACGCCCCGACGGAAGAGAAGGACGATGCGACCAAGGACGTCTACGACAGGTGCCCGGCCCACGACGTCAAAATTGTCCTCGGGGACTTCAACGCAAAGGTCGGGCGAGAAGGCATCTTTGGCCCCACAGTCGGGCAGTTCAGCCTCCATGGGACCACTTCGAACAACGGTCTGAGGCTGATCGATTTCGCCGCGGCACGAAACATGGTAGTTAGTAGCACCAGATTCCAGCACCTCGATATCCACAAGGCCACCTGGTTATCCCCCGATCAACCCACCCGCAACCAGATTGATCACATTGTGATTGATGGAAGGCATGCTTCTAGCATTCTAGATGTGCGCACGTTCCGAGGACCCAACATCGACTCGGACCACTACCTTGTTGCAGCCAAGGTACGCATGCGTCTTTGCGCAGCGAAGACCGCACAACCTAGTTTGCGAAGAAAGCTGGACATCAGTAAGCTGCGATCACAAGGGGTAGCCGAAGCCTACTCCGCTCAACTCTCCAACCAGCTCGGTCGCTCCCCCTCTCCACCTGATGACATCGGCGGATTATGGGCTCACTTATCCCACTCTATGCGCGCCGCCGCAGAAAATGACCATGGTTTTCGACGCCCACCACCAAAAAACCAATGGTACGATGAAGAGTGTCGCGCAGCCACTGCAGTGAAGAATGCTGCATACAAGAAGACCCTGCAGTCGGCCGCCACGCGAGCCATGACAGAAAAATACCGGGAGGAGAGGAAGAAAGAGAGGTGCCTTTTTAGACGCAAGAAACGGGAGCAAGAAAGGCGCGAGCGTGAGGAAATCGAGGAGTGCAGGAGCAGGAATGACGCCCGAAAATTCTTCCAAAAAGTTAAGCGTCTCACGGACGGATTTAAGCCTGGGGCATCTTCTTGCAGAGACGAAAACGGGGATCTGGTTACGGATGCGCAGGGTGTGCTGAGGTTGTGGAAGGAGCACTTCACCAAGCTGCTCGCAGGCGACGAAAGGAACAATATCGCCAGTGGTGAAGATGTCCAGATGGCACCAATCGACGACGACGGTGTGGATGTGCCACCGCCCAGCCATGACGAGGTCCGGGTCGCTATCCAGCGACTCAAGAGCAACAAAGCTGCAGGGCCGGATGGGCTACCAGCTGAATTGTTCAAGGCCGGCGGTGGTGAGGTGATTGGGTGCATGCATCAGCTCATTTGCAAAATATGGCTGGAGGAACGAATGCCCAACGATTGGAACCTCAGTGCCCTTTGTCCTGTGCTGAAGAAAGGCGACCCAACAATATGCGCCAACTACAGGGGTATCAGCCTACTTCCCATTGCATACAAGATCCTGACGAGCGTATTATGTGAAAGACTAAAGCCACTCGCCAAGGCGCTGATTGGACCTTATCAGTGCGGCTTTAGACCTGGTAAGTCCACCATCGACCAGATATTCACTCTACGCCAAATCCTGGAGAAGACCCATGAGAACCAAATCGATACACACCATCTCTTCATCGATTACAAGGCAGCATTCGATAGCCCAATAAGTGATCGCCTATATGCCGCATTTTCTGAACTTGGTATCCCTGCAAAGCTCGTTAGACTTTGCAGAGCGACGTTGAGCAATACGCGCAGCTCCGTCAAGGTTGGAAGTGACCTCTCCGACCCCTTTGATACCGTTCGATGTTTCAGACAGGGTGATCCTTTGTCCTGCGACCTCTTCAACTTCACCATGGAGAGTGTTCTGCGCAAGGCCGGTTTCACTCTATAGGACGCTTATCTTGCCCGTGCTCCTCTATGGCGCTGAAGCATGGACAATGACACGAAACGACATAGCGGCCCTTGGAGTGTTCGAGAGGAAGGTGTTTCGCAAAATCTTCGGCCCTGTTCGGGTTGGTGACGACTATCGCATACGAACCAATAACGAGCTGTATGAGCTGTATAAGGACATGGACGTAGCGCAGCGAATTAACATCCAGCGGCTACGCTGGCTCGGTCATGTCTGCCGCATGGACGACGAAGCTCCGGCGAAAAAGGTATTCGATGCGATGGTTGGAGGTCGACGGCGAAGAGGGAGGCCGTGTCTCCGGTGGAAGGGCCAAGTGGAAGAGGCCCTGGTATCTCTTGGTGTGACCAACTGGAGAAGGCGCGCGCGAAGCAGAGGCGCCTGGAGAGAAGTTTTGCCGTAACCCGATAACGGGTTGTTATGGCCTGTTAAGTAAGTAAGTAAGTAAGATTAAGTTGTAGTCACAGTAGAAAAAACAAAGTCACTGTCTGTAAGTGAGCGAAGCAACAACCAAAGAGTAAAGCGGTGCCGCACTGGAACGACAGTGGAAGTCTATTTTAATGATGTGAGTAACGACGCTGAGTGCTTTTGGGGTTCGTGTGTTCGATATCGCTGCGCGATATGATCTCGTTTTGAATTTTTGTAATTTTGCTAATTATTAACACGTCCCTTAGGAGGACACAATGGTGGTTAGCTGCCAGCTGATGGCAGGCTGTTTGCCTGATGAGGCAACATTTGTTATAATTGCAAACCAATTTATTTTAAGTGGGTAAATACTAAATTTAGAATTATTTATGTATGTGTACAAATTTTTATTAGTTTATAATTACATATTTAATTAAGTAGAATACAAATTCCGCACTTAGCATAAATAGCAAAGAGCAGCATTAATATCAATTTGACTACAGAAAGACGCATTTGCTCGCATTCGAATGTATTAAAATAATTACACAATAGTACAATAACAACATCCCGTTGCTTAGCCTTCGCCTTTTAGTTTCCTTTATCACCGCTTTGTTCGTCAGTTGTCTAAGAATACAAGCACACAACTTCCAACCAAGCGGTGCGCCATCGTAGCTATCAAAACGATTCCACACTTCCGCCTGTGTTCACCATATAGTGTGGCAGTTTTTCCACTACCGATATCGTTAAACTATTACAATAACTACTTCTACTGTGTTTACTTTTGCCGAATTGACATTAAATGCTGTTGCAACTGCTCGCAACGTTGGCACTCCTTGGTCAACTGCTTCACCGCGGCGGCGTACTTTCGCTGCAGCTCCAGGAGTCCGTGCAATTCCTTACTGAGCGCATTGCGTCTGGCGCACTCTTCATCGTACTTCTGACGCACCTTTTGCTCCATGTGCCTCACACCCGACACTATCGCCTCGAACTGCTGTATGAACTCTTCGCGACCGTGTGCGCTCATCATGCCTTCATTGTACGCCTCGCAGATAGAATTTAACAGCGATAGCTCTTTTTCCATGTAGCGTTTCTTATCGTTCAGCGTGTTAAATAGGGTGTAATATTGTTTTGTTTCGTGGTGTTTGGCACTCACTAAAAAAACATGAGTAAATCTTAGTGGTTTATTTTTAAAAAAGGAACAAGTGCTATAAATTGTATAATATAAGTATGTAAGTAATAAGTTCTGTTATTCCTATTGTTATTCTATTTTTAAACTTTTATATTGTTGTTTGCTTAGTCTCTGTAAGTTTAATTACTGTAGACTTGAAATAAATTAAATGAAATGAAATAATATGCAACCTTAACATATGCTTGGGCTGGCCTCGATAGTCCAGCGGGTAGTGCGCTGGCTTCTCATACCGAGGTCCTAGGTTCGAATTCTAGCTCAGGCTGGTGAAACGATTGTCGCTTTTGGAAGGCAATGACAAAACCTCCAAGTATGAAAGGAAAATTGCCAACCGCTGTTTGGATTCGGCGTTAAACTGTAGGTCCCCCCTTCCTTCATTCCTTGGAAAAAAAGTATTGCATACACATTTCAAACGAGTGGAAATTGTGGTATCACAACGGGGCCATATAAAAAGGCCCAAGTGTGTCTTATACAGAGGCAGCTACTACAAACAACCAAAGTACATGCTTACTAAACTGCATTTGCTTTGTAGCTGCTATCGGCTTTACAGTTTCCCTTGAAACTTCGTTTTCAGTAAGAACTGCAGTTGCATGAATTTCACCTCAACAACCCTGAATCTCGCGAGCCGAGATAATTTCTTATTGTTATTTATCAGTATTGTATGATCCTCTAAACGAAATCCACATTTTCATTATAACATCCGATTTATGAAGTGTGACTCTTCTTACAATATGCTTTAAAAAGTCTGCTGCAATCCTAAACACGTCCCTCTTGGTTAAGTAGCTGCCTCTGTATGACACACTTAGGCCTATGGGCCCGTTGTGATACCACAAATCCCACCCGTTTGAAATGTGTATGCAACACTGTTTTTTCCAACATGTGATACAACACACATTTCAAACGGATGGGGAAAGGGGGAGGGGACCTACAGTTTAACGCCGAATCCGAACGGCGATTGGCAATTTTTTCTTTCACACTTGGAGGTTTTGCCATTGCCAGCCAAGAGCGCACTTGTGCGATTCTTGTAATTCTCATTCCCTTCATGTGGATAGCGATAGAAGTAGACGAGTTTTTCACCAGCCCGAGCCAGGAATCGAACATGGGGCCTTTGGTATAAGAAGCCAGCGCGCTACCCGCTGAGCTTTCGAGGCCGGCTCTTCCCCCCTCACTTTCATTTGCGCCAACTTACTTTCATTATACAACTCATGAAAACGCCGCTGATACTGCGTCAACTCCGTGCGATCGGGTATGGCGTCCAGTTGCCGCTGTATGGCTACAATGCCGCGATTTCTTTTGGCCACCAAAAGTTTCAGCTCTTGAATACGCGCCTTCTCTTTGAACACGGCAGCTGCCTGTTCTTTTGGATTTTGGGCACTGAATGTTTCCAATTCACTGTCAAGGACAGCAAATCACACATGTTTGTCTTTCCACGTTACACAATAAACGCACAAAACCTACCCGATTTCTCTTTGCAAATTGGCCAAATCCTGACGACAATGTTCCTTAAATTCAGCCTCTTCTTTCTTCAGCTGATCGTGCTGTTTCAGCAAACATTGCACCTCTATCAGAATACTGCAAGAAATTTCATTTAATATTAGTAAATTAAATCGCCATAAGCCAAATGACACTCACTCCGGCTCAGCCTTCGCCTCGACTCGCTTGTACTCTTTAATTTCGGCCAACAACTGCTGCTGCTGTTCTACTTTCAACTGCAGCTGTTGTTGTTGCTTCTGCAACTCGACCTGCACCTCTTCGTTCTCCTGGCGATTGCGTTGCAACTTTCGCTGCAATGTGACCTTTGTCGCTTCGAGTATTTTCATTTGGCTTTGCTCAGAGAGTTGCCTGGCATCTGTTTCCATTTCTTGCTGAAATTCGGTGTAGTGTTTGTGTAAAGCTCTACGCTCGCTGGCATTGAGAAGCTTGCTGGGCGACGCATTCAAATCCTGCGGGGAACAAGAAAGTCGTGTATGCTAATACTTTTATTAACAACTAGAAGTTTTCTCATACTAAATTAAAAAGTTTTAAATGCAAAATGTTACCTCCGTTGCAAGTGACAAATTTTTAAGCATTTGCTCAACATCGAACTGCAGTAAGTACGAGATCAGAACACGCAAAAGATATTCGAAAACAGAAACATAAAAAGCCATTAGTAAAGACAAGCAACTTGTGGAATGAATACAGCCAATTTTAAATAAAAAGCTTTGGCAATGCAATTTAGCAATTTTTCACCTTGTCCTCAATAATGACTTCTGCATGATCGCCCACGCTTTCGCTCGCATTCGATGCATTGTTCCAAAGTTCTACGCCCATATTTCCATATTCAAGCAGAGTCATGCGCACACGGGTCTTCTCATCTTCACTGCCTACTTCCTTGCGCTGATACTGGCGGGCGGGACTGTAGAGCCCCTGTGGTAGACAAGCCAACAAACGCTTAATCAATGCACTATTAAAATTAATTTTCGAACATTTACTTGTATATGTTTGATGTGAGTTGAAGCGTTACGTATGCGCGCCAAATTCTCCTTATCGGTTCTGTACTGATAGTGATTGTGAAACTGGCCGATGGCGAATTTCTTCAAACGCTGCGCACGCTCATCTCGATTTTCTACCTAAATGCATCACAAAGAGTTTAAATAAAACTATGGCTAAAAAAACTAAGAAGACTTAATGCTACTAGGTCGGCCTCGATAGCTCAGCGGGTAGCGCGCTGGCTTCTCATACCGAGTGCCCCAGGTTCGTTTCCTGGCTTGGGCTGGAAAAAACACTCATTTATTTCTATCGCTATCCACATGAAGGGAATGAGAATTACAAGAATCGCACAAGTGCGCTCTTGGCAGGCAATGGCAAGTGTGAGAAACCTCCAAGTGTGAGAGAAAAAACTGCCAATCGCCGTTCGGATTCGGCGTTAAACTGTAGGTCCCCTCCCTCCCTTTCCCCATCCGTTTGAAATGTGTGTTGTATCACATGTTGGGAAAAACAGTGTTGCATACACATTTCAAACGGGTGGAATTTGTGGTATCACAACGGGCCCATAGGCGTAAGTGTTTCTCATACAGAGGCAGCCACTTAACCAACCAATGCTACTAGAATACGCACCGACGTCTTCACCAGCCACTGTATGACCGGGTGGATGCTTAGAAACTCAAGTCCTTGTATTTGATGTGGTTCAATGTGGAATGGACACTTCATTTGTGGCAGCACGGAAACAATTTTCTCAACCAGAGCGCTACAATGCCAAAAATAAACCACGACGTTAGTGTTCACGTTCTGAGCAACCGCGATCATTGTACTTGCATTTTTTGGCCTATTGTCAGATTCTCGTGAAAGAGCAAATCAACGTCGACATCGTAATCGCAGCATTCAATGCACCAAGCCATGCCGCCAACCACCTTGTCGAACGCCGACAATCCTTTGATGCGGGCGCGATAGTATCCGGCCACGACTAACATGTCGAAGGTCTCCTGCTCCTTTGTCGTGGCATCCACGTCTTCACGCCGTTCTACCTGAAAGCAGTTTGCAGGAGAAGTCAGCCATGAATAATATATGGTGCCCGCCCACTATTTTACTCACTTCCACTTCCCTGCCTTCCGCATCGATACGAGTTGCCAATTTTACATTTGGCAAATGCTTTGAGAAAATGTCCCGGTTTGTCGCCATTGTGAACTTCAAATTTTCATAATTCAGAACTTAAAACCGATTTACAAGAATTTGCATAGCCGTTCACCGATTATAAACAGAAATCCACTGCCATCCTGGAAAACTATCACCCACCTGACTCGATAAGTTGTCAAACATTGCAGCTGTCATTACGCCATCAGCTGGTCCGCATTAGCCCAGCTATAAAATCGTACGGAGGTAAGAGAGTCCAACGCTTCCATATTCAGATCAACTTTATATATTATTGGTAGGTTGTAACTAACATTGCAATTTGCGTTGTTAGGACATTTTGGGTAGTGAGAAGGTTTAACATGAAGGGGACACACAGGGTTGGAACACTTACTTCATACTCCAAACTATAGACTGGATGTGTTTTCTGATTAGATCCATGCATGTTTGCTAAAGTCCTGCATGAATATTAATAATTGATTGGCACGACAGCCCGCTTACGCGAGACTAAGGCCTAGCTTCCCGCAACCACCCGTGTTGTGCGTGTGAATTTTGTGCGCAGGTGGAAGGGACCTACAGTTTTATGCCGGTTCCGAACGGCAGGTTGGGAGCTTTTTCATAGGCAATTTTTACTCTCAGAGGTTTGCCATTTCCAGCTGAGAGGACAGCCACCGAAAGAGAAAACGAGTTTCCCGTTATTTTTTTTTAGGTGTTACTACATGCAGAATTCGATCTTGCGTCGCTCTGCATGCGACTCGTTGGACCGCGCACTAACCAACTGAGCCACGGCGTCCTGCATGAATATGTATATTAATTTTGGCGGGTACACTACTGTACATACTGTACGGGTACTTGGTATTCGAAGAATGTGTACAACGAAACGAATAGAAACGAGAACTAGCGAGCATCGCTTCTCGTTTCTATTCATATTCGGTGAATAGCGAACACTGCAGTGCTCGTATTCGGTGAGAAGCGAATACTGCAGTGCTCGTATTCGGTAATCGAGAACTTTGCGAAGTATTCGAAGATCAACGGTTTCATCGAATATTTTTATGCGCAGTATGTCACTTTTCCATGTGTATACTTGTGGTGCGATTGAAGTGGCTTATTAGTTAATACGCAAAATGGAAATTATTGAAGAAAGTAGCATAACAAATAAATAAATATGTATATATAACAAAAATATTTCTAAAAAATCTTAGGAATAATAAAACGAGTATATTCGAATATATTCGAAGCAGTGTGTACTATTATTCGATTGCTTTTGTCCTCGTTTTTCCGCTTCGAGCCAATATGAATAAATAGCGTACGTCTACTCGTTTATGTTCGGAGCTTACTCGTACTCGAAGAGAGCTGTACTCGTATTCATTCGGACTGGTCCGCAGGCATGAAGGGAAGTATTCTATTCAAAAGCATTTGAATGTTTTCGAATAGCAAAAATGCAACTCGTGCAGGACTCTAATGTATACACACATGCGTAAACAAAATGTAATGATTAAAAAAACGAGATATGATAAAGAAGTAAGGTTTAAAAAAATTTAAAAAATTGAAAGCAAAACTTTAATCATCAAAATTAAGGCATCAGCCAAAAAAGGCCGAAACCGATGCCGATGCCCATTAAACGGTCCAATTCTATTTATTACTCAACTGCTGTGGTCTTTTCGGGTACAATTATTTGCAGCGAATTAAGGAGAAAATACATTTGAAAAGTAAATTCCAAATCGAATTTTCACATGAATTGTCAAAATAAAATTGCCGTGTCTACCTGGTTCACATTATTTCATTATGAGTTATTTGTATTCCACGTCCTTCGTGTAGAGCAAAATATCCTTTTTCTCACGCAGTGGCAACACTATTTGCTTTGTCGTCGCTTGTTTCTTTAGAAATTGAATGAATTGGCGTCCAGCCGGCAAAACGTGCGCGAACAAAAGTTGAAAAAACGGTGTGGATATTGGAAACCGGTGCACTACGACGGAGCACCCCAAAAAATCAGAGTATCAAGAAAGCTGAGAAATAATGCCGTACATCTGTTTGCTGCAAGAAGGCAATGGTAGCCTGCCCCGTCTCATCGATAGGGCACAACAGAATGCCTATACTGTGATTGCAGTGCCTGTCAACTGCACCGATATGCCACTTGAGTTTGAGAGGCCGCCACTTTCCGAACGCCAGATGGACTGCACCTATGCCGACCTGCTTTTTACGGCCGATCAATGGAATGGAAAAGTGATCAGCATGCTCTCCGACACTATTGACTGTGATGCCGAGGACCCGGTGGTGCGACGCAATGCGGAAGAGGTGCTGAGGCGCGACATATCCTGGTCGGAGCACTTGCAGTACGGTGGCTACACCATGCTGCAATTGAAGTCAGAACGCAACTTGAATACGGCGCGTGTGGCGGCTAGCGCCATCAAAGGTGGGTGGAGGAAAAAGCACTCGGCGCGTAGATCAATGTATTTAAATTTGGATAATGTGCAGGTCTGCTGCTGGCTCAAGTACCGCTTTATAATTCGAAAGTTGCACAGTCCACTTGGCGACGCGATGTGGATGACGAACAGCTGGAACGCTTGGAAGAGCTAGACACTTGGCACTGGTGGAACAGCTTTCGTTGGGCGGCCGATTTCCATCCAAAAATAAAGGTTGTGCTAGAGTTCAGCGAAAGCGATCAGCCGCCGCTGGAAGTAGTACGTCGCTGGTTGGGGGAGCCGGTGGAGGCCGTCCTACTGCCGTCCACCATGTTCATACGCAATCGCCAAAACTATCCTGTGTTGCCGAAGGCATGGCAAGAAGTGCTGAAGCAATTTATGCGCGCGCGTGTAAGCGTTATTCTCTCATCAGACACCGATGACAACAGTCTAAGACTCTACGCTGAGTACCTGCTCAAGTTCCAAGAGATGCACAGCGATATGCACGAGCTACAAGCGTAGGTTTTATAAAGTCTGGTCATTGCATGACAAATGTTGACTGATTCTGATTTCAGTTTTGAGGATGTGCTGGAAGTGCCCCTACAGCCATTGTATGACAATTTGGATTGCTATACGTATGAAGTATTCGAGAAAGACCCTGTCAAGTATAAGTTATACCAGAGAGCAATCGAAGCCGCGCTGGTAGATCGTGTGTCCGAGGAGGAAAAGGAAAACAAATTGGTAACTGAAGAAATGTCGTTATCAACTAAGTTGCTTAACATTCAGTTCATTTTCACGTTTAGACTGTAGTGATGGTGCTAGGCGCTGGACGTGGTCCGCTGGTGCGTTCGGCACTCAATGCCGCAGAAAATACAAACCGCAAAGTGCGTGTGTACATTATAGAAAAAAATCCCAATGCCATACGCACTTTGACTGGCATTGCAAAGAAGTTGTGGCATAATAAGGGTATGCCAAACACCCAAATTTTTTCTCCTTATGCCGTCCCTTTGACGAGTTCTTGCTAATACTTTCAGATGTGCACATTTTTTCTAAGGACATGCGCGATTTTGCGCCCCCAGAGCAAGCTGATATTTTGGTGTCCGAGCTGTTGGGTTCCTTTGGTGACAATGAGCTCTCTCCTGAATGTCTGGACTGCGCACAGAAATTACTCAAACCAGACGGTATCAGCATTCCGTACAAATCTACTTCGTACATCAATCCGATCATGTCGTCAAAACTGTTAAACGGCGTGCGCCAAGTAGTACGTCATGAGTCATTCGGCCGCCAAAAACAGGCCACCTATCACACGTATGCCGAGAGCGGCTTTGTTGTGCTGCTGAAGAACATATACAACATTGGCATGCCGCAAGCACTCTTCGAGTTTGTGCATCCAAATCTCGAGCAACCGATTGACAACAGTCGCTACAAAGTGCTGCGCTTCAAGGTGACCCTAGATTGTGTACTGAACGGCATTGCTGGCTACTTTGACACGCTGCTGTACAAAGATATTGGACTTAGCATAAATCCGCCAACGCACACACCAGGCATGTACTCCTGGTTCCCCATGTACTTCCCATTTACGGTGCGAATTAGAAACACTTATTTATTTCATAACAAATGTGTAATTGCATACGTTACTTATTGCCACAGGAACCGTTGGATGTGAAGCAAGGGCAGACAATTGTAATTCACTTCTGGCGCTGCGCATCTAAGGAGAAAATCTGGTACGAATGGTGTCTGGCGGCACCATTTAGAACACACATTCATAACCACGGAGGTCGATCGTGCCCCATCTACTGCACATAAGCAACCTTGATCCAATTAAATCCCATTGTTGACTAAGCTATGATACGCTGTCAGCTTTATGTGTTGGCTACACTTTCAGGTGTAGGTTGTCTTTTTATATAATATATTTATGTATTATGCGTTGATTTTTGTAAAACTAAAACTTGTAAAAAGCATTAGACGCAGGGAATTTTTGTTAATTATAGCTGATTGCACATATTTGAAATGTGTTGGTATAGGCCCAATTAACCTATTGGAAGTCTAAACCTTGTAACTTTGCCACTGGCACGTTTTCTCGGAATTATGACGACTCAATTTGTAAACAAAAACCCACACCACGTCCTCGAAGTTCGTTCTTAGGTTTAAATTCTTTTACAGGAGTCAATTTTTTTATTAACTTTTTGATAACCCAGCACTCATAAGCTGTACCTCGATGCGATTATGTTTGTTTGAAATAGATGATATTTAATTTAAGGAGGGACAGCAAATTGTAGTGCAACTTGTGAGCTTACCAGACAATAAGTGCAAAAAAAGAACTATCCCTGTGCTTTCTCAAATTGGAACATTGAGACACGTTTAAGTTTGCGTATTTTCGCTGGACATAATTTACATTTGCTCTATTGATCCTGATTTAATTTGCTTTGACGGTTAGAACCTGATAATACTATTTTTACACTCATTCCTCACTGAAAGTGCATGAAAAACGATTTGCAAAACAATTCATGAACATGTATACAGCACTTGACCGTGATCATAGTGCATGAACAACTTGATACAAAATACTGTACAACTATTTTTTAAAATAAACTATAATAAACTTTACCAGACATTGCGCGGGCAAGAAAAGAACAGTCTTCAAAATGTCCGCTCGAAAACTGACCTAGTACTGTTTCCGATTCGACTGAATAGTTCCATACGGAAAGTGGCTTCAAACATGATGTCTCTGTATCTACCCATAATTCCACAGAGTTGTACCGACGACATTGATAAAAGTTCCATCAAAACATGCGCTCATTTCTCTTATTTTACATGTTTATATTTGTATGCACTATTCACTTCACTTGAGTAATAAATTGAATGAATTTACTTTGTAAACCAATACAATGTTGTTATCAATACAAGATTTGTCTAACGATGATGAGATTCGTGGCGAGCCGCAGAAACATTTGCAGTCGAATTCTCGCGCCTCTGGTTAGCAAATGTTAAATATGTTGATGAAAGTTGACGGCTCAGATTACAGTCGACCTAAGAAAGTCAGAACTAGCTAAAAGAGAAGTTAAAAACTATCAATAGTGTATTGACTGAAAGTCTGCATATGCTCCAAAAAGCGGGCACCAAAAGTGAATGAAAGCATGAGTTTCGCTTTTTTGTATTATTATAATTTTTGTTGTTTTAAATATACGTACACGTGAGAACATATTCATATGCACATGTACATACATATGATTTTATTTAAATTGAAATAGTATATTTAATTGAATTATGTGAATTATGTTTACAAGCAGAAAATCATTAGCGTCAATAGAATGAATACAATAATCATCATTGCTGCATTTTTGCCATTTAAAATACTAATCTCGCCCGATCTTGCATCGCTGCTGCGACTGTTGACGAAGCTGCTGTTGTCCGCTGCCGTCAACACTGCGCATTCACTTAGGTGAGGCATACAGACATGTGTACGCCTATGTCTATAGATATAATTTAATTTAGACTTGAGTGCTGTATGTCACTTTTAACTTGAGTTGTAGCGCCGTTTTTTCTTTGACTTATAGAACTCATAATAAGTACGTTTTTAACACCAATGCCATAAAGTGCAAAGCGTTAATATTGTACGATCCTTTATGCATTCGTCGCAATTTAAATTAGTTTTCTAGTTAAATACACTCTATACAAATTATGTGCACCACCTATTTGACTTTTTTCACCACGCATAACGTATCGAAATTGCATTCTGATTTTGCGAATTTTGAGTTGTCAAGCATTTCATGGTACAAGCAGCGAGTGGGAACTTTTTTAATAGCAAATCCAATTTCCTTGAAGCAGTTAAGCGATATCCAAAGAATTATCCTATCAACCCCTACAGCATGCACCCAGCGAAAGGAGCAGCTCCTCGTCGCGCTGCAATGTACAAAATAGCAAAGCCTCACAAATTTAAATGAAGCGCAATTGTGTTCCACTACGTGCTACATAGTTACTTGTAATAGTTTTTGCTATTAATTCTGAATCGTTTACCTCCACACAAAGCATAGCCACTAAAGATAAACAAATGTTACATCGTAGTAGTGAGGGGAAAGCTGCACCGCATCCAAGTCTCAAATTGTCCGCTTGACGGAAAATTCGTTAAACTATTGAGCAAAATAGCAAAGGCACAATTGTGTCGCACAGTTATCCAATACTTGCAATCTAAGGGCAGTTGCTCTAGCTGCAACAGAGGACTCTCGCTTCTGTCATGAATTCGTTTTGCATCAAGCAAAATATTAAGTTTTCGTTTGCTGGCAGCTGCGAGTTTCTTTGTCTGGTTTGTCATAATTGATTCATGGTATTCAACATTAAGCTGTACCATTACTAAATCATCAACGTAAATCAATAAAAAGGAACAAAATAGTTTACACTTTAAATAAGAACAAACAAAAAATTCGTAAAAGTAGTAAAGCATTTTCGATTTTTTGCATAAAGTTCTTTTGGCTCAATGTCGACGGTCTGTGCTTTGCAGCTTGCTCCTTCTGTATGAAATAAACACATATCTTACTGCTTCACAAACGAAACTAAAAGAAAACGCATTGGAGAAACCAAAAGAAAAGGAAAAGACGCAAAATATCAATAAACCAAAATACACGTTGCAACACACGTCATTGAACGAGTCAACTACTCGTAGTGGCAAAGGGAATATTATTTTGCTCACTTGTCCCAACAACGCGAACTGTAGCTGTGATCGTGCATTGGTATTTCCGCATACACTCTTTAAAATTCTTTTATCTGTGTTAACTTGGTTTTTTAAGATCATTTTTTTGCTGAGTTGTTGTTGATATTCAATTATTCATAATAATTATATTTCATATCATTAGTTTTTCATATTACAATTAATTATGGGTTTCATGTAAAATAAATAAATTTTTTAGTTTCTTTTTTATTGGTTTTGCTTTGCTAGTCCTGCTTTAAAAAAAATCATTAAATCTCCTGCTGCTGCTATTGATGGTGCAATTCTCGTTGCTTCTCTACATCATTCTCATTATCTCATAACATCGCTTTCTCTGCCTCAGCTTATTTTTTCAATTTTTTTTCATTTTTTCTTCTTGGTTGTGTTTCTCTCCGTAATTGGAGATTTGAAAATAAAAGCATTACAAATTACACACGAATTGCTTTACGAACTAACAGCACTTGCTTGTGGCATTTGGCCGCCCATCGGATTGCCGCCACCGCCACCGCGTATGGCCACATGGCCTTGGCCGGCACGAATAGGTTTGGCGATTTGTGCCTGTGGTCCGCGACGTCCAAGATGCTTTTGTCGCACCGCCTCTTTAATGCGATCCACTTCGTACTGGTAGCGTTTACGGTCACGCATCGCGCCCTCCTTCGCCTCCTTCAACGCTGTTTCGAGCGCCTTGACCCGTTCCATAGTGGTACGTAGGCGCTTTTCCAGTTTCGGCAGTTCACAACGCAGATCCGCATTGTCGCGCACCAATTGCTTGTGCACCTTCGTCAGTTGGTCGAGATTGTTCTCGAGGAAGGAGATTTTCTGCTTTTGTGCCAGGGAGCCACCATCCTCCTCGCTATCCTCGTTTATCACTGTCTTTTTGATACGTGCCTGAAACGGAATATACAAGTTAATGCCCAGTTTAAAGAAACCAACTAAAAGCTTCAACATTAGCATTGAATTTCATTTAACAAAAATGTTGGATGGTTATATTCAACCGTCAATGGCTACGCCCGATGTTACCTGTAGGTCCTGCACGAACAGCTTTCTCAAATTGTGCAATGTTTGCAGTTCCTTTGCCACCGTATCTTCCAGGCCTTTCAGGTCCTTGCGAGCTTGTTCGCGTCGCTCATTAGTCAGAATGATGTCCTGCAGCTTGTTGGACTTCTCAGACTCCTCTTGCTTTAGTTTCTCGTAGTCAGCTGTCATCTGTTGATGCGCCAGTATCAGCTTTTGGTGCACATCCTTCATTTCGTTCATTTCGTGCTGCTTTGCCAAAATTTCGTCACGCAGCTCGGATACTTGTTTCGTGTGCGCTTCACGCAACTCATCCATCTGCGAATCAAACATGGAGCGCAGCTGCTCGGCCTTCTGCTTTTCCTCGGCATTCACCGCAGAAACATGCTCGGCCGCCTTTAGCTTCGCACACTCCTCACGCAACGAATCGATCTGCTCCTCGAGGGCACGCTTCTTATTCTCTGCCTCACGCATGGACTCCTGCAGAGATTTCATGCGTGCTTCATGTTGCGAGATTAATAGGCGATATTCACCCAAATCTTTTTCGTACTCCGCCAGCTTCTTGTTGGAATCGGTCTGTTGTGTTTCCATATTGGCGCAGCGCTGAGCCATATTCTTTGCCTCTGTCTTCATTTTGCTAATATAGAGACGCGCCATGGTGAAATCCTCCTCTACCTTGGCCGAGTCACCCGCTCCTGTCACCGTGTTCATTTTCATGTCGATGGTAGAGTCCCCGGCGGCGAGCGCATGTCCAACTTCGGCAAGATCGCGGAGTAGGTTCGTCAGCATCTCATTGATGCGCTTTTTCTGATGCGTAGACATGTCCTTTAGCTGCTGCAGCTCGGACGTGGTCGTACTGAGCAGCGTCTGCTTCTGTTGGAGCTCCTCATTGAGTGAGTCGATATCCTTGTTTTTGGTATCAATCTCCTGGGATTTCTGATCGTAGTTTACGGCCAGTTCCTCAAGTGCCTGCAGTACCTCCTTCACCTCCTCCTTGGCTGATTCGTTCTCTTGTTGAATACGCGCCATTTCCGATTGCAGTGCTTCGTATTCGCGTCGCGCGTTCGCTATGAGATCTTCTTGCTCCAAAATCTGATCCTTGAGATTCTCAACGTATTGACTCTGCTGGTTAATCTCTTCATCCTTCTCGTCGAGCTGCTGGTAGAGCCGTTCGCGTTCGGCTTCGAGTCGGGCACGCTCGTCACTGCTGATCGAGCCCACCATCAGGCCAGCTGCCGGAGTAGCCGGCACTGGGCCAGCAACAGCGGCAGGGACAACGCTGGTTTCCACCTCCAGATTCGGTGTGCTCGCCTCCATCAGGTCTTCAATGTTGATTTGTTCATCGGCAGTGACCGTTTCGCCGGCACGCCAACGTGCCAGCTCCAACTCCAATTTCTCGACCTTGCCCTTGAGTCGAGCATTTTTCTCCTTCTCCTTTTCGTATCGCCGTTTCCACTCCTCTGCGGTGAGTTCCTCGTTCACGCACACTACGTTCTTTACTGTCTTAGCGCGACGGCCAAATTCGAGCGTCGACTTCGTTTCCGCTTCGTTAAAGCTGGCTGGCGAGCAGCAAATCACAATGGTAGTGCGCGCATTGCCACCCAAAGACTCTTGCAGGATACGCGTTAGCTTCGAATCACGGTACGGTATGTGCGTTTTGTTGCCATCCGCCAGTGCCGAGATCACATTACCCAAGGCAGACAAGGATTTGTTGATGTTTTTAGCCTCGTCCAGAACCGTACCCTCGGCGCCAGTCTTGGAGACCTTCTCTGAACCGGCCAAATCAACAAGATACAATTTTCCCGATAATTTCTTTTGATTCTCTAAGTTTTCTTGCTTTACGTTGATAAGAAATACTGAATGGGAACGCGAAGAATGCTCGTTCATGTCTGCGAAAAAAAATCATTTCATTAATGTCGAGTTATATTGAAACCACTCAGTAAACGCCGCTTACTTGTAACAGCAATATGCCGATTAGATTTACCCTCCTCGATCACTTCAAACACGTCCTCCGGCGATGAGACGAAACGCTCGGTGGCGCCTTTTACATACGGCACGCGATTCTTGTCCTCGTGCACACTTAGATTCACCTTCGAGACGTCGAGCAAATCACGAATCTTATCCATGTAGATTTCATAGTACGAGACTTTAATGTGGAACTCCAAGTTCATCTCCATGGTGTAGATGTGATTAAAAATGTCGTTGACGATGCGCGGAATGATACCCTGTTTCGCCGGATCACCGATGACACCTTCCATGGTGTGTGTCTTTCCGGACGAGGTCTGGCCATACGCGAATATTGTGCCGTTGTAGCCGGCCAACACATCGGTAACAATCGACTTAGCGGCCTCATTGTAAACCTTCTCCTGCGATGCATTTGGCTTGAAGACTTTGTCAAAAAGATAAACCTTGCCCTGAGAGTGAAAAACAATCGAAGTACAAGATGGATAATTTTTATTAATCGATTTAATCGTAAAGTAATTAAGGACTGTTCAATATGCCTTCGTTCCTTTAAGCTAATAATTTCATAAGTTAACGCCAGCAAAGCATGATTAATCAGTTGTTAACCAATTTGTGTGTAAGGGGGACTTACACCTTGTAGGGCGTTTTTTAACCGTATATTCAAAAATTTACTGTGGGAAGACGGAAAAAGATATCGTAACGAAACTTTTTGCATTTTATGAGATCTTTATTGAATATTACACACAATTTTTTTCAGATTTTAGCGTTGACATGGCAGGTATGTAAGTGGCATTGACAGTGCCCCTGTCAAAACTGAAGGGTAAAACGGTGTACACGATTGCGTCTGTCCTGGTGATCTGAAATCAAAAATTGAATAGCCGTTGTAATCGTTGTTACTTCGGCAAGGTCCCGATCGTTCACTTTTTTAAAATTTCAATTTTTCGCAAAATGCGCATATTTTTCGAAAAATATCAATTTTTTCCCACGTTTTTCGTTCTGTTTTGAGCTGTCAAAAATCAGAAAATTAAAATTTCGAAAAAGTGAACGATTGGGACCTTGCCAAGTGTTTTATGAAAAAAATAAAAAAAAAAGTAAGCCGATAAGTTAATTTGTTCTCTCCATGATGAAATAAACAAGGTGAAGCGAGTAGCTGACAGTTTTGTCAACCCATACCCTTATTTTGAAACATAGCAATTGACAACCAATTTTGCTTTGACATTGAGAGAATATTTTTAACCCCACTCAAAACGTAAAATCGAAAATATTGTGTTTAAAAATTTTCATTTGTAAAATACGCGTTTAACTTCTTCTTCTAAAGTAGAGTCAAGAGTTTTAATTTTCTTTTTGTAAATGAATTTGTTTGTTTCACATATTGTTATGTTTTTTTACATGTTTTACATAAATGTTAATCGTTGTGCTACGACATACCTATTTATTTTTGGTTTCATATTTCTTTATTATTCAATACCAATAATTATGCAGCGTGGGGACCTGCCACCACGGCAACGAATCGAAATAATCTTACCTACAACGCACTACAATAATAATGAAATTGATTTTTTGATACACCAGGCATAAGTGGGTTAATGCAAAGAAAGAAGAAGACTTTCATGTTTTGAGAGAATTTATTTTGAAAACGTCAGTTTTTCAAAAGCTCTCTTGTCGAAATAAGGGTATGTCATCTACTCGCTTCACCTTGTTTATTTCATCATGGTTCTCTCGTAATCGTGTACACCAGTTTGAAAAATTCAAGTTTTTGAGAAACGCGTTCAAAGCGCTGGGGCGATGCGGAAACGCGCGAACCGGACGTGACTTTCTATTTTTTTAAGGGCCTTACTCTCGAAATAGAGACAAACCGTTTTACAGGATCATTTTTAAGACTATTAACATCAATAAAATGTAAAAAAAAAAATCGATTTTTTTAATGTAACAAGGTGTAAGTCCCCCTTAACCGATTAACCACAAATGCGATTAACCCACGGATAAACAAACAAGTCAGTTGTGAAATCGACAAAATTGCCCTTTTCCATCTAAACTTGAATCCATTTCCAAGCCCAATTAAGTTTGAGATGATTGCACGTCAAATGAATATAACCCATTGTGTGGTACATTGCGCATGTAATTCTCGACCTTGCCCTTGAGTCGAGCATTTTTCTCCTTCTCCTTCCCTTGCGCATGTAATTCCACATCGCTGACCCGCATGTATTGCATCAAGCACACAGAAAAAGTGCTACAAATCGAAGTCGAATAGTAAAAGGCGGCTAAAGTTGATGAACAGTTTCAGCGAACTTTCGACAAGGACGAATTTTAAATTCCTGCAAACTGCAATTAAGTAGTGCACATGCCAAACCGTCAGATCGGCGAACCATGTATGTGGACCAGTGGTGCACACACGATTTCATTTTGGGGCGGTTCGGCACACAACAAACGTTAGCAAGATGCAGATATTTTCGGATATTTGCACCCCAAAACAATATATGTATGTATCTGTAACGCAGCATAGTATAATAATAAAGTAGTCTAATAAAAGAGAGAGATCCTACCTACATTTTCATTAATAAAATTTGAGAAACCAAGTCTTAGTTAAAACAAAAACAAACAGGGATGTGCTACAAATCATTTTCGTTTAAAATTCGGAGCGAAAAAGTGATGGGTTGTGCTCAATTTCGTTTTGATTTCGTCAATTTGTGAACCTAAAAGAGGTTCACTAGGGTTAAGTACTGTTATACTATGCATTCATACACTATGTACATCAGGTTGCTGTGTGGTGTCATTTAACAGCAATGAGTTCAGATAGTTACGTTCTCCGAAAGTGATATCTATTTTGGGTGATTGCAAATATTTTGCGCTCGAGCTTAAAACAAGTCGTACAACAAGAAAAATCGATAAGAGACCAACTAAATAACATGCGTATTGGACTGACTTGTCAAGCAACTATAAATCATAAGTAGCATACAATTAACTTGAAAATGCAGCACCACACAAAAAGAGAAAGGAAACATTGTACTACAACAAAAAGCTAATGACGAAAAAGTAGATAATGATTCGGCGTAGCAAGGGATAAACCAAGGCGCAATAGTAGGGGGGCAAAGCTTACGACTGCGACAGCACATTTCGAATGTTTGTAAAGAAATGATAAACAGAGGCACTAATACATGGACAACTCACGCCAATTGGAAAGGTGTGGTGGTTGGGTGAAGGCCGCAAAGCAATCGAGTTAATAAACTAGTGATTTTTACATAGGTTGGAATTGGAAATTGTCACAATTGGTGCACAAAGTATGTCTTCTGTTCATATTCTTCAACATCCAGTTGGGTTAACGTCGAAAATAGGACAGTTGAAAACAAACCAAAACATATGTGCGCACGCTGGCGGTCAGCGCAGCATAAATTTCCGAGCATTATGTAGGCAAATACTACAACTAAGAACGCCGTCGCACTGGTCTCCATTCACGAAGTGTTGACTCATCCGCTGACGGTTTACTATCCCAAAGCCAGAGAAACTTGTAGGTCTAGCGGCTCGCAGGAGAGCATTCATAAATTAGATCACGAGTATAAATACATTCATTTAAGTGTGAATGCGAGTCGCTAGTAAGCAAACAATTTTTGCGAATTATTTCCTTACATATTTACTGTGCCGAAGTGTAGTAAAATTACTTCACTTAAATTAATTAAACAAACCCCCAATGATGACAGAATGACAGTGGCTCAGAAACGTAAAGAATTATATTAAGTTGGATACAATTGGCAAGGATAGCTTCTTTATGGTATAAGGCAGGTTCTCACCTTGTGGAAAAAAAATCGAAATTACAAAAGAAAGAGGTTTTGAAAAAAAAAAATTACGATTTTCGCATTTTTTTGTTCACTTATTATTTTTTTAAATAAACAATTTTCAATATTTTTGTCTGATCGTAGTTCGTTTATTAAAAAAACCCTAAGGAACATTTTTAAAAAAATTTGGTGACGATTGGTTCATTCCAGCGCCTTCAATCACTTCCGTTAGGTCCGGAAATGTGGTTCTCAGAAAAACGCGTTTAAAGTTTAAAGCGCGCTCGGCCGGTGCTGGACACTGCTCTATGTAACGGCCTGTAACTTTTGTAATTTTTCAGATTTTGATCATAAATTTCTGGAGCACATTTTTGAAACATATATCTACACGATAAGGCAAAAAAAAAATCGTTTTCCCCACAAGGTAAGAACCTGCCTTAAATAGGACCTCAAAACAAACCAGTTCCAAGTACGAAAAAAAATCTGAAAACGCTCGACGATTACGATCAGCGATTCACAAAATCAGAACAAAACCCAAAAATCACAAAATTTCACTCGAATATATTTTTGAAAGCGTCAAACATCACCAAAATATGCAAAACTGCTGCTAACCTCGACTGCACTCTAAAGTAATTTCTGCTTTGAGGTCAGAACTGCTGCACAATAAGACGAACTTTGTTTTGCTGAATGTACAATAAGATTCGAAATTTGAAATTCACATTTCCCTTTGCGAAGTTAATTACGAATCGGAGCGAATAAATGAAGACGTCACTATGGACACTAATGAAGGCAAGTTTCAATTGTTTCGACTCCAAGCAAACCATATTGCTTCTGTTATGACTGTGTTTAGACACACAAATTATTCGCGCAATCAGTGGAGCAATTCATTTGACTTCTCTTTCCATATTCTCACTTAAATAAGTTTTGCATATTTGTGAGCTGTGTTATCCGCTTTCTCGTTCTGTGCACTCATCATCAACATTTCAGCTTTAATTGATTTTTCTAGATGTTTGTGCTGTTGTGTTTGTTGCTAGACCGGAGCAAATGTTTATACACAAAAACATACTAACTCAACTAACCCGTTACGGACTGCCGCACAAGTTCTCTCCAGGCGTCTTCACTCCAAGAGATAATAGGGCGCCTTCAACTCTGTTCTTGCACCACAGAGGCGGCTTTCCTTTTCGCCGTCCACCTCCAACTACCGGGAGGAACGTCATTTTCGCCGGGAGCTGCATTGTCCATAAGACAGCCACGATTACGCTTTTACCGTTGTTTATTCTTCTACCATTGCTTAAGTTCCTGGGTTCTCAAAGCTTGTTTCTACTATTTAAGTTTCTTCTTCTATCTTTTTTTGCTTTGATGTTGTTCATTGTGATGCCATGACAAACGTAGCGCTCTTATGAATTTTAGAGCAGAACTTAATTGGAATCCAATGTGCACGTCATTTTTTAAACGCCCGTGGGTGGTTTAGAGTTGTTAACTCAACACGGCACATATTTAAAATTTACGGTGTTTTGTGTTAATCTCTGCACGACGAACTGCAGCTACGACCTCAAGCGCTTAGGATTTTTTGTAGCCAGAATTTATAAACTACTGTCACTATTCACAGCAAGAGAAACAAAACGTGTCCTCAATGACTGCGAAAAGAACTGAGCTTAATGAGACTAGCATTCGGAGCAATAGGCGCACGACTTTCATAAACGGCAGCTTCGTTAGTACTGTTGCGGCTAGAAAGTTGCCTAAGAAAATATATATAATGCGGACACGGTTAGGCAGTGCGTTGTGATGGTTATCTCAAATCTGTCTGAACCTCTGCACATTATCTTTTGACCACCATCACTGATATTATTATAGAAACAATGCAAGTATTATGAAATAAATCATGTATATCAATTTGTGCATCGTTTGCCGTTAAGCAAACGGCGAAGCCATCAAGAAGACTCACTACAATGCTATGCTTTGCAACCGTGCTTTAATACCCTAATAAGCTTGGATGGCTCCAGATCCGTCTCTGCCTCTTTCAAGTGGCACACTCGGTTGCACACTGCCTCTGCCACTCACTCGTTGCCGCCACTCCGTACCATTCCATTTCGCAAAACATTTCGTGCAGCACAAGGCAATGCTATGACTCACGAAACATAGTGTGACGCTGGTGATGTCGTTGGGTTGCTGGTGGAGCGCCGCCACAGCAACGATTGCCAGGTCTCGTGTGCCTCATTCGTTTTGTGCATTTTCTCCAATTTGCTAGCCGTCTTTTACTCCTATTCTTATTAGTCTAGTCTTGCTTTGTTTGTTTGCCGTTTTTTGGGAAGACGTTATGAGCGGACGAACAAAATGGAATGAAATTTAATGGCGGTGTCGTTCTCCGTTTGTTTTGATGTGGTCGTGTTGTTGGCGCACTGATGTAAGTTCACTTTGATATGCATTAATAGATGTATTTGTTTTTACCGTTTTACTACTTTAGATATCAGAAAATGATTGAGGCAGCCCACAATCGTGGAGCTTCATTTTAATGAAACTGCCACATTTTGTACGTACCACACCCGCATACTGAACATTTAGGCTGCTGATAAAGTATCATAGTTTACGGTATCCTA
This sequence comes from Melieria omissa, assembly GCA_963971225.1. Classification (NCBI taxonomy): domain Eukaryota; kingdom Metazoa; phylum Arthropoda; class Insecta; order Diptera; family Ulidiidae; genus Melieria; species Melieria omissa. The sequence goes on along the minus strand of OZ020269.1, from coordinate 3,212,400 downwards.
AAGCCAATTACTTTAACACCTTTAAACTTCCTATCAAAGTAAGCCCCTTTATTGGCGTCCTAGCACTTCTTGTGCCACCCTATCCCCATCAAACATTGTTGGAAAATCAACACTTGTAGGTGGCAACACCAGCAGCGCCATCAGTCGATGCATGTGAATTGTTTGTGTACAGCGGCGTTTATTCGAAAGGGTACTGGACAACATGACGTCATCATGCAAGTTTTTTCACCCTGCTCGTTCATTTCGGCTTTGTTGTGCTATCACCTAGTGTTCTAATGTTAACTTGTCGATTAGTCACTCTACTCACCGCAATAGAAATGCAATTTTCCTCGGCACTGTTGGGGAACTTTACAATGAATTTGGAGCCGGCCTTCTCCTCGCTGTCGTTGAGCGGACGGAAGCGGCACACTACTTTGATGCTGTCCTCAGCAGGTATCTCGCGTTCCGCCGACATTTCCACTGCAGTGCTGGTTCTGTGGATGTGGGAGATCTGCGAGCGTAATCGCGCTTACGGTTCTAGCACCGCTCCACTAGCGCGTTAGTGCACTCTCAAGTGAAAATTACTTATGAAGATAGACTTAAGCTAGTCTTCCGTTTATTGTCTCTGCTTCTGCTTTTCCTTTTCGCTACTTCACTGCTGGCTCATGTAAAGCGAAAAAGCGATGACGAAGCCCGCGCACAGTTCGTTGTTCAGGAGTTCCACACCCGTTGCCCCCAATCAGCAAGTGGAGTCGCAGAAAAAGAAAATATCAAGACTCCCACGGACAAAATCAACGTCGTTCTATGGGAAGAGGTAAGGACTATGCAATCACACAGGTCAACCGCGAAACGGAATGAACTTTATGCTTTTTCTCACACAAGGAATGCAAATTTCTCCACGCAGTGATTTTCGCTTCACTCACCGTCCCGCACGCTTGTGGAAAGATTTTCAAATTTTTCTACTTGTTAAAAAATATAAAAATTTTCACTTTGCTCGTCGAACCGAACCGAACCGAACAGCAGCAGACGAGACGACAAATACACACCTTGACGGAAAAGAGAAGGATAAATGCACTGACAGCGGAACTGAATAGCGGTTCGTCATGTCATGACTTCCCGTTTTCAACCGTTTCGCGACACATGCAAGCTAACCATCTCTTTCTCAGTTGACATGTACAAATAACAGCTGTTAGAGCAAGGGTTGCGAAAACCAATAATGAGAACCGTAGGTCAAATTATTTAAATATTGTTAGTATTTATTTTGTAAAATTAAATTGAAGCGAATTGAGCTACTTCAATATTACAACTGAGTTGAATGAAGTAAATTTAAATAACCTCACTATAGGACTCAAGCGCTCAGTGCAAGAAAACCTAGGAAGAAGGTAGACCGAATTGTAAAATTATATATACCAAAAAAACATGATGCAAAGTGAATTATGATTTCTATAGCAAACCATGTAAAGATCGAAGATAGGTTCCAGGGTTATGAAAATACTACTTTTTAAAAAGAAAATTGAACAGAGAAAACATATAAGAAACAAAAATTATATACAATTTTATTACATACGTACAAAAAACAAAAAAAAAATACAAATTCAATTACAACAAAATAAAATATTCAATTAATTTATAAGAACAAAATACAAATTAATCACTGTCTGATGAGTCCATAGTGGCTGTTGTCGTAAGTCGGCTTTCTTTCACAAAAGTTAGAAAGGGAATCCCCGAAATTTGATGGCATGGCGCAATTAGAAACGAAAGTCGTGCAATCTTTTAGAAAAAAAAGTAAATTAAAAAAAAAATTAAATTAATTCGAACCCAAAACAACGCAACTTCGAAAATCTAACGACGCACAGTGAAAATTAGTACTAATTCAGTAACGACGCAACTTCGAAAAAACGCAAAACGAAACGACGCAAAGCGAGGTATTGGTGTACAATTATATATTCTCACCTGGTTATGTATTGCGGGACAATGCAAACATTTTAAGAGATAAGAATGGGAAACAATATCTGAATCAGAATGTGTGCACATGAAATAATAATTATATAATTTATGTTGTAGGCATGATACAAACCAGAAAGTAGAAGCACTGCCCAATAATTTCCACTTGAAATAAACTTACAACAAGCTTACACACGTAGGTAAGCATTTCATTCGGAAAATTTGTATATTATTTATATTTGGAAAATGTTTTAAAAAAAATTTCCTGAAAAATCAAATAGAAAACCTTATCATCAATATTTTATAATAATAGCCATAGTTAAAAAACAGTATAATAGGAAGAAATTACAAAAACAGCGTTTTTCTAACTTCCTTATGATATAATGTATTGAATTATAATAACATGAGAGGATAAAATTATATAACAACCCTCAGAACTGTCAAAACGTGCTTAATTAAAAAAGTGAAGCTGGCAACTCCGCTATTTATTTAACTTGAGTTTCCCTCGCGAAAGTCAAAAAATAACAAAAATTCCAAGTAATTGACAAAATCATCGACGTAATTTGCAAAAACAAACAATCGATGAGTTTCCAAATACCTACCACAACCACCGCCGCCGCCAACACCGGGTTTTCCTTCGGATTGACATCGACTCCGGCTGCTGCTGCAAAGCCGCCTTCATTCACATTTGGTGCTACGGGCGGCGGTGATGCCGGCGCCATGAAGCCGCTCTCGTTCGGCGCCCCAACCACTACCACGACAGCCGCGCCTGCGGCGACCGGATTTGGCAGCGGTTTTCGTGCCACTCCAGTGACAACCGCAGCGCCCGCGTCATCAGCCTCTGCCGCTGGTTTCAGTTTCGGAGCGACGCCTAGCGGTGCGCCTGCTCCAACTCCTGCTGCAGCGCCAACTACAAAGACGACCTCTGCCGCTGCAACTGGCTTTAGTTTTTCAGCTGCTCCTGCTGCTGCACCGACGGCAGCTGTGACTGCTACGACTGCCGCACCAGCACCGATAGCGGCGCCGACGCCATCATTTTCACTGACAGCAGTAGCACCAGCAAAAACAACAGCTCCCGCGCCAACCCTGAGCGCTATAACCACGTCATCAACGCCCGTTGGTGGTTTTACCAATCTATCCACCGCCACCAAAACAACTGATTCCGCGGCAGTGGCAAACACTGCGCAGTTCTCCTACAACCAGTTAGAGGAGCATATCAACAAGTGGACGTTGGAGCTGGAGGAGCAGGAGAAAGTCTTCATCGATCAAGCCACTCAGATCAATGCCTGGGACAAGATACTAATAGGCAACAATCAAAAAATATTGGAGCTAAATGATGCTGTACAAAAAGTAAAGTCGGATCAGCAAACGCTGGAACAGGAGCTGGAGTTCATAGCTACGCAACACAAGGAGTTGGAGGAGAGCATTGTGCCTCTGCAGAAAGAGTTTATGAAGTTGCCGCAGGTGGACGTGGAGCGCAGTCAGACATACTTACTGGTCGAGAACCTGGATACGCAGCTGAAGCAGATGTCCGAGGACCTGAAGGAGATCATCGACAACTTGAATGAAGCAACCAAGGGCCAGGACAACACGGACCCTATCATACAAATCGGCAAAATACTGAATGCGCACATGGGTTCGCTGCAGTGGATCGAATCGTCGTCAACCAATATCGCCAATAAGCTGGACGACATAACCAAGATGCATGAATCGTTCAAGCGCGAGTCGGAGCGTTCATTCCGTTCGGCCTATTATCACTGATAGCAACGGTGGTAATGCCATCACTGGCTGTGGCAGAGGCGGCATTAATCAATATATTTTCCGCAGTTTTTTTAAAATGCACTTTATACTTTTCGCATAAACAGATTGCCTACAGTTTTAATTGTTTGTAATTTTGTGTGCTAAGGTGGTATTGTGTTGACTGAATGCCAATATTCTTCGACGTATGTCTAATTTGAGTTGCTCGTACGCACTCTGTGAATGGTCGCCTCTAAATACTCTTGTCACTGTAATTTTAATTTTGGTTGGCATAGTCTACACGAGGACTTTATTTTTAAGCTTTGTAACCTGATTACGGCGGCTGCTACTTACGTTTCCAGTACCTTTGAACGGTTCATCAATCTCCGGCAGCGTGCGTTATGTACGCGACTCTGTGTCTATAGGGTAACTTCGGGTTATACCTTTTTGTTTTTCGTCTTATCGCAGTCAAGTACGGGCAAATTTGAATGAAATTCGACGCATGACATATTTCAAGTATTGGCTTTTAACCACACCATCAAGAAAAGGCTTTTGTGAAAACTCATAAACGGCCTATTGAAAAAAATGGTTTTTTAACAATTGACCAAACGCTATGTGATAAAAACATGTCAGATTCTTTACTTTTTTGTACATTTTCAACATTTCATTGTGGTTGTGTTGTCTGAATACCTGCAGTTTCCGAGAAAAAGTGTTATACCACATTACGCGACCATACCACTATACCCGAAGCCAACCTTTTTGTCGGCCTTTCATGTTACCGTTAGTTGTTGACAATAATTTTGTACAATCTGTTGTACAGATCAACAAGCTGAACACATTGGCCCAATCAGATAACTTCAACAAAACGCCAAACAATAAAAAATGCAGCGTTCCTATTTGTCAATGCTCCTCGGATAAATTAGTTTTGAACTCTTATTTGCCATGTACTGTGAAGTGGAAGGAAATGTGTTCCTATGTGCCATTACAAACAAATCCACTTATACTGCAAATGCATACTCGAAATTGAGTCGGCTGCATTCGACTCGGTACTTAAACTAGCGATATTTGACATAATTTCGGAGTTGCTTCAAATGGTTTTAGCCATGTGGTTCTAGCAGTTGCACGAACCTTAATCTGTGGAATCGTGTCGATAATGCAGTAAAAGCAACAATTTTATTTCATTTCAGTCACTCTGTGTTCAGAGTTTAGTTGTTAGTTCGTTCAGGAAACCAATACAATTTTGAGGAAATTAGCCGGACTAATTGAATAGGAAATGGTTCAATTCATCATCTGTATCAATTCATGCAGATGTTCAATTCATCATCTGTACATCAATTTTGAAGAGAAAATGTTATAAGACACGACTTTCTAATTTTCCAATTGCTATAATTTGAAAAGTCTCAAGTATTATTACTACGAGCATACACATATACATACAATATTAAACTGGCCCATCAGCCCCATTTCGGGACTAAGGAGTAGTTTCTCACCATCGTTCGGGTTGTGTGTTTGAATTTACGTACGAATAGAAAGCTATATGCAGTTTTTCAATTGCGAGTTGGGAGGGTTTCCATATATGTATGTGCGGTTTAACGAACCTACCACTAAGCTATGGCAGTTGCTACAAGGATAAAATAAGCAAATTTCCATTAGTTTTTTTTATCTGTTAACTGTCAAATATTTTATTCCTGATTTCGACCAATAAGTAAAGTGTAATTAACCCTCTACTGCCCATACGGCCTTAAGGCACGGTACACAAAAAGCTAGAAAAGTCCACATAACTTTTAATTTTTTAAATGAAATTTTTAGGGCATATTATAGATAAATTAAGTTGTCTTTTTCTTTAAGTAGCACTGCTGTAAGCATCATATCCATAACTTCGTGGAAATGAGTAGAAATAATTATTTCGCGAAAAGTAAAAAAAGAAAAAAATTATTAAAAATACTTTTCGTTAAAAAATTAAAACAAAAAAATTATGAGTGAGTACCTTGTAATGTAATTTATTGATTTGAAGTGTTGTTTTATATTGAAAAAAAAAGGATTTACAGTTACTTTTTCGGCTTGAGAAAGCAGACTGCTTTAAGGCCGGATCAGGCACCAAAGCGAAAAGATTTAATGCATGTGGTCACTAACGTATACTTGTATGTGGTTTCCGTTTTATACAGTGTCGGACAAAACATTTGCAACTACAATGCAATGTTCATATCAGTCAGAGTAATTTCTAAATATTTTACGTTTTTTTTTCAATTTATATTTAATATTAAACATTCCAGCATGAAATGTTTTGTCGCACAGAATTTTGAATAGTTTTACAATTTAAATCGCATAAATGCATAGCACTCTAGATTTTTTCAAAAATTTAATTTATAGTAATTGCTGAAATGTTTTGTAATAAGCAAAAAAAAAAGTGCATAGCACTCTAGATTTTTTCAAAAATTTAATTTATATTAATTGCTTAATTAAGCAAAATATAAAATAAACTAAATAAGTCCAGAAATTACTCAGGGAAAAAAATTTAACAATTGCATTGTAGTTGCAAATGTTTTGTCCGACACTGTAGATATCAAACGGGCTTTTTTTTTTTAATTGTCGGTTTTATGGGACAAAAAAGTACAGGAAGTTTTAGAAAACTTGGATTCCGATGTTTTCGAAGAAACTGATGAAGAAACTAATGAAGAAACTGATGAAGAAACCGTTAATGAAGTGTTAGCTCTGTTAGATTTAAAGTTCAAAATAGGAAAAAAAGGAGACATTTTTTCTCTTTCATTTGATACCCATATCTTCATCATTGCACAACGGCAAAAATTTAAAAAAATATTTTAAATGTATGTCCTTCAAATTTTAAAGCCCTTTAAAAAAGTTGTTGGGCCAGAAAGTGAAAAACTGACTATGCCAGGATATTATAAATACCTCTAGTTTTACGTCTATATCAACATTTGAATGGGTCTCGGCAAAAATGTTTATTTTTGTCGCACGGTGTAATAAATGTAAAGTTGGTGTTCACTCACTGCTTTATAACTTTGTCATTTTTCTTTCGATTCTATTGATGTTAGGCTTAATATTTGCTCAAATAATATATGATTCATCATAAATTTTAAAACCAGAGCAAATAATTTATTTTATCCATAAAAAAATCATTCAAAAATTTATAATTTTGAAAATGGTCGAAAAATTCACTTTTTTACAACTTTCACCGTCAGTAACTTCTGACCGCCGGACAGTTTGTGTTAGTCGGATGATTCGTTTACGAGATATGTGCTCATAACTGAAACAATAGGGGAAAAAATGTTTTTTGAAGATTTTTCGAAAACGCTTTTTGAAAAAATTTTTTGATTTTCAGTTTCGTATTTAGCGGCCCAAAGTTAGTCTAGAAACCATTTATTTTTTAGGTGCATTTTTCGTATCGAGTGTAATCAATAAAACGTGTAACTGTTCATCAGTTAAATTTTTTAGCTTATGTGCCAAGTACGCAAATTTATATGGGTTTCAAGCCCACACGGAAGCAAATTGTTTTATTTTAAAAATTTTCCCTTCCTATATACATAATTCCAAAACTACATGGTGAACAATTTTTCGGCTTACAAAAAAAATTGGGGCAGTAGAGGGTGAAATAAGTATGGGGTATCCCTATAAAAGCGAACTATTTAATTTTAAATTAAAACGTCGAATTCCAAAATTGTCGAATTACAGCGGTCGAACTTCAAAACCAAATTAAAATCGTGCACTTTTATTGGGACACTATATATTTACAGTTGGATTTGTATGAGCTGTATAAGGACATGGACGTAGCGCAGCGAATTAACATCCAGCGGCCTGGAGAGAAGTTTTGCGGCAGGCCGTAACCCGATAACGGGTTGTTATGGCCAGTTAAGTAAGTAAGTATTTGTAAATAAATAAAATCATTACACATGAGATTAGCCAATTCTGTTTAATCTTGAACTAACGTGATAGTGCGAACTAACTATATTTTTTACACGGCTTCCTCCCTTTTCTTCAAAAAAATAACCAATAAATGCAAACTTAAGCTGCATACCTCCCGCTTCTTGTGATTATTGTTGGATCTATATACACATAATTGTTTCTTCTGACCGATTGACTGATTGATTTATCATCGTCCAATTACTGAAGCTACAAATATGAAATTTGAAATGTAAGTTCGTTTTAGAAAATGAACCTCTGATAAGAAGGGATTTTTGGCTAAAGGGGAGAAACATGGGAAGAATTCGAATTGAAAATTGGTGAAAAGACTTGAAATAAAACAAATACAAAATTAGACATGTATTTTTAATTTGTTTCTTTTTGAAAAGCAATATAATAATAATAATTACTAATAATTGACTGGCACCACAGCCCGATTACGAGACTAAGGCATAGCTACCCGCAACCAGCCGTGTTGTGCGTGCAAATTTTGAAACTTATTGAAGGGACCTACAGTTTTATGCCGATTTCGAACGGCGAGTTGGGAGCTTCTTCATAGACAATTTTGCTCTCAGAGGTTTACCATTTACTGCTGAGAGGACAGCCGTCGAAAAAATCTTGTGTTTCTTTTTTTTCGGTGTTTAGCAGCAACGGAGTCTTGGGGTCGAGCGTCGCATTTGACTCGCGGCCCACCGCACTAGCCATCTAAGCTATGGCGGCTGCAGTATAACATGATTTAATGAGTTTGTTACTTCAAACTTAGTAACACGTTTCCTTCGAAAATCAAAATCTGACGGAGTCAACTTTGGGTAAACAGTTTGTATAGAAAAAGATAAATTAATTGGCGTATTAACTCTGCTTTCGGTGAATGTGCTCCATATGAAGAATAAATCGATACGTGTTTTTCAGTTTTCGAACATCAAAATCTGAACTTTAGATTCAGAAAAAATTGACCACATATTTTACAATTTTCGAAGATCAACTACAGTCAAGGTAGAAAATTTGTTATGTATCTGCGTGAAAAAACATAATTTAGAGTTAGAAGGTATTTTAAAGTGAGCGCGCAAAGCCGCCGGGCTCTACTACATGTGTATGTATGTAAGTACATACATATGTATATTATTTTGGCCGAGCAGTATCGTTTACAAACTGCCAACTATGCCCGGAGACCTTTTCATATTCCACAAAGCTACGCACATATCTACCCATTCAAACATGTATGATACGTATGTAGTAGGCATCGCAATCCCGGGATCCCGGACTTTTTCCAGTCCCGAAAATCCCGGGATTCAAATCTTTTAATCCCGGGATTTTCGGGATTGCAAAAGATGCTTCAAAGTTCAAATGAAATACATTTAAAAGCACAAAAAAATCTCAATTCCTTATCTGAAGGAGGAGGGAGGGGATAGAGGGCGTCTTTTGCAAAAGGCTTATAATTATTTACTAAGCATTCAACCAGCAAGTGTTGAATCTGAAAGATGTTTTCTCTCAGTAGGGTTTATTTGCAATAAATTTCGCTCTAGATTAGAGGGCAAAACATTTAATGCCTTAGTATTTTTAAGATCTCAGTTTTTAGTTAATCACAACGCTTAACTTTTTTATCGAAATAATCGAAGTAAAACTAAAAGTACTAACAAATTAACTATTTTATTTTTTTTTATCAAATATGCGTATATATGTACTTTATGATACATTTGATGCAAAGCAATAAGTTATGTTTAAGTGTCATTTTTGGATACAACAAAATGTTATCAAACTGAAGTTAAATGTCAAATGAAAAACTTTTAAGTTAAACAAAATGTTATCAAGGATGACTATGTTTATTTATTTGATTTAAATTTAAACTGACAATTTTGAATGTAATTGACAACTGATTGTAAATGACAACTGGATTTTGGTGATGTGCCGCGCACAACCAACCACTTCGACGACTCAACACCGACTGCCTCCCTTTCCGCCTTACAATGTGATTAAATTCAAGATAAAAAATCTTAAAACTACCCCAAATGTGATTAAACTGTGTCCATTTTTATGGTAAATATATTATAAACAAGTATTTATGCAATTTGGTAAAATTGTTTTATTTAAAAAATTTGTTATTTGAATCCCGGGATTAAATCCCGGGATCCCGGGATTTGACTTTTCAATCCCGAAAATCCCGGGATCGCAAAATGGCAAAAAATTGCGATCCCTAGTATGTAGGTATGTATGTACAATATGTGGAAGCACATAATCAAATCCTCATCAAAACACCAACCAAAACAACACAAAACATCAACCTCAGACATAAAACAAACAATTAACATTTCGTTTACGAAACGACAATTGCGCCACCCCGCTCTATCTCTGCCCCGTAGTCATCCTGTAGTCAACCCTGCTTGAGTGGTTTTCCCTATCCCTCGCTGTTGTGATTTTCATTATTTATTGTCACGCTTTGTCGTCGGCGCGTCCCTTCTGCGCTATCTCGGCCACCTTTATCGACCCTTCCGAGCTCGCAAAATGTGCGAAGCAGATTGTGCTCATTATCGCATATGTCACACCGGCGCGGAACACTCACGCTACACACCAAATCGCCAGGCCACAACTGCAAGTATTACACATAAATTACGGCATCCGATCCTGCGGCGGTGTTGACACGCAGAAGTTCGACTTTGTTCTGGTACATTAAGTGCGGCCGCGTTGCTCTTCTCCGTGTTGTGTTGCGGTATGATAATTGCTGGCTGCCGCAGCCACTCAAATTGATTGCTCATCATTGGCAACGAATGCTGTGTTCCCGCGACGTGCGACATTGTTTCCGAATCGGAAGCATTGGTGCGGAATAACTCGATATTCAGCGATGGAACAGGTGTCACACTTTCCGGCGGTGTTGATGTCACAGTCAGTAAAATCATTTAACTCGCTACTACGCGTCGCAGCAGTTGCGTCCTCATATTTATGTTTATACAAGTACGTATGTATTTTGACTTCTCTGAGGCAGAGCTTCCATCGTTTAGCAGCAATTCAAACAACGGGCGATTGAAGTTGCGTGCGCGAGCGCCTGGCCCGGCTTATGGTCAGCTTGTGAGGATGCACTCATAATTGTTACATCGTTAAATTATCGCCAGGTCGAGACAAGCTCGGACAAGTGAAACCAAGAAGCCGTCGCGTGCCACGACCACTACTACGAAGCGCAGGCACAGCGCGGACAGCGGAATAAGCAGCAGCAAAAAATGCACCACCACCCTTCACATGTTAACTCGCATATTAACTGATCGCAAATGCTGATTACACACTTCAGCGAAAGCCCGCCACCGGCAGCGGTACCAGCACCCGGTCGCCGCTAGGCGCCCGCTGATGGTTTGGCGATCTTGTGCCGCGTTCGGTTCAACGCGCCGGCGAGTCACTTGCGCAGATCAATCATCTTCGGCGCACAAATTGCACAACGCAAATACGAGAGCCGCAGCACTAATTGCACTGAACAGCACCACACACGCATATCATCGTAAATGGGCCGGGCTTGGGGTGGCGTTGCCGTCGCTGCAGCTGGGGAAGTCGAGGTGTTGGCAGCTCGACAGCGATTACGCCAGATTGAATGACGCGGTCTGCTTGCACGATAACTAAGTATTACCGTGATTAGCTGCCGGATGAAGAAGATTGCCAGGTTTCGGTAAGCTGGCGCGTGTATTGACATTTGCATCTGTGTACCTGCACGCAGACGCAGGTGTGGCTGGCGGCAACAAGTGGGCGGCTCCATTTGTAAGCATCCCGAGATTTCTCCGTGCTGAGATGTACCTTTGCGCCTTGAAATAAAGTCCGGCCAAGCACCCAGAGACACCTGTGGTCATTGTACACACTAAGGAAAAGCGTTCAAGTCGAGATTCTCTTAAACTGATTTGGTTCTATTAACATAATTTGTGTGAATGGTTACATTAGAGAGCAGCAGGGAAATGTGAAATTTCTAAATTTGATTTTTTTGTTTACGTATTTACACATTTCGCTGGTACTCGCACATGCCAAGCATGCACAGTTATTCATCACATTACTGAATATATTTGTATATGTGTGCGAAAGCCATACCTTAGCAAGTGTGAGTTTAGTTGGTGATGCCGACCGCCGGCGGTTGTGTGCTTGCAATCATGTGGACTACAGCGCGCAAATCAACCAGAGTCGTCGTGGTCGGGCGAAATATCCGATTGGCAGAAACCAATTATAATTTTTCAATTAGTAGAGCTACTGTATTTAGCTAGTCTATTAAATCTCGTTAACTGCGCGTCTGCAATAAATAACTCAGAATATAAATTCTTCTCCCGTTGGCAGTTAAGACAGCGAAAGTAAAATTAAACACAAAAAACCTTCAACGCATATTTCCAAAATAAAGGTGTTGTGAGCGGCATTAGTACCACTTGGCGTACCCTACGATGCTCAGTGAGCAGGATAACCTCTGCCTCCATAACACCGATCACGGCGAGTATTTCGCTATTAGTGCATTAACCGGGTTTGGCTTACGCGAAAGAAAGACGCGACGTATTTGGGAACGAAAAAGTTTGCATGAGAAGTCATTCCTGCAAAATATTCAAGTAGACACATATTGATCCAAATTATTTGAGGGATGCAACTGTCCAACTGCAGCGAGTGTAGTGGAGGAAAGGCGAAACAGCACTCGTAAAATCATTGGCAGTCGCTCTCGACGATCACACGATGCAGAAATTTTGTTTTACTTGTTGGACTCGTAAAAATTATCTGTTATTGCGTTCGGAGAGGCAACCAACCCAACATGCCAGAAATTTCGCTGAAAAATTGAAAGACCGAACGCGGCAGCTTCCATTAAAGTTGCGCTACTCGCCTCAGCGAGCGTGTCAGGCCAAGGAGCCTCACAATTGGCTCGATGCGTGCCAGCGGTCTTAAAATAGGCCCCGGCATTCTCTTGGCACTTGCGCTAGGCCGGCTTCATTCCGCCGCTTTACGATGCACTATATAGTGCATCAGGATGGACAAGCGTTAAATTGATTCAAATATTTTATGCAGCGCTTCTTTTATTATTATTTTCGTTTTCGGTTTTCCTTCTGCGCTCAAAAGGCGAGACCATCGTAAAATAAAAACTGTAATGAGTTGTTACGCTTTTTGGGATTACTGCGCTTCCTCTCATTTTTGTGTGTGAGTATTGGTATTTGTGTGTCTGTGTATTTCCAAGATAATTTTCCACATAAAATGGCAATCCGTGTTGCTGGCATATTTGCAATTTACTTTTAGGAATTCGAAACGTTGAATGAATGTATTTTTCTAACGGTTTGTAATCAGTTTCTTTTCACAATATATTATATACATGTATTTGAAAGATCCGGTCGAAAAGTAACAGAAAATGTATGATAGTAAAGTTCACTCTTCACTCTAGCAATCTGTCACTACAACTGCTTTCGAAAAAATTAGCCCTATTCACGATCTGTGGTTTTCCGTCTTGGTTTTTGTGGTAAATTTTGTAACTTTACAAAAAAAATACATGCAACTGAAAGTACAACCAATTTACCTAATTTACAATCGGAACACCCTTTCATAAAATTGCGTAGTATTCTATATCTTCTTGATCACTTTATAGATTCTACTATCGATAAATTCTTCCACTAATTGATGTAAAGTATTTTAATTTAACTTAATTTTCTTCAATTCTAACAAAACTTGTTCTAAGGACACTTAAATATAAATTTTCATCCTGAACTGCGTATTATGCGAATTTCAAACAACTGCGAATTTATGTTTTTTCGGATTTTTTGCTTACTCCCGGCATTGTTTACTTGCACGTATTAATGAAAATTCTTCAAATTGAAATTGGAATTTGTATCTGCACCAAAAATTTTCATCTCTAACAAAATGTAAACAGATCGGTTGTTTTTGTACATACTAAGTATTTACAACGAGGTCGTTAACGATCTGATGTAAAATTTGATAAATATTACCAAATTGACTGCAAAAACCACAGATCGTGAATACGGCTATTGCGAAAATTCAAAACTTGCTATGATAGCAACTTTAAACCTAAAATGCTATGAAGACTGAACTCCACTAATGTTTTTGCTGGTCAGGAAAACCGTACTTAAAGCGTGGTCTAACTTTTCAGCGTGTTTACCGTACGTTAAGTTAGTCATATACAAAAGTGCTCACGATTATAAATTAAAAAAGTATATCGGAACCAAATTGCCGATAGTCTGAGAATGACACCTTTATCTATATCTATTTATATTATTATATAAAAACAAGTGTGACGTTGTTTGAGCCACAATCAGACAATAAGCACCAAACATTTTTTTATCTGGGGGAATGCTACATAGGCTATATGAGAATGACCACGCCCCCTTCTTACGCCCACTATGGTAACAAAACTCATCTATGGTATGCTTTTGTAAGGCAATATAGGTATCAAACGATTCAGCGTGTCATTGCGGCAAACATAGGCTATAATATAATCGGCCACGCGCACTTTCCGTGCCCACTACACTTACAAAACGAAGCTACGGTACATGTCCGTAAATCAGTAGGTATTAATGTCAAATGATTTCGTGTTCCATTGATGCTAACATAGGATATATAAGATTGACAACGCCCACCTGATATGCCTTTTCGTCACGCCCACTATAATAACAAATCAGCCATGGTGTATTTGTCATAGCAATATGGGTATCAAACGATTCAGCGTGTCATTACGGCAAACAAAGGCTATAATACAATCGGCCACGCCCACTTTCCATGCCAACTAAACTAACAAAACGAAGCTGTGGTACATGTCGGTAAATCAGTATTAATACCAAATGATTTCGTGTTTTTTTGATGTTAACATGGGATATATAAGATTGACCACGCCCACATAATACGCCTTCTCGCCACAATCACTATAATAACAACTCAGCCATGATATACCATATATGTAACAGCAATATGGGTGTCAAACGATTTAAAGATTCGATAGGGGGAATGGGGTGGTTTTTTTACAAGTGGGCGTGGCACCGCCCATGCAACTTAAATTTTCAATATGGAATATCTTCGGAATGAGAATTCGGGCAGCATTAAAATTTGGTGCGGGGCCACCGTTTGATGTGCCCTTACAGTTAAGAGATTTGACACAAACTTACGATTTAGATGTGCCCTTCGACATGGGAAATGGGGTGGGTATCGAACGAGGGGCCTGACACTGCCCATACAAACCAAGTTTTTAATATGTAATATCTTCGGAATTATAAGTCGGCCAGCATTGAAATTTGATATAGCATCATGGCTTACACGTGTCGGGCGTGGTACTTTTTGAGCGACCTTATTGTTTTCAATAACTTTGGAACTGCAAGTCACACATCAAGATATTTGGCACATACTTACGATTTCGACGTGCCCTTCGACAGGGAGAGTAGGGTGGGTATTGGACGAGGGGCATGGCACCGTCCATACAACCCAAATGTTTAATTTGGAATATGTTCGGAACAATAAGTTGGAAAGCTTTGAAGTTTTTTATACCATCGTCTCATAGATGTGTCATTCTATTGGCGGTATATTTTTTGCGACTAAATTGTTTGCGACTGTAAGTTTGGAAATTAAAGTCGCATATCAATGAAACCGGGTCACACCCTTCGACTGGAGGAATGGATTGGGTATTACATAAAATAGGCGTGGCATCGCTCATAGAGCGTAGTATGAGAAACTTGATTTATTGGGCCCATTGACTTCAAACTTGCGTGCAAAGCCGCAGGGTCCTACTAGTGAAATATAAATATCCAAGCAGGTGATAAGCCATGAGAACAAAAACAAAAAATGCGCAAACACGGAAAGGTTTTTAAGGTTTAAGGGCCTAAGGGTCTACGTAGCGGCCTGATTTTCGAGCCTGTTTTTCAAAACTTATTACGAAGGAAGTTTTTTGTTTATTTAATCGTAATCTTTCAAGAGGCAAGGTCATACAAATTATATTTCTACATATTCGAGAGTAGGATGGCCTTGAACGTGCCCTCATCAGAATTTTGATATCAAATTTCCTGTACGATTTTGGGCCAACCACGTAACCTACAACAAAAAATAAATAATAATTGATATTACATCAGCTATGTTTGGACACGAGCTTTTTGTAAAATTCAAAAATTTCTCAAAATGGTGGACATTTTTGAAAGAAAAGTTATTTTTCCCTGTTTTTTCAAATGTTTATTGCCTTTTATCAGGTGTACAACTTTGCTTCCGCCGTTTTTTTCCAAAATTAAAAGCTTTATTGCGAAAAAGTGCTTACAGATGTATTATTCAAAGTATTGTCCGTCGCTAGCGACAACTTTCTCCCATCTTTCCGGCAATTTTCGGATCCCGGCTCGAAAAAAGGAGTCCTCGTTTGACGCTATCCATGAAGCAATCCATTTTTCCAATTCTTCGAAGGATTGAAAATGTTGATCTGCCAGGCCGTGTGGCATCGAACGGAATAGGTGGAAGTCAGAAGGGGCGACATCTGGGGAATACGGCGGGTGGGGCAAGACTTCCCATTTCAGCGTTTCCAGGTACTTTTTGACCACTTTTGCTGATGTCCCTCGGTTTCAACTCGTACGGCACCCAGTTTCCTTCTTTCTGAATCATGCCCAGGGCCTTGAGACGTTTTGAAATGGCTTGCTGACTCACTCCCAACGATTCGGCGAGCTCTTCTTGGGTTTGGCACGAATCTTCATCAAGCAATGCTTCTAGTTGTTCATCTTTGAAGGTTTTTTCTCTTCCACCACCATGTTTGTCTTCGACATCGAAATCACCATTTTTAAAACGTTGAAACCACTCCCGACACGTTCTTTCACTCAGAGCAGCATCACCGTAAGTTTCTGAGAGCATTCGATGCGCTTCAGCTGCATTTTTTTCGAATTGTAACAGAAAAGTAAAACTTCCCGCAAATGGCGAGAATTGGGCACATAAACGGACATTTTCGAGCGCGAATAATACGAAAACAAGAACAACTGTCACTGAAACGGCGATGACAATTCGTTAGGCACTGTCCACACTCACTTTAAAGGCATTACCATCTATGTATTTCAACCAGCCTCAGCCGGTACAGCCACCTATCGGAAAACGGCGGAAGCAAAGTTGTACACCTGATATAATAAAAAAAAACAATATTTTGTCAAAAGCTCGTGTCTAATCATAGCGACATGTTTTCTGAGCAAGTAAAAAAAAATCGAATCGATGCGTGTAAAACTTTTCTTAAGGCGCCTACTACACGTTCAATATTTATTGTGATAATTGGATCGCGATCCATATTAATGGATTGATAGATCGCGCGCGAATGCTACATGTTCAATATTTATCGCATCAGTATTCACATAATTGTTTTTTGACTTTGACAATTTAAAAATAAATTCTTTTACAATTTGCTTGCACGTTCAATATTTATTGAAAGTTTTGTGATCCATGATCCAGATTTCAAAATATTTAAATATTTATTTATTTATTTATTTATTTATTTATTATTTATTTATTTATTTATTTATTTATTTATTTATTATTTATTTTATTTATTTATTTATTTATTTATTAAATATTTTGCGATATGGATCACGATCCATCAATATTGCATGCTAAACGTTCAATAAATATCGCGATACTGGATCGCCGTCAATAAATAATGAACGTGTAGCAGGCGCCTAAAATCGTGCAAGTTAATTAGAAAAATACGAATTTCGGGAAAACGCGTTTAAAGTTCACAGGGAGCGTACGGAAACACCGTGAGCGAGTGTGCTAAATGCTCTACAGCTTAATAACCGTGAAGAGTTTACCCAAATCCTTTGGAAATAACATTCCTCACGTCTTCCAAATGAAAATTATGTAAAAAAAAAACAACTTTTTAAAACTTTGTACTTAGACGACCCACTTAATAGAGAACAACATTTGATCTTTTGAGCAAATAAATATAAATAAAATATTTCTCCACCATTTATAATAATTTTTTTTTACTTACGTGCAGCTGCACGTACATATGTAGCTACATATTTAAGTGGCGATTGTGCAGAGTCATGAATACACGTATAAAATGTGAAATGTATTTATTGTATAGTTAGACACATGTTTGATCAGATGATAAACAAATTATTTAGAAAAAGAGAGGGAAGTCTTGAACTCGAATCAACAAACGAAAGCTTTTAATTTGCTGCTCCAATTCTACATAAATTTCTAAACCATGGAAGCATCTATTTGTTTGAAGACTGGTAAGCATGTCAATACGATGTCTGATGTCCTCATGTCTTGTTACAATTCTTTATTGATGGTTAGGTGTACAGATGTGCATGTTCACAGCGTTCATCTCATTCATTGCATTTTATCAAATAATTTTTATTTTCAAACATCCGATAACGTTTTTATGGTTGCCCTCCGAGCGCCCAACCAGCGATCTCATTCATTTCGAATGTCCGTTTCGTTTTGTTCTGCCTGCTGCTGACGATGCTCTGTGCGACGATATTGTCAGTGCCGTTGGCTTTCTATGTCAATTTCTTAATAATTATGTCAGCCATTTAATTTATGGGTTTTAGCAAGAACCTCCGCATGCCACTCGGCCGTTGGTGTCGCTATTAAAGTCACCCCAGCCCGGGCTCTCGTGCAATTGCAATTTCAGAACACGCGAACTTGTATTTACTCTGTCTCTGTCTCAATGTCTGTCTTGGCTCAGTTGGTTGCGCATTCGTTTGTGCGGGCCGTCGGCCGGTCGGCATTGTCCTCGATGAGCATATCGGGACCCATCGACTCAGGCTAACGTGCTCATCAAGTTTTAACCGATCAAATAGCGTTAGTTTGCGCCCCTTGGATTTGTGTGCGCTATACACTTCACGGTAAGCCACATTAGTTTGCCTATCAAAAGAGCTGCTAATAGTTAGATATCACAATTCGTGAAAAGTATTCATAGTCGGGGAAAGTGAGACATATCAATTTCTGCCATTGTAGGAATGTAAGAAATATTCGAAAAGGTGTAAATTGTATCAAAAACTCTTGTCTTACAACTCTACACTAAAAGAGCCGATAATGTTATCTTGAGATCATGTTTTAAGTAATACGAACGTAGCCACGTAGTAATCATAATCTGGCCACAACCAATTTTTGAAATGCGTGAACAACACTTAACTGAAATAATGTCAGACATTTTCTGAACATTTAGGATTTCCCCAAAATGTCCAAAAATATACATATATGTCACTAACTATATGCTAATTCGAATGAAGTTTTTTGGTGCAAATCGAAGAAATTGATCAACGAGTGAGTGATAGTTCATCAAATACATGGTACAATAACAAGGTATGCCAACTAGAAAAGTCTCGTTTTTATTTCCTTTGCTTACATTTAGAAATGCTGTCAAACAGATATACTAGAGTTGCGTGTACGCTAGAAATTTAAAGGTACTAAATTCCATGCTTACCATATGTTTTGGAAATGTTCATACTAAACAAACAAAAAATATGCACTAGCTGGCTTAGAGTGAAAAGGTGCTAAATCCACTTTTTCAAATATGACAGGAAAGAGAAAAAACTAAGTAAAAATAATTTATATCTATGTTTATTTACATACCTAATAGTTTTATTTCTTTAAGTAATGTTGCTAAATTTGGCCTTGGAGTAATGCGGAGATTGTGAAGAAATAAAAAAAACAACTTTTTCGGCCGGCTTATGACTTAGCACATTAGAATAAAAAAAAAACTACAAAAAACCGAAAGAAAGTGAACATAAAAAACTTATAATAAAAAAAGCTGTCGAAGACAGTAACACAACTAATTTGTTTTTATTTTTTTCGCAAGTAGCAGGTACCGGACATGTAATTTACGTTCGAAACTTAATTTTGGCAGAAATATGAGCATTTTTATATATTTTGCAAAGAAAACGATACCTCTTAAAATGTTTCTAATTAATTGATTGGCACGACAGCCCGCTTACGCGAGACTAAGGCCTAGCTTCCCGCAACCACCCGTGTTGTGCGTGTGAATTTTGTACGCGGGTGGAAGGGACCTACAGTTTTATG
Organism: Melieria omissa; assembly: GCA_963971225.1. Taxonomy (NCBI): domain Eukaryota; kingdom Metazoa; phylum Arthropoda; class Insecta; order Diptera; family Ulidiidae; genus Melieria; species Melieria omissa. The sequence goes on along the minus strand of OZ020269.1, from coordinate 3,192,849 downwards.
CCGGTTCCGAACGGCAGGTTGGGAGCTTTTTTCATAGGCAATTTTTACTCTCAGAGGTTTGCCATTTCCAGCTGATGGTTAAATGGTTAAATGGGTAAAATGTTTCTACGTATTGTAAAAACTGTATGCTTTTCAGTATTTTCTCTGCAGCCCACGACTCCCATTCATAACCACCTCTAATTTTTGCCGTTTGACATTGACATCCCATAGTACATGAAAAGTACTCTCCCTATCTGGCATACCTTGTTATTGCTCCATGATCAAATATACTGTCATTGAGGAATTTATATGGAAAAAAACATACGCACGACTTACGTTTGCTATATAAGTTCTACACGTGTTTAATGATTTTTGTCAGCATACCGTTAAGAATTTGTGGGCAAGTATATAACAAAGAGGATATGAAAAATAACTAAATGACATATAAAATCACAAACCATCTTTACGAAAAAACTTCCGAACGAAATCCCTCTCGGAGTACAAGGTAAAATCCGGTTCTCGGTAACGCGAAGGAACTCTGCTAAAGCTGGTCTAGGGTCATATACAGCTGTACCTACTCCATTCAGTGCCATAAACATTCTCGAGTTTATGGTCTCATCTGAAGTTGACAGTCGGTGGTTTGATTAAATTTGATTATACACCAATACCTCGCTTTGCGTCGTTTCGTTTTGCGTTTTTTCGAAGTTGCGTCGCTGCTGAATTAGTACTAATTTTTACTGTGTGTCGTTAGATTTTCGCAGTTGCATTGTTTTGTGTTCGAGTCTTTAATTTTTTTTTTGAAATTTTCTCTTTTTTCTAAAAGATAGCACGACTTTTGTTTCTAATTGCGTCATGCCATCAAAATTCGGAGATTCCCTTTCTAACTTTTGTGAAAGAAAGCCGATTTACGACGAAAGTTACTATGGACTCATCAGACAGTGATTAATTTTTATTTTGTTTGAATATGGAATATTTTATTTTGTTTTAATTCAATTTGTTTTTTTTTTGTTGTTTTTATGTATGTATGTAATAAAATGTTATATTATTTTTGTTTTTTTAAATGTTTACTTTGTTAAATTTTCTTTTTAAAAAGTAGTATTTTTGCAACCCTGGAACCTATCTTCGATCTTTACATGGTTTGCTATAGAAAATCATAATTCAATTTGCGTCGTTTCATTTTGCGTCGAGTTTTTTTGGAACGTAACCACGACGCAAAGTGCGGTATTGGTGTATTGAGAAATCACTTTTTTAACGGTCATGGAGTGAGGTGAAGTGACCGGTTCCCCAAGATTCCACAAGTCACTGGTATCAGTCGAAGCAGTCTATGAGTCATTTTTGCGCCTTCGTCTGGAGTGTCGAAATCTCTGATTTCTTGGATTGCTGGCCAACAATCGCATATATTCGACGAAAACCCGGAAACTTTTTCTTCTTGCGACGATATATTTCATGTCTTTGTTCTGACAATCAACACGTCCATCAATTTGTAAAAACACGCAAATAGCGGATTTCAGAGTTTCTCCAATTTTGTTCATCTCTAACAGTCCCACGATGTGAAGCATTTCAGCATAAACCACTGGATCTTTATAATGAAGACTTGACGTGGTAGGTTGAAAATCGTCAAGTTGAACATCCCAGTTATTTGCATCATTTAGTTGTGTTTGTATTGATTTTGCGTGTATTGTTGCAAGCGAACGAGCAGGCTACGATCGAGCTGTGGGTGTTTCCAACAAACAATCATTGTAGACATCCAGGCATAATGAAATTAAATCATTCCCAACAGCCGCACGAAGTTTTTATTTTTCGGACAGTTGCTTCTATAATTCAGTCGACTTTTGAGCTTTTGCTGCAATGGATTGGGCACTAGACTCAATGTGATCGACAATTCTCTTCAATTTTTATTCCCCGTCAACTCGAATTCTTTGAGCAAGAGGAACTGTTTCTAATTAAAAAAAAATTGAAACAAATGGAATCGCCACGGCGCAAACGATGTTTTGTAAATTTAGCTTAAGATTTATAGTACTCAATATTATATTTGAAACAAATACTTTTAACCCTGAAAGTGCATCGAATCGACAAACAAATAGCATACTCTTTAAATAGGGCCAAAAATAACGATGCACTTCCAGGGTTAAAAAAATGTCTGGTAATTTATTTAGCTCAACATATTTGTCCAGATTTCATTCACCATACGTTAAGTGCTCCAATTTGCTCCAAACCAATGTTCCTCGTTCACGCGTATAAATGTCGTAAAATCTCCTATTAACATATAAAGTGTTTAGATTCACGCATGTACATGTGTCGGTGGAGGAGAGGTTTGGAGAGGGGGGGGGGGGGTTCAAAGAGATATTTTCCTTTTGGCCACCTAGTGAAAAATCCTTAAAAAATGCCCTGTACACTACACAACCTACTTTACATATAAACTAACTAATAACTAACTAAATAAACATAACTATGAATTTATATGGCAATTCTGCCAAAAAACGCAACTCATCTTATAACTCACCACTTTACAGTCAAAACTTCTTTTGATTATTCGATTTGGTCTGAATTAGTCGATTGAGTGGCAGGTAGCGCATTGCACAATAGGCCCAGCCGCTTTAAATTTCTTTCTCCTTCTCAAAATGTTGCTGTTGTTGTCAGATAATATAATTTTATTACAGTTTTTGGATGTCATTCGTGACAAGTTGGTCGTTTCTCTTCGTGCAGTAAATACACAAGTGTCAGTCTGAAAATCCAAGTGTGTGTGTGTGTGTATGTGAAATGTGAGAAAATGTTACTTTATAACGTAATTGCCGCACGTTATCTAGATGTACGTACGTCTTGTGTCCTGTCTGTGGGTCTGGCAAAGCCCAACACCGCACCGCAGTGCAGGTGGCAGTATTTGAGGCGGGTGCATGCACAGGCAAAAGGACATTGTGACGACAATGTGCTCATTACGAAGTAGTGCCCGATAACGGCGCAAACATAGCCGACATTTGAAGTTTACGTACGCGCCGGGCTCGTGCCGTCTTAATTATCTCTATTAATTGCTGGCCGAAGCAGAATATTTCGGATTTTTCTTATGTGTCAGGAGTTGTGTCGACTTCTGCTTTGTAACCATTGCGATAAACGTCCTTGCTAACAATAAACACGAACAATTACTGAATAAAACCATTGAACTATTTATTGAAAATAGACCAAAGACAAAAAGTAGTCTAAACTCGAAACTCTGTCAATTGTATCCTTTGTCTAAGTCTTCTTTTTACGGCATGCAATCATCACAGTCAGGACATGTTTGTATCGCTGCAAAGTAGAGTGAGCGAAGTGAAAGGTGCAGGTACAGCTGATATGATACATCCAGTGCAGGTGATCGTTGTATGCTCCTGTCCACAGTCGGCTTGCGTTTTTTTGACGGTTTTGTAGTCTAGCGCAAAATGGAACTGGCGTACGGTCGATTGCTCTGCTGCTAACGTGTCGAATTTGTCTCGGCGGCATGCAACAATGTCAGCAATCGCTTGTTGCATCTTTTTCGATTGATGGCAGGAGATGCCCACAAAATCGCGACTTGCAGGGCACACATCCAGGGCGAGCCGCTGCGTCGAGAAATCGTTGACGGCGCTGCTGTGTATATGAACGGAGGCCACATGCTAATTTTCTACTGCACACAGTCAATCAAATATTGGCAAATTTCGTGCGGACCGTTGGTTGCAGCCGTGGAGCAGAGCGGTCGGTCGGGCCGAGCGCTGTCTGCTTATCGTCGTTGCATCTGCCTAACGCTGCCACATTAACCTGTAATTAAGCCGCCCCTTCAATTAGACCATTGTGCGGCGTGTGCGTTGCGAGCAGCGCAAAAGGCGTCATGCCAGCGCATGTTCGGGGTTTCTGCCGCGCGTCGTTCTTCTTCCTAGTTGCTGCGCGCAGAGCAGCGCAACAGTTAATATGTGTGTGCGGGCAGCCTAATGATTCGGCTACGAGCACCCCCACATTTTGTGGCAGGTTGAGGAACCTCAAGCCCAGCCACAGCGCGAGCGTGAGCGCTTTTATTTCGGGATTTAACCATAGCGCTACGGCACATAATTTACGCATTCCTGCAGTAGCTAACCCAATCGATTTTAATGGCACGGCTGCGGCTCGTAAGGGTCTGCAGTTAACACAGCAGGCGGAATGCGTGCATACACATATGCAAACTACCGAAATATCTTTAATGACCATGAAATTTTGCAGTTTTTAGCCTTCGAGCCAAATTTGCAGACGACTGTGATTACAGCGCTGCAACCGTGCGTTCGCCGTCTCCGGGGCACACTTGCACTTCCTTTCTGTTCCATTTACTTGTTCGCCGCGCCCTCAGCTCCTTTTCTTTCTCTTCTACCGCATTGAAGTCGCTCGTTCCCGGCCCGTCCAGTCCAATGAATGCTGGATACGTGTGGTGCAATTACGAGGAGTCACGCATAGGACCTGCTCTTGATTATGCACGGAATTTGTTTTAATCAAACACTTAAAATGTTCACAACATGCAAATGCCGCTAATAAAGTTGCGACGCTGACCAGCACAGAATTACGCGCTTGCTTGGACGCACGGAAGTGCGCGTAATTAACCAAAGTTGCTTTGGCTTGTGCTCTTTCTGGGCATTGGACAAATTAAAGAGAGCTGAAACTCATCTATGCTCTCATATTGTCACAGCTCCCGCACAATGTCAACTTAAAATTATGTCAGAAGTCAGATACACACGATAGATATATATTTATTATAAATTAGCTAAATGAAAAACAATACATACGTGAATCTTATCTTGATTGAAAGAGCAAAAGTTAAGAAAAGCAATCAGCGCATCCCTCTTCCAGCAGCAGAAGAGATTTAAAAGCGCAGCCTCAGTTGAAGCACGAATAATAGCTTCGCGTTCGTGAGGTGACAATTGCGCGTGTGGATTACAAGCCAGTTAAATGGGCTCAACGCTGGCTCAAGTACGAAGTGCTGCCTGAATTTGCAATTGCTGCGCACAACCTTATACAAGAAATTCAATTATGCTGGTCTCAACACCCCCTCTAGTCAGATAAACATTGACTGTAATTACTTGTTAAGTGGTGAACTTGAGAGTGGGATGCACATTGACGGAAGGATGATAAGGGATTGGGTTAGGATAGGTGAAGGAGGGCGAAGTGGCATTGCGTCGGTAAACACGCAAGTCACACAATTGTATTTCCGTCAAAGCCTTCCTCCGAGCACCACACGCCGACGATACAACAAATAGCGATGAGAGCTTGTCAAAAATGGGCGGGTGCGTGGGCAAAGTGGGCGGTGGAGGGAAGCGCCGGCGAGTGGGCTATTGGTCGCATCCGGCTATTGGCGATGACGACTACGAGCAGAGTTGATCTTATTATCGTACGCTTCGTTGGATGGGAAAAGTCCTGCAGGCATTGTGCTACCAACGAGCCGCTGACAACTGGCTGACGCCGCTGCCATTGTTGAACGTTTTATCAGCACTTTGCAGGGGCTTCATGCGCACTTTCACTACAGTCCGTTAAGCTTTAGGCTGGTGTAGCGTTGGTGTGTGCGGAAGATACAGCATTAACCTCTTAGTGGGTGGCTGTGATGAGGTTAATTCAGCGTTTTTCCTTGTTCATGACATTTTGCTCCTTTGTTGAGAGTAATGGTTCCGAGTGAAGCAGTGAAGCAGTGAAGAAACACGCCCGGCAGAGATGCAGTGGATTTGAGTTAGAAATGGCAAACAGTTGACATCAGTCCTCCTGTGTGAATGTGGGTACAGAGGTGTGCGGCTTTGCGACGCTTGTCAAATGTTTTCGGTTAAAAGAACATGTTAGGGATGCTTTAACATAAGACGGATTTGCATAAATTTTGGAATGGTTCTTATAGAACAAGGTTCATGTCTAACTATGTGATTTCTAAAGTCATTGGCCCAGTCCCATAGATACAGACTAACTAAATAGTTGCCTACATTTGGAGTCTATGACAACAGCACTTTCGCACATAATATGTATAGAGTTGAAAGCATGTAAAATTATATATATGCGCATTCACCATTACAGGATTAACGAGTTTTGTATCTCCACATTCAACATTAATTCAACCGCCCACTAACCCAACCAAGGTCCTACAATTTTGTCATTGTTTTATCTTTCACCGCCATGCAGTGTTATCAACACAGCCACGTGGCTCATAGAGATTAATTCAGGGGCCTGCGTTCCCTATGCGTGAATACACCACACAAAATTGCATAAATTTCGCTAAATGGAATCCTTTTCAGAAGTATTCGACATGGTTTACCCAAAATTTGAACACCGAAAAGATGAAATCTGGCGTATCCGCGATCCCCCTGTTGTCGCGCCTCTCCACCGGTAGCATCCACTCGAATGCCATCCAATCACAATCGCAGCTGTAGCCACAGCCACAGCAATCACAAACGTTTTAATTTAAATGCGACACAGCATACAATTGACGGTTTCGTTACATTGTTCAGCTCGCCGCCACGTTGCCACCGTTTCCGCTTAAGTGTCGCCCACATACTTTCCATACCACCAATAACACCCACTAGGCGGCAATGGAGGGGCGCTGCTCCATTGGGCGGTCGTTGTGCTCTTAGCAAAGTGTGGATGGCGTGGTGTGCCGTGGCGTGGCGAGGAATGGCATGGCGCCGTGCCTAGTCGTGTGGCGTGGCTTTGCATGCACGGCCGTGCACTTTGGCGTTGCCGATTGGCCGGAACCTAGGCGAGACAGTTACGGATGGATATGCTGAAGCGACGGCTGCAATTGGCTGCTTCCCCTCGGGTTTCCTTTTCTTTTTCATATTATTATTAATTCGTTCTTATCAACGCCTTTTCACCACATACCGGCACACTGGCAAATAAATATTCGTAATGAAATTATTGCTTGAAATTTGTTAAAGTTTGCGATTGAATGCCGACAAAAACTTGCGCATATTTACTCGGTAAACAAGTGTTTTTTTTAATAAATATTAGGGGAATTCTTTGTAAGGTGCCAACCCATAGCTTTTTTGCGCATAATTCGTTAGAAAATTAACGTATCACCAATTTTAATATACCGTTCGAAAGAGGGTTAAAGGGGCTATGATCCAAGGTAACACTTCAATTGAATTTTTCGTAAGTACGAATTTTACAGCCAATTTCCCAAAGTGTTCAAAATCGACACCCTAAAATTTTTTAATGTAAAGTGCCACCCCCTAAAAAAACCGCTAAAAACGTAAAAATCTCAAGCAAAAATGCATGATTTAGAAAATTTACGAAAGATTATTGAATTTAATTTGAATTGAATAGAAAATGACCGAAAGCAAAATGCAAATTGAATGGTAACGAATAAAACGAATAATTGTATGAAAATTAATAAATAAAACTGAACTAATTTATTCCTCATGACAGGATTAGAGAAAAGTTGACTAAGAACACTTTAAATTCATTGTAATGACGATTCCGAGCTATAAAAAGTCATTTTACCGATATAGAACCACAAAACAATGAAAAAAGGGGGGTGGCACCTTACAAAGAAAAAAAGGTTTGATCCTTTTACGATATGCTCGGATATCATTTCGGATTATAAAAACCATTAAAAATTAAGTCCAACACTGATATTTACCTTATATGGCGTTCAAACTGACGACTTAAACGAGTTTAATGTGCTTAAACACGTTAAATGAACAAAACCAGTTCGAAAACCTGTTCATTCACATGCAATTGTTGTTGGAAATTAAACGTGTTAAACCATTTAACATGTTTTGAAGCGAGTTTAACGCAAGGTTGCATCCGAAAGCTTTCTATGAAAAAGCTTTTTTGTCAACTGAACACAGCGCACACCCTAAACACAAACCAGAAAAAAACATCCCTACAGATTCAGCTGTCAATTTATCACAACAAAACCAAACAAACATTGAAAATGTGAAAATGTTGAAATATATAAAAATTATCGTTTTGCTCGAACTGCTTTCATTCCATTCATCGCCTTTTTGTGGAATCTGAATACAAGGCGTCTAATATTGAATGAAGTTGAGTACGATGCCGTGGTTTATGAAATATGCGCCAATATTTCGCTCGAATTATGCTCCCAGCACATCTGTTCACAAAATTATTTGTTTGTTGTTTGTAAACAAACTGCTGTCAAATTAAACTTCATTGAGCAGTCTGGACGGTTGTGTTCAACAAAAAGCTCTTTTTACTTAAACTAGTTTAAATGAGTCAGTTTGAACGCCATATTAGTTTTTTATAAGTTGTTGGTTACTTTTTCACCGCAAGAAAAACCTTCAGTTTTCATTTTTATGTTTTTTCTTAACCAAATTTGACATTTTTATTTACCCAGACCGTACCATTGCGTATGTTCCCGAAAAAACCACATTAGAATTGATGTTGACATATATACCTTAAATGACAATAGGAACTTTTTTCTTGGATTGCTGGAACATCGAAATCGAGCAGGGGTGGCACCTTGCAAAGAGTGGCACTTTACAAAGAATTCCCCTACTGATTCACTGTCTGAAACTGTTGCACTGAACTTGAGGCAAATATAATATATGTTATTTGGTATTATTCTTATAAGCCCGAACGGGCTGAAATAGTTGTTCTGCTTTCTAAAAATAGATAAATAAATGATATTACTTAAAAGAGTCCATAACCACTTCACTCTTAACCCTATCTCCTAACCTTTATATCCTTCCTGAACCAACGCAATGCCTCGCATTAATAGGGGCGCGTTTGTTTGAGTTTAAAAAAAAAAAAAAAAAAAAAAAAACAAATACATCTTGCTTTTCATTACCTTTTTGCTCCTTGATATTTAAAAAAGGACTGATACACTTTTCAATATTGACTTGCCCTGTATTCAATGTTATTTTTCAGGGTACACAGCGTTGCATAGATAGAAAAATATTGTCCATACCTACGTATGTACATACATGAAGACCAGGAGTCACAAAACAAATGGTGTGAAGTTATGGAGAGGATGTATTCTTAAATTATTTTGAATAAATCAATTTTTCGAAATTAATGATGACTATGAATTATTGAATTAAATTTATGGAAGTCACTAATAAAAAAAAGTTAAGTGTTACTCCCTTAATCGTGCCTTCGAAACTTAAACTTAAGGGCCAATCCACGAATCCATAATACACTTAAAAAAGTTGAATTGCTTTGAATTCGAATGGTTCCTATTTCAATGCCAAAAATTTTTTTTTGTATATTTGCCTTACCCTGAAATATTTAACATTCTTAACTTTTCAACGAAAATTACTGCGCACAAAAAATAATCGTACACCTGGGAAATAATAGCACCTGGTGAATAGATTTATAATGACAAAATAGTGCAGATATTTAAACGGCCTTTTTAATAGATATGTATACGAGTTCTCATACAAAGCAAAGAGAACTTTTTAGAAAAACTTTTAGAAAAAGCAAGAGAGAACTTTTTCGCGCTTTTCCTCTAAGTGTACCGCGTAACTATTTTCAATTAACTTCCCCAATCGGGACTTTCACTGAGCGATAAAGTTATACATAGGTATTAGAGTCCTGCACGAGTATGCATTTTTGCTATTCGAAAACATTCAAATGCTTTTGAATAGAATACTTCACTTCATCTCTGCGGACCAGTCCGAATGAATACGAGTACAGCTCTCTTCGAGTACGAGTAAGCTCCGAACATAAACGAGTATACGTACACTATTTATTCATATTCGCTCGAAGCGGGAAAACGAGGACAAAAGCATTCGAATAATAGAACACACTGCTTCGAATATACTCGTTTTATTATTCCTAAGATTATTTAAAAATATTTATGTTATATATAAATATTTATTTATTTGTTATGCTACTTTCTTCAATAATTTCCATTTTGCGTATTAACTAATAAGCCACTTCAACCGCACCACAAGTATACACATGGAAAAGTGACATACTGCGCATAAAAATATTCGATGAAACTGTTGATCTTACAGTACTTCCAAAGTTCTCGATTACCGAATACGAGCACTGCAGTGTTCGCTATTCACCGAATATGAATAGAAACGAGAAGCGATGCTCGCTAGTTCTCGTTTCTATTCGTTTCGTTGTACACATTCTTCGAATACCAAGTACGCGTACAGTATGTAAAGTAGTGTACCCGCCAAAATGAATATATTCATGCAGGACTTTAATAGGTATAAACATGTGCATTTTTACTCGAGCAAAAACGAAATGATATCGCAAAATGCAAATACTTAATCGAAGCCAGTGAGGAACCAGTAAAAGCCCGCAAGGTGCTGAAGGTAATTATTGATTAATCATTTGCTACAACCAGCTTTTCATCAGTGTACTCCGGTGGGCCCGCCTCCAGTGGCGGATTCAGGGGGTGTTTTGGGGGTTGAAACCCCCCGAAATATTTGGATCGCCTATAAAACTACATACAAATTAAAAGACATTTTACAAATATTAAAAAATTACTTTTTGAAACCCCCCGAAATATTTTTCTGAATCCGCGCCTGCCCGCCTCCCTCCGTTCTTCTGCTACATCACGTTGCACACCACTATTCGCGTATTGTGTTCGTATTCGTCTCGTCTCCATCGTGCATCAACAGGTTAAGCGACGCCTCTTTTAGCTGTGGCGGCCAATCAGCGCGGTCCGCCGAAACGGGGTGATGACAAATGCCACTCGACGGCAGCGTGCTCACAGCTGATTGGCCGCAAGCACTTGGCCAGCGTGCTGACAACGACAGAAACCGGTTGCTGGCGCTCGCTGTGCCAGCCACTTAACGGCATCCCTCTTCGCTGAGCGTGGCCTCTTCGTTGCGGTTTTGTTCCGCCTCCTCCTGTGATCGTCGTTACGGCATTTTACGTTGTTTAGCGTTCGCAACGGTCGGCGGTTACACTCGGTCGATATCGGCGCTCACACAACATACACACACACCCTAATGCGCTCGAGTGTAGCGGCGTAGCGTTGTTGTTGTTGTGCTGTTGCTGTTGCCGTTGCTTAAGCGAAGCACAATGCGTGGAAGATTTTTTCGGTAGTGGTAGCGTGCGCCGCTGCACTGTTTGGCCAAACGAGCAATTTAAAGCCATTAGTTGATATTTTGACGGTCGAGTGGTAAGGCGAGTTTCGTGGTCGCACACTTGTTTGTATCTCGCGCACTGAAGTCCCCATTCTGTCGTTGCGCGCAGTGGATTCTCGATTCGCGACGTTATCAAGTTATCCGCGTTTGTCGAAATCGCGGCGCTGCATGGATATCCGTCGAATCACACTGAACCAAATTGGCCGCATAGAGAACTCATTAATTTCAACAAGAACTACTTAGTTACAAATAATTGCTATGAAAATCGACAATCTTCAAAATGCGATCGCAAAATGAGTGTTTCTGGTAAGAAATGTTGGTCTGGGCTCCCTGCCTCTATACGATCGCACCAATTTTGATAGTTCCAAAGTTGTGAAAATTATTAGCATCGAAGTTTGAAACAGTGTTAAAAAACGATTTCAATATTCCAAATGCCTCGACAAAAAATTAAAACAACTTTGTTGTAATACTTTGAGTATGTGAAATTGTGGTTACACATTAAATACCGGACTCAAATGTATAATTGAAAACTGAGTTCCGGTAAAATTGGTTTCGACAAAATTGCCTCGACAAAAAATTAAAACAACTTTGTTGTAATACTTTGAGTATGTGAAATTGTGGTTACACATTAAATACCGGACTCAAATGTATAATTGAAAACTGAGTTCCGGTAAAATTGGTTTCGCAGTGCGTTATTGTCGAAGGAAATTTTGAAGTTTTCAAAGCGACAGAGCTGAAGTTTTTAACGTTTCTAAGAGCTCGAATATTCATCTATAAACACAAAGATTTCATTTTCAATATTGTACCGTAATTGGTTAGTTCCAAGATATAATCTACAATCCTTCTGTCAAAAGAGGCCACCAAGCTCGTCTTGAAAACTTCATTGCTGTCATCGCTATTGCTCGTTGCACCTTACAGCTGTCTTCTTGGCCCACATCTATATTGCCGTGTAACTAAATAAATATAACTGTGCTGAAAAATTCCGCAAACTAGCTGTAATACAATATTATGGCATCATTGCCGACCCCATTTTGCTCATATTTTGAACTTAAGTTCTTGCAAAGTTCGACTATCCTAAAGAAAGAAAAGAGTTTTTCAGTTAATCGATAAAATCAATGGATATCTATATAGCACAGTACCATGGTGACTCTTGATTAAAAAATCAAGGTTTGATTACTGCAAAAAATTACACGAGGTTTAACCACAACAAGTAGCTACAATTTCGGCTCACAGATTTCCAAACCCCACATAAGTTCTTAAAATAATATAATATAATCCGTGGAATTACAATTAAAGCAATTTCTCAATGCTCAGGGTAATTCAATCTTCCTTCTTCAACACATGCCAAATATACACATACACATATGAGGCTACTTAGAAGGACCCTATCCGATAAACTCGAAATCATAAAAGCTGACACGCGCTCTTTGTCCAGCTGATTATATCTCGAATGACTGAGGCAATCGAATCGAAATTAAAGAAAGTTTTAATTTCATTGCCCTAGACTGGTGTACTAGTCCGTAATCATGAAAACCATGGGCTGTAGGGAGGGTTCGGAGGGTTCAAATCATCTTTGATATATATATATATATATATGTTCGCCCCTATATATATATAAATATATATATATATGTATTAGGGGCGAACACAAGAATTCATTTCGGAGGAGGGCTTCCGTACAAAAGTTTGGAGCCCTATATCTATATTAAAAAGCATATTTGCCACCCAAATATGATTTGAACCCTCCAAACCCTCCCTACAGCCCATGGTTTTCAAGATTACGGACTAGGGCAATGCAATTAAAAATTTCTTTAATTTCGATTCGATTGCCTTAATTATTCGAGATATAATCAGCTGGACAAAGAGCGCGTGTCAGCTTTTATGATTTCGAGTTTATCGGATTGGGTCCTTCTAAGTAGCCTCAATAACAGGTAGCCCGAGAGCTTTGCTATCATGTCGTGCAACTCTTTAGGTCGCATGTCAGCAACAAATAATTCTCCACATCTACTTAAATGCCTGCAAAGAGTGAAGCTGCCCACGCAGACTTTAAATATGCAAATGGTATCCTGCGTGGCCCAGCCGATCGCGGAAGCAGGGCGCTATTTGGGGAATGTTGATAAAATGTTGCCCGCTACCATAAAGCGCAATGGTTGTGTGAACACAACAGCAATTAAAGCAATGGCCAATTGCTCATTTGGCCAGAGTAAATATTATGTGTGCCACAGATATGCAAATCGGTCTGCCTCCCTCCACCAGTGTTACTGCGTTTCCTCTTCCTGTCGCCGAAATGTGCTAACTGGCCCATTTGGCGGCCAACAAGGTCTGGTGGATGGCAGGAGGCAAGCGCTAAATCGCCTGTCAGTGGGCATGAAAAAACCCGAACCGTATAAATTAAGTTCTCGGGAGCGCTGTGCCGGTGGAGCGGGTGCGCTGGCGTTGCAAGGCACTTGCGTCTAGTATGAGGAAGTTCAAATTTATATTTAAATACCTGAAACGGTGTTGACCGAAAGTCAACTGGTTGTGTCGTGTTTTGGTAATGTGGGAGATTTCCAGGCTATAAAAGAAAAATGCGCACGGAAGCAGTTTTATGAATTGGTTGCGGCAGACCGCAAATTAAGTTGTTCCTCTTGTTTTTGGGAAGTTCGTAGCCTGCGACGTTAATGGTGGAGTGGAAGCACGTGCAGTAGTGCAATAGTCGTAAATTGCAAAGCGGTGTACTTACCTGTAGTTTCGGCCAATTATAGCACTGATAAACTATAATTATGTATGCAGGCCATCAGCTCGTGTCGAGCTCGCAGCTTGCCATCGTAGCTGATAAGCCACGAATGCACTTTGCGCTATACTGAGTTAAACAATCCCGTAGTTAGAAATTTGAGTGATTTTCACCATCCTTTTAGACTCGAATCTATCTATATTTATATGGACACATGAAGTTTAACTGATCAAGTTCTGCGCAAACTGGAAATTATTCGGAAATAATAGGGGTACCGGCTAATTCGTGTGGTTTTTTTGGGAAAATTTAAGCTTTATTGTGAAAAAATTGTTACAAATTTAATATTCAAAGTATTGTCCATCACTAGCAATAACTTTTTCCCATTCGGTCGGAAAAATTGGGCTGGCTTTTCCGCTATCCACGAATCGATCCAATTTTTGACTTCTTCATAATTGGAGAAGTGCTGGTCAGCCAGGCCATGTCGCCTTGATCGGAAGAGATAGTAATCGGATGGCGCAAGGTCTGGACTATAGGGCGGGTGGGGTAGGACATCCCATTTGAGCGTTTCAAGGTAGGTTTTGACGACCTGTGCAACATGTGGCCGAGCATTGTCATGTTGCAAAATTACCTTGCCGTGCCTTTGTTCATATTACGGGCGTTTTGCGCGCAGTGCTCGGCTCAAACGCATCAATTATCGTCGGTAGACTTCCCCTGTGATCATTCCATTCGGGTGCAACAGCTCATAATAGATCACACCCAGCTGGTCCCACCTTCAGGCTATGAATATTCTGAACGGCCGTTGATGATGATGCATGGCCGGGGTATCCATACGTTGCTCGACGTTTTAGATTATCGTAATGGACCCACTTTTCATCGCCAGTGACAATTCGATGCAAACAACTTTTTCTTTTGTGCCGTTGAAGCAGTTGTTCGCACGTGAAAAATCGGCGTTAGACGTCTCTTGGCTTCAATTCATACGGTACCCAATGGTCTACCTTCCTGATCAATCCCATCGGAAATCGATCGAAAATGGTTTGTTGAGCGACGCCAAGTGATTTTGCAAGTTCTTCTTGCATTTCGGATGGATCTTGTTCGAGCAATGTCTCCAATTCGTGATCTTCAAACTTTTTTGGCTGTCCGGGCCGTTCATCGTCCTCCAAGTCAAAATTACCACTTTTAAACCGTGCAAACCACTTCTGGCACGTACGCTCAGCTAGAGCATGCACACCATACACTTCCACCAAAATACGATAACTTTCGGCAGCCTTTTTCTTCATATTGAAGTAATGAAGAAGTACTCCCCGCAAACACACTTTATTCGGCACAAAATTCGACATTTTTAGAGTAAAAAAAGTATTGTTGTTTACGCTTCAGCTAAATGACACATACTGATTCTGAAACTATATGACAATAGCTTTCCAAAACATATTGTGAAAGGTGAATCACTGTTCACAAAATCAAGTTACGCCATCTGTTAGAAAACCGCATGAATTAACCGGTACCCCTATTAACTTCTGGAAGATATTGATAAGATACAAATAGGTATTACTCCAGACTCCGTCGGCCTCGATAGCTCAGCGGGTAGCGCGCTGGCTTCTCATACCGAGCGCTCCAGGTTCGATTCCTGGCTTGGGCTGGAAAGAACACTCATTTACTTCTATCGCTATCCACATGAAGGAAATGAGAATTACAAGAATCGCACAAATGCGCTCTTGGCAGGCAATGGCAAAACCTCCAAGTGTGAAAGAAACAACTGCCAATCGCCGTTCGGATTCGGCGTTAAACTGTAGGTCCCCTCCCTCCCTTTCCCCCCATCCGTTTGAAATGTGTGTTGTATCACATGTTGGAAAAAACAGTGTTGCATACACATTTCAAACGGGTGGAATTTGTGGTATCACAACGGGCCCATAGGCCTAAGTGTGTCTCATACAGAGGCAGCCACTTAACCAACCAACCAACTCCAGACTCCAGTTTCGTTTCGATTCGGATATTAGCAATTATTTTCACTCTCATACGTTTGCAAATAACTAGTTGTATGTATTGAGTTGGTTTTGACTGACTCAGGATTCGAACCCAGGACCCTTGACTCGCTTTTCCAATGTTCCAACCACTGAGCCGCGGCTGCGGCGGCATTTACACAACATTTTAACTAAAGAGCGCTAACAAGCAAATAATTTCTGCTTCACCAACCGACTCGCCGGTCAACTATTCTCTATATCATTTAAACCGTCCTGATCTGTAACTAATCCACCGGAAATTTCATAAAGCTGTCGCGTTGCCGGCAATCTTTGTTTGTGACCATTTCACTGTGTACGAAAATTTGCAATTCAATTAGATATTCATTCAATTCAGAGTAGCGATTCACTAATTAATTAAGCACTTGCTGCTCCAACGACCAGCCGCGCTCCCCAAACCCGGCCATCGCACAACCGGGTCGTGCTAATCGCACAGCGCTCGGCCGCCGTGCGCGCATGTGGCCAACGAACAGCGATCGCAGCAGTTAGCAGTTCAGTGGGCTCGATTTTTGATAAATTTTCCCACGGGCCGTGCATCATAATTGGTCCCACCGTATAATTGATCCATCGTTGTGCGCGCGCTCTCCTCGGCCCCACACTCCAACACGCTACAGAATTAAATTTATGCAAATATCAGATATTCCTCCACTTCGTTTCCATCGATGACGACTTTCTGCTTTCTTCTTCTCGTGTGTGCTGGGCGATCTTTGTTGTCGTCAACAAGTCATTTAAAGCTGAGCTACAGCTGTTTGCGCCTCCACTAATTCCCAGTTGTATTGTTACGTTAGAAGGAATCTGGCGTTGGGCACCATTGACAGCGTCGAACGTCAAGAGGCACTTGTGACGCGGAGAGAATAGAACGCACAGCCCAACTAATTACGAACGCACATTTGTAGAGCCAGCAAGTGGCTGCGCATTACATGGGATGCTTCGCGGTTATGTGATTCTTCATCCCAGTGGAGTGAAGCTCTGTCGTTCTCTATGCCAGTTTGTGTGTGCTGGTCGGCTCCTACATTGTTGGCGCAGGAGTACTTGCGACGTAGATTTCGTGGAGAGGCTTGACCAGTTCGATACTTCCGTTTCTGAGCTTAATTGAGTTACTACTAAAATAGATTAGCTTGACTATAAAGCATGACAACTATAGTCAAGTGTTTTTGTTTTGCTGTGTTTCTTTCGCTGCTTGTATGTGTTATAAATTATGAGTAGAAATGGTCGAAACAAGCGAATAAAACAAAAAAGCGAAACGACGTCGATGATAGTTATTTGCATTTTAAAGGTTTTGAGCTCATTATCAATTTTTATTGTAGCTGGTGGTTGATAATGTTCAAACGACTTGGTTTTCGATGGCCATATTAGTGGCAGGAGCGGCAGCGTTGCAGTTTGTCAAGACGTAAGAAGCATTGCGGCGGCGAGAATGGAAAATGAAAAGTCCAAATAAGAGACTTGCTGCACAGTGTGACGCCGCCACAATTAGCACCAAATTTTGATTTGTTGATAACTATAACTCAGATTAGATTACAAAGTGTTTATGATACATGGTCGTCATATTTTTTGTACGAGTCACCGTGCAGGGCATATCCACATTTATGCGAAGCATTGCGCTGAGACCCACTTGCAGAATTGGCATTGGCTGACTACGAGGCACTTTTGTTCTTCGCAACACATAGTTTTCTTTCCTAAACACATGCCAAGCGTTATCAAGAGTCTTCGGCATACACACATTATTCTAATAGAATTGTATATACCCAAGATGATTGTATCAGAAAATTCGAAAAAACATTTGGAAGCTGTAAATCGCTGTAAACATTCCAAAGACGAAAAATTGAAACGTTTTAAAATCGTAGTTACGTGTGGTGTCAGCACCGAGTTCGCCGCGTATCGCATTTTGTGTGTTCGCCAAAGAACAACCAAAACACATAACTCACAAATTTCTAATTACAGACATAATAAACTATTTCGTGGAACACTTAAAACCAACTGCACTCAAGCGCCAAGCAGCACAACACAGTCAGCTCCTCACTAAACGACCAACCGCCCAGCCACCCGAACCCACTTGCGTGCCAGCACCTTATGACGCTGGCTATTTACTCACTGGCCGCCGAAACGGTTAACTTGTGTACTCTGTTCCAGGCACAGCAGAACCGCAACCGGAGACGTTACCACAATTTAAGCGACACTAAGGAGAAGAGTGCGCCGCTAATTTTATTACGATTTTGATTTGAAGTGCGGTGATAACCGTCCATTAAAAGCGTAACTTCAAGACGCACCGGGCAGCGGACAGCGGGCAGCAGCCGACTGGCGGCGGCAGAGCACGAGAGCGACTCATTAGGTGGTTACGCTGTCAATCAAGTTAGCGCAGCGAACTAGAAATTCGGCGGTTGGGACAAGCAACCGAGAAATGCCGCACACAGGTTTGTAAATTACGTTAAATGTACACTTGCACGATGCCTACAAGCAGATTTGTTTTTGTACAATTGTTTCCACGCTTTTTGCGTTTTATATTTCAATATTCCGTGAGCCTTGTCCTTGCAAGTGCAAATTTGTGCAAAATAAACTCTGAGTAGTGTACGTAGCAAAGCTGATTCGATGGCATTCCGATATAAACATTTTTTGCTTGCGCTCAGCTTCAGCTTTACTCAACAACAACAATAGTCATTAGTGATTTCATCGTCAGCTGCACCAGCCAGTGACGATGATATCGCTAATTGACTTATCGGCGCATTAGAAATTTCCTGTCTCCACAAACACACGCGAACGTTCTAACAATCGGACAAAGCTCTCCTAATCAAGATACTAATTGCCGCCGTTTACTCGCACTATCAGAGAGATCTCTTTTAAGAAATCCCTTATCAATCTTTCGCCATTGTCCGCAGCAAATTTAAAAAATTACGCTCAATTAGTATCGCTATCGAAGCGCGGTAGCGATGTGCATTTGGGCACTTTTCCAAAATGCAAATGCACGACGTTGTCAGTGGCTAACGATTTCTTATGCATAGCGTATTTGTACTCTTATCTTATCCCTCAAATAGGACAGGCAGGTGTTAATCAGTTGGGCGGCGTGTTTGTCAATGGCCGTCCGCTCCCCGATTGCGTGCGTCGTCGCATTGTGGAGCTGGCGCTGTGCGGTGTGCGACCGTGTGATATATCACGCCAGCTGCTTGTCTCGCATGGTGAGTTTGAATTTTTGATTTCGGTTTTTGCGCACAAGTCGGAATTAGTGATTAATCTGCTTGGCATGTGCCATTTGTTGTTTCTCCATCTCCCTGAATGCCATAACAGGTTGTGTCTCTAAGATTTTGACGCGCTTCTATGAAACTGGCTCAATCAGACCGGGCTCGATTGGTGGCAGCAAGACGAAGGTAAGCAAAAATATTTTAACATTTTCAAACAAGCTGGGCTTAAAGCAATGAATGCAAAACCATTACACGATAAATTATATGAATGTAAAAGCAATCAATACGGGCCATGGGGCAATCACTGCTAGGCTGCCGCCCACTATTGAAGTGTAGTCGAATTAGATGATTGTAGACTGGCTCTGAAGGAGCAATATTTCAACTCTCAGAGTTTCTCCATTGCACATCCAAACAAGAACATACAGTGCCGATTGTAACTTTTCAATAAACCGGTTGGTAAACATGAAAATTAAGTGGAAAATAATTCCAAATCGATAGCTTTATTGTTGCGGCTGTAATTTATTAGCAAAACAAACGCCACATTCGTTCAGGTAACAATCAAAGTGGGAGCGCATACAACATTGGATTATGCAATAATACAATTTTAATTTGAAACCCGCTCAACCTCCACTCTTAGGTATATTTATGTGCCAGACTTCAGCATGAAAACTCGCTTTCCGCTGAGGACCACATCGATGCCAATGTGTCCATAGCTATCTAGCTGATACTCATGATATGAGCTCAGTCACGTTATATACTCAGATGGAGAACCTAGAATTTCTAGTTCTTCCCGGTCAGGGACGAGCACTGGCTGTCAATTGTGCATAGATATTAATACGAATTTTATACCGAATCCGAACTACCCTCGTTTTCCATAAGCTTTTACATGACAAATTTATACGTGTATGTAGATATAAATACAACAGTTTTCACCCCTTAGTTTTTATCACCGCACTTGTTCGCGCGGAAGCGCCAACGCCAATGGCATCGTCATCACCGCCACTCTGTAGTAACTGTTCCTAGTGTTGGTGTTGGAGTTGGTGCTGCAACCTTTTCTGCTACAAATCAATCTCATTTATTAAACGCGATAACGCGTTACAATTAGTAGAAGAACTCAGCTTTTGGTGGCAGCTGCAGCTGGCCGGCGAGCGTTAAGTTCCCACACGGTTTACGTCGCGCATAAATTATGGTGGCTGGGCCTAAGCTCCACGAAACGCACACTTTATGATCGTGGAAGCCGTGGAAGCTACCGTTTTTTGCACGTAATCTGACAACAGTCTGATAAGCTGCTAATTACACGTACTTGGCAACGGCTGCGGGTGTGTCCGTGGCCTCCGCAGCAGTGATCAATCGGCGCACGGTTGTAAGGTGCACCGTAAAGTGGAAGCGCACTGCAGCAAGTATCGTTTTAGATGGACACATTTGAAGTACTCAGTAATGTGTTTCCCGAATTCTAACATTTCGATTTCGCCAATATTTTTGTATTTAGAAAAATTACCCCATAACTCATCATTTTTCACTAAGGAAAGAAATATAAGCACATTTAAATTACAATGGCGGATAGTCCCAGTCCCTGCATTGCTGCAATTCGGCTGATATCAATCAATGCCCGAATGTAACTGAAGCGTTAATTACGGCAAAACAATACAAATTGGTTGCGACTCACGCGGCGGCTATTAGAATTCAATAAAGAAGTGCCGCCAAATATTGTGGTGCAAGTGTTGGTGTCTGCGCGGTGGCGTCCCCCTGAACGTTACATCGAAACAAAATGAGTGTTTAACACCTCAATTCACGACTATGAGCACACAATGGGTGAAAGGCCCCGGCCCCAGGTTGCGAGCAGCGTGTGCCGCGCCGATAAGGATCGCAGTGAAGGCTGTAATTTGGAGAGGGCCATGTGCGCGCACTATTTTCGCTATGCAGCATGTGTGGCGCGCCGAGCGGTAGACTGCAGCGCGCCGTGGCTCGCAGGGCAGTCGCAACGTGTTAAGCATGTTTATGAATTTTTAATAAATTGCCTGGCCACACGTCATGTCTTCCCCAATGCTCGGCCAGTTGGCGGCTGGCTCGTCCGGTGGTGGCCCATAGCTGAGAGTAACGTGTAAATATTTAAACAGTTTCCGGCGTTGTCCGCTTGCAGCGCTGAAACTTTTTTGGGGCGTAATACTAACGCCAGAGTTTTATTGTTGCTGGCCGACACGGAAATCCTGTGCTGACGCGTACATTTCACGAAAAAGGCCGGAACATGTCCTTCGCGCAGATCCTGACAGCGTATAGTCGATGTTTGACCTGCACGTTACACGTTGCATGCTCCATGTCGCTTGATGTCGCAATTTTATTTTGCATTGTGCTGACACAATTAAATTTCACGGTATTTAATTGAACACGGCAAATACGCACATGTGGGCTTTCCGTTGGCACTTTAGCACCTGAGCTCGAGCCTGTTTTAACCGCTATTTCGTTTTATCATGCTTCTCTCCTTCTTTTAAGCAAGTGGCTACCCCCACCGTCGTGAAGAAAATCATCCGGCTGAAGGAGGAGAACAGTGGCATGTTCGCTTGGGAAATTCGCGAACAGCTGCAGCAGCAGCGCATCTGTGATCCCAGCTCGGTACCGTCCATCAGCTCCATTAACCGCATTCTTCGCAACAGTGGCCTCTGGACAGACGAGATGACATCGAGCCAGCAGAACGCCGCTGCCGCTGCTGCCGCCGCCGCCGCGCACCAAATGTCTTCGGGCGGATATGGAACGCAGGCTCACGTATACAGCAACAGCGCCACTACAAGCACCGTTCCCACATCTAACGCTGTTGCCATCAGCTGTGTGGCTGGCGTCGGTGATCACAACGCGCCAACAATAACGCATCATCCGCATGGGCCCGCAGTGTCGACGCACCAGCCACATCTTGCCGCCCACGCACGTACGCTACCTGCACACTTTCGCTATAACTCCGCTACCAGCTTGGCCACCTTGGCTGCGTCTGGCGAATGCTCAAAAGGACCGAGTGCTTTGCACGACGGCCGCCTAGCCGCTGAAATGCCTATAAAGCCCGCGCCGAAGCACTCGGTGCAAAGTGCCAGCACTGCTTTGGCTGCTGCCAGCAGCAGCACCTCCGCACTGGCGCAGCTTTCGGCCACCGTCACATCTGCCGTTTCCATTCAGCTAAGCACGCAGGATAGTAACTATTCAGCAATACCCAAGCACTGGCTGTGGCATCCGTCGCTCCTCTACTACACACAGCACGCGCAGGCCGCTAGTCAATTCCTGCCCTACGCACACGCTCAATGTCCCGTGTACTTCCATACGCCGAGTGGCGCCACCAGATCGGAAAGTTCCATTGATCTGACCACGCCGGGTGCCGGTGACGCGCTCAGCGACTGTGACTCTGGCAAATCGTCTCCGGCGGCGTTGCTTAGCGCAACAGCGATGACAACAAGTGCCGGCGCAAGGGAAAGCACCTCCGGCGACAAAGTCACCAACTATCGGAAACGAAATCCTTACTCCATCGAGGAGCTGCTGAAGAAACCGGAGAAACGTATGCGACTGCATTGCAGCGCTGTCGCCAAGTCGCTGGCGCTGGGCGAGTGCGACAGCGAGCGAAAGGAGGAGGACTCTAGTGGAAGCAGTGTCAGCTCGAACGGCAGCAGCAGTAGTTGCTGTGAGGACAGTTGTGATGGCCCCCGCAGTCAAGACGACGGCAACGACAACGTTGAGGTGGTAAATTAAGGCGCACTTCGGCCGCCGCGGAAACGTATTTCGAAAATCCGAGAGCATTTTAACTTGCATGTACATTGTATCTACTTATGTGTATAGGACTAGAACTTAGCATCGATATTTGTTGCAACTATCTTAAAGATAAATAAAAGTAGCGTTCTCAAATGAAACCACGGTTCGTTTTGCTAAAGCATAACCAGTTGGGTGAGTTTTTCTCATGGTGATGTCGACGATTTCAGAGGTGAAAAGGAGCAACCAGTGAATGGGGCTTCTAAAGAATATACCACTATATTCGCCCGTCCCCACTTCATTCCAACCCGAAGAGAGATATTCTCAAGGCCTTTCACAACCTTGAAACTGAAAACTGTGCTAAATGCTTGTTTTTATGCATATCCTTAGAAATGCCTCATCTGCTTCAATTTACATAACTAATTTCATACATGACACACACATAGCCAAACGCATTGTCAACATCTTGTGCAGCATTCTTTCGTGGCTGGTGGCCGCAATCAACCTGCAAGTCAAGTCCATCGAGACTAGCCGCATATGTACACCATGAAAACGTTCCAATGAACACTGCCGTTTAATTAACTTGCGCGCCAATGAAGTGTCAGCGAAGTGCCAATGGCAACTTCTTCGACAAAACTCAGCAGCAGCAATAGCAGCACTACAACAACAAAGAGGAAAGTCGCATATGTAACTGCGCGTTCTTCGTGCCACCACCACAGCCTGCATGAAAAACAACAATGCGAAACTTATAGAGATGGCCAGTCGGGGCGGAATATAAGACCGTCAACTAGCCAATGCGGCGATTCCATGAACGCGTGTTTGTTTTCGCCATTTCTAGTAGTGATGCAAACGTCATCGGGTAGTCGATCGACTGCAATTAATATATATTGGGCATTGAGTAAAGTACCCACTTTACAGTGCCCGATCTCATTGTAGTCAGTGAAGTCAACTTTCGCACTTTCTTATTTTAAAACATATTTTTCTATGCCTCCGTGTTGATTCTTTCAAAATTCAAAGATCCAAAAGAGTGCGCGATATGAATGTTTGAATGTTTTTCGCATAGAACCTTTTCAGTGAATTAAACTGCAACTTTCTGCAGCAAGCCAGTATCGGATACCCAATGTGGCTTGACACGGTACGCCGTCATCACTCATATGTTCTCTAGAACTTTTATTGCTGTTGCTTGTGTTGGCATAATTGCCAAGTTTTGAGGAGACCACAATGTGCGCGGAATTCATAATTAGGCGAGGCAACAGAGCTGCCCGTGCAGTCGCAACAGTTCCTCATTGCATTCGGCGATACCTCGCAATCTTCGCGGTCCGTGTCGTCCGCAGCAACACTTTCAGATGCGCAACAAGGTGCGAACAACAAATTCCCAACCCGTGGAAAGGCAAAAAGAACTTTTCCCATGCGACAACGCAGCCAGCGAGAAGTAAGCAGCGCGTAGTGCACGAACGAACTTTCAACAGTGGCCCCTCTGTACTCGTATTACGAGGCCAGTTTGCAAATAAGGGAGTAGGAATATGGTGGAGGGCGTCAAATGGGCCGGACTGTTAGCTTGCATCAACGGCGGCCTGCCATTTCTCAAGACAGGACTTTCCCACTTAGCTATAATAGTTTTAGAGTTAATGTGTGTTGTTTTTGTCTATAATAAAATCCAAGAGGGAGGCGATTCGAACAATGTTCGAATTAAAGGTAAAATCAGCAAATTGGGGTATTTGCTTTCAATATTCGAAACTTGTGTATTTCGCAGCTCCGCGATGGCGCACACACAAATGTGCATGCGCACGTCAGCATGTGCGAGTATGTGTTTGTGATTTCTGCGATATCAGCAAAAAATGAAAGCATCTTCTTAAACAATTCAAAGCTGACAAAAACCTTTGCCATAATTGTATCACGTGCACAACGGCGACGGTCCTAGTGTCAGAACCTGCGACAGACATGAACAGTATTTATTGGCAACAATGAAATCATCTTCACCTTCGCAGTCGTGATCGCAATCGATATAATTTCTTGCTTGTACTCCCGCTCGCGGTGTACACGTATCCTGTGTGCAGTTCATAAACTTCGAAAGCAAGTCAATTGCTCGACCGGAAAGCGAAATCGCTTTCAGACCCTTCGGTCGCTTCGTGCTCGCGTAGCGCAAATGATGGACGCCGAAGGGCTGCCAGATCTTTTGCCGCATTATACATTTCTCACATTAGAGAAAAACTTCCCTCAAGTGCGATTACTTTTTAGATGGATTTTATATAGAAATCTCTTCACGGAAGCCACACATGCCTCCGTCTTTTCAGACATCCTCTTAGTTAGTTTCCTATCAACTACCTAAAATGAACTTTGAAAATCTACGCAAAGTGGTAAATTGTCGAAATTTTTCCGGGAGCGGAAACAGTTCATATCTGGCAAGGCAGGCTTACCAACGACGACGCCACACAATCCGATCCGATGTGGTGTGATGTGATGCGGTGCGGCGCGATGCGTTGCGAAAACAGAATTCCATGACTGACAGGAGCGATTGCGTCGACGTCGAGTGTGTTGCATTGCTGGCCGCAAAAACGCTCAACGCTTGTGTTAGTGTGAATCTTCACAATCTGATCTGATCGCGCTCGTCTATCGATGGTCGCTGTCTCGACCGCTGATGGCCAGGCGACACTTTTGGACCATAATACTGCTCCGATTGCAAGCAGATCTCACATGTCACATGCTGCCGCGCCGAACCGTGCTGCTCTGCTGCATGCCGTGCAACACATTTTCAACAAAATATTTTTATACGGTCGCGATCGAAATATCAATGAGCTTTGACGGGATTTTTTGTGTGCGCGCACAAGGAGCGGAATCCGCTGCGGTATCGCCGAACAAAAACTCGGCACACAGCTGACCGTGCTGCACAATCGCGCAATACCTACATAATAACACCGGACCTACATGCATATGAACATCCGTACATACATAAATAGATATGTACAGGCATGCAACACCGTGATGGATAATAACGACGATAGCAATGCCGGAGCGGCAGGACTGTCATCGCTGCTGTGCTGTTTGTTAGATCTTTGCGTTTCGTCGGTACGAATGCATGTGGCTGTGTATGGATGCATGCATACGTGTAACCGTACCGTCTGTTTTTACAGGCGCTTCTTGCCAGTCGATGAAAGAGGATGTGGATAGACCAAGGGATGGAGTTCGAATATTGGAAAAATTTCCGAACGAATGTGTTACTTTGTGAGTTTTTGTTGCGCTTGTTGAGTTTCCATGCCGCTCAACATTGGAATAAATCAAATAATTACATACATATGTGCACAATATTTTGTTGATTCGTACTCGTACTTTTTAGGCTTCACTTTTTTAGGCTGATACACGTTTAAAAATTTAAAAAATATCTTGATTTATTTTAATAAATTTGCTAAAAACCGAGGTAACGACCAAGGTAGCTAGTATTCTCAATGTAGACATTTTGCATATCTAGTCAGTGGCGCACCCATGTGCAAGTCACAGATTCGAAAGAAAAAATCACTCATAGAGAAGCCTTCTGAACTAGTAAATTGTACACCAAAACTGAACATTTTTAAAACTTGCACTAAATATTACTAAAACCCATCTCCAACAAAACATTTCGTGGGATAGTGTTATTAATTGAGTTAATTAATACTTAATCAATTTTGGAGCTCTGATTATTTTGTAACTAGTTGTGGTAGGACAGCCGCCGTGGCTCAGTTGGTTAGTGCGTTGGACAACGAGTCGATGGCAGCAACCGCAGGTTCAAATACTGCCTGTAATAACACCCAAAAAAATAACGGGAAACTCGTTTTTTCTTTCGGTGGCTGTCCTCTCAGCTGGAAATGGCAAACCTCTGAGAGTAAAAATTGCCTACGAAAAAAGCTCCCAACCTGCCGTTCGGAACCGGCATAAAACTGTAGGTCCCTTCCACCCGAGTACAAATTCACACGCACAACACGGGTGGTTGCGGGAAGCTAGGTCTTAGTCTCACGTAAGTGGGCTGTCGTGCGAGTCAAAATTAAAATTGTGGTAGGATATTCTGGTTAGGCTTTTCAGTGTACGCGCTGTGTGTAGTAAACGTTTTTGCTCTGACACAGATGTCCATTCTGGGGGAACATATAGCACGGCAGAAAATTTATTTGATGGCGGTAATGGTGTTATGTTTTACGCGATTAGCAGGGCGAATGTTAAGACATTGCGAATCAATGTAACACAGCGTTCGGTCGGCGGAATGCCAGGCTCGCACTTTATTTGCAGTGAATTAAAAATCATAAGTAGCTGTGCAAGGGAACAGTGTTGCCATAGGTTGTTTCTAAATATTTAATCCGCAAAACACTCTGTTTATCGCACAAATTATGCATTGTGCGTGCGTAGTACATATCCCCTCTCACGAAAAATTAGAGAAATTCGATTAGATTTGTGTATTATAAAGAATAACTTTTTCTAATAACATACATTTTTTTCTTTACAAAAGAAAGCTATGAAGCTAATATTGTTTTGCTTTTTTCGAATTCTTTGTATTGAGTCTTTAGTTTAAAAGCGAAAAATATTAATTTGACAAATTCAAAATGCGTTGTATTCCCAGTTTCTGGCAACACTGGATGCTTTCAATGTTTAACGTTTTCCATGGGTCCACGCGTTCGCTCCCTTTCTCGTTAACGTTCTCCCCATAGCTTCCTCCCCCTTCTTCCCCTTCTCTATGCACCCATGCGGCCATCGCAAAATGCTGTGAATTGTTATTATGAAAGAGGAACCGTTACTTTCTTGGCCGCACTGCCAGTAACTTTGTTGTATTTCGCTGGCCCCGTGGCCGAATGCGTGTCACAATCCGCATTTCGCCAGCTCCTTTGGTAAATGGAGAACCTTTACCTGCTGAAATTTATATTTTCACCCTTAACTGGCGATCAAGTTGACTGATTGACCCCGGTCGACGCCACAACAACTCAATCTGTTCTTCGGCTGCTCTTAGCTGCCGTTGTGTGTTGTTGTTCTGCGCTTAATGTCACATAAGTATGTGGTGCGAGCTTGTCGGCGTGTCGCTTTTATTTTCGTAGTATGTAGTTTTGTTCAACTTAGGAAATTAAGAAATTTTTTATGGTCAATTTGGACGCACCGCCGGCCACTGGACCAAGTGGCTTTGCGCGTGCGCATGAGTGTGCGTGTGCGGCAGTTGGAGACTAGTAGTGTGAAAATTTACGAGTGTATTGCAGCGCTGGGTGCTGGTTTGCTGCGGTGATGCGGCGCGCACTGTCAACGCACTGTGCGAGCGCAAGATTGATTTCTCGATGCAATTAAAGCTAAGCACGCCGAAAAGTGAGTCTGCACGCCAGCCAGTTAGAAAGGTTAATTGGAAGGCAGTTATGTTCTAATTTAAATCACCTTTCAGGTTGCGACCAGATTTGCTTGCGCGCAGTGGGTTTTGAGACAATAAAAATGTTTTCTTCTCGTATTTTCGTATTTTTATTTCGTGCCATTAAACGTGATTTTCGTTTCCATTTGACAAAGAGGCGGCCAGCGCTGAAGCCGAAAGTTGGGGCTGCAGGTGAATGCGATGCGGCTCGACTTGGTGTGGACAGATGGCGAGCGGCGGTGTGGCTCTGCGGCGGCTGCGTATGGAACAGTAGCTTCACAACGCCGCCTGTATCTGTGTTAAGTTCCAGTGATATTTACATAATTAAATTTTATTACTGATTTTAGAGGAAACGTTGATGTGACGATCCCACGACCGCCAACCTACTACGGTTCGAGGCGCGCACTGTAGATGGCTGCATTAACGGAAATCAATCTAAATAAATCCTCCGTTGTTGGTTGTTTCACAACCTTATTAATTACTTCGTTCCCGCATTGCGTCGCCGTGCACCACGAAAGCCTTTCTCACAATCAATGGGCGGAAGGAACCTTAATTCAACTAGGAAATGAATAAATAAATAGCACAAGAAAAACTCATTAATAAGGTCTGTCCCACGGAAAACGAGACTATTCAAAAAATAAAAAAGCAAATACTTTTTGCAAAATTCATTCATTTTGTTCAAAATAGATCATTGAATGACTCTTTGAGGTCATCTGTATCCATCGTCTTCACAATGTCGGTCGTCGCCTATTGAATCGCTTCAACATCAGGATATGGTTGTCCTTCCATCCACAAATGCATTTTACCTAACAAATAGAAGTCATACGAACCCAAGTCAGGTGAGACGGGCAAGTGGTTGATGGTAAAAATGGAATTTTCGACCAAAAAATCGGTTACCAAGTTGGATCGATGAGACGGTGCGATATCGTGTAACAGGCGCCAGCTTCCGCAGATGTAAATGGTTGGTCAAAATGCGATGAACTGAATTTTTGAACATATTCAATTCCATTTCCACGTATCGCCATTTCCATTTCCGTATCAATTTTCACGCACTTTTTCGATGTTACTTTGAAAAACCACGGTATTGGAAGGACCTCTATGTTTTTCGCACCGTTTAAACCACTCATGTACTCTGATACGAGATAAACAATCATCACCGTATACTTTTTTCATCAAATTGCATGTTTTGGTAAAAGTTTTACCAAGTTTAAAACAAAACTTAATATTGGCTTTTTGTTCAACTTTCACGGTATTTTCCTTAGTCGTCGCCCACTGATCATCAGTGCGGTGACCAAAACCAAAAAAAAATATTCACATCGATCTAGCGGTTTAAATTTTTTCCACTAACGCACGGCACGTTGATTGATTTTAATATAAATAAATCTTATATATAAAATTCTCGTGTCACAGTGTTTGTTACCGTACTCCTCCGAAACGGCTTGACCGATTTTTATGAAATTTTACATGCATATTCAGTAGGTCTGAGAATCGGCTACTAACTATTTTTTATACCCCTAAGGGGCGTGGCACATTTTTGTGACCCAATTATTCTGCTGAACTACAAGTCACAGAGGAATGAAACTTAGCATGAAGCTATCATGTAATCATATCTCTCGACAGACGGAATGAGGCGGGTTTTGGACAACGGGGCGTGGCACCACCCATACAAGCAAAATCTTTCAAATAGAATATCTTCGAAATTATAAGTAGCACAACATTCCCGTCGTCCCATAGATGAGTCATTCTAATGATAAGATTTTATGGGCGTTGGACAAGGGGCGTGGCACATTTTTTGTGACCCAAATATTTTGTTGAACTATAAGTCGCTCAGCAATGAAACTTAGTACGAACCTACCATTTATTCATATATTTCGACAGAGGGAATGGGGCAAGTATTGGACGAGGGGGGCGTGGCACCACCCATACAAGCAAAATCTTTAAAATAGAATATCTTCGAAATAATAAGTAGCACAACATTAAAATGTAGTACCCCGTCGTCCCATAGATGAGTCATCCTACTGATAACATTTGATGGGCGTTGGCCAAGGGGCGTGGCACATTTTTTGTGACCCAAATATTTTGCTGAACTATAAGTCGCTCAGCAATGAAACTTAGTACGGACCTACCATTTTTTCTTTTGACAGAGGGCATTGAATAAGGGGCAGGCATTGAATAAGAGGGCATGGCACCGCCCATATAATTTAAATCCGGCTCAAGCGCAGTCCATTTCTTTACTGAAACTTAACAGCAACATTGTTTATTTGTGGGCCTTGATTGCGTTAATCAGTAGCTCCTCCTCTTCCTTCAGTTGGTTTTCTTCGTCAATTTGCATCGCCATAGATTCGCCACCTCGCGTATTTCATTATAAAAAAACAACAAATGTCGTGCGAGACAAAGTTCGCAGGGTCAGCTAGTTATATATAAAAAAATGTTTTATAAATAAGTAAGAGATTATAACGAAATGAGGCAGTGAGTCTTCGTGAACCTCATAACTCATCACTCATCATCCGAAGCCGCCGTGGCTCAGTTGGTTAGTGCGTTGGACAACGAGTCAAAGGCAGCAACCGCAGGTTCAAATACTGCCTCTAATAACACCTAAAAAAAAAAAATAACGGGAAACTCGTTTTCTCTTTCGGTGGCTGTCCTCTCAGCTGGAAATGGCAAACCTCTGAGAGTAAACATTGCCTATAAAAAAGCTCCCAACCTGCCGTTCGGAACCGGCATAAAACTGTAGGTCCCTTCCACCCGCGTACAAAAATTCACACGCACAACACGGGTGGTTTCGGGAAGCTAGGCCTTAGTCTCACGTGAGCGGGCTGTCGTGCCAGTCAATTATTATTAAATTATTCATCATCCGAATCATCCGAAACTAAAAACCAAATTTATTTCGTTAGTTTAGAAATTTACGTAAGTAACGCTTTAAACTTTTTTATTGATTTAAAAAAACTTTTGTTCAACACCTAAAAGTAAAAATTTCAATTATTTATTAAAAAAGTCAGGATTTTTTTAATAAGTTGAAACTAAAAAAATAAAAAAAATCGAAGAGAAGTGTGCAATTCCAAAATGATTGGTACCAAAGTTGATAGAAAACAAGGATACGACATCAATGACAGGAAAATTGAAGTTTTCACCAGTGACGTACGAATTGTTGCAAACTGTCAAGAAACAGTGGGACGAGTACGACCTTTTACAAAATTAATATTAAAAAAAAAACCATTATATGAAGTGCATATGAAGTTATATATTTCGTTCCATTGAACAGCGCAAGCTCGGTATTCGCGACTACCCATTATCGCGACAGCCCGGTTATCGTGACGGCTTAGTTTTTAACATTGCAGGTTCTATAATCGCGACAGTTTACGAAAAACGGGGTTCTATTTTCGCGACTTTTTTTTTATTTTATTGTAGTAAATGGAGTGAAGAGGATAACATGCCCTTAAATATTTTACAAAATATAATTCAGGAAGAAAACGAAGATCTTTCAACTATTGATACACTTGTAGCTGAAATTGGTACGGAACATCTTTTCACGAATGCTGACATAAACAACTGGATTCAAGAAGAATTTCATGTGGAAAGTAATGAGAAGCAAATGGAATTTTTTTTTTTTTAACTCAAACAAACGCGCAGGGGATGACCCCTATTAATGCGAGGCATTGCGTTGGTTCAGGAAGGATATAAAGGTTAGGAGATAGGGTTAAGAGTGAAGTGGTTATGGACTTTTGTCTTGAACCCATCGAGATCATAAGTGCTGGGGAAGATATCCGCAGGGAGACCATTCCACAGCCGCGCTGTGCGGGCCAGAAACGAACTTTATCTGTAATGCGTAGTGCGCTGGAACATCGTTTCAACGTGGAATGCATGAGCGCCAGTGTTCAAACGGGTTGCCCGTGGGAATACCTGGAGTGATGGCATCAAACTGCTCATCTCCACTGAGCAATTACCGAAAAAGTATCGGTAAAACAACACCACACACGCCACGTTACGACGATGTTCTAAGGAGTCAATAGAGCTGGATGCCCTACTGTCCCCTATAAGCGCGATCACACGGTTTTGCACCCGGTCCAGGAGCTCCAAATGGGTTTTTGAAGCCCCCGCCCACAGGTGCGAGTTAAACTCCATTTTAGGTCGGATATAGGTAGTGTAAATAATGCGGAAATCAGACGGAGTGAAATATTGTTTGCACCGCTTTAGGAAGACGAGGCACTTGGCTGCTTCTTTCGACACGCCAAAAATATGATCATTCCAACGAAGATCGTTCTTAATGGACATGCCCAGAACATCAAGAGCTACCGATTCCGCAATACTCACACCACCCATAACCAGGGATGTGTTGGGATGAGGGGAGACTCGTTTGTGGGATAACAGGCAACATTGGGTCTTGCAAGGGTTAAAATCGACCCTATTCGTTTGACCCCACTTGGAGATTGTTTGTAGGTCGCTATTAAGTGTGTCATTCATACGACGCCGTTCTCTCTCAATCTCCACAGAGCTGGGGCGCTTTGTAAAGGAGTATGAATGACAAATGGTGCTGTCATCCGCAAACGAGTAGATGGGATTCTTCGTCGACGACAGGAGGTCGTTGATGAAGATAAGGAAAAGGGTTGGAGAAAGGACCGAACCCTGCGGCACTCCCGCGCTAAGGGAATGCTTTTCCGAGGCTATGCCGTCTATTACAACACGAATAGACCGATCATAGAGGAAGCTCGTAATCCAACGAGAGAAGATACTACCGACGCCATAGGCAATCAATTTAGACACGAGTGCTTTATGCCACACCCGGTCAAAGGCCTTAGAAATATCCAGTGCAACAACCTTGCAGTCTATTGTGCTCCAGATATTTCACAAGGTTGAAGTTTACAATGCTTTCCATTACTTTGGAAAGCACCGAGCAGATTGCTATAGGTCGGTAGTTCGCAGGGTCAGTAGTCTTGCCTTTTTTAGGAACTGGTTGAACATTTGCTACCTTCCAGCATGTCGGAAATACACCTGTAGTGTATGACATGTTGAAAAGTTTGCGTAATGGACAAGCCAGCGAAGTAGCGCATTTTTTCAAAACAAGGGTTGGAATGCCGTCCGGCCCTGAAGCCTTATTTACATCGAGATTTACAAGCACCCTTTTAACTACCCGTGTCCGAAAATGAATTTCTGGCATAGAGCAAGATACGTTCTCGACTACGGGTAGTGGTTGATCGCTGGGGGGCAGTGAGAAATTCTCTGCGAAAATTTTAGCCAACAAATTAGCTTTATCAACCGAGTGAGTGATGATTTGATCATTGTTAAGAAGAGTTGGAATTGAAGACGATGTTTGATTCTTCACCTTCTTAACGAATGACCAGAAGTTCTTACTACCACGCTGGCATTGAAGAACTTGTTTCCTTTGGCGCTTTTCGTGCAGAAACTTTTGGCGCCTTAGGATGGCATTGCATCGATTTCTAGCCTGTTTACGCAGCTGTTCAGTGGTGGCATTTTTATTTGCCTGCCATGCTCTGAAAGCTTCCTCTTTAGACCTGACAGCAATTCTGCATGTCTCATTAAACCAGATATTGTCCTTAGGTTTAATGCAAATTTGCTTATTGGGGATGAAGGACCGCATTCCCAATAATATTATTTCTTCAACCATTTTGGCTGCGGCATTTATGTTTTTATCAAGAAAACACAATTTCCAATTGAAGTGGGCGAAAAACTCATTAAGTCCACTCCAGTTAGCTTTCTCATACATCCACACTAGGCGCTTCGGGGCTAAGAGCGAAGCATTGCGGATAGAAGAGTATGA
Source organism: Melieria omissa (assembly GCA_963971225.1). Taxonomy (NCBI): domain Eukaryota; kingdom Metazoa; phylum Arthropoda; class Insecta; order Diptera; family Ulidiidae; genus Melieria; species Melieria omissa. The sequence continues at coordinate 3,159,108 of OZ020269.1, read as the reverse complement.
GAAAGACGCCAAAATGGTACAATGGTCCGAGTTTCCAATTCCGTGCGTGCATTTCAACATCATATTTTTCATGATGTGAACTGAGAAAAAGGTCTAGAGTATTGAGAGCTTGCCCCTCAACGCAGGGGATATGCGTTGGTTCATGCACTAATTGAGTTAAGTTATTAGACTCGGCAAAGAGCTCGACAAATAAGCCTTCAGGAGTTGTGTGGCTGGAATGGCGTAGCCAATTGGAATTATGAATATTGAAATCACCAGCAACTACAATTTCACTATTCTGATACGATTCCAGAATCTGAGAAATAGAATCAGAGAGAAGATCAAACTTGTTATAAGTAAAATCTCTCCCTGAATTCGGGCTTCTATATAGGAAGCAGAAGTGCAGAATGTGCGACTGGATATTGAATTTAACCCACATGGAGCTAAATTCGGCATCCGTCGTGTATAGTTGTTGCTGGCACTGGTACGCAACATTACTGCATACATATGTAAATGGCAAGACCCCTGTGAGGAGAGAATAATGGCAGTAGGTGGTAACCAGGGATGTGAAAATCCAGTGGATCTGCATCCGCACACACCTGGGTTTCACTTAGTGCCATTACATGGGGTTTATGGAGGTTAACAAACGCGTATTCAGCAAAAAAGTTCGCCCTGAGCCCGCGCACGTTGCAGAAGGCTATGCGGAATTTGTCCACCACCACGGTCTATATGGGCTAAAGATCAAGGAAAGTAGCTGGGAATGTGATCTGCCGCACTAAGAAATTGATTATGCTCTGTGGTAAGTGTTATGCCTTTACCACAGAACAGTCAATTTCTCAGTGTCGAACAAGACCGCATGTAGCGCCACGCCATGCGAGCAGAGTTTAATGCGGCGGAGGGCGAGTTAACGGCATTTTTGGATTCGGTGATCGATTTCGTTTTTGCGTTTTTAATTTATATTTGCAATATGCAATTTGTAATTTGTTTGATGGCACACGCGGGGTAGCTGACACTGTGTAAAAAGACAGACACAACAGGCGGACGAACATTAATACACGCGCGAGACGGATAAAAACATTAAAAACCGGGAGCAAAAAAGGCACGTCTGCCCACGCGTAGCTGTGTTGACACTCATTATCATATACGGAATCGGAAGATTCATACGATAGTTGTCATGAAGAAAACAAAATTAAAGTGGACGATGCTATAACATCGACAAACATATGCATACAATGGGCTTTGGAAAATGATAAGTCGACAACAGCACTATATGAACTACGTGATTCAGCTGTTATTTTAAAAAATAATTTGCCAAAAAAGCAACTCCAAATCTCCAATTTCTTTAAAAATCTTTAAAATGCAAATATATCAATTAAAATAATTCTAATTTTAAAAATTACATCAAGAAAATTTTGGGTTTTGTTATCGCGAAAATTCAGTTTTCGCGACAGGTCTGGTTTTTAATTAGTCGCGAAAATCGAGCTTGCACTGTATTTACATATATATACATACTTACTTATCAATTACTTGAAGCGATTTAGATAGAGGTTAGGCAAATTTAGCCTCTGTGTTTTACCAATATAACACTCTTGCTATTCAATATATTCCATATTTTTATCAATTCATATTTAATTTGTTTCATCAATATTATTTTTAAAATTAAAAACACATGCTTTATTTATATTATTTTGCCGACATTGTCCCATTGCACACTTCATTGTTTACGTTTTGTTTTCTATCAAAAACTCATTACAATTGTTGCAAACTGTTTTCGCGAAAACTTTAACTTTTGTATTATTCCAAAGATTCCACACCGTGTTGGTCAAATTTTCGCGTTAAATAGTAACAAAATTCAAAATATGCCATATGGAATATGTTGGCCAATCAAATTTCTCATTTCTTAATTTTATAATTTTTTAATAATTGACTGGCACGACAGCCCGCTTACGCGAGACTAAGGCCTAGCTTCCCGCAACCACCCGTGTTGTGCGTGTGAATTTTGTACGCGGGTGGAAGGGACCTACAGTTTTATGCCGGTTCCGAACGGCAGGTTGGGAGCTTTTTCATAGGCAATTTTTACTCTCAGAGGTTTGCCATTTCCAGCTGAGAGGACAGCCACCAAACAAGAAAACGAGTTTCCCGTTATTTTTTTTTTTAGGTGTTATTACAGGCAGTATTTGAACCTGCGGTTGCTGCCATCGACGCGTTGTCCAACGCACTAACCAACTGAGCCACGGGGCTGCCTCAGGAAAAATACAAGCAGAAGCAAGATTTTGTTTTAGCAAAATTCTGCACATGTCATTGCAGAATTGACAGAAATTGATTAAACTGTCAAAAATATATGTATAAACGTGTTTTCAGTCTTAAAACGGAATATACGCACGAATAATAAAAATAAAGTATTACACTCTGAAATGGTCACCTTATAAAATTTCACCAGTGACGTCATCAGCCGGATGTCGTAATCTTTATTTTATCATTCTTGATTTGTACAGTACATCCAAACAGTTCATTGACTCTGAAAAAACGAAATGCGAGAAAAACGCAAGTAGCTGACGCTCATAATCGGACCGGAGAGGCAAAGACTCATAACTCCATATCTCCGTTAGTTTACAGCCCTATTCTGGCAAAAGTCTGACAATTGATTTTCTATTCAACGCTTGTTAGATTTTTGATCAGAACTTTTTGTTAGCCTATTCTTACGCAAATCTGACAAGCAGAAAGCTATAAAATTTCACCACAGCGAGTTGAAAAGTTATGTTAGTTTTGGTTTCACTGTGAATGGCAAATTAGTGGAAAAGAAGAAGAAGAAGCTGCGAAATTTGAACATTTGGAAATAAATTCAAATAAAATGTCCACTAGGAAGTATGAATTCTTTACAAATTCGACTGGTTTGATTGTTAAATATTTATTATGTCTCAAGATTTCAGCGAACTACGCAGGAGCAGCTGGAATTTTTGAGGAACAGTCCCGAGCTGCAAGCTGGGGAAAACAGCCCCAATGCACCGCGCATTGTCCAAAAATTATTCCCGGCAAGAGCGATTTTGAAAAACGAAAATTTTGAACGAAAATGCTTTCCTGCATAGCAAAAGGGTGGCTTTCGTCGCGTAAGGTCCTCAAGAGCCTTCTCCTCTTCACAATTTCATTTATTTTAGCCAGAGCAAAAATAATTAGCACACGCTTATAAGAGCTGCTCTTCAATTGCAAGCACCGAAATATGCTGAAAGGTTTCCAAATTTTTAACTTAAATTGCTTCTTTGCAAGTATTTTTTGCGCTTGTCAGCTCCTTCTACGTACCTGACAACTTAGATAAAGAGCTTTTCAAAAATGGTCAGAATACGTAAATCTAACAATTGATAGAATCTATTCAATTGTCAGCATGGTGAGTTTTATTAGGTTTGTCAGAATAGGGCTGTTAGTTTCAATCGACTTCAAATTTTCACAAAATAAGCTTAATATCTTTTACATTAATAAAAGAAAATAAAACAAATGAAAATATCAAATAAGAATACCTTACATCCCCTTAAAAACGAATCTGATACAGATCTTAACGAATAAGCTAGAGCCGAAGAATATAGAAATATCACTTGCCCAAGGAAATGCATCCTGACTGGGTCAGAAGCCGTGGTTCGTTGGCTCCATAACTTGAAATTATCTCCCGATGGGCTGCCTTTGCTGAACACCTACATGTACATACAAGTGAGCTGCGCAAACCCTATAAAAATGCCATCTCTCTTTTTCATTCACTCGCAAAGCAAGCATTGCAGTGAGGAAAGATTTTGATATTCACTCGAATCGCTTCGTTGCTGTAACCAAGCGCTTTTCAATCGAGCAAGCACATAGAAGTCAGTAGTCGGAAGTACTGTAGAGTAGTGTGGGACAAATAGAAAAAATTGTGCAGCTCTCTATTACATATGTACAGGCGCACACGCTTGTGGCGGTGGAGGCACACATGTACATGTGTGCAATAAATCACCGTGCAGGTAAAGGCGGAATGGCAGTTTGTATCTTAACTCTTTCGTTCTGCTTCCATTCAGATATAAATAAAACGAAGGTTAAGGTTCACTTAAAATAATTAAATATTCTTATTCATTCCAAAGGACACTCTTAGCGGCGTAAAACTGTTTTCAGCTTCTGCGATTTTAAATCAGCTCGAGCCAGCGAAGTTGTTCGTTTTTTATTAATGCCATCAAATCGACGTTCCGTATGTTCGGGACAGCGTACGGCGCTGTAATAACTAAGAGGCGACTCTAATACAATAAAACCGGCTTTAATGATTCCTTCTCAACTGGGTGATGTGCACTTGATTACCTGTGCGTTGAAAACCGCCATTTGAATAGGCTGCAGTACGATATGTTAGCGGTCGCTGTGCGCTTAGCGTTGGCAGCCAGGGCCCGCTGGGCAGCATACGCCGCCGCACTACATGTCACATGACCCTCCTTCATTCATCTCCCGTCCATCCATGCATCCGTCCATTCACCACACACCAGCCACGTCACAGGCTCCATCTATCCACTTTACGTCCCATTAACACCACTGGTAGCCGCTTGAGCACTTTAAGCACCTTGAAAAATGTGTGCAGGCCTGTTGGCATTAATGCTCGACTGCAAGGAAAACCGAAATTAATTCCCATAGTTAATTGCTGTTTTGTGTAAAGAAATCTCAGCTTATTGCACCATAAAGATCAGCCATTATTTGCGCATAGAATGAAGACAACGAAACTAAAGCATAACTAATACAGACGTAGCAGCCACACAGCCCTGCGATGATGCTCATCATTCTCAATATGATGCCTCAGATGCTGAAATGCCTATTGCCCGAACCAATGTCCAGTATTTGCCGAGCTGGAAGTGAAACGTCCAAAACTCCATTCAAAGCATCCATTCAAACTACCGAAATGCATAGTAACAAACAGTGGCGCACACAGGGGGATTTGGGGGTTCAAGCCCCCCGAAATATTTTAAGTTAGTACAGAAATTTAATGTTCAATCAATAACACTACTCGACACAAAAAATTCACCTAAAAGAAGTGTTTTCTAGACTAACAGCCCAATTCTGTACACTTGATAAATTTACCATATTGACTATTTGTCAAGTTTTTACTATTTGTCAAGAATTGGTATTCTATTCCTAAAAATAAAAGCTCTTTTCTTGATAAATTGTCAAAAGTGTGAATGCTATTGACAACAGCATACAAATTGAAATTTTGCCTAATGAAAATGGAAGAATTGTGCATGTTTACACTTTTAACGGTTGAGGAGGATAGAAGAGAAGAAATCAGAAGCAGAAGAAAACAAATAATTTGCCTCCGTTGAGCGAAGAAGAATTCATGAAGAATTTCCGGCTAACTCGATCCTTGTGGCATCGACTATTTGGGCTATCTTTGCCCATAGGCGTTCTGGCGGCATTGCATTTTTTTGGACATGGATCCTACCAAAAATGCGTTGGTAAAATCTGTAATTTGTCTATGAGCCAATCATCTATCTCACAAAATTGTAAAAAAAAATTTTAATACAAATTTCAAAATAATTTCAAAATTACTTCTTTCAATTTTTTATTTGTCTTATTTATTTGACAATTTGACAATTATCGCATATTCACCTTATGTTAAATTAAATGAGCTTTTTACTTTATCAATGTTGCATCAGAATGCCAACAAAGATTTTGCTTGATAAAAATCTTGACAAAAAATTTGTCAAGAATACACAGAATCAGGCTGTAACTTTGAACACGAAACTGAAGATCAAAACAATTTTGTGAGAAACCGTTTCAAATCTTCGAAAAACTAGTTTTTACCCTGTTGTTTCAGTTATGAGCACATATCTCGTAAACGAACCATCCGACTAACACAAGATCCATCGGTCAGAAGATAATACCTTAGCTTTTCCAGAGATATACAAATTGTCCAAATCAGATGAGATTTTGATTTTGTAAAAAAGTAAATTGTTCAACCATTTTCAAAAATCATAAATTTGTGAATGTTTTTTTATAGATAAAATAAATGATTTCCTTTGGTTTCAAAACCTAAGATGAAACATATATTATTTGTGCAAATATTAAACCTACCATCAATGGAATTGAAAAAAAAAATGACAAAGTTATGATGCTCTGAGTGAAAACACCAACTTTACATTTATTATACCGTGACCCATCCAAATGTTGATATAGGCGTGAAACTAGAGGTCATTTACCTGGCGTAGTCCGTTTTAATTTTCTGACCCAAAGTGATTTTTAACCCGGCATCGGTGTGGTGGGGTATACCATACCCCAGAGGTTGTATTTTTGTAAATATTACGCCTATCAGTTTTTTGTGGGCACTATGGCTTCTAGTAGCTGTTTATAACAGTCCAAACTTACACATTTGCTATCCAAAAACAACTGGAGTTTTACCAGATTTCAGTCACATCTCGCTAAAGTTCATTGGGGTATGACATACCCCACCACACCAATAACGTAACTTTTTGTGTAAATGATTTTGAATTCAAATTGATTTTTTTGATGGTCTAGTAGTCATCGATTTATTCAAAAACTCACTCTGCGGAAACATAAGAGGCAAATACCAACTGTCCAACTGCTACGTGCAAGAAAAGCTCCCAGTTCAGTATTCGCATTTCGTCGCCGTAGAAAACGAATGTCGTATGTTCCATTGAACTTAATAGCATATACGACAATCGTTTTCATCGTATCATATATTCCAAAAAATATCATTATTTTTGTACATCATCATGATTCTGTAAATCCTTGAGATAATGCGAAGCTGTAGCAAAACGTCGTCAGTACAGCACTCAATGTTCGGTTTGTCTGAGAGCAAAAACCTTATACATCTTGCAAAAAATGCGCTAATTTGGAGACCCTGTATTTCGCTACTCATTCACCGTAGCTACCGCAAATTGTATGTCACATAACTACATGTATGTCGTTTTTAAAACAGACTATGGTTTTTGGAAAATTATACAATGTAATTTTTTTAAACCCCATTTTATGAAGTCAACCTATAAATATCAGTATTTTTCGTTTATTTTTCTTATATTTTTTATTTTCTTTTACAAATTGATTGCACATGAAATTTTTTGGCATTTTCTTACGTAAAATTAAATGAAGAATAATATGTAATTGCTATTTTTTATATTTGTGTTGTTTCGTGGAGTTGGTGCTATATAAAGTTTTGGGGTATGTCATACCCCACCACACCAATAACGTAATTTTTTTTCACCACACCAACGCCGGGTTAAAGGACCTTAAAATTTTAAGGACATACACATTTCATTTTTTTTTTAAATATTTGTGGTTGTGCAATAATGAAGATATGGGTATCAAAAAAAAGAAAAAAATTGTCTCCTTTTAAATAAATTTTCTATTTTGAACTTTCAGGACCCAATATGGTGACCAATATGAGAAGCCGAAGTATAGGATTTCTTCTTCAAGGCTACTTGATGTATATTATATATTCAGTAGGTTAAGTTAGGTTACGGTGGCTGCCCCATTGTGATACCACCTGGAGCCTTTGGTATGAGAAGCCAGCCCGCTACTCGCTTGACTATCGAGGCCGGCATGACTATTCAGTAGCGCATACAGCATTTCATTTGGGGGAGGTTTTTTGCACAACTTTTGAGCCCAATTCCAATTGATACTATATTTAGAAGTTTTCTAGGTTTTTATTTAATCCCAATCCAAATCTAACAAAAGAACGTCCGGCGTGGTCGGCGAATAACGAGAAAGAGAAAAGTTGGAGTTGCCACAGCACAATCATCGATTACAGCACTCCAGCTAACTCGGAGTTGCCACAGTACTCCCCTCTTAGACGAGGTGAGCTGTTTCCTGGAAGCGATCTGGAATCACAGTTGCCACAGTACTCCCCTCTTAGACGAGGTGAGCTGTTTACTGGAAGCGATCTGGAAGTACGACGTGACGTCCCGAACGCGTCACCTTGGTCGGTGCGATAGCTTGTGGTTGGTCTGAGGGAACTGGTTCGAGGCTGGATGCTGGAATTTCAACTTCTGTTGTGTATGCTGGTTTGAGTTGATCTATGGAGACAGTTTTATCCTTTCTGTTTACGCTAATTTTGAAATACTTGTCGCGTCTGATCAAAATTTTGTGTGGTCCGTCATACGGATGTGACAAAGACGGCCGTATGGAATCGTTTCTCACGAAAACGCTGTCGCAAGTCTGAAGATCGGGATGGACGAACACTTTCCTATTTGTATGCCAGGCTGTATCCAGGGTTCTCAACTCTCTCATTGCTTTTCGTAGTTCGACGACCACTTCCGACTCGGTTTTGTTGCCTGGGTTCTCTAGGAAGAACTCCGATGGTATACGAAGAATAGAACCATACACCAACTCTGCCGGTGATGCTTTAAGATCTGATTTGTAGGTTGTGCGCAGGCCTAGCAGGATTGTTGGTAGATATTCGGTCCACCGATCGTGGTTCTGGCACAGGATCGCAGCCTTCAGTGTTCGATGCCATCTTTCTACTAAGCCATTTGACTGCGGGTGATACGGAGTCGTTCTGAGGTGCGATATGGCCAAGGTACGAGTCAACTCGCCAAAAAGTGTTGACTGGAATTGACGCCCTTGGTCTGATGTGATGACCTCAGGAACTCCAACTGTCGATTAGCGCACGCGCGATGGTGGGAGCAGACATGTCTGGAATAGCTACGGCCTCTGGCCATCTGGTGAATCTGTCGACCAAAGTGAGGCAGTATCGTTGTCCATTGTTGAGCGGAAAAGGCCGCACTATATAAATATTAATATGTGGGAAGCGATTTTCTGGCAGTGTATAGTGCTGAAGTTGCGAAAACGTGTGGCGGGTAACCTTCGCGCGTTGACACTGAATGCACGCTTTGGCAAAGGATCGGCTATCTTTTTGTATGCCTGCCCAAACGAATCTCTGCGTCATCAATTTGGCGGTAGTACGGGCGCCGGGGTGGCACAGGTTATGAGTCGATTCCAATACCGCGCGTCTGTATTTCTTCGTGACAAACGGTCGGATGGAATTAGTGGAAACGTTACAGTACAACTGCTCCGAGCTGCCTGGAATTGTACAACGTTTTATTTTAAGAGAGCTATTTGCGTTACCTTTTTGCAGGAATTGTTGCATCTCTTTGTCTGTTTCCTGATCGACGGCCAGACTTTTAAAATCAACCGACGCCACCTGTACGTACAGGATTCGGGAAAGCAGGTCTGCTGTTACATTCTCTTTCCCTTCTTGGGCGGCACTTGCGCCATGACGAGATTGTACTTCTTTAGGTCACGAGTGATCCCTGATGCAGCGAACCAGAATTCCAATGACATGAAGTAAGATTCAATGTTTGTAGAGGTCATGTTAGGCGAATTGATTCTCGGGATGACTGCTGCCTCTACGTGGGCGTCGGTTTCATTTCCTTGCACACAATCATCGATTACAGCACTCCAGCTAATTCGGAGTTGCCACAGCAATGTTCGTATTTATGGTGTTTTTCTATCAAACAATGTTTCCAATTTTCACAAACCAATAACATGAAAAATATTTTGCGAAAATTGCGTTTTCGTCTTTCGTTTTGTGGGCTCTGTCTGTGACATAGCTGCCTTTCACTGGAAGCAAAATCTAAAAAATCAAAATGCTTATGCTGTCCAAAGATCCTGCGACATTCCAATCTTGTCTCTCGAATCAAAGTCATTTCAAACCACTTTCATTGCGTCAAAATATTGTAAACTTTTCGAGAAGATAACTTCCTTAACTGGTCATAACAAACCAGTGGCGTCCCCAGGATTTCGGGAAGGGGGGGGATATGCAAAAAATGCAGTTTAACGCCATTTTTATACTTTCATCTTTGCGTATTATTTTTAATACATGTTGAATAAAATTGTACATACATACATATATGTATACATATACTAACATAAACTTCTTAAAACAAAAAATTCAAGTGACATGTATTTTTAAGTCATAAAATCCCAACCAAAAAATTCAAGTTTGTTTTAAGTTATGACATTTCGAAAACAATTGCTAATAGAATTACGAAAAACTCAAAAGACGTATTTTAAAAAGCACACCAGCTATGTAAAAGAAATCAAACATTTACAAAATGTATGACGTTCTGAAATTTAATTATGATAGAGGTGACCATGTTTCCATGTTTACCCGCAATTCACCAAAACTATGTAAGTGAATTTTTTTTTAATTTCAACAGCTGATGCAGGGTTGGCATGAAGCCTGCGTTTGATTACTATTTTGGTAAATAGTCGACACTTTTGGGAACATTGAAAATACAACTATTCTGCGAGAACAAATGCAATGCTGATTTTTTTATTCATTTATTCTTAACCCTTCTGCGGGTATCCGGTTCTGGCCAGACCATATTGAACTTTGGATCCACTTTAGTAATGTTGTAATTAAGCTATCGAGCTCAAATTTCATGATATCCTTAACTGATCCTTTCTAAGCACAAAACCCAAAACCATGGCTTGGCCAGACCATGGTGTATTTTCATACAAATTTGCCAGTTATTTTCAGGTTTTTTTTGTTATTTTCGACGTAATTATTGTCAGAATTGTTTATAAATATTTTTTTATTTTATATATATATTTTCAACTAGGTTTTTCCATCTGACCCGTTTTGAAGCACTTTTTTCGTGCCATCCCGTTAATAGTGACGAAAATTAGCTGGCGCAAAATGTACCTGGTCCAAGTCTTTTTCGTTCGCCTTGGCTTTTATTTTCTTTGGGTTAATAAATTATAATTTTTGTTGGAAAATAATGTTGGAACATATTCAAAATTAATACTTATCCATTTTCCAATTCGATTGGGTGTTTTCTGTGACAGAGATGAAAGGAAGAGAACGCTATTTTGAGAATCAGGTGGACATTGTTTTTGAACTTCGATGCTGGAGTTAAATCAGAGAGGAAAATCTCTAAAAAAATTTCCTTAGCAATAGCGGAAACTAATGCTTTAGAGCAACGAATTTAAGATATTAAATAATTTGCTGCGAGAGGCAATAATAACGGTGCTGCCAATTTCACGCTTTCATTTGGCCCTGAACAAAACGAAGTTTCTGATACTGATAGAAAAAATGGTCGGTTTAGATAGTTCAATGTGAAGATAGCAACGACGAAGGCGACAAGGAAAACGATATCCGGCCAGTTCAGCATGAACAACAACATGTAGAGCATGTTTTGCATATTTTTCTTTGGCAAAGCAGTTCATAATTATTAACAGTGCAAGGAATCCAGAAATATATATATCAAAACCCGATTTGTATGTGTCGAATGTAAAATCTCAATGTGGTTTAGTCATGATACTGCATTATATTGTTGAAATAATTGCATTGGTCAAGCAGCTGAAGTAGATCCATAAGTAACGTATTTTACATTTATACATTTTTTTTATTTTTTTGCTTTACTGCCGTATTTTTTTAATTTCAAAATTAACTCATTAAAGTTGAAACTCGCTATTTACTTAATTATTCTAGTATATTTTCACCGTTTTACGTAAAAATAATGTAGACAAGCAAAAGAAATCATTATATTCACACTTTCTGGTTTTTTTATATCCTTAACAACAATCCTCGACTATCATCTTGTTTACATTATGGTCTGGCCAGATCATGGGAGGTTCAGTTATTAGGTTTTAAGTGGGTGATTACAGAAGCGATAAAGCAAATAGTAAAAATGTTTCACAATTCCATATTGCTATAGCAAATTGCATAAGTGAATTCTCCGACCAAGGGGGGATCTATCCCCTAATCCCACCCCTGGGGACGCCACTGTAACAAACCATTAGCGGGTTAAGACTTAGCGCAAAGTTCTCTACAGGCGCCTCACCTGTTTTGAACTCTAGAATCTATAGTTTTTGCACTAGAGAACTGAAATCTCGCTATTATCTTCAGAATTCCTTAGAGAATTTTAGGGTGTTTTTTTCAATTTCCCTTACCAGGAGCTCTGGTACCTTACAGTCAGAAGTTAAGAGTCTTATGTCCCGTTCTGACTATTTCATATTTGGTGTCATATTCACTGACGACAAGCACTGCCATGTACACTGCGGGACACTTGATTACCCTCACTTTACTTTGTTAGCTAAGATTTTTGTTATGAAGTCAAAAAATTTTTTTTAATGTCAAAATTTTCTCGACACTTGTGTTCCTGTTTTGGAACCGCCAAAATTGTATGGAAAATGACGATGAACCACATTTTTGTCCTTTTAAGCCTATTTCAAGTGGGACACTTGATTACCCTCATTGCAGTTTTAGACCTGTAACAAGTGTTAGAAGATAGGTTTAGTGTAAATCGGTTGGAAAAACTGAATTGAAAGTATTAGGAATATAATTTTTGCGAAATTTACAGACGGCAGATGCGTACGAATTTCGGCGTACAAGGAGGAAAACATAAGTAACCGCGAAATCGCTCGCAGAATCGATCGCGATCCATGGAGTTTCATAAAACACCCACTACTCATGGCAAAAACCGCAAAGATCGTACCGCAACAGCAACTTCTCTTAGAAAGAGAACAGCAATTCTTCGTGAAGCGTCCAATTCCTCTGCGTCTGCGGGTCACATACGATGTCTAACCAGGACGACAGCCAGTGTCGGCACTGTCCGTAGAGTAATTAACCACTGCTCCGAGCTGCCTGGAATTGTACAACGTTTTATTTTAAGAGAGCTATTTGCGTTACCTTTTTGCAGGAATTGTTGCATCTCTTTGTCTGTTTCCTGATCGACGGCCAGACTTTTAAAATCAACCGACGCCACCTGTACGTACAGGATTCGGGAAAGCAGGTCTGCTGTTACATTCTCTTTCCCTTCTTGGGCGGCACTTGCGCCATGACGAGATTGTACTTCTTTAGGTCACGAGTGATCCCTGATGCAGCGAACCAGAATTCCAATGACATGAAGTAAGATTCAATGTTTGTAGAGGTCATGTTAGGCGAATTGATTCTCGGGATGACTGCTGCCTCTACGTGGGCGTCGGTTTCATTTCCTTGCACACTCGGTAGTTGATGTGAAGGTGTATTATCATCGGTGTCGCTCATGCTTGGTAACCGAAATTGAATTACTTTGCTAGAAATTTCTTGTTTTTACTCGGGGTCACCACTTTAGAAGTTTTCTAGGTTTTTATTTAATCCAAATCCAAATCTAACAAAAGAACGTCCGGCGTGGCCGGCGAATAACGAGAAAGAGAAAAGTTGGAGTTGCCACAGCACAATCATCGATTACAGCACTCCAGCTAATTCGGAGTTGCCACAGCAATGTTCGTATTTATGGTGTTTTTCTATCAAACAATGTTTCCAATTTTCACAAACCAATAACATGAAAAATATTTTGCGAAAATTGCGTTTTCGTCTTTCGTTTTGTGGGCTCTGTCTGTGACATAGCTGCCTTTCACTGGAAGCAAAATCTAAAAAATCAAAATGCTTATGCTGTCCAAAGATCCTGCGACATTCCAATCTTGTCTCTCGAATCAAAGTCATTTCAAACCACTTTCATTGCGTCAAAATATTGTAAACTTTTCGAGAAGATAACTTCCTTAACTGGTCATAACAAACCAGTGGCGTCCCCAGGATTTCGGGAAGGGGGGGGATATGCAAAAAATGCAGTTTAACGCCATTTTTATACTTTCATCTTTGCGTATTATTTTTAATACATGTTGAATAAAATTGTACATACATACATATATGTATACATATACTAACATAAACTTCTTAAAACAAAAAATTCAAGTGACATGTATTTTTAAGTCATAAAATCCCAACCAAAAAATTCAAGTTTGTTTTAAGTTATGACATTTCGAAAACAATTGCTAATAGAATTACGAAAAACTCAAAAGACGTATTTTAAAAAGCACACCAGCTATGTAAAAGAAATCAAACATTTACAAAATGTATGACGTTCTGAAATTTAATTATGATAGAGGTGACCATGTTTCCATGTTTACCCGCAATTCACCAAAACTATGTAAGTGAATTTTTTTTTAATTTCAACAGCTGATGCAGGGTTGGCATGAAGCCTGCGTTTGATTACTATTTTGGTAAATAGTCGACACTTTTGGGAACATTGAAAATACAACTATTCTGCGAGAACAAATGCAATGCTGATTTTTTTATTCATTTATTCTTAACCCTTCTGCGGGTATCCGGTTCTGGCCAGACCATATTGAACTTTGGATCCACTTTAGTAATGTTGTAATTAAGCTATCGAGCTCAAATTTCATGATATCCTTAACTGATCCTTTCTAAGCACAAAACCCAAAACCATGGCTTGGCCAGACCATGGTGTATTTTCATACAAATTTGCCAGTTATTTTCAGGTTTTTTTTGTTATTTTCGACGTAATTATTGTCAGAATTGTTTATAAATATTTTTTTATTTTATATATATATTTTCAACTAGGTTTTTCCATCTGACCCGTTTTGAAGCACTTTTTTCGTGCCATCCCGTTAATAGTGACGAAAATTAGCTGGCGCAAAATGTACCTGGTCCAAGTCTTTTTCGTTCGCCTTGGCTTTTATTTTCTTTGGGTTAATAAATTATAATTTTTGTTGGAAAATAATGTTGGAACATATTCAAAATTAATACTTATCCATTTTCCAATTCGATTGGGTGTTTTCTGTGACAGAGATGAAAGGAAGAGAACGCTATTTTGAGAATCAGGTGGACATTGTTTTTGAACTTCGACGCTGGAGTTAAATCAGAGAGGAAAATCTCTAAAAAAATTTCCTTAGCAATAGCGGAAACTAATGCTTTAGAGCAACGAATTTAAGATATTAAATAATTTGCTGCGAGAGGCAATAATAACGGTGCTGCCAATTTCACGCTTTCATTTGGCCCTGAACAAAACGAAGTTTCTGATACTGATAGAAAAAATGGTCGGTTTAGATAGTTCAATGTGAAGATAGCAACGACGAAGGCGACAAGGAAAACGATATCCGGCCAGTTCAGCATGAACAACAACATGTAGAGCATGTTTTGCATATTTTTCTTTGGCAAAGCAGTTCATAATTATTAACAGTGCAAGGAATCCAGAAATATATATATCAAAACCCGATTTGTATGTGTCGAATGTAAAATCTCAATGTGGTTTAGTCATGATACTGCATTATATTGTTGAAATAATTGCATTGGTCAAGCAGCTGAAGTAGATCCATAAGTAACGTATTTTACATTTATACATTTTTTTTATTTTTTTGCTTTACTGCCGTATTTTTTTAATTTCAAAATTAACTCATTAAAGTTGAAACTCGCTATTTACTTAATTATTCTAGTATATTTTCACCGTTTTACGTAAAAATAATGTAGACAAGCAAAAGAAATCATTATATTCACACTTTCTGGTTTTTTTATATCCTTAACAACAATCCTCGACTATCATCTTGTTTACATTATGGTCTGGCCAGATCATGGGAGGTTCAGTTATTAGGTTTTAAGTGGGTGATTACAGAAGCGATAAAGCAAATAGTAAAAATGTTTCACAATTCCATATTGCTATAGCAAATTGCATAAGTGAATTCTCCGACCAAGGGGGGGATCTATCCCCTAATCCCACCCCTGGGGACGCCACTGTAACAAACCATTAGCGGGTTAAGACTTAGCGCAAAGTTCTCTACAGGCGCCTCACCTGTTTTGAACTCTAGAATCTATAGTTTTTGCACTAGAGAACTGAAATCTCGCTATTATCTTCAGAATTCCTTAGAGAATTTTAGGGTGTTTTTTTCAATTTCCCTTACCAGGAGCTCTGGTACCTTACAGTCAGAAGTTAAGAGTCTTATGTCCCGTTCTGACTATTTCATATTTGGTGTCATATTCACTGACGACAAGCACTGCCATGTACACTGCGGGACACTTGATTACCCTCACTTTACTTTGTTAGCTAAGATTTTTGTTATGAAGTCAAACAATTTTTTTTAATGTCAAAATTTTCTCGACACTTGTGTTCCTGTTTTGGAACCGCCAAAATTGTATGGAAAATGACGATGAACCACATTTTTGTCCTTTTAAGCCTATTTCAAGTGGGACACTTGATTACCCTCATTGCAGTTTTAGACCTGTAACAAGTGTTAGAAGATAGGTTTAGTGTAAATCGGTTGGAAAAACTGAATTGAAAGTATTAGGAATATAATTTTTGCGAAATTTACAGACGGCAGATGCGTACGAATTTCGGCGTACAAGGAGGAAAACATAAGTAACCGCGAAATCGCTCGCAGAATCGATCGCGATCCATGGATTTTCATAAAACACCCACTACTCATGGCAAAAACCGCAAAGATCGTACCGCAACAGCAACTTCTCTTAGAAAGAGAACAGCAATTCTTCGTGAAGCGTCCAATTCCTCTGCGTCTGCGGGTCACATACGATGTCTAACCAGGACGACAGCCAGTGTCGGCACTGTCCGTAGAGTAATTAACCACTGCTCCGAGCTGCCTGGAATTGTACAACGTTTTATTTTAAGAGAGCTATTTGCGTTACCTTTTTGCAGGAATTGTTGCATCTCTTTGTCTGTTTCCTGATCGACGGCCAGACTTTTAAAATCAACCGACGCCACCTGTACGTACAGGATTCGGGAAAGCAGGTCTGCTGTTACATTCTCTTTCCCTTCTTGGGCGGCACTTGCGCCATGACGAGATTGTACTTCTTTAGGTCACGAGTGATCCCTGATGCAGCGAACCAGAATTCCAATGACATGAAGTAAGATTCAATGTTTGTAGAGGTCATGTTAGGCGAATTGATTCTCGGGATGACTGCTGCCTCTACGTGGGCGTCGGTTTCATTTCCTTGCACACTCGGTAGTTGATGTGAAGGTGTATTATCATCGGTGTCGCTCATGCTTGGTAACCGAAATTGAATTACTTTGCTAGAAATTTCTTGTTTTTACTCGGGGTCACCACTTTAGAAGTTTTCTAGGTTTTTATTTAATCCAAATCCAAATCTAACAAAAGAACGTCCGGCGTGGCCGGCGAATAACGAGAAAGAGAAAAGTTGGAGTTGCCACAGCACAATCATCGATTACAGCACTCCAGCTAATTCGTAGTTGCCACAGCAATGTTCGTATTTATGGTGTTTTTCTACCAAACAATGTTTCCAATTTTCACAAACCAATAACATGAAAAATATTTTGCGAAAATTGCGTTTTCGTCTTTCGTTTTGTGGGCTCTGTCTGTGACATAGCTGCCTTTCACTGGAAGCAAAATCTAAAAAATCAAAATGCTTATGCTGTCCAAAGATCCTGCGACATTCCAATCTTGTCTCTCGAATCAAAGTCATTTCAAACCACTTTCATTGCGTCAAAATATTGTAAACTTTTCGAGAAGATAACTTTCTTAACTGGTCATAACAAACCATTAGCGGGTTAAGACTTAGCGCAAAGTTCTCTACAGGCGCCTCACCTGTTTTGAACTCTAGAATCTATAGTTTTTGCACTAGAGAACTGAAATCTCGCTATTATCTTCAGAATTCCTTAGAGAATTTTAGGGTGTTTTTTTCAATTTCCCTTACCAGGAGCTCTGGTACCTTACAGTCAGAAGTTAAGAGTCTTATGTCCCGTTCTGACTATTTCATATTTGGTGTCATATTCACTGACGACAAGCACTGCCATGTACACTGCGGGACACTTGATTACCCTCACTTTACTTTGTTAGCTAAGATTTTTGTTATGAAGTCAAAAAATTTTTTTTAATGTCAAAATTTTCTCGACACTTGTGTTCCTGTTTTTGAACCGCCAAAATTGTATGGAAAATGACGATGAACCACATTTTTGTCCTTTTAAGCCTATTTCAAGTGGGACACTTGATTACCCTCATTGCAGTTTTAGACCTGTAACAAGTGTTAGAAGATAGGTTTAGTGTAAATCGGTTGGAAAAACTGAATTGAAAGTATTAGGAATATAATTTTTGCGAAATTTACAGACGGCAGATGCGTACGAATTTCGGCGTACAAGGAGGAAAACATAAGTAACCGCGAAATCGCTCGCAGAATCGATCGCGATCCATGGATTTTCATAAAACACCCACTACTCATGGCAAAAACCGCAAAGATCGTACCGCAACAGCAACTTCTCTTAGAAAGAGAACAGCAATTCTTCGTGAAGCGTCCAATTCCTCTGCGTCTGCGGGTCACATACGATGTCTAACCAGGACGACAGCCAGTGTCGGCACTGTCCGTAGAGTAATTAACCAGTGTCCTTACATCAAACGCAAAAGGCTGCAAAAAAACCTCGTTTACTGCAAAGTCACAAAACGGTACGCTTAGAGTTCGCGCAAGCTCATCTCACTTGGCAGCAGGAGTCAGTCGTCGTTTCCGACGAAAAGAAATTTAATTTGGATGGACCCAATGGCTTCGAACACTATTTTCACGATCTAAGAAAATCTGAACGATTTCTGTCGCGGCGTCATTTAGCTGCATTTTCAGTTATGTTATGGGCAGCAATGTCGGCCCATGGCGAAATTAATTTAACTATATTGGAAGGGCGCCAAACTTCACAGAATTATAGGGCAATGTTGAAGATTGAATTTGTAAACTTTGACGAAATATTCGTGGGGAAACGCTGGATTTTCCAGCATGATAACGCTGCCGTTCACGCCGCTAGTTGGTGAAGGATTGGTTTGAAGCGGAAAATGTTAATGAAATAGATTGGCCTGCATTCTCGTACGATCCAAACATAATTGAAATTGTTTGGAGATGGTTGACACGTTAAATTTATGCAGATGGCGTCTTATAGACACAATTAAAAATGCATTTTCCGAAATCCCTGAAAATTATCTTACATCGTTGGACAACTCTTCGCCTTCTCGTCTTTTGAGGTTATTCGCAGTAATGGTTGCCTTACAAAACATTGGTAATAAAAAATTAATGAATGTAATGAAGAATTACCTCTATTTTCTTTGTTTTCCATGAGTGAGGCTAATCAAGTGTCCCACTTGAAATAGGATTAAAAGGACAAAATGTGGTTCATCGTCATTTTGCATACCATTTTGGCGGTTCAAAAACAGGAACACATGTAACTAAGTGTTGAGAAAATTTTTTGACTTCATAACAAAAATCTTAGCTAACAAAGTAAAGTGAGGGTAATTAAGTGTCCCGCAGTGTATGTCATGTTCGTCCTATGTCGTCAAATGCGTTCTCATTGCATGGCAAAAACTCACGAAAAATACATATGACAAGTTTTGCCAGCATGTTGACATTTTTTGTTTTCTAATCAAACGTAGTCAAATCGTTCGTTCGACACAAATTCGATCGTTCTGATTTGATTGTCGTTTCGTATGGCAAATCGTAGTCATACATGCAGGCAAACGCAAATGACACCATATGACAACCCGTTCTCATGTAACTGACTACAAATTACACCATATACGACATAGTCAGAACGGGGCATTAGAAATAAGTATAATCAGAACCAAAAAAAAAAATTAATCAATATATTAATAACTGATTCTCATAAAAGATCAAAAATAAAGTTACACGTGCTTTAACGTTTTTTAATCTGAGCACTTTTTCTCAGCACACGGTTTATGGTTTCTGAATGTTTGTCCATATAACAAAAAATGGTACAACTACAAAAATAATGAAGATAAAAAATTGAAGTTTTGCATAATGGTTTCCCATAAGTAGAAGATGATTTGTTTCAAAAATGAAAAAAATCCGCCTACGGCTGCGCCCACACCTCACACAGACTTTATTTTAACCTTCACACTGTCACTATTAACATATGTTAATATTTTTCTTTTCATCCGTTTTATAAAGACAGTTTTCATTTCTTGAGCTAAGTTGGTAAGCAAAAACGTAAAATGGTTTTAGGTTTAAATGTTGTAGGGGAAAAAGGGATGAATGGGGTTTCAGCCCCACAATGTGGGCGCATTTTTTGTTTTTTTTTAATGCCATAAAAAGTGCATTTTCAAAGATCTTCTCACAAAATTTTTTATTTTAGATTTTTAGGTAATTCCACATCACATATCCAAATTTGAACATCGAATTTTGAATATGTTAATTGTAACCAAAATAGGGGTAAAAATTTTCATTTGTAAAAAAAAAGATAAAAAAAACGGTTAGTTTTCTGATTCTGCGCCGCATGAAAATCGGACTTAAAACTAAAAAGTTTATTTATTTATTTATTTATTTATTTAGCCAATGAACAAATGTCCTTACTGACTATAAGATATAATAATTATTACAAACTATAAGTTATTTAAACTATTCAACAGCAAACCCTTCGGAAGTGACAGATCCAAATCGGTAACATTGTTTAATTCCGAGAAGGCCCTATATAGAGGTGCATTTCTTGCATAATTCGTCCTGGGGACATCTTAATGGAAGGTATCCACCCTCCTCAGACTCCATTTAGGGACATTAAATGCTATTCTTACTAAAAGATCCGGGCAATCAATAGCACCACATACAATGCTGACTACAAAGAAGCATGCAAGAAGTGAACGCCTAGCATGTAGTGACTTTAAGTTAACTAGAAGGCAACGAGAGCTGTAGGATGGTATGGGATCACTGAAGTTCAGCGAACGCAAAGCGAACCGAATGAATACTTTCTGTATCCGTTCAATTCGGTTTATGGAAGATGCGTGATATGGTCTCCATATTAGCGCGGCATATTCCAATCTAGACCTGACAAAGGTTGTGTAAAGTAATTTGAGTGTATACGGATCCGAAAAGACAGTACTATTCCGACGAACGAAACCCCACATGGCATAAGATTTAGAAACAATAAAACTGATATGATTTGCAAAACTTAGTTTTGTGTCGAAGAAAACACCTAGGTCTTTAACCCTCAATCACCCACCCCTATTAAAATCACGTATCTACCCACCCTGAGTCCCCGGGACTCAAAATTTTTGTTTACGAAATAACGCAACATCTATTAAATTTTTATGGTTTTTTATATTTTTGTAGGACACATTAAGATCTCTTGTTATAGATATCATTCCTTTTTTTTGCATAACTCAAATAAAAATTCACCTTTTAATTGACAGAAAAAAACATACTCTAAAAAACATACACTAAGTATTTTATAAAAATAAAAGATATAAATAAATTAACAAAAACAATTCTTTTTACATAAATAACCTAAAAATTAAATAACTGTTCAGAAAAAAAACTTAAACTAATACTTCATTATATAAAATAAGAAAACGTGCATCAGGTTGAATTTCATATGTTGTGCACATACCTCACATACTTTTCCAGTACAACTAAGGCAAATTGTTAGTAGCAAAACTTCTCAAAGGGTTAACACTCTCAATTATTAAACTTTTCGCGGCCATTTTTGGCATCCTAAATTTAAATTAACACGATTTTAAAAAAATTACAAGTACAATTTTTGTAACACAAAACACCACCCTGAGTCCCTGGGACTCACTCTGTGCCAAAACTCAGCCTTGTAATTGTAGTGCGCTAACTTCCGATCGTCTTCGCGTTCAGAGTGACCCTTTAGGAAGGTATACGAAAGCTGGGCGCCGAAACATAAAAACACAACGTGTACCAACTTATTAAAGTTCGTAGTGAGTCCCCTGGACTCAGGGTGGGCGATTGAGGGTTAATTTCATTAACCAATTGTAGCACGGAGCCAGAGATGGAATACGATACTTGAAGGGGATATCTTTTCCTAGTAAAAGTTACATGAAAGCATTTGCTAACATTTAAAAAAAGATTATTATCATTGCACCAAGACTGAACATTGTCGAGGTCCGATTGTAAGGCAACAGAGTCCGACAGATTGTGAATAACAGCATACATTTTAAGATCGTCAGCATATAGCAGGAATTTAGCAGACGAAAAACAAGATCCAATGTCGTTAATAAATAAGACAAACAACAAAGGACCATGAATGCTCCCTTCGGGGACACCAGAAGTGGCAACAAAGGGCCGCGACGAGATGTTGTCAAGAACGACGGAGCAATGCCTATTGGATAGGTATGACTTCAACCATTCGAGAAATGTTGAATGAAAGCCCATGCTGGTTAATTTCGAGACCAAAATTCTGTGAGAAACTCTGTCAAAGGCTTTAGCGAAGTCCGTATAGACTGTGTCTACTTGGTTGCCATTCTGTAAGGCGGAGAGGCAATCTTCTGTGAATACTGTAAGATTAGATGTAGTCGATCTGCCTTTGACGAAACCATGCTGGAATGGAGAGATTATGCTCTTGACACAAAAACTTAACTTTTCTTTGACAATGCATTCGAAAAGCTTAGAAACTGAGGTCAGTTTCGAAATCGGCCGTTAGTTTGAGACATCGTTCTTGTTACCACTCTTGAATATAGGAGTAATCGACGCTTTCTTCCAATCATCAATGAAAACGCCTGACGATAGAGATTTGTTAAATATTGTTAATAGCGGGTTTATAAGAGAGGAACATTTCTTCAGTAGTACAGCAGAAAGGCCATCTGCATTCGTTTGAGTCGAGAAACTAAGATTGGCGATGCCCGTTTCAATGTCTTCGGCAGTTAGGATCAAAGAGCCAAAAGAGATGGGTGAGTCTGAGAAGTGACAGTCAGTCACATCAATTCCCAAATCAGAAACAAAATTCGAGCTGAAGAATTCAGCAAAAATATTTGCGGCATCTTCCATAGTTTTTGCGGATTTCTTCTTAAAGAACACGGAAGATGGAATATCCGAAACTGCTTTTTTGACTTAATAAAGCTCCAAAAGGCTTTAGGGTTGCTTTTGATACCGACTTCGTAATTGCGGATATAGTTCCTGTGCAACAATTTGGCGAGTTTATTGTAACTCTTTAGATGGGACTGGTAGTTGCTAAAGTAGAAAAGACTCCTGGTTGCCTTGTATTTTTTATAGTATTTGTTTCTTAAATTCTTTAGATGTTGCAATTCCTTAGTAACCCACGGTAGTTTATGAACCTTTCTGTGTAAAGTGGGGATAAACTCCAGACATAAATCAAAAACTGTAGATTTAAACCCTGTATAACAGTCAGAAACCACAGAACTAGCGAGTAACTCAACCCAATCGACTTCACGAAGCACATTATCCAACTCATCAAAATCACAAAGATTATAATTAAACGAGATAGTGTGTGATATAGTCGGAAGTGCAAAGAATTCATAGAATTCAAGCTCAACTATTAACGGAACGTGATGTAAGCAAACAGGTGAAAAAGGACAGTCGCACTCGATCACCTTACTATTTAGGTTAGGTTAGGTTAAAGTGGCTGTCTTGGCCCGGGACTTGCCGAAAGACACACTTAGGCCACGGAATGGGCCCGTTGTGATACCACAGGTTAAAAGGTCTGTCTTGCTGCAAGTCGATAAGCCTAATTAAGCCATTTCGAAGAGTGAATGAACTCAATCAAGTCTTTTATACTAGCCGAACTGAGTTCACTCAAGTTGTCGAAGAAAGGAGAGCCTAGGGTTTTCCATCTTC
This sequence comes from Melieria omissa, assembly GCA_963971225.1. Classification (NCBI taxonomy): domain Eukaryota; kingdom Metazoa; phylum Arthropoda; class Insecta; order Diptera; family Ulidiidae; genus Melieria; species Melieria omissa. The sequence continues at coordinate 3,135,791 of OZ020269.1, read as the reverse complement.
GTCTAGATAGAGCCGGACAGTTGCAGAGAAGGTGGCTTATAGATTCCTCCTCCTCTTCATTGTGGCAACTGCGGCAGAAGTCCCAACTGTTGACGCCTAGTCTGACGGCATGGCGTCCGAATAAACAGTGGCCCGTCAGAATTGCGACGACCGTACTAATGTGCTGCCTGCTACGCGAGATAAGTGCTATTTAAGTTGCTTGAAATGTAGAACAAGTCTAGTATTCGATTTAGCTTGTTGGAAAATTCATTAATCTGTGACAAGCCAAAGCTTGTAAAACTGTCGATGACGTACATCTCATTGAAAGAAATTACATTAGAGGGAGTAAGCTCAAAAGAGTTCCCGATGTTGCTCCAGGTAATACTGCTCAGATTGAAGTCTCCCAAAACACAAAGCTCATTATCACCAATTTTGGCACAAATGGAAGAAATGTTGTCAACATGTGATTTGTAAATAGCGTCAGAACTATTCGGTGGGATATACGATGCGCATATAAGAAGCAATCCGTGCATGCCTTGAAGTTGCACGCAAAGCTGGTCTAAAAGAGTGTCATTGTTTTCGAGTTCCACTATAGCTGAGCGTAGATTGCGTTTAGCGGCAATCAAAACAGTTGATATTCTATCTGGCTAGAGTATCTATATTACGACAAATAAAAAAAAAATTCAGATTCTAAAATGACAATGTTCATGTTTCCGCGCCATAAAGAAATACGGACAAAATGAGCGTCCTAGTCGAGAGAGATCTCTACCACTCAATTGCCTACCGAAACCGTAGTAATCCTTTGCTTCATCTCCAGACTAACATTATTGCTACAGTTCATGGCGTTGTCAAGGTAGAACGAATTCCTCGACAACTTCAAAAGTATACCCATCGGCCTTTACGTAGGACCCTTGACGCTGCGAGTCCTTGCGTGTAGACAACATATAGTTCGCCCGTTTTGGCAGATTCTCTTTCGATTGCCGTAAAGGCAGCGGTGACATCTCAATGTCATCAGAGTGGACAAGGAGCTGAATACTCTAGATCATTTCTGTAAAAATAATTTCGTTACGATGAACACCGGTCTTGCGTACAACGCTCTCCATGGTGAACTTAAAGAGAGCGTGGGTTGGCGAAGCTGTGAGCTGTGTGGCAAGCTGTGGGTATTGCTCAACGTCGGTTTGCAAAATCTTTGCAAATATTTGCAAGTTTAGACAATCCGACGCACAAGTGATCTTATATCGGGTCATCGAATGCTGCCTTGTAATCGAAAAGAGCTGGTAAGTATCGATCGAGTATCGATAAGGTAAAGTAAGTAAGGTAAAGTAAATTTTGGTCGAGCAAATAGCAGTGAGAAGATGCCGTATGCTAAAAAGAGTAGCATGGTACGGCTGCACATCAATCAAACTCTATAAGGGGAACGGAACTTGGAAATGATGCCTATTTCTAGACACGTTAAATGTTTGCACGCTGCTGCCACCTATAATTGGCTTTATTGCTGACGGCACTTTGCCAAGCGTGTCCTGCGTAAGATTTTTCGGTGAACGTCCATCGATCTAATGACATCATTGAACACTACAGACAGGAATGTTGCATGGCATATTTACCAGTACGTTGGGGTTGTGTGTGCGTAGCAAACTTACAAAAGAAATTAGCAGCAGTGTGCATACTTCCGCATCGTCGGAGCGCTTCCGTCAGTTCGGCCGACGTCGCAGGTAATGCCGGTGCTTCACCTGCACGACCAATGCGCGCGGTGCGCTATACAGCCGCAGCCACCGTTGCATATTAGCGAAATCGACCCGCATTATCCCGCGCACGCGCACACGCATGCGTTTGTGCGCATTGCCGTCCGTCCAGCCGGATGGCCGGCTCGCTTCGGAATCGGCGCAAGCGACAAGTGCCAATCATTCTAAAGCACCTTTGCCGGCCACGCAGTGCCATTTCTTTGCAGTAATTACCAACGTTTGTCTTTGATGTCTTTCGCTGCCAGAACATTTTGTACGCTGCTCCGTTGCATTTATGCCACATTATCCTGATTCCGGCGGCAGGACCTCATTGCAGTACCGGCAGGATCGCGGCGTCTCGGCACTGCACCTTTCAAATCGCACTTAATTTACTTGCGCGCAGAGAGGAGGCCCAGCTGAAGGTGTCCCTAGTCAGCCGCTGCGCCGAGCGCGTAATGGAATTATAATTATAGTGTGGCGAATGGGCGAGCACGAGCGCGCAGCTTCGGTTGACGAATGTGCGGACAGCGAGTGCGGCTAATTCGACGCAGGGTTCGACATAAAATTGTCAAATTATTTAAGGCCCGTTATCGAAGGTGGGCAGCACAGGCGATGTGGCACGTGTACGCGCGATCTGGACAGCAACGTGCAACTGCGAATTCGTACGAAAAGCGGGTGTAAGTGCAGTTTGCACAATGCCCCAATGCGACGTCAACCTGTCACCTACTTATTGACGTATCTGTAAACATGCACTCACCAACGTGCCTCTGTGTGTGTGCGCGCGGCCGATGGCAGTGTTGATGTTTGCTGAAGCCAATACAAATTTATTGCTGCTAATTGTCGAAAACAGGACAAGAGAAAGGTAATCCCTGAAAGGCTGTAATTTAATTTTCGACCGGGTCGATAAAGACCTTAAATGTGTGTGCTCAGAGAAAGTGCTCCAGTCAACATCAGTAAAACGGCTAAAGAAGAAGAGCTGAAAATCCCTGGATATAATGTGGCCCACAACGCTTGCGTGGATGCATGATGCCAGATATATTTCAGTGCAAGCATTTTTTTATTTCGTTCTCAATCACCTACAAAAACAATCACGTGCAAGTGGTAAATTGTGCACTGTAAAAATTCCGTTGTAGTCTCTGCACATCATAGTGGCACCCAGTAGCTAACTATTCTCTCCACAAGAGCAGATAAAAAGTAGCTAAGACATAAACCAGGCGGACAACTCAAGCGGAGAATTCGGAAGAACTCCGAAACATTAAACCTCACTCATTTTTCCATTGGCTGGTGTTGAGTGGAACTCGGCAACTCGTTTCGACTTTAGGTTGAATTCCGTTCTGTTGTTGTTGCACGATGGAAATAAATGTATGCAAAAGCATCAGAATAACTCCCATGTACACAACCAGACTGCCTACCCAGCGAGCAAGTGAGCACACGCTTTTGGAAGCAAATTGCTTGTAAACGAATTAGCAAACGTTATACAGTGGACGACCAGTATAACGAACTTCCCATTTAACGAATTTTCGATTTAACGTACGGCCAAATTTTTTCCATTGATGGTTCTATATTACGACCAAAAGTGAAATTCGCTATTCGATATAACGGATATTTATGTTGTTTTTGTTGTTTGTTGTTTTTATTCACATTCTTTACAATAACAATGAATATTTGGTTTCGTCAAGTGAACGGTACCTCAATTGTTTTTGTTACGTTAAAACTTTAAAATTTGCGTCAAGTTACCAACATTTTCAAATTCTGTTTTTTAAGGGTTGTAAGCACGATTAACGCTAAATAACACACGTAGACGACCGCTCAACCGTTTTTAATTCCGCCTGGGGTCTAATAGACCCCAAGGGACAGGCAGAAGGTTAAAAACTGAATATGTGAGACTTATTTCTTCAAGAAGTATGGTTTAAAACAAACAAAAAATTCGTTCGGTTTAACGAATTTTTCGATTTAACAAATTGGGGTTACAACATAAGATTCGTTATATTGGACGTCCACTGTATTTATATTTTTCAAATGTAACTTCAACCAAACCTATCTAATATTTTAATAGGCAACGCGTTTGCAAGCAATTGCTATGGCATCTGTTTGATCGTCATAATTGCGCAGTTCTAAACAAAAACTCACATAAACAATTATTTACCAAAATTTTGGATCAAATTCATTAGACGCTGCCAGTTCGAAGGGTATGAACGAAGATGTGTACGTTGATGACACTAAAGGCACTTTGGCACTTTTGCTTTTGGCAAAAGTAAAAGGCGAACGAAACCAATTTGCAAATAATTGTTTGAATTTTTGCTGTAATTCATGATCATGATCGATTGGTGCTTCACAATTTGTTCAAGCAGTGAAGCGGAATCTATATAGACTGGTTGAGTCACTAGATCAACAACAAAATTCACGTATATTGTGTTAGTGTTTTCGTTCGGTTCATGGCACAATAACAAGGTAGTGTTACGGGCGCGCGAATTTTATTTTTTCTCGTCAGAGTTCGGTAGGTTGTAAACAATTTTTGTTGGTTTTGTTTACATTCGGCGAACAGCATTGCCAGCCAACTCTTTTTCTGTGGAATTTGAAGCATTTTTGCAATGATGAAAGAAAATTATTTTTCCAATTTTAGTTAACTTTTATGAATTAACGCAAAATCGGCGAACTATGGACTTAGCACTTTTGCCCTTAATTGTAAAACAACAGATTAAAACAAAGAAGCTATGTACTTTTGCTGTTAATTGGTGTATTTTTACGTTTTCGAATAGACCAAGTGGTCTATTCGATGCTGGCAATACTGTTGGGAAAAGTGAATTTACCCGATTTGCGTTTAGCGGCCTTTAGACGGTCGCACATGTTTGCAATCATGTGCGATGGGGGAAATGTGCGATGAGCGTTTACACGGTCAAACATCTGCGCACACTTCAGTTGTCTCGCTGCTGCCAACGAAGCAACATGGTATGCGCTTTTGCATCAATTTCTTTAAATTTGCATAAAAGCACCTCTATGCTGCGTTTCTTTTAATTTTTATTTTTATATTCTTCACCTTTTACTTTTCACAGTTCGGGATTGTGTCTATACACCTCAAAGAACTCATTCTATAATATTTCATTTTTTTGCGACACCATCCTCACTGCTCGCTGTCCACCGATCGAATGAAAAAATGCACTATGTGTGTCACACAGCCGTTTACACTGTCGCACATGTGCGTCGCGCCGACAGAGAAATCAAAAAATTTTGAAAACCGTCGCACATGTCCGACGACACGTATTTCTTGCGTTTACACGGTCATTCTTCTCGTCGCGCCGCACATGATTGCGGACATGTGCGACCGTCTAAAGGCCGCTTTTCGCAAATTAAACACCAAATCATCGGAGTTCAGAGATGCTTTTGGTGTAAAATGCACTGTTCTAGACACAAGGGTGATTTTTGATAATGAGTCAATGAAAACTTAATAATGACATGTTAGAGACATATTCAAACAATGTTATTATATTTGTAAGCAGTAATAGAATTTTATATTCATTTTTCTATAACATATCACAGAACTCTGTGCACAAAATAAATTAATGTTCTATGCAATTAAAAATGAATCACAACGATAACCCTCACACATGAAAATTGACCAGCACAACAACCCTCCATTTTGGAATTGACCAACACAACAACCCTCCATTTTCAGTTTGTATGGAGTCAGGAATATCAGCTGTGGGGCCGGAATATCAGCTGTGGGGCCGGAGTATCAGCTGTTATGTGAGAGTATTGGTGAATTTTATGTGTGTATTGTGGCTTTTTTCACACTTCTCCTCTCAGTTTCGCGTCACTGGCAACGAAGCAACACGTGTGGGGGCTGCGTTGATTTTTGTCTCGTGTACGCTGCAAGAAATTTTATGTATGAAACAAAATAGATGTTTTTGTTGTTGTAGTTTTTGTGTGTATGCTTTTTTGTGTTGGCGATTGGTTTCTTATTCGCTTTTCGGTTTAATTTTATACAGTGTAGAAAAATTACTCTGCGCTCACTAACACCATCTCATTGTCAATTTTGCCGACCCCTGCTCTAAATTGTCGAGTAACTGCACGTTGTTACTCGACGCTGAGCGAGCGTCGTTGCGAGCTTCTCGTTGCGACTCGACGCTAACAGCAACGATTAAGCGATGTGAAACTGGGAGAGTAAGCCGATTTTTGTGCGTTTTTTGCAATTCACGTACACAGTCCGTGTCATGGCACAATAAACAAGGTAGTGGCAGGAAGGAGCGAAAAAATTCACGTGTATTTTGTTAGTGTTTTTGTTCGGTTGATTGTCAAATCGGGCGGATGGTTCTCTTGCCAACAGTATTGCCAGCATCGAATAGACCACTTGGTCTATTCGAGAACGTAAAAATACACCAATTAACAGCAAAAGTACACAGCTTCTTTGTTTTAATCTGTTGTTTTACAATTAGGGGCAAAAGTGCTAAGTGCTAGTTCGCCGATTTTGCGTTAATTCATAAAAGTTAACGAAAATTGGAAAAATAATATCCTTTCGTCATTGCAAACATGCTTAAAATTTCACAGAAAAAGAGTTGAGTGGCCATGCTGTTCGCCGAATGTAAACAAAGCAGACAAAAATTTCTGACAACCTACCGAACTCTGACGAGAAAAAAATAAAATTCGCTCCTTCCTGCCACTACCTTGTTTATTGTGCCATGGTCCGTGTGTGCTGGCAGTGATCAGCTTTTCACTGTGTCTGCTCTTTTCCCGATATTAGGGATTAGGGATTCTTTACAATTATTTGCTTTTTAAAGTATGTTCTTATTAATTTTCTGGATTAAATGCCAACACATGAACTTTTTTGGTTTAATTATGTAAATATTAATGAAAATATACCAAAGAACACAAAGCTAAATGCATTGAATATGACAGGGTCAATTGCCGTCCTTTGTATTTCGCATTTCTTCATTTAGCGAATCTCTAACGATCAGGTATGCTTTTTTTGCTAAATGCTGTAGTTTGACCGCAGGGTTGTTTTTTTGAATGCAGCTTATAAAATCTTAATTTAACTGAATTAAAAGCATACCCAAAGATTATTTTGACGCTTTTGGGCAATAATATATTTTTCTAGTCAATTTTATACAAACGTATTACGAAATGGCACCAAAAATATACAAATAAAAAGACAAATTTCTTTGGTCACAAAAAATGACTCACACCAGCTACACTGGCAATTTGAAATCAACTAGAACAACAACCCCGTTTTAGAAATTTATATGGAGGAAAAAGTACCTTCCTGATCAACCTTGGGGCTTACTATAGTCAGCCCCAAGGTTGCAATTTTGCAATAATATTAGTGTAATTCTGTGCATGCATTTCTACCGGCTCTCCCAGTTTCACATCGCTTAATCGTTGGCTAACAGACTTCCTTCTCGTTGTTACGCAAATACTAGCGGAAGGTGTCGAGTATGTCGGAAGAGCATGATGACCGCAAATCAGTGTTGCCGCTAAAAAATTTTAAAAAGTCGCAGAAAAAGTGTCACAGCCGCAAAAAAAGTGTCAAGTGATCCAATTTTGTTATACCATGTATATAAGGATAAACTTTCATTATTTCACATTTCGAAACTCATTACTTTTAATAAATCCAAGGCCCAATATGCATGTTTCGTATTTACGTGATATACTTACTTATCCAGCAGCCGCCGTGGCTCAGTTGGTTAGTGCGCGGTCCAGCGAGTCGCATGCAGAGCGACGCAAGATCGAATACTGCATGTAGTAACACCTAAAAAAAATAACGGGAAACTCGTTTTCTCTTTCGGTGGCTGTCCTCTCAGCTGGAAATGGCAAACCTCTGAGAGTAAAAATTGCCTATGAAAAAGCTCCCAACCTGCCGTTCGGAACCGGCATAAAACTGTAGGTCCCTTCCACCCGCGTACAAAATTCACACGCACAACACGGGTGGTTGCGGGAAGCTAGGCCTTAGTCTCGCGTAAGCGGGCTGTCGTGCCAATCAATTATTATTATTACTTACTTATCCATTGGGAGCCATCAACATTTATTTGGCACAAATAACTTAGGCAATGCCACAAAATAGCGCATTAATTCAGATTAGTTTTGTACATTTTGCGGGAAAACTTTGACATTATAAAAGGGTTGCAAGTAGTTTAAATGTTGCCAGACGTATAATATCTAAGTACTTAAGTGTCACCTTTGAAAAGTGAATACTAAACGGAAGGCATATTTGAGTATTGAGTATTTTGAAACACGCAAAAATAAAAAAAATTAACTTTACGAAACAATTTTCAAAATGTAGGGGAATTTTTTGTAAGGTGCCACTCTTTGTAATGTGCCACTCCTGCTCGATTTTGATGTTCCAGCAATCCAAACAAAAAAATTCCTACCGTCATTTAAGGTACAACATAAATTTTAATGCGGTTTTTAAGGGAAAAAAATTTAAAATTTGGTTAAGAAAAAACTTAAAAATAAAGCTGAAGGTTTTTGTTGCGGTGAAAAATAAACGGGTTGTTATGGCCAGTTAAGTAAGTAAGTAAGAAAAATAAATCAAATACGTCTAAAAAACTAAGGTAAATATCAGTGTTGGACTTAATTTGTAATGCTTTTTCATAATCCGAAATGATATCCGAGCATATCGTAAGAGAAGAACATTTATTCAATGATTTCCAAAATGGCGTGAAAATGTAAAATGGCACCTTTTTTTCTTTGTAAAGTGCCACCCCTCTTTTTTCATTTTATTTGTGATACTGTATCAGTAAAATTACATTTCTTGCTCGGAATCGTCATTAAAATGAATTTAAAGTGTTAGTCAATTTTTCTCTAATCCTATCATGAGGCAAAAATTAGTTCTGTGTATTAATGTCCATATAGTTATTCGTTTAATTCGTTACCATTCAATATGCATTTGGCTTTCGGTCATTTTCTATTCAATTCGAATTAAATTCAATAACCTTTCGTAAATTTTCTAAATCATGCATTTTTACTTGAGATATCTACGTCTCTTGCGATTTTTTTAGGGGATGGCACTTTATATTAAAAACTTTTAGATTGTAGATTTTTAACACTTTGGGAAATTGGCTGGAAAATTAGTATGTACAAAAAATTCAAATGAGGTGTTTCCTTGGATCATAGCTCTTTAAACCATCTTTCCATCGGTATATTAACATTGGCGATAAGTTAATTTTCTAACGAGTTATACGCAAAAAGTGCCACCATGTGGTGGCACATTACGTAGAATTCCTTTACATATAAACTTTTTGATAAAAAAAGGGGGCAAAAGTCGCATGATTTGGAAGAAAAGTGTCAAAATAAGCCTATTTTTAAAAAGTCGGTGTCAGGTGGCATCGGTCTCCAAAAAGGGTCAATTTGACACTTTAGTCGCACAACGGCAACACTGCCGCAAATGCTTTGTGAAGTTTGAGCTGAATGTGCTTCAAAGGAATGTTGCGAAGCATTGCGCACATTGCGCGAAGCATATTTTCTTTTATTTTATATTTATTTATTTATTTATTTATAACGAATAATGTGAACAAATATATTTATGTTAATGTAAATATTAATTTATAAAAAATTTAAGGTAATATTGATGTTTTAGAAAATGTTAACTAGAATATGAAGACAATTTTTTCTCTTGCTTTTGATTTTTTGGATTGCTGATAAAATAAATTTCTTATTATATGACTTTTTAACTAACTATTTTTTAACTATTTAATAGAGATTTCAATTAATATAATTAAGTTTAATATAAAATAAACACTATTTCTGAAATATTTCAGCTTTCACGCGTTTTCGCTCGAATTTTGATTACGGGATGATAAATGAATAAATAAATAAAATAACTAATAAATAAATATTTTAATTTTGATTTATATAGATTTAAAAATATTTAATTATATAAAATATTAAAAAATTAATAATATAACTATAATAAATAATATAACTATATTTGAAGATTTTAAATAAATTTACTGCATAAACATAGCAAAAACATTCTAAGTCCAACCACAACGCCATTAGCAGCAGCAATATCTGGTCTGCCGTTGACCTTGAAGCTGCAAAAATACTCGAGCTTCCGTAGGAAGGTACCTCATACTCTCGGAAGTTTTGCTATTATGTTCCTATTTTTACATGTTCCTATTTTTTCATGTTCCGATTTTTCGGCTGCCGCTTTTTCGCGGCTTCCTTCTCGTTGGTATCCGAAATGCTGTGCTTCTCTTCTCTACGCTTGAGCGACAGAGCGAGTAAGAGCAGTATACATACTCGACGGTGATCGAGTGAGTGAAGTATACATATCCGACACCAGTAAAAAGTTATCGAATGTAGCTCTCTAGTATCTACCCATGAAGTGTCAATGGAAAAAAAGAAGCCGGGTAGAGCAAGAACTAATATAAATATTGGTAAAAGAATTACATACTTTCGTTAAGGGGGTCCTACCATGTAAACGCCGTTTTTCGAGGCGTTTTTTGGGATCTTGCAGAAAGAAAAGTATTCAATATTTTCCAATGCGGTTTTTTTTTAATTTTTATTAGTCCTTTTAGTATAAAAACAAATCGAAGTGTAAGAAATAAGTGTTATGCTGTAGCCACAGCACCCCTGCGAAATAAGGCCTTCCAAAAGTATGTGGGTTGATGGTACACACGATTTTGCAAAAACTGTTCGTCTGAAACACAAAAGGAAAGGTTTTTTACAATCTGCAGACTTGCCGCTATCGTAATAATTCACATAATTATCTTTACAATTGTCAAAATGGCGGATCATGAAAAAAAGCCGGTTTTTTTTTTATTATTTGTTTATAACAATTGGAAGCTCATCTTGTACCGAACGATAGCGACAACATTTACACACATTTAAAAAAAAATTATCAAAATCCGTCCACTGGTTCCAGTTCGAAAAAAGTGGTTCTGAGAAAAACGCGTTTAAAGTTGGGCGTGCTGCGAGAACTCAGTGGAAAGCGTGATAAAACTTGCCGTAAAACCTGTTTTCCCTTCGGAATTCAGCAAATTCCTTTTTGTATCTTATTTTTAGATACATTACCTTTAGAAAAATGCAGCAAAAAAAATGCGTTTTTTGAAATTGTTACATGGTAGGACCCCCTTAAGCGATCATTAACGCTTGCATTGAGCTTGACCCTTAAAATTATAAGTGAAAAAATATAATTTTCCCATTTCTCATTGCAATTCGCGTTCATTTTACATGTTTCGAAATTATAAATTAGAAACAAACACAGATTTTTTTCTAGTGCTTCTCAATCGACAGCCGCACACGTTTTGAAGCAAATTCATTCCATTCCATTCCATTCGCTACACAACAACAAAACCTACGTTGAAGATAACTGTCGCGAATGCGTGTGGAGTGCTGTGTACTACACCTTTTCAAGTTCGATTTCATAAAGTGTAAAAACAATTCCAGAAACCGTAAAAACAATTTCAGAAAGCGTAAAGCAATTTTAGAAAGCGTAAAGCAATTTCAGAAAGCGTAAATTCAATTTTAGTTTTCTGAAATTGCTTTTACACTTTCTGAAATTGAACTTGAAAAGGTGTAGAATGCTCAGCCTATGCCGAAGATCAATAACAAAAACAAATGAGGAATTAGATTCCTCAGCCTATGCTGAAGAGGATTTGCAAAAACAAATGAGCAACGAGAGCATAGGGCATGGGCACCTCTGCACTAAACTTTATCGCTGTCCGATTAGTACTGCGTCAGAAGGCTGTCGTGAGCGCCTATGCTCAATCGTCCATATCAGTCTGTATCAATTGAATTGTTGAGCGAAAACCAACATCGCCCGAAATTAACGGGCAAATGTCAGCTGGGAAAATACTTCCGTGTGTCGACCCGGATTGTTTATACTCTTTTAAGAGGTACAATGAAGTTAGATTATTTTTGATTCTTTTATTACAATTGATCTTTATTTAAATGAAAGTACATAACTTAACTGACCGCTCTATAGTTTCACATTTTTTATAAATAAATACAATGGATAGGTTCCAGTACATACTATGTATATGCATGCATTGTATTATACAGAGTTTCCTAGTTTCCCTATTTAAAAGTCCAAACATGTTCATGTATTGTAGGATGAACTGAAATTATAGTTACAATTGATTGCTTGTGCCAAAACGATAAAGATAGTTTGTATGAGCCATGCATTTCGAGATTAACTTAAAACGAACCTCAACGAAACATGAAAACAGGAAAATCGGTTTCGAAAATTTTTTTTGGGCTCAACAATGATTTTCGAAATATTATTATTTTAATTTTAACGGTGTGTGTATTGAATTAAAATAAAAACAGACAGTAACAGATTTTTATTTTGTTTTTTTTTTTATACTAATGGCACTTTTAGGATCCTCATTTAGTTGTTATTTTATTATTATTTCTGTTTTCCTACACTGAACTTCCCCGTAGACTATGTGATCGAAATGTTTTTAAAGGTATGTATGTATGTATATCATTACTTTAATGCAAACGACTCAAACTAACAATTTTGCATTTTTACAATTAATTGCTCGTTTTGACTTTCAAAAGACTGTAAGTTCTTAATGCATCAAGGTAACAATATGTAGGTGTTAGGTGTGTGCATACATGAGGAAGTAATTTACTAAAAATAATTTGAAGAACTGCGTCAAAGTCGGCTGTTTGGTTCTGTCTATACATACATACCTACATACATATGCAAACATGAGCAATCTAACAACTAACACTAACTCTGAATTCTCCGACGATTACTTATGTTAGGTTTCAGTTTCCGGTTTTTGTTTTGTTCGTTTCACTTACAAATCGATTATCACAGTTTGTAAAAAATCTTAAATAGTACACACTAAAGTTAAAACTACACTAGTTGCTGAATGGCTGTTGGGTAGTCGGGCCGTCTGTTGGTGCGATATGTCCGCGGGGCGCACGGGGTGGCTGCAGGCCTGCGAAGCAGAGAATGCGCCCAAGGCTGGTATCTTGCAGCAGATTGGCGTTGCATACAGCAATCAATCATAAGTACTACAACAGTACGCAATACACATTTACATAAATACAATGTACAGTAATATTATTCCCGATAAATCAATAAACATCGAATGCTTGCTTTGCAGCGTTCATGGACACATGGGGTCGCAACATGCTGCACGTCGTTTCGATGTGGCTAGTTTGGGCGAGAGTGCAAAGGAGCGTTGCAGGTTCTTGTGGCAAGTTAAGTTCTTCTAGGCAGTGTCGCTGTTCGCTGCGACGGAGGCTGGTGGTGTAATTCTTTTCACTCATGTCGCTCGTGTGAGCTGGTGTCAGACGCGCGTTTCACTACGGTGCAGCGGTTGCAGCTCCCGTTGTGTATCGTTGTAGTACTCGTGATCGGAGCTAGTGGGCTCCGAGCCGCCACCAGTGCCGCCGACCGCTACATGCATGTCGTGCATGGCGGCCATGGCGCTGGGCGATATTGGGGAGTGCAAGCTGTTGCTGCTGACGATGCTGCTGCCACCGCCATTGCCGGTGCCGCGCGTCACCATTACCGGTATACCTATAGTTTGCGTGGGGATCGGCGCGTCACCTGTGCTCAGCGTCTGTGCATTAAGCAGATACTCTGGGTTGTCAACACTTGCCGGTACGCCGATAAGGTCCATGTAAGCGCCGGTACCCGTTGGTAGTGCGTTGGCGTTTATATTGCCTTTAATGTTGTTGTTGCTGCCATTGCCGCCCCCCTGACTGCTGGACTGGCACGTAGGCATCAGGTAGTCATCCTCGTCCACTGGCAAATCGAGCCGCAAATTGCCCACGCCCACCTCCCGAGCATTCGAGTCCGTCTCGTCATCGCCGCCCGATGATGAATTCTTATTCATCGGGTCCTTACAGTATCTGTTCAGTTTAGGCATTTCGTCGGTATCTTCATTATGGTTAGGGCCTGGTGCTGCCTTAGGTTGAAGATAGTCCTCCGCCTCTACAATTGCCTCCGGGCCATCTGTCGTGGGTGCTAGCTTACGTATGAGGTCTTTCTCATCCTGGCTGGTGTAGGCGGGCAGGCGTGTAAACTTATCACCAGATATCACCAAATACCGTCCAGGATCGCGTGCAAATTCTGAGAATACATTTACCAATTGCTTGAAGGACGGCCGCATTTCCGCGTCCAAATGCCAACAGGACAGTAGCGTACAGTATATATCCAGCGAGCAAATGGCCGGTTGTTCTAGTTTCAGTCCCACTTCTATGAGATCGGGAATATCTTTGGCAGGTATGTTTTCGTGCGGCCGCTGGCCGAAAGTGAGCAGTTCCCAAATGGTGACGCCAAACGCCCACACATCCGACTTGCTGGTGAAGACGCGGTGCCGTATGCACTCAAGTGCCAGCCACTTAATGGGCATTTTGCCGCCTGCCGCTTTATACTCATTCGAGTCGTTGCTCAACAGTTTTGCCAGACCGAAATCAGTTATTTTCACGGTGGACGGCGTCTGGACGAGCACATTGCGCGCAGCCAGGTCGCGGTGCACCAAACGTTTTTCTTCCAAGTACGACATGCCCTTGGCGATCTGAGTGGACCAGTTCAGAAGAGCCTTGGAGCCGATCTTGTCGCGATTATTGCGAACATAGTCCAGCAAACAGCCGAGCGGCATCAATTGTGTAATCAACATCATTTGTGATGTCATGCAGACCGCCAGCAGTTTCAGCAAGTTAGGGTGCTCCACCGATGCCATTATGTAGGCTTCACGCAGGAATTCCTCACTCGATTCCGCACCGGAAGCCTTCAGCAACTCTTTGATAGCAACTGGGATTTTCACATTTTCTCCCTCGGGCACCCAAACGCCCTTGAAAACACGCCCGAATGCGCCCATACCCAGCACCCCGCCTTTGCGCAGCTCGGCGTCCTTAACAATGCGCAGTTTGGACAGATTAGCAGCGATGTTCGACGGCCTGAGTGGTTCGGCGTCTTCACAGCCGGATAACACCCGTGTCATCTTAACAGCTTCCTTTTCGGCTTTCGTGCGCTGTCGGCACACATATGCCACCAGGCCCATCACAAATACTAGCACAAAGAATACGACGAAGGCGATGCCGATTAGAACGGAACTGTCCACGCCGGCTGTTAGCTTCGAGCCCTTGCCCGGTACCGCCGAACAATACGTGCCTATGTCCGTTGACTGGTAGATGACGTACGAAAAGTCGAGCGGGCATTTGGATGTGCAATTGAACATGGTCGAGTTGTCATTCGGATCGCCGTAGCCAAAGACCTTGAAGCTACGGCAGGCAATACAGTCTTCGGCCGTGGGCCCTGTGCATCCCTTACACTCGGGATGGCACTCGAAGCATTCGCGTTTACTCTCGTCAGCATAATGATCTGGCGGACATTCGTCCTCACACTGTTCGCCACGCTTGTAGCCAGCGCATTTGGAGCACACCTGCTCATGGAAACCATACCCTGTGCAGAGCTCGCAACGCGGATGGCACTTGCGGCAAATCGCTTTACCAGCCAGCGGCTTTAGGTTGCCCTCCTCCTGCGGATTTACGTATTCCCAATAGTAGCCGTCCGGGCACTTGTCGTTCTTTAACAGACAACGCTCGACACTTCCGCTGTTAATGATCGCCAGATTGCATGTCTTGCAGCCACCCGGCCCAATCGTGTTCTTTGGCCCTGTGCAGCCTTCGCATGTGTCGTGGCACATGCGGCAAGTGCCGTAGTCAGAGTACTTATTATCCGGGCACACGGTGACACAACGCTTCTCATCGCGCACATGCACGCACTCGTCGCAGTGCTCGGCGCCAGGTCCCGAACAGGTGCGGCACTCCGGATGGCACTCCTTGCAGGTCATGTCATCAAATTGGTAGGCACTGTCAACGAGCAACCAAAGTAAACGTTAATACTATGTCTTTCAAATCGATCTTAAGCTACATACTTTGATATGTTGCGACAATCGGCGATGCAAGTACCATTGAAGCCAAAGTTTCTACATTCCAAGCATTGATCAGAACCCGATCCCCAACATCCGGACTTGTTGCATTGGTCCGAACACACCAGACCCTCTTTTTCTGTATATGAAAAAACACATGTACGTACATAAGTATGCTATGTCTACATACGAACATGAAATTTTATGTTTGAAAAAATTACTCACTGCATTCAGTCTCGTTGCGGTTCTTGGCAATTACTACTCCGTGATCGAGCGATTTTTGCACTTTCTGCCAGTCGATGTCCCCTACGAAGCAAATTTTGTCGTTTTGCTGAATGACCACCGCACCTGAGTTGATGCGCTTCAGACTGCGAAGCTCTAGACTCTCTAGCGAAGATTTTACGATTGACAACGACGCGAAGTAGCTTTCCATCAGCTGACGACCATGTATGATCTCCAAGTTGCGGAAATATGACAGATTTTTGAATGCTGGATGGGCGCCCTCTATGTCCAGGTAGCCGGTAATCTCCCTAACAGTCGAGAACACTTCAAGTCTATCTGGATGCATAGCGATGTAGCGCGGTCCGAACGAGTTGTTTTTGTAAATGTCTTGATAGCCAGAGAAAGTCTGATCCAGGACGCGTATGGAACCCTCGATTACAGTACAGCCTTGGTATGAGTCAATGTTACCCGAGTGCAGTACAGCGCTGCCGGGACACGTCTTCGGGCACGGGCCATTGCATGGCACACACTCGCCGTCTCTCGCCATTTTGTCCACCGGACAGCTGCGCACGCAGGCGCCATTATCCTTCAGCAGATGCTCGGGGCACTCTTTGACACACGTAGCGCCGTAGGCGTATTTACCTTCCGGATTAGATTCCCATAAATAGTTCGTTGGATTGTACTTCTGCATGGGCGGGCACTCCTCCTTGCAGACGCCGTCGTCGTAGAAGTTCTTGCAGGCAATGCACTCGCGCTGTGTGGGTCCGGTGCAGCCGCCGGCGCAGAATAAATGGCAGCATTCGCGTGGACGTGGCCCAAAGCAGCGACCCTGCGCGCACTGCGGCGAGCAGTTGATTTTGCTAAACTTCTGGCAATTGTGCGGACCTTGACCCCAGCAGCCGCGCTCACAGGACTCATGACACTTTTGGCATTCGCGCTCTGGCGACGTGAAATTGTATACGTACGTAAAATGATCATCAGGTCCTGCAAGAAGTATTCAATCTCTGATTTATAAACGACCCGCAAGACTACAAACTGCACTTTTACTAACCAGAAATTATTTCCTTCCAATCGATGCTTTTAATGTGGCACAAGTTGAAATTGTTGAAAAACCCAACTGAGCCCTGCAGTATGTCGCGCAATGCCGGCATTTCAAGCGTTGACATCTTGGAATAGGCGGTGAACAACGCGAATTGCTCAACCTGCACGTTCAAATTGAATAAAGTGCGACCGCGTATGATTTGAAGCCTATTTGAAGAGGAAAAAGTTAGGTCCACAATATACTTAAATTCTATATACATAAGTCATCACTGCAGCATCGAAATCGGTAACAAATTATTTAATAAAATATTAGAAAAAACCAATGCAGTATTTTTACTGCATGACGAGGATTGGCCTCTTTAGAAAAAGCATTAATCTAGGATGCTGATTGTTTTTTATGAAAAATTTTACACTTGCCTTGGAAACACCACGTTCGGTATATCTACATGACTTATGAGAATGTAGCCAGTCACTTCGCGAATGTTCTCCAGGAAGCTCAGGTCAAGGTTACGGTCTTGAAGCCACGTCAACTCCAAGTTACCATCCACATAGGTGCAGTTGTTGTAGCGATCACGCAAATTCCTGTAGTGATGCTCACGGTTCGAAGGCACCGAGAGCCTGGACTTGGTGCCGATGCAAACTGCAAAAGACAAACATTGCAATACATCAGTAAGACATAAGGACATCAGTAAATTTAAAAAAATATTCCCGGGAAGTACCCCAGATAAGAACAGTTGGCGAAATCAGATCGAAAATAATTAGATTTTGCACATTTGAATCTGTTGGATATTTAATATTTACTCAGAAATTACCTTATTTGGAGTCAATGGTTTTTCTTCTTCTTAGACTTGTTTGACACGCACAACCCTACACCTACACTCACAAGCAGCGCTCAGAGCTGTTGCATGCTGCGCAACTAGCTTCCGATATAAAGTGCTAGCGCGAGCAGCGGAAAATTCTCATCAAAAATGCTAACATTAATAGTGTGTAATTGTGTAATTGTTGTGACTCGGTGTGCTGTGCTGTGGAGCCACACAGCACACAACACTCGGCACGTTCCAGTGCTCGAGCAACATGGAGCAGGCCAGTCAGCCGGCCAGCGACTGTCGGACCATACAAGCGCTCGCTGTTGCCGGTTGTTTGCTTGTGGTTTCACGTTTGCCCACATATGGAGTGGTAGGAACATAATACTGCATCAGCGCCGTTCGCAGAAAGACTACACAGACACACAGTTGACAGAAACTCTCGCAATAACTTCTGACTCTTTGTTGTTAAAGCTCTTAGCAGCGTCACACATGTGTGCATGTACGTTAAATTGCAGTTCTGCAAAGCGACACTGGCCCATAACGAATCAAAATTAATCAATTTACCGCTCGCGATTATAGCAAACATATGTATTCATAAATACATCGTATTTGTATGTACGTCGAGAAGGGGTAATTTGGTTCATTACGCCACCTCTTGTTCGAGTGATGTGAAAAGCATGGAAATTTGAATGATGGCACTGCAACTAGTTTTCCAGTAATTCATCAAAACCGATCTAAGTTCTGAGCGCAATTCCACATCGTTTCTTTTACACAAATGTATAGTATAGGCAGGTATTTATTTCTACAGGTGTGTCATACATACTGTACCTAAGTAAGCAGATTGGACGAAAAATTAATTGGGCAGCCAGAGATACACGTAGTTATGTTACTTCGAAAAAATACAAACTAATGTGGGTGCAACAAGCCGTTTCGTTAAGTGATTTTCTTCATTGTGTTTTTACTATTGACATACTTAATTGTTTTAAGGGAAGTGAATAGGATTATTTAACATCCCGGAACCACCCACAACCGTTTGCGGTGAAGACTAAAAGGCCGACGGATGCATGGTTAGTTGGTCAACGCTTTCCGACATTTAACCCACTCAGATGCAAATGAGCATTAGCCGAGTCGAAATTAATTTCGAAGCATCTGCTGTGTTGCGATTGTGGGTGTTTCGAAAGCGACTAAACGAGCGAGTCAGCGTTTGAGCGAGCGATCGAGTATAACTTTTAGGTTATGACGCCATAAAGTGCAAACCAATGAATACATTACAAATACAACTCTCTCAGTAGAACAGTAGTAAGGAGAGCAGCGGTTACAAAGGTTCGAAGTGGTTATGGATTATATGGAGCAGGCAGTTAATGAACAGTCTTACGGATTAATCTCTGCTTTGCATTAACTACCCGCTTTTCTTCCATATTCCTCACATTCCATTACTTTGCGCGTGCTCTGTGGCTCTCGTACGCATAAATCGAAGAAGAAAGAGCCAAGGCATTCACTTGTAAAGCAAGCGAGGCAGCATCGCAATAGGGGAACAAACCACAAGTGGGCGCCAGAAAGCTGCGAGGCACAAGTTCAGCTAATGTATTCAATAATTAGCGGCCTACGCAGGCGAATCACATATAGTATAACAAATTAAATCAATTCGGTGTATTGCACATCGAACAACGAAGAAATACACTCGGAGAAAATGCGGCCGATCGCTGTTGCAATCAAGGCGGCCAGCACTTAAAAACTGTCTGCAGTTTTACACGGTGTTTTTTTTAGTGTGGCCGCTGGCTTTTATAGTTAGTCAGCATGTTGCGGCTCTGTTTCCATAAGTGTTCGACTACTTTGTCTTTGAGCAGTATTCGGTAGAGCATTCTGATTTTGTTGTGGCTGTCATTATTGCGACTACATTGTTTTGATACTGAGAGCGGAACGGAAAGTGCACGGTGAAATATGTTCGCGGTGTGCCATTGTAGCCGGTATGCAACTGTGGGTTGCAGGCGCTGCACGTCATTGCCCTAATTCTTGCAACTTGCAACCAAGACACATAACTATGACACGAAATAGAATGGAACGGTATGAAAAAATTGCATAAAACTGAAATCAAGATAACCAAAATATGTAAATGTTAAATGAAAAAGATGTCTTTTCTCACAGAAGCAATACGGTTAGTAGCTGGAGTACAGATGAAAGGAGCAAAAAAGTAAGGAAGCAGCGTAAACAGCACTACAAGGCTGCTTCGAGTGACTGTTTATAAGTAGAGCAAAACACTAAAAATAACTCGTTGACATTAAGAAACACAGACAGTGTGACAGCGAAAAAAAGAAACACCCATTTAATGTTTTAACAGCAGAAATAAAAACCAAAAATGGCAACAATTATTACATGCGTACATAACCACACAAACACACACGCAGCACAACGCAAGGCAGCGCAATACAACACAACTCTCGCGTACGCTTGCATTCGTACATTCGATAAAACAGAAGACTCAAGCAACAAACTCGCGGCCATTGCTGTTATCGCTCTTTTGTTCTTGTTATTGTGGTTGTGCTGGTTGCTGTTGTTGTGTTTATTATTTTTGATAGTTGCGTTGTTTCGCTGTTGTGCTACTATTTGTTTAGTGGCAACTATCGACTATCGAGCCGCAAGCTGGCGGTCGCGGCCAACAGAAATGTACAGGTCTCCCTCGTATAGCGCGGTACTTCTAAAACGCGTTTTCAATATAACGCGATTTAAAAAAAACAGTTTTTTCATTATGTTTTTTAATTGTTTAAATAAAGTATGAATTTTGATTTTGAGTTGGAATGTACATACATCTTTAATTTAGTACCTATTTTATTTCGGAAAAAGCATTGGAACATAACCCTAAAATTTATATGAAAGTTAAGTCTTCTATAACGCGAATCACATAACGCGGAATTTTCCTGGAACGTCACCACCGCGTTATACGAGGGAGACCTGTACTCAATCGTGTTGATTGATGACCTACAAGATTCAAACCATCAGTGCTGACTTTTTTTCGTATTTTCTCTGCTGCTTCTTGTGGCCTTTTTGATTTTTGTGCTGAGCTAAATGAATCGATTTAAATACCAACACACGACAGTCTTGTCTGTTGTTTCTGCTTTCCTTCTGCCAGAGGTCGGACGGATGCTGCAGCATCGTCGTGTTGCTGTTGTTCTAACAGTGCACACACACACTAAATGCACATTATATCGTTTTAGAGATTTTGCATTGAATTTCATTGCTTCAGCTCCAACACTGACGCGCAATTTTAAATCTGAAGCACGCCATTCTGCTGAATATGAGCTCACTGAGTGAATTCGGCGTTTGTCTGTTTTCGGGGTGCAAGCACAGCGCATTCTTCTTGACTTTCTATGCGCCAATGGCCAATGCGTTTTTGTTAATTTAGTTTCCAATGGGGGAAAACGCTGGTAGCGATTGTGATCCAACCTTCTACACGCTCACACAGCTGCGCGCCGCAAAGCCAACGTGACTGGAGCACACATAGCTGACGGGTAAGAGGCATCTCTTTTATCTCGCTCAAACGTCTACTTGGTTGCTGTCGTGGCTCTTGTTTTACCTGGAATCTTTCCTACGCGCTATTTTCTTTTGCACCTTTCTTGCCTCATTTTTATTTGCGCTTTTATTTTCATTTCTGCCCTGCCAGTGCGGTACAGGTATTGCCCAAAGAAATGCCCTCGAGTCGTGCAGCCGGTTTACTTTGCCCAGGTTTAACGTTTCGGTACGTTAAATTCCTTCTGCTTGTCTTTCGTTCTTGTTGAATTCGTAATGTTGCCTGTTATTTTCGTTGTTGCTATAGTTTTATTTCATGGAAAAGATTCTCTGTAGTTGCTTTTCATTCTGTATTCATTTCGTATTTCTTGTGCGCTCGAATACCAAAAGAACTTGGCTTGATGAACGAATTCTCCTCTGCTGGCCTCACCCCTTGCGATTGTATGTTGAGCCTAGCTTTGGTCTTGCAATCGGTACTTCGCTTTTGTGTCTTATGCTACATACAACTCAAGTATGTTGTTGCCAAAGTATTTAAATTTATTAAGTATTCAAATGGCTCAGCAACAGCAGCCGCATAATGGAAAAACTACAAGATTTCCATCAGCTGACTACAAACGGATTCACTATCGTCATTCACACTATAAGATAAAGTATTTGTTGATTTAGCCTTTGGTTAACCAAACATTTACGAAGTCACTCTTCAGAAATAAAGCATAAATCCAAAATACAACAATGACTATTGCCCCGTATATGTCCATCAAGATGGTAAGAAATGAAACAAAACCGAGCATATTATTTGAGTAATATTGTGAAGCTGTTTTAATGACTAACTTCTTTTTAAACCATTTTGCATTTTTGGAAAGAGGATTTTACAAAACCAGTGGAGCGAACTAGGGGACTAGGGCGCTTGAAAGCGCTTCTGTCCTCAAATCTTAATACCAGTCGAGACATTTGAACACTTGTTGCTAAATCGAACGTTTTATTCCTGGCTATCGCACCACCGCGGAGTAAGCCAAAAACAGAAAACATATTGCTCAAAATGGATGCTGCACATACCTGATTGTAGTCTGACTGGCAATGGCTGCCAGGGATTAGTGAGTAGGGACAAAAGGAGACAATAGCAACAATGGGCAGCTGAAGCAGAAGCCACTTTATACCCGCACTAAGTCAAGTGCCGCGGAGCATGAGAGGGGAATGAAGCCGAAAAATAGCCATATAGTAGAGGTAACTGCACCCAAAGTCGATAGTGCCGTGCCTCTTTACCCGTCACATTACCATCGCCACATTACAACACTGATCATACGAGCGAGTTGTATGCAGCAGTGGCAGCATGTAATGAGTATTGCGCGCCTGGTTCTCGCCAGATTTGCAGTGCGAATACTAGCTATTCCCTTTCGTCTGCTGCGTTGTTGCAGTGACAACAACGCGTGTAACGCCTCGTTCAGCGTGGTGGCTGATCAAAGCAACTATAACAGTTACCATCAACCTGCTTTCACCCTGGAATGTCTGCTTCAGTGTTGCATAAGCTTCGCCGAGGAGGTCCCGAAAAGCCGTCGATCAGGCAACGCATGCGGCAAACAACAACAGAGTCCCGAAATAAACACGACGGATCCGACAAAACACAGACTCAGGCGAATGCTACATCAATTAAAACTTTCAAACTGAGATTAAATACTTTGCAACCTTCAATTCTACTCTCCCGTTAAACTTTTGATCAAACCTTATCATCTTTAACACTGACATTTTGAACAATGTGGGCGGTGTGTTCAAGCAAATTCGTTCGCTAAACTCATCGATTACCGACATATTTTGAGATACAAGATTATATTTTTGATATTGTAATGTAACTGGATTAAATGCAAAAACTTACTACGGAATTTAAGAACTGTTGCCACTTTGGATCATTTGGTAAAATCGGTACAAACTTCGATTTAAAAGATATTTTTTGTTGTTGTGGTAAAAACAATTTGTCGAAAACATAAAATGGTCCTTTTGTGTCCATTATGTGCTTTTCTTAGGAAAATTTTAGTACCAAAAAATTTAGTTGAGTGCCAACCGTAATTCTTTGACCGTGGTTGTATCTCCGTCAACACAAAAAAAGGCCAAAATTTCAAAAGGCAAGTCAACGTTGTAATGCGAAAGTAAGAAAAAATACGTAATTGCGTTGTGGACACGAAGCCAGGCATTTCACAACTTGAGCTCTGACTGATGCTGAGGCGCTGCTGTTCCCCAAACAAAGTACGCCCACATGTGTTGCAAGCTTTTATCTTTGTCATTGTCTTCTTGTCTGTTGCTCAGATTTGGCGCAGCATACAAAGATGCAAATTAAAATTTTCATAAACAAAACAAGTCAAATACGTATACAATTTAGTGCTATAAACACAAATCTGAGAGGTTGTGTAGTAAACAAGGCAAATTCCATAAGCCAATCGAATATGCTTATAAAACAGAGCGAAGTGAGAAAGCGAGTGAAGCTCAGCTACTCTACGATACATGCAAAGTGGGTCTTGCAGTACTTCGCGGCGGAGACGATCTGGGTAGCGCATTGAGCGAACCATGTGTTGTGTGTATGTGTCGCTCGTCAAAGAAAACCTGTTCTGACTGGAGAGCGAGAGGGCTGCGGACATTTGGAGCGTTAATAAGGCACTTTGTTTTTGTTGTCGTTTGCTTCGTGCGTATCTGTATGTCTGACTACGGCCTCTCAGGTAACTCGGACTCCCATTTTCATACTTTACACCATTCTCTACTTTTCTCTTCTTTTCTTGCGCATTTCCTTCTTTATTTTAGAAAGTGAATAATAGTTTTGATTTTGAGTTCGCGCGACAAAAGGTTTCTGGCCTCTTTAAATTCAGCTGTAAGAATTTAGGAGCCTAGCATTCCTACAAAATTTCAAATTGCATGATGTAAGGCAGCATGTCAAATGGTTCAAGTGGAATGGAATGGAGTGGCATGGAATGCCAATACGCCGCAGCGTTGCATACCTATTCAAACAATATAGTGGAGTCTGTACGGAGCACGTAATATTTAGTGGCGCTGCAAGCCTTTCCAAATGATTATACGAGTTTTAATTGACTGACCACTCACATGCAGAGGAAAATCTAAGAAATTAATTATGGAAGCATTCATTGTCTCTTTGCGTCTGCAAGAGTAGTACCCAACCTGTGATCTGGCCGTTTGTGTTACTTTCGTACTCGCAAATCAAATGTGCATCACCTATATTGACTGCCCAAAATAATTTAATTTATCTGCATACATACATATAAGTACATAAAAGTAAAAATGTATACGAATTCACAATTCGTATTAAAAAATTTCAGAGTCTGACATTGACATGGCAGAATGTTAGCAAAGCCCCTAGGTAGGTTGGTAGGTTAAGTGGTCGCCTCTAGGGCCTCACTTAGGCCATGTGGCCCATTGTGTTACCACGTGGTGGGGGGAAACTTCACCTATCCGATTCCGGTATTCATTGGAGCCACTTGGAGGCTCTAATGTATTTGTAAATTTTGCTCGGTGGCGTCATTTCGAGGTCAGATAAGCAGCTCAGAAAGTGCCTGCCCAGGTGTCGGAAGCGCGTTCTCGCAAGCGCTGGACACGTGCAGAGGAGGTGCTCGACGGTCTCCTCGCAGTCCTCGTCAATGCAACTTCTGCAGAAATCGTTATAAGGCAGACCAAGTCTTCTAGCATGTAGGCCAATGAGGCAGTGTCCAGTAATGACTCCCACAACAATCCCTATCGAGGGTTTGTTCAGCAGGATCAGTTCCTTAGATCTGCTCTGGTTGGTTACAGGCCAGATCTGTCTAGTTGTGGTGCACGTTTGTTCGTTGCACGATCTAGTATTCGCTTTGCTCAAGTATACCTTTCCAAGGTGAAACTTGCAAGTGGAGAGTGGATTGCAGCTCCGTGCCTGCTCTTGCCAGCTCATCGGCTATATAATTACCCTCTATGTCCTTGTGCCCAGGCACCCAGCAGAGGTGCACTCTGTACTGCACTGAAATCTCATTAAGAGATTTGCGGCAGTGGAGGGCTGTTTTGGAACGGAGGTGATCGCTCAGGAGAGCTTGTATTGCTGCCTAGCTGTCGGTGTAAATAGTGATGTCCCTGTAGGATATCATATTAACTCTGAGCCAGGAAGCTGCCTGGCTACTGGCCGGAGTTCGGCTTGGAAAACGCTGCAGTGATCCGGTAACCGGAATGATAGTCTAAGGTACTGTCTTTTGCAATATACACCGCTGCCAACCTTGTCATTCATCTTTCAGCCGTCTTTGTAGAAGGTCACCATATTGTAGGCCTCTTCTGGTAGCTCTCGGTTCTCCCATTCGTCTCTAGAAGGGATCTTAGCACTAAAAAGTGCTTTTGATAGTGGTTTGGGGATAGTATAGTCAATCTCCGTTACATTGCATGGAATTCTGTTGACAATGGTTGACATCGGTTCTTGACCACGCTGGGATCGCGTTGAGTCTAGCCGCAGAACAACTCGCCACAAACTCACCAAAGCAAAGCCCCTAAGAGCAATATTTTTGGATTGCTGCATAATCGGTAGCCGCAGCGATTTCCGATCCATTTGCCTGAATTTGAATGCCTTGTGCACCATATACAACATTCACTCTTGACCACTCTTAGCTTCTCTCCAGCTACGTTCGATTAACTTTTCAGTTCTTTACATCTCAGCATCAAGCATCAAACATCGAGATTGGCTTTTAATTCCTATTTCTATTTTGTTTTATTTCGACTGGCGTCTGAGCTGGCGTTTTCTTGGAATTTGTTTGTCTGTTTCAGCTGCGCAGGTCTTCGACACTACATAACATTACTATACAGGCGCGATGAACAAACAAGCATCTCAAGGCAATGAATTTTAATTATGAACCCATACAACAACTACTACACACACACGCAACTGAACACACAGACAAATTGAAAGTCAGGAATTTGATTTTTTCTTCACCGAATATCAGTTGATATTAATTGCTGAAGCACGTCGAGAAGAAAAACCAGTTGTGCTGGCCGTCCGTCTAGATTTTCTTATAGTAATTATAAGTTTCTCTCCAACGCTGGGTCACTGTGCTGGTCATGCCGATAAATTTTGTTGATTAGCAGCGATTATTAAATTTATTTAATATGGATGGACACCTGAATTCGGCGTTGATTGCGGCCGACCGCGATTGCGCGATTAGAGACTTTGTATGATATTTCTCTATGGTATATTTTCACTTTGGGCCCCAAGATGCCGCCTAATGCGGTACATTTGTACACGTCTATTCTAACTTTTTGCTTGTTATCCTGTCGTTTTACAAAGTTGTGGCGCCGGCAAAAGTGTTCCGTCCGGTGTAGATAGAGTTTTGCTATCGGTCATCAGTAACTGCGGTGTAAACTGTTACATGCGTGTAAACATTGACAAAGTCATGTCGTGGGGTACACTAGGATATGTAAATACGAACCCGGTTGCTTCCGTCAACCGCGCATGTCGCACTGGCGGCATATCAAGAGATAATAAGAATTTCGTTCTTTTTCGTTCAATTAAATTCAGGCGGTAAGTGAAAATATCGATATTCTTTTTTGCAAAAATACGCCCGCAATGTCGTCTAAACTCTGCATTATTGATAATGATAATAATATTCATATTTCCTTTTCGGAAGCGTCGTCTTCGCAACAACGTGTACCTATACCTCCATTTTATATACTATATGCACATACCTACATACATATGTAGGTAAGCGTAAGCGGACCGTGCGACGCGACCACCACTACCAGTGGTTCCAGCTTGCCACTGTCAATATTTACATTTCGTTTCCTTATATCTGCCTCTGACTTGTTTGCACAATTGTTATGCCAACATCGACTGTAACTTTGCGATTGCTTCGAATTCATTTGCTCTTCCTTAAATACACATACGAATTGGGGGGCAACAGTGCCGAGGCTAATTGAAAATTCGTTACAAATAAATTCAACAAACGCTTTTATTGATTGCACATTCGCACACATTTCGTAGCAAATATTTGAATAATTCCTTTTTTGCGCCAAATCATATACGTAACGCAACAACAATGATAAGGCTTGTTCACATTGTTCCCGTGCACTGTATCGTCTTTCGCTTACAATATGGAAAATTCGGTTCAATTCGAATTGGAACTTCATTCAAATGCTATTCGAAATTTTTGAATTGCGACCTTCAGATCGCAGCTTCTGATTTCAAACAGCCCCGCAATGCCGACTTTCAACGCAATGGAGCCAGAGATCGAATTCTTCTCATTGCAAGTTAATGTTTGAGCTGAGCTCACACATTCGAGTCACACTTCAAATGCACAGCCAACAGTTGATGGCTGCCATAGGCCGAAGGACTCACTATTCCCGCTGTCTGGACATGTCCCTCGAATATTGAGAGTTAAGGAAAATTACTGTACGTCAATAAATGTCTTTCGTACTCAAAGCAACTGACAAGTAACTGACTTTCACAGGGGTTATAAATAAACATCGAATATTTCGAGTTGAGTCGATGTTTATCACAAAAAGTTACTTTTGGTATTTGCTCTTGGCTTTGGGCTGAATTTGCTGCTAGTCTGAACGTTCTACGCAAACACTTGTGTCAATACTCGTATGTGCTGTGCCTCGTTTCGTCAATCTTGTTGCTCCCTTTTCGACAACACTCTACAAGAGCAAACGAAAATGCCTGAAACGAAGATAAAGGCCGATCGAGTCGAAAGCGCGCAGTGCAGGCCTCGCACATGCCCGATTTGAGGTCTGGATTTACCATGCAGCGCTCGCAGTTAGTGAAGCCGCAGTTAGTGAAGCCGCCGACCCATTTCGATAAGGCGGACAGTTTCTGTACAAAATTAATAATTTTAACTAGCACTGCAGCATTTAGCGATTGTAATTACCAAGTTGCTTTATCAAAGTAGGTGCGCGCTTTGCAGGAACCAGCGGCATTTCGCGTTCACAGCATAAGTGACGTCAAATGCATCGCTCCGCTATTAAAGCCCGTGCAATCCACCAGCTCGTTTGCAGGTACCACGTCTAACGGCCTACGATGCAACGACAGTGTTGGCGATAAGATAAAAAATTTGACGGTGCGAGCCGTTTAAAACTGGATCGTGTGTCTTCAGGGCTGCATACGCAACACATTTGCCGAAGCATGCATTGCCTACCTGAAAGCACTGTGCGATCTTGGTTTCTTGTTTGAAAGGAGCAAAGCATGCACAACCCACTTCCACAGTCACAGTACCCTTAGTTGGACTATATCCCGACACTCGTTCAACTGGCGCTGAACCTTTTCCAAAGCACCCCAAGAAATGAGCTTCGGCAAAGATCGATGGTACTTTTCGCGCCTAGCGAAAATACTTTGCCTCCGCGTTTTCACATTCGCTCGCTGCTTTAGAGTGCACACCTATAGTACTTTATAGCATTGCTCGGCGACGGTATGCGATGCACGTCTGAAACGGAGTGAACTATGGGTGTGCGGCTACGCATAACAATTGCCGGCTACTACACAGCGCTGGCCGGCGGCTGACGCAGCGCAGTACTCCAGCCAGACGAGCAACCATTCGCATGTGGCGGCCAAGACGGACGAGTTAACGGTTAGTGATGCTACTGGAATCAACAGTGTTGGCCAGTTTTGTTCAGAATGAACCACGCAGAATGACAGGTTCAACAATGCAACTTTCGTCAAAGTTCCCGGCTCGACAGATCTACGAGTTTATGTTCGGGTTATGTTTAGAAGACGTGGTCCACTTACTCTTTCCCTTCACAAATTCGGTGTGGTTGACCTCGTTATTCTGCCCACTGCTGGATACTGAATACTGCTGCGAAAGTAATCCATTGCGCCGTTTGTGCGACATCGGCAAGGGCTGGTTCCGGTAGTTGCGATTCGACTTGTTGTTGTTGTTCCCAGCGTTGCGTTCCTCATTGCGCGCGTGACGATCGCGCGCCGCCAGTGCCGTCTGCACTACGCACCCGGAGGACAACAGCACCAGCAGTAGCAAAAGCTTTAGTTGGCCCAGTGTGTATCCTTGCATTATGCTCAGCGCAGAAACGCCAACGACATTCTATGGCCCACACGGCCAACGGTGCGCGCGTATCCCGGAATGCGGCTCGAGAGCAATGCTTTCTTTTTCGGGGGAAAAATGCAGCTCTAGGGCCGCGGACAGCTGCTTTGCGCGGTAGTATTTATGACATTTGTCGAAAGAAAGAGACGTGTTGCAGCTCTTTTTGAACTTTGCATTTGTTTTCACTTATAACACATAAAGCCTCACTTATGCCGACCCGTTTGGCAATGCGCAGACGCACTGTTCACTTCGTGGTCGCTCGTGTGCTCGGCGGTCGTGTGCGGTTTTAGCAACTTGGCAACTTTTTAGCGCTAAACGAGTTTGCCTTGTCGTGCGGCGGCTGGCGATCGGCGTTGATACAGGGAGGGCGGCAAGGGTTAGCGCTGCAGATCGTGCTGTCCGCGCCCGCAAATGCACGCTTTGCGAGCCCACGAGCTAGATTCGTGTTTAAATTCAGATGTACACACAAAAGTGTGCGCCTGTGTGGGTGCGTGTGTGTAAATTGTGATCACAAAGTTTGGTTACATTCGAAAGCTGCACATCTCTATTTGTTTTGCAAATTAACTTCTATTCGTTCCAATTAGCATTCACCCGTAATTGCTGCAAGCGCGATAGATTTATTGAGGGACCGCGGTTGCTCAAGATGCGCAGTGCTCGCACACACGCGCAGAATGTAACACAAAGCAAAACAAACGCCACAAGAATCAAGTCGAAAGAGTAAAGTACAAAAGCACAATGCCGCGTCGCAATGGCACCGCGTCTGCGCAACAAAACGTTTTACTAGAAACTGAAGTTGGAATATTTCAAATGTTGGGATCGTTGTTGGCCAACCGTTGTTTAAGTTCATGACGGCTCTCTTGCCAACCCACACACACACAGTTGCTTTGCCACACACACACCGCTTTAGAGATTGCCACCTTCCTACGTAAAATACACACACACACACAATATCTGCTCGTGGCATCAGCCGCAGTTAACCTAATGTAGCCGACAGATCTTGCCAAGCGCGTTTCGGCTCAGCTCGACGGCTTTCGCCGCACCGTTCCTCCAACACAACCGAACCAATGCTGCTCAAAACCCATTTTGCGCCTTTACGGCGAATTCAGCATAACATTTTTAGTGTGGCGAAGCAAACATTCGCTGCGCACTCGCAGGTACACAAACACAACCTTCTCACCTGAGCCCGGCTGCATCGGCTGGTGGTTCAGATTTTTTATTGTGCACTCACACCAACTCTAACTGAGACTTATTTACTTCTTAAGCATGGTTTTCACTATGCCACATTGAGAGGTGCCGTAGTCGGCTGAATTTAGCATTTGTCATTTGAAATGGCAGAGAGGTGAAGATGGGCAAATTCGGGGCATTCCACCAACGTGGTACAATTTTGCTATACAAATTATTTGCCGGCACAGCTGTTTTCGAAACTGACTCTGCTTCACGGGATCTCACAAAGAATACCTGGCAGTTAAGCCAGTTTTCTTTCGACACGATGAAAACCAACCATTACCTTATAAGCGGATGTACCACTGTGTGCGTGGGTTGCAACCTCTTCCTTAGATGCTGCTGTTTATTTTTTGTTTCGTTTCTTTTGCTGCACAGCTTCGTAACATTTGTTACTCTTTCGCTTTTAATGGTTTTAAAATACTTTTATTGTTAAAATTCCGATCCAATGTTTTACATACACCTTACGAAAACCTATCGAAACTATCGAAAAATTTGGCGATTTGACTTCGTAAAAAGTTATTCGTCATTACTTTCCAAGTGTTGAACATTTTGCTTCTTGTTTCGAGTTGACATCAATTCGGCAGCTTTCATACCCAGAACCTACTGACATCGTTCACCTGCGTACCCGTGAGCCGGGTTCACTAAATGTCCACCCAAACGCAAAGCAACACAAATCAAAACCTTAGTGCCACACAGGTAGGTCACAGCAGTCGCAGCCACAGTTGCCACTTTGGTACATTTTAGCCGAAGCGGGTCGTTTTGTTTTTTTGGGCCTTTAAAAGTGGTTTCGTTTAAAAGTGTGAGGTGCCGATGCAAACATTTATTTCTGCACTACTAAAAATTACACAGTGCAACAAATTCAAAAAAAATTTCGAGGGACAAGGTCAAACCCATCTCATTCGATAGAGGATCTCAGTAGATGAAAAAGAGCCAAGGGATTTTTCCCGGAATGTTCGAGTTTTTTTTTAAATTGAGTTTAAAGATGGCGGCTTAAAGCCCCTTCCCGAAACTTTTATAACATCATATCTATTGACTCAAATGTCAGAAAGGAATAATTTACGTCAAATGAAAGCTAATGAAATGAAGTCGATGACACAATATCCTTTTTGGGAAAATTTAATGAAAAAGGACTTCAAGGACATCAAATAAATTTGTATCCTTGAATATCCTGGAACCCGTGAGAGCTAAAATTATATAAGTGATTTCTGGTAAAAAGGCATTCAAAGATATATACTGCATATTAATTTCATTTCAATCACTTTAACTGTTAAGCCAGTACAAGTTTCAAAAATTATACACTGCTAAATTCATGTTTTTTTGTACAGAATATCTCGTAGTTGCTTCCTAAAAACATCGAATGTAGCAAAGCACATTTTTTAACCGTTGTAGAGTCTTAAGTTTAAAAGTTATTTACATGAAATTTATAAGCAGTATAGATGTTTGAATGCTTTTTCACCAGAAGTCGTTTATATAGGGTGTTTTTTTTAGAGGTATAGAACTTCGAATTGAAATAAAACACAAGAAAATCGTTTTAATGTCCATCAATTTGGCTTTATTGGAAGGATAATTTTATGCCATTAATGTTTAAATATGATTTCGGGCATGTGGCCGCCGCAGCTGGCTCGAATAAAGCCAATTCTACAGGTCCAATTTTCAGTTGATGGACAAAGCTCCAATTGCTGTGCACGGTGGCGAATCGATTCATTCGGGTCCTCTTCAAAATTTTGCTCTACAGCGGCAATTGTTTCTTCGGTGCGCACTGTTCGACATCTCTGCGGATGCGTATTATCACATAGAGTAAACGTAGTGCGAAAACGACCCATGGTTAACCGAATTGCTCTGATGGACGATTATGTCGACCATAAAATGGACGGAGCTTGCGGTAAACTTCGCGAACTGAACCATTATTTTCGAAATAAATTTGCACGATTTGCAAGCGTTGTTCTTTTGTCAACCTGTCATGATGAAATGGCAAACCAAACTGAACATAAATGACATTAGAGTTGCCAGATTTGACCACAAAATGCCAGTTTTATCTCTATTCGAAAAACAAACCTCTAAAAAAAACACCCTATACAAATTTAGCTCTCACGGTTTTCAGGATATTTAAGGATAAAAATTTTATTGAGGTCCTTCATATCCTTTTCCATTACATTTTTCCAAAAAGGATATTGTGTCATCGACTTCATTTCATTAGCTTTCATTTTTATTACACCTGCCTAATAAAAGGCATCTCGTAATATTCTAACTTTATTTGGAAATAATTTATGTACTTAGATCAATATCAGAATATACATACATTTACGAATTTAACAAAACACTAGCGTATAACAGTAAGTTAAATCTCAGTTTACAATACATACAGACAGTTTACAGTACAAATTTCATTAAAAATGTCTAGATGGTAAGTCAGAAGTTGTAAGTCGTTTAAGCCTTCGGATTCGCCTTTCTTCGATCAGGGGTATATGCTGTATTTCGACGTTGCCGTGATTTTTCATGTCAATAATATGTTTCGTGCCGAGTTTTTTTATTGTTTCTTCAACTGTGCTGATTGAAAGGTCCCGATGCAAAGAGTCGTTTGTGATGTACCAAGGAGCGTCTACTATTTTTCGTATTATTTTTGATTGCGTACGCTGTACAATGTCAACGTTTGTTTTGCATGCCGTACCCCATATCTGAATACCATATCTCCAGATAGGAGCAATGACAGTGTTGTATATCAGTAATTTGTTGCTTAGGGATAAGTTTGATTGTTTGCCTAGAAGCCATTGCAGTTGTCGGAACTTGTTGTTAATCTCATTCTTTTTTTTCTTAATATGTTCACGCCATGTAAGTTTTGCATCAATTGTCATACCCAGGTATTTTGCCTTATTGTCAATTTGAATTGTGCAATCGTCTATTTTAAGCAGGTTAAAAGATCTGTTGGTGTAGATGACTTCTACTGTTTTTTCAGCATTTATCTGGATACCCCAGGTCTTGAACCATCTCACTGTGTCATTTATTATGGTTTGAAGGTTTCGTTCAGCTGTTATAAGTTGCTTGCTAGATGAAAGCAAAACTGTGTCGTCGGCAAATGTTGCAATCATGCTGTCGTCAAAAGAAGGAACAGGTACGTCCGCAGTATAAATTAATAAATTAAGTATAGAAGAGGACCTAATACACTGCCTTGAGGAACACCAGCACTCATAGTGCGCATTTCTGAGTCAGCATCTTGAAATTTCACAAAGAAATGTCTATTTTCTAAGTAGCTTTGCAATAAGTCATAAAAGTCAAGTGGCAGAAAGGATTTTAGCTTGTGGAGTAGACCTTTGTGCCATACACTGTCGAACGCTTTTGCGACGTCCAGATACACTGCCGCACAGTATTTTTTGTCATCAATGTCTTTGTATATCTTATTGACAACTCTGTGAATTTGCTGAGTCGTTGAGTGTTTGCGCCTGAATCCAAATTGGTGTGTTGGAATTATGTTTTTCTGAGTCAAGATGGGGTCAATTCGTTCAATGAGAAGTTTTTCGTATACTTTTGATAATGTTGGTAGCAAGCTTATAGGTCGATATGATGTTGTCTGGGTTGGGGTTTTCCCCGGCTTCACCAGCGCGATAATCTTAGCCACTTTCCAAACCACAGGAAAATATTTTAACCGTGATATTGCATTGAAAACGTTTCTAATATACACATAGGCTGCGTTTGGTAATTCCTTTAAAACTTTGCCGGATATTAAGTCAAAGCCAGGTGATTTTTTACTTTTAAGTGTCATAATTTTTCGTCGAATCTCATCAGTTGTCATTTTAGGTATGGGTTTGTTTTGTATTTCTCACGTTGTTGGTAATATTATTTTTTGTTGGTCAAGTGGATTTGAAAACGTTCTTTCAAAGTGTTGTGCAAGGATGTCAGCTTTTTGTGTGTTACTTCTGGCCCAAATTCCGCTTGGACTTTTGATGGGTGGTTGATGAGGTATAGCGTTGTTTAGGTTTTTCGTTGCTCTCCACAGTGAGTAATGTGTTGACATACTGGGCTCTAAATTCGTCAAATAATTGCTGAGTCTATCTTCCTTGTCCTTTTTTAACATCATATTAACTTCCTTCGTTATGTCATTAAGCTTAGCTTTGTCTAGTGGGTGTCTGGACCTCTGCCATTGTTTGCGGAGCCGTCTCTTCTGCTTTATTTTGTTAAGAATGTTATTACTAAGATTTTGCATAAAACGTTTTGGTCCGAGTGTTGGGGTTGACGCACTTGCAGCTTTGATTACTATGTCATTGAAATATGCGATAGATGAGTCGACATCTTTTTTAAACTTTAAGCGGACATTCATCATAAGATTACGGTCGATTAATTCTCTAAAAGACTGCCAATCAGTTTTAAGGTTATATGGTAGGAATTGTTGTGATAGACGAAGTGGCTGGCTTAAATATGTCAGTATAACGGGGGAGTGGTCGGAAGATAAATCGAAGCAAGATTCAATTGTCATGCAGTCTGGCTCGATGTTGCGAGTAATGTAAAAGTCAAGTAAGTCTGGAATTTTAACTGGGTCAGAAGGCCAATACGTTGGTTGTCCACTACTTATAAACCGGCTTTTATTTTCTTTGATGGCATCCAGTAGGTTTCGTCCTTTATTGTTAGTCAATCTAGATCCCCACATTATGTTTTTAGCATTAAAGTCACCACCAGCTATGTATCGCTTCCCAAGTGTCCGAAGGAAGTTGAAGTAATTTGTTTTTGTCATTGTTATATTTAGGCGGGCAATATATTGATGAAATGGTTATTGCTCCACATTGATCTTCGATTTCGATTACTGTTGCTTGAATATTATTTAACTTCGAACTTTCCATTTCAGTACATTTTATGTCGTCTCTAAGAATAATTGCAGTACCACCATGGGCTTTATTTTCAGGGTGATTAGTCGTAAGTATTTTGTAATTGGGGATTTTGAAGTAGGTTTTGTCTGTAAAGTGCGTTTCTGTAACCAGCATAATGTCAACGCTGTTGTTCGTCAAAAAGGTTTTACTTCTAAAGCATGTTTGCTGAGTCCGCTTGCATTCCACAGCGCTATTTTAATTTTGTTTGTGTTGTCCATCTATTTTCGTCACCAACAGCGTAAGTATGTTCATCATATTTGACATTTGGGAAACTAGTTGCTTAATCATATCCTTTAATTCAGTGAGGTCATTTTGCGTTGTTGCTGTTTTTGGGTAAACGGGTTCAATAGGCGTTTTTTGTGTTAGTGAAGATGCCACTGCTGCATAAGAAATTCCAGAGGAGACGTTAGCGGAAGCTGGTTGTATTGGGAGAGTATCAGGTTGTTTGGTAGGGTCGTCTTTATTTCTTAATGCTGGAAAGCGTTTAATTTTTAAGGACTTGTATATCATACACCCTTTGTAGTTGGCATTAACGACATCATGACCTAACTGTTTCATCTCGTCGGCTATGTCGTTTGTATCGGTAGAGTAGTGCATATTTCTTAAAATTACCCTAAAACCGCGTTGTTCTTTGGGCTTATATGTATAATATTGTGTGTGTTTATCATTAAGTAATTTAATTATTGCCGTATAATGTTGCGATTCAAACGGTTGGACCTTAATTTCGGTACTGTTGAGGACTTTAATTTCATATTTTACCTGGTTTAGGTTCCTTAGCGCTGAAATCAGAGGACTTAAACATTGAACATTTTGTATATAAATGGGCGGTGGTTTTGGTGCACGTTTTGCAATTTCATCATTTGGAGACTTATTCGGTTGTTTTGCATCATTGCAGTCTTGCGACGCGTCGTCACATTCTTCATCGTCGGCCAGTATCTCGAATCTATTTGCTGCTGGTGGTTTGTCGAGCCAGTATGATGTTATTGTTTTTTGGTTTATATTTGTTGGTTTGTTCTTGTGTTTTTTATTTTTTCTTGCGTTGTTTACATTTCCATCTGGTGAGTTGCGATTCCTCTTTAGCGTTGCTTGGTCTTCAGCTTTCATTTGACGTAAAAATTATTCCTTTCTGACATTTGAGTCAAGAGATATGATGTTTTAAAAGTTTCGGGAAGGGGCTTTAAGCCGCCATCTTTAAACTCAATTTAAAAAAAACTCGAACATTCCGGGAAAAATCCCTTGGCACTTTTTCATCTACTAAGGTCCTCTATCGAATGAGATGGGTTTGACCTTGACCCTTTTTTCAGTGTTGCACTGTGTTATATTTTATTTCAATAACAATTTGTTGAATACGAAAAATGTCCTTTTTTCCATCTGAGGCCTTTTTTGAGAAAATTGAATAATTATAATTTAAATAATTGACTGGCACGACAGCCCGCTTACGCGAGACTAAAGGCTTGATTACACGTAACGAGTAGAGTGAGACGAGCAACTCGAACGAGTACTCGTTTCGTCTAAACGGTAAGGCGAGTTCTTGATTGAGTCAGTGACCGATGAAAGTGGCGAGAGAGCCACTAGAATCACATTTTGTTTGATAGGCCGAGCGACCACTACTTTACCGTTATATTTTTCTCTTTTCGCAGCGATTCGCGCAATCGCTCGTCACATGCGGAATCGCTCGTGACATGCGGTATGCGTCACACACCACTTTTCGCTCGGTTGAGTTTAATTGCGCGAGTTGCTTAGTTCATTTTGTGCATTGTAAAACCGAACTGACACGCCGCGTGTCGAAATACGTTTGAACAACTCGTCACTTTTGCTCGCTATCCCAATTCTTTCGGCCTAGTACCATTTTGATGTCTCGTCACTCGACTCGTTACGTGTAATCAAGCCTTAAGGCCTAGCTTCCCGCAACCACCCGTGTTCTGCGTGTGAATTTGTACGCGGGTGGAAGGGACCTACAGTTTTATGCCGGTTCCGAACGGCAGGTTTCATAAGCAATTTTTACTCTTAGAGGTTTGCCATTTCCTGAGCTGAGAGGACAGCCACCGAAAGAGAAAACGAGTTTTCCCGTTATTTTTTTTAGGTGTTATTACAGGCAGTATTTGAACCTGGGTCGCTGTCTTCGACTCGCGGTCCAACGCACTAACCAACTGAGCCACGGCGGCTGTTTGGGAAAGTTGAGGTACACAAAAATGTAGTTGTGTGGCAACCGTGGTCGCAGCCGCAGCAGCCATTTCGCCACCCGCTGATCATCATCAGCTGAAGACATCATCAGGCATCCATGATAGGTATCAACATACATACATACATATATTTGTGACTACATGTGTACATGTTTGTATATAAGTCCAAACGAAAAATTAATAACCTGTAATTTCTTTTATGTGAAAATCCTCCGGCTATTCCAAAAGGAACAAAGCACCAGTCAGCCGTAAAGACTCTGACGCTTAGTTTGAAGTGAGATGAAGTAAGATGAGTACCGAAACATCACCGTGCGGCTCAGGCACTATGGTTGACGCTTAGCCTCGCACGAAAAGTCACACAACAAGAGATATTCCTTCATTCTTCCTTGGTTCGGTGATTTTTCGTCGTGTCCTGCTCTGCCTAACACCGCAGGTGGCACACCCAACAAACGTGGCTTTGTGTCAGTTGCATTATACTTTTCTTCGAATCGCTGCAGTACGCATTTCTAGTGGCCATTGTAATCCTTAATATTTTAAAATAAGCAACTGTCATATCTCGCGTGGCACTTGAACCCACAATGAGCAGAACTTGTTTGCGGCGCCTCATCCGTACAATCACGCCTACATCACATACGACCCATGCGTTTCCGAATTTACTATTTCAATGCGTTAATATTATACTATAGGAAGTGTCCGAAGGACATAGGTGCAAGGTATTACTATCCATTATAACTCAGATATTGTATCCCTCCTTGACTCGGGCTCGCGACTATCCGTAGTTTTCCATAGGGTCTGGATCTCTTTTAGCCGATCCGTCGCTGTCGTGAAACGAATGATGTCCGGTAGCCCGAATTCCAGTAGCTCATCCTCCGTCTTTTTGCCGAGACATGTGTACGGGACGACCGACAACTGGGAGGAAGTCTCATCATCATCCAGACACATGTTACAAATGGCCAAGGTACCTCCCCCGATTCGGTTGACGTACTCATTAAACGGGATATTTAAATACGTGTAGTATGTCTATAGGCACTTACGCGCATAGACACGGGTGACAAAATTACGTGAACAAAACTTATGCTTCGAATCATCATTGACATTTCCATCCATCTTCAAGTTTAACTTTTACTCAACTTAAGTTTCATTTCAATTCCACTTATAGATATATACTTAGCATATACTTGGGGGTGGTTTAAGGTTTAAGATATGTATGGTAATCAGAAGTTGTGTAAAGAACTTTCCCTTCAAAATGGAATCCTGTGTGCGCAACTATCTATAATAAATAGGGTCAGTTCGGGGAAAAGTAAACAAGGGGTAATTGTAAACAGCGGTTATTTTATGCTTTTAAAATTAACTGCAACAGACCATATTAACGGGTTAAACAAATATTAATTTAACATGTCCTCAAACTGTCGTCGAACTTTCACGTCGGTGGCTTTCAAATATCAATGAAAGTTTTGTCTTAAAGAGAACGTGTGTTCTAAAAGTGAAAATCAGTTTTGTAAGTATTTTTTAATTTGTGTGTGAAAGTGCTTCAACTAAAAATGCTTGCAATATTGTTACTTTGTTTATCAATCTTAGAGTGTAAGGAACTAAAATTGTTGATGTCTTTCCTTACACTTGCAGTCATTTTGTTCCTTTTTTTTCGTGTTTACATTTCCCCCAATAATTTTTAGCATGTGGGGGAAATGTGAACATTTTTTTTTGGGTAAATGTAAACGTTTTTTCTAAGAGCCTTCCCAGTTCGTATCATTTCCAGTGATCAGAATACCATGAACGTATGTAAGGAAGAAGTCACTTGTAGAGTACGACGTAAAAGATGTAGAAAACACTGTTAATGATATTATTAGTAAGGAAAAAAGCCAATACCAAAACTTAAGCCAATGCAAAAAAACAAGCAAACAAAAAGCAAGCAAGCTAAAGAGGAAGCTTTCAGAGCATGGCAGGCAAATAAAAATGCCACCACTGAACAGCAGCGTAAACAGGCTAGAAATCGATGCAATGCCATCCTAAGGTGCCAAAAGTTTCTGCACGAACAGCGCCAAAGGAAAAAAGTTCTTCAATGCCAGCGTGGTAGTAATAACTTCTGGTCATTCGTTAAGAAGGTGAAGAATCAAACATCATCTTCAATTCCAACTCTTCTTAACAATGATCAAATCATCACTCACTCGGTTGATAAAGCTAATTTGTTGGCTAAAATTTTCGCAGAGAATTCCTCCCTGCCCCCCAGCGATCAATCACCACCCGTAGTCGAGAACGTATCTTGCTCTATGCCAGAAATTCATTTTCGAACACGGGTAGTTAAAAGAGTGCTTGCAAATCTCGATGTAAATAAGGCTTCAGGGCCGGACGGCATTCCAGCCCTTGTTTTGCAAAAGTGCGCTACCTCACTGGCTTGTCCATTACGCAAACGAAAGCATTGTAAACTTCAACCTTGTGAAATATCTGGAGCACAATAGACTGCTAAGTGACCGCCAATATGGCTTCCGAAGACAACGATCGACGGGAGACCTTATGGCGGCCCTCACCGAGAAATGGAACCATAGCATTCTAAACCTCGGTGAAAGCAAGGTTGTTGCATTGGATATTTCCAAGGCCTTTGACCGGGTGTGGCATAAAGCACTCGTGTCAAAATTGATTGCCTATGGTGTCGGTAGTACCTTCTCTCGTTGGATTACGAGCTTCCCTATGATCGCTCTATTTGTGTTGTAGTAGACGGCATAGCCTCAGAAAAGCATTCCCTTAGCGCGGGAGTGCCGCAGGGTTCGGTCCTTTCTCCAACCCTCTTCCTGATCTTCATCAACGACCTGTTGTCGTCGACGAAGAATCCCATCTACTCGTTTGCGGATGACAGCACCATTTGCCATTCATACTCCTTCACAAAGCGTCCCAGCTCTGTGGAGATTGAGAGAGAACGGCGCACAGTGTCGCGAGTGTGGCCAAAAATGGTAAAAATCAATGTTACAAACTGACTAAAATGGATATGGCAGTCGACAGATAATATTTCAACTAAGAAAAATCCGTTTTCCGATCTTCAATATCCTATTTCGTTCCATTTTTATGCAGCTTCAAAGTTGATGTTAAAAAATACGCATTCGTTTCAAGTTTGTGGGTAATTCTTTATGCTGAATGAAAAATCAAATAAAAATATAATTCATATACTAATATAGTCATGTTATATAATAAATGAAACTTTGGAATTTTTCCTGTATGGCGACACTATTCTTTGGTTTGTGTTTTGAAACAACTATGAAATCCCGTTACATTGAAAAATTACGTTTTTCGGTTTGATTCTTACAAAGAACCAAAAGTTTGGTGGAAAAAAGTTTAAAAAACGTCAAAAAACACTTTTTTAGTTCCAACCCTAAATTACTCAAAAAAGTATGTATTAACATAATCCGGAGTAATTTTTTGCCTTTAACTGCCTATTT
Organism: Melieria omissa; assembly: GCA_963971225.1. Taxonomy (NCBI): domain Eukaryota; kingdom Metazoa; phylum Arthropoda; class Insecta; order Diptera; family Ulidiidae; genus Melieria; species Melieria omissa. Next base: position 3,094,956 of record OZ020269.1, on the reverse strand, counting down.
GGTTGTTATTCGCATTTTTCTAGTGACGCCTCCACTAAAATTACATGATTTCTTCGAAGTGTGGCGTAAAGCTGAATCCAGGAAGCGGTCAACAAAAATTGATTTTCTTATAAATTTACTGAAAGATAAGACGGGCGTCGATGTAATTCATGAGGAAAAGCAAAGTTTGCGGCTACTTGAATTAAAGTTTACCAAATTTGGGCCTCCACCAGCCGGACATATGCCGCTTTTAAACAAAAATATTCCGACTGGCTCGACTCTGATTTCATATTGGCTGCAAGCAATGTGTAGGTTTTTCAGACATACCCTTCTATATATAGATTAATTAAATAATTATACAAATTCAAATAGACACCTAGTACAATCCGTGGTAGACAGGCAATGAAATTTGAGGAAAGCTCTGAGAGAACGAAAAGGAGGAAAGTTCAAGAGCTAGTAGGTGCGAAATCGCCTGAGGAAATTACGAGAGCTGCTTCTTCAATACAAAAAAAAAATATTTTACCTAATGCGGGATGCATGTCCATTGTCTGTGAAATTGGATTTGTCTGTGAAAAAGTATAACATTCTTCGACGCGCAATCAACACCTTCTTTATATACCTGTATTATGACTGTGAATTATACTTTTAGTTATGCTTATGTTTATGAATGAAAATAATGAATGAAAATAAGTGTCCAAATATCAATTTGGTACTGCTACCTTCTATAAAACAAAAAATATGCTATTTTGAAATTTTGCTTACTATGGGAGTGGGCGTGGTTATGATCGGATTGCGCCCATTTTTTTACCATTCCTTTGTGTTGAAACAAGTGGTGCATACATCGAATTCCATGGCACTACCTTCCATAAAACACGTTATGCTAATTTGAAAGTTTGCTTACTATGGGAGGTAGGCGTGGTTGTGATCGGATTGCGCCCATTTTTGGTGTGAGCTTCAAAGTTATTATCTTAAGCTCAGATACCAAATTTCATAATTCTATCACTAATATTAAGCAAGTTATTCCTATATTACAGTTCATTTCGTATGGGAGGTGGGCGTGGCAGTGGTCTAATTTTAATGATTTTTTGTAAATTTCTTAATTTACACCACGAAAACAATCTCACCAAGTTTCATCGAGATGGGACAACGCTAAGTATTTTTGGCCACGGCTTATATGGGACCGCGACACTGTGCGGCGCCATATGAATGACACACTTAATAGCGACCTACAAACAATCTCCAAGTGGGGTCAAGCGAACAGGGTCGATTTTAATCCCCGCAAGACCCAATTTTGCCTGTTATCCCACAAACGAGTCTCCCCACATCCCAACACATCCCTGGTTATGGGTGGTGTGGGTATTGCGGAATCGGCAGCTCTTGATGTTCTGGGCATGTCCATTAAGAACGATCTTCGTTGGAACGATCATATTTTTGGCGTGTCGAAAGAAGCAGCCAAGTGCCTCGGCTTCCTAAAGCGGTGCAAAAAATATTTCACTCCGTCTGATCTCCGCATTATTTACACCACCTATATCCGACCTAAAATGGAGTTTAACTCGCACCTCTGGGCGGGGGCTTCAAAAACCCATTTGGAGCTCCTCGATCGGGTGCAAAACCGTGCGATCAAACTTATAGGGGACAGTAGGGCATCCAGCTCTATTGACTCCTTGGAGCATCGTTGAAATGTGGCATGTGTGGTGTTATTTTACCGATACTTTTTCGGTAACTGCTCAGTGGAGATGAGCAGCTTGATGCCATCACTTCGGGTATTCCCCGGGCAACCCGTTTGAGCACTGGCGCCCATGCATTCCACGTCGAAACGATGTTCCAGCGCACTACGCACTACAGGGAAAGTTCGTTTCTGGCCCGTACAGCGCGGTTGTGGAATGGTCTCCCTGCGGATATTTTCCCCAGCACTTATTATCTCGATGGGTTCAAGGCAAGCGTCCATAACCACTTCACTCATAACCCTAACCTTTCCTAACCTTTCGCATTAATAGGGGTCATCCTCTGCGCGTTTGTTCCCGTTTAAAAAAAAAAAAACAAAACAAAAAAGCAAAACCCCTAACCCAAGAGAAAGTCTGTTTTATAATCTAAAAAACCACTTCCATAGAAAACACTAACAAAAAGCACAAGTTCAAAGGACTCTGCAAATGGAAAAGACGTTGTTTATGAAGATGATAGTGAATAGAATGAGGAGTTTGAAGTTTATTTATTTATTTATTTATTTAGACAAATGTACAATAAGACTTACTGACTAAGAGATAACATTAAGAGTAATTGGTAATGGTAATTATAAAAAAGATCTTAATTTAGTGAGGACGTCGTTCTTTGGCAGTTGATGGAAGTTGATGATGTAGATGAGAAGGTGGAGCTGGAGTCCGCGGATCCAGCTAGGCTTACAAAAGGTAAATTTCTACTGATCAAGTTTAAGGAAGATAGGTGATTAATTATACTTTTCAAATACGTATGCGTTATACAATCCTACCAACAAAATTACGAGATTGAGGTGATGCTCCTCAAAAGTTTGGACACCTTGAAGAAACCTTGAAGAATACCTACCTAGATACCGAAGTCTCGAGTGTCTTCAGGGAGCGAAAGCTTTGTTTCCTTTTACCCCTGAATTTTAAAAATAATTTGGGAAATGTAAACAACACCTGATGTTTTTTTTTAATAATGTTAATTTTAGGACACCCTTTAAGTAGAAAGGGTGTCCTAAAATGTATTTTTTTTCAGTTTTTTCAAAGTACTTGCGTAAAAAAAGCAAAAATTTACCCCCATCTGACCCTAAATAGAACACAGTGAATTGATGCTTCGACAAGGGATCCTTGGAGAAGTTTGGAAGATTCTGTGTAAAAAAATACAAAAACCTTGCATTTGGATCTTGGAAATGAAGATTTCATTCGAATTTTTTGTAAACGAAAAGCGTGAGTTTGTAGCTTTAATAGATGTGCTCTGCTTCTGGCGATACTTTATTTGCGGGCTCTTCAGATGCCAACGGCTTACGCACGTGCCATGCCTACCAATAAAGGGCTCAAATTAAAGCTTTTTAATGGGCTTAGCTGCGAATCAATGCAGAAAACCGTGACAAATGGTGGCCCTTACACGCACATTTTTGCACTGGAACCGGGCGAACGCTACGCCCAAGCCGTTGCTTACACATTCCAGCTAATTGTGGTTAGCTCAACTGTTTCCTTTATTGTCCGCGACCATCAAATTGGGTTTAAGCTCTCAAGCGTACTTGCCGCGTACGTTTTTGCTATGCCAGTTATTCATTTGATGCTATCCAACTCCGGCAATTCAGAAATTGAAAGTCATTTCGGGAAGAATGAGCAAAGAATACCTCAGAAAACTGTTGGAAAAAACAATTAAAGCCTGTTAACATAACGAACGTTTGCTAAAGCTTATATGGGTCAATTATAAGGCTGTTCAGTTGCGAGACCATAGTTCTTATTATGCTCGAGAATTCGAAAAGGGCAACAAATTTCGAACTACTTAGGTTTTAAAATCGGGTTGCGGATTCGAAACCACTGAACCCTTATTACCCTACAACACATATCACACCAAGAACGCGTTTTGCTATTGCATTGTGTCACAAGTATTGCCTCCTCTCTTTAAGAAGCAACTGCCCGGGCTCGCAACTACTTTAAACTCCACGTAATTATTCGTGTAAATATTTCGGGAATCATAGCAAAAGACAGTGTATGCTAGTTATATTCATAATTTCAGGACTAATTCTAATTTTATTTGAATCGTATTTTATACGTAGGCGCTCCGCCCCGCCATTATTGGAATGCGGCAAATTACGAGTACAATAAAGCTTTTGTTCAGTTCGAAGTTTACAGGCATTGTTGGTTTTTTGTTTAAGCGATTTGGTTTATTTTCAGCGCGAAGCGATTTTCGATTAACAATTGCAGCAACAACAATGGCAAAGTCATCCTCGAAGTCGTGATGGCGATTGTGACGATAAATGTTGCCGAAGCTCGAGTCGATGACCGACCGGACCATTTGACGCCATCGCCACACATCTCTCCAACATTCCACGCTCCAACAGCACCAGCAACAATATGCTCCACTATGTATACGCGCCGAAGATTGTGTGTCCAGCTGCGGCAGCGGCCACTGTCCGTAGTTTTAAAGTGTTTACTCTTTCCAGCGAATTTCTTGGCATCCCAATTGCAGCCACTAATTTGTTTGTTGTGCGCATGCGGCACAGCCCGGTAGGCTACAGACCAAACACTGATACGCCACAAAGCACGCAAAATGCACCGAGACCGTAGCCAATTCGCGGTAAATTAATCCTCAGTGGAAGCCAAGACGCCCAGATGCCAGTACAGCGAAGCAAACCGCACCAGGGAAGGGCGATAAACACCAGCGAGTTATGAGCAAAATTAACTTTCATTGTTTCCACTTCTAGCGCATTCGGCTGTTAGTGTCGCCAAGTTCGACTGCGGCTGGAAGGCGCAAACTGTATGCACACACATACAGACGTGTATGCAAAAGCGCTTGGCTCGAAGTGGTAATCCAATATTCGAGATGTGTACGGACATATGATCGCAATTATTTACTCAACATATCTACATGCATCAAGTCTGCAATAAGTATGACTTTCCTGTAATCCTACTAATTACCCTGTTGGTACATTCGATGTTAATTTCGACACAATTAGTTCTGAATTGTCGCATAGCCAAACAAAGGGCGTGGGGGTCCGATGCGCTCCGAACGGCGGCAGCGATGGGCGATTTAACTTTCGGCCTCATGTTAAGTGGCCAGTGCGCGCTTATGAATAATATTGCTTGACATATGTACCAGCAGCACACGAACAACATGTTACGCCGACAGCAGTCGCGCCAACAACAGGTATAGTACAGCAACAAGAAACAATGGCCGTGGCTTGCACAGCGATAATCTTTTGCATTCACTATGATGCATGGCACAATCCCAAGGATGCAACGAACTGACGACGACAAAGAAGCTGTGGAGAAGATGCGGACAAGCAGACGCCACAGCAATTTCTGGAAAGCGTACGACACGACGGACACCGCCAGTGCAATAAACGGGCGCACAAAGAACAGCGAAAGCCGAGACGCTCACTAACCAACGAGAAGTAGAACAATAGCGGCCGCTTAGTGACCATTCTTGGGGGAGAGAACTAAACAGTCGCCCACCTATTTAGGGAGCCTCTATTTACTATGACGTTCGTTTCGTGGCTGTCTGGCTCGACGCGGAGATTTTCAACGCGATAAGTCCGCATTATTCGTCTCCTACTCCCTTAACGATTCGTTGCCTGTCGGCGTATTTGCATCTGCAGTGTTCGCAAATCAGATATTTTTGCATCATTCGTATTTCTGTTAAGGCCTTTTCTCGGAACGTTTCCGAAGCTAGAGTTTTTTACATTCTAATACCCATAGATGTGGAAAAGTTTACGAAGCGAACCGTGATTTGGTCACACTGCACACGAAATTTCAGATTGTGGCCGAATCTAAAATCTTGATCGCGCTTGCACCATGAATCTCTGCCCATTCCGGCCTGGCTGCAACAAGCGGCTGTGGCTACCGCTCATGTTACTTAGGACGGCCTTCACAAGTACACAGCAAGCATACACGCATGTCTCGGACATACGCACACACTTATGCCTGGTTCTGACTATGCCATATATGGTGTCATTTGTAGTCAGTTAAATGAGAACGGGTTGTCATATGGTGTCATTTGTAGTCAGTTAAATGAGAACGGGTTGTCATATGGTGTCATTTGCGTTTGCCTGCATATATGACTACAATTTGCCATACGAAACGACAATCAAATGAGAACGATCGAATGTGTCGAACAAAGGATTTGACTACATTTGATGAGAAAACAAAAAATGTCAACATGCTGGCAAACTTTGTCATATGTATTTTTGGTCAGTTTTGCCGTGCAATGAGAACACATTTGACGACATAGGACGAACATGACATATATGGCAGTGTTTGTCGTCAGTGAATATGACACCATATATGACATAGTCAGAACGGGGCATTATAAACATACATGCATACATGTCCATGATGCTTACGGATTCTTAATATCTGAGCCACCCTTCGAGCTGCATCGCGTGCTACTGTGAACCAAGCGGGGAAAAAATCGCTGGACCCAGTGCTTTCAACTCCCTCAAATATGTATCAGCAGTGGTTAGAGATTTGCTGCAGCCTCCTACCTGCTTGCTTGGCAATATTTTTATGTAAGTATAAAAGGTTACTTATCGGAGACATCAAAGTGCAGTAGACACATTTATACATGCCAACAACAATACAGACTCTGCATATGCCGGCATTACTACACATACACATGCACAAATGCGTGTGTGGTGCGGTCGTGGTGTTCGAAAGTAAAGCAAATTACGCCAATTTGATAAAAGTTCGCAAAGCGGCACTGCTTGTCGCACTTTGTCCATAAAATTCAGTGCTTGAATAATGGGGTGTATTGTGGTTGTTGATTCTCTGATCGTGAATTCGTGCAGCAACCAGTACCATCACTTCCTTTTGCCGGCCGCAGATGTTGTTGCTACTGCATTTTTGGTTGGTAGAACTGCGCTTTTGCGCGCGCGCTTTGCAAGTGTGTGCGTGTGTATTCTGTGAGCGTTATTTAATCTGAAAATATTTCTTCATTTTTTCCGACGCTTTTCTTTCCGCTCTTACAGATTCGCCTTAACTTTGAGCTTAGTGTCTTGTCTTTTGAAAAGAAATCGAAACCGGTTTTTAGTACGGGCGAACACAATTCGTATCTATGTGCTTATCTGTGTGCCTGTGGCGATGTGTTTGCTTGCGCGCGAGCAGCTTTCGGATGTTTCTGCCTTTGTTCGCTGCAGCTCTCTCGGAATATCTCCAGCTGACTGCACCCAAAAACGCCAATCGACAGAGCATGCTTTGGCCTACATGCACACTCACCGCTCTCAGTCAAGATTGTTGGCTGGAACACAGCAGCATCATCGGTCCACCGTCGTTGCCGTCAACGCCGCCGCTGTCGCGACCACTTGCCTCCAGGTGTGCGCGACGCAGCCATTCGCTAACGCGATCGTCGGTCGTGACTTGGCTTTGATTTTCGTCTTGAAGTTTACAAAACACGTACAAACATCCATACATTCGTCCGTACATTTGTAAGTATGTACATATATTTGTGTTTGACAGTCTACTTAGAATGCCGAGATCGTGCTTGCACGTACTTCACTTAGGTTCGATCACCTCAGCTACATACGTCGATCGCCCCTCACCGCTATCCTGTTGCAACTTCCACTGTTACGGCCACAGCTGCGCTGGCTGCTGCAAATCGCACCACTCCAGTGTTTTCGAAGTGATCAGCCAAATTGTTTAGAAGCCTTTAACCCTAGAATCGTCTATGGGATGCTCCTCTTGCAATCATTAGCAGTCAAGAATATTTATATACACATTTTTGTTAGGTACTATTCACTATACTCAGTAATTAAAGTGATCAAATATTTATTTACATAACAAAGTATCTGCACTATCGGTTTACAGATCCCCAAATCATTAAATAATCAGCATTCAACACGGTTTGGCAACGTGCGACGAGGACATTTTCCAAATCAGTTTTCGAGTTGCGCCGCTGAACTGATAGATTGAAGCTCTGACTATCGGTTTCCTTATTGTTTCGATGTTCGAATTTCGAAATGGTTTGTATCTCAGCTAGTTGCCATTCGAAACAGTTTTTCCGGCAGTTGCTAGCGGTGCTGGACTCTGCTTTTGCTGCGGCATTTGTCCCGTTTTTATTCGTTCCGAACCGAGTGTAGACCACACTATGGACACGAATGCGAAATCAACTTCAGTGTACCAGTGCTACTCAAACTGTACCAGCCGACATTTCTAAAATCAGACGCACTTGCTAAACTAAGTACGCATTTTCTCCATGGATACTTTACATGCAAGGTATATTAACAAGGTACGCCAGGCTGGGAGCGGCAGCTTTAAATGTCTCTCTTCACCCTCTTATTTATGAACGGTTGCTCTTTTTGTAGAATAAAGACCCTACTATTAGTGTTGATATTGTTTGTACAACTATACTTTTGTGTACAGATTTGGATAACATTGTAAAATACATATACGCGAAGTATAGCCCATGACACCAGCCTGATACGCACTAAAATATATTGTGGAATGAATTCAAATGAAAGAATGAAATAAATTGAAATTGAAAATTGTATGTGTTAGCAATTTGTGCGAAATTGTATGTTCTTTTCCTAATTCTGTTCAGCTTGCTGAAGAAGTAAAACAACTTTATTTTAATGTAGAATGTATTTTAGAATAAGGAACTTAAACAAAAATTTAAAACAAAAACAATTAAGAAACAGATTTTAGCAACACTATAACAATTAATACCAAATTATCTTTGTGGCATTCTATTAAAACGAACCAATTATAACATTTGTCCTACATAAACGCAGTTTTTAGAGTTTGAGGAACAAATACTAAAAGATGCAACCAACAATTGGTAAAAAGATTTTGTAAATACTTACACTTACAACATACAACTGGAATAGTTAAAAGTACTACTACAATTATAAGTCAGAGAGTAAACTAACTAAACTAAAAATTTTCGGAAATCCGATGTGCAGGTTTGAGCAAATCTTTAATTCCACTCGCATCGCTCAAGTTATAATATGTATGTATGTATGTACATACAGTACTTAAAACGAACTTCGAGGGACCGGGTAAAATGGTTCGTTTTAACCGAGAGTTCGCTTTAAAAGGGGTCCGTAATAAGCGAAAACATAAAGCGCGTACTTTAGAAATTGGTTCGTTTTAGGCGGAAAATCGTTTTGCACGTGTTCGTTATAAGCGAAAAGCACTGTATATACAACGAAAACCTCAATTTTGTTTCTACTCATGCCCGTTTATTTTTAAACGTTCGCTTTTTTCAGTTGCAATTTCCAGTTACAAGTTTTATAGAAATTGGTAACAGTTCTGTGAATTATGGTGGAACTTGTTGATATGTATTTTGCATTCATCTGTAATTCTCAGTGGGCGTAACTCACTACTTGAGCACGTCTACAATTGCTTTTGCGATTGCATCATTGGTATTTGTGCTCGTATTACAACTGACAGCAACAGGAACCTAGAAGACATACGAGTATATAAGTGGGTACTCAGTACCAGGACGGCTGTTGGGGAATACTACCCCATCGTATCCTATGACACATGTGAATTTAGATTGACACGCGCAACTTTATCGCAGACATTCAGTTCTTCTGCACAAAAAGTTTTTGTTACCAAAACGCATTGTATGTGTATGGACGTATGGATGTAATTACTCGTATGTATGTTTAACTGTGATCCACAACAAACGAACAGTGGCAAATGGAGAGAATGAATGGAAATAGAAGAAATGAAAACAAATGAGCAACAGTTTCCGGTCATTACGGGATGCTCAACTCTCAGCCAAATTTTAGGAGAGCGACCTAAACGTGAACAACAGTTTTCAATACCTGCCGGCGGTGGCTGATACAAACATCGGCGTCTACAACAGCAGCTTCAAGAACAACAACAACAAAGGCATAAAAATGCGATGTGACCATTAGAGTTAACTGGCTGCTTGCGCACTAAAGCTGGTTCTTGTTTTATGTCAAATTTTTTTGCTTAGCCAACTCGCTCAGCCCAGTTGCAATCAAATTTCTCCGAATTTTAATATTTACAATTTCCCCAAGTTTTTTTGTTTAGCTCAGCTACAGTTCAATACTAATAAATTGGTCTCTTAGAAGCACAGATTTCGTCGATTGACACCTCACATTACATATGTATGCATGTATGTACGTGCATACTAGGGATCGCAATTTTTGGCCATTTTGCGATCCCGGGATTTTCGGGATTGAAAAGTCAAATCCCGGGATCCCGGGATTTAATCCCGGGATTCAAATAACAAATTTTTTAAATAAAACAATTTTACCAAATTGCATAAATACTTGTTTATAATATATTTACCATAAAACTGGACACAGTTTAATCACATTTGGGGTAGTTTTAAGATTTTTTATCTTGAATTTAATCACATTGTAATTCGGAAAGGGAGGCAGTCGGAGGTCTTCGAAGTGGTTGGTTGTGCGCGGCACATCACCAAAATCCAGTTGTCATTTACAATCAGTTGTCAATTACATTCAAAATTGTCAGTTTAAATTTAAATCAAATAAATAAACATAGTCATCCTTGACAACATTTTGTTTAACTTAAAAGTTTTTCATTTGACATTTAACTTCAGTTTGATAACATTTAGTTTTATCCAAAAATGACACTTAAACATAACTTATTGCTTTGCATCAAATGTATCATAAAGTACATATATACGCATATTTGATAAAAAAAAATATAATAGTTAATTTGTTAGTACTTTTAGTTTTACTTTGATTATTTCGATAAAAAAGTTAAGCGTTGTGATTAACTAAAAACTGAGATCTTAAAAATACTAAGGCATTAAATGTTTTGCCCTCTAATCTAGAGCGAAATTTATTGCAAATAAACCCTGCTGAGAGAAAACATCTTTCAGATTCAACACTTGCTGGTTGAATGCTTAGTAAATAATTATAAGCCTTTTGCAAAAGACGCCCTCTATCCCCTCCCTCCTCCTTCAGATAAGGAATCGGGTTTTTGTGCTTTTAAATTTATTTCATTTGAACTTTGAAGCATCTTTTGCAATCCCGAAAATCCCGGGATTAAAAGATTTGAATCCCGGGATTTTCGGGACTGGAAAAAGTCCGGGATCCCGGGATTGCGATGCCTAGTGCATACATATGCACGTACACATGCATTGAGGTGTTGAGTACACGAACCAAACTATTTAGCAATACTGCAATACGAGTTGGAGCGCAAAATGTTTAACCAGTTTGAGGTTCTGCAAATTGAATTTGCTTTTGCTTGTTGTTGTTCGTTGGCTAAACTGCTGACATCCATGTTGAGGCACGTGTGGAAACAATTACACGGTACTGTACTGTGCCGCAGCACACAGCAGCGCTGATTCTAGTGAAATTCTATCCGTGGGTCGCTGAAATCGCCGAAAAGACTATAAAATCAACGTTTGAAAACATAACGACAGTGATCACTAGTAAAGCGCTTCACCCACAACAAGAAGTGGGAAAAGTGGAAGTGGCGAATTTCCTTTTAATAAGCTGCTAAACTAATAGTTTGCATAATTGGCTGCTAAACGTTTAACACATACATACATACATATGAGCGCGCGAATACAGTCACACACACACACGGACATACTTTCAATTAAATGGGGTCATTCAAATGTAAATTGGCATTCCAGCACTCTTACACCTTTTTCTTTCCTTCCCTCCGCTTTCCTTCTCATCACTTCACCTGCTAGTAAAGCAGTACTTGTCGCCTATGCATTGCTTCGAGCTCCGCGTTCGCTCAGACGCAGAAAGAGCAGCCAAAGCCATCTGGAGATTGAAGCAAATTCTCACGCCGCACTGCCGTACATGGCGCTGATTCACACGACACTGACAATAATAACACAACTGCAAAACAAAGTGAAAAATTGTGCCACAACTTTCGGTAGCGCAACGAGATGCAAAGACAACTTGCAAAAGTGCCGCAAACTGAGAAAACTGCAATGGCAACACTCTGCGCTACGCCAACCTGCGCAGCCAAGTTTAGGTTTAACATTTTTCCCACACATCGCGACATATTGCCTACAGCCACACGGGTTCAAGTCCCAGCGCAAACGACTGGCCAGTCCCTTCGCTATGAAAATATGCTTCTGAGGAAAGCAATAACTCGCAATGGGCTGTCTTTATGTAAAGCTTCGTTCACCTGCAATCTGACCCGTTTGGAATAATAACTCCACTTTCGCGAAAGTCGAAAATATCACCAAAGTGGAATTTTAATTTTGGCTGGCACTAATACCCCAAATTCCCAACTAGAGTGTTTAGTTGCTTCCAAGATTCCGATGTCAGTGTCGGCCCATACACTATACTTAAGGGTAATGCATTTATCTAAGAAGAAAACATGCTTGAAATGAAGTGCATTTTGGGTATAATGCAGCCATTGATTGCCACTTGAAGCAGAACCCGAGTGCCGCAGTAGGCAGAGCAGCTGGCGTGCCCAAAAAACTGTTTACCATTTTTCAATTTTTATTATTTATTTCACTTTCAGATTGTATCCGCATGGCAGAAAACAAGCACACACTCACATACATATGTTCGCATATGCTCTTGAACAAGGCGGGGACAAGGGCAAAGTGAAGAGCTATTGTGCATTCCCCGCAGTGGCGCGCTGGAAAATTCTCACGCAGCAAGAACACTGAAGCGCTGCAGTGCCAATCTGCTTGGGCACTTTGTGTTCAGCTGGGTGTTCGTTTTTCGGTTGCGTTGCATCCTGCGAGGCTGCTTCTACCGCTGCACACATATGGGCGGCCTATCCGACTTCAAATATTTATTCATTCATTTCATCGAATGAGCACATGCTGCCCGCCACTAATCGGCTGCCACCGAACAACAACACTCAGATGAGTTCCAACCAAACGGCTTCATTCTTGTATGCGTTTAGCGATTTCAATGCGAGCCTGAATTAATAAACAAATGGTCGCGCCGACAGCTTTGGCGCTGTCGTTTATTGGTGGCAATTACCCAGAGGCTTTGGGCGTCGCTGCTCGCATGCTTCCAGCTGTGGCATATCAGTCGTGCTTTAATTGCCTCGGATCTCTTTCGGATGTTGCTGAATTGCTGAATTGTGGTATTCTGACAGCGTCAGTACTATTTTTCTGTTTTTGTTTGCAGTCGTAGACATTACAATGCGCAAGTGTGGCGCCTACGACTGCTTCGAGCCCAGTTAGGCACACATACTGCCAAACTGAATATTCGTTAATATATTTTCCTCAGCAGGCCACCAGAGTTCACTGTAGCAAAAAGCCTTCAACTTTGTTGAAACACAAAAATTAAAACAACGTGAACCCAACTTCTTTTCGAATTATATAATCTGATTTCAAAATTGGACATGCATAAATGTAAATAATTCCCCTATTTAGGACTTGGAGCAAATTTCTCGCAACCACAAATTTTTCAGGAATCTGAAGTCTTAGGGTCTACAAATAATTTGGAAACAAGTTGGAAGAGGGCAACTTGAAATCCACATATGGGCATCTCCCAGTGGCACGGACGCGACATTCGCACGCTTTCAATTACACCAAAAACAAGAAAGAAACACAAAAAGTCGATATGTTTTTTTAGTGTTCTAACGCGCTGAAATGGTGCTACATTTTAGAAATATATTTGAAAGATTTAGTACAAATTAGTACAAAATAAAAAGCAATTATGCAATGAAACGGACGCGACAAAAAAAATACGTTTTTTTGAAGCCCTTATAGAAATATACAAAATTTAGCGATTTTTGGGAACTTTTTTTTATATATATACATGCAAATGAAGGTCAAAGGATAACTTTTCTTCGTAGACTTATGAAATATGAGAATTTTGTCTTACCTTTTTTGAATTAGGTATATCATGAATACGGACGCGACATCACGGACGCGACAAATTTTTCCAAGGGTATTCCTCTTACTAAATACAGTAATCGTTTTCATTATAACACTTCAACTTTTAATAAAAAGAACACATAACAAGTTAAATTCAAGTTACAGCAATCAAAATAAGGAAAAATCAAAGTTAAAAGTTCTTAGTGTGGTTTATTTAATTTTCCTGAGGAACTCTATTGAAATTAGATCGCGTTTACTATCGCGCACACAGCTCTTACAATCATTAGCAATGCACCGTTCATTCATCACATCGCAGCAAACTGGTTTTAGAAATAACTTAATAAATTAATTAAATTATATTATATTAATTATTTGTACAGTATTTCTCATCAACCCTTTTCCGGAAATTTGTATGATATATCGTACAATTTTTTTTAAAGATTTTTTTTTGACAGCGAACGTTTTTTTTATGAAACGGCTTTTAAATTCTTATTAAGGAGGTTATGTTTTACCATTCTGTTTGAAAATATAAACCACAATAGCCGCGGCTATACAGTGTGAGTGCGATTTGTAAGCAGTTCTTTGCAAGAATTTGGCGATGCGATGCTTCTGCGGAGGAATTTTTAAATATGTAATACTTTTTAGTAGCAAAAAGATAAACAAGTTCAAAGTTTGAATCTCAGTTGATTTACAAAACTTATTAAATTTAACAATTTTTGCTTCTAAATATTTTCCCGAGCCTTTAAAAAATTGTACGATATATCGTACAAATCACACAAGGGTTGCAAAGCTTTGTACGATTTATCGTACAAATGGCGGGCAAATGTTGCAAGTGATGTTAGCATTTTTTTTAAGTTATGGATTTGGTAACAGAATTTTTCTGTTTGCTTGAATACCACGCCCATCACTAAATCGTATGACTAATTAAATTCGACTAATCGACTATTTCTATTCAGAAATAACAATTACTTAACGATTTTGTGTTTCACTGGTTTTATTGAGGGGAAAAGGGCTTTGCAACAGCAATAACGGTTTTATAAGGCCTGATAGATGTTACTCAATTGTTTAAATATATAATTTATATAGTTTTCGATCAAAATGAAATCACGTTTTGATTTTTGTTGTTACATTTATATTTTCTTATCAAATAAGCCAATGAATTGTTCATAAAATTAAAAAAAAACGAAAAAAAAGTTTCATGCATTTTTACTCCTTTGCGGACCATTGTACGATATATCGTACAAAATTGATGAAGCTGTTATTCTCAACCAAAATTATTTTTTTGATATTTTCTTGTATTTTATTGCTAAAATGTTCAATGAGAGTCAATATTTTGAAAAAAAAAATGTATTTTAAGAAATGCGGAAATTTACCGGAAATCGAATAACAATCGAATCGATTCAGAGCTTCCGGTTACGGACGCGACAAATTTTAAACACCCATAAAATTTTTTTCCGTTTTTGCCGGGAACGAATTATTATATTTTCCTAACGGGAACAATGCACCTATTTAAAAACTGACAGCTACTTGCATTTGAAAAGTTTGTCCACTAATGGCAACAACTAATAAGGTTTTTTGGGCACGGACGCGACAATAGGGTACAGGAAGAAGCAAACTAAAAAAACTTCCGTTCTTCGAACTCCACTTTCTCTCGCTTTCTCTAATACATAAGATTGTTGTTAGTAGAAAACTTTTGCATTACAAGAAAAATATAATATTACTTGAATAAGATAAAAACGGAAAGACAAACTGTGCATATAATTCGTCAAAAGGCTCAGAAAATTTTTTTTTCTTTTAAAGTAGTATATTTCGGTCAAAAATTAAAAAAAATTAAAAATTCTTTTACATTTATAAAATATAGATATTTAAGCTGTATTATTGGATAATAGAAAGTTTTTCTGAGCAATTTGAATTTTTCACTCGTGGTGGACCTTTTTTGGGAGATGCCCATATGAATATATGTACAAGTATATGGGAAAAATATTTTCGCTTAAAGCAAAAAGCAAAAATAATAAATTGAATGCAATTTATTGAATAAAATGTTTGTTGGGTATAAAACCACCAGTTTAGCTCGTAGCCAACATTAAATATATTGAAGACAAAAACCATGTTTTTAGTAAAACAGGTTTTGAAAAACCTTCTAACCCGCCGTGCGGAATCGGCAAAAACATGCACGTCCTTTTCATCCGTCCAGCTTCATCATCAATCCAGCTACGTGCATATCAGAGATCTGCATGCGGTCATATTTTAATCGCCCATTATGTATTCGTGTAGTATGCGGTGCGATATGTGCCACTGCTAAAAAAAAACGGATATCAGTGTGTATCCCCGCCGCAAGCGAAGCATTCATTCCGAATATTAGTAATCCGAACGAACGAATCATCAGCTTACAATACTAAACGAACGCAAGCTATCGCATCTTCATTTCACTTCGGCTATGCGGTGCTGCCGATGATCCAAACGAACTATGCACTTCGGAATGCGGTGGTTCGAATGATTTAAACGAAGACGGCAATGATCGGCAATGATCCAAACGAAAGATGGAAATATTCGTTTGAATCATTCGCACCACCGCATTCGGAATCGATATGAGAATGTGGTGGTGCGAATGATCCAAAGGAAAGATGGAAACACCGCATACCACCGCATTTTCATATCGCATCGCACTTGTTCTTTGACTCTTATTGTGATTAAGCATTCGTAGAAAAGAAAATAAATTACATGCATTTTTTAGGATATACCCAATTTTTTTATGTTTTACAATAAATGTATACATACTCAAATAATAAATTTAATGTAATAGTTTTAAACATGAAATGAAAAAATGTCCTTTATCGAACGAACTAATAGTTAATTCATAATACGTGTAATCGATTATAATAAATAATAATAATTTGTAATGTTAAAAATGTTTAGAGTGCGAATGGTCGAAAAGTCGATGGCTTTGCCCGTTGTCATAGAGTATTTCATTGATGTGGGTCCAATTACCGACAATTGATTCAATCATCATATATTTGGAGTTCCATCGTGTTTGTTAAGTATTTAACCATTTTTGTTTTGCATGATTCTATAACTTTTAGACTTGAACTTGCTTAAAAAATAGCAGCAGTTGAGGTGGCAAAATCCATGCCGCAAACATTCCTTCCAAATGCGTATACCTGCTTCATAAGCTTCGCGAATTGTGCACTATGTATACTTGTATTCATTGCTTTCACTCACTGCAAACAACGCATACCGCATAATGATTGAATTTGGAATACTTATGATTTGCGATGCTTATGAGCAGTAGGTAGTAAAAAGAATGAGTATCAATGCGGTGGTAACCAAAATTGCGGTACTCAATGCTAATCTCTGGTGCATATGTATCTGAGTATAAAAGTTAAGTACATCTGTGTGAGCATTCTTACAAACTTTCGAAGATATGCATGTCAAATTATGACTTTTGGAATTGGGATTGTGCAAGCTGGTTTATATGTCGGATGCAATTGTCTACGCGTCGAAAAAAGCGCATCACCACAAGAACCGCATTCACTCGATCAATGTGCACCCATATGTGCCTGCATGCCCCCCGTCCATCCGTCTCCCACCGTGCTATCCGTTCCTCTGTTCGAGTGCTTATGTTTTCCTTGGGCACGCCGCGCCCACCATAAAACCAGCAACAACAATGCGTCGCGAAGCACTTTTGACGCAATTAAACGCCATTTCATTGAAGCTGAAGCTGAACTGAAGTGCTGGCGTCGGCCGGCGCGCGTTTGCGTGGAGCGTTGCCAAGAACGCGAACAAGTGGTCGGGTGGCAGGCGCAGAGAGTGTGGCCGGCAATGGTGGCGAAATGTAAACAAATATTCGAGTCGGCGACGGAGGGAGTTTGGTTTAAGTCGCAATGTGTATGTAAAAGTTTAAGTTCACAGTCCCCGCAACACTGCACCAAATGTCAAGAGAACTGGGAATTTTAAATAGAAATTGAATGGAATGAAGCTAATAGTGGAAGATAGATCCGTGGTTGTGAGTTATGAAGCCCATCTTGGAGAGTTTGACACAGAACTAAAACAATTAACAATGGTGTAAAACAATTGGTTAAATTTGTTTGTATATATTTTTGCTATTATAATAAATCCATTAATAGCATTAATCCGTTTTTTAAAGTCACATAACAATGGTTGGAACATTTGGAATGATGATTTGGCATGCAGCAGATTCTGAAAAACAACGTATGTACAATTTAAATGTAACAGATAATGATAATCCAAAAATTTTAATATTATTATCACCAAGACCAAATAAGAAAAATATTCCATTTGAAATGAAGACGATTAGCAACTCGTGTGCGTGCTTACAGTCGTGTCAAATGTTATCATAGCGATGCCAGAGCCGCCATTCACTGCGCATGTGTATGTGGCTAGACGCGATGTTCGTGTGTGCTTATCAAGTGCTGTTGGCACTTTAACCCGCTAAAATCTAATGCTGCTTCGAAAGCTACATTTTCAGATCTGCCCTCCACGTATACAACGATCGGGTCTAACTATCTGTCAATTCAGGACTGAAAACCCAAATAAGTCGCTACCGTCATTTGACGTTCAACGGAACGACTGTTTTACATTAGAAAACATAATGTGCAATAACAGCTGAGTATGGTTCTACCAGCGGTTCTCAATGTGTCGCTCGGTTAGCTCCAGTATCACATGGCAAGTATCACATGGCATGCACGCGTTTATGAGTTTGACCTAATTCCAGCGAAATAGTAGAAATGGAAAAATATTACATATTTAGGATTTTTTCGATGAAAAATGCGCCCGGACGGGGCCTCACCACCACGAACAGTTGTAGTAGTGTTAATGGGATCTGTACCACAATTGATTCCCTCGAAAGGAGAAATGAAACAGTCAAACTAATATGCAAAGATGGTGTGCCAACCAATTCACGGACATTTCGCTTCCAAGAATAGCATACTCGTCTGTTCAACCGTCCGTTCGAACGTTGCGAAGTCGATTGGAGGCCAATTTACGTCAAAGCCCCGCGATGGGGTGGGTGGGTGCGACGCACGGGTAAGTGGGACGACGCTGTACTCAATGCCGACGGTTATTTTCATTGCTTTAATCAATTATCCATATATGTATATGTATATATCGTTATATGTACATATAACCACAACTTTGCGGCCGCTTTCTAAATGTGGCAAGAACAATAGACATTATTGTTGTTATCGTTGTAATGTCGTGCGCGTTCGCTACTGCGTATTGGCACATTCAACTGTGTTCGTCGGTCGCGACTTGCGCTGCAAACTGTCCGCAACTGCCACTAATCAAAATAAGGACAAAAGCGAAACGCGGCCACAGTCCATAATGCAACGTCGACAATAACGGTTCGTTGTACCATCATCAGCCCCAGCAGCCGCAACAGCAACAATGCCCAATGCAGCGGCAGCGATAGCAACTCCACGGGATGCCATGGCACCGTCATCGATCAGCGGTGATCTTCGTTGCACTGCACAGGTATTTTTGTGCTTTACCAAATTCGTATTCTCTCACCGCTTGACAAGACCAAAACTGACGACTTGCTCTGTAAGGTAATTGCTATTGGACAGACACCTAAGCAGCCGCAACATCGACCAATATTTACGAGAAAACGTTCGGTGGCGCGTCCGTGTGTGAGCGTTTCGGAGTCGTCTAAGTGACTGGAGCTGGAACTTAAACAGAAGCCAAAAATTACAGCGTTACTCCGCAAAGAATGTTACTAACAAGGTACGGGATTCTAAGAGCCAAGCAAAAAACCAAAGAATGGCTACCGAAATATAGAAAAGCTCAACTAGGGCATAACTCTTCCAACTTGAGTATGGCGGATAACTACCACCATTACAAATAACCACAAACATATTAGCTTATTTAACCCTTTCGCTATTTTGTTGCCATATGGCACATACTACTTTGTGGACGTCTGAACCCTTCATGGTTCCAGGAATACACTTTTTAGTAGTCCTTAGCATAGTTTGAAGTTTTAGAAAAAATACGAAATTAATTAACTAAAGATTAAAGAAGAGAAGTGTACACGTTTTTTTAATGGTATATCTTAACATAGTAAAGGAAGAAGAATCAGAAAACTTTAGATAACTTTTTAATATTACGTTTTCTTTCAATTTAGATACTTTTTTTTTTAATTTTGGCTGAAGTAAATGAATAACTATCCAAATATTCGTTATGCGTAAAAAGTTTTATGTTTAATTAAATATTACAGCCACAAGGATGTGGTTACTCTCATAGAAAACTCTAAAAATACAGGGTCCGAGTATAAAAAATAAAAAATATCTTATGGAATGTTGCTAATATAACCTTAAACGTAAAATTTAAAATTTTAACTTTCCCCAGTAAAAACCTGTAGCGAAAGGGTTAACTAAACAAAACTATTTCTTCCAAACTAGTAAATGGAATAGTCCAGGAAATTTAATTTAAGGGGGGTTTAGTACACCAAGTGCGAGTGATTCTGGGGTAGTACCAAAGAATATACATTTCTATACTTTTTGGTAGTACATATCAACACTGTCATTACGAGAATCATCAGCATAGCCTACCACCAATTACCTGCCAGTTTACTATCTTCACCTTTAAACTTCGACAGGGGTAGCTGACGCGTGTTAAAGGCAGCAACGGCGTGCTCTCCCATAAATCTACTTTCTGCGCTGACCCAGTGATGAGAGGATTCTGTCCTTCTCTGTCATTGCTTATACATATTTACTTTCTTCTCTCCTTAGATTGTTTTTGTTTTCTGCTCGAACCCAATTTTCTGATCATGTTTCTTTTCTCTTAAAGAGAAATGTGCGAACGCATTCTGGTGGAAAGAAAAGATTCCGACCGTATCCTGTTACCGCTTTGCCACACAAATAGAGTTACCCTACACTGAGGTAAGCGCAATAGCGTTTCAGGAGCTTTATTAGGAAATCTGCCCAGCGTTACGAGTATTTGCCTTAGGCGTAGTGTGAGTCTTACACTCACATAAAATTTCTCAGCAAAAAACTCAGCAAGGAATCTCGGTATCCGATTATTTGAATATTTTTCAATAAAACTCATAAATTACATTAATGTTTGTTTAATACAAACATCACTTGAATTCTGAACCAAAAATCCAGTTCCTAGGCAAAACCGGTTTATCAAAAATTTGTCAACGATATTTTATGCATGTTTCCAATATTTTCCGTTGCCACTCTGCTTCAATTTATTTCCACTCTACTTTCAAGTGTATGCAAGAACCGTTGACTACAGAAATGACCGTAACAAATTGAACATCGCAATTACTATAAAGCAACAGCAGACAATTATTCAAGTGTCGTAGAACTTTAAATCAAAAATACTTCAAACGCGCTGAATGCGAAGCAAAAACCCAACCGTACACTGAAAAAAGATTGGCAGCAGACACATTAATTAAATCCACTTACTATTTGGGTGATTTTACATCGTTCGTCCTCGATATGAATAACCGTGTTGATCGCTGTTGCTTTGCAAAGCTCTTCGAGCCCTTCTTGGGCGCAGTGTAGGCATGTCGACACTGCCGAAACAATCTCAGACTGATTTCTGTTCAAACGTTTTCTGACCGCGCCAGACCCAAAAAGTACATTTTGCTTGTTCCCACCACGGCAGTGAATACAAATTTAATTTATGTTTGTGCTCGTACGCGTGTAACAGTGGTGCGACGTGAGCCACATGAAAAATTCCTACAAGCGTTGGATCTGCCACTGGCTGCATCGCACTAATAAAGTTGCCAGCAGAATCGGAAAACACTCAAACGAAAAAGTTTTGGAATTTGTGTCGCTGACAGCGAACTACAGTAATATTTTTCGCTGTTGTTTTCGCTCACAGTGGATTATTTGTTCGGGTGGCGAGTGGCAACGATAAAAGGCAACAGAAAAGTACATAACCCAAAATTGTAGCAAAATTGATCACAACCACGAAAAACAAAATTCAACTTGAGCCCACCAACCGCAGAAAACCAAATACCAACCCAATCAAGCACACACACGCATACAAATTTCACTGAACGTATCCATCACACGACAGCAGCAGTCAGCAAATACAAGTTTTGTTTAGAAAAAATTGCAATTATTGCGCTACTGCGTGTTTTTGTGGTCGTTGCTGTCGCGGCTGGCCCGAATGACTTGCGCTCATTAAGGGCGCTGCCATTGCTGCGCTTTCGCCGTGGCTACTACACAATATGCCACAAAATCGCTGATATGGCATGATTGGCAGCAGTTAAAAAAATCACCAACAACAACACACACACACACACACAACCACAACGCCAATAATTAACATCACTTGGCAATTTGCGCAAAGTAAGCGAGTGTTGCACTTCGCGTTGCATTTCGCCGGATTCGCTGACCACACGTTGTACTCATGTAGGCACACATTCCACATAGGAACACAAGTGCGGCACGATTGCTCACACGTACATTCGCACAAATTTCGAAACGCCAGTATCGGAGTGTGTCGCACACGGCTTCCATCGCTGTTGGTAACGGCAAATGAGCATGTCCGCGTTTTTCACACCGGCAGAATCCGACTTTTTTTCGTTTCAAGCATAAACAGCTTCCACTTCCCCGTTTTCTTAGCGCCGCTCCCCGTGCAGCAGTTCGCAAACCCGGTGTGGCAACCTCAAATTACTTCCGCTGCAACACGGTTGCGCGCTCAGATATTCGGCGCTGTATGAAACCAGCAGCATCGTCGCTCTATGCCACATCACATTAACTGACCATAGCTAATCATATCACAACATACAATATAATTTCGCCATGGACACAGTGCAGGAAGCAGCCAGCAGCAGCCAAGGAGTACACTGCAACGCACTCGCACACGCAGTGCAGCACACGTCTGTTTTCTAATAGAAACTTGGTAGCGGCGAGGTGACAGGCACCATGACGAGGTATAATTACCGGATGCCAGTCGCCACACTCGCACTAGGCCCGCTTCCTTCGTTGGTTCGCAGGTTTTTCTGCCATTGCTATGCTCTTTTTATCTTCTCCTGCATTACTGGCATCAGAATACTCAAAGTTTCAGAGCAGCTTTTCTAGCGCTTCCGGATGAGTTTTGGTCTTTCACGGTGTCAAACCCGCTCATAGCGATACTGAAGAGTCTCCATTTTCAGCCCTGAATGTGATTTTATTAATCTCATTGATTAACAGACAATTCCCGCAAAAAGGCCCATTCGAAGCATTTTTTGTCAGTCAGTGGGTATCTTTCAAATTTCTGCAATTTGCTTTTCGATTTCACTAAAATTGCCGACATCTAAGTACGTAGCAGAGGTTTGGCGCCCGAGGTTTTATATTTGAGTGGATTAGGGACGCAGATGAAATCGGAGAACAGCACAGCCCAACTGAGCCGCATATTAATTCGAATTAACCGCAATTAAAAGCCTATTCAACTACCCAACAAAACGTCTGTTGGTTGAGCGGCATCGCACCAAAACAAAGTTTCTTCTGCTTTTATTTAACTTGCGGCTGCAACATTAACTCGTTTATTATGGCAAATTCTTTAAAAACTGCTGTGATAATATCAACTCGACAACTGCCTTGTGTGGTGCAGGTCACAGTCGGACATACGGGTGCTGGAGCAGCTAATAGTGCAACTGGCACTGGTGTCAGTGCTAACAGCGACAAAAACAGTGATGTTGCTGATTGCGGGGCGCACAGGCCCCAATCGTCCTCTCATGCTTGCAGACCTGGCCCGTCCCAACGTCACACAACTCCATTTTTTTCGTCACGAATGCAGACTGGTTGTCAACGCCGAAGCGTGGACGAACCCAAAGCCAGCCACACCAAACTTATTTCTTGTGCCATATTCACCAGAAATTAGGTCGGTTTAATCTTTTTACAACCCAGCGATGGCATCAAAAACGAGCAGCTCGCTTGAGCAGCCACTGTGACACGCCTGCCCCGGAGCTTAATTGTTTTTAATTAATGTTCGTAACGTTTGTTCGCTTGGTCGTTCAGTCGATTTGTCTCGATCGTATGGCTGGGATCGCCGATTGGTTCCCTCGAAATTCCATCTTTTCGATTGTAGTTCGATTTTCTCGAAACAACTGCAAGCACACAGCACAAGGCAGCGCCACGTTCTGTTCAATTTGTGAGTCGTCGCTCCAGCAGCTGAGAGTAAAATTGATTTGACACGGACAACTTCCCATCAGCAGAGGAACGCAACGAGTGCATTGCGCCGGCGTGCGGGGTACCGTTGATGAATCACTTCGTGTAACTGGACGCCCTGCTCCAGTTTCAGCTAGTGGCGCTGATGCCGCCGACGATGACGACGACGATTACGCCGTCAGCGACAATGAATGATGCTGGCGCTGCGTGCCGACGTTGGTGCTTGAAAGTGACCCAACGACAGAGGGTTAAATGATCATGAAACACTGAGTATGAGTTTAAATACTACTGGCATTGTTATTTCCAATGCGCCACAACTAGAGCGGCTACAGATCACACAGACCTGTCATACGCCTTGACGTTTTTTCTTGTTGGTGCGCTCATAAACACGAAACGCATTTTTTGTCATTAAAATTGTCACTTTTCGCTGTCATTTGTGTCTTCTATTTTGCATATTTGATGGCTACCGTCGCGTAATACATACTATACGTGCTATTCTAATTATGCAAGATCACTGCCGCTATCTGTCTTCATGCAAGCGCTGCCAACGCTATCTATCGACAGCAGCGTTCCAAAGGTAAGCTACATATTCGCGGGTAGCTGCCGAATAACCTGAACATTGACCTTTGCGTTGGAAGCAGCATTGTCTGTGCGGCACTCGTAACACACACTCTTACTTACGCCAGTGCTTCATTCGAGACGGAGGGCAAAAAAAGTCTAGAGAACGGAAAGAGGAACAGTCTTGTTCACAGTCGAGGCTTGCGTCTGTAGGCATTGGTAGACACATCCGGCTCATGCCTGTGACCCATTGTGCTTTCCAGCATGGCCAAGGGATTAAGTTGGCGTTCCTTCTCTGAAATGTCAACGCACTTCTAAAGCTTTTGTGCTTTGCGTATTTATTGTTTTGGGGCCTAGTACAGTTTTCTGAAGTACATTAGCGCAACTCTATCACGTCTGCAACTGTTAATGGAAAGATAACAAATATGTACCTCTCGTCTGGCCTCTGGCCCATTGGAGAGCATGCGGCAAAAATGGGGATCCCATACAATACCCATACAATGCCACAGCTGTGAAAACCCGGACGAGAAGGAAACGGTATACCACTTCCTCTGCGACTGCCCAACGCTATCAAGAAGGAAATGGAGACCGCTGGGAAAACCCAACATTTCAGAATTTCGAAGAGAATATAAAGTCAAAACGGCGCCAACATGATGGAACATCGCCACTTGAACCAACCAACCAACCTCTCGTCTTTCGAAATCGAAATTTTTTTTTTCAATTTCAATTTTTTAAAGTTGAAACAGTATTAGAGAGAGTACCAAAAAGTCATCAACTCCGTAAGGGAAGAATACTTAAAAATACTTTCAATCTTGGTAGTATTACATGGTCTCATATGGGTAACTCAGTTGCTCTGACTCCCTCAAATGTACACTGCGCGCACGACATTTACTTAATTGATAAATTTCTTAGCTTTGGCTTGCTGCAGATCAATGCCCATCCTAATAAACTTAGTCGTTTTCTGGATTTGGTTTTTATCTCGGGTAATCTTAACTTTAAGGTTGTCGAATGCTGCTCACCTATTTCGCAGGTATGTTTGCATCACACACAGCATTGAACAATTTGTTCCTTGACGTGCATTGGGAGGAAATACTGTCCAGTTGTTTTTCCACCTTTAAATCTATAGTTTTTGACCTTTGCCTGAAGTCGATCCCTATCTTCCCTGGGAAAGTTCATAAACTGCCGTGGGTTACAAAAGAACTAAAAAACCTGACAAATTTGAGAAATAAATATTATAAAAAGTTCAAGGCGACTAATTGTCCCATTTACTTTAATTACTATCAATCACATCTTAGAAGTTACAACAAGTTGGCTAAGTCGCTGTATAACAGTTACATTCGCAACTACGAAATTGGCATAAAAAGTAATCCAAAACTCTTTTGGAATTTTATTAAATCAAAAAAATCGGTTTCCGATATACCGACCTCGGTTTTTGTCAAGGATAAGTCGCTGAAACCGCGGATGATGCAGCTAACTTATTCGCACAGTTCTTCAGCTCAAATTTTGTTACAGATGCAAAGGCTGTTTTGGCTGACACCTTCAGTCCTCACTCCTTATTTACCTTTGGGGCATTGACCTTAACTGCCGACGATGTCAAAAAGGACATCAACAATCTTAAATTTCCAACGCGTACGGATCCAGATGGGCTCTCTTGTTGAGCCACTCCTACTGGTCTTTAACAAATCCCTTTCGTCCGGTATTTTTATAGATAACTGGAAAAAAGCATCAATAACTCCAATATTTAAGGGTGGCAATAAGAATGATATCGCAAATTACAGACCCATCTCGAAACTCACGTCGGTGTCTAAACTTTTTAAATTCATAGTCAATGAAAAACTTATGTTTTGTGTCAATAATGCAATTTGTCAAAACCAGCACGGTTTTGTTAGGGGCAGATCTACTGTTTCCAATCTCGCGATTTTTGTCGAAGATTGTCTGTCTGCTTTCCGAGAAGGGAGTCAAGTAGATACTATCTACACAGATTTTGCTAAAACCTTTGACAGAGTTTGTCACTCAATTCTGATATCTAAATTAAATTGCCTGGGCTTTCACTCATCATTTCTTGATTGGGTGAAATCATACCTTTCCAACAGACAGTGTGTTGTGGCTGTTAATAACCATCTTTCACAGCCGTTTGTTGCTACTTCCGGCGTTCCTCAAGGTAGCGTACTTGGTCCTCTGTTGTTTGTTTTATTTATTAACGACATTGGCTCCTGCTTTTCGTTTGCAAAATTTTTACTATATGCGGATGATCTGATTTATGCTGCGATTAATAATGTGGCAGACTCTCTAGCACTGCAGGCTGACCTTGACAGAGTACAGACATGGTGTACGAGAAATCACCTTTTCTTAAACATTAGTGAGTGTTTTCATGTAACTTTTTCTAGCAAACACAGCCCTTTGCACTTGTCCTACTCCCTGTCAGATTCACTGTTGGAGTCAGTCCAAGAAATCAAAGATTTAGGTGTGTTCTTCGACACAAAACTTTGTTTTTCTAGTCATATCGATTTCATTATTGCCAAATCAAATGCCATGTTGGGGTTCGTTCGTCGGAACAGTGCGTCATTCTCTGATCCATATACGTTTAAACTGTTGTTCACGGCTTTCGTCAGATCAAGGCTGGAGTATGCTTCGTTTATATGGAGGCCATACCAAGTGACTCACATTAATCGCATTGAGCGCATCCAAAAGGTTTTTATGCGGTTCGCCCTAAGGTCGCTGAACTTTACTGAACCGTTGCCGTCGTATATTTCCCGCTGCCGCCTTATAAACTTATTGAGTCTAAACTCTAGGCGAACCTATCTTGCGTGCTCCTTCATTGTTGGGTTATTAAACGGGTCTATAGATTGTCCAATCCTTTTGAGTAAAGTTGCTTTTAATGTTCCAATACGTAACCTACGGCACGTAGAGACTTTCCAAATCAGCTTTTTCAGGTCAAACTATGCTAGGAATGCGCCACTGCCTAGAGCCCTTGCGGAACTCAATAGTGTCCCCCACCTCGATGTATCGCTTCCCAGAGGGACATTGTTAAATTTGTTATTGAATAGGTTAAGTTGAAGCTCTTTTCCACACTTGTGTGATCTTTTATTTTCCTATAGTCGGTAAGTTCTGTATGTTCATTGGCTTATTAAATAAATAAAAAAATAAATAAAAATAAATAAAAATAAATAAAAAATAAATAATAGATAACTTTAGAAATGCGTTAAATCAAAACATTTTATGCATGTTATTCTGGCCGCTGCTATGAAAATTTGCTAAATCGCTACAAATTATCAAATGAGATTTGTGAGATTTTTAAGAATTTTGAATACAATTTCCAAAAAAATGTGTTACACTTTGCTACCTTTGATCAAAAATGCCCGGTATTTCCCATTCAAACAAACCACGCTTGAGATTTTTTTTTAGGCTCGTATATCTGTCACCTGGTGCTCAAATATCTGTTTGAGCACCATCTGTCAGGAGTTTAGGCGTAGCTTTGTAAACAAGTCAGTGCTTGTTGTGCACTGAAAAGCTCAGTATTTACATGGTTCCATGTGACTTTTATCCTAATCTCACGACTAATTAATGCCCCGTTCTGACTATGTCATATTTGGTGTCATATTCACTGACGACAAACACTGCCATATATGTTATGTTCGTCCCATAGTGAAATAAATAAAGTGAACCAGATACTGACAACTCTCTTGATTCGGCAGGCTTATTTTATGTCACTATGAATAAATTTGTCAAATACTTAACGCTTTTTGTTCAAAAAATATTTTATTTTTTTCCAAGAGGCATAACATCTGTAGTATAGTAAAATAAAAATTACTGAAATGCCGAAGGAATCGTGCACGCTATGTAGAACTGCTCATGGGGGCACGATCCCATGTATTCTGTACCTTAAATGTGCAGCAAAAAATAAAGTGGGAAAGTATTTGTAATACTGAGTTCGGCACACATGCGTTCGAGAACAGCAAAATCAAACGGGTTAATTCAAAACGAATTGACGTGAAACAAATTTTCAAAGCAATTGACATTTTTTAAGCATGCCTCTCCCTAGCTGGTTCACTTTATTTATTTCATTATGTGTTCGTCCCATGATGAAATAAACAAGGTGGTGTAAATATTGACAGGTCGCTTTTGACACTCCCTTGTTTAGTAGTTGCATGAAGGGGAATTATTTTGAGCTTTTTCACTAGATGGCGCTAATAATTTAGTACTTATTTCATACTAATGTAAATATACTAGGTGTGCGTTATTACAACCGGAAACAGTCTCAAAAATGTTTTTTACGCGTTAATTTGAAAATATTGAATCAAAATTATTCCACATTTCCATCCATCAGGTTTCAGTAGCCATACAAGGAAGTTATTCGAGTTGTATTTCAATATAAGCCAACCAACTATATAATGCTGGACTTTGAACCGCTAAGCCAGTGCCATTAGAACTTCAATATTTTTATTCATTCATGCTGATGCAAACATATTAATTGCACTGTCTTGCGCAATCGCTCGTTTTCGAGATGCAATGCACTTTCGGTGAATGGACTGCAAAGGTAATGCGCTAACATAAACATTTGAATATCATTCAAGTTTTTATTGGGCTCACTCTGTTTGCGTGGAGCCGTCTTGGGTGCGAGAAATTTCGGCACACTCATCCCAAGAAACAAGGCTATCTATTGCCATTGGGATAGCGTTTTTTCCCAACCGCCGTTTCTTCTCGCCTAGCTCAGAGCAAAAGTCCTGCGCTGAAAAATGAAGAGCACACACCTTCGCGGTGGGCGTGAAGTTCACTCCACAAGCCTTGCTCCATTTTTCCCTCGTAACCATATTCTGCGGCACATGAAACAGGGACACATTTTCGTGCGTCCAAGTTCGATGGCACAAACTGCAGCTGGATTTCGGCATCGCAAATTGAAGCAAAGACAATTAAAGAAAAACGACACAATATATTTGTTTGAAAAGAACTGATTTTGAAACATATGCCAATATGTACATCTTTGGCTGAGAAAACGGATGCCTTATGTTCCATTGAATCAAATTGAACATACGCCATTTGTTTTCTGAGGTGACAAAATTCAAATTAGAGACGATGTTGTTCGTTATGTTTTCTGCTAGAAAGTACTATTTTTTGACAACGCAATTTTTTTTTGCTAAGGAAAAAAAAGTATTTTTTAAAAGAAGCAACAATGTTTTTTCCAAGGGAGCATGAACTGCCAAAATCGAGGAAACAGTCACGAGCTTACACCACCTTGTTTATTGCATCATGTGTTCGTCCTATGTCGTCAAATGTGTTCTCATTGTACGGCAAAAACTGACGAAAAATACATATGACAAGGTTTGCCAGCATGTTGACATTTTTTGTTTTCTCATCAAACGTAGTCAAATCGTTCGTTCGACACATAGTGAAATTAATAAAGTGTGCCAGATAGCATGAATTCTCTCTTCATCGTACACTTATTTTTTGACAGTTAATGTCATTTTGCTGCCAAATGTCATAATTCATAACCCGTCTGTGCTGTATGAAAAAATTTAAAAATAAATTGTTGTTTGAAAATACTTTCTGCACCAAAACCGACAACAAAAACGCATCTAGATGCCAAGAAAAACGTGCTGTATCTGAAAAAAAAACGCACGGCAATGCAGTTCCTATGTTTTTCTAACATCAAATATAACATATATGTATATTTCTGGAGTACTGAAAGGAAATTTTAAATTTAACTACAACAAAAATAAAGGTTAATCGAACTGACACAAATAAATTGACACATTGACAATTGCTACTCAGAGAAATAAGTGTACGTCATCTACCACTTTATTGATTTCACTATGGTTCGACACAAATTCGATCGTTCTCATTTGATTGTCGTTTCGTATGGCAAATCGTAGTCATACATGCAGGCAAACGCAAATGACACCATATGACAACCCGTTCTCATTTAACTGACTACAAATGATACCATATATGACATAGTCAGAACGGCGCATAAGGATAATTCGCAGGAGTTAAAAGCGCCAAATCCGCCTCAAGCGTTGGAATTTGTGTATTGCTTACAGTGGAGACTACTACTAAGTAGTCTCCCGACCACGTCAACACCCATTCATCGCTGAAAAGGTTAAACGTGACATACGGCGACAATTGCGTTCACATATGAACTTATGCACGCACATATGTAAATATTTGTGCACATGCATTTAAAAACATACACGGACGGCGTCGAATAGTATTTGTGGATCACTCGCACGAATCTTATGTGCGCTTCTCATATCGCCCGGTACTCGCTTCTTCATTCTGGAAGACTGCTTGCCGCTGCCGCTTATGGTAAATGCAACAGCTGCGCACAGGCTGGTCGGCAATGATTGCAAAGGGTGTATGGACACCCTTTTAAAACACTGCGCTTACGAGGGCAGACACAGAGTGTATTGTACCGTTGTTGCACGCTGCATGCGGTGTTGCCGCATTTGTGACATAGCTAAGCTGTGCTCACTGTTAGTCAGCGCATCATTGAGTATGAATAAGGCAACAATGCATACGATGGTAGCGCAAAGCAGAATGCAGTCACCCACATGAACACGTGTGTAATATCGAGAGACAATATACGAACAAAACATCCAACCAACTCAACTTTGCGAACACAAATATAAAACTGATTTACATGAGCATTGACAATAACGACCACTTCAACAGTGGCAGAGAGATAAAAGACCTACCAACATATTGGCTCAATGGATTCGGAAATATGGCTAAATTCGCAAAAACATTCTAAATATTCTAAATAGGAAAGAACCGTCGCTCTGTAATTAAACAAAGAAAGACATCAGCAACAATAAATACCGATTACATAAATTATTCATATTCACAGAGGTTCTCAGCCTAACTATGATCGTCTTGCAGTAACCACTATGGTCCTCGCAGATCGCCTCGCCTAGCCGAGCAACAAACTCTTTACAGCGACAATCACCAGCCAAGCCTTCCGGCATTGTGAGGCGATTAATGTAAACCATAAGAAATCATGAGAAACGAAACCGGTTGAGTGCTGAAAAATACCTCCCATGCTTCAACTTCACAAGTTTACATCACATTGCAATAACTAAGAGCAACAGGTCTTTACTGAATTCAATTTCATTTAAGCATCCGACTTCTGAGAAATTATAAAAAGCAGCGATCAAAATGAATGCATTGATTCAACTTTTAAACCCATAAACTTGCTGCACAACTGTTTTCTAGTAGAGCATAAGAGCGCAATGTCGAGATACTTATGTATGTCTTAGACATACATATGTATTCAGTAAGTTCGCGATTGTGTTTTCACAAAAATATCAACATAGTTGTAAAGTGATGATGTTTTAAGTCGTACACCATTCGCCGACAAACTTTACACGCAAGCTAAGTATGTAGTCAGGTATGTGCACACGTATGCATGCATTATCATCTACCCTTGCACTAGATATCATATGTATGCACGTACATATGTGTGTTTATTTTCAATTCAATTGGCTAAAAATGTGTGTGGTTAGTGTTTATCTCATCTCATATTACTTCCAAATTCTGAACACAATCGCCATTGGCATTGCGATGGTTGGCATCGTCAGCCGCCACAAGTGGTGCACAAATCAGCAAACGCGGCTTCCAAAGCATGCGCAGTGCGCACCGGACGCCCGGCATATTCACGAGGAGCTACCGATTGGCGAGCGACCAAGCAGCGCGTAAGCACTGCTGTGAAGCAACGTAAATTTGATTGGCCAATGCCTGCGTGTGTGTGGAATCTTCCAAGCGATCGCAGATGCATTACCATTACGACTACCGTGACCTGGCGATTCTGCCGATCGCATCGTTGGCGTTTGCTCTCTGCGCCAGCAAAGCATAATTTGTGCCGATAAATTGTTTCCTCGATCACACCAACGCGCACACATTGCACATTTGTGTCAAATGAATATTGAACTTTTATGCCAAGTTGCGAATGTCTTGAAAAAAATGCATTGAGGAGCCTGAGGCTCGCTCCTTCTACATAAACAGAATTGATATAACATACCTACATACTATGACTTATTGCGTGTCTGCAAATTTGGTCATGAAATTTGAATACGCTGAACTGGTGGACATGACAACAACACATTTTCTTAACCTTCCCAAAGAATATTTTTCCCTTGAAAGTACTTACTTCAGCGCAGGAAATATGTTTGAAGTGGCTGTCGACATTGAAGGTAGTGCATTTCTCAGTACACGAGTTCGGCAAAATACATTCCGTGTTTTTTTTAATTTTCAAGTATATGTATGTATGTATGTAACACAAACAAACGCTGTTACGATAACATCCGCTTTCGAAGGATATCAAAGACATTACTTAGCTGGGATAGAGCACGTACACGTAAAACACAGCCCCAAGGCAGATGCACGCAGTGGTGAACGAGCAGGGCAACCGAAAAGTGTTCATCACCCCATGAAAATATGAAATGAAATTCGATACGTTCCATAATCTTTTTTAGCAAGATTTTTTCGAAATCAAAGTGAACATTCGGGTGGCTCGAAAAGCAGCAGCTGGAGGCACAACATGAAGCAAAGGGCTCGACTCGTACTGTTGTCTGAGCATAACGTCAGTTCCTGGTGCAGATTTCGTGCGACACGTGCAAGCGGCACAGCAAGTGCCACCACTTTGCTGAAGCTGGACTTGCAAAGTCATGTGACTACCACTAATCGTGTTCTACGCAGCAATCTTAAATTCTGCAGCAGAAGAAGGAGTGAAAACAGCATTGTCATCAGTTAATTGCAGCAACCTGTGCACTACTCATAGCATCAAATGTTATCTGAGCAAACTGATATGACACATACATATTTATTTGCTGTGCGCAAACGTCGACGTACATATAAATATGTAAGTACGCGCAGATACCACTTACGGCTGTGACTCCACCTGTAACGTAGAACGCTTTAGCTGTTATCGCGCACACAAGGTAGTTTGGTTGCCGGCAAGTCTTGACGATCAAATCGACTTTGCCAATTATCAAGGAATGACTCACGTCATATCTGCAGTCGAAATGAAGTAGTGAAATTGTTGCAGACTAACAGAACCAGGCGTCAGATGGCGCTTATCATCCGCAAGCAACACCAACTCTGATCTCGCCGACTACACGACGCCCGTACACAACGAGCTACAAACTCAAATAAATTAGCTTAATGCATTCAGATATGCGTTCCGAAGAGTTCGATCAGTGGAGTACACTCCACAAACAGTCCGAAAAGACTGCGAACTCGACATATAGAAACATCATCACTACTTGTGGGGCGCCGTCTGAACCCTCGCGTTCAACTTGGCAAGGTCTGCTTTTGGCAAGTACCACATCGAAAGCCGATATATTTGGTGTTATCTTTTGTTGGCCGCTTTGGTCGGCTGGTCGTGCACGGAGCTGGAGCCGGTGGCATGCACCGGATACCGCTGCGCAAACACCGCAACCAAACCAGTTCTCTCTCGCCAGTTGCAGTGCGTTGTTTACGTTGCCTGGCGCAATAACAAGACATCTGATACCAACAATGCGTGACATAAATTACTCACCTGCCTGCTTCTACATGCTGCAAACTAGAGGCTGCAACTGGTTGCTCTACCGCACAGGGTGCTCTCTGCACTCGCCATGCAAAAGCTAACTTTGAATTCTTTCCTGGCCGACTGGCACCCCGTGCCGACAGTTTCACAAGATTTGCTGTACTCGTGATGCGCAGCAGTACACCAGGAATAAAAACCATGAATGAGCCCACTCATCTTTGCAAGCCAGCAATAACGATCAGGGAGGAATTAAAAATGCATACAACTAGCTTTATTGAACACATTAGAATTGCCCAACCGGCTTTCGGCCAGTGAGACGTACGCCCATTCAAAAATGTGTACCCTTTGCGTCCGTCTACCAACTGGGCCTTTCAACAACCTGTGCTACCTAAGCGCTGGCGCGACTGTGTCGGTGTGGCCAGATTCTCTAAAAAGCGAATCAATTACATAAATGCCGTGTGCAACAGATTTCCAATGGGTCAACCTCAAGCGATTTAAAAAAATTAAAGTAAGATGTATCTGTAAAAGATTTAAATGAGACTAAATTTTCGATTTATTCCACTTCCTTTACTCAAATCTACACTAATTTATTTGACTTTCGGTTAAGTTATTTGCTTTTTAATATATTGTGGAACAAACAATTTTGGATCTGGTTACTCTCTTTGCGCAGTCGTCCGGTAACTTGCTTCGTCGTCGGCTGAACGCAGTGGCGGTGGTTGTTATTGCAGGCTTATATTGTCCCAGGAACAGGTTCTTTCAACTGTGCGTATGTGTGTGTGTGTGCACACGTATGCTTTGTACCTGGATGGGAATTCAATGCGATGCTAAATGAATGGTAGCACAGCGCATTTCCACAGTGGTAAAGGTGCAAGATGCACGAACGTATTGAGCCAAGCTTCTTTCATGATACCCCTGGTATACCCAAATATGAATGAAAACCACTGAAACACTGTAGTTCCCAGTGCATGAATGAAGGAATATCTTAGAGAGAGATGTAGAGTCTTACCTTTCATGTCTCCATGGTCGACGTAGCCGGCATTAATCGATGCTTCGCTGATCCCAAGAACCGCCAACAGCAGAAGTAATCCAAGTTTTATCGAAACTGGAGCTGGCATGAGGTCGTTGGTGGGAGGGCAACGCTCGTCATGATGGCAGCGGCGGGTTGTATCCATTTCGCGTGCAGCCACACGTACAGTTGGCGCACTTCGGCTTCGAGTTAACTTTCCCTCTCTATGCCCGGCCATAGAATATCTTTATCTCTTTTATGTCGGAATGCGTATTTTTGTTAGTTTTTGCAAAATGCTTTATGTTTATTTTCGCTAAGCCAGCGGCTTTTGTTATTATGACTATTGTTTTTGTTGCTCAAAATGCGCGCGGTTTCAGTTTCTTGGGACTCGATGAACCGCAACGCGACAGCGACGGGACGTTTATTTAAGCGCGTTCCAGCGGAACGCGATATTTTACAGAACTTGAATGCAAACACGGGCTTTGTCATTCGACAGTGAGCAGCGGTCGGTTAGTTGGAAAAGCCAAGATCAGCACATTGGGCTGCGATGTAAGCTCATACTGTCCATAATTACGGGGAATAAGTTTTTAGGAGGGGCACAACGAAAAAAGGAAATGGGCGGTTGGACGTGCTGAAAGTTCCGATTTCATTGCAGCAAGCTGATCGACCAGCAGCACTCCCTACTACCGGCTATTGACTCTCGCACTAGTCCAACGAGGCAGACGTTGCAAGCCACCGCAACTTCACTTCATGTCAGGACCCCGCTTCAAGTCGATTTAATTCGACCGTTAACCTGTTTCTGTTTCTATGTCGTTACACTTGTTAGTTACAAGTCGCTGCTGTCACTGGAGGTAGTTGCTCGATATTCTACGGCCTTTGTTATCAACGCAGATTCTAGCGATTGCAAATACCAGCGCTTAGTCACATGAATGTTGCACTGTTTTTCAACTTGATTTTTTTTATTACTTTTGCCATAATAACAATATGCACTTTCAATATTCGTGCACGTACCCGCTCGCAATATGCAAAACCTGCAGCTAACGGCCAACAACACTTAAATCCACATGTATCTCGAATTGGCCAATAGCGAAATTTCGGTATACTACGTTGACACAATGCATTGCCAGACAGAACAGACCGACCACGAGCCCGAGAATCGGTAAAGCCGCTGATCGGTGGGGCTGTCAATTGTACTCCGACTGTTGTTTCAGATCCGCAAAAAGTGATGCGTTTCACCAAACGAAAAACAAACCGAGTGACCGAACGACCGAACCACCAACGCGAGACGTAGCCGTTTTCGTAGACACACAGCGAGCAAATGAGAGCCAAGCGTAACGAAGCGTAGAGCACCTCCTCCAGTTACGCAAGTGAATATCAGAGCCAGTGCGGCCAGCCGGCTCTACGAAACGGGTTTGTGACTTTCCCAGTCGCCAGCTACACATTTGCTTCCGGGAACGTCACGGGGACAGCGAACTTGTGTGTACTTTACATATTGAAGGGACTTACATTCGACATGGAAAGTCGGATAAGAATGTGTTAGGATTTCAAACAAATAAATTCAGCACACTTTTTTCTCATGTATCCAAAATGCCCAACCTGGTCACACTAAATATATTAGTGTAGTATTTCTGTACAAGGGGGAAATGAGTTGTGTAACTGATCTGTGGTAGTGAGACTACAAAGTAGACGTTATTCCGTGCCTCTCTTTGATCACGTTTCCACCCGACAAGTTTTCCTGCTATGATCTTCTGGCTTGCCTTTTGTTCCATATAAAAATTTTGCTTTATAATTGAGATACAAGAAATTACAGTTTTAATATTTCATATGAAACTCATATTACATGAAAAAATTACATTTACGCTTACAATATTTGTTCTTTTTCCTATTTTATTTTAAATGCTAACGAAGAGCCTGAAAAACAATACTATGAACTTCTACTTGCAAAATGCAACCCTGCTTTTTGGGAGACGCAACTTATTGCTGTCAATCAAATTGTCATATTGTTGGCGTAGGAAACAGAGAATATATGAGAAGTTTTGCCGTACTTAGTTTAACTTGTTTATTGTATCATGCACCGTTGTAAGATGCATCGTTGTCAAATTGAAAGTGTTGGTGGCGCTAATAGCATAATGGGTACGAATAATTATATACGAATCATGATAGATTTTGGTTTAAAAAATGAGCTTTTTGATACTTGTGACACCCTGGCAATCTTCTTCACGGTCCAAAATATAAACTGAGAACATTTGACGGCAACTGTCAGTTCATGTACGCCAATTTTTGTGGCTCCCCGTACTTATTTAATCTACCTTGTTAATTGTGTCATGAATACAAATGACAGGAAAACAGCTGCAACAGTACCGTTCAGAATTATGGACCAGTAACCCGAGATGCAAGCGAGCAAATGTTGTGGAATTGGATAAAAAATGAGTGGCAATATCGTTTCCTCTATCAACAAGGAAAATCAGCTGATTTCTAAGTTTATGGTTACACAAACGAAGTTTTGCGTACTTGCTCAAGTTCATGGTTACGGTTGAGCTCTGCGTCTCGGGTAACTAACGCGTTGATAAAAAGTTGAAACTCGAATTTATGATTTCACAGGAACAATTTAGTCAACAATTCAAGCAATTGTTTTGCTTTGCTAAATCGTCGTTGTGTGGTAGTTCTCGTTGGAGGAACAAAGTGAGAACAGAAATACGGTTTATGCGCCGACTACTCGTTCGAGCTAAAAGTTGAGGCATAAAAATGTGATTGAAACGAGATAAAGATAATTAGGTGGTGTAAAATGGGGAAATTGGTGAATAATTAAAAAGTATAAAATGAGCCATAGTGAAATGGGACAATGCAAAAAAGGGTATAATTAGACTTTTTTTAATAAATAAATAAGTACTTACCAGTGTTAAAATCTGGTATGCTGTATACTGTGGCATAAACCGAGCCCAAGACTGGTAACAACGAAAGTATGGCTCACAGGAACGCGTCTATATTCTGACCCAACCGACAGCATCTTCTCACAAAGTATAAACGAAACTTTGAAGAGTTCTAGATTTCGTTTACATTTTCTTATTTTCATACAAACCTTTAGGAGAATTCAAACTGTGCACCTACTATATGTGAGTGACAGCAATAAAATAATTTATTTTCATTAACGGCCTCTTAACATTTTTTGTCAACATGCCCACCGACGTTGCATAACACCCTCTCCCGGCTAAGTACTTAATTATCTTATTATGATAAGACTCTGTACTTTCGTCTAGTGTCTTAAGTTCGCTATAAAAAGCAGCAGTTGTCGGCTAGCAATGTCAGTCAATTGCATTGCAAAAATCCTCAATATGAAAGCGATCTTCATCGCCGCCTGCGTCCTGTACGCCTTTCTCCTGCTGCAGCCAACCTCGGCCCGGGCCCGGCCTGTCGCGGATTCGAGTCCGGTCGAACACTATGGATACATTCACAAAAATGCCAATGACGAGCAAATCGTTATTAATGCGATCTTTGTACCAGTTGAGGTAAAGATTCCACAAAAGTTTGCCGAAACCATGGAAAAGTTTTTCCTTGAAATGCAAATGGAGCTGCTGGGAAACCACGAGAAGGAACAGCAACACCATAATCAACAGGGCCATCTACATGGAGAGCAACAAGAAGGGCAACAGGGCGAGCACCAAGAAGGACATCAGGGCCAGTAAGGAGGACAACAGGGCCAACAAGAAGGACAATAGCACCAAGAAGGACATCAGGGCGAGCACCATGAAGGAAATCAGGGCCAACAGGACGAGCATCAAGAAGGGCAACAGGGCGAGCACCAAGAAGGACATCAGGGCCAACAAAAAGGACAACAGGGCCAGCAAGAAGGACAACAGGGCGAGCACCAAGAAGGACATCAGGGCGGGCACCAAGAAGGACAACAGGGCGAGTAACAAGAAGGATAACAGGGCGAGCATCAAGGACATCTTGGCCAAAAACAGGGAGAGCAAGAAGGACAATAGCAGGGAGAGCAAAGCGGACAACAATGCCAACAACAGGCCTAGTAATACGGACAACAGGAAGAGTAAGACGAGAATCTTAAATATCTGCGATCGGGCTAGTGGCATCAGTCGCTGCCACTTCTGTGAGCAAGAAGCCCGTCAATCCTTTGACTTTGTCAATTGAATTATACCATAATACCACATTGCATACTTACCACGTTTAGTTATTTGTTTAAGGGATGGCATGGAAGTAACAATAGTGGGGCTGCGGCATACGACTTTAGACTTATTTGGTTCCCTTCGTTCAGAGAATTTCTATCAGGAACCTGTTGAGAGAGCCCGGCATAAAGCCTGCCATTCCCCTATTCGCAGACCTCTTCCTAATCAGCGAATGTTCGATTTCTGTGCCATGAAGTAAAATTGCTTAGTTATTTAAAAAAAGCATATTTATGTTTATTATGTTCGCTTTTGTGTTGATTCAATCATTATTGCATCATCATTTAACAATATTTCTGTAAGCGTTTCCTTTCTGCACTCCCATACTGTAGGCCAGGCAGGGTCTAAGCATATGGCTGCCAAATGTAGATGTGATGTTTACTAATATCATTTGCACTATAATTCGCAGGCCACGCCTGACTAAAAAATCAATTCGCCTCCTTTAAAGCAATTCAGTTACACGTAATTTAAAGTTTTCATCAAAATAGTTTTAGTTTTCGTTTCTATTTTCATTTTATTTTTCATATTTCTAGTTAGTTTTTGATATGCTAGAACAATGGTTCCCTTTATCCACGTACGAATGTATTTGCGTTTTACTGATAAGCATGGCGGATATATATTTTTGTTTTCGTATTGCGTTGTGTATTTATTTAGTTACTTATTCGTTAGACTATAGTTTGATTAAATGTCAACAGTTGCAACCATAAAGCTGGCAAAATTGTCGTTTTTCTGATATTTACCTGGTAATTACATAAATTTACTAAATTAAGACGCTTCAGGCACAAAGTGAAACTGAAATTAAATAATATACTACCGCCGTGCGAGCGAATCCAGTTCGTCCTCCCCTTGGTGCATGCATTTGATCGTTCTTAGGAGAGGCCTATCTGCCGCTGTCTGATCCAACACATAGTTACATTTCTTAACGTACTAAGATTACATCCCACCATTTCCAGCTTCACTTGAAATGTTCAAAAGTTAGTGCTCCAAGCTCGAACGGTTCTCGCTTTAGACTGGAATATATCACTTTGAACTAAAGCTTACCTCGAAGCTACCATACACCATATTTAGTTGCTAAACAAACAGTCAAAAAACTTCCTTTGAATCCCTAGCTGAAAAAGCGTTACGCATTGAAATCGCCAATCTGTGAATTAGTCTATTGGTACTTGGTTCAACAGATCTTATTGAGTGAGATAGCAGAGCGTGGCGACTGCCGGCGGCGCCGCGTACGCGCTGTATCGGTGCAATGTAGTGCGGCAAAGCGGAAATTGTCCGACAGAGTGTTCGTTTCATTATGGTTTTTTGATGTGCTCATAAGGTAACTGCAAACACTAATGCCCTTTCAGCGGGGACGACAGCGGGGAGGAGCCATTTAGCAGGTTACTGGTTCTGGCAGTGGGTTCTCGGTAATGCGGATTTTGTTGGCTTGCATTGCGGCGTTGCTGGTGTATGCCGTCCCATTAACACTTACTTCCGGTTCACTTTCATCCTCCTCTCCGTCCTCCTGGTCGTCGTCCTCGTCGACCATGCCCGCTCGACCAACGCAGCCGGGCTGGCGTTGACGATCGCGCTCGATTGACTGATTTCCATTGCCGTTGCTTTCGTCCTTGTCGTTGCTGGCTGCAGCGTTTTGATTGTTATTGATGGCCGTCTCGCGGCAAAGCCTCATGCTGCCACACAGCTTTTGTTGGATTTGCTGCTGCAGCTCGGCTTGACGCTCGCGCTCCGGTTGCTGCTTGAAGTTGGCGAAAAATATGGTCGAGTAGGTGTGGTACTTGGTGCCACAGGGCGTTGTTGCTGGCGTGGAGAGGGGCGTGGCTGTTGCAGTAGCAGCGGACGCAGCAGCACGGAATGGGACACAAAGGGAGGGGGAATTTTCTTAATATTACACGAATTTTGCTTGACGATGAAATTTCGAGTTTTTTAAGAAAGTGGCATTTAGTGTACGAGTATAGGTGGTGTTGTGTCGGTGCTGATAGAGTGGAGTGCTGGGAAAGAGATGGCTATGTACGTGACAGGCGCACAAAATCCACAAATGTGTTCAACTCAAATTTGTGTCTGGGGAATGCCCTTCGAGCATTTTGGCTTTCGTCCAAAGCAGCGCGACCACATTTCCTGCATGTCTTGCAGATGACTATGGCGAGTATGGTTATTATGGCGATGGATATGGTGGTGCTGGCGACGTTAATGATAAGGGCGACTCCCAACTGCAGCTGCCAGACCAGCGCTCGATGTGCATGGACAAACACTTTTTAGTACATACGAATAACAGCTGCGCAGCGCAATGAACGGACTTTTTGCTGTTGGCATCTTGTTCTCGCTGTTACTGGTTTATTGTAATCGAATTTTTATTAAATAAATAATGAATAGCTTACATGTTTGCTACAATTGTTGGTATGTATATATTTATATATTTATATATGTGTGTGTGTGCACAAATAAAGACATCGACTAAAATGCAATTGTGTGCCACATCGCTTACCTGCTTTTACCTATAACTACTCACTCCCGTTTCTTTACTATTCTTCTCAACTATAAAATTTCGCTCTTCTCTGTAAATAATTTCAGCCTATAACTTATACCTCCATTCCAATTTCAATCAAGACAGTTTCAGTTGCAAAACACTTCAGAACTATTTTCTTACTCGACAATTGGGGGGAAATTATAATTTGTTCGATAATGCAAATTGTTCCCAAATAAGTGGAGACATCCCTTGGGTGTTGACTAATGAAAATCGAAGACTGTCTGACTAATTCGTATAAATGTGACTTTTTGTTCGCATGCGCATTTGTCTAAGGAAGTAAAGAAATGGTTCGTTCGAATGCTTCACTCATTCGCACCGACAGGGACCACTTCAACTCAATCTCTGACGAACTCTATCAAGGAGGCACGGGCCAGTTCATGATAACCTCTCCTACTCGGCACATTTTGCATTCAGATAATGTACTTATGTAGATGAATGCGTGCAAATTTGCATTAACAATATACATACATACATACATATAAACTTAGAAGTTAAAATACAAATACGAAACAAAAATTAATCAATAAATAAGCGATACATTCTGACTGAGAAATCAGTCAGAAATTCTTGCAGAGGCTACACTAGAAACAAGTCCACTTTACTGCAAGGACGATGGATTATTGCACACGCAATTCAATCTGACTTGAACTGCTCTGACTGGCTGTGGAGAATTTGCGTGCCAACTTTTGCAGAGAGCCAACAGCTAAAATTACAAAAAAGAAAAAATAAAAGAAAACAAATATAAATTAAAATTAAAACAAATCGATACCCGAAAATACGGCGTAAAAACAAAAAATTTTACTTCAATTAGCAAAATAGATTAAATAAAACACAGCCGCTACGCACGAAAGGGAAGTGGGGCAGAGTGCGTACAGTCAACGGCAAAGTGAAATGCAAATACTTAGATCAGGGTTTGTTATTCATGCATGCATACGATACATACTTAGCTACACCTGGTACGTTAATTTTGATCAAATCTGGTTTGGGAGAAAAACCCGTTTCAAATGTGATAGTTAAAATGTTTGGAAAAACTAATTTACTACATTCTCTTTAAATCCAGCTACTTGAAGTAGGCGCTAAAAATTCAAGTCGGCAACTTCAACCGCGTACGTACCACGTGAAAATGTGATGTGCATTGTGCCAAGCGTTCCTGAACTCACTCTTAGCTTTTACTCGTACATCTAGAAAGCTTTGTCGTTATCTCTTTGCTTTTGCTGTTTCACTGCCCCAAAATGTACTAAGCCAGTGCATATTGTAGAATACATTTAGAGGAAGAATGAGGTGGACAGTCACTTAAGGTATACTAATGATAAGCTATTAAGATTTCAGGGAAAGGTATAGGCGACTAAGATCGAGGCAATTTTATATTCGTTCGAAATTGTCTCGAGTGGCATGATCTGCTTGCATTCATGGTGATTTCTCTGCAAGCGTGTCGGGTATGAATTTCGGATCATTGCGTGGGGTATAACAGTATGCGATGTAGTGGGGAACGGTATTTTTTGCACCAAACACAAAATATTGAGCAATATACATACCACAGACGATTTAGTTTTATGGAAAAAATTTTAATATTCCCGTGCGCGTTTGTGACATGTTTAGGTGAAATTTTGAAATATCGTTGGCAGCGGCCGGTCAATGCATTTGGTTTTGTTTATTCGAAGAAGCCAAAACAGAAAGAGATAATTGCAGTCGTATCATTAAAGGAAAATTCGGTTCGGTTATTTGTAGGCACGGTGATGAGATGGAAGGTAGCGTGTGTGAGCAACGGTGCATGGTACGTTCGGCAAAGCGTTCAGTGCAGATGCATTGTTCGCCGCAGTACCGAGACCACACAGGAAATGCACATGATTGTTGTGTGGGTGTGAAAATGTTTAATTTTTCGTTCAAGTTTTGGAGGGAGATAAGAGAGAAAAAAAGATAAAAAGAATATTTTATGCCCAAATTACTCTTCGATAACTTTCCTTTGTTACATGAAGTTTGCATCGTGTGTATGAGTGCGGTTAGTTTATTTTTGTCATTACTGCGGTCTCAGGCCTAATAGAAGCACCAGCACAAGCCAGGGCGAGATGAGAGTGCATGATGAAGAAGTGATTATGATATGGTATGAGTAAAA
Organism: Melieria omissa; assembly: GCA_963971225.1. Classification (NCBI taxonomy): domain Eukaryota; kingdom Metazoa; phylum Arthropoda; class Insecta; order Diptera; family Ulidiidae; genus Melieria; species Melieria omissa. The sequence continues at coordinate 3,051,502 of OZ020269.1, read as the reverse complement.
CGACAAATAGAGCATGAACCAAGAGCTTCTTCTTTTGAACAACTTTTATTTTTATTTTTAAACAATTCCAACCAATATTCAATACAAATCGTTCACCTTGCTTTATTTAATCGTTTATCGTTTGATGCCGTGGCGCGCGCCACTCGTTTTCCTCAAATAAAAGGTTTACTAGCGTTTGCTTCATCTATGCGTTCATGTACTTATTATTTACGTCATTGTAATAATGCATATTGTATATAAGTGTACGTAAAATTTATATATATGTAGGCGTATAACTATGTATATAAGCGGTAGTTATCAATGAACAAACAAACAACACAAATATGTTCTTGTATTTTCTTAATTGAAAGTCATAGAACGTTTTGCAATTGTGAGCGCTGCACTGGGTGTTCCGCAACCCACCAGAATTGCAGAGCCCTTTATGACTAAACATATCGTGGCCTCACAACTAAAGCTTAAGCGAGTTCACTTCGCTGTACTTCAGTCAATGCTGCTAGGTTTTTCGGTTATTCTAATTTTTGATTCTTTGTTTTAGTACGAAGCAAAATTGGCGTAAACACCACTTGGTCCACATTCGGAATGTGCGTGTGAGAAGGTACATAACAGTTCACGTTCACATTGATTATTATCAAATGAGGATGAACTCTGTACTGAAAAGTTTTAAGTAACAGAAACATTTTATCCAAACATCTTTTGCAATCTTAACAGAAAGTTTAAAAAATAAATCGCAAAATTTGTGGATTGTCACACACGCTCTCCGGAAATAACACATTATCTGCCAGATTGCACATGTCGTTTCCTATTTAGTTACAAAAGTTACCTAACTGTGGTCATGGTTTTCGATGTATGAATTAAAACATTTCTTGGTGTCATTCACCAAGCTCGCAAGGCGATTAATCAAATCACCATTGTCTAACTGATCCGGCGAATTTTGCAGTACTTGAAGTGAGGAGTGAGAAAGCGTAATTTGTGTGTGCGGAATGTGTGTTGTAAATGAAGAATTTTGGATACACGCATCGTATCTATGTATGTACATGAAAGTCTCATAATGCCTAGTAAAATTGCGTTTTCTGCATTATGTTCGTGTTCATTGTAAATGCCTTGACTAGATAGATACGTAGGTAGGTAAGTAGAAAAAATTTGGTAGCTCTTGTCGATAACTGATTGCTCTAAGTAATCAGGTGTGCAATGGATTAAATAGTTATGAAGGTATAAACGCTAATGGGAAAATCTTAGAAAACTGTTTTAATTGGCTACAATTTATAAATTATCGCAAGTCGTTTTTTCTGTTAGTTATATATCTTCTGCGTCCAAATTTGCATTAATGACTTCGGTTGATGGGGCTGAGTATTGTTTTTGAGTCTACGAGTAGTGGTTGTTGGTGCTTAACACTTACCGTAGCCTTCACCTTGCAAGAACAACCTGAAAGCCTCAGCCAATTTGGCAGGTTGCTCCTCCAACACCATTGCACAGTCGGAAATCTGCAAGCAAAATTGTAATTGTAATCACTTTAATTGTATAACTCAGCGTTAGCACACCTTCATCCATGAAGAATTTGTTGGATCCAATCGACCGTTGAAGGTTACTGTGTCGTCAACATGGGGCGAAAGCGCGCCCGTTATATTTATAACGGGCATTTTTAGTGTGCTGGCCGAGGGTTGTGTGCCGGGAGTGCCGGGTGGCGTGCGCGTGATATTCAAATCGTTGCGATGAATGTACACATTGATGAACATGGCTAGATTTGTGGGGTTTACGCCACGCTCGAAATGCTGCTTGTACATCTGCACCAGATCGTGATTGCGTTCTTCCGGGTTCCGCCCGAAATGATGCCACATCAGATAGTCGATAACACCCTGGGTCATACCTTTCGTGCGCAAAAAACGGGCATTGAAGCTTTGATAGCCCCACTCAATCCATCCAGACTGTGTCGAGATACAGTTGATCAAACATAGGGCTCCTACTTTGTCTGGATTGGTCAAGGCGAAACGTGCCAAAATGTTTGCGCCGGCACCAACACCGAAACCAATCACCGATTTCAGCCCAAAGTGTGACATCACAAAGACCAACTGGGCAGCCAATTCATCCATGCTGGGGTACACATAACTACGACAAAATGGGACAATCCAAAACGTTGTTAATGAATAAGGACTGAAATACTCATTTATTACTCTTCAGGTAGAGTGGGCGCATTTTCCTCCTGTCCCGGCGCAGTGACATGATAAACGCAAAAATTTTCTAGTAGTCCACGCATCGGAGGGAAATTAAAGAAACCGGCAAAACTTGTAGCAACTGTAATCAATAAAGATCAGGAAATTGTAAAGATGTAATTGCCCAAAGGCGCAATGTAATTGCGCGCATCGACTCTTACAATTCAAACCCAGATCGTGGTACGTCAGTATTGCAGGCTTTGCGGTGTCACCCTGAATGGCCACATGAATGTCGCCCTTGTCGGTCGGCACACGGCGCTGGTCGCACGCCTCCACGATGGATCCACGTGCATTAGGGAACTGCAACTGCACAGAGCGCAACTCAATGTCATCCATGGGGTCAATGGGCATGGTGCTAGGAGGGAATATAAACGAAACGATTACAAAGTAAATCTATGCGAAGCATTTGAGTGAGAGCAGGACTTCAATGTGGGGAGGGGGTGGGGGAGAGTACATATTCCGAGCGTTCACGGATTCCTCCTTTACTTTGAGTTATTATTATTATTACAGAATCAGGAGTAGTTTTTGGGCTGCTTGGAGAAGGTCATGATAATGCAAACTACCAAGGAACTGAAGTAAAACTAGAAAAATTAATCAAAACACGTTACTCAAGCCGTATATCACGTGTACTGCGCTAGGGTTACATTCAGTACGTGCGTACGTACGTACGTTTTTGATTTCCTGGCTTCCGGCTCTCAATACATTGATCGATACTGTGTGTGTGTCGTCGTATGCAAATATTCGCAGATGTAAATATGTAAATGTGGTCCCTTTCTTTACGGGATTAATGCACTAATGATCGCAAAAATTCAATACACGTTAATCTACGCAAGTTCCAAGCTATAGCTATGATTATTACGAGTACTGTCTACTAATCAGTATCATTAACTTGTGTACACTAATGGCTGATATTTCGAAATCAAAACAAAATTAAATGCCGTGTAAAGAGGGCAAAACGAAGAACTTATGCACAAATCATTCCAGTTGTAATGAAATCATAATTGTATTTTCTAGACGGGAAATCGGGTTGGTGGGGAGTGTTCGTTGACATTACTTGTATTATTGTCATACTGATGGTCAGCTTAACTTATTGAGCCAAACACAAATATCTGTGGGTAGAAAGTGTAGGCCATTCAGCGCGCTTACCCCAGTAGACGTGCCTCCTCGGCCGTGTGCGTTGGTGCGGACGGCATCTTCGTGTTCAGTGGCTTACCGATTTTGTCCCGGTCTCTGAAATAAATACTATAAACATGCAAGCGCAAAGGTATCCAGGATCCCTCTCGATTTTTCCCCCCATTCAGGAAGCAGAAAAATCGAAAGACATACATTTCATATCGTTGGAAGAGGCAAGAGAAGAGAAAGTTTACGAAAATTTACAAACGCAGAAAATCAAGTGATAAGGCAGTGATATGGATTATGCGCATCAATTGACTGTAGGTCGATTGATATATGATTTCGCTGAATGGTATAGTTGGGTTGAGTGAAATGGAGACAATGACGACAAATTGGCAAACAAAAGAAATCGGATACATTAAACAAAACTACTATACACTGTTGGAATGCAAATATGATTTCATAGGATATAACGAAAAATTTAGATTAACGCAAACAAAGCACCCCGCTTCAGGCTTCATCACCGAGCTAACAAAACCAATAGCCGCACTACACGTAAATTTGCATGCATTTTGCAAAGATATCCAACAACTAGAAACAATTACATATGAAAGCAACAATAGCCTTAGCATTAACGATAATAAACACATAAGCCCTATTTACAATCTTGTGCAAACGGTCTTACAACGTAGTATTGGCAAAATGGTGTATCATGATTTTACTCTACACTAAGAAAATACACAGAGAGTGCTGCATCTCAGAACCCATAGTTTATGTTTACTACTACATACGCAACAATGAATTGCAAAACTGGCAGCTATTGGAAAAAAATAAAAGTGTAAACGAATAAAGAAACGAATTAAACGGAGTAAAGCAAACAAAAAGTGGAGTGAGGATGAAATAAATAAAATAATTAAATTTCTCTAAGATGCTCCGAAAATAGAGGTAAAGAAAATTATTCGCTTCTTAGAAAAATCCCTGCCATGTACGAGTGCACCTGCTGTAACCGGCTGTATTCACAGTGGCTGCTGAGCTGCGAATTTTACGTTTTGCTGCAAGTATTACAAACCAACAGAAAAAGGATCGCTCACCATTGATGGCAAATGTTTGCTATTGCACAGATTTGCAATCTCAAATGCACAAGACTGTGAATAGGGCTATAGACACAAATGAAACCTTTACCCATGATACAATAAACAAAGTGAACTAAGTATGGAAATTCTTTTCGAAATTCGTTGTTTACAAACGCATGGTTCCATTTTGCAAGAAGAAGTTCGCTCTTTTACTTAAATTATAAATTTCAATTATGAAATATAAAAAGTGGCATAAGCAACTATTTTGATAGCAAAATTTCGGTTTCAAAAATGAACTGTTTCATAGTTGTGGCACCCTGGTGATCTTCTTTTTGGTCATTAATTAAAATTGCAATACCATCACCTGTTCAATGAGAACATTTGACGATAACTGGAATTTCTCGTACGTCACATTTCGTGGCTCTCCGTACATAGTATACCTTGTTAACCCATTTTCGGCCGCTACCAGAAATAGCCAATATTTTTCTAATTCCTTTTAAGGACTTATATTTAGGACCTTAATCAAGAATATTTTTGGATTTTTTGTGTTTTTTTTTTTACAAAATTTTTTTATTAATAAATAAATATTGAATTTCAAATAAAAACAAATATATCAGGCATGTGCTGCAAATCGCACGATTTCAAATCGAAATCGGAATTTGAAATCGTACGAATTTTTGGGGGGTGTGCTACAAAACGGACGATTTGACTTCAATTCGAAATAAAATTCAAGCTGATTTTTTTGTTGACGTCTATACAATGTTTTTTGAAACGTTAACAAAAAATTGAATATCTTGCATGATGATTGGAATTTTTGTGGCTGTCTTGGCATGGAACTTGCCGAAAGACACACTTAGGCCACGGAATAGGCCCGTTGTGATACCACAAGTTTAGGGTCTGTCTTACTGCAAGTCAAGAAGACTATTCAAGCCATTTTTTGTGGTGTTGAAATACGGGAGGGTGGTGCCACGTCTGGAAAGCTGATGTGGTTGAGACCGTCTGAATAGAAACCGTGTATTGTTCCCACTCCGGTCTATGAGGTATGAGGGTTGAGAATTTAGAGTCGAACAGATATGATGGTAGCGAGTAATATATGTTGTCAGGAAAGTCAGGTGAACAGCCTAGGATTCGGTAGTAACCGAAATCAGTACATGTCCATCTTTTGATGGTATATAGTCTCACTGCAGAGAGGATTGCAGCTTGTTTACCGAAGAGGTCAACAGGAAGAAAGTGGAGCAGGGCGTAGAGCCCTCTGGCTGGTGTTGATCGAATGCTCAAGTTATTATGAACGCCGCCGATCTTTGGACTGAGTCCAGAAGTTTCTGGTTAACCATCTTATCCAGGGCAGTCCACCATACTACTGCTCCTTAGAAAAGAATTGGCCTAATCACGGAGATGTAAATCGAGTACATGATACGTGGTTGGATACTTCTTTTCTTACAGCTCCTCTTTTGCAAGAGTACAGTGCAACAGTGATGGAGTTGTAACCCTATTGGTTAACAGGTTGTGACCTGTGCCCACTATCGGCTTGCATAATTTCATTTTGGTCAGTGAGCCAGTACTCCCTCAACTTTTTCACGTTCAAAATTTCTTTATAAGTTGAAACGCAAATAGAATACCAGCCGTTTTCTAATCGCAACGAAAACGGAATTTCGGTTTTCTGGCACATATCATTTCAAACGATTTCGTTTTCGAAAATTGACGAAATCAAAACGAAATTGAGCACACTACATCACGTTTTCGCTCCGAATTTGAAACGAAAACGATTTGTAGCACATGCCTGTATATGTACATAGTTTTAGTCAGATAATAATCAAGCATGAAAACAAACAATTGTTGGCTTACATATGTACATACATGACGACTTCTGGCCAATAGTCGATTTTTCGACCACTGAAAAGTACGCGGTGCTGAAGGGTTAAAAATATTTTCATAAACTTATGGATATCAATTGATTGTGGTAAGTTGGTCTTTAGGCTTCGTAAATAATCAATAATACATCGATAATTTGAAAAGGTTATATATTTTTCAAAATATTCAAAATATGACTAAAAAAATGATTTTTTTCGTGCCTTCGCCAACATCTCTAAATTTATCTTTAAAAAAAAAATTATAATTTGGAGGGGTTACCAAAAGACCAAAGCTATTTTATGCATCAAAAGTTCAAAGATATAATGTCTAAGTGCAGAGCTACTCTCCTTCAAAGTGACTGGTCGAAAAATCGACCAGCGGCCGAAAATGGGTTAATTGTATCCTAACTTCTACCAACATGACATATTTGTTATTCACGTTTGGGCCAACAATACGCAGTAGACATTGACCCCTACGGTTTGGGTCCGAGTTCGTTGTCTGATTCGGAAATGCGGAACCTTCTATTCTATGACCTAGTAGCCCGAATACATTCGATACTTTCTTAGCAATGCTCGGATTCGGGGCTCTGGATCAGTCCAGAATTTGTCAAATAATTCCCACTTCCGTTCCTGAGCCGCCTCAACTTTGTTAAGGAATTAACTACCGTAGTTAACAATTGAATTACTTACAACAAAATTTGATCGCTAACCCAACAAACAATTGAGTTGTTAAACGACGAGCAGTGCAAGGCAAAATCAGAGTTTGCACCATGGATTGTACTTAGATAGAATAACAAGTAGAACAAAGCTTATGCACATTAACAAAATTTATCTTCTACAATTGCTGTTTCGACTGTGATAATATTGCGCTGCTCGCGTTTATTTTTAAATTCATTTGCTGGTGTTTTATTATTCCCACTTACACTTGTCATAGCGTCATCGCCAGCTCATCTCATTAAGCATCTTCCCGGCTGCGCCGGTCATAACCGGCGCGAACTGGTGTATGCGTAGGTAAGAAAGCGAATAACAACTGAAAGTGCAGGGGCGGTCAAATCGTACTGCAAGCAGTGTGAGCGTAGCTCCAATTAATCAACTTACAAAAACAAAACACTTAATTTTAGCATTTGCTTCACATCGGCGATTCGGATGGAGTTTTGAGATGCTTGACGCAGGTTAAGATTTCACTTTGTTCTTTAAAAATCGCATAGCGGTGCAGCGTTGCAGAATAAAAATAACTTTATTATTTTATGAATGCATTACGATAAGAATGGTGACTCTTAAGAGTAAGTGGCACGAGGACGAGAAACTAAGCAAGCCACGAGTGCCTGTGGACGCGAGGGAAAGCAGACAAGAGTGCACAATTCTGGTTGGCGGAGCAAGCGAGTTCATTTTCTAGAAGTAATGCGCAATTAGTTACACTATAAAAAGCAGCATTTTATATAAAATGCTAAGAAGCAATAAACAACTGGAAACGTCGAGATGTAAACAGCCAACGCTAATTGAAGAAGATTATAACGCGACACTCACGCTCACACGAGATGTTTCCCTTCAATTCGGTGCGACGACTCGTGTACTAAGCGTACAAACGCACGCCGAAATTTGAAACAGCTACGTATCGCGCGCTCTGCTGTAGCAACTGGCCGGAGGAAGTGTTAATTGAGTCGGTGGGGAGTAAAACAGTTGCAAGATGATTTCACATTGTCGACGCTGCGCTGCTTTAGGATTGGCGGCCACTGTGCTCCGACAGTTCGTCTTTTCTCAGTTCCCCAACGACAAATAACTGAGCGTGGAGAATCAGCAGCTGCCAACAAGATGTCGGCAGCAAAAAATAGTTAAAAAAGACGAAACGGTTGTATCGATTTGGCCATTCAACGACGCTGGGGGTGGCGACGACCACGCTGTCGAGACGAAAATTGTGTCATTTGCATACACGGCCGTTTAATGCAAAATATGAATTGTTGCGTCGGTATGTAATGACAAAATATGGAACAGGGCTTTTGCGGAAAACAGCCATAAAGCTGCGGGGTTTCTTGCTGGCATGAAAAAGTCAATATTTTGGTTATTTTCTTTCGATTATTTTAATATTCCCATGAATTCGCAACAAGGAATAAGTTCAAATGCATATATCAGAGTTCTGACTGGCTCGGGCGACACTACGGTGCCTCCGTAAAAGTTGATGCAGCGTCGACACTTCCACTGGTACTTCTTGTCGGGCTTCGATGTTCATTCCACCGCACTCTCCTTCGCCATAATGTTCTTCAATTAGCTTTGCATAGCAATATAGAAAGATCCAACGAGACAAAGTAATGAAAAAAAATGCTTTAAGCGATTCATGCACAGCGCATTGTGCTTGTGACGATACCGAAATGAAGCAAAATGGCAAATTGATTATACGATTATGAAAACACTACTGGTGTATTTACAAACCCCACAATCCACGACAGTGTTCTATCGGCGGAGACAGAAGGAGGGCGCAAACTAGTAATGAGCTCCACACAAAATGGAGCAGTTGCAGCCATGTTTGTGTGGTCAGTGTATAGTAGAAATATGTATGTATGAATGTACTATACAAGCAAAAAAGCAAGTGAGTTAGTAGAGACAAAAAGTTACTGTGCGATATTGATGGGTGCCAGGCAGAACAGCTTTTCGCCGTGCGCACACATATTGCAAGCAAATATTTGGACACCATTGTAATAAAAAGCAATTTTGATATTTCGATTTGAAATGGCTTACCTCGCTCCGACAATCACCGCCTGACGCCCGTTTGTTGAGAGCAAGTCGTCAGTGTCTTGGGCACTGCCGTTCGAGCCCACCACTTGGCCGATGGCGCGCTTCACCGAATCGAAGACCGATTGCGGTCCGGCCGGTTCTGTGGTGGACTGGTAGATGGCACCACCGCTGCCATTGCCAGTGGTGCGGGCACTGTCCAGTGAAATGTAGCCGCCCTCGGACTGCGGCATGGCGGTCGCTGGTCGGGTGCGCGGGAAATACTTAGCTGGGCCTAGGCTGCCAGACGGCTGCTGCGCTCCTGGGCGTCGCGGTGCATATACTTCTCGTGCTCGAACTGCGTGTGCGTTTAGCAACTGTGGCGCAATGGGATTTCTTTTTTCGAATTTGTGATCTTATATTTACGTATATGCGACAGTAGATAAACAGGCAGGTATGCATTTATTTAGCAGGCAGGCAGACCAAGACAGGCAGTGCGTACAAAATTTTGTTTACATTATATGCAATTATTGATTTGATTTTTTTGATGTGTTGTTGTTGTTGTTGTCGTTGTAGAATTGCCACAAATCAGTTTTAATTGTTAGTGTAAATTGCACGTGTGCATTTAGAGCGTCAGCGCAAACAGTAGTTTCAGTACCGATATGATTTCGTGTCAAACAAACCCAAAAATAAAAAGAAAGTAATTAAAGATTTAAACAATTGAAAATAAGTCGCACGAAATAAGTTGAACAAAATGAAATAACAACTCATAAATAAATAATGTAATGTCGACTGTTACATTATGGTTCAAATGCTGGCTTAAGGCGAACTGGAAATGACTACAGTGCAAATAACATACAAAGAACTACGGTTGTTAGTGAAGATGGTTAAATGGTAAGAATAACTTAGGCAGGGACATTGACGACGTAGGGCTGAAAGCACATGCACCAGCCACGTTTAAGCAATGAAGGGGGAAAGCACAAATGGCTGAGTATCGCTATGATCGTATATGATTGCAATGTGACGATGTGTGATCAACAAACGCCTCGTGTCTCACATTTCATACACACGTTGGCGCAATCTATTCCCAGTATTTGCGTTGCAAGTTTGTACTCGGAACTGATACCAGTCAGGACTACAATTGTAATGGCAAATTCATTGATTCGAAAGAGACGCAACCCCTCTTTACATTTCAGCAACGTTAAATTTTAAAACAATGTGCAAAACGGCGGGTAATGAACAACTTTTTCTCAAAAATTTCTGAGCTGTTTCTGAATTTTTGGAAGCGTTCGGCAAGTTTGTGAATCAGACGAAAACGGTGACTGGGTGAGAAAGATTTATAAATGCTAATTGTGAAACAAATGTTTTGAACCGGTTTCAAAAGTATAATACACGCTATGACGCTCATGTGATTGCGGCTGCCTTTAAAGATTAAAACGCACAACCAACCACTCGAATGCAAGTTTCTTCTGCGCAATGAAAGCTCCAACAAATACTAAAAAATTCCACATTCAGTAAACAACAAAGATCTGAGTCAATCGAAGACGAAGGCAATCAGTTTTATTGTGCAATTTAGAACTCGTGTCGTTTGCTTTCACATTGTCATTTCGCAGGGGACGTTTATCTTATCACTGAAAACCTATTTAAAGCAACGATAACAATAGTGAGACCCTTCGACATCAACGATTTTTTTTTGGTAACAAGAGATAAGCCTTATTCTAAGATTTGCTCACGTTCTGGAAGCAGCCGACGTGTACGAGTGCAATGACGAAAATTTCAAACGTTTTTAACAGTGAAGGGGGAAGGGGATCTTCTGATCGTGTGTTGGTGAAATACGTTGGGAAACGTTCAAGGCAAAAAACACTTTAACCCATTAAGCCTTGAATGGACAAAAAATCAGTAAGGTTTTCAGCTTGTTTTCTTCCTTGTTAGTAGTCCCGGAAAAACCACCGGTTGAAAACCACCGTATCCAATGAAAAATGTAGTGCTCTTTTCGAATATGCCAATAAAATTCCGCCAAAGTTAATATTTGAAAAGTTATGAACGTTTTTTCACCGAAAATTGCAATTTTCGTGGTACTAAAAATTTTTAAATCCGAAATTCCGATAGGAAAGCAGTTACGCCCATAGCTTTTTTTGCCTGGAAACGTGGCATAGGATGTTCACCTATAGAAATAAATCGTTCAGACCTGAGTTTGAGCAATTTCAGTTCAGCACTTTTTTCCTAGACTGAGTGAATTCCAAGAAAAAATGCATGTCTGTTTCGATACAGATTTTGTTGTTCAACCGCCATTTTGAGCTTGAGAAATTGCTCAAACTCATGTCTGAACGATTTATTTCTATAGGTGAACATCCTATGCCACGTTTCCAGGCAAAAAACGCTATGGGCGTAACTGCTTTCCTATCGGAATTTCAGATTTAAAAATTTTAAGTATTGCGAAAATTGCAATTTTCGGTGAAAAAACGTTAATAACTTTTCAAATATTATTTTTGGCGGAATTTCATTGGCATATTGGCATATTAAATTCTACATTGGATAGGGAGGTTTTCAAATTTTTTCCGGGACTATTAACAAGGAAGAAAACAAGCTGAAAACGTGTCTGACTTTTGGTCCAAGTTGAAGGCATAAAAACTTACTCATTCTTATGACCAGCGGTTGTTGCTTCGATGGCAGTATTCTTGTGGTGAGACAAGGCCGATTACGAGACTAAGGCCTAGCTACCCGAAACCAGTCGTGTTGCAAGGTTGGCAGGGATCTACAGTTTTATGCCAATTCCGAATGGCGAGTTGGGAGCGTTTTCATAGGCAATTTTGCTCTCAAAGGTTTGCCATTTCCTGCTGAGAGCAGCCGCCGAAAGAAAAATTGTTGTTTTTTCTTTTTTTTTCGGTGTTAGCAGCAACGGAGTCTTGAACCTGGGTTCGAGCGTCGCATTTGACTCACGGCTCAATGCACTAGCCAGCTGAGCTACGGCGACAAACCGATATAATAATAATAATAATTGACTGGCACGACAGCCCGCTTACGCGAGACTAAGGCCTAGCTTCCCGCAACCACCCGTGTTGTGCGTGTGAATTTTTGTACGCGGGTGGAAGGGACCTACAGTTTTATGCCGGTTCCGAACGGAAGGTTGGGAGCTTTTTCATAGGCAATTTTTACTCTCAGAGGTTTGCCATTTCCAGCTGAGAGGACAGCCACCGAAAGAGAAAACGAGTTTGCCGTTATTTTTTTTAGGTGTTACTATGTACATGCAGTATTCAAACTTGCGTCGCTATGCATTCGACTCGTTGTCCAACGCACTAACCAACTGAGCCACGGCGGCTGACAAACCGATATCATTGAACTTAATACTTGAATTAAGACGAAATTCACGGGTCAACACAGCGTAGTCACCGCATCATTAACCCTTTCGCCACAGGTTTTTACTGGGGAAAGTTAAAAATTTAAATGCAACGTTTTAATCTTCTATGTGGTTATATTAGCAACATTCCAAAAGAAAATTTTTAATTTTTATACTCGGACCCTGTATTTTAGAGTGGCTTTCTATGAGACTGTAATTCTTGTGACTGTAATAATTTCTTTAACATAAAACTTTTTACGCATAACGAAAATTTAAATATTTCTTTATTTACTTCAGCCAAAAAAAAAAAAAAAACAAATCTAAATTGAAAGAAAACGTCAAATTAAAAAGTTATCTAAAGATTTCTGCTTCTTCTTCCTTTACTAAAGACTGTTTCAGTTAAAATGTGGCAGCATTGTTTGTTGCAAAACTACGTAATATTTAATCTGGCAGGCAATATGCACATGCAGTAGAAAGAGTGAAGAATTCATAACTACGGGTACGATAGATACCGAAGTATAAAGGAGTGCTTAAAGAAAAGAATTTTACCATTCATAAAGAAACATGATATTCCAGTTATGTTGTTGTTGTTGTTATGTACGATTTGGCACCTGCCGTTATTCGCATAGTGCTATAGAAATCTATAGAGAAAATGCCATCAATTTTGTACCAAACGATGCCAACCCCCCAACTGCCCCGAGTTACGCCCGATTGAGTTGTATTGGGCTCAAATGAAGAAAAAACTGAAGAACACGAAATACAAAGTCTCATCAATAAAACAATTTCAAAATAAGTGGCGCAGACAGCTTGCAAACTTGCCAAAGGATGCTGTCCAGAAGTTAATGCAGTGGGTATCAAGAAAGGTCCGACAGTTTTGGAGAGGGAACTAACAACATTGAAATTTGTATGGTTTTTTTTGAAATAATAAACCTTTTTAAGAACAAAATACTTGTTGCTATATTTATTTAACGAGATGCGAAATACTTTATGTCCAGATTACCATTACAAAAACGTGTATACTTCCCTTTTTTAACTTTAATATTCAGTTGTTATTATATTCAGTTTCGTATTTTTCCTAAAACTTCAAACTATTCTAAGGACCAACAAAAAAACGTATTCTTGGAACCATAGAGGGTTCAGACGTCCACAAAGTAGCATGTTGCCATATGGCAACAAAATAGCGAAAGAAATCGTTCAGTCGCTCCGACTGCGACTTCGATTACAGATTGCTTCGCTGATAAGCAACGAAGCTGAAATTAATATTAAGTGAGGCTAGTTAGGTTTTTCCGGGAACCTAAAACGCCGCACAAAACTTACAGCGTATGTAAAAGGGCTCTTTGCGAGGCAATTTTGTGCGCTTGTTGTTCTTGCTTGCTAAATCTTTATGTACTATGGATATTAATTGCAACATAAAATATGCCAACGGGTGGCGGTTGTAACTATGGGCAACCGTCTGCACGCCGACACTTGCACCCACAACAAATACAGCTCACACTCTGTCTCACCGCAAGAATCTGAGTCATTTGCTCTCCAAGCCCACGTCCGAGTGCTCGCAGCAGTACTAATAGGCACTCGGCGCGCGGCTTTATTCAAACAATATTTGAGTTGTATGCGACTTCGTCGCGATTTCCGTTTAGCTCCCTTAAATGTCACTTGTTCACTTTCTGTGCTTTCGACTCTATCGTTGTTGTGCAAACAACCTGCTCGCAAAATTCACAGAAAATATGGAACATGAGGTGCAACAAAACAGTGCGGGTGGGTCGGTCACTAAATTGTCGACGACACCAAGGACGAATGTGTTGTTAGTGAGGAAACTGGTGGCAGCGCTATCCGTGTTCACGTATATTTCAACAAAAACAAGCACAATAAACTTCGGAACAAGCAACGAGGAATTCGCTGAATCGATTCCATGTTATGTAAAGGAGGACCGAGGCAGAATGCACGACAGAATAGTGAGTCTGGAGTCAATATGTAACAGCAAGTGACAAGCGGTGGCAAGCATCAAATCTTCGGCAGCACTGCCAATTAAACGCTTAAAATAACAATAGCGCACTTGTCACTGGCAAGCAAAAGCAAGTTTGATGATTCTGGCAGCAAGTAGTTTTTCATTACCCGATCGAAGCTGCACAAGGATAATTGTGAAATTTAAGTCGTTGCTTATCTTATTGTAGCGCAGCTAAAAATTGTCGATATGTGCATTATGCAGGCGAAACCGATTGCAGAAGGCATAATCTAAAGATGCGTGTATGTATTAATTCTTGCGAGTGGGGAAAACAGCAACAGCCGATGCTGGGAATCGGAAGAGCTTCATACGGTTCTTTGCTTCGCTAATGTCAAATGTTTGCTTTTAGATGATAGGCCTCAGCAATAAAAGGCAAATTTTGGCTATGCAATGGTTTTATATCTTCGTACACTCTGTTTATTTGAAAGAGAGCATTTCCCAGTATTTTACTGAGCTCCATGTGATCGGGACTAAGAAAATTTTTAACTTATACAATTTTATAGTGCGTGCCGAGAAACTTAGAGGCAATAGTCCCTGCCTCTGTGAATAAAATCAACATACATTTAAGGGGCAGGCGAGAAACAATCGCACAGGTTAGAATGTCAGTGTACTTGTTGACCCAAGAAGACTTTTGAGTGGCGCAATGGATGACATATCAGCCACAAATGTTTATTGTCTGTCAAAAGTGCAAATCCCGACAAAAATACTTCACTTTACTTTCCATGAGAGGGACAAGCGGAACTTAGTGGAGCGCGATATTAACTTTCCGCATAAACAGTGTAGCAACAACAACACTAACTGCAGTAGTGCTGCTCATGGTTTTGGCCAACACAACGCGCACACGCACGTACACCTTGCAGCAAGAAAAATTACGTCAGACCTAGAAACGAACCGCGACAACCGAACCTGTACGCGGCCGAAGCCAATTCGTAGGTATACGTTCCGCCATCCTACTCGCCTGAACGAAGGCGAATGGAAGCCAAGAAGCGCGTCCGCCGGGCTGGAGACAGAGAGGCAGTAACTCGACCAAAACTATTGAAGGCGGTGGAAGGGGAACTGTAAAAATTGTGAATTGGAACACAACGACATGGAGGATTAGCGAAAGATGTGCGCCGTTAGAAATTCCGCCGATTCCGACAAACACCACTCGGCCAGTCAAAGGGCCGCTTATGAGTACTGTTCCAAATAGCACGCAATTTTCAGTACAACTCCAAGGTGTGTCGGACGATGAAACTGGTGTAGAGGTTAAAATGGCAGTTACACAAGCGCCAAGCTACGAAACACAACAACAATGGAAAAACTTAGTAAACGCAGACAATTATACAACTGAGCAGCGACCCGATAGGGAGCTGTACAGAAGGGAAATCAAAAAGTGCATTGCGAAAGAGAAGCAAGTGCGAGATGAGTGCCGGCGTGTATGAATTAGGGGAGATGGTAGTGATGTGATGTGTTGTTAATGCGTAGTTATGATGAGCAAGCATACAGGCAACGTGATTACTGGGTGACTGCAGGTGGGCGGGACGGGAAAGTGATGTGATAGTGTGATGATGCCACAGAAGCACAGAGAACGCCGAATGCAAATTAAAATCAAGGAGACAAGTGCAGCTGCAGTGCAGCGGCAGTACAACCCTCGTAACCAATGCATGCCACACGGTGCGGTCAGGAGCGCCCGTGAGAGTTCCCTCCTAAACTCACCTGCTCTAGATTGGTGCTGATGAGGCTGTTGTTGTCGCTAGGCGAACGTACGTCAAGCGGAGAACTGCGTCGTTGCTCGGTGTTTCAAATTGAAGAGTTCGCTCCAGCAATTGGCGTGACCTGGTTTCCTCTTGCTACTGCGCCACGCTGTTTTTTCGCTGCTTGCGAAACACTAACACTCAACTTTATTCAATATTTTCAATGCAGCGTGAAACGTTGAGAAAACTCTATTCTACTTGTTTACTCTACGTTGTTATTGATTTCGATTTCGAGATTACGACCGTCTGGTTGTTGACGGTGCTGTGAAAAATCAATATTTTCCTCCCTAAATTCTCGGTCAGCACGCTGTTTTCGCAAATAAAAACTTAATTTTTTGTGTGAACTGCTTGAAGCGATACACGAAAACAAAATCGTTGCTTGGATTTTTAACTTTACTAATTGGTTCTTTTTGTGCTTAACACTACATTCACTTTTCGCTGTCAACTCAAACGGAATTCTGAACTCGACCGTTCGCTGCGACGTCAAAACTGCCAGTAACAGTAACTTTAGCAGCGTCTACGACAGCTGTCACAACGATTAAGCGATGTGAAACTGGGAGAGTAAGCCGATTTTTGTGCGTTTTTTGCAATTCACGTACACAGTCCGTGTGTGCTGGCAGTGATCAGCTTTTCACTGTGTCTGCTCTTTTCCCGATATTAGGGATTAGGGATTCTTTACAATTATTTGCTTTTTAAAGTATGTTCTTATTAATTTTCTGGATTAAATGCCAACACATGAACTTTTTTGGTTTAATTATGTAAATATTAATGAAAATATACCAAAGAACACAAAGCTAAATGCATTGAATATGACAGGGTCAATTGCCGTCCTTTGTATTTCGCATTTCTTCATTTAGCGAATCTCTAACGATCAGGTATGCTTTTTTTGCTAAATGCTGTAGTTTGACCGCAGGGTTGTTTTTTTGAATGCAGCTTATAAAATCTTAATTTAATTGAATTAAAGTCATACCCAAAGATTATTTTGACGCTTCTGGGCAATAATATATTTTTCTAGTCAATTTTATACAAACGTATTACAAAATGGCACCAAAAATATACAAATAAAAAGACAAATTTCTTTGGTCACAAAAAATGACTCACACCAGCTACACTGGCAATTTGAAATCAACTAGAACAACAACCCCGTTTTAGAAATTTATATGGTGGAAAAAGTACCTTCCTGATCAACCTTGGGGCTGACTATAGTCAGCCCCAAGGTTGCAATTTTGCAATAATATTAGTGTAATTCTGTGCATGTATTTCTACCGGCTCTCCCAGTTTCACATCGCTTAATCGTTGGCTGTCATATGGTTTGGAGATGGTACTTCTCAAGGCGCATTAATAAGGTAGTGGTGGTAACACAGCTGCTTAAACTTTTTTCTTCTGATTTTCTTTTGATTTATTCTGATGTTCGTTTGATTTTTCGCGACAATTGATAATTGTCAAAAATTGGTAAAATTGTTTTTGTGTAGTTTGTGGTTTGATTTGATTTTGACAATGAGCATGCAAGCACTAACAAAATACATGGCGATTTTGTTTTTGCAGTAGTGCCATCACCTTATTAATACACCTTGGTACTTCTTGTGCCGAAGATATCAACGCTGCAAGTGGTGCTGCCATCTGACTAACATAAACATTCCAAAACAGAGAATCACGGCGCGAAAACATTTAAGACTCCACACAACTTCAGGATTGCATCGGCTTCAACGGTTCCCGTGTAATCAACTACGTTATTATAATGGCAGCACGCTAATATTTTTAATCTTCTAACTGAAATAGTAGCAAATTTGCAAATTTTGTTCAAAGCACAACGAAAAAATATAAAAAGTGTCATTTAAAATACTTGTTTGAAGCAGTGATGCCAATTATCTCGCTTTTGTTTATGTTTCGACAGCAGCAGCAGTTGCGGTTGGTGGTTATGTAGCAGTGATGGAATTCTTGATACTATTGTACTTTTTTGATACAATCACAGTTTAAAAAGTACGTTGGTACCCAGGCCTTGTTTTTGGTACACACTGGTCGAGTAACCAAAAGAAAACTTTTTATTACCTTCTAGCATTAAAAATAAAAATGTTTGTAAATTGTGTGGCAACTTTAAAATGAAAATAGGTGAAATAGCTTAAAGGTCAAACTCCATGAAGCGCGTTTCAGGCGTTCAGGGCTTGTCGCGTTATGGCGTTTCACGCGTTATTCGCGTTGCAATGTTGTATGCTCCATAACACGCGTTTCACGCGTCAGCTTCTTCTTCTTACGTCAGCTGATGCTAATTTTTAATTGGCAAACTGCTGATTGATTTCGTTGTGAATTGTGAAAAAGAACGAAATGAAATTGCTATCTGACGTTATAGACTTTATAGAATTTACTGATTTAATTATAAACACAATAAATGCGTATCAAGCATTGCAAAAAAAAAATAATAAGTTGAATTCAATTTTTAGCAATTTATCTCACAGGAATGAGGAAAATTCGATATATACCGAATAAGCTATCGAATTTCCAATACAGCGAAGACTAAATTTCGTCTGTCAAAGAATTATGCTAATTTTTAGGAATTTCTCCACATGTTATGTTAAAATGTTGAATTTCAAATGTTTCTTAAATGTATTTAATAGCTTTCGTGTAAAATAAATGCACCCGACTATTGCGATAACACAAGTTTGATATCGGCATTACCATTTAACCACATAATTTATGACATCTTTAGGAGCTCTGTCAGCTGTTTGACGTCGTTAAGCGCGAAACGCGTGAGAAAGTTGAAGATAGTGTTTCCGACGTATCGACGTCAAGTCATGGAGTTTGCTTCATACAAACACACTGATTCTACTTTTTTCCGAAACGCGGGAAACAAGAAAAACGACGATACGCTTGAAACGCGCTTTATGGAGTTTGGACTTAACACCTCTAACTAGTTATGAATAGTTTTTGTCATATTACCATCGTCAATGCAATCGGAAGACGCACGAATTCACACATTTCTTTTAAGAATTGCATTTTCATTTCACCATTTAGCAAAAAATTTTTTAAAGAAGAAGTAATTGATTGCAAAGATATAAAAGACATACATTTATTTGTAGATCAATTACCTGTGGGTGATGTGTGTTGTGTAGTTGGAATAGATTATATCAGGGGTTATATCTGATTAAGATGTTTAAAAAAATAAAGGAAATGTCGTGAGTTTTACATAAAGTTTCTTAACTCTTTAAGAAAAGAGTTAACTTTAATGATGAAATATAAAACTTTTTGCTAAAGTTTTCACCCGAGCATGTCTTGCTGGGCAAAACAAATACTGTTTTACCAATTGTTTCCACGCTTTTTCCCAAAGAAATTAAATATCTCGAAGAAATCAACAATGAGAATTTTTTCAAATGTTGGCACAACCAACGACAATTAAAGTATAAAATGTCTTACGCTCATACAATCGAATGGCATAGGGCAAGCTCGAATTTGCAATATTTTCATTATCAAGAGAATCAAGCGTCGGCACAGTAACAGCGTAATAATATTAACGCTCTCTGTTTTGCTCACACAAAGCACAACGGTTTCGATTGCTGCCAGGTAAACCAAACTGTGTGCGCTCACTTCACACGCATTGAAGTCAAGGGCGTAGGCTAAACTTTATTTTGAAGGGATCTTTCACCAATAATTATTGTATTTGAGGGGTTTGAATCCCCAAATATTCCCGCCTCCGTGTGCGCTACTGATTGAAACAATCAACCACCAAAAAAATCATCACAAGAGCACATAGAGATCACACGCATATTCATATCTTTGCCGACTGCAGAGAGAGTTCCTTGCGTGGCTTCATCTTTGCTCTCCGAATGTGGCTCTGCTGTAAAAACTACTCTCACGTGGCTTTATACGAAAAGCCACGGCAAATTTTTGAAGCGCCACTGATTTGTATGAACGTGAGACATCTTATCAGTGTGCTTACAATTAAAATGTGTTGCAATTAAAATGGAAAAATGTCTAAAAAAGTTGAATAATTTTTGCCTTTATTTGTAAGTAACGTTTAGTTTTTAGAATATCGCATGACGATGGCAATGAGCTTGGACGGGACGAAGTTTTACCACGCGAAGTTGTGCCTGCTGCTGTTTGCGAGTCCGAGCTCACAAAAAAGAAAAAAAAATATAGCCAACAAACAAAAAAAATGGAAATAAACACGGCACAGGTTAAAAAGCATAGAAGAACCTAAAATACACTAAACCTAAAATACTACCGTAACAATTGTTACCCCCCATGGTTCAACTATAAGGTTGTAGCAAGCCACCGGCTGATCGTTTATCGCTTTTGTCAAAATCGTCGGTGTGCTGTGTTGCCGCATCGGTTGAAATGAAAATACCTGATTGAAAACAATTGACCTAAGCACTTTTCCCGTTTTTTCACTCAAATACAGCACCGTCTGGCAACAATCAGTTTTGTTTGTTTTCAGTTGCCCCCTCTTTCGTCAGAAAATATCAGCTGATTTTGACAGTAGCGATAAACGATCATACCAACAAAATACACGTGGTTTTTGGTATTGCGGGGATGCTATAACCTTATTATTGAACCATGTTATCCCCCGTAACAATTGAATTGAATTTGATTGTTACCGTATTCTGGAAAGTGGTGACAAGAACAAAGTTCAAACAATTCACCACTCGAGGTGAAAGCTTTTTTACTGTCGTAAAAGCTGTTTTTTGTATTTTTTTCTGTCAAACTGTAAAAAAATAAACAACAAAAATGGCAAATGCAGAAAATTTGGCGAAGCAAGTTTTTTTTTTTTTAGTTTCTTCACAATGTATGTATATATTCTTTTGGTTTTTAGAGTTCCTAAGTTTAAGCGCACGACGCGTCGCGATGCATGAAGCATTTTTTTTGCAGTTTCTCAAGGCACATTTGAACACGAAATTTGAATTCTATAATTTTTGTATGCTTGTCACCTGCTCCTACGGAGGTAACAAATTTCGAAGCATGGTACAATATCAAGGTATGCCAACTAGAAAAATCGCGCTCTTATTTCCTTTGTTTACATTTGGAAATGCTGTCAAACAGAGATACTAGCAGTGCTGCCGTTTTCAATTTTGTTTCAGTAGTAAATGTTATGATTTTTGGGTAGTATTTACGGACTTTGAGTAGTACACTTATGTTACATATTTTCTTCACAGTATAAAAAATCGCAAGGATTCATCAACTACTAAATCAAATACTAAGAGCCTATTTACACGAGGGCTTTTCCCCCTGCGTTAAAAGTCATGCGTGACGAGTTTGTGGGCGAGAAGTGGTGAGAAGTCAGCGGGGTAGGCAAACACGCACGGTCAGCGAATTCCAGGGGTTTTTTTGACATTTGCTTTGCTGTTTTTCGCACTTTTCTTCAAATTTCAAATCGGCCGGACGCTTCGCTAACAATTATATTTACATCTTCCCTATTATTTAAATTTGAGCAGTTAATAGCTATTTCAGTGACTTCTAAAATATTTTCAATAATTTCTTCTTTGTTTAAATCCATTTTTCTTTTAGTAATGAGAATATCAAAAACTACGCGAAAATGTGAATGAAAGAAGATTGGCCGCTTAAACGTCCAAAAAGCCAAGCAAAGTTGCAAGTAAAAAGTCTTCATGTAAATGCATGAAGATTTACGCAGCAACTTCAAAAGAGAGTTGCAAAAAACGCAGGGGGAAAAGCCTTCGTGTAAATAGGCTCTAAGTTTCAAAACACATTAAGAATTTGATTTATAAAAAAGTGCAAGTGAAAGTGAAAGAAGAAGTGGTGGCAAAGCACTAATCGCTTAAGTCCTAAGCGATAATCGTTTTTGACCACAGATTTAATAATACTTTTTTTTCGATGGACTTCAACGGAAAAAATTTATATAGCTTTGATACAATACTTAATCTTAACCAAAATGTACTTTATATAATAGTCAAATTATATTAGTAGGCGTGGCTTAGCATGATTTACATATTTGCTGATATTTGCTCAAATAGGGAAAAATGGCAAGAACTTTTCAACAATATAGTAGCTTAATATTTGCATATCTAAATAGAATACGTACAAGTTCTCGCCTAATGCAGCCCACTTTATAACAATTTGTCTACTCTAAAAACCCAATTTTGAAAATATTTTTATAAAAAAATAAAGAAAAATATACTGCAATTTGTTTTTAGAGGTTTTTTTGGTAGACGGGTTTTAAAATACCTGAAGTTTAAAATTCCATAACAAAAATTATGTGTCATTAAATATTTTTATTAATATCGATCGAGTATTACTTTTAGCACTTCAAGAGAACAAGCAAGAGAAACCAATTAACAGCAAAAAAATGAAACATGACGAACAATATTTTTTATTTATATTTTCTTAAAAATTACACAATTTTGAGCATACTTTAAACTAAAATTTTTGATTTAAAAATTAATTTGTATGATTAATAATCCAGCGGGATTTGGCCTTAATTTGCACTGGTTCAATAAAAATGCCAAGCCAAAGAGAAATCGGAAGATTTTATACTGTTACGAATACTAAGTCTAGTGGGCTGTTACGTATCTCTGGATTGTGTAATTTGAAAATAAAACACAGTCAGTTTCTTAAACACAGACAATAAAATAAACCAACAGTCACTTTATTTTTCACACTTTACTGTTCGTACACTTAAGTATTTGCTTAATTACTCCGCGTGGCAACCTCACTTGTCAAAACCAGACTGACTCGCTGCGCCGCATCCGGCTGCCTTTTATACCTCTCAGGCCATCGCGCAGATCGTTCCCGCACATTCTGGAGTGGACTAAAAGTTTCCATCATTGCCAGGTTGGACTAAAAGTTATTATCGCGGCCGTCGCTGCCAGATTGGACTAAAAGTTACTATCGCGGCCGTCGTTGCCAGATTGGATTATAGCACGGCACGTAGCGGCAGGGTTGCTTTGCACAGCGACAGACTGTCTCATCGTTACACTGCCCACCACTTAGACTTGTTCGTCCCGAACAAGTGCCGAGGTTCCGCTGTGATAAGGCGCCAGGCGCTCCAAATGGACTACCTTCAGCTTAGCGCCTTTATTACTGCAACGTTGAATCCTGTATACCACGTCGTATATCCTAGTCACGACTTCGTAAGGTCCTTCCCATGATGCTTGCAGTTTAGGAGACAAACCTTTCCTCCGCTGCGGGTTGTAGAGCATTACCAGATCGCCTTCTTGGAACCCTGCTGAGGTGGCCCGTAGATCAATCTGGCTTTCGCCTTATCGCTGACCAGTTTGGTGCGGCTCCTTATAAACTGGTGAATTTCCTCCAGTTCCGCCCGCTTATTGACCACGTAGTCCGTCTTAGCGCCTCCCGTTGTGCTGACTACCCCGAACTTCAAGTCATCGGGTAACCGCAACTCTGTTACGAACACTGCTCGGGCTGGAAGGAGTGATGTCGTTTCGTGCGGGGCTGACCTATACGCCATCAGGAACAGGGGGATATGCGTGTCCCAATCCTTTTGATTCCTGCCTACCACTTTCCGCAGGTATTCCTCCAGTGTCCGGTTAAAGCGTTCCACCATGCCGTCGGACTGTGGGTGCAAAGGAGTTTCTTTATCCCCACGCGTTTTCTTTATCCCCAGCAGCTCACACACTTCCTTGAATACCGCAGATTTGAAATTCCGGCCTTGATCTGAGTGCAACTCCAACGGAACTCCGAACCTGGCTACGCAGTTGTTTACCAGCTTTTCCGAGATCGTAGTGGCCTCCTGTTTAGGAATAGAGTATTCGGTCCATTTGCTGAAGTAATCCATTACCACCAGCACATATTTGTTGCCTAGTGCTAGTTGGGAATGGGTGGGCGACGTCCATAGCAATCCGCTCGAAGGGCTCCCACGTTGTACTGCTGCATGCGGCCTCGAGATTTTCTTGTCGGCCCTTTCGCGGCTGAACATCGGTCGCAGCTCTTAATCCACTCGGCTACAGACTCCTGACATCCTACCCAGTAGAATCGTCTTTTTATTTTGGCGACGGTTTTGGTGATGCCCAGGTGCCCTCCACTGGAGTCGTTATGGTATGCCTCGATGACCTCGTTGATTCTGCATGTCGGCACTACCATTAGGGAATTGCTGGTCCGACCATCCGCGCTCTCCCATTCGCGGTACAGGCATCCTTCTTTCAGCCGCAGACTTTTCCACTGTGCCCAGTAAGCCTTAGCGATCGGGCTTTCACCGGCCATCTCCTGCCAGTCTGGACGTGCGCCTTGCTCCTTGCCTTCGATGATTTTCGCAAGATCCGCATCCTCACGCTGGTCCTTTTGTAGCCTCTCCGCAGACCACTCTTCCTCTGGCATAACGCTTACCAACCGGACGTCCACTATCTGTCCCTCGCTTTTGGCTCGCGAGTTATGCCTGCACTCGGTTTTGCACGAATGGTGTGGCAGAGCGGCAGCCCTTCTTGGCGACGTCTGTTGTCCGGAACACTTTTCTCGCAGATGGCAGTCTCGTGATATGTGGCCTTGCTTGCCACATCGCCAGCAACTGACTCCAGATGACACTGCCCGCAGCCCCGCTGGTGCTTCCGAGCTCACTGTCTGGCTTTGGGTGACACGTCCAGATTGGGCTCGACGCTTTTCTGCAGATGAATGTCGAAAACTTCCTCTCCAGGCCGCCTTATACGTCATCGCGCTGGTCACCGTCTCCCTAACTGTCGGCTTGCCCACCATCAACGCACTGCGACGTGTCTCTGGGTCATGAAGACCTTCAATAAATGACTCAATCTTCATCCTCTCGAGGTCATCAGCGCCGAATTTCGGGTAGCACAACTGTACGAGCCGCTCAATGTCTGCTGCATATGTCTGCAGCGCCTCGTTGGCCCTTTGTCTACGGTTCTTCAGCTCGCAATAGTACAGCATTTTGTTGTGCTCGTCACTGTATCTAGCTGCCAGCGCCATTATGACGGTGTCGTAATTACCTCTCAAACCTTCCGGAACTGTTTTTATTACCTCAGCCGCAGGACCTCTTAGAGCCAGTATCAGTCTCCGACCTTTCCTAACATCGGTCCACTGACTCTCCAAAGCAGCCATCTCGAATTGTAGTTTGAATGTGTCAAACGACGTAGTACCATCATAGGTAGGCGCTCCTATGGCGAAACTTTCCTCAACTGACCGCACCCTTGCTCGCAGCTGTACCTCTCGAAGCCGTTCGTCTATCTTTCTGTGCATCGAATCTTCCAGACTATCAACTCGTTTGTTCAGGGAATCATCCAGGTCGTCGACTCGTTTATCCAAGTGCTCTACTCGCGTCTCCAGGTGCTCGACTTTCCCATTAATCCTGTCTGAGATTTCCTCCACTTTCTGCTCCAAGCGCGCAGAGTTTTCCTGAAGCTTGACTTCCATTCGCTCTGACACTTGCGCCGATATTTCATGGGTCGCCGTTTTCATTTTCGCTGCCATCTCTTGATTCGCAGTTTCAATTTTCGCTGCCATTTGCGCCGACATTTCACGATTTGCAGTCTCGACTTTTGCCGAAATTTCGAGATTCGTAGTTTCCAGCTTCGCTGCCATTTCATGGTTGGAGGTCTCGAACATGCCTTTAAGTGCAACCATTAGCTGGCTCATGTCCAATGCTTCTAGTGGCGCAGCCGCTGCAGCCGTACTTTGCAGTGACGCAGCAGCAGCAGGCGATTCCTCCACTTTGGCCGACGCCTCTAGTTCTTGCGCTCCGAACTCGTGCACAGTCCAATCGACGCCTCGTGCCTCACATGCTTCCCGCAAGCGCAACTGCAACTCCACCTTTCCGCCTCCACCTTTTATTTATTTATTTATTTTTTTTTTGTTTATTTTAAATTTTCCACAATCCCACTTCTGACACCAAATGTTACGAATACTAAGTCTAGTGGGCTGTTACGTATCTCTGGATTGTGTAATTTGAAAATAAAACACAGTCAGTTTCTTAAACACAGACAATAAAATAAACCAACAGTCACTTTATTTTTCACACTTTACTGTTCGTACACTTAAGTATTTGCTTAATTACTCCGCGTGGCAACCTCACTTGTCAAAACCAGACTGACTCGCTGCGCCGCATCCGGCTGCCTTTTATACCTCTCAGGCCATCGCGCAGATCGTTCCCGCACATTCTGGAGTGGACTAAAAGTTTCCATCATTGCCAGGTTGGACTAAAAGTTATTATCGCGGCCGTCGCTGCCAGATTGGACTAAAAGTTACTATCGCGGCCGTCGTTGCCAGATTGGATTATAGCACGGCACGTAGCGGCAGGGTTGCTTTGCACAGCGACAGACTGTCTCATCGTTACAATACACTTTTATCAGTATATTCCAATGATTGCGAATTACACGTTTTATCTCAGTTTAATTTTTTCTGACTTGTCGCCGTCCCAACAACCACTTTATTGCCTTTATCAAATTTTAAAAGATTCCTACAAGAATATGCTAAAATATTGAGTTATTTTATATTTAAATACAGTAATATAACTGTATTATTTCACGATGTTCTTTTGTGGGTATCGCATCCGTTGCGTTTGGCTACGCGGTTAAAAGGAAACACAAGTGATAGAGTTGCTCACAAACCAAGGATATTTGGTTAGAAACAAAAAACGGCAAAGACGACTTTTAAAGTCAACGTTGGTTTAAATTTCGTCCTTCGGCAATGTTTAGTTCGGTAACATGTTTGTATATTCTTTTCTTAAAATTACGGTTGCCACTCAACTAAAATTTTTTGTACCAAAATTTTCTCAAAAAAGGCCAAAAGTGGAAGCGAAAGGACCATTTTATGTTCGCCAAATTGTTTTTTAACATCGAAGCAAAACATAACTTTGATATCGTAATTTTTTTGCTTGTACGTTTATATCTCAGAAAATAGTAGTATAATCGGTCTGTGGGTATTACGGTAGTACAAATGACGAAATAGTAGCAAAATACTACTATAGTAGTACGTTCGGCAGCACTGAATACTAGAGTTGCGTGTACGCTAGAAATTTAGTACCTTTTTCTATGCATACCATATGTTTTGGAAATGGTTATACTAAACAAACAAGAAATATGCACTAGCTGGCTTATACTACGTTTACATTGAGCCCAAATGCGTGATTTGAGCAAAAATTCTCAAATGCGAAGCCAAATCACGCATACAAATTCAAATCGACGAAATGACTCATTTCAACAAAACGACGAAGCAAATGCGATAAAACTTGACCAATGTTATCGAACGCATCACAAACTGAAAGCTCTTTCAAAAGCTTCAAAAGCGTTTGTTCTTTTTGACAGTTCAAAATCAAAACAAACGAAAATTATCAAAATGGAAATTTTGAATACAAATTTTCGTCTGCTTCAAATATGTAGAATATGCTAACTCAAACTGACTCATTGAACCCATGGTAGAATAACAAGGTATGCCAGATAGGGAGAGTACTCTTCATGTACTATGAGATGTGAATGTCAAACGACAAAAATTAGAGGTGCTTATGAATGGAAGTAGTGCGCAGGGCTGCACAGAAAATACTGAAAAGCATACTACATGGGCTGAAAAGTCTTTGGCCTGACATAGAGATGGCGCCAAAAATTAAGAATTATTATGTTGTACATGGAAAACCATCCTTAACTTAGATTCTGTCAAAGTTTCATGACATTTGGTTGACTCGTTTTCAAGTTATTGCTTTCGAAGTGACGCTACCTCTGAATTTTTGTAAACAATGGAAAAAAGTGAATTTCGTGTTTTGATAAAACATTGCTATTTGATGATCAAAAATACAGATGTATTATAACATTTATCAAGCCATGCTTTTGTTTCCACTGTATTTTTGCCCATCAAATAGCAATGTTTTATCAAAACACGAAATTCACTTTTTTCCATTGTTTACAAAAATTCAGAGGTAGCGTCATCAATTCATTTGGCGCCATCTCTGTCAGGCCAAAGACTTTTCAGCCCATGTAGTACAGTTTTTACAATACATAGAAAAACTTTAATAGGTATCTTTTTCTTTGCAAAAAGTATAAAAATGCTCATATTTCTGCCAAAAATAAGTTTTGGACGTAAATAACATGTCCGGTACCAGCTACTTGCGGAAAAATAGAAACAAATTAGTTATGTTATTGTCTTCAACAGTTTTTTTTATTAAAAGTTTTTTTTTAAGTTCATTTTCTTTGAGTTTTTTGTTTAAAAATTTGATTCTGCAAAAAGTTCTGCATTTGAAAAACAAGCTTTTTACATTTTCAGGTACGCAAATATCTTTGCTACTTTGTAGTAGCATTTCTCTTAGTGCGTGCTTCTGCACAACGCACACGAATTTCCCGGCATTATTAATTCACACGGACGATTTTGAATTTAAAAATGTTCAACACTCAATCACTTCTTGAAATGAAAAGCACAGAATCACAGCAAAGCGTAAAAGTTCCCAAAACACAAATTAAAAATAACGGCATAAAATGTCGTCATAAGTCGGCGGGACATGCATGAAAAGAGAGAAAACAAAAAGTCTTGCTTCGTGGAAAAGTGCACAAAGTCCAGAGCAAAGAAAGTCCAAAGAATAAACATAAACATAAATTATTTTTACTTAGTTTTTGTCTTTCCTGTAAAATTTGAAAAAGTGGATTTAGCACTTTTTCACTCTAAGGCAGCTAGTGCATATTCCTTGTTTGTTTAGCATGAACATTTCCAAAAGGTATGGTATGCATGGAAAAAGGTACTAAATTTCTAGCGTACACGCAACTCCAGTATCTCTGTTTGACAGCATTTCCAAATGTAAACAAACGAAAAAAGAGGGAGATTCGTCTACTTGGCATACCTTGTTATTGTACCATGAGAGCATTGTGCTGTCATTTCAAGTGTTTCCTCTTGTTGCCTACCCCCCGCATCCTGAAGTCGGGTGGCGATATCAGCACCCGCATTCAAATTGTTGCTTGTACGTGATGCACACTCTTTATGTTCCATACTTTTTGGTTCAATGTAAACGTAGTATTAGGGAGCGTACGCTGGATTACACTCCTGATATTTTTTACTGGAAATCTAGCCAAACAGACCTCATGTTTCGAAACAATTGTCACCTTTTGAGCTTTTGAATTTGCTCCAGAATACCAAAAAATGAAAATTGTTACCAAGTATTCACCTATTGACCATTGTTACCTATGTGACTATTGTTACGGTTGCCAGAATAGGGCTGTTAATGTACAAATGCAATGAAATACAATTAATGTACAATACAAAAAATCTACCACATTTCATTCAAATCTACCACATTTTTTTCACCACATAAATGAAAAATTCAGTAAGCACACTGCATCTTATACTTTATTTGTCTTTGGTACAACTGAATTTAGGGCAAAAATTTTCTTGCGTAAAAAATTAACTAAACGAGCCTCTTTTCAAAAACATTTTAAGAGTTGTTAAAGGTATTTCATCCATTCCCCACTCTTCAGCCAGTCAAAAGCAAGTTACGAAACCGTTTACAAGTAAGCATTGCCTTTTCCTTAATACATAAGAATTCATTAATTAATACTCTTGAATTAATGTTAATGAATTAATTAAGAATAATTCCTATTCAGAATAATCTATATATATATGTTTCTTGTTTAAATTAGAAGTGAATTTCAGGTGTTGTTAAATACACATTTTAATTTCGAATAAAACTTTTGAGTTGTTTTTTAATAAAGATGTTATTAAATTTGCCTTTGAGAGCTTGGAAAAAAATTTATACAATTTGCTTGAATATGGTACACTCCTATGCTGATGTTTGATACGATACACTTGTGCCCAAATTCCATCACTGTTATGTAGTAATGCAGTCTTCAAAATAATGTGTTCGGGCATGGTACGTAAACAAGGTAGTAGCACTAGACTGCTGATTTAATTTTTTTTCTTTTTACTAATTATCATGATACAAAAATGTACAGCTAGTTTCAATACGGCAGATAAAAATAAAATTGACAATTGAAAATATTTGTTTACAAATTTTGTACTACAATTTTCATTTTTTTTACAGAGCTGCATTTTCACACAATTAGTTTGTGTAGTATATCATTCAGTTTCTGTATTACTTACTTTTTTTGCAGCCTTAAAATTTTATTTTTATTTGTCAAGAAAGCAAATTACTTTTAATTTTGCTCAATTGAATCTACCTGTATATTTTTGTATCATGGTCATTATGGTTCATTGTCAAGTTTTGATTATGCGGCCTTTAGACGGTCGGACATGTTTGCAATCATGTGCGGCATGACGAGAAGAATGACCGTGTAAACGCAAGAAATTCGTGTCGTCGGACAAATTTGAAGGTTTTCAACATTTTTTGATTTCTCTGTCGGCGTGACGCACATGTGCGATCGTGTAAACGGCTGTGTGACGCACATAGTGCATTTTGTCCAATGACTAGATGACGCAAAAGTGAGAGGGGAACGCGGCAAACACGGTTGCTAATTTGGCCAATCTAGGCCCCAGAGTCGCAAATTCGGTCAATCTAGGCCCCAGAGTTGATTAGGGTTCGTACAGCAAATTCTCCATACAAAAGCCAGGGCACGGGTTGCTGGTGTGTTCGAAGTTTATTTGCAAATAAACAAATTGGTTTTTTCTTCCATTCTGTAGTACGTTCATAGGAAATTGATTGCAAAAAACCGTTGTTGCTGAAAAACGTCACAAGTATGTTGCAGCGTGTTTTAATATGAATTTACTTCAGTTTTTCCTGACTGCCCTCAAAGCATTCAAACGTAAGTTTGAATTGCTTGAGTTGCACCTCTGCGTTTGAAAAGAGTTCAACTTGCCATCACTGTTCCTTGCTACACTAGAAACGGCAAACTCAATGAGACATGAACTGAAGGAAAACACAACCGAATATCTGCTGACTTTAGCATATGAAATAATTTATTTATGCTTTTTGTTGGTACGGGTAACAATCAAAATGACTTCGACCAGTAAAACAAGGTTTTTCGCAACGTTATATTTACAGCAAATAAGAAAAGTTATCACTTTAAGATGCAAACAATTAACTGGTAACCGGTGCTGTGCGAATGTTTTGGTAAAAAACCCGTACACTATCGGACGATTGGAAAAAGCAAAAAATGGTCTGAAAATCATTTCTCCTCTCAGTTTCGCGTCACGTAGTCACTGAACTGAAGTGTGCGCACATGTTTGACCGTGAAACGCTCATCGCACATGATTGCAAACATGTGCGACCATCTGATGGTCAAACTCCAAAGCGCGTTTCAGACGTTCAGGGTTTGTCGTGTTATGGCGTTTCTCGCGTTATTCGCGTTGCAATGTTGTATGCTCCATAACACGCGTTTCACGCGTCAGCTTCTTCTTACGTCAGCTGATGCTAATTTTTAATTGGCAAACTGCTGATTGATTTCGTTGCGAATTGTGAAAAACAACGAAATGAAATTGCTATACGACGTTAAAGGCTTTATAGAATTTACTGATTTCATTTTAAACACAATAAATACATATCGAACATTGCAAAAAATAAAAAAAAAGATTCAGTTGAATTCAATTTGTAGCAATTTATTTCACAGGGATGAGCAAAATTCGATACATAACGAATAAGCTATCGAATTTCCAATACAGTGAAGACTAAGTTTCATCTGTCAAGGAATTATGATAATTTTTAAGGATTTATCCACATTTTATGTTAAAATGTTGAATTTCAAATGTTTCTTAAATGTATTTAATAGCTTTCGTGCAAAATAAATGCATTCGACTTTTGCGATAACACAAGTTTGTTATCGGCATTACCATTTAACCACATAATGTATGACATCTTTAGGAGCTCTGTCAGCTGCTTGACGTCGTAAACGAGAAACGCGTGAGAAAGTTGAAAATAGTTAAACTTTTGACGCGTTTCGGGCGTATCGACGTCAAGTCATGGAGTTTGCTTCATACAAATACACTGATTCCACTTTTTCTCGAAACACGGGAAACGCGAAAAACGACGATACGCTTGAAACGCGCTTTATGGAGTTTGACCATAAAGGCCGCATTAGTTTTGTTTACGTCAGGCGGAGCAGCCTTGCCAGCTTAGTAATTTTCTATTAGGTTTGGTAGATTTTTGCAATGATAAATGGAATTTACACATTTCGTAATTGTTTTCATACTTTTCCAATTAGTCATATAAATATGTATGAGCGTTAATTATCGCTTAAGGTTCTACCCACAGTATAGAAAAAAACATGACAAATATTTTGCCAAAAAGTTTCTCTATTGCATTAACCCATCGCCTCTCAAATGATTTTCTAATTCATTGAAGTGCAACTCACACTCTACGCTGCGCACTACAAACTATTTCTCACCCTGTCCGAGTTCTCTCTCTCTATGGATTTCCCTCACTACATTTCGCCTTCGCAATTACTCGCGTAGTCGTTCGTCTTCGTACTTCATGGGCACGCGATATTAGACCGTCTAAATTTGGGACCCCCTGTTTGTGCGCAGTACTCCAAAAATAACAAAATATTTTATTGCTATTATTATGCATTAATTTATTTGAAGCTGGCAGTACTTTTGGCAAGAGAACTGTCAGTCGATTTTGATAATGAGCCGAGTGAAAACAATAACAAAATGCATGTGGTTGTTGTTAATGAGCTTGTGCCACTATCTGGTTAAATATACCTTGTGTTCGGGGCATCATTTCAATGAAAGCAATTAATAGGGCAGTTCGCGATAACGTGCAAAAAGCTGGGCAAATGCATATCATTTCAAATATTTGCCATCAGCACTGAACACACTGTTTAAAATTTCAAATCGCTTGCAGAACAAATTCACAGCTGTTTTGGAAGAATAAGTCAAGAAGAAGAATAATAGAATATTTGCGCCGTGGGAGCCTGCGAGAATAAAGAGCATGCATAAGTTGCTGCCGCTGTGGAATCCGAAAACAACACCGGCACACAAAAAAAAAAAGTGGTCTGTACATTTGACTAGACCCACCTATCCTTATGTATTTCGGTGCGCTGAAACCGAATCCGAGGTGAGTTTTGTCCGTACACCCTGAAAATTTTGAGTAAATTGCAAAAAACTGCCATTATTTGCGATTTTTAGCCATTTTTTGCAGTTTTTTGCAATTTACTCAAAATTTTGAGGGTGTACGGACAAAACTGACCTCGGATTCGGTTTCAGCGCACCGAAATACATAAGGATAGGTGGGTCTAGTCAAATGTACAGACCACTTTTTTTTTTTGTGCCGGTGTAATGGCAGTTTTTTGCAATTTACTCAAAATTTTGAGGGTGTACGGACAAAACTCACCTCGGATTCGGTTTCAGCGCACCGAAATACATAAGGATAGGTGGGTCTAGTCAAATGTACAGACCACTTTTTTTTGTGTGCCGGTGCAATTCACACCTCTAACTCCAGCGCTTCTTGCAAAAAACTTCAAAATGCACGAATCTCCTCCTCCGTCCACTTTTTATTCGGTTTTTCTCTTTTAATTTTCTTTTTCGTCTGCTTCTTTTCGACAATTGTAACAGCTGATTCATGGTTCAACTACAAGGTTGTAGCAAGCCACCGGCTGATCGTTTATCGCTTTTGTCAAAATCGTCGGTGTCAGCAGTGGTGCGGGTTGCCGCATCGGTTGAAATGAAAATACCTGACTGAAAACAACTGACGTGAGCACTTTTCCGATTTTTCACTCAAATACAGCACTGTCTGGCAACAATCACTTTTGTCTGTTTTCAGTTTCTCCCTCTTTCGTCGGAAAATATCAGCTGATTTTGACAGTAGCGATAAACAATCCTACCAACAAAATACATGTGGTTGTTGGTGTTGCGGGGATGCTATTACCTTGTTAATTGTGCCATGAGCTGATTGATTGGCAAATCTTTGTTGCCCATGCCCAAATATTATCTATTGCACAAGGTTTTCAGTGTTGCAAATTTGCAGCTGCTGGGCATGGGCAAATGTGTACATTTTGTTGTTGTGTTGAAAATATATGCCATCACATTTCGCACATGCCATGATGAAAGACCGTTTGCACATTACGTGAACTGCCGTAATGTTTTTTAGAAAAACAAAGAGGGTTTCACAATAAAGCTTTTGATCTCCGTGTAGAAGTGCGGTCTACACCGCTCATACCTTTCCTTACCTCATCTAAAGCGCAATAATACCTATGTAGTAGCTTAAGTTTAAAACTTATGTTTAAAAACTATGTTCAGACCTGTGAATTGTTGTTTCAAAAGATGTAAGCTAAAAAGTAGACGCTATTATGTGCGTTAAAAAAACAGTTTTTTTCAAAACGTATGACGTACATTCAAACGACTTGACTTCTATAAAGCTCCCAACAAAAGTTCCACCGCAAAACTGTAAAAGCTTTATCTGTACTTTCCGCCCAATCCCCGACTTTATAGCTACAAAAGATTATTCATGTTGCCATAAACTTACTCACTTACAAGCCCAACAGACAACTCGCGCCATGCAACATGTTGCTACTTACCGATATGTTGCGCTTCGGCCGTTCACGCCGCCACAAGCGTCACCGGCCGTATTGAGCAGCCCATTGCTATTGGCTGTTCCCGCACAGCCATCCCACGCGAATCCTGGCTCCGGTTCGTATGCGAGATTGGTAAAGCCCGACCGATGACAGCCAGGAACTGCCTGTATTCCGCTGTTCATGTTATTCATATCCTTTGTTTTCAAAGGATCGGTTTACGCTTGATTAAAGTGTGTTTCGCGCGCGTTTGTATTTCGCGTCATATGGACAACTTAATACTTTTTACACACTTTACGTTTCCTTGTGAACTTAATTTAGTTTTATATTTCGTTTTACATATTTTAATTCTTTTTATTAATTTTTAACTTTCGATTTCCTTTTGCATCAGAACTGAAATTTTCACTTGAACTTGGAGCAAGTGATAGCTGCGACGCGCGGAAAGCAAATGAGTGATTAATTGCAATGATGAATTTGATCGCCACTACGATCGCCTCATCGATCTTGAAAGCGTCCGTGTTCAGTGGGGCGGAAAATCGGTCACGGCTTTTTGAGGGTGCGGTTCTTGTGTGTGTCTCTATTGTCCGAACCAAAATGAATGGAGAATTGGGAGGCGTTTTGCCAGTTTTATGAAATTTTCTTATTTGCATGCAACTTTGCATGCGATAAACAAAGCTGGGGATAAACAATCCAATTGAAACCTGTTGATTAGTGTTACAGTGTATGTGGTGTGAATAAAAGTGGCAAAAGAAAAGTGCGGCACTGGTTGTGAAATCCGCCGGGCAATATATTTGTCAGGGACTTGCCTTTAAGCAGAAACCACCGCGATATGCTTAGAATTATAAATAACGCAAAAGAACAGCGAAATTATTAAACATATTGCACATACATACAAAAGTACTAGGGATTGCAATTCCAAATAATACTTGCAATCCTGGGATTTTTGGGATTACAAATTGCTATCCCGGAATATCGTACTATTTAAAATAGATATTTTTGCATTAAATACATTTCTCACCTAAAACTTATAACAAACTATTTATGACAAGTAAAAGTAGAGAACTGCAAATTCAGAAATAACACCGGAAAATGTCGTGTTACTGTGCGTTTGTTGCATGACGCACAAAAGTTGTTGTGTCTATTGATCTATAAAACCATATTTTGATATATCTACAAAATGAATGTGGTTAATTTTTTTTCATAAATTCGACTGGACGAAAAATGTTCTCACCCATGATACAATCTTGTTCTCGCCAAAAAATTAGAGTGTAAATAAAAAATTTTTGCAATCAACTTCCAGTAGGCAATAAAACATAGAAAGGGTGCCATAAAATCGCAGAAGGCTTACGCTTACTAACTTGCTTACTTAAGTAATATAGTGTGTGCAAAATAATTGTTTTACTAAATAAAAAGTATTTAATTGTTCCAACATTACCTTGACGGAAACAAGGTAAGATAT
Organism: Melieria omissa; assembly: GCA_963971225.1. Lineage (NCBI taxonomy): Eukaryota > Metazoa > Arthropoda > Insecta > Diptera > Ulidiidae > Melieria > Melieria omissa. The sequence goes on along the minus strand of OZ020269.1, from coordinate 3,015,678 downwards.
TTTTATGCTTCGATGCCGGGATCGGATTTTATCAATACCGGGATTTTTTGGGACTGAAATGGTCCGGGATCCCGGAATTGCAATCTCTAGTAGGTACCTGCCTTGTGAAGTGCACAAATAGCCAGTAGTTTCAACTGACACAATAATTACATACGTAATTGAAAACAAAATCGAGTGCTGCGAGTTGATCAAGAACTTGGTCATGGGAGGGGTTTAAAAAAAATTTGTTTGCCAATTTAGTATTACATGTTTTTTAAAGTACACTGCACCTTAAAAAAAGCCAATATTAAGTTTTGCTTTAAAGTTGGCAAAACTTTAACAAAAACATTTCAATTGATGAACCAAACTTATGGTGATGATCGTTTATCCCTTTGCAGAGTTCATGAAATATTACTCATGTTTTTTTTTGTCATTTTTGTTATTTTGTATACCGAACACCTACACGGGTCGAAAAACGGACTATCACGATTACAAAAATCGTTGGTAAGGCAAAAGTTAAGCATCTCAAAAACATAACATTATCGCTTATAACTGGACAGTTTGGCTATCGAAAGACGCCATCCCATCTATAGACAATTGTGACTGATTTTTTCACTAAAAGTCGAATTTTAACCATCAACCATTCCTCGTTTTCACCTGATGCGTCATCGTGTGACTTTCACCTTATAAAAAAACGAAGGCGTTTTGAGGACGTAGAACCCATCCAAAAGGCTTGTACCGACATCCCGAAAGATATTCCAGCCGACGATTTTAAATACTCATTAAACATGCTTTTAGATCATGCATATAGCTGTACTGAACCTGAAGGGAACTATTTCAAAAAATCATATCGGTTTCACCAAGAAAATTTGTTATTATTCTTTTAAATGTGAAACGATTAAATGATTTAAATGATGAAACGATTTGTTTGCTAATGTAGGAACGTATATAGTATACTATATACTAAAGTCCTGCATGAATATATTCATTTTGGCGGCTACACTACTGTACATACTGTACGGGTACTCGGTATTCGAAGAATGCGTACAACGAAACGAATAGAAACGAGAACCAGCAAGCGTCGCTTCTCGTTTCTATTCGTATTCAGTGAAAGCGAACACTGCAGTGCTCGTATTCGGTGAGAAGCGAATACTGCAGTACTCGTATTCGGTAATCGAGAACTTTGCGAAGTATTCGAATATCAACAGTTTCACCGAATATTTTTATGCGCAGTATGTCACTTTTCCATGTGTATACTTGTCCTGCGGTTAAAGTGGCTTATTAGTTAATACGCAAAATGGAAATTATTGAAGAAAGTAGCATAAAAAATTAATAAATATTTATATATAACATAAATATTTCTAAATAATCTTAGGAATAATAAAACAAGTATATTCGAATATATTCGAAGCAGTGTGTACTATTATTCGAATGCTTTTGTGCTCGTTTTCCCGCTTCGAGCGAATATGAATAAATAGTGTACGTCTACTCGTTTCTGTTCGGAGCTTACTCATACTCGAAGAGAAATTTACTCGTATTCATTCGGACCGGTCCGCAGAGATGAAGTGAAGTATTCTATTCAATTCTATTCTATTGTCGGCCTCGATAGCTCAGCGGGTAGCGCGCTGGCTTCTCATACCGAGCGCTCCAGGTTCGATTCCTGGCTGGGGCTGGAAAGAACACTCATTTACTTCTATCGCTATCCACATGAAGGAAATGAGAATTACAAGAATCGCACAAGTGCGCTCTTGGCAGGCAATGGCAAAACCTCCAAGTGTGAAAAGAAAAAACTGCCAATCGCCGTTCGGATTCGGCGTTAAACTGTAGGTCCCCTCCCTCCCTTTCCCCCCATCCGTTTGAAATGTGTGTTGTATCACATGTTGGAAAAAACAGTGTTGCATACACATTTCAAACGGGTGGAATTTGTGGTATCACAACGGGCCCATAGGCCTAAGTGTGTCTCATACAGAGGCAGCCACTTAACCAACCAACCATTCTATTCAAAAGCATTTGAATGTTTTCGAATAGCAAAATTGCATACTCGTGCAGGACTCTACTATATACCATGCATAGTCCTTGGCTACGCCCCTGGCTGGCAGGGTTATTTATCATCTAACAGGTGGAGGTGTGTAAGACTTGTAGGCACAAGATACTAAAAATTGTCGTAATACCGAAGTGAAGTTTAATTTGTTTTGAAATACCTAACTGCTTTCAGAAGCGGGAAAAATCAACAAAGTGTATACATATAACGCCTTAAATACGAACCTTTGTCAAAACAATGACTATGTTTTACTGTTTACTTTTTGTTTTCAATGCAAAAAAAAAAAACATTACGTTATGGTTTTTTGTTGAATATTTTGTTATTACATATGAAACCACCAAAAATTAATGGCTAAAAAATTTACAAAGAACAACCCATTTTTCAGAACCACCATTTTTTGGAAAGCACACAATCGTAACGGTTCGTAATAAACTTAATTCGTATAAACTTAATTTAACAAAGCAAGATTGGTAATTTACTAATTATGATTATTAATAATTAAGATTGGTTATTTAAACTTTGTTTTAAGGGGTTATATACACTTGCGTTGGTCAAAAAAATCGAAAATTTTTTTATTGCATTTTCTGAAAGTACATATCTTAGAAAATATTTTCCCCAAAAATCATAAAGGTCCGAGCATTAGAACCAGATTGGCAGCTATTGATAGCTATTGAGTCAACGGCGAGTCACGCTTCACGAGCGATTATCTCGAAACTGTTTTTTTCAAAAAGTGTGGTTGCGGTGACCACGATTACTAAAGAACCGTTAACTCGATCAGTCTGAAATTTTCCAGGCTTATTAAAAACAATATTAGCCTATTCGTGAACGAAGGATTTTCAATTTGAAGCAAAACTTTTTTTTCCTGATGTAAAAACCCGAATTTTATACGTTCAAAACTCGAACTTTTTAGAAAGACGATCATAATTTTCGAAACAAATTTTATTTTGCAAAATCCTTCGTTCACGAACAGCGTATAGGTGTAAACTACATAAATTTTTTTGGTTTTTGTATTTCAGATGAGTAGATCCTTCGTTATCGTGGTCACCGCGGACGATGTTGGGAAAATTGTGTTTCGGCATAATGGCTACTGTGACTAGTATTATAAATATTTTCTTTTGAAAAAATTCATGAATCATCTCTCGAAGTGTATAAATAAATAGGCATTTAGTGTTTTAAGAAAAGTTGTGTTGTTTTTCCAAAAAAAAATCGTAAAAATGCCTTTTTTTCTCGCGCGCAAGTGTATATAACCCCTTAACTTGCCTCTCGTTCAATTGCGCCACGATATTTCTGATTTCTGATTAGCCTAGCTGTTCTTGTTATTCTTTCTATATATTTTAAACAATTCGCTCCTTCGCTGCAAGAACCTCATAACTCAAAACTACATCATTCCGAGAAAATTCAATTTTAAAATTTACCATTACAGGCAGTTCAAGGTATCAACAAATTTTTCATGTCGTCTTGTGAGCAAAGTATTGAATATTTTACAGAGGTTTTGACAGATAAAAGAACATAACATATGCAGATACACACAGGGCTGCCATCAACTAAAAAACAATTTTTTTGAGTTATGACGTTCTTGCAGCGAAGGAGCGAATTGTCTTTCGAGAGGACATGGCACCGACCATACAACCACAATTTCTAATGCGGAATAGCTTTGGAATTATAAGTCGAATAGCATTGAACTTTTCTATAGCTACCGTCGTCCCATAGATATGGTAAAATTTTATGGGCCTTGGACAAGAAGCGTGGCACACTTTTTTACTACAATTTTTCGCATTATTTTGGAACTGGTACATCCCCCCAGGTTTAAGACTCCGTTGCTGCTAACATCGAAAAAAAGAGAAAAAAAAACAACAACTTTTCTTTCGGCGGCTGTCCTCTCAGCAGGAAATGGCATACCTCTGAGAGTGAAATTTCCTATGAAAAAGCTCCCAACTCGCCGTTCGGAATCGGCATAAAACTGTAGATCCCTGCCAACCTTGCAACACGACTGGTTACGGGTAGCTAGGCCTTAGTCTCGTAACCGGGCTGTCATGCCCGTCCATTATTATTATTAATTAAGCCGCATATCAATGAAACTGGGTCGCACCCTTCGTCTGGAAGAATGGGTTGGGCCTTGCACAAAGAGGGCGTGGCGCCCATACAACACAAATGTATATACATATTGTTTGGCTTGAATGACTTGATTGATTGACAGACTGATTTCTGAAACGTAAAATTTGAACTGTAGACACATATAACAAAAAAAACTTCGGCGAAGACGGGATTTTTTTTAATTCTGGCTGTAAGGTCTATTGACTTCAAACTTGTGTGCAAAGTCGCGGGGCTCTGCCAGTTCTTTAATAAACTACTTTAAAACACAAAAACTACTGCATAAATATATATTATTTGTGAATGAATTTTCTGCACCAATGCAAAGCAATACGCATGTGCAATTGGGCGGAGTCTTCCGAATCTCGACACATGTTGCCGGGTAACAGTGACCCGAACAACATGTTGCAGACTCGCGTACGAGAGCTTTTAGCAACACAAATATCCGTCGGCATTCCTACGCAATTCAGGGTCAAAATATTGACAACGAATCAGCATGACCAGTTAGTTTTTGCACATTTCGTCAGGTGGTTGTGTTTGGTCGGTGTAACGGTATCTTCGTTATTTTCGCCCGATTTGAGTTTCGGTGATCGCTCCATCAACCCAGCAAGTCAAACTCATAATTGCAATTTGAACATACTCAACTCACCAACACCATTTCATAAATATCGTCTATAAAAACATACATATTATACGGAAGTAAGTACCTTCAGCGGTGAAATACTGGGGACTTTGGTAGTTGGCTGCTTAATTGTAAAGTAATCTTAAATGCGCGCCTCAAGCGCGGTTTGCTTGCTGACAAATATCTGCACTGCTGTTTTCAATAATATTTAATCAGTTTGAAATGTACCTACTTCTCTCCAAATTTGATACAAATACCTTGGTTATACCTCTCCTTATACGCAAAAGCGGTCCGAGAATAGTCACTTCCTATACAATGTCCGGAAGTTAACGCTTTCACCAAGCACCCCGTTCCCCTTTAATAACGTTTGAAATCATTTTATAAGATTACCGCCATCAAGTCTCCAACTTATATAGCCCTCGAATTTCTTATTGATAAAGCATATCCTTCAATGGAGGTCCAATGAGTTTACTCTCCGGAATATAGGTCGACAATTTCTCTATTTTCAAATAGCATCGGTGTACAGCCCGAGGTCTGTCAGCATGACCGTTCGCAGCACAACAACTCTTCGGGCTAAACCAACTCAATATTTCAGTTTACTTTTTACACGTATAATATCACGGCATGATTTTGATTTTTTTCTTGTGGGAGAGCAAGGCAAATTATGTGAGTACGCGATCGACGTGGTACACGACCCATTGAAATGAGTTTACTGGTGCCTACAATACTGTTGTTGTTGCATGTATTGTCCACGTTGCTGCTGCTGCAATAAAATACAATGAATTGAGTGCTCCCCTCGTCGTTTGTGCTTCGGCTATTCGCTCGTTGGGGCGCCAGATCGTACATCTTGGGGCTTTGCTCGCTCCTCCACTACACGATCGCTGTTCAGTAAAATTTCACTCGTTGATCGCATCGGTTGGTGGCGCTTCTTTTCCGCGGAAGTTTCCAACAGCACCGGCAGATTTTGCTTGTCTTCCGCTTCTCACTCTCTACCATCGGTTGCCACACTCAATTCACATTTACCTGAATACAAACTTTCAACTCAGCAGGTAATTATGACGTCGTGTCCCGACCGCGGCCACCGTACAAAAGCAGTAATGACAGAAATAATTTGCATCACTTCACCAGTACCAGCTACAACCACACCATTTGTACGCAATTGAAGAAGCAGCTTTTATCGCTAGTACAGCCGTACATTAAGAACTTACGAGTGTATGATGTACATGACTGCGGCTGTGTGTATGGCCACTAGTGGTCCGATAAGAAAAACTGAAATTAATGCGAACGCAAGCCTCAAAATTCGGGATGGGAGCGTGCGTATCAGCAGTACGAGCGGCTTCGAAAACTGAGGTTAAAAGAACAAGTTCTGTGAAGACGCACTAACAACAACAACAAGACGAGCAACAACAGCGGCTAACATTGAAAAAATATTCGGCAGCACTGCGTCACGCCCGGCAAACCGCACTCGTAATGTCACTGCCTGACTGTGTTGCTGTGCTTAATGTTTCCTTAGCGTAGATTAGTACTCCTTATCCCTGATTCATTTCGGCCCAGCAATCTTTGACACACACAACACTGTACGACACCATGCGATCCACCCGCACCTAGCTACGCCCGCGCACCGTCTCTTCTGCGCACCAACTCTAACACTAGCAGTGGCACATCCACCAAGCGAATCACTTGCCATGCACCCATTTCAAAAATTGCTGAATAGTTGGCAACCGCATGGAAGCATTTCCATTTGGGACACTTGAAATTCAGAGTGTGTCGAAACGACGCAACTTTGAGGCACTTCCAAGCCATAAGTCACTGGCCTACGGCCAACGAAAACCGCCAATTGTGCTACGAGCACACTTGGCGAAATATTATGTTCGAAATCGAAGGTCTGGTCGATGGCTTCGCAATAGGCCGGTCTACTTACTCCCTTCTTCCTCTCGAATTTTCGAGTACACGCTTCATTCCTACTCGCACACATAGTACAGGGGGTTTTAAGGATTCAAAGTGTCTACTTTGGGGGTGCACTTAGTACGCTTTATAGATCGCTCAGTTTGCTCCACAACGGCAGAGCGGGGCGTGAAATAGCAATAAAAATAACCTATACAAGTACATTTTTTTCGGGTTAGTGACCCAAGCCGAGTCGCTGTAGCCGGTGGCTCAACCATTTAAAGCTATGTTTATTAGCATCTTCGTTCAAAACAGTTTTCTTGCTCTGTCCTTTTTCTGAACGCTTTCGGTCGAAGGTGAGTTCAGAGCGCCACAGAAGCGATCGCGGCCGATGAAGCAATCAGTCGGATGTAACTAAGCCACTGGTAGCAGCAAATGTTGCAATGGATGCGCTCACATGCAAATAACTTGCAGACGTGTTTGTATAGCAAATATGTTCATAAATACATCCAAGTGAGTACCCAACATATTCAGCTTCAAAAAGGTTCAAAGCAACCCTCTCGAACTCGAATGTGCTATTACTCGTGTGATTCGTGATTCAAAAACCTAAATTATGCGCTTTAAGAAACTACAAAACCAAAAGCAAACAATTAACAATTGTGCTTCGTATGCTTAATTGGGAAAATTATTGAGCATGGCTCAAGCAAATTTTTCGATAGCTGCGCGCTGCCGCTCGACTTTAGACAGCAGCACAAAGTGGCGAAAGTGTACCAGGTATTCTCCGTAAAGTTAAACGTCATTTTTTGTGGAGTTTTGTTTTGAGCTTTTTGTGAAAGCGTGAACAACATATATCCGCTCACTGCCTCTTCTGTGTTTTCTGTGGCGCTGTTGTGCGTTTACAACAACTTTAATTGCACTTCTTTTCACCGCAAAGTACTCCGCTCGCTGGTCAATTTATGCGTAACCCTCACCAGCATGGTGTCACATACATTCATATGTCATTGGCCGGTTTCTTTTTCGTTTGTGAGTCATACCGCTGACCAATTGTGTTTTAGTAAAATACCACTTTCGCATACAGAAGGTGAAGTCCGCGACGCTTTCTTTTCGCTTATTCGCCACTTCGCCTCGTACGTTACATAAATTTCAGATAAGCCCATGGATGGCACCCAGTATAATTTCCTAATTTAGATTCGTCACAGAGCCGACGGGTGGCAGTGGCGATTTCGCCACAAGAATAAAATCTCACTCGCTGCAATATGCAACTCAAACTACTCAGTCCATCCCGCCAAACGCGTCCGGACTGTCCGTTTGGACTGGTGCTGTGGTTGGTTCTAGAGCTGGAGCTGATGTCGATAGAATGAGAGCGAAAGGAGAGAGTTCTCGTAGAGACTAAGAAAAGGATCAATTTGGTCGTTAAGATGTACTTGGTTGAATCGGACGAATGCACCTGACAGCTCCAACAGTGAATCATCAATAGTAACGAAATTATTCAATTTGTTTGTTTCAGAAATGTTCAAATTTGTACTTATCGCATCGTGCCTTTTGATGGCTGGCGTACGCAGCCAGGAGCTCAAAGTGGATGTTGTCAGCGTGCCCGAGGTGTGCGAACAGAAATCCAAGGTCGGCGACATGCTGACCATGCACTACACTGGCACACTGACAGATGGAAAGAAATTCGATTCAAGGTAGGATCACGTGCTCTGGCTAGTCAATAATTACTTCAATAGTTATAAGGATAACGTATGTACGTATGCAATGTGTGTGTGCATATGCATTTATGGATAAAAATTTAACGACAGTATCAAAGCGATGCGCCGGCTTGTGCGGTTTTGGGGTGATTGCTGCTGTTGTTGGCAACACTAGCGCCAACATATGTCTACAGCAGAGCCATTGCCATTGCTGCAGTGGGATTAAAACGCTTCGCTAGCACAACCACAATCTGGCCGCAGCATCATCGTAAATTAGCCGTAGTCGCCAACTGATAAGCGATCTCTTTGTTGGCGTTATTTGTTGCTGGCCGGTCACACATTGACCTCATCCTATGCTCGACGTTTTAAAGGGCAAATATTTTAGATTTTGTACCCCTCCCTCTCCATATACCTACTTCAACGCTTTCACTACACTGGTATGCATCATTGCGGTCGGCGATTTACACATCCACCTCTCCCAAACCATTTACTGAATATTATCAGGCGCTACCTTTTTGCGGAAAAGCATCACAACAGGCACAACCCAATTAACGTAGATGTCAAACACTTGTGCTTCACTGCCAACTGATTTATATGCCTCTGCGGATTCGCGCTACAAAATAAATGCGTGTTTGTGTGTTTTTGTCATTTAATTACGACCAAATTCATTCAAGATCCACGTGGAATCCCGGTCTTGATCCGTTATCAGCGTTTATGGCTGCGGTCATGTATCTCCGGCATTGGTATCAAATTCCGTTTCTGATAAGGCCAACGCTTTGATGACAAATACACGAAAGGCAATAATAAAATACTGTTTGGGTGTGGTGTCACTTTCACTATTTAACGCTGCTTCCAACAGTTAGTCTACGCCACATATGAACATACTTGAGTATGTTGAGTAACTTAGTACGAACTAGGCTGGCGAAATTTGGCGTGTTATTTGAACGCAACATTGATAGTTCTATATGTGACTGTCACCTGGCTGCATGACTATATCATCTACAGTACAATAGGTGAGGCCAGTGTCCACTTTAAGGGAATACAATTTAGTTTACTCAATGCACTCGTATATTAAGGTCGGCATCCACCGATTCGCAAATCGGTTGCCTGCCGTTGTGCAGCTCAGCAAATGCAATTTTCGGCGGAAATTACTCTCTGATTGAGTTAGCAGAAGAAGTCGCAAAGACGGCCACCAGCGCGCACAAATGCTGAGAACCTGAGGCATGCATGGCGCGACATTTTGCATGCTTCATTACAGCAAAACTCAACCGAACGAGTCCATCCACTTGAAATTCAAATTGACTTGCAAAATTTTTACCACAGTCAAATGCTCGTACTTTTTTTTTAACCGAAGCAATAACACTGATATACTACACACATGCCAACGTAGTTGCCACTGTGACGCTGCCTTTGTCGATGCTGTTGTCGCTGACGCAACGGCGCGCAGCGTTTTTGACAACTTTACGGTACGCCGCAACGAGCACAGCGACAGCAACAGAAGCAGCAAACGTGCTCATCACATGCATGTGAACACGGGCCACGAGACAAAATTGCGTTAAGGTAAAAGAGGAGAAAGTTTTTGATTTCTGCTTAATTTACCGTGATTTCGTTTAGTTCGCAACTTTTGCTGCCGCTGCCACTGCCACTTCTGCTCCACTCGGCACAAACTATGTGCAACCGGCTGGCAAGCGACACTTGTTGCTTGCACTACAGCTGCCGTTGTTGTTGCCGCGATGGGTTAGTCCGGTTAACGAGACACTTAACGCTGCTATTAGTCTTCGTTCGGACAATCAATTTAGATTCCACTTTTTAGAGTGCTTGCTGTGTACGGTCTTTGGCAAATTCCGACTCTGCTGCATGCAACAGGAAACAGAAACAGCTTCACAGAAAAACTCCGAGAGCAACACAAAGAACAGCACTTCACCCCAGCCACCCTGTCACATTAATTCCGGCGCAATCGAAATGCAGTGAGAGCCCAATTTTTCCTGATACTATGGCCGGCTACAACCTCTTGGCAGATACTAAGTCAAGGGATTAAGATATATACAAGTACAATCTTTAACTCGCGACTCAAAGCGCACATTTAAATCCTGATAACGACTACGCGAAACATGTTTCCGGGCATAGAAAATCTTGTATAAGCAGATGCAAAGACGTTTATTTAAACTTGAGTTTGGAAAACGGATGACGTGAGTATGCCGGCGAGGTTGCTGGCAGCTTTTTGCTAGGTGCAAGAGTAAACGAAGAAGATAAACAGCGTTTACGCACAGCGGATGGTCGCCGGAAATTAGTAACATAAATGTGGCAAGTGGCATGTGGCAGGTGCGCTGCTGCCGATGCTCTTTTTTCGCCTTTTTGCGTCTTTGCCGCACGGAACAGCGCGATAGCTGTAGGCTGCCACCTCCCAACTGCTGCACAGCCTTCGCGCAATTGCCTCGCAAAACTGCACCTTTGATATTCAAGAGGTTACATTAAAGGCTACACAGCGCCGGGACAACAACATGCAGGACTATTGTACTGCAATTAAGAGAAGCACAAGCATAAACAAGCATGCTTGCTTGCCACTTGCTCTGGGTGGATGCCATGCTGCAGGTAACGTTCAGCTGAATCTTGCTTGTCGTTGTCAGTGGCTCTTTTTATAAACACACAAAGTGGCGCGGACGCGGATTACTTTCAGAGTTGGCTCTTTCGCTGCTGCAGCTCAGCGCAAGAATATTAGGCGTCGTGTCAAGCAACTGTCATCTGCAGCGCCGGGCGGCAATATTCAAATGGTCTCAAATGGCGTGAATGGCGTTTTGAGCGTTTGCTTTAGACAGCTTCCATTAATGTATTCGGAAACGCAAAAGGATTAGCGAAATTGCGACTCAATATCGCAAAGCAATTGAATAACTGTCATAAGCGTGCAATTTATAACTCATTTGGATGGGCCGCTTTCATGCCCATAACACTGACAATTCCAGCACTCGTCCTTCTCCATCACCGACAGCCGACTGATTTCTTAGCAAACGCACTCAGACCGCAGCTAACCACTGCAGCAGGGATCGACGAAAGGAAGTGAAAATTAATTGGCTGTAAAACAACAAAGCAGAAAAAGAATAGGACCCACAACCGCGAAAAGCTACGAACCTGCTGCAGCAAGGCAAGAGCACCACCACTATCGTGGTTGCATACGTGCCTGATTAATTATAAAAAGGATAAAGGACAACGCCGTGCAGTGTAGTCCTCAACACTCGGTACAACGAAATTAAATGTCGAATCTTCTTGTAATGCAACGGAGAGAGCGCAACACAGCAGCCAATCAATTTTGATCAGCGACAGTGGTGGCTGATACAAAAACCCCGGAAATAAGCCCAATGTCTGTTGAGGGTAATTTTATAAGTCCACGTACTTTGTACAACAATTCTTCACACTCGACTACAACTCGTACATTAATATTTCGAATGAAACTTTTCACAAGTTGGCGACTCCTTTTCAATTTACAACAGTTGGCTCATCGTCATCATCGTCGGAACAATCGAATGAAGCGAATTAATACACTTTATGTTTTATTTGAATTTCCATCGTTTAAAACAAATAATGACTGAACTCCCCCCACATGAAATGTGCAAATTCGTAACCGTTACCCAAACGAGACAATCGAGCGTGAGACAGCAGCGGGTTTCGCTGTTGAATTGAGGGGAGCGATGAGTGGGACGCAGTTAGGAAACTTGTTTGCAATTTCATCACCGTTTGCATAATTAAAACGCCAGAAAGGAAAACACAGACAGCAACAATTTCATAAATAATTGAATGAGTATAAAAAGAGCGGTCACGTTCTCACGGCCTTTATCTTCTTCACCATAAATGTGGACAGTGCAGACGTTGTCGTTGTTGTCGTCGTCATTGCCATTGCCAGCAATCAACCCACACCCCACCTTCCTACCTAAATGACGTACATTTAGTGAATTTGCAGCACGTGCGGCCAAACACAATGCCAGGCTGTACTCGGTCGACACTATCAGAGGATAACAATTTGGTTTGCCGAGCAAATAAACAATATGAACGCGCACCTTCTCATTCCGACGGCCGTTCCTGGTCTGTGCACGTGCATTGTGTGTGCAGGCATTACTACGTACCTACATGCAGATGACGCGCTGCAACAAGTAAGTCAGCCAGTCAATGAGTTAAATTACTGTCCCGCCGCCACGCCTAGAACAACTACTAACCGTAGACCCGCAATCACTCTTTAAATAATTAATGCATTTCGCGACAGCTACGCATGATGCAATCTCTCTACAAGGTGCGAGAACAGCCTTACTGTTCATCTTTTGATGAGTTAGCCTACACATACGTGGCATCTTCTCCAGCTTTTCAGCAGAGTGAGGACATCCGAGATTCCCGCAGACCGTTTCGTTATGATTACTCCACCGTTCCCACCGCATACGTCCCAACCAGCATTCGCTCGCTCGGGCAGCCGCAGCTCTGGTTACAGTCGCGTGAGCGGACCGCGCGCGGCCAAATCGCACTCCCGAAAAATTAATTTGTTACTCGTGTTGTACGACGTCCGCAAAAAAGTCGGCCATAACTCTTTGCTGTTAGACGCACACCCAACACTCCATCCACTACACCTGCTGGCCCCCCTCTTTCTCTGTTTTCACCGACGACCTGTCGCCTTGTCTCATTTTTCAAGTGTGTCTTTTAGATTATTTTTCACTTTTTCTCGCGTCTACGTTGTGTAACTGCGTGTGTGTGTGTGTGCGAATGTGTGCGAGCATGTTTTCCGGTTCATGACGGGCCAGCCTCATTTTTTGCCTCCGCCTTATGTAAACTTGAGATCCGCTTGGCGCAAAACAAACCCAACACCGAAGAGCAACATAAATTGAAGATGTTTCGTAAGTTTTTAATGGCGCAGCGAGTCATGGACCGTCTGCCGGTGCACTCAGCAGCAATTGCGGGCTCAAAAATTCTGCCACTGCCGCCGTCCGCGTCTCCGCTTGGCTACCGTGCGGTAATCGCAATGTGAATTGCAGTAAAATGTATAAATACGCCAAACAACGCACCGTTGCACAGCCGAAAAAGCAATGCAGTGAAAGTTGCGACAATGAAACACGTCTTGTGGCAGCCGGTGCCGAGCGTCATCGCCTCACCTCATAGCCAGGTGCATGCATACCTGTGTTTTTTCGTGAGTCGGCAATGGCCAGCGTCACAAAACGTGTGGGGCGGCCACTTGATTACCTGCCGCGACGTACTTGGCGACCGCCAACAAGTCAGGTGGCTGGATTCCAATGGTGTTGGTGCTGGCCATTGAACCGTTTTGGACTGTTGATAATGTGTTATCGTATCTAATCGGGAAGCTGGCACGGAAACTTGAGTTGTTATTTGATTTGTAGTATGCAAACGCGTTCAACAAGGCTTGGGTTGCTTCAGTTTTTCGTGTCCAGTTATGATGTGGACTCGACTTATTAGCAACTGTTTACTCAGTTGGCGGCAATGCATCGACCATTGCATATATGTATGTATGTATGTGATAATCATTATTGCCAGGGTTAAAATATCCGGCCTACACATGAACAATATCGGCAGCATTTTCACATATTTATTCCACATAAATATGCAATTACGAGATAGCTATTGTGCGTATCAGTATTGTTACAAATTTCAATGACTGTTGCCGTGTAAGCGTTCCCGCCAGCAGTCGGCGAGACTATGGTGAAGTTGTCGCTGCGATATATTGGCCGGGTAAATTTCAAACCTGTAGCTGGAACCTCCAAAACGTTTTGCTGCATATGTACTCTGACGATATGACTATAGTGTTTCTCATGTATGATTTGGGGGTATTTGCTGTCCTCACCCGCCGCACCACCGTTTGAAGCATCTTATTATTTTGTCTGCCCTCCCTCTAGTCTTCTTTTTTATCCTTTTTACTGAATTGCACGACTGTTGGTGCGATATTTTAAATAATTAATGAGCGCTCCGCCACCGAAGCCTAAGAAGCATTCCGTGCGCCCTACTCCTAGCTGTTGCTGAAGATGGGCGTTCTCCGAGTGCTGCAATTTGCAAAGTTTGAAATCGTTCGCCAGCGAGCCCAGTACGTGATGTCTTCGCAGCGGTCATAAATTCTAGCGCTGCATGCGCGGATTGTTGCCATCTCGGTTGGTTGCCTTAAGAGTAAGCGATTTTGCATTTGTGTTTGCCGAATGGAAATGTGCGACGTTGCGCAGTTTAAATTCTTTCTACTTCAGTGTTGCTGCAACCACTGCGTAGAATCGCCTTATTAATCCCCAGCCGCCAGCGACGCACCGGTCCAAAAAGCACACGCAGTAATCAAAGTAAAGTTTCCATCTTCACACTTGACACCTGCTGTTTGATCAGATGACCGGTGGCCGTGCTACCCTCACCTGCGACCGAAAAAAGAATGAACAAGTGCTGTGCCACAAATTCGTGTATTTTGGGGCGGGCGGATTGCGGTCGGCCAGTGCCGCTGCTTCAGAGTGGCACAAACGTGCGAACGCCGACGAGTGGTACTGTCGAAGAAGTGCTAAATTTTTTTAGCGTGCGGATTTTGGGATTACAACGCATAAAAATCCCAACGATATGTGCTTTATTATTTAGTAATCGATGCCGTTATGGGAGTCTGTCTGTATCCGTTTACGAACAAACACACGCGCGCGCTTCTAGGTTGGGGGGCCCGCCTGCCAAAGGATTGGATTGAATTGGATTTAAAACGAAACGATTTTTAGCGCATCGTCGCATGACAGCAGCTGGTAACACCATATGACTCGTCCGCTGCGGTGAAGCGAAAGCATGCCGAGGCCGAGGTATGCATGTACAGTGCATGCTGCGGCGCACGCAAATGGGATTTTGGGGTTCAAACCCAGCTCAAATATCTATGTGTTGCAAAAAATGTGGGTGCCAAATGAAGGCTTAAATGGTATTAGCTCGGTGTTGGCGGAACACTCCCAAAATAAAATCCTGAGTACGCCACTGAGTACATGCATACATACATATGACGGCAGCAATGCCATGGCCAAACGTCGTTTTGTTGCATACTTAATGTTGTGGGTTGAGCTTGTTTACATTTACATTTATATCATTCCTATGTTGTTATTGTTGTCGAAATGTATTTCCTTCTCGCATGAAATGAATAAAAAACTTAACATTTCGTTCTGGTTCTGGTGGATCGAAATCGAAACTTATTAAATATTTAGGTGCAAATTTAAAAAAAAAAATACAACAACCACCGAAATGCTGCACTGGCGAGCGAAGCTAGTAACGGGCACTGACTTTTGTTAATGCGCGAGCCAGAACTGTTGCCACGTGCGCGGATATTTATAAGTCGGTCCTGACTTCAAGAGCATTCATAAATTTGTAATAAAACACTGGCGCACGTTGTATTCACGGACCAAGGTGCGTAGTTGTGTACTATTCACAACTCCGATCTCCTGCGAAGCTAATAAAATAATTGCGGTCATGTTAGAATTTGGTGATGAGATTTGCGTCACTGCGACCTCCTCCGGATCACCTGTATACATACATTCCTCCTCCACATACATTTTCCCTTCCGAAAACCGTAGTCAGGCAGATATGCAAAATTTAAACTAAGCCAACTGTTTAGCATCTGCGGCCAAGTCAATAACGAGCTGAATGAGTTTTTTATCTTCGGTCATTAATTGAATTGCTGCATTCGAGTACACCACAAACTGTCCGCGCAATGCGCATTTGCAGCAAAATCGGGCCAACCAGTATGGATGGCTTTTTCTTTTTCGCACGTCCATTGTACTGCGACTTGATGTTGCCTGTTACTTTGTCTCAAAACTGATTCCAACTGAAAATGTTCCGTCATTAGGCGAGTTAGAGCTAGATGGTAGCATAAGTTTCGTCCATCTACTCAGGCTCGGAGCCGATAAATGTAAGTTGGCGTCAGACAATACATTATAGCTTCCTGATTTGCTGGACCTGACTACCGTGGATGCGGTTGTGGGGCTGTTCAAGGTCATAAGGGCAACCGATTGTCACTAGAGTCCCAGATGAATCTGCCTCTACTACTTTATTCGTGACTACAAGGGATTACAATTTTAGGCCAATTCCATTAGTACGATTATTTGTTGTAATTGATTTTAAAACAAATGTAAACAATCTGGCTGTTAAGATTTGCGAAATGTCATGCATTCGATTGAAAGACCGGTCAGTGCAGTAAACGCCGAAGCTACACGTTGCGCCAATAACAATTATCGTATCGGAAGCGTAAATCAAGACGGCTCTACGCGCACTTAATTTTAACCTTTGCGGATAAAGCCTGATGCAAGCGAATACCATAATATAAACACTCGTACGTGTGCACTTGAATTTATTTACAACAGCAACAAACTTTACAGCCACAAGAGCAGTGGGGCGGATCATTCCCACCGCAAGTCAAAGCATGACGTGTGCCACAGCCAGGAGGAACACGCGTGAGCAGCACAAACAGGCGAGATATTACATATACTAAACGTGAAGATGCCGCCGCAGACTTACGTTATAAAATTTTCACATATTTCTGGAAATTCATGGAGAATTATGCAATAAAAATTCACACGTTGATCCTGGGGTGGCAGTAGCCCAGCGCCGTGGAGCTCTCCGGTAATTCACTGCCGAGTTGGGGCAAGCGAAAGGCAGAGCCCAGAAAACAAACAAACGTTCTGTTGTCGTTGTTGTTACCGTTGCCGTTTGACAGTTACGGAATGTTGTTTGCAGTTCTAAATTTTTTGCTGCAACTTTTCTTGTTTTTGCCAACAAGAGATTTGCAGTTGAGCAATAACACTACCGCCACCGCCGCCGTCGCCGCCAACCGAGTCGCTGTTTAAGTAACACTTGCGTTTTCCGCCACCTTTTAGCGCATTTTGGAGGATAATGTGTCGTGGCATTTGCGCTTCGTCACCGGAGGTGCCCGCCACACACCGCCAACTGGCGCTGCCACCCACACTAAATGCAAACGAGCAATGGCAACAACAAAAGCTGCAGAATAGCGCGACACGGAAAAAGAATGTATTTTTGAATTGCTGCAAAGCCCAGGAGAGCTAAATAAAATATTTAACAACTCTCGATGCGGGGATTGCTCAGCACGAAATGACAAGGCAGATGCTCGACGAAGGGATGCGGCCGGTGCAATACACAACACAAGAAGAAGCAGGTCGGCATGGGAAGTGTCGCGGCGGGGCGGATGTGGGTGTCGCACGATAATCATATTCATCTTAACTGCCTCCTGGGCAGGGGCACTGAACACCGAGAAGCTGTAAGTAGCTGCTCAATAATGCCCTGGACGAAGTAAAACAAAACCACTAGAAACTAATTTCTAAGAAATTGCATAGAACAGCGTGCAAAACAGCACAGTAGGAGCGCAAAATTCATGCACCACATCTCTCTTCTGACGATAGCTTAAGCGCATAAAGTTCAAACACATGTACTGGTAAAGTCAGGCAAGTTGAGCAACAACGACACTGAGAAATCAACTTGTCAATTCCCTGGGAACGCATTCGCTTACTGTGATAATTTTTATTTACTCCAGCGAGTCGTTTGTGCAGCTGAGAGATGGCTAAAAGTTCAGTTAGTTAATTTGAAAAAATGTTGCATGAGGGGGATGACTGTATCCAAACGAATTGTAACAGAAGAAGTAAGCTTAAAAATGTCTTGATTACTCCTTTTTCAAGCATCAAACTTATTGGGCTCTCTCAAATAATCTGCTTCTGCATGGCTTTAAGCTTGTCTGTCATAAAAAAAGAAGAATTCAAATTGTGTAATTTTTTGCGCTCGCTCATTATTTCGACGCTGTCGCGGTTGATTTCATAAATTCTTAAGAAGCTCCCCCAGCCATGGTCCCAACGCCAGGCAGCCTCCGCTGAAGCGCCATAGCCAGTTTATGTGCTTGCCGCGTCCCGGTTGTTTTATTTACTCTCCAGTTGATAGAGTATCCCACTCAATTATTATCAAATGCGTACATCAGCGTCAAAGCCGAGCAAGGAGCCGTCCTGAGCAAGGAGCTCAAGCGGATATCCCATATGGCAATGAGGAATTTACAATCTGAGGCGGCGCGCGGTTTCCCACCTCGTAAAAAACGATGTGTAAATGATGAATTGTTTTGTTTTTGCTTGATTATGTCAGTAAACATGTGTGCGCAACTGCCAAGACGACGACAACACACAATTCATAAGCAGAGTGCAGTAAATTTTCTGCGCGCTCTAGACACCCTCGTCAATGACGGCTCTCCACCTGGGCGACTAGAATTCGCATGTGCACACATTCATACATTTGTACGCATATTCATATATTTTTCCAATATTGTTTGATATCTCAATAAATGCAAACTCCTCTCCTCTATCTTTATGCCTGTTTGCAGTTTCGACCGCGACCAACCATTTACATTCCAGTTGGGTGCCGGCCAAGTGATAAAGGGCTGGGACCAAGGCCTCGTGGACATGTGTGTCGGTGAGTAGTAGCACCACGTAAGTTCGCGTTGGCTTCGCTCAACCACAACGTCTTCAATTTACAGGCGAAAAGCGCAAATTGGTGATACCGCCGGAGTTGGGCTATGGTGACCGCGGCGCGGGCAATGTTATCCCACCGAAGGCCACACTCATGTTTGACGTTGAGCTCATCAACATCGGCAACACGCCGCCTCCAACCAATGTCTTCAAGGAGATCGACGAGAACGGCGACAAGCAGCTGAGCCGCGAAGAGGTAAACGTTTATGTATGGATCGCACTCTTTTTGTCACGCAATTACATACGTTAAACGTGTTTGTCGGTGAATGGGTGAATTGCTAGGCTGGGTGCTGGATGGAATGCGTGCATAATTTTATAACGATTTGCTTACATTTTCTATACTTGTCTCTGATAAAAAGTCTTGCGTCTCTAACTAACTTTCATAACACTGTTCGATAAATATTCTGTCGTCCTTACTGTAACATTCGAATGGGACAAATGCTTCAAAGTTATCGAATAGTGTTACAGACGCTAAATCTTTTACTAATTTTACTTACCAGTGGCGCGTCCTCTTCGTTTACAATTTAAGATATGCCATGCATCAAAGCACATTGTGTGTACGTGCGACGTACATGCATGTGTGTTTATTTTCCATACCGGCATCTGTGCGTGTGCACTACTAATCTCAAAGTCTTTCTATTAATCTTGATTGTTCTACAAACAGGTGAGCGAGTACCTAAAGAAACAAATGACTGCCGTTGAGGGCCAGGACTCCGATGAATTGAAGAACATGCTCAAGGAGAACGACAAGCTGGTGGAGGAAATTTTCCAGCATGAAGATAAGGACAAGAACGGTTTCATCTCTCATGACGAGTTCTCGGGTCCTAAACACGACGAGCTTTAATTCAGTAAAATACCTCACGTAACCACATATCATTCTGCACAGCCACTCACTCACACACTCAACATTATGCAAACATTGACAGAAATACATTGAAAGAAATGGAGGAGCTAGCCGGCAAAAGCGTTTATTGAGCCCATCATTTTCATTATAATTATTTAAACGTTGCTCATTTGTCTGCGGGTCGTTTTTGTCATTTTAAAATTATAAAGCAATGAATTTCCATAGAGAATTGTACTGGCGCTCTTCGTGGGCGGGCATTCTGTCGCTAATGTGCAAGTGCTCAATGAGCTATAGCATAGTGAATTTGTTAGTGGTACTTTTGCTTTGTTTGCGTGAATGTTTTGAACTACACTTTTTAAGTAGAAATTTTCCAAACTTTTATAAATAAATTTTATACCTAAAAGAGAGTTTTTGCCTTATTTGCGCTTTGCGACGTTGTACATAGAAAACCAACAACCAGTCGTGCTCCAACAATATTATTATTACTATTTACATATTATTTAAAGGGAGCGAAATTAAATAGTGGTAATTATTATTTTTCTAATAATAAATAAATAGTGATAAGAAACGATTTTGGCATTGATTTTTGGGAGAGTTTCATAACTGGCATCATCAGTCTTTGATCCCGTATTAAAAGTGTGGTTAAGCGATGACTCCGGTGGTCCATTGTCTACCCGCACAAATTGCTGTTCCCAGGAATACAAATAAAATCCGTTGATAAATGGTTAAGTGTAACTGTAGATAATAGGTACTTTATTTGTTCAAACCAAAATAAAATAAATCGTACATTCATTAGTTTAAATCCATTGGATAAATTTACTACAATCAAATTTCATATCTTCTTGAGCCTATCCTACTTTGCAACGCGCAGATGATACATACACCAATCGTGTACACAGCACTTGAAGTAATTTAAGTTAATTTTTAAACACAAACTAGTAATTTACAAATACCTATTGCCAAGGGGGCACAACAAAAAAAGACGAGCGTAATTGCGTTTAGCAACCGTTCGAAGCTAGTAACGTTCCCCAAACTTGACACATGTCTTATCATTTAGGCATAAAATATACAATAGTACATATCTTAGTATGATACTACTATGTAATGCGCACAACTTAGCTGTCCAGTTCATGCTAGTTCTTTGCACTGAACTATAACGATTGCACTTTTCGCCCTCTGGTAGCGCCGACTATAGGTAATACAACGAAAATCCTCATCGGCGCAATTCAAGCATTTAAGATGTAGAAAATTAGTTCTAAAATTATTGCGTTTTCCATGCCTGATGATTCACCGTGCAGCGTCGGAATCAAGTGATTGTCCAACGCATTCATATATAGGGGCGGCAACTTGCTGCCCCGTGTACCGGCCTCATAACATACCTGAAATGGTGACAAAAGATTATTACTCCAACAGCCAATAGGGCGCGTACTCACATTGTCTTGATGCAGTGTTGCTCGCAACGCTAACTTGCGACTGCCACTTGCTGCCAACAAGTCCAAAAATGGAACTAACGCCATTGACGCGCTACGCGCTATTTGCCCAGCCATTCTAGTAATGTCCAAGGAGGTGGCGGCCATTGCGGCTTGTGCGGCAACGTACCACTCGTCAAACTGTAAAAATACAACACTTTTCTACTCTTGGCACTAATCTTGATTGCTTGGAAACGGCCTACCTTCAAAATGTAAATATCGGTAAGGCGAATAGAGTAATTAACATTTGAGTAATTGAAACTGTCATGTACGCGCATACTGGAAATACCCTCCATTGACCTGCCGTCAATAGGTGACGTCACGCTGCAATCACAAAATGTTTGCATTGATGTTTCAACCAATTATTGCACATGTCCTGCTTTCATATTTACTCGAGATTAAAATCGCGATCGTTCTCCACCCACTTGATGCTCACAACCTCAGTTTGTTGTTCTTCTGCGTCTACCGGGCCGCACACGATCTCTATGTCCTTCTGGTTTTGCAGAGCGTTGCGTACCTCCTCCATCTTTGCGGGCAGTATTTGCACCATCAGTCCGTCCTCCACAATACTGCATTTCCCGGAAAGCCCGCTTGTGCTCTTCAACGCCTCGTTCAACACAAAAAAACTGGCACCAGTTACTGTAAATTGAAAATAGTTCGTAGCAACAGCTAAGTCAGCCATGCCTCTCCTTCATACACACATTTACCCTTGCGCGGCTGTCCTTGTATGTTGATAGCCTGCGTTGAATACGCATACATCTCCGTACCAGCGTCGTGAACATTTTGCATACAAACCAGATGCCCATCTGCTGTTTTCGAAAAATTGCCACCAAATGCCAGAATGTGGTCACTAGCGTTCTTAATCGCTTTCACGACTTCCTCTTGACGATTACGCGGTATCAGCACCGTTGTCTGTCTGTCCTCCATGTGAATGTACATGCCCTTGATGCAGGGCAGCGTGTACGAGTAGTTACGGAAATCCTACATGGATGGAACAAGACTTACACATGTTAAGGAATTCCTCGTAGTGAGATCAAGGAAAAGCGAGCAATTTTCAAAATGCGTAAATTCTTCACTTACCGCCAGGAAATTTATTATTGTCTGAGCAATATCAGCGTACACCGACTCCCGATTGCGCATTGAAATGTGCGGGCATGGGTAGTAGCGATACTGGGCGCCTAAGCGCAACATCAGTCGCAGCGGAAAAACTTTAGCCCAAGGCACTTCGTTCCGATGAATCAGTATTCCGATGAGGAAAGGATTCTCCGGCACAATGACATCCAAGAGACACTGGAAAGTGGCACGTATAAAGATAAAGCCACCATATTCGCGTGAACCCAGAAAGTTGCTCCGACGAGGATTAGTGTAGGAGAGCTCGGAAATTGGGTTGTTCAACTCGGCTTCGCGATAAATTTCGTACAAGTGCACAAAGATATCCTTGGGAATAAGCGGTTCCACGGCGCCCTTGCTGCCCGTAATGGTTGTGCCCGGTACTGTTGTCGGCTCATATTCCAGAAGAATAACGAGTTCGTCATTTCCCACGCAATGCATGCCGCAGGTAGTGAAATTAATGACAGTGCGATTCATGCAGCACTTAACTGGAGAAGAGAAAGTCTGAAGTAAATGAAAACAACTGCAGCAATGCTGTGTGCCATTTGCTTACGATTGACAATTTTCACAAGAACATAGAAGTTTTTAGTTAACGCAAACTTCAACGTCTCACGTTGCAGCCGCTCGACAAGCTCTCCATTGTTGACCACTTCTTTATAATCGAAATCACAGTTTCTGTCGTCCTTAGACACAAAAATCGGCGGCAAGCAATTGTCCTCCTCCTCCGGGATGAAGCACCCATATTTATCACAGCCGGTCGGCGGCAGTCGCTTGGAACGCGTTGCTACAAGATCAGCCGTCTTGTTTTCCGCAGAATTAGTCGGTTTACTGTGAGCAGCTGCAAAGGCGTCTGAAAAGTTAGCGCAAAGAATCCTTAAAAAGTTTATTGAAAAAAATACTCCACTGCTAGCTGCACCTTGTGGAGCTTACCTTTGATGGTGGACTGTGCACTGGACCCGCTCTGTACGGCTGAAACGGTTGTGGTCGCTGACAACGGAGGAATGGACCCACGAAATAATGACGCTACCAGCCCAATTGTTGTTGCGTCGCTGTTGCTACTGGGTTGCGACTTGGCTGGCGTGGGCGGCTTGTTACTAGCAGAATTAACACTACGCGATTTGTCGCTTTGCTGGTGACCACGACGCGCATGCTTCGCATCGACCCACTGATTCTCCATGTTGGCTAGATCACTGCCCGGCGCAATACCATCGCTAAACATCACACTTTTTCGTTTGCGTCCTTTCTTGCTGCTTCCGTTGGATGAGTTTGACGAGTAGCTACCATCCTTCTTTAACACTCCCACGGGCACAATCACAGAAGGCGGCAGGGTGGCGACGCCGGCACTCACCTGCCGGTGTGGCGGTATTGTGGAACAGTATTCCATTGGGTTGTTGGGATTCGGTGAACGAGGGACTGAAGTAGCTGACACCGATGTTGCCACATCGTCTCCAATCCCCTCACCAACCGAACCTTCTTCGCCACCACTAACTTTTCGCTGCGTCAGTATCAAATAGCACTGAAGGCAGACGCGCGACTCGGCAACACTATTCAAGAACTCCAGTTTGAATTTTTGCGAGCAGCATATCGAGCAGAGTACTTTGCCGCAAGCGCGACAATGGTGTCGGCGTTTTATCATCGTGAACTTGACATGGCATTGCATACAGCTGGCAGCCATGTTATCGGGCACCCATATAGGTGGAATCTTGCCCAGGTTTGTGTGCGGATCACTGTAACCACTGGCCTCGGCCACGTCGTCGGTGGGCATCAGCACAGATCCATTCGATGAATCAATCCTACTATCGCCACCCTGCTCCTCATGCTGCAATCCTGCGCCGTCTTCCATATTTTCTGCACTGGCGACTTCCTGCTGCAACACATTACCACCAGGTGGCGTTTGGCCGGCGTTTGAATAAAGGTTGGACTTCAGCACTGGTAGGTCCAATGTGGTTGGCCGCTGTGGCCGCATTTCACCGGCCTCTTCTGCGTCCTCTTCTGCACTGTCCTCCCCCACCTTCTTGTCGTTTCTTTCTCTTACAGCTTCCTCAGTGTTCGCTAAGAACTCGTTGTTGTATGCCAATTCCGCATTGTTCTGCTCCACAACGTTTCCGCCATCTAAAGAAGACTCGGAGCTGCTGTATGAAGACGCCACCGAATTGGAAGACTGCCCGCCATCGGTGCCATGAATTGGCTCCATGCATTGCGCCCGTATTTCTGAAAACTCCACCGTTGACGCCTGCGAGAAACTGTCAGCATTCAGACAATCGACACCGCTTACATGCGATTCCACCTCGTCTCTATCAGCTGAGTCATCTTTATTTTTCAACTGTGCGGCTGCTGTGCCAGCCACTGAACTGGACAGAGAAATATTGTTGCTTAGTTTACTGGGTTCTTCAACATCGGCGATATCGTCAATGTCCATTTCCTGTAGCATGCTGTCCAATTCGGTGTCCGAAATTTCATCCATTGTGGATCCGAATGTGATCGGTTGCGGCTGCTTCAGCCGCGTCTCTTTGGGCTGTGAATAGTTTTGCTCTTTTTCCGACTTACAAAGAGAGAGCTCTGGTTTTATTTTAGCGCCAACAGTTTTCATCGCGCACCCTGATTCCTACAAAAAAGACAAACGTCAAATTCTCAACTTTAATCAATTTGGTATTTGGTGACTATTTACTTTTCCCTCTAGAACTTCAATGGCTGACGATTTTTCACTCAATTGTCCAGATGCGAGCCTATCGTGGTTGCGTTGCTGGCTCAACAGCGATGTACTCGTTGTCACTGACAAATCCTCAAACACATTTTCCAGGACTGACGAAACGGTCGCCTCGCATGGTAAATTCAGTTGCAAGTTGGCCGAAGTCAACGAAATCGAGGAAAATCCAGTGGCTAAGTCTTCTAACACAACAACATTGCCACCAACAGTTAGGGCTTCTGTCTTAGCCAGCTCAGCTTGCCGCAGTGGCGCCGCTCCTGCTGCCAAGCGTGCATCACTCTCCTCAATATAGTCGTTTGCGGTTGATAATGCCGAGGGTTCTTCAGTTGTAGAGGCTAAGCCAGGCGAGGGACCCGACGAGAACGTTGACGACGACGAAGTTGTCAGTGACTCTGAAGTTACCGTCGTACTGTCATCAGCTTCATCTGTCTCGCGACCATCTCCAACGTCCGCATTTTCCGTGAATTTATGCAAGTCGTTGCTCGCCTCTTCATCCTCAGCGTCGTCGCCATACTCGTTGTGTGCCAAAGGGGCCCCGCAAACACTTATCACAGCTTCAACATGGTCCGACGGTACCGGAGATCGCAGAGCTCTGCCATCTTCCGCCGAATCCACCTCCGCCTTCTCAGTGCAGATACTGTACGGCGCATTGTCCGCACGTTCACCAATGAGTTCTTGGCATTCCTCATCGTAACGCTGCCCCGCACACACGTCCAACGCCTCGACATTTTTGCGGTAGTCATCCAGGCTGGTAAATACCTGCGAAACGCCCACAAAGCCAGCTCTATGACTGGCCCCGTTGCCTCCGCGAACTATCGACAGTTGACTCGACCCGCTGCATTCGCTTCTGGCTGATTTGTTTTTCTCATCGGCCGCTTCCCGCAACTCTAGATTATCCAGCATTTGATCTATGTCCACCAGATCCATTGCACCGCTCTTGCCATTTAATCTACAAGAGATCGTACGAAAATCGCTGGCGTTAATCAACTTTGCAAACTTTCCAATGCGAATACACTCATGCACACGTATACACCGACGAGGTTTGCATTTCTGCACACACACTCTCAAACATCTGTTTCGCCAACCATCACCCATCCCCACTCATTCCCCTTTCGAAAATCTCATCAAAACAGCCTGTCAGCCTGTGGAGCTCCACACAAGACGCACTTTCACTGCCCGCCCCTCACCGAGCCGCTTTCATTCGCTTTTGCATCTGCATTAATAAATGCTGATGATTCATTTTACGCCTTCCCACTATTTACACTTTTCATGCCTCTTATAAACTGCAATTTGCAGTGCCAATAAACGCCACAGCACATACTCTCCTTAACGCAATCAGAGTTGTCTTCGTCTAAACATGCACCCATCTACCAGTTCTAGCTACCTGGGCCCTGCATACAAATTCGTAGCTTTTGAGATTTATTTGGCTTATATTTCTGCGATTTTAAACAAAAAATGCACTTGAACTCACACGACCACAACTACACAGTAGTGCATTTGAGAAGTAGCAAACCCAAAACTCCTTTTTCACAATACTTACCTACACCATCAGTTAGGCGATTTACTACATTAGACCCATCAAAACATTGAATTTTCACGACCTTTGGTACGTGACCATATACATAATTTATCATTTAACACTCGATGTGAAAACAAATTTTATTTAAGCAATTTCAAAAAAGTGAACTTCAATGGAGAAAGAAACTTATAGAAACGAATTTATTGACTTAACCGTAGATCGAGCTTAAAAAAAATTAAGGAATCCTATCCTGTGTATACAAAGGAGGGAATTATAAACTTTTCAATTTTCTCAAGACCTCTTTCTTAAAAAAGTGTGAAAGATGGTTTTAAACAAGCATAATCTCAACACAACCAAGTCACAAAGAATGGTTAAATTAAATATATCCTGAAAAAAGTTATAATAAAACGAAAAAACAAATGTAGCATTTTTGATACAAAGCTCGATCAACGGTTAATCGACTTTGTTCGCATAACTGCTTATCTGCTTTTTTTTAAACCTTTTTTGACAGATGTGTCGAATGCTTTTCTGCGTACCAAGCTTCCCTGTCGGACCTGGGACAACTAGTTCCCAAAATTCATTGGTTTTCCAACTGGTTTTTTGTAGTCAATTGGACAACTAGTTGTCAAAGTAGCTGTCAGCGGATGCAGAAGTCAGTCAGTTCGCGTCTAATCGTTCACGTTCTGCGTGCGTGTGCATAGGCGAGAAGAGACATGAAAATACGAAACGAAAGACGAAACAAAGGTGAAATAAGCAACAATATTCTGTTACGGCTTACAACAACAACGTAGAAATGTTTGCATTTTTCGAACTTTCTGTTTCTATGACTCGAAGTTCGCTCGATTTGCATGTTTTGTCTTGAATGATTTCAATTAGAATTTTGCGTGGTTGCGTGAAGCAACGAATTAGGGGTCGTCCATAAATTACGTAACGCAATTTTTAGTATTTTTTGACCCCCACCCCCCCCTGTGTCGCAAACTGTCACATTGGCTTGAACCCCGCACCCCCCCCCAAAGGTGTAACGTAACGGAGTCTTCAAAAGCATAATAAAAATACTAAAAAAAATTTTTATTTCGATCAAGATTATATGAATACGTTTAAAATTTGTTACGTCACATTCTGCTCGACCCCCTCCCCCCCGGCGTCACAAACTGTCACATCGAGCAAGACCCCACCCCCCCCAGGAGCGTTACGTAATTTATGGACGACCCCTTACAGCAGCAGTCGATTGGTATGTATTAATAAATTTATGTAATTATGTTTATGTAATTATTTATTAATTAATTTATTTTTGTATTAATTCCAGGCGAAGTCAGGATGTTGCACTGCGTCAGACCGCAAACAGTTTCGAAGTGTGTCAACGAGTCGAGGTGTCATCTTTAAATGCACCAACAATTTTTTTTTATTCCCGATGATTTTTTGTTATTATTTCTAAAATAAAATAATTATTTAAAAAATGCATTGCTTTATTTTCGACGTAGAATTCAAGTGGTTAGAGAACAAGCCCAGAATAAACTCTTTTGCAAACTACTAGTCGCTTTGCAACTGGTTTGAAAACTGGTTTACTTCGGACTAACCTTGGACTAGTTGCAAATGGATGCAGACGGGACAATTGGCCGTCGCCTAGGACACCGCCATGTTAAAAGGGTGAGTTTGCTCCAAGGAAACGAGTCGGTTCTGAGGTCATATTTGACTGTCAAGCGACCAGTTGAAAAAGTAGATTTGGACCAGTCCGATTTCCTGCAGGGTTGTTATGAAGTTGCACTTTTAGACTACTAAAACACTGTTTTGACTGATTCAAGATATCTTTGTGTCATCACACAACAAAGGCTGCCAGAGGAATTAAATTTTTGTCCATCGCTGGCCATCAATATATACATAACGTTGAATATAATCAACCGATATTCCTCATACCTAGATTAAAGAGAATTAAGAAAAAATAATAAAGAAAATCTGCAATAAAATTTCAAAATAAAAAATCTTTTGATAAGTTAAATTGTTTAGCAACATTCATGCCATGAAAATATAACCGACGCACAGTGGGGTAATATATAAGTAAAGTGCCGATTAATTCAAAAATGAAAAATCAAGATACAACTATGTTTTTGGTACTGGGTTAAAGGGGATAAAATTCTGTATCACTATGTGAAAGAGTTGTTGCAAAATAGTTTACTGTTTTCCCGCAAAGCACTCTGAAAGTTGACATTTATTTTCAGTTTTTGTGCGCACAGCTATAAACGTGTTTTTGTCGTCACTTAAAAACGATTTCTTTGTGTGAATTTGAAAAACTATTGAAAAATTAATGATGCAGCCTTCATGTTCAGGTATCTCAGCAATGCAATGTGTATTTGGTTTTGTTAAAAAATGTTTATAAGTATTTCATTTAATTTTTTGTTTAAAAGCATAATAATTGTCTAATTTTTTACCTTTTCATAGACATATAGTTGTGAGTCTTGTGAGGTCGGGCAAAACTGTTTTCCTTAGCGTATAGCTTAGATATTTCATTAACATTTTATGAAACAAAAAGTTGCGCGATGTTGCGCACTTTTCCAGCATTTCGATTTTTGTGTGCGCACCCAAAGGCCTCATGCATGCATTGTGCAAACGAAATTGATGACACTGCACAACAAAATCAAATTTTTTTCAAAATAACAAGGTTCTGACAACGGATTCTGGTAGAGGGGGCCAAAAAAAAATATATATGTATCGGCGTTTTGAAAGTTTACGTCTGAATTTTTTTTCTAGGGGGGTCAAAGTTTTCCCCTTTTCGCGCATTCTTATGGTGATTCGGTATACGAAAACTATGTAACATCACATTTTAGGTAAATAATGTGTTGCAGCCGCCGTGGCTCAGTTGGTTAGTGCGCGGTCCAACGAGTCGCATGCAGAGCGACGCAAGATCGAATACTGCATGTAGTAACACCTAAAAAAATAACGGGAAACTCGTTTTCTCTTTCGGTGGCTGTCCTCTCAGCTGGAAATGGCAAACCTCTGAGAGCAAAAATTGCCTATGAAAAAGCTCCCAACCTGCCGTTCGGAACCGGCATAAAACTGTAGGTCCCTTCCACCCGCGTACAAAATTCACACGCACAACACGGGTGGTTGCGGGAAGCTAGGCCTTAGTCTCGCGTAAGCGGGCTGTCGTGCCAATCAATTATTATTAAATTATTAATGTGTTCAGCAATTAGGTGTAAAACACTACGAGGAACATTTTTTGGAGTACTTTAACGCTGTAGCTCCTATTTATATGGGTCAATTTGACCCTTTTTTTCTAAAATGTCAAAAAGGTCCTGTAAAACAGAACTTTTTAAGGACAAAATGTATCACGAAAATATTCGGCATGAAATTCTACTATAGGTCTATGAATACAGGAAAGCTCAGAAATTAACTTGAACTCCAGAATTAAGCCAAAACTGAAAATGTGTTTATTGCGTGTTTTCAAAATTGTTCCACTTCGAATGTTTTGTGGAAACAAAATTATATGGCAAAAACCGCGACCCGCATCTACACGATTTTGTAGGCCGTTAAAACTTGAATTCGTCAAGAAATCTGCAGCAGTTTCTAAAAACGAAAAAGAAAGAGTCAATGACGAAATAAGAAAATTGCCAAAAAAAAAGTGCAGTATATGCCCAAAGATGCTATGGAGTTGACAATAATGACGAATGATGATAATGGTGACGGTGATGATTATGATGCTGATGAAGATTATGATGATGATGATAATGATGATTTTAATGATGAAACTAAATTGGCTGCAAGAGACGGCGATGAAATGTTTTAATTAAACTGTTCAACTTAAATTTCATTTTTCAAATTTTTTGTTTACTATGTTAGTTTTTTACCGTTTCTTAAAAAAATGTCCACTAAAGTATACCCAAAAACATTTGTTTTTTCTTTATAATCAATTAACTATATCAATCAATTAACTTAACTTAGTAGTTATTTCATATCTAAATAGCCTGGGGGAATTAATCGGCACTTTCGGCATCAATTACCCCACTGTGCGACGGCAGCGACACGGCACCATCTGTCAAAACATAGAATCAGAACGTTTGTATGTAAATGAATATTTTGACGACTGCACGAGTACACAACTGCGTCGCTGTTGACAAACATAGAACTTTTCTTTAATTCATAGGTGACAAAATTAAATCAATTCGCAGATATTTGTGATGACGTTTATCTTACTGTGTTGATGTGCTTTAGTCAACAAATTTCTAAGTACATATTTCAGTTAAAATTTACTAGTTCTTAAAATTAATAAACATTGCCATTGGTGTTTTATTGATTGTACAACGATGAAATGAATATAAACAAAACCTTAAAAGAGGAACTGCAATAATATTTGGGTTTAGGAGCTCACAAAATATCATTGTAATGATGGTGCTGTCGCTTTCATTGTAATCACGTAATTGTCTACCTGACGGAGTTCGATGCCGACACCATCTTAAAGCTGTGTGGCCGTGTCGCTGTTGGCTAGAATGTGTTTGGGCTGTCGTTGTCAAGCAATTATGTGGCATGGCAGGTTGGTTGTGGTAGAAAACATGTGGCAGCCTTGTCAGTATTGTGTATATTAGTGATTTTCTTTCAATACTTGTATATTTTTGTGAACGGGGGCTGACGACGTTTCCGTCTAGAAAACTTCGACGTTTAGAAAAACCATTCATCCATATAGTGATTGAAAAGGAAATTTTTGAAAGAATTGCACGAGCAGACAAAAGGTGGACTGTGGTCATTTTGACGGTAATGTGGTTGGAAGTGTAAACGGAGTGGACATCATGGATCCTGCAGGATTAAATGGTAAACCTTATTTTTTATTTACAAAAATTGCTCGTGTTTCGAAAGCAGATTGTTGTGCTAGTGGTAAGCGGTTGGAAACTAGCAAACTGCAAGGTGTTACTGAAGTTGTGCTGTTATAGACTGTCCAACGTATTTTTAGTTGAGGCTAGAGCGTCATCTCGCAGCTTGCAGTTTTAACCCGCTTTGACCTCAATCTTCAAGTTGTAGGCTCACGATAATACTTGAACACAAAATAAAAAATAAATATTTCAATGTCATGCCCTATTTTACATGGGCAGCGCTGACCAGTTGGCGATTCGGTGTGACGTAGATTTGGAAAAGCATTCGCAGAGGTCGGGAGGCTATGCAAAAATGTTCGCTGCTGTATTCATCCTCTGTTTAGCACGTTCAAATAAGGAGCTGGGAAGAATCCTTCCGTAGAAGTGCACACACGGCCCGATATCGTTAAGTTGTGTATACAATTCTGTGGTCAAAAGCAATAATCGCCTAAGTCGAAAATCGCTGTTTCGAGCAATCTCGTTTTAAAGTTTTAGCGCGTAGTGTGTTCGTTAAGGGAATGCGAATAGGTTTTTATTAATAACTTTTTTAATTTTAAAGTTACAAACTCCCTGATTTTACAGAAACGTAGAGCACAGTTAAGGGAACGTGGTGGCATCCATAACTCGATTTCTTCTTAAGTCGACGCGGTTATTGCTTTTGACCACAGAATTGTAAATACAAATAAGAACGTGTCGATGTGTTTATGAGGGAGTAGGTTAGAGAAAGGCGTAAATAATTAAAAAGTGCTCACAATAACTCGAAAGATGTTAATCTGATAATGTTTGTTTGTGCTCTACGGACCAATCGGTCACGTTTCGACCGATCGGTCTAAATATTTGATTCATGTGGGAAAGTTCTTGATGTTTTTTGGTTTTTAGTGCGAGGGTGTAGCACCACCAATGCAATTCAAATTGTTAATATCTAATTAGCTTTGAAATTATAAGTTTACTAAAAATTTATAAAAAACTACAATATTGTAGACATTTTTTGTAGCGATCATAATTTTCTGTATTACTTTAGAACTTTAAGTCGTAGAACTTTTATACGAGTTGTAAAAAAGGTGTGGTTCTTTTTAAGGTAGTTTAGGTAGGTTGTGGTGGCTGTCTCTGTATGAAACACACTTAGACGTGACATCCCCACACAACTTAATATGTTAATATACCTACTTATTATAGAAAAGATTTGGAGCTATACGTATGTTACGTCGAAGCCAGTGAGGCGCAACACAACGTTTTAATATCGAATGATGGCCTTATTCACTGTCTTGACGAAAGCTTTGAATGTAAATATGTATGTTATATGTTTTAGTATCAACACACTAAACGAACTAGCCGGCTTTCAATTAATATTAATTTCTGTATTTAAATAAAAAACATACATGTATGTTTACTAGAGTCCTGCACGAGTATGCATTTTTGCTATTCGAAAACATTCAAATGCTTTTAAATAGAATACTTCACTTCATCTCTGCGGACCAGTCCGAATGATTACGAGTACAGGTCTCTTCGAGTACGAGTAAGCTCCGAACAGAAACGGGTAAACGTAGGGGAAAGTGGGGTAATGACGGCCATGGGGTAATGACGGCCATCACCATTTTTGGTACTTAAAGTTGACGTAGGTCTAAACCGTTTACTGTAACAGAAAGCTTGTTCCGTAAGCTTGTTTTTAAGTAGAAGCTGAAGTGTGTGGATTTATTATAACTTGTAGTTCCAGACCAGTGCCGATACGTAACTACTCGAAAGTTTTATAAGGTGTTCAAAATATCGATTATTTCGTCAAAACTTTCAGCTACACAATCAAGGTAAATATGTTCAAATGTTGCTATTGATATTAGCTTTCTAAATCAAGTAAAATTTGTCATGTGTCTTGCATAGTTTATTTGTACTGCATGCTTGCGCAAAATGAGGTCAGTGGGGGAATGACGGCCACTAGAGGTGGGGTAACGACGGCCATGTCATTAAGAAGTATTTTTGGAATCCGCATGATGATATTTGTTCATCATTGAGGCCTTTTATGCCATTTAAAGAGATCCACTGCTTGTCCAGTCGTTCTAGACGGTATAGCTATTCTTCACTATACATTCTCACAAGTCCCAGTCGTTGTATTGTAAGTTTGAGGCATTTTTTTCAATATGTTTCAATTTCGTTTCTCTTCCGCTTTCTGTGAGCTATCAATAAAGTTACAATTACAAAAATGTCAAATTTCCATTTGTTTTTCTTCACGGAGCCTTTATTAAGCATTCACAGCGATTTGTGTTGATATTTGTGCGATTTCTGGTCGGTTTTTTTGAGTGGCCGTCATTACCCCACCATTTTTCTAAATGACAAAACCCAACTTCGTTTATAGATTCTAATTTTTTATAGTTAAAATCAGAATTTTTGAAATCTGCCGATACACTTTATTAGCATATGTGTTCGAGTTGTGCTCTTAACTCTGATTTGATCAAAAATATCAATTTTTGGATATGTTTTGATGCTAAATGAAAACTATGCCGTCATTACCCCACTTTCCCCTACACTTTTTTATTCATATTCGTTCGAAGCGGGAAAACGAAGACAAAAGCATGCGAATAAGAGTACAAAGTGCTTGAATATCCGAATATACTTATTTTATTATTCCTAAGATTATTTAAAAATATTTATGTTGCATATAAATATTTATTTATTTGTTATGCTACTTTCTTCAATAATTTCCATTTTGCGTATTAACTAATAAGCCATTTCAAGCACACCACAAGTATATACATGGAAAAGTGACATACTGCGCATAAAATTATTCGATGAAACTGTTGATCTTCGAATACTTCGCAAAGTTCTCGATTACCGAATACGAGCACTGCAGTATTCGCTTCTCCCCGAATACG
Organism: Melieria omissa; assembly: GCA_963971225.1. Classification (NCBI taxonomy): domain Eukaryota; kingdom Metazoa; phylum Arthropoda; class Insecta; order Diptera; family Ulidiidae; genus Melieria; species Melieria omissa. The sequence goes on along the minus strand of OZ020269.1, from coordinate 2,981,526 downwards.
AGCACTGCAGTGCAGTCCGCTATTCACCGAATATGAATCGAATAGAGAAGCGGCGCTCGCTGGTTCTCGTTTCTATTCGTTTCGTTGTACACATTCTTCGAGTACCAAGTACCCGTACAGTATGTACAGTAGTGTAGTCGCCAAAATGAATATATTCATGCAGTACATTAATGTTTATCTACACCTAGGTAATTTTGAAGCAATTTAGAACTTGCGGACGATTTCTAATGAAACTGCGTGCGGTAAGGTATTCTACGCAGCAGGAATATTACGCTCTTACGAGCATGCATTTGTTTACTATCTGTAAGCCATTACTGTAAATGTGGGCAATTACTCGTTCGATGAACTGACAAAAACATTACGTGATTCAGTAAGAAGTTTTCTCCTAGACGTGTTGTCTATCTGTCTCTCCGGCCCTTGATCAAACCATTCAAGATGGAAAATGTTATATGTTAGTTTTCTTTTAGATGCACGCAATTTGTTTGGGACATGGGTCGGAGCTGCAGCAACAGAACTACAAGCAGCAATTGCAGCAGTGACAACCGACTTGCACAGACTGTGATCCCACAACAGTTAAAATGGAAAACTATAAAAACAATAATCTACAACCGTTGCAGAGTCAGCACGTGGCGAATGCGGTCGAATTGCCTCGCAACGCCTACTTTGAATATGCGATGCCGGCGAGTGATGTGGATGGAGATGGCGGCAGCGGCAACGATGCGGACAGCAACAAGAGTACTCCCTACTACACGCCATTGGAGTTCTTTCAGGGCTCGTTCGAGTTTCCTTCGCCCAAAGGAGAAGAGGTGTCACAGAGCCATGAGGATATAGCCCACTCTGTAACCGAACATTACAATGAGATCGAAGAGTGCAGAAAGGTGGCGCTTCCGTCGCCTGCATCCGTACCGCTACCGAAGTCGCTAGTGGCTGCGACAGTGAGTGCCAGGCAGCTGCCCGTAACTTCACCTGTAGTTAATCGCAAATTACGGCGCTTCTCATTGTACGAGCGACGATCTTGTTCACCGCAACAGCTGATTGGCAAGAATGATGTACCATTAGAATGTAGTGCAGAGAGCGAGGCGTATGTCGCCGACAAAGAGAACACCAAGCCGATTCGCATGGATAAAAAGGACGACGGAGTCAACGCTGGAAGTGACAGCAACTCGCCCATTGCGCTAATTGATGACACCGGCTCCCCAAAAATAACATTGCCTGGCGAAGTGGCCGTAAATCGGTTGTCATATTCGCCGAAACTGTTAACTTCGTTAAATAACATTAATGTGAGTAGTTCTCCACTTGGGGTCATCAGCTCGGCTGGGTATAAGAACGGAAATTACTTCAAATTTCCCGAAATCGACCATGTGGTGCAGGAGAAGAATATAGGAGGAGGTGCGGAAACTCAGGTGGATGAAAATACCACCGGTTTTTGTGACAATCAACTGCGCAGTCGGCAGCGAAGTGGTGGCGTAATAAAGCACCTGGTTGGCACCTCGCCAGCTGCGTACCAAAAAGCGCGCCTTAAAGGTGCCAGCTTGGAGGCGGATCACTTTCGCCTATCATCTAGTGTTGACGAGGCAGGAGCGTCCAGTAAAGTGGACTTTAAGAAGAATCGCAAAAATAAAAACAATTTGACTATTAAGATAACCGACGGCTCATGCGATAGTCAAAGGACACCACAAACAGCTGTCACATCACCTAAACCAAAGACGCCAACTATAAAAAGCACAAAAGAAAAGGCGCTATCGTTGGACTCAGCTGCACGCGAGTCGGAACTGAGGATTATTGTGACTAGTCGTCAAGACGCACACGCCAGCTGTGATGAAATCGACGCGCACGTCCTGCGACCCTGCACTGGTACATCGGTGCAATTCGTACAGCGGCATGCTAACTTGCGGCTCGACCGCGGAGGTAACGAGCAGCGCGGTGGCATGCGATACCCAGCAGTAATCACCACCAGCCGATCCACATCGTTATCGCAGCTGGCCTCCTTAGGTGACGGCATGTATGCGCATTGTGCAAATAAGCCGACACTTAGTGGTAGCGGGTTCCCGCGCACCCCTCGTCGTCGTTTGGTAGGCACAACCTCTAGCAATGTCACAGCCGATTGGTTGTCGCATCATCGCAAAGGAAATACAACCGATGCGTTTTCAATCGAGACTGAGATGGCCGAAAATCCTTTGCTGGATATGGAGGCGGTGGTAGTACTGAAGGAAGCCGATGAGGTACAAGCTGAAGAATGCAGTGAAATGCTGTGTACTCCGCATGTTCAGAGCAGCACTACTGCCACTCCAGTGGGTCACCGGGGAATTCACAAGCTTAACCCACTGTTGCACGCTTCTAACACGAATTTAAAAACGTTGCCCGAATTCCTGACTCTTGTCGAATTCACAACCACGGGCGCGAAGGACATCGAGCAGCCGCACAAGCAGAAATCCATGGACTTGCCTAGTTCCAGCGCGTACGTAAAGAATCACACTTCGAGCTCATCCACCAACCTTTTACAACGCCGCGGCTCGAATCACAGTCTTACTCTCAACCTTCACGGATCCTGCAGCAATCTCCTTGGTAGCTGTCGCAGTGGATTGAGCGTGTCCAACTATAGCCTAGGTTCGGCGGCCAACTCCAGCACGAACCTAAACTCAAAGTCCAGTTGTAACTTAGAGTTGAGTAGCTCCCATGTAACACCGGCGCTGCTTCATACCGTTCACCCACATACAGTGTCGACACAGGGCGCCAAGCAAAGCTTATTTCGACGTCGCGGTTCTAACCATAGCCTCACGCTTACTAACTTGACGGCCACTTCCTGCGGCAATCTGAACTCATTCGCCAGTCAAAATGCATTAAATGTAGACCGCACGCCATCGTCGTACTTTAAGGTTACGCGCACCACCTCCTTCGTTACGTCAACGCACAACACCGCCGCCAGCAGCACCATACCTAAACGTGGCCTTCTTGAGCGGCGTGGCTCTAATCAAAGTTTAACGCTGAATATGGGCAGCTCTTTCGGCGGCATTGGCACAGAGCGACACATTTTGGCCAACAGCAGTCTTTATCTCGGCGATGTGAGTGCTGTCGCCGATGGTGATGCCGATGATGATGCTGATGCTGCCCTGCAGACGAGGCCTTGCTGTGCGCCTCAAACGCCGCACAGGCGCTTCTTTAGCAGCGAGAACTTGAATCGCGTAAACACGCAGTTTGCCGACCTGAATCAAGCGCACCGGCGTAACGCCAAGCAGGTGTGCTTTGGCTCCGTGTCCGACTTAAAGCCGGGCGCGTACTCTGGCTTGGTATCCATGTCGATGGAATCGATGCCTAATTCTGACATGAAGCGCAACCATTTTAACTTTCAAGAAAGCACGGTCTGTTCGTGCACCGGCGTACGCAACATAATGACACGTCCTTTGTCGCCACAAAGCACTAGCGAGGAGTTCAAAATTTACCTGGCCAACGTACAGATGCTGCAGAATGCTTCAAACGCCCTCAACCATGTTGATCTGATTAAATTGAACTACATCTTCGACAACAGCTATACATCCAATAACAAAGGACTCGTCGAACGGAGTGTACCTCTACTGAATGTGCGGAGCAACAAAGAGGCAGACACGCCACCGGAAGTGCTGGTCTCCACATCCGAAGACTGCGAGATCGCTGAGCGGTATATGGCAGTGGTGGAGGCGGTGCTGCGCACGATGCAGCCCGATGAAAACGAACAAAAACAAATATTTTGCGATCTGCACAAAGAGTTCTGGGAGCTGCCTCTCAATCATCAGGAAAAGCCAATGATTTTCGGATCACAGGCAAAGAACCGTTACAAGACCATCTTACCGAACGAAAATTCACGTGTGCTGTTGGAGAAGGAGACCAAACAATTGGCCGAACTCGCCGAAGATATTAAGGACGAGCATGCAAAGCTGGCGGAAGACATTTCCCGGCAACTGATCATATCCGACGAAGTGCCCTACATTAATGCGAATTACATTAAGGCAAGTTGGAATAGAAAACTCGACGAAAAAGATTTGATTTTTAATGTGATTTCGGTCGATATTGGTCGGTTTTTTCAAATATTTAACTTTATATTGCAGGGCCCCGATTACACTTCGAAATGTTACGTGGCTACACAAGGCCCTTTGCCCAACACAGTATACGAGTTTTGGCTAATGGTTTACCAGAACACGCGTAGACATTTTCAAACACTGGACACCAAGACGAGCAGCCCACAATATTGCCAGAAAGTGGTTATGCTCACCAACTTCCTGGAGAACAATCGACAAAAGTGTGCTGTTTACTTTCCCGCCGAGTTGAACGAAATTTTTATAACGACAGGTAAGCAGGAGGCTGCGCCGCCAACGGCGTCGGTAGCCAATTTTTTCAATGCCTACTTGCAAACGAATGATACTGCGGAAAATCCAAGCCCATTAAGAACGCACGAGCCTAGCGAACAAGCGCTGGCCGGCATCGAGTACTACAGAGCTCAAGTGGACAGCGAGATGCAACAGCAACTCCCACCAAAAAAAGACAACTACTTTGTAATCAAGAACATTGGAATTGTGCGGAAAAACGGATTTTCAATTCGCAAGTTGGTTTTGCTGTATTGCTTGAACGTAAGCAACCATGCAGAGTCGTCGGTTAGCCAAGATAGTGGCGGTCAGTTGTTAATTAGTCGCTGCTACTGTTATCATTACTGGTATCCGGACTGGCCGGACCATCGATCGCCGCGCGATATCAACACGCTGCTAGACATCTGCCTGCATATCCTGAATCCGGGCAAGTGTGAGGCCGAATTTGAAACGTTCAATGAGTCGAACTGTGGTACGGGGACTGAGCTGTCACCGGCACCGCACATCGAGGCCCAGGCGGTGGAGCTATACCAACAGGACATATTTAACGTCATGCAGCCACTGCCGATCATACACTGCTCGGCGGGCATTGGTCGGACCGGCTGCCTCACGGCCATATTAAACGGTATCCGGCAGCTTCGACAATCATTCGCCTACTCGCTCACCTCAATGGCTGCCGAGGTGCTGAAAGAGCGTGAGGCCAACGAGGTGTCGCAGGTATTAAGCCCTGTTGACTTTACGCTTCCAGTTGACTTTGTAAAGCAAGCACGAAACGAACTCTCCACCTGGACCAATGACACCGATAGCAGCTTCACTCGCAATACGCTTTTCTACATCAACTACATCTTACGGTGTAATAAAGTAGAGAAGCGATGGACCCCCGGCACGTCGAAGCATAAAGCTGAAACTGTGCCATGGTCGCTGCCATCGCTCGCCGAACTACCAAAAATGCCGGACGTGTTCGTCGACATACTGGGTATTGTGTGCAATTTGCGACTGCAGCGCGGCGGTATGGTACAGAACTCTGAGCAGTATGAGTTAATACACCGTGCCGTCTGCGTGTATTTGAAGCGAACATTCGCACTGAAACGTTTCTAGACACTAAAGTGTGGAGAAGGCATTGATATTGAAAATTTGACCATTTTAGTCTCGCGGTTATGCTTACACCCCGTAGGCCAGTATGAATCACCGCTTGCGCGTCGGCTGGGCCGTAAGGAGACTTATAGTGAGCATCAAACGATTATATCGAACATTAAATACAAAACTCTAAAATTTTCAGGAGAGCAAAAAAATCTCGATCCTGCGGAAGCAACGCATGTGACATAAAAACAGATATGCAGTATTTATCAAAGTAAAGAAGATAGTCATGTTAGAGAATCGATTTGAATTATGGCTCTGCGGCTTTCTTGTATTTTGTGTGCGATATATTTGCAATATTACTTTAGCCTGCAGTAGGACCTAATCCAGGATAATACATATTTTTTAAGGCTGAATGTTTCGAATCAAAATTTTCAAATCAATGAAAATTTATTCCGCCTTCACTTATTTAGTTCAGATCGAATGAAATGCAAGTCTTCTGCTCTCAAACATCGGCCCACGCACTGATCTGGGTGCAAAATTAGAAGGTCGGGATGTTTGTTAGTGCAATAGCGGGACCTGTCTAGACTTGCAAGACGGTGGTGCGAGCAGAAGATTCCCCAAGTAAATTCCTATAGCCGCATGTGGCAGTGCACACAACAGTCCACACTACCGTTCCACACCATTCTACATGAAATATTAGAGTAGCAGAAAACATATATATTTGTGTAAGTGGTTTATTAAAGCAAAAGTAAACAGACGATAAAATAATTGTATGATTAGGACTTTATACGATTAGTTTTGTTTTGACCCCTAAATGCCGCCGCTAGCCAAGCACCACCCTAAAAATAAATACATATTGTAAATTTCTTTTTTCTTTTCAATCATACTGAAATGTATAAACTCCTTTAAATACTCACTGCTAACTAACTTGCACCACATCCCTGCACTGTCCTATCCTACCCATGGCCATCTTTTTAAATCTTTTATGTCCCCTTAATATTTAATTTGAGTCATGACAACCTTTCTTCAAAGTAAATCAAATGCTTTAGTATATCTACCAATGGCCTAGCATCATATAATCAAAACCAGTAGTTTTCATATATGTATTTCTTCCTCAATATATTGATTTCTAATGTTGGTGAACCAAGTGTTTCTAAAATGTAGCATTAGTCAGTTTTCACAAGGGGATAATCCCAATATTCCTACTGTATTTCTGCTTTCATCTTAATCTATCCTGCATGACTGTTTTTTACCAGATTTTTCCCGAAGGTGTAAAAAGTGCTTCTCGCATTTATGCGGTGACAATTTTATGTGTGTGAAATTTCCCTATTCAGGATTTTAATTCAAACTCGTGACGTTTGGTGTAAATTGTGCTTCATACTTAGCCATCCAAAGGACAATTACTGTCCGGGTCTCACAATATATCAAAACCAATCGAAGCGCAACAAAGCGACACGTTTTAGCGGACGCAAAACTTTTGACCCGACAGGCGGTGTTTAGGGACATAAATAATTTGTACGTTTCAATTTAATGCCAAATAATAAAAAATGTACACACAAAGCAGACGCAAATGTATTAAAATTAAAATAAGAAAAAACAAAACAACAGCCGCACGTCAGTGCGAGCAAATGGGCACCGTATCGTTAAGTAGGAATGAGATAATATTCGAACCGAATATTTGAAAATCAAGAAAGGAAAAGTTGATGTTTCATACGTATTTGTCTTCACAAGAGAACATTTTAGATTTCGTTGAGGATTAAGCTTAAGTACACTTTATAGATTTTAAGCAAATGAACTAGTCAAATAAATATTAGACATAAACCTGGCACCGTCATTTGTTTCAATTGTTGGCATTGGTATTTTTATACTCGAATTTATTTCAAGTTACATAAATTCTCAACACAAAAACATGCTAACGAATATTTTTACACTGGAGGATGTGCTCATAGTATAATAAAAAGTAGTCTAACCTGAGAGAGTATTTCTAATGTATTTCCATAGTGAAGTTTATTTCACTATGATGTATTTCTATTTTGTTTACAAAAATTGACAGAAAATTTTATGAGCAGAGTTTTGAAAATATTTTGTGTTAAAATTAATATGCGCCTATGTTTTCTGTTGACAAATTTTGTACATCAAAATGAAATGTGAAAGAAATTTCAAAAAATTTGTACTCAAAAGAGGGGAGAGTTCAGGTTAGACTACTTTATTATTATACTATGGATGTGCTATTTTGTCAGTAGAATCCGAATGTTGGGGTCTCGGTTCTGAACATTTCGCTCTCATTTTTGTTCTAATGCTGATCATATTTCCTGTCGAGGCTGTAGAGCAGCGGTCGGCAAAGCTTACTCATATGAGCAGTACGCTCAGCACACGTACACAGTACGCTCTCTCAATCAGCCGTTATTATACCGTTATACCGTTCAGGTAAAATTTACACAGTGGAGAGAATTTTCACTGCGCTCACTAAAACCATCTCATTGTCAATTTTGCCGACCCCTGCTGTAGAGCATTGCGTGTTGTTTATCGATGGCTAAGTAATCAATGCCATTGCGTCCATGCTTAATCCAGGAGCGACGAGGCATCACGAATAATTTGTACGAATTCGTACAAATTTTTACTGGACCCTGTTTGTGTACGCCAAATCTCCAGTAACGAGAGAGAAACTGAGAGCGTAAAGTGGCAGGTCATTTCGTGAGAACTTGCAAGTTTTTACTGCAGACCAGTAAAAATTATCCAATAAAATATATCAGGAGAGTAAGCCAGCTTACACTCCCTAAAATCAAACTATCCAAAGAAGTAAACAAACAGCAATTTGTAAGAATTTGCAAGTTTTAACTCTTGGTTACACCACTGGGACTTGGCCCACTCACAATACACAATAAAAAGGGTGTAAACGGGAGGGTTAAAGAACGAAACAGCTGATCCAAAAGTTTTATTTGAGGTTTGAAGTAGTAGGGAAAATTACGTTTAATCAGACATTTAATGCAAAAGGCAAATAGTTCGTTGCGCTCAATCTGCAATTCTTCCCTTTCAGCTTCAGCTGGTAAAGCTGAGCAAAACGGTTGTGGGTCAGCAGACTTGCGAACGCACAATTTCTTTGCTGTTTCCAAACGTTTGCAAGATTTATGTTTCTTTGCAGTCGATCATATGGCAACCGGTCACATGTTTTTCTTGTTCTTCTTCTTACTGGCAAAAAGTTACTGGACAAAATTTCTCCAGTAAAAACTTGCAAGTTCTCACGAAATGAACTGTCACTTTACGCTCTCAGTTTCTCTCTCGTTACTGGAGATTTGGCGTAAACAAACAGGATCCAGTAAAAATGTGTACAAATTCGTACAAATTATTCGCTGCCAAACAGACCTATTTTAACCTATTTATCTCTGCAAAACAACGCACGGCAATGCAGTTTCTATGTTTTTCTAACATAAAATACATTATGAAAATATATATTACTGGAGTACTGAAAGTAAATTTTAAATTTTGCGATATTTTAGCGATATCAAAAATAAAGGTTAATCGAACTGACACAAATAAATTGACTCGTTGACAATTTCTACTCAGAAAAATAAGTGTACGTCATCTACCTGGTACACTTTATTGATTTCACTATGGACTGAGAATGATACAAAAATATACAGGTAGATTCAATCGAGAAAAATTAAAAGTCATTTGCTTTTTTGACAATTAAAAATAAAATTTAAAAAAATTGAGAAACTGAATGATATACTACATTACTGATTGTGTGGAATTGCAGCTCTGTAGCAAAAATAAAAATAGTAGTACAAAATTTGTAAACAAATATTTTTTTCCAATTGTCAATTTTATTTTTATCTGTCGCATTGAAACTACCTGTATATTTTTGTATCATGGGACTTAGGTTGTTTTGTCAAAATGCTACAGATGTATGCTCGCCACAGCTTGCCATATTGCAGCGAAATCTGGTAACCCTTAACAAACGTCAATCACTCACTGTAAATGACATATGGCACAGTAGAATCCGAGATTGGTAGAATCACCGACTGCAGAATTTAACGTAGATAAACTCACGGAATTTCAAGCTCCAAGTGAAAGACACAGAGAGCTAAAGTCGTCCAGAAGTAATTCATATTCACTTGGTTTGGTTCATTGCTGTAGGATGGGGTCGTTGTTTGCGAAAAGTAAAAAGCCTAGTCGAGTGACGGAGCACGACAAAGCAGTGCTGGTGTGCAGTGCACGGACTATATTTGCGCAAAAAGTTGATTGTTCATTTATTTGCAGAAATTAAAGCAACAGCGTGATCGACTTAAACAATACCAAAAGCGCATCGAACTATCGCTCGAACGGGACAGAGAATTAGCCAAGAAATGCCTTCATTCTGGCCGCAAGGAGTAAGTACCAACGAGCAATGGGTAAATACCGTCCATTATATACGTCTTCTTCAATTTGATTTTATAAAGCCGTGCCAAGTTGTTGTTGCGGAAGAAAAAATTCCAGGAAAGTGTACTGAGCAATACAGACAAGCAATTGGAGAATCTGGAAAAGATGACGGTTGACTTGGAGTTTGCACAAGTTGAATTGCAGGTGATCGAGGGCCTTAAACAGGGCAACGCGGCGCTGAAGAGGATACACGACGTAATGGACATCAATGAGATAGAAAAAATTATGGACGAAACGCGCGAGGGCATCGAGAAGCAACAGGAATTGGATGCGCTACTGACGGACGCGCTGACTCCACAAGATGAGGACGATGTAATGGCTGAGTTGGAAGCTCTGGTCGATGAGGAAGCCGTCACTATTTTGCCGGATGTGCCAGCAAACACGCTACCCGAGGCAGAAGAAGTCGCGATACATACACTGAAAGGCGAGGATTGCAGTACTGGAGCTGAAGACGATGGGGAACGGGCAAAACGCAAGAAAACCAGCAACGAGTCAACGAAGCGAGTACTTGTGGAAGCATAGTACGACACTGGTTCAGTTGCAATATTTGTATATTTTTGTGTCACATGAATCATTTGATTTTCATTTTGCTAATTTGAGTATAAAAATGTAAAAAGTACACTAAGTCAGATAGTTTTAATACGTGTAAAATTTATTTATATAAATAGGAGTGTAATAAAATCGGAAATGCAAAAAAAGCAATACTCTCTCGAAACCGAGAGGTTTCTTGTTTTTTTTTTAAGTTTGAGCATGTGGGGATATGTAAATAAATTTATTATGCTATCCAGTTTCCAAAGGATATCTATGGATTCACTCCAAAGCGTTGAAAATCCAAGAAAAGGAATCTTGCAGATGAACGCTCGATTCTTCCTAAATGTCTCAATATAGAATAGCTTTAAGCATGCACCGAAGAGAGCAGATGTTAAGGTTAGAGTTAAATGCTGTATTAAAGTTAATACAATATTTTTCAAATTGAGATTCTCATGCACAATGCCGAAGTTCCTACATTGTAGACATACGGGCAAACGTCATTATTTGCTCGTGGTTCGAGGGTGTGTCCGCTGTGATTTTCACACGCTGCCAGCTACGTGTCTCATTCGACTTGCGTATAGCGTCAAGTACTGCTTGTACGTATAGTCCATCTTCGAAAGTTGCCGCTGCCTGCACAGGTTCCTTCACCCACGATGCGTCTTTGTCGGCGAAGGCTTCCTTCAGTGCGCCCACCATTTTACAAAGTCCCTTTACGTATGGCCGTGGCAACATGGACTCCGTTGTTGCAAAATGCAAGTCCTGCACGTCTACGTAGATCGCTTCCTCCTTCACCTGCGGCTCCACCTTTTGCTTAAAGACAAAAAGATCGCCACCACGCACAACCAAATGACCTTTGCTGCCGCAGATGAGCACTTCCTGCGAGAACGCCTTTGCCGGCACTGTATGGCTATGTAGCGACACAGTGACTAGTGCTCCGCCCCCGGACAGTTCCATCTGGAAAGTGCAAAAGTCTGGTGCCGATATTTGCCTGATGCCACTTATAGCGACCGTCGTCTTCGTGTATGCACGCGCAACTCCATGCACACGTACGGCGTGCCGCTGTAGCAAGTAACTGACCAGATCAACAACGTGACTGCCCACTAAATTCAGAGCACCTCCGCCCATCGCGGCGTCGCACGTCCAGTCAAACTTCTCCGGGAACAACGAGCCCATCTGAATTCGCACATCCACCAGCGAGATATCGCTCAGCGGCCCAATCAGCTCCTCGTGCAGGCAACGCTTCATATGTGTGAAGGCAGGCAGGAAGCGCAGTGAGTAGTTTACCAGCGTTATCAAACGTGGATAGTATTGGGAGGCGTGTACCATCTTTATGGCGTCCGTTTGGTGCAAGCCCATCGGTCTGTCGCACACCACATGCTTTCCTATGCCTAATGCTTTTTTCGATATTTCCGCGTGCTGAAACGGCTGACACACGATAAATACCAGGTCGACATCCTTTCGAAGCAGCACATCGTCAATCTTGTTGGTGAAGAACGCAATCTTCTGCGAACTAGCCACGGACTCGGCCTCCTTTAGTGGTCCCCAAATGGCTTTTATTTCGAAGCCCTTTTCGCGCAAGAGCGGCACTAGCACATTCGTTATAGCACCAGTTCCAAATATCCCTACGCCCGGTAACATTTTTCTAACTAGAAAAAAACCACCCTTTACCTCAACACCATTTGACAAAAAAACTTAAGTAGGTTTGCAAGCGATGTATCGATTTAAGCAAAACATCGATGTTTCCAGCTCGTTAGAGACAGTGATGAGAGTAATATATTACATGAGGAGGTCCATAACAAAACGCAATAATTCCACTTTTTAAGTTTTTCGTTTTTTTGACTGAATCCAATTCTACATGTTAGAATCTATGTAACAATTGTTATAAAACATACCAAAGGTCAATAATTTCACTGTAATTCAAAACCAAAAATAATGGGTCAGACCAAAATGCAACAATTCCATATCTATGCAATATATATCTTCGAGATATTAGTGAAAAGTCAATGATATAAAATTTTTTATTCTTATGGTACCTCTACAATAAAATTTAAATTTATTGTTATGGTTACTCTACAATGACTATAAACGGTAAGAATTTTATTGAGTTTTTTAGCGTGTTGAAAAAGCTTTGCGAAAAGATACTACAATTTTTGTTGAAAAAGGCAAGTTAAGATTTTAGGAAAGGATTGGCACCCTAAGGTATTAAAAATGTTGGCAGAATATTACAGTCCTATAATGGCATACAGAGTATCAATGTACATTAAAACTTCTAAATCTTACATAATTGACGGCAAAGAAAAATTAACCAGCTATAATAAAAGAGACAAAATACCCCTTCGTTTGCCTGATGGAATTCCTCTTGGTGTTGCAACTAAAGAAAGATATTGTTAAACTCTGGAAAACCTGGAAACCCTGGCCAACAGTGATCACACATTTCGGGGTTAGAACTTTAGACGAACAAGGAAATAGTTCCAATTAAAGGGAGGGGGGTAAGGGTTTACACTTTCGAAAAATCGAATTTTTTTTTATTTATCTTATTGTTAAACATTTCAAGAATATATTCTCAAAATTTTAAGTCGATCGGAGCAAAACTCTTGACGTTATGGTCTATAAGTAGTCCCCTGTCCTTTAGTGCAGGTACTCGTATACAACTTATTCTCTTCTACCGCGTTTTTCTCAAAACTACTTTTCCAAAGTCCGTGATGACTATCATTTAAAAACTACTAAACCGATTCATTTGAAACTTGGTACATTTTTTCTACATATAAAATACCTCATCCCAACGTTTAGTAAACATTTTTTTTTTACATTAAGGGGGTTTCCCACCCACAAAATAGCGGAATTTTTCGTGGAAAATAGCAGTTTACACTTTAGCTGGCCACAAAAATTTTTAATTGAAAAAAAAAATAATCGGAGAACGTTGGGGTGAGGATTTGACAATACTTTGACGAAATTTTAATGGTTTTTGATTTCAAATAATTTCCGACCGACATACAGTGATCACCGCAAATTGTATTTTTTAAAGACGTTCTGGGGCAAGCTCTGTCACCGGCTTGTTTTGTAATATTTCTGCATGAAAAAATGACAGAATATTGTTAAAATAATGTACAATATTGTGCTTAATAATGTACAAAAGGTTTAAATAAATTTGATCAATCCATACTTTCAAAAAAGTTCATAAAACAGTGTTTTTTACGCTGAAACCCTTACCCCCCCTTAAACCGATGATATAACCTTATGTGACTGTTAGGAGGAGGACACTAATATGAGATGTAACACAATGTTGATTTTTTTTTTAATACTTGAATACTTATATACTTTTGTAATACTTGAATGTACTTGTGTAATATAATAAAACTTATGCAATTCAAATCAAAAAGATTTTATTTCTATGTTGTTCACAGCAAAACGCCACAATTCCAAACCCAGTTCATATCAAAACGCAATATTTCCATTGGGTTCATAGCAAAATGAAATAAATACTATGTGTCGGACCAAAACGCAATATTTCCAAATTTGGTTTCTAAATAACTAAAAAAGTAATTGCAAAATAAATTAACTTATCTTTGATTTGTATTGTTCCTAGAAAACTATTATTCCACAGCAACTATTAAAAGAAAAATATATATCCTACTGACTTTAATTACATTTGTTCGTTTTTCCAAAAAATTGTTAAGGTGGAATTATTGCGTTTTGTTATGGACCTCGTCACATAATATAACTACGGAACATTATTACTTTTGGCGAAAAACAGCAATGTAACTTACTACCTTATACTACTGTTACGAATATTAAGTCTAGTGGGCTGTCACGTATCTCTGGATTGTGTGATTTGAAAATAAAACAAAGTCAGTTTCTTAAACGCAGACAATAAAATACACCAACAGTCACTTTATTATTCACAGTTTACACTTTACTGTTCGTACACTTAAGTATTTGCTTGATTATTCCGTGTGGCAACTTCACTTGTCAAAACCAGACTGGCTCGCTGTACCGCATCTGGCCACCTTTTATACTCTGTCCGGCCGTCGCGCATATCGTTCTCGTACGTTGCCAGATTGGACTAGAAGTTTCCCTGATGACCGCGACCATCGTTGCCAGGTTGGGCTAAAAGTTACTATCGCGGCCGTCGTTGCCAGATTGGGTTATGGCACGGCACGTAGCGGCAGGGTTGCTTTGCACCGCGACAGACTGGCTCATCGTTACACAACGTTTACACAGCGAGATTAACTCATCGAGATTACCATAATCTCGTTGCCCGTTTACATAGAGACTAACTTGAATACGAGATTAATTTTGACGTTTCACATTTTCTCTTTGTTATTGTTTTGCAAACGAGACTGTTTCGTAAAATTTTAATAAAAATCAGTGAAATTTTTAATAAAAATGTAGAAACGGATATCGGAGAAGATTCTAAAAGTTTTAATGCTTTTCACTTCTTCTACGAATGCAAGAAAGTCTGAGTTATACAAACCTTTCCGCGCTACAATTCATTTTTTTGTTTATGTTTGCATGACATTCGCTTAAGGCTTGATTACACGTAACGAGCCGAGTGACGAGACATCAAAACGGTACTAGGCCGAAAGAATTGGGATAGCGAGCAAAAGCGACGAGTTGTTCAAACGTATCTTGACACGTGGCGAGTCAGTTCGGTTTTACAATGCACTAAGCAACTCGCGCAATTAAACTCACTCGAGCGAAAAGTGGTGTGTGACGCATTCCGCATGTTACGAGCGATTCCGCGAATCGCTGCGAAAAAGAGAAAAATATAACGGTAAAGTAGTGCTCGGCCTAGCAAACAAAATGTGAATCTAGTGACTCTCTCGCCACTTTCATTGGTCACTGACTCAATCAAGAACTCGCCTTAGGGCGCTGTTATGCAGACGGTCAAATGACCGTCGGTCACGATACTTTTTACGCTCTCGTTTTGTTTTTTCTACTCTGTGCCAAAACCCTGTTATGCAGACGGTCATTTGATCGCCGGTCACCAGTACACTTTTCGCTTACTTGCAGCACTTTTTCCGTACTTTTTCATTTCGAAGCTGCGTTTTTCTGTTCTTAGCAACACTGTCTGAACGAAGTCTTGTGAAATTAAATAAATATAAATGGATATTGGCTTAGAAGCACTTAAATTTGGCAACGCATACGCCAAAAAAGTTGTATTTTGGCGGGACGAACACAGGAGAGTCATCAGAAAGTGTTTACACAAATGTAAACAAACGATGAGGGTTGCTACGAACCATTTTTTCCGTCATTAGATACATTTTTTCGCGACAAGTGTGCCATTTTGTTCCGAAAACACTTGTGTTGTGAATAATTTCACAACGCAACACTGTTTTGATCGCATGATTTGGCATCGAGAGCCTCATCATTTTTGACCGACGCGGTCAAATTTTACTCTCCCGCTCTCTCTCTCAATTTTTCATTTTACATTGAAGCAACAACTATCGTGACCGACGGTCATTTGACCGTCTGCATAACAGCGCCCTTACCGTTTAGACGAAACGAGTACTCGTTAGAGTTGATGTCTCGTCGCTCTACTTGTTACGTGTAACCAAGCCTTTAGTGATGATTAGGTATCGGATTTATATACACACCAAATACGCACGAAATATGCAAAACATATGCACTCCATCCAGGTCGAACCGCAAAAGCTACAAACATGAAATTTGCAGTGTAGGTACATCTTAAAAAATGAACCTTCGTTCAAAAAGGATTTTTTGAAATTCGGGGTCTAAAAGGGCAAACCATGAGTTAAGGTGTTGTATGAAGAAACGCATTTTAATTAGCCTATTGGTTTCAAATTTGGTGAAAATATTTCAAATAAAAAATAATTCGACACGTATTTTTAATTTTTTCGAAAATTGAAACATAACGGGGTCAACCAAGGGTTAAGGTTCGTTTACGGAAAGACTACGACAAAATCATGAACCGATAGGCCTATTGACTTAAAAATTTGTGAAAACATTAGAAATAAAAAAATAATTAAACACAAATTTTTGCCTGTTTGGCTTCAAATTTGGTAAAAGTACTTCAAATGCGAAATAATCAAACACGTGTTTCTCAGTTTTTTTTAAATCGAAATCAAAGGGTTAAAAGTTTGTATGGATAAGCATGATTTAATGATTTTTTTATTGAATTTTTTTTTCAAACTAGGTTAAAGTGAAACGTTTTTTTTTATCACCGATGGGTTAAGAGTTTATATAGGGAAATATGATTTAAGCGGTAAAATTACTTTAAGTATGGCGAAAGCCCTTTAAATAAGATATAATTAGACAATTATTTTCTCGTACGAATCTGACTGGGTCAGTGAAGGATTACCCATTATGTCGCCCAGTGACACCACAGTGGCGTCGTGAGCAAACTAGCGGCCAACAGCCGGTGACACCACAGTGGTGTCGTGCGTGAATTATATAAAACAAACAAATTTTGTATTTAGTTACATATGTATATATTCGAAATTTCATGAAAGTAGGGGATCAAGCTTGAGAACTTATGAGAACTAACGATGAGATTAGTAAAACTTAACAATTCATAATCTCTCGATAGTGTAAAAAACGGCCGGCAAGAAGCCAAGTAATCCGTATTAGCGCTGCCGGCGTCAAGCAAAAAAATATTTACAAGACGTGCGGACGGCAAAATGTTAAGAGAAACTTGATTTATTGAGCCCATTCACTTAAACTTTGCCTGCAAAGCCGTGGGGTCCTGCTAGTTGTGGAATGACAATTTTTTTAATAAAAGTATGAAATCCTTCCGTGCAGAGCCGGGGATAACTGGTAGTATTTCTTATATTCCAAGAATTTAGAGAAATTGGGGAAGTTCAAAACAGTTTAAAAAATTATTGTGTTTTAAATATAATTAATTTCTTAACTTGAAGTCCACCAACCACAACCTTAACTCAAATAATAACAAAACTTAAAATAAAAGGTAAAAAATTAACTACTTATTACAGTAAATAACTAAAATTTTCTCCAAGTTTTCTAGGGTCAGCATATGCCAAGCCTATGCCGTACACCAGCTTGTGGAGTACGAACACGTACATTATTCTCGTATGCTGGGCATTGCTGAGAACATCATTCTCGGAATAACAAAAGTTTGGGCTTGTCCAAATTCACCCCCTCCCCTCACAATACCTTTACACAGGATCACATCAACTTCACTCTTGCTCATTTGCAAAATTATACCAAAATATTCAACAAATATGCATATGTATGCAAAATATGCAAGTATGCAGTGTATTTGTTAGCTCATTCTTAATATTTTTCAATAAAAATAGTTTCTGTCTTGGTCCCGTTCAAATCCGATGCTCCAAAAAAATATGCATTTGCATATAACTCCGATCCCTAGTGATGATACAAAAATAATCGATTTCAGCCCAATTTGCAGAGTTGCTTTAGGGAAATACGAGAATATTTTGTGAGATTAAATTTTAATCGCGATTTTTGCGAGGTTAACTTTGTATGGGTAATCGCGCATTTTAATACGAGATTAACGACTTAATCGCGCAAATCGGGATAATCTCGTCTGTGTAAACGTAGTATTGCCTGCAAGTAATGATAACACCGTGCGACAAAAATCAAAAAATTTCAAAACACACGAAAAAATCGGTATACTTGCAAAACTAGGGGCCAAACGTAGTAAAACTGCGTTTTTAGTTTTTCTCTCTGACGTCAGGATTTTTTTTAAAAGGACTTTGAAATTTGAAGGACATGTTTATTTCAAAAAATTATTTTAAAAATTGAACGCATTATAGAATAACAATATGGGTATCAAATGAAAGAGAAAAATCCTTAGAATCTTAAAAAAATAATTTGTTTGGTGTAAAAGGACGAAGAGGTATAGAAAATGTCCTTTTAAAACTTTATCCTTGAATATCCTTGAAAATTTCCAATATTTTTTTGGGAAAAAAATATATCTTAAGGAGTAATATGTACACTACCACATCCTCGAATTTCGTTCTTCTAACTTTAATAGTTAAGGATATAAAAAATTTTATATTTCTCATTACAAAACAAAGATATATTGCACCGTACGACAAAAATAAAATATTGAATTAACTCATGTATAAATCGTTATGCTGCTAATACTGGAGGTTAAATACACTAATTCTGCAACTTCAAAATTGCGTTTGAACCTAAGTATATGTTTTCACAAGACATTGAAAATTAAAAAATTGAGTTTCCTTGGATAAAACTCATCCAAGAGTAACAAGATGAATGCATGAGGATACGTACTTACTGTGAATACTAGTGCTCATAACTTAATTTAAAAGTTAACAGTAGTCATTTAAAATGCATTTTATGATTGATTTATTTTGAAACAAATTGTTTAAGAAAAATGTATGCGTTTACTTTGCCGCTTATGTTTTTGGTACGTGTCACGGCACAGCGACCAACAATACTCGGAAAGCATGTGGCACATATCTTTTCCCCGAAAGCGATTTTCAATTAGTGCAATGTCTTGGTGGAAGCGCTCTCCGTGTTCATCACTAACGTCACCTAATTTTCCGGGGGAAAACTCCAAGTGGCTCTCTAAAAAATGTATCTTGAGAGACATGCTGACCCCCATTTCGCGATAGGCGTCAATCATCTTGCGGACAAGTTCTTTATAATTCAAAACTTCTTGTTTCCTAAGAAGTTATTTATTACATCGCTTAAGCTTTGCCACGCAGTTAGTTCAACCGGTTTCAAAAGATCAGCAAACTTCTGATGCTGCAATAATTTCTTCAACTGTGGCCCGTTTAAAACCCCTGAAAAACATATAAAAATTAATAGAAACAAAGTTTTACAATCGGGTAACGTACCAGCGGAAATCTTTGCATCGCTTAGTTGTGGAAAAAGTAGTTTCAAATAATTAATAGCTCGACCATCTGCGTCAAGAGAGCGAATAAAATGTCGAATCAGGCCTAACTTTATGTGGAGCGGTGGAAGTATTATTTTTGATGAAGGAACTAGAGGCAACGATCGATGCTGTCGCGGCCAAGTTGATGAGTTATGCAAGGCTCCCATTTGTGGTTGATATAGTGTAATTCACGGCGTCGACCTTTCCATAGGCATAAAAAATATTGCTTTTTTGAGAAGCCCTTTTTCAAGCCCGTTAGTATAGGTACTACTTCGTCGCTGTGCCGTAACACGTACCAAAAACATAAGCGGCAAAGTAAACGCATACATTTTTCTTAAACAATTTGTTTCAAAATAAATCAATCATAAAATGCATTTTAAATGACTATTGTTAACTTTTAAATTAAGTTATGAGCACTAGTATTCACAGTAAGTACGTATCCTCATGCATTCATCTTGTTACTCTTGGATGAGTTTTATCCAAGGAAACTCAATTTTTTAATTTTCAATGTCTTGTGAAAACATATACTTAGGTTCAAACGCAATTTTGAAGTTGCAGAATTAGTGTATTTAACCTCCAGTATTAGCAGCATAACGATTTATACATGAGTTAATTCAATATTTTATTTTTGTCGTACGGTGCAATATATCTTTGTTTTATAATGAGAAATATAAAATTTTTTATATCCTTAACTATTAAAGTTAGAAGAACGAAATTCGAGGATGTGGTAGTGTACATATTACTCCTTAAGATATATTTTTTCCCCAAAAAAATATTGGAAATTTTCAAGGATATTCAAGGATAAAGTTTTAAAAGGACATTTTCTATACCTCTTCGTTCTTTTACACCAAACAAATTATTTTTTTAAGATTCTAAGGATTTTTCTCTTTCATTTGATACCCATATTGTTATTCTATAATGCGTTCAATTTTTAAAATAATTTTTTGAAATAAACATGTCCTTCAAATTTCAAAGTCCTTTTAAAAAAAATCCTGACGTCAGAGAGAAAAACTAAAAACGCAGTTTTACTACGTTTGGCCCCTAGTTTTGCGAGTATACCGATTTTTTCGTGTGTAAAATTTGTTGTCGCACGGTGTAATATTACTTTTTTACATACATAAAAAAGAGCAAAAAGCGGAATCTTTTACGTGAATTTTGGATTTCGGAGAGTAAACATACTCACGTGTTTCATTTAATGTTAATGAACTAATTACTTAAGGTTTTCCGGGAATATAACGTTTTCTTTATGAGGTATAGAATTTTAGAAATAAATGTGATAGTTTGGCACCATCGGAGTCAAGGTAATACGTTAGAGTATTTTAGAACCACTTATTATAGAGGAATAATTTTTCTTTTTGTTAAATTCTAATGAATGCATATCAATAATCAGGGTATCAAGGTTTGGGTCCATAAGGTAAAACACCTGACTGAACGGATGGGGACATGGTCTGCATCTTCGGCTGCGATCCTTATGGGTACCAGGCCAAGCAGACTCAACGGCTCCACAAAGGTTGCTTCTGTAACCGGGCGGTCCCTGGGCGGCTGTTGGGGTCTGTCTTCTCAGCCGACAAAGTTTGAGCTGCGGAAATCCAGAAGCGTCTGACCCACAGTGGGCGGCTCCCTGGTCATCGTCTGATCTCCATGTTAGGAGCGGCTGTTTTTCTCATCATCTTTTGGTGGCGTGATAGATGTCAAAGAATCACCACAGGGGAAGGCGAGCCCCTTCATCAAAACCATTCTGGAGGGCTCCCATAAGGACTCTTTTACGGTGCAGGGAGTCGGATCCCCAGTAAAGGCGGTAGACACTGGGCGAGCGGGCTGTCTAGCGTCGTCATCCAACGACCGCTTAGGCTGTGCATCGGGACCCCAAGCTGCACTAAAGTTACTGGGAAGCAGGAGGCGCTCAAGCCCGCTTTAGGCTGGCAAAAGGTGCAGGAGACCACCGCGCAGGCTGTCCCCTCGCTTTCGGGGGTGGTGCCTCGGCTCCAGGGCCTTCGACTCGACGCGGCTTTAGAGGGGGAATCAATTATTCTCTCGCAAAGTAGCAAAGCCGGGTCGGTGGACTCTGAGGCGGAGGCGGCACTCCTGGAGGAGGGGGACGAACCTGCGGCCACTGGTTCCACTACTGGAACTTCATAGGCGGGGGATCGCAAGACGAGCAGTGCTGCGGTAGCGGTGCTCGCTTGCGTTTCTTCGGAAAATTAATAAAGAGCCTGAATCCTTGTCTGACAAGGAGAAGGAACTGGGCTAGAAGCACCAGAAGATCGTGGCTAAATTCGAAAAGAAGCAGGCTGCGACTTACGGTGCTAGGATCACGGTGCCTCGATCACTGCAGCAACGCCTGGAGACGGTGCCACTGCTGAACAGTCGACCAGTACAGCAACGGCAGCAAAGCCTGGTTCTAGGGCCATGGCCACGGCCGCTACAGCTGTACGACCGGACAGAGCAGGGGCGGCGAAGCCTGGGAACAGCGCCACGGCTGCCTCGGCTGTACGGAAGGCGGATCAGAAGCCATCCACCTCGACAAAGCCCACTTCCACCGTAGTGGAAAAGGCTGTTAAAAGGGGTAGATCGGGGGACGATCAGCCGACAGGGGAGGGGAAAAAGCTGAAACCGGCAGCCAGCTTCTCCTCTCCTCTAGAGCTTCAGATTGCAGTAGAGCGATCCCGATGGGAAAATTCGTCCGGAAAACTGGCTCTCTAATGAGGCGAGCGATGCTCGTGGTGGCTGACGGCGAGATCGACTTTGACGGCACTGGCTGGCAGAGGGGCGTAAAGATCGTCGGATGTGGCAACAGGCAGTCACTTGACTTCCTGGTGCGCACAATCGGCGGTCTTGAGCCTGTCTCTCATGGAGGATGCGGACACGTTGAAGCTGATAGGTCGGCAGAACAGCGGCCTTAACACTGGAGAGTGGACAGTAATCTCCTCCACTACGAGCAAGAATGAGACGGGTAAGGACCCGTGGTCGCTGTTGACCAACAGTCATTTACTTTTCTGCGAGACTTCTCTGGTGTTGTAAAGTTCGGTTTGGGTTTTTTAAATCTTGTTTTCCCAGATAAACCTGCACCACTCTAAAGCCGCCACCCACGATCTTATGCAATTTCTGGAGGAGGAGGAAGTTGACTTGGCCCTTATCCAGGAACCCTGGCTCGTCAGAGACAAGGTTTGTGGATTGGGGTCAAGTCAATTCAGAGTACTTCATTCGCGTGGTGAAGGTAAGATACGAGCCTGTATTGTATGTAGAAAGCACATTAATCTGTTTCTTTTATCTCAATACAGCACTAGTGACTTGTGTGTGGCTGCATGTGAGCGAAGGGAGGAGCTTGACCTCATCCTCTCGTCCGCATACATGCCTTTCGAAGGTGAGAAGCCACCGCCGAAATAGGTCCGGGACCTGGTTGCTCACGCTCGATCACGGAGACTTGATCTCATCATCGGGTGTGACGAAAACGCTCATCGTCTTCAGTGGGAAAGTTCCGGCACCAACAGCAGGGGTGAGTCAATTTTTGAGTTTCTTCTTAATTCTAACCTTATGCTATGTAATAGGGGCAATACGCCAACCTTCCATACAGGGTTAGGGAAGAAGTTATAGATATAACCTTGGCTACCGCCTCTAGTATTATCTCTGTAGCCGACTGGAAGGTACTAACGGAATGTTCGTTTTCGGACCACAACCGGATAGTGTTTTCCTTGGCCATGGAGGTGGGGAGTCTACCAGCCTATAGGAATCCGAGAAAGACTAACTGGCCTAAATTCAGTACATTAGTTTCCGAAAAACTGGCGTCGCGCAAGGCGACAGCTATCTTTGAAAGAAATAACATTAACAGGTCAGTTAGTCTTGTAACGAAAGTTCTTAATAAATATTTCAAGAAATTGTGTCCAAAAAGTCGAGATCCACGGAGAAACCAACGCAGTTTGGTGGACCCCAGAGCTAAGACAACTTAGGACAGATACTAGGCGTCTCTTAAACAAGGCTAAACTTAGTCGAACTAAAGAAGACTGGGGAGCCTACAAGGCTAGCTTTAATAAGTTTGAGAAAACTACTAGGGCAGCCAAGCGGGACTATTGGAGAAATTACTGTGAATCCCTCGACAATGTTAACGAGGCCGCCAGACTCCGTAAGGTGCTGGCTGGGGTTTCACACACCCCTGGCAGCATCAGGAAATCTGATGGATCATGGACGGAGTCGAAGGAGGAGCTTCTTGAGATCCTCATGAACACTCACTTTCCTGGATGCACGGATGTTGTTGAGGCGACCACGTTGCATAGGCAACAAACACCGCGACCAGATGGTCTAGTTCAGAGGATAATTAGCGAAGCCAAGGCGGCATGGGCAATTGACTCCTTCAGCCCGTATAAATCCCCGGGCCCTGATGGTGTCATTCCTGCTATGCTACAATGGCCTAAGGAGGCGGTGGTCAAGGTCCTGACAAGAATCTTTCATGGATCTCTCCAACAAGGATATGTCCCGCGTGCCTGGAAGGAGGTTAGGGTGGTGTTCATTCCCAAAGCGGGGAAAGTGAACCACTTATCAGCAAAAGATTACAAACCGATCAGCCTTTCATCGTTCTTACTTAAGACTCTTGAACGGCTGGTAGACGTCTATATTAGAGAAGTGGCACAGTCCAGAGGACTCTGCAATGCGCAACATGCGTATTGCACGGGCAAATCTGTCGACAGCGCCCTGCATGAGGCTGTTCAGACGATCGAAAGATCGCTGAACGTTAAGGAGTATACGTTAGCCGCTTTCCTTGATATCGAGGGGGCCTTCAATAACGTTACCTTGGTGGCTATAATCAATGCACTTAGAAAGTTCGAAGTTCAGTAGTGAATAGCATCCTCGAGATCTTCGAAACCAGGAGGCTGCGAGTAGTATCATATGCAGACGACGTCACTATCCTGATCCCTGGACGATTCCTGTCCACAATCAGCGATCTCATGGAGTCTGCTCTAAAGGAACTTTCCAGGTGGGCAGAGCTAATGGTCTAGGGGTTGATCCCTCGAAGACTGTTTTGGTACTGTTCACCCGGAAATACAAAATACCGAAGTTTAAGCTGCCTAAACTCGGCGGCACTACTCTCACCCTATCACCCGAGGCAAAATACCTCGGCACCATACTCGACTCCAAGCTCTCTTGGAAGCGCAATGTGGAAGAGCGGGTGAAAAAGAGCCTGAATGCTTTTTACATTTGTAAAAGGGCATTTGACATTTGTCAAAAGCACCCCCAGGCTGGGCTGGATGTGATCTTGCACCTCCATCCCATTAAACAGTTCATTAAATGTTACGCCGCTAAAGGCGCTCTCAGACTGAGGGAGGCCAACTTGTGGAGGCAACACGCTTATGGACATTCTGAAATTCTAAAGCTGTTCGCGAAACCAGATATCGGATATCAGTTGGATTCCTGCGCGGAATATCTAATCCCATACCTGGATTTTGACATATGCGCACTAGCCTCATATTCTACAAGGGAGGAATGGGAGCTGACAGGTGCGACGAGAGACGCCTCCATCACCGTTTTCACCGATGGCTCCAAAATGGAGGAAGGTACTGGAGCTGGTCTCTACTCCGATGTACTGCAGACCCACATGTCATTCAGACTGCCGGACCTCTGCAGTATTTTCCAAGCAGAGATATATGCAATTGGACTAAAAGTTTCCATCATTGCCAGGTTGGACTAAAAGTTGCCATCATTGCCAGGTTGGCCTAAAAGTTTCCCTTATTATCGCGGCCGTCGTTGCCAGATTGAATTATAGCACGGCGCGTAGCGACAGGGTTGCTTTGCACAGCGACAGACTGTCTTATCGTTACAATATGTGTATATAATATGCGCACCCGTATAAAGAGGCATAGCCAAATATGGCTGTCGCAATTATATTATAATATAGATATATGCATACATATACATATATTTTCTGATACGATTTTATAATCGCGAAGTAGCAGACTATACTTATAAACATAAATTGTTTACTGTCCGACATTTCATAAGTTTCTGCTACTTCTGGTTTTTGTGGTCCGTTTAGTCCATGTTTTTTTCGAATTGGGAAACAAACGCTCTAAATACATATATCTATATTTATTCCTCTCTGAAATCATTGTTAAAAAAATGGTTAAAATGTTGCAAAATCGTAAAAAAAAAATCGGTAACGCGCTTTATTGCATACCTCAGTGGTGGTGCAGAAAATGCAAATTAGTTATTATTAGTTTTTACATATGCACAAAGAGATAAGGATTTTTTTTACATCTTTATATCTCTGCATATTACAACTTTTCCCTAAAATTTTCATTTAAATTAAATAATTTTGACCATTTCATATATTTTCTTCCTTATTTTACACTGCTTCGTACAATAAGACTGCGAACATACTTTTTTACAAGTACATCAAAAATACAAACCCGAGTTAGGAACAAATTTGCTTGTCAGTTGCTTTCACAATACGAATTGTTCCACAAAGAGAGAAAGGGTTGGCAGGGTTGACGATTTTATTTTCAGCTCACACGGATTGTGTTCGTGTGACCAAAAAAACGGCAAAATTTCGTCAATCCTCTCAGTTTCCAACAGGGTGCGGAGAACGATCAAAATACGATCTTTCTCACGAATAATCGCAACCAAAAACTGAGTGCTTCTAATTTCTCGCGAGCGATAAAGTTGCGCTGCGAGCAAAAGCATTTACGATCTCTCACGAGAAATCTAAATGTTCGGAAAAATCGCGAATGAGAAAATGTCGCTGCAAGCGTCGTCAGTTCGATCTCTCGCGATCGTTCGTTTGTTGCGAGCGCTTGTTGTAAAACTCAATCAGTAACTCGTATTGTGAAGATTGAATCTTTGAACGATCGCGATCGTTCGTCTGGGCAATAAATAATGTATATAGGAGTTTGAGCAGTTTGCTATTATACTCGGCTGCTACTGACTGCAGTTTATTTCCTAAAGGAAACTTATGTATAGAAGTTTGTAGATTTTAAAGACCTTTTGTTAGGAAAATTATAACAAAAAAATAGAAAACTTTGTGTTATGTTTGTATATGGTCTCGTAATGCCTTTTAGTGTTTCCTTATATGTATCCTTTAAGTTGTTTTCCACACAAAATGCACTTTGAAAACTCTGTGTCTTTATTATATGTAACAAGTTTCGTCTTGTCAATATTTGACACTTTGCCCATATTGATATAAAAAAAGCAAACACACAAGAAAATAATTTCACAAATCGTCCTTCGTCCGTATATATCGCAAAATAGACTAAATTCAATGATTGTTTGCAGCCACGCTCTACCGACGAACCTTACAAAAATCGATCAAACATTCGCTCGCGAACGCTCGTTTTGGGATTGTATTTTATCGCGAGAAATACTTGAGCAAACGAGCGGTTGCGAATGATATTCTGCATCAGCGTTCTTCCCACGACCGATCGCTTTCATACGCTCGTTCGTTTGAAATGTGTATACATAAACTCGCTGCATACGATCTCTCACGAACGAATACGTAGGCAATGCATTCGCAACCGCTCGTTTGCTCAAGTATTTCTCGCGATAAAATACAATCGCAAAACGAGCCAATATGAGAAGATCGAATTTTCGATCGTTCGCGAGCGAATTTTTCCGCACCCTGGTTTCCAATCACGTTATCACTGGCAGCGAGTCAGTCTTGGTTTAGACAAGTGGAGGTGCCACACGGAGTAATTAAGCAAATAACACTGAGCAACAGCCAAAATTTTTCCGAGTTCTAGTAAACCTTTTCTAAAGGATTTTTGGACGCTGATCACAACTGCGTACTTAGTTTTTTGATTGTTTGAGCGGTTTGTAAGTTATTGGTGGTTTTTGCTAGGAGGTGTTTTCCACGTTTTTTCATCTTTGAATTTTTATTGCATTTGTAATATGTTGAAAAACACGATAATTTTTTTATGACACAATAACGAATCCTCAAGCTATAATTCTGACCATAGTCGATTTCGATTGGTCAAGGGTTAACATGGCTATGGCCCTTCAAAGTTCAATTTTCGCGAATTTTTCATAAAAATTCATTTAAAATCGATGTTGCAATTTTCAACTAGGAGTTAGTGTGCAATGTATAGTGTAAGGTTGTAACTTAAACTTATAGACCATTGTATGTGCCATTCTCGGCCTATGCTCGTTAGAGTGTAAATGCGACTTCATCTTCTGAACACGTGTTTGTATTGAAATCCCCTAATGCTTTTCGCGTCATTGACGAAAGTAGCTAAAGTATTTTCGCAAGCGTCAATATTTGTCTTTTCAAGGGCATTAACAAAATTTGAATTGGTTCATTACTGTAGGAGCTATTCTAAAAAGATTTGCATCACACAAGCAAAAATTTCAACCACACACACTTAGCAAACTACTTGCTGTTTTTCCATATTTCACTGCGACATATTTTTAGGGCGCAAAAAAAATCAAAATCAAAGCTGAAAATTTTATGAATCAAAGGCATTTGATGAATGTGAGCATTTTCATACTGCTGCCTAAAAGTGTGCTCCGATATTATAGCTCAAAAGTAAATCCTTGCTTTTGTTGCTGAATTTATCAATGGAGAACTTACATATTTGTACACATACTCTATTACAAACATCGTATTTCAAAAATTTCTTTTTTAATTGAAAGCCCCAACATTCTTCTTTCACTATATGACAATATATATTTTTTGTAAGAAAAATTCTTTTGTGTATTCGCAATCTTGCAAAGTAACTGAAAATTTGACTTTGCAAATGAATAAATCTTGCAAATTTGAACCGATTTTAATGTTTTAAATTTGAAATACATAGTTAGAGTATTGTTAATCTATGTTAAAAAAATGGCATTTTAGACTTCAGGTTTGTAGAAGCTGCATGCGTATAATGGTCAAAAAACATGGAAAACGCCCTCCGAGGAAAACCATCAATATTTCTTAAGCCGCTCAAACAATCAAAAAACTAAGTACGCAGTTGTGATCAGCGTCCAAAAATCCTTTAGAAAAGTATGGTTTGATTTCAGAAAAAAAAAATAATGTCGATTTTGTTGCTCTGTGTAATTAAGTGTAAAGACAGTAAAGTGTGAAATTGGTGAAATAAAGTGATTGTTGGTTTTCATTGACTGCGTTTGAGGAACTAAGTGTGTTTTGTTTATTTCAAATTACGCAATCCAGAGATACGTACTAGCCCACTAGAACTAGCATTCGTAACAGCCAAACCTAAATTGGAGCGTCAGCGGCAAGCAACTGTCAAAATTGCTTCATGCTCATACAAATTGTATGGGGCAAACCGCAATTGAAACGCTCTGACGCTGCGCTATTCGAATGTCCAATTTTGACAAGGCGTTAGCGGTTGCAGTTGGCTGCGTATAACAAATATATATATATTTGATTTGATTTAAATTTTGAGGAATTTATTCAAATAAGAGCTAAGTTTTACAAAATAATAATAAATTGTTGTTTTTTGGCAACTAAGCAGATATTTTTTTGTCATTTGTTTTCATTTCATGATTTTGACAATCCCAACGCAACGCTTCAATTTCGGTATGCCGCGCTGAGCGAGAGCGTTGCGTCAGAAAACGCAACGCTCAACGCTTCAATTTAGGATTGACTGTAACAATATGTTGGCAAAACAGTGTTGCATACACGGTTCAAAAACCGGTGAAATATGTGGTATCACAATGGGCCTTTCAGGCCTCCGAGTGTGTCTCTTATAGAGGCAGCCACCGCAACCTAACCTAACCTTAGTAATAAAATATTACCAGTAATATTATAACTAACATTTCTAAATTTTTTTTAAGTAATATGTCCCAACAATGCTCATCGACGATTTCCAACCGATACACAAACTAGAGTCCGACCGATTAATCGGGATCGGCCAAAAAATTGGGAATCGGTCGGACTCTAAGGGCGATGATATTCCCTTATGTTATTGTTGATAGTCCTTTGGGTTGCTTATCTTCAAAATAAAAAGATATTGACAACAATTCTAAATGTATTTCACCATTAAGCATGTTGAAGCGATCATTTCAGTCGGCCCAGTAAAGGAATGTTGTATGTTTCATTCTTTTGTATGACGCATATGACATTCAATTTTTCGGGGACGCATGGGTACTAATGTACATACCACGAAATGTATCTAAATTCTATTTCTCAAAAATAAAACATTTTTTTTAATAAATGTATTGTACACTCTGTGAGAGAAGAACGTTTTTTGTTAAACACACTGTAAGTTAAATTAGGTAGATAAGTCTAGCCTCTTCGGATTGTTAACTGTCCCAGTAAAAATTCGCCTCTCGTAGTTTAGAGTGGTTAAGAAAAAAAACAGCTGATTTTTAAGGTTAATTTGAAGTTTGAAGCTATGACCACACATTTTTTGCAAGGGGAAATACGTCCAATGGACTAAATTTTCGATTCCTTCATTTCAATTGCGGTGCTGGTGCTATTTTTAATTGCAATTTTTAGTCCCGTCCTCGTGGTGCATCCTGGGTAACGCTAAATGGCCCACACCTCTCCCCCGCCCGATGCTCATCTATCACATGGTGGGCATTCGGGCTCTGGCGCGATCCGGCTTCGTCTAAGGACTCTCTCGTTTCTGTTTCTGTTTTGTTCGCCATCGAGCAGGTGGCTGTGGCTTCCGGACCTAGTACCACCGGGGTGAAACCTTGTGCGAACGGCTTCGGTTTAAGGTCACAGTTCATCTCCGTCCCGTTAAAACCCTGGCAGGCCTTGGGGTACGTTCCTGATCGGTCACCGTTAAGTTGGTGGCGTAGGTTTGGTTGAGATAAACTCCCAATCTGCACTGGTTCGGCTCTGTACACACTACTCCATAAGGGTGTGTGTCAACCCTCGCATGGCCTCCCTACTTCGGCATAGATAACCATGGGACCATAAAGGTTACTACGCGCTCCGATCGGGATAGCGGCCTCAAGTGGGACCCTTTTAGCATGGACAAGTCCAAATTTTTAAAAACCTCTTCGGCCAAACCAAAAGGGGAGCCCAAGCGATTGGTTCGGCAGAAGCCGTCCAGTCGAGCGCCACCTTCATCGGGTGACGCTACTGCAGCGAGACCTGTGGTGCAGGCGAGAGCCTTTGCCTCAAGGCAGGCCCCGTCTACTTCAGCACCACTCAAGGGTCGCACTGCTCCTACTCCCAGCAAGCGCCCCCCCCGACACCGATGTCGGTGCCAGGGAGGGGTGTTGGCAGGCCGTCCGTCCGTCCAGCTGCACCAGCATCTGGAACAACTCCAGGTGCTTCTGGTGGTGCCTCCGCTCCGTCCTCCAATGCACATCCGCAGCACATTAGTGCGTCCACGCGGGCGTACAGGACAAGGATTCTGAGCAGATTTGGCTCCTCCGACCCAAAAACCATGTCCGACAAGGACAAAGCTGCCCTCCTCTGGGCGCAGCAGCACAAAAATGATCGACCTGTTCCACCCCCAGAGGCTGCCGTCAAGCGGCAGAGATCGGGCGAACAGGCAGCTCCCTTAGTCCTTCAGGACACAAAGCGGCCAAGACTGGCAGCGAGGTTGTCAAGGGTGGCCTTATCTGGGCCATCATCGGCCGTGCGAACACCGACGGTACTATTTTCGGAGCGAACTGGAGGTTAGTACAGTCCAGACTCTTTGCTGTCTACAAAGAGATCGTCGCCGCCAACCCTGGTTTCTCGCCAACCTGCCGCGATGCAGGTTGGTACCAGGGTCATGTTAAACTCATCGCCTGCGCGGATCAACGCTCTGCGGATCTTTACAAGCTGGCGATCGACAAAGTCGGTGAGGTCTGGCCTGGCGCGAAGCTAGCCGCGGTAACGATGGACCAGATCCCTAATCGCCCGCGTGCAAAGGCCTGGATCCCAGCCGATCCCTCCTCTCCCAGCGAGATCTTGGAGCACTTGCAGCTAAGCAATGTGCACCTTCCAGCACACGACTGGAAGGTTGTCAAGGTTAGCGAGCCGAGAGGCCATCAACGGCAGGCGCTCATCGTTTTGAACGAGGAGTCGCTAGCCCCTATTCTTGAAAAGGACGGTGAGATCAATTACGGGTTCGGATCTATCGTCCTCAACGTGTACAAGTGCGACCAGCCGGGTAACACGTGTACACCCAAGGGAACGGTACCCGTACCGTCAACCTCATCCAGGTCCTCGACCCAGGTGGTCGATTACTCATCCGACGAAGCTGGCAGTGTCATGTCAGCTTCCGAGTTTGTTGGTGAGTTTTTCGACCACGTGGCCATGTGCATCGATGGCGTCACTGAATCCCCTTTGTCTGATGAGGAGGATTCAAACACCACGATGATTCCCAATCCTAATGATGGTGCAGATTGTACAAATTAATCTGCACCACTCCATCGCTGCCTCGGCAGCTCTTCTTCTTCGCCTGGCACAAACCGGCGAAGAGATCGCGCTGATCCAAGAACCCTGGATCGTCAATGGTCGGGTCTGCGGACTCAGCCTCGATGGTTATCGGGCTGTCTATATCGCAGGACAAGGTAATCCCAGATCCTGCATCCTCATAAAGAACAATTTTAATTCTTTTCTTCTCTCCAGGTTCAGCGACGCGGATAATGTGACGGTGGCTGTCACTATTGGTGGCGTAGCGACCTGGGTCGCCTCTTGTTACATGGCGCATGACCACGGCTCCACACCGCCGCACGACAACGTGAGGCTACTGGTTTCAGAGGCCTCCCGGAGCCACGTTCCTGTCATCATCGGTGCGGACGCCAATGCCCATCACGAGATGTGGGGCAGCACCGACAACAACGAGCGGGGTGAGTCTCTTTTTGATTTTATCCTTGCGCACGATCTAGTCATTGGCAACAGGGGTGACGAACCAACCTTCCTTACCTCCAATTGGAGGGAAGTCCTCGACATCACTCTTGTCAATGGCCATTCAGTTAATAGTCTCAATAATTGGAGGGTATCACATGAGTGTTCCTTCTCTGATCACAAGTACATTTGCTTCACGATTGGTGATCACGATCCCTACGAGGGTGCGGGTCCTGATCACTATATCAATAGCAAGCGCACTGACTGGGTTAAATTTCGGGCCTGCGTCGAAGCGGGCGCGAATGCTAGGGGACCGGATGGCATCATTCCAGCTGACATCCAACACAGCGCTGAGGCATTAATGCCTCGGCTGCTACGCATATACAACGCTTGTCTGGATCTCTCCTACATTCCCCTCGGTTGGAGAGAATCCAGAGTGGTTTTCATTCCTAAGGCGGGGAAGTCGTCCCATGTTAAGGCTAAGGACTACAGGCCCATCTGCCTATCCTCTTTCCTTCTCAAAACCTTCGAAAGGGTTCTAGATCACCAAATCAGGAACTCTATCGATCCATCTCTGCTTTCTCAGTCGCAACATGCCTACACTAGGGGCAATTCTGTCGAAACTACTTTACACTCGCTTCTCGAGACGGTCGATAGATCTCTCGTGCACAAGGAGTACACTCTGACAGCGTTCCTCGATGTTGAAGGGGCCTTTAACAACGTCTGTCCACAGGCGGTCGTTAGGGCACTCTTCAATCTGAACCTGGACTCAAAGCTGATCAGATTTGTCGAGAGCCTGCTCAGTATGCGTGTTGTCAGCGCCTCTATTGGAAACACTCGCATCAAGCGCATGGTCAGGAGGGGCACACCGCAGGGCGGCGTGCTTTCTCCTCTGATCTGGAATCTGGCAGTAAACTCTCTCTTACACCGGCTGGACAATACTGGTTGCAGAATTGCCGCGTACGCGGACGACATTGCGATTGCAGTCTCCGGAAAATATCTCTCCACTCTCTCTTGGAGAGAGACTTGGTTATGCACTAAGGATTCTATCCCAATGGTGCCGTGAATTTGGCCTTGACGTCAATCCCTCCAAAACCGAGGTCATGCTCTTTAGCAGGAAGTACAAGATACCTCGGTTCGTACTTCCCACTCTGAACGGCGTTAGACTTAACCTCAGCAACAATGTAAGGTATCTTGGTCTAATACTTGACTCTAAACTGAATTGGAAGGCCAACATTGCTGAAAGGGCGCGGAAAGCCTCGTGAGCTCTCTACTGCTGTAAACGAGCTTTAGGCGCAAGATGGGGACTCCAACCTCGTGTTGTGTCGTGGCTTTACTCGGCAGTGGTTGAGCCAAACCTCCTTTACGGTGCCGTCTTTTGGTGGCCGGCCATTAGCAAGGCGGTCAACCTGAAACCTCTTGACAAAGTCAGGAGGATGGCGGCCCTTTTGGTTACAGGGGCTCTCCCGTACTACACTCACCAAAGCACTGTACACCCTCCTCCACTGGCTCCCAACTGCACAACGGGTCAAATTACACGCGAAGTGTTCTGCAGTCAGACTTCACGCGATTTCCCGCTGGGCTAGATCGGATCTTGGGCATTCCAGGATTCTTATTGAGGACTGCTCGATGCCCACCGGCATCGACCTCATTAGCTCCCCTATCAAGCCTGATCACGGCTTCACTATACGCATCCCTCATAGAGATGAATGGACAGGTAACGAACTAGCGACCGATGACTCCATCAACTTCATTACCGACGGCTCCAAATTGGACAACAAGGTTGGCTGCGGGATTTTCTGCAGCCAACTGGGGCTTCGACTCTCCTTCCGCTTGCCTGATCACTGCAGTGTCTTCCAGGCGGAGGTAATGGCCATATATCAGGCCTCCATCTGGCTTACTCGCGACAGCGCACACAGGGCAGATATCCACATTTACTCAGACAGTCAGGCAGCTATCAAGTCGCTCGCAAGGGCGACCACCTCATCTAAGCTGGTCCTGGACTGCCGTGAGTCTCTTAACGCCTTAGCCAGACGCTCCAATGTCTCACTACTCTGGGTGCCAGGGCACAGGGGCATCGTAGGTAACTGCGAGGCGGACGAATTAGCCAGAGCGGGTACGTTGCTCTCTGGTGCTTCGTCCTTCCTCGCTGTTGGAGCTCCTCTTGCATCAGTTAAACTGATACTCAAGCAGTTTTAATATAAAATAGCAAACGATTTGTGGTCTGAGGAACAGACCTGCACAATCTCCCGACAAACCTGGCCAACTTTCAACCTGAAACGGACAAATGAGCTGCTCAACCTCAGTCGTCACTCGATAAGTTTAACGGTATCGGTGCTTACGGGACATTGTATCATGGGTAAGCACGCTGAAAGACTGGGTCTGCAATCCAACGACCTATGTCGAGGATGCGGCTCTGAGGAGTAGGACGAAACCGTTCTCCACCTGCTATGTCAATGTCCTTCTTTAGCAAGAAGAAGATTTAAATTCCTCGGCTCAGCCTTTTTCGATAGTCTAACTGGACTATCTCCTCTGAATATCAGGGACATAGTCAGATTCATCATGGAATCTTCATGGTTCCAGGCGCGTTAAGGGGGAGTCGCGCCATACACTGTGGTATCACAACGGGCCAATAGTTGTGCCTACGTGAGCTTTTTCACATTGAAGGCTGCCACTCCAACCTAACATCCTAACCTAACACCCAATGAAAATGTTTTCCTTTCATATGCATCTTGTGCTGCTTTTCCAATGGTATTCGAGGAATTTTTGTGCGTTATTGTTGTTAGATAGAAATAAATTGTGCAGGGCAAAATAAAAACGCACGACTTTCGTTGTTTTTAAGCGGGAATAAATAAGATGCATATAACCGGGCGAATACAAAGTGCTTTTGATATGTATGCGAAAACAATTTAATAAAGAATATGAGTAAAATAAAATATAGGTATGTGCATATGTATACAGAATTACTGCAAGGTGCGCAATACTGAAATTTCAGAACTAATTCGAAACAGGTTATTTGGATTTCTTAATATTCTTTTTGACGCGTAGCCGCAAATGTTGGTTTTCTTCGCGCAGCTTACCGATTTCATCGAGTAAAACCAAGTTCTCTTTGAAGAGCTTCTCGTATTTTTGTTTCTCTGTGTCGTCTGCGGGGCGATTCTTATAGATCTTTAGCACCCGTTCGATCTGGGCACGCTGGCGTTGGAACTCGTCACGTACTTCGGCATCCAGTGAAATGTGGCGTTTGAGTTCGTCGTCACTGGCATGTTTCTGAAAGAGCTCTTTCACAGCTACCTTCAACTGCTGGGGAGAGTTGATCTTCGACGATACGTAGTATATTTCGCTGCGTATGCTCTGAATGCACTCTCGTGCTGCACGACAGCGGTGTCGTTCAACCTTTAAGTCGGCTACGTTGCTCAAGTACTTGTCCTTCAGCTCCTTTAGCTGCAGCTCTAGCTGCGTGTTGTTCTGGTTCAAGCCCTCCAGCTCGTTCTCCATTTCCATTATGTGCTTACGTTTATCGTTGATCTGGAACTCGCGGGGCTCTATTTCCGCCTTCAATTCAGCGATCTTGTGCGACAACACTTGCTTGTACTTGTCTAGTTCCTGGTTTTTGTGCAGCAGCTCCTGTATGCGCTTCTCCTTGGAGTTTATGGCATAATCGCGGTCTGAGATGTCTTTCTGCAGGTCCTCAATGCTGCGCACCAATTTGGCAATATTTTTTTGCGATTTGTTGTGCTCGTCTTTGAGCGTTTCCACTTCCTCAAGCAAGTTTTCAATTTCATGGCTTAAAGTCTCGTATTTCTTTTGCAATACACCAGCTTTGCCGCGCCACATTTGAGTTTCATTGCGCTCCGAGGTCAGTTTGTTCTCGAACTCTAACTGCATTTCGACCGTGTTGCGATTGTTCTCTACCTCGACCTGGCGACAGTATTCGTAAAACTCAATCTTCTTGTCCTGCATCTCCTTCATGAGCTCGCGAATCAATTCTTTGCGCTCGTCTAATTGCTTCTTATAGTCGGTCTCTAAGCCCTCCACTGTATCCTGCAGTATGCCTGCCGACTTCTTCAACCTGCCCTCGTAGTTCTCGCGCAACGTCAGCATACTTTCTCGCAAATTGTTGAACTTTTGATATTCAATCAACATGCGCTCCGAGTACTGACTTGAGAGCGTGTCCAGCTGTTTGCGGTGATCCTCTTTCAAATCGTTAATCTGGAAAGTAACCTGGTTCATTTCCTCCGTGTGGCGTTGCTCGATTTCATTGTTTTTCTTCTTCAATTCCTCCAGCGCTTGACAGTAGCTTCGATGCACTTCGGCCAACTGCTGCCCGTCAAATATTTCGTTTTGACTTAGCTGATATTGGAACTCTTCTGCCTGCTGTCGCAGACGAATTTCCAAATTCGCTATCTGCTCGTTCTTTTCATGTAGTATGCTTCGCGGTATCAGCACCTCCTGGCTGCGCAGAAGGTCACCATCCAATGGCGCCACCCGGCCCTCAATGTTGTCCAACGTCCAAATGGCCAGGGTACCATTTTTCGAAATGGCTATGAGCAACGTGCCGTCATATGAGAAGCAAAGTTTATTGATTTGACTGACAAAGAACCGATAGTTGTAACAATGGCCTCCACCCGCGTCCATGAATGGTAATTGCACGTTGAACAGGTCCCCCACCTCATTTGTCACGAACATTATGAGATCGGACCGCGTCAGGCACACATCGGTCAGCGGAGTCTTCGCCTTTGATGGCATCACAATTTCGCGTACGATTTCCGAATTCTGAAACTCGCGCAACACACCAAAATTGGTCGCCGCGTAAATGGATAAAGGTTCGCCGTATGTAGCGCAGACGGAGCGGTACTCGGTGCCCTTTTGAACAATTTCTTGAACACGCGAACCATTGTCTACATCCCACTGATAGATGGCGCCTTCTGCACCTCCCGATATCAGATACTTATCGTTGTGCGTCCACGCTACCGACAACACTGTACCGTTGTGACCCTAAAGGCAAACAATTTGCTAAGCAAGTAATATTTACCTAAAGCAAGCAATATTTTCTCACCTTCAAATTAATCAAGACCTCCAAGTTGTAAACTGATGTGATTGCGATGGTGTTATCATAAGCAGCAGCCATCAGATGCCCAAAGTTTGAGTACTTCACGTCCTTACAGCGTGGAAAATTATAGGTTTTCACAATCTGAAATTATCGAATATAATTGCTGTACTTTCACCAGAGTAAGGCGTGGCTTACGTTAAGTTCATCCATAAATAACTGCGTGATGCGCAATTGATCGGAAAATCCTATTGCTGCCATTAGTCCCGTCGAATTTAATTCAACAATGTTAACGTCGACTTGAAATTTTCGCACTAGCTCCACCTTCTCGGTCTCATAGTTCCAAACGCGTATAGTTTGATCCTTAGCTGTGCATATTAAAAGCGAAAGTAGGCAAACGGTTATAGTGCTTTACGCCCCGGTTTTATGATATCCTTACATGCAGTCATTATGATCGGTTTCCAACTACACACAGATATATCTGTGATTTCCGCTATGTGAATGAGTGCTCCGAGCGGCTGGAACTTGAGGTGCCTCGCCTTCAGTGTTTCCGGTACGATAAGGATCCCAACATAAATTTGAGAGTGCCGCGTGGTCACAATGATGGTCTCTTGCTTGCTGTCAATTGCGATGTTGGTAATCTGGTAGAGGTAGTCTGCGTAGATGCTTATGGGCACTGTTAGCACTGTTTTACGTTCGAATTTAAATTTAGAAATACGCTCGAACACAAACACTTTGTTGAAGATGGCAAAGGCGAAGCCACGTGGAAATCCTGTCATGCAAACAACGTTGGTGTCATTCAACTTATCGTCGGACGGTATCTTGTGCTCGAGCTCTTTATTGAGCATTTCTTGATCCCACAGGATGTCAATCAAATCTGCGTCACTGGCTTTCTGACGAAGCTTAACGTCGCCGTTCTCCACCAGAATTAGCTCGTCGTGGTTTGTGCCCACCATTAGTATATCCATGGCCAAGAAAGCCATCGAAGTGGTATGAAAGTTAACTTTTATATTCATGTTTATGGTGAGGCCCTTCTCTGACTTGCCCATAAACAGGAGTACACCGTCGCCAGCAACTGCGAAGAGTCCGCAGTCTTGTGGATTGCAGGCAACGCACTGCACACTCCCGCGCATAATGTTCATCGTGGGTCGTGCCTCGATGACTGTGCTCGTCTTGTCCAGCAACAACAAATATAGCACCTCTTCCGGCGGCTTTGTTAGTATGACAATTGTCTTTGCATCTGCCGTGAATGCGATCTGTTGAATTTTGCCGCTCTTGGATGTGTTCGGAAAGGGAAGATTGCGGCGTTTCTTCAGCGTAGCCAAATCATAAATTGATACGTTTTTACCACTGCGAAAGAATCCTTGTTTATTTTTTGCTTGACCGTTTTTAAATCAAATTTTACATTTTCGGGCAGTGCTCAACTACCGCCAAGAGTTTCCGTTGCACACTCATCGCAATAAATTCTGGTATAGTATCCTCCGGCAATCTACAGGAATAAATATGTACGCTGCGCCATTAATTCCACACTCACATTGCCTAATGCTAACGGTACCTGAGAAATCGTTGCTTGTTGTTCACATAATCATGGAATGCCAGGACGCCCTCCACCGGATAGATGACCTCCTGGCTGAGATTGAAGTGGATATTGCCCACGACATCCGTTCGCAGTCCGTATATATTTTTTGGCCGTATTTGAACACTTGCTAAACTGTCTCCTCCCCCTCCACCACCACCACCCTCCATTATTGTTTTGCTTTGCTTGGTTCTTGCTCTATTAGTAGTTTACCGTGTTACTTCGTTACTTCGTTGTTGCGATGCAACTACCCTTAGTGGAATTAATCGAAACCGCTTGTCGAAATTCCTTTACAGCCGCTCCTTGCCTCCGAGCATACTCTCTGCTGGCATCGATCAAACGATGCGCAACGCTTGAAAGGCTTGAAGTTGGAAAAGCGAAAATTCAAAAATTCAAACTCTATGACACGTCTATGTTCACTCGTTAGTAAAGGAACGAGCAGAGTGTTTGGGTGGATGTGTGGCTGTACGCAGGTATAGGTACATAAGTAGTAATATTCACTATACGATAGAAGCCTGTGCAGCACAGTTACCAGTTCGACAATAAGACTTGACCGACATAGGTATTGGCTTGAGTGCCGCCGGCGTGGCTCAGTAGTATCTAAGTGACACGAGTCAGAGAGTTGTGGGCACAAGTCTTGACTCAACTTATAGGGGAATTCTTTGTAAGGTGCCACCCCTGCTCAATTTCGACGTTCCAGCAGTCCAAGAAAAAAAATTCCTATTGTCATTTAAGGTATATATGTCAACATCAATTTTAATGTGGTTTTTGAGGGAAAAGACGCAATAACACGGTCTGGGTAAATAAAAGTTTCAAATTTGGTTAGGAAAAAACATAAAAATGAAAATTGAAGGTTTTTCTTGCGGTGAAAAAGTAGCCAAAAACTTATAAAAAACTTAGGTAAATATCAGTGTTGGACTTAATTTTTAATGGTTTTGCATAATCCGAAATGATATCCGAGCATTTCGTAAAAGGAACAAATTTATACAATGATTTCCAAAATAGCATAAAAATGTAAAGTGCCACCTTTTTTCTTTGTAAGGTGCCACTCCCCTTTTTTCATTGTTTTGTGGTCCTTTATCGGTAAAATGACTTTTTATTGCTCGGAATCGTCATTACGATGAATTTTAAGTTTCTTAGTAAATTTTTCTCTAATCCTATCATGAGGAATAAATTAGTTCAGTTTTATTCTTTAATTTCCATACAATTATTCGTTTTATTCGTTACCATTCAATTTCGGTTTGCTTTTGGTCATTTTCTATTCAATTCAAATTAAATTCAATAATCTTTCGTAAATTTTCTAAATCATGCATTTTTACTTGAGATTTTTAGGTTTTTAGCGGGTTTTTAAGGGGGTGGCACCTTACATTAAAAAATTTTAGGGTGTCGATTTTGAACACTTTGGGAAATTGGCTGTAAAATTCGTATTTACGACAAATTCAAATGAAGTGTCACCTTGGATCATAGCTCTTTAAACCCTCTTTCCAACGGTATAATAACTTTGGCGATAAGTTAATTTTCTTACGAGTAATGCGCAACAAAGCTATGGGGTGGCACCTTACAAAGAATTCCCCTACATATATATGTATGTATGTATGTATAAAGAAAACGACTCTTAGCTCCAAGCCTCGTTTAGTAATGTTTGAAGTGCCTCAGAGAACATAGAAAGTCTTGCCACTACTGTGTCGATAAAATACCCGGAAAATGTCGATTTGAACCACGCGGGTATTTATTTTCGCCGAAGTATCGGCGTTTTGAGTCTATTGATCGTTTTGAGATAAAAATCGAATCGAAAAAGGTGTTGGAGGCCTTTCCGGAAAAATACTGTTTGGGATGCTTCGAGGACTGGGAAAACCCCTCGCATAAGTGCATTGCATCGAAGAGGGGGTACTTCGAGGGCGATGAAATACATTTAGAAGAATAAATAAAGATTTTTCTTTTGTAAGACAATTCCGGGTATTTTTTGGACACATACTAGTATGCAGTGGCGTATCCAGGATTTCATGAAGGGGGGAATATTGGAAGAATTATTTAACATATTTTTATACTTTTTTCAACATGGTTTCCGCTTTTTTCAACAATTTTTTACGCCTTAGGCTTTGCGTTTATTTGTTTTAATTGCTTTTTTCTCAAAGCAAAATCACATACATGAAATTATTTAAAAATATAATTTTTGTAATTAATAGTATATTACAAAATAAAATCAAGCCTTCGTTGCTTAGTACACATTTAATCGATCACTTTTTCTGCCGTTCATCATGTGTACTGCCAACATTGCTAATATGGCCTTCAAACTGGCTCATTTAAACTAGTTTAAGTAAAAAGTAGTTTAGTTTGTAGACGACCGTCCAGACTGCTCAGTGAGGTTCAATTTGACAGCTGTTTGTTTACAAACAACAAATAAATATTTTTGTGAACTCAAGTGCTGCGAGCATGATTCGAGCGAAATATTGGCGCATATTTCACAATCCACGGCAAAATACTCACCTTCGTCCAAATATTAGACGCCTTGTATTCAGATGACATAAAAAGGCGATGAATGAAATGAAAGTAGTGCGAGCAAAACATTTTGTTCATTCATTTAAAATTTTTCAAATTTTCAATTTTTCTATGGTTTTTTTTTGATGAAATGACAAATGAATTTTAAGGGATATGTTTCATACATGAATAGTTGTGTTTCATTGGTAAAAAAGCTTTTTCATAGAAAGCTTTCGGATACAACCCTGCGCTAAACTAGTTTCAAAACAAGTTAAATGGTCTAACACGTTTAATTTCCAACAACAATTTCATGTGAATAAACAGGTTTTCGAACTGGTTTTGTTCATTTAAGTTGTTTAAGCACATTAAACACGTTTAAGTCGTCACACAGTGTTTCGTCTAGAACAAGCTAGCTGGACAAAAACGTCATTTTTATTTCCTGATTTTTCTATTAGATAATGAATGTGAACATTCATACATTAGGATTTGTGTGAAAATAACACATCGGCCCTTTCAATATAGTGAGTTATATAGATAAATACATCAGATTATCGAAAATTTTAATAATTTCTCTACATAGTTGGCCTGCAGCAATTTCTTAAAATAAGTTCGTTTTTAAAGTCGGTTACATCTTTTTTTATAATGGAGTCTGTGCTTAAGAGTGAGTAGTATTTTTACAATATCTTGTATTAGCAATTAAGCTATATTTAATAGTTGTAACGTGCCATGTTAAGAAGGAACGCGATTTTTTCCCCAAATTTTTAACTTCAAAGGTGAAAAGTTGAGATGTCTCCTCATGTGACGTCTCCAATTTTTATATATATTCTGGTCATAAGTACGTACTAGTAGATGGAACAAAAAACCATTGCGAATTTTTTGCACATCTATTTTATTTTATTTTTTTCAGATTTGACTATAAGTATCACAAAATTTAAATTTATGGAAATTTGGTTGAAATATTCGAATGAAACAAAAAATGAAGAAATAATGAGGCACATGTTTTCAAAATTAAACGGTAATGAAGTGACAGAACATTCCTTAAGGAGCATAAGAGTCAAGCTGTCCCAAATATCATCAAAGTTGTCCATGAAGTGGAATACACTAGGAAGAAACCGTCAGCGATTTCTAGATAAGAACCCTGAATGGCAATCTGATTCAGAGATAATTTTCAACATTACTGTACGTTCAAACTTGCCATCGACACCATCAGACAGCCAACCAGGTCCTGGCAGACCAAACAAGGTATTTGATAACTCCAGTCTGAGGACCAAACCGCGACGAATAGATGACTTAATACAATCCAGAAGTGCTGATGAGCTGATTTATGCTGCAGAGGTATCTGCACGATTGTCCGGCAGTAGAAATGTAGCCAGTCTTATCAAAACTGCGAAAAGGGAGACTCACGAATCTCTGAACGAAAACAAATGTGAAAAAAATTCTAGATGTTTGAGCAGTGAAGAAGCTTTAGCATACTATGTAGATAGCAAATCAACTAGTCATGCATACAAAAGCCCTCGGATGTGGAGTATCCAAGCTGGTCATAAGGTATTTCCATCATTTTATAGTGTAAGAAAGGC
The DNA here is from genome assembly GCA_963971225.1 of Melieria omissa. Lineage (NCBI taxonomy): Eukaryota > Metazoa > Arthropoda > Insecta > Diptera > Ulidiidae > Melieria > Melieria omissa. Next base: position 2,938,916 of record OZ020269.1, on the reverse strand, counting down.
AAAAGCTGCTTGTTATCCAGAGAAAATTGATGTGAATGAAACACGTGCTGAAATTAAAGTTCAAGCAATTTTAGATAAAACTGTTGAGCGTCTAGTCTTAGCACAGCAAGAAGTTCTTGTCAATTTATTACCTACTTGCTCGTCATTCACTCTAATAAGCAAGTGGGGTTGTGATGGTAGTTCCGGTCATAGCACATACAAACAAAAATTCACAAACAGTGATGAATTTTTGTTTGTATTTTCATTCGTTCCCTTACAATTGCGGAATGATGAAGGTAATATTGTTTGGCAGAATCCTCGACCATCTTCTACCATGTATTGTCGTCCTATAAAGTTTATTTTTTCCAAAGAATCTAAGGATTTTATTGTTTCTGAAACGAACAAAGTTTTGGAAGAGATAAAGTTTATAGTACCGACAAAGAGCATGCTGGAAGATTTTGAAGTTTCTGTCAAACATAATATGCTTCTAACCATGATTGATGGGAAAGTTTGTAATGCTCTAACCGAAATGTCTTCTACTCAAAGGTGCTTTATATGTGGAGCAAATCCAAAAATAATGAATAACGAGACACAGGAGTTTTTACCCAACCGAGAAAATCTAGGTTTTGGCTTATCTACACTGCACGCATGGATAAGGTGTTTTGAATGTCTGCTTCACATTAGCTATCGTCTTGATGTAAAAAAGTGGCAGCTTAGAGACGAATCAGACAAAGCTAGTGTGAAGCAGCGTTCAAAACACATTGAGGAGCAATTTAAAAATGTACTTGGACTGATTGTAGCTAAACCAAAGCCTGGATTCGGTAACACAAATGACGGCAATACTGCACGTAGGTTCTTTGAAAATTCAGAGAAAAGTGCAGAAATTGCTGGGTTGGATGTTACTTTCATAAAAAAATTCGACACACTCCTACGCGCTTTATCTTCGGGTTATGATATAAATATTGAAAAATTCGAACTATTAGCGCGGGAGCTGAAAACACTGTACATTAATCTCAATTCGTGGTATAACATGCCTGTTACGGTTCACAAAATTTTGGTGCACAGCACTGACGTTATAAAATCGGCAATTCTGCCAATTGGTCAGCTTTCTGAGGAAGCTCAGGAAGCTCGTAATAAAGACTGTAGGCGATTTAGAGCAAACAATACGCAAAAGCAGTCCCGTGAAGCCACGAATAGAGATTTAATGAATATGTTGCTAGTAACATCTGACCCAATAATTAACAGTTTTAGGAAGATCCCAAAGAAAAAACTTAAATCTTTATCTTCCGAAGTTTTGTATTTATTGATGCCTTCTAGTGTTAAGCAACCAATTGGTACCCCTGCTGTTTCTAGTTTTCATGGTTCCATCACTCATAGTAATGACTACTTGATAACTGATTCATCCGATGACAGTGATGATAATGAGTGAGGGAATCATGGATATTGTAAGTAGGTAATAAATTGACAAGAACTTCCTGCTGTGCTAAAAATAAACGCTCAACAGTCGTATCTTAAGCTGCTTGAAGTTTTATTTTAGCACGCGTTTCATTCACATCAATTTGGATGTGGATACAAGCAGCTTTTGCCTTTCTAACATTATAAAATGCCGGAAATACCTTATGACAAGCTTAGATACTCCACTTCCGAGGCCTTTTGTGTGCATGACTAGTCGATTGGGTATCTATATAGTACAATAGAGCTCTAATATCTCGAACTTAAACGTCTATCATATTTTTCGGTCAGAGATTCGTGAGTCTCGCTTTTCGCAGTTTTGATAACACTTGCTACGTTTCGCCAGTGGACAATCGTGCAGATATCTTCGCAACATAAATCAACTTATCAGTATATCTGGTATGTTTTAGGTCATCTATTTTTCTCCATTGGGTCCTAAGATTGGAATTATTAAATTCCTTAATGTATATATATTTATTTTTTTTATTTATTTATTTATTTATTGTATATATAGGTATGTGTACGTATGTATATATGTATATATACATAGAAAAATACATAGAACACTAAAAAAATATATGTATTTGAAATAAAAAGCCGCATATAAAACGAAAAATCCTGAAAAATATTTTTGTCCAAGCTAGCTGTTCTAGACGAAACACTGTGCGTCAGTTTGAACGCCATGTAAACCATTCAGGCGTTCCTTTAATCAAGTAGTAGTAGTTGACACTTCAGACCATTTTGTTGTTCACTAACTATACCGTCAAGCGAAAAAATAATCGCTTTTGATCCTAGCTGGAATCGAAACAAAAAGTACAAGCGGCGAATTTTTCTTGAAGACTTACAGCCTGATTCCGTGTATTCTTGACAAATTTTTTATCAAGAAATTTTGTCAAGATTTTTATCAAGCAAAAGCTTTGCTGGTATTCTGATGCAACATTGATAAAGTAAAAAGCTCATTTAATTCAACATAAGGTGAATATGCGACATTTGTCAAATTGTCAAAAAATAAGACAAAAAGTTTAACTAAAGTAAGTTTTGCAGAAAAAAACCGGCCTTGATAGCCCAGCGGGTACGCGCTGGCTTCTCATACCGAGCGCCCCCGGTTCGAATCCTGGCTAGGCTGGAAATAAGTTCGTACGTTTTTTTTAATAGTTTCATCACAATAGGCGCTTTTTGCATACAAAACATAATTCGTGGGAGGTAACAGATTTTTTTTTTATTTTCTCTGATGTAAAAGTGTAAACATGCACAATTCTTCTATTTTCAATGCAAAATTTCAATTTGTATGCTGTTGTCAATAGCATTCACACTTTTGACAATTTATCAAGAAAAGAGCTTTTATTTTTGGGATAGAATACCGATTCTTGACAAATAATAAAAACTTGACAAATAGTCAATATGGTGAATTTATCAAGTGTACAGAATCGGGCTGTTAGATTTGAGTTTAGTAAAGATTTTGCGTAGAGCAACGTTACCGAAAGGAAAATCTTCATGCTGACTTCTTATCTCAATACAGCCAATTTACCAAACCTTGTCTGAAAATCATAGCCGACCAAGGGGGGGATCTATCCCCCTAATTCCCCCCTGAATACGCCACCATAGATGCAAAAGTTTCGCTACCTAAATCGGCGATGCCGTCACGCCGATGTACGATGTACAAACTTTAGATTTAACGTACTGAACACAGATACGGCAGCGACATGGTCTGTCAAAATTTAGAATCAGAACGTTCGTATGGATACGATTATTTTGACAAGTGCACGGCTATACAACCACCGACTGCAGTTGTCGCCAAACATAGAACTATTCCATAATTCGTGGGCGACCAAATTATCAATTGGCATCACTGCTTCAAAACAGTTTTTTTGGCGTTTTGTTTTTTTTTTTACTTTTTCGGTGTACTTTGAATAACAATTACAAATTTGTTAGTATTTAAGCAAAAATTTAATGGTTCCAAACATTACACTGTGCAAGTCGAAAATTCAGATATGGAGGGACTTACTGAGCGACTTTCTATAGGTATACTGAGTTGAGATCCACCAGCCGTTTGGCTGGATTGGCTCTAGTTTAAGAGAAATCCGACTTTGAAGTTTGCTCATTTTAGTCGAGTTCGTCGCTTAAGTCTTCGAACGTGTAAATGCTAATAGGTCCTAAATCGTTCCGAATATCGTTCTACTGTCTTCGGCAAGTTTGTAGATATTTTAACGACCAACAAATTTGCTTGAGGCTCCAATCCAAAAAAAATACATTCAAACTGTGTTTTTGACAAAAATGTCCCAAAAATCCCACTTTCGTCGAGGCATAACAACAGTATAGCGAACCCTCGTAAAAAAAAATCAGTCTGCTTTTATACAGAGGGTTGGCTCCTGCATCTAACAAAATAAAAATTTTGCCTGGGAAACGCCCTTAAAGGCGTCAAAGCTCAAAGTTTTTATAAAAAAAAACTCAATTAATCTCCAACTGATTTACACGATATGGGTATCAAACGAAAGGTATTTTCATACCTTTTTCTTGATGTGTACCATTACATACGTAAGATGTACTAAAGTTTTAAGCGAAAAAAACATTTTTTTAATAAAAATTTGCCATTGTTTTAAAGAGGTAGGTAGATATTACAGAAATAATTATGGATTAACAATAAACAACAGTTATAATAAAGATTTTACGACAATAACTTTTAAGTCGTCTTTCGGAAAAAAAAACATTACTTTAACATATAGATATACATTCCGAATATGACCAGAATTCCTTTACAATTAAGCTCCTACATTTTAAAGCATCAGTGACATATAAAACAAGACAATCCCATCCACCTACGCCAATTCCAGTTAGCTTGTTTACAATTTCGTCTTGAGTTAAAAAGAATTTTCCAAAATATCGATATCTGATTCTTTCCAAAACTGGTCACTTACCCAGAAAATGTGTTATATTTTCTTACTCGTTCAAATTAATGTTTTATATGAATTGCAGAAAAATACACTTCATATCGAATTATTTATTTATTTATATATAGAATTAATAATATATAGAATTAATAGGGGATCATTGTTAAATATTACAGTAGCGACTCGGTAAAAGCAACCGATTAATGACAGGGGCAGTTCCAACTACCGAGTTTATTGCAATTATCGAGTCTAAATTTTTGTATGAAAATTTGCTAATTTCACAAAGTTTTATAAGGGTTTCATTAGAATTCATTATTATTTTATTCATATTTTGTTGTATTACAAAAAAAAGAACTTAAACTAATCACATTCATTGTGTTTAAGAAAAATCAAACAGAAACAAGAACTCCAAACATTTCTTAAAAAGGCTTTAATTAACAAAATAGTTTGATAACATTTTAGTTTACTGATTTAAAGAAACTAGAGAGAGAAACGGGACATGAACTGACTCTCAACTCCACAAAAAGAAAATAAGACGAAGAAAAAGTTGCGATTATTGAGGTTTTTTCGGCAGCAGTTGCTTTTACTGAGTCTATAATGTATAAAATTCGGTGGTTGCGATAATCGAGAAGTTGCGCAAATCGAGGGTTGCTTTTACCGAGTCGCTACTGTAATATTTTAAGTTGTTGGATGATCATGCTAGAATACTAAAATACTTATTAAGTGAAAATATGCCGAGAAAAGATTTAATTTGCGTGTGCACGAGATGGATAACAGCTGATTGCCAATATCTTTCTCCCTATCCACAAGGAAAATCAGCTGATTTCTAAGTTTACGTTTACAGAAACTAAGTTCAAAATTTTCAAAGTTTACGGTTACGGTTACGTTTAAGTTCTACGTCTCGTGTAACTGGCCCATAAAACGCTTTCTCATCCAGCTTAAGGCAACAGTTGGAAAATTGATTAAGTAACGTTGTCTGATGAAAGTTTTGTGTAAGAAAGGACCACCTTGTTGCCGACTTCTGAATATTGTAGCTTCATATGGGTGTCTGTCTGGCTGCATTGGGTCATGTGAGCGCTCGCTTCTTCGGCTGCTCGTTCGTTGGCTCATTCGCTCGATTGAAATGTTTATGTCTGTATCTCGTAGATGTGGCATGATTACGGAAACGTGTTGAATATAGTGGGAAGCCGACGACACAAAGAACACAGCGGGAGAGCGAGCGAAAGCGCATATGAACACCGTCAGACAGGAGACCGACCGACGAAACATTAACCGAGCCTCGGACAATCGAAAAACGGGAGTTAGCGCACTTCTGCGGATATGATTGCGATTGCGATTGCATGTCGTAGTCGTAGCCGTCGTCACCGCCGTGGTTGTCAGTATCGTCGTCGTCGTGGTTGTCCATCGCAGTCGCCGCGTACATATGCCTTTGTACTGTGTCGCCTACATTGCAACGCAATTGTGCCGTGCCGTTATGGCGCGGAGTGGTGGCCTCCTCCTATTATTATCGTTCTCTTTCTGTGCGCCAGCTCGGCTGGGGAGCTTTGTGAGTCCAGTACCGCGATGTGACTATTCAGTAAATCCAACGAACCGGCGGCAACCACAACGAAATCGGAGAGTCAGAACTGTGCAAGGACCAATATGGCGATGCCTTATCACAACGCAGTGTGAACCAGGTCAATTTTGCACTCCATGTACTGTACACATATACTAGCAGCAGCCGCAGTCACAACACAGCAACAGCGACGATTAATAAATTACACAGTGAACGGTGAAAAATATAAAGCAGACAAAAGGGCGAAATAACTGAAATATTTAATTCGATTTCTATTAGCAACCGGTTAAAAAATAATTGATATTTTTGAAACTTCAATAGTTTTTGGTGCGGTTGAATATGTGAGTGTGTGTGCGTGAAATTTAGTTAAGGGTTTTTGTATTTGCGGCGCCTCCTGTGCTTCATTATCGTTCTTTAATGGACGAGAAATTTCATGAAATTTTCTGCATTTCATGTGGCAATTAAAAATAACAACAACAACGATAGCTATGGCGCAACCACAAACCCAGCGACAATAAAACAATAACAACGACAAAGAATGGCCCAAACGGTGAAATAGCAAAAATCGCTTGACAGTACCACACGATGACAACCGAAAGCGTTTTGGGAACGCGTACAGTGTGACATCTTTGTAAAAGATGTAGCCAAAAATAAAACCGTAGTTTGGCACTTACGGAGTCGGGCACAGCGTGTCTTATTTATGGCCCGAGCACATTAAACACGACGACGAAATTGACGTCGGCGTCAACCCTCCTTATGAAGTCAACTACTTAACTACAATGAAAACGGCAGTAACAGCCACAAAATCGTATTTTTTCCTAATTCGTCGATATCCATTTTATCATTCTGCAATCAATTTAAACAACTGACAAATGTGTAATAATTTATAAAGATAGTAAATTTTCTACTGAAATACTAACAAACTTTTAATTGTTATTCAAAGAACCCAGAAAAAGTAAGATGAACGCCAACAAAATCATCTGTTTTGAAGCAGTCTCTAATTGATTGGGTTGTGTGGCCTGAGGAAAAGAAAAAATATAGCGCTTGACGACAGCGACAACGACAACTATGGTTAGTGGCTGTGTAGCCGCGCAGTCGTCAAAATAATCGTCTAATCGCCTTCGTCATTTTGTTTTGGTGCATTAAAAAAGCTGTTTGTATAACATCGATCAGTTGCGAAGCTAATCTTTCTCACACAATTCTATGCGCTGTTGTGTGCAAAAACATATCGTTAAGTTACGAAAATTACATTTGCAAGTGTGTACAAGTTACAAGTGTAGAAGGACGCGCAGGCACGTATTGAACCCAATTATCATACGCACAGGGACTAATTTTAATCTGTCATTAGATTACTCGAGAGATCCCACTTTCCCCGATGTGCGTTTGTACCGTAGCTTTCAAATGTACTATTTCAGTTTTACTTTAGCCGCTCCTGTTACACTGTACGCAGTCGATGTAGGGAAGGAAAGGAAAATTGGGGGCTTGCGTATGGCAAACCATCGCCTAGTGAATAATACAGTAGAATTGAAGTGTGGCCAGCTGGGTCAGCGTGGACTGATGTGCGTTCACCCAATTACGAAGGAACGCTGCACTGTTTGTTCTTGCGTCTCGGACTGCCGAGCACTATTCTGTATATTTGAACAAGCCCGCGTTCGTGACAGCAAAGGCAGAAGGCTATAGTGCAATTGACCATAGAGTATAGGAGTTGATACATTTTAAACAATATGATAGGTTTAAGTGAATTAACCGCTCACATTTAATTCCTGGAATTTTCCCTACTTTTTCACATTTTTTGTGAAGTCGCATATATGGTATAACATACATACATTCATACGTACATATATATATTTCAAGGAAAATATACTTGTTTTATGGTGTAAAAAAAATTATATCGGTAGGAGTCTGCGTTTAATTGCTCCAACATTTGCAAAAAATGGGCGTGTCACTTTTTCGAATTTTCCTCGGATTTTTTTTCGTTTTCGACTGTAATTTCTGAACCAATAATCCTATCGACATTTATATATCGTTGCACTAACAACATTTCACGCCATCTTTTCTGACATTAATTAATTTTATGCGTTCTAAATTGGCGTAATAAGGTTTCAAAGTAGGAAAATATTGAATTTTAAGGCTTTTTTCTGATGGCGAAAATTGTACAGACGTTTCATAAATCAAGTTACGAAGTATATGAACATCTTAAGAAAAAACATCAAGCAATACAACACAGCCAAATTCGCATCGAAAAATTAACAAAAACGTACCATAGTCAACTTCATACTTTTTCCTTAAAAAATTAGGAGTCTCAAAATATGCTCTTTTATATGTTCCATTTATAGTCTGGAATAAAAGCGAAAAACAAAAAGATTTTGAATTGCTCGAAACAAAAAAAAATTAAATACTTTGCATATTTTTAGGCCCCTAATTTTTTAAGGAAAAAGTATGAAAATTGAAAATCACGATGGCACATTTTTGCTCTTATTTCGATAAGAATGGGAACCACGCCAAATAATTTGGCTGTGTTGTATTATTTGATGTTTCCGCTTTCATTTAACACCCAACTCATTAATAGATTTAAGAAAAATGTGCATGTTTTTGACCATCCAAGAAAACGCCTTAAAATTCCATATTTTCCTACTTTGAGGTCCGATTACCACGGCATTTTAAAACTTATAAACATAAGTTGCATCTGAAAAGAAGCCGTGTGGTGTTGTTAATGCGAAATGGAAATATGGAACAAGTAGAGGAAAAACTGAAAAAAATGTCACGGTACCTATGTATGTATATCTTAATAACTAGAGCTGCTAGAAAAAATCTGAGGATCGATTCGAAATCAGCGCACCCAAATTAGTAAGAAACATTAGAAAAACTCCATGCAACAGAAAAAAAGTGTTTTTTGTTGTGCTGTGTTATTTTCCCGAAAAAATTAAAAAGTCACTTAATCAATATTTGTGCCACGAAATGCGGCGGGCACTCACTCATATTTACACAGCCACATACATAAAAAGAACAACAAGTTTCACATGCACAGCAATGCCTGCGCGTAGCCATCGATGTCGTAGACTATTTATTGTTTTTGTTTTGCTTCGACCCTGCTTGCCAACCTGGCGTCAATATCGCTAATCGACTCCATTAAAATTAACTCTATTTCGGTATAAGCTCGACAGCGAACAGCATTGCGCTATTCCCAACCAATTCCCTGTTGGCTATGAGATTTCGTAATTTTTGGCATCCTACAAAGAACTCTCTAAATTTGTTTATATTTGTGTCAATAACCTTTCCTCCACAAAGAGTGAGACGCATTGCGTTGCGTATTGTGCAGCTGATAAGTGTGTTAAAGCTTTTGATTAAACTCGACTGTGTTATTCACCGAATATGAAGACAGCCAATTATGAACATCATTTGGATTGATTTTTGTGCCTTTTACATTTCCACACAGGTGGAAATAGTTGCGCACATAATATGTACGTACTAGGCATCGCAATCCCGGGATCCCGGGATCCCGGGATCCCGGACTTTTTCCAGTCCCGAAAATCCCGGGATTCCAATCTTTTAATCCCGGGATTTTCGGGATTGCAAAAGATGCTTCAAAGTTCAAATGAAATAAATTTAAAAGCACAAAAACCCAATTCCTTATCTGAAGGAGGAGGGAGGGGATAGAGGGCGTCTTTTGCAAAAGGCTTATAATTATTTACTAAGCATTCAACCAGCAAGTTTTGAATCTGAAAAATGTTTTCTCTCAGCAGGGTTTATTTGCAATAAATTTCGCTCTAGATTAGAGGGCAAAACATTTAATGCCTTAGTATTTTTAAGATCTCAGTTTTTAGTTAATCACAACGCTTAACTTTTTTATCGAAATAATCGAAGTAAAACTAAAAGTACTAACAAATTAACTATTTTATTTTTTTTTATCAAATGTGGTTTTGTTTTTTGGCTCTAACTTTTCACTGAATAAAGATATTGAAGATACCGTTGGAAAGGTGAATATATAACGCAACTTTTTTATGAAGACAGATTACCGTTTTGATTGAAATTTAACTCTCTACGTCCAATTTTCTAAGGACTTGATTTTTCGCTTTTCCAAAAAAGTGGCTGGGTTGTGAACCATCTGGAAAATCCCTATTAAAGTCGGAAAATACGAAGAAAACATCCATAATTTTTAAATTAGTTGAGGATTTATTTAATTAGGAGGCCTCAAGAGGTGAAAAAAAGTTATAATGACGCCAATTAGGCCAAAAAATCGCAATGAATGAAAGTGCTCAATTTTTTGAATTTTCATCCTAATCGGTGTCGCAATGTTTGCTTGTGAAATACGAATGCGTTCTCGCATTGGCTCACTTCAAGTGAACTCAAGAAAATCGGGTGAAATTACATAAAATTACTTTATTTTAATATATCCGTCCATATTTGACAGTGTTAGAACAAATGTAGTACGAAAAGCAGGTGGTTCATAACCCAGCCACCTCAGTGGTTCACAGCCCAACCACGATGCCATTTTGGAAACTTTAAAATAAACGACACTTCCAATCATAATTCGACATAAACAAATATTGCATCGTAAAATAGAATCAAAACACTAAATAAACATGTATTACACAGACCTTTTTGCAATAAGCTCAGTCACTTGGATAGCACTTTAAAAAAAAGCCAACAAGTTTTCGCAGTCGATTTTCAAACACGATGTCTTTCAAACTCGATTGCTGCCACAAGCAATACGTGTTTGTACTTCGGTGTAACCACAAAAGCAGAGTCATATCATAAGACAAACTTGACAGTTGAAAGATTGGCGATATGTCAATTAGGGAAAGAAAAAACGGTAATGGTTCACAACCCAGCCTGGTTCACAACCCAGCCCTCTCCCTTACTTTATGATACATTTGATGCAAAGCAATAAGTTATGTTTAAGTGTCATTTTTGGATAAAACAAAATGTTATCAAACTGAAGTTAAATGTCAAATGAAAAACTTTTAAGTTAAACAAAATGTTGTCAAGGATGACTATGTTTATTTATTTGATTTAAATTTAAACTGACAATTTTGAATGTAATTGACAACTGATTGTAAATGACAACTGGATTTTGGTGATGTGCCGCGCACAACCAACCACTTCGACGACTCAACACCGACTGCCTCCCTTTCCGCCTTACAATGTGATTAAATTCAAGATAAAAAATCTTAAAACTACCCCAAATGTGATTAAACTGTGTCCATTTTTATGGTAAATATATTATAAACAAGTATTTATGCAATTTGGTAAAATTGTTTTATTTAAAAAATTTGTTATTTGAATCCCGGGATTAAATCCCGGGATCCCGGGATTTGACTTTTCAATCCCGAAAATCCCGGGATCGCAAAATGGCAAAAAATTGCGATCCCTAGTACGTACATATAGTTATGTATATATATTTATATGTATATACTGGCCCCGCGGCTTAACACGCGAGTTTGAAGTCAATGGGCGCAATAAGTCAAGTTGCTCTAAACAATTTGTTGATGCCGTCCGATTTTTAATAAAAAAATACTTGTCTAACTATTTCTATTTTGAAGTGCTTTCATCATATTTGAAGTAAAAAGACCTATTAATTCATGTTTCCCCATACAAACTCTTAACCTTCACACTGTCACTATTAACATATGTTAATATTTCAATTTTGATTTTGCTATAACTTTTTGGGTTTAAGTCCGATTTTCATGCGGCTTCGGCTCAGTGGCCAATTTGTCAACCTCTTTCTATATATGTAATCAGAAAACTAAAAATTTAATTTTTTCCATCTTTTTTTTACAAATGAAAATTTTTACCCCTATTTTGGTTACATATTAACATATGTTAATATTTTTCTTCTCATCCGTTTTATTAAGACAGTTTTCATTTTTTGAGGTAAGTTGGTAAGCAAAAACATACTACATGGGCTGAAAAGTCTTTGGCCTGACATAGAGATGGCGCCAAAAATTAAGAATTATTGTGTTGTACATGGAAAACCATCCTTAACTTAGATTCTGTCAAAGTTTCATGACATTTGGTTGACTCGTTTTCAAGTTATTGCTTTCGAAGTGACGCTACCTCTGAATTTTTGTAAACAATGGAAAAAAGTGAATTTCGTGTTTTGATAAAACATTGCTATTTGATGGGCAAAAATACAGTGGAAACAAAAGCATGGCTTGATAAATGTTATAATACATCTGTATTTTTGCCCATTTTTGGCGCCATCTCTATGTCAGGCCAAAGACTTTTCAGCCCATGTAGTATAAAAATTGGTGACAGTGTGAAGGTTAACCAACCGTTCACCCTGTTAGATTTAGATATTCAAAAAACAAAAACAGTGAGAAACATCTCTTTTTAGTTTTCGCTTTCAAGTGCGTTCACCAATTTTGAAGTCAATAGATCCATCGGTTCATGCTTTTTTAATAGTCTTCCCTTATACGAACCTTGATCTATTGTTGACCCCATTAAAATCTGATTTTTGAAAAAATGAAAAATACGAGGCGATTTATTTTTGATTTTAAACATTTTCACAAACTTTGAAATCAATCGCTTAGCCATGTTTTCCTCCATTAGACCCCGAATTTAAGCAAATCCCATCTTAGCAAAGGTTCATTTTTCAACAGTACCTACAGTACAAATTTCATGTTTGTAGCTTCAGCGGCTTGAGCTGGGTGATCATTAATTAGTCAGGACAGATAATTATATGTATATTGTATATAGATATCTATATTTATTACATATTGTACTGTTATGTAGGTATTGTCACATGGTAGCGGACAATAGTTAGACTTCAGTTTTTCCAGACATGATAACAAAAACCGGCTACGAATGCATTGGCTACTCTTGGCTGAAATACGTTTCGTGTCTGTTACATATCCAGTGGCATGCGGGTCTTTATATTCGTCTTCATATACGCTCATACGATTATAACGGGACATTAAAGTTGAATTACTGCACTCTATTAAAATCATGAAAGCGTTATCACTACAATCTTTCTGTTACTCGTTCGTTCTTCTTCCTCTCTATACCCTTCTTTCAATACATGTTCATACACACACACACACACACACAGAACACACAGCTACCAGAACCTGTTCATACGCGAGTTTGTCTTTACATACGCGTGTGGATTATATTGACGATTATTATATTTACTTATGTATTTACCGTACATACTACAACATATTTGTGCGTTGCCACTTATATATACATACACACCTACATACACATATGCATCTGCGCGCGAGCAATTTTCAATAAATTAAATTACTATTGGCTTTGGGCTTTTCCTTGCCAGGATTAACAGAAGTAGTACAAGCGAAATTATATTGAAATCCATTAATCCATATCTAAAAATTACTGAAATACGTAACAATAGCAGCCGAAGTAATGGCTGCAGAAGTAAGGTGTGGTACTGAAATTCGCATATATTAATATAAACGATATTTCTGCAAAGAGAACGTTTAATACGGAACAACTCTATTCCAGCTTTATTTTGATTCTGCTTGAAAATGTGAATTCCTATAAAGGCCGGTAAAGGGATGGAACTAGCATGCATGCCTACACGTAATATTTTATTGATAAAAAACGCAGTAGCGGCCGAAATCACAGCAGATGGCAGTTATTACGGCAATTGGCCTAAGTTTGCACTAGTGTTAAGTTAGTGTTAGTTCTTGTAGCACCACCTAGAAATGCAATACGCCGCACTGTGAATGCCACATAGGGCGTATGAGCAACACCAATTGCTCATCGTTCGGAATCATGTCACATCGAATGAGATGTGGGTGCTATTACAGTCACTAACCCTGTTAATCTGAGCCATACATGTGCATATAAACATAGCCTTTACATACTTATTTATTTATTTATTTATTTATTTATTTGAATGAATTAGAGTATTAAGTAAATTAATATCTAATTACAAAAGATTTTTAGCAGCAATAGCAGCAATGGCCTTCAGCTGCTTACATGGTGAGAAGGGATTAAAAGGTTAAATTAGATAATATAGTCTGGACGATTTTAAAAACTTTAGTATTTTTTCAATATTTGTAGGAGTGGGGTTGGAGAGGAGAAGTAAGGGGTCGTAGTGGGAGAAGGCATTGTATCGGGGTCTGTTTAGTTCGGGGCATTCGCGGATGTAATGACGTAGTAAATTATTTGGGGTTTCGAGTGAGCAATTACACAGGACGTCAGTATCTATTTTCATTAAATGTCCGTGTGAAATTTTTGAGTGGCCTAGTCGTAGCCGTAGTAATTTTATACAGTCTAGTCTACTTATATTTTCTGGCACTCGATGTAAGTAATCATTAAGGGAGATGCGGTTAGGGTTAATATCTCTGTACCAATTAGATGACAGATTCCAGATTTGCTTATTGGTTTTGGTGTGATGAGTTTTTAGGAAGTGTTTGATATCGGTGGAGTTGTGGTTAGGTATAGACATTACAGGAGCATGACATGCGTATTTAGCAGCACGATCAGCGACTTCGTTGCCGTTTATTTGCGTGTGCCCTGGAATCCAAATGAGCGTAAATTTCGGAAATTTGTCAATTAGGTAATTTCTGATGAGGGTTGCGTAGATGTTGTTGTTTTGTATATTTGCTATAGCGTCAATGGAGGATAGGGAGTCGGTGCATATGGCGAACTTGCCTCGTTGGGTTTTCGAGTATATTATAGCTTCATAAATAGCGATAATTTCAGCTGAAAATACCGAGCTATATTCAGGGAGCAGGCCTAATTTTATAATTTGACTTTCGTCAGTGACGCTATAGCTTGTTATTCCGCGTGCTTTTGAACCGTCAGTGTAAATGAAAGAGTGGGTTGTTAACTGGTTTTTTATGTCAAGAAATGCTGCTCGAAATTGTAGTGCAGGTGTATTAGATTTGGAGAGTTTTCGAAGTGAGGTGTTGATTGTTTCTGGATTTAAATACCAAGGGGGTAGGGGGATTGGCTGGGTTTTGTAAGTGACTGGCTGGTTAGGGATATTGAGTTGCGAGCAGTATTGTAATATTCTGGATAATGTTGATTGAATTTTTGGGGTTTTTTTGTTTTTGTGGAGATTTTTGATTACGTTGAATAAGGGAGAGTCTTGGCTGTGGAGGATTATCTTGCTTAGATTGGCTAGCTGCAAATTTCTGTCATTTTCAAGCGTAAGTAAATTAGCCTCGAAAAACATGTTGTGTATAGGCGTGGAACGGAATGCACCCAAGGCGAGTCTGACTGCTGTGTTGAGTGTACTTTTCAATTTTTTAAGTAGTGATTTGTTCGAAAATCCATAAAATGGTAAGCCGTAGCGAATTTTGGATATGATGAGAGATTTTGTTATTTGGATTAAGGAATAAGTACTGCAGTTGAATTTTGCACTAGCCAAGCATTTTATGACGTTTAGTTGTTTAGTTAATGATATGTTGAGGTTTTCAATGTGTTTATTCCACCTGTACCTTTTGCTGATGATTAGGCCCAGAATTTTTAGGGTTTCGACTTCAGGGATCTGGATGTTGTGTGCGATTACGGTGCAGCTGCAGTTGTGTTTTCGACAGATGTGTACAAATTTGCATTTCGTTCTAGAAAGAACGGCACCGGATTGTTCACACCAGTCGGATATGTTTTGAAATGCAGTGCTTAAGTCTATAATGGGGTTTTTGTGTTTGTCTGATTGGACTATAATATTGAAGTCGTCTGCGTAAGCGCAAAAATCGATTTCTTTTTGTAGAGCTAAGATATGGCTTAGCTTATTATACGCTATCAAAAAGAGGATCACGGAGAGTGGCGATCCTTGGGGTATGCCATTATGGAGTGGCTGTAGGTTGGATCGATGTCGGCCTATTTGGACTGTTATTTTCCGGTTGGTCATAAACGATCTTAAGTAACTAATTATTTTTGGGCCCACTTTCCATTCCATAAGTTGGTCTAAGACGGTATGTATACCCACCTTATCGAAAGCTTTTTCAAAATCTAAGGAGATTATTGTTAGGTGTTTGCTTTTAGAAAGGCAGTTCGCAATCAGATAGTCTACATACAGTAGAGTATCTGTTGTTGATTTGCCTTTCTTAAATCCCATTTGCCTACTATGCAGTAGTTTGTTCGAGGTGACAAACCACCATAGCCGGTTTGAAATAATTTTGTCCAGTACTTTCGATAAGCATGAGTTCAGGGATATAGGTCTGTAGGATTTTGTTTGGGTTTTGTCGCAGGATGGTTTTAGTATAGGGATTACTAGGCTAAGTTTGAACTGTTGCGGGAGGAAGTTGTTGAAAATATTATTGTAGAAGTTAATCAGTCTGCCTTTAATTACCGAAGATGTTTTCCGGATCATACTATAAGTAATTCTGTCAATGCCAGGTGTATTTCCTGTTAATTTATTCAATGCTAAGGATAGTTCTAGTTTGCTGATATTTTGTTCAATTTTTAATGCAGCTGGGCAAGGGTTAGGATATGTTATATGGTTGATTGTGTTGTGTTTTTTTTGTTGGAATAACGCTGGAAATTTAGAGTCACTAGAATTAATAGACCAGTCTATGCTGAAACTGTTGCAAATGTAGTCTTTGTCTGCGCTATATTGTGTTGGAGCGTTTGAGTTGGATATACAGTGTATACTATGAGTGGATTTGTACCCGCAGAATCGTCTAACATTGTTCCAAATTTTCCCAATTGGTGTTGTGGGGTTTATTGTTGCAGTGAATTTATTAATTGAGTCTTTTTTTGCTGTCTTGATTTCGCGCTTTAATTTGGCTCGAGCTTTTTTGTAGTTGGTCATATTGGGGAGAGTCATGTTTCTTTTGAAGGCGTGCCAAAGAGTGTTTCTTTTTCTCTTGAGTTGGTTTAAATGCGTGTTCCACCAGGGAACGGTGCGTGGCTTTCTATTGCACGAAGATTGTGGTATTGCTGCGTTGGCAGATAGAATAATTATTTTTTTAATGTTGGCTGCTTCTTTATTGATGTTTGTGCTGGTTGGTCGAGTTGAGTCATGTTTGATGATGTTTTGAACGAACAGAGGCCAGTTGGCGAGGTCTGTTTTGAATCGAGGAGGGGTTGAGGGGTTGGAATGAGTGTGGGTGGGAAAGAGATCAATTATGATTGGAAAGTGATCGCTGCCAGAGAGGTCATCGCTTACATTCCAGTTACATGTGATTGCAAGACAGGGGGAGCAGAAAGATAAGTCTATATGGGAGAGAGTGTGGTGTGTGCTGAAGTGAGTCGGTGAACCGTTATTTAGTAGTATATAGTTGGATTGATTGATAAATTTTGAGAGAGTGGTGCCATTTTTGTTGTTTTTTGGGGAGCCCCAACTTGAGTGCCAGCTATTGAAGTCGCCGGTTATTAAAGATGGGTTGTTCAGAGAGTTGAAGACGTTTTGTAGGGTTTTGGTGCTGAGGTTGGTATGCGGGGGTAAGTAAGTGGAAGTTATATTAAATTTGAGTATTGAGTGGACTTCAACGCCTAGCGCATCAAACCCGTGGCCGAGTGTAATTTGTTTGTGCTGAATTGAGTTGTGTACTAGAAGGGCGACTCCTCCGTATGGAGTGAGTGACATATTTGAAGAGTATAGACTGAAGTTGATGGGAATTGGGATATTGGAAAGAGAGTGAAGATGGGATTCC
Organism: Melieria omissa; assembly: GCA_963971225.1. Lineage (NCBI taxonomy): Eukaryota > Metazoa > Arthropoda > Insecta > Diptera > Ulidiidae > Melieria > Melieria omissa. The sequence continues at coordinate 2,921,466 of OZ020269.1, read as the reverse complement.
TGTATTGAAATAACTTTTGGATTAAAACGTTTGATAAGAAGCAACAGCTCGTTGTAATTGTTGGAATATCCGTTCATGTTCCATTGAATTATGCGGAAGGTCATTGCTGGTAGTTGTTGAGAATAAATAAATGATAAGTAGTGTGAATATTATCTATGAACTTTTAAGTTTAAACAGTATATTCTAGAGTTTGTTGTACTAATATAGTTAATAATTAGTAGTTATAGGTTAGTAGTCATCTAGAGTCATATTGTCATCTGGGTTAGATTCGTTCTGGTTTATTGTTGGTTTCTTTATTTTTTTGCTAGTGCATTTGGCATTTAGTGCTTTCAATTGTGATTTTAATCTCTTAGGTGTGTTAATAGGCAATATATTTATTTTTGTTTGAGATCTTAGGTTATATTTAGTTGGACTGCATGGATAGTCTCCTTCGTAGCTGTTATCTAAATCACTATATGATGTCTGTGGTCGTGGATTTTTTGCAGGTAGGGAGCTGGCAGGATTTTTGTCTAAAATTTCAGATGAGGTGGTTTCGGTGGTAGAAATGTGTTGTGGGACGTCTGGTGGTGGTGTGGATCTTTTGGTAGAGATGATAGATGTGCGTGTGTAGTGTTGTGCTTCGTTGTTGGTGTTGTTTTGCTTTACTGTAGCCGAGAATGTTGTAGAGTTTTGCTGGCGTTCGTTGTAGATTTTTCTTGCTGTTTTCATATCTGTTTTTTGGAGAGTTATTATTGCTTGTAGCTCTTTGTTTTTAATAAAGATAGGACATGCTCTTGAAAATACAAAGTGGTTAGAGTTGGCAAGATCGTTCTCTTTGCAGTTAATGCATATTTTTGGATTGGTGCATTCTTCGTCAGAATTCAAGTGATCTTTATTAGCACAGCTTACGCACAGTTTGTCGTTTTTGCAGAGATTGGAAGAGTGACCGAATCTAAAGCAGTTTCGGCACCGTAGTGGGAGAGGAATATACGGTCTGATATTAACTTTTTCATATCCTATATTAATTTGGGTTGGGATGGTAGGCACGGCGAAAGTTATGATAATGAGGCCAGTTTCTTTTAATTCACCGTCGGTGTTTTTCATAATCTTCTTTATTTCAGTTATGTTTTGGTGGGAGAGTTCAGCGAGTATTTCGGGTTCTGGAATTCCTCTCAGGTCGTTAGAATAAACAACTCCCTTGGAGTAATTAAGAGAGTTGTGTTCTGTTACGTCTACCTTTATTGTTGGAGTAAGAGAAATAATTTTAACAAGTTTAATGGCTTGAGAGACGTTCTTCGTTTTGATGAGTATATTGCCACTACGGATTTTTTTGCACGTCTCAACTTCGCCTCCGGCGACGTTGTCAATCACTTTTTTGATTAGGAACGGTGAGACGCTCGCAAGAGTTTCATTGCTCTCTCTCCTGGTCATCACTAGGTATTTTGGACCGTCGACCACGTTTTTTAAGTATTTGGAGTTGTCAATGTCGAAGTGTAGTTGCGGCGAGGGAGGAGTCTTCCCGCGGTCGGGAGGTTTTAACATCGTGGCTACTGCCCCTTCACTTCACTGGTATTTTAATTGTGTCTTATTTTATTTTATTTTTCCACAAGATATTAAATTTTAACTATGGTGGATAGATTGTGTTCAGTTTAGTTGGATTATTTATTAGTTTTTCAGTGTATTATTATTATTTTTTTTTTTTTTTTTTATTTTGCCGTTCGCTAACGTGACGAGATCTTCGCTGGTCAAGGGATAGCGCGAGACTGACCCTTTTACATACTTATTTTTCATCTTGTTTTGATTTTTTTATATATCAGAGATACAAATTCTACAACGACGACTCTAATTAAAGTGTCTTATTTAAGGGAGCGCGGTTATTTTCTCATACTAAACGTGCCTGATGTAATCATATTTAAAACACCAATCATCGTAATGTTACTTGCCCGGTTTGTGAACGCCTTTCCCATTTCTCTTAAACTCGCAAAAAAACTCAACTGTTTCTTCTTCGAAGCCGTTTTTCGTTTAAATATTTGTGTTTGCCTTGCAGTGACTTCGTTATTGATCCCAACATTTATAGATCAGTGCGAGTGTGATAGCCGCTAGCTAAAAGGCGCGCGGCTGGCAACGTTTGTTTACGAAATTTTGCAATCGACTGGCAGTTTCAGAAACGCTAACACGAGTGTTGCGCCAAATGAAAGCGAAACTGTAAACAGTGATTGGTAAACTATGTAATGTGGTGGAATATTTCTCCCGCACTCACACCAAAAGTGTACACCATTTCCATGCGTAGGTATATGTATATACACTAGTCAGAATAAGTTTGCGTACAGGCAAGTCAAAAATATTTTATGATTAATTTTGACCTCAAAAATGGGTTCTCTGTTTATAAAAACTTATCCACATTATTCATATATGCCTTAACTGCACTTTTTGTTCTGTTTTAGATGAATTAAAATAATAATTTTCCATGTATTCGTATTTATTGACAATATACTCACAAAACGGTGCAGAATAAGTTTGCGTACAAAACTAATAACGGGAACTTCCGGTTATGCTCTTTATTTTTTTTGGAAAATTTGTATTCCATTGAACAGTAAACGGACTTGTAAGTTATTTGGAACCGTATATGTGCTTGAAATTTTATAGAAAGCAATAGAATTCAACAGAAAAATATTAAAAATGGATAAAGAATAATCTTACAAAAACTTTTCAAAATTGACAAAAAATTTCATGAAATTAGAGAAACTTTTGGGAGAACACATTCGTCATTTCAAAAAGCCATCTTAAATCTAAAAAAAACAGAAAATCTTGTTTGGTTACTACGATCTGACCATTTTCTTAAGTTACCCGAGCAAGAGGATTCGATTGTTTGCGATCAGTGCATCACAATCTAAGGCTAGTTGCATCCAATATCTTCAGAAATGTACAGAAATATTTTATAAACCCCATTAGCAGTGACTTTATAAGAAAAGTTCTGAAAAAAACATACTTCCCCTACATAACAGCATGTAAGAAGCCCATATTTAGCTTACTTACAAGGAGCACAGAATTGCTTTCGTAAAAGAGTCCATCAAGGAGTCTAAAAAACCGGATTTCCGGGACGAAATGTTATCTATAGAAAGTGGGACCTTTCATTATTATCTGATAATGGTTTGGCATATTTGGCATTAAAAGGCATCAACTAATTTGAACAGGATCCTGTTAATAACAAAAATCTGAAATTAACAGTGAAGCATAGCATATGTGGAGATATGGTATGGGGCTGCATGTCAGGAAAAGGAGTGAGCAGGCTGTGTTGTTTTATTCAGAAATGCTTCCGGGGGGTTATTTACATATTCTAAAAGCTTATATAAGCCAAGGTTTCAAAACTTTGGATCAGATTCCAACATATCTTTTCAACCTTAGCGCGCAATGCATACGATGCGAAGCTATGTTTGCTATTAACTGGCTCAACAAAGCTGCAAAAGTCCCTCCCTAGTCACCTACCGTGCACCTAATTGAGTATATAAGGGGTTCAACTAAGCCCTGAGCCCAACAACACTCCATCTTCTAAGATATAGATAACCAATACAACAATTCAAGGAAATAACCGCTGAAAAAACACCGAATTTGAAAAAAATTTGCGCCAAAACTTCTGCAGGGAGTTCAAGCGAGAAAAGAAAATTCACAAAGTTATTAATTTTTGGACAAAACTTAGTTTCAATTGAATTTTAACTACATAATCTCATCTTGTACGCAAACTTTTTCTGAGGTGAATTCATAACATATTTTGTTTTTGGCCCTCCTTTTACAGTTTGGTCAAGTTTTTGTTATTATTATCTTAATGGAATAATAGAACTAAGTTTACGGAAAAAATAAAAAATAATTATGGAATTCACAGTTTGTGGGAAAATTTATTTCGGGCAACTTTCCCTAAAAAAAACGATCTAACTGTGAGCACCCCATTGTATATGTTGCAAATAATTGTGGAAAATTTTTCAAAATAAAAATGCCTAGCTCAAATGGCAAACAATCGTTGAACATCAAATAAAGAAATCGTCCCGATAGTGGTATAAAGTAGTCAAAAAAATTCGCTCCGGAGATTGTGTGAAAAAATTCATTTGACTTTGTTTTTTGCCTATTTCAAAAAACATGCTCGGCAGTGCGGCAAATTTTGAAATTACCGGTATCTCTGTTTTTCATGCAAAGCAAAAACAATTGAGATACGATATGGGAAAATTCGGGAAAATTGCCAGGTGGGAAATTTAACATACTAGATACCGCTGAACTGTGAACACCATAATTTTGTTTTTGAAAAATTACTTTAAGTGATTTATTTTTCATATAAAAAAACTACGTACCCCTTGTACGCAAACTTATTCTGACTAGTGTACATATGAGGCGGTGACTCAATAGGGAAAGACTGTATAGTGTGACTTAAATGGACAAAATGGTCCACATGCCTTTCAAGTGTCATTGTTTTCCCTTACACCAGCAATAAAAAATCATTTGAAAGACTATGTAAAAATTGTTGGTCGTACTCTTGGTGATCCCAGTGTCTCGAAAATTTCCCTACCCCCCGAGGCAGTGCGTTAACTGACTTGTTAATCGTGCTCACGATGGGTGTGTGCAGTGAGGGAATTGTGTAAGCGTCTTCAGTCAGCCAGCTCTTTCCACAGCAGCTGCCGATTTTCGACTATGTGTGTGCACTAGTGAATGGTTTTTGCGTTTATCCTAGTTTGTGTTTCATATAATAGACTGGCCGAATGTGTATATTTGACGTCAATTACAGTGAACATGTACTAACGATCGAGCCTGGCAGAAGAAAAAGACTAAAGAAGACGAAGAAGTAGATTCATTTAATCATGTAATTCCCTATAAAGTTTGCCGGCATCAAAATCGGAATAGAACGATTTAAAATCGACTACGGAGAATAAAAAAATATTAAGTTGATCCAAATGTGAGCAAAGATCACCACTTTTCGGTTTGAGGCTCGTAGCAAGTCATATTTTGAATGCTATGGTGTAAATGCCACCGCGTCGATCGCGTCATTCAGTCAACGAAATGAAATTTAAAAAGCCGAAATGCCTTAACGCATTAAAGCTCTAAATCCGTTGCGCCTTAAAACAAACACAACGTGCAGCGGCTGCTTCTGGTGTATTGAGCTAGTGGATTCGCGAATGTATAAACAAAATATAAACAACAGTCTGGGATAATAGGAACGAAAATGACGAAAATAGCTGTTGCAACAACAACACGTTAGTTACAATAACGACGACCCAAACATCGACTACAGCAACAGAAAAATAACATTACACGGCTCATTGGAATGCGAAGAGTTCGCGGGAGACGTGTGGTGCAGCCCAAAAAGTGCATATCAACTCAAAGCTAAACGGCAGTACTGACGAGATACGATTTTCAAAGCCGACAAATGCAATCCAACTCAATGTGAGATAGTAAACATCAAAGTACGAGCCGACAAACCAAGTAATTGAAGGCTTCAACAAGAGCGGATCTGTGGTGAGACTACTTAGACTTACATTTGGATGCGAGCGTGCAGCAGCAAAAGACAGCAACCGGAGCGATAAAATCACATGCGAAACAGTGACAACAAGTTGAATAAAAATATCTACAAAGACTGATTTTATTTATGGCTTTTCAAACTTGTCCCAAAATGAGGCAGCCCCACATACTGTTTTATCGCATACGAAGCAGAAGTAACAGCAGTGCGGCGAACCACAAAATGTTCGTGCTCATCACGATTTTAGCTGTGAATGCATGCATTGCCGGTAAGTGCTGTAAGAGTTTGATAATTACGAACGATGATCTCCCACCCATCCACCGCTTCAGCGACCACTGCGAAAAATGTCACTTCATTTCCTGCCGTTGTGCGTTTTGCTTGTATTAATTGCCTTTGGACTAAACTTGTAACCACTCCAACCGTTCTTCATCGCACACCCTTCAATAGTTATGAATTAAAATACATACACGCACGTGTGCACACCTGCACCATATGAAACTCTTCTGCAGAGCACTATATACCAATACCTATCATTCTTATGTACGAACATACATATACAGTGTACAGTCAACCCTCCTATAATGCGGTACTCTCAGAACGCGGTTTCCGTATAACGCGGAGCTGAAATTGCGACAGCCCTCCTATAACGCGGTACTCTTACACCGCGGTTTCCGTTCAACAACGTCCCATCAGTTCTTTACGTGCAATGAATGGTTTTAACTGGATATATTTATATAAACATTCAAGCTTATCTTATATAAATAATTTTCAATTATTGGAAAAGAAAGTTTATTTATATTACTGTGAAAAAAAGATAACTCATAATAATGAAGAAAAAGTAAAAAATTAATTTTAATTCAGATTAAATAAAAATAAATAAGGAAAATCAATAATTAATTTATGAAAAATCATTAACTCCCACAATGCATGCCGAATAACAATTTCCGATATTAAATTTTCACATTCCATGCTTGCTGCAGCAGCGTCACGCGGCGACGAAATCAAATATCAAATATCAGAAAGCTACAATCGAAAACCAATGTGAAGATGAACCAAGTGAAAAGACAATTTGCCCATTTAAAGAAGGCGAGCTAGGCGACTCATATCAGATAGCGAGGATGAGTGTTGAAAGATTACATAATTTTACAAACTGTTTACTGTTTTTGTTGGAAAACAGTTTTTTAGTTTAGTTTTTGTTTTATTTTTTTATCATTTCCTTATATGAACTCCTCAATTCAATAAAAATAATTTCTAATTTATCTTGTCTTTTGTACAGGGCTTTTCATTTCGAACCGAAAACTTTGGCAGCCCTGCGTTCGACAACCGCAGCTGTCATCTGTCGTTGCATTGTGTTAATATTGTAGTTTAGTGTTTGCCATTTATGAAAATGGACCGATTTAGCATCGCTCAACGTGTAAACATAGTGAAAATTCACTCCAAAAATTGTGAAAATTTGAGCACCACTTTTCGCGCACTAAGAAATGATTTCGGACGTCACGGAAGTCCTGTTTTGTCAACAATTTCGGATTTATTGGCGAAATTCGAACGAACTGGTTCTGTACAACATGGACAGAGGCCAATACGTAATCGCCCTGCTCGTTCGGCCAAAAATATTGCTGCTGTAGCTGCCAGTGTTGAAGATGACCCGACTTTATCGATGCCCCGGCGTTCACAACAATTGGACATCTCCATCACCTCAATTTGGTGTATTTTGCATTTGGATTTGCATCTTCATCCATACAAAGTTCAGTTGGTGCAGAAATTGGAGCCGGGAGATCACAGAATGCGTCGTAACTACGCCGAATGGGTGCTTGAAAAACAGTCTGAAAATCCCAATTTTTCGCACAAAATTTTCTTCAGCGATGAAGCACAAATTCACCTCGGCGGTTACGTTAATAGTCAAAATTGTCGTGTGTGGGGCTCAGAAAATCCTCACATCCAATGCATCCACCTAGAGTCACTGTTTGGTGTGCATTATGGTGCGGTGGTGTCATAGGGCCATATTTATTCGAAAATGACGAAGGACAGACCGTTACCGTCAATTCTGAATGTTATAGCCGTATGATAACCGAGTATTTCTGGCCAGCGATCGAAGATATGGATGTGGAGGAGATGTGGTTTCAACAGGACGGCGCTACATGCCACACAACACGACCGAACATGACAGAATTGCGAACCAGGTTCGATGAACGCATAATTCCGCGTTTTGGTGATGCCAATTGGCCGTCAAGATCGTGCGATCTGAATTCGTTGGACTTTTTTCTTTGTGGCTACGCGAAAGACCAAGTCTATGCAGACACTCCGCAGACTCTGGAGCATTTGAGGGACAACATACGTGCAGTTCTTGGCGCCTTACATCCTGCTATATGTAAAAAAGTCATCGAAAATTACCTAAAAAGAATCGAGGTGTGCCAGGCTGCTCGTGGCGGTCATTTGAATGATGTCATATTCCATTACTAATGGCACAAACCAAATATTATTTTGATAATAAAGTTTCATCAAAATTCAAATTTTAATTGATTTTTTTTCTTTATTTACTTGATGATAAAAAACCCTGTATTTATTGGTCTCCATATATATATATACGCGGTACGAATGATGTGATTTGTACTAATTCTGAGTTTCTTATAGCGCGGTTTCCATACAACGCGATAGACGGTTTCCATAGAACGCGCTACGCATTATAAATCCGAGTTTCTAGTAGCGCGGTTTCCATATAACGCAGTACGCACTCACCGCGTTATAGGAGGGTTGACTGTACCACCAAAGTCTTTGTCCAACACCTGGTTCAGAACTAATTATTAAAAAACACTAAATAATTGTAGGAATTTTGAAAAAGTGTCGATGCAGATCTATTTATTGAGCATTCATTTTTAAAACAACAACAAAAACTAAAATATTTCTTTAAATAGTTTAAAAGTTTTAAACTAAAATTAAAAAAAGTCTCTAAATTACTTCCAATAAAGTCTCACTGCATTGAGAAGGAAACTATCACAGGCAATTTTAATGTTTTTAAACAATTTTATCAAACTTCTCCGTTCAAGAACTTTGTCACTCATGCGTTCTTATTTTATATGGCAAAATGAATTGAATACTCAGAAACTCCCATGTTGTATCCCGTTGCAGCAGCCGAAAGGGAGCTGATACAATCTAAATGAGTTTGGCGTCCAAGCCCTTAAACTAGCGTTTTATCGGTTTTACAAATCGGCCATTCAAACTTGTTGGTCGTATTGACCCAACTGATTGAATGGATGACAGCCTTGCGTCAGATCAGTCGACAACGGAAAACCGACAAACGGCTGCAAATTAGACCAGCTTCGGTCTGAAAGGACGTATTGCCTTTAAGAACGCACAACGAATTCATTTATTTTTAATTGCTTAAGTGATATTGTTGCTCTTTGAGTCAACGCGTAGATGGCCCTTTTTGCTGCCGCAGCGCGAGTATGCGCGCCCGTACACATAAATCGACAGTTGACATAATAAATAGTTGGTGGCCGCGTTAATGCCGCTGACCCACTTTTGTATTTATTTTTCTAGTTGTAATAGTACTTCGGGCTTCATGCATACTACATTTTGTGTATTATTTGTTTTTATTGACTTTTAGGCACCATACCGGCAACACCGGAAAATATAACCGTAACGTTCTTGACGCCAACCACGGTGCGCGTCTCCTGGCAGACCATGATTGATCTGAACGCTCATCCCATAGAAAAGTACATTGTGACGTACAAGCCCACGGATGACAGGTATGTTACCAAACGAATCGACTTCCTCCGCTGGTACTCAATGCAAATACAAACTCACGTGCATGATTGTGTTGACGTCTTGCGGCAAGAAGTCGGTGGCTGCGCTACGTCGCACAGTGTCGCGAGTCCATAGTAGCGAGGGACAAAAATAGAAGGAATAGTCGTACGATAATAAAACTTGGTACATATGATTTTGTTATAAAGAGAAGTTAATACGCCAAAAATTATTTAAATCGCCCCGCGGACACGCCCACCTTCAATACAAACCAAATACTAAGTTGACAGTATCTCGGAAACTATAAAAGATATATTGATGAAATTTGGTACCGCAACTCATATCATCAATATAAATCATATATAAAATATATACCAAAAATGGTATCGATCAACCTAAAAATACGCTTGTAATAAAAAAGGAAATATTACAAAAACCTCAAATATCTGTGCATACTTATGGGCACGTAAGTAATTTCAAACCCAAATAGAAAATAATAATATTTACCTTTTATTAAATTCAATAAAGCATATATTTTCAATAAAAATTACAATTTGTTAATCTGTACTGCTAGGACAATTGGTTTCCGATGATGAATTATTCAAATTAAACCCTATTAAACTCTATTTTTGACAAAATTTTAAATACATTTTTTTTTAAATTACATTATATCAGAGTTCCGGTTTTCATGTTTTACTTTAATTTTCCTATTAACTGCTATAGTTGGTTCTGAAGGTATTCACAAGTTTTGCTACTTTTCGAAAGTTGCCTTAATTCGATGACAAGCTACCTTTTTTTATGTAATTTTTCTTTGCGTATTATTACAAACAAAAATTAATAGCTCAAGCGATGCGCAGCCGTCGTCGCTATGCTTTCCTGCCAACCATGCTGCAAAAATGACCCTATTTTTCAGGGGCGGATTTAGAAAAATATTTCGGGGGGTTTCAAAAAGTAATCCTTTGATATTCATAAAATTTCTTTTAATTTGTATGTAGTTTTAATGTCGATCCTAATATTTCGGGGGGTTTCAACCCCCAAAACACCCCCTGAATCCGCCACTGCTATTTTTGACTGCATACGTCACTGAAAATGTAAAATTTCTTAAAAACGTGCAAGTTTGTGCAGCTAATACCTGTGACAGACATGTAGTAACAATACCATGATAAAGTTATTATAGCATTCTAAATACTAGGTACGGTGACAGACATAACTTAGTAAATTATTTGTAGTAATTTTTGGCAGTTTGAATATAAAAAAATTCACAAATGTAAACAATGAGAACATCTCTAAGTGCATTAATTTCAAACAACGCAAAAATTCGTTTCTTACATCAAAAAAGGAGGTAATGTCTAAGATTGGCAATTACTGCATAGAAGAAAAGCAACCAATATAGAGTGCTTGTATTTGATAAAAGAATAAACAGATATACATGTTTTTCTTTTTTTTCATTTTCTGTGTGTTCAGTAAGTTCGAATGTGTGTTTCGTGAAATACTACATAAATACTAGGTAGCCGAACATAGTATTGTTACTAGCTAAATACTAGGTTGCTCACGTAGTATTTAGCTTGTATTTGGTGACACAAATCCGGTATTTGCTTGGTTAGTAGTAACAATACTAGATGTCTGTCACGGGTATAAAGTCCATGGTTTCTTTTAATACACACCTTCAGATATTTCATACTGTAAAATCTCGAAGTAGTAAGAAGTAGTTTTTCTTAAAAGCTTATCTAAAGTTTGACGACACTGCACTTTTATTTCTACGAATTGACGTTTCAGCGGTACCAGGAATATGGAAACCAAAAAAAAAAGAGCGAAAGCTTCCTCAGAGTTGCAATACACCTATAGTGTATTTATAGAATATATTTACTTAACATAAGGTTCCATGGGAAATTTTTCAATAAAAGTCCTTGAACTTACATTCAATAAATTTCAATAATTTCTATCCAAGTCACCAACCTTCACAAAGTGCAAGTTTGGTGGCCTGCCATCGGTATATAAATTGATATTTTTTAAATCCGTTTTCACATTTTATTAAATTGAGGTATTTACTTCAGTACTACAAACTTATTTTTCTACATTTACGACATTCATTTTTTTTATTTTTGTCCCTACTCGCGACACTGTGCGTCGCTGGTTGATTGACGTTTTTTGCATACACTTGGCTTATGTCTGTTGCTTTGGCATTTAACGCCACGCCAGCACCAGTACTGGGCCCGCCGGCCAATGTTGTAACTTTCCTACAATTGTACTACTTAGATATAATTTGTACACTGTTTGAAAACTTTCGTTCTACTACATCTACCTCACAATGTCTAGTTGTGTTTATTTTGTTGTTAATTTCTGAGCACCCGATTGCATTTCTAAGGCTGTGCACTTTTATCCTTAACCATACTTATGCTGTGCTCTGATGCAATGCTGTCACTCTTCGACCTTTCTATCTTGTCATAGTCACAATTTTACCATAGAGCTACACTATTCAATAATGCGTCGAAATTGTTTACGTTTATAATAAATTCGTTTTCTGTTTGCCAAACATATCGTGAAGTTTGAAATTAATATTTGCCAAAATAATCATCAAACATTTTTTATTCCACGGCTGCCGAATTGCCGCAATAGATGAAGGAGTAGCTCACTACAGTGTCAAGGTCGTGCGATTTAATAACTTTCAACTTTTTTCTGTGGGCAACAACTGTCCAATCTTTCAAACTATTGTATAGAAACCAGTCTTAGAAAGCTTACGATTTTTAATTAAAAACTGCTGCCGACGCCAAAAAAGTCGATCGAATTACACTTCGTCTCCGACTGCCCGCACACTTTGTGCCGTAACTGACTCTACCCAAAACCATAGCGCTCAGAGGCAGCAAACTGCCGTGCAGATTTGAATTTTTTGTTATACTTAAACATTTGTTTAACATAGCGAAAACAAATCAAAACAGGACAGCACTGAAACTCATACAAATATAATTGCGGTGGCGCGTTGCAAAGTGGAACATTGTTAAAAAACTTTTAAAATACCCCAAGCATACAAGTCGACAGTTTTTAAAACGATGAAGACCGTAGTTGAAATGAACAAAAACGTAGGAAGAGGAAAACCATGGGCTTTGTTAAGTGCCGTAAAAGTTTCATTAACATTTGTACTGACCGTCCGAAAGCAAATGGCTGCCGTAGGCCGCGAACTGCGTTGGTGTCCCTTAACACATTCGAGACGACGATTTTTTTCGAACACGGTCGAAAGGAGCGAAATTTTATTTTTCTTTGTATTGTACACAGTAAAACCAATACCAAATTTATTTTTTCTGTACTTTACAGATTTCATTAGTTCCAGAAAAATCATATTTCGACGACTAGTTTGCTCAGAATAACTGATAATTGCACATTACTGTCATATAGCCTCGGAAATCCATTGCACACACGGTGTGCAATTGGTCTCGAATGGGTTAAAGTGTTCCTTAAAGTTTGAAACATACAGGTAATGCTGTAAATAGGCGTTTCAAAAGATCAGAAGCCGTCAAGAGGAAATACTTGAGGTAGTGTTCTCCAACAACTATTTTACCGCTTAAGAGCTAATGGAGAAATGTCGTGGAAGAATTCACACGCCTGTTGGCATTGCATAAGCTCTCCCCACTCCTACTCGGCCAACTCCATGTACACGCGACCGGTTGACTGTCTGGCGAGCGATTTATCAACGGGAACTTGAAATAACGTGAAAGTGTTGACTGTGCCGCACCGCCACATCAGCATATCTCTTGGCTCTTGGCCGATTTGGTTTCCACCATTGAATGGTCACTTGTACCTACAAGTTGCCGTGTGTCCAACTTTCGAGTCGGTGGCTTGTGTCCGCAGCCAGATGTTGCCAGCAGTTGCGCACGTCTGTTTTTCTGCTTGTTGTTTCAATTCGTAACGTAGTGAAAATGTTAGTGCCTTTATTTATTGCTGTAATTTTTTATTTTATTTGTAGTTTTTCGTTCTATACTTATTATTATTATTTTTTTCTAGTTAAGATTATTGATTTTTAACTTAACGTTAGCGTTTTACTCTGTTGCTGTCGGTAGTCGCTCGACTCAGTAGTCGACCGCCGCTTGTATTTTATGGCAGCAATGAATGATTAATTCGAACACTGGCGCTGCTCTGCTCGGCTCACTCACCAAATGCTGAACGTGTGAATGTGAATTTTTGTAGGTACATAAGAATTTATGTACGTAGAGTTTAAAAATACGTTTTGGAACCAACCACAAAAAAATATTGTTTTCCTGAGATCGAAAGTTGTGTTGCATTGACTCATAACAACGCAGTCCATCACATGCATTAAAAAGAAACATGCTCCAGAAGAAATCTGGAAAATATCACCAACCTTTCAATCAATACGAATTTCGTGAGGTTTTCACGTTTACATCACGGCCGGCTCCCGGAATGAACAAACTGCTGTCCACTTAAGTTTTGCGGAGGTGCACATGGCAAGGAGCAAAACAATGACATGACGAGTTTAATATAGCGAGACGTGCACAGGCACACATACCGACGGGCTTGTGTGACAGGACAATTGCTGCGGCATGCGACGGAGTATTTACTCGTGAACAGTGTGCAGTGCCACACTTCTTTCATGTCTCACCCGACTGCAACTACAATTTATTGGGCAATTAGTTCACAACAAAGGTCATTTAAATATTAAATCGATAACATAAACAGCCAGCACTGCATCGAGTCCAAGTGATTTCATTTACCGCTATTTACCGCATTTCCGGCAAGTACCAATCAACCAGATCACCAGCCAGGCAGGCCGCCTAACCATCAGTCCGGTGTTGACTTATCGACACGATTGCGGCTACGAACACCATTGTTTTCTTCTCTTCTCTAACCTTTCGCCTTTTATTAATTCACTTTTTCGTGGCGCAGTTTTCGCCGCATCCTGCCTTAGTTTGTCTGTGGCTTTGTTCCACGATTCCACTGAGATCGTATGCTATAATGTTTCATTATCGGGTTATCGCGAGCACTGGTACTGGCTATTACTGGTTATCACGCCATTGCTGGCAAATCAAGAAAAATTATCGAATTTCGAATCATCTTCTTTCAGTGTTGTGAATGCGAATCTTTCACTTCAGCCACTTAATGTTGGAAGTGGGCAGAATTTGTGATACAGACTAATCCACTGCGTGAAAACGGACAAAGCACTACATACACACACACACCCACACACGCACACTACACAGACACACACACGGAGTACGGTGGAGCGCTACTGGCTTTCTGACTTTCTCACTCGCTCATCATGACCCTTAAGGGAGCAGTGCCCACTTGAATTCTAGTGAAATATTCATCGGTGAAAAAGTTAAGTTCATCTTCTTGTTAACATTGTCTTTCAGTTCATTGTAGTCCGCCGTCCATGCAAACGAATTTCCACGCACACTTACACAACGAACGCCTATATACATACGTACGCGGATGTCATGGGTGTCGTCTTTATGGGCACAACCATAATACGCAATAATGGTTTGACATTTTATTTAATGCTAGACTGGTTATTTACATTAATTTCAAAATATTGACATTGTCATTGGCATGCGTACGCCTGCATTTGTATATTGAACGAATACATATACCTTTCCACTGCTTCGGTAGATATGCATCTATCCAATCACAAAAGGAATAAAATACATTTCATTAAAGAATTGAATAAAACAAGGAAGCTGAGTCTCTTGAAAATTAGCGCAGATTTCGAGCTGTTCAACGGGGCGAATGAGTAACATGCGCACCTTGCGCCTCAACTCTGGTGTTGGAATGGCAAGTGCACATAACTGGACAGACGTTAAAGCAACAGTTTTGACACGTGCAAGTGTCATTTATTTAAAGAGAACTGTGAAATAGTTGCGTGAAATACTTGTTTTTGCATGCATGCGATAAGTGTTTATTTAACAAAATAACCGGCAATTTGTGAGTTAAAGCCATTTGTTGCCATTGTCGTTGTAGTCGTAAGTTCTCATTTTTACGTTTCTCTACGACGAAATCGAGCTAAAGTTAGTCCGTGAAGTATCTATTGTGCTTCAATGTAAAAAATGTGTGTCATGTACTGTTGGCTATTCCCAGTCGAGGGTAGCGCATTTCCTATGCGACCAAATTAATGTGTGTATATATGTATGTATATCTAGCCGCTATATATATGTGTGTGTGTGTTTGCTTGTGCCGTTGGCTCCTCCTTGCCCCGTTCGATGATGTTTGCCGAGCGGCTCGCATGCGCCTGTGCCCGCATTCACAGTCATGTATTGAACATTAGAGCATTTTCGTGTGGCGCTTGTAGTTTGTGGCAAAGAGTGGTAATTGAATTAATTTAAGTTACAGGGTTGTCCAGGATGTCGCAGGTAATAGCGAGGCAATAATTTTAGATCGTTTATCGCCTAGCACGCAGTATTCGATAGCAGTGACCGCTATTTGGCTTGGAAAAAAGTACCGCAGTAGACAGATAATATTTAGAACATTAGGTAAATAAATATTGAAAATTAACAGTCGAATAATGCTCATGCACTCCTCCTCACATTCACATTCACCCGAACACTCTCACCTTCCCACTCCTATGGCATTCCCTTCCGTCGCCACATTACAGAGCTGTGACACACAAACTAACTGAATTTTGGTCTGTTGCACGTAACGCGTTGGGCACGTCATTACATCCGGATTGCACCGATGCTATAAATTCGTCTTAGACATGCCTAAGACGTCCTCGCAACAGGACCCAGCGTCCGGGCCACACGGTGGCAATGCGCTGGGAAGAAACAGCGCTGGTTCCAGCGCCAGTACCAACGCTGCCGCCGGCGTCAATCCAGATGGCCGTGCAGCAAATGTCAGCGGTGTATACAACGAAGATGTGACCTCGACGGCGACAAACACCTTGTCGCATGGCACGCATCGCGAATTGCCGACGGTGAGTGCGAACCCCAACTGGGAAGCATTTAAGGTATCCGCTACATACTCGGCGCTTTTTGCTTTGTTTTTGCAGATACGCGGCGTAGAGATTGGCATCGTGCTCATCGTACTGATGGTTTGGGCCGGAGCAATCGCGCTTTTCTTCAACCGCTGGGGCAAGATTCGCATGCTTCTACCCTACCAGCCGGACTACAAACACGAACAGCTGAAGGTACCCGGCACCGGTGTCTGCAGCGGCGGCGTCTGCAACGGTCAGCACTCGCATCAGGTATTTTCGAGTAGTAGCGTCTCACTAGCACACACAAACACCCCACACATACTCGTCAAGCACAAAGTCGAACACACTAATTGAGCGAAATCGAAACCTGTAGCGAAGAGGTAGAGTCCGGGGAAGAGTACCGGCCATTTTAAGCGCTGCGTAGCGCATGTGAAATGGGTTTTTGTTCGGCTTGGTCGCGAAACCATATGTTAAGCATCGTATTAGTGGCATTCTGGTTTTCTTTGTTTTTATACTTTACTGAGGTTTTTATTAAAAAATTGAAATGCTTTGTGAGTTAATTTTCTCAGTTTTTGTGGAATATGAGCCGCAAATTTGATCAAATACTCATACTCATGTTTTAACACTAACAAATCTACTGAATAACCATTTTTCATATTGTATTTTATTTTTAGAACTTACACCCAGATATATTTGTAAAGGTATCTAAACAATTTATATCATACTTATAAGTATTTACAATAACTCAACTGCTTCTTCCGACCGCTTCTCATTTACATCAACACACACGTATAGTAATACACGTACCAAACCAAGCAGTTATAAAGCTCAACACTTGTGTAATTAGTCAAATGCAAAGCACAAGCAGCAGGAACAAGTTGAAAGACGCAATCGGATACAAATCGGTTCGCTTGCGCTTCCTGCCGCCACTGTAAAGCACCTACAAAGACGCCGCAGATGCACCGTGAACTCGGCGAAAGCCTTGCGACGTACTGCCGGGCAACTTCCTTCGTGTCGAAATGCATTGTTTTAATGGTTGCTTATTGGTTGGTCATTGCATTGAAATATATTTTTCTAGGATTGGCAGTAATTCACTTGGTTCTTACTTGAAACCGTTTAAAATCGATTAGATTTTTGATCATGTCAATATTGGAAATCTTCTATAAGATTTCTCGAATTGCCTGGAAAAATCCAGACGATTCGAGACATCGATGTGCTCTACGACTTGCACGTGACTCCTCCAATCTTTGTTTACCTAATTTAACTCAGTTTGAACGTACGAAACAACAGTAAGTGCATTCTGGGTACCGTTAGTCGCTGCATCACACCTCAACCATATATTTACAGCCTGATTCTGTGTATTCTTGACAAATTTTTTATCAAGATATTTTGTCAAGATTTTTATCAAGCAAAAGCTTTGCTGGTATTCTGATGCAACATTGATAAAGTGAAAAGCTCATTTAATTCAACATAAGGTGAATATGCGACAGTTGTCAAATTGTCAAAAAATAAGACAAAAAGTTTAAGTAAAGTAAGTTTTGTAAAAAAAAAACCGGCTTTGATAGCCCAGCGGGTACGCGCTGGCTTCTCATACCGAGCGCCACAGGTTCGAATCCTGGCTGGGCTGGAAATAAGTTCGTGCGTTTTTTTTCAATAGTTTCACAATAGGCGCTTTTTGCATACAAAAAATAATTCGTGGGAGGTAACGGAATGTTTTTTTTATTTTCTCTGATGTAAAAGTGTAAACATGCACAATTCTTCCATTTTCAATAGGCAAAATTTCAATTTGTATGCTGTTGTCAATAGCATTCACACTTCTTTTTTTTTAAACTCAAACAAACGCGCAGGGGATGACCCCTATTAATGCGAGGCATTGCGTTGGTTAAGGACAGGACTTTTGACAATTTATCAAGAAAAGAGCTTTTATTTTTGGGATAGAATACCGATTCTTGACAAATAATAAAAACTTGACAAATAGTCAATATGGTGAATTTATCAAGTGTACAGAATTGGGCTGTTACAGCGAACTCAAGCTTGAATTTTGAATGCAGTTTCGCACACGCCGAATCTGTGGCAGGAAGCAGCAGGTCTTTGGATTAGTTTGCATCGACTCGCGCTGAATCCAGTTCCGTGTTCTTCTCATTCTGCTGCTGCTGTAGTCGGCACTATCTATACTCCCCCTACTTTTGCTAGTGTCTGTACTTCCATTCGTTTACCGGCCTTTTATACTCGTAGAATAAGTAGAACCACTTAGTCACCCATTCACTCACCCGAACCATCGTTTAACCACGCATGCGTGATTACAAAACTGACATATGCCTCTTGTGTGTACGTGTATGCGAATTTAGTGCCTGCCCCGCTGCGAGGGCTGTGGACTCTTCGACCGCTGCTTTCAGTATCCACGGCGCGAGCTGGAGCGCGACTGTGGCTGCCAGTTTGCCCTGCTACATAAAGCCGACGTGGAAAGCTAGCAACCAGTGCACGGTGACGATGGCGCACCATCGAGCAGCTACGTCAAGGTGGACAGCGTTGATAGTCCCACCACTGTGGCATCATCGCAGCGCAACAGCCGTTTGCATCTCGTCGAAAACGGCAACGGTGATGCAGATGCTGACGCTGATGACGACGACGTGGAGACCGGGCTGCAGTACGATCACCGTTCGTTGCACGAACAACAACAGCAGCCACTGCAACCCAAAGCCAAATTGAAACAAAAGAAGTTTGCCCACCAACGCAGCATACTGAAGAATTCGCTGGAGTATAACAACGAAGACGTCGAGCTTCTAGAGGCCAAGAAGCAGCTGATCTTGCGGCGGCGCCGTCTTTTCAGCCACTACCGCCAGTACGAGCAGTGGCGCCGACGACAGTTCAGCTACGACCCCTGCTACTACCGCGCTACGCCGTTGCCCATCGGCCAGGCGGCCTTCGGTGACAATGCCAACCACAGCGGTGCTGGCGCGTTCCGGCGCCGCCGCCAATACCGACGTCAATATTCGTGCGCCGAACGCAGTCGCGAGGACTCGCGCGAAAGTCGGGAGTCATCCTCGCTGCACAAGTACAAATGCCAGAGCGTAGCAGCCAGCGACACCATCAACACAGATTCGTCTACCTTCAATCACAACAGCATCAAAAACAGCAGCAGTCATAGAAGTCAAGCCCTGCGCACCAGTGTAAGTCCGATTTCTGTTTTTGAAGCATCGAAGCGTCAACCGCACCTGCAGCTTGTATACGGTCCGCCCGCAAGTGCTGCACTGCAACAGTCACAAGACGCTGCCGATACAGTCGGCAGCGGCCAGAGGCAGCACCAAATCGCATCGCATCGTTTAGCACCGCACTGCACCAACACATCAGTCCATCGCGCACCATATCAACACGATCAAAAGTATTCGCCTCGCATTTGTGCTTGTTCGGTCATTTGCCAGCTCGATCATTAGATCAATTGTGGCCCTTTTTAATTGTTTGTTTATGGGTTGCCACCACTGTAACGTTGGCCCCATAGATGCTTTCTCCCTGCGCCACAGACATTGCAGATAATTTTGAAATGGTTTTCGCACTGCTCATGTTTTTATTCCATTCGCCGTACTTTGCCTCCACACATTTCACCCACATTTTGCTTTCAACGGTTGGGCTTAGGGCCGGTCTGTGTACAGGCCACGCAGCCAGATGTCAGCAAAAGATTTTTGTACATATTTTTCGTATACTTACAGCTTTGCACTCCGCACTTTTTCGATGTAAAGGTAGGTAGGCAGGTTGAAGTATGAACATATGTTACAACACACGTTTCAAGTGGATGGGGAAAGGCGGAGGGCGGGTTCTTTTTGACAATTTTCATTCACACTTGGAGGTTTTGCCATCGCCTGCCAAGAGCGCACTTGTGCGATTCTCATCTGCTTCATGTGGATAGCAATAGAAGTAGACCAGCCCAAGCTAGGAATCGAACCTAGGGCCTTTGATGTGAGAAGCCAGCGCGCTACCTGCTAGATTATCGATTATTGTGCATCGACCTGAAACACAGTTATAATTTCTACTTTGCCGTTCTCGAAACTCGAGTTTACTAGGGACTATAGGTGGCTGTTCATTATAAGTGGTATTCATAAAAACATTGAAATATATAATTGCAACTGACTAATATTTTTTACTCAGGATAGATCAATACAAATAATATTTATTTCGGACTTTCTTCACAACTGTTTTTATATTTTTGGTTATCTGGCCTTAAATAAGCGATGGTTTTACTTACGTATATTGTTTTCAACTTTTTCATTTTTTTATTTCATAACTAGACGATGATTGGTCACTCGTGTAAAATATATTGCTTATTTATGTATAATAGTAGAGTCATAGGTACGTCCGGGCAAGTTATCAGCCAAATCGATCAGCTCCCCTGTTTTAGTTGGAGATTTAAAATTCCCAAAGTGGCTAAAAGATCAAATCTGCTTAATTTGCCTTTGGGAAAGAAAGTGGAGTTTTTTTTAGAGTCAAAGCCAAAAGCATTCATACATAACACAAAATATGAACTATGTATGTATATATTTATTTACCACGCCACCTTCGACTCGAAACTCGATTCATCAGCCTGGGACAAAAATTATAAAATGATTTACTATGGGGCTTTAGACTTTTCAAGAACATTTCATTTCCTCAAGTTAGGGTCGTAGAGGCCTTAAGGGAAGTGCTGGGTTGACTAGCTCGCAGTGGCACTTCCACGTCAACTTTAGACTACAAAGCAAATTATTGTTGCCGGCACCTATTTTTTGTTTTGATTTTTGTTTAATATTGAGAATGTGAGGTACGAACAACTGCGTCACTTTCTGTCTGATACACGAATTTTGTACTGTATGTTCCAATATTGTATCACATTATGACTCACACAAAGCCACACACGCGCGTATTGAAATATGTTTGCAACAAAGTTTTGCATAAAATTGTGTTCAAATGCTTTCGGGCTGGGTGTTTAAAATGTTAGATAAGTTTTTGGCCCGCAAGGAAAATCGTCCCCTCTGCTCCTCTACTCCAAGTGGTCGAGACTTTCATATTAAACGAAATTATATTTCCAGCATTTCCACATGCTGCAAGAGGAGCACTCCGCCTCGATATCGGAACGTTGTACACGGAGCCGCATTAACTCAGCAATTTTCGTGTCGTCTGAAGGCAGAGGGTTCGACTCCATTGAGTTTCTACGCCGTCACGGCTCGCAGAGTGTACTGTGTCGTAAAGCGCGCAGTGCCGAGAATATAACCGACAACGAGCGCAAGGTGGGTACGACCAGTCCTCAACAGTCCTTGATCAGCTTTTGATACTTTTTCGTCTCTCACAGAAAAGCTTTTCGGAGAATAAGCGGCAGTGGTGCACAAATGACGCTGCCGAAAGTAGCGCGCATCATATGGAAAAAGTCAACTTCAACGACGCCGATGCCATGGCCATCGAATTGCAACAGTGCACAGGCGCTGGCGCAGGCATGGATACGCGAACACTGGCCGTTCTTAAATTCGGCATAGGCGAGGAGCAAGCAGCGGCAGCAACTACGTTATCAACGGTTACCAGCATGATTGGCCACTCGGCGGCAGTGACCACGTCCACCACCAATGTGGTGGTAGGAAGCATTTCCATTGAGGCTCCGCCTGCTTACATGGAGGACGACGTCAACTATGCCGTTGAGCCCCAACCGCTAAAACAGCAGCAGCGACAGCCCGCATACTCTGGCATGTCGTCAACGAATTCGGCTTCCCATGATTCCTCCACCGACACCGTGGAGGAGCTAATACTCGTCCCAGCCGCAGCTGCAGCTGCAGCAAAGATAATTGAAAGCAGCAAACCGCACGTGCTTGTTCGCCAGCGCTCTTCTACTGCATCCGTTTCGCTACACAACAGTCCCAAGACTCTCAGCTTGAAGGGTGTAAAGCCAAAAGTGGCCGCTGCATTGCCCATGGTATCGGTGTCGGGACCTTCGCCGCCGCACGACAAACCATCGCCGCTGCCTCCCACCGAGGGCTTGTAACAAATGGCAGCCGAAACATTCATCTAAGTAGGTCTGCACCACTTGTGGTGAAGCGTTAGATATCAAATGTAACCCCGAGAAGAGGAAGAAGGCCGACGGAAATAGAAGGGAACTCACAGACTTTGGTCACAGCATTTCTGTCCTCCTCTCTTTCCGCTGACTCGCAACACCTACTTACACTATGTTTCGGCAAAAAACTCTGGCAGCAGGACCAACAGCCCCGCGCTCAGAACGCGCAAAGCAGCCACATGAGACGACTGAATTTTTAAAATCAATCAACTGGAAGGATTTCGTTTGATTTGTGCGACATTCGTAATGTTTGCTATATTCTTCTTTACGACACCTGTAAACGGCACAGCAGTGATGAACCGCATTGATCAGTGCTATCGATTCACCTTGATAAAAGCAATCAAACGAAAACCTCTTATTTGGGCACCCAGCACGCAGCTACTGACGTTACACAAAATTACAAAAGGAAATCAGCTTTAAAAGGAACTTGAAAACTTTCAGGCTTTAATATTTACTATATATTACAAGAATATGATTTTTCGTCAAGTAATAATAGGGATACTACTGAGAATATCAACAATAATAATAGAGAGAAAAGTAAGAATAAGCATCCCATGACCATATGTGTTGAACGTGTAAATTACGAGAACGCCTTTGACTCTCCGGCCTACATACATACATATATACGTGCACTCGGGTTTCTTTTACAAATCTATAACCACTGTATCTGCAAGAGGTCACATAGAAGAGCGTTTTCGGATTGCACCGGCACAAAAACCGACTGAAATTAAAAAAAAATAAGTGAAAATTAATGAAAGAACTGCACATATTGCCCCAAGAGCTGAGCTAACGCTAATAGAATTATGACAAAAAGTGTTTGTCATTACACACTGCACTAGTAATAAGTAAAATCTTACAAAGAAGAAGCTCAAAGTTCCCAAACACTTTCACTCTCCTTAGGCTGTGATCAAGAACTTTTTGTCGTAGTCCTCTTCAACTATGCATACATATGTACATACTAGGGATTGCAATCCCGGACTAGGTTAACAATCCTGGGATCCCGGGATTATTGTTATTTTTTTGTTTATTTTTTTTTTATCGTTACATTTTTGAGAGCAGAAGCTTACTCACTCTCCTGATTTAAGCTACTGTCGAATTCTTACTGGAAAAGCAACCAAACAGAGTTAGTTTGTACAAATTTGTGAAAGTATCCAAACACAAACAGAGCTATTGTTGCATTAAAGCTTATTCAGTTACAGGCAATATGCATTTTATTTTTAGTATTAAGGTGAGAAAAGCATAAAGTAAGCTTTATTTATGTTTCGATCCCGGGATTATTCGGGACTTGAATTGTCCGGGATCCCGAATTGCAATCCCTAATACATATATACGCTCTCGTATGTACCGACACTGCATCCTCTTGCAGCCAGTTCGGTTAAGTTTGGTTCAGCTCAAGGCAGTTGAGCGCACCGAGTGAGGTTATGTGACTTATGGTAAGTATGTGGGTTGTGTACACACCCCGCTATAGCGCCACAGGTCACTTGGATATACATGCATACATGTCACTTATGTATAAGCACATCAGTGCAAACATACATGGATTATGCAGTAACACAAATGCGTTCTAACCGAGACCAAATTTAAACGTAGACGTTATTCAATATTTTATACAATTAGGTATATCGAATTTGCTGTTATAAGACATTTATGTATTTATATATGAGTGCGTAGGAATGCGTTAGTTATTTGGTTGGAAGTATTTTAAAACATTTTTACGTGTGTAAATGTCCATAACAGTTCGTCTATTTTCATATGCACATTTAGATATTCTCATACACACGTTCACACACATAAACCGCAGAATTAAATTCTGTAAATATGCAGCGGAAGCAATGAGACAAACGGGGTTCGTTTCACAAACTGATGACGGCTAACGGTCCTCACTTGGGGCGTCAATTTTAACTCTCGCAAGAGTTAAACTGTTTTATTGAATTAACAAATACAGTCAGGTGAACATAGTTTTCGAAATATAAGAAACTATAACATATTTTTTACAAACTAAAATTTTGATGTTTCTCTAGTCCATTTATAATACATTCGCCAAGGTAATATGTTCTTCCCAGCATTGACATCACGATTCCAACAAATTGGGCAATTTGGACAAAATTGGTACCTATGCGGAGATTTGGATGTCAAGTTTGTGGTGTAGCAATTGGCACAAAATTTCGTGGTTCGGTATTCATTCACCATTAGAATGTCAGCGTTGCGGGATCTCAGAGCAGTGATGAGTCACACTCAAAAGTGTATAATACGGTATTAGCTTTAATTACCTAACTTGTGTATAACAACGTCGCCGCAACGTTTAGCCATACCGTTTAAAAGAATATAAAGAAGCATTTGCACTTACATGCGTAAAGCTAAACACACTCATAAACATGTGCAAGATTTTACCCTCACATCTTAACCTTTATCTATTGCACCTGCCTCACCAATATTTTCTTTTTAAACACCTGCATCTATATATACGTACATACATACATAGCTACATACGTAGCATAGATAAACAAATGGAATTGTCAATTCATGGTCCAAAACTACAATTAGATGTTAAGTATAAGTCTACTATATTTAGAATGTGATTGGAGCTGTTCGATTTAGATATTTGAATCAACTTTCGGTGTAGAAACAATGTAGCTTAGTCATAAAAAACTGATATGAAGTCCGAAGATTAATTTGTTTAAGCACTGCAAGAACATATTACTTGTATTTATGATGTGAAACGCCACTAAGTTGTCCATCTGTCACAGTGTGCCAAACCCCAAATTAAACTTTGAGTAAATGGAGCTCCGATTGGGGGTATTACCACGCAAGCACACGCAGGCCCTGGCGAAATTATTATCTGCCCAATCAATACATGACAAACAAAATACAGCGAATATATAATAACAATGCCATTCGAAGAAGTCAAGGTTTACTTTAGTAATATTTGATTTAATACTATCTAAATCTTCATGTGGGCGCGTGAGGCATCCTTCATATGTAATTGTTTACATTCAGATAATCTTTTTATATTTGGCACAAGTTGAATGGAGGTTTGAACCCATGGTGCACTAACTTATAATTTGATTCGATTGTAGCTCCTGAAGGCTATCTTAGTTAATTTTGAAAGTTGTTTTGGGGGCTCGAGAACTAGCGTTGATCAGTACCAACGCACAATAGGTCAAATGATCACTTTTTCTGTGCGAAATTAATAACGGCTTAAATATTGTATTATTTGAAGCCAAAATCATAGCAAAGGCAAACGGAGGTAAAATATTAACAAATTAAACAAAAAAATATTAACCCTTTCACGCCCATTAACTTGTCTGACGTCAAAAATGGGAAAAAATTGGGTATGAATTCAGAATAGCGAACCCTCGTGAAAAAAATAAATGAGTATGCTTTTATATAGAGAGTTGGTTCCTGAATCTAACAAACTAAAAATTTTGTGTGGGAACCGCCCATAAAAGGCATGGTTCAAGGTCAAATTTCAAAGTTTTTATCAAAAAACTCAGTTAATATCCAACTGATTTACACGATATGGGCATCAAACGAAAGGTCTTTTTCATATCTTTCTTCTGATGTGCAACATTAGATACGTAAGATGTACTAATAAAAAGTTGTAAGCGAAAATTTTTTTTTATTAAAAAACATCCATTTTGTAAAAAAAAGCGCCTAAAACTTTTTATTAGTTCATACTACGTATCTCATGTTGTACATTAATAGAAAGGTATGAAAAAGACCTTTCGTTTGATACCCATATCATATGTAAATCATTTGGATATAATTTTTTGATAAAAACTTTGAACTTTGACCCCAAGCCACGCGTTTTATGGGCGTTTCCAATGTTTTCTATTTTTTTAGATTTCCAAAAATAAGCTCTATATGATCCGATTTTCGGGTTTTTTTCATGAGGGTTCGGTATACTGCATTTGTTCTAAAAATGGTTTCATTTTTTTTGTTTGAATCGTCAATATCCTCCGTTGGATCATCACAATTTAACAACTCGATAACTTCAGGTAGAAGGTGTACAAGCTTTCGATGTTGCATGCGTCTGCTTAAATTTTAACGAATGTGATGCAATCTGTCGGCTTTATGAATTTTATGTCGCGATTCAGCAGCAGATAACAGCAGTAGATGTCATCGGTAACCAAGGATATAACTTTTGAATAATGTCAGCTGTTTGAAAGCAGAACGTTTGAAATTTACTTGAAGTTAATAGAAACTGACCCATAAACAAATCAATATAATTTCAAAGCGGAACACTAAGATTTGATCAACACCAGTGCTATCAGCAAAGATTGCATGTTTAGTGAAAGCTCGACGCGTAGTATTTCCGTAATTTGTGCTACCAAAGCCGCTAACATTAGGCATATACACACGAAGACCTAGTTCCCTCCAAAACGAGTTTTGCATATTCTCCTTCCTTTGACGTCCAACAGCCGCAGAACTGGCTGTCACTGATGATTATTTTAATACAAAATGTATTACAGTACTAAGCCATGCGTAGTTTTCAGCTCGAAAATTTTCCACCTTTCTGCTACATTTTTGCCATTTTGCTGCAAGGTACTTGCAGAAAAGGAGTAATTTTTCTTCTATTATTTTCCTGCAATCATCGGAAATTTTAGTAGCACAAAGATTTTCTACGACATGATTAAGAACTGCATCACCCTTTTTTTCCTTTGAACGTTCCTTGAGGCAAATTTCAAATAATTCAATTTTTTGCATAACGTAGTATCCTGAAAAATTGGTATTACTAGCAAAGCGCAAAAAAGCGCAACTTGAAATAATATAAAATGAACTTATAATATCCTAATTTATTCATTGCTTTTTACTTTAAGTTTGCCAAATGTTGCCGAAACTTTAAAAGCTTGCATAAAGTTAAAATTTTAAATCAACCGCAAAAGCTTTCAGGTCATGTTAGAAAACTATTTTTTTTTCAACAAAAAAAAAAAATTCCATGTATTTTTAATAAAATCATTATGCAACGGCAGAATCGACAAATAATTAAAGCAAAAAGAAAAAGCAAACATTATTTTTAATAATCCAAATGCAATGTCAACTAATTTTGTCCGAGCCAAACGTTTTTATATTTCACTTTAAAAAGTACATATCTCCATTATTCAAACCAATTACAATGATTAAACTGAAATCAAGTAAACTTACTAGATATAACGAATGAAAAACAAAGAGTGTTTGAATGTCAATTGTCAAAATTCGATTACACATAGTTCCACATTTTCTGAGTGTAAATTTATTAATTATTCATTATGACTATGATTAAGTTTAGGTCTTTAGCTACAGCTCAAACGGCAATTGTCCAAAATAAAGATGATTAGTCGACAAAGAAAAACCTAGTTTTATTGCCGTTCAAATATTACACAGTGGTTGCCTTGATCGTAGTAGCTTTGCAGCAGCCGTACCTCAGGCAACTGCTCCACCAGTGCCTGAAGCTCTTGTTCCTCGAATACGTGATAGTATCGCAAATAAGTGGCCGGTGTCGCAGGTTCGGTGGCAGTGGTTTTGTTTTTTAACTTCCATGGCACTAGCACATCCTGCTGCAAAAAGTCGGTGCGGTTTGTGTGAATGGGCAGGTCTAGTGTTCCGCTATTGCTTAGTTTATGATGCTCTTGTCGCAATTCCTGTGCCGTTCGTTGGCGTTGCTGGTCCACGGTGACGCGCTGCTTATTTACTGCTTTATTCTGGCGCAGATAACTGGACTTGTTATTGTCGACGGTGCTTTGACGCTTAGCCCAAACATAGACAAGCGCCCGGCCCCGCTTTCGTAACAATCGCGCCATTTCGCGTATCGCCGCTAGCCGTCGATCAGCAGTTGCCAAATGGTGTATAACGGCAACGCTAATACACCCGTCGGCAGACGCCGTGCGTATTGGCACCTGCAGGCAATCACAGCGGAAAACATTTGCACCTCTTTCGACGCAAAGTTTCAGCAGTCCGCAGCTACGATCGCAGCCAATAGTCAACGCATCGCCAATGCATTGCAAATATTTACCATTGCCACAACCTATATCTACCACCACCGAACCGGTCGCAAAACTACGCAGAAACTCTGCTACTCGCGGCCATGGTGTGTGTCGCGTCTCACTAAAGTGGGGGGCAATGAATTCGTAGACACGGTGCACGTTTAGCTCTTCGAGCTGTGTAGCCACTGTGTCTGTCACGTTGGGTGGTTGACTGGCAGCGGATTCAACCCGTGTGTCGCACATCGTCGGGAAGTTACAGTCGCACGGCCCGCGGCGTAGGCGTCGGAAAGTGCAGGAGACACGGCGCAAACGAGCTTGTGTGGTTAGTGTGCCTTTTGATGTCGGAACTACGTCTAGCACGCGCGGTGTAATCCCGTGCATCCAATCATAGCGCGCTTCACCACTCATAACTAACATCGATCGCCGAGGCAGTAACACTGGCGCCTGCGCGGCACCACGACGAAAGTCCATCACCACGTCGCCAAGCAACGACAGCGACAGTATCGGATCCAAGAAAGCGCTGTGCGTGTCAACATGCGAAGGAATGCCCTGACCAGGTGCATATTCGTTCACGGTCAACTGATCGGGTTTTAGCCACTGCATTGAGTCCATATCCCGAGCAGCCATTTCTGCCTGTAGACGTGGCCAAAGAAAGCTACACGCTTCAGGTATCCGCTGTTCGAGAGGATTATCTGGATCAACTTTGTTCGCGCCGTACACAAACTCATACCCAAAGTGTTTTACGCGCCGATGCTTTAATTCAGACTCCAGCGCAGCCGCGTTGTCGCTTTTGTGTGTCAGCGTCGCACTCAAGCCGACAACTGTAAGCAGGGCGTCTTCCTCCTCTGTCGTAATGAAGTCCGGCAACACCAACAAGCCTGTGGGTAACGCTCTGTGCCAAATATTGTCCACCGCAGCGGGCAACTGCTTGAAATAAGACAAGTAAGTCACCGCTCCATTTTGACCGATATGGGATATATTGTGCATGCCTTGGAATATGTGTTCCGCATCACGTATGCTGCTGCACTCCAGGAAGCAATAAGATTTGTTGGGCAACATTAGTAACTGCGAAACCATACCGTGCACAGTGGCTGCCCCCAAGGCGCGTTCTTCGGTCAAGCCGGTGCAGTGGCCAGCGTTCAGAATCGCCAGAAAACGCGTCGGCACTTCACTGCTTTCGATATCACATTCTCCTCGGATAATAGCTTCGCATCGCCGCTGCTTTTTATTGACTTTTTTAACTTTGTAATTTAGAGACATGCGAGGTACTTAAAGTCGAGTTGCGCGGTCAAGAAATAAAAGCAGCAAAGTGATTTACTTTGTATGCAGAATGCGCGTGTTGGCTCTGATGAATCAGCTGTGTGTAGGGATGGCAGCGATTAATCATTTGATTAAAATAATCGATTATTTTTGTATAATTTTCGATTTTACTCGAGTATTAATCGATTAATAGCAAAATAATCGCAAACTGCATTTTTGAATATAATTCGCAATTAATATTGCTCCATCGAATATTCCTTTTTGCAAACTTCATCAACATTACTCGACCCAAGATTCAAAAACTTTCATTTTAAAGATCCATTAGCACTGACCTTAGTTATCAAGTTTTTACGTACTGAAATAACAGTTGCAGATGATGCCATAGAAACGGGTAGCGAATCGTTAGTGGAATCGTTAGAGAATGAGTTTGATCTTTGGGCTCCTCATAAAACTCTAGTGCACAAAAGAAGGGGGAAGAATGACGATTGTGCTCACCCACAAGATGAGATGAGTTTTTATTTAAATTGTCAAGTCTTAGAGTTAAACCGAAACATTATTGATGCTTGGGACGAAATTAAAACAGTATACCCAAAACTTTACGCGCTTTCAAAAAAATATTGCCATTTAGTTGGTACTTCAGTTCCAGCAGAGCACCTCTTTTCAAAAGCTGGTGCAACGGCTACCGAAAAACGCAACCGTTTAACAACAAAACGATTATCAAAATTATTGTTTCTGCAAACTTGGTTGAACAATAAATAATTTTTATTTACTCCAACAACACTTGTTTTATTTTATTAAAGATCAATTCCACATTAAAAAAAAAAAGCATTATTAATCGATTATTTTACATTAATTGCAAATAATTGCAATTATTTTAAATTCGATTAAATTGTTTCTTCTGCCATCCCTAGCTGTGTGTATTGTTTCCCGATTCTATTCCGGTAGAAATACATGCACAGAATTACACTAATATTATTGCGAAATTGCAACCTTGGGGCCTACTAGTAGGCCCCAATCTGGAACGTAGTTTTTCCTCCATATAAATTTCTAAAACGGGGTAGTTGTTCTGTTCATTTCAAAATTCCAGTGTTGCTGGTGTGAGTCATTTTTTGTGACCAAAGAAATTTGTCTTTTATTTGTATATTTTTGGTGCCATTTCGTAATACGATTGTATAAAATTGACTAGAAAAATATATTATTGCCCAAAAGCGCCAAATTAATCCTTGGGTATGCTTTTAATTTAATTGAATTAAGATTTTATTAGTTGGATCCAAAAACACAAGCTGCGGTCAAGCTAGAGCATTTAGCACCAAAAGCATACCTGATCTGATCGTTAGAGATTCGCTAAATGAAGAAAAGCGAAATAAAAAGGACGGCAATTGACCCCGCCATATTCAATGCATTTAGCTTTGTGTTCTTTTGTATATTTTTCATTAATGTTTACATAATGAAACCAAAAAAGTTCATGTGTTGGCATTTAATGCAGAAAATTAATGAGAACATACTTTAAACAGCAAATAATTGAAAGGAACCCTAATCCCTAATATCGGGAAAAGAGCAGACACAGTGAAAAGCTGATCACTGCCAGCATACACGGACTGTGTACGTGAATTGCAAAAAACGCACAAAAATCGGCTTACTCTCCCAGTTTCACATCGCTTAGTCGCTGCTATTCGTGGTGAGTACATGCATGCCCGAAAAG
Organism: Melieria omissa; assembly: GCA_963971225.1. Classification (NCBI taxonomy): domain Eukaryota; kingdom Metazoa; phylum Arthropoda; class Insecta; order Diptera; family Ulidiidae; genus Melieria; species Melieria omissa. The sequence goes on along the minus strand of OZ020269.1, from coordinate 2,890,341 downwards.
TTGAATGTCATACAACCACGGTAACAATTGGTAACTTTCTACCAAAATTGGTAACTTTTAAACTGTTTGGTAACTTGGCAACTTTATTTTCATTTTGGTAACTTTTGCAATCAAAAATTGATTTGAAGTAATAGACAAGTAAATTTGTTTTTTTATTTATAAATGTATATCACAACTTGTTTGTACATTAAATACGCAGCACTGGCAACAGTGTTTCAGCCCGGTTCAATGGCAGCATTGTTGGCACACTTCCACTATTTGATTAACATCAAAAAGTATGGAACATAAAGAGTGCTGATGCTGATATCGCCACCCGTCTTCTGGATGCGGGGGGTAGACAACAAGAGGAAACACTTGAAATGACAGCAGAATGCCGCGTCTGTGCTCACTCGTTCAATTGTCCGAAGAGGAGGGAGACGATGTGCTGTTGATCTTGTTGTTGCGCTGGCGAAAAGCTGAAATTGTAAAACGATTTCTATTTTCTGGCTGGCGTTTGTTCTTCTTCTATAAGCCTGCACGACCTCGCATATTGCTCCTGAACTCACTGCCGACTGTAGTGTGCGCAAAATCATAGAAAATAAAATAAAATATGGCTGGCATGGCGACCTATATGATCACTACAGGCAATTAAAAAATAAATAATAAGTAATCAACAAAGACAATTAAACAAATATGAAATTGGAAAGAAAAGAAAACGTTTTTATTAGCCCGTAATAATTTTCCTTCCCGTTCTTTGGAACTTTTCTTACGGCCCACATATAATGCTTGTTTAAAAGAACTAAAATAAGAAAATCTAATGTTGTAAATTTATGGTCACATTATTCGCCATGGAACCATTCAGGTGTGGAATATTTAAAATATTTTTAAACGTAGGCATGTCGTAATAACATTTTTCTTATGACAAAATACTTGTCTTATTATTTATTTCTTTATTTAATGCTTTAGTAGTGCTTTCGCCCTGTTGAAAGTCAATACATCTATTAGATTATGTTTTTCCATACAATCTTTTAACCCTTGGTTTCTCCGTTAGATTTCGGGTTTAAAAAAAAAACAAAATTAAAACACGCATCTAATTATTTTTGATTTCAAGTGTATCACGAATTTTGAAGTCAATATGCCCATCAGTTCATTTTTTTTGGTAGTTTTCCCATATTCTCAAATTGTAATCAACCATTTGAAAATATAAACAAATAATTTTACTTCAAACTCGCCACGTAAAAATATTGGTAAACATTTTAAATTGGGATCAACCACCAAATTTTTAAATCAATCAAATCATTGGCCAGCAAAAAGCCATACACCACAAAGATTCGATTGATGGTGAGCTGACAGCAATCTGTGCAGCAAAACCAATCGGCAACACATAAAAGCATACGCACAATAAACGACAACACCAAAAACATTAGCGAATCCCGGAATCATCTTCGTTGAAACGACGCACTATGGCCCGGTTTTCCATTTTTCGTTGCAAAAATCATAACTTCTGAACCAATAAAGATATTTAAAAAATTTCACTGCATTTGAAAGTGTAATATCTAAGCTTTAAAATGGGCAAAAACAGGGTGCCACAGTAACAGGGGGCTTTAAAATTCGTTGCCAAAGTTAAGATTTAGTAAAACTTCATACTTCAATGAAATTACTGATTTGTTTGCATTAAAAATTAATTTTTGTTATATATTTTTTCTAATAAATTAATATAATTTATTGATTCATACGTAATTTTTTACAAAAAAAAAAATTTTTTTGAAAGTTAGATTTATTCAAAATCGCTATCTACGCTGGAAGGAATGTCTAATAATGAAATCATTTCTAAGCTATAAGTATCTGTAAGTTCTTTTTGTGATCTTACAGATCTCATAGATGAAATAACTGGATCAGAAGAGACTGCTAACATATTGAAAAGGTCTTCATTTTGTCTAGTTCGTGATATTTTGCAAGTGTTCATACATCTATACCTTTTGTAGTCCTTATTTTTGTATTCTTGAGCTTCTTCAGACAATTCTCCTATTGGTAAGCACTGGTATTCTATTAAATCCTTTGCATGTGCTAAAATTTTATGTACCGTAGGAGTAGGAGTTTCTTCTCATGATACTTCTGAAGCAGCAGTTCGGCAGTTTTGGATGCATATTCACCAAATTTAGGTCCATTAACCATTTCCTTGCAATTCAAAATATTCAAAATTACTCCCAATCTTCGCACAATATCTTTATCAACTCCAGTTATTCCAGCAGTCACTTCATCGTTTTCAAAAAACCTGCGTGAAGAGTTGCCATCATTTGTATTCCCATACCCATACTTTGGAGAGTCTACTTTCAGCCCAAGCTGAAGAATACATCTTGAATTATTTTTTTTCTGATATTCTGCTTTTCTTTGGGTGTTGCGTTGTCCTCGAAAACTTCCCCATGTCGTGGTAGCATATACGCCAACTTCAAGACAAATTCCATACATCTTATCCGTGCATGCAAAGGAGATATTCCATACTCATAATTATGTTCGTCACTTGTTGATTCATCCAATTTTTGGAAGTCTTTTTGATTCTTTTTTTACAGATTGCACATTTCATTGTCGATGAAGTATTAGTTAATTGATTTAAAACTTTCCCGTCGATCATAGTCAGGAGAAAATCATACTTTATAGTAATAGATTTCCCTTCGTCGATTTCAAGTACTGTTGGTTTTAATTTGGCAATTTGTTTTTTTACATCACTGACTGTGGCTTTTATGAGTTCCGAAGACTCCTTCGCATATTTAAACAATATCGGACGGCACAATTTAACTGATGAAGGCCGTGGGTTTTTCCAATATTCTGAAGCCTCACCTTTTAGTCGTAGGGGAACAACAGAAGCCATAAACATATTAGCATCTGTAACAGTTGTATCGTCCGTATTTATTGTTTGTTTATAGGCGCTCTGTCCTGATGATCCATCACAGGCCCACTTGCTAACCAATGTTATGCTTTCTGGAAGAGATTTCAACTTGTCTTCAGAGAAAGTCTCCAAGAGTCGTCTAGAAGTATGTTCCATCAGGTCTTTGAGGTTCACTTCGGCTGATACTTCGGTAATTTTGGGATTAAGAGGTACTGCTTCCTTCTTGGCTTGACTTATGTGCCCGTATCCAGGAAGAAGATTGGCATTATGTTGTAATAATGACTCACGCAGCATTATATATTTTCCCTTCGACAATCCAAGATCCATAAACAGCGTTAAAGCCTCCTCAGAAGTGAATTGTCGAGGCAATGCATTTTGTGGAGTGGGAATACTATTTTTTATCCTCATGATTCGCTTTGGACTTGCTAACCCAACTGCTTCTGTTATATGAGCCTTAATCTTTACTTCGTCCTTTTTGTATTTCATGGACAATGCTTCAGAAAGATGACCCGTGGCGATATCTTGAGTAGCATCTAACAACTTCCTTTTCCTTGTGAAGGTCGAACACTCGTCAAATCTACTAACATCTGTTAGCCACTTTTCATACTTTTTTTCAAATGTTTTCGCGCAACGATTCGCGGCTTGCCAATTGGTTTTAGTTTTGGTGTAAATAAAATGAAGTTGGCTTGTCATGTCCTCGTATTCTTCTATGTTATGTATTTTAGTACTTAATTCTTTCAAAATAGCGGCAACGAAGTCTTGCTCAGTTTGTTAAGCTCTAAACACCTAAAATAATTTGGAATTTGCTAGAGACATTACACTCGTAATGTACACTCGTATCACTCAATAAGATTTACTGCGAATTACAGAACTTTTCACTTAAAGCGAACTTCGAGGGACTGGGCAAAATGGTTCGTTTTAACCGAAAGTACGCTTCAAAAGGGGTCCGCAATAAGCGAAAACATAAAGCGCGTACTTGAAATTGGTTCGTTTTAAGCGGGTTCGTTATAAACGAAACGCACTGTATATTTGAAAATACTATTCACGGCTAATTCAAGCTTCAGAATACTTGCGATAAGCTTTACACTCGTATGACTCAATAAAAAATATACTGCGAATTATATTTAAAAATATTATTCACGGCTAATTCAAGCTGCACAGAATACTTGCGATAAACTTTAAAGTCAAAGAACGACTGTGACAAGACAACGAAATATAGGTTCATCAGGCATGTGCTGCAAATAGTTTTCGGAAACAATTCGCACTGAAAACGTGATGGGATTTCCCTTTAACGATTTGAAGCAGGTAGCTGCATCTAAGAGAATTTGCCGTTTTTTCAGCGTTTTTGTTCAAATATTGAATATGACTAAGCTGTTCGTGGAAATGTAAGTATTATGATGGAAAAAATATTGTTTTAAGCTGTAAAAACCATGGGACGTGGAATTTCAGAGGAAACTCTGCCTAGAAACAAATCTTCCTTCAGTATATGGAGCGCCACCCAAATATTGCGAAAAAATTCACAACTGCTTGTTAGGAAACACTTTTCTAAATAAAATAAGCAAAACATGGATAGCAAATGTATTATGCCATTCGTAACCAACAAATATAACTTTATATACAAATGCCAGCAACACAAAATGAGTTTTTGACCGAACTAAATGTGCGTGATTTTTCGTATACCTGCGAGTTTTTCGACCCGAGGTTGCTTTACTTTTATTGCTCTGGAAAGTAAAGCGGCAGCTGAGTTTTGGAAGTAAGGTAAATAATTAAATAGCAAATAACCTCCCTCAATTTCGCGGAGATCTTTTTTGGTCTTTTTTTATTTTCGATCAAAGTTGAAAAAAAGGTCGAAATATAGACTTTTCGAGCAATCGGTAGATCGAACAACTTTTAAAACAAAATAAAAATTTTTTATTTTTATTATATTACAATTAACGTATCTTTTAGAAAAAACTAACAAGTTACCGATTGGTCGCATCATTTACATACAAATCAATCTTAAAGAGGAAAAAAAACAAAAAAATACACATTTTTCTCGATGTGGAAAAATTGTCAACTTTGAGCGGCCTCCCAAACCACTAATCTGAATTAAATGAAAGTTACATATTCGTAATCCCTGGAAAATAAGATGCGTGTATGCATTTTATCGAACGCTTTCATGAAATTTTTGATTTTGGCAACGTTTTACCGACCGTTGGGGCCATAGTGCGACGATGACGATGCTTTGGTTTGTTGTTTACTCTCCGCTTGCGCTTCGACGAACAAGATCGCAAACTGTTGAGCGCGAGCAAATTTCCCGCAACCTATGCCTCCGCTCATCTCTTCCCCCCAGCGTTAAGAAACACGCTTGACACATTTTTGAAGATGCGTATTCTTTATATTGTATCAAAGAAAATAAACATACAGAATGCGCATGTCATACAAGCAAACATTTTGTATGGCGGGTTCCATGGCACAATAAACAAGGTAGTGGCGAAGGAAGGAGCGAATTTTATTTTTTTCTCGTCAGAGTTCGGTAGGTTGTCAGAAATTGTTGTCTGTTTTGTTTACATTCGGCGAACAGCATTGCCAGTCAACTCTTTTTCTGTGGAATTTTAAGCATTTTTGCAATGACGAAAGAATATTATTTTTCCAACTTTTATGAATTAACGCAAAATCGGCGAACTATGGACTTAGCACTTTTGCCCCTAATTGTAAAACAACAGATTAAAACAAAGATGCTATGTACTTTTGCTGTTAATTGGTGTATTTTTACGTTTTCGAATAGACCAAGTGGTCCATTCGTTGCTGGCAATACTGTTGGCAAGAGAACCGTCGGTCCGATTTGACAATGAACCGAACAAAAACACTAACAAAATACACGTGAATTTTTTCGCTCCTTCCTGCCACTACCTTGTTTATTGTGCCATGCCTGCCACTACCTTGTTTATTGTGCCATGGCGGGTTCTAACATTGGAACCCGCGCTCTGCTCTCATAGATCACATATGTGGTGAGAATGTAGTTTCATGTGTTGCGCTCACTGCAGCGAGTGTGCGCTAACACATTGTTGTGGCGTGAAATGATTGCAAGATGAAGACGAACGCTGTTGTTGTTGTTGTTGCGCTGGCGAAAAGCTGAAATTGTAAAACGATTTCTGATTTCTGGCTGGCTTTTGTTCTTCTTCTACAAGCCTGCACGGCGTCGCATATTGCTCCTGAATTTATTGCAGACTGTAGTGTGCGCAAAATCATAGAAAAGAAAATAAAATATGGTTGGCATGACGACTTATATGGTCGCTACAAACAAAGTTCCTAGAGAATTTATCAAAAAAGTAGACCTAATATTTGATTGCATGAATAGGGTAATTCGGATAATCGGATAATTGCTTTAGATCGGCTTTACAATTAAATAATGAGTCGTACAAATTTATAAACATTTTTTTAATTATTTGAAAGATGTTAAATGTCTGGATGATTAAAGTTTTATTTTAGAAGTAAAATCTGTTTTTAATCACTGATCAAATTAAGCAATAACCCACATAAATGTTTTAAAACAAAAAAGTTTTTTAACCAAGATAAACTAGAAAATACTTTTGCAATTTTGGGACAAAATTCAAGTAGAAATCGGTCAAGTGCAACAACTAATTTCGAAGATACACATGATTCTATGAATCAAATCCTACTACATGCTGAGACAGACGAAACTGTCTTTTTTATTATTTTATTTCAGCAGTAATTACAACAATTATTACAACAAATTATTTTGTAGATAAAAACTTCGACAATCGAGTAAAAAATTAGCATGGATAAATATTGTGGCATATGTTTCCAAAAACTAAGAAATGATGACCTTTTCACTGCGCTAAGTGAAACATTTTCCATTAAAATTATCAATCGGCTACAGACTTTTGCTACCTATTTGCTCCTTCAGATTTTCTGATGAATGTGACAGTAAATTAAAAAAAGGAAGTTCCAAACGATGCAAAACATAAACAATAAAAAAACAACAAAAGAAGAGCTGTTTACATTTTTCTCGAGCTGTGTAGCAAAACACAAAAAAGCATACACACAAAAACTACAACAACAAAAAGCAATGGCGTCGTTGAAACGACGATCATTGCGCTGGCTGGTGTTGCTTTGGAAATTTGCACAAAAAATTATTGAGTGACCAAAACAACCACCAACGCCTCAAAGTACACAGGAGAAGCAGTACTTTCACTTCATGTGTGTTTGTTGTAGCGCGTGCTTCAGTTCGCACCAGAGAACTGCACGAGTGCCTATTTTTATGACTCTGAGTATACTCGCCTTAAAAGCGGTTGCGGTGTGATCGCCACCGCATTGATTTTGTATGAGTATTTACCATACCCATGTCGATTTGAGTATTGGTGCGTTTAAGCTACTAGCATACTCAAGCATATGATTTCGCGGTATCTGCTTTACTTTGCTTCGTAATTTTTTTTATCACATTCGGCAATCGTACCCGACGAGTACGATGACTAGTATGAGTGCTACTCGTACTTCGTGTGCACAACATAAATAATATGTATATGTATAAGAGAATGCAGAGATACATATTGGGCAAAGTGAAGATGCGTGAAGTCAGTAGCAAATAAGAATAACTATGCAGCCGGCCGCAAAATTGACACCGCGATGTTACTGTTTTTGTTTGTAGCACTCTCATATAACGGTAAACGGCCTATTTAGCGTTATCAATGATTGTGCGTATATTGATGATTCTGTTTCTTACTGAGAAAAAAGTCAATTGTTGCAAAAAGTTTATTAGTTTTGAAGTGTTACTGCAAGCAGTTGGAACAATTTCGGCATGGCGTCAAACAATGATTTGGTTGCTGAATATATTGCGAATGGAACTTACTCCCTGTCACCAAAACGCTCCTTCTTAATGGCCCTCGTAGACGATTTTTATTTGCATGTATTGAATTTTTTTCGATATTCAGTCGCGCAAAAGATACATATCGCACACGCACTACAAAAGTGACACAACTCAAAATTTTTATTTTTCGGGTTTATGTGTTAATACTGTGCACAATGCATTTATCTACAAATAAGAAAAAGCTCAGTATATTTTTTTGTTGTTTACTGTTGCAAAAATACAGATAGTTTTTTTTTTCATGTCAGAAGTTTGATGCTATTTGATCGCTGCAGCTCAATGCAAAAGAGTCCTAACTAAAATTGTGACACTTTAAACGAAATAAATTTTTGTTGAAGTTAATTTTAAACAAAATTCTGACCATTTTTGTATATATTTTTAATTATCAAAATTAACTATGAATTTTCAAAAGTTTTCTTTTAACTTTTTAAGTGTCATTTATAATTATTAAATTCAGAAAAAGTGGCATAACTTGAAATAATTCGGTAATTATTGAATTAAAATATCATCAAAACAGTCACAACTAACAATTTTGGATTTTTTTTTGCAAAATAAAACAAAATTCTTGTAACTTATCCTAAAGTGTCAGCAGGTTTCCCGAGATCTAGACAACACGTGTTTTTCTTATGAAGGTTTTATTCCAAGTGATCAAAGTGAAAAGTGGTATGACATTATATACAAGTGACAATGTTCTACTTTGTTGTAATGTACTGGAAAATAGTACATAAGTAAGAGTAAGCGATTGGGTTGCAGAGTTGCGTTTTCTATCAACAATCCCTCCTTCAACCCAAGCACTTTTACAAACCAAAATTTATTACAATTTCATTCAAATTCAATTCTTAATAACTTGCACGCTTCAATATGTTTCTGCTTGCCCAGAGGTTTAGTGAGCACGTCTGCCGCATTCTCATCTGTTGAAACATATTTCACCTCAATTTCTTGCTGCTCGTACTTTTCGCGGATGTAGTGGTATTGTATGTCGATGTGCTTGCTTTTCTTCTGCACCGTCGGATTTTGCACCATGAACAGTGCACTTTGATTGTCACACATCATTGGAGTAGGAACATCGACATATTCGTTGTACCCCAATTCGTTCAGTAAACCACGTTGAAAAACCAATTCTTTGGTCCCCTGGCACAACGCAATATATTCGGCCTCCATTGTACTCAAAGCCACTACCGACTGCTTTCGTGACTCCCAGGCTGTAGCACCACCGGCCATTAGGACGACACATCCGGTAAACGATTTCCGGTCGAAGTTATCATTACCCCAATCGGCATCTGTGAAACATACAAAGTCTTTCGAATTAGCAGAATAAGTTAATTTACCAACTGGATTCTGCTTCAGGTATCGCAGCACATATTTCGCTGCATTCATGTGCTCCTTATGTGGATGTGAGTTGTACTGCGATAGCTTGGACACTACATGGGCAATATCGGGCCTCGAGATTATAGCCAAATACATGAGTGCCCCTATTAAACTTTGGTAGCGCTTCGTGACCAAGTCGCAACCCTCCTTGTCACACTTTTGTAGTACCGTACCAGCAGCCCATGGAGTTGCTGCAGGCTTGCAATCTCCCATGTCCCACTGCTGAATAATCTGCGCCGTATAACGTTTCTGATGGATTGTGATGCCACCTCGATCACCAACGCGCTCAACTTCCATGCCCAAATAAAATGACAGTGGGCCACGATCAACTGTTTCAATGTATTTGTTAAGCGATTCAATGACTGCTTTCATGTCACTTTTGCTCGAACACGCTATCATCATGTCATCAACGTATAAACCGATAATGCAGACTTTATCACCGTTTCGTCGCACATAAACACAAGTATCGTGTATGCATCTAACAAAGTTCATCTTCAATATTATATCGGTAACCTTGCGGTTCCATTCGCGACCAGCTTGTTTTAAGCCGTACAAAGCCTTTTTAAGTTTACAAACTTTATTCAAATTTTTTTCATCCTCAAACATTGGCGGCTGAACCATATATACCTCCTCTTTTAATTCGCCGTTCAAATAAGCCGACACAATATCAACATGATTTATCAATAACCCATGTCTCGCGGCTAACGCCAACAGTAATCTTATTGTAGAGTGCCGAACAACTGGCGCAAATGTTTCCCGGTAATCAACGTTGTAGCGCTGCGCACAACCAAGCGCAACTAGCCTCGCCTTGTACCTTTCGATTGTACCATCTGAATTTCTTTTCAGCGCAAAAACCCATTTGCATTTAATAACATTTTTGTTTTTCGGCATGTCTACCAGCTCCCACGTTCCATTACGCGTTAATGTGTCATATTCCAGCTGCATTGCCGCTTTCCAATCATGAGCATTTGACGAATTTAAAGCCGCAGCCACTGTGCTTGGATTCTCTACTACAGCGTTCAACATTTCAGGTCCACTATCTGTACAATAAATTTTCCATGGTCTGCCTACGCCGCCTGTCCGCACAATCTTCGTCGTCCCCTTTTCCTTTTATTTCTGACCTGATCGATTTCCTCTTCTGAACTGGATTCACTTGCTTCTTCCACGCTGCTGTCATCTGGCACCTCAACGTTTGTATTAGTTGTGTCACGTCCTATTCTATCATGCAACCCGTAAGACTCAGGCTCACTTGCATTTACGAAAATAGGTTCCTCGCGATCGTGTGTGCTGCTTGGCATTTGTTCAAATGAATTTAAAAAAAAAAATAACATCGCGCCCGATCGTAATTTGCTTCGTCTGCGTATTGAATAAACGGTACCCTTTTGTGAGATCGTGATACCCAACAAACTTCAGCTTTTCACCTTTTGGTACGAATTTATTACCGCGAATTTTTGGACCTTTCTTTAGAACCACCGCATCGCACCCAAATGTGCGCAAATGCGAACCCGATGCTTTCCTACCATGCCATCTTTCATAAGGTGTCACGCTCACAATCGCCTTCGTTGGCGACCTATTCCTGATGTACACAGCTGAGCTTATTGCTTCGGCCCATAAGCTTTGCTGCATCCTCGATGCATACAACATGCACCTCGCCATTTCACACAATGTTCTATTTGCTCGTTCAGCAACCCCGTTTTGCTGTGGGGTATACGCGACTGTTGTTTGATGCCGAATTCCTTTCTCAGCAAAATAGTTTTTAAATTGTGAGTTTACGAACTCTTTACCGTTGTCACTTCGCACAGTTTTTATATGGCGGCCTGTCTGCTTCTCCGCTGTCGCAGCAAAAAGTTTAAATATATTAAATGCTTCCGATTTTCGTTTAAGAAAATATACCATTGTGTATCGCGAGTAGTCGTCGATAAATGTTATAAAATATGACGCACCACCGACCGAATTAACACTAACTGGCCCGCACAAGTCTGTGTGTACAACTTCTAAAATGTCTTTCGTATAAACGTTGCCATAGTGCGCGAAGGGTTTACTATGAATTTTACACACCGCACATGTGAAACAATCTATGGTTTTAGGTACTTTAATATTCAATCCATTTACCATATTTGATAGTTTATTTAAATCAACCGCATTAATATGCCCGAAACGATTATGCCAATTATTAATTTCACTACCAATAGCGATATTCACTTTTTCGATTTTGTCTACTTTCATGTCCGCAATATAAATGCCATTTACTAGTGCAGCTGTTAAAATAGTCTCATTTTTGGAATTCGTTATTACGGCACTATTTCCCGAAAATTTTACATTATTTCCACACTGAACCGCTTTGCCAATCGAATAGAAATTTGAGTGAAGATTAGGAACGTACCAGACATCACTCAAACTGATAGTAGTATACTTTGTTCTCAACATTACTGTACCTTTCCCATGTGCATAAATACTTCCACCAGACGCTAATATGATATTGTGCTTCTCACGAACAAGAGAACTAAAATAGTTTGCATTCTTGCACATATGGGAAGTCGCGCCGCTGTCAATAATCCAAACGTCTTTTAAGCTTTCCTCACCATCAAATAGTGACCACGCTCTTTCACTTGCAGCTTCTTTGTTGCTTGGAAGTTTGCACTGAGAGCGAATATGCCCACGCTTCCCACATTTGTAACACTTTATGTTGTTGCGGCTGGAGTTATTAAAGTTGTTGTTGCTGTCGTTTCGTTTTCCACCTTCATTGTGATTAACGCTGTTACCGCTGCTGCCGTAGCTGCCGCTCGCTCTGTCGCTGCCTCTGCCGCTGCTTCTACCACTGTTGCCGGTGCCCGCTCTGATGCTGCGTTTCATTTCACTTGCCGCGAATACACTCTCTCCATTTTCATTCCGATCTCCTTGTCTTTGCTCTTCCTCCGAGATTTTAGCAACGAGCCTGTCCAGATTTGGTAATGAGTCCCTACTTTCAATTGCCACAACGAAATTTTCCATTTCGTCTGGTAATGAGCAAAGTAGTAAAACTGACAGAAAATCGTCGTTCATCGTAATACCGACTTCTTTTAAGTCATCTACGATACCGCAAAAATCGTTCAACTGCGATGCGAATTTTTCACTGCTCCTAAACTTAAAACGCACCAACTTCTTAAATAAATTCACCTTTCTGCAAGCAGTGTCTGCCTTATTTAACCCACTCAATTTGTCCCAAGCGCTTCTTGCTGATGTGCAGTTTTTAATATGGATGAGCTCACTTGGCTTAACACTTAGTGTGATTGTGGCAAGAGCTTTTCTATCGCACATTATCCATACAGACTTTTCTGCCTCCTGTTCTGGACATTCCTCGGTGACTGTACTCCATAGGTCCAAAGTTATCAGCAGACTTTTTATCTGGATGCTCCACGTGGCGTAGTTGTCTCCACTTAGCTTTTCGATGTTCGCGATCGAGTTCGCCATCGTTTTACTTTTAATTGCTTTTAACACCGGATGAACAATTGAACCGAAATTTTAAACGACTTGCCAATTTAATTACACGTGACCGCACTAGACTCCAGAACGTAATCTGGGCCCATAACCCTTGTCAGCAGGTTTCCCGAGATCTAGACAACACGTGTTTTTCTTATGAAGGTTTTATTCCAAGTGATCAAAGTGAAAAGTGGTATGACATTATATACAAGTGACAATGTTCTACTTTGTTGTAATGTACTGGAAAATAGTACATAAGTAAGAGTAAGCGATTGGGTTGCAGAGTTGCGTTTTCTATCAACATAAAGCATAATCTGTAGAATTTTCAACTAAACGGTATATACTATAAAAATGTTTATTTAGCTCAAAAACAGTTTTTTGCGTTTCCTGAAAAATCAAAATTTTTTAGTTGTGTCACTTTTGTAATGCGTGAGCAATATACGCGCTATGTGTAGAAGCTGAGTAGGCTCGTCACCCACAAGTCGAGCGCGAGCCGAAGTTGTGTAGGTGTTACGAGCTAGCATTGTTCCTGCAGGTAAAGCGCAGAACGAAATATTAAAAAAAAGCTTGAGTGCGAAAACGCACATTACTCAAAATTTCGCTCATGCTGGTTACGGTATTTACTGGTACTGTTTTTTGCGCTCATTGCTTTTACATAGTAGAAATATGAACAGAACGAAAAGTATTGAGTATGTTATGATCGCATGAGGCTCTCAGCAAATGAACGACGAGTAAAATCAACACCGCACAATTTCTTTTGCGGTGTTTATGGCACTCGAGTATACAAAATACAGAGTATGTATGGGGTGTACTTATTGTTGCGGTGCACTCGTGCCGTTCTCTGCTTCACACACCTGGGTCTCGCCTAGTGCCATTATGTGGGGTTTATGGAGGTTAACGTACGCGCAAACTGCGAAAAAGTTCGCCCTAAGCCCGCGCACGTTACAAAAGGCTATGCGGAATTTATCCACCACCATGGTCTGGATGGGCTAAAGATCAAGGAAAGTAGCTGGGAATGCGATCTGCCGCACCAAGAAATTGATGATGCTCTGTGGTAAGTGTTATGCCTTTACCACAGAACAGTCAATTTCTTAATGCCGAACAGGACCGCATGTAGCGCCACTGAGAACGGACAGAGGAGGGAGACACGGAAAACGAACCACAACGCGAGCAGAGGTCATTGCGGCGGACGGCGATAACGAGTAACGGCTTTGGTGATTTTTTTGGTTTCGTTTAAAATTTGTTTGTATCTATTTCACGGCAATTTATTAAATTGACACACGCGGGGCTGCAGACACCGGGTTAAAAGACAACCACAACAGGCGGACGAACATTAATACACGCGCGAGACGGACAGAAACATTAAAAAACCACGAGCACAAAAAGGCACGTCTGCCCACACGTAACTGTGTTGAACACCCTCTTCACGCACTTTGATACAAAAACAATTGTATGTGAATTTGAGCATTTAAATGCGATGTCAAACTGCAGTTAAGCGTAAACTGCAGTTAAGGCCCAGTGGAAATAGGCTATAAGTATGTTTTTTGGAGTTTCTTCGCAATTTATGTATATATTCTTTTCGTTTCTATAGTTCATAAGTTTAAGCGCACGACGCAGGAACAACTCAAGCATTTTTTGCAGTTTGTCAAGGCGCATTTGAACACCAAATTTGAATTTTATAAGCTTTGTGTGCTTGTCACCTGTTCCTACGGAGGTAACAAATTTCGTAGCAATTGACGCCTTTTGAGCTTTTGAATTTGCTCCAGAATACCAAAAAGTGACAATTGTTACCAAGTATTCAATTGCTACCGAGGTGAATATTGTTACGGTTTTCAGAATAGGGCTGTAAACAAGGCACATTAATAAGGTAGTGGTGGCAACACAGCTGCTTAAACTTTTTTCTTCTGATTTTCTTTTGGCTTTTCACGAATGGGCATGCTTATTGTCAAAAATTGATAAAATTGTATATGTGTTGCTTGTGTTTTGATTTGATTTTGACAAGCAACATACCCAAAAGCACTAACAAAATACATGGGAATTTTGTTTTTGCAGTAGTGCCATCACCTTATTAAATACTAGAGTCCGACCGATTAATCGGCATCGGCTAGCATCGGCCAATAAAATTGTAAATTTTTTTTGGTCGATTTTCCTGCTTTCATTTCTTGTTTGTTTTTTTTGCAGCTCAATCGCACAGTCTTTCTTTTTCATATCTCGCTTTGTATATTTATTACATTTTTATTATACTGTTACGAATACTAAGTCTAGTGGGCTGTTGCGTATCTCTGGATTGTGTAATTTGAAAATAAAACACAGTCAGTTTCTAAACGCAGTCAATAAAATAAACCAACAGTCACTTTATTATTCACAGTTTACACTTTACTGTTCGTACACTTAAGTATTTGCTTGATTATTCCGTGTGGCAACTTCACTTGTCAAAACCAGACTGGCTCCTGTACCGCATCTGGCCACCTTTTATACTCTGTCCGGCCGTCGCGCAGATCGTTCTCGCACGTTGCCAGATTGGACTAGAAGTTTCCCTGATGACCGCGACCATCGTTGCCAGGTTGGGCTAAAAGTTACTATCGCGGCCGTCGTTGCCAGATTGGGTTATGGCACGGCACGTAGCGGCAGGGTTGCTTTGCACCGCGACAGACTGGCTCATCGTTACACTGCCCACCACTTAGACTTGTTCGTCCCGAACAAGTGCCGAGGCTCCGCTGTGATTAGGCGCCAGGCGCTCCAAATGGACTACCTTCAGCTTAGCGCCTCTATTGCTGCAACGTTGAATCCGGTATACCACGTCGTTAATCCTAGTCACGACTTCGTAAGGTCCTTCCCATGACGCTTGGAGTTTCGGAGACAAACCTTTCCTCCGCTGTGGGTTGTAGAGCATCACCAAATCGCCTCCCTGCTGAGTTGGCCCGTAGATCGTATCTGGCTTTCACCTTATCGCTGACCAGTTTGGTGCGGCTCCTTATAAAATTGTGAATTTCCTCCAGTTCCGCCCGCTTATTGGCCACGTAGTCCGTCTTAGCGCCTCCCGTCGTGCTGACTACCCCGAACTTCAAGTCAGCGGGTAACCGCAACTCTGTGCCGAACACTGCTCGGGCTGGAGTGAGTGATGTCGTGTCGTGCGGGGCTGACCTATACGCCATCAGGAACAGGGGGATGTGCGTGTTCCGTTCCGCAGGTATTCCTCCAGTGTCCGGTTAAAGCGTTCCACCATGCCGTCGGACTGTGGGTGCAAAGGAGTGGTACGCGTTTTCTTTATCCCCAGCAGCTCACACACTTCCTTGAATACCGCAGACTCAAAATTCCGGCCTTGATCTGAGTGCAACTCCAACGGAACTCCGAACCTGGCTACCCAGTTGTTTACCAGCTTTTCCGAGATCGTGGTGGCCTCCTGGTTAGGAATAGGGTACACTTCGGGCCATTTGCTGAAGTAATCCATTACGACCAGCACATATTTGTTGCCTTGAGTGCTAGTTGGCAATGGGCCGGCGACGTCCATAGCAATCCGCTCGAAGGGCGCTCCCACGTTGTACTGCTGCATGCGGCCTCGAGATTTTCTTGTCGGCCCTTTCGCGGCTGAACATCGGTCGCAGCTCTTAATCCACTCGGCTACAGACTCCTGACATCCTACCCAGTAGAATCGTCTTTTTATTTTGGCGACGGTTTTGGTGATGCCTAGGTGCCCTCCACTGGAGTCGTTATGGTAAGCCTCGATGACCTCGTTGATTCTGGTTTTCGGCACTACCATTAGAGGGTTGCTGGTACGACCATCCGCGCTCTCCCATTCGCGGTACAGGCAGCCTTCCTTCAGCCGCAGACTTTTCCACTGTGCCCAGTAAGCCTTAGCGATCGGGCTTTCACCAGCCATCTCCTGCCAGTCTGGACGTGCGCCTTGCTCCTTGCCTTCGACGATTTTTGCAAGATCCGCATCCACGCGCTGGTCCTTTTGTAGCCTCTCCGCAGACCACTCTTCCTCTGGCATAACGCTTATCAACCGGACGTCCACTATCTGCTCTTTGCTCTCGGCTCGTGAGCACTGCCTGCATTCGACTTGGCACGGACGGCGTGACAAAGCATCGGCATTTCCATGGCTACTGCCCTTGCGATGTTCTATCGTGTAGTCGTAGCTCTGCAGTCGCTCGATCCACCGCGCCAATTGCCCTTCAGGATCTTTAAAGTTCAGGAGCCATCTCAATGCCGCATGATCTGTGCGCAGGCGAAACCTTTGTCCATACAGATATTTGTGGAAGTGTTTTACGCAGTCCAATACCGCCAGCAGTTCTCTCCGTGTCACACAGTAGTTGCGCTCCGGTTTCGATAGAACCCTACTGTAGTACGCTATCACTTGTTCCTGGCCGTCTATTATCTGTGATAGCACACCGCCAATACTATTCCCGCTTGCATCTGTATCCAGCACAAACATCTCCCCAGGCACGGGGAAGGCCAGAATTGGAGCACTGCACAGTTTTTCCTTCAGACGTGCAAAAGCCTGTTCCTGCTCCTCGCTCCACTCGAAAGCTTGGCTCTTTTTCGTCAGTTTGTGCAAGCTGCTGGCTATGTTCGCGAATCCCGGAACAAATGTACACAGGCCCAGGAAACTGCGGAGTTCGTGTAGATTGCGTGGTCGGGGCCACTCCTTCACCGCCGTGATTTTGCCTTCATCCGTATGCACTCCGCGGGCGGAAACCGTATGGCCCAGATACTTGACCTCCTTTTGGAACGGCGAGCACTTCTTTGGGTTGAGTTTAAGCCCGGCTTTTTGTATCCGCTCAAATACCTCCTTCAGCTTTCCCAGGTGGTCGTCGAAGCTTTTACCCATTACGATTATGTCGTCGAGGTACACCAGACACGTCCGCCAATGCAGCCCATTTAGCACGCGTTCCATTAGCCGCTCGAATGTTGCTGGTGCGTTGCAGAGTCCAAACGGCATGACGGTGAACTGCCACAAACCATCGCCAACACTGAAAGCCGTTTTCTCCTTGTCTGCAAGCTCTACCTGCCAATAGCCGCTGCGTAAGTCGAGCGTGGAGAACCACTGCGTGCCTGACAGTGTGTCCAGGGTGTCATCGATCCGAGGTAGTGGATAACTGTCCTTCTTTGTCACATCATTGAGCTTCCGATAGTCCACACAAAACCGGGTACTGCCATCTTTTTTCTTGACTAGCACGACCGGCGAGCACCAGGGGCCCGAAGAAGGCTCTATGACCTTGTCTTTCTGCATGTTTTCGATCAAATTTGCGACCTCTTCCCTCTTGGCCAGGGGAACTCGTCTTGGCGGTTGGCGAATCGGTTTTGCACTTCCGGTGTCGATGTTGTGCTTCACTATGGCTGTTCTTCCGCCTGCTTCCGCCGCAAATATTGACCCATAGTGCTGCAGGAGTGACCTCGCCTTCTGTTTCTGCTTGGCCGACAACTCGCTGCTCCACTGGTTCTCCTGCGGTATGGCGTCCATGTTAAACCCGCTCTTCTCATTACCTCCAGGCGGGCTACTCTCGCAATTGACCACTGCTACAGCTTCCTTACACTCGCCAATTACCTCATCTTTTCCGACATATCTGGGTGCATTCAGGGGGTTCAGTATTCTGACTGGTATCCTTCCATTTTTAGGTTCCACTAATGTACGTCCGATGATGATGTTGTCGTGTCCTTGCTTCGGTGCTTCTACTACCCACAGCCGACTCGTTCCATCGTCCTCGTCCACCTTTGCCCACACAATCGCCTCAGAATTCGCTGGTATCCTCCTGTGTGGACACGATAAAACCTTCCTTACCGCCACGCTTCGCTCATAGCCGGTGTGCAGCGGGAATTCAACGTTGGCATATCTCAGCACATTTTCCTTCAGGTCCAGCATAAAACCGTGCCTAATCATGAAATCCACGCCGATAATCACGTCGTCCATTATATCCGCGACGATGAACTCATGTTCCAGGCTGCTGTTGCCGATAGCAATCGTTTTTATAACTTTCCCTCTTACCGGCGCGCGCTCGCCAGTCGCAGTCCGCAGCTGTATGCCATGCAGTGGTTCCCAGTTCTTCAGCAGCTTCCTCTTTATGATCGAATATGACGCTCCAGTATCCAGTGTCAACACGAGCAACTTTCCATCTATCCTTCCTTCAATTGTCAAGCTGCTGGGCTGTCGTTTCAGCTGTGAGACAAGGACGGTGGGGCGGCAGATTGTGGGGATCAGCTCACGCCCCTTTGGGCTGACCCGTTTTAGTTTAACGACTCGCCGTCCTCAGCCCTGCGCTTGTTGGCTGGGCCTCGATTGTCAGCATTCCTTGCTTCAGGCGATTGCGATCGGGAACGGGAACGCCTCTTTCGTTGGCGGCAGTCTCGTGATATGTGGCCCTGCTTGCCACATACCCAGCAAACAACTTTAGAGGAGACCACCCGTGGCCTGTCCGGTATCTCAGAGCTTATGGCCTGGATCGGAATGTCGTTGTCCGCCTGAATCTGGCGTATCCTTGCAGGTGCATACCGAGTGCTCCCAATCCATGCCGCTTCATATGTCATCGCGCTGGTTACCGTCTCCTTAAATGTCGGCTTGCCCATCATCAACGCACTGCGACGTGTTTCTGGATCATGAAGACCTTCAATAAACGACTCGATCTTCATCGTCTCGAGATCATCAGCACCAAATTTCGGGTAGCACAACTGTAAGAGCCGCTCAATGTCTGCTGCATATGTCTGCAGCGCCTCGTTGGCCCTTTGCTTGCGGTTCTTCAGCTCACAGTAGTATAGCGCATGGTTGTGCTCGTTGCTATACTTCGCTGCCAACGCTCTCATGATGGCACCGTAATCACTTCTTAAACATTCTGGAACTGATTTGATCACCTCGGCCGCAGGACCTTTCAGCGCCAGTGCCAACCTCCGACCTTTCCTGATATCTGTCCACTGATTTTCCAAAGCAGCCAAGTCGAATTGCAATTTAAATGTATCGAACGGCGCAGCACCATCATAAGTAGGCACTTCTGTTCTGCCAGCAAAACCGTCCTGAACCGGTGGCAAACATTCTCGTGGCTGTACCTCTCGAAGTCGTTCGTCTATCTTTCTATGCATCGAATCTTCCAGACTGTCAACTCGTTTGTTCAAGGACTCATCCAGGTTGTCAACTCGTTTGTCCCAATTGTGCATGCGCGTCTCAAGATGCTCAACTTTCCCGTTCAGCCTATTGGAGATTTCCTCTACCTTCTGCTCCAAGCGCGCAGAGCTTTCCTGAAGCTTGACTTCCATTCGCTCCGACACTTGCGCCGATATTTCATGGGTCGCCGTTTCCATTTTCGCTGCCATTTCACGGTTGGAAGTCTCGAACATGCCTTTAAGTGCAACCATTAGCTGGCTCATGTCCATTGCTTGTGGCGGTGCAGCCGCTGCAGTCGTACTTTGCATCGACGCCGCACCTGCAGGCGATTCCTCCATTTTGGCCGACGCCTCTTGTTCTTGCGCTCCGAACTCGTGCACAGTCCAATCGACGCCTCGTTCCTCACATGCTTCTCGCAAGCGCAACTGCAACTCCACCTTTCCGCCAGCAGTCGGAAAATTCCAGGCAGCCAGCTCCTACTTCAGCTGGTCCACCTTCAGCAGCTCGAATTTCACCATGTCCGTGCTTTTATAAGTTTATTTCTTTAGTTTTTTTTTTTATCTTCAATTTTCCACAATCCCACTTCTGACACCAAATGTTACGAATACTAAGTCTAGTGGGCTGTTGCGTATCTCTGGATTGTGTAATTTGAAAATAAAACACAGTCAGTTTCTAAACGCAGACAATAAAATAAACCAACAGTCACTTTATTATTCACAGTTTACACTTTACTGTTCGTACACTTAAGTATTTGCTTAATTATTCCGTGTGGCAACTTCACTTGTCAAAACCAGACTGACTCGCTGTACCGCATCTGGCCACCTTTTATACTCTGTCCGGCCGTCGCGCAGATCGTTCTCGCACGTTGCCAGATTGGACTAGAAGTTTCCCTGATGACCGCGACCATCGTTGCCAGGTTGGGCTAAAAGTTACTATCGCGGCCGTCGTTGCCAGATTGGGTTATGGCACGGCACGTAGCGGCAGGGTTGCTTTGCACAGCGACAGACTGGCTCATCGTTACAATACGTTACCACCCAGTGTTGCCTGATTAGGGGGTTTCTCCTTAAATTTGTTTGGATTTTATGACAAATATTTAAGGGGACAATATTTTACAGATATTTTTAATCTATTTTTGATACATCAACACCTTGTTCAGCTATATTGGCTATTGGGTCTTTTGTTAATTGCTTGTGCCAAATAGAATGACATAACAGTATCTGTTATAAATTTGGGGGAAATTTTAGTTTAATGTTTTTAAATTCTGAATTTTCTTGTAATTTTATTTAGTTTTTAGTTATTAATTTTTCGTTTTTCTTTGTTAATTTGTGATGAATGTGGTGAATGAAATGTACTATATACACATATGGCCAAAAAAATAAGTACACTACCTAAAATTATGTTAATGTACAATTTTTTTTTGCGTATTGAATACATACATGGTACTTCCATTTTATTTTAATAATTTCAATATGGCAATGCTTTTGAAAAGAGAAAATGAAACAGGGTTTTCCCCAATTTGTCGTATTTGGGCTTGTTTCGCTGTGATTTGGTATAATTGGTTGGTCATAAAAATAAGTACATTGATTATTTTTCACGTTTTTCAACAATCTGATCAGTTTTTTCGCAAAGGTTTGTTTTTTTATTTGTATTATTTTTTAGTTATAGTAAAATAAGAAGGAAAACATCTTGCAGATGGGCCGCAATAAACATTGTACTTCCGAGGAGAGGAAAATCGCTTTGAGGTTGAGAAATGACGGCCAAAGCCTTCGTTCCATTGCCAAAACTTTGAATCGGTCACTATGTTTTGTCCAAAATGCTTTAAAAGCTAAGAAGAACATTGAAAAACGCGGAAGACCAAAAAAGAGGTCTATAACGACAGATAATCATATTGTCACTCTTGCGAAAAAGGACCCATTTGTATCCTCGAGAGCCATTTCAGCAGACATCGGCAATGTGATTTCTTCCCGAACTGTTCGTCGAAGGCTACAAAAAGCTAATTTGCCTGGACGAATAACCAGAAAAGTTCCTTTGCTTCGGAAAAAAAATTTGAAGACGCGGTTAGCCTTCGCAAGGGAACAGGGACGGACGCAGGGGGGTGGTCCGGGGGGTCCGGACCCCCCCCCCGAAATCTCAGACTTTTTCAAAACCCCTTACAGCACACGGTCTTTCAACCGCATAAACTAAATCCACATCACAAGTTGGTACATTACAAATATGATTCATTCCACTTTATTTCGTAATTTTCAGTTTATTTTCACAACTTTTCTGGTCAAGATCACAGTAGTAATTGAGTGTTATTATCATGCCACATGTATTAATAGTACTATCGTTAGACGACTCGCAACCTACTGTAGTGCGAGAAAGATGCATTTTTCGTTTGTTTATTTTTTGACAGTTTGACAGAAAAAGTACCAAAACGTTTGCAATAGAAGATTTTACAGCCAGATATACAGGCTTCTTCAAATTTGTGGGACACTACCGGTCACAGTTGCCTCTAGTGAACGGTCCTTCTCCACTTTGCGAAGGTTAAAAACTTACTTGCGCAACCGGAATGGAGAGGAACGACTGAATGGACTGGCGCTTCTTAACTTTCACAGAGATGTGAATGTTACCAGTGATCAAATTCTGGATATTCTCGCAAAAAGAACAAGAAGAATTGACATCACTCTGTAAATAGTCTGCCTAATATTAAAGGCAGTGGATCATATGTATTGCAATTTCATCATTTGATTCGTGTGCTGTCAATTAATGCTTCTTATACCATGATTTTTCTTATGCCTATGAAACCGGTAATTATTTTTGAAAAAAACACGTTTATTGTGAGGAAATGATTACAATTTTATTCTTCAAAGTAATGGCCATCGCTAGCTACACATTTTTCCCATCTCTCAGGCAATTTATGGATGCCTCGCCAAAAAAATTTTTCGTCTTTTGCCTGAAACCAATCATCGATCCATTTTTTGGCTTCTGCGTGAGAATTGAAGCGCTGTTCCGTTAATGCGTGGCCCATCGATGCGAACATGTGATAATCCGAAGTCGCCAAGTCTGGTGAGTAAGCCGCATGAGCAATAGCTTCCCAGTTGTACGATGCAACCAATTCTTTGGTGGCTCTAGTGCGGTGTGGTGGTGCGTTGTCATCGAGGAAAATCACTTTGTGTTGCCTGGCTTCATATTCTGGGCGTTTTTGGCGTACAGCACGGTTCAAATCGGCCAATTGTTGTTGGTAACGTTCACCGTTAACCGTTTCACCAGGTTTTAGAAGGTGTTTTTCTTCAAATGGTAACACAAAATTAACTGTGTCCGCAAATCGTAATTTGTAGGCACGTAATCCGACATTTTCCGGAGCGTCAAACAATGCGTTGTTGGATGAAACTTGACAAATTGTGAACTGAATATTGTTGACATATGACAGAAGAACTAAACATGACATTTGGTACGGTTCCGAAGTTTATAAATATTCGGCTATTTACCGCTAGATGTCGTTACCGGTTTCATAGGCGCATACCTGGTATTATAAAATATTATAACGTTAAATGAAATTCCAATTGACTGAAAATAAATTTTTTTTTAATTATGATCACTATTTTTAGCTAACACTTCGTTCAATAATGTGTGTGACTAACTAATTAAAACACATTTTTTTGCCAAAATTCGTTTTTATTCATCAACATAGTCCCCTTTTAGGGAGATACAATCATTCCAACGCTTTTCCAATCTTTCGATACCGCCTTTGTAGAACGATTTTTCTTTGCCTTCAAAATAGGCGTTAGTTTCGGCGATTACTTTATCATTTGAGCCAAATCTCTTACCACGGAGCATCTTTTTGAGGTCTGCGAAGAGCCAGTAGTCGCTGGGGGCCAAATCTGGAGAATACGGGGGATGAGGAAGCAATTCGAAGCCCAATTCATGCATTTTTGCCATCGTTTTCATCGACTTGTGACACGGTGCATTGTCTTGGTGAAACAACACTTTTTTCTTCTTCATATGGGGCCGCTTAATCGCGATTTCTTCTTTCAAACGTTCCAACAACGCTATATAATAGTCGCTATTGATTGTTTTCCCTTTCTCAAGATAGTCGATGAATATTATTTCGTGCACATCCCAAAATACTGACGCCATAACCTTGCCAGCCGATGTTTGTGCCTTTGGACGCTTTGGGCGGCTTTCACCGGTTGCATGCCACTCAGCAGACTGCCGATTTGACTCTGGAGTGAAATGGTGGATCCATGTTTCATCCATTGTGATGTACCGACGCAAAAACTCCGACTTGTTGCGCGTAAACATGTCCAAACAGCTCTTTGAATCATCGATTCGTTGTTGTTTTTGCTCCGGTGTGAGCAAACGCGGCACCCATTTCGAAAACACCTTTTTCATAACCAAATGTTCTTGTATTATGGTGTGTACACTGCCTGCTGATATCTTTAGAATGTCAGCAATCTCCCCCACTTTCACTTTACGGTCGGACATAATGATTTTCAGTGTTTTTGCAACGTTTTCCGGAATAACAGCGTCATTTGGCCGTCCAGTAGATGGAATGTCATCGGTGTCTGTACGACCACGTTTGAATTCGGCATACCAATAACAAATGGTTCTTTTTGATGGAGCAGAGTCCGAATAATGTTTTTCAAGCCATTCCTGGCATTGAACAGTATTTTTTTTCATTAAAAAACAATGATAAATCAGCACACGGAATTGCTTTGAATTCATTTTTTTTTAAAACTCAAAAGTAGTGTCACTTAAAGCACTGTAACTTGTAAACTAATGGTCGGATTGACATATAATTTTGACATTAAGCCTAAAAAGGTTCACAATTTCGAAAAAAATATTGATTTAGTATTAGTGCCGCCATCTATGTGTCAGTCACACACATTATTGAACGAAGTGTTACTTTTACCCAAAAATTGATTTTGTCTTGTGTTTATTTTTTGGAAAATAAAACTCGCAAACCGCCAATCAACACGCGATTCAATGAACAATCATAAGATATAAATATTAAGTTTGTCAAACACAACTGTTTAATTATCCAAATTTTTCGATCGGACCCCCCCAAAATTTTTTTCTGCGTCCGTCCCTGCAAGGGAACATTTAAATTGGTCCGGACCTGGCGGTGAAAAAAAATGGCGAAATATTTTGTGGAGTGACGAAACCAAAATTAATTTGTTTGGAAATGATTCTGCTAAGGGTAAAGAATTTCACGTGCGCTTTACTAAAAAAAACCATTAAGCACGGGGGAGGCAACATTATGGTATGGGGTTGTTTTTCATGGTACGGTGTTGGACCAATACATCTTATAACCGATACCATGACAAGATTTCACTACAAAGACATCTTGGAAAATGCCATGTTGCCCTATGCTGAGGAGAATATGCCGCTAAGGTAGACATATCAGCAAGATAATGATCCGAAGCATACTTCCAAGTTAGTAAAGAAATGGTTTCAAGAAAATGGAGTGGCGTTGCTTAACTGGCCGTGTCAGTCACCGGATCTGAATCCAATCGAAAATCTTTGGGGAGACTTGAAACGAAGAATTGGCAAGGAAGTATTCCAAAATAAGGATCAATTATGGAATTTTGTCCAAAAAACTTGGTATGAGATACCAATAGAGACTTGCCGTAAGCTTATCTCCAGTATGCCAAAACGAGTGGCGAAAATTATTCAAAATAAATACCGGCTACTAATAAAAAAAAGACTTTTTTAACAAAGAAAGCCGATAAAGTGGGAATTTGAATTTATTTTTTTAATATAAACAGAATGTACTTATTAATTTGTCCAACCATTTTCATTAATTTTATACTTTGTTAACGATACTGAAAGTTCCTTTTGTGTTTTATTCGTATTATACTTATTTATTTTACTTGTTATGTTAAAATGGAAGATTTATCAATTTGTTTTTAATTGAACTAAAATAAATATTCGCCTACAAGCCATTGAAAAGATTACATAGGCCTCTACTTATTATTTTGACCATATGTGTATCTGTGGTCAAAAGCAATAACCGCCTAAGTCGAAAATTGCTGTTTCGAGCAAACTCGTTTTAAAGTATTAGCGCGGAGTGTGTTCGTTATGGGAATGCGAATAGGTTTTTATTAATAACTTTTTTTATTTTAAAGTTACAAACTCCCCGATTGTACACAAACGTAGAGCACAGTCAAGGGAACGTGGTGGCATCCATAACTCACTTTCTTCCTAAGTCGACTTAAGCGGTTGTTGCTTTTGACCACAGATATATAATAGTTCCTTTTGTTGTTTTATAAAATAAGCAGTGTTTTTGATTGAATTCATTCGTGTTTTTTTTTTCTATGGAATCGGCATCGGCCAAAAAATTTGGTATCGGTCGTATTCTATTAAATACACCTTGGCTGTAAAAGTAAATATCAAATTCAATAGTAACCCTAGAAGACTCATTTTCAACTGTATCACAAAACGTGCGCAATGTTGGTCGATGTTAGCAAAGAATATACATACAATCAAAGAATATGAAGTGTATAGAAGGCGCATCTGAGCTCAAAAATTCAAATTTTTGTTTGCGAGCTTCATAGAGCGGGGGGAAGCTACAAAAGGGAAAAAGTGGTGCCAGCAGGAGAGCAAGCGCTTCAGTTTACGCTCATTGACTGTGCGAACCAGAGAACGGCACGAGTGCACCGCAACAATAAGTACACCGCATACATACTCTGTATTTTGTATACTCGTGTCACCTGTGAATTGGCAACGCTTGCCAATTCGAAGGGCACCATCGATAATACTGTAATGGCCGCACTGGTATTGTAAGGTCTCTTCCGTTTTAGCGGCCACCAACAGCGCACGCGTCGCGCACGAACAAATAAAGAAACACCTAATTACTCGGTGACAAATTCAGAAGTGGGATGGACCTGCCGCACCACACCATATTGGAGTTGAAGGAAGCCCTGCGTCGGTTGGGTAGGAAGACGTCTGGCACGAAGGCGGAGCTAATCGAGCGGCTCAGAGAAGTGGACCCTGCATCTGTGGCTAGCGTCATGAAAGACATGGCGCCGGTGGCTGACGGTGCCGAAGGGGAGGAACGGAACGGCGTAGGCTCGCCAGGAGCGAGGGAAGACAGGACAGTGCAGGGTTTGCATGAGGCGATTAGCGGGCTCCAAAAGAGCATGGAGGCGCTGATACAGCAGATGCAAACTGTCCTAACCTCGCAAAGGTCAGCTTGCGAGGAGGGCGCTCAATCGAAAATTCCGGAAGATCGGTCGTGTGTCGTCGATGGTTCAGGGGGTACAGCAGTTTTCCAATCAGAGTCGATGGTTTTGCAGCGAGCTGGTACGGCAGTTCTCCAGACGGTGCAGTGTCAACGTGTGCCAGTGGTAACACCGTATGCAGTAAATGCGAACGAGTGTGCGCAGTGGAATGAGCAAAACGGAAGCGCGAGTGCGCAGTGGCAACAACGAATTGTGGCTGCAATGCCACGAAGCACCGACATGCCGACGGTCGAACATACGACTGGGCCGGTAATCTACCTGGGTGGCAACACGAATTTTGACGATGACAGGAGACAAGGATACAACGAGCAAAACATACCACAAAATAATTTCGAACGCAATCGCAACGGGTCCGTAGATCAAAGTATGAACATTCGCGAAATAATTTCAATTCTACCGGAGTTTGACCCAAGTAGTGGAAATATATCGTCAATTAATTTTATTAATCGCATTGAGCAGTTAAGGCCCGCGTATAATTGGAACGAAATCTCGTTGCTTTTCGCAGTACAAACTCGATTAAAAGGCGGCGCGAAGTTGTGGATTGATTCGCGCCCAGTATTTACCGACTGGTGTAGCTTCGTAAATGACTTTTTGTTAGATTTTCCGACCGTAGTCAATGTGGCGGATGTGCACATCGAGATGATGCAGGCGCGAGTGGCACGAAACGAAACATACGTCGATTTTTATTTTCGAATGCTAGCAATTGGCAGACGCGGCAACCTTGATGATGCCTCCATAATTCGGTATATTGTGGGTGGGATTTACGACAGTGGACTAAGGAAAACGCTTGCCGCAATGAATTTCGATCGGTGTGCTGAGTTATTGAAAACATTAACTAGCGTCGTTGCGAATAATCGTCGCGTAACAACCAGCGGCGTTGTAACAGGGGCAACCCACCCGGTGAAACCAGATGAGTGTGAGCAGGAAGAGGTGCGCGTTAAAAACAATGACAGTGTAAAGAGTGGGCCCGTGTGTTATAATTGCCGTGAACGGGGGCATATCGCGCGCGATTGTGCACGGGCGCAGAAGAAACCGCGATGTGATAAGTGCTTTGCGACGACTCATGAGACAGTGAATTGTACGAAGACAGTTGTAAACTCAATCGATGAACAGAGCCGGCAGGAGTCGTTGATAACCAAAAGCGTATGCATAGGCGGCGAAATCCTCACTGCGATGATCGATTCGGGCAGTGCTAGGTCACTTATCAAAGGAAATCGTGTAAAGCATTGTATCGGGACAATATCAAAGTGTGACGACATTTTGAACGGGTTCGCGGGCGGACAGTATCAATGCGAGAGAGCGTTGTCGACAACAGTTGCGGTCGATGGAGAAATATACAGTGGCAAATTTTTGATAGTGGCCGACACGGCAATGTCTTACGATGTGCTAATCGGGTTAGACATTTTAGATAAGGCGCGCGTGGTAATCGAGCGTGGACAGTGCAACATAGTTGCAATTAACAATAGCGAAGCCAGTGTCGGCACAGAGCTGACGAAAGGTGAAGTGCGAGAATTGGAGCGGTTGCTCGAACGGTATGCATCGTGTTTCGGTGAGGAGCTGAGCAAGCTCGGAAAATGTGACGCTGTGAAAATGACTATATCGGTTACGTCGGACAAACCAATAGTTAAAAAACCATACATGATTCCGTTACCAAAACAAAAAACAGTAGAACGGATAATCCAAGAGTTGCTTCAGCTAGATATAATTCGACCGTCAACATCCAAGTATGCATCGCCCATTGTGTTGGTACGGAAGCAAAATGGCGAGGACCGGCTGTGTATTGATTATCGAGAATTGAATGCTGTGACAGACAAGCAACCGTGGCCTATGCCCACTGTCGATGGCGTGCTATCAACATTGTCAGGTAACAACTTTTTCACTACGCTCGATTTGATGTCCGGATACTACCAAATCGAAATCGAGGAGGAGTCGAAGCAGTACACGGCGTTCGTGACGCATCACGGTCACTTCGAGTTCAATCGAATGCCGTTCGGGCTACGAAACGCGCCAAGCACATTTCAGAAAATGATTCTAAAAATTATTGAACCAATCAGGGACAAAGTAGTGAGCTACGTGGACGAGGTCATTATTGCGTCCAAGTCGTTTGGTGAGGGGTTAAGCACCCTTGAAGTATTTTTGGGGTTGGTGATGCAGGCGGGCATTACCTTAAGGTTGTCAAAATGCAGCTTCATGAAACATCAGGTGGCATTCTTAGGGCACGAGGTGAATGCGAGCGGTATTAAACCAGGACGCGAGAAGGTTTTAGCAATCGAACAATTCCCGGTCCCGGCGACTCCAATTGAAGTACGGCGCTTCCTGGGCCTAACGGGGTTCTTTAGGAAGTTTGTGCCGAATTTCGCGCACATCGCAGCTCCCTTGACGCGGCTAACGAGCAAGGATGCTCTGTTTGAATGGTCACCGGAGTGTGCGGACGCGTTTAAGAAGTTGTCGACGCTACTGTCAAGTGGTCCGGTGCTAGCGATCTACAATATGACGAAACATCACGAGGTGCACACGGATGCAAGCGGAGTCGGGATTGCCGGGGTGCTACTGCAGAAGGAAGGCAATGACACCTTAAAACCGGTAGCATACTTCAGCCGCAAATGCAGTGATACAGAGCACAATTTCCACGCATATGAACTAGAGGTGTTGGCAGTAGTCGAGTCTTGCCAGCGGTTTCGGGTCTATCTATTAGGAAAACGGTTTACGGTAATCACCGATTGCACGGCGATATCGAGCCTGAAATTATCTACTCCGCTTATTCCAAGAATAGCACGGTGGTACCTGAAGCTCCTTGAGTACGACTTTGAGGTAGTCCATCGGGCAGGCGTCAAAATGGGGCACGTGGACGCGATGAGCAGAGCACCGGTGGAAGGAGCGGTGGATCCCCCCGATGTGGCGTCAAGCGTGATGGTCGTCAATATTTCTACTGACGACTGGCTCTTATCAATGCAAAGGCAGGATCCAAAACTACGAGAAATGATCGACACGCTCTCCGGTAACCAGAAATCTGCTCAGTATCGACACATATGGGCAAGTTTCGTGTTGAAAAAGAATCGTCTTTTCAAGAAATCCGCCGACGGGAATTTGCTTTTGGTCGTGCCGCGAGGAGTCAGATGGCGAATCGTGAAGTTATGCCATGATGACGTAGGTCATCCAGGGGTGGATGGCACGTTGAAACGAATCGCCCAACATTTTTGGTTCCCCCGCTGCCGCAACTTTGTGAAGGGCTTCATAAAGTCGTGCGGCGAATGCTGTTTTTGTAAAGAACCTGCTCAACGGGAGTGCGAACTGTACGGCATGCCGATACCGTCGGTTCCGTTTGAGGTTCTCCACTTGGATCACCTGGGGCCATTTGTTCGAAGCCGTCGCGGAAACGAACACATTTTAGTAATCGTCGATGCTCTAACGAGATATACGGTTATCGTTGCGGTAAAGTCAACTAAAACAAAGCCAGTTATCAACGCCTTACAACATCTCGCACTGTCTTTTGGGGTACCGAAGACAATGGTGACCGATCGAGGAACGTCGTTCACCTCTACCGCGTTCGCAGAGTTTTGTCACGCCAACGAGATACAACACATCAAGGTCGCTGTGAGAACGCCAAGAGCCAACGGGATTGCCGAGAGGGTGAACCAATCGGTTCTCTCCTACTTGAAGACATCTGTTGCCGACGCAAAAGACTGGGACATATCGCTCGATCGCTTGCAGTGGACGATAAATACCAATGTCAATGCGACGACGAGGTATGCTCCAATCCGGTTGATATCCGACTTCCCACTACGAGATATCGGAGGAAATCGACTTCTGGCAGCACTCCATGACGATCACCCAATCGTTGATGACATCCAATTGGCCGACCGTCGCAAGGAAGCCATAGAAAACATCACCAGAGCGCGCGAAAAGTGGAAGGTCCGATTCGACGCAAAGTATAAGAAGCCACATCAGTATCAGGTGGGCGACCTTGTCCTGATCGAGAGTGCCATACCAAGTACGGGCGAGTCACGTAAGCTGGAGGTCAAGTATCGCGGACCGTACGCAATCACAAAGGTCCTGCGGTTCGATCGATATGTGGTGGGGGACATCGAAGGACAGCAGTTGAAGCAGCGGAAGTTCAGTACGGTCGCAAGCAGTGATAAGCTGAAGCCATGGTGTGAACTGTACCCAGAACTCGACAGTTTCGATGATGCAGATGATGACGCCGACGCAGAGGAACTCGGGACGAGTTAGGGTCAGGAAGGGCCGAACTGTCACCTGTGAATTGGCAACGCTTGCCAATTCGAAGGGCACCATCGATAATACTGTAATGGCCGCACTGGTATTGTAAGGTCTCTTCCGTTTTAGCGGCCACCAACAGCGCACGCGTCGCGCACGAACAAATAAAGAAACACCTAATTACTCGGTGACACTCGAGTGCCATAAACACCGCAAAAGAAATTGTGCGGTGTTGATTTTACTCGTCGTTCATTTGCTGAGAGCCTCATGCGATCATAACATACTCAATACTTTTCGTTCTGTTCATATTTCTACTATGTAAAAGCAATGAGCGCAAAAAACAGTACCAGTAAATACCGTAACCAGCATGAGCGAAATTTTGAGTAATGTGCGTTTTCGCACTCAAGCTTTTTTTTAATATTTCGTTCTGCGCTTTACCTGCAGGAACAATGCTAGCTCGTAACACCTACACAACTTCGGCTCGCGCTCGACTTGTGGGTGACGAGCCTACTCAGCTTCTACACATAGCGCGTATATTGCTCACGCACTACAAAAGTGACACAACTAAAAAATTTTGATTTTTCAGGAAACGCAAAAAACTGTTTTTGAGCTAAATAAACATTTTTATAGTATATACCGTTTAGTTGAAAATTCTACAGATTATGCTTTAGGATAAGTTACAAGAATTTTGTTTTATTTTGCAAAAAAAAATCTAAAATTGTTAGTTGTGACTGTTTTGATGATATTTTAATTCAATAATTACCGAATTATTTCAAGTTATTCCACTTTTTCTGAATTTAATAATTATAAATGACACTTAAAAAGTTAAAAGAAAAATTTTGAAAATTCATAGTTAATTTTGATAATTAAAAATATATACAAAAATGGTCAGAATTTTGTTTAAAATTAACTTCAACAAAAATTTATTTCGTTTAAAGTGTCACAATTTTAGTTAGGACTCTTTTGCATTGAGCTGCAGCGATCAAATAGCATCAAACTTCTGACATGAAAAAAAAACTATCTGTATTTTTGCAACAGTAAACAACAAAAAAATATACGGAGCTTTTTCTTATTTGTAGATAAATGCATTGTGCACAGTATTAACACATAAACCCGAAAAATAAAAAGTTTGAGTTGTGTCACTTTTGTAGTGCGTGTGCGATATGTATCTTTTGCGCGACTGAATATCGAAAAAAATTCAATACATGCAAATAAAAATCGTCTACGAGGGCCATTAAGAAGGAGCGTTTTGGTGACAGGGAGTAAGTTCCATTCGCAATATATTCAGCAACCAAATCATTGTTTGACGCCATGCCGAAATTGTTCCAACTGCTTGCAGTAACACTTCAAAACTAATAAACTTTTTGCAACAATTGACTTTTTTCTCAGTAAGAAACAGAATCATCAATATACGCACAATCATTGATAACGCTAAATAGGCCGTTTACCGTTATATGAGAGTGCTACAAACAAAAACAGTAACATCGCGGTGTCAATTTTGCGGCCGGCTGCATAGTTATTCTTATTTGCTACTGACTTCACGCATCTTCACTTTGCCCAATATGTATCTCTGCATTCTCTTATACATATACATATTATTTATGTTGTGCACACGAAGTACGAGTAGCACTCATACTAGTCATCGTACTCGTCGGGTACGATTGCCGAATGTGATAAAAAAAATTACGAAGCAAAGTAAAGCAGATACCGCGAAATCATATGCTTGAGTATGCTAGTAGCTTAAACGCACCAATACTCAAATCGACATGGGTATGGTAAATACTCATACAAAATCAATGCGGTGGCGATCACACCGCAACCGCTTTTAAGGCGAGTATACTCAGAGTCATAAAAATAGGCACTCGTGCAGTTCTCTGGTGTGAAGATGCGGATCCACTGGATTTTCACATCCCGGGGTACCACTTACTGCCATTATTCTCTCCCCACAGGGGTCTTGCCCTTTATGTGTGCAGTAATGTTGCGTACCAGTGCCAGCAGCAACTTTACACGACGGATGCCGAATTTAGCTCCATGTGGGTTAAATTCAATATCCAGTCGCACATTCTGCACTTCTGCTTCCTTTATAGAAGCCCGAACTCAGGGAGAGATTTTACTTATAACAAGTTTGATCTTCTCTCTGATTCTATATCTCATATTCTGGAATCGTATCCGAATAGTGAAATTGTAGTTGCTGGTGATTTCAATATTCATAATTCCAATTGGCTACGCCATTCCAGCCACACAACTCCTGAAGGCTTATTTGTCGAGCTCTTTGCCGAGTCTAATAACTTGACTCAATTAGTGCATGAACCAACGCATATCCCCTGCGTTGCGGGGCAAGCTCTCAATACTCTAGACCTTTTTCTCACTTCACATCATGAAAAATATGATGTTGAAATGCACGCACCTCTTGGAAACTCAGACCATTGCACCATTTTGGCGTCTTTCTCATACTCTTCTATCCGCAATGCTTCGCCCCTAGCCCCGAAGCGCCTAGTGTGGATGTATGATAAAGCTAACTGGAGTGGACTTAATGAATTTTTCGTCCACTTCAACTGGAAATTGTGTTTTCTTGATAGAAACATAAATGCCGCAGCCAAAATGGTTGAAGAATAATATTATTGGGAATGCGGTCCTTCATCCCCAATAAGCTAATTTGCATTAAACCTAAGGACAATCTATGGTTTAATGAGACATGCAGAATTGCTGTCAGGTCTAAAGAGGAAGCTTTCGGAGCATGGCAGGCAAATAAAAATGCCAAAAGTTTCTGCACGAACAGCGCCAAAGGAAAAAAGTTCTTCAATGCCAGCGTGGTAGTAAGAACTTCTGGTCATTCGTTAAGAAGGTGAAGAACCAAACATCATCTTCAATTCCAACTCTTCTTAACAATGATCAAATCATCACTCACTCGGTTGATAAAGCTAATTTGTTGGCTAAAATTTTCGCAGAGAATTCCTCCCTGCCCCACAGCGATCAACCATTACCCGTAGTCGAGAATGTATCTTGCTTTATGCCAGAAATTCATTTTCGGACACGGGTAGTTAAAAGGGTGCTTGCAAATCTCGATGTAAATAAGGCTTCAGTGCCGGACGGCATTCCAGCCCTTGTTTTGCAAAAGTGCGCTACCTCACTGGCTTGTCCATTACGCAAACTTTTCAACATGTCATACACCACAGGTATATTTCCGACATGTTGGAAGGTAGCAAATGTTCAACCAGTTCCTAAAAAAGGCAAGACTACTGACCCTGCGAACTACCGACCTATAGCAATCTGTTCGGTGCTTTCCAAAGTAATGGAAAGCATTGTAAACTTCAACCTTGTGAAATATCTGGAGCACAATAGACTGAAGAATCCCATCTACTCGTTTGCGGATGACAGCACCATTTGTCATTCATACTCTTTCACAAAGCGTCCCAGCTCTGTGGAGATTGAGAGAGAACGGCGCCGTATGAATGACACACTTAATAGCGACCTACAAACAATCTCCAAGTGGGGTCAAGTGAACAGGGTCGATTTTAATCCCCGCAAGACCCAATGTTGCCTGTTATCCCAGAAACGAGTCTCCCCACATCCCAACACATCCCTGGTTATGGGTGGTGTGGGTATTGCGGAATCGGCAGCTCTTGATGTTCTGGGCATGTCCATTAAGAACGATCTTCGTTGGAACGATCATATTTTTGGCGTGTCGAAAGAAGCAGCCAAGTGCCTCGGCTTCCTAAAGCGGTGCAAAAAATATTTCACTCCGTCTGATCTCCGCATTATTTACACCACCTATATCCGACCTAAAATGGAGTTTAACTCGCACCTCTGGGCGGGTGCTTCAAAAACCCATTTGGAGCTCCTCGATCGGGTGCAAAACCGTGCGATTAAACTTATAGGGGACAGTAGGGCATCCAGCTCTATTGACTCCTTGGAACATCGTCGAAACGTGGCATGTGTGGTGTTATTTTACCGATACTTTTTCGGTAACTGCTCAGTGGAGATGAGCAGCTTGATGCCATCACTCCGGGTATTCCCCCGGGCAACCCGTTTGAACACTGGCGCCCATGCTTTCCACGTCGAAACGATGTTCCAGCGCACTACGCACTACAGGGAAAGTTCGTTTCTGGCCCGTACAGCGCGGTTGTGGAATGGTCTCCCTGCGGATATTTTCCCCAGTGATTTGAATTGCGTTTGATGTGGTCGATTTTTTGCCACGACAATTACTTTTTACTGCATTTTTCGCAAAAATACATATTGTCCGTCATAATCAAAGTCAAAACTTATATTATTTGCCGATAATAAATGCTGAAAAAGAAAATAAAAAAGTGGAACTTCTCATGAACCCTCTTGACATTAAAAATTCAGACAGCTCTGATATCAATCAGCTGTCAACTGTCACAAATGAAATAAGCATTGACAAATTATCATAAATGAAATAAATTTTCACAAATATTAAAACGCAGACATTCCTAGACTGTTGAGAAGGAAAGCGGAGTGGTTTTCATGCAGCAGAGTGGTTTTCATACAAGAAACCATACATACGTATACAAGGAGATGGCGGCGATGGGTAAGCTGTGGTTTACCAGAAATAAATACAGAATTTGGCTTGTCCAAATGAAAATGTAAACAAAAAACAGCTGTTGCATTTAACCTATTAAGGACCAACGTGACGTATACGTCACGATAGCATATCCCATCTTTATGGGCCAAGAAAAAAAAAAATTGGTTACTGAAAATTTACTAAAAACTATATCATGACCTCGTCATAGGCATAACGGCCGAAATTGCTTCAGTTGCAATCAAGTTTCCTTTGTGAAAAAACGAGTTCATCTTGATTTAGTATTGTGGGTAATTTGAAAAAAGGAAAAATATCGAAAATTACAAAAAGGAATTATATTGAAAATTTTTTTCCTATGCAAGTAAACAAAATATTTTAATGCAGTATTACATAGAATAATAATTTTAATTGATTGGCACGACAGCCCGCTTACGCGAGACTAAGGCCTAGCTTCCCGCAACCACCCGTGTTGAGCATGTGAATTTTGTACGCGGGTGGAAGGGACCGGTTCCGAACGGCAGGTTGGGAGCTTTTTCATAGGTAATTTTTACTCTCAGAGGTTTGCCATTTCCAGCTGAGAGGACAGCCACCGAAAGAGAAAACGAGTTTCCCGTTATTTTTTTTTTAGGTGTTACTACATGCAGAATTCGAACTTGCGTCGCTCTGCATGCGACTCGCTGGACCGCGCACTAACCAACTGAGCCACAGCGGCTGCTTTACATATAATAGTATGTAGATAAATTATGCAAAATATAAACGACACGCTATTATAATTTATCCGCGTTTGATAGTATTTTTTATTGCTGTGACGTATACGTCACGTTGGGCCAAATACAGTGCAAGTACTTATGTTACTTTTTTATGTCATTAAATACTTCAAAACCCCATATTAAATGATAGATTAGCTTGAAAGCTTACAGGGTGATGATTAAAATTTAAAAAGATTGTTTATAGAGCCTCCCGATGACCCTAAGGTGTCCGATGAAGATTCGGGGGAAGAAGACTGTGGCGGTACTATCGAAAATTTGGGCAAAAAGTAACTACTACAATGTGAATTAGGGCCGTTTTCTCATCTTCCCGTTAAAGTGACCTGTAGCTAAAGTGAACTTTAGCTAAAGGTCACTTTAAAGTGCCCGGTAAATATTTTCGTTTTCTCATCTTCCTGATAAATAAAAATTTAACAAGTCTGATTTTTTGGCAACACTGGTCAGCATTGGGCAGCACTTGGCGCAATCAGCTGTTTGTGAAAAATTATAATTAATTTTGAAGGAAAAAATAAAAATTTTGCCTGGCAAAATCTTGTTGATGCTTTTACTGCCAAATGGGGCGTGTCCCGGCGCACAGTGGGGTATTTGATGCCCAAAATGGCGATTAATTAAAAAAATGAAATTCAAATATCTTGATAACATTTGGTATGGGGGAAAAGTAGATAAAATTGTGCATCACTGGGTGAAAAAATAAATGATCTACATTGAACGGTATTGTCACAGTGCGCTTTGCAAAATGCATATTTGTTCATTGCTCCGTTGTGTTTAGAGCGCGTTACGCATTTGCCAGTTATTTGAAGTGCTTTTTTTAATATCATTCTTACAAAACTTAATTTTTTTAATATGGAACCTTCAACCTCAGGTATTGTACTTATGTTTAAACAAAATTATGTTTGTAGAATATGTGTATTAATAATTTATACAAATTTGTTAGTTATAGTCTTAAAATTGTACATATTTAAAGGATATAGGTAGACATATAGTTACTTTGGCTGCGAAAGGCCGTAATAATTTTATATGATATGTAAAGAACATATATTTTACTACTATATTGCAAAAAATTAAAGTGCACTTTTGTGCATTTTCTGAAATATTTAAGTTTTAGTGCTTCAAAGTCAGTGCCAAAATGTGTGATTTCGATTGATCTTCATGGAGTAATGAATGTTGTTGTTATCATGTGTTTCTGTTTTGTTTTTGTTATTCTATTGCAGAACACTACAAATAAGGTTGGGCATATTTGTTCTGTTAATACTTTTATTGTACCTTCGTAAAAAAAAATTTAATGAAATTCGTATAAATTCTGATTTAATCAAATATTTTGACATTCCGAGTTAAAGTGACCCTGCCATTGATATATTTAGATAGATAGATTTAGATAGAAGTAGAAGGATAAAAGTAGCTTTATGCTACTAATCTTTGTTTTGGACTGTCAGTACTTCATGGTTGGATACGATTTTTTTAATGTCTTCTTCATTTATCGTACAAATTACCAATACAAAAAATGACAAGTAAGGTCAGAAAACGAGAAGAAAATTGTTAACGAAACAAAACAAAATATTCAAAAGGGATTCAGAGAGAAAGCAGGTTTGATTGTTGATCAACCGAACAACTCAACTTCGGCAACTCAAATGATTGAAATACGGCAAGAAGGTTCTTTCGAAACGTATAGCTATCGTCTGAAATCACGAATGTTGACTTGAACTTGATAAAAAGGTTGCACGTTATACTGATAGTGGTTTCTTGTGGCCATGAGGTAGATATTGCAAAGTTTCGAAATTTCGCACATGATACTGTGAAATATTTTGTATCAAAGTATCCATGGTGCAATATGCCACCTATGGTGCACAAATTTCTAATTCATGGGCCAGAAATAATACACCACGCTCTGTTACCAATTGGCCAATTAACTGAGGAAGCTCAAGAAGCACTGAATAAAGAATTAAAAAAATACAGAGAACATTTTACACGCAAGACTAGCAGAGAAAAAACCAATCATGATATTTTGCATCGATTTCTTGTTGCTTCCGATCCAATTTTATCAAGTTTAAGGAAACTTCCTAAAAAAAAGATTCAACACCTATTACTATCAGCTATTAAACTTTTAAAATCACCATCTGTAAAAACTTCAACAGATAATACTAATTTCCAGTCTGGTAATGATATTGCGTTTGATGATGATGATGATGATGATGATGATGATGATTATAATGATGATGACGATGATGATGATAATGATGATAATAATAGCGATGACATTTAATAATCCTAGTGTGAGAAGCCCAAAACATGAAATATTTACTTAAATTGAAAAAATTTAATAAAAAAAACAAGAACAACAACAATTTTTTTTTCCAATTTGTCTTATATATGTTTCATCTATGTAAAAAAATACTTTACATTCATTTTAATAGCTCAGGAGAATTGATCGCCGTTTTCAATGGTCAATACCCCACTGTGCGGCGTTGGAAATCGTTGAGGGACAAGTTTGACAACTTGAAGCGTAGGTCCAAGCTGGAACTTGCAGCGCAGAAGAGCGAGACGTATCGCACAGGTGGCGGCCCAGCAGCGATTGGACATGTCAGCAGTGCAAAACAGTGAAATAGTCCAATTGGCTGTTATATGTTATATTTGCCGCATTTTGCGACTCCGTACCTTCAAAGGCGTCTTCCAGTGCATGCATTTAAGAAACACGCCTATTTTCCATACCGAAAGATCTCAAATTCAAATTTCATTTCAAATTGTAATTTCATTGCCAGCTGTTTTTTGTTTGTAAACAATCATATGCATGTACGTGGCACCACTTCCACTTAAAGTTGACTTTAAAATTTAACAGGCACTCAATCCTCCCGGTAAATTTTATCGGGAGGATAGCTTAACGGGCAGATGAGAAAACGAAAATGCAGGGACGGACGCAGGGGGGTGATCCGGGGGGTCCGGACCCCCCCCCCGAAATCTCAGACTTTTTCAAAACCCCTTACAGCACACGGTCTTTCAACCGCATAAACTAAATCCACATCACAAGTTGGTACATTACAAATATGATTCATTCCACTTTATTTCGTAATTTTCAGATTATTTTCACAACTTTTCTGGTTACAGTAGTAATTGAGTGTTATTATTAGGGATCGGAATTATATGCAAATGCATATTTTTTTGGAGCATCGGATTTGAACGGGACCAAGACAGAAACTATTTTTGTTGAAAAATATTAAAAATGAACTAACATATGCAGTGCATATTTGCATATGTTTGCATATTTTGCATATTTTTTGCATATTTTGCATATTTGTTGCATATTTTGCATATTTTTTGCATATTTTGCATACTTTTTGCATATTTTGCATATTTTTGGCGGTATTTGGCGTAATAATATATTCATATAGACTTATGTTCTTCTATGCAAACGAACAAGAGTGATGTTGGTGTGCTCCTGTGTGTAAGGGGTTGGGATGGGAGTTAAATTGGACAATCCCAGACTTTTGTTATTCCGAGACTGATGTTCTTTCGATCATTATTGAGGGTGTTGTAGTTTGGCTTACTCAGCTTTTTTTGGGGTATTGCTGAGTAGAGCATAAGGGAATAAGGGATCAAATGCTTTCCTGCAAGCACCAGGTCTGTTACGACTTAGCAACACTTAGCAATAGTCGTTTGTTTCTGAAAAGAGGCACCCGGCTACAATAGAGCAGGTAGTCGGTGGCCAAGCAATGCTCCCTTGGTTCATTTGCGGTTAGTTTTGGAGCCGTAGTCGAGAAAACCCAGCGACAGAAATCCCTCGATGTTTTGTTCAGTACAGTAGCAGTAGTCGGGGGCTAAGCAGAAACTTAGGTAGTTTGCTATTACTGCGTGTATCTCGTGCTAAATGAAAATAACCCGTCCCAAGAAATAGGACCCATTTCTCTACTCGTATTAGTTCGTCGAACTTAAGTGGATTGTAACAAATCAGTATGAGTTACTATTTACTGTTGACAACACATAATACTTTAAAATGTCGCGTATTGATTTATTAAACAAGTGGATTAAGGATGTGAACGATAAAACTTTGATTAGAAATGGAGAAAACATTTTTTGTGAAGCGTGTAACAGAAATGTAAGTAAGCAATTAAATTAATTAAGTTCTCATTAAATTTAACAGTAACTTCTATTAATAACAGGTTATTGCGAAAAAAAAGTTCCAGTTACGACAACATTTAAGCACAAAAGTCCACCAACATAAAATTTCTAGCCATGTGCAACATGAAGAGGAGCAAGGAACCAATTTCTGTTACGAAATGTGTGAAGCTATGGTTGCCGCCAATATTCCATGGAACACATTGCATAACAATTCCTGGCGGTCATTCTTGGAGAAGTACACCCAAAGGAGTATACCTAATGAGTCAACTTTACGCAAAACCTACTTGAAAAAATGTTACGAAGACGTCGTAAATGAGATTCGCAGTGATATTGGGAGTAACTACATTTGGGTTTCAGTAGATGAGACTACTGATCGATGTGGTCGCTACATAGCCAATTTTATAGTAGGTAAAATGTGCGCCAATGAATCATCAAAATCCCATTTGTTGTGCTGCAAAGAATTAGAGCGGACAGACCATGCTTCGATTGCACGATTTGTGAACACGTCGGTTTTAAAATTGTGGCCTGACAGCGATAATTCTGAGAAGATACTGCTGATGGTCAGTGACGCTGCACCATATATGGTCAAAGCTGCAAAGCACTTAAATGTCTTTTACCCTAATCTAAAACATTTGACATGTTTAGCTCATGGGGTTCACCGTGCGGCTGAGAAAGTACGAATGATATTCCCAGAAGTTAATAATTTCATTTCGTCGACCAAAAAAGTGTTCCTCAAGTCACCGTCACGTATTATGGTTTACAAGCAAATAATGGATGATGTGCCCTTACCACCCAACCCTGTGATAACAAGATGGGGCACGTGGATAGAAGCAGCAATTTTTTATGCGGAAAATTATCAGAAAATAAAAGAGGTATGTTATATTAAGTTATATTTAGCATTTCTTTATTTAGATTAGCATACCCATTTCAAAAAAGATGGAATATGTGGTATCACAATGTGCCTTACAAGCCTCCGAGTGTGTCTCATAGAGAGACAGCCACTGCAACTTAACATAACCTACATAAGCATTTATAGTTATTTAGCATTTAGACCTACTTATGCATTTCTGTTCGTATACAATTAACAGGTGCTTGAACAACTAGACCCAACGGAGGCAGAAAGCATAAGAAGTGCTAAAGAGGCAATCGAAGATCCTAGGCTGTTAACGGCACTCATATATATTCAACAGCATTATGAGTGCATACCAAGGTCACTCACAAAACTCGAAGAACACGGTATGCGTTTAACTGAGGCGATGGAAATAGTCACGGAGTTGCGGAATTCCCTGGAAATCGTACCAGGAAATGACGGGCTGTCTGTTGCTGACAAATTTAAGATGATCCTACGAAAAAATAGCTTCTTTAAGGATCTGGAAGAACTTTGCTCCCTTTTCAAAGATCCGAAATGGGATATAACTAAGATACCGATCAAGCCGGAGCTATTGTCGAAATATGCCTATGCTCCCATCACTTCGTGTGATGTCGAAAGGTAATTTTCATCGTATAAACAGATTTTTGGCGAAAAGAGACATAGGCTGACCGTCGAAAACTTAGAGCAAATTTTAGTTATTTACTGCAATAAGTAGTTAATTGTTTTTCATTTCATTTTTAGTTTGTTTGTTTGTCGTTATTAGAGTTAAGGTTTTGTTTTATGGACTTTAAATAAAGGAATGAATTCTATTTAAAATGCAATGTTTTTTTACACTATGTCGAATTTCTCCAGTTGCCAGTTGAAATACTACCAGTTGCCTCCGGCTATGTACGGTTGAATTTCATACTTTCATTGAAATAATTTTGATTCCCCAACTAGCATGTTTGAAGGTAATAGGCTCAATAAATCAAGTTTTTTGTAATCCCGTGCACGCATGTTTGAAGGTAATAGGCTCAACAAATCAAGTTTTTTGTAATCCTTCGTTCTTACATATATTTTCCTATAAAAACTCTTAATCCACCGTTGACCCAGTCAGATTGCGATTTTTGAAAAAAACACACATTTCGTTTTATTTAGCATTTTGTGTACCTTAACCAAGTTTGAAAACAAAAACCCCCATGAAATCATCCTTATCCATACAAACTTTTAATACTTGATTTACCCTGTTAGCTATCGATTTTCAAAAAACTGAGAAACACGTATTTGGTTATTTCGCATTTGAAGTACTTTTGCCAAGTTTGACAACAAACGGGATAAACAAATTTATTTCTCCATACAAACTTTTAACCCTTGGTTTACCTCGTTAAATTTCGATTTTCACAAAAGTAAAAAAATGTGCTCAATTATTTTTTATTTCTAATGTTTTCACAAATGTTTCAGTCAATAGGCCTATCGGTTCATGTTTTTTCGTAGTCTTTCCGTATATGAATCTTAACCCTTAGTTGACCCCGTTAAGTTTTGATTTTCGAAAAATTGAAAAATACGTGTCAAATTGTTTTTTATTTGAAGTGTTTTCACCAAATTTGAAATCAT
Source organism: Melieria omissa (assembly GCA_963971225.1). NCBI lineage: Eukaryota > Metazoa > Arthropoda > Insecta > Diptera > Ulidiidae > Melieria > Melieria omissa. Next base: position 2,847,366 of record OZ020269.1, on the reverse strand, counting down.
TAGGCTCATTAAAACGCGTTTCTTCATACAACAACTTAACCCATGTTTTGCCCTTTTAGACCCCGAATTTCAAAAAGAATTTTTTAACGAAGGTTCCTTTTTGTAAGATGTACCTACACTGCAAATTTCATGTTTGTAGCTTTAGCGGTTCGACCTGTATGGAGTGCATATGTTTTGCATATATTTTGCATATATTTTGCATATTTCGTGCATATTTGGTGTGCATATAAATCCGATACCTAGTTATTATCATGCCACATGTATTAATAGTACTATCGTTAGACGACTGGCAACCTATTGTAGTGCGAGAAAGATGCATTTTTCGTTTGTTTATTTTTTGACAGTTTGACAGAAAAAGTCACAAAACGTTTGCAATAGAAGATTTTACAGCCAGATATACAGGCTTTTTCAAATTTGTGGGACACTACCGGTCACAGTTGCCTCTAGTGAACGGTCCTTCTCCACTTTGCGAAGGTTAAAAACTTACTTGCGCAACCGGAATGGAGAGGAACGACTGAATGGACTGGCGCTTCTTAACTTTCACAGAGATGTGAATGTTACCAGTGATCAAATTCTGGATATTCTCGCAAAAAGAACAAGAAGAATTGACATCACTCTGTAAATACTCTGCCTAATATTAAAGGCAGTAAATCATATGTATTGCAATTTCATCATTTGATTCGTGTACTGTCAATTAATGCTTCTTATACCAGTATGCGCCTATGAAACCGGTAATTATTTTTGAAAAAACACGTTTATTGTGAGGAAATGATTACAATTTTATTCTTCAAAGTAATGGCCATCGCTAGCTACACATTTTTCCCATCTCTCAGGCAATTTATGGATGCCTCGCCAAAAAAATGTTTCGTCTTTTGCCTGAAACCAATCATCGATCCATTTTTTGGCTTCTGCGTGAGAATTGAAGCGCTGTTCCGTTAATGCGTGGCCCATCGAAGCGAACATGTGATAATCCGAAGGCGCCAAGTCTGGTGAGTAAGCCGCATGAGCAATAGCTTCCCAGTTGTACGATGCAACCAATTCTTTGGTGGCTCTAGTGCGGTGTGGTGGTGCGTTGTCATCGAGGAAAATCACTTTGTTTTGCCTGGCTTCATATTCTGGGCGTTTTTGGCGTATAGCACGGTTCAAATCGGCCAATTGTTGTTGGTAACGTGCACCGTTAACCATTTCACCAGGTTTTAGAAGGTTTTTTTCTTCAAATGGTAACACAAAATTAACTGTGTCCGCAAATCGTAATTTGTAGGCACGTAATCCGACATTTTCCGGAGCGTCAAACAATGCGTTGTTGGATGAAACTTGACAAATTGTGAACTGAATATTGTTGACATATGACAGAAGAAGTAAACATGACATTTGGTACTGTTCCGAAGTTTATAAATATTCGGCTATTTACCGCCAGATGTCGTTACCGTTTCATAGGCGCATACCTGGTATTATAAAATATCAGGTCAGTCCATAAGTTCGTGCGTTTTTCTGAGGTGGTTTTAAAATAAATAAAAAAGGAGTTTTCGGTATTTATTTATCAATAATATATTTTCCTGCATTATTTACAATGTCTTCCCAATGTTTATGCAAATTTTTAATTCTCTGCTTTTTATAGCTCCTTTTGAGGTGTAGTTCTTATTACCCATATGGGACTGAAGTCCGCGGAAAAGATGATTATCGCAAGGTGTAATATCCGGAGAGTATGGTGGATGCGGAATTAGCTCCCATCTGAGCTCATTCAGCTTGCCTAAGGTCTGTTCTGCGGTATGCGGTTTTGCGTTGTCGTACTGAAACACAAGTTTGCGTCTATTGGCTAAAGGTGGCCGATTTTTTTGCAAGTGCTTCATTCAGTTTGGATAGTTGATGGCAATAATAATCAGCTGTGATCGTCTGGTTTGGTTTCAGCAGATCAAAATAAACGACACCGGTCATATCCCACCAAATAAGCAGGAGAATCTTCTTGGGATGCAGGCCATCTCTGGGGGTTGGGTCTGGTGGTTCACCTTATCTTACCACTGGCGTTTGCGAGCAAAATTGTTGTAAAGGACCCATTTTTCATCCCCAGTAACAATATGGTTCAAAAAGCTCTCATTTCTAAGCCGCTGCAGCAGCTCAGAACACACATTCACTCTCTGCTGTATTCACACTATTTGCGACAGGAAGTTTATGCGGAACCCATTTTCCAAGCTATGGAACCTTGCCCAAGTGAACCAGGTGCCTATAAACTGTTCCATGTGATGAATTGAACCTTTCAGCCATCATATCGACTGTCAAACTTGGCTCTGCTTTCACGAGTTCCAGCAAGGCGTCGGAGTTAAGGACCTAAGGACGACCAGAGCTTGAGGCATCCCCAGCGTCACAGTCACCACTTCGGAATTTGGAAAACCACTTTTGCACAATCCTTAAACTCACGGCATTCTCCCAATAAGCTGCGTTTATTTCTGCAGCAGCAGTTGTTGCATTTTTTCCACTTTTATAAAAAAAATACAAAATATGCCTCTTATACTCGTTCGAAGATTTCATTTTATTTTTTAACAAAGCGTGCGTCTATCCGCGATTAAAATCACTTGTTGAATGCACAATACACCAGAGAAAATTAAAAAATTCCGTTATCTACCGCGAATAAGTTTTTGTATGCATAAAGCGCCTATTCTGAAACTATTGGAAAAAAAACGCACGAACTTATGAACTGACCTGATATTATAACGTTAAATGAAATTCCAATTTAGTGAAAATAAATTTTTTTTTTAATTATGATCACAATTTTTAGCTACTTTTACCCAAAAATTGATTTTTGTCTTGTGTTTATTTTTTGGAAAATAAAACTCGCAAACCGCCAATCAACACGCGATTCAATGAACAATCATAAGTTATAAATATTAAGTTTGTCAAACACAAATAAAACGTTACGTTTTGTTAGAGCCGAACTGTTTAATTATCCAAATTTTTCGATCGGACCCCCCCCAAAATTTTTTCCTGCGTCCGTCCCTGCGAAAATGCGTTTATCCGCCCGTTAAAGTGAACTTTAAAGTTAACGGGAAGATGAGAAAACGGCCCTTAGTATGTTACGCTGACGAAGACGACATTTCTGTCGACATCGATGACAATATCGTCTTTTAATCCTTTGAAGGATCCTTTAATCAAGGATGTTCTTGATTTGTCGTCCTTTGGACGACTAGAAGACAGTTGCCGCGTTGCATAAGTTTCGTTAATTTATTTAATTCAATTCGAGTTTTGCCTGGTTACTGTTTCAAGTGGGGCTAACATGGCACTGGAGTAATACGAGATACTTCATGATACCTAAATCTTTCCCTTTGCCTGACAAAAAGGTACTAAAAAAGAAACGCGGTGGTCACATAGAGAGAATAAAACTGGAAAGTGCTGTTTTTTCTATAGTTTTAACCATTTATGGATAACATAACGTATCCAAGTCGGTCGATACTCACGAGAACATCGGCGAATAATCGACGTTTCCCAACCACATGCGGTAGCGATGTTTAAATGGGCGGTATAGATCGTATTTATTAGAATTTGAATGAATGCAGAATTGTCGCAAGATGCAAGAAATTGTGGTGGTCCATATTTACCAACATTGGCTCCACCCTACTGGACGTATTGCGACCTTAATTCCCACCTAGGATCTTACGACAGTAAGCTCATTACCAATGTGATTTTCTTCAAGCAATTTCAAGCCACTACTGTGCTAGTCGAGGCGTTAGAAAGTCGCCTGAAGGTTATCGAAAGCCGAAGAGTGAAGATGAATGCATCGATCACTTTGCAAATAGCAAATGTCGACGATGTCGAGGTCAGAATTGCACAACGGTGTGAATAACTGTGTGCGGAATATGTAATATGGGCTTTTGTGCCAAATGCTTCACACACTATCATTATTTTACTTAGTTTTTAATTTTACTCATTTTATTGTCTAATATGTAAAGTTCATTTTTTATTCGCCAGATGTTCCTTCTATTTAAGGCAGGTTTCTACCTTGTGCGGCCGAGAAAACATGTTTTTTTTGAAAAATTTTTGATGGGAAGGTTTTTAAGATAAACACTGGAAAATTTTTTCAGATGTAGGTATATGTTTATTGTACAAGTAAAAAAGTTTCAAGATAAAATATGCAAAGGGGGAGAGGGGGCCATCGAGCAATGGCGGCAGGACTTCCTTACTCGCGGAAGTCCTGCCGCTGTTTGAGATGACTTGAAACACAAAAATGAAATTTTTTCTTATTCTGTATCCTTTTGTCTATGGCTGGAACTAGGATTTAAAACAAAAAATTAAAAATGAAGGAGATATGCGATTTTGACTAAACAACTCAATTTTTACCTACTTTTTTCAATACAAACTTCTATTCTTAATGAAAAAAAATTATTATTTCTTGAAGATCCTAGTTCGTGCCATAGCTAAGACTTTGATAAATGACTGTTTAAAATTTCGTAGCTATTGCTCAACTCGTGTGGCCTAAATCACTTCCGCAAGGTCAAAAAATGTAGTTTTGACAAAAACGCGTTCAAAGTTTTGCTTCAGTACTCGTCGCGCTCGACACTGCTACCTGTTTCGATAAATTGCTTCCGTAATTCGAAAGATTTCAACTTCAAATTTTGGGAGCGTATTCTACAATCATGTATTAATCTAAAAATGCATAAAAAAAATCGATTTTTTTGACCGCACAAAGTAGAAACCCCCCTTAAATAATGAAAAAATGTAGGCGAATTCTTTGTAAGGTGCCACTCTTTGTAAGGTGCCACCCCTGCTCGATTTCGACGTTCCAGCAATCCAAGAAAAAAAATTCCTATTGTAATTTAAGCTATATATGTCAACATCAATTTTAATGTGGTTTTTGAGGAATAACGTGGTCTGGGTAAATAAAAGTGTCAAATTTGGTTAAGAAAAAACATAAAAATGAAAACAGAAGGTTTTTCTTGCGGTGAAAAAGCAACCAAAAACTTATAAAAAACTAAGGTAAATATCAGTGTTGGACTTAATTTTTAATGGTTTTTCATAATCCGAAATGATATCCGAACATATCGTAAAAGGAACAAATTTATACAATGATTTCCAAAATAGCATAAAAATGTAAAGTGCCACCTTTTTTTTTTGTAAGGTGCCACCCCCCTTTTTTCATTGTTTTGTGGTCCTATATCGGTAAAATTACTTTTCATTGCTCGGAATCGTCATTACAATGAATTTAAAGTGTTCTTAGTCAATTTTTCTCTAATCCTATCATGAGGAATAAATTAGTTCAGCTTTGTTTATTAATTTTCATACAATTACTCGTTTTATTCGTTACCATTCAATTTCGGTTTGATTTCAGTCATTTTCTATTCAATTCAAATTAAATTCAATAATCTTTCGTACATTTTCAAAATCATGCATTTTTACTTGAGATTTCTACGTTTTTAGCGGTTTTTTAGGGGGTGGCACTTTACATTAAAAAATTTTAGGGTGTCAATTTTGAACACTTTGGGAAATTGGCTGTAAAATTCGTATTTACGAAAAATTCAAATGAAGTGTTACCTTGGATCATAGCTCTTTAAATCCTCTTTCCAACGGTATGTTAAAATTGGCGATACGTTAATTTTCTAACGAGTTTTGCGCAAAAAAGCTATGGGGTGGCACCTTACAAAGAATTCCCCTATGATTTACCAAAAAGGAAAATAAAAACCAAAAAAAAAATCGTATATACTCAAACATATAAAATTATCTTCACGTATGTATGCACTTTGTGGGTATGAGGACCAATGTGACGTATACGTCACAGGCTATATTGCCGCCCCCAGCTTACATTTTGAAATTTTTTCTGATTTGCATTTAACTGTAAAAAACTAGCATGTGCTATAAATTTCAACATCGTACATCAATTTTAGGGGCTCTGTCCTTAATGGGTTAACTCGATTCCGGTGGAAACGCTTGACAGTTATCAAATTTAACAGATCCCTTCACTGCAGTTAAGCGCTCAGTGGAAATAGGCTATTTCTTCGCCAGATTTTCTGCATTTGCCATTTTTTGTTTATTTATTTTTTTACAGTTTGACAGAAAGAATACAAAAACAGCTGTTTTGACAGTAAAAGAGCTTTCACCTCGAGTGGTGAATTGTTTGAACTTTCTTCTTGTCACCATTTTTCCAGAATACGGAAACAATCAAATTCAATTCAATTGCTACGGGGGGTAACAACTGTTACGGTAGTGCCAGAATAACATATGTCCACTAAATATAGACTAAGAGCCTATTTACACGAGGGCTTTTCCCCCTGCGTTAAAAGTCATGCGTGACGAGTTTGTTGGCGAGAAGTGGAGAGAAGTCAGCGGGGTAGGCAAACACGCACGGTCAGAGAATTCCAGGGGTTTTTTGACATTTTGCTTTGTTCTTTTTACACTTTTCTTAAAATTTCAAACCGGCCAGACGTTTAATTTTGTATTTTTTAAATAAAATGTGGACAAGGGAGTTGGTCGAGCTTCTCTTGATGAAATATCAAGAGAACGAAAACATGTTCAATGTTAAGCATGCGGACTATATGAATCGCGTGAAAAGAGCAAATTCACTTTTCAAAGTATATGAAGAATTAAAACAAATAAACAGCAACGTAACAGTGGATGCCATAAAAAAGAAAGTGCATACTTTGAGAAGCCAATATATTAAGGAATTGCGTGAAGTGGCTAGCAGCAAAAAAAGCGGTGTTGGAACTGACGACATTTACGTACCAAAGCTGTGGTGTTTCGATCAGCTGGAATTTTTGAAAATTCATTGCGCGATACGAAATTCAACATCAAACATTTCCAGCATAAGTTGTGATTTTTTTATTAACAAACTTCTTTTAAAAAATAAATATTTACAGCGTGATGAATATAGTGACATTTTTGCGAACACGGACTCGATCCTTGCCGCACAGTCTGTCCAGCACCTTTTGAATTTTATTGCCCTTCGGATCCCGGAACATCGGTAGAGTCTGTAGACGGCAGCATGCACAAATAGTTGACATTTTTCTGGCTCAGTAAATTGTCTACATTTTCAACAGAAGTGTGGTGGTCTGTCGCCTGCTCTTGTCGTCCACCCGCCGGGTCCTTATACCGGTTGGTGGGCGAGAAGGACTAGAGCGGAAACTAGACTAGACCTCCTCGTGGTGGCCACCGGTAACAGCCACTGCGGGCAGGGTCCTGTCTCTGCCCGTAGCGGCTGGCTAACTAGTCGATTCCCTTAAATTCCACTCTCCCACCTCTTTATTTCAATCTACCCTTTCCTTATCCTCCCCCCCCCTAATCCAAGGTGTCACGCGACCCGTGCCTATTGGACTGGTTTGCAGCCAGGGGGTAATACCGGCTGTATTCTAACGGAGCCTCTCTGATACCTGCCCGCCTCAGAGAGTAACTTTGGGCTTACCGTGCTATCGGGGGCTATGGCACGGCGGACCTCCAGACCCCCACACTCGTGGGAACTAATTATGGAGATGAACTTGAGGAAATTAAACTCAGCAGCGGGTTCTTATACCACAACACAACTGGCGCGTCAGGTGGAGCATATCCAGGACACTGACGCCCAGGTTTCTACTCCTAGGAGTATGAAGACGGAAAGACGTACAATATCTGGCACCTTTGGCACCAAAGTAGGTAAATTTGGGCCAAAGCCAGAAAGGACCGGGACGCAGGACAAACGGAAGGAAAGTCGGGCGGTAGTGGGGTCTGCAGGTGCTGCGGCGCCCAAGGACGCGATACCACAACCCTCGACGAGTACTGGCCTGACATCCGGACAAGCTCTCAAGCCGGGCAAGCTCGCAGAGACCAGGAAGGAGACTGGGCTGAGTGGCGCAGGTGCCAAATGGTACTTGCGCTATCTCAAGGAGGGCTTAACGCCAGACCAGGCCAAACAAAAGGTCTTGGACCGCGCAAAACCTACCTCGCTTGACGCGAAGAAGAAGGGCGCGGCCGAGATCAGCCCTCAGGAGGGCAATGCGGACTGTACAAAAACAGAAGGCGGGAGTCAGGAGGCCAGGAGTCACCTATGCGGGTGCCGCCAAGGGCGTTAGACTGGCAATACTCCCGGCATCTTTCCCTGTTAACATACTCTCCAGAGAGGAGCAGGGTCAGATTGAAGATGCGCTTGTGGCAGAAATGTGTAAGGGCTGGAGGGCTAAACTCCAGTTCGATGGCATACACTTTCGACCAGGACTCATACTGGTTGACTGTGCAAGTGCCGACACAGCAGAATGGCTCAAGGGCCTAGTCCCCACTCTACCTGGCTGGAAGGGGGTAAAGCTGGCAACGTGCGACGGGGACCTCATACCCGGCGTACATCTGCTGACTGTTTACCTCCCGAAGGCTGCAGGGAAGGACAATAAACAGCTCTTCGATTTGCTCATCGCACAAAACGAGGGGCTGCACACTAACCTGTGGAGAATCTTCCGTTCAAGGGACGAGAAGAATGGCAAGGTCTTGACGATCGGGGTCGACGACCGATCGATAGAGGCCATTAAGAATTGCAAGTGTGTCCTGCGGTACAGGTTTGGCACTGTACCAGTGCATGTGCACAAGCGCCGCGAGCAGCCGGAGGTGGTTGATACGCCGGCACCAGATACTCCTGCGGAAGGCGAAGCCGAAATTCCGAAGGAGGTGGCCACACTTGTAGAGAAGGAGGCTGCTAGCAGTGAGGGCGTCGAGGAGATTAGCCTCCTACCTCACGAAGTCGAGGGGATCGATGCGATCGACCTCTCGATGCTTAGCATGGCCGCTGACGACGAAGACTCCGATAGAGTCTCCCTGTCGGACCTGGATAAGGAGAGCGGTCTGACGGAGGATGAAGGCGGCGCCGGGAAACGCTAAGGCCGCTATGACCAGCACCGCAGTTGCGCAGATCAATCTGCACCACGCAAAGGCAGCTTCTGCGGTCATTGCGAGGGCAACCCTCAGGAATAAACTGAGTGTGGTGCTGGTCCAGGAACCCTGGGTGTGCAGGGGCCAAATCAAAGGTTTGGCAGAAAGGAACTTACAGGTAATTTGGGATATCAGATGTAATAACCCAAGAGCCTGCATGTTAGTAACCAATGGTTTGAACTTTATATGTCTTCCAGATTTCCTTTCTAGGGACCTGGTTGTGGTACAGATACCGGTGTTAATAAACGGGACCGCTCAGGACATAGTGATGGCCACAGGTTACTTCCCAGGAGAGGACACCCTGGCTACGCCAGAGGCAGTCTCTAAACTGGTGAGGTACTGTGAGCTGAAGAAGCTGCCACTTATACTGGGTTGCGATGCGAATGCGCACAGCGAGGCCTGGGGAAGCAGCGATACGAATCAAAGGGGTGAGTACCTTTTAGAATTTATTATTAGCAATAAATTAGAAATTTTTAACGTGGGAAATATACCAACGTTTGTAACCAGCTCGAGAGAGGAGGTCCTAGACATAACCCTAGGAAATACTCTAAGCTCCGAACTGGTTAAAAACTGGAGGGTTTCTGGGGAACCCTCAATGTCGGACCATAGAATAATACGGTTTGACATTGAAGGTTCTGCTTCAGTTAGGAAAGTTTTGAGAAATCCCAGGAGAACAGACTGGGAAAAGTTTCAAGAAACACTGAGTCTTAACTCCGCCAACCTTGGGTTGGGGGATAACATCAGGAACTCTATGGAACTAGATGCTATGGTGAACTGCTTTAATAAGGTAGTCATCGATGCGTATGAGGACAGCTGCCCGGTCAGTAAGATTGCTTCCTCCAGGGACGTACCCTGGTGGAATAAGGACCTCAGTATACTGCGAAGCAAGGTTCGCAGGCTTTTCAACCGGGCGAAACGAACCGGAAACTGGTCCGAGTATAGGAGTACTCTGACACTCTATAATAAGGATATCAGGGAATCCAAGCGAAGAAATTTCAGAAATTTCTGTGAAAATATTGAACAAACCTGTGAGGCATCCAGACTCTTCAAGGTTATGGCAAGGAGCCAGAACCTGTCCTCTACAAACCTCAGGAAAAGCAATGGAGAATTTACCGAGAGTAAGGAAGAGAAGGTTCAGCTACTTCTAGATACTCACTTCCCGGGCTCCATTGCTTGGAGAGGGGGAGGACAGGCTGAGGCGCTATGCAGGATCTCTAAGAGAGACTGGAGAGTAGCAAAGGAAATATGCACGGAGGAAAGGGTACAGTGGGCGGTTAATACCTTCAAACCACTGAAGTCACCTGGGCCCGACGTCATTTTTCCGGCCCTACTACAGAAAGGGATGGGTCTCTTTAAATACCACTTCCTGAAAATAACTAGAGCCAGTCTGGCACTGGGCTATATACCAGAAGCCTGGAGGAGGGCAAAGGTAGTTTTTATACCGAAGGCCGGGAAGAAGGATCCACTTCATCCGAAATCCTTCAGGCCAATTTGCCTAACTTCATTTGTACTGAAAACTCTAGAGAAAGTTGTGGACAACTACATAAGGACGACAGTCCTATTAGACAACCCTCTACATACTTGTCAACATGCCTACAGGGCAGGTCGGTCCACCGAGACTGCTTTGTACCAGCTGACAAGTGTGTTGCAGGAAAGTCTGGAAGAGAAGGAAATGGCACTATGTGCCTTCCTGGATATAGAGGGGGCCTTTGATAATACCTCTCATGAAGTCATTGACAATTCGTTAACCAGCAGGGGTTTGACTAACACCCTAAGAGGCTGGATACATAGTATGCTCGCTACTAGGTCGGTGGAGATACAGACTAGTACGGGTGGCCTAGTATTAGCAAACACAACCCGAGGCTGTCCACAGGGGGGGTACTATCTCCTCTTCTGTGGAGCCTCGTGGTTGATGATCTTCTACAGGAGCTAACTAACGCTGGCCTAACGGTTCAGGGTTATGCGGACGATATAGTAATCCTATGCAGGGGAAAATTTGAAGATACCCTGCGGGAAAGGATAACCTTGGGACTAAGGTTAACCAAGAAATGGTGTACAAAGGTGGGGCTGAATATAAATCCGGCGAAAACCACCGTTGTACCCTTCACAAGAAAATACAAACTTGATGCTCTTAGACCCATACGTCTGGATGGGGTAGAGATAGAATTCCAGAAGGAGGTGAAATATCTAGGTATCATACTAGATCAGAAACTTCTCTGGAAAGGACACTTAGAGGCAACGATAAGTAAGGCCACTAGGGCTTTCATGACCTGTAGGTCCATAGCAGGCAAAAGTTGGGGTTGCACTCCGACTATACTGAGATGGATCTACACGGCGATTGTAAGACCCATGATAACGTATGGTTCGGCTGTCTGGGCAAGCAAGACCAGCCAGTCGACCACTATCAAGGCGCTTAGTAAGCTACAAAGACTGGCATGCGTTTGCATAACAGGAGCTATGAGAACGTGTCCAACAGCATCCTTGGAGGTTCTTCTTGAACTCACACCTCTTCACTTACACATACAGACCCAGGCGAAGAGGGCTCTCCTACGGATGACTGGTGTTAATATCGGGGCGGAGGGATTCCTGAGTCGTAAGAGGATTGATACTCTCACGTATCAGCACCCCGAAATCGCAATACCGAGGGACACAATCTCACCAAAGTTCAGCTTTGTCAAACGGTTCAAAACTGAACTTAGTAACAAAAAGAGATGGGTAGGTATATCGGAGACATATTCGATAGACAAGCATATGATATCCTGGTACACAGATGGCTCCTTAACGGAGGAAGGCACCGGGATAGGAGTATATGGGCCGAGGATAAGATACTCGGAGCCGATGGGAAAGCATACCACTATCTTCCAGGCGGAAATATACGCCATTGAAAGGTGTGCTCATTTCAATCTGGTGAAGAAATACCGGAACCGGAAGATTGCTATCCTTTCTGACAGCCAAGCGGCTATCAAGGCTCTTAGATCCTATCAGGTATCCTCGAAACTGGTATTGGAGTGCCTTGAGAAGCTGAATGAACTTGGACGTCACAATAAGGTCTGGGTACTTTGGGTTCCGGGCCACACCGGCATTGAAGGGAACGAACGGGCTGACGAACTGGCAAGAAGGGGAGCTTCCACACCTTTCGTCGGCCCGGAACCTTTTTGTGGGTTGGGAAAAGGAGCCTCCTCCATTTTATTGAGAAAGGACGAGATAACCAGAAGGAATCAATACTGGGAAAATCAACCAGGTCTAGAGCATTCGAAGCTGGTTATCGGATCCTATAATAGGAAACGATTCGAGGACTGTATGGCTTTATCAAAATATAATCTTAGGATTATCACGGGAATGCTTACAGGGCATTGTAGATTGAACTATCACCTAACTAAACTAGGAATCCGTGAAAACGGGTATTGCAGGTTCTGCTTGCAGGAAAACGAGACTGCGATACATATACTAGGAGAATGCCCTGTACTTATGCATAAGAGAAAGAAGCACCTGGGGGATCACCTCATATCGGGTGCGGACTGGGTATCCAGAGGTTTAGGAAACATACTAAAATTTCTCTTGGATACTGGACTCACTGATTGTCTTTGAGGTCCAAGAAGGGGGCACAATAGATCTACGAGGTCGCAGTGCACTATCCCCATCAATAATAACCAATAACCAACAGAAGTGTGCATTTTATGCTGCAAAATTCGGAATTTGTTGGCCAGAATTCCGAACGCTTGTTCCACTACATGCCGAGCGCGCGATATCCGAATATTAAATATTTTTCTTTCTTTAGAGTTTGTGTCAACAACAGAAAAATTATACGTTAGTCAACAGCAGCATACCCGGGTACGCACGTATATTTTGTATGGGAAATGGCATAATTTTGTGATAAATATGTGAATATTTAACGCATTCTTTTAAATCTGCCTAACTTTTTGCTGTTAGTTTATTGAAAAATATGTTTTTTAAGTATGTATGTTACAAAATTTGAGAAATATATTATTTTATTATATAAATATTGAGTTTCTTAAAACATAGTTTATAGTGGTGGCTTATGAATGTATGCAAAAATGTTTGTTTATGTAGAAATATTTGATGATTATGTGAAAAAAGTTGTTGAAATAGACGAAAATAATTCTTGTGATGGTTTTTTGTTATATCATGTTCGATATAATTGAAAAAATTTAACACCGACTCGCCGTTGTTGGTAACAAGTGTTTTTGTAGAAAAGCATGTCATGAGACGTGGTGATGAAAAGTGATGATGATGAACTTGATGATGTACCCTGTGAAGCCGGAGAAAGTTTTACTGGCAGAGATGGAACAAATTGGTCTGCTGTGCTACCTCAAACTGGCAGATTCCGTACACACAATATACTAAGATCTGCAAATTATGGACCAATACTGGTCCATACGGAGAACACAAGGATTGTCCATTGTAGAAACGTTCAAGTTGATCATGTCTGATGAAATGTGCGACATCATAATTCGCGAAACAAATCGAAAAGCAAAGCAATGCTATGAACGTGACAATGCACAAAACCAAGCAAGAAAACCGCGCTCATGGAAAGCCGTAACAAGGAGTGAATTTGATGCATATTTGGGTCTCTTTTTGCTGAGTGGCGTGACACATTCCGGTTACGTTCATACTAAAGATTTGTGGAAAACTACCTCACATCCGCTATATCGTGCTGCAATGAGTGTACGACGCTTTTAGGCAATAAGTCGTTTCATACGTTTTGATAACGGAAACACACGCCCGCAACGCAAACAAACTCACAAAGCAGCAGCAATGGCGGATATTTTTTTGATGCTGAACAACAATCTACATAGCAATTACATAGCAGGAGCCAACGTAACTGTTGATGAACAACTGTATGCTTTCCGTGGTGGTACTGGCTTCACACAATACATACCATCAAAGCCCGCCAAATATGGAATAAAAGTGTGGTGGGTATGCGACTCCATTTCATCTTATCCATTGAAGGGACAAGTCTATACGGGAATGGCGGCGTCCGGTGAACGGGGAAAAAAGTTGGTGAAAGAATAGTGAAAGATTTGTGCGTCAATCTGTTTCATGGAAGTGGACGAAACATTGTGTGCGACAACTTTTTCACCAGCTACAATTTGGCGAAAAGTTAAACGATATACAACAATATATTGTTACGAATATTAAGTCTAGTGGGTTGTCACGTATCTCTGGATTGTGTGATTTGAAAATAAAACACAGTCAGTTTCTTAAATGCAGACAATAAAATACACCAACAGTCACTTTATTATTCACAGTTTACACTTTACTGTTCGTACACTTCAGTATTTGCTTAATTATTCCGTGTGGCAACTTCACTTGTCAAAACCAGACTGACTCCCTGCACCGCATCTGGCCACCTTTTATACTCTGTCCGGCCGTCGCGCAGATCGTTCTCGCACGTTGCCAGATTGGACTAGAAGTTTCCCTGATGACCGCGACCATCGTTGCCAGGTTGGACTAAAAGTTACTATCGCGGCCGTCGTTGCCAGATTGGGTTATGGCACGGCACGTAGCGGCAGGGTTGCTTTGCACCGCGACAGACTGGCTCATCGTTACACTGCCCACCACTTAGACTTGTTCGTCCCGAACAAGTGCCGAGGCTCCGCTGTGATGAGGCGCCAGGCGCTCCAAATGGACTACCTTCAGCTTAGCGCCTCTATTGTTGCAACGTTGAATCCGGTATACCACATCGTTAATCCTAGTCACGACTTCGTAAGGTCCTTCCCATGACGCTTGAAGTTTTGGAGACAAACCTTTCCTCCGCTGTGGGTTGTAGAGCATTACCAAATCGCCTTCTTGGAACCCTGCTGAGTTGGCCCGTAGATCGTATCTGGCTTTCGCCTTATCGCTGACCAGTTTGGTGCGGCTCCTTATAAACTGGTGAATTTCCTCTAGTTCCGCCCGCTTATTGGCCACGTAGTCCGTCTTAGCGCCTCCCGTCGTGCTGACTACCCCGAACTTCAAGTCAGCGGGTAACCGCAACTCTGTGCCGAACACTGCTCGGGCTGGAGTGAGTGATGTCGTGTCGTGCGGGGCTGACCTATACGCCATCAGGAACAGGGGGATATGCGTGTCCCAATCCTTTTGATTCCTGCCTACCACTTTCCGCAGGTATTCCTCCAGTGTCCGGTTAAAGCGTTCCACCATGCCGTCGGACTGTGGGTGCAAAGGAGTGGTACGCGTTTTCTTTATCCCCAGCAGCTCACACACTTCCTTGAATACCGCAGACTCGAAATTCCGGCCTTGATCTGAGTGCAACTCCAACGGAACTCCGAACCTGGCTACCCAGTTGTTTACCAGCTTTTCCGAGATCGTGGTGGCCTCCTGGTTAGGAATAGGGTACACTTCGGGCCATTTGCTGAAGTAATCCATTACGACGAGCACATATTTGTTGCCTAGAGTGCTAGTTGGGAATGGGCCGGCGACGTCCATAGCAATCCGCTCGAAGGGCGCTCCCACGTTGTACTGCTGCATGCGGCCTCGAGATTTTCTTGTCGGCCCTTTCGCGGCTGAACATCGGTCGCAGCTCTTAATCCACTCGGCTACAGACTCCTGACATCCTACCCAGTAGAATCGTCTTTTTATTTTGGCGACGGTTTTGGTGATGCCTAGGTGCCCTCCACTGGAGTCGTTATGGTATGCCTCGATGACCTCGTTGATTCTGCTTTTCGGCACTACCATTAGGGGGTTGCTGGTACGACCATCCGCGCTCTCCCATTCGCGGTACAGGCAGCCTTCCTTCAGCCGCAGACTTTTCCACTGTGCCCAGTAAGCCTTAGCGATCGGGCTTTCACCAGCCATCTCCTGCCAGTCTGGACGTGCGCCTTGCTCCTTGCCTTCGACGATTTTTGCAAGATCCGCATCCTCATGCTGGTCTTTTTGTAGCCTCTCCGCAGACCACTCTTCCTCTGGCATGACGCTGACCAACCGGACGTCCACTATCTGTTCTTTGCTTTCGGCTCGCGAGCATTGCCTGCATTCGACTTTGCACGGACGGCGGAACAAGGCATCGGCATTTCCATGGCTACTGCCCTTGCGATGCTCTATCGTGTAGTCGTAGCTCTGCAGTCGCTCGATCCACCGCGCCAATTGCCCTTCAGGATCTTTAAAGTTCAGAAGCCATCTCAATGCCGCATGATCTGTGCGCAGGCGAAACCTTTGTCCATACAGATATTTGTGGAAGTGTTTTACGCAGTCCAATACCGCCAGCAGTTCTCTCCGTGTCACACAGTAATTGCGTTCCGGTTTCGATAAAACCCTACTGTAGTACGCTATCATCTGTTCCTGGCCGTCTATTATCTGTGATAGCACACCGCCAATACTACTCCCGCTTGCATCTGTATCCAGCACAAACATCTCCCCAGGCACGGGGAAGGCCAGAATTGGAGCACTGCACAGTTTTTCCTTCAGACGTGCAAAAGCCTGTTCCTGCTCCTCGTTCCACTCGAAAGCTTGGCTCTTTTTTGTCAGTTTGTGCAGGCTACTGGCTATGTTCGCGAATCCCGGAACAAATCGGCGGTAGTATGTGCACAGGCCCAGGAAACTGCGGAGTTCGTGTAGATTGCGTGGCCGGGGCCACTCCTTCACTGCCGTGATTTTGCCTTCATCCGTATGTACTCCGCGGGCGGAAACCGTATGACCCAGATACTTGACCTCCGTTTGGAACAGCGAGCACTTCTTTGGGTTGAGTCCAAGCCCAGCTTTTTGTATCCGCTCAAATACCTCCTTCAGCTTTCCCAGGTGGTCGTCGAAGCTTTTACCCATTACGATTATGTCGTCGAGGTACACCAGACACGTCCGCCAATGCAGCCCATTTAGCACGCGTTCCATTAGCCGCTCGAATGTTGCTGGTGCGTTGCAGAGTCCAAACGGCATGACGGTGAACTGCCACAAACCATCGCCAACACTGAAAGCCGTTTTCTCCTTGCCTGCAAGCTCTACCTGCCAATAGCCGCTGCGTAAGTCGAGCGTGGAGAACCACTGCGTGCCTGACAGTGTGTCGAGGGTGTCATCGATCCGAGGTAGTGGATAACTGTCCTTCTTGGTCACATCATTGAGCTTCCGATAGTCCACACAAAACCGGGTACTGCCATCTTTTTTCTTGACTAGCACGACCGGCGAGCACCAGGGGCCCGAAGAAGGCTCTATGACCTTGTCTTTCTGCATGTTTTCGATCAAATTTGCGACCTCTTCCCTCTTGGCCAGAGGAACTCGTCTTGGCGTTTGGCGAATCGGTTTTGCACTTCCGGTGTCGATGTTGTGCTTCACTATGGCTGTTCTTCCGCCTGCTTCCGCCGCAAATATTGACCCATAGTGCTGCAGGAGTGACCTCGCCTTCTGTTTCTGCTTGGCCGACAACTCGCTGCTCCACTGGTTCTCCTGCGGTATGGCGTCCATGTTAAACCCGCTCTTCTCATTACCTCCAGGCGGGCTACTCTCGCAATTGACCACTGCTACAGCTTCCTTACACTCGCCAATTACCTCATCTTTTCCGACATATCTGGGTGCATTCAGGGGGTTCAGTATTCTGACTGGTATCCTTCCATTTTTAGGTCCCACTAATGTACGTCCGATGATGATGTTCTCGTGTCCTTGCTTCGGTGCTTCTACTACCCACAGCCGACTCGTCCCATCGTCCTCGTCCACCTTTGCCCACACAATCGCCTCAGAATTCGCTGGTATCCTCCTGTGTTGACACGATAAAACCTTCCTTACCGCCACGCTTCGCTCATAGCCAGTGTGCAGCGGGAATTCAACGTTGGCATATCTCAGCACATTTTCCTTCAGGTCCAGCGTAAAACCGTGCCTAATCATGAAATCCACGCCGATAATCACGTCGTCCATTATATCCGCGACGATGAACTCATGTTCCAGGCTGCTGGTGCCGATAGCAATCGTTTTTGTAACTTTCCCTCTCACCGGCGCGCGCTCGCCAGTCGCAATCCGCAGCTGTATGCCATGCAGCGGTTCCCAGTTCTTCAGCAGCTTCCTTTTTATGATCGAATATGACGCTCCAGTATCTAGTGTCAACACGAACCACTTTCCATCTATCCTTCCTTCAATTGTCAAGCTGCTGGGCTGTCGTTTCAGCTGTGAGACAAGGACGGTGGGGCGGCAGATTGTGGGGATCAGCTCACGCCCCTTTGGGCTGACCCGTTTTAGTTTAACGACTCGCCGTCCTCAGCCCTGCGCTTGTTGGCTGGGCCTCGATTGTCAGCATTCCTTGCTTCAGGCGATTGCGATCGGGAACGGGAACGCCTCTTTCGTTGGCGGCAGTCTCGTGATATGTGGCCCTGCTTGCCACATACCCAGCAAACAACTTTAGAGGAGACCACCCGTGGCCTGTCCGGTATCTCAGAGCTTATGGCTTGGATCGGAATGTCGTTGTCCGCCTGAATCTGGCGTATCCTTGCAGGTGCATACCGAGTGCTCCCCATCCATGCCGCTTCATATGTCATCGCGCTGGTCACCGTTTCCTTAAATGTTGGCTTGCCCATCACCAACGCACTGCGACGTGTTTCTGGATCATGAAGACCTTCAACAAACGACTCAATCTTCATCCTCTCGAGATCATCAGCACCAAATTTTGGGTAGCACAACTGTACGAGCCGCTCAATGTCTGCTGCATATGTCTGCAGCGCCTCGTTGGCTCTTTGCTTGCGGTTCTTCAGCTCACAGTAGTATAGCGCATGGTTGTGCTCGTTGCTATACTTCGCTGCTAATGCTCTCATGATGGCACCGTAATCACTTCTTAAACATTCTGGAACTGATTTGATTACCTCCGCCGCAGGACCTTTCAGCGCCAGTGCCAACCTCCGACCTTTCCTGATATCTGTCCACTGATTTTCCAAAGCAGCCAAGTCGAATTGCAATTTAAATGTGTCGAACGGCGCAGCACCATCATAAGTAGGCACTTCTGTTCTGGCAGCAAAACCGTCCTGAACCGGTGGCAAACATTCTCGTGGCTGTACCTCTCGAAACCGTTCGTCTATCTTTCTGTGCATCGAATCTTCCAGACTGTCAACTCGTTTGTTCAAGGACTCATCCAGGTTGTCAACTCGTCTGTTCAGGGATTCACCCATTTCGTCAACTCGTTTGTCCCAATCGTCTATTCGCGTCTCGAGATGCTCAACTTTCACATTCAGGCTATTGGAAATTTCCTCCACCTTCTGCTCTATGCGCGCAGAATTTTCCGCCATTTCCCGATTTGCAGTCTCGACTTTTGCCGAAATTTCGAGATTCGTAATTTCCAGCTTCGCTGACATTTCTCGATTTGCTGTCTCGATTTGCGCCGACATGCCTTTGAGTGCAGCCATTAGTTGGCTCATGTCCAACGCTTGTATTGGTGCAGCCGCTGTACTCTGTAGCGAAGCAGCACCACAGGCGACTCCTCCACCTTGGCCGACGCCTCCAGTTCTTGTGCTCCGAACTCGTGCACAGTCCAATCGACGCCTCGTGCCTCACATGCTTCTCGCAAGCGCAACTGCAACTCCACCTTCCCGCCAGCAGTCGGCAAATTCCAGGCAGCCAGCTCCTTCTTCAGCTGGTCTACCTTCAGCAGCTCGAGTTTAACCATGTCCGTACTTTTATAATTTTATTTATTTAGTTATTTTCAATTTTCCACAATCCCACTTCTGACACCAAATGTTACGAATATTAAGTCTAGTGGGCTGTCACGTATCTCTGGATTGTGTGATTTGAAAATAAAACACAGTCAGTTTCTTAAATGCAGACAATAAAATACACCAACAGTCACTTTATTATTCACAGTTTACACTTTACTGTTCGTACACTTAAGTATTTGCTTAATTATTCCGTGTGGCAACTTCACTTGTCAAAACCAGACTGACTCCCTGCACCGCATCTGGCCACCTTTTATACTCTGTCCGGCCGTCGCGCAGATCGTTCTCGCACGTTGCCAGATTGGACTAGAAGTTTCCCTGATGACCGCGACCATCGTTGCCAGGTTGGACTAAAAGTTACTATCGCGGCCGTCGTTGCCAGATTGGGTTATGGCACGGCACGTAGCGGCAGGGTTGCTTTGCACCGCGACAGACTGGCTCATCGTTACAATATCGATGTTGGGCACAGTAAATAGAAGACGAATGTTTGTGCCACCACAATTTGCTGTTCCAAAAGGACGTGGTATTGAATCAACTATATTTGGTTTCAGCAACAATGTTACACTGTGCTCCTACGTGCCGAAAAAAAATAAATCAGTTGTGCTCTTATCAACTATACATTACACAACCGAAACAAAAGGTCCCAAGAACAAGCCAGTAATGATATTGGACTATAACCACAGAATAAACAGTATACAGAAGGCGCATCTGAAATAATTTTGCGATTTCATTTCAGTCGCGGGCGGGAAGCAACAAAGGTGAGGAATATGTAAAGGGAACAGAGAGAGTAAGCGCGAATTGATGTATTGTATACGCATAGATTCGATGGTTTTGGGCTTTATTCTCATTTCGACAACAACACGCAATGTTGCTGCTTTCCGCAGCAAGCCAGCTTGGCTTTACTCTTGCACATTGAAATGGTGGTTGATTTGGTAAAGCGATCGCCAAGGCAAATTCAATAGGTAGTTGCAGCACCAGAACTGATTAAACTTTTTTCTTTGATAATTAGCACAACATTGTAGCAATAGTTTTCCACTGATTATCACTTTCTTAATGCGTCTTGGTTGTTTCAATATTTAACACATATATTTATGTTCATTGTAGCCATTTGTACTTTTTACAACTTCTATTTTACAAGCAGACAAAAAGAACTTATAAAATCCATTGAATTTTGGTTTTTCCCGTAGTGCTACCACCTTATGTGCCTTGGCGATTGCTCAATCAATTTTTCTATGAAAACTTTGCCTGTCCACTTCTTGTTCTTGTTTGTAAAAAAGCAAGCGGAGAGCGAGCACGAGCCACCACTAACCAGTGTTGCCACTACGAATTTTTTCCCCCTACCAAAATTGGTCCAAAATCAATCTCAGCCTACATAAACATAAATATGTATATTATTTCAAAACAAAAACAATTAATTGAAGTACAAAAACCACTCTGTTTTGCATATTAAAGAGTAATTTTAAAATTATAAAAAAAATTAAAAGACATTTTATTAATGCAGCGTATTGCCTACCAAAATTCCTTGAATATCACAACAAACCAACCAACCTACCAAAGCCTTAATTTATGAAACGAAGCTACCAATTTTGGTCCAATTGGACCAAAACGGCAACGCTGCCACTAACATGCAAGCGGCACATCGCTTTGTTGCCCAACAACAACAACCACAGTGTGTGGTGCGCGGTCGCAGCTTCTCAGCTTACGCTCTCGCGTTCTCGTCCCTTTTACTGCTTCCCCCGCATCTACAAACGGGTCCTACCGCTGGAACCCGCAAAGAAAATTTTCTTTACACCAGATGCGCATTCTGTATATTGTTTGTTCTGTGCTATAACAAAAGCACAGTTGGCGTCGACAATATGGATAAATACCTGGCAGAATATTCAACAAAGCGGCGAACGAACAGGTGGCCTTTGGCATTCTTCTAAAACGTTCTCGATGTGGCACATGGTACATGGACAACAACCCGCATTTAAAGGCTTGTACAAGCCGGCGAAGGAAGTTCCTTCACCAACTAAGTGAACAACTTGCGAAACCTAACATATATATAAGATCCAATAATACTAAAATATCAAGAATATTCTCCATACGCAACGCCATGGAAGCTATCAACGGCGGTCCCTTGAATATAATAGGTACCGCAGCAAAAAGCAAGGAAGAACGTGACAGCACCGGCAGAATAAAAAGGAAAGAAACAAGGAAAGCATGCACATTCTGCAAAAGACCCGTGTGCACAGAACATTCCATGGATATGCCGCAATGCAACAGATGTAATTAAAAATTTTATAGACTCTAATTCATTTTATTTATACTTTTTTATATTATAACATGGACTAAGGTTAAACGGATATGGCTTCATAATATGCCTTTGAAGCGGAAAAGCATCATCGCCGACTAGGACATAGGGAAGTTTTTGTCCGTTCCCAATTATTTCGTCAGGTGGAAAGTGTTTGCCTGCATTGTCGATAATTTTTTTTAAGTCGCTTTGCAGCAAAACCATTGCATCCATTGCATCCCATCTTGCGATGCAGCTCAATGCAGCTTATTGAAGGATAGACCAAAAAGTTGAGTTGAAAGAGTTGCTGTAGTACAACATCATTTCGTCCAGTATCGGATAACGCGGATACTCGCAGGATATTCTGGAACAATCTTTGGTTGAATTGCTGGACGATGAAGATTGTTTTTAAAAGCAGTCGTTGCCTAGCTAACGATCTCTTTCTCTCCTTTATGAGTACAAACAAATATATGTGATAGATAAAGTATTATTACAAACCTTTAAAAATTCGTCTTTGAAATTATTCCATATTGCTTGGCAGACCTCTGCAATAGCACCACAAAGGAATGAACCCGACAAACGAGTCCGAAAACCTGTGCTTTTGAATGATTCGCCTGTAGCAAGGTATCGAAGAGTTTCAGCCAACTTTTTTGTTGGCGATATCGATTCCCTCATTACAGTATCCTGTTTTTTTATATCCTTTTCAATTGACAAAATAATATAGTTAAATGTTTCATCCATGCGTATATATATTCGAAAAATGAGGACTTGTCAATAGACATCTCTTTCGCCATAAAAGTAAATGACCCTTTTTCTTTCCGCTGTAACCTCCCTGGTTTCACCCATTCCGTCTTCCTTTTTTAATTAGCAAATCATTTGCACTTTCGCAGCAGACCAGCAAACCAACAATTATTTTCACATCTTCCATATTATTTAAATCTGAACAGTTAATAGCCATTTCGGTGGCTTCTGAAATGTTTTCTATAATTTCTTTTTTGTTCAAATCCATTTTTCTACAATCAGAATATCCAAAAACTAGGCGAAAATGTGAATGAAATTGTGAATGTGAATGAAAGATGGGCAGCTTAAACGTCTAAAAAAGTCAAGCAAAGTTGCAAGTAAAAAGTCTTCATATGAGAATTGAAAAAAAAACGCGGGGGGAAAAGCCCTCGTGTAAATAGGCTCTAACTTCAGCCGTTTATTTGACTGCATAAGCAAACATGGAGATGTCACTCAATACACTTATTATACTTAAGTGCGCTTCTACTCAACTGCCAAACTCAAATTACGCAATACATTCCATTAAAAATATCGTAAAAGCTGGGTTTAAGAAAATCTGTTGCCAATCTGTTTGGACGACTCACTACATGGGAAATGCTGGATGTGTTTAAAGTGAAGCCAATCTCCTGGACGACTATTTTTCGTGTTTTTAAAGATTGCCGTAATGGGAAAGGACCGGAAAACGAAGTCATACCTGGTCGTCTGCCGAAGTTAAGTGCCACAAGGACGAAAAACTGCTGACAAGTGCAAACAAGTTGGCCAATCAACACGCAAATTAGCACGAAAATTTGACATTTCAAAGTCTGGTGTTCACAAGATTTTGAAGAGGAACAATGTAATCTATCACAAACGTAACATAAAACAGCACAAAAGTATTCCGCGAAACAACTCGAAAATATACCAAAATGCTGCCGTGCACTTCGTTGTGAACACTTCGCTAATGAAAAATTCATAATTTTGGATGTTGAATCGTATTTCACATTTTTGCACCAGAATTAAGCGCCAACGACGGTTTTTACACTGACAACATCGAAACAACACCAAACGGAGTTAAATACGCCAGCAAATCAAATTTTGAACCAAAGGTGTTAGTGTGGGTGGCCATTTCTTCGAAGGATGTCTCAGCGCTATTGATTCGCACAAACAAAGCCAAAGCGGTCAATGCTGACGTTTATATCCGTCAATGCTTGCCAAAATTGAAGCAATTGACTGGCAAATATCACACTGGCGACGAAATCATGTTTTGGGCGGATCTTGCAAGCTATCACTATGCGAAAAAAAGTTGGATTGGCTGACCGAGTATAAAATAAAATTTTTTGACGAAGAAGGACTATCCTCCAAACGTATCTCAGGCACGTCCAACCAAAAATTTCTGGGCAGTTCTCAAACGTATGGTGTACGAAAAGGGTTGGGAGGCACGGAACGAGCAAGAGTTAATTAATCGAACCAAGCAAAAGTTGAAACAAATTGAGACTAACACCGTCCAAAACCTAAATCGGGACATTCGTTTTACACTGAGAAAAATCGAAGACAATGATCCATTGGGTGTACTCTAAGTGTATTTTTTGACAGATGACCAATAGACTGAAGTACCAAATAAAATAAATTTTTAATTCAATTGTCTGTTTTCCGGCGCGCGCCGGAAGTTAGTCTCAATATTTAGTGGACATATGTTAGGGTTGTTAGGTTAGGTTAGGTTGCGGTGGCTGCCTCTATAAGAGACACACTCGAAGGCCTGAAAGGCCCATTGTGATACCACATATTTCACCCGTTTTTGAACTGTGTATGCAACACTGTTTTGCCAACATATGTTACAGCACACATTTCAAGCGGATGGGGAAAGGGGGGAGGGGAGACCTACAGTTTAACGCCGAATCCGAACGGCGATTGGCAGTTTTTCGTTCACACTTGGAGGTTTTGCCATTGCCTGCCAAGAGCGCACTTGTGCGATTCTTGTAATTCTCATTTCCTTCATGTGGATAGCGATAGAAGTAGATGAGTTGTTCACCAGCCCGAGCCAGGAATCGAACCTGGAGCCTTTGGTATGAGAAGCCAGCGCGCTACCCGCTTGACTATCGAGGCCGGCCGAGGGTTGTTAAAGTGAACAATTTTTTGTTTTGTATGTACCAATGTTATGAAATGTATTGTTTTGTATATTGTTGTTTTATGTTTGAAATGTAATACATACCAGGTATGCGCCTATGAAACCGGTAATTATTTTTGAAAAAACACGTTTATTGTGAGGAAATGATTACAATTTTATTCTTCAAAGTAATGGCCATCGCTAGCTACACATTTTTCCCATCTCTCAGGCAATTTATGGATGCCTCGCCAAAAAAATGTTTCGTCTTTTGCCTGAAACCAATCATCGATCCATTTTTTGGCTTCTGCGTAAGAATTAAAGCGTTGTTCCGTTAATGCGTGGCCCATCGATGCGAGCATGTGATAATCCGAAGGCGCCAAGTCTGGTGAGTAAGCCGCATGAGCAATAGCTTCCCAGTTGTACGATGCAACCAATTCTTTGGTGGCTCTAGTGCGGTGTGGTGGTGCGTTGTCATCGAGGAAAATCACTTTGTGTTGCCTGGCTTCATATTCTGGGCGTTTTTGGCGTACAGCACGGTTCAAATCGGCCAATTGTTGTTGGTAACGTTCACCGTTAACCGTTTCACCAGGTTTTAGAAGGTTTTTTTCTTCAAATGGTAACACAAAATTAACTGTGTCCGCAAATCGTAATTTGTAGGCACGTAATCCGACATTTTCCGGAGCGTCAAACAATGCGTTGTTGGATGAAACTTGACAAATTGTGAACTGAATATTGTTGACATATGACAGAAGAAGTAAACATGACATTTGGTACGGTTCCGAAGTTTATAAATATTCGGCTATTTACCGCTAGATGTCGTTACCGGCGTTATGTCGTTTCATAGGCGCATGCATGGTATGCTATACAACTACGGTGAAAATAATAGTAGTGCGTGCATGTATAAACCGCTAGATTAAAGAAAAACCAAATTTTTGAAAAGATTGCCGCACCATTTTATGTTTATAATTGTTTATGTTGTGAAAATAAAATGTTGCGGCAATCCCTTCAAGTTTGGTGTTTCTTTAATCTAGCTGTTTATACAAGCATGTACTGCTATAATTTTGACCATAGGTGTACATGTGATGAGTTTACTAGTCAATTGAACTATTTTTTGTACCTTTGTTATTAAATGCATTGTTTTGTCAATAAAAAAAATTGGTAACTTTTTATAAAAGATTTTTAAAGTTCTGGGATGGGACTAAACAGTAGTCTGTAGTCAGTACTTCACAACACGTGTTTGGTTAGCATAACATAACTAATTCTTACTTGGTATACGTTCAAAAGTGTAAGCGTGCTCTTTGTGCATAAAAAAAAAACAATCTGAAATTATGTAAACATGTTGTTTTACTTATTGACAGCACATTTAGTTTAATTATACAGAAATATCTTCACTGGCCAAAAGTCGTATTGAAAGGGTCAAAGAATAGTAGAAGGGTTAAGAATAGTAGTAGTAGTCTATAAATCTTGATGCTTGGTGGTAAAATCGATTTCGAATTGTTGTTGATATTTTTTTTTGTTTATTTTTTGTTTTATTTTTTTTTAAATAAACAAACGAGAAGACAATATTTAAATTATAGATATGTACGTACGACTATTCAACATTTTATCAACTCAATTCTATAATGTAATGTAATGTAAGAATGTAATAGATTTTGTCTCTGCTATTAGTAGCAGGAACCAGCTAACTTCAATATAAACATTTATGCGAATAGATCTGGCCAGACCCATTAACCATTTAATAGCAGATTTTTATTTAAAGCCGCGAGTGGTACAGGTTCAACCCAACCAATCAGTAAGCACAGAATTTGGATTGCGGACCTCAATAATTGCGTAATGAAACTGAATGAATCTTACATTACATACATACATACATACATAAAAAATAACATAAATAAAAAAATAACATCAGAATCATTTGTGTATGTGTAAAGGGTGGATCACCATTTCATTGTAAAATAAGATACATATTTATTGAGTGGTGATATTGAGTTCAGGACTTGCTAGTGGTAGGTAGGTAGGTAGCAGGGACTGCGTGCTCTCAGAGCACACTCAACTAGCACTATGTGCCGTTTTATTGTCGCCTCCTCGACTGGGTCTTCCCTGCGTGGGAGAAAATACTGGGCTCTAAAGCCAACCAGCATCGTCCAAATAGGACTTGATGCATTTTAGTCTTATTTCAGACAGATCAGCTAGAGAGCTAATCAGACTGTTCCCCAAGGAATTTAGTCTTTTAAATGCTAAGGCAGGGCAGCCGCAGAGGAAGTGCTCGAATGTCTCACTCTCGTTGGTTTATCTGCAGCTTCTGCAAAAGGGGTTGTGGGGGATTCCCAATCTCGCTGCGTGTAGGCCAATCGGCCAGTGACCCGTGATCACGGCCGTTAGCCTAGACACATTCCTACGAGAATTTAGCAGCAGGTCGTTGGTTCTGTGGGAGTCGTTGCGTGGCCAGATCTGTCGAGCCACTCTGCAGCTGGAAAGATTTCTCCACCTACTATCCGCCTTCCTAAGGAAATATTCCTTTATCTGTTGTAGCCTTGCACTTAAAGGCGGTGCCACCCTTTCGGGCTGTGAGTCCATGGCGGATCCCACCTTGGCCAACTCGTCGGCTGACTCGTTTCCGCTGATACCCACGTGACCGGGTATCCAGCAGATGGTAAGATCCACCCGGCCACCCACCAACCCTAGCAATTCTTTACAGTCTCTGACCAGTTTAGATTTCACTATGGGCTTGGTGAGTGCCTTAATGGCTGCTTGGCTGTCTGAAAAGATGAAAACATCCCTACTCTGGATTTCTTGCTGTAGGATAATCCTGCAGGCTTCTCTTATTGCAAAGACTTCCGCTTGAAAGACGCTGCAGAAATCCGGTAGGTGAAAAGCTTTTTCCACAACCAGATCCCTGGAGTAAACACTTGCCCCAACACCACAGTCCATCTTTGAACCGTCTGTGTAAAGGGAGGCTTCTACGTTTGTAAAAACAGTTGCGTAACGCTCCCATTCCCTTCTGGAGGGAAAGAGCGTGGAAAACCTAACACCAAAGTCGGCACATTCTTTGGTGTAGTCCGTATCTCCCCTTAGGTCCGTCGGCACCTTCGTGAGGATGTTACTGTGTCCGTAAGGTCTTTCCGCCCATTGAGATGATTCTCTCAGTCTCAATGCGCTAGAGGCGGCGGTCCGTCTAATAAAAGATTCAATCGGCAGCAGATGAAGAAGCGTATTTAAAGCATCAGAAGGGCAGGACCTCAAGGCCCCCGTAATCCCGACACACGCCGCCCTCTGCACTGCATTAAGTCTATTGACGTTGTGGTTCTTCTCTAACGCCGGCCACCACACCAGTGCTCCGTACGTGAGAATGGGTCGAACTATCGCTGTATAGGTCCAACGCACCATCTTCGGTTGTAGGCCCCATTTTTTACCGAAGAGTCTGCTGCACGAGTAGTACGCTACCAGTGCTTTTTTTGCCCTCTCCTGTATGTTAGATCTTGCTAGTGGTATATTTATATATGTATATTAATCTTTTGATCTACGTAGCCAACTTACATCGGAATTTCGGAAAGTTATTCACTGCACTGGATTGTGCAATTTGAAAATAAAACAACTTTAATTATCCAAACGCAGTCAATAAAAACCAACAATCACTTTATTCCACAGATTTACACTTCACTGTCTTTACACTTAATTATTTGCTTAATTATCCGTGTGGCACCTTCACTAGTCAAAATCAGACTGACTCGCTGCGCCGTACCCGACTGCCTTTTATACCTGTCCGGTTATCGCGCAGATCGTTCCCGCACATTCCAGAGTGGATTAATGGGCCAGTTACTCATGATTTACTATTTTACTTGTCAGCTAGCACGACCTGGCATACCCGAAAGCTGTACAACTGGTTACCCGAGACATAGAACATAAACTTAGAACTTAACCGTAAATTAGAAATCTGTTTCGTTTTGGTTTCTAAGTTTATGTTTACGGAAAACGCAAAAACTGTTGCCACTCTTTTCGGAATGAATTGAAAAGTAAACAAATTAAAATAATTTGCAAAATATACAAAATGGATTGCAATTTTTATTAGTTTCGTAAATATATGTGGCGTAACTACCTTGCACTTCGATATTGCCATATGTGAAAAACTCAAACACTTAACACTAAGTTGTACTGAACTGAATTGTAATACTTTTAAGATGCAACACTGAATTGTAAAAAATGTTGACTCTTCCCTTTTGCTCGTGAGCCGTCATGGCATCCACATTGGTGACCCCGCACGCTTGAAATTATCAATTTAAAAGTTTAATTGCACGATGAGTTTGAACGACAGCTCGGCTGTTACCGACGGGGGAGGTGTCCCGGAAGGCATCGCAACATCGAGTTTTTTGCCGCGGCTTCCATTGCCAACGATGTCGGAGGATAATATCGAGGCCTACTTTTATTCGCTCGACTTCTGGTTCGAGGCCTCGCGCATTTCCACCGACTCAGCCAAGTTCAATATCGTTCTCGCTAGCGTTCCCCCAGCAAAGCTCATGGAATTGCGCACAATTGTTGATTCTGCACCCTCAATCGGCAAATACAATTACATCCGGCAAAAATTGGTCGAAAACTTTACGGAGAGCCAGCAACGCCGCCTCCAACGCGTGTTGAAGGAGCTGCCACTGGGAGATCGTCGACCCAGCGACTTATACAACGAGATGCGCCGCACTGCGGGCCCAGCGCTCAGCGAGAGTATCCTGCACGATCTCTGGGTGAGTCGCCTGCCACCGTATACGCAGGCAGCCATCATTGCAACCAACGTCCCGATTAGCGAAAAGATTAAAATTGCTGATTCCATCACTGAATGCTTGGCATTAAAAAGTGAACAAATCTGCGAAATAAGCGCGGAACCTCAGGCATCACGCGAGATTTCTAACCTACGAGCCGAAATCGCCGCTCTGTCAAAACGTGTAAATCAACTTTTCAACAACGATGGCACAAGTGGCCGACAGCGTTCCAGATCTACTTCGCGCAACAGACCAGCAAACCGAAATCCGCACGGCCTGTGTTGGTATCATGCTAAGTTCGGTAACAATGCTACCAAGTGCCGCCAACCGTGCTCCTTCGTGCAATCTGAATCGTCAAACAGTTCGCAATAGGCACGCTCAGCTAATTCGATATCAGAGAATGGCAAACACTCTGATATAAGGCAAAGTTACCGACTTTGTATTTACGACCCGTCAACTAAAATTAAATTTCTAATCGATTCGGGAGCAGACGTTTCCGTCGTACCAAAGTCAACGAAATTAGCTCGAGCTTGTCCAGTTTCACTCAAACTGTTTGCCGCGAATGGTTCCCACGTTCCAACTTACGGTGAAGTGCTCCTCAAACTCGACCTACATTTGCGACGCGAATTCCTTTGGAATTTTGTTATTGCAGACGTTTCACAGGCCATACTAGGTGCCGATTTTTTGGGTCATCACGGTCTAGTCGTTGACCTGCAAGGACAACGCCTAGTCGATCGCACAACGCTACTCAACACATCGTGCTCAGTGACCAAAAGAACTACTCCAAGTATTTCGACAATCAGCGCTGAGCAGAACTTTTCAGACATTCTCAAGGAGTTTGCTGAGATTACCTGTCCAACACCACTTGGCGTTCGTACAAACACATCTGTTGTCCATCGCATCACCACGACCGGGCAGCCTACCTACGCCCGCCCACGACGCCTATCACCTGAGAAGCTCTCGGCTGCACGCGCAGAGTTCGAGCTTCTAATGAAGCTTGGCATTTGCCGCCCTTCCGACAGCAACTGGGCGAGCCCCCTACATTTGGTGCGGAAGGCAGACGGCTCGTGGAGACCTTGCGGCGATTACAGGGCCTTAAACGCTGTGACGGTTCCGGACCGCTACCCGCTGCCGTTCCTTCAAGATTTTTCTAATATCTTGGCCGGTAAAATTATATTTTCAAAGATTGACTTACAAAAAGCCTTCCATCAGGTGCCGATACACCCTGATGATATCTGCAAAACCGCAATTACCACACCGTTTGGTTTATATGAGTTCACTCATATGACGTTTGGTCTGAGAAACGCAGCCCAAACGTTTCAACGTCTAATTAACGAGGTCTTTCGAGGCCTAGACTTCGCGTTCACATACTTAGATGATGTTTGTATTGCATCAACGTCTATTGAGGAGCATAGACAGCACCTGCGTTTGGCTTTCAACCGTTTAAAAGAATTCAAATTAACCATCAACGTCGCAAAATCGCAGTTCGGCGTTCCGGAGCTGGAATTTCTAGGCCACTCAATTACGAAGGAAGGTATCCGACCGTTGCCCAGCCGTGTAGAAGCGCTTACAAGATTTCCACTTCCGACCGTCGCCAAGGAGCTCAAACGCTTTCTAGCAATGCTCAACTTCTACCGCAGGTTTCTTCCTAATGCCTTGGAGCACCAAGGCCCGCTTTTCGGAATGATACCGGGCAACAAAAGAAACGACAACACAACTCTGGTTTGGACCGAAAGCGCGAAGTGCCATTTCGAGGCTTGTAAAACGCAACTCGCTAGTTGTGCTATGCTAGCACACCCTCTACCTAACTCCGAACTTTCTCTTTGGGTAGATGCCTCAGATTTTGCAGCTGGTGCCGTCTTAAACCAAATGGTAGATAATGCGCTCCAACCTCTAGGATTCTTTTCGCGCAAGTTTTCTTCAGCTGAAGCACGCTACAGTACCTACGATCGAGAATTAACCGCCGTATATTTCGCCATGCGTCACTTTCGTTACATGTTAGAGGGTGGTACTTGCCACGTGTACACGGACCATAAGCCCCTCATATTCGCTTTTCGCCAACATTTACACAAGGGTTCGGATCGGCAAGTCAGACAGTTAGACTTCATATCGCAGATCACAACAGACATACGACACGTTAAAGGCGAAGACAATGTTGCTGCCGACTTACTGTCACGAATCCAGTCGCTTACAGCTGCCTCTATCAATTACGACGAGCTGGCCGAAGACCAACGCAACGACGAGGAACTTAACTCCTATCTAAATGGTAATGTTCGCCACTCACTTCATTTAAAAACGTTTGTCTTGCCTTCCAGCCCGAAGAAAGTCGTATGTGACGTATCCACAGGCCGCGTACGCCCCTTCGTGACATCGAGGTTTCGCCAAGCCTTCTTGCAAGCAACACACAACTTATCTCATCCCGGCATGCGCGCCACTGCTAGGATGATGGTCGACCGATTTGTCTGGCCTGGAATTCAACGCGACAGCAAACTTTTCGCCAAAAATTGTATGCAGTGCCAGCGCAGCAAAACCACGCGGCATAACACTAGTCCACTACAGCGTCGAGAGTGTCCCAGTGAACGCTTCGGGCACTTACATATTGACATAGTGGGCCCGTTTCCATTATCGGAAGGGAACAGGTACTGCCTCACAGTAATTGACCGTTACACCAGATGGCCGGAGGCATTGCCTATTCCGAACATGACAGCCCCCATAGTTGCTAAGGCTTTACTATGCGGCTGGATCGCGCGTTTTGGCGTTCCCATCGACATCACGTCCGACCTGGGCCGGCAGTTCGAGAGCGCACTGTTCCACGAGCTGCTCCAATGCCTCGGCGTGTCTCATTTACGGACGACACCGTACCACCCACAAAGTAATGGGCTGATTGAGCGATGGCACCGCACATTAAAATCGTCTATTTTGTGCCACAAAGTGGACCAATGGACGACTTACCTACCAATCATCTTGCTGGGCCTGCGCTCAGCTCTCAAAGATGACATCGGCTGTTCACCGGCAGAGCTAGTTTATGGTACGTCACTCCGGTTGCCGTCGGACCTCTTCGTTACACCCACGAAAACACCTCCACAAACGGAGCTAGTTCAAAACTTACGTCGCATCATGCAGGAACTACGTCCTGTGGATACCGCTTGGCACACTGCACAAAAGACATTCATCCACAGCAAACTACAATCATGCGATCATGTCTTCATCCGAGATGACTCCATTAGACCGTCATTATCAGCACCCTACAGAGGACCCTTCAAAGTTGTGAGCCGTACTCCGAAATATTTCGTAATTGAGGGCCACGCCAGGAAGGAGAAAGTTTCGATCGATCGTTTGAAGCCTGCCTTTATGGCGCCCCTCAGCACTCTCTAGGAAGGGGGTACTGTGGCGTAACTACCTTGCACTTCGATATTGCCATATGTGAAAAACTCAAACATTTAACACTAAGTTGTAGTAACCTTAAGACGCAACACTGAATTGTAATACTTTTAAGATGCAACACTGAATTGTAAAAAATGTTGACTCTTCCCTTTTGCTCGTGAGCCGTCATGGCATCCACATATATTAATAATTTTAGTCGTTGGATGCTCAAACATTTAATAATAGCAAGTAAAAAAATGTCGCGAAAAGTTTGAATTTGATTGTTCACGAGATGGAGAAATCGAAGTGGCAATATTGTCGCTCAGCTGATCAGCTGATTTTTAAGTTTATGGTTACGGAAATCAAGTTTTGAGTAATCGCTCAAATTTTCTAAGTTTATGTTTATGTTAAGTTTATGTTCTGTGTCATGAGTAACTGGCCCATAAAGGTTTCTATGATGATTGCGAGCCATCATTGCCAGGTTGGACTAACAGTTTCCTTTACTATCGCAGCCATCATTGCCAGGTTGGACTAACAGCTTCCCTTATTATCGCAGCCATCATTGCCAGATTGAATTATAGCACGGCGCGTAGCAACAGGGTTGCTTTGCACAGGACATACTGTCTTATCGTTACAATATGATTAATTGAAACAGAGCGATTATTAATTGCAATTAATCAAAAGAAATGGATATTAATCGAATAATCTAATGATTTTCTCATTACTTTAACTCCTTCATTCACAATGTCCAATATTGTGGTGGGCCCATCAATCAAATTCACATCGCATCAAAATGTCCGTCTCAAATTTTTATTTTGCGCGAAGAAAAAAGGTAGTGATACGTTTTCTTTCGATTATTTTAGCATCTCATCGATTAACGTTTCGATTAATCGAAACCCATTTTTCGATACAATTAAATCGTGAATTGAAAAAAAATCGATTATTGTGTATCAAATAATTAATCACCCCATCACTAAGTACGACAGCGACACAGGCACACAACCAGTGACTACGTGACGCGAAACTGAGAGGGGGAATGGTTTTCTGACCATTTTTTGCTTTTTCCAATCGTCCGATAGTGTACGGGTTTTTTAACCCAAACATTCGCACAGCACCGGTTACCAATAAATTGTTTGCATCTTAAAGTGATAGCATTTCTTATTGTAGCTGTACTGTAAATATAGCCTTGCAAACTACCTTGTTTTACTGGTCTTAGTAATTTTGATTGTAAGCCGTACCAACAAAAAGCAGAAATAAATGATTTCACACATTAAAGTCAGCAGATATTCGATTGCTTTTTCTTTCATTTCATGTCTCATTGAGTTTGCCGTTTCTAGCGCAGCGAGAAACAGTGATGGCAAGTTGAACTCTTTTTGAAACGCAGAGCTGCAACTCAAACAACTCAAACGTTAAGGCTTTAAGGGCAGTCAGCAAAAACTGAAGTCAAATCATATTAAAACACGTTGCAACATACTTATGACGTTTTTCAGCAACAACTTTTTTTTGCAATCAATTTCCTATAAACGTACTACAGAATGAACGCAAAAAAAACAATTATTTTATTTGCAAATAAACATCGAACGCAACAGCAACCCGTGCCCTGGCGTTTGTATGGCGAATTTGTTGTACGAACCCTAATCACCTCTGAGGCCTAGATTGACCGAATTTGCGACTCTGGGGCCTAGATTGACCACATTAGTAACCGTGTTTGCCGTGTTCCCCTCTCACTTTCGGGTCATCTAGTCATTGCACACAACCTCACTGTAGCATCGGCAAGCTTGCGCTCCTAAAATTTAAACTATCCAGAAAAGTATGCAAACAGACAGTTTTTTTAAAACTGGCAAATATTAGTAGATCATTAAAATTTCGATTGGGTCAAGGAAGTTGAAGTTTATTTATTTATTTATTTTATTTATTTATTTATTTATTTATTTCAGCATACAAGTTTTAACTTTTAAATGCTACAAAAACAAAATACAAAATACATTAAAACAAAGAAATAGCAATGATAATAAATAAAATTAAATATAAATTATGTTAAAAAGGATAGGATTAAAGGAAAGGATAGGATAAGAAGATTAAGGCGGATAGATACTTAGGAGAAATGCTGGAAAAGAAGATGCTTAAAGTTGTGGCTATTGGATTCAGTTTTGACGTTAATTGGCAATGAATTCCACATTCTGATTGCGGTCACATAAAATAGCCTTCCGGAATTGACAAAGTTAAATGTCGGTGCAACAAGGTTCATGCTCCTGCTAGACTTGCAGAACTGCAGCTTTTTAAACAAATATAAAGGCGTTTTCGTGTGGATTAGCCTGTGCAGAAACAAGCAGTACCTGGCAGCTAAGAAATTTGGTAAGCTACAACCAAGCAGCAGATGACTATGGCCAGATATGTGGTCATGCTTTCTAAGACCGTACACATATCGAGTTGCATTATTGAAAGCTACTTGAAGTTTTTGCTTGGACCTAGAGTCAAACGAGCAATAGACTGCCTCCGAGTAGGATATGACGGGCAGTATCAGATGAAGTACCAGTTTCCGTCTAGTTTCCACTGGTACGAATGATGCAGTCCTTCTCAGATTACGTAGGGTGCAATAAACTTTGCTCACCACAGAACTTATGTGATCCTCACAAGAAAGAGTAGAGTTTATATAAAACCCTAAGTTTTTTACCTTGCTTACAAATTTTAAAGGTACATTTTTGAGCTGAATTTGTGGTAATTCAGCAAATGAGTAGGCATTTTTAGAAATTGGCAAAACAAAAGATTTTAGAGGATTTAAGCTCAACTTATTGTCCCCGGCCCATGCTTCTATTGCGTTCAGGTCATCGTTCAACCTGGCACAAAGGTCTTCAACGAGACCGATTGGCCTTGATAAGTACAGTTGGAGGTCATCGGCGTATGCATGCATAGTAGCATGCTGACATTTATTGGCAATGTCATTTATGTACATAGTGAATAAGAGCGGACCAAGAACTGAGCCTTGTGGCACACCACAAGTTAATATATTGAATTCAGACAGACATTTACCCACCCTTACCCTTTGAGATCTTCCAGCTAGGTAGCTATACATCAGACGGACTGCCCTAGGGGAGAACCCAAAGTTTGATTTAAGCTTATTGCAAAGTATTAAATGATCGACAGAATCGAATGCTTTGGAGAAATCCAGAAGGCAAAGCAGGGATAAATGTCCCATGTCGTAAGACGCTCTGATGTCATCTAAAACCTTGACTATGGCTGTGGAACAGCTGTGCCCTGCCCTAAAACCAGATTGAAAAGGTGACAAGAGGACACCCTCATTGATATGTGTAGAGATCTGCTCAGCCATGAGAGCCTCGCACACTTTTGAAATTGACGATAGCAAACTAACCGGACGATAGTCGGATGCTGCAGTGCCATTGGGTTTTTTGGCTATAGGAATAATAGTCGCCCGCTTCCAAATATCTGGAAAGCACGAGCTGGTGAAACAATGGTTAATTAGATGAGTTAAGGGGCTTAACACATAGGGCAGGATGAGTTTGATGAATTTAATTGGGATGCCATCCTCACCGACAGCATTAGACCTAATTTTGTTGACACAGCGCGCAACATCACCCTCCCCGACAGCAACAAAGTCGAACAGGCGAGGAAAATTACTATCAAGATCTTTACTGTTATCAAATGCATGCAACGTGCGAGATGTGGGAGATGAGGTGAAAAAGTCATTGAGTAGATTGGGGTCCAAGAGACATCCGTCGGATGCCCCGTTACATACACCGACTTGTTTCAGTTTGTTCCAAAGTTCTTTTGGGGATTGAGTAAGACTTAACTTATGCATAAAGTATTTACGTTTGGCCCACTTGACAGAGGAGCTAGCTTTGTTTCGAGCTTTTCTATAATTTTCCCAGTTAGCAGCAGTGGGATTTCTTTTCCATTTGTTATACGTTTTATGACGAACCTTAATTGCTAATTTCACAGAATTCGTAAACTAAGGACAAGAACTACTTGGGACGCGACGAGTACGCATAGGAACATGGACGTCAAACAAATCTAAGAGCTTATGGTTGATAAAGCTTAGCTTATCATTAACAGAACTAAACAACCAACACTCAGACCAGTCAATGAGAGACAAATCACTGAACAAGGAGTCAAAATCAATTGACTTATAGTCGCGATAAGAGAAGGTGCTATCAATAGCAGCTGGGGTTAAGCTTATGTTTAACGAGCAAAAGATAAGGTCATGATCAGAAATAAAAGATAACTGATCAAAAAGGAGAACATACGACAAATCAGAGACAATAAAGCTGTCCAACAAACTGGGAGGAGCATTTTTGGCGAAGCGAGTTGGCATAGTGGTATTCACAAAACTAAGTCCAACCTCATTTGCGCTATTAAGCAAACCAATGCTAAGGTGATCATTGGTTAAAAGATTTATATTAAAGTCACCACACAAAACAAAATGGTCATAATCAATTACACAATCAGACAAAGAGGAAAATAGAGGGTCTAAGCTGCAGTTACGATTTGGGTTATACACACATGACAGAAAAATTTTTGTGCAGTTGTCATAGATTTCGATGTTAAGAAATTCAACCTCAGAGTCACGAGATGAACTTAAAACGTTTACATTTAAACTATTTTTACAAAATATTGCAACACCCCCGCCTTTTTTGTTCGGTCGATCATTGCGGTAAATCTTATAGTTATTGAGATTCAAGCAAGAGTCATTTAGATCTTTATGAAACCATGTTTCAGAAACACAAATCACATCGACTGAAGAACCTTCAAATGTATGTCTGACGCAGTCAAGCTTTACATCATTGAGACTTCTTGCATTAAAATGAACAATGTTGAAACCGGCGTGCTGTTTACAGAGAATGTCGATCATTGCCTTATAAATATCGTCAGCCACTGGCACAATAACACCAGAAGCAAGTACATAAATCTATTGTAAAACCACATCTATAAGCATCAGAGTAGCCGTAGAAAAAGTTAAAAGTATAGAAGAGAATAAAGGAGGGAAAGATGATAGTAAGGGAGAGAGGCGAACTAACAAACAATTTATAAGAAATATAGATAAAAGTACTAGATAATGTAACAAGAGAAAAGAAATCATTCGCCGTGGGCACCAGCCCTTGTAATTTTCCGCAGTTCTTCAATGCTATCGACTTTAATTCCATCTCCGTTTTTCTCCAATCTGATGTACACGGAGCCACGCAGAGTAAATGCATTATAGATACTTTTCTTGCGCTTACAGGCAATCGCTGCATGTAAAATTTTTCGGGTATCAGCTGAGATGCTTTCATGTATGTAGACGTTGTTGTCAGAGTCAATTCCAGCATTTCTCAGGTTGACTGCTTGTTTTGCTTGCCGGCGATAATCGCCAAAAGCCTTCAGCACCCGATTGCGATCGTAAGGAGTGTAAAATTTTATGATGACCGCAGGATTGGAGTAGTTAGATATTGACTTGATGCGAAAAATATCTTTAAGCTGAGGAGACAAAAAGTCAATAGAGCGACAAATTAAATTGAAAGTGCTTTTGAGATGTTGGCTACAAATTTTTCACGTATCGAATTTGACAATTAATTATGTGTCATGAGTTTCATATGTGTCATGAGTTTTTCCTCCTTGTTCAGTCTGCTTGTAAGCATAGGGCGTTTTCAAGGCTAATGCCTTTTGTTGGTTACGTTCATCGAGTGAATCGTCTGCCAAGGTGGGTGATAAGCCTATCATCGTCTATCGCCCCGTATGTGAATGTTTCTTACTAGGTTGTGTAGAACGGCCAGCTAGAACAGCTAGAATTCGCGTCTCCCAAAGAGCATGGTTGCATTTTGCAAATAGGAATTCGTAGTTTTGTTTTGCAGTCTTTTCGTTAACATTCAAAATAAAATAGGCAAAAGAACAAATATTGTGTCTGTAAAATATAAATTTCAAATAATAAATATATAAACAGGCAGACAGTCATGCAACTATTTTGTTAGCAAGTTTTCGGTTTCAAAAATGAACTTGTTGATACTTGTGACACCCTGGTGATCCACTTTATGTTCCTAAATTTAAACTGTAGCGGTACTTACAGCCTGATTCTGTGTATTCAAATTTTTTATCAAGGTATTTTGTCAAAATGTTTATCAAGCAAAAGCTTTGTTGGCATTCTGATGCAACACTGATAAAGTAAAAGGCTCATTTAATTTAACCCTCCCAAGTTTTTAATCTTGTTAAAAAAATTACCAGTGATAGTTTTGTGCTGCAGAAGTAATGTTTGTTCGGGGAAAAAAATTTCATGTCAATAGGAGGTGTAATAGAGGGTGTATAAAGTAGAAGGCCTACAGGCCTGCTTGGGAAACAAAGGCAAAAAAAATCCCATATGAAAATTATTTTTTTTAATTAATTTAAATTAAAAATGTTTTTTTAATATATGTAAACATAAATAACGGGTAACAGTTTCAGTTCATATGCGTTAATAATTAATAATTATTTATATTTATTATAATAATTAAATAGTTCTTTTGGGGGTGTATAAACTAGGAAAACTAAAAAAATCGGTATAGGTATATATATATGGTGGTTCTTATTATTTTTTAATACCTTGTTATCTTTTCACACAGATGTCGACAAATCTACTCCATGAAATAAAGGACTAGGGGAGACTAGTTCTCCCATCTACCCCCACAGACTACGCCTTAGTATAAAGTTTTGCAGTAACATGATCTGTTTTACATTGTGGTGTATCAAAATGTCGGTTCAAATAGAAAAATAACGCTTAAATAGCGAAAAAATACCATCAATGACCGTTAATTATTTACGCTTTACATCCCAAGCAGGCCTACAGACACTCTAGGGTTTGGGTTAGGTAGGAGGAGTGTAACAACTTTTTTTTTATAATTTCTTTTTATTTTCTCAAAGAACACATTATCAGCTACTCACCAATAATTTTTTTAGTTTTATTCAGGCTTTCAATTTATTTTAAAAAATGTTTATTTCTCACACAATTTCAAAAATAATTATTTTTTTATTTTCTCACGAAACTTCAACTTTGTCTTACAATTACTGCCGTTGTGTATGTGGCAGCGTTAACTGACTGCATTTATTTGATAAAATGGAGATTTCCCTTTCCAAACAGCTAGAAACATCAAAAGGTGTAATTTAGAGAATTTTTTTAAGCTTAGGATGTCTACATGATGAAATAAACAAGGTGAAGCGAGTAGTTGACAGTTTTGTCAACCCATACCCTTATTTTGAAACATAGCAATTGACAACCAATTTTGCTTTGACATTGAGAGAAGATTTTTAACCCCAATCAAAACGTAAAATCGAAAATATTGTGTTTAAAAATTTTCATTTGTAAAATACGCGTTTAACTTCTTCTTCTAAAGTAAGAGAGTCAAGAGTTTTAATTTTCTTTCTGTAAATGAATTTGTTTCACATATTGTTATGTTTTTTTACATGTTTTACATAAATGTTAATCGTTTTTTAGTAAAGCATGTTACGTTGTGCTACGACATACATATTTATTTTTGGTTTCATATTTCGTTATTATTCAATACCAATAATTATGCAGCTTGGGGACCTGCCACCACGGCAACGAATCGGCATAATCTTACCTACAACGCACTACAATAATAATGAAATTGATTTTTTGATACACCAGGCTTAAGTGGGTTAATGCGAAGAAAGAAGAAGACTTTCATGTTTTCAGAGAATTTATTTTGAAAACGTCAGTTTTTCAAAAGCTCTCTTGTCAAAATAAGGGTATGTCATCTACTCGCTTCACCTTGTTTATTTCATCATGGGATGTCTACAGGCCTTCTTGGGAACTAGAGGGTTAACATAAGGTGAATATGCGATAATTGTCAAATTTTCAAAAAATAAGACAAATAAAAAATTGAAAGAAGTAATTTTGAAATTATTTTGAAATTTGTATTAAAATTTTTTACAATTTTGTGAGACAGATGATTGGCTTATAGGCAAATTACAGTTTTTACCAACGCACTTTTGGTAGGATCCATGTCCAAAAAAATGCAATGCCGCCAGAACGATCGAGTTAGCTGGAAATTCTTCATGAATTCTTCTTCGCTCAACGAAGGCAAATTATTTGTTTTCTTCTGCTTCTGATTCCTTCTCTTCTATCCTCCTCAACCGTTAAAAGTGTAAACATGCACAATTCCTCCATTTTCAATAGGCAAAATTTCAATTTGTATGCTGTTGTCAATAGCATTCACACTTTTGACAATTTATCAAGAAAAGAGCTTTTATTTTTAGGAATAAAAAACTAATTCTTGACAAATAGTAAAAACTTGACAAATAGTCAATATGGTGAATTTATCAACTATACAGAATTGGGATGTTAGTCTACCTTGTTAATTGTATCATGTTTAGCACAAGCCAGCTGAACAGTTTGACTGGGTTAGGCTGGAGATGGGTAACAAGGAAAGTATGGGACCAACTAAGGTAGGAATCGAACTTACGGATTCTGGGATGGGCATACTTCGAGGCGGTAACATATGGTTACATTTTTTAAGAAATGAGTTTAGTTTTCTTTGTATTGCAATTTTTTTGTCCCGTGCAGTTGTAGAATCACCACTATTTATTTAGTTCGATACAGTTGTAATACGTTTATATGAAAAATGTTCGTATGTTCAATGTTTTGTTTACATACGATAGAAGATGTACCGAACAAAATAGAAGGAAAATAGATGTGGACAATCGGATTACACCAAACAAAAGAGCATGCTAAAATTATTACAACTGCATCAAACTCTAAAAATCGTAGTTTTTCATGTACGACGAACGTTTTCTGGGGCGATGAAATATCTATCAGCTTTAATGAATAAAGCACTACGCTGAAAATACTGATACGTCTGCTCTAAACAAAAAAAGATATTTCCCAATTAAGAAGGTCGTCTTTGAAAATATAAAAAATTAAATCAAAAGGCCGGTGCTGACTGCATCACCTCTTTCTTGTGCCTGTACTCGAATTAGAGAGCCGCATCGGATCACCTTTTACTGCACATGAGAAGTTTGGTGTCGGATATGTATACTTCACTTACTCGATCGCCGTCGAGTATGTATACTGCTGTTACTCGCTCTCTCGCTAACTCGTAGAGAAGAGAAGAGAAGCACAGCATTTCGGCTAACAACGAGAAGGAAGCCGCGAAAAATCGGAACATGAAAAAATAGGAACATGTAAAAATAGGAACATACTAGCAAAACTTCCGTGAGTATGAGGTACCTGCCTACGGAAGCTCAAGTATTTTTGCAGCTTCAAGGTCAACGGCAGACCAGATATTGCTGCTGCTAATGGCGTTGTTGTTGGACTTAGAATGTTTTTGCTATGTTTAGAGTCCGACCGATACCAAATTTTTTGGCCGATGCCGATGCCGATTAATCGGTCAAAAGGCCGAAAATCGGCCGATGCCGATTAATCGGTCAAAAGGCCGAAAATCGGCCGATGCCGATTCCATAGAAAAAAAAAAAACACGAATGAATTCAATCAAAAACACAGCTTATTTTATAAAACAACAAGAGGAACTATTACATATATAGGACATTTCATCACATTCATCACAAATTAACAAACAAAAACGAGAAAATAAATAACTAAAAACTAAATAAAATTACAAGAAAATTCAATTCAATTTAAAATTTCCCCCAAATTTATAACACATAAAATTAATATTTCATGAAAATTGCTCATTCTATTTCCACAAGCAATTAACAAAAGACCCAATAGCCAATATAGCTGAACAAGGTGTTGATGTAGCAAAAATAGATTAAAAATATCTGTAAAATATTGTCCCCTTAAATATTTGTCATAAAATCCAAACAAATCTAGGGAGAAACCCCCTAATCAGGCAACACTGGGTTGTAACGTATAATAAAAATGTAATAAATATACAAAGCAAGATATGAAAAAAAAGACAGTGCGATTCAGCTGCAAATAAAAACAAACAAGAAATGAAAGCAGGAAAATCGACCAAAAAAACCGATGTGGCATCGGCAAAAAAAAGCTGATGAGGCATCGGCCAAAAAAGGCTGAAGCCGATGCCGATTCTTTTTTTTTTGGCCGATGCCGATACTAGCCGATGCCGATACCAATTTTATTGGCCGATACTAGCCGATGCCGATTAATCGGTCGGACTCTAATGTTTATGCAGTAAATTGATTTAAAATCTTCAAATATAGTTATATTATTTATTATAGTTATATTATTAATTTTTTAATTTTTATTATAATTAAATATTTTTAAATCTATATAAATCAAAATTAAAATATTTATTTATTAGTTATTTTATTTATTTATTCATTTATCTTGATAGTCTTGCTAGAACTGGAGCAGCTATAATCCCCCTTGCACCAGAACCTTTCATTGGGCTGGGCAAAAGCACTCTAGCAGAGTCACTAAGATTTGAGGAAAGAACCAGGAACTCAGAACACTGGTCAAATTCCACAGGTCTTAGGCAATCGAAAATCTTCATTAAAGGTTATAACTCCAGATGGAGTGAAGAATGCCTCAGACTGGGAAAAACCCAGCTTAGACTGGACATCGGGCTGTTAACCGGGCACTGCAGGATGAGGAAACATATGCAAACAATCGGGATAGAACAGGTAAGCGTCTGCAGACTCTGTAGAACAGCGGAGGAAACCCCTAGCACGTCATACTGTACTGCGATGCGGTATGCCGTAGTAGGAGACAGCACCTGGGCCAGTACTGGCTTGCAGAAGAAAACGTCAAACACCTTCTCTCACGTAAGTTACTAAGCCTTATTAGGTCGGTGGGACTAGGGGACGTTCTCTAAAGTTGTAGGGGGCACAATAGATCAGCTTCGGTCTCAGTGCACATTCCCCCTTCAAATCTAATCTAATCTAATTAAATAGTTAAAAAATAGTTAGTTAAAAAAGTCAGGTACACCCATACCTCGCTTTGCGTCGTTTCGTTTTGCGTTTTTCGAAGTTGCGTCGCTGCTGAATTAGTACTAATTTTTTCGATTTC
The DNA here is from genome assembly GCA_963971225.1 of Melieria omissa. Classification (NCBI taxonomy): domain Eukaryota; kingdom Metazoa; phylum Arthropoda; class Insecta; order Diptera; family Ulidiidae; genus Melieria; species Melieria omissa. The sequence goes on along the minus strand of OZ020269.1, from coordinate 2,803,646 downwards.
TAATTGCGCCAGGCTATCAAAACTCGTATTTTGTTTTTATAAATTAATTGAATATTTTATTTTGTTTTAATTGAATTTGTTTTTTTTGTTTTTTGTATGTATGTAATAAAATTGTATATTATTTTTGTGTTTTAAATGTTTCCTTTGTTCAATTTTCTTTTTAAAAAGTAGTATTTTCGTAACCCTGGAACCTATCTTCGATGTTTACATGGTTTGCTATAGAAAATCATGATTCACTTTGCGTCGTTTCAGTTTGCGTTGTGTTTTTTTGGAACGTAACCACGACGCAAAGTGAGGTATGGGTGTAATAAGAAATTTATTTTATCAGCAATCCAAAAAATCAAAAGCAAGAGAAAAAATGTTCTTCTACGTGCAGTTACTCGACAATCTAAATTGTCTCTAATGGCCGAACTCCATAAAACGCGTTTCAGGCGCTCGGGGTTTGTCGTGTTATGGCGTTTCTCGCGTTAATCGCGTTGCAAATGGTCAAACTCCATAATGTATATCGAATATTGCAAACATGTACATGTATATCGAATATTGCAAAAATTAAAAAAAGATTCAGCTGAATTCAATTTGTAGCAATTTATTTCACAGGGATGAGCAAAATTCGATCGACAACGAATAAGCTATCGAATTTCCAATACAGCGAAGACTAAGTTTCGTCTGTGAAAGAATTGTGCTAATTTTTAGGAATTTCTCCACATTCTATGTTAAAATATTGAATTTCAAATGTTTCTTTAATGTATTTAATAGCTTCCGTGTAAAATAAATGCATCCGATTTTTGCGATAACACAAGTTTGTTATCGGCATTACCATTTAACCACATAATGTATGACATCTTTAGGAGCTCTGTCAGCTGTTTGACGTCGTTAAGCGAGAAACGCCAGAGAAAGTTGAAAATAGTTCAACTTTTGCCGCGTTGCTACAAATATTTATTTTTAATTTTTTATTTTTTGAACATTTGTACAATAATAAATTATTTTACAAATACTTATATTGCAGCACTAGCGACAGGGGCCTTCGGCTGACTTGCTACAAATAAAATAAAATAAATTGCTACAAATTGAATTCAACTGAATCTTTTTTTTATTTTTTTGCAATGTTCGATATGCATTTAATGTGTTTAAAATGAAATCAGTAAATTCACAATTCACAACGAAATCAATCAGCAGTTTGCCAATTAAAAATTAGCATCAGCTGACGTAAGAAGAAGAAGCTGACGCGTGAAACGCGCTTTATGGAGTTTGACCATTTGCAACGCGAATAACGCGAGAAACGTCATAGCACGATAAACCCCGAACGCTTGAAACGCGCTTTATGGAGTTTGGCCATAAAGGTGCCGCAAAATGTGTACCTTTTTTTCGGCTTCTCTTCGGATAGTGTTCCGTTTTAGAAACTGCACGTGAAGGCATCGAATATAATCGGATTTATGCCGCTCTCTAACTTGAATCAAGCAGAATATCAGAAGCTGGCAGCATTGCTGCAGCGGAACAGCGCTGAAAACTACGAACAAATTGTCTACCTTGCATTCTTGTTTTTCGGTTTCGCTTTACTGCTCGTTGTTGTGGATTGCATTTCAAGTGCATTTAATTAACTAAAATAAATACAAATCTGTTAAATTAAGAAAAATATGCGTACATTAAAGTTGGAATATGCTTGAGTAAATTTATCGGTCGATAGGGCTGTGCAACGCTAGTGCAGACTTTAAGTGGAACTTTTTGTCTCTTGGAAGGCGCGGGGTATTGCCGCAGCGACTTGCTGCAGCAACACTCCTTGAATGCAGTAGCGACAATTATGGGTAAGGGGCAGCTAATTGAATGTAACCAGAACCAGCTAGCGCGAATCAAATAAGAAGGGCTTTTACTAGCAACCCCAATTAGGATTTTATGCCATGCAGTGCCTCCTAAATTGTTCTTGTTAAATTAGGGATAAAAGTTTAGTTCATGACAAGGCAAGAATAATTTGGGTGCTGTTTGCAAGAACGTTGAACGTTGAATCAGCTTTTCTGGCTTTCATTGACTTCTTAGCGGATGACTGAATGTCATCGATAGATGACCGCTGTTGGCAGGAAGCGCACAACTAACGTTGATATGGTTGCAGCGGTTCTGAAGAATATTCCGAATATATGCGGGCGACAGCTATTTTTAAATAATTCCAGAATAACATAACAGAAGTGCAGATAGTCGTACGAAGTGGTTCAGATAAAGTGGGCCACAGCGGCTGTCGTCCGCTACATCCACATAGAGTAAATAACATAAAACACATTTCGTAAAAACGAATTTCATGTGTACACGAGAATGGAGAGCGGATGTGGGTGGGTGTTTCTCTAAAAGAAACCGAAAAACACGGGTTTTCATCAATGGCGTCTAACCGGCTACATGTGTGTGTGCTTAATATTTGGATGCGGTGGTCCATTCATTTGTTTTTGTTGCTTTTGGGAAGCATGAAGCGATCACTAATCATAACATCTGTTGCAGAGTGCCCCCAAATTGATTTGTACGACTTTCTGGCTGAATCAGAGCTGCAGCACTACTACAACGCCATTAAGTAAGTGGATAATCTGCGCCACTGAAACGTAGTGTGGACACTAATTCGTGGTTTTTTTTATTGTTTCGCAGAAATGAACTAAAAATAACCAGTGCTGCACAATTGAAATACGCCTCTGACGAGGACCTCAAACACATTGGGTTGTCGCGACCTGAGATTCGAAGGCTGCGAAAGTTCTATGAAAAACATTTTCCACACGGTTATCTAAGCAAGATAAAGCGGTTGTTGCAGTCGCCCGCTACCATAGTAAAGCGTGATGGCAACGACGGTAGTGCAACATTATCTATCACATCTCCGCAAGCTGTTGCGGAGCCGTCATCTGCGTCGGCCAGTTCGCCCAGCAAGGTGCCGAACAACAAGCATATAATACCTGCCGACTCCATTATCGTCAATAAGCAGCTGGGCACCGGGGAGTTTGGAATTGTGCAGCAGGGTGTCTGGACAAACGGCACCGAACGGGTGTGTGTCATCACTGTTCCTAGCCGCTGTTGTTTAACCGGTTTTTCTTTTCGTTTCCGCAGATTCAGGTGGCAATTAAGTGCCTCTGCCGTGAGCGAATGCAGTCAAATCCAATGGAGTTTCTAAAGGAGGCTGCCATTATGCATTCCATTGAGCACGAGAATATTGTTCGGCTGTACGGCGTAGTGTTAGCAACGGACTCCCTGATGCTGGTTACCGAGTTAGCTCATTTGCGTTCGTTGCTGGAGTGTCTTAAAGATGCGGGGTTGCGCGTGAGCTTCCTCACCATACCGACGCTTTGTGAGTTCGCCATGCAGATATGCAATGGCATGCGTTATTTGGAAAACAAAAGATTAATTCACAGGTGAAGACGAAGGTGCAATGTGCTTCTGAGTGGAGTGGTTTGCACAATGGTTCGGATGAGTTACAATTACTGGTTATATTCTATTGCAGAGATCTCGCCGCTCGCAATATCCTTGTTTTTAGCAAGGACAAAGTAAAAATCTCAGACTTTGGACTATCTCGTGCGTTGGGTGTAGGAAAAGACTATTACAAGACTAATTTCAATGTTAATCTCAAGTTGCCGATTGCTTGGTCAGTTTATGAATAGCAAATGACAGAGGCTCCAGCGATAATTTCTAGATATTTCATCTTCCTTGTGTTTGACTTACATATGTAGGTGTGCCCCCGAGTGTATAAATTATCTGCGCTTTACCAACGCGTCCGATGTCTGGGCCTATGGTGTCTGTCTCTGGGAGATGTTTTCATATGGGTTCCAGCCGTGGGCCGCTCTCACCGGTCTGCAGATACTTGAAGCCATTGACGCACCAAATTATCAGGTATTTCTGCGGGTTAGCCGGTTAAGTCCCTAAAGACATCCTTTTATATTTCAGCGTCTCGAACAACCAGACTGCTGCCCTCGTGAGTATTATACACTCATGATAAAGTGTTGGCAGGACGACCCCTTGAAACGGCCGAAATTCAACGAAATCTACGAAATTCTGCCAGACATGAAACCGGAGCAATTAAAAGCCGCTGTTCATTGCTTGGAACCCAAAAAGGATCATTTGCTGTATCGGCAGGGAGATATCATCACTGTTTTGGATCGCAACACTGGTACACCTTTCTGGAAGGGTGTATTGCATTCGGGAAAGACGGGTTTTTTCACTCCATCAAACACAGTGGCGCATCTAGAAGGGCTTCCCAGTTCGAATCGGTAAACATTTATTATACAAAGATACTTACTTTTGCTAATGCGCTGCCGATCGTTACTGTTTAATTAAGGGATTCTTTTTGTCGCATCAGCGAACGCAGCAGCAAGCGAAAACTGCGAACTGAGATGATATCGAAGCCGCAAAATGATCTGAAGCATACTGGGCATGTTGGAATTGATGGAGCATCTTTCGGGGACATTGCATTTTTGGGGAACTCACAGAGTGTAAGCGTTGTGGTTAGTAACTAAGATTTTGTTTTTGTATGCCTTGCATTATGTTTAGTACAACCACGTACCGCGGCAGATTGTTACGCCGTACAAGCCGTCAGAGGATATTGAGCAAACGCCTTTATTGCTGCCGCCGACACCGACAAGTCCGGATTCGTTGCAAACTGCAAGTGGGTACTTTCCCGAAGAAGCACATGGCACCTCCATGAATCCCTCATTCGTATCGTCAACTGAGAACACTCCAAAAGACTTTGCAAGTGGAAGACAGCCCACCTTTGAGTTTCCCGGTCAGACGGCAAAGGGGTCACCTGGTGCGGTCGCCTTTACCAATCCTTTTGCCAATAAGGATGAAAAGAGTGGTGGCTCCGCGTTTGCATTGCAGAACAATAACTACGGCAGTAACAGTATTAGCTTTCAAACCGACGGAATGCACAAAACCCATAGCGACACTCATTGGACTGAATCTTCCAGAAATTGTATCCAGGACCAGCATGAATATCATGAAATATCTGACGACGAAATAGCCGTCGACAAACTCGACTTTGGACCATCGCTGTTAGACGAGATTAACTCAATGTTTGGGTCGATGAGTTCCAGCGTTATTCAGCCAAAAGTAAACGATTTCGAGCACGTTAACAAGCGGAATGACCTTTCAGAAACCACATCGAAGCTTGTAAATAAAAACAGCTTAGCAGGCGATGCTAATGGAAACAAATTCACTTCGACATCTAAAAAAAAATCTGGTGGCACGGTCAAACCCATATCGGTGAAGGACGAAAAAATACTAAATCAAGCTATCGAGATAGCCAATGAAATTAGTGCTCGGTTGGTATTAGGAACAATATCTTGTGGGGGTTTAATGACGATAAATCGTTACCTTTTTTATAGGTCTATGAATGATTTGGTGTCTGATCAGCCGGCCAACACACAAAGTCCGAAACGGAAATTTAGTTTTCGCTTTCCACATTTGACTGGCAGTTCGGTCAGTGAAAAATCGAATTCCAGTAACCCACTCACAGGAGGAATTGGCAGTGGTAACAATAGCGGACATCAAAAATCTGTGTCACCATATTCCAAAAAGAAGAACTTTACGGAGGAACTAGAAAGTATACCGGATTTGCAGGTAAGCAGAATATGCAATTATTTGATATTTGATACAAAACTAAATTACAATGGGTGAAGCAAATAAGACTTGCATCCTAACGAGTGTTCGCGTATAAAATAAATCTATGTCTCTTTATGTAGGTGTGTGCAAAGATCGTTATGAATTACGTATTTAACGCCTTTCTAAAATTTCCGTGGGTCTTTTCTATTTAATTTGAATTTTAATTTAATTTATCGGTCTGCAGCCTACATTTTGGGTCTCGCCGCGTATTGGTTATTGTAATCATCAGTGGGACTTATTTGCATCATTCACTTCACACGCTTGTGCACAGTAGCTTGTAGCGATCAATCTTTAAGTTTATACTAATGCATTGATATCATTACCCTCCCTTTCTTTGATTAATTTAATATTGGTTCAAATCTTTTAAAATACCTGTTTGATTTGCATTTATCTCTTTTAATGTATAAATTATTTTGGTTGCTTCGCTCGGTTGAATTGTAGCGTTTTCGGTCTCTGACTGAAATAAAAAATTGCAACAATGTTGATATTCGCATACCGATTTTTGATAAGAAAAGCTCAGACTTTTGTTTTGAAAAGTCAAGAGAAATCCTAAGTCGGCCACTAACCCTAGAACCATCACCGCCACAACTCGGCGCTCAAAAGCAATGCGCGTTACTTGAGTACTATCAACCGAGTACGAACTGCAGGGAGTCGCATACAGGGCGCCGAGATCCAAAGAGCATCAGTGAGAACATAATCGACATTGAGAATACATTAAAGGCATTGAATCTGGACTTTATGCACACCTACACTGAGCTGGATAAAACGGACTCTGATGAGACTCTCCTGAAAGAACAGTTCTCTAATATGGTGTCTTCCATCGATGACGACATCAGCAGTGCTACTGGCAGCCTGAAATCGGCCGTGTACAGTTACAGCAATGGAGTTCAAACTATGTTCGACTTTAACGCAGCCACTAGTCACCTGGACAAGCACCTGCAATACATCAACACGCAGAGCCATACTCAGCAGATGGGTCTAAGTGACGGAACACCAGATTTACGGCTGGGGGAGGACAAACGTTCCAGCACACCTGATACGGGATTCGCGTCGCGAGATACCAATATCTCACTTTCACGGCGCAGCAGCCAAAAGTCGAATTACAGCCCGCAGGAGACCTTTTACAGCCCAAAGGAGAGCAGCTTGACTAGCTACGGTGCTACCAAAGAGGAGATCATCGCTTCTGATCGATTTAACACGGCAAAATTCAACTTGGGCGCCGCATCACCACATAAGGCTTCTGCTGTCAATCCGAGCAACACATTGATCTACTCCAACAACTACACAAAAGGCGACGTCAACCAGTTTAAGCATAAAAGCAATCGGCAACGCTCAATGTCGTTCACTGACAACCCCATTGATCCCATTTCACCAGTGTTGTCGGAGCCTCAGCGGCGTCTGAAGCGCCGCTCTACTACCACCACCACCACTTCTAGACGACAGCAAAACACGTCCGGCGATCACGTGATGGCCTCTTACAAGCCCCGCTCCGTGCGCGCACGCACTTTGCGCCGCTTAAGCTACAATCCCATCATGTTGGACTCGTCGAGTTCGTCAAGCGGTGATGGTAGTAGTGACTACAATCAGGGTGTTGCGCGCTCCGAATGTGATATACGACTGCACGTTTCATCACTATACCGGCGTCGACGCGATGGCAGCTTCCAGAGCAAAATGCTTCCACCTGATTGGCCGGCCAACGACCCGGAGCCGGAACCACAGAAAAGGCTTTACGGCTCCAATACCAGCATCAAATCAGCGCCGCACTACAACTATGGCACTCGCAGCATGTCGCGGCGCAACTACCAGCGCAGACGCCATGAACAGTGTGCCTACGAAGACAGAATCTACGACTTTGGTGGCCGCGGTCCGGGCAACAACTATGGTTTCACAAACATTGTGGCTACACCAACACAACCACTGGCGAAACCTTCGAAAAGGTTCACAGTGAACGGTGGCAGTGGTGGGGGCGTCGTTGGCGGCGGAGGCTCTGGCTCGGGCTCATCTTCGGCTGCATCCAACGCAACCGCATTTGCCGGTGCTGGCCCACGACACGCTGTCTTCCATGAGTTCGACATCAGCCGGCTTACCGGTAAAAGCCCTACGTCGAACTTAATCAACTCTTCGCCAGAAGAGCGCAATCGCAGCCACCCTAGTCCACCCAAAACACTGCCACTGCTTAATGCTGCGGCTCCAGCATCCAGTGTAACTGCTGCCGCTAAGCCACAGATGGAGTTCCATTGGCCGGAGAAGATTCATGCTTCCACAGTTAAGCAAAACGACCTACTCTGGCGTCAACAGCAACAACGCAAAGCGAATACGCATGTAGCGTTTTTGAGTAGTCTGCGTGTTACACCAGCCCCTGTGCCAGGCATCGGTGGCGGCAATGACAGTTCTTCCAGTGAAAGCGACGAGCTCGCTTTTCGTACTGAATTTATACCTCATATTCCACCAAGTCCAGCTCCATAACTAAGAAGAATGCTGAGATATTTTTTCAACTTACTATTTGGAAATGTGTTGAGCGAGAACTGAGTGCACAATGGACGCAAACAAGCGGCCGTTTTCGAGTTGTGCGCACTGCGACACAACATTTTTGTAAGGTTGAATAGAGTATGGTAGAGGAGCGGCCCACACCTGGACTGTATGCCGAAGGGTAATTTGTTGAAATATTTACAGCGCAACTAATTCTATACATAGGGGAGTGCCTTATTATTTTGCGCACATGCGCAATTTCGCATTTCCATAGCAATTGTAATATTTTCTCGATCAGTAACCAGCCATTTCGCCTACTCCAAATACCGCCGTTTAAATTTTCTCTACGGACTTTTGTTTGTTTACACGAATTTAGTTTCCATAACACAACCAATCAAAGTCACCAAATTTGATTATGCAACGGCCTTACCTGAAAACCGATAACGATGCAACGAGTAGCGCGGACTGAAGTTGTACCATATGCCCGCAGTACCTTCCCTACTGTCAACACGCTTAATTTTAGAAGCGTCGTTTTAAAAGGAATGCGCGTAGCTTTTATTTTCATATTTCTACCCATAACATAACATGACATTGAAACGGCTATAGTAACCCTTTTTGTTGTTGTTCGATAGTTTGGTGGCTATCTCGATTTACTACTGTTTTTGTTTTGCGCGTGTGAATATGTATACGAATGGAAGACATCTACTCCGGCCAGTTTGGAGCTCTTTTATATTGAATTACTGTACTCTCAGAGAGTTGCCAGGCTGGCGATCAAACCTGAGGTCGATTTTAAATTGTTTTGCATATATTGTAGACAACTTAGATTTCTAGCCGCGCAGTTGGTCGTTCTCACATTTTAGCTCTAGCTTAAGGGGTAGTCGCTTAAGATAGTTTAAGTATATGCGGAGTTTGATTTTTGAGCGAAGCACGCAATCTTTTTCATAGCAGTTATAAGTTTATGAAATGAGGCGGACACTTCCAGCATTACTATAAAACGAAGATGGAATGAAGGAAAAATGTGTAGTTTCGTCAGGACACTTATAATGTAGAAAACTAGAGCAGGAAGGGTGTGCCCAGCTCCGAATAACAGGAATGTATCGCAAGTGAAAAGTGAAACATTTGAATACGATAGATTTGATTTGGAAGCCTCGCTCGCGAATAAAACTAACGTTAAAACTAAGCTTACAATTATATAAATATCCTTGGGTAATTCATCTTGAGAGGTGCGTGTATATTCAAGCCAAAAGCTATAGGTATATTTCCTTTCGCCGCGCTCAACTTAGCTGCAACCTGTGGAGTTACAGTTGAACTTAGAAGCAATACAAAGCAAATAAGGATGTGTTTTGCATGCATTGCTCTTTGCAATTATGGAATTTCTTATATTAACTACATTGTAATCAGTTGGATATGGCAACCTACTCGCGTTTATTATACAAAACAAATAAAGGAGATTGCAGCTTTTCAAAAATCTGTATAGTTATACTTAACTTTCGGGCATCACAATGGGCCTTTGGGGCCTCCGAGTGTACTTGCTGAGAACCAGCAAGCCGCCTTTCTTACCTAACCTAACCTATACATAAATTGGGTTGTCAATGGTCTATGGTTAAACTTTTAATGTTGTTCCCCGTGTTTACAGTTTTTTTTACAATACTTACATATTGAGTTATTTTTTATTTTTACTTTATTATAATTTATGTTCGATTTTTCCCTTCCCCACTGCGAATTTTATCCCATTTTCCCTTGTTCCTGCTCCTGCCATGTCTCGACTGCATTTACAGGCTATCATAGGTGAGGAGGGTCGAGAAGCCTACAACAGCTTAATAGAGCGCAAAGCGATGATCGGAACTAGTATGGGCCTTAGTCCCGTAACAAATTTCCTTAGGCGTTTGGACACGAATGAATTTGAACTGCCGGCAGCGAAGACGCTTCCGCGCTGTTCCATGCACTTGCACGACAAAAGCGACTGCCGAACTGCACAGCGCTTCCCAATCTATAGAGATTATGACCAGGAACTGGTGGCACCGCTGCAACACGCACCACGACCCATGACATTGCCGTCGCGCGGCGCTGCAGGCAGAGTTAAGAAGCTGGTGGAGTACAGTCTGGAAAATGGTGATCATCATCTTGGAAGTGCTGCATCGGCGTGCAATGGCGCAACAGACAGCATGTCGCCACCATGTAAGAGTCCCAGTTACTTGTCCAATGCATTCTACAATTTCCCAGAAAAAGCTGACGCCAACCCGTTGCCGCTACCGCCGCGAGAAGGCAAAAAACACATTAAGGCCAATGCTAAACGCCATGTGCGTAAGTACCCGCTGATAATTCCAGCGAACGGCGTGCAGCGCACACTGAACAAGGTAACGGAGCAAGTGCCTGCCGATGACGGGTTGCTTCCAGCCGCCGGCTCGTTGGCGAGTGTAGGTGGTGCTCCGAATACGCCATTGAAGATCGTCAAGTATGAGGTAGTCGCATCCGTACGAGGCAACGCTAAACAGCATTCGAATAAGCCTGTTGCTCACACTTATCAGAATCTGGCGAAAGTTTCGAGTGCAGCACTGGGCGCGGACTCAGCCTCGCTGCAGTTTGAGTCTATTCTAGAAGCAGACTTCAACACGGGGAACGTACTGCAGTCGCCAGATGTCACTGACGGCTTTTACAACTTCTCCATACAAAAAGAACACAACAAAGGTAAAAGTGCGGACTTTGATTCCAAAAAGGTGTCTGGCTTGTACGTGAACGAAGACGAGCTGCGCAATCTGGACATTGAGCAAAGCCTGAAAGTGCAGTCCTCCGCTATTTTGCCAACGCAGGCCGACACTGTTACTCAGCTCGAAATGTTAACACAAGCCGAGGACGTGGCGACAGTCGATCTAACAAAGGAATCCGCAGTGCAGAAGGCGAAAATTTCGAGCGCTACTGCAGCCGAAAACGAACTTGCCGACAACGCGCTATTTAAGAAGGTTCGCGAATCCGTCGATTTGGCCATGGACAAGCACATGGTGACAGTCACACCCTCTTCGACGGTTTCGCCGGCGGATTCTGAAGCGGACTCGAAGATCCCGCTCGCCACCAATCGTCAGCAAACTGAAGCAGAGTATTTTGCAGCAGCGACTGCACGTCTAATCGGTTCCAACTCGGTGAGTTGTGAGGACTTGCTCGAGTTTTCGGACAAAAAACCGAGGGGCTGTGAACGCGGTGTGGACTCAGACGAGGTGCGCATCATGATGAAGGTGCTCGGGAAAAACGTGAGTACAAATACCTGCTTGAATACATAACTTGGAATAGTCGTCGACTTTGAAACGGTTAATTGACTTTGTAGGCGGCTGAGCCAGTACGGTGCTTGCGTGTTTTAGAGTACATTAACTGGGATGTGCATAAGTCAATCAAGGTGATTAAACTACAGAACATCCTGCCCACGCTGGAACTTAGTGTGAGCGCGTCGGTGGAAGCTTTGCAGCAACAGGAGTGGGATCTGCATGCTACAGCACTGAAACTAAAAAATCGTACGCATTAGAAAATACGATGCATTAGACAACACAAGTCCAAAGGAGCAGCGCACAAACACAAATGCGTTAGGGTTTGTGTGCATCGTTAAGACAAAAGTAATTATAACTTGAAGTGAACAAGTGCCTTCTTACCCGCCCTCCTTGAGGCTCAAATTCTTTTATAAATTGCATAGTTTATGCAATTGTGGCTGACAGCAGTATGGCCACGTCTCATGTGTGAATCTCATCACGTACTTATGTGAATATAATTTCGTACATATGAAATTATATCGCAACCTCGTGCAATTTCCTTTGCATCTGTGAACCGTTCAATCCTCCATTTAACGGCACTTGCGCTTAAGCGAACGGTCTTTTTCAACTTTAATCATACACATGTGCCTATCAAATACTCTGCATTTAGAATTGGAAAAAGATTTCTTCACATATAGATATTTAATCGATAAGCAATAAATATCGTGATGTAGACATATGCTACATTATGAATACAATATTTGAACCGAATGTTGGCCGATTTTTTGGAACATTAGTAACACACACAATTAAACGGGGTAAGTCTTGCAGTGTATTTTGAAATTCAGAAATAAATACACATTTAACGATTGTTGAGTAAAATTCGTGCCGGGTTTTAAAATAAGCACAACACTCGCTGACAAATAGTTTCGAATTTTCGATTTTCCTCAGTTCGTGTTCTTTCGCCGTATTTTGCTCCATTTGACAATCACATTTTAATTTAATAAAAGCTACACTGTCTGTAATATTTCAATTGAAAACTGTTTTGGTGCCCTGCTGACTACTTAATTGTCGACGTGAAACGCGCGCAAAAATATGTCGAGACCCAAAAGCATATATACTTCAAAAGCTGGGTACGTTAATCGCAGCAAGAAGGAGAATGAGACCTTTCAGGAGTTGACCGTTCGCATGCAGGCTATCGAAACAGCTCTGCTCTTGCTCGGTTCGGCTGAAGAGGGTGTCCTTATAACCGTGTTTAAGCACTTGACAGAGTTTGCCCGAAAGCAGGAAGAAAACATCGCGGAGATCAAGCAACAAAACCTGTTGGAGCTACTACTGCAGAAGCAATTCTTCATCACTAGCACGAATTTAATGATAAAGCGGTTTGCTCTCTACCTGGTTGCTGCCATGATCGAAAGCATGAACATACTGCAGGACTTGGAGGTGGAGAAAACTATGCAAATTTTAGAGCTCTGTTTGCAATTTTATATCGAAGAAAATGACGATTTCTGTGTGGAATATTTGAGTGTCGTAACTAATATGTGTCTGAACGATCCTCAAGTGGCTCGCGAGATTCTCGACAAAACAGACTATTTGGAAAAATTCTTCACCGTTATAAAGAAGTCGGAGAACCCGGACATAATATGGCACTCTTTTGAGGCGCTGCATAAGATACTACAGCTGCAGGACATCGAAACAATGCAAGCATTCACTGCTCACCCCTTGTTTCCCGTTGACCGTGTCATTTGCGATCTCACCAACGAGTTCAACGAAATACGCAGTGCTGCCCTGAAGGTCATCAAAGACCTGGTAGTAGATACCAGTGAGGACGGCCCATTTGGTAGCAACGATCGCACCATCTTTATGCTGCAGCAGCTGACAAAAACATTTTGCGACGACGCGATGAGTGAGCAGGCCTACGAAGTCATTGAAGTGCTGGCGACCGCAATGCGGAGTGAGCGCATAACGCAGCTGTTCTTTGAACAGAACCTCTTTGACAAGATTGTGCAAAATATGGAAGTGAATGTAAACAAATACCCACTCGAAGTCAAGTGCAAAATAATCTCAATCTTCGCCGAGAACGCCAAATATCCACAATTCCTGTCCCGCCTGCATGCCGCCAACATAACCGATCTCTTCTTGGACTGTTTGCTTCAAAACGAAGTGACCACGTCGACGCACGTGCTGACCGGTCTCAATCGGTTGATGAAGTTGCCTGTAGCAGCGCAACGGATTGTTGACGTATATGACCATGGAGTGCTCTCAAAGCTGCTTGGTATGTTAAGCTCTGAATTGAATTAATTCAGGTAATTTTTTACATCTGACACATTCGATTGCAGCGATGATGCTCAACGAGGATGTCATTATTAAGACTCGGGAACAATCGGCTGAGTTGATTAATAATTTACTGTTGTTCACATTCCACAAAACTGCAACGGAACTGATGCATTTGGATGTGGCAGAGGTGCTGGCCAAAATATTCGGTCAGGGCCTTGCCGAGTTGTCAATCGACTATATACTCTCGATGTTGAACATAATTGAGCAGATGGCGCAGAATAATGAGTACCGCTCGTACCTCGGCGAGACACCGTTGTTAACTCAGAATATCGCGCTGCTTTTAAAAGTGAGATGTTCTTATATTTCGCGATTTATTATACGAGTTGTTATATCCTGCACTTGGCCTGATGCTGAGTGCAGAGTATAATAGACACAGTAACGACTGGCTGCGAAATTTTGACGTGTTTCTATTTTAACTTTCGAAGAATTCATTCTCGGCCGCTGTCCTGGTCAACAATATATTCCGCTGTCTGTGCACGCTGGTCGACGAAGAGAGTGTGCGCAATGGGCTACTGCAATATTACATCGCTCCTTCAATAAAGCGTGGTTTGAAGTCACTCTCCAACCTGGTAAAAACGTCAGTGACCAACTTTATCATGCAGACAACCCGCTTTCCAGAATTCGTGCATGAATACATCGACACCGGCGTACTGGAAGTGTAAATTTCAGATTGTTCATAGGGAGCATGGTGCTGATAGTTTACCAAGTACTTCTGCCTACTTTCAGACTAATGCTGCACCAGAAGCACGCTTTCTGCGTTTCCACGTGGGGCCCTGCCATTGACAGCATTCTCTCCAAGTGCCCAAGCCTCAAGTTCTGCATACGCAATCACCTTAGCTTCACGGACAGCACAGCTGGCAACGACTTTTTAGTGTCAAAGAAGAAGTTTGACGATTTTCGCGTATTTCAACATATTCTCAAGGAGGAGGTGTCGCCACTTCATCCCATACTGGTGGTGAACTTCGAGCGCGCCGTCAGCCCGCCGGAATTGGTGGTGGAAGTGCCGCTCGAGTGCTTCGAGGAGAACGAAATAATGGCCGATGTTACAGGCTGGTGCTACTGCCGCAAACCGGGCGATGAATATCTGCCCAAGTACTTGGACGAACTTAATGAAGAACTAGAGGTGATTATGTGGAACCCCTGCCTCATTGTTGACCGATGAAAATGCCTTGATTTTTTAGAAAAATGGTTTGGTGCAGAATCCAAAAAAAATGCAGCGCGCCATCGATTTCGACAATGTTGCGAAGCGCGCCAAAGTTATAGCCGACGTCGTAACGCGATCTTTAAACGAAGGACTAAAGTCGCTGGACCTGAACGCGACTGAGGATTGCTCAATGCACACCGTCAAATGCCACCTAAAGGAGCTGACGTTGACGTTGCACTGCAATTTTATACCGATTGGTATGGTGCGCAGCGGCTGCCAGTTTGAACGGGCCATTCTCTTTAAGGCACTCGCCGATCAGATCGGGCTACCTTGTACGCTGCAGCGTAACGTTGATGGCAGAATACTGTTCAACGAAGTGCCGCTGCCCGTCGAGGTCGAGCACGACGTACACTGCGATAAGAAGACGATGAAATATATGCCGTGGCGCATGCTACGACCCACACATATTGTCGACCTCATGTTCAACGTGGGCGAACTGTATCCTCTGCAGAGCCGTCAGGCTCTCCAATATCTCAAACTTTACTGAGGGCACTCTTTGCAAATTCACATATTTTTTTTAACTATATACAATCATTAATTTTAATAAAACCAATTTGCTCCTAATCTTTAATGTTGTAAAGGGTTTTCATATGGTTTTTTAGCGAAATCGATAACTTAGTACCTTACCCATCTTTACTCCAAATATGGAAGCTGGGGGAAGTACCGTTACAAAATAATAAATAGAAAACAAAATTGATGTAAGTGCACGTTGTGCCTTGTTTCCAATTTTTTGAACAGCGGAGTGTTGGTTACATCAAAATTGCAAGAAAAAGAGGCATCTATTATTAATTGCAGTGGCTCACACAGGATTTTATTTCGGTTGAGGAGGGGGTTTGCGTACAACTTTTGAGGCCAATACCATTTGAAACCATATTTGGTTCCAGCAATTTCTGTATTTGAAAACGTTGAGACCCGATTTACACACATTAATGAAACTGGCCCAAGCTTATTATTTACTCTTACAATTCGACTGAAAAAATGGGGTGAACATTGGATTGGAAGGCGTGGCACTACCCATACAACTTGTATTTTTAAGATGGCTCGGAATTATAAGTCGAAATTTGACATGGAGCTACGGTTACGGCGCTTTACTTCATTTCATGGGCGTTCAACAAAGGGGCTAACAAAGGCCGAGGGACTTTTCCTTCAGCCATTCGATTGCAAAAATGTTCCATTTGCAATGGATTTATTGTTTGACAGCTGCGCCGTGCATTCAACTGTGCAATTGTGTAAAATTGTCATTAGATTTTCACTAATTGTTATTACATTTAACAAGGTTTTTTTTTAATGTCGTGGATTTTGAACATAGATTTGACAAATTCGGATTAAGTTCGAGGATATTATAACGTTCTATAGATATAGCTTATTGTTCAACCGTTTTTGGTGGCATTCTTCGACATTTGGGTTCTTTTAACAACGCATCGAAATCGATAACAACTTTAACACTTATCTGTTCTCCAAACTTATTGCGAGCTACGCTAAATGTTTACAACGAATTAACGCAAAGTTTAAGCAAAGCCGATCAACTAGACGGTCCGTGTTTTTCGAAATTAAGGTGACACAAGCATAAAATAAACTATAGTAATATAGTAAGAATATATAATTTCGAATTTTAGGGGGAAAATTACCTCCCCGGCCCAGACCTGGGTCCGCCCATGGGGATTGCAATCCTTAATACATACATTTATAGCAGTGTTGCGCATGTCCTCATCATTTCGGTATATGTCAAGCATGATACAATTAACAAGGCAGTTAGACTAAGTACGGAGAGTCACGAAAATTGGCGTACGAGAAATGACAGTTGTCGGCAAGTGTTCTCATGGAACAGGGTGGTTTACTGCAGCTTAAATTTAGGACAAAGGTTTGTTTTTGAAAGTAGTATCATATGCCTGTTTTCATAATTCATGTTTGAAACTTATATTTTAAATAGAACATTGCTCATAATATTTATTTTGCTTATTTAATCATGTATATATATGTATGTTAAAATATAGGTATAAATATATATCTATATATGTATCAGTGGCGGATTCAGGGGGTGGTTTTGAGGGTTGAAACCCCCCGAAATATTAGGGTCGACTTTAAAGCTACATACAAATTAAAAGGTATATACATAAACATTTATGAATATTAAATAATTACTTTTTGAAACCCCCGAAAATATTTTTTTGAATCCGCCCTGATATGTATGTATATTTGCCACGAACTGCTACTTGCAAAATGCAACTGTGGTTTTTGGGGAACGCAAATTCTTGCTCTTTGAAATTGGCGTACGTAAACAAACAATTTTGGAGGAGGTTTTCCGTACTTAGTTCACCTTGTTTATTGTATCATGTATCTCACTCGCACTCTCACTCACAGTTACAAACAGATAAAAGGAAGCCAGAGTAAGCCAAAGCCCGAACTATTGCATATCTTAGCAATCTTAAGAAACAGGTGCAAAATCATGCCAAACTTACTTAAAGCAAGAACAAGCTTGGTTTACTTGTGCTGTTTAATGTGTTCAGGTAAGCTATGAGAAACTCGCACGAACATGCAGAATGCGAGCGGTGAGAAATCGATATATTTACAGCTGTTGCGCAATCCATATCAAATACTGTGCACCGCACACAGGCAGCCACGGAGCGCATCAATGACCTCTGGTGCTACGAGTGCGATACCATGGACCACGGTGAGGCTTGCGTTGAAGTAGCTGCGAGGAATGTGTCTTCGTTCGTACACAAATGTAAAGGAGAGGAATTCATTTGCATGGTAGGTCCTCCAAGTCTCTTTCGACTATTGATAATGTTATTTTGTTACATAGGTTAAACGGTTTTCGTACACAACTAGTACGGAGAACTCGACCAGTTCACCCAAAATGTGGTCCTTAGACCGGCGATGTGCTGTCAACTGCGAAGCCGGCTGTATTGTGATCGGTGAGCGGACCAAACTGTACGCATGTACGTCCTGCTGTGAGAAGCCGCTGTGCAACACGGGACGCGGGACAGCACCTAGTATATTCAGACGCGTGGAGACAGGTATAGGAACAAGTCTTCAGGCGGCGACAGTGCTGCTCTTACTTGTGAACACTTGGTACACAGGCTCCGATTTTTGGTAGCCGAGAGCCAAACTATTTGCAAAATTACTTCATAGCCCGAAATTCAATAAAATCTATGTAACTAAGTTACTTTAATTCCCTTTTAGAATTTTCTTGTGATATTAAATAAAGAAATAAACTAGTGGTCTTCACAGTTTTGAGCATTTGGATTCATGTCTAAATGAATTCGAATTATGAATTATTTTGAAATCCGCACTATTCATGGTAGATAAGGATATTTTTAGGTGTTAAGGTAGATAAAAAAATAAAAAACAATTTAGAACCGACCAACACGATCAAACGTTCATAATAGTGAAATTAAGAAGTATGAAGAATTCAAAAAATGTGTTTTAACGCCTGCCTAACGAAAATTGCCTCAGAAAAAAACATAACTAGGCAAATACCAGGCAAATGATCATATAATCGAATACCAAAAATGTGTATAGTTACAACATTTTCCCTATTCTGCATTTTGAAAAAATTCAAGGTGAATACTGAACAGAAGGCTCTGGTGGTTCGTATTGTGGTGAAGAAAAAAACTTACTCAAAAACGAGTATTCAAAATCTGAAAAAAGGTGCATCAACATATGAAACGAAGGAAATGTATTGAGACAACTTACTTGCTAAAGGAGGACAGAGTTTTTCTCAGTGCATTTTTTTAATCATAGACGTTTGTAACGCGAAAGGGAGCGTAAGAGGGGCAAAATATGTAGTATTTGATTCTGATTTAGCCAGCATGAAATCTGTGGATAAAAATGATTAACGCTTGAGTGAAAGGGTGCTGTTGCGGCCCCATGCCACAGCAGTAGGTGTCCTACAGGGACACATGTTCATCGTTTTCACTTTCACACATTTTTTTCGCTCTAAACTTTGTAGTAAATAACACACCATAATCACACCACTGTACAGTTACTAGCAACAACCACAATGCACCATCATCGTTCTTGCTTTTGTCTTCGAAATGGTACCAATGGAGCGCTATGCAAGCCTACAACTCACCCCCACCACCACCCTCTCATCGGTTCGTCGTATTCATTGGAAGCTGCAGTCAAACACAACAACACCATCCCACTTCGGTTCGTCATTTAGCTCAATATATGAAGCTGACTCTTGACAGTCGACACAGTCCATTTTCGTCGTCGCACCCAGAGACAATAAAGACTTTACACTTCGAGTTGTTCTCACTTATACAGACTCATTTCTTGCTGTCTAATAAATACCCGCTGTCACATAAATCCCCGAGCCAATAGATACATTTCGTGGTGTGTACATGAGTACCCATGAGTACCCGAAAAATTGAATGTAATATGTATCATAGAAGTCGTTTCTACATACGACATTGCTTTACTGGTGCTGCCAAATAAACTTCCTACCATACT
Source organism: Melieria omissa (assembly GCA_963971225.1). NCBI lineage: Eukaryota > Metazoa > Arthropoda > Insecta > Diptera > Ulidiidae > Melieria > Melieria omissa. Next base: position 2,784,329 of record OZ020269.1, on the reverse strand, counting down.
TCATGGTGAACATAATTTGAATTCTTATCGTTTGTTTATTGTGCAGCAGACTACGCTGAGGACACCGAGGATTAAAAAGAAAATAAATACCAATTTGACTGTTAAATTAACGTTCGTATCTCTAGCATGTGATGAAATGTCACTTAAGCGACATCTCCATTATGATCGAAAATCAGATCGAATCATAGGCTTAGAGGATTTTGACGATGAAAATCGTACACATAGGGTGGCTACTAGTGTTTTCACAATATTAGTGCAGGGAATAGGTGGGGAACCGTGGTCCCAACCAAAACAATATGATAAGTGCAATTTGGTCAAGCCACCAGAGCAGTTTATTTCATATATTGAAAATTTAGAAGAAATGTTCTGTGAACGTTTTAATTCCGAAGCACATAGCACATTTATGATGCACTCCACGATATCGAACCCTTTGTTTGTTGCAGTAATTGCAACACGGACAAACTTCTTGCTTTATTTGTGCAAGGTAGAATTTATTTTGTTTTAAAGTTTTTTAATAAAAAACTCTCTATTCCCAAGTCTAAAGATACGATTTTGCGTGTATCGCATTTGTAGTTTTTCAAATAATTTTTGTTGATAAAGGTAGAACTAACACTAATGTTTGTAATCCTACTATCATCTTAAAAAACTATAAATTTTCAGTGCAGTTTTTCAGCAAATTCATTCAAAAAACTTGACGGAATTTTTGTATACTGTAAGTCGCGTAAAACCGCTCAGGGTTAATTTGTATATATTGCTTGTGTATATATGTTTTGCATGCTACTTCTTTAATTTATAAGTTCGCAATGTATTATATGTGACATGTATGTAATATGGCACATGTAAATATTTTGGTGCTGGTATTAAACAAATGTATTTATTGTACTTATATGCACTTCTCATATGTACTTATATATAATTGTTAAGTTGTTGCACTTATATGCTTTTTGCTTTTTTTACATTTTTTGTGTGCACATTTTGTATCTTTAGTTTTCATTTTATTGTTTTAAAAATATGAATTTCTGATTTCTGTTTATTGGAGAAATATTTTTTTTGCACATTTTGTATCTTTTGTTTTGTTATTATTGCTTTATGAATATTAATTTTTTATTTTCTGTTTCTTGGTGCAATCTACATGTGACTTATATGTTCCTTATATTTTATGAAATGTTGTAATGGGTGAAATATGCCTACAGGGGCACCGAGCACCAAAAAAAAATATTCGGTAATGCGCCTATTTTGCATACCTCTATGGTGCTGCGGAAATGCAAAGATATTTATAAAGATATATCTATTACGTGTAATAAATTTTTATTATAAATGAATCAAGCATATTGTGATGTACATTAGTTACTTGCAATAAGAGGAATCTTAAAATATTTGTGGTTTGGATTGTAAGAATTTGCAAAACAAAAAATAACAATATATCAAAACTTAGCTCAATACTTCTCAATTTTTTGTTTTTCGAAATTACCCCGGGCGGCATCAGGTTGACGATCAAATATCAAATCCAACAGCTGATATTTTTTCACCACAAATTTACCAATTGGCAGCACAAAATTTCTATGCAAAAGGGAGGCAGAATAATGCAAAAATATAACAATATGAACGAACCAAAACAATTTTGATTACTGGCAAACTTTTTGACATCACATTTAGATTACAGAATGAACACATATTCTTGTTTCGGCAGCGATTTTACTGTAAATCATAATTTTGTGCACAAACATCCATCCCCGAAAAATTTTCAAGCAGAAAACAGCTGATTGGGTTTCACCACGAATTGTAAACGCATTGCAGAATTGAAACTTGTATGAAAAATAGCCAATAAGCAATGCAAAATTATAGCAAACTTGAATGAGCTATAAGCAATTTTATGATCGCGTTTTTCTTAGATATGAATAATTTATTGATTAATATGTAGTAAGATACTTCCGATTGCTTTTTATTGGAAAACTAATCATCATTTTTCCGGCAGCAAAATAGTCCGCGAGCTGCTCCGGACAATAGATAAATAGAAAAACCAGCTGAGCACCAATTCACCATGAATTGAATGCAACATAAAAAGGAAATTTGTATGGCAGAAGGCGAAAGTTTTACGTAAAATAACTGACAATCGACGCATTCTAAGACATTGTAAGGCACGCAATCCACATATATGTACTATCTGAGATGTTCAGAGTGAAAAACATTTATACCGGCAATCCTTTTCATATAAAACCAAATGCTTTCAATTTTTTCCCCGGCAACCAAATTGCAAACAGCTGATTTCTTTGCTCTCACGGAGTTTTTATCTTGGTTATCTAGATAATCACACGTATAGGAAATTTCAGCTGTTTTTGGCAAAATGAGCGAGTGTAATGTCTTATTTGTCTCTGGTCGCACCTATACAGTCCACTTTCATCGTTGCACCCAAACACTCATCGTCATCGTTCTTCGTCACCACAAAATACCGTTCACTTCTTTTGTATTTGTAATAAGTAATAGTTAGTTAGCAATAAAGTTAAAAGTTAAATCGAAATTGTACAGATGTACTGTGCTGTATTAGTGATTCGTCGATCCCATCGTTTAGTGTTTCTTGTGTTACTCTGTTTTCATACGTCACGGAATAAACGACACCACACCACGAAGTTGTAACCCGCCTTTTTTATTTTATCCGCTCCGCCGCGAACCGAAAAATATACATGGTCCTTCGAGCTACTGCGGACCCGCGCCGCGAAACACAAAACAATCAACTATCTCAAAAACATTAATTAACAATTAACAATTACGAACAGTGATACGATTTTCAATATTTTTAAACATAACAAAAATTCACAACAACTCAACAATTTCAAGTGCGAGAACAAAAAGTGATAAATACATAAAAAAAACCCACAGAGTAAAAAAACAACACACTGTGAAACAACAAAAAAGTGCAAGTAACAAACAAACATAATACAGTGCACAAATAAAATATACAAATCATAGAAATCAAAATAGCAAAAATTAAAACAAAAACAAACTCCAACCACATTGAACACAAAAGAAGGGCAGCAGAACGCACAACAACAACAAACACTCCAACAGCACATCTCAAAGCAGAAGAGGAGATCAGCACAGACAACAACAGCACAAACAACAGCATCGCAGCTCAGCGGCGGACACACACATCCAGCAGGAGAACCCCAATCTCGGGCACCGGGCCCAAAAACAGATAAGCGAAACATTTATATTCCCTAAATATAAATAACATTTATAAATATATATCTACCCGAAATATATACCCACTCCCCAAAATCCAGAATAAAAATTTTCATTCTGGTACCCCGCTTATCGCGTGCATATTTCCCGTAGTACAAAACAGCGCAGTGCAGTAAGCAATTCCGCTACTGCACATAATTTGGCGCTTTGTACATTTTCGCCGTCTCTTTTGTGCGACCTTCGCTGCCGAAGCAGCAAAAACTCCGCTGCAGCCAACAAATACGCACTGTTCTTGTGCAGTAAATAGGCAAGCAGCATTTCTCCCGCTGCATTCCCACACTCCCACTTGTACGCATTTTCGTGCTTTGTTTTTGTGCGACATAAGCAAGCACTGAGCAGCGAGCACTCCCGCTGCTGCTTCCAAGTGCAATTGCTTATTCGCACTTCTGCCTAAGCAATTTACCACTCTCGCTGGCAGAAGTAAGCAAACGCGAATACAGTGGGACGAGTAGCCTATTTTCGCAGCACATTGAATAATTTTCAATAGTGCTGCACTATACACCCATTGCACAGCTGGTGTAACCCCAAGCGAATACAGTGGGACAAAAACACCCCACCTGTACTCAAAAAAGTTCAATCGTTCACCCCATTATTGTTTGGTCCCCCTCATACCAGAAATAAAAAGGAATTAATTATTACCCACAAACACTTATACACTAATATATTAACCCACATTGACTTTTTACATACAAACATAGATTCACGTTTGCATACAAATAAAGACAAACTCACATACTCCTATATATTAAAAAAAAAAAAAATTTGTTGTTTAATAATAATTCCCCCAAATCTCATTCACATATTCCGTGTTTATCCCCAATATATATATACCAATTTCTCGACGCGTTTACACACACAGTTGTAAACTTCTATCCTCAACAGAAATACACATTCGAATTGAAATTTTTACACTTTCGTGTATATTTCTCCAATTCTGAATTATCGTTCGCGCGGACGCGGTAATACTTCAGGTTTATTTCCCATAAGCCTAATATTAATATTCAAACGAATTTCCAACCCCTTTCGAGCTTTTTTAAGCCATTAAAATGCCTGTTGAGCGATCCCCTAAGCGTCAAATAAACAAAACGGAGTCTCCTTCTCCAAGATGTTCAAAGTCGACTGAGGCACATTTGACAGTTCCTGTCACTCGCGAGGCACTCAAAACTCGCTCCAAGCCTCCTAGTCCCAAAGCAACCGATCCCAGTGTTGCCACATTTGGTTTTGAGTCCGAGAGACTCGTGCAATTATGCACACAATTTTCATCGGCTCCCATTGAGGATTTGACCACATCACTGGTCCAAATTAAGCAGAAAAATCTGCAAGCCCAATGGGAGAGGCTAATGCGCGCACATCAGGCAGTCTTCCTTGCTGAGGACAACAGCCAGCCCGACGGTTATAAAGAGTCGGCTAGGCAAAAGATCGACGCCTGCACAGACCAATACGAGTTGTGCATGGCTAAGATGTTGGACATCATTAAGATGCTCCAATCTCAGTCCCCCCAGCCTGCTACGCGTATGGAACCGGTTCAACCCCTAGAACCAGCAAATACTTCCTACATTTGCCTCCAAGTTCCTCCTTGCGACACCGAAACATTTTTCGGGGGCTATGAGCAGTGGCCGTCCTTTCGGGACATGTTTACTGCGGTATACATTAACCACCCCCAGCTCACTCCAGCCCAGAAATTGTATCATCTCCGATACAAAACGCAAGGCCAAGCCGGTGCTATTGTTAAACAATACGCATTAACCGATGAGAATTTCAGACTCGCGTGGGAAGCCCTACGATCCCGATATGAGAACAAACGCATCCTCGTTGACAACCAAATTCGTACTCTACTGAATATCACTCCTGCCCACACCGAAAATAGTGAGGCTCTACAGCGGATCCAGACTTCTGTAAACAATTGTCTGTCTATTCTCAAGTCTCAGGCCGTAGACACTGATAATTGGGATCCGCTGCTGGTATATATATGCTCTACCAAATTGCCTGAAGCAACATTAGCTTTATGGGAGCAGTCATTGACATCCCGGAAGGATCTGCCCCCCTGGTCACAAATGAATGAGTTTCTGACCTGCAGACACGAGGTAATGGAACGGCTGAATCTCTTTCGGCCCAAGTCGAAACCACAATCCTCATCTTCCAATGTCCGACCCCCCAGATCCCTAAATTTTCACACTGAAGTGAAAAAGGACTTCGCGTGCAAGCTCTGTAACGCAAATCATTCCGTACGGACTTGCCAAAGCTTTAAAAGGCTCACACCCCAAAGTCGATTAGCATATGTGAAAAAGCATAAAATCTGTGCAAATTGTCTTGCTACATCTCACCTAATTCAGGACTGTACAAGCAATTTTACATGCGTTTACTGCCAGAAAAAGCACCACTCTTTGCTTCATCTCCCCAAAGGCAAAACGCAACTCACTCAATCCCCCAATCGATCACCTTCGGCAACTTCTCTGGTCTCAACGGTTATCCAAAAACCGAGCAACAACTCCAGCACTCATTCTCCCCATTTTGATGCGCACCACAGCACATCTTCAAGGCAAAGTACGCTCCCAGTACCAGCCCTTCACTCAAATAATGGCGCCCAATCCCTTCTGCCTACGGCACTGGTGTCCATTAAACACGGTGGAAAGTTGTTCAGAGTTCGAGCGTTGATCGATCAAGGCTCTCAGCGCACCTTCATTTCCTCGAAGGTCCAGAGACGCCTAGAATTGCCAATCGAGAAATCTGACCTCCAGATCTCGGGCATGGGCGGACAGATTGTGAAAACTGCCAAACATATATGCTTCTTGACATTGGCAGTCCCCAAAACGAGCACAAATCTCCCCGTGCAGGCAATCGTGCTTCAAAAGCTTACGGACTTTCTCCCCCCGTCCAAAATAAACCACCCCAATTTGAACGATTTCGCCATGCTAGATCTCGCTGATCCCAACCCCTTCGAGGCAGCGCAAATCGATATAGTGATTGGCAGTGATCTCATCCCGCAGATCATGCTCGAAGGTTTCCACCGAAATGTATGTGGCAGCTTACTCGCTCAACACACAGTATTCGGTTGGATATTAAGCGGTCCAGTACCCATGTCATCACATTTGACAAACGTCGCCGCGGTGCCAAATCACCATACGCACACAGGTCCCGCCCTTCGAAAAAACCTTCCTACTCTAAAGGAACCCCTTTCTGACGTGAATGCCGCCCTCAATCCCGTAGGGTTTCCACTCAAGGAAATAAAGGCAAATCACGCGGAACCCACCATCCCTGCACATTCAAACTCGATATGGCAAACACCCCCCTTCGTTGCCAAACGTTTTGCCCCCCGCAGGATGGCTATCGCTCCCAATGAGACTGCGAAAAAGGGTACACAACAAGCGTTGGCTCAGCGCCACGCGTCAATATGCACAGCAATTGATGGAAACTGCAGTCCCGTCGCATTTCCACATTGCACCCCCCCATACAACAAAACTCGAGCGCACCCATTCCGGGTCCGAGTCAGTCGCCATTCCCGTGCGACCTGTTCCAAGCGCCTTCACTCCTCAGACGGCAACTCAAGCGAACCCCATCGCTTGACAAACCGATCACACCAACCAACGATGTCAACACCATCATTTATAACATCTGACCTCTCTTTTGCAGATCCAGTGCTAGCGACCCTCGCAGCAGGTGCCCCCTTGACGGTCCCGCACGTCCGCACCGAGCCTAGGCAGCAGAGAGGCCCTCAGCGCACTCCCCAGCGCTCCGGCATCGTGAAACGGCGACAAACTCCCAGCCGTCAACCCAGCCTACAGCCAGGCAGCCGCGCATCACCGCCAAATCATCACCAGCCAGCCGTACTCCGTAACCCTGGGCGTGACCCCGGCACCCCTATATAATTGCAATATGCAATGGCGGGCGCGATGTTCAGATGTACTGTGCTGTATTAGTGATTCGTCGATCCCATCACTAATCCTAATCTTTCCTTCTCCTTGTGTACTTATGTTCCCCCTATTTTCTGCTCCCCGGCTTCGGCCATTCGTATCGTTTAGTGTTTCTTGTGTTACTCTGTTTTCATACGTCACGGAATAAACGACACCACACCACGAAGTTGTAACCCGCCTTTTTTATTTTGTCCGCTCCGCCGCGAACCGAAAAATATACAGAAATATTATTGCTCAGTGTTAACTCTCATTTTGAGATTTTGCTCTTGGAAAAAGCTCCAAGAGCCAACAGGTGCGATGGATTCAAAGGTATGAATCCACCAACTTTTGGGCAAATTTCGGGTCATAAAAAAGTGCATGTCCCTTGCCCAACGCCCATAAAATTTCAATGTTTTCTTTTTAAACCTTTCTTTACTTAGGGAAGTAAAAAAATTTATTCAAATTCGCCGAGCTTTTTTTGAGTTTTAGAGAGACTAACGCACGGCAATTAATTTTGAAGTAACAAATGCCACTGAACATGTCGAATTTATTTAAAAAGTGCAAGTTGGTGCATCTAAGTTTTATATATTCTATTTATATTTACATACATACATACCAACGTACTTCTTGCTATTTGGCATCGTAAATACCTCAGTAAAAGTGGGTAACCTTTTCTAACCCTTGATCCAAAGTTTGGTACCACACAACAATTTTATTCTTTCCAATTGAATTTTTCAAATACTCGTAAAAAGAGTAAGAAAAGTTAAACAAAAGAAGAAAAACTTCCGAATTGCAAAAGTAGTATATTTAAAGAAAAAAGTCAGTAGACTAGACACGGTTGTATTGCAAATTACTCAATTAGAAGCCTTAGTCTTACAATAAATAAATTAATTTGTACAGAATCACTTCAAAAAGGGTCAGTTTGATGGCCTACCATCAACATTGAAATTGGCATTTTCAAAAATCCAATTTTACATTTTATTAAATTCAGGTATTTACTGCAGTAATACTTACAAGCCCATCATTCTACATTTGGAACATTTGTTTTTAGTTTCGTCCCTACTCGTGACACTGCGCATCGCCTTTTCGGCCCACCAGGTTGTAATGCATTTTAAAGGCAGTCCCGGGCAAAGATATGCTGTGTATCATTCTTTTTTCCCACAATGCATTGTTCTAATCGTGCTTTGCGAAATTTATTGCCGTCAGTGACAAGGTTGTGAACACAGGCACAGTTGCACAGCATGAAGAGCTTCCTGGTTGGTGTCAATAAACCGCAAGGTCGTTATCAATTGGACTAATTTAGTTGCAGTGGTATATGGATGAGCTTTACCAGACGGCCATCTCCTCCCACTTTAAGTTGTTGCCATTTATTCAAAAGGATCGGGGCCACTTTTGGCAGCGTAATTTGAATGCGACACCAGTTGCCCGCTTTCCCACGTGCATCAGTGCACGATGTGGCGCGCCGAAGTTGTGCGGCAAATTACATTCAATTTCAGTTCAATACCCCGTATTGGCATAATAATACAATAACAACAATGCATATACATAGCACAATACATAGTGGTAACAGCAGCGTTAGCAGAAGCTCTCATCCTTCCAGCCAGGCAGTCACTCAGCCAGTCGAACTGCGTTAGGGACTCCGTCTGATTTCTCAGGTGGCCATTTTCGCACATGCATTAACATTGCAATTTCTATTGAAGCATAAACAATTCGTTTGTGCCTTTGGCGCAGGGCAAGACCCAGCAAAGTTGATGGTTGGCTTCTCATCTTAAAGGTATCGGTATACAAGTGTGGTGTGTATTTAGTTGGAGATCGTCTTGAATATTGCTGCTATTTCTGTACTCGAGAGGAAAATCTAGTCTACATAGATGATGAGATTTTTGGCTATTTTAATAAATTTTTGGGATTGAATACTTTATTTTTAGGAAGTATTTTGTAATGAAATATGTAAATATTAGTTTTGTATATGTATTTAATTTAATTTCTGAAAACGATAGATATATGATTTTCTACCTTAAAAATGAATAAGTGAAAGTTGATTCTTGAAGCTAGAATGTTTTGTAATTCGCCAGTACGAATTAACTCAAATCACGCCCTTTTATTGTGTTTGTACATGTTCCAGATTTCTGCGTGACTGCTTGATTTAAAAGTTCTGCCTAGTTTTATATGCAATTCCTAGTATTCGCGCGCAATGCGATGGTGTCGAGCATGCAGAGCAATCGCCTGTGTCATTATTAATTGCAAAAACGAGTACAATGCGGTCCTCCCCCCACCCAGTCACCTCTTCTTACCCACACGCCATGCCGCATTCGCCCTACCTGGTGAACGTCCTAAAGTGGCGAGTGCAACTTCAATTCGAAATGTAGTGATTTCAACTTCAAGTGTTGGTCTCCGGCTCTGACCAGCCTTGCGCCACGACTCCTCTCCAATTATTTCCTTTGCTGAAATCGTGTTCAAACAGGGCAGCAATAATTGCTTAATTTGATTACGTGTTTCCATAAAAGCGGCACAGGAAATTGGCTAAGGCATATGCAGAGGGTCCCCTGTGCGCGCGCTGCGTTCGCCTCGCCCTCGCGGTTGGAGGCCCCAAACAATGTTGCGAGACTGTTATGCGGGCGCTGTTATTAGTCGAGTACTTTAACAACTTAAATTGTGTGCTATATCCCATGTTTGGGGACGTTTTTTCACAAGTCGCGCGTCGCTTGCTCCTCTTTAGCCTTTCACGTTGGCGTCGCGACCAACGAAAAACAACATCAACCTTAAATACATGCGGCGGCAATTAATAGCAGCCCACGTCACGTACAGTGCATGCTTAAGCTGACCATACGAGAGCTTTTGTCTGTCTAAGGAACATTTTGTTCCACTCAACAATATGTGTTCATTCATATGTACGTATATTTTTTCGATCGGTTTATATTTGGGTCTAGAAGCGACCGCTGTTCTTTTTTACCAGTTTGCAGAACGTGCTTAGTTGTCGTTTCGGGTAAGGCGGTCGCCATTTGAGGCAAATCAGTCAGAAATGTCTTAATTAACTGGGAAAACGTATTCGGCACACACGCCAACGGCCACTGGCGACGAACGACCACGGGTGACATCGATTGCAACTGGAGCTGTGATCTTTATCGAAAGTAGTTCAGTCAACATTAACAAATGTTGCGCAACACCCATTTCTTGTACAAGCACCGCTCAGCTGCTTAGCTGCCGACTCGCGCTGCAGTCCTAGCAATTCCTCGTCTCTCCTCCTGCTGCCACATGCATATGTCAAATCGAACGCAGCGTTGCGTCCATCTGCTTTAAACGCAGTCCCAACGCCTCTCGCTGCTGTCCTGTTGGGCCTTAAAGGGGGGGGTAAAGGTTTACACTTTCGAAAAATCGAATTTTTTTTCTTATCTTATTGTTAAACATTTCAAGAATATATTCTCAAAATTTTAAGTCGATCGGAGCGAAACTCTTGAAGTTATGGTCTATAGTTAGTCCCCTGTCCTTTAGTGCAGGTATACAGCTTATTCTCTTCTATTGTTCTGGTCTCAAAACTACTTTTTCAAAGTCCGTGTTCACTGTTATTTAAGGGGGTCCTACCATGTAAACGCCGTTTTTCGAGGCGTTTTTTGGGATCTTGCAGAAGGAAAAGTATTAAATATTTTCCAATACGGTTTTTTTTAATTTTTATTGGTCCTTTTATTATAAAATAAAATCGAAGTTTAAGAAATAAGTGTTATGCTCTAGCCACAGCACCCCTGCGAAATAAGGCCTTCCAAAAGTATGTGGGTTGATGGTACACACGATTTTGCAAAAACTGTTCGTCTGAAACACAAAAGGAAAGGTTTTTTACAATCTGCAGACTTGCCGCTATCGTACGGTAATAATTCACATAATTATCTTTACAATTGTCAAAATGGCGGATCATGAAAAAAAGCCGGTTTTTTAAGCAGATAAAAACAATTTTTTTATTATTTGTTTATAACAATTGGAAGCTTATCTTGTAATGAACGATAGCGACAACATTTACACACATTTAAAAAAAAAATTATCAAAATCCGTCCACTGGTTCCTTAGAAATGCGGGGTACCAGTTCGAAAAAAGTTGTTCTGAGAAAAACGCGTTTAAAGTTTTGCGCGCTGCGAGAAATCAGTGGAAAGCGTGATAAAACTTGCCGTAAAACCTGTTTTCCCTTCGGAATTCAGCAAATTCCTTTTTGTATCTTATTTTTAGACACATTACCTTTAGAAAAATGCAAAAAAAAAAATGAATTTTTTGAAAGTGTTACATGGTAGGACCCCCTTAAAAACTACTAAACCGATTCATTTGAAACTTGGTACACATTTTCTACATATAAAATACCTCCCCCAACGTTTAGTAAAAATTTGTTTTTTTACATTAAGGGGGTTTCCCACCCACAAAATGGCGGAATTTTTCGTGGAAAATAGCAGTTTACACTTTAGGTGGCCACCAAAAATTTTTAAATGAAAAAAAAATAATCGGAGAACGTTGGGGGGAGGATTTGATAATACTCTGACTAAATTTTAATGATTTTTGATTTCAGATAATTTCCGACCGAGATATAGTGAACACCGCAAATTGTATTTGTTCAAAGACGTTCTGGGGCAAACTCTGTCACCGGCTTGTTTTGTAATATTTCTGCATGAAAAAATTACAGAATATTATTAAAAGTATGCTTAATAATGTACAAAAGGTTTAAATTTGATCAATCCATACTTTCAAAAAATGCATAAAAAAAAGTTTTTTTTGCGCTGAAACCCTTACCCCCCCTTAATGAACGTTGCAGCTAACAAAATTACAAATTACTTCCAGTTGTGCTCAGCACAAAATCATGGGTCCGGCTGCAAAGTGAAAGTGGCGTGGGGCGAACAGGCGCAAGGGGCTGTTCCATGTAGTGAAGCTTGTTCGGAAAAACAGTGGCGCCAGTCAAAGTGCCAGCAACTACGACACGGCCAAAGCGGTGGTGAGCGATGTGGTGCGGGTCTGGCGTGGCGGACATACGGACGCCGCAGAGTTGCGAATTGAGGGTTAGCGGTGCTGTCGGTGGCAGTGGTGATGCTTTCAGAAGCTTACATGTCACTTGGTCATAAAAAAGTTTACGTCTGACATGAAGCAAAAACAATTTGCATATTTTTCCACAGGATAACAACTTAATTTGGATGTACGAAATTCGAGTTCTGCTGCGCTAGCAACGCGCCATGTCTGTTTGGTTTGAGTTTTAGTGCGAGCGTGTACTCGCAGTCAGACGCGGTCTTGCCTGGTATGTGCCCGAGTATTAGCTTGAAATCGTTTTGAATGTTCTAAAAAGAACATGGCGGATGGGGTTTGCACAGCAAGAGTTATGGCGACGACTGGCGGTTCGTGGTAGATCGAGTTGCTCAGATTGTCAAGCGTGTGCACTATTTAGATATATATTTACATATAATCGCATATTTTTTAAATTTTTTGAAAATCAAAGCTTAACGGATCAAGAATGGGTTAAGGTTAATATACAGGAAAATTGTGAAACTACCACGAACCGATGGGCCTATTAACTTCAAAATTGGTAAAAACACGTAAATAAAAAATTTGACAAGACTAATTCTACTTTTTTTACATGAGAATCAGACACTGTCAACAGTGGATTAACACTATGTTTGGGTAAACATGATTTAATAGGCCCATTGACTTAAAATAGCATTTAACCCTTTCCTTCCCATGGTAGCCATATGGCTACCAAATTCAAATTTGGAATTTCGATGTATAATTTTCGATTTTTTTCCATTCTATGAATTGTATCGCTTAAAAGAAACATTGTTCTGAGCTTTTTCAGCAAAATATGTAGTTTGTTTTTATGGGAACATTGAAAATTGTTAACATTTGTGCAACGGTTCCCGCTCGATAGGGCAGCAGAATTAAATGGCAAAAATGTAATATTGTTCTATGTTTAACAAAGGACACCAAATAACTCTAAAATTCTAACAAATAACTCTAAAAACTTGTAAACAAGGGACATTTTGTTTTCATATAAAATATATTTTAATTTTGCTTCATAAAAGCCCAGTGTAGTCTAGTGTAGTATGACTACCTCCTCCTTGCACCTCCCACTGGAAAGTTAAACTCATTTTAAATATGATGCAAAATACTTTTAAATAGTTCCGTCGTTTCAAATAACCAACTTCCAATTTGTTTCTATGGCTATTTCATAATTCGGGAAGGAAAGGGTTAAGAGGATTAATAAAACAAAGATTTGTCATCAAAATCTGACGGTGTTAACAAAGGTCTTAAGGGGGTCCTCTAGTACAAACGGTGTTTTTTAAAGCTTTTTTTGGTATTTTTTTTTTTCAGAAACTGCAAATGATAATGAGATAATTCTTCGTATATTTATTCTTTACATATTGAATTATAAAAAAAAATTGTTTCCACGTGCTACCGCGAACACTGTTGGGGTCCGCCAGCTGAGTAAAGGCATGTTTTTTTTTTTAAGGGTGCGTTCGCGCCATCCTAACTTTGTCCCTGTTCGTCTGAAATGTAATCCAAAAATTTTCTCTTAAAAAGCATTACTCCAATTAAAGGATGACCTATCCGATCTGATTAAAATTGGACCCGCGGCATCGTTTTAACGTTTTTTTCGAAATTCGCCCTTTGTTTTGCTCTAAAAACTCCCCCCAAAAATCGGCTAGTCAATGGAACGCAATCTCCGTAGGTTAACCCGTGGAGCAAACCGTTTTGAATACAGCAAAACAAGAATCAAGTGAATCGATCAATTAGTTTCGACGGAATCATGGCGCAATGGTCAAAAAATTTGTTTTCGAGAAAAACGCGATTAAAGTTTTAAAACCGTGTTACCGCGTAGTGAAGGAGACGGATTTGAGGCTCTGTATGTCAGAGACGTTTACGAATTCGACAAAATCCGGTCGTATACTTTTTCTATGAAAGTTATACTATAAAAATATGAAATTAAAAAAAAAACGATCTTTTCAAAATTTAAAACTAGAGGACCCCCTTAAGAGAAACTTGATTTATTTAGCCCATTTACTTGAAGAAAGCACTCAAAATCAAAAAAAATTCAACGCATGTCTTTTAGTGTTCGAAAATCAACATCAACCAAGGTTGAACATTTGTTAGAAGATTATGCGAATAGACATAACTTTACATTAAATGATATCATAACGTGAGTGAAGATTATTTTAATGAAATCATAAAATGTATGCGTGCAAAGCCGCTGGGCTCAGTTTATCGTAAATCTGCGTGTAATTGGCCCATATTATGGTATGAGGTACGAAAATGTGGATGGGGCAGCTTAAGCAGCTGTAAAATCATAGCTTTGAAGTGTCGAATAATTTATTTTTAATAATCGATTAGATCGTATTGGTGCGACGGCCATATGGATAAATTAAGGCAACGGTTGCGCTCCATTCGGAACTTGGCAGTTTGAAGATGGAATTACACCCGGCAATCTAAAACATAATATATGCTCCACCCCACACACCCACAACGGTCGGTCTAATGTTTGGGCAACATAAAGCAATCAATCAATCAATTAGATTGAGCAAAGTTAGGCTTGAATGTGCACACTAAGGCGAGCGGAAGAGTCGTTACAGAAATTACCTCTTTTCACCAAATCGCAACAGCGGCGCTAAAAGCCAACGATATTAACCCTCCGATGCCTAACAAGGTCCGTAGGGACCTATGGTGTTTTAAAATACGCGACATTTCAATACGGAGGGAGTGATGAACTGGAAACTTTATGACTTCTATAAATGGAATATTTAGAAACTGTTAAAATAGATTTCGGCACCATTGCATGTATTTTACCACCATAATTATCGCATTGAAGTCATTTATGGTCCGCAGGGACCTTGTAGGTTGCTCCATTGAATTTGCTTTTACTTTTTGTTAGTAACTATAAATAGTTAGTGCCAAATATTGATAGCAGCACAATTTCAAATAAATCATTGAAATTAAAATATTGATATGCCGCCGTACGCGCTTTCAACAACTGAGCATGAGTCAACAACAAGCAGTAATGCAGACTTTGGTCAGATATTTGGAAAACAATCAAGAACCTTATTCATTCACTGAGGAGACAAATTACGAAGATTTCTTGCCATACGATGAAACATATGATGCTGAAGTTGAACTAAATGTCACTCTGGCGGATGAAGCTGACTCCGACGACGATGATCAAACTCCATTATCAAGGCTGAGGGTATTGCCTAAATCAGGGGCGTAGCCAAGGGGGGGGGGGCGGGGGGTTGGGTGCCAGAACCCCCCATAGCCTATAATTTGTCAACATTTTCAATCACTATACATCGTATGTACGTTCCCACATTAGCAAAAATCTCTTTTCATCTTTAAACATTTAAAAGAATAATAACAATAGTCTCGTTTACACTCAATACAGCGATTTGTATGATCTAAAAACATGTCTAAAGAGTAGTTTAGTTCGTCGACCAAAATGTCCTTCAGGATGTCGGTACAAGCCTTTTGGATGGTTTCTACGTTCTCAAAACGCTTTTTTTCATCGGCAAATGCATTTTTTGAAAAGGTGAAAGTCGCACGGTGCCGCATCAGGTAAAAACGAGGAGAGGCTGATGGTTAAAATTCGACTTTTAGTAAACAAAAAAAAACAGTCAAAACAAGTGTCGATAGATGAGATGGCATCCTTCGATAGCCGAATGTTCAGTTAAAATGTGATAAATTTATGCTATTGAGATGCTTAACCTTCGCCTTACCAAAGATTTTTGTATACGTCGTTTACCAATGTCGTTCACTCAAATGACCCCAGGCACTTCCGCCGCTATTTTGAGTAAAACTCACAATAAATATACAGTAATATATACATTTTTTTCATACTTCAATATTTAGCATCTTCCTCTGGTGATAGTTCGTTTTTGGAAAAAAGGCCTAACGATTAATGATTTATTTTGCGACCATGAAAAGTACACTCTGTTGCAAAATTATACGAACACTCAAAAATCGTCAATAAGTCGAGAGCCAAGATATGTTTTAAAAAAATGTCTTCTATGAATATTTGGGAAGATCAAGGGAATATATTTTTGCGAACTAAAAGTGAAGTAGTTGTAATAATTACTTTCATAAAAGAAAAAATACTGAAATGACTTGTTGCAAAATTATACGAACACTACAATTTTTAACCTAAAAGAAAAGAAAAATTAAGAAAGTAAGAGGTTTTTTATCTTAGTAATTCATTTGGCACCCTTTTGCTTTAATTAGTTCCAAAATTTCTATTTTTTTCATACTTTAAAACAAAGCTTCTAATAAATTTTGGTCCACGTTGGACTAGGCTTCTAAATTTTACATTTGTAACTCGTCAGTTCTATTGAATTACCGATTTTCGGCATAAATCCGGCGAACCAATACATCCCAAATATTATCCATGGGGTTAAGGTCCGGCGAACACGCTGACCACTCCAGAACACGTACGGATTTCGCCCTCAACCATGCAATTATTTTCTTGCTAGTGTGTATGGCTGCGTTATCCTGTTGAAAACACCAGTTTCTTTTTCGTTGCGTTGAGGAAATGGATGGGACTGCTTTGACGGACTGTTATGTAGTCGGAAATTTTAATCCGGCAGGAACAAAACTGAAGGTACAAAGTTTGCTCTGCAGTAAACGCACCCCAAACCATTAAGCTACCACCTCCAAAATTTCTGGGCGAACAAAATGTTCGTTCTTTTCCAATGTCATGCTAATATCCATTAAAACCATCTGGACCATCCAGATTAAATTTATTTTCATTCGAAAAGATTATCTGCATAACAAAATTAAAGGATAATTTGGGAACCAAACAATTTTTGAAGTTATTTACCGAAGTCCTGTCAGTTCATTGCTTTTTTCAGCAAACTGCATGCTAATGTCCTTGTGACGCTTCAATAATCGTGACGTAGACATAATTTTTAAGCGTTTGATGTAATCAGCGCATTTTATTGTCCTCCATACCGTTTGGCGACTTACTGGGGTTGAGGAAAGCGTAACTAGAAAGCGGCAGCTTTTTGATATGTTGCTTACTGTCCTCATTATTTTTCGTTCATCCCGTTCACTTAACTTTTTTTTCCTTCCATGTCCTTTTTTGCAGTCATACCCATCAGAATTTAAAAAAAAAGTGGATACAAGCCAAGCACTTCTTCCAATATCGCGAGCTATTTATCTTATGGATGTTCCCGCACTTTTCATGCCTTCGATCCGTCCTTTTTCAAAATCCGTCAATCATTTTCCTTTTGGCATATTTTAAGTTTTGTTAAAAAACTCTTAAATTGATGCTACAAGTTTAATATTTACACAGTTTCGCGAAAAATGTACGTTTTTATGCATAAACAGAAACGTTCGTATAATTTTGCAACACTAATTTTTTGACTTTTTTCGATTAACGTTCAAAAAAGTACCCTTAAGTTACAGTTATTGAAACGAAATTTAAACACACCACTGTACTTACCCATACCAGTATTTCATGGAACAAAATTTCTCCAAAATTTTCAAAATAATCTTTTAAATTAAAAAAATTAAATGTTCGTATAATTTTGCAACAGAGTGTATTAGAAGATTTCTTTCCAGAGGGTTTATTGAACACATAATTAGTTACGTAAAAAAAATTTATTGTGAGTTTTATTCAAAATGGCAGCAAAAGCGCCTGGGATCACCCAGGTAGATATTTTATATACAAAATGACATAATTCAATTTTAAACATGAAAAAAATTTCTAAACATAATATGTTTTCATTGAAAATTATCAAATTTGTGGTTAATTTGAGGATTTGATCGAATTTTAAGAATTTCAATGAAGATTTTGGCTAATCTTGTATGAATTACCGCCAAGTTTTGATGGAATCTGCGGTGATCGCGGAATTCAGTTGGCTAACACGTTAGTCATCATTTATGACTAGACAATTGTTTTTAAATCGCGTTTACCACTTATGAACTTCAGCACGGTATAAACAATCATAATTATAAACTTGATTCATTAATTTAAATGTTTAAATAGTTAAATAGTTTAAACATTTTTAAAACAAAAGTTAATATTTGATCTTTGTTCGATGCTAATTTTTGTACGACGACACAAACATACTTTCACTTCAGATGCAATAACTTCGCTTTCAGTGCACCAAATTTCATGAAATGTTTACTAAAAATCGGGAAATATATTAATTTCCAATGTAGTAAGTCACATAAGCCACCACAAAATGCCCTTTACTTTAAAAAATTCGTAATACTAAACTGGCAAAAAAAAAAATTCAAAACCCCCCCATGACCAAGTTCTGGCTACTCCCCTGGCCTAAGTATAAATAAAAATGATGAAAAGAGAATAAAAATAAATATATATAAAAACCATTACTCTAAAAAAAATGCCATACTTACAGTGGCATAGATGCATGAGCTGCTAAAGCAAAGTTAGGCAACTAAATGCAATTATTTTGTATTTTATACGTTTTTGCCTATCTGTCTGTAGTAACAAATAAACATGTGTTTACTAAAAAATATACACGAAGCATAACTTTTTGGCTCTCCAAACACATCTACACACATTTTGTAACCCTACATTATAAAATTACACATCCTATATGCAATATTACAAAAAAGGTCCCTGGGGACCTTGTTGGGCTTTGACCGTTTAAACATTTGCGGTTATCGGAGGGCTAAGGGTTCATAATGAACTTTGACCACGCAGCATTTACAAAGCACATGACGATTGTGTATCAAGCGATTTATACCAAATGTGAGGCGCCGAGCGAGCCCGTAACTGTGAACTCCATTGACGTAATGAACTATTACCAAAATTCATTAGGGTCAACGCTTTCGCATGCGATACAACAGCAACATATTTGACACACTTTACAGCCGATAAATTGACTGCATAATCAAAGTGCAGACCGCCAGAACCACTGACAAGCTGGGCGTCCATTGAATTCAGCGAGAGCAACCGCTGACCGTGCTTTATGCACTTTCACCATATCTCCATTAGAAACCCACTCTCGTGAACGTTTCTTTTTCGTCTCAGTATAAAACATTTTACGTAGTTGTAACATGACTGGCAGGCCAATTCCTCAAGACCACGGACGTTTTCGCCAAACTGATGGCCAGTCACGCGTTTGACAATAAACGTGAGGTATTTGGTTCATGGAAATTGGATTAGAGGCGCGGAAATGCAACCGGTTTGTGTTGCTGTGTGGAGCAATCCACCCAAAGGCCAATTGGGCACATGGATCTTTCTTATAAGAGCTGCGTGCTGTGTGAGGTTATGTGTGAGTCCTTTGGCGCGCATTCGGCAGCGAAGCTAACGGTGGGTGGGCTTCGGCATTTCTAATTTCGCTTGTGTGTGGCTTTGTGTTGACTTATTCCACACTCTCCGGCATTGTTTGTGCCATTCACACTTCCAAGAGCTGTCTGTAGGTTCCCATAGTTCCGAGGGTCTCGCTCGCTGCTTAACCACGTGGGCTTTTAACTATTCACATTTACGTTTCACTGCCAGGGGCTTTCGGTGCACGAAGCCATCTATCCGCATCGACTCGTGGATACTTTTGATATTTGACACCACCGCACAGCTCGACGTAAGTTTTAGTTTCACCTACGTTCAGTCAGGCGCGGTTCAATGCAATTTTGCTATATGAATACTCGAACTGCTGTCTGCCTTTATTTGATATTTCCAAGGTAACACAGTTTTAAATTTCTGTGATAAGAGAAGAGACGAAATAAATAAATTATAAAGTCTATCAAATTCGCGCTGCAAATTTATGCAATCGATAATGGTTGCGATAAGCTGACCATAACATATGCCCCAATCTAATCGTCCCAGGCAAGTCAGTCTGGTGGTGTGCTTAACCTATAGATGATTATTCTATATGGTTTGTAATTTTCTCCTTGTAGAACTTAGCGCAGCACAATCGAACGTGCACGGCCACCAAGTTTGAGTAGCTTAAGCACACTGCCACCGGTTGGTTTTAGGTTGGATTAGCATTGGTTTCTTATTTCGAATTGTTTTGTCTTTTCCATTTGGGTCGGTTCTCTCCTCCTTAAACCGCAGACATATTTTCCGATTCATTTACTGCTCTTATGAAGCATCTAAAATCCAAATATCACTTTATTACCGAAGAGTGAAGCTAAATACATACGCATGCATAAGTACTCGCAGTAGAGCGGCGTGGGTGGGGCTGATGGACCACGTTATTGGTACCAGCGAAGTGAGCAGGCGGCACGGAGACGGAGGTCTACACACCCACACACGGCGGATCTGTTGCATTATGATCGAATGACAATAAAGTCGTATCGTATGCTATGAGTAGATGGGTGTGTGCTTTGGCGATTGGTGTTGCTGTCACTCGTATGACGCAGGGCTACGTGCTTGTGTGGATGTGCGTTTTGGGGATATGGCGCCAACTTGCATAATTCAATTACATCCGATGTAGACTCATAAAACTAAATCAAAGGAAAACAAAGCGTCGCGCTTCATTTATTTTTATGCTCCCACTTCTAGGCAGTCAAGCAGCGACAACAGCATCCACTTCTCCAAGGACTCACCCACATGCGGTCACATTAGCGCCAATACCACCGACATGGAGACAGCCAGCCAGTAGTTAAATTCAAACGAGACAATGCGAATTGGAGGGACTGTATGTTGCTTGCCGCCAGTTACGAAGTAATGTGGGTGTCGAATCTTAACTTTTTCGCCAAGCACTGCTCAAGTATATGTGTAAGGAGTGCTTGACTTGGTGTGAACCGACTGGTGGAAGCCTTACATCGACATGCACATGTTAAAGGCAAAACCATCATGGAGTTCTGTGAATAATTGAATAAATAAACAATGAGTTGTAATTTATTTCTGATTAATTTATAAACAACTAGCCGATCCGGCGAACTTTGTCTCGCACGATATTTGTTGTTTTTTTATAATGAAATACGCGAGATGGCGAATTTATGGCGTTGCAAATTGACGAAGAAAACCAACTAAAGGAAGAGGAGGAGCTACTAATTAACGCAATCGAGGCCCACAAATAAGCAATGTTGCTGCTAAGTTTCAGTAAAGAAATGGACTGCGTTTGAACCGGATTTAAATTATATGGGCGGAGCCATGCCCTCTTATCCAATACCTGCCCCTTATTCAATGCCCTCTGTCGAAAGAGAAAATGGTAGGTTGGTACTAAGTTTCATTGCTGGGCGACTTATAGTTCAGCAAAATATTTGGGTCACAAAAAATGTGCCACGCCCCTTGTCAAACGCCCATCAAATCTTATCAGTAGAATGATTCATCTATGGGACGACGGGATACAAAAATTCAGTGATGTACAACTTACAATTTGGAATATCTTCCATTATTAAGATCTGGCTCGCATGGGTGGTGCCACGCCCCCTCGTCCAATACTCGCCCCATTTCATCTATCAAAATATATGAATAAATGGTAGGTTCGTACTAACTTTCATTGCTGAGTGACTTATAGTTCAGCAAAATATTTGGGTCACAAAAAATGTGCCACGCCCCTTGTCCAACGCCCATAAAATCTTATCAGTAGAATGATTCATCTATGGGACGACGGGGTACAAAATTTCAGTGTTGTACAAATTACAATTTGGAACATATTCCATTATTAAGATTTGGCTCGTATGGGTGGTGCCACGCCCCCTCGTCCAATACTCGTCCCATTTCCTTTGTCAAATATAGGAATAAATGGTAGGTTCTTACTAAGTTTCATTGCTGAGCTACTAATAGTTCAGCAAAATATTTGGGTCACAAAAAATGTGCCACGCCCCTTGTCCAACGCCCATAAAAACTTATCAGTAGAATGATTCATCTATGGGACGACGGGGTACAAAATTTCAGTGTTGTACAAATTACAATTTGGAACATATTCCATTATTAAGATTTGGCTCGTATGGGTGGTGCCACGTCCCCTCGTCCAATACTCGCCCCATTTCCTCTGTCAAATATATGAATAAAAGGTAGGTTCGTACTAACTTTCATTGCTTCATATTTGGGTCACAAATAATGTGCCACGCCCCTTGTCCAACGCCCATCAAATCTTATCAATAGAATGATTCATGTATGGGACGACGGGATACAAAATTTCAGTGTTGTACAAATTACAATTTGGAACATATTATTAAGATCTGGCTCGTATTGGTGGTGCCACGCCCCCTGAAAAATAGATAGTAGCCGATTCTCAGACCTAATGAATATGCATATAAAATTTCATAAAAATCGGTCAAGCCGTTTCGGAGGAGTATGGTAACTAACATTGTGACACGAGAATTTTATATATAAGATAATTATTATAAGCCAAAACGCAAAATGACGGCTTAAAAAAGTTCTTTCTAAAAAAATGTACAACAAATATAATTTCGATTGTGGTTCCTTATAGCTGGCTGCAGGGTGTATGGAAAAGGAAATGGCTTCAGGCCAAATTAGGCTGTGCCATGAATATAAGTGTGTATAAAGTTGCTGGCTCTCTGGCTTCATATAAGAAGCATGAGCAGAGCATCGATAAGACGACCAACTTCGGCAGTTAGTATCATTGTTGACACCCTGCGATGTGGTTAAGTAGACACACAAGCACAAAACAATTTACTTCTGACTTTTGAAGTTCGCTAGTGTGCTGGTGGAGGTTGAAATTCCTTTAAAAACAACAACAGCAACTGCCAGTCGACGACAGTTCCAGTGGAGAGTAGTAAAGCATTTTTTATGCTCCTCTATAACTTGATCACCACAGCAACAACAGCAACCCCGAAAAAATGTTCATAATGTTCTTGCGACATTGGCGCTTTGAAGCGTCGACACATTCGGAAGCACTTTGGAAAGATTGGTTGAGTGGGGGACAGACGTTGGCTGTAACTGCCAATTCGCCATTTTTTCGCCATGCAGTTTTACTTCAATTCCATTGCAAACTTCGCAAACTCATTTCGCATTAAGGCAAGATTGACATGGCTGGAAAAGTTGGCATGCAACCGGCGATGCTTCACGGATTTGAATTTACGCCAAAAATAAAGTGTTGGCGCATTATTATCTTTTGAACTTCATAATTCTATGTCATGACAGCCAAGACAGAACGGGCGACACATCGTCGTCGTTGGCGTCGCTGCGGCCGTCGAGCTCTCTCCCCTGGCGATGCATTGCGATGGCTGCCTTTTATGTGTAAGTGTGAAAAAGGCGAGTAATCTTGTTAGCTACAAATTAAATAGAAGTGAGTGTATTGGAGAATGATTGCTGCAGAGCTAATTTTCTGTGAGTGCGCTGCAAAGTGGCGTTTATCAAGCGCCCAATTTACTTGGCCCGCAGCAGCTCTGCTGAAGGAAGAACAACGTTAATAGCTAAAGTGTGCGACTGCCAATTGCAAAGAAGATAAGAGCAGAAAGACGTGGTAGTTGCTACATACCTACACGTACATATGTACAAGTATGAACAAATTGAGAAGACTGGGCCCAGCGAAGATTTATGTGTGCATGTGTTAGTTCTTAGCGCTTGGTAAGGATAATACCCAGGTATGTCAAAATACTGAGCACTCATAATGGTTAAGAAAGCAGCGAGTGTTCAACAACCTCACACAAGTTCATTGAAGTCAAAATTACTCCCCGACCTCTCGACTCGGCCACTTGAGCGTGTTCGACAACTTGTAACTGCCTGGGAGTGTTTTTTAGCTCCGGCAGTCCATCCCTCCGGTGTTACCTGCCTGGTACAGTGCCTCGCCCTTCCTGCTTCTGCCTCCGACACACGACATAAGCACTTAAACGGAAGTCTGCTCCCAGCCACACATGGGATTTGGTCACGTGCTCGTTTTGTTTACATTCTGCTGTTAAGGAGTTTATTTCTCGGCTGGCCTCGCTGCTGTTTGTTGCCGGCAATTCCAATTCCTTCCGAAACCATATGTCAGCAGGTTCGTCATATTTGGGATCTCCTTGCAACTCAAAGGAGGTTGGAAAGACTTCTCACACCTGTGTGTTTGCACGCTTACAGGCGGACGACGGCACACTGCTATGAGACATCAGGGCGGACGAGACGCGGCGTATATATGTCCTTAAGGGAACGCTCTCGAAAGAAGAAGCAGCGCGCATCGAAAGAGCAACCTCCATGAGGCAGTGGCAGGCGCGATGGGACCGCTCGGGCAAAAGTCGGTGGACACATACGCTCATCCCATGCATAGACAAGTGGACAAGTAGAAGGCATGGCGAGGTAAACTTTCAATTAACGCAGTTCCTTACCGGCCACGGTGGCTACAGAAGCTACCTACAACGCTTCGGCCATGACGAAAATGCCAATTGTCCATCCTGCGACAAGCCAGAAAACCCTGAGCACACTTTATTCGAATGCCCACGATTCGAGGCCGTTCGATCCAGACTAAACACGGCGACCCAGAAAATCTTGAACCCACGCAACATAATTGACGCGATGTTGGAATCAGCGGAAGCCTGGGACGAAATATGTGGAGGCATTACTTTAATGCAAGCGGAACTGCGAAGAGCAGAATGGGCCAGAAGCAGCCACCGCACAACAGAGCCTGGAGAGATAGGCTAAACTTAACCCCCCTCTGCGATGCGATACTTAACGGTAATTCCGCAGAGGGAATGAAGGGTTAACAGGGGGTGGTTTTAGTCGGTAAGAATCCGGCATGCTGGTGGGTTGCCCCAGTATCTTTCGAAGATTTCCACCTCCTGCGCAAAAAAAAAAAAAAAAAAAAACAAAAAAAAAAAACACTGCTATGAGTGTCTTGTTCCCAGCCGTCCAAGCAGCATAGCAAAGCCACAATATGTGGCGGCAACTTGGCACAATTTTCTGATTGTGCCTTTTTTCCACAAATAAGAATGGTGTAAAAATAAGAGTGTGTTTCGCAATTGCTCGCGACGCGTCGCTTTACGAAAGTAATAGGGTTTGGTGTTGGCGCAAGGGAAGGGTGCATTGCGGGGGACGCAATAGGTGTTCGGTCCGCAGATAAGGATGAGCCGGGTTCGTTGTGTGCCAGCTGCCCGCTTGCCGCTTCGTGTTGCGCACCGTGTACCGCGTTGTTCATTGCAGATTAGTGGTCTGTTATCACGGCATAATGCACTCCAACTACATTATCGGGTTAGTCAGCATGAACTATGCATGTCCAAACGTGTGCAGCACAGACTCGCACATTCCTTTCGCAGCGGCGGCTGCTACACCGCTGGGGGTGATTATGTGCCAATTGGACTGGTGATGGATGGAATAAGAAATCAAAGATTTGAACGTATTCAAATGAACTCTCGCTGTATCGTTCGGCTCCACTTCCATTCAACTGAATCATGTTGTTGACATTCCAGCAAAAAACAAAGACAAAATGTATGAAACAGATAAAGTATATGGAAACAATATCGAATCGCACTTTTGGGCTTCTTGGCCGATTCGCCAAGTCATTCCATTAAAATTTTTTTTTATGAAAATTTTCCGGCAAATCAGCGCCCAGTACACCATCAGCGCACCATTTGAAAACTAACAACTTTGCAAGTTTTTGTCATTGACCAGACGGATAGATAGAATATTAAATTTTTATTACAGGGAACTTGTAGGGCTGGACCATCAAAGGCGAAAATGGTTGAATGCGATTTGTGCAAGACCTACTTTCACCTGTGCTGAGAGCTCAACCAAAGTGACCTTTAAGGTTTTGTGGAATTCTGTCATCACCTCAAGTGGCGGTACGTATACGTGGCCTACGCTTCATTGACACGCTCCTTTCTCACCACCTCTCAATAACGACTCGGCGACAACAATAATGAAAACAACAACAATTATTAAGAAAAAATGCGCAACAGTTGCATATGCAAGCGGCAAACACCGAATACGGGGCACGACCTGCGCTGGGGTTTGCCACCTTGACGCCATTTATCGCTCCGACTAATAAAAAAACTAAGCGCGAGTGTGCGCTTATTGCTCATGGCAATAATTTGGAGTCCAAAGGTGCACCGAATGCCCGCAATGAGAGACTTACACAGCCATAGCGCAACCACCAGAAAGTCCGTTGGCTGCTTTGGTCATACCGCCAACTAACTCCAGATATACTGTTGCCGCAGTAACATGTTCGCCCGTCTAAACAGACGGACGCTCTTTTCACGCGCCGCTTCCACTCATTCCTTTTGAGAAACGGTCATGCGCTACACTGTCGTCGAGAGCAAACGTCGGCGCATGTGCCCACCCGGCGGGCTGTGGTGTGTTTTCTTTATGTAAACAACTGGGTTGGTAGCTGGTTCGGGCGCTCGTGCGCGAGGTCGGGAATATCCTCCGCAAAGTCTGCTCCGAGCCGGGCTGGATGCGGCTGCCAGATTCAGTCGAACGCAACATTTCACAGACAACGGAAAACGATAACGTTGACTGCGGCTAAACGGTCCAACGTGCAACGCCTTTTCTCCATTCTGTACACTAACTTTAAACGTTTTTTAATTTCCGGTTCTCTGTCTGTTGTATTACCGTTACTCGTTTTATCGGTGTCGTCACCACTGTAACTGTCACTGCCACTACCGCTTTCGCTGCCGTTACTGCACTTTCGCGAAATCTGTCCTCTACAAAGTGAAAATTGCTAAAAACAACTCCTGCACCCCGCAACATTGCAACCCAAATGAGCAATGTTCCTTCTCCTCGGAGGTTCGCCAATATATCGAACAATGAGTATAGCATAGTGAGGAAAAATTAAACGAAATAAATAACATTATTGCGAAATTCAGAAGCGGCGCTGTTCTGGGCGATTGGATGTTTGTTTGTTCTACACGCGCATGCTTTGCCAAATGTTCTTCCAGCGGCACATTTTGAGTGCTCAAATCGCATAAAACTGAGCTGTAAAGTGCGCGTCTCGCCATCCGCTATTATTAATAAAGGATAACCGTGTCTGTCCACGCTCAATTCTTGGCGACCATGTTGCATTGATGTATAAGACGCCGCCATCGGCTTCAGTTTGCAAGAAACTCGAGCCGTGAAGAAGCAAATAACAACTATGCACCGACATTGAAAGGATTAGAGCACTGACATTTCGGTCGACACGGCTACGGTAGTGGCAGTTGCCATTGGTATTGTTCGCAGGATGCGCGCATCATAATCAAACCTTTCATAAGGCACCGAGGCTCAACCACAAAAGGAGCAATTATGGTTGCAAAAATTTAAATCTTGTATGGGATTCTATGAAAGTAAAGGCGAAATTTTGTGGTGCCAGGACAATAACTGTATGCTAGTGTGTGCAAGTGCGACGTACCCGTGTCTAATTTCAAAATGATGAAGGATGTATTTTTCGGTTTTATGCACACAACGACTTGAATCACCATTTAAGCTGATTGAATCCTGATAAGCAAGGATTCAGTGGGTTTTTATAAACAGTAAACAGTATTATTGCCCAGCTTTAATATTTTCGGTTACTCGCATTATGACATCGTTGAGCTTAAATAGGTATGTAGACCGCTCCCTCCACTTTACGCCCTCCACACTCCGCTGCTTAAATATTCTCCAATTCATATCATATCAGAGTTCACACCACGCCATACCACTTATAAGCTAAACTAATGTCCTTTTCTCCGTATTTACAATCGCGTGACCAAAGAGACATCTACTTGTCTTACGTATGTGCTGATAGAGTGTAGATGTGATATCGTGTGTGTCCAAATGAAAAATACTGGCAGCAACATAATAAAAGTAGAATGTGTGTCACTAATTGAAATCAGTGAATGGAACCGAATTTGTGAAGGTTTCCATTTGAATTTACATACTGAGGCGCGCCTTTTCTAGTTTCTGAACGCTCTATCTCGCACTATCTCGTCAGTATGTAACCAGTACGTATGCATGCACCTGCCGGCAGTTACCTTTGTCGGTTACTTACCCAATTGCAGTCGTTTTGCTCAGAGTCGGGTATTATGCCCGTCCAAATGGGTGATAAATTTTAATTTATCACTCGCACTCATTCATTTCGCAATGTCACATTATGCCAGATTAATAATATTCGTTTGACCCCTATGCCTCACCCAGCCACCTCCGACGCCCAGCTCCCAAACTGTTATCGTTGGAGCGTTGGGTTGGAGTTGCCAGCAGAACTTCAACTTTGGTTGCGCTGCCCTCCCTCACAAAATGAAAGTTCAAATTTCGTTTTAATAATAGACGCCATCAATTTCATATAATGGCTCATTGTGCAGTAGTGTCCTGTGGAGCTCGCTCATTGCTGTTGCTGCAATTGTGCAAAGTGGAAAGTTGCCGAATCTCCCACGCGGGAAGCCCATCGGTGATTCGAACATTCACCATAACGACCGGTTAATATTCGTTAGAGTCCTTTTGTTAGGTGGCCTGTTGTGGAGCGAGGATCTCACCAACTCTGATATAGCAAAATTTTGATTTTATGAAAAAACTGTCAGGATCCCTATTTATTTGTAGCAAAACTAAGGTCCATAAGAAACGGACTTCAATGCGCCAGAAAGTCACGAGAAAGGTACGATTAACGTTACGGTAAAGGTTAACAAACAGTTAACAAACAGAGTCAGGATCTGACGTCCCCCGAAAAGATATTACTTTGAAGGCTGATGCAGCAATCCTTAAATGGAAGTGGAAAGGCAAAACTACGTCGCAAAAGGTGTGAGCTGGAAACGCAAGTCTTCTTCACTCGCAAATCTGCTTATGCAACAATCTGTCACTGTAGTAAGACAAATGAGTGTGACAGAGAAGAAGGAGAGTATATTTTTCTATACCACGCCGTCGGTGCTGTGACTTTTGCTTGCATCAACAATAAACTGCCAGCATTTTCCGTCGTCCCAATTGAATATCATTCCTGCTTGAGCCAATTTTACATTTAATTGAAACGCCGAAAGTGTGTTTGATTTTACTCTGGCGCTCCCTGCCCCTGACGCAGCGCTATCTGCACCCATGAAGCCATTTCAGCCTCAAGCTACATCCCATAAAAATACAATATTAGCAACGGCCCCAGCCTTCATGGTGAGACCGCAACTGTCGGTTGGAAATGTTTGCGCTCTGCGCATTTTTCTTGCATTCGCGTTTTGGACTCGTCTTGCGCGGCGACCTGCGGAGGAACATAGCTGAATTGATGGTGCTCGCGTTAATGTTGGTGTCGTTACCGAAAGCATTGGTGGGCGACACCACTTCGCCAGTCAATAATTCACATCGATGATAAATTAATTTTCATCAGCTCAGCCTGCAGTTCTGCTTCCCATCCCAAAAGTAATTGAAAAGTTTTCGTTTTTGTATCACTGGCCTGTTTCACTTTGTTTGTTTCACTGCGCGTTGTGTAGTGTAGGAGAGAGGTGGAATTCGTGCAAGGTGTTCAAGACAGCTTCAAGACGTTGTTGCTGCTCGCTGAGGGGGAAGCACGCCAGTCAACAACTTTTGCTACATTCTGCGAAATGCATATCAAATACGCGTCCAAAATACTGCTAACGGTGTACATATATACACGCCCATACATACCTAATTGCTTGCTCAGTTATGCGAACGTATATACGAAATTGCACATTATGTTCGTCATTTTGGCGCCCGAAAATATTCGGGGTGGGTGCTTCTGACTTGTGTAGGAAATCTTATATATTTCCATAGATTGTATTATATTGTTACGAAACTTACTTCTCTAAGTTCGTTTTTGGATTGTGCTTGAAAAATAAAACCACTACAATTATGCGTAAACGCAGTCAAAAACAAACAATCGCTTTATTTACAGATTTACACTTTGCTTGTATCTACACTTGTTACTACTTTGCTTATTCAACTAAGACTCGACCCCTTGCGCTGAACACTGCTGCTTTTTATACTTGTTTTCTTATTGCGTCGATGTTTTTTGCACATTCTAGTTGTACTCTCTATCTCGATTGTTCTAGCACAGCTCATCACCTTTCGCGAACCATCCTCGCCATATTACAGCAAGCGAATTATAGCTAGTATAGTTTGCCGTACTCCAAAGTGCATGCCTAAAAGTATGCTTGGAAAAGCATTCATGCATAGCACAGCACAGAGTGCCTCATCGTTTCACTGCCCACCACTTAGACTTGTTCGTCTCGAACAAGTGCCGAGGCTCCGCCGGAGTAAGACGCCAGGCGTTCCAACTTTCTACTACTTCTAACTACTTTCAACCTGGCGTTTCTGTTGCCGCAGCGTTGAACCCTCTACATCACCTCATTAAACCTGGTCACGACCTTGTACGGTCCTTCCCATGACGTTTGAAGTTTTGGAGACAAACCTTTCCTCCGCTGCGGGTTGTAAAGCATTACCAGATCGCCTTCTTGGAACCCCGCTGTGTTAGCCAGTAGATCATATCTGGCTTTCATCTTATCGCTGACCAGTTGGATACGGTCCCTTATAAACTGGTGGATTTCTTCCAGCTCCGACCGCTTATTGACTGCGTAGTCAGTCTTAGCACCTTCCGTCGTGCTGACCACTCCGAACTTCAAGTCAGCAGGCAACCTCAGCTCCGTGCCGAACACTGCTCGGGCTGACCTAGACGCCATCAAGAACAGTGGAATATGCGTGTCCCAATCCTTTTGATTCCTGCCTACTTCTTTCCGCAGATATTCTTCCAGCGTCCGATTGCATCGTTCCACCATGCCGTCGGACTGGGGATGCAAAGGACAGGTGCCAGTTCTTCTTATTCCTAGTAGCTCACACACTTCCTTCAATACCAGAGACTCGAAATTCCGGCCATGATCCGAGTGCAACTCCAGCGGAACTCCAAATCTGTCCACCCAGTTGTTTACCAGCATTTACGCGACCGTGGTGGCCTCCTGGTTAGGAATACGATACACTTTGGCCCATTTGCTAAAATAGTCCATTACCACCAGCACATATTTGTTGCCTTGAGTGCTAAGTGGTAATGACCCGGCGACGTCCATGGCAATTCGCTCGAAGGGCGCTCCCACGTTGTACTGCTGCATGCGGCCCCGAGATCTTCTTGTCGGCCCTTTCGCAGCCGAACATCGATCACAGCTCTTAACCCAATCGGCGACAGACTCCTGGCATCCTACCCAGTAGAATTGTCTTTTTATTTTGGCTTTTTGGTTTTTGTGATGTCTGAGTGCGTTTCAGTGGAGTCGTTATGTTATGCCTCGATCACCTCGTTGATCCTGCATTTCGGGACTACAATTAGGGAATTGCTGGTCCGGTCATCCTCACTCTCCCACTCGCGGTATAGGTAGCCATCAGACAGCCGCAGACTTTGCCACTGTGCCCAGTAAGCCTTCGCAATCGGGCTTTCACCGGCCATCTCCTGCCAGTCTGGACGTGCGCCCTGCTCCTTGCCTTCAATGATTTTTTTAAGACCCTTATCCTCGCGCTGGTCCTTTTGTATCCTCTCCGCAGACCGCTCTTCCTCTGGCATAACGCTGACCAATCGGACGTCCACTATCTGGTCTTTGCTTTCGGCTGGCGAACAATTCCTGCATTCCAGACAAGGCATCGGCATTTCCATGGCTGCTACCCTTGCGATGCTCTACCGTGTAGTCGTAGCTCTACAGCCGCTCGATCCACCGCGCCAATTGGCCTTTCGGATCTTTAACACGTTCACGCCGGGGCCGATTTTCATTGTTTTTGCTGTGAGGCTGAAATTAACGGCGTGCTTCATCTGGCGTTCATTAAATGTTTTTAATGAAAATTCGTTGAATTTTCATTATTTTAATTTTCAGCGTCTAATAGCACAATCGAATGCGTACTACCGGCGGTACGAGTCACCCGATTTGACAATCTAGTGCGGGCCACCGGCGGTACGCGCCGCCCGATGAGACAATTTATTGCGGGCCACCGGTGGCCCGCGCCGCCCGATGAGACAGTCTAGCGCGGGCCTCCGGTGGCCCGCGCCGGCGTGAACGTGTTAAAGTTCAGGAGCCATTTCAATGCCGCATGACATTTTGCCCATACAGGTATTTGTGGAAGAGTTTCACGCATTCCGATACTGCCAGCAACTCCCTTCGTGTCACACAGTAGTTGTGTTTAGGTTTCGACAAAATTTTGCTGTAGTATGCTTCACTTGTTCTTGGCCATCTATTATCTGTGATAGCATACCGCCGATACTATGCCCGCTTGCATCTGTATTTAGCACAAACATCTCTCCAGGCACGGGGAAGGCCAGAATTGGAGCAGTGCACAGTTTTTCCAGTCGTGCAAAAGCCTGCTTGTGCTCTTCGCCCCACACGAAGATTTGATTTCGTCAGTTTGTGCAAGCTGCCAGCTATGTTCGCAAATCCAGGAACGAATCTTCGGTAGTATGTGCACAGGCCCAGTAAACTGCGGAGTTCGTGTAGATTGCGTGGTCGGGGCCACTCCTTCACCGCCGTGATCTTGCCTTCATCCGTATGTACTCCGCGGGCGGAAACCGTGTGACCCAGATACTTGACCTCCTTTTGAAACAGCGAGCACTTCTTTGGGTTGAGTTTAAGCCCGGCTTGTTGTATTCGCTCAAATACCTCCTTTAGCTTTCCCAGGTAGTCGTCAAAGCTTTTACCCATCACGATTATGTCGTCCAGGTAGACCAGACACGTCCGCCAATGCAGCCCTTTTAGCACACATTCCATTAGCCGCTCGAATGTCGCTGGTGCGTTGCAGAGTCCAAACGGCATGACGGTGAACTGCCACAAACCATCGCCAACACTGAAAGCCGTTTTTTCCTTGTCCTTGTCTGCAAGCTCCACCTGCCAATAGCCGCTGCGTAAGTCGAGCGTGGAAAACCACTGTGTGGCTGACAGTGTGTACAGGGTGTCATCGATTCGAGGTAATGGATAACTGTCCTTTTTGGTTACGTCATTGAGCTTTCGATAGTCCACACAAAATCGGGTACTGCCATCCTTTTTCTTGACTAGCACGACCGGCGAACACCAAGGGCCTGACGAAGGCTCTATGACCTTTTCTTTGCCCATGTTTTCGATCAAAGTATCTCCCTCTTGGCCAGAGGAACTCGTCTTGGCGGTTGGCGGATCGGTTTCGCACTTCCGGTGTCGATGTTGTGCTTCACTATGGCTGTTCTTCCGCCCGCTTCGGCTGCAAATATTGACCCATAGTGCTGTAGGAGTGACCGCGCCTTCTGTTTCTGCTCGGCTCTCAATTCGCTGCTCCACTGGTTCTCCTTCATGTTAGAACCGCGTTTCCAACTTCCTCCGGGTGGACTGCTTCCGCAATTGACAACTGCTTCAGCCTCTCTACACTCGCGAATGACCGCATCTTTTCCGACATATTTGGGTGTGTTCAATGGGTTGAGTATCCCGACTGGTATTTTGCCATTTTTGGGTTCCACTAATGTACGTCCGATAATTATGTTGTTGTATCCTTGTTTTGGCGCTTCTACAACCCACAGCCGACTTGTCCCATCATCCTCGTCCACCTTTGCCCACACAATCGCCTCGGAATTCGCTGGTATCTTCTGGTGTTGACACGAGCCAACTTTCCTTACCGTCACGCTTCGCTCATAGCCGGTGTGCAGGGGGAATTCAACGTTGGCATACCTCAGCACATTGTCCTTCAGGTCCAGCGTAAAGCCGTGCCTAATCATGAAATCCACGCCGATAATCACGTCGTCCATTATATCCGCGACGATGAACTCATGTTCCAGGCTGCTGGTGCCGATAGCAATTGTTTTTGTAACATTTTCTCTTACCGGCGCACGCTCCAGTTGCAGTTCTCAGATGACATACAGCTGCAGTGGTTCCCAATTCGTCAGTAGCCTTCGTTTTATGATCGAATATGAGGCGCCAGTATCCAGTGTCAACAAAAACAACTTTCCATCTATCTTTCCTTCAATCGTTAAACTGCTGGGTTGTCATTTCAACTGCGAGACAAGGACGGTGGGGCAGCAGG
Organism: Melieria omissa; assembly: GCA_963971225.1. NCBI lineage: Eukaryota > Metazoa > Arthropoda > Insecta > Diptera > Ulidiidae > Melieria > Melieria omissa. The sequence goes on along the minus strand of OZ020269.1, from coordinate 2,750,453 downwards.
TTGTGGGGATCAGCTCACGCCCCTTTGGGCTGACCCGTTTTAGTTTAACGACACGTCGTCCGCAGCTCTGCGCTTGTTGGCTGAGCCTCGATTGTCAGTATTCCTCGCTTCAGGCGATTACGATCGAGAACGGGAACGCCTCTTTCGTTGGCGGCAGTCTCGTGATATGTGACCCTGCTTGCCACATGTCCAGCAAACCACTGTAGAGGAGACAACCCGTGGCCTGCCCGGTGTCTCAGAGCTTATGGCCTGGATCGAAATGTCGCTGTCCGGCTGAATTTGGCGTATCCTTGCAGGTGCATACCGAGTGATTCCAATCCATTTCGCCTCATATGTCATCACGTTGGTCACCGTCTCCTTAAATGTCGGCTTGCCCATCATCAACGCTCTGCGACGTGTTTCCGGATCATGAAGACCTTCCATAAACGACTCAATCTTGATCCTCTCGAGATCATCAGCGCCGAATTTCGGGTAGCACAACTGTACGAGCCGCTGAATGTCTGCAGTGCCTCGTTTGCTCTTTGCCTGCGGTTCTTCAGCTCACAGTAGTACAACGTATGGTTGTGCTCGTTGCTGTACTTCACCGCCAACGCTCCCATGATGGCCTCGCAATCACTTCTTTCACATTCTGGTACCGATTTAATTACCTCAGCCGCAGGACCTTTCAGCGCCGGTCCACTGATTTTCCAAGGCAGCCAAGTCGAATTGCAGTTTAAATGTATCGAACGGCGTAGCACCGTCATAAGTAGGCCCTTCTGTTCGGGTGGAAAAACTTTTCGGAACCGGCGGCAAACATTCTCGTGGCTATACCTCTCTAAGCCGCTCGTCGATTTTTCTGTTCACCGAATCCTCCAGACTGCCAACTCGTTTGTCTAAATGTTCTACACGCGTCTCCAGGTGCCCGACTTTCACATTAACCCTGTCTGAAATTTCTTCCACTTTCTGCTCCAAGCGCGCAGAATTTTTCTGAAGCTTGCTGGACAGCTCGCGATTCACATTTTCCTGGAGTTTGGTTTCCATTCGCTCTGCTACTTCTCGGTTCGCCGATTCCATTTTTGCTATTTCCTGATTCGTAGTTTCCAGTTTCGCTGCCATTTGCGCCGACATTTCGCGATTTTCACGATTGGAAGTCTCGAACATGCCTTTCATTGCAATCATTAGCTGGCTCATGTCTAATGCTTGTAGTGGCGCAGCTGCTGCAGCCGTATTTTGCATCGACGCAGCACCAGCAGGCGATTCCTCTACCTTGGCCGACGCCAAGCTCCTGCGTCCCGAACTCATGCGCAGTCCAATCGACGCCTCGTGCCTCACACGCCTCTCGCAAGCGCAGCTGCAACTCCACTTTACCGCCAGCAGTCGGCAAATTCCAGGCAGCCAGCTCCTTCTTCAGCTGGTTCACTTTCAGCTGCTTGAGTTTAACCATATTTGCGTTTTATAATTTTATTTTATTTTTTAAATTTATTTTCAGTAGCGCAATCCCACTTCTGACACCAAATTTTACGAAAATGACTTCTCTGAGTTCGTTTTTGGTTTGTGCTTGAAAAATAAAACCACTACAGTTATTCAGCGCAAACGCAATCAAAAACCAACAATCGCTTTATTTACAGATTTACACTTTGCATGTATCAACACTTGTTACTACTTTGCTTATTCAACTAAGACTCGACCCCTTGCGTTGCACACTGCTGCTTTTTATACTTGTTTTCTTATCCCGTCGTTGTTTCTTGCACATTCTAATTGTACTTTCTATCTCGATTGTTCTAGCACAGCTCATCACCTTTCGCGAACCATCCTCGCCATATTATAATAAACGAATTATAGCAAGTTCGCCGTACTCCAAAGTGCATGCCTAAAAGTATGCTTGGAAAAGCATTCATGCATAGCACAGCACAGAGTGCCTCATCGTTTTAATATTATAGATTGTATGTTTCCATAGATTTACATATTGTTACGAAAATCCGAGTTCGTTTTTGGATTGTGTTTGAAAATAAAACTACTTCAGTTACTCAGCGCAAACGCAGTCAAAAACCAACAATCGCTTTATTTACAAATTTACACTTGCTACTACTTTACACTACTACTATTGCATGCTTGCTGAACACAGACTCGACTCTCTGCGCTACACACTGCTGTTTTTATACTGGTTTTCTTATCGTGCCGAAGTTTCTTGCATATTCTAATTGTACTTTCTATCTCGATTGTTCTAGCACAGCTCATCACCTTTCGCGAACCATCCTCGCCATATTATAGCAAGCGAATTATAGCAAGTTTGCCGTACTCCAAAGTGCATGCCTTAAAGTATGCTTGGAAAAGCATTCATGCATAGCACAGCACAGAGTGACTCATCGTTACAATATGTTTGCAATATATTTACCTAAAAGAATTGCGTCCTGTCCACACTTATACATCCGTAATATGTTACATTCCAAACGCAACTGTGTTTAGGCAATTTGGCAATTTTTGTAAATGGCATTTTTGACGTATTGATTCCAACTTTTTTGTTGATTGGGGGTAGTGGGTGCAGCGGGACAGCATCGCTGTTTTATGGCAGGTTAAAGAGGAGTTGGTTAGCAACACCTCTTGTTTTGCACCTTTCCATTTGCAACAATTGCCAAAGAACAACAGGATGGCATCTACAACAATAATATCAAAGAAAGTTCATCTTCTCGCTTTGAACTGTTCAAAGAAATTTTGTATTTTTAACTTTGGCCAAACTTTTCATTTTCGGCTCTCTCGGCGGCTCTCATATCAAGCATAGGTTTATCAAATATAGGTATCGTTCTATTGATTCGCCAAAAACGCTTCCAAACCGCACACAAGTGTTCAAGCGCACGCAACCAACCCGACTGACATGTGTGTGATGTTGACTCGATAACAACAACAGCATAAGCCGGAAGAACGGAGAAAGGTACAACAGAAACGACGAGAAAGAATATGTGGAAATAAGTGGGCAACGAAAAAACATAGGCAGAGCACACGTTGTGTGCTCGTTGAGGGACTTTTAATCTTTGCAACTTTTTAATTACTTTTTTAAGAAGTTTGAAGTGTTTAAAATTGTTTGGGAGTTTTTGTCGGTCTAAAATTCAACATGCAACCACACACACGCAGAGGCAAAATACACTCGTGCAATTGTTGTTGTTTTTTCCAATTCCATGTTAATCTTTTCGCGCTTTTCCAGTACTGAAATCTGATATCGGCATGTTTATCTCCCTTAGGGACCTTCCCTGTTTCAGGAGCACAACCTCGTCAACACCCGAATACCGATAAACATGAAATGTGAGTTGCATATTTGCGACGATTGCTTTTCGTCTATTTGCCAAAGGCGAAAACAAGCGGAATAAAGACAACCAAAAACACCAGGATAGTATACGCGAAAAGTGCACCAAAATGGTCAAAGTGGAAGTCATCGAGAATCTATTCGTAGTGCTTGCAACAACAAAAACTACAGGAGCACATATGGCGCCGCCAAATTGAAGCAGCAACGAGGAAGGCGATAACTGGACTGGCGGCAGCTTCTCGCCGGCCACATGGGCTGTCACAGTCGGGGCCATGTTGTCAGTCTGTCAGCCATTGCATCAGTTATGATGGCTTTGCCATAAACCCAAAGCTCAAAACAAAATTCAAAACGAAAGTCATATAAGTTACCAGTAGCAGTCGACCGCAACCGCCGGCGGACGGCATCGCCGATTATGCGGTTGTTCATGTAGTTGCAGCAGCTCAGTTGTGTGCTTAACCGACTATTTGTCCAGTGTTCCAAGAACCCTGAGGTCACCCACCGTCAGCACCAGACATTTCAAAAAAATCTCAAAGCCAGTTCAAACTGTAAATTAGCAAGAATATGGCAAAGTTCTGGATTTACTTTTGGAGTGTACTTTTCTCTTGGTATCCACTGTTTGCGACTGGATATCTCAATGTCTTCATAAGTCACAAAGAAGTCATGAAATTGATGGGTAAGTAAACATGTCCAAACATTTACCACCGACAAATAGGACTTTGCCCGCCATCGATGCCCAGTGTATTTATCGCAGCAATCCGGTAGCTTGTCAAAGAAATCAGATACTATTGGTTCATACTGGAGACAGAATAAGATACACTTTGTGTACAATACACCGGGACATCAGGGAATACATACTTTGGTCAGACGTTCGACGCTCAGAAAGAGGTTGTATAAAAACCGAGATACTTAGAGAAGGGGAGTCCAAGGCAACTAAAAAGTGACGGGAAAGTGGGCGTGATCTATTCACTTTTGTGTACTATTGTCATATAACTGAACTGTAAGTCGGCTAAGACCTAACGAAACTCTCTTGTTTACTATCGGCACGCAGATTACGTTGAAGATTAATGGTGTCAGTCAAACAGCATTACAATTTATTACCATTGACGAGAATAATAATAATAATTTTTATAATTGACTGGCACGACAGCCCGCTTACGCGAGATTAAGGCCTAGCTTCACGCAACCACTCGTGTTGTGCGTGTGAATTTGTACACGGGTGAAAGGGACCTACAGCTTTATGCCGGTTCCGAACGGCAGGTTGGGAGCTTTTTCATACGCAATTTTTACTATCATATAGGTGTTATTACAGGACTCGCGGTCCAACGCACTTAACCAAATGAGCCACGGCGGCTGCAACCTTTGACGAGAACCGAACACAATTGTACACGGAAAGAGATTCTGTTCTCGTGATATTGAAAATGAAAGTATGCATAATAAGTATGTATAATAATCATTATTGTAAATACTCCAACTCCAACAAATATATCAAATTTTTTAATTTTTGTTGTTGGTGTTGGTTAAAAGTAGAAGCGGGAAAATATTTGTAAAAAAAATTAAATTAGCTGAAAATTAGTAGAATCGATCAGTAAACATTTCAGCTGCGTTACACCGTTTTGCATTAATTCTTATAGTGGCACTGAGAGGGACAATTACAGAGGGGGTAACATCCGCCAGCCATAGAGAAAATGTTTGTTTTGAAAGAATTACCAAGAAACAAAAAGGATTAAGTATCGAAATAAATACGGATATCCACACAAAATTGCATCAAAGATGCCCTAAAAAGATGCCCTGATCATACCCATTTTTAACGAAATGTTAATATGGGCTAATATTAACGAATTTAACCTCAGACGCTATATATAATCAATATTTGATTTGTATAGAAAGTGGACGTGTCCGTCGTCCGATTCGTTTAATTTTTTCAGATAATATTATGCTTTCATAAAAATCATCTGTGCTTCTCCCGCTTTACTTGCTCACGATGACAGAAGAAACAACAGCAATTTACATACAATGGTTCCACAAAAACAAAACCAATCGAAAAAACATCCAGCATGACACAATCGTCCACCTGGGCACCCACCACGCATTTGCCACTAGTGCCGCTGTGCACGCGTTGTTCGGTATCGACTTTGCCGATACGCACTGCAAGCAAAGCGGCACGATAACGGTTGTGTGCACGACCCAAAGATTAAATTCAAAAAGTGATTAATGGATCTTCAGGTGCCAATCCGAATCTTATATTTCGGTTTGCTTCTGTCAAAATCGCAATTTGTGCATTCTCTGTCAAAGTGAACGTTTCATATTCTCAAATAAATAAGCCCCATAGTTATTGACCGTGCTTTACATGAACATACGTTTCTAATCTGAGCGCGCTTGAAATTTATCATTCAATGAAATAATCTATACTCATTTTAGCTACTAACTGCACATTAACCCTTTCGGGACGGAGTTAGTTAGTTCTGAAATCATCCTTTTATTCGGAGACATATAATTTAAATAATTATTTTTCGTGGGTGATAAAATCTGAATAATTATTTAGAGGTGCCTAAAAAACTTGCTGGGATGTATTATCCCAGTAGTCCCGAAAGGGTTAAATCGTATTTCTCCATACAAGCTCCATACACTCGATTATCTTTCATGCTGTTACGTTGTGTCCCAATGACTCCTACGTACACCATGCAATCCAGGCGCGTTAATCTAGGTATGAAATCAAGACTGGAACTCAGTCACTTGTACATATATATTTCGATCAGATAATTATCTGGAAAGAAGAAGCAGGAGAACTAGAGCATGTGGGTTGCCTACCGTCTGATAGTGTCAACTATCAAGTTGTTTCTCATGCAAGCACACATGGCTGCAGAAGTGGCTCTTTCTCCATTGCTCGGCGCGTGTAGCATTTCGTTACTGGGAAGGACGCATGACATGCGTGCTTGCCCACAATAGTATTCTTGTGCCTTTCGGCCTCGAAATCAAGAGCGGCAAACATTAAACAAACTGGTTGCTGTCACTTGCAAAAATTTTTCCAAAACATTTCAATACATCAAATACGGTAGCAGTCAAAACTCACAATCAATTTGACTAGGGCTTGATTACCCGTTGTGGCCTGTGTAGAAATTGCCAAGCGCACACCCATTAACGGCTCTGCAGGCGGTGGATACAGCAGCCGGGTACTGGCAGTTGTTCACTGCTGCGCGGAAAATACAACTCGCAGCAGTTTACGCATTTTCCGCATGGGGGAGTCGTCAAAGGAAACACAACCAGCAGCCATGAAAGCCGTTACGTGCTTGGGGTTGTTCTAAAAAAGAGCGACCTGTTCGTTTGATTTTGCTGTGTCGTTGATTTTTAAATTAAACATTTTTATTTCGGTTTTATTTGTTTAAATTGGAGCGCGCAGAAAGCGCAATGAACACAGACATTGAAAACAAGCACACTGAAAACAACCCCGCCGGTAGGGGAGGAGAGACTCATTGCCGCATGGGTGGCTGCTTCATTTAAATTAATAATCAAAGGAATTGAAGAAATTTACGGCAAACAGCTTGCGTATATTTGTGCGCAGAAAGGTCAAATGCCAGCAATTAATGTGTGGAAAATGAAGTTAGCAGCACCGCTCCGCCCGCCCTGTAGTTGGGATGAATTTGAAATTACTTAATAAAGCGTTGTACAAGGCGAGGAAAATGGAATACTTCAGCTACCCAGCTATCGAGATCGACTCAGTGAGGTAATTCGAGACATTCGAATGAATTGAACGCAATGAATGCAAGTGTCAGAAATTGGCACAATCAAGTGTGGCACTAACCGCTTTCAGCTGTGCGAAAGGTTGTAGCACAGGTGTCCTTTTATCCGCAGGCGAACGAAACAAAACAAAAAAAAACAGTAGCCAGCGAGCCAACCAACCACCAGTTGACCTCTGTAGATGACGCCGGCAGCGACACAACAACAACACTTCAAAGAGGCACACCAGTCGAGCTGCAATTCCTCACTGAAAGGCCGATTGTTTTTTCGAGAAAATGTTATTTTCCTTTACAGTGTAATAGGATTTAAATTGTTTGAAAATCATTCAACAGCACTCACACGTTTACTTATCCACCGCTGCCCGCGTGCTCGACAGCGCTTTGTCCTTAATTCGGCTATTCATTGTTGTCTTGAACGGTGGTGCGTCGAAGGACAGCTCAGCGTATCCTACGATTTGGCTACCGAAAGGTTAATCTTATCAGTTCATGATGTAGATGACTAGTCAGTCAGGTTATTATAGAACCATCGTAAAACATCGAACCCGTAATTAAAGCACTTCGGTTTTCGTAGCGTGAATAGCTCGACAAGATATTAGCAGTTCTAGGTTTTGTGTGAGTGCAAAGCGTATTTTGTGACCATTTGAAGCCATCAGAACCAAACTTACCTTTTATTTGTCCGCTATATAAAGCAGTGGACGTAAAAGTGATTTCGTTTCGCGCAATATAAAAGATTAAAAAAATAAAGTTTTGGCATGCGGCCGAAATTTTATTGTAAAGAGAGAAGGTGTCGGATTCCATCAAAGGCGTCGTTATCCAATTCAAGAAGTCGCCTGCCACGTACAAAAAACACTGACGTGAAGTAAATGTTCTTTTGAAAAACGATACAATAGAAAGTTGCGATTTAATGCCTGCCAAACGAGTGCAATATTTCACTTTCTCCCCTCTTTTTATTTCGTTTTATGCTGTTTTCCCATTTTTTGGCAATGTCGCTGCCGAACGCGCAGGCTTGGAAGCGGACTTGTTCTACGTTCACGAGGGCGCCATCAACACGTACGCAATGCACTTCACGGTGCCGGTGCCCGCAGATGTACACGACCTCGAGTTCTCATGGCAAAGCCTCACTGCATATCCGGTAGGTAGAAATAACCAACATAACCGTCGACCTCAGTCCACATATGCTGCCGCAGACTGACCACTTAAAATCCAATTTGCACTCGATTAACCACCTCTCTTCACTTGCACCCTCTCCAGCTGCCTTACACTATCAGCATCAACTATGAGCAGGAGCAGGCTGCACTTTCTGCGCCCGCGCTGAACATTCCTCCCAAGGGCTACGTACCGCAGCAAATTGAAACGTTCCTGGTCCATTTGCCCTGCACGGGCAACGCCTCAGAGCAAGTCCCGTTTACCGTCCACATGCTGGTGCGCGGTCCACCGCGCACTAATGACACTAAATTGCATTTTAAGAGAAATAAAATCTGCCTCAAAGGTGCGTTCTCGGCAACTCCACTTGCCGCATGCTCCAAGACTTTATGTTCACATTCTTTCAATGTTTTGTTTGCTCATAGGCCTATTTTCAGCACCAAATCAGGCGCCCGCACCCGCACATGCACCCTCGCCAGGACATGCACTGCTAGGCGCAGCTGCTTGCGCGCTGGGCTTGGTTCTGGCAGTGGGACTAATCGCCAGCGCTATGTATGTGCGCGCACGCAAGCAGATTCGACAGGATTCGCTTCAGTAAGTTCCACATTTCGCATAACATTTTGGTTTTGAGCTGACTACTTTCCAATTGGTTTTGTTCCATCTAGCACGAGCTTTACGACGGCCGCCTACGGTAGCCACCAAAACGTCTTCATACGTCTGGACCCATTGGGCCGGCCACCGAGCGCCAACAGTGGTTCGTACGCCACCATAGCCAGCTTGAACAAATATCCCTGTGAATCAAAGAAATCTTGCGCCATTTTCGACAGTGAGTAACATTTAAACCGAAACACGAAGAGTATGGTTGTTGTTTAGCCTTTGATAGCATTCTATGCAAGCACCCATTGGCCAAATACAGTAATTGTACTCAATATCGCATCCTCTTTGTTCTCAATGCTAAGAGTTTTAGTTGATGTCAGATTGGTATTTCAATAAATTCTGTGTTTTCTAGTAACATTTAGTAGAAGAAATAGCACAATGGTAATATTCTGCAAATTTTTTTTTTTCAAAATATCTCGTTTCAAAACCTTAAACAGCTGACTTTGCACGTAATTTGTTATTAAATGTAAATTTTTTTGTTGTGCCTTGTTTACTCCTCTCTGGAGCATAGGGCCTCCACAAGACAGCCTTGTGTTGGTTACGGTAATCGGTTGTGTTGATCTGCCAGGGTAAGTGATTGGCCTGCCGCAGATTGTACATTAAATTGAGGAAAATAGACACTGGAAGGATGCTGAAAACGAACAAAAAAATTAATTCAAAATTTAAATAAATAGAAGAGTGTATAAGGCATTGTATAATATTCGGTTGCAGCCTTTTTGCGTTCGTATGTACGTCGTTGCTGCTCACTTCCACGCATCTGTGGAGTTCATTATACGCAGCACTAAGTTTTACGGTCCAACATTTGGGGCCCAGGCCATCATGTAGTCTGCTTCCCCTACGGACCTAGGCCGTAGAGCACTGAGCAATAGACATCCTCGTGCCCGAATCGTTGTTGGTACGCTTTAACAAACCTGTGGCCGCTGAGCATTTGAGTTCGGTAGTAGTCTATTTCCCCGTGTTTCCTGCCTAGTTAGATCTCAAGGTTGATGATGAGGCGATGTGTTCACCATACAATTGAAGCGCTGTGCCACCTTGTTTGGCACTGGGTTACGCAGAGTTGCCGAATTGCGATCTTGATTATGCAATGGGCGGGTGCTCGCGCCGTCGGCGTTTCTGCCACCACGCCAACAGAAATGTCGTCGGCGAAGCTAATGTATGTATGTATCCACTGCAGTGGCGCACACAGAGGGGGTTTTGGAGTTCAAACCCCCCCGAAATATTTTTAAGTTAGTACATAAATATAATTTAAAACCGTCGTAGATATGTTCAATCATTAATAACACTACTCGACACAAAAAATGCACCTAAAAAAGTGTTTTCTAGACTAAAAGGTATTCTATTCCTAAAAATAAAAGATCTTTTCTTGATAAATTGTCAAAAGTGTGAATGCTATTGACAACAGCATACAAATTGAAATTTTGCCAGGGACCCAAAATAACAGTTATGCATTTTTAAAAATTCGAAATCGTTGCCCATTTTTAAGAGATATTTGTAAATGTTGGACAATAACTATTATGGGGGAAGAAATACTTTTTTCCCCATTTCGTAACTATTATTTGTGACAACCATTTTTTTCTGTTGCCTAATAACTATTATCAGCAAGAAATATTTTTTCCATTGCTCCGTAACGTTTATTTTTTGAAAAATATTTTTTCATATTTCTCACAAAATAAACGTTACCGAGCAACGTAAAAAATATTTCCAAAAATAAACGTTACCTAGCAACGTAAAAAATATTTTTCCAAAAATAAACGCTACCGAGCAACGTAAAATAACGTAAATAATAAAACGTAAAATATTTTTCTCTCATAACAGTTATGCGATGACGGAAAAAATATTTTTCAAAAAATAAACGTTACCGAACAATGGAAAAAATATTTCTTGCTGATAACAGTTATTAGGCAACAGAAAAAATATTTGTCACGAATAATAGTTATACATAGATGTAAAAATAATTATTTCAAAATAATAATTATAAGTAACAATTAAAATATTTGTTACAGTGAAACAGTTATTTTCCAACTTTTTTCCTATAAACGTTATAACTGTTATGTCCCTGAATTTTGCCTATTGAAAATGGTGCATGTTTACACTTTTAACGGCTGAGGAGGATAGAAAAGAAGAAATCAGAAGCAGAAGAAAACAATTAATTTGCCTTCGTTGAGCGAAGAAGAATTCATGAAGACTTTCCAGCTAACTCGATCTTTGTGGCATCGATTAATTGGGCTATCTTTGCCCATACGCGTTCTGGCGGCATTGAATTTTTTTGGACATGGATCCTACCAAAAATGCGTTGGTAAAAACTGTAATTTGCCTATAAGCCAATCATCTGCCTCACAAAATTGTAAAAATGTTTAATAAAAATTTCAAAATAATTATTAAATAAATTACTTCTTTCAGTTTTTTATTTGTCTTATTTTTTGACAATTTGACAACTATCGCATATTCACCTTATGTTTAATTAAATGAGCTTTTTTGCTTTATCAATGTTGCATCAGAATGCCAACAAAGCTTTACAGAATACACAGAATCAAATTGCAACATTGGGCCGTTGAGCCCGAAACTGAAGATCCAACAAATTTTGTGAGGAGCGTTTTCAAATCTTCGAAAAACCCTGTTGTTTCAGTTATGAGCACACATCCCGAAGTATTGAGTAGTATTTTTACAATGTCTTGTATTAGCAATTAAGCTTTATTTAATAGTTGTAACGTGCCATGATTAAGAAGGAAAGCGATTTTTCCCCAAATTTTTAACTTCAAAGATGAAAAGTTGAGATGTCTCCTCATGTCACCTCTCCAATTTTTATATATATTCTGCTCATAAGTATGGACTAGTAGACGGAACAAAAAACCATTGCGAATTTTTTGCACATCTGTTTTATTTTATTTTTCAGATTTGACTATAAGCATAACAAAATTTAAATTTTTGGAAATTTGGTTGAAAACAATTGTTGGTTCTAATGAAACAAAAAATGAAGAGATAATGAGGCACATGCAGTGGCGTATTCAGGGGGTGGGATTATGGGGATAGATCCCCCCTTGGTCGGCTATGATTTTCAGACAAGGTTTGGTAAATTGGCTGTATTGAGATAAGAAGTCAGCATGAAGATTTTCCTTTCGCTAACGTTGCTCTACGCAAAATTTTTAGCTTTACTAAACTCAAATCTAAGTCTTCAAGAAAAATTCGTCGCTTGTAATTTTTGTTTCGATTCCAGCTGGGATCAAAAGCGATTATTTTTTCGCTTGACGGTATAGTTAGTGAACAATCGAATGGTCTAAAGTTTCAACTACCTATTTTGACTTTTTGTAAAACGATATAATTTCAGGTAATTTTTTTCACCAACATATCTTGGTTATGATGAAAAGTGCTCAAAGGGGCATCTTCGGCGAAAACCCAGCAATTGTTTACTTAGTGTGTCCTTTTCATTGGACGAAGATAGCAGTTGTCACTAAACCCACTTTTTTCATATATCTCTTATTGGTGTTAACGAGGTTCATTCTTGATTACAATCGTTACATTCTTGGCGAGCGGTTTTGTCACCGACAGAACGAAAAATTGGTCTGGCTGTTGTGTAACTCTACAGATTATCAAGAGATTATGATGAAGTCTCTTTTTCTAACTTGCACAAATTGCTCAGCATTTTAGCTACTCTGCCGGTATCTACAGCAACATCAGAGCGATCATTTTCAACACTGATACGCCTGAAAACTTATCTTCGGAACAGCATTGGACAGGTACTTAATAAGGGTGTGATATAAAAATAAAATTTTTTTTTAAATTTGTTGTTTTTTATTTCAATCAAGGAACGCCTGAATGGATTATATGGCGTTCAAACTGACGACTTAAACGTGTTTAATGTGCTTAAACAACTTAAATGAACATGTTTAACATGTTTTGAAACGAGTTTAGCGCAGGGTTGTATCCGAAAGCTTTCTATGAAAAAGCTTTTTTTACCAACGAAACACAACTATTCATGTATGAAACACATCCGTTAAAATTCAGCTGTCATTTCATCAAAACAAAACCAAACAAAAATTGAAAATTTGAAAAATTTGAAATGAATGAAAAAAATTGTTTTGCTCGCACTACTTTCATTCCATTCATCGCCTTTTCATGGCATCTGAATACAAGGCGTCCAATATTTGGACGAAGGTGAGTATTTTGCCGTGGATTGTGAAATATGCGCCAATATTTCGCTCGAATCATGCTCGCAGTACTTGAGTTCACAAAAATATTTATTTGTTGTTTGTATACAAACAGATGTCAAATTGAACCTCACTGAGCAGTCTGGACGGTCGTCTTCAAACTAAACTACTTTTTACTTAAACTAGTTTAAATGAGCCAGTTTGAACGCCATATTAGCAATGTTGGCAGTACACATGATGAACGGCAGAAAAAGTGATCGATTAAATGTGTACTAAGCTACGAAGGCTTGATGTTATTTTGTAATATACTATTAATTACAAAAATTAGATTTTTATATAATTTCATGTATGTGATTTTGCTTTGAGAAAAAAGCAATTAAAACAAATAAACGCAAAGCTTAAGGCTTACAAAATTGTTGAAAAAAACGTAAACCATGTTGAAAAAAAGTATAAAAATATGTTGAATACTTCTTCCAATATCCCCCCCTTCATAAATCCTGGATACGCCACTGGGCACATGTTATCACAATTAAACGATTATGAAGTGACAGAAAATTCATTAAGAAGCATAAAAGTCAAACTTTCCCAAACATCATCAAAGTTGTCCATGAAGTGGAACAGCCTAGGAAGGAACCGTGAACGATTTCTAAATAAGAACCCTGAATAGCTATCTGGTTCAGAGATAATTTTCAACATAACTGTACGTTCAAGCTTGCCATCGACATCTTCAGACAGCCAACCAGGTCCTGGCAGTCCAAAGAAGGTTTTTGATAACTCCAAACTGAGGACCAAACGAATAGATGACTTATTACAATCCAGAAGTGCTGATGAGCTGATTTATGCTGCAGAGGTATATGCACGATTGTCCGGCAGTAGAAATGTAGCAAGTGTTATCAAAACTGCGAAAAGGGAGACTCAAGAATCGCTGAACGAAAAAAAATGTGAAAAAAAATTCTAGATGTTTGATCAGTGAAGAAGCTTTAGCATACTATATAGATAGTAAATCAACTAATTGACTGGCACGACAGCCCGCTAACGCGAGACTAAGGCCTAGATTCCCGCAACCACCCGTGTTGTGCGTGTGAAATTTGTACGCGGGTGGAAGGGACCTACAGTTTTATGCCGGTTCCGAACGGCAGGTTGGGAGCTTTTTCATAGGCAATTTTGACTCTCAGAGGTTTGCCATTTCCAGCTGAAAGGACAGCCACCGAAAGAGAAAACGAGTTTCCCGTTATTTTTTTTAGGTGTTATTACAGGCAGTATTTGAAACTGCGGTTGCTGCCTTTGACTCGTTGTCCAACGCACTAACCAATTGAGCCACGGCGGCCGTAGGTTCTTTGAAAATTTAGAGAAATGTGCAGAAATTACTTGCTTGGATGTTACTTTCATAAAAAATTCGACACACTCCTACGCGCTTTATCTTCGGGTTATGATATAAATATTAAAAAATTCGAAATATTTGTGCGGGAGCTGCAAACACTGTACATTAATCTCTATTCGTGGTGTAACATGCCTGTTACGGTTCACAAAATTTTGGTGCACGGCACTGACGTTATAAAATTCGGCAATTCTGCCAATTGGTCAGCTTTCTGAGGAAGCCCAGGAAGCTCGTTATAAAGACTGTAGGCGATTTAGAGCAAACAATACGCAAAAGCAGTCCCGTGAAGCCACGAATAGAGATTTAATGAATAGATAGATAGATAGATAGATATATTCTTTATTCAATTGTTTAACAAATATTACAGAAATAATTTAATTAACAATAGATAACATTTCTGATAAAGAATTTACGACAATGACCTTTAAGTCGTCTGTCGGAAAAAAGGAAAATACATTACTCTAACATAAAGATATACAGCTGCGGTCAAAATAATAGTAGTACGCATACAACGAAAAGAAAATTAAGAAAAAATAATCTGCTTTTTTTTACAAATATTTACTTTGTATTTTTTTTAACAAGTTATATGTGTTAACAATGCAATCATAAAAGAAAACTTAAGAATTAAACTCAGTTTGGTTTGATTTAAATTAAATGCGTCAAAAGCTCCAAAATATGGACGGTCAAAAAAATAGTAGTTCGCTTTACTTTCATAAAAATGAAGCAAAAATTGTGTTTCATTTTAAAAGATTTAGTGGTTAAATAGTAATAACGTAATTTTTCTTCAAATTAATATTTAGTTGCGTGACTGTTGTTTGGCTATTACTGCAGCACAGAGCCGATGCATTGAAATAACCAAATTTTCATATCTTTCTCTAGGGGCGTGGTCTACTGCTTCTCAAAGTTGATTATTATTTAAAAGATTATTGTGAGCAACTGCTCTCTTCACGTCACACCACAAATTTTTAATTATATTGAAGTCTGGTGATTGTGCGAGCCATTCCATAACCCTAATCCTGCTTTTGCGAAGCTCCTTTCGTGCGACCTTTCTTGTATGCTTGAGGTTATAATCCTGTTGGAAGACCCAAAGCATTGGCGTTTTTTCACTGACATACGGTAGCAAGATTTCCTGCAAGATTCGTACACATACACATCGATCCATCGTTTTCTTGATCAAATAAATAGCACCACTCCATAAAACGTAGGACATGCATTTATTTATTCAGCATGTCTTACGTTTTATGGAGGTGGCGCTATTTATTTGATCAAGAAAACGATGGATCGATGTGTATGTGTACGAATCTTGCAGGAAATCGTGCTACCGTATGTCAAATAAATAGCGCCACCTCCATAAAACGTAAGACATGCATTTATTTATTGAGCATGTCTTACGTTGTATGGGGGTGGCGCTATTTATTTGATCAAGAAAACGATGGATCGATGTGTATGTGTACGAATCTTGCGGGAAATCGTGCTACCGTATGTCCGTGAAAAAACGCCAATGCTTTGGGTCTTCCAACAGGATTATAACCTCAAGCATACAAGAAAGGTCGCACGAAAGGAGCTTCGCAAAAGCAGGATTAGGGTTATGGAATGGCTCGCACAATCACCAGACTTCAATATAATTAAAAATTTGTGGTGTGACGTGAAGAGAGCAGTTGCTCACAATAATCTTTTAAATAATAATCAACTTTGAGAAGCAGTAGACCACGCCCCTAGAGAAAGATATGAAAATTTGGTTATTTCAATGCATCGGCTCTGTGCTGCAGTAATAGCCAAACAACAGTCACGCAACTAAATATTAATTTGAAGAAAAATTACGTTATTACTATTTAACCACTAAATCTTTTAAAATGAAACACAATTTTTGCTTCATTTTTATGAAAGTAAAGCGAACTACTATTTTTTTGACCGTCCATATTTTGGAGCTTTTGACGCATTTAATTTAAATCAAACCAAACTGAGTTTAATTCTTAAGTTTTCTTTTATGATTGCATTGTTAACACATATAACTTGTTAAAAAAAATACAAAATAAATATTTGTAAAGAAAAGCAGATTATTTTTTCTTAATTTTCTTTTCGTTGTACGCGTACTACTATTATTTTGACCGCAACTGTACATACATATTAACAGAATTCATTTACAATTAAACTCCTATATTTTAAAGCATCAGTGACATACAAAACAAGACAATCCCATCCACCTACGCCAATTCCATTTAGCTTGTTTACAATTTCATCTTGAGTTAAAAAGAACTTTCCAAGATATCGATATCTGATTCTTTTCAAAATTGGACACCTACACAGAAAATGTGTTATATTTTCTAACTCGTTCAAATTACAAAGACTGCAGTTTAGATTTCTGTGACCCCCAAGAATTATCAAATCGCACCTGGCCTTCAAAATCCACATTATTCTATATTTTTCAAGATTGTCATTCAAGTAGCTTTTACCGATGTTATGATCTAAGTCTTTATATATACGTGAACTTTTAAGAGCCCTTTCCCATGATTTTTGTTTATTTGTCGAGTTCAGAACGGATAACAATGTGTCAATGTTTTCATTCCAACTTCTTCTATTTAAAACGTCATAATTCCAACTAATATTCAATTTTTCTCCTAAAACTTGCATTGATTTTACCCAAAAAATCTTTCTCTCTATAATAATTTTTGAAAGTTTGTGTGGCAATCTGCTATCGTCGTATTCAAATAGAGTTTTAGAAATATATTTAAGATGAAGCCGTAAAGTATACAGGTGACAGTGTGGTATGTCTGTTTCTAACATAAGACAATAAGAGGGTGTGTTTGTTGGTAGATGTAAAATTTTCTTTAAGAAATAAAATTGAATTTTATCCACCAATTCAAACAACTCAAAGCCCCAGACTTCCGCAGCATAACTTTGTATAGCTCTAATTACTGCTAAAAATAATTTGTATTTAGCTGATAATTTTATCTTATTTTTGATTAGAAAGGACCACCATGTTGCATTGATACTGTTTTTAGCCACACAGTTTCTATTTTCAACATGTTTTTTAAAGCTTAATTTTGGTGTTAATTTTACACCGAGGTAATTGTATTCTGACACTATAGGGATACTTTCGCCTTTAAATGTCCATTTTTCTCTATCCGCCAATTTGCCGCCTTGTCGAAAAACCATTATGGCCGATTTCGAGAGGTTTACTTGCATGTTCCACACATTGCAATAATTTTCTAACCTAAATATCATTCCTTGCAGCTCCTCTACATTGTCAGATATCAATACTATATCATCCGCATACAACAGTAGTCGCACATTCAAGTTTCCTATCCAAATTCCCCCTCCCAAACTATCATGTAAGTCATTCAGATAAATAGAGAACAACAAAGGCGACATTAAACATCCTTGCTTTACGCCTGTTGAAATATTAAATTTATTTGATATTGCACTGCCAGTCCATATAATCGAATCCGTGTGGTTGTACATATTTTCAATGAAATTTACCATTTTTGTTGGGATTCCCAAGCTATGCAGTTTATAGATTAAAAGTTTTCTGGGAACCGTGTCAAAAGCGGCTTTAAAGTCTACAAAAAAAGCGTACACTTTCTTTTTTTCTGCGAATCTAATTTGAATGATTGAAGTTAAATTATAAATGTTATCTGCCGTGGAATGTTGTTTTCTGAACCCTGCCTGATATTCGGTAATCAGCTTTTTACTTTCTAACCAATTTGTAAGTCTTTCATTTAATATGCCCATCATAATCTTTGCAATACAGTTCATAAAAGAAATCCCTCTGTAGTTTGATGCTAAGGTTCTATCACCTTTTTTGAAAAGCGGAAATATTATGCTAGTTTCAAAAGCCGTATCTGCTTCCCCACTATTATATAACGCAGAATACGTGTTAGCCAGCTCATCAAGAAAAACAGTGTCAGCATTTTTGAAAAATTCGTAAGACACCCTGTCTAAGCCTGGCGCTTTTCCAGTTTTAGTCTTATGGAGCATTTGTAAGATTTCTGTTGATGAGATTGGTTTATCTATTAAATCGTCCTTTATTAATAAGCTTACGTATTCTATTTGATTCACGGAAGTAGCGTGATTTAAAAGTTCTTCAAAATATTGTCTAAACGCCTCCGGTGGAATCTCCAAATCTAAGGATTCATTTGTCCCTCGTATCTTTTTGGCCAATTCCCACCAATCACTGCAATTATTTATTTCATTTATTTCTCTTTCTAGATGTTCGTAGTAATTTTTCTTGCTATCTTCACACTGTTTCTTATAATTTTTTTGAGCCACGGAATATTGTTCTCTGTATTCAGTATTTTGAGTTCTATTATACTTCCTAAGTAACCCTAAAGTAGCCTTTCTTGCTTCTAAACATTTCCAGTCGAACCACATCGATTTTTTTCTTAGTATTTTTCCTGTTCGTTTGCCTATAGCCGCGGATTTGATAATATCAGTGAAATCTTCTAAAGCCAAAGTGTCCTTTTCGTTTTTCTTTTTTTGCAGTTCAATTAGAAGTCTTCTGTTATATAAATCCCTTTGTGAACTATCCCAATGTAACTTAGGCAAGAAATCCACTTTTTTACTAATTGGGCTATCTAGTATCAGCTGTAAAGTTAATATAATTGGCATATGGTCAGACCAAACCTTTTCCTCTACTACAAAATCTGGAGCATATTTTACAATATCTCTGTGCAGCGCACAAATGAATATAAATATTAATGAATATGTTGCTAGTAACATCTGACCCAATAATTAACAGTTTTAGGGAGATCCCAAAGAAAAAACGTAAATCTTTATCTTCCGAAGTTTTGTACTTATTGATGCCTTCTAGTGTTAAGCAACCAATTGGTACCCCTGCTGTTTCTAGTTTTCATGGTTCTGTCATTCATAGTAATGACTACTTGTAAACTGATTCATCCGATGACAGTGATGATAATGAGTGAGGGAATCATGGAAACTGTAAGTAGGTAATAAATTGACAAGAACTTCCTGCTGTCGTATCTTAAACAGTCGTATCTTAAACTGCTTGAAGTTTCATTTAGCACGCGTTTCATTCACATCAATTTGGATGTAGATACAAGCAGCTTTTGCCTTTCTAACACTATAAAATGACGGAAATACCTTATGACAAGCTTAGATACTCCACTTCCGTGGCCTTTTGTGTGCATGACTAGTCGATTCGCTATCTATATAGTACAATAAAGCTCTAATATCTCAAACTTTTTTTAGAGAATCAAATGAGAGAATCTTGAGTCTCATTTTCCGCAATTTTGATAACACTTGTGCAGATGTCTCCGCAGCATAAATCAACTTATCAGTATATCTGGTATGTTTTAGGTCATCTATTTTTCTCCGTTTGGTCCTAAGACTGGAATTATTAAGCTCCTTAATGTATATATGTATATATAGGTATGTGTATGTATATATACATATAAAAAGGCATAAACAACTAAAAAAGTATATGTATCTGAAATAAAAAGCCGCATATAAAACGAAAAATCCTGAAAAATATTTTTGTCCAGCTAGCTTGTTCTACACGAAACACTGTGCGCCGGTCAGAAGATAATACCGTAGCCTTTCCAGAGATATGCGGATTGTCCAAATCAGATGAGATTTGGAGAAATTAATGACGATGAAAGTTGTAAAAAAGTAAATTTTTCGACCATTTGCAAAAATCATAAAGTTCTGACTGTTTTTTTATAGATAAAATAAATTATTTCCTTTTGTTTCAAAACCTAAGATGAAAAATATATTATTTGTGCAAATATTAACCCTTTGCACTCGAGCGGCGCCGATACGGCGCCCGGCCAATTTGAAGTGTCGACTCGAGCGGCGCTGCTCGGCGCCCGGCCGAAAAAATTGTTGTGAAAAATTGATGTTTATAAATGTTTTTAAAGTACTTGTAATGTGTTTACCGAATTTGGCCGAAATCGTTTCGAGTTGCTGGTTCGCGCAAGCGAAAAAGGCCTCGAGTGCAAAGGGTTAAGCCTACCATCAATGGAATCGAAAGAAAAATGACGAAGTTATGATGCACTGAGTGAAAACACCAACTTTACATTTCTTACACCGTGACCCATGCAAATGTTTTTATAGGCGTGAAACTAGAGGTCATTTACCTGACATAGTCAGTTTTCATTTTCTGACCCAAAGTGATTTTTAAAGGACTTTAAAATATTAAGGACTACACACTTCACATATTTTTTAAAATATTCGCGGTTGTGCAATAATGAAGATAAAATAAAAATAAAAGAAAAAAATCGTCTCCTTTTTTTCTATTTTGAATTTTCAGGACCAAAATATGTCAGGTAGGGGAAACACACATGTTTTGGATCTCAGTCTGTAAATTTTCTAAATTTTTTTCGATTTCAAAGTTCTCCAAAAAGTTACACGAAACCCCCCGCCCTCCGAAATAAAATCCTGCGTGTGCCACTGCTCCACTGTGAGAGTTATCAGCACCCCCACATCCGATGAGGAATGGTGCCATCGACATGTATGTATGTAACATAATCGATTAATAAGAATTTTTATTGTATTTCGCAGGGTTTCGAAGCTCAACTCCCGCTCCCTTTCCATACGCAACAGCCCTGCTGCCTATGGGTGGCGATCAGATAGCTGAGACAATTTACTCCAAGCCGGATTCAATTTGTCCCTCGAGAATTTCGTACTATGCCTCGTCGCAACTAACGCAGGTATGTGAAGATTTCTTTGAATTTTTTTAGGAATAAGTTTATTGTATTATGTTGCAATCTGTATATAGTATAACCAAATCGAAACAAATTGCATGCCCGTTGCGCGAGACGACGACAAATTATGAAACTGTAAACTTTTAAGGCTTAGCGCGTCATTTTATGTTCACAACACGTGCTCGTTGTACACAAATTCGTGAAACGACTGTGTGTGAGTCGCTATTTCGAAGTTCTTGCATTTTGTGCTTGCAACAATCATTTAAATCGCTTTTTGCGACACTGCGGCATTCTCCTGATAACAACTTGTGGATGCCATGGAGTTGATAAGCAGCACTCACGGAGTGTAAACTGCAAAAGGCATTACTGAATATGAATATAATCTCTGCTGAGCACAGCTCGATTTCTCCCCTCCACAACTGAACTGCGCAGTGAAGCATTAGCACTCCAACTCCATCCACATCAAACGAATTCCCCACAACACCAACGGAGCACCGGCAAGGTGGTGCAAGCCACGGCAAGGGTAAATTAGTGAATTAACGTGTGCATATATGAGGTGAATTCAGATAAGCGAAAGCGCTCCCCGTTGTCAAAGCCGTTTCTTCTAACGATGGCTGATGGACACTACTGCCGCCGGCAACTCGTAACTAGAGTCCGACCGATACCAAATTCTTTGGCTGATGCCGATGCCGATTAATCGGTCGGAAGGGCGAGTTTGGCCGATGCCGATTAATCGGTCGAAAGGGCGAAAATCGGCCGATGCCGATTACATAGAAAAAATAACACGAATGAATTCAATCAAAAACATAGTCTTTTTTATAAAATAACAAAAGGAACTATCACATATTGTTGTAATATTCATCAGAAAGTAACAAAAGAACGAGAAAATAAATAATTAAAAACTAAATAAAATAACAAGAGAATTCATAATTCTAAAACATTAACATGTATTATAAAAAATAATATATCACATTTATCCACTGAGAGAGAAACAAAATAGTGACGTAAATATTACAAATTCAGTTTTTTATTCAACTTAAAATTAAGATTTTTATATTAAAGTTTGTACTCTCAAAGTGCGACCCGTTGTACAGATGCAGTGGGAAAAAGTCAGAAAACAAATTTGGAAAAAATAAAAGGCCTGCTAAAAAAATGTTTCCAATTAAAAAAGAAGGATAAGATTGAAAAACTAAATGCCCCTTCTTCTGATATCGACATTAAGGGGAACCGGTGGTCTAGAGCACGAAAATTTCACCTGTTTTCACGATTTTTTTTGCCATTAAAAATTAAAAAAACGATGTTTCAACTTTTTGGGCTTATTACTACGTTTATTGAACATACAAAACATTTTTTTTTGCATTTTAAAAACAACATTTTTTATTATCAGGTGTACAACTTTGCTTCCGCCGTTTTTTTTCCAAAATTAAAAGCTTTATTGCGAAAAAGTGCTTACAGATGTATTATTCAAAGTATTGTCCGTCGCTAGCGACAACTTTCTCCCATCTTTCCGGCAATTTTCGGATCCCGGCTCGAAAAAAGGAGTCCTCTTTTCACGCTATCCATGAAGCAATCCATTTTTCCAATTCTTCGAAGGATTGAAAATGTTGATCTGCCAGGCCGTGTGCCATCGAACGGAATAGGTGGAAGTCAGAAGGGGCGACATCTGGGGAATACGGCGGGTGGGGCAAGACTTCCCATTTCAGCGTTTCCAGGTACTTTTTGACCACTTTTGCGACGTGAGGCCGAGCATTGTCGTGTTGGAGGATGACTTTGTTATGTCGAAATCACCATTTTTAAAACGTTGAAACCACTCCCGACACGTTCTTTCACTCAGAGCAGCATCACCGTAAGTTTCTGAGAGCATTCGATGCGCTTCAGCTGCATTTTTTTTCGAATTGTAACAGAAAAGTAAAACTTCCCGCAAATGGCGAGAATTGGGCACATAAACGGACATTTTCGAGCGTGAATAATACGAAAACAAGAACAACTGTCACTGAAACGGCGATGACAATTCGTTAGGCACTGTCCACACTCACTTTAAAGGCATTACCATCTATGTATTTCAACCAGCCTCAGCCGGTACAGCCACCTATCGGAAAACGGCGGAAGCAAAGTTGTACACCTGATATAAAAATGCTGCTAAAGATTACCCTCTCGACAAATCGGACCCGGACGGCGTACGTAATTTCGAGACTTCTACTCATCTGAAACCCAAAATTCAAGAAAACTCTTAACCAGAAAGAGTGCAGTTATGGTCGGAACTAGAACAAATCGAAAAAATTAAAAATTGACAAAATGGCGCGCTTTTGAAAAAAAAAGTTCGTAAAATCGGGTCTTTTTTCACTAGTTTTTTAGTGTAAACAATAAGAAATTATTTAAATAAAATTATGATTCTAGTTCCGACGATAGTCATACATGTTGTGAACAACATATCCAAATTTCAAGTGATTCGATTAAATAGTTTTTTTGTTTTCATCCGCGGCGTACCGAAAAAAGTCGTTTCGAGATAAATGAGTTAGTTAGCTAGACCCATGAGGAGCGCGCGGACTGCTCTATACCTGGTTAATGGGCTGTAGAAGCTATAATATTGGGAATTTCCGCATGAAAAGTTCACTCTTACATTCTTAAGATACT
The DNA here is from genome assembly GCA_963971225.1 of Melieria omissa. Lineage (NCBI taxonomy): Eukaryota > Metazoa > Arthropoda > Insecta > Diptera > Ulidiidae > Melieria > Melieria omissa. Next base: position 2,726,823 of record OZ020269.1, on the reverse strand, counting down.
ATACTTTCGAAATATCGAAAAAACAAAAAATCGATTTTTTGAAATTTCTAGACCACCGGGTCCCCTTAAGAGACGAAATGCACAGACATTTCATGAAAATCTGTGTTTTTAACAAGGACTTAACTATTATAAGTTTTTTAAGAAACTAATTGCAACGTAACTATTACGATGCAACATAAATTTTTTTTGTTGATTTTAATTATTATTTGCAACAATTAATTTTTACGTTGCGTAATAACTGTTATGAAAAAAAAATAAAAAATTTCGTCCTAGATAATTATTATTTTGCAATTTTTTTGTTTTACGTTGCTTCATAACTTTTATTTTCGATTTTTTTTATTTACGTTGCCGATAACTATTATTTTCAGAAATTTTTTTTTTACGTTGCTTCATAACTTTTATTTCCGATTTTTGTTTTACGTTGCCGATAACTTTTATTTTCAGAAATTTTTTTTTACGTTGCTTCATAACTTTTATTTTAGATTTTTTTTTTTTACGTTGCCGATAACTATTATTTGCAGATATTTTTTTTTACGTTGCTTCATAACTTTTATTAAAGAAAAAATTTTTTTTACGTTGCCTTGCCACATTTTGAGTTCAAAATTTTTTTTTTATTGTTTCAATACATTTATTTGTGGTACAACAAATTGACAAACGCAAATTTATTGCAGAAAACCAATTTACACCAACAACTAAAGTGCATTTTAATTTTTGTGCACATGAAAATCGCATATGGCAAACACCTCAGTGTTTGTAATTTAATTTGAAAAAACAAAACCCATATTTATGAAACAAAAAATCCTTCGGACGCGTCCGGACGGTTAGATTTGAAACTACAACCTTCGGAATTGAAGCTTGCGTACACTACTGTGAAGCCACAAGCTGACTTACAACAATTTAGAAAAAAAAAAGAAGATACAAAAGTAGCCACGCGGAAATTAGTTCTATCAATATCATCACGTGTTATTAAGTATTAATTGTAAATAACAGTTATAACGTGTTATCAACAAAATCATTACTATGCATTGTACGTGCACGTGAAGGAATAAGAAGTCTATGTACATATAATTGTTTGTCCTGACTAACTGACTGATTAATCACCGCCCAACCCAAAGCTACAAATATGAAATTTGAACTGCTGGTACATATTGAAAAATGAAGACGCTAAGACGGGAGTTTTTGAAAATCGGGGTCTAAAGAGGCAAAACAGGGGTTAAGGTGTTGTATCAAGAAACTTGATATAATAAGCCTATTGATTACAAATATGGTGAAAACACTTCAAATAAGAAGTAATGAGATAAGAATTGTTTCATAAAAATCTGATTGGATCAACAAACGGTTAAGAAGAACTTGATTTATTGGCTTTAGACTTGCGTGCAGCGCGGTGCGTACATACGACGGAGTGTAGCGCTGATCAACACAACAACAACGATAGCACATCGCGCTTCATTGAAAATAACAGTAACTTCTATGGCCGGCATCGAGCGCACGAACTTGCCCTGCACCATTCGGCACTTACCGAGGTTACAATAACAGAAATCATCGTAGCACGAGAAATTAACAGAGACAAAAGTTCTGTTCAACCAACTCTGTTATCTTCCCTTCTGCTGCTTTCCGCCCGTATCCGAAATTCAGATTGCTTCGCTGGTCGATATGCGCATTCTGTATACTGTTTATTCTGTGGAAGAATATCATTGATTTAATTGATAACACGTGATAACATTGGCATAACTTATTTCGGCGTGGCTGAAAGTCGGATTTTTTATACGTGCCAACAAAATAATAATTTTGCTAAATTGTTGTAAGTCAGCTTGTGGCTTCACTGTAGTGTACGCAAGCTTCAATTCCGAAGGTTGTAGTTTCAAATCTAACCGTCCGGACGCGTCCGAAGGATTTTTTTTTCATAAATATGGGTTTTGTTTTTTCAAATTAAATTACAAACACTGAGGTGTTTCCCATATGCGATTTTCATGTGCACAAAAATTAAAATGCACTTTAGTTGTTGGTGTAAATTGGTTTTCTGCAATAAATTTGCGTTTGTCAATTTGTTGTACCACAAATAAATGTATTGAAACAATAACAAAAAAAAATTTGAACTCATAATGTGGCAAGGCAACGTAAAAAAAATTTGTTCTTTAATAAAAGTTATGAAGTAACGTAACAAAAAAATTTCTGATAATAATAGTTATCGGCAACGTAAAAAAAAAAAATCGAAAATAAAAGTTATGAAGCAACGTAAAAAAAAAATTTCTGAAAATAATAGTTATCGGTAACGTAAATAAAAAAAATCGAAAATAAAAGTTATGAAGCAACGTAAAAAAAAATTTCTGAAAATAATAGTTATCGGTAACGTAAATAAACAAAATCGAAAATAAAAGTTATGAAGCAACGTAAAACAAAAAAATTGCAAAATAATAATTATCGAGGACGAAATTTTTTATTTTTTTTTCATAACAGTTATTACGCAACGTAAAAATATTTATTACATGATAATTACAGTTACAGGCCATGTAAAAAATTTTTATTGGAAATAATTATTATAAAGCAATATTTATAAAAATATCGTAAATAAGGGCAATTTTTTTATTTCCAAAAATATTGATAATAATTATTTTAGGTCTCTGGTTTTTAAGAATACCTAGTTTAAAAAAAATTTTTTTCTTGGAAACATTTATATTTAACAGTACACCTAAGTCTGTTTTTACACGGTAGATTGGTTCCAGAAGAAGCCGTGTAAAAAAAAACCGTGTAAAAAAAGACATTGATCGTATACAAAAATGGGTGATTTGTTCCTAATCTCTAAAACCTATTAAAATTTCTTTACCAAACACGTCTTATTGCATTGACAGTTCACAAAATATTAACACGTTTCAATTGCTCTGACCAGTAAATTTTATTGTATGCACATAAAGGGAATTCCCCTAAATTAGTGCTATTCACATTTGCTTTGACCAGTAAAAATTGCTTGTACGCGCTAAAAGGCAGGGTGCGGAAAAATTCGCTCGCGAACGATCGAAAATTCGATCTTCTCATATTGGCTCGTTTTGCGATTGTATTTTATCGCGAGAAATACTTGAGCAAACGAGCGGTTGCGAATGCATTGCCTACGTATTCGTTCGTGAGAGATCGTATGCAGCGAGTTTATGTATACACATTTCAAACGAACGAGCGTACGAAAGCGATCGGTCGTGGGAAGAACGCTGATGCAGAAAATCATTCGCAACCGCTCGTTTGCTCAAGTATTTCTCGCGATAAAATACAATCCCAAAACGAGCGTTCGCGAGCGAATGTTTGATCGATCGTTCGCGAGCGAATGTTTGATCGATCGTTCGCGAGCGAATGTTTGATCGATCGCGAACGAATTTTTGTAAGGTTCGTCGGTAGAGCGTGGCTGCAAACAATCATTGAATTTAGTCTATTTTGCGATATATACGGACGAAGGACGATTTGTGAAATTATTTTCTTGTGCGTTTGCTTTTTTATATCAATATGGGCAAAGTGTCAAATATTGACAAGACGAAACTTGTTACATATAATAAAGACACAGATTTTTCAAAGTGAATTTTGTGTGGAAAACAACTTAAAGGATACATATAAGGAAGCACTAAAAGGCATTACGAGACCATATACAAACATAACACAAAGTTTTCTATTTTTTTGTTATAATTTTCCTAACAAAAGGTCTTTAAAATCTACAAACTTCTATACATAAGTTTCCTTTAGGAAATAAACTGCAGTCAGTAGCAGCCGAGTATAATAGCAAACTGCTCAAACTCCTATATACATTATTTATTGCCCAGACGAACGATCGCGATCGTTCAAAGATTCAATCTTCACAATACGAGTTACTGATTGAGTTTTACAACAAGCGCTCGCAACAAACGAACGATCGCGAGAGATCGAACTGACGACGCTTGCAGCGACATTTTCTCATTCGCGATTTTTCCGAACATTTAGATTTCTCGTGAGAGATCGTAAATGCTTTTGCTCGCAGCGCAACTTTATCGCTCGCGAGAAATTAGAAGCACTCAGTTTTTGGTTGCGATTATTCGTGAGAAAGATCGTATTTTGATCGTTCTCCGCACCCTGCTAAAAGGGAATTCACTTAAATCTTTAAGCTAGTGTTCGCAAACTATCGATAGCACTATCGATACTATCGATGGTTTCAGACTTTTTTCTTTCATAAATACTTTTTTGTGATATGAACATACTTCGCAAAAATTAAATTTGACAAAAAAAATTTAAGTACATAAAATTTCAAATCGTGCTAAATGGAATAAAATCGTGTAAAAAAATTAAAAATATTCAATTTTCAAACCGTGTTATATCAAAACCGTGTAAAAAAAGACCGTGTAAAAACAGACTTAGGTGTATATGAACATAGATACATCACTGAAAAGGGGTATAAAAACCCGTTGGTACGAAAAATGAAAACAAAAAAATAAAAGCAGAAAAATAGGCCGATGTGGCATCGGCCAAAAAAGGCCGATGCCGATACTAGCCGATGCCGATACCAATTTTATTGGCCGATACTAGCCGATGCCGACTAATCGGTCGGACTCTACTCGCAGCTCTACTGTCAGCCGCCGTGGCTCAATGGGTTAGTGCGCGGTCCAACGAGTCGCATGTAGAGCGACGCAAGATCGAATTCTGCATGTAGTAACACCTAAAAAAAATAACGGGAAACTCGTTTTCTCTTTCGGTGGCTGTCCTCTCAGCTGGAAATGGCAAACCTCTGAGAGTAAAAATTGCCTATGAAAAAGCTCCCAACCTGCCGTTCGGAACCGGCATAAAAACTGTAGGTCCCTTCCACCCGCGTACAAAATTCACACGCACAACACGGGTGGCTGCGGGAAGCTAGGCCTTAGTCTCGCGTAAGCGGGCTGTCGTGCCAATCAATTATTATAAATTATTAATTAATTACTCTACTCGCAACAACTGTGATGCCACAAAACCTGTGAACCTTTCATTTGCATTGCAAAGCAATGCTTTTCGGCTTTATTCACAAACGAGCAATCATTCGAATTATCAATGCCGAACTGCGCAAAATCTTTCTTGAGAAATTTTCGAAAGTGCATCGACAAATACTCCAGCATAATTATTATGAAGAGCAAGTTAATTGAAACAGTGCCGAACGAACGTTGAGTGCATCAAGAGCATTTCTTTGGTAATGTATCGGAATGTTTAATTTCGGATCTTAAATGGGCTGCGAGTCGTAACGATTTCGAATAGTAGCATCCAAATCGGCATTGGTATGTGTGTTTGCTTAGGCCTGAATTTTAACCCTTAATGCATGCGTCAGACAGCCGCTCAGAGGATATGTATGTATGTAAGTTAAGCTACCCTGTGGGAAATCGGACTGGTCCAAGTCTAGTTTTTCAACTAGTCGTTTGACAGTCACATATGACCTCAGAATCGACTCGTTTCCTTGGAGCAAACTCACCCTTTTAACATGGCGGTGTCCTAGGCGAGGGTCAATTGTCGCCGTCTGCATCCATTTGCAACTAGTCCAAGGCTAGTCCGAAGCAACCAGTTGTCAAACCAGTTGAAAGCGACTAGTTTGCGAACTAGTTTATTCAGGACTAGTTCTCTAACCAGTTGAATTTTATGTGGAAAATAAAGCAATACATTTTTAAAATAATTATTTTATTTTATAAATATTTAAAAATAATAACAAAAAATCATGGGGAATAAAAAAATTGTTGGTGCATTCACAGATGAACCTCGACTTGTTGACACACTTCGAAACTGTTTGGGGTCTGACGCAGTTCAACATCCTGACTTCGCCTGCAATTAATAAAAAAATAAATAAATTAATAAATAATTACATAAACATAATTACATAAATTTATTAATAAATACCATTCGACTGCTGCTGCAATTCGTTGCTTCACGCAACCACGCAAAATTCTAACTGAAATCATTCAAGACAAAACGTGCAAATCGAGCGAACTTCGAGTCATAGAAACAGAAAGAAAGAAACATTTATACGTTGTTGTTGTAACAAAAGCATCGCAAGACCAGCCCTAACAGAATAATGTTGATTATTTCACCTCTGTTCCGTCTTTCGTTTCGTTTCGTATTTTCATGTTTCTTCTCGCCTATGAACGCGCACGCAGAACGTGAACGATTAGACGCGAACTCACCCACTTCTGCATCCGATGACAGTCACTTGGACAACTAGTTGCCCAATTGACTACAAAAAACAAGTTGAAAGACCAATGAATTTTGGGAACTGGTTGTCTCAGGTCCGACAGGGTAGGAAGCGACACACTTATTGTGATGTGACTGCAACAGTGTTAGTTGGGCCTTCCAGTACACATGCACAGGCACGCGGCACTTTAGCCACTTCAACGCACTCTGTCAGTGCTTGGCTCCCAGTCAGTCGGAAGGGAATTAAACCAATTTCAGGCCGAAGTGGAGTATGAAATTAGTGAAAATAGTAAAGCAGTAATTTTCGTTCGTATTGCGTGCTTTTGTTGTTCCTTCTACATGTACGCCAACCAGCTCATGGCCAACGCACCCATACTACACCGTCAGTTGCTCCGAACCTATTTCCACCATTAACTCACATCGTTTATTTTCTATTAAATCAGTCCATAAACGCTGGCAATTGCTTTAATGTGCGCCGGGGGTTTAGCACCGAATCAAGCGGCTGGCAGTGGTGCAGTTTCAACTCTGTATCCACACACATACTACACACGAAGCTAGACCGACAAACATCCACCCAAATGCACGAACAAACGACGCAGCAACAACAATTACAAACGACACCAGCCAGCTTTGCTACATCTGCTGGTACATGACTATGAGCGTGTTTGGAGGAATGCTTACAAGTTATTGGCGACATGCGTCGAAGCGGGGCGGGAGTACGTGTGCGAGGACAACAAGGAGCAAGCGACTGTACCCGAGGCAACAGTGGGGCAGCGGACAGGCAGAAGTAGTGTAGCGTAAGTCCTTGGTGTCACCAGCCGCCCTTCCTCCCGATCAGATTGTGTAAGGACACTTCCGAAACAAGTGGAAAGGAGAGGGAAATACAATAGATTAATACTTCGCCTCTACCTCCAGTCGCCATGGCTGTAAAAGAGAAATGGTTGTCATTAACATTGACACGGGCAGAGGCCCACATGATGAAGCCCAAGGGCTGGAAGGGGAACAACAATGTAAACGAAAATTAGTTTTATGGGTCTGCTTTTAGCGGCACGTGAAGAGCCTACTTGAGTGCAGCACCACGTTTCGCCATGGCCGCCATCAACGCCAAGAATAACAGGTGCACTAATTAAAAATGTTGTCGCCTCATTAAAGAACTTGTAAATCAACCAAAATGACATGGTCGCTGCGAAGCCAGGCCGAACAGCGCCACAACAAGTTGCGTGCACGCGAGTGCAATGGTTTGGTTGTCAAATAATTTAACGTAATTTGAAGATATCTGCAGCGCCAGTTAGATATTACATATTATAGTGAGTTTTGCAGACTTGAAACTCGCCAGATAAATAGTCCTGCTACAACTGTAAAGCATGTTGAATTGATGCGTGAGACCAGTGTTGCCGCTGAAAATTTAAAAAAGTCGCAAAAAAAGTGTCACAGCTGCAAAAAAAGTGTCAAGTGATCCAATTTTGTTATACCATGTATATAAGTATAAACTTTCATTATTTCACCTTTCGAAACTAATTATTTTTAATAAATTTCTAAAGAAGATAATTTCCGGTAAAAAACTGTTTTCTCCTAAAAATAATTGATAAGGAATATATTAAACAGTCCCATATGCATGTTTCGTATTTATTACGAAAACATTTCAAAGCATATGCGTGATATACTTACTTATCCATTGGGAGCCATCAAAATTAATTTGGCACAAATAACTTAGGCAATGCCACAAAATAGCGCATTAATTCAGATTAATTTTGTACATTTTGCGGGAAAACTTTGACATTATAAAAGGGTTGCAAGTAGTTTAAATGTTGACAGAGGTATCTTTGAAAAGTGTATACTAAAAGGAAGGCATATTTTGAGTACTTTGAAACACGTAAAAATAAAAAAAATTAACTTTGAATACTTGCGGGACAGTGATCGACGAAATAAAAGGCGACGACGGTTTTTGGCGAAATGTGCAATGGGAGGGTTTTATTTGGAAAAAGTCCGTGTGCACGCTTTTGCTAGTTCTTACTAACTAACTTTATAATCTTAAGCTTATGTCTAAAGGAGTCGGAAAAGGGGAGAACAATTCATTTTTGGAAGAGGAAAACAGTGAGTGAAGGATAGAGAGATAGAGTAGATTTGTGTGCGTGCGTGCGTGAGTGAATGATTGAGTGCTTTCGGGACCGTGTGTGTATGCGGGAGGGGCGTGAGACCGCCGACTCAGAGATCAATTAGATTCTCTTCGTCGGCGGTCCCAACAAACTTTACGAAACAATTATCAAAATGTAGGGGAATTCTTTGTAAGCTGCCACTCTTGCTCGATTTTGATGTTCCAGCAATCCAAGCAAAAAAATTTTATTTAAGGTGTATCGTATACAACATAAATTTTAATGTGGTTTTTAAGGGGGGAAAAAATGTAAAATTTGGTTAAGAAACAACTTAAAAATAAAAGCTGAAGGTTTTTGTTGCGGTGAAAAATAAATCAAATACGTCTACAAAACTAAGGTAAATATCAGTGTTGGACTTAATTTTTAATGCTTTTTCATAATCCGAAATGATATCCGAGCATATCGTAAGTGGAGACCATTTATTCAATGATTTCCAAAATGGCGTAAAAATGTAAAGGGCCACCTTTTATTCTTTGTAAAGTGCCACCCCTCTTTTTTCATTTTATTTGTGATACTATATCGGTAAAATGACTTTTTCTTGCTCGGAATCGTCATTAAAATGAATTTAAAGTGTTAGTCAATTTTTCTCTAATTCTATCATGAGGCAAAAATTAGTTCAGTTGCGTATATTAATGTCCATATAGTTATTCGTTTCATTCGTTACCATTCAATATGCATTTGGCTTTAGGTCATTTTCTATTCAATTCAAATTAAATTCAATAATCTTTCGTAAATTTTCTAAATCATGCATTTTTACTTGAGATTTATACGTTTTGTGCGATTTTTTTAGGGGATGGCACTTTACATTAAAAACCTTTTAGGTTGTCCTTTTTTAACACTTTGGGAAATTGGCTGTAAAATTAGTATTTACAAAAACTTCAAATGAGGTGTTTCCTTGGATCATAGCTCTTTAAACTATCTTTCCAACGGTATATTAACATTGGCGATAAGTTAATTTTCTAACGAGTTATACGCAAAAAAGCCACGTGGCACATTACATAGAATTCCTCTACATATAAACTTTTTGATAAAAAAAGGGGGGAAAAAGTCGCATGATTTTGAAGAAAAGTGTCAAAATAAGCCTATTTTTAAAAAATTGTTAAAAAGTCAATTTGACACTTTAGTCGCATAACGGCAAACCTGCATGAGACCATAAAAACATTTATGGGACTTGGAGTCCCTCTCGCTGCTTGCGAAAATCGCTTCTCCAAAACCTTGACTACAAAGTCAACTGCCCATTATTATTTGAAAACAACTGACAAATTTTATTAAACAACTTTGACCACAAAATGGCAAAATTGTGCCCAGCCCGCAAATGGTCGACATGCATGCATGCATGATTACTTCCTGCCAGCCAACAACAGCCAACAGCGGAAGTTACCACATCCAGCTTTGAGCCAGCACCGGCTTCTGAAGCTGGTAGCCGATTCGAAAGTATTTTAATATCTGTCATAGGTACATATATTCTATATACATGCGGTTGCGTCGCTTGGCATGGTGAGATCTGGTCCGGACATCATTCAGCTTCCTGCTCACTCTGGGTACTCTGAAATGGTGCGACAAGGGGCGGCGGGCAAATTAAATAATCGCTTTGAGCAATTAAGTAGTTATATAACATAACATAATTTTTAATTTTTTTTCTATTGTCTGTTGCAGTCAAAAAGTTAATTAATGTCGAGTGAAAAATCAAGACCGCAAGACGCGCAACCCTTGTTTGAGCCAAACAAATCAAACAATGCGATCACTCACATAGGCATCGCGAATGCAAGGCTTGCGAGCTTTGAGGTGGGGTGGGAGTAGCTAATGCCATGGCATCGAAATTATGAAGTGGCCCAAATGCATAAATTACCAAAACGGAAGTGGAAGAAAAGCAAGAAGAAGTGCTCGGTGGATGCAAGAAGTAATGACGCTTTTTCCAGCAGTCGTTTGGCTCGGTGTGACAAAGGAGTGAATTTGTCACACGGTATTGCGACTTTAGATTCTGCTACACTTAAGTTTACGCGGCAATAGCTGGAGGGCGAGGCAGTGTTGCCACTTGAAAAAATGTTGTTCGACCAAACCGACCAAATTAAAAATTTGCGTTATCTTTAAAGTAATTTTTAAATAACGATTTTATTTGTATTAATAAATTGTATGTACTAAGGAGGAGATATTCACTTCATAAAACGGATCGAAATTCGTTTAAGCAGACCAGCGGACCAAAGTAAAAACATCGGACCAATTTTGGTCCGAAAAGACCAAAAGCGGCAACTCTGGGGCGAGGAACCCTCGTCACATCGCCCTCCTTATCACCATCTATTATTTAAGTACAATATATTGCAATGACGGATCGGTAAAGGGCAATCAAAGGTAATGTCGATTACAACAATACTTATGATTTCCATCGGAGTCGATATCTCAAAGCTAGGCCCTGAAGTACCTGAACTTGACTCCCCAATATTCACCAATTTCGCTTTCAAATGTGATCATAGTGTGATGACATGCAATACATACTAATTTCAAATGTTTTGCGTGTTGTATGTCTTTAAAGTATGTCTGGTACGTCTTTGTCACTTGTATACGATAAGATACTTGGGCGATACTACAGAACACAGTCTCCGTATGCATCCAATCCTCACTCACAGTTTCAAGTATAACAAAACAAGTCATTCGTGTACTTAATCCTGCAAGAGCAGCGAATGAAGTGTGCTACGAACATACCATATGCCATGGCACAAAAACTGCAGATTTATCAGAATCTAGCCTGGCATACAATTAACACCTCACCGTGTGACTAAAGGTTGGGTGGCTCCTGGGGTTGCGTGTTATGCGCGACGGGGGTGGGGAATATGGAGTACGTCGAGCGGGTTCGTTAGTTTAACCAAATTAAAATATAATTGAAAAACATTTTGCTCAGCATGGGCGCACGCGGCTATGTAATGAACAAACCAAGACTGGAAGGAGTGACGACAGCGAAGGGATGCGAAACGAGACACAGAAATCGTTGTGAACAATTTAACGTACCTCGACAACACCTGCCCAATTTCACGTTCATTAAGTGAGCTGCAATTTGTGCTGAAGCCGTTGCTGCCAGCTGTTTTGTTGTCAAAGGTGTCACGCCGGGTGGGCGTTAAGCCTAAAGAATGGGCGTTATATTTTGTGCAAGGGACGTTGTGCGAGGTGGGTTGACCGCGGAGCTGAGGATGGTGGGTGGTGAGTTTTCGACGTTTGTGTTAACATTGAAAATGGTGTGAAGTTGTTCCAGCGTGTCTACAATTTGTTGCGTCTGTGACAGCCGGGCCGGGCTAACTAGCAGCGCGTTTTACGGAATGATTCTGAAAATCTCATACTTAATTACTTGTAATCCCAGGCTGACAAACCCAAAATTGATTGTTGCGCAATTCGCAATTCTGACCGATTCTGGCGGTCTTATGTACGCAATTTGGTATGCTGTCTAAGCCAGGAGTCTTGGCTTTAATTCTCTTTACTGCGTCCATTATTTCGCTCGTGAAAACTTTAGGCGTATGAGTAATTTTTTCCACCTTCGAGAGAACGTTCTGTGGTTGCATTGGAAACAAAGCCAATGCGATATGTGACAACACTTTCGAAATTATTAGTGATTTTCCGGCCCCGCATTTGAACTTTTTGTGCGACCCGTTCGTCTGCTGGCACCGATCCGCAGGTCGCCGCGGTTTTGGTAGCATCATGTACCCAATTCGTATCCTGACTTGGTATTATTTTGTACGTCTCACAAATCAGAGAAATATAAATTTTACGTTCTAAAATTATTAGCTTCAAAACAGCTATAACACTGCGTAGCATACAGCCAACGCCAACAACTGTAATTCCTAAAGAAATTGTAAGATGGGCATTGGCTGTGTTCTCCGTAATTGTCGTATCGCAACCGCCACTCATTGATTCAGCTTAAATGTTTCTTCTAGTGTGCTTTGCTCCCCTCTAACTTTTCCAGCTCTATTAAAGGTTCACGTTATAACATCGGCCCTCTCTTCCATCCCATGCCCATCCTAATGTCGACCTTAACAGCTGACAGCGGAAGCCTATTGGTCCAAAGGTTTACTGGTTTGTTTGCTGGTCGGAGGGCTGGGTTTCGTTAGTCAAAGTTTTTAATTACACTTTTACTCTGTTGCCGCTCTCCCGGCGTTTACTAGCTGGGAGGGGTCGGTTCGCATCCTGCGATTTCGATGTGAACGTTGGCCGTTGGCACTCACACAGCTGCATTGATGGCCGCCGAGCGCTGTATTTATTTGGCGAAAAAGATTTATAACCCCAGTGCCATACATCCGCTGGTCTCCCCGTCCCCGTCCCCGCTCTTTGCAGAACGAAAGCTGAACACCGTTCGCCAGCGCTGTTGCGCTGAACGATGATAGAGTGTGCATTGTTTCACTTTAATTGAAAATATCTCAACATGCGCGACACATGTTGCTGTTGCTGCTACGAGTTTGTTCTGTTGCAGTTTGCACTGCCGTTACTGTCACTGCTATTATTTGGCTGGTGCTGCTATTACATTTGACCTCGCTTTGTTGTCGGGCGTGTTGCCACCGCGTCGCGGTGAGAATGGATGCCGCTCGCTCGGCAGCTTCTCAGCACTTATTGTTCGTGGTATTGTTATTGGAACGTTGCTGATTTATTTTGTTGTTGTTATTAGTGTCACGAAACTCGGGCACTGCAACCGCCCACGATGCCACGGGTGACACCGCAATTGGCGACATAACAGACATAAATTTCCCCACAATGCGGTTGTTCTCTATAATAAATGAAATTGTTCTCAATCCTGTTGCTGCTTTGTCAATGCATCTGTACTCACCACCTACACAAATGTTCGTAGTTGTGCGAAGGGTAATTAAATTTTGGTATTGCACCGCGTTGGTCAGAGCTGATTGTTTATCACTGTTGAATATTTTGCAGACCGCATTTTTGAAAAGTGGCCACGCAACGCGCAGCGGTCTTTGCCAGTCTGCGAATGTAAAACTGGGTAAATCATGCTTTATGAAGATTTACGATGCGGCACAAAGGCAGCCAAGTGGCTCCAACAAAAGAGCTTTGTTGCAACTGGCAGTTGAGGTAAGGCGATGTCAATGCAGCTGCGGGTCGGAAAGGCATGGGAGGGGCGGATTGTGATAACTCTGTTAACTTATTCAAACAAAAAATGTTAGCCTTTCAGCGGAGCTACATATACATATGTAATTAAACGCAGCATCACAGCCAATAAACATAGGATCCGTAAATCGGCATCATTGCCACAAGTTAGCCATTTAGATCACTGTTTCATGCCTACAGCACATCGCACATCATTGCGGTGAAGGCAAAACAACTGGTAGAGCCGGGAAGCACTGCTTTTGATGTGCTATTGTTTCCAGCTTGTCACCCCTCTTTATGTCAGATACTCGCACCACCGGCATTATGCTTGTAACGAAACTAAGTATTCGGCAACCGAACACAATCCCCTTCAAGAATCGAAGGCGCTACGTATTTTCCTTTCACAGCAAGCGCAGAACTATGCGCTTTATAATTTCTAGCAAATAAAATGTTTTCCTTTGGTGCAGGTCTACAGCATGTCCACGCCGAAAAGTAGTCGCGGAGGCGGCAATGGCAGCGTCTTTGGCGGCGCTAGCTCTTCAGCGGGCAGTGCCGGCGATCCCAAAGAGAAACTTCGCCGAATACCAAACGTGCAGCCGGGTGCGCTCAGCTGTCAGCATCTCATGAAGGAGGGCACATACGGCCGGATTTATGCCGGCAACCTGGGTGACTCCTGCGATGTGCTTATCAAAACGGTTGTCGATGGCGCGTCGCTGACGCAGGTGGCGTGTCTGCTGCAGGACGCCTCTATATTAATCGGCGTGGGCCACCAGAATATACTGACGCCATTACTGGCAAATACCGAACTGCCGGGTCCACCCGAAATAGCTTACCCCTATCCGTCCAAAGGGAACCTCAAAATGTAAGTCCTAAGTTGCATTAGTTGAAGGACATAACGATTGTGACTGCTTCCCTCGTTTCCACAACTGATTTTCAGATTTTTACAAAAAACACGAGAGATGAACTGTCCCCTTAGTACCCGCCAGCTGGTGGAATTCGGTTTGCATGTGACTAAAGGATTGGCGCATCTGCACTCTGTGGGCATCATACATCGAGATATCGCAACGAGAAATTGCTAGTAATGTCATAGATTTCACCAAATGCTAATATGCACTGCATCCTCTCCTAAACGTTATCTGTCTCCCGCAGTCTTGACCAAGATTCCTATGTGAAAATTTGTGATAGCGCCTTGTCGCGCGATCTTTTCCCCGACGACTACCATTGCCTTGGAGACAACGAGAATCGGCCTCTCAAGTGGATGGCACTGGAGTCGCTTCAGAAGAAATACTACTCCACCTACAGTGATATTTGGACGCTGGGCGTGCTGTTTTGGGAATTGGCTACACTTGCGCTTACGCCCTTTGAAGAGGTGGACATATTTGAACTGGCTGCCTATCTTTCGGACGGCTTTCGGCTGGGTCAGCCTATCAACTGCCCAGATGAGTTGTAAGTTACGGAACCCTCCATAGAATATCAGATAAACACAGAAAATTCTTGTTTACATTTACCATACCTAGTTTTACTGTAATGTCCTGCTGCTGGCTGGCAGATCCGAAGCAGCGACCATCTTTCCCGCAGCTGCTCGCCTACTTACAAGACTTTCACGAGGACTTGGGAAAGTACATCTAAGTATCTTGGAAATCAGCTCATGCCAAACGCCCAAGTGGAAAGTCTGCAATAGTGCCTGCGCTGAGAGTGCCGTAAATGCGGATTTGTTCCAAAATGTAGATGGCGACCCAGCTGCAAATCACTCACATTAAACCGGTAGCTAAGGATTTTAACTTTAGTATAGATAGCTGTGTAGATGTATGTATGTATATGTACATATGCACAAAAGCATTAGTACATGTGTGGGCCGTGGGCGTAGGCCACACGCTCACTATCATTGTAATGAAATTAAAGACTATGGGTTTTTAATTGTGGACATCGTGTCGGAGGCGGCTACTTTTGTGATCACTCCGACAGTGCACCGGTCCTTCTTTATTGTTATCGCCGAAAATTTTAAGACTAAGCAAAGGTAATGAATATTTTTTACATGTATGTACTGTCGAAAACTCATCGTTCTCAAAGATCTATATTCAAGCGTTTCTATATTTGTATTAAAATGTATTAGCATAAGTAAATTCATTACTGATATATTTTTGTTTGTATTATAGATGAAAACGAAAGTGTACCACTTTTTAGAAGACAAACCTTACAGCCATCTTTTGCCATTTCCTCACGCACAAAACATATTTATTGTAATACACTCACAAACGCACATTCCTGTAGACTGATTAAGTTAAAGATGTTGTTTATAGATAATTTTTGTTATCTCAATATATTTAAAATCTTTTAAGTTTATTACACTTTCCATTCCGGCACTCCGTAACCCCCCAACAGTGCGCTTTCACTACTACTCACAAGTGACTGGTATTCTGTGCCAACTGATACTTATATAAGTGAATGCGTGCAGAGGAAACTTAATCAAAATCAAGGAGCAAAGAGCAAACCCAACAGCAGATAAAAATACTTGGAAATATGAGGAACGAACACAACATTTGGGATGGTTTCAATGTCGAATTCCAGTCGTGTTGTCGTTGCGTATTTTTTCAGCAATTGTGCTTCGCCACATCCACTATCTGTATTTGTACTTTCCATAGCTGTACTAATTAATCCTTAAGCCGATCTAAATGTAATTTCAACTTCAACGTCATCGTATCTAACGCTAAAGTAACTAACTACACTTACTGTTTCTCATGTACTTTAAGATGTCAGTCCTAAGAAGGTAATTTTCCCCCTCTCATAGGAATAATTCAATTCACACACAAACACGCCCATACAAACAGACACAACCACACAATCACATCTACGCACCCGCAATTCCTATATGAACAGATGAACCCAAGTCAAAATCGAGCGATGGTTTTGTCACTAAACCGCATTAAAGGTAATGAAAATAAATAAACATAATGTTGTGTTCCTCTACCAGCGAAAGTGTTTCATCTATTTGGAAGTGTCACAGATATGGAAGGATAATTCACTGCAGCATTCTATACAGCGAACTAATCGAAAACTTAGGGAAACATTCATGCAACAAAAGCACAATTCGATTTAGGTTCCGGAAAAACTAAATCATCCGAGTACAATTAGATAAGAAGAAATAGAAATATCGTTCCTGACAAAATTAAGTGAAATGCCGCTGAAACGATCCAACCTCTTCCTCCAACCAATTAGCTAGCACGGACAAGTCGTTGCCACTTAGTTGATTCTGAGCATAAATTTCAATCTGATAATAACGACTACGGCGGTTACATATGTAACAGTTGGGCTGAAAAGTTCGTATCGTTTCTATGAGATGGCGCCTAGAATGAAATCCGTATCATTTTTAGGTAGTACCAACCTTCAAAAGAAACGTGTATAAATTTGACAGCTGTCTGATTATTAGTTTGTGAGATACAGCATTTTGAGTGAAGCAACTTTTGTTATTTAAAAAAAAATTGATAAAAAGGAATTTCGTGTTTTATGAAACACTATTTTTTGATGAAAAAAAATGCTGCTGATACCAAAAAGTGGCTTGATGAGTGTTATCCGGACTCTGCGCCGGGCGAAGCAACCATTCGTAAGTGGTTTGCTAAATTCCGTACAGGCCATATGAGCACCGAAGACGATGAACGCAAAAAGACGTCCAAAAGAGGCGGACGTCGATGGACGTCCAAAAGAGGCTGTTACGGACAAAAACATCAAAAAATCCACAAAATGATTTTGGAAGATCGTAAATTGAGGTTGATTTGTATAGCTGACACTCTAAAGATATCAAAGGAACGTGTTGGACATATCGTTCATGAATATTTGGGTATGCGAAAGCTATGTGCAAAGTGGGTGCCGCGCGAGCTCACAATCGACCAAAAACAAGAACGTGTCGATGCTTCAGAGCAATGTTCAAAAATGGTATTGAAAAGTTGGAAGATCGCTATAATCGGTGTATCGCCCTCTGTTAAGAAATGCAACCGTGTGTTCATATTGTACGCGAAACAACCACTCTGAATTTGTCATATTTCAAACTGTAACTTTCCAATCAACTCTCTTGTACTTACTGTCACTTTACTTTGCTAATTTTTCTTTCTTCTTGTTCAACGTCTTCAACGTGCAGGTTGCACCTCTTACAATAAAGTCATTATCATGGCACAATAAACAAGGTAATAGCATCCCCGCAACACCAAAAACCACATGTATTTTGTTGGTAGGATCGTTTATCGCTACTGTCAAATTCAGCTGTCATTTGCCGACGAAAGAGGGAGAAACTGAAAACAGACAAAAGTGATTGTTGCCAGACGGTGCTGTATTTGAGTGAAAAAACGGGAAAAGTGCTCAGGTCAGTTGTTTTCAGTCAGGTATTTTCATTTCAATCGATGCGGCAACACCGCACCACTGCTGACACCGACGATTTTGACAGAAGCGATAAACGATCAGCCGGTGGCTTGCTACAACCTTGTTAGTTGAACCATGGTCATTATACTATTAAATTTAAACCGTCTGTATTCAATTCCTTAACATTTTGGCATCCCTTGCGGGGATGGGGACTTATTGGAGTCGAACGTCGTCTGTTCAAATCGCGGATTTGTAAAATTCAACGTACAAGACTTGCAGTGCGACGATCGGAACGTGGTTAACCTCGAAATCGTACCGCATGATGTTACATCATCATGGCGGCGGCCAAAGAAGAAGGTCTGGCCAAACTCATTCTTAATTTCTCAACAAACACGCGTAAAACCGCAAAACATAAGCAAACACAAGGGTATTTGCTGGCCCGCAAACGACTACTGGAAGACTATTGGGCAAAGTTCACGTCCGCACACGATGAGTTGCTGCAGCTAGCATCCACGGATGAGACCATCTCAAAGTCGCAGTTGGAGGACACTCGGTTCACAGAAATCGAAAGCTCCATTGTGAAGCGGTAGGGGAGCTGGAGGATTTGCTGTATGATTTGTTGCCCAGTAACCCCATGGCAGCAGAGGCGAATCGTTCGAACACCGCAGACAGGACCACTACGGTCACAAAGTTGCCCAAAATCGCTCTGCCAACATTCGACGGAACCTTCCAACAATGGCTGTCCTTCAAAGACATGTTTGTTTCTTGCATTATTAACGACATGAGCCTGTCCGACGTGCAGCGCCTACACTACTTGAAAGGTCGCCTGTGTGGAGACACCGAGTCTCTTCTACGAAACCTGCTGGTCATCGACAGCAACTTTAAGGTAGCATGGGATATTCTTCAGCAACGGTACGATAACAAACGCCGACTCGTCCGGTCCTATCTGCACCATATTGTGCAGCTCCCTGCAGCCTCAACCGAGTGCCCAGTAACGATGAGGAAGATCATAGATGGAGTTACAGAATCGGAACGCGCACTTAAGCAGCTTGCTAGACCCACGGAGGAGTGGGACGACTGGTTCGTTTATCTTATAACCGAAAAACTAGATCCGGAATCTGTTAAGCAGTGGGAACTGTCGCTGAACTCTGCTGACTACATTCCATCATATCGCGAACTAATCAAGTTTCTGGAGAGCCGTATCGCGGGATTAGAAGCAGTTGCGAAGCACAAGCCAAAAGACAGCAGCGCAAAGCCAACACGACACACACCGGTTCGTTGCCATCAAACTAACCTCCTACGTTGCCCATGCTGCACTGGTAAGCATATATTGATGTTCTGCTCTGATTTTAAGACCCAATCTCCGACGCAGAGACTACAGACGGTCATGACAAAAGGCTTATGTAAGAATTGCTTTAAGGGTGATCACATACAAAACAAGTGTACATCACCATTCTCGTGCAAGCAATGTAACGGTAGACATCATACGATGCTGCACGACAGTGTTCAGCAGCGAACCGACGCGTTGGCTGTAAATCAAGCGTGTGCTACTGCACCTGTTGCCTTAGCAGCACAACAACACTTCACTCAGAAGACTTCATACTGTACAACACTGCTTGCCACTGCTCGAGTTAGCGTGCTCTCTCCGTATGGACGCGCTCTCACACTCAGAGCTCTGCTGGACAGTGGCTCTCAAGCAACATTTATAAGCGAATTTGCAGCTCAGCAATTGAGACTCCCTCGCATTTGCATTCGAGTACCTGTTACTGGAGTGGGGGGAGCGGTGGTTGGCAGCTCCACGGGGGCAGTCGACTTCATCATGCATTCACTCGTAAACCCTGATTTCTCGATGGCCTGTTCAGCTCTAATTTTACCACGACTGGGGCACCTGTTGCCTTCTGCTCGTGTGGAATGCGACGTGCTCAAGGAATTTGCGAATTTGGCACTCGCTGACCCACAGTTTAACCACCCAGGCTCCATTTATGTAATCATAGGCGCTGATCTATATAGCGTATTACTGAAAGGAGAGATCAAACAATCTACCGGTTGTGCTGCCATAGCACAAAACACACATTTGGGATGGGTAATCTTTGGGAGATTACCTAATCAAGCACCGTCACAGCTGCGCCTGACGCACTGTGCCACCACATCTCTGGAGCTCAACAACCTAGTCAAGCTCATGTGGCAATTTAACGAACACGATGATTTTCTATCACCTACTGCAAGGACTCAAGACGAATGCGACTGTGAAGCGTTCTTTGAGAGTACAGTACGGCGCACCAGTTGCGGCCGCTACGTCGTCAAATACCCATTTAAGAAAGATGTCGACCTGTCCAAACTTAGGGACTCAAGGGAAGACGCTTTTAGATTACTCAACTATCAACGAATCCGTCTAGCGCGAGATGCGACATTGAAGCAACTTTACGAACAGTTTATGGACGAGTACTTACAACTCGGACATATGGAACCAGTTTCCGAAACCAGCGAACCGCAACTTGCGTGTTACATTCCGCACCATGGCGTGTATAAGGAGTCTAGCTCCACCACCAAATTACGAACCGTTTTTAACGCATCATATCGAGGCAAATCGGGAGTGTCACTGAACGACTGCCTGCATGTGGGCCCTAAACTGCAGAACGACCTGGCGTCAATTATTCTGAAGTGGCGTTCTTACCGAATAGGATTTATGGCAGATATCGAGAAATGCTATCGACAAATCTTGGTTGACTCGGAAGACACTGATCTGCAGCGCATTGTGTGGCTAAATGAAAAGGGTGACCCCACTATTTATCGTGTACGGACCGTTACTTACGGCTTAAATTGTTCGCCTTACATCACAATCAAAGTCCTTCATACATTAGCTAAGGACGAAGGAGAGTCCTTCCCACAGGCAGCACAAATACTGAAACATTCTTTCTATATGGACGATTGTCTTCACGGAGCAGATGATGATGAAGGCGCGCTTAACCTTCAAAACCAACTGCAGACTTTATTACAAAAGGGAGGGTTCACATTGCGCAAGTGGAACTCCAATTCATTACATTTTCTGCACAACATCGACGACCAGCCGGGCGATGATGATCACAGGTATAATTTGGACCAGCATCAGGAGGTAAAGGCATTGGGAATTTATTGGATAGCGTCGTCCGACGAGCTAGTCTACAATGTAAATGTTCAACCACAGTCTGGGTTAATTACAAAGCGTCAACAGCTCGCCGACGTCGCTAAGATATACGACCCACTTGGATTGCTTGCACCTATAATCATTACTGGTAAAATTATCTGTCAACAACTTTGGGTTACTGGCTGTAGCTGGGACGAGGCCATTCCGGAGCCGTACCAGACGCAGTGGAGGAGTTTTCGAGAGGAATTACGGGCTGTCGAAGCTATCAAGATACCAAGACTGCACGCTTTCTCGGACGCATCGACGTTGGCCTACGCAGCGGTGACGTACCTTCGAGTTCTTACGGTTGACGAAGCAGTAAAGGTGTCGATTTTAATGGCCAAAACAAACGTGGCTCCACTTAAGAAAATTACGATACCCTGTTTAGAGTTGAATGGGGCATTACTAGCAGCAAAACTGGCTCATAAAGTGCAGGAATCTCTTAGTCAAGTGCCGATGCGCACATTCTTTTGATCAGACTCAACGACAGCTCTTTCTTGGATTAGGTCGAATCCGGGAGCACACAAACAGTACATAGCCAATCGAGTCACAAAGATTCAGCAGCTATCTAACAGCGAATCATGGAGATACGTGCCAACCAAGCTGAATCCGGCGGACATTGCCTCGCGAGGCATACTACCATCCAAATGGTCAACGCTCGAAACTTGGTGGCAGGGGCCTAGCTGGCTCTACCAGGAAGAGCAGCAGTGGCCAGCTCAACCTGTCTCAGAGCGCCAAGTTGCCGAGCAAACTACAATATGCTGTTCTTCAACTCTTCAAAAGGAACCATCATTCGCAGAAGCACTTTTACGGAAGTACTCGCACATCAATACCCTACTTGCGGTAACGGCGTGGTGCCAACGATTCCTTGCCATCATTAGGAAGACGCCCCACGAAACTACGACCTGGAGCACTAGCCAGGAGAGGAACGATGCCTTGAAATTTTGGATTAGGTATGTTCAGAGAATCAATTATGCTAACGAAATTTCGTCTCTACTTAAAGGAGAACCGCTCCATTCCAAAAGTAAGCTTCGCAAGCTCAACCCCATGATCGATGAGGATGGCATTTTACGTGTTAATGGCCGACTGAAGCATGCATTGTTGTCGTAGAGGAGAAATTTCCAATTATTCTTCCGAAAGAAAATCCATTCTGTCGGTTGTTACAGGCGCAGGCGCACGAGGCCACGCTGCATGGTGAAACACAATTTACGCTCAATCACTTAAGACGGCGCTATTGGATTTTGGATGCTCGCTCATCGATTAAGAAACTTGTTCACAACTGCGCGAAATGTTTGACAGCGGCCTACCAGAACAAGTCAGCTTATGGGTAGTCTGCCGCAGCACCGCTGTACACCGGCACCAGCATTCAGTCGATGTGGACTAGACTACGGTGGATCTTACGGAATCCGCACTACCAATGGCCGAGGTCACCATCGCTACAAGGGTTATGTGGCAATCTTTGTTTGCTTTAGCACCCGGGCTATCCATCTGGAATTAGTGAGCGATATGAGCACGAACGCTTTTCTTGCTGCGCTTCGCCGCTTTTTCGCACAACGAGGCTATAGCAGCGACATCTATAGTGACTGCGCTACAACATTTGTAGGCGCTAATACCATTCTGAGGACCGATCTCGAGGCATGTCGAGAGCAGCTGAAGGCAGGTGCGCAATTCTGCGCGCCGCATGGTGTTACGTGGCACTTCATCCCTCTTGGATCGCCGAACTTCGGAGGACTCTGGGAAGCGGGGGTCAAGCAGATGAAGAACCATTTAAGGAAAACTATAGGGGATGCTGCGTTAACCTTCGAGGAATTTTACACGGTCCTAAAACAAGTAGAGGCTGTACTCAACTTAAGGCCAATTTCAGCATTCTCGGATGATCCTACCGATCTCACGTCATTGACACCAGGACATTTTTTGGTGGGCAGACCGCTAATCGCCCATCCTGAACCGAATCTGTTAGATTTCAACACCAATCAGTTGTCAAGGTGGAAACAGCTCCAGCAGATGCAACAGGACTTCTGGAGACGTTGGAGCTCAGAATACCTAGCCGGGTTACAACTTCGACATAAATGACAACAACAGAATAGAAACATCCAAGTGGGCGATCTCGTGTTAATTCGGGACGAGCGGACGGCGCCCATACATTGGCCACTTGGTCGTATAATCGAAGTTCACCCAGGAGCAGACGGGCTAGCACGAGTAGCTACTATCCGGACGCAAGGATCCATCATAAAACGAGCAATTTCAAAGCTAGCTGTCCTACCCGTGGATACAATGGTTGATCCCGAACACGGTGGGCGGCCGTTGAACACGGTGGGCGGCGCATCTTCGTTTATGTCGTCGCGAACGGACGAGGTGGGCGGAAATGTTAAGAAATGCAACCGTGTGTTCATATTGTACGCGAAGCAACCACTCTGAATTTGTCATATTTCTAACTGTAACTTTCCAATCAACTCTCTTGTACTTACTGTCACTGTACTTTGCTAATTTTTCTTTCTTCTTGTTCAACGTCTTCAACGTGCAGGTTGCACCTCTTACAATAAAGTCATTATACTATTAAATTTAAACCGTCTGTATTCAATTCCTTAACACCCTCGATGGCAACTATGTTGAATAATAAAATCGGATTTTGCCAAAAAATGTGTTTTTCTATAAAACTTTACGAACTTTTCAGCCCAATTGTTACGTCGAACATAGAACTTAAATTACAAATGTGCGCCACGCAACGTCCCAGATGCCGGCGACCTCATTGGGCGAAGCATCGGCAGATACAGAAAGACAACAACCGCGAAAGCGGTGCGATTAATTCGATCGCTATTAAATTAGCAATTAAATGTAAAAACAGTAACATCGACAGCAACAGGCGTGCTTTGTAACTGTTTCAATGCTGTTGTTGTTGGTACCGTTTATCTGCTTCACACGCTCAGCACGGTTCGAAGTTGTTGGCACAACAACGACGGACGGTAAGGGCAAGTAACGTGCAGCGGGTGGAGCGCTATTCCAGCGCTATGTTTGGTGGAGTGGCGCATCGGCACCAACTCGACTGCCATGTCGCTGTCAATCAGCTGGAAATGAAAGAAAACGCAAACTATGCGGCAAAGGGGACACTTTCGCTTGGTAGTCACCAGTCTGGTGATGCTTCTCATGACGCTGACTTTTTCAACGGAGCTCGATAGAAACCGGGCCCGAGGGTCGCAACAGTGGATGGCGGGTGGCAAGTTGACGAAACAAAAAAAATTATTAATTTTACTCAACTGCTCGCTTAGCTGCGGCAGCAAGCAACTGTGTCACATATGTATTTGTGAGTGTGTGTGGTGTAGTTGGGGTTTTATAAGAAAATGTACCACATACTGTGCAGCAGCAGTCGCGTCCGAAATATGGTTGGGTGCCGGAAATGCTGGTTGACTGGGAGTCAAACAGTCATTGCTGAGGCACTACCGCCATTCTTTGAATTTGGTAATCACTGTACGTGGTATTCCTCCTCTGGAGCCCGAGAAACCCCATCACCACCACCCTCTTCTTGCAGTCCGTCTGTCGAGTGCACACGACGCAAGCCACTCATGCCTTCTTTATTGCTTTTAAATTTGCCAAATTTGGCAAATGCCACTGGATATTTTAATGTGCTAGCGGCGGCTCCCCCTCTTCCCGGGTTCTCAATATGAGCAAATCACCCGGATGAGCAAATTTTGCTTACCTAGCACACATGTGAATAACGCCACGCCACTACCACACCTCCCGGTACTTTGCGTTACAATGGATATGTAAAGAGAGGACCCTTTCAGCCCATGGGATGGTGAATCTATTTCACGCAGAGGGGTTAGTGAATGTTTTTCTTTCCAGGAAACATTTGTCGATGGTATATTCGAAAGTAGTTGGAATAGGTGTCATAAACACGTTCTTAGATCTTGGATATTGCTTGGATATATTCGTTCCAGAGATTTTCTATCAACCAGATTTTTTTAAAGTTGAAAATCGAAACATAAATATTTAAATAAATTCGTTGAAATGTGCATGCCTTTAAGGGGCCCGAACACTGTAAACTGCGATTTTTCATATGTTTTTTATGTTATTTATTAAAAAAAAACGGACGTTCCGATTTACATGAAACTTTACACATATGTTAATAAATGTTTAGATTACCTTTTTTACTACCTTTTTTAATTCGATTTGCCCCTTTCAAAACTTAAAACGCGATTATCTCGAAACCATGTTTTTTGACCGCGTTGACAGCATAACTCAAAAAGTTGTTATCCGATCGACCTGATTCAAATTGCATTCTATTCGGGAATAGTGTCGCTTCTGCTCGACGTAGCCGTTTTTCGATATATGCCAAACTTTTTTTTTTATAAATAATTTAGTGCAAAATTTTACGCGAAAAAAAAAACTTGTTCTTCAAACAGCCGCCATTTTTTTTCTAATCAATATTTTTAAAATCCCCTACGTCAAACAGTAGCCAGTAATGTATATTTCAAGAATCTTTTTTGTTTTTTGCTCTAGGAGGCTCCGTTATGCTGATTTGCTGTCAACGCGACAAGGGTCATTTTAAAAAGACGACATTTTGGATCAGCTACAGAATACAAACATGGCCGCCAAAAAAAAAAAAAAATTGTTTTCGATAATCTAAACATTTATTAACATATGTGTAAAGTTTCATGTAAATCGGAACGTCCGTTTTTCTTTAATAAATAAAATAAAAAACATATGAAAAATCGCAGTTTACAGTGTTCGGGCCCCTTAATACATTAAAGTCCTTTTAACCCATTTTCGGCCGCTGGTCGATTTTTCGACCAGCCACTTTGAAGGAGAGTAGCTCTGCACTTAGCCGTTATATCTTTGAACTCTCGATGCATAAAATAGCTTGGGTCTTTTGGTAACCCCTCGAAATAATAATTTTTTTTTTTAAAGATAAATTTAGATACGAGGGCGGGTCAATAAGTCCGTGACTTTTTGAATTTCCCGCCTCTTAATTGAAATGGCAACACTGCTCCCGTCAACAGTCATCTGTCAGTTGACTCTTGTCAAAAATTTACAATTTGCTGCGACATTTAGTTTGTTTTTGACAGCCGTTAATATCAGACTACCGCGTTGACTGAGAAGAAAATGGAAAAAAGGGAACAAGAAATAGTCACTTGGGGCTAGATCGGGTGAATAGGCGGGATGAGGGAGCAATTCGTAGCCCAATTCATGGATTTTTGCCATGGAAACTGCACATGAGCACACGAAATTGCAGTGTTGCCATTTCAATTAAGAGGCGGGGAATTCAAAAAGGCACGGACTTAGTTACCCGCCCTCGTATGTTGGCTTCACCACGAAGGCACGAAGCCAAAGGCGTTTTTTTAGTCATACTTTGAATATTCTGAAAAATATATAACCTTTTAAAATTATTGATTTATTATTGACTATTTACGAAGCCTAAAGACCAAATTACCACAATCAATTGATATCCATAAGTTTATGAAAATATTTTGAACCCTTCAGCACCGCGTACTTTTCAGTGGTCGAAAAATCGACTATTGTCCATGTACACATGTAAGCCAACAATTTTTTTTTTCATGCTTGATTATTATTTGACTAAAACTATGTACATATATATTTGTTTTTATTTGAAATTCAATTATTATTGATTTATAAAATATTTTTGTGTACAAAAAAATACACAACAAAAATCCAAAAATATTCTTGATTAAGGTCCTAAATGTAAGTCCTTAAAAGGAATTAACAAAATATTGGCTATTTCTGGTAGCGACCGAAGATGGGTTAAAAGGACAACGGATCAGAAAACGGAAAGCCGAGTATGCCAGGTTAGTATGATGGACCTCTAGTTTCACGCCTATATCAACATTTCGATGGCTCAAAAGTACTGTCGCACGGTGTTATAGCTTGTGTTTGAAAATAGTTGCTACATGGTTCCCTTAAAAACAAATTTGTTGGTACTGAACCCGCGCCGCGGTTTTTTCCCCCGAAAATCAATGAAATATGTTTGTATTCTTGGTAGAGAAAAGATTCTCCAAGAGAAATCGAAATTTGTTTAACGTTCGTCGTAACGTCTCGTATACCTTCGTCAGAAATTACGATTAAAGGATTCCTATCAGTGATGGAATTTGGCCCAAGTGTATCGTATAAACATCAGCATAGGAGCAAGCAAATTATATAAATTTTTTTACAAGCTCTCAAAGGCAAATTTAATAACATCTTTATTAAAAAACAATAAAAAGGTTTATTCGAAATTAAAATGTGTATTTAACAACACCTGAAATTCACTTCTAATTTAAACAAGAAACATATATATATAGATTATTCTAAATAGTAATCATTCTTAAAATCATAACAACATCTTTTACTGGCCTTCAAGAAATCTTTCTTATGTATTAACCCTTTCCTTCCCGAATTTTCAAATAGCCATAAAAACAAATTGGAAGTTGGTTATTTGAAACGAGAGAACTATTTAAAAGTAATTTGCATCATATTTAAAATGGTTTCGACTTTCCAGTGGGAGGTGCGAAGAGGAGGTAGCCATACTACACTAGACTACACTGGGTTTTTATGAAGCAAAATTAAAACATATTTTATATGAAAACAAAATGTCCCTTATTTACAAGTTTTTACAGTTATTTGTTAGAGTTTTAGAGTTATTTGGTGTCCTTTGTTAAACATAGAGCAATATTACATTTTTGCCATTTAGCCATATGGCTACCATGGGAAGGAAAGGGTTAAGGAAAAGGCAATGTTTACTTGTAAACGGTTTCGTAACTTGCTTTTGAAAAGATTCTCATTGTTAATTTCTTCGAGATATTTAATCTCTTTGGGGAAAAAGCGTGGAAACAATTGGTAGAACAGCATTTGTTTTACCCAGCAAGACATGCTCGGGTGAAAACTTTGGCAGAATGTTTTACATTTCACTATTAAAGCTAACTCTTTTTCTTAAAGAGTTAAGAAACTTTATGTAAAACCTTTAATTTTTTAAACATCTTGATCAGATATAACCCCTGATATAATTTACTCCAACTACACAACACACATCACCCACAGGTAATTCAAATAAATGTATGTCTTTTATATCTTTGCAATCAATTACTTCTTTTTCAAAAAATTTCTTGCTAATGGTGAAATGAAAATGCAATTCTTAAAAGAAATGTGTAAATTCGTGCGTCTTCCGATTGCAATGACGATGGTAATATGACAAAAACTATCCATAACTATAGTAGTTAGAGGTGTTAAACTATGTCACTAATTTTAATTTTAAAGTTGCCACACAATTCGCAAACATTTTTATTTTTAATGCTAGAAGGCAATAAAAAGTTTTCTGTTGGTTACTCGACCAGTGTGTACCAAAAACAAGGCCTGTGTACCAACGTACTTTTTAAAGTGTGATTGTATCAAAAAAGTACAATAGTATCAAGAATTCCATCACTGATTCCTATAATTCCCTCCTGCAAGTTTTGCTTTTGTTGCCTACCAGCGCCATCTACATGCGAATGTTAAAATATCCAATAAGAGTTGGCAAACCTAACTGGATATTTCTTCAGTCTTTTTTCTTACGCTGACAACAAAATAAGCCGCACCAGTTGAGAAAATATTTACATTATTTTGTTATCGGATGTAAACATTTTAATGTACATATTTTTCATCTACATCGTTGTCGAGTTTGTCAAGAGGGAAATGCCGTGTGCGAGCGTTTGTGTCTTTGCTAGAATTTCCAAAAACAAAGTAACGAAGATACTTTGCGTTGCCAGAAAATTTTTAATGCCACAGTCAGCTGGAGAAAACGGCTAAAATAAATCAGGTAAATGTATATTTCCAAAGAACAAGTTTTATCTTTAACAATAGAAACAAGTTTAAATTGTATTAAGGGGGATAGCCACTGTGACGGGTCAAAAAATTAGTGATTTTAAACATTTTTTTTGACCGAGTAAATATTGGAATTCTTGGATCGGGTTTTTTTATTTTATTAAGCACACATCTAATAATATTTCCACAAATTGTCCCGTAGCGCTTGAAAACAAATTCCCCCTCCATGGCAGCATCGATTTCTCAAAAACCGGTACTCTGAAAAAAAAAACATTTATTGTAATCTGTATGAATGTAGTTATCGTTGTACGTAGCCGTTTTTTTTTTATTTTGATTTTTCACAAAATGGCGACCGATTGAAAATATTTCCATTTTTTCAATCTTTTTTTTTTGGTTTTGAGACAGTTTAAAAAATAGTAAAAAAAAATTTTCCAAATCGGCTACGCTTAACCTTAACCACTACTAAGACGAACAAAACAAAAAAATTTAGAAATCGGTTCATTGATGCCGCCAGTTCAAAAACATCGTTTCAAGAAAAACGCGTTTAAAGTTTTGAGTCCATTTCCATTTCCAGTCGCCCTACCTGCTCTCACTAAAATCGTTGTAACTTAGTCAATTTTTGAAATTCACTTCAATGAAGAAACCAATGTCATTGCCTCTGGTGCTGACCACGTGCGAAATAAATATTTGCAGCAATTTTTTTCTTGCCTTCTCTAACACTTAACCTTCACTCCGTGCATGGGGTATCGAATTTCCCACTGCCCCCGTGATGTTATAGACTGCTAAAAACAGCAGGAATCACGGGATTAAAAGCCGTTTAGAGAAAACGATCTAAAAAGTGGTTTAGAGAAAAACGCGCCAAGCGCGGCGATGCTTGAATAAATTAAATTTTAAGAGTACATGTTTTAATAGTACTAAAAATGGTTTATGAAAATCAAAAATTATTGTGCCCCTTAAATCGGACAGTTTTGATGTTAGCCGGCAGAAGCAGCCTTCTCAAACTGTTTCTTTTTCACACCACCGAATAAATTTTACTTGAACTTCATGTCAATTTTAATAAAATAAGAAAAGCTGATACATAAGCAACATATCCTTAAAGCCACCAAATTTTGACACGGCTTCATATTTCTTCATAAGTAGAAAAATAATAATGACAAGTATGTTGTCAAAGAGTTTTTCTATTGCATTAACCCACCCAACATTCATTGAAGTGCAGCCCACACTCTCGATCACTTTTTTGCGATTAGTTACTATCGCCAATACAGCAACGATATCGTAGAATTTTCTTGTTTTTTTAATTTTGTTTGAAAACCCACCAAGTGTGAATCTATTGTGTATTATTAGGTTTAATTTTTTTAGCATTATGACATAATTTTGTCAAAAAGAGTCCGGCTCCTACCTAGTTCACTTAAATAATTTTACTATGCCTACAGCTATAAAACTAAAAAAAAAACAGAATATATGAGCAAAAACAACCAGCGGCAGAAACGCTGGTCTGCAACTTAAGAACTTACAACACTGAAGAGGACTAACAATTGACCCTTTCGTGCAACTCTGATTGCTGAGACCAGTTTTACCCAAGGCGAATTCATACCAGGTGACCTTGTTGAATGAGGCGAATTGATTTATTTTGGTGGAAAAGGTCTAGATTGTCAAAATACCTGCGTAAAACTTTACAAGTTTAAAAATGAAAAAAGGCAAGCTTTGTTCTGATTGGCTGATTTTGACAATCTCAACCCAGAAAACAACAACAAAATACATTGAAATTTTGTTGCTGTCCATACGCTATCACCTGGTATGAATTCGCCTTGGTTTAAACGCAGAGTTGCATGACACTTTTGGTTGAATGCTGTGGTATGCATTCCATTTAACATGGTCCAAGAAATGTCATTTGGAAATGCCATTTTGTGTTTTCTGCGTCCAACATCTTACGATAGCTGCACAACAGCAATGGGTCACAGTGCTGGGATTTCGTATTTACATCAGAATTGACTGCAGTGTTTCAATAATAATTCGAACTATGAAGTTGCGGAAGACGCCGGAGATGAATGATGTATTTATCAGTAAAGCGGTCATGGCAGCAGCTCTAAGTACAAATGCATCGATTCACATGCGGTCGTTTATTTTGCAGGATGTTGCACACACGGCACGCACAGCACACACAGGTTCATGGAGCTGAGATGCGCCCTGTCTGCGCTTAGAGAACAGAGAGATGGTATCCCGCTCCCAGTAGCGGCTTAAGAGGGGTCGGGGCGGACCGCCCCGGGCTGCGGGGGGGCCCCCCAGAGAGAAGTTTGTATATAAAAATTTCAAGTTTTTCAAAACTGAAACTTGTAAAAAAACTACTTGCTCTCCACAATGCCTTTTATCAATTGAAAGCGACACAGTATCGACAATTGATTTTGAAATTGCAATAACAAATTCAATTCAATAAAAGCAAGAAAACATCCTTTCTAAATAACAATTGTTTGCAAATTTTCAAAAAATGTTTCCTCGAAGATTGCAATATTTAATTTTTAACTTAAAATTTTGTGCAAAATATGCAAATACAAAATTCTAAGTTAAAAATTAAATATCGCAATCTTAGAGTTTGCTTGCAAACTAGCTCAAAACTACCTCATTAAACTTTGTAGAAGTCAAACAAATTAACAGTTATTATTATTATTTTTATAATTATTGGTTGGATAACAACACATCGTCCCGGAAATCCGGTTTTGTTCTTTTATAGACTCTTTTACGAAAGCAATTCTGTGCTCCTTGTCAGCTAAATATGGGCTTCTTACATGCTGTTATGTAGGGGAAATATTTTTTTTCAGGACTTTTTTATAAAGTCAATGTTACTGGGTTTTATAAAATATTTCTTTATAAAATATTTATATACTCGACACGAAAAATGCACCAACAAATAAAAGTGTTTTCTAGACTGTAACATTGAAATAGAATAAAACTGAAATCCAATTCATGTATGTTTTGCCTACCTGACATATTTTGGTCCTGAAACTTCAAAATTGAAATATTAGTTAAAAGGATGTCTTTCATTTGATATCCATATATGTATATCTTCATCATTGCACAACCGCATATATTTAAAAAAATATTTGAAATGTTTATGTCCTTAAAATTTTAAAGTTTTTTAACACTAGGTTTTCAGTTTTTGATTAACCGTACCTCGAAAACGGTTTAAGTTATGAATCTGGTTCTCCTTGACTTTTAATATTTTGCACTAAGCTCAATATTCTAAAATTTTGCAATCACTACGCCGATCTGTTCTCTTTATATCATCGATTTTACCTACTATCACCACGAGCGGTCAAATGATGGTTAACTACATAGCCATGGAAATAAAATTATAACATTCACAAAAAAGTCAAAGATGGTACAAATTTTTCAAGAACCTATGTCTAGCCTTCTGTTTTATATTAAATTTACAACCGACTTTTATACATTTATGAATTTCAATGTAAAAACAAAAATGCATTATTTTACGTGTTGTGTTTGAAAGCATGAGCAGAAAGCGGCGAGACGAATTTACTATGGTCATGAGTAGTAGCTTTACTTTTAAAATATTTGCCAAAACTATACTATATACAACAAGAACATAAATGAATGTTGTTTTAATCAGAGACCTAAAATAATTATTATCCATATTTTTGGGAATACAAAATTTGCCCTAATTTAGTTAGTTTAGTTATTCCCAATAAGAAAGTTTTTACGTCGCCTATAACTATTATTATGTAATTAATATTTTTGAGTTACATAATAAGTCTTATAAGTAATAATAAGTATATTTTTCGTTGTCGATAGTTATTATTTTGGGATTTTTGTTTTTTACATTGCTTTATAACTTTTACTTATGACTTTTTTTATTTACGTTACCGATAACTATCATTTTGAGAGATTTTTTATTTACGTTGCTTCATATCTTTTATTTATGATGTTTTTTTCATTTACGTTGCCGATAACTATTATTTTGAAAACAAAATTTTTTATGTTGAATTACTACATTTTGGATATGAATTCATTTTTAATTGTTTTAAATCGACCAACGCAAATTAACTGCAGAAACCTAATTTCCACTAACATATAAATAATTAAAAATCAATTCATACTCAAAATGTGGTAAGGCAACGTAAATAAAAAAAATTCTCTCATACAATTTTTGAGGCAACGTAAAAAATATTTTTTTTCGAATAATAGTCGGCATAATCGGCAACGTAAATGAAAAAAATCATAAATAAAAGTTATGAAGCAACGTAAAAAAAATTTTCTCAAAATAATAGTTATCGGTAACGTAAAAAAAGTCATAAATAAAAGTTATGAGGCAACGTAAATAAAAGAAATCCCAAAATAATAACACTGTGCGACAATTTTGGGATCATGGAATCTAACCCGGAACCGACCAAGACTAATCGATAGTACTCTTATAGAGTAACAAAACCCTAGCTGGGTTTTACAAAGTTACAGCCGTGTAAAGTTTGTGAGTATTTGGGTTTTTATAACCAGTTTTTTCTTTATAAGCTTTAAGATATTCAAAATTTTGTATTGCTGTCTTCAGCAAACTTGCTGCTAATGCTTAGATGAACAAATTCTCTGAACACTGTGTAACAAAATTATTACACCTTATCGAAATTTTGGAGGCCAATGGTAAAAAAACTAAGTTTTCTGATTGTAATAAAAATAAAACGTGTTTTTATTCTATTCAAATTAATGCAAAAACGCATTTGTATTGCCAAATATGAACAAAAAATATGGTAAACCCTCTAACGTCACAAAAATATGTTTTTTTTTTGCAAAATAAAGTGAAAAAATGTTCAAGTCTAAATTTGAAATTTTATTGTATACCTACATCTGGTTTTTTTTTTATAACCAGTGAAGCCTTCGATATTTTATTACAATGCTATTTGGTTAAAGCGAAAAACTAAACTACTCGAGGTATCGAGACTTGTATTTTCAAAAGAAAAATGTTAGAGTACTATCATGGGAATTTTTTATTGTTCTCGGGATCGCGAAGTCTAAATATACGAAGTGTAAATCTAAATATACGAAATCGTTGAAAACATCTGAAAAATTAGTAGCTGCCATATAGGGAAATATAAACATTTTTTGCTACGTTTGCGGTCACTTTATGCGAAACACAAAAAGTGCCAAAGTTAGGCCACTTACACCAGATTTCTCAAAAGCATACACTTTTTAACGAGAAAACAAATTTCAAACGTATCATGGGCTCCGAAACATGTGTGTCCAACGTATTATACCAATGTTTTGAGCTGGAAGAAGAAAAGAATTTGCTCTTTGCATTTCGGAGTACCGATGCTATGGTTCGATCCAGGAAATCATGAACAGGAAAATTGCTAGTGAGGTTGGAATGAACAAAAAAAAAAGATTTATATTGGAGTTTCAAATGTTAGGTACCATTACCTCACTCTGATAGCATCCAAACCCTGATCTTGTAACTTAATATACACGAAGGGAGAGTACGACCGTAATCTCCGAATATGTTCCTTCGCAATCATCAAACAACCGGAGGATTTTTAGGAGAAAATTACGCTTAAACTGCATGCACAAAACTTTTCAAACATACTGAAATATGTAAGGGAGAGGGCTGGGTTGTGAACCAGGCTGGGTTGTGAACCACTACCGTTTTTTCTTTCCCTAATTGACATATCGCCAATCTTTCAACTGTCAAGTTTGTCTTTTGATATGACTCTACTTTTATGGTTACACCGAAGTGAAAACACGTATTGCTTGTGTCAGCTACAGACATCGTGTTTGAAAATCGACTGCGAAAACTTGTTTGCTTTTTTTAAAGTGCTATCCAAGTGACTGAGCTTATTGCACAAAGGACAGTGTAATACATGTTTATTTAGTGTTTTGATTATATTTTACGATGCAATATTTGTTTATGTCGAATTATGATTGGAAGTGTCGTTTATTTTAAAGTTTCCAAAATGGCATCGTGGTTGGGCTGTGAACCACTGAGGTGGCTGGGTTATGAACCACCTGTTTTTCGTACTACATTTGTTCTAACACTGTCAAGTATAGACGGATATATTAAAATAAAGTAATTTTATGTTATTTCACTCGATTTCGGTGAGTTCATTTGAAGTGGGCCAATGCGAGAACGCGTTCGTATTTCACATGCAAACATTGCGACACCGATTAGGATAAAAATTCAAAAAATTGAGCACTTGCATTTGTTGCAATTTTTTGGCCAAAGTGGCGTCATTATAACTTTTTTTCACCTCTTGAGGCCTCCTGATTAAATAAATTCTCAACTTACTTAAAAATTATGGGTGTTTTCTTCGTATTTTCCGACTTTAATAGAGATTTTCCAGATGGTTCACAACCCAGCCACTGTTTTGGAAAAGCGAAAAATCACGTCCTTAGAAAATTGGACGTATGAAGTAAAATATCAATCGAAACAGTAATCCGTCTTCATAAAAAAGTTGCGTTTTATATTTACCTTTCCAACGGTATCTTCGATTTGTCGATATCTTTAATCTGAGAAAAGTTAGAGCCAAAAAACAAAACAATACAATAAAGTTTCAAATTAAGACTTGAACATTTGTTCACTTTATTTTGCAAAGAAACATATCTTTGAGACGTTAGAGAGTTTAGCATATTTTTTGTTTATATTTGGCAATACAAATGCGATTTGGCATTAATATTAATAGAATAAAAACACGTTTTATTTTTATTACACTCAGAAAAAGTCGATTGTTTTTACTATTGGCCTCCAAAATTTCGATGAGGTGTAATAATTTTGTTACACAGTGTTCAGAGAATTTGTTCATCTAAGCATTAGCAGCAAGTTTGATGAAGACAGCAATACAAAATTTTGAATATCTTAAAGCTTATAAAGAAAAAACTGGTTATAAAAACCCGAATACTCACAAACTTTACACGGCTGTAACTTTTGAAAGGCAACTAACTTTGTAAAACCCAGCTAGGGTTTTGTTACTCTATAAGAGTACTATCGATTAGTCTTGGTCGGTTCCGGGTTAGAAAAAGCTGTCGCACAGTGTAAGTATCGAGAATGAAAATAATATTTATTTCTCATAACAGTTATTATGCAACGTAAAAATTAATTGTCGCAAATAATAATTATAATCAGCAAATAAAATTTATGTTGCATTGTAATAGTTACATTGCAATTAATATCTTAAAAACTTATAATAGTTAAGTCTCTGGTTTGGGCCAGAAAATGAAAAACTGACTATGCCAGATTACTATAAATGATCTCTAGTTTCACGTCTATATAAAAATTTGGATGGGTCTCGGCAAAAAAAAACTGTTTCGCACGGTGTAATAAATGTAAAGTTGGTGTTTTCACTCAGTGCACCATAACTATGTCATTTCTCTTTCAATTCTATTGATGTTAGGCTAAATATTTGCTCAAATAATATATATTTTTCTTCTTAGATTTTAAAACTAGAGGAGATCATTTTTTGATCCATAAAAAAATATTCGAAAATTTACAATTTTTTAAATAGGTCGAAAAATTCACTTTGTTACAACTTTCACCATCAGTAACTTCCCCTAAAAAGACTAAGGTATTATCTAAGGCAAGGATAATTCCTTTAAGAGATATGTGCTAATAACTGAAACAACAGGAAAAAACTCCTTTTTGAAGATTTTTCGAAACGCTTCTTAAAAAAATTTGAAAATTTTGATTTTTAGTTTCGTGTTCAGCGGCCAAAGTTAGTCTAGAAAACACTTTTATTTTTAGGTGCACGCGATTGGCCCATTTTTTGTCGAGTAGTGTAATGATGCCCTGATCGCAAAACAATCTAATCCTCCTGATCGGGTTGCTTAAAAAATGGCCAGATCGTTGTAACGAAGCAAGGTTTTATGTTTTTTTTCGAGATTTAGGCTGGCTTTTTGAAATGACGAATTTGCTCTCCCAAAAGTTTTCCTAATTTCACGAAAGTTTTTATCAATTTTGGAAAGATTTAGTAAGATTATCCTTTAATCCATTTTTAATTTTTTTCTCTGGAATTCTATTGCTTTCTATAAAATTGCAAGCACAAATACGTTTCAAAATAAATTGCAAGTCCATTTACTGTTCAATGGACAACAAATTTTCAAAAAAAAAGTAAAAAGCATAACCGGAAATTCCAGTTATTAGTTTTGTACGCAAACTTATTCTGCACCGTTTTATGGGGGGCCCCCTCAGCCGTCGCCGCCCCGGGCCACCGCGCACCTTAAGCCGCCACTGCCCAGTCCGCCAGCGAGTTACGGATGAGTGGGTACTACCGTACTTAGTCTTGTATAAACTAGTAAGGTCATGCTTCTAGAGAAACAAATAACATTCGTCATTTAAGTTCCAAGCCTAGCAGTTTCCCCTCGTTAAAATTTCTGATCTAAAAATAACTCGAGGGAGCTTAACCCTTTCGCAACAGGTAAAACGTAAAGGTTTCTATGTGGTTATTTTTAGCAACATTCCATAAGACATTTTTTAATTTTTATACTCGTACCCTGTATTTTAGAGTGTTTTTTTGCTATGAAAGCAACCACATCGTTGTGGCTGTAATAATTACTTAAACATACAATTTTTTACGCGTAACGAATATTTGAATATTTCTTCATTTACTTCAACCAAAATTAAAAAAAAAGTATGCAAATTGAAAAAAAAAACGTCAAATTAAAAAGATATCTAAAATTTTCTGCTTCTTGTTCCTTTACTATGTCAAGATATACCGTTATAAAACGTGTATACTTCCCTTCTTTAAACTTATATATTCAGTTTACTAATTTGGTATTTTTCCTAAAACTTCAAACTATTCTAAGGACCAACAAAAAATGTATTCTTGAAACCACAGAGGGTTCAGACGTCCACAAAGGAGCATGTTGCCATGTAAAGAAAACCATTTTAATAATCGGTCATTACGAAAAGGCTCTTTTTCGAAAAGTCGGATTTTAAGTGTGAGAACGGATGAATTTTGTTTACTCTATTCAATGTCATACTGCAGGTGGGGCACTGAAGGGTCCGTCGTACAGGGTGAATAAAAATGGGTCTTCGTCGCTACTGATTGGAGACAGGTAGGTAGGTAGGTAGGTTAAGTGGCCGCCTCACGGGCATCACTTAGGCCTGGTGGCCCATTGTGTTACCACATGGTGGGGAGATGACTCCGCCTACACGCTTCCCTGAGGTGAGAGCCATCTAGTGGCTCTGATGAATTTGTTAAGATTGCTTGGGGGCATCTGCTCTAGATCTGCTATGCAGCTGAAGGAGTGCTGTCCCAAGAGACGTAGGCGTGTTCTTGCAAGCGCCGGACATTCGCAGAGGAAGTGCTCAACAGTTTCCTCACAGTCTTCGTTCCTGCAGCTTCTGCAGAAATCATTGTACAGCAGTCCTAGTCTTCTGGCGTGTTGACCGATGGGGCAGTGTCCAGTTATGATTCCTACGACAATCCCTATTGAGGGTTTGTTTAGCAGGATCAATTCCCTGGATCTGCTCAGATCGATTGTTGGCCAGATCTGTCTTGCTGTGTGGCATGTGTCTTCTGCGAGCCATCTAGTGTTTGCTCTACGAAGATAAAAGCTCCTGAGGCGTAATTTGCAGGTAGAGAGTGGAATGCCAGCCTCTTCTGTAGCGTTTATGGATTGCAGCTCCGTGCCTGCTCTGGCCAGCTCGTCGGCTATACAGTTACCCTCTATGTCCCTGTGCCCCGGCACCCAACACAGGTGCACGTTGTACTGCTCGGAGATCTCGTTTAGAGATGAGCGGCAGTGGAGCGCTGTTTTAGAACGGGGGTGTTCGCTTAGTAGCGCTTGTATCGCCGCCTGGCTGTCGGTGTAAATGGTGATTTCCCTGCGGGAGATCGCATTTGATTTGAGCCAGGCGGCCGCCTGACTGATGGCCGTGAGTTCAGCTTGGAATACGCTGCAGTGATCTGGAAGTCTGAAGGACATTCGGAGGTTCAGATGATTGCAGTAAACGCCACTGCCAACTTTGTCGTTCATCTTTGATCCGTCCGTGTAGAAGGTTGCCGAATTATCGGCCTCCTCCGGAATTTCCCGATTGCTCCAGTCATCCCTCGAGGGGATTTTGGCGCTGAAAAGTATTTTAGGGAGTGGTGTTGGAATAACATAGTCAATTTCGGTTGCCTGGAATGGTGACCTGTTGACGATGGAAGCGTGGCCAATATCTGTTCTGGTCCAGGGAAGGA
This sequence comes from Melieria omissa, assembly GCA_963971225.1. Lineage (NCBI taxonomy): Eukaryota > Metazoa > Arthropoda > Insecta > Diptera > Ulidiidae > Melieria > Melieria omissa. The sequence goes on along the minus strand of OZ020269.1, from coordinate 2,687,968 downwards.
TCGCGTTGAGCCTGATAGCCATGCAACTTGCAGATGTCGATGGGGAGCAAATGCAGCAGGGTATCAAGGGCTTTAGATGGTGTGGTTCTGATAGCCCCAGTGATTAGTATGGAGGCCATTCTTTGAACTTTACTGAGTTGGCTCACGTATGTGGACTTGCTCAGGGCTGTCCACCATACTGTGACACCAAACATGAGAATAGGCCTTACTACTGCCGTGTACAGCCAATGAATGGCGCGGGGTTTCAGACCCCAATTTCTGCTGATGGCCCTTTTACATGTGTAAAGGGCGGTGGTTGCTTTCTGGATGCGATTTGCAATGTTATCCTTCCAGGTGAGCTTACGGTCTAGTATTATTCCTAGATATTTGACTCTATCAATGGGCAGGAGAGGAGTGCCGTTTAGCGTGGGTGATCTGAACCGCGGTATCCTGTGCTTCTTCGTGAAAAGCATGAGATCCGTCTTGGCCGCATTGACACCCAAACCGCAGTCTTTTGCCCATGAAGATAGTGTATCAAGAGCTCCTTGTAATAGGTCGCTTAGAGTGTTGACATGCTTACCCGAGGCCAGGAGAGCGATGTCGTCTGCATAAGCTATAACGTGGCAGCTTGAAGCTGCCAGCTTGGTTATGAGAGGGTTTACTGTTAGGTTCCAGAGCAGAGGTGACAGTACCCCTCCTTGGGGGGTGCCTCTAGTCACGAATCTCGTGACTTTAGAAACACCTAGCTCTGCAGTAATGGACCTCTTTTGAAGTAGGTTCTTCAGTAGCATAGTTAGTCGGCTGTTAAGCTGCAGGTCGACTAAGCATGTAATGATGGCCTCTAGGCGGATGTTGTTGAAGGCTCCTTCGATGTCGAGGAAAGCCGCCAACGTGAATTCCCTGAGCGAGAGTGACTTTTCGACCCTATGTACAAGGTCGTGCAGGGCGGTCTCTATGGACTTGCCCTTGGTATAGGCATGCTGAAGCCCTGAGATCCTGTTATGATCGACAGTGCTTCGGATGTATGCGTCTAGCAATTTCTCAAATACCTTGAGAAAAAAGGAGGTAAGGCTGATAGGCCTAAAGTCTCTTGCCACCGCGTGGCTGCTCCTTCCCCCTTTGGGGATGAAGATGACTCTCGCCATGTTCCATTGGCGTGGAACATCGGCGAGTCTAACACACGCTTTGATTGGAGACAAGAATAATGAAAAGAGAGCCCACCGGTGGAATGTCCAGTTGAAGAAAGCCCGAATCAAAACAATAAGATCTGTGCCCCAAAAAGAAGCCCGTATTTTCTCCCGTTTTCTCCACCGTAACTGCGGGTTTTATATCAGACGTTATAGTTTTTAAAACATTTTTCATTTTTGCTACATCTGACGAAATCGGCGAAAAATATTTGTTTAACATAACTTGTATTCTTACCTCTTTAATTTGATCTGGGAACAAAACTTGTTTGCCTTCATATCCGTGTATCAATAAGCGTGCGAATTAACAAAGCTCAGCACACGGGGTGGATTTGGTTTGGCACTATCCACTATGATCTCGTTTCAGGACAATATTGCTGCGCATAGCATATGACAACGAAAAGGACCGAACTGAAATGCACAACCCCTCCGTTGAGTACAAACATTGAAAGCCGCAAGACGTTATAAAGAAGGTTCGCAAGCAATGTACGTCCACGTTGAATTAATAAAAACAAAAATGAAAATGAAAATTATGCAAATTATCGAAAATTTCGAAGGGACAATGTCGACTTTGATTGCTGCGCTTTGCAAATGTCCGTTAATCACAGGATAAGTCTCTAACCGTCAAAACGATCAACCGAGTGGTCAGCGTTTTACGGAGCAGATAAACAGGTATTTCCAGTTATTCGAGTATAAAAAATAGTAAAATAAAGTGTCAATAACGGGGAAAGGTGATCCTTCCTTGTGTCCGGCCAGTTTTCGTTCGGTTTTTGGTTTCGTCCTCCTCGGGTTGAGAAGACAAGGGAAACGAAAAATCATTACATGTGTACACATATGTATCAAACAAAGTAATCGTGAGAAAATTGTATTCAGAGTATATAACCTAGGGCCAGCTGTATTTAAGGAGTGTCCACGAAAAGTCTGATCCCTCTTTGTTTTTTTTTTTAATTTTTTGGGAGCGCACCTCAACAGTAGGCTTTGCTTTAAAAAAAAAGAATTTGGACATTTTGAATGAAAATCGTACATGAACCCAAAAAAGGGTAACAAAACATTTGGGTGTCGGTGTTGCAACGGTGAAAACGGTTGTCAACAAATTTAAGAAACACTTCTGTTGAGAGAGCTTCAGGTTCTGGGAGAAGGCTGGTCCTGCCAATGAAAATCTTGCCAATGCAGTGAAGGCGCATTTTAAGAAAAGCCCGGATGCATCCATAGTAAGAGTATCAAAAAGTTTTGCCAAAAAAACTAAAAATAATGCTCAAATCAAATCATATAGAGTGCAGAAAGTTCCGGATAGAAGCGATGAAAAATTTGAAAAAAGTAGAAAACAGTTTTTGATAGGTTGTTGTGGCGTTACTGGGCCCACTGCTCTACTATTTCGTTCATATTTTGATGCTGTTGTATTGTATTGGTAGCTTGTGCCAGTTTCCCCAACGACGTTTCAGACTAAATTTGTATTACAAGATACTGGGCCAGCAATATGGCTAAGAGTGCGTACAAATTATTTGAGAGACAGGAATGGTACTTTAGAATTGTGTAGAAAACTGGCAAAATAACGTATAACATTACAATTATTACATTGATAACAAGCGATAATAAAAAGTAGTGAGCGCGATATTTATGGTATCGGGCGTTTAAAAAAATATACTCTTGTGCGTAAATGGCACGAACTAATGGCCAATGGTCACTTGCAGCTTGAAGACATCCTAGGTGACGCACAAAAAGCGGTTGTTGGACGCAGCGAAACTTGATGTTGACTAACAAAGTTTTAGCAGTAATTAACCCTTTCGCTACAGGTTTTTACTGGGGAAATTAAAATTTTAAATTTTACGTTTTAGGCTTCTATGTGGTTATATTAGCAACATTCCATAAAAATTGTTTAATTTTTATATGTATTTTAGAGACTGTTAGACTGTTTTTCCGGCTGTAATAATTACTTAAACATACAAGTTTTCACGCATAACGAAAATTTGAATATTTCTTCATTTACTTCAGCCAAAATTAAAAAATAAGATTGAAAGAAAACGTCAAATTAAAAAGGTATCTAAAGTTTTCTGCTTCTTCTTCCTTTACTATGTCAAGAAAACGTGTATACTTCTTATCTTTAAACTTTAATATTCAGTTCAGTTCAATTCAGACGTCCACAAAGTAGCAATGTGCCGTATGGCAACAAAATAGCGAAAGGGTTAAGGATGTAAATTCTTGGTGGGTTTGAATACCCATCGAAATTTAGAACTATCATTGTAATACTTGTGATCCGATATGTACATAAATATGTGAATAAATTAGTCTGAATCGCTTTGCGAACATAATATCAACAACACAGAGTTTGTACTATCACTCCGAAGAGATGATTGCAAACTATTAACCGGGATACTCACGGGACACTGTCTCACACCGTCCCACGCTGCCAAACTTGGCTTGGTACCAAGTGATGCATGCACAAGATGTGGTGAAGACAGTGCCAAGGGTACGCTGGAGCATTTGCTGTGCCACTGCCCTGCTCTCTACAGATCACGGGTCAGCTGCCTCGGATCCGCGTCGTTCCCTTCCTTGGAAAGAATCGCGGAACAAAAAAGCGGCGACTTGCTTAGATTTTCCAAAACGTTTTTAAAAAATTATATACAGGTCTGAAGCTCCAGAACCTTTCTGGTATCACTATGGACCAACATGGTCTATGTGAGACCCCCCGTGGGTCAGCCAGCCTAACCTAACCTAACCTAGTCTGAATCAGAATTTGTACGATAATATAGCTGCATGACTGTGGAAATTGAGATTGAAAATTGCTTTTTATTTTTAAATAGCTCTGGATGCAAGGTTGCAGATTTTAAAAATAATTCTTAAGTGTTTAGTAGAAGGTGCCACAAAAATTAAAAGGATCACAAGAAGAGTGAATGGATATTTTTAATTTATAGGAAATAAATTTGGCTGTTAGCAGCCGCCGTAGCTCAGCTGGCTAGTGCGTTGGGCCGCGAGTCAAGACTCCGCGAGTTCAATACTCCGTTGCGTTAACACCGAAAAAAAAGAAAAACAACAATTTTTCTTTCGGCGGCTGTCCTCTCAGCAGGAAATGGCAAACCTCTGAGAGTAAAATTGCCTATGAAAAAGTCGTGGCAGTCAAGAAGAAGAAGAAGAAGATGAATTTGGCTGTCAATATACGATCCATCCCCTAGACATCGAATGGCCAGGCGAATGCAGCACACTGCTTACAATGAAGCGAGCGAAAGAGTTCATAAAGATAGATGAATAAACGCTGCAAATAGTTAACAGTCACTGCAAGAATGTAACGAAAACAGACTGCGAAAACAACAGAATACTAATGGCAAGCGTAACAGCCAGAGCCACCCGAATCATTATCTGAAGCGCTTTAGTGGCGAATCTACCTGTGTGTACTGCACATTGTAGGCAGCTAAGCACTTGTTCATGTGAATGTGCAGCACACCGTCTATGGTACACTATGTCAACCAGAAGTGACAGTATCCACGCAGAGGAGCAGCAAATCGACTGCCTTGATATATACTGTGGTTCGGACTTCTGATATTGCCACTGCGAGACTACATCTGTTCTGCAATCAGCCTTCAGCGTTACCTTCTGTAATTGTAGAAGGTGCTTTACTGAGACAGAGATAGAGCTGCGTAGGAAATTACGCCGAAATTAAAATTCTGGTGCAATCACAACTGATGGGCATTTTTGACATCGCCACCGCTTCAATGATCAGGCGTCTGATGCTGACTGTTTAGTTTTCAAATCCAAATTTGTCTGACGATGCCAATCGCCCATCAATGCATATCCAGTTGTTCGAAACATCATTGGAAGGTTTGTGTCTTCAGTCTCTCGTTTTTGGTTTTCACGCCCGCCGTAAGCCTTTCGATGGTTACTACTGTCGGTGTGTGCGTTTGTGTGTATCTTGTCGAAAGACTATGGGCAAACTTATTGCCTACTCACGGTTACATTGAAGATGAAACCTTAAAAAGCATTCGGTATAACTGAAGTTCGCTCATTCACCTTCCACACACAGATATACGCATACAGGGAAAAGGCCTGAGGTTGCTCTCCCACAGCAGCCACAGGTAGACACAGGTATGCTTGGGTAGCCATAGCACAGACACAGCCGCACTGAGTCCACGATTCAGCGAGCAAGTGGCAAAGCAGCGAGTGAAAGAGTGACTCCGACAACCAGCAGCACGGTGACGGCGCTCGTCTTAACGACGATTACTAGTCGAGTTTTTCGTTCGTATCTTTGGCTTAAAACGACACATTCCCCCGCTCACAACATTAGAAAATTCTCGTCGAATTTTTAGTGAATTTTTACGGAATTTGTACGAATTAATTGCAGAAAATATATGGAACGCACGCGCGAGTGTGTGTCACTATGGATTTCAGTGAAAAATAAAGTGTTAAGTCCGTAAAAGTGTGAACTAGGAGACCTGGCGCGTTGCTGCCTGCAGCAAACGTACAACCGCTACCTCCGTCACCTTCGCCTTCGCCTTGGACAACGCTGCGCGGTTCGCCACAACGTCCACAACCGATCACAGTCGCAGCGATCGCTACTTGCGTCCCCAAACGCCTCGCCAGCTCGCCATCTTGCCGTGTTGCACGTTGCATTCTTTGGCAGTGGATGCTGGGATTGTGCTTGCAACATCGTCCTACAATAAAACAACGCCAACAACAGTATCGCCCCAACTTCGGTCGCAGAAAAACCTGGAAAAGAGAAGCGCAACATTGGTCATTTAATACAACAACAATTACACCCATACCCATACCGATACCACTAGCAATAAACGGTCAATACATAAGTGGGAGTGCTGAAGAAGTGTGAAAATCTTTACGTGTGCTCCTTGCCGAAACGATCGCGAAAAGGTCGCATTGGCCTCATAGTGCGTCCGCGCGCTTACTCCGCACACACGAACGCATCTGCTCGATCGAAATATATAATAACAATAACACAAACAAAGCCAGCGAAATACAGACACGCATAAAAGCCAAACCAACAACGAGGAAGCCAGCGAAAACTTAAATAGCCAATTGGGGCGGTTTTGCAATTCGATTGCCTGTGCCCCGCCGTGTTGCACGGAATTGCGCTGCCAGGCTGGCAGCAACGGATTTCAGCGGTGCAGTGGTTTTTCTGCGCCACTGTGCAAGTACACGTACGTGTGCGCGATCGTGTGTACGTGTAAATGTGTCCGCGCTTTGCTCAGTGCATGCACCAGCAGTTCCATTCCATTAGACCTGATTTGATTGGTTTTGCTGGGGCAGCGAATTTCGTGGCTGCTGCACCTCCGCCGCAGCCTCTACTGTTGTGGTGCACAAAACGAACGACTGCTTACTGTCCGTTCCGAGTGCTACGTTAACCCATCGCCACACGTATCTCGGCGAAAATTCCGCCGAGTCGCCATCGAAAATTTCGCCTACAGAGCCCGCGGCTCACAGTTGCAGCACACAACCACTTCATGCAGATGCCGTTTTCGTTGCCAACATAAAATAATAAAGAAATATTTGGAAGAAATAAACAAAGAAAACAGAAAAACCAAACAAAGCAAAACAAAACAAAACTAAGCAAAATAAGTGAATAAGTGCCAAGCGTTGTACACTTCGCATCGCCTACTGTTTCGATCTTCCTCTGCAGCTCCCGCCTGGTATTCAGTTTCTGCTGAGTACCCATCGCAGCTCGCGCATCACAGTGTCCGCGAATCTGCAGCAGTTGACATCCACCGCGGGCTGATTGCAGCAAACACCACGCGCGAATTACGTAAGTAAGCCCTGTGCTTTAGTAGTGTCGGCCAGAATTTGGTGCTGGCTGATGGTTGGTGGTGACATTGGTGGCTGTGTTTTTCTTTGCTTTACCACTGTTTATGCTTTGCCCACTTCTCCACTTTCAACACCAATCGCCCGCCGAAGCAAAGCAAAACAAATGTAAAAGAAAGCACAGGCGTTAACGCGGCTGTATCAAAATAATACCAACAACTTTTGCACACTCGTTCGACGACTTATCACACACTCTCACCTCTCTGCTGTTTATCTGCTATCTCTTTGGGTATTCATTCTGTATCGTTCGTTCCTCTCTATCCTACTGCCTTAATTTACTATGTATTCGGCAAGTGCTTTGGATCATTTACTTGCGTACATATGTGTCCTGTCCCTCTTTGTCCTTCATGGTCGTGCTTTTCACGGCTTTCCCCTCTTTACTTGTTCCTTTTTTCTTTATACTACCCAACGCCGTTAATCTTTTGCGTCAAGTCGAAGAAAAGAAAGTCTCTGTCTCCCTTAGCTAGCATATTCTTTCGGAGATCTGTTATTTCTGCACTGTTGACCTGCGCTTTGAAACTTAGTAAACTGCTTTACAAACTTCCATTACCTCAAGTTTTTTATTTCGTCTTTCGATTTTTGATGTCTCGGAGTAATTTTCACTTCCCTCACTTTCCTCACTTTGTACGATGCAAAACAATATCGTAGGTCCCCAACATTACATTTACCTCTTCCTACCTGGTTCTCCCCCGCTGTTCACTCTGTGTGAACACTAATAAATGCCTAAAATATTCCTTGTATTGAATTATATGTATTGCTGACCTGAAAGCGTGTTGAAATCTTATATAGTGATTTCCCCAACTATAAATGAACTGCGCTCACGAACATTAATGTTCTGAAAAGAATCAAATAATGCATGAATTTGTACATTTCTGAATTGGCTGTTTTTTGGCCAATACTGAAATAGACCTCAATGTGCATTCGATAACTTCGAAAGCTCTCAAAGTTGAAGAGTTTTCATCCATATACTCACGTATGACCGCCAATAGCGGTTTCAAAACAGCGATTAATTGTTGCTGGAATTTTATGATAAATCTAAAACTAGAGCCGATTTTATTTGATTTCATATTTGAATGCAAAATTCGTTTGGCTTGAGGTGTGAAATTTCCTCCAGTGTACTAAACATCTACCTTTGCCAACCTTCGCAGTAAAAGTCTTTCGGGTTGCTTTTAGCTGCTTCACAAGCAAGAGCAACAGCGACTGTGGCTCCAGCCAAGTGTTTCGTGGCGTATTTTATGTTTGTGCAATTCTTCTGACTTTTAACCACAGTTGTAGTCACAATCGCAATGTCTGCATCGCAGGCCCTCACCCCCTGCCTTTTGGTCCAAAGCAACAGGCAGCTGCCGTTCGTTGTTTGTGTGGCGAGCTGAGTGAAGTGGAATTTATAGTGGATTGGGAGTCAAATCGGGAGGTGCTGCTTGTAGTGATGGGGCTCGTCGATGTCTGTGTTGGTGGTTGTGACGGCTGTAGTGAGACACTGGGCCGTTTTTCTCTGCGCTTTGCTCAACTTGTTCGTGTCGCTTTTGTGGTTGTTGCGGCGCCCCGGCGTCGTCGGAGGACGCTGTGGCTCGCCATCGCCGTTCGCTGCCAGCTGTAAATCGATAAACGACGTCAAGCAGCGAACTGTTCGTTTTGTGGCGGTGAACCACGGCTTGGGATTTTGTAGCTTGTGGACTCTATGTTGTGCAAGTGGGCTCATTGTCGCTTGGCGGTTCTCCGCATGTGTCAGTGTGTTGTGTTGTTAGTGGTATTATTGGTGTCAGGCTGAGTCGTTCTCTTCACCAACCCAGCGGGGTAAGTAGTGGTTCGACACTGACAAAATAAGATACTCACTTACCAACTTGGCCTCTTATCAAATTTGTTTGGTGCATACTCTGGTCGACTGGAAACTTGCTTTTCACTAACCAAAATACTTTTGTATCGGTAATTTTCTCGCTGGGTGTGTGTAGCGATTATTGGTATGTAATCGTTCCCATACCTGTTTTCGTGTTCGTTGTTAGAGTCTTTCGTTTTTTATGCGTTGCTTGCCATTACGGCCGTTTCTGTTGTTGGGTTTGTTGTTGCTGCTGATGTGGTTGTTGTTATGATTGTTATTGTTTTTCTCACTTTATTGCTGCCTCTTTGCGTCATGTTTCGTATTTTATTTGAATTTTTATTGTTTTGTCTTTTTTTTCCCCCCTACATACTTCGTTTTATTTTCTGCTTTCTTGTTACTATTTCTTATTTTTCTGCTTTATGCTCTGCCATTAGCAAAACACGGCAATGTTATTTATATTTGTTATATATCTTGTTGCCTTAACGTTGCTGCCGTGGTATTGCTGTTGACGGCATTGATGCCGTGGTGGTTGCTGCCTTTATCAACAACAGTCAAATACGAACGAGTGAAGCTAGCCAACAGACATTGATCCTCCCGCCAGTAATTCCGAACTTTCATCACCACGTACTTCGAGTCTTCATACAGTGTTACCATTTCAGATGAATAGCGAATGGGAGTTGTGTCTGTTGGTGTTGACATTAAGGATTGTTGCAATTTGTTTTGGGCTGTTGATGCAGTGGAGGCGGACTGCAGAGTTGTCTCAGCCCCAGAATATGCACTCTTATCACCCATAATAGCAGATTGTAGTGCATGCTCGTGGTTTTGTTGATGGTTTGATGTTGTTGGAGAAGAATTTGGAATGTATGGCTACACTTTTTACCGCCTCGAGAAAGGCGGTTCGAGTCATCTCTTAGAGATGACTCGAACCTTACTCGATGTTGAAAATTTGGTTTGAATGATTATCTTGATACGACTACGTGTTGGGGGTAATAAAGCAGATCATATTGAACTTCTTCTTGACTGGCACGACAGCCCGATTACGAGACTAAGGCCTAGCTACTCGCAACCAACCGTGTTGTGCGTGCGAATATTTTTACAAGGTTGGAAAGGACCTACAGTTTTATGCCGCTTCCGAACGCCGAGTTGGGAACTTTTTCATAGGCAATTATCATATTGAACAGTTTTCATACATTCAATCAGCCTTAAACTTTTTCGAACGTTTTTCTATGAAATTTTAAGTTTTGGAAGCTCAAGCTGTCGCTGGGTCTGTTTGTTGTCGTAAAAAGTCACTACGTGAAAATTTTAATCATAGGGCCAACTAAATAACTGTTGATGGTTGAATTGTTCCAAGATTGCGAAGTTAAGAAATCCGACTACAGTTTAATAGTCAGAGATGCAGTATCTGGGTCCCGTTTGCAACCGTATCAGACGTTCGCTTTGTTAGTCGAATCGACTAATGTAAGTATTCCAGGGTTAAACGATTTAGTTAAAATGTTATACAATGGGAAGAGTAGGCGATAGGCGGGAGTACTCGATTAGTTCTGATTGCTCTCTCTAAAGAATGCGCCAAAAAGTTAGCTGCATGTAGTCCAGATAAGAGGTACAGTCAACCCTCCTATAACGCGGTACTCTCAGAACGCGGTTTCCATATAACGCGGAGCTGAAATTGCGATAGCCCTTCTATAACGCGGTAGTCTTACAGCGCGGTTTCCGTTCAACAACGTCCCATCAGTTCTTTCCGTGCACCCAATGAATGGTTCTAACTGGATATGTTTATATAAACATTCAAGCTTATCTCTTAGCCGTTTACGGCTTCGGTTTCAATCGTCTCAGAGCTCTTTCACAGAACGAGAAAGGATGGTTTGAAAAACTAAAAAAAAGGTACACATTGCATAATATTAAGTTTCAAGACCTCAACAGATGCTGAGGCTGCCGAAAATTATAAACTGTAGCTAGCTAGAATTATCAATGAAGGAGGTTATTCACCTGATCAGATTTGTAACGCCGATGAGACGGCATTATATTGGAAAAAACTACCAGCTAGGACCTTCATTTCGAAAAATGAAAGGCGTGCTCAAGGGGTTAAACCTTTAATAGAACGTTCAATAAAAAGAAACGATGAATTCAATAAAAATAATTTATAATTGATCTTGTCTTTTGTATTTATTGGTCTCCATATAACGCGGTACGAATGAAGTGATTTGTACTAACTCTGAGTTTCTTATAGCGCGGTTTCCATACAACGCGGTAGACGGTTTCCATATAACGCGGTACGAATGATGTGATTTGTATTAATTCTGAGTTTCTTATAGCGCGGTTTCCATATAACGCGGTACGCACTCACCGCGTAATAGGAGGGTTGACTGTACCTGTATCCAGTGTAGCCTAGATAACAGGTTGAAACGAGTAATTTTGTGCCGCTCTCTAACTCTATCTCGTATTTTACGCGAACGCTAATTGGAAACAGTAATCAAAACAAACGCTCCATTCTCGTTTGGTATTCATCAGCACCACCGGCACCGAAAACGTCATTGCAAACGACACCGGCAGAAGGGAACGTTGCCGCTCGTGAGTAGTGTTTGCAGCAGCTGATGCTTTGCGCACTTTATGAGAGTCGAAATGGTGGCTGGAACGCGGGGGAGATAATGGAAAATGTATTTGCGGCCATTTGACGGATTTCATTGTTAAAACTGGCCCTGCTAATGCGAATACGCTGAACTTGTTCACCTCACTTTGCATCTAGAAAGGGGATAAACTAGTTGGACGAGCACGTGTGGGCTCTGCAGCTATTGCGTGCACCGGCAGTGGCTTCCGAAGTTTAGCCGAAAGCTCACCTGACTGCCTCTGCCTCGTCCTGGCTGCGTATCCAATGCTAATACAGGAAACTTAAGTGAGTGTGCGAATGAGCCATGCAGTCAAATTGGCAAACCCGCTGCTGCCACTGCGGCTGGCTGATGACGCTATAACCAGTACGGCATTTACGGTTTGACGCAGCCAGACGTGCGCATTGAGTGTGGCGAATGTCCTAGAAACGAAGTAAACAAAGAAAGAGAACACAAATACGAGTATAACGGGGTAAGCCAGCTTGAAACGGGTAAGGGTATGCTGCGTGTGCTTGTGGCAATGAGCAAACGAGTTATTTGTTATTGTTGTGTTCGTTAGGAATTTGAACTCTGCTGGATGACCGCAGTTCTGCTGAATTTGTTTATGTATTTATATTTTTTACTAGATTGTTCGTCGCCGGATGTTAAAGTCACTGTGTTGTTCATAAAGTTGTTGTAGGGCGAAAAACTGCTCAATCCACTCGACAACAACTAACACACTTGACGCAGTGCTTACATGCCCAAGCCCATGCCCAGCATGCCCAATTCTTGAAAAACAACACTATTTTAATATAAACCTTAAGACATAACGGTACTTGCTCTGTTTCAATTGACAATTTTGAAAACATGTTAAAATATTGCGGCTTCTTGCACACATTTTCATCTACTTGGTAGAGTTTTCGTATTTTAATCCACTCCATGCAACTTCACAAATCTTACTTTTCAATGTATTTTTTTATGGTAATTTCAGACGCGCTCTCTCATTCCGGCTCTCCGAAACAATGGCAGTCACTGCTGGGGCTTACGATAGTGCGATGTATGCTATAACCATAGTTTGAGAATAGCTGAAGGATCTTAAGTGCCATATGAGAAATTTGAACAAAGAACGTCGTTTGCGTTACACAACAACGAATTCCATCCAATAATTCTGAGATTCAAGTGCCTTTTTATATCCATACAAGTAAACCATATTTTAAGTAAACTAACTTAGAGTAGACATCCAGCCACGTTCCGATTTGGAACCATCCACATCCGCAGCAGCCATATTTATGATTGGGAGACTTTAATTGGGCATGTCATCCAACAACAGTTTTCCAGATTCCACAAAAACTCCAATTGCGGAAAACCGACTCAAAGTGAAAGAGTTGGAAATAGAGAGGAGTTGAAACAATACGAGCAAAGCTAGCATATACTACAGTCTTTATCAAGTGCAATCAACAAAAACAAATTCGTTTTCTATACAAAAATATATTCGTAAGAAACGCTGGCATAAAATGTCATCATCCCCCGCGACCACCAGTGTCATCACATCAAACGAACTTGGTTTGCCACAAACGCACGCTGCGGCTATGCACCGCATCACCGCTGTCTCGCAGAACGAGTCCACCTTATCCGCTTCTCCGCCACAAAGCGTTTCTGCATCTGCAACAAGCACCAACGCTGGCAATATTTCTGCCACCATTACCACAACTGCATCGGCTGCTGTTTCTTCCGCCGTCAGCAACGGCCTGCCTCAGATTTCCCCCACCAACGCCATGCACCGCTCGCCGGACAGTCCCCAGCCAGAGTTAGCCACCATGACGAACGTCAATGTGCTGGACCTTCATACCGATTCGTCTAAATTATATGACAAAGACGCTGTTTTCATCTACGAAAGTCCCAAGGTGGTAGTGCCGAACGTTGGAACGGCCGAGTCGGATGAGCAGATCATCGATGCGCGGATGGTCGCGCAACTGAATCAGCAACAAGCCGCGGTGGCTGCTGCTGCTGCGGAAAACCAACCTCTGGCCAAGATCGAGTTCGACGAGAATCAAATAATACGAGTGGTAGGTCCAAATGGCGAGCAGCAGCAGATCATATCGCGCGAGATAATTAATGGCGAGCACCACATTTTATCACGCAATGAGGCCGGTGAGCACATATTGACGCGCATCGTCAGCGACCCAGCAAAACTCATGCCTAGCGACAACGCCGTGGCGACGGCAATGTTCAACCAGGCGCAGAAGTTAGCCAACGATCACGCGGTCTATCAGACATCACCGCTGGACGCAACTATGCTGCAGCACTATGACTCCGAGGGCGTGGTCAAGACCGAAGTGGACATCTATGACGACCAGAAAAAGCCAACCATTGCCCAGAGTGGGCAGATCATCTACACTACTTCGGGCCCAGAAGCTAATAAACATTTACCGCTCTTGCCAGTACCTGCGAAGCTCGACGCAGATATATATCCGAGTGACAAACACATTGACCTGATTTACAACGACGGCAATAAGACCGTTATTTACACGACCACCACCGACCAGAAGGGCCTCGAGATCTACTCGGGCGGGGACCTAAGTGGTTTGGTTGCTGATGGGCAGGTGGTGGTGCAAGGAGGCCTTCAGTATGCCGGAACAGGGGCGACAACTGGACAGCCGGTATACATAGTTGCCGATGGAACCATGCCGCCCGGCGTCGATGGACATTTGCACAGGTGAGTGATGTGGGACGATATGGCAATTTATTAACTCAACAAAGTAGATATCTATTTGTATTTTAACATTCAATGCTTAACTTTTACATTTAATACTTAACATCGATGTCCGGTGAGGCATTTAGATTGAAAACGTTTTTTTGATACCATTTGATATACCTACGCATACTATATATGCATGTATTAGGGATCGCAATTGTTTGCCATTTTGCGATCCCGGGATTTTCGGGATTGAAAAGTCAAATCCCGGGATCCCGGGATTTAATCCCGGTTCATATAACAAATTTTTTAAATAAAACAATTTTCTAAAATTGCGTAAATACTTGTTTATAATATATTTACCATAAAAATGCACACAGTTTAATCACATTTGGGGTAGTTTTAATATTTTTTATCTTGAATTTAATAACATTTTGTTTAGCTTAAAAGTTTTTCATTTAACATTTAACTTCAGTTTGATAACATTTTGTTTTATCCAAAAATGGCACTTAAACATAACTTATTGATTTGCAACAGATGTATCATAAAGTGCATATCTATGCATATTTGATTAAAAAAATTAGTTAATTTGTTTGTACTTTTACTTTAGTTTTACTTCGATTATTTCGATAAAAAAGTTAAGCGTTTTGATTACTAAAAACTGAGATCTCAAAAATACTAAGGAATTAAGTGTTTTGTCCTCCAATCTAGAGCGAAATTTATTGCAAATAAACCCTGCTGAAGAGAAACATCTTTCAGATTCAACACTTGTTGGTTGAACGCTTATTAAATAATTATAGTGCAAGCTCGGTATTCGCGACTACCCATTATCGCGACGGCCCGGTCATCGTGACGACTTGGTTTTTAACATTGCAGGTTCTATAACCGCGACAGTTTACGAAAAACGGGTTCCATTTTAGCGACTTTCATCTGCTTTTTTTTTAATTGTATTACAATGTCTGTAACCAAAAATGGGAAATCTCCGTATTTTCGTATATTAACCTTTTTGGATTTTTAAGCCGACAACAGCAATATATGAACTACGTGATTCAGTTGTTATTTTAAAAAATAATTTGCCAAAAAAACAACTCAAAATCTCCAATTTCTTTAAAAATGTTTAAATTGTAAATATATCAATAAAAACAATTCTAATTTTAAAAATTACATAACATTTTTCAGTAAAAATTTGGGTTCTATTATCGCGAAAATTTGGTTTTCGCGACAGGTCTGGTTTTTAATTAGTCGCGAAAATCGAGCTTGCACTGTATAAGCCTTTTGCAAAAGACGCCCTCTATCCCCTCCCTCCTCCCTCAGATAAGGAATTGGGTTTTTGTGCTTTTAACCCTTTCGGTTATTCTATGCCATATGGCATAGTCTCTTTTTAGTGCCTGTTTTAGGTCAAAAACTTGTGGATACTATATTTTGAAATTTTTGTATTTTTCTCTGAAGGTTTTTATACCAAATAATGAAACAAATATTTTGATTAGTGTACCAAGTAAATTGTAAGGGTTCAGAAAGTGCGCAGTCCTATCGAGCTGCGTATTTTACCAAAAGAGGTCACTTCGTACTTTTATTTATTCTATTACAAAAATCAATTTATTTTATAGGTATATGTGAGTAATCTAGTAGGTATTTATTGCTTTAGTAAGTGTAAAAAAAGTTAGATCCCAAATATAGTTCACTAAGGCTGTACGATTTTTTTTATTTCTTAATATGCCATATTTCATGATGCCCAAAAGCAACTTTTTCGAACAATATTTTAAAAAATGACTTTTGATTATTCATTATGTAGGCTTAAACAGTAATAAAATGGAAAAGAATCATTTTCAAAGTTAAAAACAAAAAGAAGTACCGAAAGGGTTAAATGTATTTCATTTGAACTTTGAAGCATCTTTTGCAATCCCGAAATCTTTGGAAAATGTCCGGGATTCCGGGATCCCGGGATTGCGATGCCTAGTATGTATGTATAAGGGATCGCAATTTTTTGCCATTTTGCGATCCCGGGATTTTCGGGATTGAAAAGTTAAATCCCGGGATTCAAATAACACATTTTTTAAATAAAACAATTGAACCAAATTGCATAAGTACTTGTTTATAATATATTGACCATAAAAATGGGCACAGTTTAATCACATTTGGGGTAGTTTTAAGATTTTGAATCTTGAATTTAATCACATTTTGTTTAACTTAAAAGTTTTTCATTTGACATTTAACTTCAGTTTGATAACATTTTGTTTTATCCAAAAATGACACTTAAACATAACTTATTGCTTTGCATAACATGTATCATAAAGTACATATATATGCATATTTGCTAAAAAAAAATAAAATATCAGGTGTACAACTTTGCTTCCGCCGTTTTCCGATAGGTGGCTGTACCGGCTGAGGCTAGTTGTAATACATAGATGGTAATGCCTTTAAAGTGAGTGTGGACACTGCCTAACGAATTGTCATCGCCGTTTCAGTGACAGTTGTTCTTGTTTTCGTATTATTCACGCTCGAAAATGTCCGTTTATGTGCCCAATTCTCGCCATTTGCGGGAAGTTTTACTTTTCTGTTACAATTCGAAAAAAAAATGCAGCTGAAGCGCATCGAATGCTCTCAGAAACTTACGGTGATGCTGCTCTGAGTGAAAGAACGTGTCGGGAGTAGTTTCAACGTTTTAAAAATGGTGATTTCGACATGACAAAGTCATCCTCCTACACGACAATGCTCGGCCTCACGTCGCAAAAGTGGTCAAAAAGTACCTGGAAACGCTGAAATGGGAAGTCTTGCCCCACCCGCCGTATTCCCCAGATGTCGCCCCTTCTGACTTCCACCTATTCCGTTCGATGGCACACGGCCTGGCAGATCAACATTTTCAATCCTTCGAAGAATTGGAAAAATGGATTGCTTCATGGATAGCGTCAAAAGAGGACTCCTTTTTTCGAGCCGGGATCCGAAATTTGCCGGAAAGATGGGAGAAAGTTGTCGCTAGCGACGGACAATTTTTAATTGATTGGCACGACAGCCCGCTTACGCGAGACTAAGGCCTAGCTTCCCGCAACCACCCGTGTTGTGCGTGTGAATTTTGTACGCGGGTGGAAGGGACCTACAGTTTTATGCCGGTTCCGAACGGCAGGTTGGGAGCTTTTTCATAGGCAAGTTTTACTCTCAGAGGTTTGCCATTTCCAGCTGAGAGGACAGCCACCGAAAGAGAAAACGAGTTTTCCGTTATTTTTTTTAGGTGTTACTACATGCAGTATTCGATCTTGCGTCGCTCTGCATGCGACTCGTTGGACCGCGCACTAACCAACTGAGCCACGGCGGCTGCCTGCGACGGACAATACTTTGAATAATACATCTGTAAGCACTTTTTCGCAATAAAGCTTTAAATTTTGGAAAAAAAAACGGCGGAAGCAAAGTTGTACACCTAATAGTTTATTTGTATGTACTTTTAGTTTTACTTCGATTATTTCGATAAAAAAGTTAAGCGTTTTGATTAACTAAAAACTGAGATCTTAAAAATACTAAGGCATTAAGTGTTTTTCCCTCTAATCTAGAGCGAAATTTATTGCAAATAAACCCTGCTGCGAGAAAACATCTTTCAGATTCAACACTTGCTGGTTGAATGCTTAGTAAATAATTATAAGCCTTTTGCAAAAGACGCCCTTTATTCCCTCCCTCCTCATTCAGATAAGGAATTGGGTTTTTGTGCTTTTAAATTTATTTTATTCGAACTTTGAAGCATCTTTTGCAATCCCGAAAATCCCGGGATTCAAATCCTTTAATCCCGGGATTTTCGGGATTAAAGGATTTGAATCCCGGGATTTTCGGGACTGGAAAAAGTCCGGGATCCCGGGATTGCGATGCCTAGTATGTATGTATGTATCAACTTAGCTCTTCCGATGAGCTACAATACCTCAATATTTCAAGCTGAACTCTATGCAATATATGAGGCAGTTCGAACAATTGCTAAAATGCACCCTCAAGGAACAACGTTCACCATACTTTCGGATAGTCTGTCAGTTCTAAAAGCACTTGACAGCTACTCCTACACATCAAAAATCCTGCTTGAATGCCACAAGGAACTCAACGCCCTAGGGACCCAGAACAGGGTTGTGCTCGTCTGGATTCCTGGGCATGAGGGCCATGATGGCAACGAAAGGGCAGACACACAAGCTAAAAATGGTGCAGAAAGCCCATTCATAGGGCCGGGCCCGATGTTTGGATTCGGTAAAACCGACCTAAAACAGGACATCCACAAATGGATCCAGAAACAAAAACAAAAATACTGGAATAATATTGAGGGACTACGGCACTCGAAAAGATTCCTAAACTTTAACACAAAACGAGCTAAATCTGCTATACTTCTTAGCAGAAGACAACTCAAAATCCTATGTGGCGCTCTAACCGGCCACTATTCTTGTAACTACCACCTCCACAAACTTGGCTTGGTCGTCGACAAAACATGCAGATACTGCAATGAGGTCGATGAAACACGAGCGAGCACAGACGTGCAAAGTTTCTAGGGAAACATATTCTCGGTGATGAGGACCTGATGCAAATATCGCAGAAAGGTCTGATTCAATACCTGAGCACATAAAACACCAGATGATTCAAGGGGCACAATAAACCTACTAGGTTGCAGTGCGCAAGGGCATTGTCCCTACCCATTATCATTACATTACATTACATTACATGTATGTATGTATGTAGTTAAACATTTAAAAAACGTTTCGGGTTTCTACTTTGTTGTAAACGTTGAAAAGCAACCAAAATATTTACGTACCATATGTAGATTTCAATAAAGAATTAGTTCTGAGCTTAGCCTCCCCGAATTTCCATCAGCAGCATTTATGCAGTCTTTGCATGGCGATGAGCACTGCGCGTCGCCGGCTATAAAAATGTTTATAGAAATTAATCTAATGGGGAACCGTTAGACAGCGAGGCGAGTGCGCTATACCTCATCAGGCGAGCGAATGGTCGCGGTATGTATGTACATACATACATACATACATATATACATACATGCTTAATGCTGCAGCAACAATGGTGTCCCAGAGCCGAGCGAACGTCCATAAATAACGGGTAAGATTACATTTCCGCATGTGGCAAATACCGGCTGAGAGAAGCTGTGGTACACGAAACCGGCGGATGCGGCATGCACATGTCCACAGGCGCATCTGTCTGGTTATGGTCGGGGGGGGAGACGAAATGAAACGCTGGCTTGTGACTGCATCCACATGTTGAGGCACGCTGCACGCTTTTCATCTTTCGTACAGCGAGCGGTGTAAAGTTCTGCCAGTGATGATGAAAAGGATGTGCGACGCACAGTGGGGTAATATATAAGTAAAGTGCCGATTAATTCAAAAATGAAAAATCAAGATACAACTATGTTTTTGATACCGGGATAAAGGGGATAAAATTCTGTATCACTATGTGAAAGAGTTGTTGCAAAATAGTTTACCGTTTTCCCGCAAAGCACTCTGAAAGTTGACATTTATTTTCAGTTTTTGTGCGCACAGCGATAAACGTGTTTTTGTCGTCACTTAAAAACGATTTCTTTGTGTGAATTTGAAAAAATATTGAAAAATTAATGATGCAGCCTTCATGTTCAGGTATTTCAGCAATGCAATGTGTATTTGGTTTTGTTTAAAAATGTTTATAAGTATTTCATTTAATTTTTTGTTTAAAAGCATAATAATTGTCTAATTTTTTACCTTTTCATAGACATATAGTTGTGAGTCTTGTGAGGTCGGGCAAAACTGTTTTCCTTAGCGTATAGCTTAGATATTTCAGTAACATTTTATGAAAAAAAAAAGTTGCGCGATGTTGCGCACTTTTCCAGCATTTCGATTTTTGTGTGCGCAGCCAAGGGCCTCATGCATGCATTGTGCAAACGAAATTGATGACACTGCACAACAAAATCAAATTTTTTTCAAAATAACAAGGTTCTGACAACGGGTTCTGGTAGAGGGGGCAAAAAAAAAATATACGTGTATCGGCGTTTTGAAAGTTTACGTCTGAATTTTTTTTTAGGGGGGGTCAAAGTTTTCCCCTTTTCGCGCATTCTTATGGTGATTCGGCATACGAAAACTATGTAACATCACATTTTATGTAAATGATGTGTTCAGCAATTAGGTGTAAAACACTACGAGGAACATTTTTGTGGAGTACTTTAACCCTGTAGCTGCTATTTATATGGGTCAATTTGACCCTTTTTTCTAAAATGTCAAAAATGTCCTGTAAAACAGAACTTTTTAAGGACAAAATGTATCACGAAAATATTCGCCATAAAATTCTACTATAGGTCTATGAATACAGGAAAGCTCAGAAATTAACTTGAACTCCAGAATTAAGCCAAAACTGAAAATGTGTTTATTGCGTGTTTTCAAAATTGTTCCACTTCGAATGTTTTGTGGAAACAAAATTATATGGCAAAACCCGCGACCCGCATCTACACGATTTTGTAGGCCGTTAAAAATTGAATTCATCAAGGAATCTGCAGCAGTTTCTAAAAACGAAAAAGAAAGAGTCAATGACGAAATAAGAAAATTGCCAAAAAAAACAGTGCAGTATATGCCCAAAGATGCTATGGAGTTGACAATAATGACGAATGATGATAATGGTGACGGTGATGATTATGATGCTGATGAAGATTATGATGATGATGATAATGATGATTTTAATGATGAAACTAAATTGGCTGCAAGAGACGGCGATGAAATGTTTTAATTAAACTGTTCAACTTAAATTTCATTTTTCAAATTTTTTTTTTACTATGTTAGTTTTTTACAGTTTCTTAAAAAAATGTCCACTAAAGTATACCCAAAAACATTTGTTTTTTACTTTATAATGTTCAATTAACTAAACTTAATAGTTATTTCATATCTAAATAGCCTGGGGGAATTAATCGGCACTTTCGGCATCAATTACCCCACTGTGCGACGGTTAGAACTGCGCGATACAAATGCGTGATAAGACGAGTCGCAGCGCGGTGCTAAGCATTACAGGCAGCATATAACAGAAGTCGATCGGAATTTACCTTGGCAGTTGCGCATTAACACAAATTTAGTTCTAATTGTGATCTTCTAGAGCAGAATGGTCATCATCTGCTACCGCAACGACGCCGATTAGTCAACACTGGTCGATTGGCACTAACACAACCAAGCGAGAAAGCACTGAAAAAAAATTTGGTACTCAATTTACTTGGCTTTAATATGTTAATTTGAAAAAATTATACAATTAACATGTAACACTTTTTATGCGGCAAGACTTCCAAATGTTTGTGTGATAAGCGGTTACGGTGATTTTTATAATGCATTTCATAAACGCAGATACTCAGTAAACCTAAACCAGAACTTGACTTTGCACACTTTTGTCGTTTTCAAAACTACCATGTCACGAACTAGAATGCTGAGCTTTCTGATTGCGTCGTTGGTATCTTGCCGAGTATCTGCCTCTCAGATCACCAATGCTGCGTGTCGTTGCTGTTATCTATGAAATTTATAGGTGCCACGATTCGAATTCGAATTCCGATCTATTGGGCACATGCGGCAGACGCACACATTGATCAGGTATCCCCTTTCGAGCCGAAGCAGTGCTTCTATCAGTTCTGCAATCTTTAGTGCGCTAGTCGGTCTGTCCGTTTGCGCTCATTCGCATCAACTGTCCGCCGGTGAGCTTGTACGAGTGTTTATGCATTAGGATGTCCGGCACATACCATGCAAGGCGCTGTCTTGTTAGGTGTCATTTGTTCGAAATAGGAGAACAAGCGGAGGCGCAGAGCTCAAATGCCGTGTTACTGAAATTAGAGTATATCTCAAGTGTGTGCCGAGAATGGTGGAAGAGGATACGAGTGCCGTGTCTGATTCGTGAAAGATGGCGGCGCTGATGGGGCCTGCTTTACGCTTTACGCCACTAAGCTTGAGTTTGCTGGCAATTTTGACCTCGTATTCAAGAAGTGTGGTTGTACCACTGTCGACACAACAGGAATGGCATGTGATTTAACACTCTTTTGAAAAACTAAAAAACGCTTCCGACTTCGATGCTGTGCAGATACACGGCTATCGGGTTAATAAATATCATAACCGATTTATAGGCACTGTCAAAGAAAAGAGACAAAGGAGCGCGTGTTTGAAAATCCTGACAACTTACTTGTATAAAATTCAAATAAACAAAAGTAATTTTAACTGCATTCCAAATTAGTTACAGTCGAACTACAAAATAAATACTAACGACGTATGGCATTCTATTGTAATTAAATTCATTTCATATCATGAAACAAATTTAAATTAAATCTGTCATAATCTTTTGAATACTTCTCTTTGCCTCTTTTAATGAAATTGACGGCCTGCATTTGATCGAACGTAACTTATGGAGATTAGTTTGCGGAAAAGGTCACCACTGAAACATTTCGATAGAAAATTAGTCATGACAGCGCTGAACCCTGTGTTTTTATCTCAGGATCGCACTTCTTACATTAAAATCAAGCAAACTGTCGGAGTTGGGCATTGATGTAAACCCCATAAATACTGCGCAGTAGGCGCTTAACACCGGCCATCATTGTTCTACTAAGGACTCAGTGGATTTGAGGGGAAATAGGCAGCGTGGCCCAGTTGCTGTTGAGGCGGTATGCAAGTCTATTGAATAATCGCAAGCAGCAAACATGCGAACTTGAGGCTGCTGGTACCTTATCGTGCGGCTCTGATTACGCGTGCGTCCTCTGGTCGGGTGCCCATCATGTCCAATTTGTTGGCTAGCTAAGCGCTGATCAGGTACACACCGATAAATATCGCATCGAAATGAACTACTCTGCGCCGCAGAATTGCGTGCTGCGCCACGTCCCGGGGCGCAATTGCGTCGTGCCTCATCAGCATGCGATGCGCGTTGTTAGAAGCGATCAAGTGGGCAAAGAAGCGCAAGAAGAGGCACTTAAGTGTTCCGCAAAAATGTTTTCCAATTATTCCGCAGCAGTGCCTCATTAATCATGGAAATGATAAATTGGCAAACGCGGCGCGGCAGCACGCCGATGTGCAACGTGCGGATAGAGGAATGGGCGGTGGAATCAAGAGGGAGGACCATCAAGCCACAATGTCACATTCTAATGAGGAGGATGCATGTGTCTCTGCATGTGTAGGCTGTGACCATCGCGGCCATCTGTATGCAAATGTGTGCACACTTTGGGGGGTTACCGTACCGCGCATTTGAATTCGCAGAATATTCAAGTTAAACAGCACCAGCCACAGCCGCAGCCACAGCATATCTAGTGCCAGCGAGTAATTGCGACTCTTATTGGGTGATAAGATGCTCAGAGAGATTCCCTCCCTGTCAAAGTCCACAAACGCATTGGACGTTATTACAATTAGAGGTAGAGGAGAAAAGCCACTACCACCGATGCGGTCTACTCTACCCCCACTAGACCACAGTTCGTCGCAGCGTACACGAAGCATTAAGCGTTAGTCGGAATTGCCTTAGACATGCACTCCACTTGGCGTTTAGTCAATCTTAAAATTCAAATTCAATTTCCAACCCCTCTCGCAGTGCGCTTCATGCAGCATCACGCCAGCTTTGAAGTAATGGGTGCAGCTTGTAATCATTTTCGTTTTTCTATATTTAAAATATCGTTGTTGCTGCGGCTTTGTGGCAACATTTCCAGGTGCAGCAACAATATTAACAATATCAAGAGCAGCAGCACCAACCAAGCGTTCCATAGGAGGCAGATACGCACAGGTGCCGGTGCTGAAGCCGATCTCCGATACAAGCGAAAGGGTTAGTGTTGTGTCGGTTCGCACTGTTTCTACGAGCGCTGCAGGCTGAGCCGCGTTTGTTAGTAGATTACGTGGCCAAATGTGTTATTTGGCGAAAATTGTAAGCTTTTGCTACACCGCCAACAGCAGCGGCAACACCGGTAGTGGTGCAATTGAACCTGCTTACTGCCATTTACCACAGCTATGCATAACTGCAAATGCAGCAGTGGCGCTGAATGTGCTCCGGCCTGTGGAATCTTTCCACACAGTC
The DNA here is from genome assembly GCA_963971225.1 of Melieria omissa. Lineage (NCBI taxonomy): Eukaryota > Metazoa > Arthropoda > Insecta > Diptera > Ulidiidae > Melieria > Melieria omissa. The sequence goes on along the minus strand of OZ020269.1, from coordinate 2,663,908 downwards.
ACAATCACAATCACAGTAACAATTCAACTCAATAAGGCGCCATAAATAATAATTAGGAAGCCATTACTGCTTGAGCCGAATGTCCGCCTTCTTAAGACCCATGCTATAAATTGCAAATAGAATTGCAAGCTGTGTAAGCATAGAAGCGGTAGGAAAGTGCGGTTGGTCAAGCCTGCACGCGAGACATCCTATACTCCAGGAAGCGAATGCCTGTAGCTGTGATCGGTTCTGTTTTGGGGCAAGTTATAAGTAATGCCGCCTGTTGTTTCTACTAAATATGTTGAATTTCAACTAACGCAGTGAAGGTTAAGTGAAAGTTCTCTAAATGCAGTGTGTTAACCCTCTCATGCCCGATGTTGCCTATAGGCAACATTGTACTTATATACTTCTAAGTCCCGCTATTTTCATTTTCTTGACCTGCGGTTTCTTGCACCAACAAATTAATATTTTAGAAGTGAATTCAAACCAAATTACAAAAATTTTACTGTTATCCCCAAATAATTTCCAATAATTTGCAATAATATCAGGAAAAGTTTGTGTTCTAATTGAAGTCTACGAATTGGGCGCGTTTCATCAAAACCCTGTTTCTTTAATAATGGTTAAATAAATTTAAAAAGTGATAATTTTGTATTTTTCCATATATATTAAATAAGTTTTCTGTATTTAAAACATATTGATACAAAATTTATTTAACCCGTTTTAAGCTAAAATTCTTCAAAAGTAAACTAGCTCTAGAACTCTAACAAAGAGGCGTGGCGACTTAAAATGTCGTGTGCACACTTCTTAGGCAAGTGTGTCATGTTTTAAATACCAAAAAGTAATATCGAGACACACGGTAAAATTCGGGCACGAAAGGGTTAATGTAAAGTTTGTGTTTCTTGCGACTAACTACGTATGTATGTATATTTTTAATGTTGCATATTTCTGGAGACGAAAACCCATCCCTCCTACTCGTATTGTCGTTCTTGTTTTGTTCGTAAGTGCCGTAAACCGTTGTTGATCGGACTGACCAAACATCAACTCAATGTTTGGATCACTGCTGCTGCCACTTGCTGCGGGTGCTAATTTCGCTAAAAATTCAGACACTGCAGAAAATCGCCAGTGACCATGCACGCGGCCAAGAACCAAGTACCGTTGCGGTTTTGGTGGCACCGCTGGTGTGGCCAGCGAACGAGGTGTGTTTTTGAGAGGTGGCAGGGCTGCACGCAGTACGCTATGCGGCTGGCACGGCTACCTTAATTACATATACCATGCCGCGTTACTTGTCAACTCGCGGCGCGCTGAAAGCAGCTTCTTGATGCATGTATTGCCACTCCTTTGGCGGCTGCTTCGAGGACTGCCATAAATGGGGTCAGCAGCGACGCCGCCAAGTACTCGTTGCGCACACGAAATTCCTATCGTTGCTCAAGAAAGCTTACCATGAGTCCTTATACGCAATTTCAGTTGTATTGGCTACGGTTTCTCGTTGCATCTTTAATTGAGTTATAGCAGCGACATTGTCGTCGGTGAAAGCAGTGCGGGATACGAATTGCACGAGGCAGGAGATCGGAGAAGCGAGTGGAATGGAGTACATACGTATACGCCAAAGCTGACACCGAATACGCATGCGATAATTAATCAGCCGCACGTTGGTGTTGCATGCGCCTGACGTCGGTCCGCTCGCCGTGTGCGACATTTCACTGTACACGATATGTGGTGCGCTGACGCAGTTGAACTAGCACCGATTGCGTGCTTCATTGTTTGTAAATATTTTCCCGCTCAAATCACCCCTGTTTGGGTGCCATAGAGACAATTTTTCCATCCAAAAGAAGGAATAACTGGTACGGGATTCATTTGAAGCAGTGGACCTAAACAAGTCGATGGCTTCCAAAATGTTCCAACTGTGTCTGCTGTTATTCTTAGTTCTCGAATACCGACTGACTGCTAATCCCCCTAACGAATAAATCATAAATTCATTTTGCCCATTTCGGCAGCCTCATCCCAACCTTAATCACCAATCCAACTCCAAAACTCGTCATCGACATTAAAAAGTTGATTGTTGTTGCGGTCCAATGGTTTCATGCAGGTTAACTTTGGAACCAGCGATTTCTCGGCCATACATCACAGGGTACTCTGCACAAATGCATGCGCCCTGTTTTGTCGCATTTTCTGCATGCAGTAACAACGAACAAGAATAATAATTACACGCAAAAGGAACGCCAAGCATTGGCCGAGACAGGCTTGGGCTTGTTAAAGCGCTGTCGATGGCGGTAAAAGCTGAGGTGAAGGGACGGTGGGCTGACAAAGTGACGAGACAGGTAAATACAGATGAATGGTGCGGAAACTTTTTGGCCAAAATGCATTTAAATTAAATGTCAATCAAAAATGTCTGCCGAAATTGAAAAGAGGCTAAGGAGGACAAGGAAGTGCAGTGAACGGAAGAGAAGAGCAGCGCGCAAAAGATCCATCCTGCACTCGAGGTGCCCGTCAATTCATCAAACCGCAATGAGGTGGGCGAAGGCACAGAAGAACGGAGATTGCATTATTAGCTCAACAGATTAGCAGGTTCCGCTGCCGTTGTTCTTTTCTCTGCCGTTATTGTTGCCGCTCCATTGTGAGGGATCTTTCTCCAGCTCGAGCCTTTCGAACTTCACAATGACAACGGAATAACGCAGTTGGTTAGGGTGAGAGCGAGTCGCCTGGCTGCTACCAAAACGGTAATTAAATATGTTGCCGGCCGCAGTCTTTTGCTGTCGCGAAGCAAATAAGTGCACGAACTGTGATTACAGAGACAATAAAAGGCATAAGGCGAATGCCGCTTGGTATAATTTTCTTTTGTTGCCTTAACACCCTAAAACTAAGGGATAGGAGGGCTGGCAGTAAAGCATAGACCACTGGGACCCGGCGACTTTCAATGAAATTTGCTGGCAATGTGCTGCTATCTGATGAGGACTTGCTGTTTTCACACCTGGTGGCATGCCACCGCGCCAATAGTTGTGCTTGCGGTGCAATTAATCGGAAGCTTGGAATGCTCGTGCAGCCGAGACAGCCAAGGCTTCCTTAGTTCAGTCGAGTCCAGTCGGGTCGAGCCTGGAAAGTTGGCGATGCGCAATGAATGCGCTGTGGCTCGATTGTGCAAGTTGCGGCGGCCGCTCTGCTTGATGGCTGGGTGCAGATAAATTGGTCAATTCGCTATAAAGTGGCAATTAATCAATTGAAATTATCATCTACGGTCGCAGTGGCCAAACGTCTTCTTGGCGTTGTGGTGCATTTGATTGCAGTTGTTATTGGTCTGTAGATCGGAACTTCGTTGGAGTAATCGCTGTGGTGGTCGCTAGCTCTGCGTGTAATTGTAAATAAACTTTTTTTTAATCTGCCATACTTTAACACACTTACATTGGAAGCCATCTCTTTATTCTGCATTGGCCAAATTCATTACGGAAAATGGTGGTACCAAGGTTTTCTTTTTATTTGAGGCCCCGATACATTCACCGCAGGTGACATTTTTTCAAAAAAGTGCTGAGAGTGGGATTTGAACCCACTTGCAGCGCATGTTATATGTTCGAATAGTGATTGAGATGCCAACTAGTGACTTGTGTTTTTTTTTATTTCAGGTAAGTACTTTGCCGGTTTGATTGTGACAAGTGTTGCTGCATTAGATAGAAGTGTGCGCGAAAGCAAGTAAGGTAAGTGCCAAAGGCAAAGGAAATCGAGAGGAGGCGACTCATGCGAAGGAGTGTTAACGGGTGGTCGCCCATCTTTGGCGCCCACATAATTACTGGTTATCAAATATCGTAGAAATGGCGAAACAGCAGCCTATTAAGGTGCGTTCAGTGTCATATCGCATTTGACAATTATCGGGCTGCGGCTGATCGCTGGCGGTTAGCGGGTTCAGCAATTATGACTGTTGGTACATCGGGCATTTGTCTCGGTGGCAGCGGCTAGCGGGATCAGTGAAGTTTGGACTTTTTGACATTCGGGAAATCTTGTGAAGGTTGCTAACAAGATAATAAGCAGAGCTAAAAATATACGAAATTAAATATTGAAATAAGAAGTGTGTCGGGTTGAGTCATATAAAGGACAAGAGCAAAAGTGGGAGACAAACTGCAAACTCCACTATCAACCTAATTGATCCAACAGGTACGCTGGTGTGGAGTGTGGGCGCGTTACTATCATTAGACTGATTGACCCTCGGGGGGAAATAACAAAACAACATATGTACATACACACATAAAAAATACAAGCAATAATATTAAGGGACAAACAACTGAAATTTTCGTACGCGTTTGAATACTGGAAACTGTTGTCTGGCTCCAGCACATTGCACGTCTTTTTCTAGATGTTAAAAACAGACTCTAACAGACCGAATACTATGATCCATATCCTTACCACAATAAGAAAGGATAAATCTTCAGAGAACACCCATACTCCAACTTTAAGCGACCATACCTCTTCCAAAACCTGTTTGTCCCGCGAATTTTTTTAATTTCTTGAGAGGTAGGGGAAACTGGGGTACATTTGACTTTGGGGCACATTTCACTATGGCCGTTTTGGAATCTAATCGGTGCGAGTAATGCAATTTCTCTATTGGGAATAATAAAATACGTGATTTCATAAAGCGTCATGAAGTTTAACAGTTTGTGCGCAAATTTTGGCGAAGCAGCACGTGCTTTTCTTTTTTTACGGGAATTTCTGTTATTTTGTGACAGAGATACGTAAAGAATTTGTGAAGTGGGTATAATAAATATATCAAAGTGGTAAATTAATTGTACTTACAATATTTTCTATTATTTCGAAAAATTTTGCTAACTAAAGGTCAATAAAGTATTTTATGTAAGACAATTAAATTAAGTAAAGTAAAACATATGGGGTACATTTGACATTTTTGCATGGGGCACTTTTGACAAGAGCGAAATCGAGTTAAAACTGCCAATTCCAGAAAATCCGGCTTCAACTTCACGTTGTCATACAAAATACATTTTTAAGATAAACTTCTCCAAATATTTTGTAAAATACGTTTATTTTTATCCAAATAATTTTTTTTTTGTGTTAAATTTTTGTTGACTAGAGGCTTTTAAATTAAATATCTATTATCTATTTTTTCCTTCGCATAAAATGAAAGATACAAAAATATATAATGAAATTTTGCTTATTTTTAATCAGAAGCGATTTTATTTTCTTTCACAAATATAGATGTTAAATGTTCCCCTCCCAAAGTCAAATGTGCCCTTTGACTGGGGTACATTTGACAAAATGACTTTTTTCTAAAAACATGAAATTATAACGAGAAAAATTTTCTTGTAAAAAAATAAGTTTAAATTTACAAAATCACTTCCGAGAAAGCAGCATTGATTTTTAAAAATAATCAATCACGTTTCGAGAAATATAGGTTTAAAAAAAAGGTGTCAAATGTACCCTAGTTTCCCCTACCTATAATATTTATGATTAAAAAATTGTTAAAACAATGTTCGACGTGCACCCCAGAAATATTTTTCAGTCAAAGTTTATATAGTTGTGTAATTATAGGCGTTCAAAAGTGAACAGGTCTAACTGACCCATGCTTGAAAAACAGCTGTGTTCTCCGTGGATTTATTTTATTTAGGTGAGAAGACGGTGGTGAAGAAGTGCTGCTGCGTAACTGCTATTGCAACACAAACTGAATAACGATGCTTTGGTTCAACCTTCTTCTGTGAAATGTTGCTATACTTAAGTCCGCTAGTGCAAGCCTGAAATCCCTAGTGTAAGCTGAATGCACATAATAATGGCGAAACTTTCCGATGTTATTCTTAAAAGAGTGTTTCACTTGCGGCCGTTGCACTCCGCCCAACGCTGCTCCGTTTACTGATTTTAATTGGCTATTCCCCGCTTCTCCGCGCACAAAATGCGCAATTTAATAATCAATCGAAAAAGTGCGCATTTTGTTGAGCGCATAATTGCAATTTTTGCTATTTCTGTTGTCGCAACTATCGTAGTTTGTTGACGTCCTGTACGCGTGCTCGCACACACTTACGTGTGGTTGGTCAGCCTGCTAAACTGGCCATTGAAAAACGAGAGCCATAGTAGCAACAATGCAGCCGAGAAAAGCTGTGCAGAACACAAAGGGCGAAATAGACAAACAGGACCGGTCGGGCGAGTGCACGCGTCATCCAGTGCTCTTTTGCAATCAATGCAAACGACTGGACTGAAGGCTCATTCATGTCGTCGGCGGGCGCTTGTTCGGTCGAAGCCGCAACTACTCAAGTCGTAATCGAGTATATTACTTATGCACAAGCATGCACACATACATACAAACAGTTTGTGCCTGTGCGGAAATCTTAACGATCCCACCGAGGGAATCGAGCGGGAATGGGCTCGGCTGAGCGTTAAGCCTTGCTTCGCTGTTTGTACGGAAATTGGCGCAAGGTCAAGAAGTTGGTGCACTTACGACAACAACCAAAGTTAAGTTGTTGGACAGTGAAGAATCGCTGGCGAGTCCCTCAAAATACATTGTTGCAAAGACATTCTAGGAACGACGCTAAACGAGACGATTTCCGCAGCAACAAAACACGAGTAAAAATTCAACCAAAGCCAGCAGGTGCAAGAAGCGACTCTTGATGCTTATGTTGAGTTGACGCCATTCCTCAGCGTGCAATGGCCCATGTGCAATGTGCAACGCGCAACTTACATACATGCATGTGGCATCTCTCAGCCATCAATGAATTCCGGCTGACGGTAGTTGGGAGTTCGTGGAGAAGCGGACGCATACTTTATACATAGGTGCCTTGTTAAGTCAGCTCCAGCCAGATAAGCCAGCACCAGCACACTCCGAAAGCCTAACGTGCTCTCACTCTGCTGAATAATTTCTTTTTTATGGTCAATGGATCTGGTTTGCCCACTTCGGCAATTAGAACACCGCAAAAAGATTAGAAGCACTTGAGGGCAATAGGAACAGTACGCCACTTCAATTTGGCTAATCATATTTTAGCCGCTGAATTAGTCTGCTAATGCTGAGAATAAGTAATAGAAAGGGAAAAGTGTATCATTGTAATTGCACAATGATTTGTCTTCCGCCAAACTTTGCTGCAATCTTTGCACTTCAAAGAGTATATTTGAATTTTTGCGTACATGATGTAAAGTGTACATAATGGCTTGTATTCTTTTCAACCAGTCAGAGCGAAATCCACGTTTATGCAAATCAGGCTCGAACACAAAGCCGACGGCAGCGACACGACCACATCTGTCAAAGTATGCATTCAGATCGTTCCTATGTAGGGAATTATTTCGACGACCAGCGACCGTAGAACTATTTGTTATTTTGTAGGCGACAAAACCGAAGCGTTTTTCCCAATATTTGTGCTTAGGGGCACACAAAAATATGATTATGATGATGTTGCTGCCATTTTCGTTTTAATCAAGTAGTTGACAGCTGAAGCCGACGCCATCTTGAAGTCGTGTGGCCGTGTCGCTGCTATCTTCAATGTGTTCGGGCAGTGTGCGAAGAGCGAAGAAGAGGTGCAATCCACGCACCCAATTGTATAGATGCTGCATGGATGAATGAATGCCAATAAAATTGATAAATGGCTACTTAAGTTGTCAAGCGGCGGCTGCTAAGTGTGTGTAAAATGTTTTTGTCATCGTTTGTTTGGGGCTGGGAATGATTGGCCAACAGCGGTGCCAATTGCCGCGTTGCAGTTATTGCCTGGCACTCGCCCAATAAAATTAACAACGTTTTACACATTAATCGTAAGAACAAGCGTGCTTCGTCATTCTGGCGCATACTGGTAAGGGGCTTGCATTCGTGTAAATGTTGTACACATCTGTGTTGCACAGGTTGCGTGGTTGCGTTGAGCAGTATGGAGGCGACAAGTGCTCCGTGCTTCGCATATCTCCCTCGTGCAGATCACTAGCGCGCGCAAGTGAGTTTAGGGGTTCAAATACCTCAAATGCATGTTTGTTACGAAAATGGTAGCAAAGATTGTTCAAAAGTTGTGGACGCATCCCTCAAATGCATTCCGAGGTTTGTTTAGGGGTTAGCATTTTTTATGTTAGAATCTTTGACCATTGAAGCACTGCATGGTACACTTTATATATATACGTGGGTGGCCCGATAAGTACTTAGCCTACAAAAGAAAAACGAAAATTTTGGAAAAGGGGCGATCTATTTCTCAACGTAGTCTGCTTTCAACTCGTTACACTTGACCCAGCGATGCTCCATCTACTTTAACCCGTCTGAAAAATACGTTTTCTGGAGGCCTCCGTGGCGGCGATAACCTCCTCATTCAACTCAAATTTCTGTCCGGCGAGTGACTTTTTCAAGTTTGGAAACAAAAAGAAGTCACACGGGGCCAAATCTGGAGAATACGGTGGATGGGGCAGCTGTTCGTAGCCTAATGCGACCAATTTAGCGAATCACGGACCGATATTGCTCTTTTTGCATTTTTCTAAAATCCGCGGACATGTTCGTTTCCACACGCGGTCAAAACAAAACTACAAATCCAATATGGCTGCAATTTTTACAGTAGCCGTCTACGAGGATGTACTACGCGATAGTAAATTTCTCTTACGATAGTGGCACCATCGGGCGGTGGGGCTAAGTACTTATCGGACTGCCCACGTAGCACGTAGCATCTTTTGAGAAGAGCATATAAAAGGATGTCGTTTAGACTGATCAAGATATGCATTGGAAACAACACTGGATTTGAGAAAATAGGATTTGGAAAATTGTGTTCCTCATATAAGTAAATGTGTTCGTGGTGAGTAATGTCGGCTAATCCTGATAGCTAATAGCTGATAGGAAAGTGCGCACTAAAAGAGTTGACAGCATTTCTGATACCTATGAGTGCTGGGAATTTTACCCGCGCTACGCCAAAGCTCAAGTCAAAGCTTTGACACTCCATCTTGGTGCGCAATAACCTTGTCTTCTGTCGATACTATACCTGAATAAATATGCGCGTGTCGATCTTGAATTCACCGCGTGCGCTTTAATATACCCCGATCGTGACGAGTGCCAGAGTTTTCTTGCGAATAGCACACTTGACCTTTTCAACTACCAACGAATTGGACTGACGTGTCGAGCGAGTAGAAGTCAAATCGGCATGCAACAAGAAAACCGCCAGCTCCAAGTCGCAGCCATATATGCAATGCTCTGTGCCTTAAGGTGCTGTTATATTTAATATGTGTTTCTGAGTTGTTGGCTGTTAACGGTGAGAGTGGCCGAGTCTGGCCAGTTGACTTAATGGGACTTTAGAGCACCAATGAGTGGAATTTACATCTGTGCATTCACATGTGGCCCTTGTGTGCTCTCCCAAAAATGTACAGAAACTTGCGATTACAAATTACAACGTGGCGCCCTTAATCCATACGCATAAAGCGTCCGATTCCATGCTAAATTTTCTGTTCGAACCAATCTAGAATTGGCAGGAGTAAACTGGAATTTCTTGGCCCATTTCGCGGCTTGTAGCGAGCGGCAGAGAAGAGAAAACCGAAGGTTTTGAGCCGCACACTTTCACTTTTTGCGATCGCCTTTCGGTTGCGGTTGGTGGTAAATTGTTGATATAGGCGTCGGCGCATTGCTGCTCGTCGTCGCTTATGTTGTTGTTGTGACCAGTCCGATGTGGTAAGGGCAGTTCACTAAAAGAGGAACACCAGCACACACACAGAATACAAATCAGCAGCGGTTTGAGTTTGTTGTCATTGTCACTTTTTAAGTGGATACCACAGACGATTTCGTTGCGGTTGTCCTTTATGTTGTGGCTATTGTTGTGCGTGGTTGTTGTCACCACAGTGGCACTTTACAATCCAGATTCGCAATAAATGCATAACGTTGTTGTTGCACAATGTAAAACGATCGGACTCGATGCTTTCAACCTTGTACTCCTCAGCACTGGCGCACATAAGGATGGTTTTGGGGTTTAATCCCCCTCAAACTGACTTAAACACACAACAATTAACAATTTCAAAATACACAATACAGTGGACGTCCAATATAACGAATCTTATGTTGACCCCCAATTTGTTAAATCGAAAAATTCGTTAAATCGATCGAAATTGTTTTCGTTTTTAACCATCTATCCATCCATCCAACCAGAGAAATAAGTCTCACATATTCAGTTTTTAACCTTCTACCTGTCCCTTGGGGTATATTTGATACCAGGCGGAATTAAAAAACGGTCGAGCGATTTTATGCACTCGTCTACTTGTGGTACTTAGTGTAAATCACGCTTACAACCCAATAAAAAATCGAGAAAAACCCTTTTCTTGGCTTTCCCCTTTTTTGTGATTTATGTGTAAAATGCTTTCATGTTTTGTCAGTAAATTATATAACCGTTTGAATGGGGCCATCCTGACCCCAAAGGACAGCGAACGCAATTTTGAGCAAAGGACAGATAGAAGGTTAAACAAATATCTTGTTTTATTCCAGCATTTTCAAAACACAAAAATGACTATGTGTGTACAGTGAAAAAGTCTTCGATGCGGATTGCCTCTTTACCGCAAGTCAACTGTCAATATTCGTTATATCGAATAGCAAATTTCACTTTTGTTCGTAATATAGAACCACCAATGGAAAAAATTTGGCCGTACGTTAAATCGAAAATTCGTTAAATGGTAAGTTCGTTATACTGGACGTCCACTGTACTTGTATTTTTTACATTAACCCGATGACGTAGTCAACTGACGTAGACACCGCTTTCTCCTTTGCAACTCATCGATTGGCCGTTCTTACTTCATCATTGTGTATTCCAGACAATGAATCTATTTAAAGTTGAAATTTACTAACGTTCATTTAGTATTTTGGAAGTAAACCTTGTAGGTGTTGCAGCTTCTTTTCAAAGAGAACTCACCGTCGTATTAGACAGCAACGAGAAACCAACAGTTGATTGTTATTGCACCCTGAGAATAGCCACACGTCTGGTGGATGCCATCCATATTTGGGCTGCGCTGCATTATACAAGTTCCCCGCGCGACTGAAAAACCAAACGCAACAAAGTTGTGGCAACGACAATAAAAATAACAGTGCCAACGCAGGAGGCGACTAAAGCAGACACCAGCATCAGGAACGGTCACAAATCCCACTTGAGTGGAGTCCGTGGCCTAAAATGTAGCGGCCATCAGTTATTGCATGAACGCAACGGCGATGAGCGGCGCGTGCAACGGCACTTGGGGAACCTGGTGTGATGGCAAGTGGCGAGCTAGTGCAGTATTTGATTTGCCGTAATTGCATACAGTTACAGTTCACATTACGAAAAATGTGGCCAAGTTAGGTTGCCGACAGAAACAAACGGTACGGACACGCAGAAAGTCGTGGTTGCCATGCCACTCACATACAAATGTACAATATATATGCCAAGATTTCGGCAATATTTGCTGTTTCTTATTAATTCACGAAAAGAAAAGCTTCAACATTTTCTTGCCGTTTTAGTCCATATTTCAAATTCTGTAGGAGCATCCGCTTTGTGATAGAACGCAAGCTATACTTTATCCGATTGAACGGTGTATCGACCACTCGAGTCTTCAACTACATCGATCTGAACGGTGGAGGGACCACGCGCTCTTTTGCGCATGTCACACATGGCCCCACGCCAGCCAACACACCCTCAATCAAGCTTACCAACTACATAAGCAAGCATGAGCCAACACACAACCACGCAGCCGTACATATGCACATGTGTACGTGAGGGCATATATGTACAGTGGACGTCCAGTATAACGAACTTCCCATTTAACGAATTTTCGATTTAACTTACGGTCAAATTTTTTCCATTGATGGTTCTATATTACAACCAAAAGTGAAATTCGCTATTCGATATAACGAATATTTATGTTGTTTGTTGTTTTTATTCACATTCTTGACGATAACAATAAATATTTGGTTTCGTCAAGTGAACGGAACCCCAATTGTTTTTGTTATTGTTACGTTAAAACTTTCAAATTTACGTCAAGTTACCAACATTTTCAAATTCTGTTTGTATGCGTTGCTGATAACACAGTGCAACACTGAAAAAAGGGACAAGGTCAAACCCATCTCATTCGAAAGAGGACCTCAGTAGATGAAAAAAGTGCCAAGGGATTTTTCCCGGGATGTTCTAGTTTTTCTTTAAATGCAGTTTAAAGATGGCGGCTTAAAGCCCCTTCCCGAAAGTTTTAAAACATCATATCTTTTGACTCAAATGTCAGAAAGGAATAATTTGTACGTCAAATGAAAGCTAATAATATGAAGTCGATGACACAATATCCTTTTTGGAAAAATTTTACGAAAAAGGATATGAAGGACCTCAATTAAATTTGTATCCTTGAATATCCTAGAAACCGTGAGAGCTAAATTTATATAAGTGACTTCTGGTGAAAAAGCATTCAAACATCTATACTGCTTATAAATTTCATGTAAATAACTTTTAAAGTTAAGACTCTACAACGATTAAAAAAATGTGCTTTCCTACATTCGATGTTTTTAGGAAGCAGCTACGAAATATTTTGTACATTAAAACATGAATTCAGCAGTGTATAGTTTTTGAAACGCTGTAGTGGCTTAATAGTTAAAGTGATTGAAATGAAATTAATATGCAGTATAGATCTTTGAATGCTCTTTTACCAGAAGCCACTTATATAAATTTAGCTCTCACGGGTTCCAGGATATTCAAGGAAACAAATTTATTTGATGTCCTTGAAGTCCTTTTTCATTATATTTTTCCAAAAAGGATATTTTGTCATCGACTTCATTTCATTACCTTTCATTTGACGTAAAAATTATCCCTTTCTGACATTTGAGTCAAGAGATATGATGTTTTAAAAGTTGCGGGAAGGGGCTTTAAGCCGCCATCTTTAAACTCAATTAAAAAAAAAAATCGAACATTCCGAGAAAAATCCCTTGGTACTTTTTCATCTACTGAGATCCTCTATCGAATGAGATGGGTTTGACCTTGTCCCTCGAAATTTTTTTTAAATTTGTTGCACTGTGTAATTTTCACAGGATTTGTTTTGCGTTCGGTCTTTTCTTTTAAAAAATAAAATTTCAATAATCAATCAAGAGAAATTGCCAAACAAAAAAGTTTACTTGCGGTAAAGAGGCAATCGCGCAACGAAGACATTTTCACTGTACACACAAAGCCATATTTGTATTTTGAAAATGCTGGAATAAACCAAGACCTTTCAACCTAAAACAAACCTTTCGTCTGTCCTTATTTCTTTAAGGGGGTGTTCTGTAGTAAAATTTTCAAAAAATCGATTTTTTTTGCATTTTTCAACAGGTAATGTTGTTATCTATCGTATAAAAAAAGGTCTTTGATGAATTCGGACCGGAAAGTCATTTGTAAAGGAGGTTTCGTCACGCGCTCCGCCGAATTTCCACAGTACTTTCAGTGAACAAAAAACTTTAAACGCGTTTTTCCCGAAACCATGTTTTTCGAACTGGTTCACACGATTACAAATGATTGAGTAGACGGATTTTGATCATTTTTTTTTTAAATGTTTCTAAAAGTTGTCGCTATCGTCCGACGAGCGTTTTTTTCGATTTTGTTATTAGTTAGTGTTAAATAAATTTTTTTCATTTGAAAACATGGGAAAAAAAAAATTTTTTACTTTCAAGTCGCGCCATTTTGAGAATTTTGATGAAAAACAAAAAAGCTCCCGTCGGACGATAATCGCACTCATATAGATTACAACAAAAAAAAATTTTCCGATTTCCATGTTTCAGACTGGAGCAATCGTGTGAACCGTCAACGCATGTTTTTTTGGAGGGCATCACTTTGTGGCGCTGCAGTGCAGCAACGAATCAATATTTTTTCAAACCTTATACTGAATTTTTTATGTATAATAAAACATTGAAAAAAAACCGCATAAAAAAAAATTGAATAGTTACTTCACAGTAGTATTTCAAAAAACACCTAAGAAAACGAGGTGTTACTACAGAACACCCCCTTAAGGAGGATGGTTTAAAACAAAAACAAAATTCGTTCGATTTAACGAATTTTTCGATTTAACAAATTGGGGTTACAACATAAGATTCGTTATATTGGACGTTCACTGTACATAGGTGTCGTGCAAGTATCTGCAGCGAACCACAGGTGCAAGTGCTGCGCGCCGCAGCGGGCTGCACCGATCGAACCGAAAAACCGCCAACACAGGTTCGATCCGAACCGTTCAATCCCCGCCAACCTTCGAAACTTGGCTGACTGCTGCGTGTTTTCGCCACACTCGCTACGGCGAGTGGTCGTGTGTGCGGCTCGCACCTGGCTCAGGTTTGTGGTTCGGCAAGTACGCAAAGTGATCTTCAGTTGTTAATAACGCTCCATAAGGTTAACAACGAGTGTGTCCGGCTTGCCTTCTGCTGCACTCCGCTTGTTCGCTCAGCGTCGAGCCACGTATTGGGACTTCAGTGAGCTGAATGCGTTGCAAGTCAGCACGGTCTGACGGAAGAACGATCGTGCGTACGCCAGTTACCGTCAGCCTTTGTCCGCACAACCATTTAAGCTGGTACCGGGCAGCGAACGGGATTTTCAAGTTGGGCCACATGTGGGCGCTACTGGACGATTGACAGCCGCCGCCTGGCGTCTAACGGTGCTGCGATTGCTGGTGTTTCTCTCTTTTTGACTTCATAATTTTATGATTGCAATAGCTTGTGCACTTTATGGTCATCATTGTTTTTGTTTTGATTAGAGCAAACAACGCAATTGACACCATCTAATTGTGAACAAGTGGCCGCGCATGCGAAAAAGTTCGACAAAAAGAGAAAATGTATCGGAAAGGGCACAGTGCGCTGTTTCGTTTGTGTAGCGTGGCGGCAAAACCGACACAGTAACGGCGACCCAGTTCAGGCTGTCGGTGCGACCGTCTCAGAACGTGGTGCTCCCGGCGCGTGTGGCAAGTGTTATAGCGTGTTACTCGGAAATCGCCCCGACGCGGAAAACTAATTGTCAATTGCGCCACAAGGAATGAGCAAACAAAGAAATTACAAAAAAAAGTTCTACAAAATACAAATGCGTAACTGCTAAAAGCTTCACACGATTAATGGTGTAAAAAAAGTAAACAAGTGAAACCGATAAAGTGGAAACCAGATATTTCATGCAAACAAATAATCGCCCTGGAAAGTTTTAAGTGGCAAGCGGTGTAGTAGGGAACTCGAAACGCTGCACTCCCAGCACCCGGTCCACACCACAAGTGTTGCCATGGACTCAACTGGCACCTTTTCCATTTCCTATGCGGATTGGCTAACCGAACCACGGTAACAGTAACGCAGACCTCTGCTAAATATGCCGCCTGCTAATTGTGTGTGCTTGTTTGATTCTAATTTGTCCCAGATCACATATAAACGCCAACAACGAAATTGACTACTTGAGGCGTGGCTCCCAATTTTACGCTCTGTGAATGACGTGTAAAATTCTGACTCTATAAGAACACTCTAACGTATAGTTTTTTTATATTACAATTGGCAATGGACTTATTGGACAATACATCGCAGATGATTATGAGGAGTTTGTGTTGTTTCCAATAATTTTTCATTAAAACTTTGTTCGCCATCGCTTACTTTTGTGCAAATGGGTTATATAACTTGTATTGTGCGCTTGTTTTCGTAGAATTTCTAAAGGCAATAACAGGTCCTATATTGTATTGCACAGCTCTTATCGATTCCGACGGTAGACAACTATTTTCCCCCGAGAAAAAAGCCGTTGCCTGTTGAAAGCGTTGCCGGTCAGTGGGCGATCCTAACCATTTCCCCTAGGCCATGGCGGCCTTTAAACTTTTCAGATCAATGGGGGCTGCAGTCTCGTCAGCATTTCCCTGAAACAAATTTTTCGCTTTAGAAACCAATTGTTTAAATCTGCGCATAGCAGAAGCCATTCCTTAGTTGCTCGAGTTTCTATTAAACCCAATTTATTTGTTACTGTTGCTATGGGGCTTTACTTGGACATTATCCTTTTGCATTTTATTGGTAGCTTGGTCTTAATTTCTGAACATAATGAACGTTTATGCTATGCAACGTTTGTTTTCCCACATCTCCTGCCATTCCCAGCCATTCGTTTGCAACGGTTAATAATAATAATGCGTCGAATCGCATTGCATTTTCAATATCATATTCTCTAAACTGAACGTTGTGTCGTCTCATCTGAAGTTTGGTAAATAGTCGCAGAGGTCGGTTTTGACCTATTTTTTTGTCATATCGAAACTTCATCTCTTCCTTTTCGTATTATGTGAATATCGCCTCACTTTCGCCTCCGGTATTTACGAAAAAAATTAAACATTTCGTTGGCGCATGTGACTGCACCGCGATGTGTTCCCCGGACACCTGCTGCAGTCAATGGCATTTCCCAGTGCGTCTCCATCGTCTGCCAATGTGGATGCAACCGCAGCAATAACATCAGCCGTCCGCCAAAAACACACATGCTCCTCTACACCTTCTCAACACATTTCCAAAACTGATTTCAATATTGAATACGCACGTTGTGACTGTGTCTGTGTGTTTATTGATTTCGCTTATAAATAATTGCTTCGTCTCGGTTTCTTTGCTGTCGGTGTGAATTTTTAGGATTTTATTTTTTTGTCATTTTTGTTTCATTTTTTTTGTTTTTTATATACTGCAGTTGTTGTTGCTTGTTCGTTTTTCGATAATGTTGTTAATTAATGCAATACGAATGAGAAATTTATTGCCCACACCCGAAAATGTTTTCAAGCAGTAAAATCAAATCTCGAGATACGCCGTGCACACAGCGGCACTAACAGCCGCACATGCGCACGCAGTGACGCACGAGAAGTCAGCGGGTTGTGTGCGCACGGTCAGCGCGCAGCATACATACATAGATACATATATACACATATGCATGCATACATATGTATGAATGCATGTGTGGATGCGTATTTATCAAATGAGCATTTTATGGCATCAGGTGGAATCGAAATGGACGCGGCCGCAATCGACTGAATGTGTGTGTAATCTCTTTCAAGATTTTAATTATTGCATTTTTGTGTTTCCCAATCGCCCGGCTGAGGGCGAAAACAAAATACAAAGTCTAAGGCAAAAATAATATATCCCAAAAAGCGTTTTAGAAAAGTGAATAAAATTTCCATAATTTCCAAGCATGGAAAAGTCACTAATTGTAAGATGCTTCAGTCCGTCGACGAAGTCGATGCTTTTCTTGCCCCACAAAGTCGCGCCGGGGCGTTTCCCCAAGTATAAACTGATGCGCGGAGCTTTTACGATTGGAAGTTGCTCAGTCGACAATGGATATATTTACTGATCACAGGTGCACGTGAAAATATTTGTGCTGCGGCTGTTATCTGGCATCCAGACTGCGCATTGGCAAGCTTTTGCAACGGGAACTTCCCCCCTGGATGTACATTCCACTGTGCAGAAAAACGTTAAGAGTAAAAGTTGCTCCATTCGCCGGAACAAGGTTTCCAGTCTTTCGCAAGGGCATAAACCCAAAGAATTACACACATGCACATGCACTTATGAGTTCATACATGAAATGTATTGTTGCGCTCGAGCTTCGCAACGGTCAGAATCCGATGAAAATGTTTCTCACACTTCACTACCAAATCACAGTCACGCAGTGGTTGAGCCCATTCGCAGTGGAAATATCTTTCTGATCACCCTTTCGTTCTTCAGTGCTACGCACAGCGAATGAATGAGTGGACAGATAACCCGCAACTACTGGCCGAGTAATATTCAAATTTTCGTCGACTTGCCATATTCTTCTTTTAAGTAAGTGGGCTTCTTCTTGTGGTGCCTGATGCCTCCGGCCTAACCCTATAGTACACGATCGAAAAGTCCATCTGCTGCTTGGTTGTTAGGTGCGGTACGGTGCGGCGCGCCGAGATTGAAAAGTGACAGTGTGAGCATTGTATAATTTATTCTAGGTAAATGGACACGGAGTGCCGACAACAACAATATAAACTACAACAACCGTGCATCCTTTGGTCGCACTAGTCTATGGACCGCAAGAGAAGTTCTTAACTGCTACTTTCCTACCTGCCACGATAGCAGCATCATTTCGTCGTGGAAGGGGTTGCAGTTGGCTATGTGCGTGCCCAGCGTCCCTTTCCCGACTTTGCATGACAATGCTGCGTCTGCAATATTTAATTCAGTCCCCAGCCAGCCGACCTTTCCTCGTTGTCATTGTGCGCGCATTAATTCGGACAAGCGAGAGGCGAGATGTCCAACTGTGCTCTATAATGACACCAAGACAAAAAAGGCAGGGAAATCGCAACCAAAATAAAGAAAGCGAGCGGGCAATGTGGCGCAGCTGAAGAAAAGGATCGGACTGCCAACAATGTGCTCGGCCACAACGCGGACGCTAAAAGCATTATGCAAATTAGTATCAGCAAAGTAATGTGCGTAGATAACATACGGCACCAATAATAACGCTGGCCTGACGGCTTAAGGACATCAGCGTCCGAGACCGCATTGTGCGTTTTGTTATTTCAGTAATTGATGTCGCGGCGCTGCCCTTCGCTCAACTCCTCGCCCACTGACAACTCCCTGAATAATCGTACCGGTAGCGGTCGTTAACCTCATCAGCTGCTCGTTTAGCGCAGCATTCAAAGAAGCAAAGAAGACCGATGCAAATCTATAACATACGGAATCGTGGAATAGCAAGACGTCAGACGCACCGTATTTTGGAAAAACCAAGCGCGACACTAAATAATCGATAAATATTTCGATTAAACTCGCATAGCTCAATTCGGTGTCTAGCCAGTTCTCCTCGTCTCATCAAGTTCTAACAGATGTAAACTGGCATCAATTAAGTCAACAACGACGCTGGCACAACCACAAACTCGATAGACACGCTGGCGATGCTGCATCGGCTTCTGTAAGGCTTTAGAAACCAGTGTGCGGAACATGGCGATCGCCTTGTTTATAGCCTTTACAAGTGACTACAGTCCAACACCGTATTTCCTCTCTCTGCGTTTATTATACTGCAGTATAAAGAAAAGTAATGGCAATCAGTTACTTGACACATATGCAGAAATGTGTGTGTGTGTCGCTGCTTTATTATATTCGCCTTAGCGACATGAGTAAACCTCCGGAAAGGGTAGAAGAAGAAAATGTGCGTGTAATATATAGAATTAATCGAGAGTGGGCTTCGCACGCTTTCACAAATATGATCTGATGAATAAAGTTGTCCGTCAAGCATCACTTTACACAAAATCTGCAAACTTAAAGATGTCGCTGAAGACATACAGCGGACAAATGTCGTATAACTGCGCACTCGGTTTTTATCTTCGTACCTATGGAACGTTCAAACATCTGAGCGTCCAAATTGAACAAAAAGAATTGTGTGTTAAACAAAAACTATCCTGCAAGATGCTGGACAATAATCAATCAATTTCAACTGTAAATATTTCGTAGCTCGCGCAAGTTATACAAACAGAGCACACATTTTTATAAACAAATTTAATAAAAGCGCAGCTAAAGTGAATGGTGTAGCACAAAATACAAAAACCTAAAAGCGACAGCAGAAACCTTTTGCCACCCGAAACGTCAAAGCTATAAGCTATCACAATAAGAACATAGCTTTTAGAAACCGTTTTATTACGGCAGACGAATAAAATGGTTCTGCCCATCAGTTTAGTCTAGTCGCCACAATAAACCACATGCGGTCGTTGCTTCACTTGTCACTTGCTGCGTGCTGATCGAATTTGCATTTTTTTAAAGAGCAAATTATTTGAGGTTGAAGGCAGTTTGTGTGTTTTCTTGTTTTGTTGTACGGGCAGGTTAAGAGCTTTGCGCGGAGGCCAGGTCGTTTGTTTATATGCTAGCACATTTCCGGCTTTGAAGTTTTCGAGTACCTGGCTGTCGCTTTCGGCCGGTTATAATTTCACACTATTTCCTATAGTTTTTGTTCTTTTCTCTTCATCGTTCTTTAGTTCCTGGAATAATATCGCAAAATTGTTGCAAAATGGTTAGTTTATACAGAGAAAATACAAAGACACAAAGGAAGGAATACGGATGCCTTTGTGGTCGAATAGTTTTTTAACAACATTCACTATGATCAATAAGTACCGGGACTGTGTATTTTAAATGTTCCGCCGTTGCCCGATGCAGATTTTTAGGTTGGTTGGACCTTAACTGACATCTGTGTCAAATTTTGAGCGGGATTGCATCATTAGTTTTTGTTTGGCAACTTTTTGTACTTCGTCGCATTTTACAATGGATAATTTGGCGCACCACGATAATGCGCCGTCTCACAAAGCACACATTATTCGCGATTATTTGAACAAACACAGTGTGAATATCATCGATCAGGCTCCCTATTCTCCAGATATGGCACCATGTGACATTTTCCTGTTCTCCCGACTCAAGTTACCGCTTCGTGGAAAGAGATTTGAGTCCATAGAGGTCGTAAAAGAAAATGCGACGCGAGAGCTGAAGGCCATACCTGCTTCGGCTTACCAGAAGTGCATGGACGATTGGATAAAGCGTTGGCAGATGTGTATTGCTTCAGATGGGGCTTATTTTGAAGGGGACAAAATAAATTTACCAGAAGAATAACAAAATTTTGTTTTTTTGACACAGTCCCGGTACTTATTGATCATAGTGTATACTATATGCTTTGAATTCTACGCTGCAAACTGCTATAGCTTTTTCAAGTAGTATAAGTAGGCACGTAGGTAGTGTAAAACGTTCCGTATAAGTCTAATTCCTATTGCTTGTTTCCATAAACATGCATCCATTCAATTTTACCATACGAAATTTATGCCGAAAACAGCTGAGGCTAGCAACTCGGACAAACTTTTTTTGTAATTTTTGTTTGATGTTAATGTTTCTTTTTTGCGAGTTGACACGGCACGTGGGCGCTCTAACGTTCGACTGCGAATTTCGGCTGAGCAACACTCACGGAAGTGAGTTAAAGGCGGTGTTTGATAGAGAAGTAAGCCACATGCAGCGTTTAGACCCACCAAGGTTGGTGCAACCTTTAGGGGACTAAGGGGCGGACTAACGTGCTAATCTAAACCAGCACATTCGCACGCTTCGAGGGCTGAAAAGTAGGCAGGCACTTGTGGTATGGGACAATGTGTCACAAATTCGGACTCCGCGTGTGCTGCATGCCACAGCAGGGAACACTTGTGAGAAAGTAATAAACATACGGCTGCAACCAATTTAAAATTAAAATAAATGTGAAAAACATAAGAAGGAGTAATTGAAGTAAATTAATAGCGAAGCACGCCACTAGAAGGGTTACAAAGTTGCAATAGCAGCCAATACCTCAGCAACTACAACTCAAATTTTAGGAACGAAATACCGACAGGCAGTGGGTAATTGTGTCAAGCTACTGAGAAAATAAAAAAAGTCATTGTATGAGCTGTAAGTTCTCACAAAGCTCGGTAAAACTTTCAATTCATTCGATGTTCTATGGCTGTGATAATAATGCAAAACGCATTTCTCTCAACTTTTAGCGCTGATTGTCGCACACAACGGGCCAGTGGCATGATTTTGGCAATCTTTCGACTAACTGGCCAAACCCTTCTTGTGAAACTGCCATGTGGTGTGTGTTTGCGAATTGAAAAAAGTCTGTTACAGTAGTGGGACAACAATAAGGGCTGCAAGGTCCCGGTGTGGCATAATACAGCACAGTCTAATTACGGGCTCAGCTTAATAAAGTGCACGCGATGCTGAAGCCACACTCGGGAACATTTCGCACTCGATGATTGCAGGCTGTAATTAAGCGCAGCGGTGTTAATGCCCCTCGTGACTGTAGCATTAAAGTAATACGCGGCTCTGCAGCTTTTGCATTTTGTAATTCTGTTGTCTTTGGCTCATTTTGTTTTTTGAAATCGGTAATGTTAGTTACCAGTGGCACACAATAGGAGATGGGGGTGTTGGGGGTTCAAACCGCCCCAGACACAAAAATGGCTGATACAAAATATGGTTCCGAATGGTATTAGGCTCGAAAGTTGTATGCAAAACCCCCACAATGAGATCATGTGTGCACCTCTGTTAGTCACCATTCACACCCGCCACCAAATTAGTTTTGTAAGAACCTCATTGGAAAATAAGAAAATACGACTTGAGGAATTTCAAGCACACTTTTACTTGGCAAATCGTAATAGGTTCCAATATCCACTCTTTAGCGAGGCGCTGGACAAAAAAATCCTCAAGCAAAAAATTATGATTTTATTATGAAGAAAAACGGAATTTTGAACCTAACTGAATGGTTTTTCTTGTAGATACTTGATTAGCAAAATACAGTTTACTTTTTAATTTTTTTTAGATTGAAATTTATCTTAAGTTCTTTGCATTAGTATTAATTTAGTAAATATTTATGAGGGCAGCCGCCCTCAAGTGGCTCAAGTGGATAGCAAATCCTTGATTGGAAAAGTCTTTGTAAAAAAAATCTCCAACTGTAGGTCTCTTTCAACCGAGTACAAATTCACATGCACAACACGAATGGTTGCAAGAAGCTAGGTTTTAGACTCGTAATAGGACTATGTAGTTATGCATGTCCGCTCTACTGATGTCCGCTTTCAGATCGATTAACTACGTAGTACACTACGCTTGTGTCTTAAGTCTTTTGATCTCTTTTCTCTCGCTCGGAATTGTACTCCTTGGATATCAAATCGTTAAATATTTGCTGCCTAAAAATTGTCAAGAAAGACATCTAGACCGGGTTATTGTTGTTTTAATTAAAACTTTTCTTTTCCAAATGTACGAAAAGTTTAAAATTGATTTTTATTTACCATGGTGCAGTGCAAGGTGCAACCATGTCGACTAAAGTCCATTTTATCAACATATTCGATTTTATAATTTTATGCAATGCGCGTGTTCTGAAAATACTTGAAAAATGTAAAAGAATGTGAAAATTGTTGTTTGAAATTAATTGTGGCGTTATGTGTGCGTATTGCAGCAGCGGAGATCAGCGAAGACACAAAGCAGAGTATTTGTTTTGTGCTGTTTGCTTTTGGGTTTTGGTTTTTCGGCGAAGCATTCAAGGCCAAACTCCGCTGCGAGATTTGCAGTCAAGTGTTATGCGGGTCGTTGTTGTTGCGATGTTGTGATTATGTCTCGTTAACGCTGCCGCGCGCTACGCCAGCAATTAAAAGTAATTGTTTGTTGCCGGCTGAAGCGAACGACGTCCACTGTTCAGTCTGTTCAAACACAGTTTTACGCTGTGGTTGCCACAGCGACGCACACTTGCGACTAGGATGATCAGCAGCTAAATTGATGTCTTAAATGAAAATTAGTTCTTCTTGAGTTTCGCTGCGTTTTATGGCTTCGAGTCATATGTGCTGCTGTCGAGTTGTGCTTTATAATCGTTGTTGGTTTTTAATGGCTAATACCATCCATAGCTAGCCGCCGATGCTGCCACTGCTTTAAATTACTTTAACGTTATGCATACTTAATATATACTATACATGTCTATGTGAGTGTATGTGTTTTATATGCAGGTGCGCAGGATAGTTGTGCACTTCTGTGTCCGTGCCTCCCACGTGCTGAGGTGCTGCAAGCACGCGGCATCGCAGAGAGCGTGAGCGCAAACTTGTTGGCAAGATCCCACTTTCAATGAACGGCCGCCTTGCAACGAGTGTGCGGCGAATCTCTTGGGATTGGGACGTGACCAAGGCAGGGATTAGAGTGTGGGCTAAGCCGCAGACGAAACAGGACGAAGGGCGGAGTAATCTGGGCCAACATTGACACGTCTCCGCTGCCCACGACGGTGCGCAGCCGCCGTTGAAGTGCATCAGTTGACAATTACGTTGCATTTTTTGGCTGTCGACCTGCACAATGCAATAATGAGATTAATGCAATTTGTGCGGCTGCGCACTGGCCGCGATCGCGTTTGATCGGCGCAGCAGCCTTGTCGCATATTCAGTTACATTTTTTCATTTTTCAATTTGTGGCTGGACGTGTGTCGGCGTTGTAGCGCTGCTGTTTTTCAATATCAAAAGCCATCGAAAGATTAAGTGGGCACCGCGTAGAGCTCTGATTTAATTGCGGCAACAACGTAAACAGCAACAACTAAAGCAACCACAATGGCAGCTGCATAAACCGGAGTATCTCAATTGAAGTGCTCACTGAAAACGCTTTCAGTCAGTAGTCGCTTTCCCTGCCCGCCACCACTGCCTCTCGCAAGCGCCTTAAATGTCGCACAAACGGTAGTTGTTGTTGCTATCGTTGTATGCAGCAGTCAATGTACGCGCGTCCTTCAGTTAGCCACCAACAAAGCTAATAATAAACAAAAAATCAAAAGCGAAGTGAAATAAAATTATACCTTATCGCTTTTTCGGATATTTTATTAAATTTTTTCGCTCTTTAATATAATTTAATTTGCTGTTGTTGCTGATGTTGTTGTTTTTTGTTGTTGCCGTTGTTGTAGATGTTACTGTGGCTCGAACGCTGTTGCTGTGGTCATTGTTGGTATTTTGGTCGCTGCTTTTGTTGCCCTAGCTGTTTTACGAAACTTTAATAAAAAAATTAATTGTTAATTTCGCATTTTGCTGCTGCGACTGTGACTCGTTTTTGTTTATTTTTTAAATTTGTTTTACCAACGCGCCTGCGTCGATGCGGACATTGCTGATGACAACGATTAAAAGTCTAGGAAACTATTCCACTTGCGACAACAACAACAACACGACATCGGTTACAATAATGCCTTAACAGCATTTGATACGTGTAATTACGCATAATCGAACACTCTGCTTAAGATTGTTTTGCTCGCCCAGCGACACTATGAAGTAATCAACCATGCAAGGAGACTGTCAGCAGTCTGTCTCTCCCCTACACGATCGTCTGTTCAATGGTTAATGGGTCGACAATGAGGGGTCCTAAACATGCAAGAAAGAAAATTGTGCTGGTGCACTCGGCTACGCGAATTTTTCCTAACCTCGCACTTACGCTCCACTGGACACCGATTCGAGATTCATCGATTCGGCTGAAATCATTGCGGCCGTGGTTGCCGCTGCTGCTTAAATACAGTTAAATGCCAAAGTGTAAAGCTGCACATAATTTTCAATTCAATAAAAATCGATATTTAATTTATACGCAAATTAGTAGAAATGCGCAAATGACAGCAACGCCATATTTGTGGTTGGCGTATTGAAATGTTCTGCCGTTTGATTTGCGTATTTTTCGGTTGCTAATTCTGATTTGCATTGCACACGATGACACAAACTGTTAGAAACCGAATTAAATTTTATTGAAGAGCCAATCCCGCAACTACGCCGCGAGCGGTCATCATCAACCGCCAGAGCAAAAGCATCAGCGTTCGCTTTTTGCTCGAAGAAGGCAAAAAGTTAAAGTTCAAAACGAAAATGAAAACGAAAACGAAACTTTGTTTGTCCCGTACGGCTATGCGAGCGGGCCGCTCAGTGTTTATGGTCTCACTTTTTCTTTTGGTTTCGATTTTATAATATGTTACTAAATTAGTGTGTGCGACTTGCTGAGAGCAGCACCAGCAACAAAGTGGAATTCGGCGGCGAAGATGACGTAAAATGGTCAAGTGTTGGCAAGCGCGACTGTGAAAGGTAAAGTGCAGGCGAATTCAAAGCCACTTGCATAGCCTTGAGTCCTTGAGCGCTTTACATCCTTTTTAAGGGAGAATGTGGCTTCATTTTCCTTTGTCTCAGTGTTTTTTGACTGATTGTCGTCTTTTGATTGTTTTGGCTTGTACGTTGTCGCCCTTTTGTTAATATTCAAATGCCTAGTAATTTTCGTCTCTTGTTGTTAATGCGGTGACGTGCCTATGTGTTCGGTGTTGAAAACGAAGTTGAAAGAAATTAAATGAAAAACAGAAAATAACGGAGGAAGCGATATCGTAATGTGAAATTTGTTTCAGGTGATTAAACAGCAGCCGAAACATTGAAGCTCGCTGTGTTGTCGCACATGCACCTCGGTGTCGCATTACAGGAGTCTACAAGATCCCTCTGTGCAGACGGCGCGCCCTTTTCATGCTGTTGCTGTTCTGGTGTTCGTTGTTAATACTTTTTTTTACATGTTTTCTGATGCCTTTTCTTTGCGTCTTTTTCAACTGAACTTCCGCTTCCGTGTTAAGCGCTTAAGTGGCGCTGCTCCTTTTGGGACTGCAAATGCCTTTTTATTTAATTTACTCATCCAATCGAGACGCTGCGTTGCGCTGCGAAGTGTGCGATATGGTTTCTGTTGGGTTTTTATTGCCGATATGTTAGAGTTTTCGTTTAGGTTATTTTCCTACCATTGCTGCTAAGTAACAAGCACCACACACAAGCAGGCGGTCGCAATGCCGCCACGTAATTATTTTGCAAGATCCTCCGAAAATGATTTAAACTTTGTTCCCGGTACAGACGCCGCACAGTGCTGACCAATGGCGAGTCCGTGCCGTCGTCATCGCCCACGCCGCTTCCGCAGCACATGTCGCTTGCTGCACCCGGCAGCCCCACCAACCAGGCCATCATCCAGCACCACAACGGCGTCTATCAGCTGCCTACGTCGGCCGGTGGCGCGTCACGTTACTTTGAACAGCCGCATCTAACGACCGTCGTGTCAGCGGCCACTCCGCAAAGCCTGCTCAGTCTCTCGCCCACAGATGCCGCTGCGCATCCGCACCACCAACAAGCCGAGCCAGAGCAGACTCATCACCACCTGCAGCCCCATCAGCAGCAGCACCAACCACAGCACCTAATGGAGTCGGCCGGCACAACGGTGAATCTGGGCCCGCTGGGAACGGCGCACCAGGTGCACCAGATGCAGACTCCGAACGGTGGCACTTCGTACGTGTACGAGTACTACAAAGTGCAGGAAGGCAAGGACGTGGGCGTTGGTCAGCCGGAAGCCGGCGATCTGCAATGGAGGTAAGCGATTGGGTGACCGAGTGGATGTCAAATTAAATTCAATTCATACTACGTTAAGTTGTATGTTGATTTTGACAAAATGGCACATTTCCATTGACAACAACAACTGAGTTGAATAACAAAATAAAGAATGCGGAAAAGGCAGCAGCTTCCGTTTTCGATTAGACTTAATTCCGTCGATGTTGGTGCATTTAAATATTTTCTCACAAAACCGGCCGTTTGCCCGCAATTGATCATGTCCGATCTTCCAGCGATACCAACTGTTCCATTTTATGAAATTCTTTACAAGCCACACACAACGTACTCTATGTACAAATTTACATATTTAAATGAATGATCAAATGTCGCAACAACAACTAGTTGTAATAACACTCACTTCCATTCATTTATGTGTGTGTGTTTGTGCATTGCTCGGGGGTGCTGATAGACTCGAGCCAAGGTGTGGCACGCTAGCCGAACGCGTTGTCTGAGCACAAGTGTTAATGGAAATGCGATCTAATCGCCAAAGCACGCTCACGCAGCCGTACACGAGCGTGCGCACACACACACATACACGTGTCGAAGTCTGCGCTCTATTTCTGCCATTACAAAAAATGAAAATTGCTTGATTTGCTTGCGACTTAATTCTGCTGTTGATTATGTTGGTGTAATAGCAGCGCTGTTGTCGTTTTTCGCTCATATCGAACGAGGACAATGCCACCGCATAAAGCAGAACAAAAAAAAACTTACGCGCAATTAATTGTTGGCATCT
Organism: Melieria omissa; assembly: GCA_963971225.1. NCBI lineage: Eukaryota > Metazoa > Arthropoda > Insecta > Diptera > Ulidiidae > Melieria > Melieria omissa. Next base: position 2,636,442 of record OZ020269.1, on the reverse strand, counting down.
TGCAAATTATCCGTAAAGCCGATCCGAGGGACAGCTTGTGGCGGGATGCGTGGTTCCGTGCACTTTGCCCTTGCAACTGGCGCACCAAATAAGAAAGCGCAGAGTGGTGGGGCGGCATGTACATACTACTGTGCCCAAAAAATAAGGTGACATTGTATTTATTTTGAAAATTCTTTATTTATTCTTCCAAATCAATTTCATCCCCTTCAAAGTAATCCCCTACCGATGCAATGCACTTATGCCAACGGATTTTCCAATCTTCGAAACACTGATTGTAGTCACTTTCTGGCATTGCCTTCAGTTCCGTCTTCGCTGCGGCTTGAATCTCCTCTATCGTATCAAAACGGTGTCCCCGGAGCGGTCTTTTGAGCTTGCTGAACAGCCAGAAGTCGCATGGCGCCAGATCAGGTGAATACGGTGGTTGCGGAACGATATGGCTTAAGTTTTTGGCGAAATGATCACGAATTACGAGTGCAGTATGGAATGGTGCATTATCGTGGTGTAAAAACCAAGAATTGTCTTTCCACAATTCCGGCCTGTTTAGGCGGATAGCGTAACGCAAACGACGCAAACCGTTCAAATAATATTCCCTGTTGACTGTTTGGCCCGGCGGAAGGAATTCTTAATGCACAACACCACGATAATCGATAATTCAAATGTCACCTTATTTCTTGGACACAGTAGTACATATATGATTTGCGGGCTGAAAGTCTTAACGTGGTTAACTCTGGATTACTAATCATATTTTGCGTTTAGTATTAGTGTAATGTCGCTACACATTTTTATTGGGAAAGTTAAAGTTTCAAATGTATCGTCATCTAGTCATCTGTGTGATTAACCCTTCGCTGCATGGCATTGCATATATGCAATGTTAACTTTTCATTGATCTGTAGACTATTCTATTCACCCTTTTACAGTTATTTATTCTTCAGTTGTGTCTTTTATGTTAAAACATTTGATTACTAACGGAATTTTGCGAATAATATTGAAAGTATGTTCAACAGAATCGAAAAAACAACAAGTGTTTCGATTCGGTGAAATAATTTTGGTTATTGAAGGCGATGGTTACTTGGCGATCGCCGTCGCTCAGTTGCTTAGTGCATTGAATTACGAGTATACAGTGACGCCTGACCTCAGATCGACTCCCCGTAGTAGCCAACACTAAAAAATAGATTAACCCGACTTTCATTTCGGCGGTAGCGTTCTAACCAGGATACGGAAAATGTCCGCAGAACTTCTTTCATAGATACAGGAATTCAACAAAATTTCATTTTTACCATCAGAACTTAACAAGCAACAAGAATTATATAACAAAAATGTTTTTTCTTCACGGAAATTAAATCATGCAGCGAAGGGTTAAATCAACATATTCCATTATAATTTTTTTAAAACTGTCAATTATTCAATTATTCAAGAAATTTGACTGAAATGATTTTAAAAACTCAAATACAAAATTCCACATATTTTTCCTTTACTATGCAAGTTAAAACATAAAAATGTGTTTATTTCCCTGCGTCAAACTTTAACATTCAACTTATTAACTTCATAATATTCCTAAGACTTCAAACTATTCTAAGGACCAACAAAATTTGTTCCTGGACATCAGTTGTCCACAAAGTAGCATGTTGACACATGGCATAAAAATAGCGAAAGGATTAATTCACTTAACTCTTCAATTCCCAGTGTCACCTGTAGGTGACGGATGCTTAATATTTTTTTCCTACCACACAGGTTTTTATTTTTAAATTCTAACACTTGTATAGCAAAGTCAATTACTAGTACTTGTTTATTTAATTTTCCTAGCAACCCTAGCGAAACGTCATTTGTCAAATTTATTCATTTGTTTCACGCGTAGTTAAAGCAGTGCGAGTTTCTATGGTTTCTTTCAATATAAAAACGAGGGTAGTTAAAAAATTTTTTATGCATTTTTTTGTCTTATCCAAACGTATCTAAGCTATTTTATATAAAAAGAAAATTTTCTTTTTCACTATTTTGGACATGGGAATTGAAGGGTTAAATCGCATATATAAATAAAAATATTATCTCGGTGCTCAGGAACTGGACATGATGTGTGTTAAAAAAGCTGAAAAGGATGCTCACTTTTACGTACTACACATGCGTATGCAGCCGCACACCACAGTGGGGCTTAGGAGGGTTAAACCCCCTCTAAATATCTGCAAAAATAGGCAAATACGGTTTCAACTGGTATTGGGGTCAAAGTTAAGGGCAGAACTCTCCCTCCCCTCTGAAATAAAATCCTGTGTGCACGACTGTATTTATGTTGTATGTTTGAGGTCTGTCTGAGTATCGCGAACTTTGAATTTTCACGGGTTACGTACACTAGTCAGAATAAGTTTGCGTGCAAGGAGTACGTAGTTTTTCTATATGAAAAATAAATCACTTTTCTTCTTTTCTTCTCTTCTTTTATTCCATTAAGATAATATCAAAAATTTTACCAAACTGTAAAAGAAGGACCAAAAACATAACATGTTATGAATTCACCTCAGAAAAAGTTTGCGTACAAGATAAGGTTATGTAGTTAAAATTTAATTGAAACTAAGTTTTGTCTGAAAATTAATAACTTTGTGAATTTGCTTTTCTCGCTTGAACTTCCTGCAGAAGTTTCGGCGTAAATTTTATTAAATTCGGTGTTTTTCAGCGGTTAATTTATTATATCCTTGAATTGTTATATTGGTTAAATATATCTTTGAAGATGGAGTGTTGTTGGGCTCAGGGTTCAACTGAACCCCTTATATACTCAATTAGATGCACGTTAGGTGACTAGGGAGGAACTTTTTCAACTTTGTTGAGTTAGTAAATAGCAAACAAAGCTTCGTATCGTATGCATTGCGCCCATTACGTTGAAAAAAAATGTTGGAATCTGATGCAAAGTTTTGAAACCTCGGCGTATATAAGCTTTTAGAATATGTAAATAACCCCCGGAAGCATTTCTGAATAAAAAAACAGCCTGCTCCCTCCTTTTCCTTACATGCAGCCCCACACCATATCCCCACATATGCTATGCTTCACTGTTAATTTCAGATTTTTGTTATTAACAGGATCCTCGTCAAATTAGTTCATGCCTTTTAATGTCAATTATGCCAAATCATTATCAGATAATAATGAATCGTCCCAATTTCTATAGATAACGACATTCTGTTGAATTCTATTGTTTTCTATAAAATTTCAAGCACATATACGGTTTCAAATAATTTAAAAGTCCGTTTACTGTTCAATGGAATACAAATTTTCCAAAAAAAATAAAAAGCATAACCGCAAATTCCCGTTTTTAGTTTTGTACGCAAACTTATTCTGCACCGTTTTGTTAGTACAGTCAACCATCCTATAACGCGGTGAGTGCGTACCGCGTTATATGGAAACCGCGCTATAAGAAACTCAGAATTAGTACAAATCACATCATTCGTACCGCGTTATATGGAAACCGTCTACCGCTTTGTATGGAAACCGCGCTATAAGAAACTCAGAATTAGTACAAATCACATTATTCGTACCGCGTTATATGGAGACCAATAAATACAAAAGACAAAATAAATTATTTTTATTGAATTCATTTTTTCTTTTTATTGAACGTTCTTTTGAAGGTTTAAACCCTAGCTGGTAGTTTTTTCCAATATAATGCCGTCTCATCGGCGTTAAAAATCTGATCAGGTGAATAACCTCCTTCATTCATAATTCTAGCTAGCTACAGCTTATAATTTTCGGCAGCCTTAGCATCTGTTGAGGCCGGTTCTCCTTGAAACTTAATATTGTGCAATGTGTTCCTTTTTTTTAGTTTTTCAAACCATTCTTTCTCGTACTGTGAAAGAGCTCTGAGACGATTGAAACCGAAGTCGTGAACGGCTAAGAGATAAGCGTGAATGTTTATATAAACATATCCAGTTAAAACCATTCATTGGGTGCACGGAAAGAACTGATGGGACGTTGTTGAACGGAAACCGCGCTGTAAGAATACCGCGTTATAGGAGGGCTGTCGCAATTTCAGTTCCGCGTTATATGGAAACCGCTTTCTGAGAGTACCGCGTTATAGGAGGGTTGACTGTATATTGTCAATAAATACGAGTACATGGAAAATTATTATTTTAATGCATCTAAACCAGAACAAAAAGTGCAGTTAAGGCATATATGAATAATGTGGATACGTTTTTATAAACAGAGAACCCATTTTTGAGGTCCATATTAATCATAACATAGTTTTGACTTGCCTGTACGCAATCTTATTCTGACTAGTGTATATTCGATTTTCGAAGTTCGGCATTTTTGAATGTTCAGTTAATTTTTTACAGCTGTTTTGCTCGGACGTGTTTTGGTTTGGCTTCGATCTTCGCCTATTTCTAAAAGGCGTGAAGGTTTTGCTTAGAGTCTTTTTCGGTTGCTGGGGCGTGGTGCATCATGAGTTCTTGCCACAGGGTTGAACGGTCAATAAGGAATATTACCTGCAAGTAATGCGCATTCTGCGCGAAGAGATCCGCCAGAAATGCCCGGATTTTGCACCATTATAACGCCCCTGCTCGCACATCATTGCTTGTGCGCGAATTTTTGGCCAAAAACAACACACTAATGATGCCACAGGCCCCGTATTCCCCAGACTTGGACGCCTGTCACTTTTTTCTTGTTCCCGAAACTGAGGAGGCTGATGAAAGGACGACGCTACACTACGATTGAGGAAATAAAGAGGGCATCGAAGGAGGAGCTGAACCATGGCTCAACTATAAGGTTATAGCAAGCCACCGGCTGATTGTTTATCGCTTTTGTCAAAATCGTCGGTGTGCTGTGTTGCCGCATCGGTTGAAATGATAATACCTGACTAAAAACACCTGACCTGAGCCCTTTTCCCGTTTTTTCACTCGAAATACAGCGCCGTCTGGCAACAATCACTTTTGTTTGTTTTCAGTTTCTCCCTCTTTCATCGGAAAATATCAACTGATTTTGACAGTAGCGATAAACAATCCTACCAACAAAATACATATGGTTTTTGGTGTTGCGAGGATGCTATAACCTTATTAAAGAGCCATGAGCTGAACAAGATCACAAAAAATTATTTTTTGAAGTGCACAATTGATTTCTGTCGCTCACAGGCCGTTTCAGGCTGTTTGGAAAGTGTTGGGCTCAGAAAATGCCACAAATCCATTAGTGCAGCACCGGCACTCCGATTTTCTTTGTGCACTGATTCGACTTGACTCAACTCGGCTCGAAGGAGCTAGATAAAGCTCAATACCAGGTTTTTTGCTTACCGCGTCAGTGTTTGCAGCTTTTCACCTGCCAACTTTATCGACGCTAATCCTATTATGCCGCTCTTTGTCATAATAACCAAATGGCGTGCCACGCCGTGCAACGCGACAACGTGGACCGCGACGGGATGTGCGCCAGCAAGCAGCATAAAATGAGGAAAGTTATGAGATGCTGTGGCGCTGTCGTCGCTGATGCAATTTGCGGCTGCAAAGTTGTTGATTTTGTGGCAGCGTCAATGGTTGGCGATTGAATTTAGAGAAACGTGTCTTACAGTTCAGAGAAGGACAGAAAACGCTGATATTGCTGTTGCAGCCGCTGCGTTTGTCGTTGCCATTGATGCATCCTTCTGTCTTTTTATTACGAGTATCACCATCTGCTGCAAATTACAGCCAGCCCCTGCTACAACCCCTGCATCAATTTCATACTTGAATACGACGACCATCCGTTCTAAACAACGCATTCTTTTAGTGCGTTGTTTGAACTTTGTGCGTGATTTCTTTTTAGGCCAAATATGGAACGTAGAAAGCCTACTTTGGATGTTGAGTGTTACTTTGTATTCAATGTATAAGCTTTTTCGTCTCTTAACTGTGCAACATCACATTTTTTAAATCACTGAAACATTGCTGCACCTCTAAAGGGCTGAGTAACCGTTATGAAACGGGGGCAGCAGACAGTTCTAGAAAGTTAAGTAATATAGGGCTTTCCAACAAGAGGTGTTATTTTTAATCACCCAGTATATCGGTAGCTGTCACTTTTGAAGCTTTTATTCTTTGACATTTGACAAGTAGAAACTACGCCATTACTGAAAATGGAACGATACACGCTTCAACAACGCATTGATATTATTAAAATTCACTACAAAAATGGTGAAAATCTTGCAGTCACAGTTCGCAAAACTAAAGCATTTTTGGGTCGTCGTGAAGCACCTTGTCGGACCGCAATACAGAAATTGGTGGAAAAATTCGAGCTGTTGGGAAAAGTTAGTGATGTGAAGAATAAAACCCGTGCACGTCGCTGAAGAACAACTGAGAATATTGCTGCTGTAGCCAAAAGTGTTGAAGAAAACCCAGGTTTGTCGATTCCTCGTCGTTCTTTGGAATTGGGCATTCCAAAAACGTCATTACACCGTATTTTGCATAAAGACTTGGGTCTTAAGGCTTACAAAGTTCAGTCAACACAAGAACTCAAGCCGCCCGATCATCAACAGCGTCGTGTCTTTGCTGATTGGGTCCTCTGGGTGTTATCTCTGGAAGAGGTGATCACAATTGGCCACCGAGATCTTGTGATTTAATACCTTGCGACTTCTTCCTTTGGGGCCACGTGAAAGATAAAGTGTACGCCAACAGCCCAGCGTCGATTCAAGACCTCAAAGATTCATAAATACAAGAATTCGTGAGGCTATCGAGGACATAGGGCAGCCACTTTGCGATTTGGTTATGGAAAATTTCATGAAAAGGATATGGCCCTGTAAGCGTGGTCGTGGTGGCCATTTGGCTGATATTGTTTTTCATTATTAACGGCATACCTTCCTCTTTATTATGAAATAAAAATCCGATCATTTATCTCAAAAATGGCATTTTTCTTTGAATACCAAAATAACACCTCTTGTTGGAAAACCCTATACAACTAAAAACAAACTGATGTGGGCGACTCATAGGCATAAGGCTATATGGTACGAGTAGCGTCAGGAGTCGGAAATGGACGAAAATTTGTGCATACATACATATGTAAACCTTCTTATAACGCGTGCCACAAATAATGCGCCCAAACTATGTACATAGGTATTGCTGATAACACTACTCGACAAAAAATGGGTTAATCACATGCTCCTAAAAACAAAAGTATTTTTTATAGTAATGTTCGGCTGCTGAACACGAAACTGAAAATCAAAAAATTTTCTTAAGAAGCGTTTTCGAAAAATCTTCGAAAAACACGTTTTCCCCCTCTTATTTCATATTCAGTTTCGTGTTCAGCAGCCGAAAAAAATACTTTTGTTTTGTAATTGTAATTGTAAACTTAATCACGACAAAGATCCCAAGCACACAATACGTAATGTGAAAACTTGGTATTTGAATTTAATCCTTTTGCCAGATTTTATTCTGTAACAAATACTAAAATATTGAAATATTTGCCCAAAGGGTCAAATATATTGATAACTTTTTTCAAAGTTTGTACAAACTTTGCTTGACTCCCATTGCAAGCCACTAGGTACACATGCATATGTGTGTTACGGGTTTCCTTGTTACATGTTACTCCTTTTGGGCGATGAACTTTGTATTACAATTAATACGGTCGGGAACTCAGCTCAATGCGGGAAGAATAAAAAGCAGAAATGGACAAGAACAAAACACGCAATTGCGTCTTTGATTGCGCAACCTTGAGCTTGTGTGGCTTCATACTATAAGTATAAGCCGACGACATAACGTGGCACACACAAAGCGCACAAACGTTGTTGTTGGTTTTCTTAGTATTGAAGTGGGCCATTTTCCTGGAAATCGTTGTCCAAATTAGTTGACACTTTTTAGCGTTATATTTTTTTAAAAGTCGGGGCCTGCATATAGCACAACACGCGGATAGTACAATGTGTTGCCGCATAGGTGTAGCTCGGTGGGTCAGCAAGGGGTAGCGGCCCAATGCTACCAAGCTACTACTAAATTGGAATAGTGCCGGAGAGTTTTACATTGTATTGTAAGTGATTGGTACAAAATGGAACAACAGAACGTCGGAGTTTTTTGGGTTCAAGCAAAAACCCCAGTTGCACTCTTCTGACGCTGAATGCGACTACGCCTCTGTGCGTTTATTCACACGCTCGTTGTTTTTTCTAAATTAAGTACCGGGCAACCGCTACCTCTCGTCAAATTTTAAGCGCGGCGGTCGCAGATTTTTCCAATGAAAAACGACAGTATGCAATGTGCTGCATGTATCGTGGACGTTATATCTGTTTGTCTGTCTGTCCATAAGTTCTTGTGTGTAGCGTGTAGCATAATTGGCACTACTTTCCGTAGCAACGGAAAGGTCACTCAAAACGCACTTGAAGATAACAACCAAAGCTGTTGCTTCGTTCTAGACCTCTTTTCTTTGCTATGCGTTGTTTGTTTTTGTGGCCATTTCGCCATCCTGCCGCTACTTCTTTTGTAGTTAGATCGTAATTGCCGATCTCCGAAACTTTTACATAAAACAGTATAACCTCGATAATCCGAACAATTAAAAACCAGGCACTGTCCAAAATATCGAAATGTCTGGAAACAAATTTTAAAAAATACTACTGAACACAAATTATACTTATTTTTTATTGAATTAAAATTATTTTTGCTTAAAAATTTTATTTTTAATATTTTATAAAAATTTTGAAAGATTTTGATAGAAATTTGTAGTTTTCATTTCGCGACGTTTTGTTTAATTTTTGTAGAAATTGTAGATTTGACGAAGTGACTTTCCTCCACTCAATTTGCTTAGAATTTCTTTTTTCTGGTCTTTCTCGTAAAAAAGGCAGACAAAAATGAGTGTCCGGATTTTTTAGGTGTCCGAATTACAGAGTTAACAATAGAAACCACGTGGGTGTCCGTATTAGCGAATATCCGAATTATCGAGTTTGTACTGTAAAACTATTATTTTGTTAAATGTTGTTGCAATTCTTTATGGAAATCATAGAGGGTATTTCTCTAAGCCTCGGAAAATTATAAGGCCCGTAAACGAATTGTCAAAATGTGTATGGAGCTCAGTAATGTAATCTCAGTAATCCCTCATAGTTTGGTTAGCTTTCATACATATGCAATTATACTGCCTCGTTTCCCAAGTTCGATACCTCTTACCTACAAAAGACATGACTAGAGCTACCTAGAACTACCTTGACTATTTCTTTCATCCATCCATTGCGCTTCCTTCGGAGTCAACTCAGCGATTTTCACGATTTAAAAAGCATGTCGAATGAGTATTTTAGATCGTAGGCCAGGATGTTCGTCTGGAATACTTTTCTTGCAACGAAAATGCATTTTTCCATCAAGGCAAAAAATGCATGGTGACAAATCGGGCGAATACAGGAAGTGGTTGATGGTGCAAATGCGATTTTAGCCAAAATATTCTCACAGATATGAAGCACCAGAAAATTTTCTGTTCCAAGTCATGTTTACCTTGTAGCACATGTAATAGTAAATCTGCTACACAAGTTTTTACTCCCCCAATGTAAAATTATGTGTGCGCCCCTGGTACATACCTTGCATGTCGAACAACCCACTATGGTACAGCCAGTGCCATACGTACCATAGATGATGATGGCAGTTGTCCACTGCACTCAATCTGCTCCAACGCCGAAACCTGAAACCTTTCCTAATACTGATTGATATTGAATGGATGTTTGAAAGTACTAATCGATTCGTGTATTGGAAAGCATTTAATGCTTAGAACACAGCTTTGCTCACAGCGTCATTGCATCCTGCGACGACCTGCGAATACAAAGCTGGAGAGTGTGGAGTGTGGAGAGTGAAAAATGCTTTTCCATGTCAATCAAAAGAGTACTTGAAAAATGAGAACAATACGTAGGACAGAACAACCGTGAACCAAAACAAGAAAAACATTGAAGAAAGCTTTAGAGAATTTGGTGGGCACGCGCCATCAGTTTAACGCCACAGTGCAATCGCAAACCCACCGGTAGCACTTATTGCAAATATGGAAATTTGCAATTCACCGGAGCGTGGTGAGTCAGCATTGCCCAAGCAACATGTGACGGTTGCGAGTCGGCGGGCGAGTGGCTTGCACGTGCCGCCAGCGTTCCTGCAGTTTCGAAATAGTTTTCCAACCGTACGAGCTCTTGAATGCACATCTGTGATATCGAAAATTCGCCGCATACAAGATTGAACGCATCATTCGGCCAATTAGTTCAGCTCATCTTAATGGCCCGAACACATTGAAGACGCCAGCGACAAGAGCACACGTCTACAAGATGGCGTCGGCTTTAACCTTTGCCGTGTAGTTAAAGCTGCAGTAATAAATCACCAAAGGGTGGTGGTGGTGGGCCCCCAAAAGTTTGGGTGACTAAGGAGTGCGTCGTTAAAAATTGTGACATGAAATTTTGCTAATTAATCTTTCCCTGATCAGGTGAACCATGAAAACGCTATCTTTGAATAGTGTATGCCCATTTCTAGCATTGAATGAGTATTTAATGATAAAATGGTAATGATAAAATGATGATAAATGATAAAAGTAACAAGAAACTTTACCCTTGAAAATGTATTATAATTTTTTTCTAATATATTCTAAAATCTACATAAAAGACATGTTATATAAAACCAGACTTTTCAAAAATTGGACTAGTGGTTGCTGAGATATTTTAATTTTTCGATGACACAATTTTTAACGACGCACTCCTTAATGAAATCCTGAGTGCGCCACTGAGTACCACAATCAACAAATATGTATGTACATATGTATGTTTTTTGTGCGACGAATCACAAATTGGAAGGTGCTGGTACAATCGCCCTGTTTAGCATACAACTACAGCGGTAGCACGCTAATCAGAAATTCTGTCAGAACTAGTCGACATTTTCTTCTTCTTTAAAAAAAAAATGTTCACTTGTTTACGGAAGACTTGTTTATTGAAATTCGAAACCAGTCATTTAATTTAAGTTTTATTGGTATACATTTTGAGATATCGTTTTTAAGACAGGAGCTCCCCATTGAGGGTGGTTTTTATTTACGAAAAATCGAATAATATCGAAGAATGAATGATGATTATGAAATGATTACTAAATTAAAATATACAGGGTTTTTTCATTTCGAACCGAAAACTTTGGCAGCCCTGCGTTCGACAACCGCAGCTGTCATCTGTCGTTGCATTGTGTTAATATTGTAGTTTAGTGTTTGCTATTTATGAAAATGGACCGATTTAGCATCGCTCAACGTGTAAACATAGTGAAAATTCACTACAAAAATTGTGAAAATTTGAGCACCACTTTTCGCGCACTATGGAAGGATTTCGGACGTCACGGAAGGCCTGTTTTGTCAACAATATCGGATTTATTGGCGAAATTCGAACGAACTGGTTCTGTACAAAATGTACAGAGGCCAATACGTAATCGCCCTGCTCGTTCGGCCGAAAATATTGCTGCTGTAGCTGCCGGTGTTGAAGATGACCCGAATTTATCGCTTCCCCAGCGTTCACAACAATTGGACATCTCCATCACCTCAATTTGGCATATTTTGCATTTGGATTTGCATCTTCATCCATACAAAGTTCAGTTGGTGTAGAAATTGGAGCCGGGAGATCACAGAATGCGTCGTAACTACGCCGAATGGGTGCTTGAAAAACAGTCCGAAAATCCCAATTTTTCGCACAAAATTTTCTTCAGCGATGAAGCACAAATTCACCTCGGCGGTTACGTTAATAGTCAAAATTGTCGTGTGTGGGGCTCAGAAAATCCACACGTGGTTGTCAAGCGCCCAATGCATTCACCTAGAGTCACTGTTTGGTGTGCATTATGGTCCGGTGGTGTCTTAGGGCCATAAAGGACAGACGGTTACCGTCAATTCTGAAGGTATGACCGAGTATTTCTGGCCAGTAATCGAAAATATGGATGTGGAAGAGATGTGGTTTCAACAGGACGGCGCTACATGCCACACAACACGACCGAACATGACAGAATTGCGAACCAGGTTCGATGAACGCATAATTTCGCGTTTTGGTGATGCCAATTCGAATTGTTTCAAATTCAATTTGTTTCTTATCAATATTTTCTACATTTAGAAGGCAGGGTGTGCTCACTCGTGACACGTGCCACTCCTGAATATTCATTAAATCAATTTATCAATCATTCGTTAAATCAATTTAAAACAAATGGCATTGTGTATTAAGTTACGAGTACATAGTAAATGTAACTGAAATAGTAACAAATTTATAGTTGTTATTCAAATCGCATTGAAACAGTAGGAAGAACGTCGACGAAAACGTTCTGTCTTGGAGCAATGGTGTCAATTGATTTGGTTCTGTCTCCTGCGAAATACAAACAGTTCTTAACCCTTCGATGGGCAGTAATTAGTTACTACACATCTGCACCTTGTCGTCTGGCCAGACGAAATCTGGGTGAGGCTTTTTACAAAGGCAAAGCGCAATGACAGATGAAGTTTATTATGTTTATATGGTAGGCAACGTGCGTAAGTATATACATATACATATATACAAATTATCTATATCTATACTATTATATAAAAACAAGTGTGACGTTTTTTGCGCCACAATCAGGCAAAAACCACTGAACCGATTTAGATGAAATAAGCACCAAACATTTTTTAACCTGTGGGAATGGTACATAACTCATCTATTGTATGCTTTTGTAAGGCAATATGGGTATCAGACGATTCAGCGTTACATTGCGGCAAACATAGGCTATAATATAATCGGCCACGCCCACTTTCCGTGCCTACAAAGCTAACAAAACGAAGCTACGGTACATGTCTGTAAATCAGTATTAATATCAAATGATTCCGTGTTTCATTGATGCTAACATAGGATATATAAGATTAACCACGCCCATCTGATATGCCTTTTCACCACGCCCACTATAATAACCAATCAGCCATGGTATATTTGTCGTAGCAATATGGGTATCAGACGATTCAGCGTGTCACTGCGGCAAACATAAATAATAATAATAATATTTAATTGATTGGCACGACAGCCCGCTTACGCGAGACTAAGGCCTAGCTTCCCGCAACCACCCGTGTTGTGCGTGTGAATTTTGTACGCGGGTGGAAGGGACCTACAGTTTTTATGCCGGTTCCGAAGGGCAGGTTGGGAGCTTTTTCATAGGCAATTTTTTTCTCTCAGAGGTTTGCCATTTCCAACTGAAAGGACAGCCACCGAAAGAGAAAACGAGTTTCCCGTTATTTTTTTTTTTTAGGTGTTACTACATGCAGTGTTCGAACTTGCGTCGCTCTGCATTCGACTCGTTGGACCGCGCTCTAACCAACTGAGCCACGGCGGCTCACGCCCACTTTCCGCGCCCACTAAGCTAACAAAACAAAACTACGGTACATGTCTGAAAATTGATGTTGATGTAAAATGATTCTTTGTTTCATAGCGGTAAACATAAGCTATATAAGGTTGACCACGCCCAACTTTTACGCCTTTCTGCAATGCCCATTGTGATGAAAGAAATTAATTGTGGTATATTTGTGCAAAACAATATGGATATAAACAAATTTTGCGAGTCATTGCAGCAAATATCTCTATATTGTAGATATAGAAATGAATGTAAATATGTATGTTTGTTTGTTTGTTAGTCACATGACACTAAAACTCATAAACTAGACAGCCGCTTAGCTGAATTTTTCATGGAATGTTCGTCTTGAGTAAGTCTCGGTAAACCACATAGTGCCAATACGACCCGATAGGTAGGCGTGGCATCTCCCATACAACTTAAATTTTCAATATGGAATATCTTCATAATGAGAAGTCGGACAGCATTAAAATTTAGTGCGGAGCCACCGTTTAGATGTGCCGTTTCACTGGTAAAAATTTGTGAGCGTTGGACAAGGGGCGTGGCACTTTTTTAGCAACTCAAATGTTTTGAGTAACTTTGGAACTACAAATCACACATTAAAGAGATTAGACACAAACTTAAGATTTAGATGTGCCCTTCGACATGGGGAATAGGGTGGGTATCGGACGAGGGGCCTGACACTGCCCATAGAAACCAAGTTTTTAATATGTCTTCGGAATTATAAGTCGGCCAGCATTGAAGTTTGATATAGCATCATGGCTTAGACGCGTCGTTCAAGTAGTTCAATTGGATGGGCGTTGGACAAGGGGCGTAGTACTTTTTAAGCTACCTTCTTCTTTTCAATAACTTTGGAACTGCAAATCACACATCAAGATATTTACGATTTCGATGTGTCCTTCGACAGGGAGAGTAGGGTGGGTATTGGACGAGGGGCATGGCACCGTCCATACAACCCAAATTTTTAATGTGGAATATCTTCGGAACAATAAGTTGGAAAGCTTTGAAGTTTTGTATACCATCGTCCCATAGATGTGTCATTCTACTGGCGGTATATTTTTTGCGACTAAATTTTTTGCGACTGTAACATTGTAAATGAAAGTCGCATATCAATGAAACCGGGTCACACCATTCGACTGGAGGAATAGATTGAGCATTACATAAAGAAGCGTGGCATCGCCCATAGAGTATAGTATGAAGAAACATGATTTATTGGGCCCATTGACTTCAAACTTGCGTGCAAAGCCGCAGGGCCCTACTAGTCTAATATATAAAGTTCTCGTGTCACAATGTTAGTTACCATACTCCTCCGAAACGGCTTGACCGATTTTTATGAAATTTTGCACGCATATTCAGTAGGTCTGAGAATCGGCTACTATCTATTTTTAATACCCCTAAGGGGCGTGGCACATTTTTGTGACCCAATTATTCTGCTGAACTATAAGTCACACAGCAATGAAACTTAGCGTGAAACATGTACTCATATCTTTCGACAGACGAAATAAGGCGGGTTTTGGACAACGGAGCGTGGTACCACCCATTCAAGCAAAATCTATAAAATAGAATATCTTCGAAATTGTAAGTAACACAACACTGAAATTTTGTACCCCATCGTCCCATAGATGAGTCATTCTAATGATACGATTTGATGGGCGTTGGACAAGGGGCGTGGCAAATTTTTTGTGACCCAACTATTTAGCTAAACTATAAGTAGCTCAGCAATGAAACTTAGTACGAACCTACCATTTATTCATATATTTCGACAGAGGGAATGGGGAAAGTATTGGACGAGGGGGCGTGGCACCACCCATACGAGCCAGACCTTAATAATGGAATATTCTCCGAATTGTAAGTTGTACAACACTGAAATTTTGTACGCCGTCGTCCCACAGATGATAAAGATAAGATTTGATGGGCGTTGGACAAGGGGCGTGGCACGTTTTTTGTGACCCAAACATGTTGCTGAACTATAAGTCGCTCAGCAATGAAACTTAGTACGAACCTACCATTTTCTCTTTCGACAGAGGGCATTGAATAAGGGGCACGTATTGAATAAGAGGGCATGGCACCGCCCATATAATTTAAATCGGGTTCAAGCGCAGTCCATTTCTCTTACTGAAACTTAGCAGCAACATTGCTTATTTGTGGGCCTCGATTGCGTTAATTAGTAGCTCCTCCTCTTCCTTTAGTTGGTTTTCTTCGTCAATTTGTATCGCCATAGTTTCGCCATCTCGCGTATTTCATTATAAAAAAACAACAAATGTCGTGCGAGACAAAGTTCGTGGGGTCAGCTAGTATTCATATATACTTACTTAGTAACCCACAAATACACTGTAAAAAGGAGATAAATCTGTTATTTTTTTTATTTTTTTTAACCATTTCGTCTGGCCAGACAACAAAGTCCATCCGAGGGTTAAGTTGGCAACAGCGACAACTGTGGTCGGTGGTCGTGTAGCTGTGGTCTCATCAAAATAATCGTCACAATTGAAACGTACTGATTCTATATTTTGACATAAATATGTGGTCATGTCGGTGTCTTCGTCAATGTGTTCGGGGGATACGTTCGGTGTTGTTCGACGTTTCAGTGCCAAGTCTAATGTTTGATGTAGATAATCGTCACCATTGTGTGGTGAAGAGGCCTTGGTGCTTTTCTGCTTGCGACCAACCACTTTTCGAAAGCGTTCGCGACAGTTTTGGACGCAGACGCCGGACTGTCAGACAAGTCCCGTTGCAGGCACTGTGCAATTCGAGTTCAACAGCATGTATAAAAACTTGTTGTTGGTATTGTCGTTGTTGTTGCTGGTGCAAGTATGGTTTGTTTGTTGTTATTGCGGCAAGCATCCTGTTGCGCTGTGCCTGCAATCGGCGAGTGCTGCTTCCAGTTGCAGCGGCTGTGGTTTTATTTATATTTTTTGTGATTACGATTTTGAGGCTCTTTGGTGATATGCATTCCAGTTTGGCAAGTTTTGCTGTTGCTGCCAACGTTGGCACGGATACTGTAAAGTGGCAGGCACAGGTGGCGTGTGCTGCGTATTTGAGGTTGTGTGCTGCCAGCGCAATTAACGGCCTGAGCGCGGCAACGGAAGAATATGCCGAATTAGCATAGCCGTTGCGGCACTTGTTGTTTCTGTTGTCGGCATTTACCGTTAGGCGTTTGTGGAGTGCCCCCGCCAACAGCCAAATCGGTAATCGGCAGTTCGCAATTCGTCGTGCCGGCGTGTGCGTACTGCGTCCACCCGTGCTTGGTGGCTGTGTTCGCGCACTACGCACTCTCTAATGCAGCAGGCCGAGGTCCGCGTATGAGATGCCGCCGAAGGAGAAGCGGCCATTGAAAGAAATTCGCAATGCTCATTCAACGATTTCTCACTCAGTTTTTTCTTTGTTTTTGCTTTCTTCATTTTCGCGTTTCTGCAGCACACCAACTGCGGGCAATAACAAACTTAACGGCCAGACCACACCCCTTGACGTGCCTGGCTTGTCGCAGAATGAGTTTCAAGGTCTGTTGCTCGGTTCCCACCCATCGGCGACAGCGACGACGACCGCCGTGCCAACGACGACGCCTATTTCGCAGCAGTCCGCCATTGTGGCTACCGGAGCGGCGACTAGCGCGGTATTGGTCACCGCCGACCAGCAGCGCCAGCAGCAACAGACGATCAGCATCAAGCGCGAGCCGGAGGATCTACGGAAGGACCCCAAAACCAGCGCCGTGAGTCTGAATGCCTCGGGCACCACCAACGGCAACCACCACGGACAGAAGGTGAGTGCAAGTGTGTGAATGGTGCGCACGCGTACACGTGTGCGTGTGCCTGTGTGCGTTCGAGTTCCTACTCGCAGTTGGCGCCACACTCCCCGATGCTAACTCGTCAGGGACACACGCACACGCGTCGGTTTAACATTTGTCACCGTGCTCAGTTCCCCATCCCCCTTCGCTAATTGATAAGAATATTCAGCGCCATGCTTCTGCTGCGCATTCGCAGAGAGCGCTTGACGCTGCAGCGGCGCACTGTGTATGACACAATTCCGTTGATTGCGCTCGAGTTTCGTCTATTTGGCATTCTACGTGCGCCTTGCTTGCAATTGGTCTGTGTCACCTGTGGTTGTGGTGTGTGTGTGTGCATGTGTGTGTTGCTGGTGTCGCCGTTGATGCGCTTAGACGTTCTATTGGCTGCCTGCTTGGAGACAGCCTGCAACACTGTGAAGCGGCGCTCGACTGTTATACGACGGGCCCGAAACGGCGGGCTCGTGACGGTGTGTGCATGTGCCCGCTTTGACTGTTATACAGCACGGGAAATGCGGCGGATTTTCAACTCATGAAGGCACAAACACAAGTGCGCCTGGCCGACTGGTTGGCTCTGCATTTGCGCATGTGTGCCGGCGAATGATGTGTTGGCATGTGTATCGTCTCACTCTAACCCTCTTGTGGCCAATTGGCGATTGTCGATAACGTTTACAGTGTGCGCATGTTTTCTCATTTGTTGTCGCGTAGTATTCGCCCGGTGCAGGGGGACGGCAGCCAATGTTGTGTGCGCTCAAACAAGTGTCGATGGCCAGTTGCGTTGTCGACGCAACTGATTGCAATACGACACGTTCGATTGCTCTTTGTATTGTTGCACTGGACTGCCCTTCGTGAGCCGAAACTGCACCAGCCTGATCGAGTCGCCCTGCGGCGTGTGATAAGAATGGAAACAGAAGCTTGTTGGGTTGATAAGAAGCCATCATATGGCTCCAACTATGCAATGGCAATGCCGAAGAAGAGCACAGCGATAGGCAGATGTGGCAAAATTGCATATTCTTTGGCGGGAACGGTGTGTTGGAAAATAGATGTAGCGATTCCGGAGCAGGAATTGGCGCTTGTGATGGAAATCCGGAGTTCGTATTTGACGTTTTTATTCATTTCTCATGGATGGTGGTCATTGTGGCATCGCAGACACCCTTATTCACGACGTCTTATTGGACACATTCTTGCTTCCGGCATGTTTCCACTCTTCCGCTTCCATAATATCGGGCCGTTTTACTTCCGAGCGAACTGCACCATGTTACTGCTAAGAACTGTGCTACTTATTTGATCTCAGCAGCAGGAGTGTCCGCACAGCAAGCGACAACGTTCCGCGCCGAAGTTGGAATGACAGAAGCAGCAAGCCAGCCATTCAGCCAGCCAGTTATTCGGTCGACTAAGCTAAAGGGTATGCGCAATGAGGCAGGGTGGCGGAAGGCAACGTCAGAAACGACGCAGCGCGGCCGTCTCAGGCTTCAATGCCGATCAGCTTCAGTCTGTCACAAAGCGTTGACGGAGTAAGGTTGGCTGTTCGGTTGGTTTTATACAACACAAAAAGTGCGTACGAGCGTGCGACAAGCGAGTGAGCTAGCGATCGAGCGAGCGCAAGTGTAAACAGCGATCGCAGCGCAGCTTTTGCGGTCAGAATTAACTACGTAAAGCAGTGAAGTGAATAACATCGATCGCCATGGCATATCCCCTAAGTGCAAGGCGTGGTGAAGATGCTTAGAAAGAAAAATTGTTAAACGAAAAGTTGTGGAATTCCTAAGCACAAAAAGTAAAAGGTAGCTACAATGTGCAATGTTAAAAACTGTGCGTGGAGGAGCAAAAGTGGATACCGATGTGGCCACCAGTGAGAAGCAGAAATACAAATTTTAATAAAAACAAAAACACTTCCAGACGATGAGAGTTAAGGAGTAAAAAGTCCAAAGCTTCAACAATTTTTTGACAGGTGCTACGAAAACGAAGGCCTCGTAAAAATACAAAGACAAGTGAAGGTCAGTGGGAATCCAGCAGGAACGAGGAAGGCGGTTACTCATGTACCGACACTGACACACACACACACACACGCATACTTCCATATAAATCTGCATCATTGTAGTTTCGGAACTGCGGAATTAAGCAGCTAAAGTCGACAGTCTTCGCTAAGACATTAGCGAACTGTGGAGGGAATTTATTTGATCGGTCATTCTTGCAAACTAATGACAAAATCACTGAACATAGATTATAATGTAAGATTTTGAATTGGCAATAGGTCAAGCCATATCAAAACTCACTAACAAGCAAAGCAAACAGCATTCGCATGCAAACAAATGCTTGGCAACTTGTGTTTCGGCAAGCACAATAATTGCATTGAACTTGACTGCTGTTGTTGTTTTGTGGGTGTGTGGGGACGCAGCGCACCCGCATCCGAAATCACGTTTGTTGCTTGAGTCTTTTGAGAGAGGGATGTAGATGCTTGACTTGGCTTGGTTGTTTTGTTGACGCTCTTATTGATGCTAGTGGCCCAGTGCAACGCACAATTGAGGCACTCACGCACCACGCCCATAACGCCTGCAGCGCAATGTATGAAAATCTAACTAAATTTAAACGGCTAAATACAATCTAGATTTAAAAGCACCAAATAAAATGCGACATTTAAAACAGTTTCACTTTTAAACGTTGCGCAGCGCATTTAAATACTACATCGCATGCCTTCACATCCATTCGATTCTATGTCCGTTGATCTTTTTGTTGCTGTGGTCGGTATTGTGATTATACATATTGTATTAGTCTTCGGAACGCTCAGTTCGTCTTTATAAATAAAAAATTCAACACAATTCTGAAAGCAACTCATAATCGATGATGCTGCCAGCATCTTCGCTGTTATCATTGTTGTTGTGGTCACAACAGAGTCTACGTTAAGCAACGTTAGCAACGGTGCCACTACCGGGTAAGCAAGGTACGCGAACTGTGTTCGAATTGTGGGCCGAAAATGTTAGTTTCGCTCCTGGCTGCCTGTTATACATACGTATCTTTGGTAATGCTGTGGCTATTGTTGCCATTCGATTCTTAAGAGGCAGCTTTTTTTGTATTTAGTCAAGGTCTTTTATGACGTCGCCAACGCCATCGCTATGGCTGTCGCCACCATTATTACTGTTGCTGTTGTTATTGTTTTTGTTTTAATATGGTTGTTATTGCTGATGTTATTGTTGTTGTAATTATTTCATGTTTTCACATATTTGTGCTTAAAGAATTGCAAAGCGGCGACAGATACGCAGAACAAAAATGCAAATTGATTTCGTTGAGCAAATTTAATTAACTCGAAGCAGAATCTTCGAAATTATACACACAAGCACACACACACACACAAAAATACAATAAAACAGCACATTTTAACGGCAGCAGCAACAACAACAGTAGGAATAGTCTCTCCTCTTGAAAATCAACGTTAAAACACAACTACAAAAAAATTTCAGAAAAATGCCAAATCAAAAATGGAAATTAAAGCTACTAATAAATTTAGATAAATTCACATTTCTGCTTGCATAAATTATTATCATATATATTTGTATGCAGTGGTTCACACAGGATTTCATTTTGGGGGATTTCATTTTGAAACCATATTTTGTTCCAGCAATTTTCGTATTTGGAGGAGGTGTTGAACCTCCAAAATACCCCTGAGTGCGCCATTTTAGAAGAATAGAATTTTGAGCATTTAAACATTTTGAGCACTGCGGAAGGTTTTGAAAAACAAACTTCCTCTCAAACGATCTAACAAAAAAATGCTTACATAAGTAAAAAACATTGCAAATTATGTTTTGCGCTGAATTATTGACAAACAAAATGTTCACCTCAATACAGTGGGGCACGCAAAGGAGGACGTGGAAATTCAAATCCCTCTCAAATATCTGCATCTTGCGAATATTTTAGGTTGCATATATGGTTTCAACTGGTATTGGGCTCAAAAATCGTGTACGGAACTCCCCCCCAAAATTAAGTCCTACGTGCGACACTGCCTCAGTATATACTTCATTTTGACTGCAACTGTACATATTTATAGTACATAGGTTAGGTTGGGTTAGATCACTTACGGGCTCATCATCAACTTGCGAAAACTGTCTCAAAACTGGTTATTGAATTTCAAGGTGGGAATCAGATCAAATTAATAATTTCCGAATAAAAGACAACGGTTGTGGCAAGTTTCGGATGCTTGCATAAAAAATTGATTTGTCGACGTAATAAAATTGATAAAACTGAGTTAGCATATATGTATTTGTTTTGAACCCATATTTGACGAAGGCGGTTCTGTTATAAAAGCAGCTTATGCTGTTTGCGATACCCGAATTGGATTGACATGAAGTAGGTGCTTAATGGTTTGATGAAAAGCTTCAGAACAGCTGAAACCGAAACCAGTATCGTAATTCGTAACGTTTTGAGGAACTGTGTTACTGAGTCAGGCGGCTGGGCGACCTGCTCGACAGCATTTATTTCGGTTCCTGACTTTTATGCTTTTTCTATTACATTTCGACGATTTTTAAGCTAATAAAGAACGACGAATATTTAATGAGCAGTGTTATATGTAGGCAAGCCAACAAAAAAACAACACAAATAAATGTTTTCAAAAGAACATTAAATGAAACAACAAAGCAACATAACCACTGTCCTCACTTCCTGAAACGTGAATTTATTTGCATTGGAAATGAAATCATTTAAAATTAAGCACAAACCAAGCAGAATAAACAAACTAAGATCGTTGTATATGGCAACTTGCTAGACGCTTGAGCCAAAATCACAGCTCCAATAGTGATGACGACAGCTTTTGACAGTTTTTGAAATATGACCAAAGCCTGCGTGGCTGTGAACAGGGCAACCTAGTATGTGCTCCATATAGTACTTTCGAAGTTGTCATTGTCTTCAATACTTGGGTTTTAGGGTGCAACAAGTATTGCAGCGCCAAACGCTGCTGTTCCGAATCCACAATGACAGTTGAAGGCGGCAGCAGCACGACTCACAAAAACACTCAAATTCAGGCAGTGACAAAAGTTGGGGCAGCGTAATCGAAAATCGATAATATCAAAAGGTGGGCGTCGCGTTGTTATTGCCATTCTTCACTAGAGCCGAAGTCACTGCTACTGTTGGTGAGGCAGTTGGTAAGAAAAACGTTGCTGTGCCCTAACGCTTATGGACGCGCTCTCACTCAAGCAAGCAGGCGCGCATCAGCCGCCCGTGGCAGTGCGCCGCGGTTGCAGTGCGAATAGGTGCGTGCTGGGCGCTCTGGTTTTCTGTTTGCTTTCTTGACTCTGCCGTAACCATTGCGTAACGAAAGGTGATAATTCAATGTTTATAATGAATTTCTAAATGGGCCCGTCCTTCAATGCAAATCACTCGGCTTTTGTTTGTTTATGTTTTATGTTGCCGCTGGTCGGCGACTTCTGAGAACTATGCATTTCGTAAAAACTGCAGAAAGAACTACTAACTACTAATCGCCAACTAAAACAAAAATTCGGAATTACTTCACTGACTTTGCAGTAACATCGTTGTGTATGCAGTTGACACATTCTTTGAGAATACATTTCGTAATCAAATTTGCGAATTTCGTGTTGTATCAATAAGAATGCCTTTGAAAGCAGAAACAATAATGGGGAGTTGCCGACACTTGACATTTTCGGCAAGTTATCGCTTTCCTGCGTCCGCTGTGTGCTTTCAATCATATTGTTAAAAATTAAACAAAACCTCACAAGGCAAAATTTATGCAATAATAGTAATAAAACCAAAAGCGACCACAAATTTGAATCGAAATGCAGAAATAATCGCATTTATTACTGCTGGCGGTGTTAATGTTGGCAGGCATTATCGACGTCGACGCTTACAGGGGCTCAAGCCCGTCGCATGACGGGGCGTAAATAGACTGTGCGAACCTGGTAGCATCTATAATATACAATTATATAAAAACCAATATGACGTTGCTTTTCGCTCCATAATCACGCAAACGCAAAAACTACTAAATCGATTTCATCGAAACAGGAACCAAACGACTGCTTACGTGTACAAAAGTTCATAGGCTATGTGAGACTGGTCCCGCTAGTAACAAAACTGAACAAGTATGTAACAAAGGCTAAAAGGCACCGGTCACGCCTACTTTCGGTACCTACTACTAAGCTAAGCTACATGTCTGTAAAGTAATATTAACATAAAGTAATTCTGTGTTTTCTTGGTCAGGCCTCCCTGTCACATTGTGCCCATTATGATAACAAAACTAGGTAGTAGTAAATTTTTAAAAGAAATTATGGCTATCAAGTGATTCTGCTTTTCGCGGCAACTTCCACCTGCAATGTTCATTGTTAAAATATGCGGCTATGATATATTTCGGTAAAAGCAATGTGGCTGTCAAACGATTTCGTGTTTTCAAAAAGCCTACCTTATCACATTCGTCATATTCATACGTATGTGCTGAAAATTTCTACATTATCTTACAAAGATATGGTTTTATTAAATTTTAACTGAACTTTTGTCTACCGAAAAGTGTTAACACAGCTTGTTCTGCACAAGTTGACTGACACCATCTCATCGATCGGTAGTTGTGACACATTTTTAAAGAAAAATATTGCTTTTAACACGCAACTACTCTTCGTATTCGCCTGATTTGGCGCCGTGCGACTTTTACCTTTTCGGGAAAATACATTTTCGATGAAAGGAAAGCATTCTGAGGACGTAGAAGCCATCTAATATGCTTGTACCGACATCCTAGAGAACATCCCGGCCGACGATTTTAAACCCTTATTAGACATGCTTTTAGACGAAGGGACTATTTTGAATAAAACAAATCGGTTTTGCAAAAAAAAGTGCGTTATTATTTTTGTTTTAAAGGATTTAAAGGCAAAAAGGCCTTTTCGCTAGTGTGTCATTCTATGTACATAGCTTGCATAGTGATTTGAAATGTTGATTAATGGTAGGCTTTGGTTTTGGAGGTTTTCACATCCAAACCCCTCTTGCCTACGCCCCGGGCTGCTTTTGTTATTTTCGTTTATTAATGTTTTGTTGTTGTACTGCGAATAAATTGTTGTTATTATAGTCGCTGCTTTAGAGAAAAACATTTGAACATTTAAATTTGATTCGTGCTCTAAAATAAGTGTGGGAATACTATATTCATACCAAGGTCTGGAATCGGTAACCCCAGTAGGAAGCATTTCTGATACCGAGGAGAATTTCATTAAAATAGTAGATTTAGCCACTTGTATCAATTTGACCACAATTGAAACATGTTTTGACTTTCCAGTGCAAATGTGGCGGGTACAGGGATCTACTGCGATTTCAACGAAGAGTAGAAGTCCCAACGTTTTGTCTCTTCTGGCATTGTCACTAGATCTCTCAGTGTATGTTTGTTATGAAGTTTTGAAACAAAACAAAGCCAATAAATATAGATAACAAAAGCAAATAGACGAAGACAACTCGCAAATCGGTCAAAATTTTGGGAACTTAAAGATTCGAATGAAGAAAAATTAAAATCGACTTGAAGTCTTGTCATAATGCCACGTCGGGATGACAGTCAAGAAACGCACAGCAAATTACTTAAAAGCCATGCAGCCTGGAAATACACACTCGAGCTGCAGACTACTTAATAAACTACTACTTCACAATGTTTCAATGGATGGTTGACGGCCAGCAATTAGTAGTGCAACAGATTTTTTCTTTCATCGCTGAATGCGATATTCTCGAATGCTTGACGTATTCCTGGTTGATGTCTGATGAGTCGCCTGTGTTACGTCGTGTTAATTTTCCAGTCGGCTCAGTCGCTTTCGAAGAAACCTATTCACATTCAGAATTTTGGACACGAAAGGCGGCGGCTCAGACGAATCGCTATAGCTTTTTCGCCTAAAAATCCTTCCCGTCTACGGGAGAAACTGAATCTTACTGAAAATGAATTCATGGAACGTAACCGGTTTGTTTTGTACAAACATATAAGCTATTGCGGTACTAATCAATCAATCATACGCAATTGACAAAATCGCCTTTTGCTGCTTAAGCTTAATTTTCTGAACTCCGAAAGGAATAACACGAATAAAATTATATGCGATAAGCATGGCTTTCAGCAATAACTGCTAGCAGCAACAGAGCAATGACTACAATAGAAATACCAACACCAGTTACCGAGGCGCAACAGTAGTCAGAACAATTTTTCGATTTTCCTGACAATGAGCTGCTTGCTCAGCACAATTAATCATTACTGCGACGTATTTAGGTACTGGGTGAATTGCTCTGGCCGCTCACTGGCTGGATGCTTGATTCGGTGGCTAGCCAACGGCTGGTGTACTGGCTGGGTGCCTGACGGGCCTTCCGCATTGCCGGCACATGTGCAACTTCACGGCTTCATCCATCAAATTTCATTTACGATTGCGGCGGAGACAAAGTGTGACAATCTTTCCATACGCATGTGGACAGAAGCCAACCGCGGCCATGCATTGCCAGGGCGTTTGCAGACAAAGTCTACTTAGAAAATGGCGTCCATACAGAATTTTGCGAAATTCCGTTTCACTTTATTTGCTAACTTGTCATATGAATTTGTGAAGGAAATCAGCTTTCGGGTAGACTCAATCATGTGACATGATAAATACGGGTTCCGGGCTTTTAGTTTTATATAGGGACTGGCAGGGAAGTCGTTAATTCTTACGGTTAATGAAATTATTTACGTACGTTGGGAGTGTTGTGTGTGTTGTCGACGATCCTCACCTTTCTCTCCTCCCAAACAGTGCGGCTACTCTGCAAGAGCAAAACTGTTCCCGTTCCTTTCCGCACCCCCATCTCCACGCTTCCTGCAGTGAACGCATTCAAAATGAAAATTCAATTTCACAGGTGTTAGTAGTGCAGTCGCCATCGCCCACGCAAATACAAATCAAAGAGCCTCCGACCAGTCCTGGAAGTCCAGCCACAGAGACAATGTACGCTGCCAGCGGTGGCACACAGATTTACCTGCAGGTGAGTTCAAGCCACAGCCTACCGTCTAATCGCGCAGCATGTAGGAAATTTTGGACAGGTATGTGTGTAGTGTGCTTCTGGAGCTCGTCCGCCAGCTATCAGACCTGTTAGTTTCAATACAGGTAACGCAACCGAAAATGCCACCAACAAATCGGAACTGTCCCAACGAATAGGCGACGGCACGAACCTAAATCGCGGCTTTTAGCAAATAGAAAAAACCATTGACTTGGGTCTTTATCAACTCCGCCTACGGACACAGATACGTACTCATACAAAATTATTTGCCGGGTGTCAGCGGACGGGGAGGGCACGGATAACGGAAGTTCACCAAGCGTGGTGTTACTCGGGCGCTTCCTTTTGCGTTCATAAAGCAATCGAAATTGAGCTGTTTTTATTGTGGCCATTGTTCGTCAATTAGCGCGTCAACGCACCGCTGAAGCACAAAACGCCGCCACCGCGAGTTACATGTTAGTAGCCAAACCGGAATTTTCTGGAACCACAGACGCAGACGCAGGCGCAGGCGCCGACGCTGAAGCAGAGGCTGGCGCTGGTCGCCTTGCAGAGCCACTTGACTAATCGGATTATCAACCTAGCTAGCTCTAAAATTTATTGCCGGATTGCACACATTCCAAATACACATGCTCACTCGTTTATGTACACACGCCCGCAATCGTACATTCATTCATGCTTTACTTTTTCTTGTTTCGTTCTTTTCTTCCCCCTTATGTTTTCGCACTTTCCTTCCAAATCGGAAATACACACTTCGCACCTATTCCGCCAATTAATGACTCAGGGCGCCCACCAGACCAGTGCAGCCGGCGCCGTTGTCCCCTCGAATGTAAACGTCAACGCGCAAACGCCGAGTCCGGGCCCTTACATCAGCCCCGATAGCTACGGCATGTACACCACTCGGCTGGCACCCGGTCCCACATCCACTTTCATCACGGAGCCCTACTACCGCGAATTCTACGCCGCTGCCGATGGCCAGGGAAGCTACGCGCAAGCGCCACGCGCCGCCGTCTACGGCGGCGTCAGTGAGAGCGACGCGCCACAACCGGGCGTCACCTACGAAGGCCGCTTCACGACCAGCGTTTCCACCGCTGTGCCCACACACACTACCAGCAAAAGTGGCACGCCGGTTTACGCGAAGACCGTCACGGCAACTGGCCTGACAGTCGACCTGCCCAGCCCTGACTCCGGCATCGGCACGGACGCAATTACACCGCGGGAACAGACCAACATCCAACAGGTGCGTCTAACCACTCAATCACTCACTTTTTCCATCATTTAGTCCATTTCATACTTGCTCCCATCAACGACTTGAACATGTCGTTTAAGTTTCTATGTATTACAGCGGGTAACGACACACACACACACAGGTACATGTACTCGAGGTTCAGCACTCAAATTTCCGAACACAATAGACCAACGGCGTGGGGACAATATCCCGTTTTGAGAATGTGTTGTTGAACTTTCTGAAGATTGGGAATGTGTGAATGTTTGGACATTGTTGGTTTTGGTCGTTTCGATTTGTGTTGTCGTTGTGTGTTTTCTATTCGCTCGTTGGTGTCGTTGTCATGTTGTATGCCTTTTTGCTCTGGTGTCATCCTTTTAGTTTGCGTTTGCTCCTTGTAATAAATTTCAAAATAATCGGATGGGCCTTAGCAGAGTTTATTGCTGCTGTTTCTCTGTATGTCATATTCAAATTCAATCGATACTGTTTGTGCAGTGGCAACTGTTGTTGCTAGAGCCGGTGCAGAGAAAAATAACCAGTAGCTATGTCCGGCGTCCATCCGCTTTGCCTACGTGGTGCGTCGGATCTTGTGCTGGTTGTAACAACACCGCCGAGCCATAATGAGTCAAACACATGCACTGTTGTGTATTTCGGTTTGTTAATGCAGTCTGCATACCTTGACTAATCTCCTTGCATTCTCGTTTGCTCTTGTGTTTTTCAGCAGTCCTTTGACTACACAGAACTTTCGGGCACGCTACTGGACGGCAATGGCGGCATTCCGGTGTCGGTCAACAGCATACAACGCGCCGCAGTCAACGTGCACGGTGGCCAAAATAGTCCAACCACATCACTAGGCGGCACCAGCGCCAACGGCGCCACACGTTCGCGACCTTGGCACGATTTTGGACGCCAGAACGATGCGGACAAAATTCAAATACCAAAAATGTAAGCAAAACGTATGGCATCATACGCAGCAAAAGGGTACCCACCAGTGCCCAGATCCGCAGCAATCTCTAATACCTACGACCTGTTTCCGGCCATCTTTTCATTTTTCAGATTTTCAAATATCGGCTTTAGATACCACCTTGAAAGTCCAATCAGTTCATCACAGCGCCGAGAAGATGACCGCATCACATACATAAACAAAGGACAGTTCTATGGGATAACGTTGGAGTACGTGTCGGATCCAGATAAGCCCATCAAGAACACAACTGTCAAGGTGAGTCCCTAATGCAGTTGCTTTAGTCCTTTGCAGTTGCTTTGAGCCAAGTTACAAATTTGGTTCGAACCGAGTTCAAAATCATCATATCGATACTTTGTTTTCAAAATCTCTAAAATAGGCCATAGTCGAATTGTATAACAGTGTTCAATCAACTACTGTTGCAATCAGCGTATATTTAAATAGATGTGTGTAGCTCAAGAAACGTTTGTCGGAGCGCAAATCAAAACTTTGAATGCTGAATCATATAACATACGTGTTTTCTCTTACACACATGCATTATCTTCAACATTTTTTGATTCAGTAAATATTACCTTTTCCCAGCTGTGATTTTTAAAACGACAAACAGATACGCTAACGTTTTTTGGGAGGGGTCGGAAGCGGTCGTCTCAACTTTCTTTTTGCTTCGTCCTTGCACCGCTTTGGCTGATGTTGGACGCCGACTTCCGGCACAGTGCCGCACAACTCACTAACAAAGTTTGGCACTTTCATTCTGGCAACTCGAGCCATCCTCTCGTCACCCCTGAGCTGCCGTGTGTCAATCTCAGTAGCTGCTGCCGCTAGCCTTGTCGAAGACAATGACAATGATAGATGGTGATTTGTACTTTTCATTTGAATTAGGATTTGAATTTGAATGTGAGTTGAGCAGCTTTCTGTGCGGATGCGTGTTTGGCAAATGTTTACTCAGGACCGTTTGTTGAGTTATCATCGATCAGATAAGACGACGACATGACGAATGATCCTGGCGCGATCTTTGATACTTGAGACGAAATATGCAAATGACGAAACGGTCGCAGGATACGCCGCCGGCGTTCGTTACTGTTGCAGCGGCCTACCGCGCAGTCGGTTCCATTGCGTACGTATGACTGAAGTTTGCAAAGGATTGAATTTCCGAATTTGAAGTGGCTACCGAAACGAGTAGTGACACAGCGACGGGGAGAATACGACGTAACTGTGGCAATGAATCGCAATTTGTTTGTACAACAACTGCCGATGTGACGATGAAAGCTGCATAAACAAACCGAACAGCAAGCGCAAAGCCAAACGCTCTTATTCGTTCCTGCATGCACAAATACTTGGAACTATTTTACATGAACATATGCACACCGACTTTCTCAGTGAAACCTGGTTGTTTTAGGGGTTAATTGGGCCGCGCAACCGCGCGCACACGTACATATGTATGTATGTATGGATGCAAGCGGACATCTCTCGTTGAGTATTAATAATATTGCACTTGCAAAAAGCGAAGGCAGCTCAATTTTCACTTCGCAACTTCTAAACTGGACGCTCGCATTCGGTGGCACCGCTGCAGCATAGCAACAGGTGCCGGCGAGGCACCGGACCTAACATAAGACGTGTGCAAGTGGCCAGAACTTGGTTATTGGGAGTTTTGCAATTTTTTTTTGCCAAAATAGTACTACATGCTCTTTAAAGTAAACTGCACTTTTCCAAAAGGGCTTTTGTGCAAATGTATATGACTTAGTGCATTGGAAATTCCCAAATTTTTTACCCGATTTTTAGTAAAAATTCCATGAAATTCGTTTTACTGCAAGCGAAGTTTTGAGTCTAAAGTACAATTATGTTTGTGTCATGGGGCAAAATTAGCATCGAATAAAGAGCTAAAATTAACTTTTGCTTTAAAATTACTAAAACCTTAACCGACATATATCAATTGAAGAATATGGTGATGATCGTCTATCCCGTGGCAGATTTCATGGGGGTACACGTGATTTAAACGATTATCACATAAATGATGACCAACATGTTGGCCACTAAAATCAGCGTTCACAGCAGATTGCATCAAAACTGTGCGTTAAATCATTGAAATCTTTGAAAATGGATTTAAGCATCTTATATCATTTTAACTGAGCATTTGATTATAGAGAGACGCCATATCATCGATTGACACTTGTGACTGATTTTTTGACTAAAAGTCGAATTTTAACCATCAACCACTCCTCGTTTTCACCTGATGCGGTATCGTCCGATTTTCACCTTATTAAAAAACTACACGGACTTGCAAATTATTTTGAAACGTATATGTGCTTGAAATTTTATAGAAAGCAAAAGAATCCCAGAGAAAAAATGAAAAATGGATAAAGGATAATCTTACTAAATCTTTCCAAAATTGATAAAAACTTTCGTGAAATTAGGAAAACTTTTGGGAGATCAAATTTGTCATTTCAAAAGG
The DNA here is from genome assembly GCA_963971225.1 of Melieria omissa. NCBI lineage: Eukaryota > Metazoa > Arthropoda > Insecta > Diptera > Ulidiidae > Melieria > Melieria omissa. Next base: position 2,605,827 of record OZ020269.1, on the reverse strand, counting down.
CCATCTTAAATCTCGAAAAAATAGGAAATCTTGCTTCGTTACTACGATCTAGCCATTTTTTAAGCTACCCGAGCAGGAGGATTAGACTGTTTTGCGATCAGTGCATCATAACACTACTCGACAAAAAATTGGCCAATCGCGTACACCTAAAAATAAAAGTGTTTTCTAGACTAACTTTGGCCGCTTAACACGAAACTGAAAATCCAAAAATTTTTTAAGAAGCGTTTTCGAAAAATCTTCGAAAAAGGAGTTTTTTTTCCTTTTGTTTCAGTTCAGGAGCACATATCTCCTAAAAGAATTATCCGATTAACATGAGCTGTCCGTCGTTCAGAAGATAATACCTTAGCCTTTCTAGTAACAAATAGATTTGGGGAAGTTACTGACGGTGAAAGTTGTAACAAAGTGAATTTTTCGACCAATTTAAAAAATCATAAATTTTCAAATATTTTGTTATAGAAAAAAATTGATTATCTCCTCTGATTTTAAGATCTAAAATGAAATATTAAGCCTAACATCAATAGAATTGGAAGAAAAATTACAAAGTTATGCTGCAGTGAGTAAAAACACCAACTTTACATTTATTAGACCGTGCGAAATTTTTTTAAATTAGATTAGACTAGAGATCATATATAGTATCCTGGCATAGTCAGTATTGCATTTTCTGACCCAAAGTCCTTTTTAAAGGACTTTACAATTTTAAGGACATATGCATTTCAAATATTTTTTTAAATATATACGGTAGTGCAATGATGGAAATATGTGTATCAAATGAAAGAGGAAAATTTTCTCCTTTTAACTAAATTTTCTATTTGGAACTTTCAGGACAAAAATATGTCAGGTATGAAAAACATACATATTTTGGATTTCAGTCTGTAGATTCATACATCTAAATTTTATTTTATAAGTTCTTGTCTAGAAAACACTTTTATTTTTAGGTGCATTTTTCGTGTCGAGTAGTGTAATCTAAATCTTCAGAAATGTATAGAAATCTTTTATAAAACCCAGTAGCAGTGACTTTATAAAAAAAGGCCTGAAAAAACATATTTCCCCTACATAACAGCATGTAAGAAGCCCATATTTAGCTTACTTACAAGACAAGCTTACTTACAAGTCTATCAAAGAAGAAAGCCGGATTTTCGGAACGATGCACAGTGATTCAACTCCATACAACCGCTGGACAAAATTAGAAGGAGTGGTCCGTTCTTCATAAAATTTGGTATACTAGTCAATCATGGTCTGCTGAATTTAAATCTCTATTTTGTTTTTCTTAAACTTTTGGAGTTTGGCAATGCCTGAGACTTAAATTTGCTAATTTCGTCATTTTTGGAGAGCTATAGCGCCAAGTGATTTTGTTACATCTAATCGGTAACATCAATATTGATAATTCCAAAAAAAAACAAAAGAAATTGTCTTAGGACCTTCTGGTTTTGAACTAAAAATGATAATAATAGATGTATGTTTTGCATTTGTGCAGATCTGTTCATTTTTCATGCTGTTTGCATACTTTTAGGGATAAATAAAATAAATTTTGTCGAAAAATGCGTGTTTAGACCACTTTTCAAAGTGAATTATTTTCTGAGATCGGAAGATATCGGAGGATGTAGTTACATTATCTGACAAAGAAAGAATGCTTCTTAAAATAAAAAAGATTCAGGAACATACTTTCACATACTTTTTAGATATTTTTTTGTAAGTTTTGCCAATTTTCAGATTTTTAATTTAGAAAAATATTTTGAATTGAAAGTGAAATGAAATCCTCAGCTTTGCAAATTTTGAGAAAACATTAAAAGCGATGTGTTGTTATCCAACTAATAATTATAATAATAACAACTGTAAATTTGTTTGACTTCTACAAAGTTTAATGAGGTTAAGTAATTGTGTAATTCACACTAGTTTACAAGCAAACTCTAAGATTGCGATATTTAATTTTTAACTTAAAATTTTGTATTTGCCAGTTTTGCACAAAATTTTAAATTAAAAATTAAATATTGCAATTTTCAGGGAAAATTTTTTGAAAATTGGCTAACAAATGTTATTTAGAAAGGATGTTTTCTTGCTTTTATTGAACTGAATTTGTTATTGCAATTTCAAAGTTCAATTGATGAAAGTGACAAACAACTTAGTCTTTCATCAACCATTGTGGAGCGCAAATAGTTTTTTTTACAAGTTACAGTTTTGAAAAACTTGAAATTTTTATATACATAAAATACAATAAAATATGGGCACATAATATGCTTGTAAAATTAAAAAAATATGCAAACAAAAGTGTTTATAAATTTATTGTGAACACAAAGAATACAATACTACCAAAACATAACAAATTAACAAGCATTTAAAATTAAATTCGCATTGAACACATTTACTTCGCATACATTTTGTTGTAAATAGGCAAGAGTATTCCTTCAAAGCGAAAAAAAAGCTTAGAAACTGCTTACAAATATCCATTTTACTGCCAGTATGCCAAAACATGCATTTAAAACGAAGTATGCAAAAATATGTACTAACAATTTACTAACATTTAAACAAAAATTGTCTTATTCGGAAAGATAATTTATCCATTTTTTGGAGAACATTCACAAAAAACCATGGTTTTGCATGGAAATCCTCTCCCTACTGAATCGACATGCTTTTAGATCATGCAGATCGCTGTATTGAGCCTACAGTGGATTATTGAAAAAAAAATACATTTTTTCCAGAGAAATTTTGTATTATTCTTTTAAAATTTTGTTAAATTTTGTGAAAAGACTTTTTTCTCAAGTGGGAACGTACTTACCACGCATAGTAATTAGTGATATTGAAAAATTATCGGCTATGGGGTCATCCAAACATTAGGCCAGGCTTTAGACATAGTTAAGCATTCGCTGACATATGTTACATATCCATTAAGATTCGCACAGCGTTTAGAAGTGCAAAAATAAAAATGAAGTGCTAAACTAACATACAATGCCACGTTGCTGCGACATATCTGCAGCGCTGCTTCTTGAAAAAAGAAGGCGATCATCGGTGCAACATTAAGGTAAGCACGCCGTCTTTGGCTTCGCGCAATTTAAGCTACGAGCTCAGTACTACTACACTGAGCACTGATGCTGCCTGTCCAATCATATTTCCATAAATTTGTAATAAATTTCATTAATGTGTGTGGCAGTAGCGGCGCTTACCCCGCAAGGCGAAAATGTCAGCATTAATTTATGTTTGTTTTCCTAATGCGCCCTTCGCGATGCCACCGATACCAAAGCCCAAGGAGGCAGCCGACGTCAAATGCTTCTAAGTAACACTGAAAAGTAATTCATGCAAATTTATCGAATGCAAAAAATCAAAAGAAAGGGGAGCGGAAAGTGAACAGAAAAGTAGTTGCATGCGGGGATACTCCGTTGACGAGGTGAATCATGCTACCGAGACGAATTGTGCTAGGTAAAGGGTAAAATGTTTATATATGAACGTTCACATGTAGCAATCGTCACGTGGGATAGCTGAGCTAGAGGGAAGGGTGGAAGCCGAACAGGAGAGTTCGCAATTGTGCGTGAATTTGTCTTGCTCTTCTGCCTCGTTCTTAACGAAATAAAAATGCAAATTTGCTGATAAAATGTCGAAAAGGATAAATGCTTTATAATGTTTTGCTGCGAAAGTGCACCAAGTGTAAGGGGAGAAATCGGAGAACGAAAGCGAAGGCTTCGTATGTGAATTTAAATTTCTGACTTTTTGGAAGGGCGTTGGACCAGAATCGAAAGTGTTGCTTTGTAACAGTAGTGTAGAGCAGAGTTCGTCAGGGCAGACTGTGGAATTAAGTACGCCGTTGTCTAAGAACTTTATGATACATATCATATGTTCTTGCTAATTTATTGAAATGATTTTTCGTTTTAAGCCACTCGCATATTATTGTGATCGTTGTAACTATACAATATATATATACAATATGTATGTATGTCATAAGAACCTGACTTAGGTTAGATTAGTTAGCAGCCTCTTACGTGGAGCTTAGATTAGTTAGCAGCCTCTGCATTGGTTCGTTCTGATTGAATATTGATTGGTTGGCGACTCCTCTAGTCCTAGTGCGGAGAAGGTGGCAGCTCTTAATTTTCAGTATATTTAAAGGATTTCGGGTCTCATATTGGATATTTAATTTCTTACTTCACACAGAGTGTCATCATGTTGATGTTCCGCGAAGAGAAAAGTCCAGAGGATGAAATCAAAGCTTGGCAATTCTGGCATAGTCGGCAGCATTCCGTGAAGCAGCGAATTCTGGACGCAGGTGAGTTGAGCATTAAGCAACATAAAGGGGGGGCCCTGAAGGAAAGGAGAAGCAGCTCCCCGAGGTGCTAATTTCATTGCCTTCAATAAAGCGTAACATTTTAGTGAAGGTCTGAGCAGCATGTGGCTGGCTGATAGGCAGCCACGCGTAAAGTGCTGTCGCGCTTTTGTTATTGCAGCCTTCATTACACTAAGGCAGAAACTCGAGAACGCTTTAAATTCGGATAACGAAAAAACTATGAAATTGTAAACTGCGTGTATTGAAGCTAATATTGTCGCCGCTGTCGCTGCCACATGACGATGATGATGTGGTAATTGAAGTATGTAAAGGTTGGCACCCTCGACCACGCCCACCCCTGCAGGGTTACGCCATGCGCATCATCGCCGTCCTTCTATAGTTTGGAACGGTTTTATTTGTTGCTATTTTCGCAATATTTTCGTTTTCCATCGATTGAGAAAAACTGGTCAGGGTGGGGAAAAGTAGCAGAACTGTTACTTTTTTCAATTGATTCGCTGATTTCTGAACGCGATAACAGACCAAAGACTAAATACTGATTAACACTGTTGCATTTTTCTATTCCTTTTGCAGATACGAAAAATTCGGTGGGCCTTGTTGGTTGCATTGAAGAGGTCTCTCATAATGCCATCGCCATATATTGGAATCCACTTGAGAGTTCTGCCAAGGTGAGTACCATCACCGTGGTTGCTGCGGCTGCTTCTGAGTGGCGGCAACACTGTCAATTATCTTTTACACAAATTACCGGGCAGTGCCGCCATCGTCGGCAGGCGTCTTCAGGTGCTGCGGCGAATAGCTGCCGCAGCAGCAATTATTGCGAGGCACCGCGTGACAACGATGACAAAGTTGGGTCACGCTGTAGCCGCTGAGATTGCGGCAAACGGTGGCCGTGGCAGTGCACACAGTGGCGGTAGCACAGTTTGCAGTCAATGAATTTAATGATAATGAAACTCATAAATATCAAAAACCGATTAAAGCTAATCAAGCTTAATTGCGAATTTTTGAAAGAGCCCAAAGTCACTGGCACAGCATCAGCGGCAACGACCACAGCGCACCGTTGTTGGTATGCCTAAGCTAGTGCAGTGCCGGCGAGTACATAATTTATGAAAAATATCTCAATTTCCGTTTCTGGAGTTACGCGCCGCAAATGCGTTGCCCGGCCCTGATCGCCTCCACGTAGCTGCTGCTGCTCCGCCACTTGCCACGGGGTTGCATTCTATTGGCTGCGTTGCAGGTAATCAAACGTGTTGCACGCTGCACAATCTCCTTTTGCAACAATTTGTTGCTAGCCATGTCGTTGTTGCTGGCATTGCTCTTATAACTATGTACGTATGGACGAATATATGAATGTAACCGCAGGGCCGGAGTTACTGGTGTAATATTGCTGCTATTGAGTTGCACCTGCGGTCCATATAATGGATTTACTTTTGCATAAATTATACGCGTGCAATAAGTTGGCAGCATACAACGTGGACAACAACACGCGAGTGTACCATCTCAGTTAGATCGAATTCTGGAAGGAAGCTCAGGCGAGTGATGAGCGTTTCTCGATGCATTAAAATTGATTTAATTCTGCCATGCATCTGCAATTTTCTGTACCACCTTGACACTCGAAAACACGTTAAGCGTCTCAGAAACATTTTTACAATATTTTTAAAAATTCGAAATTCGCAGTACACATTCATAATTCAATATTTACTCACCAAAACGCACTCACACTCATAACGATTCAGCTTGGATATTTTTTATTTTCTTAAGAATTTACATACCGAAAATTCGAGTATATGACTCCCACATGTTAATTAACTTAATTTCATTAAAATTATTTAAAACTAGTAGGGCCCTGCGGCTTTGCACGCAAGCTTGAAAGCAATGGGCCCAATAAATCAAGTTTTTTCATACTACACTCTATGGGCGATGCCACGCCTCTTTTATGTAATGCCCAATCCATTCCTCCAGCCGGGTGTGACCTGGTTTCATTAATATGCGACTTTCAGTTCCAAAGTTACGCGGAAAATTTCAGTCACAAAAAATTTGCCAGTAGAATAACACATCTATGGGACGATGATATACAAAACTTCAAAGCTCTCCAACTTATTGTTCCACATTAAAAATTTGGGTTCTATGGGCGGTGCCATGCCCATCGTCCAATACCCAACCCATTCCCCATGTCGAAGGGCACATCTAAATCGTAAATCGTTGATGTGTGATTTGTAGTTCCACAGTTATTCGAAACATTTCAGTTGCTTAAAAAGTGCCACACCTCTTGTCCAACGTTCACAAAGTTTTACCAGTAAACGGCAAATCTAAACGGTGACCCCGCACCAAATTTTAATGCTGCCCGATTTTTCATTCCTCAGATATTCCATATTGAAATTTTAAGTTGTATGGGCGGTGCCACGCCCCCTTGTCAAAAACCCACCCTATTCCCCATATGGAAAAACACAACTAAATCGTACGTTTGTACCGAGTGTCATTAATGACAACGATATAGTTTCAAAGTTACACCGGCATTTTAAAAGTGCCACGCCTCTTGTCCAACGCCCATCAAATTTTACCAGTGAAACGGAACATCTAAACGGTGGACCCGCACCAAATTCTAATGCTTTTCGACTTCTCATTACGAAAATATTCCATATTGAAAATTTAAGTTGTATGGGCGGTGCCACGCCTACCTATCGGGTCGCATTCGCACTATGTGGTTTACCGAGACTTACTCAAGACGAACATTCCGTGAAAAATTCAGCTAATTGGCTGTCTACTTTTTGAGTTTTAATACCGTGGGACCAACAACAAATCGCACACGCACAACAAAAGTGACACAACTCAAAATTTTTGATTTTTCAGGAAACGCAAAAAACTGTTTTTGAGCTAAATAAACATGTTTTTCAAATAACAAATAGACCGTTCAGTAGAAAATCTTTACAGATTATGCTTTATGATAATTTGCAAGAATTTTGTTTTATTTTACTCTAGAAAATCCAAAATTTTGAGTTGTGAGTGTTCTGATGATATTCTGATATTCAATAATTACCGAATTATTTCACGTTATGCCACTTTTTCTGAATTTAATAACTACAAATGACAGTTAAAAAGTTGAAAGAAAAATTTTGAAATTTCATAATGAATTTTAATAATTAAAAACATATACAAAAATTGTCAGAATTTTGCTTAAAATTAACTTTAACAAAAATTTATTTCGTCAAAGTGACACAATTTGAGTTAGGACTCTTTTGCATTGAGTTGCAGCGATCATATAGCATCAAACTTCTGACATGAAAAGAAACCTAACTGTATTTTTGCAACAGTTAACAACAACAAAATATACTGAGTTTTTGCTAATTGGTACAGTAGCGACTCGGTAAAAGCAACCGATTAATGACAGGGGCAGTTGCAACTACCGAGTTTGTTGCAATTATCGATTCTAAATTTTTGTATAAAAAGTTTTATAAGGGTTTCATTAGAATTCATTATTATTTTATTCATATTTTGTAGTATTACAAAAAAAAAACTTAAACTAATCACATTCATTGTGTTTAAGAAAAATCAAACAGAAACAAGAACTCTTAACATTTCTTAAAAAGGCTTTAATTAACAAAACAGTTTGATAACAATTTAGTTTACTGATTTAAAGAAACTAGAGAGAGAAACGGGACATCAACTGACACTCTACTCCACAAAAGAAAATAAGACGAAGAAAGAGATGCGATTATTGAGGTTTTTCGGCAGCAGTTGCTTTTACTGAGTCTAAATTGTATAAAATTCGGTGGTTGCGATAATCGAGGAGTTGCGTAAATCGAGGGTTGCTTTTACCGAGTCGCTACTGTATATGCATTGTGCACAGTGGGGTTACGCCACTGTAACCGCTCAAAAAATAGGGTTTTTTGTGATTTTTTTCCTCGCTTTCTAAAAGTTTGTAGAAGAAGTTATTCACAGGTGTTATTGGACACATATTAGACTTTATTTTGGAATTTTTTTGACACAGCAATATCAACATATAGGTGGCTCCACTGCATCCTCCTAGGCTATGTTTTCCCTGCAGGGCTTCACGGCACGCAGCACTGAAGGTGCAATTTTGAATCTGCGACAAAATAAAAAATTCCTGTTAATCTAGAGGCTTTTTGCTAGAGAAGATCGGGTGGATTTTTAAAAATATTGATTTTTAAAATTTTGGCGGGAGTTTCAAAAAATTGTTTGATTTTTGAGGTAAAAAATGACATGTCTTTTGTTAATTAAAAATCAACAAATCGAGTTATCAAAAATTCCACACGATCTTCTCTAGATAATGTTATTGTTAGGTTAGGTTAGGTAGGGAAGGGTGTGTGCGTCCCAAGGGCAGCACGTCCACTCGGAGGCCAAAATGGCCCATTGTGAATCCCTTCATGGAAGATTCCGGAGCTAACCAGTGGCTCTCAGTTCGGGGCAAACCAGTTCGACCTCTTGATGAAGGAGAGTAGATCCGATATTTCAACTACTGCTGCGCAGGCCAAGTCTACCAGGAACCTTGACCCCAAGGTACGGAGTCGGCGTTCCTGCAGAGCCGGGCAGTGGCACAGGTAGTGTTGGATCGTTTCCACTTCTTCCTCATCTCCACAGCTTCTGCAGACATCACTGGACGAGAGGCACCATTTGACCAGCATAGATCCAATGGCGCAGTGTCCAGTGATGACTCCAACAAGCTGCCTAATAGAGGTTCGACTCAGGGACAGTACATATCGCGTTTTCCTCACGGAAAGGGAAGGCCATATTGCCCGGCAGGTACTGCAATCAGTTCTGCTCCGCCATGAGGACTCGATGTAAGTTTTGCTCAACCTGTCAATACGCAGTCAAAATTTTAAGTCAAAATATTGAAAATTGTTCGAGTTGTGCCGCGTGCCATTTTGAAAAAATCGTGTTTCGAGAAAAACGCGTTCAAAGTTTTGGGAATGGTTTTCTATGGGCATAACTGAAAAATTCGAGATGCAAAAATTGTTTACCATTAGTCGGCAATGCCAGGACCATAGAGCTGGCCTTCAAGGTTCAAAAATGCTTCATTCGCCTCCTTCCTGACTGATTTATTGAGCGAGCGCGCCTCTTTCGCCGCGTCGCTCAAAGCGGAAAAGTTCGCGGAAGCGAGAACGTCGCATACACCCGCTTCGGCATACGCGTGACGCGCTTGGCGGTAACCTCGTATTTGGCATAAAAATTTTTTATTTTATGCATAAAACGTTTTGTTTCTTATTCTATAGGGTTCAAACTATTTCTTAAGCCAATAAAAAAACTCGATTTTTTTTTAATTTTACACATAAACCCGAAAATTCAAAATTTTGAGGTGTGTCACTTTTGTAGTGCGTGTGCGAAATATACATTAATTTTTATATACAACATAAAGATATTTGCTGCAATGACTCGCAAAATTTTTTGTATATCCATATTGTTTTGCACAAATATACCACAGTTAATTTCTGTCGTCATGGGAATTGCAGGAAGGCGTAAAAGGTGGGCGTGGTCAACCTTATGTTTACCGCTATGAAGCACAGAATCATTTTATATCAACATTAATTTTCAGACATGTACCGTAGCTTTGGTTTGTTAGTATAGTGGGCGCGGGAAGTGGCGTGACCGATTATATTGTAGCCTATATTTGCCGCAATGAACGGCTGAATCGTTTGATACCCATATTGCTATGACAAATATATCATGGCTGATTTGTTATTATAGTGGACGTGGTGAAAAGGCATATCGGGTGGGCGTGGTCAATCTTATATATTCTATGTTAACATCAACAAAGCACGGAATCATTCGATATTAATACTGATTTACCGACATGTATCGTAGCTTCGTTTTGTTAGTTTAGAGGGCACGGAAAGTGGGCGTGGCCGATTATATTATATTATAGCCTATGTTTGCCGCAATGATACGCTGAATGGTTTGATACCCATATTGCTAAGACAAATATACCTTGGCTGATTTGTTATTATAGTGGGCGTGGTGAAAAGACATATCAGGTGGGCGTGGTCAATCGTATATATCCTATGTTAACATCAATGAAACACGGAATCATTTGGTATTAATACTGATTTACCAACATGTACCGTAGCTTCGTTTTGTTAGTTTAGTGGGCACGGAAAGTGGGCGTGGCCGATTATGTTATAGCCTATATTTGCCGCAATGATACGCTGAATCGTTTGATACCCATATTGCCTTACAAAAGCATACCATAGATGAGTTTTGTTACCATAGTGGGCGTAAGAAGGGGCGTGGTCATTCTCATATAGCCTATGTACTATTCCCACAGATAAACAAATTTTTGGTGCTTATTTCATCTAAATCGGTTCAGTGGTTTTTGCCTGATTGTTGCTCAAAAAACGTCGCACTTGCTTTTATATAATAGTATAGAAGATTGTCTATAAGAAAATCGATGATTTAAGTTTGACGTTTTTGCCGTCATCGATTTCAAGTTGCTGTTAATCTTTTTAAATATATAATACTTATATTTATAAAAGTATCAACAAATATCTGATATCTGATAACAATTTGAGAAAAAATACTATTATTTGATCAGTTCGTCAACAATGATCACACTCTATGTATACAGGGTTGCTCAGCACAAGGCAAAATACTTGCTAGTCCAGCAGCAGCGAGTGGAAAATACTTTCCGAAAGTACTGCCGGACAGCATATTTACGCACGAAAATCAATTTTTAAACATATGTATAGATTAAAGATTGCAATCCCGAAACCCGGGATCCCGCACAATTTCCGATCCGAAATATTCCGCTATCCCGGGCAAAAGTCGATCCCGGGATCGAGACATAAAAAGAGCTTACTTTACTTAAGTTTACTTTTGTCACCTTAATTTTAAAATAGGCATAAAAAAAAATTAAAATAAATTGCATACTGCCTTTGACTTTTGAATAAGCTTCAATGTAGAGTCCGACCGATTAATCGGCATCGGCATCGGCATCGGCTAGTATCGGCCAATAAAATTGGTATCGGCATCGGCTAGTATCGGCATCGGCCAAAAAAAAAAGAATCGGCATCGGCATCGGCTTCGGCCTTTTTTGGCCGATGCCACATCGGCTTTTTTTGGCCGATGCCACATCGGTTTTTTTTGGTAGATTTTCCTGCTTTTATTTCTTGTTTGTTTTTATTTGCAGCTGAATCGCACTGTCTTTCTTTTTCATATCTCGCTTTGTATATTTATTACATTTTTATTATACGTTACAAACCAGTGTTGCCTGATTAGGGGGTTTCTCCTTAGATTTGTTTGGATTTTATGACAAACACTTAAGGGGACAATATTTTACAGATATTTTTAATCTATTTTTGCTACATCAACACCTTGTTCAGCAATATTGGCTATTGGGTCTTTTGTTAATTCCTTGTGCCAAATAGAATGAGCAATTTTCATGAAATATTTATTTTATGTGTTATAAATTTGGGGGAAATTTTAGTTTAATGTATTTAAATTCTGAATTTTCTTGTAATTTTATTTAGTTTTTAGTTGTTTATTTTCTCGTTTTTGTTTGTTAATTTGTGATGAATGTGATGAAATGTACTATATATGTAAAGTTTTATAAAATAAGCAGTGTTTTTGATTGAATTCATTCGTGTTTTTTTTTCTATGGAATCGGCATCGGCATCGGCATCGGCCGATTTTCGGCCTTTTGACCGATTAATCGGCATCGGCTGAGAATTGGCCGATGCCGATTAATCGGCATCGGCATCGGCCAAAAAATTTGGTATCGGTCGGACTCTACTTCAATGCAACAATAGCTCTGTTTGAGTAGAGATCTTTGTACAAATTTGTACAAACTGTTCGAGTGCTTTTCTAGTAAAAATTTGCCAGTAGCTATTGGGTGTACAACTTAATAACCGGAATTTTTCATCGAAATTTGATGTTTTATTGTGGAAAAATCTTACAATATATTTTATTCAAAGTATTGTCCCTCGGAAGCTACACCATTTCCCCATCTTTCAGGCAATTTATGAATTCCATCCCAAAAAAATTGCTCCGGCTTGGCGGCCAAAAACGAATCTATCCAATTTCGGATGCCTTGCTCTGAAGTGAAGCGTATTCCGGTGAGGGCGTTTTGCATCGAGCGAAATAAATGGTAGTCGTACGGGGCAAGGTCTGGGCTATAAGGCGGGTGAGATAAAACTTCCCAGCCATTGTTTTCCAAATAGTTCTTAACCGGAATAGCAGCATGAGGCCGAGCGTTCTCATGATGGAAAATTATGGCCTCGTGTCTGGTCGCATATTCCGGGCGATTTTCGATGATGGCACGCTTCAAACGAATCAATTGTGTTCGGTACAGGCCACCATTGATTGTCTGGCCCGATTTCAACAACTCATAATATAACGGCCCCTTCTGATCCCACCAAATACACAGCATAACCTTGGCGCCATGGATATTTGGCTTCGCCGTTGATTGGGCTGGTTGGCCGGGCTTCACGTATGACTTTTTGCGCTTGGGATTGTCATAATGGATCCATTTTTCATCCCCAGTCACGATCCGATGCAAAAATGCTTTCTTTTTATGGCGCTCAAGCAGCATTTCAGACATACAGAAGCGCCGTTCAACGTCTCTCGGCTTCAACTCATAGGGGACCCAATTACCTTGCTTCTGAATGTATCCGGCGGCTTTCAAACGTTTCGAAATTGCTTGCTGAGTCACTCCCAACGATTTGGCAAGTTCTTCTTGTGTTTGACACGAATCCTCATCGAGTAGCGTCTCCAATTCTTCGTCTTCAAACTTTTTTGGCTGTCCTGGGCGTTCTTTGTCTTTGATGTCAAAATCGGCACTTTTGAAGGCGTTGAAACCATTCAAAACACTGTGTTTTCGCTAAAGCATCGTCGCCATAAACTTCTACAAGCAAACGATGACTTTCCGGAGCAGTTTAAGGTTAGAGCTTTCACGATATTTGTTAGTACGGACATCTAGCGTCAAATTCCGGTTATTAAGTTGTACACCCAATAAAAAAAGGCGAGAAAGCAAACTTACGCTCCCAAAAATGAAACCATCCAAAAAGTTAAGAAACAGAAATGTTTAAAAACTTACAAGTTTTACTCTTGTTTACACCAATGTTACTTGTCACATTCGCAATAAACAGGGTAATGAGTGTAAATAAGAGGTTTCCTTTTAACAGTTGATATAGAAGTATCATTTGAGGTTTAAAGTTGTACGGAAACTTGAATTATTGATATTATTCATACCGATTTCGACTTATTTTGAAAACTCGTAAAGCGTTGCCAAAACTGCCAAAGTTCATATACTATTTTCAGATGATTTCACTTACTGGTGGTGAACCAGAGATTGGCTTTTTATCAGCAGGTTTGCCTGGTAGTTTGGCAATTAAATGTTTTTTATGTTATTTGCCATGAATATTTTGTTCTTGGTTTAAAAGTAACAGAATTTTATTTAATACCAAAATAAAATGTAATTAATTGAAAATTACGTCTGATTCAGTTCCTTCAAATAATAATCTCAATCCCGAAAAAATCCCGGGATCTAGGGATTGCGATTTTTAGTCCCAAAAATTCCGGGATTGTAAAGCCGGTCCGGGATTGCAATCCCTAGTATAGATAGATAGATAGTTCAGTCACTGGAAAAACTAACGCGTTCGTTACATTGAGCTTTGTGCAAGGAGAAGTTTCACAGGTTATGCACTTGCGAGAGTATGATTTTCATTCTTATTCTATTTAAGAATTTATACAAGTTGTAATTTATTGTCTTTGGCGTATTTCTCGTTTTGTGTCCGTTTTCGCACGCGGCCCGATCCCGACTCTCCTGTTAAAATGTCTTGCCATTCAACCGAGGCCGCTCGTACGATGTCGCATAGTATGGACCGTAAAATAACGGAATTAGCAACACGTAGAAAACAGTGGGGTAAAAGCGTCCATACCGCCCCCAATGCGCTGATCCGCATGATAAACCGGATGTTTTCTCTAAGAAATATAAGGAATTAATTTTAAATTAAACGATGAATTGTACATGACAACCTGGAAGGGTGTTTTCGTTTTTATTGGAGCAAAAGAAAACACCAAACAAAACTTCCCGTGATTTGTTCAACATTGTATTTCTTCTGGTACAGTTTCCGATACTGAGAATTGGCGCGTGGCGACCGACATCGGTTCGGTTGACTCCTCAGTATAGGAAGGAATTGGTAAGCGACATATCTTCGAAATGGACCGTTTATAGGTGCCGTTTTTTGTGTAGACCGTCACTACTCTGACCAGGTCATCTGCTCCAGGATGTAACTCAACAATTCGACCAAGAAGCCAATGATGCGGTTGTACCCGATCGTCCTTAATGATGACAAGATCATTTGTACTTAGGTTCGATTGCGCCTGATGCCATTTTGGACGCGCTTGGAGATGAGAAAGCCAATCAGTCGACCAACGAGTCCAAAATTGACGAGCCATGTTCTGGATGGCGATAAATTGGCGGCCAATTAAAAAATGTCCAGGGGTGAGAACTTCTAAATCGTGACTGTCTGGTGTGAGTGGGCAGAGTGGTCTCGAATTTAGGCAGGCTTCTATCCTCACCAGTACAGTATAAAGCTCTTCATATGTTAGTCGTGTACCCTGAACAGTACGTTTAATGTTTGTAATGTTTGACCGACTTGACATTTGCCTGCCACAGGCCTCCAAAGTTTGGGGAATGTGGTGGATTAAAATGCCACTGAATGCCTTGAGCGGTAAGTTCCCTGTGACTGCCCCCAAATGTATAGCTTTGGTTGCCAAACAAATAAAAGTGGTAATATACTCTTTATATACCGTATTGCCACGATATTTCGAAGATTTTAATTCAATTGCGCCGGTGTAGTCTACCCCATGGTACAATAACAAGGTATGCCAGATAGGGAGAGTACTCTTCATGTACTATGAGATGTGAATGTCAAACGACAAAAATTAGAGGTTATGATTGGGAGTCGTGCGCAGGGCTGCACAGAAAATACTGAAAAGCATACAGTTTTTACAATACACAGAAAAACTTTAATAGGTATCTTTTTCTTTGCAAAAAGTATAAAAATGCTCATATTTCTGCCAAAAATAAGTTTCGGACGTAAATAACATGTCCGGTACCAGCTACTTGCGGAAAAATAGAAACAAATTAGTTATGTTATTGTCTTCAACAGTTTTTTTTTTATTAGAATTTTTTTTAAGTTCATTTTCTTTGAGTTTTTTGTTTAAAAATTTGATTCTGCAAAAAGTTCTGCATTTGGTATATACGCAAATATCTTTGCTACTTTGTAGTAGCATTTCTCTTAGATTTTTTAAGGCAATTATTTCGTTGCCACGGCCACAAATATTTTTTCTAACATTTTTATTTGCTCCATGAACATGCAACTAGGCAGACATGCATGAAAAGGGAGAAAAAGAAAAAGTCTTGCTTCGTGGAAAAGTGCACAAAGTCCAGAGCAAAAAAAAGTCCAAAGAATCGACATAAATATAAATTATTTTTACTTCGTTTTTGTCTTTCCTGTAAAATTTAAAAAAGTGGATTTAGCACCTTTTCACTCTAAGGCAGCTAGTGCATATTTCTTGTTTGTTTAGCATGAACATTTCCAAAAGGTATGGTATGCATGGAAAAAGGTACTAAATTTCTAGCGTACACGCAACTCCAGTATCTCTGTTTGACAGCATTTCCAAATGTAAACAAACGAAAAAAGAGGGAGATTTTTCTACTTGGCATACCTTGTAATTGTACCATGGGCTACCCCTGTTGCTAGAAAGCAGGGTGCGGAGAACGATCAAAATACGATCTTTCTCACGAATAATCGCAACCAAAAACTGAGTGCTTCTAATTTCTCGCGAGCGATAAATTTGCGCTGCGAGCAAAAGCATTTACGATCTTTCACGAGAAATATAAATGTTCGGAAAAATCGCGAATGAGAAAATGTCGCTGCAAGCGTCGTCAGTTCGATCTCTCGCGATCGTTCGTTTGTTGCGAGCGCTTGTTGTAAAACTCAATCAGTAACTCGTATTGTGAAGATTGAATCTTTGAACGATCGCGATCGTTCGTCTGGGCAATAAATAATGTATATAGGAGTTTGAGCAGTTTGCTATTATACTCGGCTGCTACTGACTGAAGTTTATTTACTAAAGGAAACTTATGTATGGTAGTTTGTAGATTTTAAAGACCTTTGGTGAGGAAAATTATAACAAAAAAATAGAAAACTTTGTGTTATGTTTGTATATGGTCTCGTAATGCCTTTTAATGTTTCCTAATATGTATCCTTTAAGTTGTTTTCCACACAAAATGAACTTTAAAAAATCTGTGTCTTTATTATATGTCTTGTCAATATTTGAAACTTTGCCCATATTTATATAAAAAAAAGCAAACGCACAAGAAAATAATAATAAATAATTTCACAAATCGTCCTTCGTCCGTATGTATTGCGAAATAGACTAAATTCAACGATTGTTTCCAGCGACGCACAGTGTCGCGAGTGTGGCCAAAAATGGTAAAAATCAATGTTAAAAAATTACTAAAATGAATATGACAATCGACAGATAATATTTCAACTAAGAAAAATCCATTATCGGATCTTCAATATCCTACTCCGTTCCATTTTTATGTAGCTTCAAAGTTGACGTTAAAAAATAAACATTCGTTCTAAGTTTGTGGGTAATTCTTTATGCTGAATGAAAAATCAAATAAAAATATAATTTATATACTAAGGAGTGCGTCGTTAAAAATTGTGACATGCAAGTTTGCTAATAACTTCGTTAATACAAATTCAAATCAAACTTTCTTTGATCAAGTGAGCCATGAAAACTCTGTCATTGAATAGTTTATGCGCATTTAGAGCATTGATTGAACATTTAATAATAAAATGGCTTCAGAGCAAGAAGTGCGTGAAAAAATAATTTCAATTTTTTTGAACAACCCGAAATTGACTTACAAAAAAATCGGAAAAATAGTAAATGTTGATAGAAGAACAGTTTCGAAAGTGGTGAAGCAATTAAAGACAAATGTGAGCATTAATCGGAAACAAGGTTCCGGCAGAAAAAAAGGTTCCAGTAACCAAAAAAAGGCGGAAAAAGTAGTGTCCTTATTTGCGAAGAACCCAAACACGTCGGGGCGTACAATTGCCCGGGTAACGGAATGTTCGGAATCTTTTGTGAGAAGGGTAAAAAAAAGAAGCAGGTCTGAAGACATATAAAGTTCAAAAAGTTCCAGACCGAAACGCAAACAAAAATATTGAGGCTAAAGCGCGTGCCTAACATTTATTGAAAAGTTTCGTACGAAAATACAAATGCTGCATAATGGACGACGAAACTTACGTCATTGCCGATTTTTCTCAACTTCCTGGCGAAGAATTTTATGTTGCTGATAGCAGAGGAAATGTCCCGGAAAAATTTAGGACCCAAAAGAAGACCAAATTTCCCAAAAAATGCCTCATTTGGCAAGCAATTTGCAGCTGTGGTAAACGTAAACAAAACAATAATGTGGTTTTTGTTCCGCGGGAAGCTAATCCACCTAACTGTCCCGAGCTACGGCCTATCGAAAGATATTGGGCGCTGGTTAAGAAAACATTAAAGTCAACAAAGCAAGTGTCCAAGGACGTCACCGATTTCCGACGTAAGTGGTGTGCTGCTACCCGGAAAATTAACGAAGAAACAATGAAAGCCCTCATGAAGGGTATTCCAGAAAAAGTTAGAAACTTTACCCTTGAAAATTTATTATAATTTTTTTCAAATAAATACTAAAATCTACATGAAAGACATGTTAAATAAAACCAAACTTTTCATAAATTGGACTAGGTTACTGAGATGTTTTAATTTTTCGATGTCACAATTTTTAACGACGCACTCCTTAATATAGTCGTGTTATATATTTAATAAAACTTTGGCATTTTTCCTGTATGACAGTAAGGGAGAGGGCTGGGGTGTGAACCGGGTTTTGTTTTTTGGCTCTAACTTTTCACAGAATAAAGATATCGAAAAATCGAAGATACCGTTGGAAAGGTAAATATAACACGCAAATTTATTATGAAGACAGATTACCGATTTGATTAACATTTAACGCTCTACGTCCAATTTTCTAAGGGTGTGATTTTTCGCTATTCCAAAAAAGTGGCTGGGTTGTGAACCATCTGGCAAATCGCAATTAAAGTCGAAAGATACGAAGAAAACACCCATAGTTTTGAAATAAGTTGAAAATTGATTTAATCAGGAAGACTCAAGACGTGAAAAAAGGTTATAATGACGCCACTTAGGTCAAAAAATCGCAATGAATGCAAGTGCTCAATATTTGTTTTTTTTTCATCCTAATCGGTGTTGCAATGTTTGCATGTGAAATACGAACGCGTTCTTTCATTGGCCCACTTCAAGTGAACTCACCGAAATCGAGTGACATTACATAAAATTACTTTATTTTAATAAATCCGGCGATATTTGACCGTCCTAGTGCAAATGTAGTTCGAAAACCAGGTGGTTCATAACCCAGCCCCCACAGTGGTTCACAGCCCAACCACGATGCCATTTTATAAACTTTTGAAATAACGACACTTCCAATCATATTTCAACATAAACAATTATTGGATCGTAAAATAGAATCAATACCCTAAATAAATATGTGTTACACTTACATTTTTGCAATAACTTCAGTCACTTGGATAGCACTTTAAAAAAAAGCAAACAAGTTTTCGCAGTCGATTTTCAAACACGATGTCTTTCAAACTCGATTGCTGCCACAAGCAATACGTGTTTGTACTTCGGTGTAACCACAAAAGCAGAGTCATATCATAAGACAAAATTGACAGTTGGAAGATTGGCGATATGTCAATTAAGGAAAGAAAAAACAGTAATGGTTCACAACCCAGCCTGGTTCACAACCAAGCCCTCTCCCTTACTATTTTTTGGTTTGTGCTTTGAAATAAATATGAAATCCCGTTACATTGAAAAATTACGAGTTTTGACTTGCTTCTAACAAAGAACCAAAAGTTTGGTGGAAAAAAGTTTAAAAAACGTCAAAAAACACTTTTTTAGTTCCAACCCTAAATTACTCAAAAAAGTATGTATTAACATAATCCGGAGTAATGTTTTGCCTTTAAGTGCCTATTTGGTTGTTATTTGCATTTTTGTAGTGACGCCTCCACTAAAAATACGTGATTTCTTCGAGGTGTGGCGTAAAGCTGAAGCCAGAAAGCGGTCAACAAAACTTGAATTTCTTACAAATTTACTTAAAAATAAGAAGGGTGTTGATGTTAATCATGAACAAAAGCAAAGTTTGCGTCCCCACTTCAACATTTACTTTTTGCAGTGGCACCTACAGTCAAAAAATTTGATTTTTCGAAGTATGGCTTCCGACGTTCAATGAAAGTAGTGGCAAAGCAGCTGCTGAAATAATGAGCTGCATAAAGAACAAGGTTGGCACATTGTTCGTATCATCAAAAGTAGGCAGAATGCCACGCCCACTTTAAAAATCTAAAGATTTATAACAAAATATGATATAACAAGCTGAAAAAATTAAACATGAATTCATAAAGGAAAAGTTTTGGCCAATTTATATATACAGTCCCTGTTCATCGAATTATGACCGATGAAAAAATTTCGAAATTTCTACTTCCATCATCGATAAAACAAAAACCAATCAAGTAAAAATAACAAATGAGGTATCAAATTATTCATTGGAAAGTTTTCTTTGAAATCCTGCTAAAGGAAACTCATTATGGTATATGAAAACTCTGTCGATGCCGGTAAACTCGTGGCAACTAGGAAAAATCGTCAAAATTTCCAATTGTTGGTGTCATCATAACTTTGTTTTAAAGGGAAATTGTGACACAAAAAAAGAAATAACAAACAAAAATGATTTATGAAATTACGTATTAAAGACTAAGAAGTAAGTAGGTAAAATATATCATCATTATGTTTGTTTAATACTATGTAAAATCCGTGTTGGATCTATTGAAGGCTTGTTAAACAAAATGGGTAGAAAACGTGACCTAACAGTGGAAAAAAAGTTTCAAATTGTGGCTTTGGTGAAGGAGGGCAAGTGCAGCTACTCTCAAATAGCCAAAAAACTGCAAGCTTCAAAGGCATCCGTGGTCAATCTTGCAAGAAAGAGCCGAAATACTGACGACTTGCCTTCAGTTTGTAAAACTAATAGGAAGAATTCCGCGGTATTCGCAAAACTACACCAAGAACCGACCGTAGAATCGTGCAAAAAGGTTTGGAGAACCGAAATACTCCATGTAGGGTCATTTTAGAAGACCTAAAGGGTTATGGTGTCACAGTGTCGCTGATGACGGTACGTCGTCGCTTATACGAAAATAGGTTGATATGCAGGCGTCCACCGAAAAAGCCAAAGTTAACCAAAGTAATGCGTCAGCGGCGGTTATATTGGGCACAGTTGCATAAGGCATTCAGACAAAACTACTGGACCAAGGTAAATCCATTAAATTTGCTCTTTCCTGCGATTTTTAACAATAATTCCTATTAACCACTTTTTTGCGAAATTCTTGTCATTTTTAGGTTATCTTTAGCGCTGTATATCGCTTGGAAGTGGTTACTGAAGAAAAGCAATTTGTGAGAAGGAGGCAGGGGGAACGATATTCGGACGAATGCATCGTTCCCTGCATTAAACATCCGCCAGCAGTAATGGTTTGGAGCTGCATTACATCGGAAGGTCCTTGTTCAATACATTTCGTTAAGGGAAGGCTCCCCTGGATTTGGGCAAAAATAAGGCAAAGTTTGTAATTTTTTTGTGGGATAATGAAAAGGCGTACAAACTTCCGGTTTTGACTATTAAATTCGTCTATTATTTAGGAGTTTAAAAAGTTAAAAAACTTGATGAAATTCAAAATGGCGGCTACAAAATGGCGATTTCCGTAGGCCTCTGCGCGCCAAACATCGCTCGAGAACTGTAATCCTGCAGCCTCTTGTAGTGGACTGAAATCAAAAAGCATTGTCATTACTTAAAGATAACAAAATTGTCTGTGCATTGAACCAGACTCAAAAAATTGAAACGAAAAATTCTTGCACAATGAATATTTGAAGAAAAAAGTTAAATTTTTTGCACCTTTTTTTAATTTCAACCACATTTAAAAATTAAAAATAAATAACTATTTATGCAAATTGTAGGTTCAAGGCATACAGAAAATCAAATACATTCGAGCAGTTTTTAGATGAAGAAAATCGGATCATTAGATCAAGTCCGGTGATTTCAGTTAGATTGGAAAAAATGGTTTCGAGATAAACGCGTTTGAAGCAAATAAGAGCAGTGGAGCGTCCCGTAGCGCGCGTGAGACAGGTGTGTTCTCCCATGAAAATACGCGTCGTATCAAAAAATCCTTTTACACACATATTCTACATATATGTAGCCTTCGTTTTATGCCAAAAAAAAAAAACCATTTTTCGGTCCAAATCCAGGGGAGCCTTCCCTTAAAGGAACAATGCGCTCTGTCCAATATATAAACGTACTTCATGGTGTTCTAGCGCCGTATATCGATACCCTGCAGCAGCCCAGAGAGGAATACATCTTCATGCAAGATGGTGCTCCTTGCCACACAGCGCGATCAAGCATAGCCGCTATTAATACATTAAATTGAAATGTGTTGGCGTGGCCTGGCAATTCTACCGATCTTAATCCGATAGAGAAGTGCTGGGCATACTTTACGTCCAAAGTGTATAGTCGGGGAAACCCCACGGTAGCGATTCTTAAAGCAAATATTACAGATATTTGGCAAAATAATATCCAATTGAGAACAATGTTGTCCAATTGCATTGATAGCATGCCTCAACGAATAGAGGCAGTTCTAAAAGCTCAGGGTGGACAGATAAAATATTAGAAATTACAAACTATAATTTACATATCTTGGTGCAAAACTTTCCAACGAATAAGTTGATACCTCATTTGTTATTTTTACTTGATTAGTTTTTGTTTTATCGACGATTAAAGTAGAAATTTTGAAAATTTTTCATCGGTCATAATTCGATGAACAGGGACTGTATGTTCCAGCTGCCACGCCCACTTTAAGGTTTTAGAAAGCTTACCAATTAAAATTACATCGTGGAACGAGTATCGTAAACAGCCTTCTAAAAATACAGTTTTAGTTGTAGTCAAATACGAATATTTTTGAAAGTGGGCGTGGCAGGCCGCCCATTTTTGGTGTGAACTTTTATGTCATTATTTTAAGCTCAAATACAATTTCATAATTCTATCACTAATATTAAGAAAGTTATTTCAATATTAAAGTTCCTTTCGTATGGGAGGTGGGCGTGGCAGTGGTCCAATTTCAATGATTTTTTGTAAATTTCTTAATTTCCACCACAAAAACAATATCACCAAGTTTCATCGAAATAGGACAACGCTAAGTATTTTTGGCCACGGCTTATATGGGATCGCGACACTGTGCGACGCTCTACCAACGAACCTTACAAAAATTCGTTCGCGATCGATAAAAAATTCGCTCGCGAACGATCGAAAATTTGATCTTCTCATATTAGCTCGTTTTGCGATTGTGTTTTATCGAGAGAAACACTTGAGCAAACGAGCGGTTGCGAATGATTTTCTGCATCAGCGTTCTTCCCACGACCGATCGCTTTCGTACGCTCGTTCGTTTGAAATGTGTACACATAAACTCGCTGCATACGATCTCTCACGAACGAATACGTAGGCAATGCTTTCGCAACCGCTCGTTTGCTCAAGTATTTCTCGCGATAAAATACAATCGCAAAACGAGCTAATATGAGAAGATCGAATTCTCGATCGTTCGCGAGTGAATTTTTCCGCACCCTGCTAGAAAGGCGCGGTGTGGTGGTTTTACCCGATGATATGGTAAATTTCCCATCAATTGAGCTGTCACCTTTGGATTTGTCCGAAAGCATTGGACACATTTCGCGACTATGCGCCGCACTGGCCGCCTTCCACTCAAAATCCAGAATTGTTTGAGAATCGTAGTCAACGTGAGCTGAACGCCGCCGTGCAAAGTATTTAAGTGAGCATTTTAAATTACTAATTCCGTAAAGTGGTGTACGCTTGGTAATATGATTGGATATTTTCTTTGATATGAAAGTGGTGCTTGATGGACACGCCCTCGAACTCGGAGAATGCCATTTTCGTCGATAATCGGGGTGAAATTTCTCAACTTACTTTTACTCGGTAATGTATTATTCGATTTCAAATGCTGGATTTCTTTTCCGAAAGATTCCATTTGTACTACTCGTACAATAACATAGAGACTTTGTTTAAGTTCTTGCACGGATAGTGGACCAGCATAACGACTGGCCTTGTCTGACTGTAGCGCATTATGTCAAAAGCGAAGAATAATTGCTGTCATACGCAAGAGTTTATTTAGCGAAGAGTATTTAACAATGATCGATTCACTCTGAGTAGCAACTAATGTGTAGAGTGTTGATTGTTTGCCTTCAAGGAGATTTTCGTCGAAACTGGCATGTTGGATTGAATGTTGTGGCCACTCCTCTGTTGGTTGACTTAGCCAACTTGGCCCTTTCCACCATAGTTCCAAATTTGAGAGTTGAGCTGGAGTAACACCTCGAGTGGCGCAATCGGAAGGGGTTTCAATCGTACTGACGTGACTCCACTGGCGTGGCGACGAAGTTTCTAAAATGTGTCCTACACGATTGGCCACAAATGTTTTCCATTGGTGGATATCGCCAGCTATCCAGTGGAGGACTATTGTTGCATCTGTCCAAAAATAAATGTCAGTGTTGTCGAACGAGTGATGCATATGAGCCTTGACCCAGGTAACTAGATCAACAGCAAGGACTGCTCCGCACAGTTCAATGCGGGGGATTGTAAAGGATTTATTTGGCGTTACCTTACTCTTTGCAATAAGTAAATTACTGAACACTTGATCATCAATATATTGAACTCTAAAATAGCAGGCCGCAGCGTAGGCAGAAGATGATCCATCACAAAATGCGTGGAGCTCCACGGATTTGATTTAAATTGACAGATATTTCACCCAGCGTGGAATTAAAATGTTTTCAATTTCTGGTAATGTGGACAAAAATTGTTGCCAAGGCGCACAAAGTGAGGGCGGTAGTGTTTCGTCCCAATCCAGTGCAGTTGTGTTGCGGTCTTCTCGTTCTACCCGAAATGCCCATAATGATTTTAAGAAAATTTTTGCGGTAATAACTACAGGTGTGACAAAGCCTAATGGGTCAAAAAGACGTGCTATTATTGAAAGTACGCCCCGTTTTGTCGATGGTGCATCTAACTCGAACCGCTGATTGAATTTAAAACCATGAATGTTTGGTTGCCAGCACATACCCAAAGCTTTGACCGTTTCGTCACTATTGAACTGTAAAATCGTGCTACTACAATGATAATCTGAAGGAATTGATTTCAAAATAGTTGGAGAATTGCTCGCCCACTTCCGAAGTGCCATGCCCGCCGATTCTAATGCAGCAATAGTTTGATTACGTAACTCAATAGTTGCGGCAACGGAATCACCGCCCGTTAATACGTCATCGACATAAATGTCAGATTTTAAGACTCACTCTGCCAATGGGTACCGATGCTTCTCATCGTTAGCTAATTGATGGATCACTCTTATTGCGGTGTATGGCGCTGAAGCAGTGCCAAATGTAACTGTCGTTATGCAATATTCTTTAATTGCACATGATTTTTCTCGCCATAGTATTCTCTGATACTGAGCGTCGCACAGTGTCGCGATCCCATATAAGCCGTGGCCAAAATACTTAGCGTTGTCCTATCTCGATGAAACTTGGTGAGAACGTTTTGGTGGTCGAAATTAAGAAATTTGCAAAAAATCATTTAAATTGGACCACTGCCACGCCCACCCCCCTTAGGAAAGGAACTGTAATATTGAAATAACTTGCTTAATAATAGTGACAGAATTATGAAATTTGGTATTTATGCTTAAAATAATGACAAAAAATAATTAATAATTTAATTGACTGGCACGACAGCCCGCTTACGCGAGACTAAGGCCTAGCTTCCCACAATCACCCGTGTTGTGCGTGTGAATTTGTACGCGGGTGGAAGGGACCTACAGTTTTATGCCGATTCCGAACGGCAGGTTGGGAGCTCCTTCATAAGCAATTTTTACTCTCAGAGGTTTGCCATTTCCAGCTGAGAGGACAGCCACCGAAAGAGAAAACGAGTTTTCCCGTTATTTTTTTTTAGGTGTTATTACAGGCAGTATTTGAACCTGGGTCGCTGCCTTCGACTCGGGGTCCAACGCACTAACCAACTGAGCCACGGCGGCTGTCTGACAATGACAAAAAAGTTCACACTAAAAATGGGCGGTCAGCCACGCCCACTTTCAAAAATATTCGCATTTTACTACAACATAACTGTATTTTCAGAAGGCTGTTTACAATACCGTTCTACGATGTGATTTTAATTTTAAGCTTTATAAAACCTTAAAAGTGGGCGTAGCAGCTAGAGCATATTTATTAAGTGGCCAAAAGTTTTCCTTCATGAATTCGTGTAATAAATTGTTCAGATTGTGATACCATAGTTTGGTATAAATGTTTAGATTTTTAAAGTGGGCGTAGCATTCTGCCTACTTTTAATGATACGAACAAAGTGCCCACCTTGTCTTTTATATAGCCCACCACTGTAGCAGCTGTTTTGCCGCTGTTTTCATTGTGCGTCGCAAGCCATACTTCGAAAAAATCACAATTTGTTACTGTAGGTGCCACTACAAGAAGTAAATGTTTAGGTGGGGACGCAGGTCGACGCAGCTAATTTTTTTTTATTTGAAAGGTCGTACTTGTGCCTTTGTTTTTCACTTATCACTGGAGAGATGCATTGAGATGTTTTCTTTTTATCGTCTCTCAAAGTTAGCGATTTTTCTCACTTTTCGGGAGACAGGCCGGGTTTTTTTAAAGCAACATAACTTCGCATATACTGATCAAACCAAAACAAAATGAAATTTGTATTCATACGTAGTACCTGTAAGTTAAAAATGCTTCTTACATTTAGCATAAAAATAGTGAGTTGCTTTGGCGAAAATGTGTTCCAAGAAAAGGCGCAATTTTGTGAATGGCTCCTGCTTACATTTATTATTTATTTTAAGAAATATTTTGGATTGGTGTTATTGGGAGTATTATCTCAACATATAAGTATGTAAAAAAATATCATGTTTGCAACATCGACTTTTTGTATTTTTGGCCACACTCGCGACACTGTGCGTCGTCGTGATGCATGTCGATACATTTTTTGTATATCGGCGGCGAATACAAATTTATACATTCGCTTATTGAGAAGCACTGCAGTAAAGTCATTTTGTAACGGAGGGCCGACGCACAGTATATCATTTAAGGAACGGCCGTTGGATGTTTTGGCCGAAGCATCGAATACAATTCTCATCTTCGTGGTAAGACTGTCTTCTTTAATTACCGCGTGATGCGCGAAAACACAAGGCGTGACCGTTAGCCGCTGTGACGAAGAGAAAGCACTGTGCTGCTCTTCCGTAGTGATAGCTGGAACGATTTGATCCAGGTGGAAATATTCTTGGACAGCAGGAAATATTCTTGGTATTGCTCTCGTGTCTCTGGGCGCTGCTGCAGTCTGCGCTCTAAACGATGAAATCGATTGAGAGCCAGCTGTTTCGATTTTACAAGAGTTTGGTTGGAATCGTACAGTGTTTTTAACCTTAGAACCTTTGTTTCTAACAATAAATACTTGTTTCAATAAATTGTTTGCATAAATAAGCGAAATATTGGCCTTTTTATAAAAAAAGTTCATAAAAAGCTTAAATTTCCATACAAAATACACTACTGGGCACTGAGTGCCCAAGTCACGAAATTAAGTTGTATAGCCAAGTCACGGTTCTAAGGTTAATGGTAAACGTACTAAATATTTTCCATTTGGCAATCTAGTGTGAGTACGAACAAAGAAATTCTCACACCATAGGTCTTCGGCAGACAATGCTCTTTTTTCGGGAACCATTTCGGTGTCAAAAAACGTTTGTACTAAGGCATCCAGTCTGAGTTCCGCGTGGTGACACTTTACTTGTATAGGAGAAGTGTTAATTGTTTTAACCCGACCGAACAGAACCCAGCCTAGTCGGGTGTTTTGCGCAATAGGATTGTCCGGTGTGGTGATTCGTTGTTCCGGGAACAAAATCTGAGCAAGTAAATCGGCGCCAATAATTAAATCGATAGGCTTAGATTGGTGAAAGTGTGGATCAGCCAGAGGCAACCCTTCGATATGGCTCCAAGATCGTGTAAGAATGGGTTGGCTTGGCAACGTAGAGGTTAATGTATTTAAAACATATGCAGTGTCTACATTCATCGTAAAGTCGGATGTGTAGCAAGAGCGTAAGGTGAAACTAACCGTAGTCTTACACTGGTTCGGCCCGTTATTGCCGACGCCCGATATGTGCACGAAGACACGATTGCGCTTCAATCCAAGAGCTTGAGCTGCGAGCTCCGAAATTATTGTGCCTTCGGAGCCCTGGTCAATTAAGGCGCGAGCTACAATGGACCGATTTTTGTCGACATTTAGTATGGTGACTAAGGCGGTCGCGAGAAGAATAGCATCAACGGAAGGTATTGGCGAGAGTTGCGTAGAATTTGCTGAGAGCGACGAAACATGGGTTTTATTGTCATGAGAAGCCATTGAATTTGTTGGAAAATGAAGAAGTGTGTGGTGCCGTTGTCCACAGAGCTGGCAATTCTTTGTGCTGGTGCACTGAGAAATTGTATGTGACTTACTCAAGCAATTTACGCAAACCCGCATGCAGTCCAAGATAGCTTTTCTACCAAAGCAATATTTATTAAGAAAATTGGAACACCGTCGTAAAATGTGACTGTCGCCACACAGAGCGCACTCATCTGTAGCTTTACCATTTGTTGTTGTCGTAGCCGTATGAAAAATCTTCGATTCCGTGAAACCTTTTGATGGCTTTATGTTGATGTTGCGCGTCGATTTCAGATTGGATATTGGCTTTGAAGGAGTAATTGAATACGTGGCATTGCGGTGCTCAATTGCATCGATTGTTACTAATCGGTTATATAAAAATTGTTCAAACTCATGGGTAATCCAATGATCACATTGTTCGATTGGAATCTTTAGTTTGTGGAATGCATTTCTACACACATTCGCTACATTGAGCATAGACTTTATGTCTTCTGACCGTTCTTTGGCTTGATGCGGCAATTCGTAAAGAGTGTTCATATAATGCATAAACATAATTTGAGGATTATCATAACGTTTGGGAGCTGCTCCTCCCATGCGGTGTTGTAGTTCATGTCCACTAACGGCATTTGATGAATGTCAAGATCCCGATCGCGAGGTAATGCCTTTTTTAAGAAATGTAACTTTTGTATTATACTTAACTCTTGATTTGAATGGACAATTTGCCGAAAGGCATCGTGAAATCCAGGCCATTCTGTTAGCTTTCCTGAAAATGTTGGTATTGGCAAGTTAGGTAGCTGGATAGGGTGTGTTGAGTGCGAAGCTGGTGATTGGGCAACTGGCTGTGCAGCGATGGTAGAGTACTCGGACGATGGAAATGCTTCATCAAAGGTTTCCGTAATTATGCACGAGACGTTCAGATAAGCTTCTTCGAATTCTGATGATAGTCGTTTGACGAAATACGGATCCTTTTTGTCGAGTTTAAAACAAACAATTTGGTTACGTATTTCGACGAAGTCATTATGTAACCTTTCGGCTTGTTCTAAACGTTTTTGAAAATACACCTTTGTTTTACGCGTTGATGAGTTTTTCTTAAAGTTTACTAAAAGTAGTTTTAACGCGTCGTGCCGGTCAAATTGCAGGTTAGGAAGTTCCGCGTGGTTGGTAGCCATGGTGACTTTACACCGTGCAATTTGTTGGTATAGTTTAGTATAACGAAAAACGAAACGCTAGTTGCACCGTAGAAATGGAAAAATACAGTTTTGCTTTATGAGAACGAGGTTCCCCCCATGGGCCACCAAAATGTTGTAAATTGCGTTTTCTTTTATTCTATTTAAGAATTTGTACAACTTGCAATTTATTGTCTTTTTCGTATTTTTTGGTATTTTTCGTTTTGTGTCCGTTTTCGCACGCGGCCCGATCCCGACTCTTCTGTTAAAATGTCTTGCCATTCAGCCGAGGCCGCTCGTACGATGTCGCATAGTATGGACCATAAAATAACGGAACTAGCAACACGTAGAAAACAGTGGGATAAAAGCGTCCATAGCATAATGCTGATTTTCCTGTCAAATTAGTGTTTCAACTAAACACAATACTGTCGAGGTGCTAAAGTGGAGTTTAAATGTGATCTGCTGTGATATAAAGTTGATTTTATGCTTCTTCTTTCTACCGGCTGTTTTCTCTGCGATTTTGTACTTACAGAAGTAAGCATTCCATATATGCATAAAGGTAAGGGAGAGGGCTGGGTTGTGAACCATTACCGTTTTTTCTTTCCCTAATTGACATATCGCCAATCTTTCAACTGTCAAGTTTGTCTTATGATATGACTCTACTTTTGTGGTTACACCGAAGTACAAACACGTATTGCTTGTGGCAGCTACAGACATCGTTTTTGAAAATCGACTGCGAAAACTTGTTTGCTTTTTTTACAGCGAAAAGGTCAGTGTAATACATAGGGTAAAAGGTTCGGTTGTGGGCATAGTTCGGTTGTGGGCACCCCTTCGTATCTTTTGATAGAAAGCAGGCTCGGTTTTTTGACTAAGGCCATTTGTTCATTATGGAACCACGATCTTTTTGTGCCAAATACTGAGTCGAACAGACACGCCTGCTTTATGCTGGGACCATATATATCTTTCTGTGCTTAAAAAATAAGACAACAATTTTTTTTAACATTTCAAATGGTGTTATAAATCGAAGTGAATCCATCGAGAAGGCGAGTAAAATACACTTTTATTTAGTAAATTTATTATACTTTGTGATCCAATATTTATTACAACCAATAT
The DNA here is from genome assembly GCA_963971225.1 of Melieria omissa. Taxonomy (NCBI): domain Eukaryota; kingdom Metazoa; phylum Arthropoda; class Insecta; order Diptera; family Ulidiidae; genus Melieria; species Melieria omissa. The sequence goes on along the minus strand of OZ020269.1, from coordinate 2,575,709 downwards.
GTTTACCCCGAACAAATTTTTCACTACTTCTCAAAATGGCTGCCAAATTCGGTTGTGGGCACCGCAATTAGTTCGGTTGTGGGCACCCGTCTTTTAGTGATTTGGTAAGTTTTTGTAAGTTATTTCATCGAAAATGGTCGTTTAACGCATTTTTTGGTTGTTTTAGCTATATCATCCGAGGGTAAATAAAAAAAATCCTCCGATATCTTTTTTAATGTGCTGGATGTAATTTAACATTGTTCTGCAGATAAGCTAACCACAAAATCGACTGCCGCAGCGTGTATGATTTCCCGAACCACTCTCCAACGCTACAAAAAGAAGGTGGAAGAAAATTTCGGAGACATCAAAGCTGTCGACGGTGGTGTTTTCTTCTTTTTCTTCTTTTCGTGGATGTTATCGAATCAGGTTGACTGGTGTTTTCCACCTTCTTCACGTCACAGCACTTGAAGAGTGTTGATTAATTAGGTTGAATTTCATTTTACTTTAGGTCTTCTTGACAGCCCAGGAGAATGACTTGGTCACTTACATTTTGAAATGCCCGTCCATCTAAAGTGTGCCGACATGCATACCAGCTACTTCACATGCGTGTATTGTGCTTCAAATAATTAAAACTTAATATTTTTCTATATTCGTGTTGGTTTTTCTTCATATTTCCCCGTTTCCAGCAGATTTTCAAAGGGTGCCCACAACCGAACCAAAAAAAAACTTTTCGTTAAAAATGACTACTTTACAAAATTAAAAAAAAAACTTTTCTATTTGACGGAATCGATTAATTTTTGTCATTACTTGTTAGCTAAGGTCTCTAGCTTTCCATCGATGTCCATATGTCCGATTAAGAAGAACTTGATAGAAAGTTATGAGCCAAAAACAAAAAGGTGCCCACAACCGAACCTATTCCCCTACTTATTTAGTGTTTTGATTCTATTTTACGATGCAATATTTGTTTATGTCGAATTATGATTGGAAGTGTCGTTTATTTTAAACTTTCCAAAATGGCATCGTAGTTGGGCTGTGAACCACTGAGGTGGCTGGGTTATGAACCACCTCTTCTTAGTACTACATTTGTTCTAACACTGTCAAATATCGACGGATGTATTAAAATAAAGTAATTCTATGTAATTTCACTCGATTTCGCTGAGTTCACTTGAAGTGGGCCAATGCGAGAACGCGTTCGTATTTCACATGCAAACATTGAGCACGTTCATTCATTGCGATTTTTTGGCCTAAGTGGCGTCATTATAACTTATTTTCACCTCTTGAGGCCTCCTGATTAAATAAACTCTCAACTTACTTAAAAATTATGGGTGTTCCGGGTGTTTTCCGACTTTAATACAGATTTTCCAGATGGTTCACAACCCAGCCACTTTTTTGGAAAAGCGAAAAATCACGTCCTTAGAAAACTGGACGTAGAGAATTAAATATCAATCAAAACAGTAATCCATCTTCATAAAAAAATTGCGTTTTATATTTAGCTTTCCAATGGTTTCTTCAATTTTTCGATGTCTTTATTCTGAGAAAAGTTAGAGCCAAAAAACAAAACCCGGTTCACAACCCAGCCCTCTCCCTTATATATACAAATATGTGACTTAATATCAACAACAAATCGAATAGATCCATTTGCACGCAAATTGTTGTTTCGCTGCTACATTTTGGTACAATTGCGCACGTCTACGCGCACTGTCCTCCGTTCCCAGTAAGAAATTACAGAACTGTTATACCCTGGCTTAAAACTAAATTAGAAAGAAACTTAATTTCTGGAAGGTTCCCTCAGAGAACGCTTTGGTCATATCAAGTGCTAAACCACAGCTGAAAACTATGACAACTTCCATAATTTTCAAAAGTAAAAACTGACTGAATTCAATAACCTGGGTTTTAAAAACTGACTGAATTCAATAACCTGGTTTTTCCCACTTAATTCCCACTAATTAGGTTTTGCCTACAGGGTACTTCAGTATCTATAATCTGTCTGGGTATGCGTCAGCATCAGCGACAGCAGCAGTGAAAATAAATTAAATTCTAATTTAAATGCAATTACTAAATGTATGGCGCGCAAAATGTGCTGCCTCTTTCGCACTTGCACCCCACGACACAGACTGGATTTGGCTCCACTAAGTCGACGCACATGCGCGCACAGTCCCACGAGCCACACGTACGTATTAGCGCTCATGTATGTATGTCAGTCTAAAGGCTCAGAATACTAAGTGCAGTAAACTAAATCGAATGATGGAAAAACAACAACAACGAGCTATTAGTAACTGCCATTACAACATTAGCATGCAAAAACAAGGTGGAATTTATGCATTTATTTATTTATTGCACTTAATTTTAATGGCTTACTTAACTACTGCGTGTCATACATAGCTGGTCAAGTGGGCGGGCTTTGGTAACCCGCTCGATCGACCGCCACTTGTGCGCTATGTGCACGAACAAGCGGAAGGTGGCACCTGACAAGACAAGACAAGACAAAGAGAACATTTTGCTACTGACCTTCCTCACTTCTAATGCCTAATTTAAACGATACACATCTGCACCAATAATTATACATATGTACATTAAGGTGGGTCGCGAAAAAAAAATTTTTGTTGTCACCACCTAAAAATAAAATTCAGAGTGTTTAATGACTATTTGGAAAATATTGCGATTCTGAGGTAAGCCAATTGTGAGCGGTTTTGCTTCAAAAATACCTCTAATTATTATGTTTTTTGGGTGTAACTTTTTTGTTGTTGGACATTTTCGAATAATTTTTTTTGTGCAATCCAAGAACTCCTGAAGGTTTATCTAACCAAAAAAAATTATTCGAAATTGTCCAACAACAAAAAAGTTACACCCAAAAAACATAATAATTAGAGGTATTTTTGAAGCAAAACCGCTCGCAATTGGCTTACCTCAGAATCGCAATATTTTCCAAATAGTCATTAAACACTCTGAATTTTATTTTTAGGTGGTGACAACAAAAATTTTTTTTTCGCGACCCACCTTAATGTACATGACTACTAGCATATTGCGAAAATCAAACTGAAGGACACAGTGCAGGACGTAGATAGGTCGCCCGGAGCCAATATCAGCACTTTCTGACTTGTCATTGAGTTCTTCTTGTGTTTGCCTCTACGCAACTATTGTTATGCAAAATTTTGCTTTTGGCCGTACAGTGCAAAAAGATCTGTTGCAAGCAAAATTGCGTAATACGCATTTATATTATTTGTCATTTCCTGTGGCTGCCGCTGCTGCTTTTCCTTCTCCTCAATTAACAGACACTGGCGCACAACAACGCTACATGCAGGTAATGGGCGCACTTTAATGCAATTATAATTATTAATGGCCGTCTGGAAAAGCAACATCGGCAACAACAAATTGCAGCGCCACTTGCAATTTCAGTCAAACGCATTCTACTACGCTTACGTCATGCGATTAAGTTAAACAATATCGCCGCCGCTGTGGTGTTGCTGCTGATAGCAGCGCGAAACTGTCGCTACTGGGGCGCACATTGACAGAAAAAAGCTTGGCACTCGTCTGAATAGTGTGCAACAGCTTAACACTCGATTTTAGAGCTCGAACGCCCACACAGTGTTGCGCTGCTGAGCCTCGGAAAACACTACAATTGCTCAGTTTACATTTGTCTGACAGTGCACTAGGATAGGACATAGGACCTATGCCTGTGGAAAGGACGATGGGACGGCGGACCACTTTCTGTGTTTGAGACGTTTGGCACTGATGTGTCGAGAAGCAACCACCTTAGCTCCTTGACACCCTAGGAGTTATTCCGATTTCTACGGATGTCGGGTAGATTCAAAATACATTAACCGAGAAAATCAAGTTGCCAACCAAGACAAAAGCCAGCGACGTAACCTCTCTGTTTTATGAGAGTAAAAAACGGATTCCTATGTACTTCGTTTGTGATGCTTTAAAGTTCCGTTAATTTTTCAATGCATCGGCCAGTGGCCGTGAAAAACTGAGCCTGCCAAGGAACACAAATTCAGTTGCACCTGCGGATGTGGCGCTCTCGCATTAAGAAATGTTAAAAGTAGGCGAAAAAACACACAGCAAGAGGAGGGCAGTCGGAGGGCAGCAAAAAGTAGAATAAATGCTTACACGATTTCTAGATAGGTACGCTTTGTGGCAGTGCGACTTGTGGTGGGCACAGTGCGCTCTCGGCCAATTGCTGCTTTGGCAGAATTTAAATGCCACAGCGGTGCTCTCCGGCCGGTGTTTCTGAACGAAGGGCTGTACCAATCGCCTGCTCCGCGCCCCGCGCTGCGCGGAAGGCGACTGGCGATGAATGCAGCGCCCACATGCTGTTCAGTGGTACGACGGCTGTACAATGTGACCGGTCGATGCGCCCCATCAAGGGAGCTGGCAATAGAATGAGCGACTGTGAGGAACGATTATGAAAAGACGCGGTGCGCCGCCTTTTGCGGTGGTCAAAAAGTAGAGGCGCACGTCTGAAGGGAAGTATATATGTACTCAAGTACGTTCTTACATGTATAGACAGATATTGAGTAGTGTTGGCGTGAAGATGCGTGATGCGTTAGTGCATGGGAAAGGACTAAAAAATGACAGGAATGCGTGTTGGCCGCCACTGGTGACATCAGCAACCATACCGGCCGTGGTAGCAATGCGTACGACAACAGCGAAAGCAGCCATCAGCCAGGCCACAATTTGTCGACAGCAGCGCGCACTAAGGCGTAGAAATTAATTTCAAATAATTTCAACGGCACCGGCAACGGTTCATTGACTTATTGCGACGCTGCAAAACGTTGGTTGCCACAAAATTGGTCAATAAACTCGATTGCTAGCGCTTTCCAATGCCAAATGAAATCGCGAACCGACCAATCGGACGCTGAACGCACATGCACACACTGAATGCCTCTCATTTTTACAAAAGACGCGCTGCTGCAGTGGTGGTAGTGGTGCTGTTTCAGCTGCCTTCGACGAGTGCGTGGCATGTCCATCTTCACTCGACCAGTCAGCCACGTACGTTGCGCATGTCCGTCCACTCAGCCGCCTCTCTGCATCCGCCCGAATGCTCGTACTTGCATACATATATATCTACAATTGCCTGCATGTCCACCAATCGCCCATCCTTCGCGCGCATCCGACGGCTTAAACGACTTAAAACGTTTTCCACGTTCCTGCCAACAATTTTGCCCACACTTGCCACTGAAATTCGCTCTCTATGGCACTGCGTCTGTCCGGCCGAACGCACCGCTTTATATGGTGCGCGCCGGCTAATTAATTCCCATTAAATGCTGTTGCAATAACAGCAACAACATCACACTGTGACTTGTTGCTAATGTTATTATTGCAGTGATGCATTTGCACTGCACTTTGCCAATAAAATAGTGTTTTCTAGCATGTCTACCATCTCTGTGTGGATCTGCCCGTCTGTCGTGGTGGGCCTAGTTGAGACTGCCGCCGATTTTTCCTGTGCTTTTGATAGATCCCTTGAAAGGGTTTCGTGCGTTTGCACGCATGTGTGTTTGTATGTATATGCTGTAACGAGATTTTCATTGAATTGAATTGTGCGTCGCGGCTGCCGACGATGAATGCTGCCTTTTTTTCGTTATTGTGTTACAGCACATACGACGAAAGTCCGAAAGGGCGCGTAGGGCTGACGGCCATAAGCCGGGTTCAGGGGCTTATTTTCTACCCATTAAATTTCATATGTTTAACTTCACTAGTTTTTAACTTGCGTGTTTTCCTTGTCATTACAGATCAACATCGCTGTACAGTGTCTGAGCACGGATTTCAGCAGTCAAAAGGGAGTTAAGGTAGGTTCTGCAATTATCCCGCGTACATGCACAAATCACAAGCGCTATCGCAGACAAAGAGAAAGGCGAGGAGTTGTGTTTTCCTCCAGCTGCATGAAAGTAACCCTGCACACGGCGTTTACCCCACTCTAAATCAATATCACTTTCTCCGTCAATTAATTTCGACGTTGTCTGCTACGCTGCGCCTAATTAAAATCGTGTCAAACTAAGCGAATTACTGAAACAAAAAGATTTGCGGCACTTTAATGAAAAGTTGTTTGTTCTGAATCTGGAGGTTTAATAACGCATTAGTTATATCCATTTATCATTTTAGTCACTAATTTTCCACTTCTTTGACTTCCTTCTAATACCCTTCGCCGCCTGTTTAGTCCAATCGACAATCTCAATAGATTCAGCGCGAAAGCTTAAATGCATTCAGTTGTTGTTGTAGTGGCTCCAGTTACTGTTACGTGCAGTTACGCAGCGTATGCACCCGCCGTCCCAAAGCTCTCAGTGTTTGCCCTTCATTATTCTTGCGTTTTTTGCTTCGCAATTTTTATTAAAAAATGTTTAACATGCGAAGTGGTTGCAGTTTTAAATTATTTGATGTATGTAAGCCTTGTCACCATACGACGACAGTCAAAGTCGAAGTAAGAATAAGCGCCTCGATGGAATGCATTACAATGCAACATCGCCAATTGTGACAAGTAGCCAACAATAAAGCAGCTCAGTCAAATAAAATTCATTCAATTATCGTCCGAATCCGCTATGCAAAGTATTTGTATGAGATGATTGTTAGATTTCGAACTTTAAAAAATTTCTTTCGCCTCAGAAAAAAATGGCTGCAATCAAGTCCTAACTTTTGCAGGTAGGCTGGCTTGCAAAGTGACCGGCGCAGTTATATTGACTGCGCTTTGCAGCCATGCTCAATCGATATTTTATTGACAGAAAAATGTAATGTGTCGTAGCTGATACACATGTTAAATTGTTGTTGTTGCAACAACATGCTCTGCAACGCATGTTTCTGTCATGCGAGCAGCAACGGCGACACGCGCAAAAAATTCATAAAACAACGGCGAAACGGTTTAATTTTAAATGGCGGAGCAAATAGAGCACGAAGCTTAAAAATGAACGCATCAACAACATCATGCAATAAAGATGAGAAATGCGACCACTCGGCTGCACCGATGTCAGGCAGAGTGAGAAAAATTTAAAAACAACACAAAACATCAATAGGATTGCAGGCAGTCGGGCAGACTGATGAAAAGCAAAACGGACAAATAGGGAAAGCGTAGAATGCTTCACGGCCGTAGTCGGGGAACGGGCAAATTCCGCCATTAGCTGCAGAAAGCGGCACAGTGGAAGCGGTGCGCAGGCGTTGTAAATTAATTTTGCGGTTTTTTATTTGTGGCAGCCGCAATTAATTGCTTCGAAGCACGCAGTTTATATTTATATATGTATGTATGTGGACGGTCGTATTAACGGCCGCTCCACTTCGAGTCCACTGTGATTTCTAAAATAAAAAGGCATCAATAATATTTTATTCGGTGCCATCCATAGTAGACGGATCGACTGGAGAATAGCTTTCCTGAAACATGCTACAACAGCAGAGAGAATGTGTGCGACGTTCAATTTCTCGCAATGTCGCCAACGCCATAAGTATGAGCGTGCGCTCCCCTATTGGCTGCTGCTCATGATAGATAACGACTAAAGCAAATCGTTGGGATATTGAATGAAACGGTGCACAGAGAGAAATTTTACAAATTATTTTCCATGAAAATGCTCAAAAAAAATTAACCCTCAATAATAGACAATCGTTTGAAACTAAGTTCGATTTTAAAGAAAATTAAAAAAGGTAATACTAGGAAATTGTTTCTGTATTGGCAGCATCACATCACATGACAAAATAGTGATTATTTAGCCTATGTAGCGGTCTGCATTGGCCGTAATGTTGATGGCGTCTTAATCACATCAGACCATTACAGCAACAATATTCTTTCAACATTACTTAATTTTATTCAATTGATCCCATTTAAATAACACATGAAAAACGCTCGATTTGGTCCGGCTGAAACAGCTTTACTTAACAATTAAATTACCTTGCAGGGTCTGCCGCTGCATATTCAGATTGACACATTCGAAGATCCCCGCGACGTTCAAGTGTTCCATCGAGGCTACTGTCAAATCAAGGTGTTCTGCGATAAGGTAAGTACTGTTCCGTGCGTCTACCTTTTCTCCCTCTTCCTGCAACACTTAAATTCAAGGGCCAATGTTGTAGCCACGGCAGTGTCCGCAATCAAGCAGCCACAGCTGAAGTAGTAACAGCAACGACAAATAAGGACGGCATATGGCAACAGTGGTAGGGGCTGCAGCAGCGGTCAGTGGGTTTTGCGGTAGGCGGCAATCAGTTCATTGATGTCGACGGCGGATGAGAGTGATACTACGGCAGAAATACGTTGTTTTGTAATTGTAATTTTTTGTTCGAAGCATGCGGGCTGGGTGTTCAAGTGGTTGGTTGGTTGGTGGAACATGCATTACGCGTGTCAACAGCAAAGTGTGTTTACACGTTTTTTAATTAAAAATTTTGACAGCTTCGCCTCTGCGAGAGAATGCCTTTGCGTACGTGGAGAGAGATGGGCTCTGGAAATCAAGAGTGGCAGGCAGGCAGCAAGGCGAGTGGCAGCTATGACAAATGATTTGATTGACACGCGTATAACCCGGCACACGTACAGGTACGGGGCGAGTACACACCGCCTTCAGAAAGCGTTGCAGATTGCGCAACACGCAACCGCTCCTGCACGCTAAAGCATCTAACAACAGCGTGTAGAGTTCACTTCCCTCTGGCAGACAGTCCGCCATTGTACCGTCTCTTATACAAGGGATAATGCATTGCAAGATCCACTAGTGGAGACACCGATGAAACTGTGTCGCCTTCACTTTTACGCAACTTGTACGCAGCGCCTTTTGAAGTGCGAAAGATAATGCGTGATCGAGCTCTTTCGCCCTCTCTTCGCGTCATTCCATTCCATTTCATTAAGTTGCATGGTCAACCAGTCGTGTTTGCGAGCTGCGATTCATGGCTCTGAGCTCTGAAATCGATATAGCAGCCGATGCACGCACACATCTGAACCCTCATCAGGCAAACAAGTTTGCAATGCCCCAGCCCCCACACTGCCGGCATAAACAACTGCAAGCGGGCAACAGGTGAAAATAATCTGCGTGTGCAGCAGAGCCCGCAGAGTGGGAGACAGCTGTTGTTTGTTGATGTTGACATCGTTTGGCCACGTTTTCGGTCAGCCGAAAGGACAAACGAATTGTCGCTTGCCTTAGCCGGTCTTTATGGTAGCGTGGTATTCATTCTCTTGGTGTTGGCGCGGAAACATGCGGAATGACACTTGTTCCAACTTCAACGCATCGGAATCGGAGAACTTGGCTGCATGGAGCGGGCAGTCGCTAATGCTTTGCAGTTGGTCGGGTTTCGCCCGCGTCCACTCGCCACACGAATTGAGCACATTGATCTTTTGCTTGATGATAGCGGATGTAGTTGCGAAACCACGACAGCAAGAACAATAACGGAATTTTTCTCGATTGACTGTGCTGAGGCCGTGGTTGTGTTGTGCGAGCAGCGGTGAAGACAGCTTATGGAATGCGCTCTATATAAGAGCGCAGTTATGGTTAGCAAATTGTTTTGCAATGGCGGTAGTTTTATCTTGTGATTTTCTATCTAGCACTCACGCAAACATATCAGCCCTATTCGCAAAGTGCATTTGAAATTGCAAATCTGTGCAATAGCAATCATTTGCCATCAATTTATTTTGCAATATTGGTTGCCAAACGCAAACTTCACAGCTATTGTGAATTCAGCCAGCGACAGGGGGAGCACTTGCAAAGTTTTTACTAAGAAGCGGCTCTTTGGAGATGATTTAGTATTTTATTTTTATCCTCCTAACTCCACTTTTTATTCAGTTTGTCCCGTTTAGTTCGATTCTTTATTTTCCATGTTTTTATTTTTGTTCCCCTTCTTTCCGTTAGTTTTGCAATTCCGTATTGCATTTGCATAGTAAATGTTAACTACGGGTTTCAAGTGCTGCATATTAACAAGAGTATAGCAAATGCATCTGTGAGTATTTTGTCAGAGTCAAGTAAAAATATCCTACATTCATTTGTAAATGCTACAATGCAAGACCGTTTGCACATGATTGTGAATAGAGCTATATACATAAATATTGAATTATGTATATATGAAATGCACTCACTCACACACATGCACACTTTCAATGTTATTGCAATTTGAAAAGTTGCCCTTCAGTGCTTTTTGTTCTTTTCTCGGCTCATAATAGCCCTTCACTTTTTCGCGTATTTTCTTCGTACGTACATGTTTTGCAGCATGTTTTCTGGTCACAGTTGTTCATGTTGTTATTGTTATTTTTGATAAGTTGGTGCAGTAACTTATAATTTGGCATACCGTAAACATTTTCGGCGCAAAGCGAAAACGCAACAAGAAACTTTTTCTTATATCGCAAAATTGCCAATCCTTTTAGCCGTTGCTTTTGGGCTACTTGTTGTTGCTGTGTATTGATTACGGCCATACGATTGTTCATTATTGTTATTGCTGTCAGGCACACTCGCACACCGTACATTTTATTGTAATTTTCGGCATCTTGTGGCCATTTTCGAATTGTTTGTTGCCATTGCCGTTATTGTTGCCGCCGCTGCTGTTGCGATACTGATTGTGTGCTTTGGACACGCCCAGTAATTGTGCTTATCGTGGTATCAATTAAATACGCGCTACATGAGCCGGGAATTTCGGACAATTACGGAGCGTACGTCAGTTGGGGCATGCAGTAGTGCGAGCCGAGTGCAGCTGAGGTTTTTACTTACCACTGGCGGTTTTGCTGCTGCTGTACTCATGAATGGTTTTCCTTAGCATAAATAAATGTCTGGGAACACATTTTGGGTATTCCTCATCCCCAGTTGTTGTGTTTCCTTTTTTATAAAACAGTAAGCGCATAAAATTTTGCTGCGTTCAGTTTCACAAATCATGCATCGTGGAGTACTTAATTTACACAACTCCATTACAGCACTGCCAGTCGTGGCACTGCAACAACGCCACTTGCGGCAGCGGTAAATTTATGCGTTCTTCTACAGTACATTGCAGACTCCTAATAACAAAACTAATAATAAGCACAAGAACTATTTGCTGCGTAAAGTTTCGGCATACATTCAAGGACGACGAGCGCGCCGACTACTTTTCCGAGCTGCTTTGGCCTCAGCAGAGCGAATGGCATACGTATACAAGTCTGATAAAGTGGAATCCGTCGTCTTCACTGTGGCCGCTGTCACAACCCACACCTGCATCAAGCGTCGGCATCGAAGTTAGTCGCTGCGAATCACCACGGCCAATGCCCGAGTTCTTATCGGCGCATTTACCGCTGTATTAGCAATTTGTGCAGTTGTGAGGCGGCGACAGTTGCTTGCCGCATGCGACGCAATGACGCGCGTTGACTTTAAGCTCAAAATCAGTATCTGCAACTCGCCGTATGCGCCGATGGTTATTGGCTGCCAACAACTGAGGCCGCTGCTGTCGTTGTCGCTATTGTGGCACCAGGAAGTGGCAACTAGCAGCTGCACATCTGGCAGTAGCCGTCCCTCTTTCCCGTGCCGCTGCGGGCGCTGCGATTGCAAATGGCAGGCAAATGGACGGGCGAGTGTACGGATGGATAGATGACCGTTCCGTACACACAGGTCCGTACGACCAAAACAACCAGAAATGTGCCGTTTGAAATTGTTAATGATAATCGTGCACGTGATGCAGATAGAGTATACGTAGTGGCAATGCTGTGTTGCATCAAAGCGCCGAATTGCCGTAGGAACATGATGTGGCCAATTCAAACAAAGCAAAAATACAACAAAAGGCACAGAGTGAGGGAGAAGCGTTCATAAAGTATTAAGTCATTGTTGTCGCAGTGCTCTACGCCTTCAAGTGGATTCTGTGAAGTTGCACATAACTGTATGGACGCAGTATAGTGATAGCCAGTAAACGTTGTCACCCTCACCGGTGTAGTATTATGGTTGAGTGACTACCGTAGTGCATGCTCTGCACTCCTCAACGCGAAGTTCTATTTCTTCTTGGGAACCCGTTTCCAGGAGCCACATGCGTTTGCTCAGATTTAGAATTTAGCCAATTTAGCCAGCCGCAGTGAACCGCGTAATGTGGCTATCAATCCCACAAGTTAGGTTAGGTTAGGTTAAAGAAGGGGAGTGTGCAATTGCACTTCCACTCGGAGGGCCTGTTGGGCCCATTGTGATTCCCATCATTTATGATGCTACCGGTGCCTTTCCCTATCTGTTCGGTTCCCTGTAGATCCAGACTGGATCTTTTGGGAACCATTTGGTCTTCGCGAGGAAGTTGTGTAGATCAGTTATCTGTGCATCCGCTATCTCCGCAAGTTCATCGAAGAACCTTGCCTCAAGGGTTTGGAGTCGTCGGTTCTGTAGCGATGGACAGTGGCAAAGCAGGTGCTCGACCGATTCCACTGCCTCCTCGTCTCCACAGCTTCTGCATAAATCGTCGGTCGCCAGACGCCATTTGCATAGCATTACGCCGATGGCTCGGTGACCTGTGATTACCCCCGTGACCATGCGCATAGCATGCTTGTCGAGGAGCAGCAAGCTCTTAGTTCTTCTCCTGTCCCTGGCCGCAGCGTGCGAGCGATCTTACAATCGCTCTTGGCTGACCAGGCTCTGTTTGTAGCTTGAATGAGCCACGTTCTGATTACACCCGCTGTGGTAGAGAGCGGTGGTAGCACCGTGTCGACCGCCTCACTGGCAGTCAACGCTGACCCTGCGCGAGCCAGTTCGTCCGCATGCTCGTTCCCATCGATATTGCTATGTCCGGGAACCCATCGCAGACTTACCCTGCAGTGCCTTATGCTGACCAGTGCGCTCCGGCAGTCCAGCACTACCTTCGACTTGACCACAGCAGATTCAATTGCTTTTAAAGCAGCTTGGCTGTCCACACAAATGACGGATTTATTAAGTGTGGAGGTTTTGATATGCTCGGCTGCTTTCATGACGGCAAAAACCTCTGATTGAAGGACGCTGCAATAGTCCGGCAGCCTGTATGACCAGTGGACCTGCTGCGTTCTACAGTAAACACCAGCACCAGTTCCCTCCTCTGTCTTCGAGCCGTCCGTAAAGTAGACCGCGGACGCGTCATTAACTTCGGGCTCCTGCCAGCAATCCCTGGAGGGATACTCGAAGGGTATCTTCCGATCGAAATCGTTTCGCTTTACCAAATAATCAGTGGCCTTGTTAAGAAGGCCTTAAGTGGTATCGCTAATTGCAAGGGCGTTCAGTACGCTAGAGTGTGCCGGCCTTGATAGTCCAGCGGGTAGCGCGCTGGCTTCTCATACCAAAGGCTCCAGGTTCGATTTCTGGCTCGGGCTGGTGAACAACTCGTCTAGTTCTATCGCTATCCACATGAAGGTAATGAGAATTACAAGAATTGCACAAGTGCGCTCTTGGCAGGCAATGGCAAAACCTCCAAGTATGAACGAAAAACTGCCAATCGCCGTTCGGATTCGGGCGTTAAACTGTAGGTCCCCTCCCACTCCCACTTTCCCCATCCGCTTAGAATGTGTGCTGTAACATATGTTGGAAAGACAGTGTTGCCGTGTACATCCAGTGGATTATATACGGCTTTAGTCCCCACGTTTTACCGAAGGCTCTCTTGCAGGCATACAGCGTGTTCAGTCCTTTTTTCATTCTTTCCTCAATGTTCCGCTTCGACGAGAGTTTTGAGTCCAGAATGATGCCCAGATACTTGGCTTCCCTGAACAGTTTCAGGGAGTTCCCATCAACACAGGGAAGGACAAAGTGCTGAGGCTTGGTCTTCTTCGTGAACAGGACTAGTTCGGTCATTGCAGGATTTGTCCCTAGACCGTTGTCCTTCGCCCACGAAGATAAAACAGCCAATGAGGATTCCATCGGTTCACTGATAGTTGGCAGGTATTTGCCCTGGATCATGATCACGATGTCGTCCGCATAGGCTACTATTCTGGTGCGTCTTCTTTCAAAGACTTTCAGAATCTCATCCACAACCAATAGCCATAAAAGAGGTGATAGCACTCCTCCCTGAGGAGTCCCTTTTGTGGCTCTCCTTCTGATGGAAGCTGGTCCTATCGTTGAATAGATTATCCTGTCACGCAGCATAGTTTCAATCCAATCGATAATAAACCTTTCCACCCTGTGTGCGTTAAGCGCTCTTATTATAGCCTCAGTGGTGACATTGTTGAAAGCTCCCTCTATGTCGAGGAAGGCTGCCATTGTGTACTCCTTCAAAGCCAAAGAACTCTCTGTGGGACTGACCACGCTGTGAAGTGCGCTGTCGACCGACCTCCCTTGGAGGTAGGCGTGCTGCGCCCTGCAGCAAAGCTCGCGTGGGATGGTGGGTCCTGCTCCTCGTACGGCAGATAGGCTGATGCGAGGATCAGGCAATGCCCTCCCTCTTGTTCAACCATACCTGCCGTGAGGTCTCCGTCGCTGTATTGGGAGAGAAGAAATAAATTAATATCTTTCTTTACTACTATACAGACTCGTAACCTACCTTCAGTTGAGGGGTGATGTAGGGTGTATCGACCTGACCCCAATCCAGAAATCTTAGATCTTACAATCCATGATTCCTGGATTAGGGCCACATCAATATCCTCCTCCTCCATGAATCTCATCAAGTCGTGGGTTGCTACTTTGGAGTGATGCAGATTAATTTGCACCACCCGTAGCCGTTCCGTCCGCGGCTTGTTCACGGTGTCCCGGAAAACGCGCCTTGACGGAACCCAACCTGAACTTGGTGGCTCCAGAGCGTTGAATGAGGTGGGTGTATGAATGGTGATCTACAGCGATCGTCACATCATTACCCACGCCGTTCTTGCTCTTGGCATTCGTCACAATTCTCCAATTTTGGACCGCCAGTTCCTTGTTTTGAACGCCTATAACCTTCAGCATAGACTCCGCCGCCGGTACCGGGGGCGTTCATGGTCTTTCGCTAATTCAGTTGTGCTGCGTTTTTGTGCAACTGAGTTCACCCTTCGGAAATACTTGGCTCTGGAACGCAGCAGCCGGTGCCGCACTTTTGTCTATTCAAACGATTTGTCAAAGAGTCAGACAAGCGTTAAGCGCCATTGAAACGACGGCGGGTTAACAAAAGAAACCAGCGCCAAACTTGTTCGGTGCCCATTAACACAAAGAGGCAGCCAGGCGGCCAGGTAGCCTACGACAGATTATATAGCGCGACACTCTTGGGTTGCAAAATTTATTAAATACACAATTTCAAATATCAAAATGCGAAATTAAAAATTTGATTGATTGCTAATTACAAAACACAGTTACAAACACACGAAAACCAACTTGCGCATACATCGCTTGCGTTGCCTATACAAATGTGCCGCTTGCGAAATGACACAGACGGCAAGCGATCACGTTGTCGACTGTGCAATCGCCGCTATCGCTAATGGTACTACCTCGCCCCGCTCTGCATTTACCATTGCCAGTTATTAAAATTTGCATTTCCGATGCGCGTTCAATCCAAATTAAATACTAAAAACGCAGAAGAGATAAATTGGCAAATGAATTTTCTGTGTGCAGCTAACAGTTGACATTCCATGCCCGTCTCGGTTACAAAAACAATCCGTGAGCAACGCTGCACATGCGCGCCGCTACGCAGATAGTCCGGCAATTAAATATTGAAATTGCCGCCGCAGTCAATGGGACTCCATACCGTCCAATAAAGCCGTCAATTTATTTTCTGTGACCAGTGCGGTTGTTGTTTTCACCCAGTCAGCGTTGCTTAGCGTTAACTGTTCCAATTTAAAGCAATTTCCGCTGGTAGATGGAGCTTTACATGCTTCCTGTAAGGTCCGTTTCCAGTTAACTAAAATTGAATGTTGCGTGATGTTTTAATCAGGGAATGTAGTTTTTTCCTAACTTAAATTAAGGTTTAATTTAAATAAACCATCCAGAGTATCGCGTAATATTTCCACAGGAATCTAACTAAAGGGACGACAGCGATCCATTTCTACGCTTTGAAATACATTTTTGAAAGATTTTAGTTGAATGCGCCAAGTGCCGGATGCTGTGCTGAGCTACTAAGCCGCGACGGCAGCTCTTCTACCTAATACAGCCCACTGGATCTATTTATTTCTTAATTGTGCGCATACATTCATACGTGGCGTCGCAAATAGCCACACATGGGTGCGTGTATGTAGGAACGTATGTATGTATGCGTATCTGTGCAATTTCTTCCTCTGGCTATAAATTACGCCGCTTCAGCCAGTCGAACATTTTCGTTATCTGTCCGCACATCTCAACCTGTGTTCATATGGTTAGATATCTCCTTGCGTATAAAACTGGATTATCGTGCATACATAGCGTAACCAATTTTTAGTCGGATGGAAACGCGAAGGAAAGATGGGAAACCAGGAGAGACACGCTACAGCACACAAGAAACAAATCATCAATGCAAATGCAATAAAAATGCATCATAATGTCTGCCATTGGCTGTCGGCTGTTGGTGCTGTAGCCATTGCCATTGCTGTTGATGTTAGTGCTGTAGTTTTTTATGTGGATAACGTTGTTGTTTGTTGTTATTGTCGACGCATTTGGAAATATTGCAATGGCTACTAAGCCGGCTACAAGCAGCCGGTTGGGGCAAATACAGACAGAGACAGAACAGATTACGAGCAGAAATGTCAGCATCTCCACAACAGTCTTCAGCGGAAAAGCGTCGGCATCTGCTATAGACGTTGCTGGTCAACAGTACTCCACCTACCATATCCTATCTAATTTTCGCGGGACGTGCAACCCCATGTGGAAAAGTGACAAGAATCCTTTCTCTGAAGCTCACGTCTCGTTAAAGCTGGTTCTTACTACTAAAAGCACGTAAGGGTGCAGGTGTCGCAGGACAGATTATAATTGTGTATAGCAATTAAATAAAAACTAAATATTCTTACTGACAGCCAGCTTTTACAATGGGCGCTGCTGGATCACAAATTACTACGTCTACATTAACTGCACTCCGCTGAAACCGTGAAAGAAGAAACCGTGCTTGAACTACCTTACTTTTTACTTGCGACACTCACGCGACAACTGGAACTCGATTATAATCATCACATAATAGACAACATGGTCCCACCCTTCGCCTACTTATAACTGCAGTTAACCCTACAGAGAATAAACGAAACGAAAAGGAACGAAACGACAAAGTTATTCAATGAATGATCGGGCGCTAAGCGGATAGCTGTGTTGACCTTGCTTCGGTCTTGTCTTTACCCACGCAATTCACAGCGACTTGTCGTCAACATTCTCAAGCTTATGACTGCTACATAAAATTGCCATGCCAAGCCAACGCTGACATGCCTCGATTACAACAGAAACACATACTCGATATGCCGAAATGGAGCTTGTTGTAACAGTATTTGGCAACTTCCTCGTAATTTTTAATGCTTTCAAATATCGATGTTTATTTTCATATAATTACTTGTTTTCATTTGATGAAATTGAATTTGCTCGTGTGACAAAATAACTTGAGTTTCCGTTTTATGTTTAAACTTATATTTTATTATGTTTAATTTGTTTATGGTTATTTTACATTTCTTTTGTACGTCGAACAAGACAAGCTACTCGCGCCGCGCGTCGGTAGGAAACTCCTGACCAGAGAACGGCACGAGTGCACCGCAACAATAAGTACACCGCATACATACTCTGTATTTTGTATACTCGAGTGCCATAAACACCGCAAAAGAAATTGTGCGGTGTTGATTTTACTCGTCGTTCATTTGCTGAGAGCCTCATGCGATCATAACATACTCAATACTTTTCGTTCTGTTCATATTTCTACTATGTAAAAGCAATGAGCGCAAAAAACAGTACCAGTAAATACCGTAACCAGCATGAGCGAAATTTTGAGTAATGTGCGTTTTCGCACTCAAGCTTTTTTTTAATATTTCGTTCGCTTTACCTGCAGGAACAATGCTAGCTCGTAACACCTACACAACTTCGGCTCGCGCTCGACCTGTGGGTGACGAGCCTACTCAGCTTCTACACATAGCGCGTATATTACTCACGCACTACAAAAGTGACACAACTAAAAATTTTTGATTTTTCAGGAAACGCAAAAAACTGTTTTTGAGCTAAATAAACATTTTTTTTAAATAAAGTATATACCGTTTAGTTGAAAATTCTACAGATTATGCTTTAGGATAAGTTACAAGTGTTTTGTTTTATTTTGCAAAAGAAAATCCAAAATTGTTAGTTGTGACTGTTTTGATGATATTTTAATTCAATAATTACCGAATTATTTCAAGTTAGGCCACTTTTTCTGAAAAGTTGAAAGGAAAAATTTTGAAAATTCATAGTTAATTTTAATAATTAAAAATATATACAAAATGGTCAGAATTTTGTTTAAAATTAACTTCAACAAAAATTTATTTCGTTTAAAGTGTCACAATTTGAGTTAGGACTCTTTTGCATTGAGCTGCAGCGATCAAATAGCATCAAACTTCTGACATGAAAAGAGATCTAACTGTATTTTTGCAACAGTAAACAACAACAAAATACACTGAGCTTTTTCTTATTTGTAGATAAATGCATTGTGCACAGTATTAACACAAAAACCCGAAAAATAAAAATTTTGAGTTGTGTCACTTTTGTGCGTGTGCGATATGTATCTTTTGCGCGACTGAATATCGAAAAAAATTCAATACATGCAAATAAAAAATCGTCTACGAGGGCCATTAAGAAGGAGCGTTTTGGTGACAGAGAGTAAGTTCCATTCGCAATATATTCAGCAACCAAATCATTGTTTGACGCCATGCCGAAATTGTTCTAACTGCTTGCAGTAACACTTCAAAACTAATAAACTTTTTGCAACAATTGACTTTTTTCTCAGTAAGAAACAGAATCATCAATATACGCACAATCATTGATAACGCTAAATAGGCCGTTTACCGTTATATGAGAGTGCTACAAACAAAAACAGTAACATCGCGGTGTCAATTTTGCGGCCGGCTGCATAGTTATTCTTATTTGCTACTGACTTCACTCATCTTCACTTTGCCCAATATGTATCTCTGCATTCTCTTATACATATACATATTATTTATGTTGTGCACACGAAGTACGAGTAGCACTCATACTAGTCATCGTACTCGTCGGGTACAATTGCCGAATGTGATAAAAAAAATTACGAAGCAAAGTAAAGCAGATACCGCGAAATCATATGCTTGAGTATGCTAGTAGCTTAAACGCACCAATACTCAAATCGACATGGGTATGGTAAATACTCATACAAAATCAATGCGGTGGCGATCACACCGCAACCGTTTTTAAGGCGAGTATACTCAGAGTCATAAAAATAGGCACTCGTGCCGTTCTCTGCTCCTGACCTCTTCCCGTTTTGCTTTCTTTCTCTTAGTTGCTTCGGTCAGGGTTGCGTTGTTTTGGCGTGACACTTGGAACAACAGAAAGTTCAAACGCAAACGTTTTGTCGTACTGCTGTTCTTCGCTGATGAACCAGATAAGAACGATACTCAAAGAAATTTAAATAAAACAACGGTGTGAGACAGGGGCAAAGCTAGGAGGGCGGGGTTAGAGGGATTCTGACCACCCTTGCAAAATGTTGGAACATTTTTTGATATTAGAAACTGTGTACTAATTACAACTATGCATGGCTACGTTTATATTGAACCCAAGGGCGAAGTTTAGTAAAGTTAGTAATTAAATTTAGTTTGAAAACTTTTTTCAAATAACTGTTGGGTTTTGATTTTATTTGGATGCAAAAATGGAAAACAATCAGAAAATACATGAGTTTATATCAATTACCGCCATTATTGCATAAAAAGTTAAGCAATGTTTTTTCAAGGCACATTCACAAGTTAATCACACTTGTACTACAACAAAAACATCATGCATTTTGTTAGTGCTGGTGATTGTTAAAATCAGCCATTCCTTTCGGAGCTTCGATCACTTTTTAATTCAACATATTAATGTGCGCAACTCGCTAGATGGAAAATCCTGATAGTTTGCTCAGATTTAAGGAAATGCTTTTGGAAATTATTGTGACGGTTTATCCAGATATTGAAACCTCATCAAAAGTGAACTCACTCCTGAAATATATAATAAGTAGGGAATTTGTTAGGAGCATATTTATGACGTCGACAGTATTTTCGTTCACTCTGTAAGACTCTGCAATCACCAACTTTGGATTTACCAAAGATTTACAAAGATTTTCGCACATAGATGAAAACTCTATGAAATCTCTCAATCTGCATGCAAACTTTTAACGCTCGTAAATGGAAAAATAAAATCTCGCATGTATCCGAAATGAAGGATTGGATATTGGTATACTATAGAGTATTCATTGCTGTATCGATGATATTTCTACCCAACTACAAGACAAATTTATTCAACACAATTATTCGATGATTAAAAAACTTAAGAATCAGAAAGTATATGCAGGGGTGACATTGTAAATGTCTAGTTTCACGTCAATGCCGAAATTCACGAAATTCAAATAAGAATTATCTTCTTCTCGCAGTTCGCTAAAAACCCTAACTTCCTTCTGGTAGAAATTTTTTGAAGCAGGAGAGGAGAGTTAAGATGTGCGAGTATTTACGTATTTTATATTCGCATAATAGAATCACTAAGAAATAATCCAATTTTCGAATGTTTAAACAGGGTGCTGAGCGCAAGACTCGTGATGAAGAGCGACGTGCTGCCAAACGTAAAATGACTGCTACGGGACGAAAGAAGTTGGACGAATTATATCATCCCGTCACCGATCGCTCAGAATTCTACTCCATGCAAGATCTGACGAAACCGCCGGTGCTTTTCTCACCCGCCGACGATATGGAAAAGGTAAGAATTCACTGTACGAATTCACCATACGTCACAATGCACAAGCAAGAACAATTCACCAATCCATATTCCACACGCCCACAAACACCAACAACGCCAACGACAATCCGAACACCAACACCCTCGCTTGCGACAATGTCTACATCGATATCAAAAATATCGTCCACAATGCCTTGGCACGACCAACTACCGCCCCATCTTCAACTAACCTACGTGGCAAATGGCACCAACAATAATAACGACAATCACTTCAACTGCACTACCACTAATCGCACATCCACGCCCTCTTCACAGAGCTTCTATGGCCATGAGACTGATTCTCTGACGGGCACGCCAGATCTCAAAGGCACCTCGCCGTTCTTACTGCACGGTCAAAAGGTAGCAACGCCGACGCTTAAATTCCACAATCATTTTCCGCCCGACGTGCAGACGTGAGTATAAGTAAAAATCGTCCTGTCTCTACCTCCCTATTTTTCCACCCCTGTCCCAAAACTGTTACCCAATGAAAATATGCTAAGAGGTTATTGTTTATTGCATTGCCAGTGACAAAAAGGATCATATCTTGGAGCAAGGTCTGGTTCCCAGTGCCATGAGTGACTTTGTGCCACCGTTAAAACGCGGCCGCATGACGCCGCCGACCAGCGAGCGGGTGATGCTGTTCGTGCGCCAGGAGAACGAGGATATCTACACCCCGCTGCACGTGGTGCCGCCCACCACCATTGGGCTTTTGAATGCGGTAAGTACAACAGCACGACCTCCGGCGGATTTGTTTCCCTATTCCTTCCCTTCCGCTCCATATCATATTTTTAGTTACAACACAAAAACTCATGGCAAAAACGATAAAGCAATTTAAACTTCAATTATGATAACATTAAAAACTTATCATAATTGAGCTTATCACTCCCACAACCACAACAAAAGCAACAATATTAATAATAAAACACTGTGTTTCAAAAGAAAGTACTTTCTTCGTGGACGTCCCAGTGCAACAGTGAAATTTTCAATAACAATTTGCCTTGCTAAGCGAAGCGAGCTGAAGCTCAGCCCGAAGCTTGCACAGCGGCGCGACAAGCCAACCATCATATAAATGAAGTTGAAAGTACACACTGCATTGGGTCTAACCAAAACTTTGTCTTCATTGCAGCACAGTGCAATTGTAACTATTAGCGTAATGCCTGTAATAAACGTAATAATATCTACCTCGTATTAACTAAGTAGTACTTTTGTTTTTGTTCATTTTGGTCACGACGGAAAAATTGAAATTTGTATTGAATCCGATAAAGAATCAGTAATTGCGCTTGCATCATAATCATAAGGACAGCCAAACCGTCAAAAAAACCAAAAATTCTGAGACCAAATTTTAAAATTGCACCGCCTTCCATTCCTGAAGGCAACGCTGTCCAAAATGTCCAAACGTACTGTATGTAGTTTTTCATCCGCATCATTCTGATTACCTATTCAAAATATCGTATAAGCAACAGCCGCAATAATTAAACAACAACATCATTTGCAATTTCCAGTAACAACTAAAGCACCAACAACATTCATTTCATTTATTCGCGCCAACTAAACACACCCACAAAATAAAATCGCTCAATTAATTGCCAACATCAGGTGGCAAAATAACAACCACTTCAACAATACTATAACGAAAACTGGTACGACTAGATACGAGTGTATATTTGCATACACATTCAGAGAATGAAAAAAACTGATAAAATGCAATAAACCACCAGCAAACTTTGAGATGTGGGCATAACTAAACTGCGGAAATTAATCGAACAACTAATCTTGTAAGTGTATCCAGTAAATACTTGCACACAGTAGGTCTGCACACGCCCCTTCGTGTTTCTGCACGATGGAATGCTTGCAGAGTTTCCCATTCCATTCATTCATTTGATATCTTCACCGATTAGTGAATCAGTGAAATCACTTCCAATTTAACGTTTCCGACTCTTAGTTGACTATACTTTGCACAAGCCACTCACACACACGCACAAATACACACACATGTATTCAGCAACCTTACATTCATTGTACGCCACTGTTGTGGCAGGGCGGCTCCATGTTATGAAACCTGCCTTCGCGGTGTCACGTGTCCCGCAACCCGATTTCCACGTCCAGTTGGTAGGAACAGTTGGTTGGACGAATGCAAGTGTCCAGTGCCATAAGACCATGTCGAACACATTGAAGCAGCGATAAGTTTTAGTTCAAAAGTTCAGTAGAATACATAAACTTACTTCCACAAACGCACCATGTGTTACGAGAATCACATACACATGCGTATATGTGTTTATATACTATATACATACACCACCAAGTATATGCATACAAATCACCAGGTGGATATTTTTTCATAGATAAGTTTTGATACGGCATCGCGCACATTTGTGCGCCATGTGTCCGCGGGAAATTGGCTGTAAAACACGAAAAGTATTATGCACACGATGCATACAAAATTCCGTTCGGGTACCGAAGCTGTTTTGACAGCCTTTCTCGTCTGCCCGAAGTGAACAAAAACAAAAACGAAGCAGACTATTATTGAAATCCTTGTCGGGGCTTGACTTGGAACTGAGTGAAATTAGTTTTTATTACTACCCAATTTATGTATGCATAGGTCACAGCAAAATCAACAGCAACAAGAACAGCAGAAAACAAACCACAGGAACAATACAAAAACAAACATCATTTTTCTCTCATTTCTCAATTGCAGATTGAAAGTAAATACAAAATCTCCACCACGAGTATAAATAACATTTATCGTACAAATAAAAAAGGGTAAGTAAAGCCGGAAGCACTCAGCCGCACCTTAACCGAACCTGCACCGAAGAACCCCAAAACCCCATACCCCGATCGTTAAATTTTAGACAGCCATCCGACGACGAGCCCTTTCGCAGAGATCGACTATTCAAGTGGCGAGGCTCTGAGCGGGAGGCCGGGGGGAATAGACTTGTGGGTGCGCGTGCTCGGCGACGCACCCACCCACATACTCACCGCACACATTCAGTCAACAGAAACAAATACGACACACCTGAACGCAAGCAAGACACTAGAACTCAACGAGCTAGCTAGCTAGCATTCACCCTCTCTCCTCGTCCCCTTCCACCCGTTACACTTAATTGCACAAATTGACCCACACAGCGAACTCATGCATGTGTATGGTAGAGATTGTGTTGGAGCATGGTACTAATACCCGATAACCAGCAAAACTCTAACATCTAAGAAAAAGCCTGGGCTGGTGTAAAGTAATATCTGAATGTAACTGTAATCACAATAGTACACCGTTCTGTAACACTGACCCCGAATCGGAGGGAAGGGTGGATCCTTTGAAGAATCGGTTCTGCCGATCGAGGCAACAGACACCACAAAACCATAAGAGCTGCTTTATGATTCGCCCGGATTGTGGCCTTTACTCGCTGGCGAACCGCCTTGAGCTGCCAGTTTCGCTCTCGTATCAACAGAGCGCCTAAGTGATTATGCAAAAGATGCTCTCACTGCAAGGTATTGAGTACAGAAAAATCGAATAAGGATCCACAATTTCCCTCCATCGATAGCCCCTCAACATGCTTATTCCAATTCGAATTGTCTTTGACTCATTTATTGTTCTTGATCTGTGCAGGATTACCGCGAAAATTGATGACGACATGATTTCCTATTACTGCAACGAGGACATTTTCTTGCTTGAGGTGCAGCAGATCGAAGAGGATTTGTATGATATAACACTGACCGAGCTGCCCAACCATTAAGTGCACCATGCGCGACCAGCAACCGCGAGTACAAGGAAGCAGCAATAACAATAGCAATAACAACCGCAGGAATTGTAGCATTAGAAGAAACAACAACGCACAATTTAGTGGCCACAATCAAGACGATAGTAGAGAAGCAGTTTCGTTAACAACAACAACAAAAGTGAAAACAACAGTAGCAGCGACAAAAACCACAACAATAATTACAAATAATAAGAATAACAATTATAGATGTAATGATTTAATTTAAAAAATGTTATAAAATGTTAGTACATAGTAGTTGT
This sequence comes from Melieria omissa, assembly GCA_963971225.1. Classification (NCBI taxonomy): domain Eukaryota; kingdom Metazoa; phylum Arthropoda; class Insecta; order Diptera; family Ulidiidae; genus Melieria; species Melieria omissa. The sequence continues at coordinate 2,551,019 of OZ020269.1, read as the reverse complement.
AAAAGAAGTCGAGCCAGTTGTCGCCGCAAGTTGGGCGAAATGGAGAGGCGACGGGTATAGTGGGCGGAAGACGAAATTGTTTAGGTCGAGTGCTAGGCTTTAGTATGCAAACACAAGATTGAGATTCATTAAAGCTGCTTTCCGCTGATGGGTTTCGTTCGACTTTAACTTTACCTTTAGCTGTAATTTGTTTACTGTACTTTTACGTGAGCGAACACCTGAAACTGTCTTCTGTTTTTTCGTTTTAGTCTTTGTTTTAAGCGCTAATTGATTGCGACGGTTCCCAGTAATGTGTTAGACTAAAGAAAGCGTAACGAAATAGAAACACCAAGGCGCACATTTATGTGCGTGAAGACCTACGAATAGGGGAAGAGGTAGAACTAGACGTATTTGCGATGGGAACGTGAGCACATAGAAAGTTCGATGTCACAAATAATGGGAAGAAACCGCCTGCCGTGCTTCGACATTGTACAAGAAAACTTATCCAATCAGAAGTCATGCATGTTCGCTTGACTCACCGGCAATTCTGCCCATGTTATTTCTTGCCCTTACCCCACAGGTCACTTACTTTTAGCCTCCAATCTTCATATATATGTACATATATGTACTTATATATACTCTTATACGTTACTATTTTTTACCATTTTTATGCAGTTAAGCTTTCGAAAAATGTGAAATTGTACTCACTCCACAGTTGTTTTTTCTTGCTCCAAATAAAATTAAGACGAAATTATCTCAATTAGTACTACTTTACACAAAAATATTCTTGAAACGTGAACATCACGATAATTGCAAATATGTATCAAGGATATAGAACAGAGAAACTGAGAAGTATGAATTACGAACAGTAACAGTGACAGCCATTACAACGTAAGATCTCAATCTAAATTACGCAATAGAAACTTCAAGGGGATGAAAAGCGGAAAGGCAGGAATTGAAATATACTCGTATGGGTGAATATTGGGTTCGTTGAGTTCTGATAACACAGACAGAAGCCGTAATAGCGAAAGATCAATATAAGTAAATTAAGCGGAGCAAAATTTCAATTGAAAATGCAATAAATATTCTTTGAATAGTTGAGCGCACTCTCGTAAGTATTGTTAATAAATCACTTTATGAAGTAATGGCATATTTTGCTCGTTTAAGTCCATTGTGCATTTTTTGTTAAACACGTTTGTTAAAAGTCAGATAGCGCCAGGATCACAAAGGTCGCAAGCGAAATTAAATTTTAGAGTTAAATCACATGTGATGTTCGTTGAACCAATAAATATCGGCGAAATGCAACCACTTTACTAGAGATTAACAAAACAGTAGAGAATTATCTGTTCACACTAGACCACATACGCTGGTATGTTCAGTGCTTCCCGGACAAATCGAAACGAATTCAAGGGAACGTAGAAATGGGGCGCCCATATTTTGAGAATCGAAAGATGTTGAATGTAATTGCAGCGATAAATATTATTTAATGTAGTTCATTTAAATTAATGTAGTGAACTTAAAGTAGTTTAAAGATTAATACGCAACCGATAATACAAAAGCAAATGTTCAGATTCTTGCCGTACTTCAGCACAAAAACTCAAAACATTCTTTCCGCTTTTATCACCTTTAGCCGCACTTTTCAAAATAGCTGCATCATAACTTACTATCATCAAATTTGTCAATGTGCATGAAGATATTAGTTTTGTCTTTTTGAAAAAGTACACGTAAATATTTATTGTACACTTTCGTATTATTAATTGAATTATTTTGGCAACGAAGCGATGTAGCGGAGGCAGTTAAGCTTAACCAGCTAGAGAGGAGGCGAAATTGGTCGGAGAAGTTACAAATACAAAACAACAAAGCAGAAGCAATAAGTAAAAAATACCCGATAAAATAACAATTGTTGAAATTCTGAGAATACTTTTTATTATGTAGTTTGTACCTTAAGCATATTTTACAAAAAACATTTTTTATATATTTGGATATATATATGAATATATTTTTATTATAAACATGAACAATTTCGAAGCACGTTTTAATTCAAATGTGGACAATGTGGCGTTTATAGCCAGTGCATCAAGTCCCGATGTCAGGAGACAGAGCCAACGCCACAACACACACAACTCCACGCAATGCTACGGAATGCACTGAACGCACTTCATGCAGAATCGAATAGGACAACAACACGCTTCATGTGTGTTCGCGCATGCTAGAGCTGCAAATTGCATAAATAACGGATGGCGAGCATTCGCTAATGTTTATTAATGAATGTTGTCTTCATTAGGGATGCAAGTTCCGGAATCCGAAAATCCCGAAATCCCACCTAAACTTACTTAAATTTCAATTCGACATACATTCATTGATTAATACAATTGTGGGATTATATGGAGTTCTACATGCACATCCACATATGTATGTACAAGTATATTCGAAATTCTTGTTTTTTCTTTGGCCCTTATCCAATCATAACGATTTAGTATCCGAGATTTTTCGTGATACAAATCTGTAAATATAGTACTACTGCTTATGTATCACAGTATTACTACTTATAGCAGACCTTGCAGCCTGAAGTCAAGTAACCTCGAACTGACTTTGGCAGCACTCAGCGGTGTACCCAGCGGATTATACGCTCTATAGGTCGTCGTTGTATCTCGCGTCACAAAATGACTGGGCATACTTTAACAATTTTCCCCCAATGAGGAGCACGCAAGCAGAAACAACTATGTTCGTGCGCAAGTATTATGTCACCCCATGGCTCATCATCTTTCACAATGCATGTGCAGTAGTTTTGGCCTACGCGCGGTCCTCTACTGGGACGAGGTTGCGCTGTCAACTCTTTCTCCTGTTTGGTCTTATCTGGCATCACGAACACGTGAAGCGGTCAAGAGGCAATTAATTACATTTGCTGCTGCACATGCAGCGCATCTGCAGTGGTTCATTGCATTACAAATCGACTATCGGAGATATTCCCAAAAGGATTGAAGTCCAGAGTAATTGCAAGCGGCAAGGTAAATGGTGGCGTGCCACCAACTCTCCCACTCGCTTTGTGACCGCTTTCCAGCTTATTTATTAATTTATATTTTTCAAATTTAATAAATTGCGCGCGAATTGTACTCGAACCGAGAGCAGTGGCAGCGGCAGCCGGTGCCATCGCACTAGCCAATGAAATCTGGTCTCAGCATCGGCAATACAGTAGGCACGGCAACATCTTTTCTGTTACTGCCAACTAGTCAGTGCGCCAGATCGCTGGAATGCAGCTGCGGCAGCTGGAGCATCACCACATGGATCACCAATTCATCTTTAATGATGTCGTCGCGGACAGTTGCAGCTCAAACCGTTTTAAGTGTTCACACAAAAATTCTTTCTGACAAAAACACTGCACATGCCTTTTTACTCCAGTGCGAACAGATTTACTGGGCAATTCAATCGAATACTTATGGGCCAGTTACTCATGACACAGAACATAAACTTAACCATAAACATAAACTTAGAAAATTTGAGCGATTACTCAAAACTTTATTTCCGTAAACATAAACTTAAAAATCAGCTGATCAGCTGAGCGACAATATTGCCACTTCGATTTCTCCATCTTGTGAACAATCAAATTCAAACTTTTCGCGACATTTTTTTACTTGCTATTATTAAATGTCTGAGCATCCAACGACTAAAATTATTAATATATTTACGAAACTAATAAAGATTGCAATCCATTTTGTATATTTTACAAATTATTTTAATTTGTTTACTTTTCAATTCATTCCGAAGAGATTGGCAACATTTTTTGCGTTTTCCGTAAACATAAACTTATATGGCGTTCAAACTGACGACTTAAACGTGTTTAATGTGCTTAAACACGTTAAATGAACAAAACCAGTTCGAAAACCTGTTCATTCACATGCAATTATTGTTGGAAATTAAACGTGTTAAACCATTTAACATGTTTTGAAACGAGTTTAACGCAAGGTTGCATCCGAAAGCTTTCTATGAAAAAGCTTTTTTGTCAACTGAACACAGCGCACACCCTAAACACAAACCAAAAAAAACATCCCTACAGATTCAGCTGTCAATTTATCACAACAAAACCAAACAAACATTGAAAATGTGAAAATTTTGAAATATATAAAAATTATCGTTTTGCTCGCACTGCTTTCATTCCATTCATCGCCTTTTTGTGGAATCTGAATACTAGGCGTCTAATATTGAATGAAGTTGAGTACGATGACGTGGTTTATGAAATATGCGCCAATATTTCGCTCGAATTATGTTCCCAGCACATCAGTTCACACAATTATTTGTTTGTTGTTTGTAAACAAACTGCTGTCAAATTAAACTTCATTGAGCAGTCTGGACGGTCGTGTTCAACAAAAAGCTCTTTTTACTTAAACTAGTTTAAATGAGTCAGTTTGAACGCCATATTATATGGCGTTCAAACTGACGACTTAAACGTGTTTAATGTGCTTAAACAAGTTAAGCAAGTTCAGCTGTCAATTTATCACAACAAAACTAAACAAACATTGAAAATGTGAAAATTTTGAAATATATAAAAATTATCGTGTTGCTCGCACTGCTTTCATTCCATTCATCGCCTTTTTGTGGCATCTGAATACAAGGCGTCTAATATTGAATGAAGTTGAGTACGATGCCGTGGTTTATGAAATATTTCGCTCGAATTATGCTCCCAGCACATCAGTTTACAAAAATATTTGTTTGTTGTGTGTAAACAAACTGCTGTCATATTAAACTTCATTGAGCAGTCTGGACGGTTGTGTTCAACAAAAAGCTCTTTTTACTTAAACTAGTTTAAATGAGTCAGTTTGAACGCCATATTAGAAACCAAAACGAAACAGATTTCTAAGTTTACGGTTAAGTTCTAAGTTTATGTTCTATGTCTCGGGTAACCAGTTGTACAGCTTTCGGGTATGCCAGGTCGTGCTAGCTGACAAGTTTTTTTTTTTTTTTTTTTTTTTTTTTAAACTTCCATTTTTATTACACCTGCCTAATAAAAGGCATCTCGTAATATTCTAACATTATTTGGAAATAATTTATGTACTTAGATCAATATCAGAATATACATACATTTACGAATTTAACAAAACACTAGCGTATAACAGTAAGTTAAATCTCAGTTTACAATACATACAGACAGTTTACAGTACATATTTCATTAAAAATGTCTAGATGGTAAGTCAGAAGTTGTAAGTCGTTTAAGCCTTCGGATTCGCCTTTCTTCGATCAGGGGTATATGCTGTATTTCGACGTTGCCGTGATTTTTCATGTCAATAATATGTTTCGTGCTGAGTTTTTTTATTGTTTCTTCAACTGTGCTGATTGAAAGGTCCCGATGCAAAGAGTCGTTTGTGATGTACCAAGGAGCGTCTACTATTTTTCGTATTATTTTTGATTGCGTACGCTGTACAATGTCAACGTTTGTTTTGCATGCCGTACCCCATATCTGAATACCATATCTCCAGATAGGAGCAATGACAGTGTTGTATATCAGTAATTTGTTGCTTAGGGATAAGTTTGATTGTTTGCCTAGAAGCCATTGCAGTTGTCGGAACTTGTTGTTAATCTGACAAGTAAAACTAAGTTATGTCATGAGTAAGTGGCCCATTACGTCTCAGTATGCCTCCTCCTTCACCATGTGATTTGTGTTTTTTACGAATTGATACATACAAATAGAACTGCATGAAGTTATATAAAACAGCAAGACCAAGAATACATGTTTTTGTTTTATGCAGCGCCGGGAGTTATGTTGGACTGGAGAGTTTAAATCGGACAGGCAAAGTAGGCATATAGTGACAAGTCACACCATACACATTCCATTCCCACACAAATCTCGCTGAATAAGCTATCCTGCATTTATTGCAAACAAATAAATGCAGACCGTTTCGCCAGTACGACACACACATACACACACACAAACAATATTTTCAAGCGCTGTACCCTCCCTGCAAGCAACTCGGTAGTCGACTACAAAAATAACTCACTTCTAGTTAACTTTCATGACCTAACTATAAGCTAACTGCAAAGTAATGCAGAACCCACCCAAGTTTAATGCGTGCGTCTGTGGCATAGAAATTAAAAAAAACAGTTAATTGTTGTTTGTTTTTTTGCTCTTTGGAATTTTATTTTACATATTTGTCATTTTCTTTCGTGCATTATGAAATCATAATCAGTGCTTTAGCCTCGTGCGTGCGGTCGCAGTCCAGCGAAATAAAATTAATTGAAATCTAAGTGTAAAACTAAATTAAAAAACGTGAATTGTTAAACAATTTTATATAATTATTTCAAGTGATTGCTTTAGTTTTCATTATTTAAGCTAAGCCAAAATGAGAGGTGCAAGCAAAAGAAAGTTAAGAAGGCTTTTGGAAAAGGAAATGGATTCGTATTCAAATAAATTAAATTCATGTAATATTGGTAAATCAGATGCCACCTGTTCCTCTGCTAATGTGCAGAGCCAAAACAGAATTTATATTGAAAATATTAGTGTCCAAGAAAATGTTTCCAAGAAAATTGTTAAAAAAAAAATGCATTAAAAGAAAAAATCGGTGATTGGTATTTTAAAAATAGGCCATCTCGCAAGTGTTTTGAAGAGTTGTTAGGTATTTAAACATTTTTCAAATAAAAAAGGAAATACAAAAATTTTAAATGTACATAACAATCATAGAAATATCCATTTTTATGGATAAAGACGTAACTAATAGTTGAGTTATAGTTGATTTAAATAAAGTAAACTTGAAGTTAACTGAAATGTAATTAGTTTATAGCTAACCACAAATAAGATACTAACTAACTAACTTTTGAATAACTAACTTCAAGTTAGTCGAAAAGTCATGCAGAGTCGGACAATTGACTACTGCCTAGGCCATCGCCATGTTAAAATAGTCAGTTGGCTCCATTGAAAATAATCCAACTATCAACCACCACTAGTTGAGAATTAGTTAGATTAAAGTGCGTTAAAAGTTAGTTGAGTTGCCGGCAGGGCTGCAAGCAATTCGGTAGTCGACTACAAAAATAACTCACTTCTAGTTAACTTTCATGATCTAACTATAAGCTAACTACAAAGTAATGCAGAACTTCCCAAAAATCAATGCAACTTTAGCTTTTTGGCATATTTTAAAGAACAGTTAATTGCTATTTGTTCTTATGCGATTTTATGTCCCTAACTATAGGGTGTTTTTTTTAGAGGTATAGAACTTCGAATTGAAATAAAACACAAGAAAATCGTTTTAATGTCCATCAATTTGGCTTTATTGGAAGGATAATTTTATGCCATTAATGTTTAAATATGATTTCGGGCACGTGGCCGCCGCGGCTGGCTCGAATAAAGCCAATTCTACAGGTCCAATTTTCAACCACTTTGACAAAGCTCCAATTGCTGTGCACGGTGGCGAATCGATTCATTCGGGTCCTCTTCAACATTTTGCTCTACAGCGGCAATTGTTTCTTCGGTGCGCACTGTTCGACGTCTCTGCGGATGCGTATTATCACATAGAGTAAACGTAGTGCGAAAACGACCCATGGTTAACAGATGGATGGACCGATTTTGCTCTGATGGACGATTATGTCGACCATAAAATGGACGGAGCTTGCGGTAAACTTCGCGAACTGAACCATTATTTTCGAAATAAATTTGCACGATTTGCAAGCGTTGTTCTTTTGTCAACCTGTTCATGATGAAATGGCAAACCAAACTGAACATAAATGACATTAGAGTTGCCAGATTTGACCACAAAATGCCAGTTTTATCTCTATTCGAAAAACAAAACCTCTAAAAAAAACACCCTATATAAGCTAACTACAAAGTAATGCAGAACCCACCCAAATTTAATGCGTGCGTTTATGGCATAGAAATTTAAAAAACAGTTAATCGTTGTTTGTTTTTTTTTGCTCTTTGGAATTTTATTTTACATATTTGTCATTTTCTTTCGTGCATTATGAAATCATAATCAGTGCTTAGTCTCGTGCGTGCGGTCGCAGTCCAGGGAAATAAAATTATGGATAAAGACGTATTAAATAATAGCTGATTTAAATAAAGTCAACTTGAAGCTAACTGAAATGTAATTATTTTATAGCTAACCATTAATTAGATAACCTTTAACTAACTTTTAAATAACTAACTTTAGTTAGTTGAAAAGTCATGCAGAGTCGGACAATTGACTACTGCCTAGGCCATCGCCATGTTAAAATAGTCAGTTGGCTCCATTGAAAATAATCCAACTATCAACCACAACTAGTTGAGAATTAGTTAGATTAAAGTGTGTTAAAAGTTAGCTGAGTTGCCGGCAGGGTAGCTTCTCCGCAGCGACTTAACACTAGAATGCCCGAAATTCTGACCTACCTAAAATGTCCATAGGTAGTCATTTTGACTACCATATTATTTACTGATTTTTTTTAATTTTATTGGTTTTCAAGTAGCAAATATGAATAAATGCATATTAGATTAAATTAAAACAAGTACTTCATTTTTATTTTTTATGGTTTACAAAGAAAATTCACTAAAATATAATGGCGTACCTTACGCATCAATGGGATAAAATGGAATGAAACTTGGAATTTGGAATTTGTGAATGAATTTTGCAACAAAAGTTATTTACAATAAAAGACCTCAATTTAGTCAAAATGACTCCCTTGGGCATTCTAGTGTTAAATGTTATAAAGGTTAAGTTCTAAGCCAGATGCCGAATAAAAAAGATTAAAAATTTAAAGTACGGAGATTTATTTTTTTTTACTGGCGCAGTCGTTAAACGAACCTCCGCGGCGCCCAAAGCGGTAGTGATAACACTACTCGACAAAAAATGGGTTAATGTATTTTTTAGAGTAATGTTCGGCTGCTGAACACGAAACTGAAAACCAAAAATTTTTTTAAGAAGCGTTTTCGAAAAATCTTCGAAAAACACTTTTTCCCCTCTTATTTCAGTTATGAGCACATATCTCGTAAACCAACCATCCGACTAACAAAAGTGGCCTGTCGTTCAGAAGGTAGTTAACTAACCTTTCCAACAATATATAGATTGTTCAAATCCAATGAGATTTGAGAGTTACTGACGATGAAAGTTGTAAAAAAGTGAATTTTTTTACCATTTTCAAAAATTATATATTTTCGAATGGTTTTTTTATATTATAGATAAAATAAATGAGCTCCTCTGGTTTAAAGATCTAATATGAAAGATATATTATTTGAGCAAATATCGGAAAAAATAAAAATATTTGTTCGCACGGTGTAATAAATGTAAAGTTTGTGTTTTCACTCAGTGCATCATAACTTTGTTATTTTTCTTTCAATTCTATTGATGTTAGGCTTAATATTTGCTCAAATAATATATCTTTCACCTAAAATTTTAAAACCAGAGGAGATCATTTATTTCACTTAAAAAAAAGTGTTCGAAAATTTATTACTTTTGAAAATGGTCAAAAAATTCACTTTTTTACAACTTTCACCGTCAGTTACTTCCCAAATCTCATCTGATTTTGGCAATCTATATATTGTTGGAAAGGTTAATTATTACCTTCTGAACGACAGGCCACTTTTGTTAGTCGGATGATTGGTTTACGAGATATGTGCTCATAACTGAAATAAGAGGGGAACAACTTTTGTCAAATACTTTTCGAAAACGCTTCTTTAGAAAATTTTTTGATTTTCAGTTTCGTGTTCAGCAGCCGAAAATTAGTCTACAAAATACTTTTGTTTTTAGGAGCATTTTTCGTGTCGAGTAGTGTAATCGTACTAAGTTTTAATAAAACCTCGACAGTAGTACGTAAACTACAAAACGCGTAGCCTTTGAGAATAAATTCAAGTGACTTTTAAACTCGAAAAGACGCTTCAGAATTCGTGGAGGACATAAATCCAATGCGGTTACCTCAAAACCACGCGAAATAGCTGCAAGTGTTAGTCGTTATTAATCGTTCTAAGTGGAAATTTAATTAATCCTATGCAACTTTAGGAATAAAAAAAATAAAATAACGAACATAAAAAATAAAATTAACACTAGAACTACCGGGAGCGGTCATTTGACGGTTTTCATTTTTGATTAACCGTAGCTCGAAAACGGTTTAAGTTACGAATCTGGTTCTCCTTTACTTTTATTATTTTGCACTAAGCTCAATATTCTAAAATTTTGCAATCACTGCGCCGATCTGTTTTCTTTATATCATCGATTTTACATTCAAGAACATAAATGAATGTTGTTTTAATGCTTACAATGAAAAACTTCTTTAGATTCAACCGATTTCGTTAAAAGCTCTGAATACCGTCATTTGACCGCTCGTGGTGATAGTAGGTATGAGCAAAACCCGGTACTCCTAGTGTTAAAATTAAATCGGCTCTAAGCGAAGATTTAACCCTAATCCGTCATTCGGGTGATTTTTCACCCATTTTCAACTTTGAGATGCTATAACTTTCTTATATATTTATCAAAATGATTAAGGTTTCTTGTATTTGTAGCAAACCAATATAAGTTTTAGAATTTATCTACAACATATTGATTATTTGATTATAACGGTGATTACAAAAAAAGTTACGTGGGCGACGTTCGGGTGATATTTCACCCATATACAAATTGTATGGAAATTCAACGCAACACATACAGAAAATGCCATAAAACAACGTCACTGGATTGAAAGTTTTGAACTGTGTTTGTAGGCAAAACCCATGGTACAATAATATTCAGGTAATTTCATTCGATCAAATTTAAAAGTCAGTCAGCCTTTTTGACAAATAAGAAGAAAATTTTAATGATGCAGAAAAAAGTATGAATGGTAGGAAATTTATTCAGAAATAGTAGTTGGTAGTAGTTGTAGTTAATTTTAACAGTTGATGCGATCAAATAATGGATAACTGCTGTAATTTTGTTCTGCAAATTGAACATTACAACTGATGCGGTAAATTTCATGAATTTCGGTATTAAGTTATTAAAATGTTGTGATTTTTAAAAGACTAAACTACAAACTTAAGTTGTGGTTTGTCATGCAAATTATGGACATTGCAGACGTACATTATATGGGCACTATAATATTGAAAGTATGGTCAAACTAGTGGTGTACAATGAGTTCATTTCTGAAGTGCTTCCTCAAAGCTCTAGGCCAACTGAAATATAACTGCAATGGCGGTAGTGTGCGGTTCTTTGCTTTCCCAAGCAAAGAACCGCTAACTAAACCCACTTTTCAGGAGAGAAGCGATCCACGTAGCAGACGAAGTACCAACTACAGGTGCTTTCGCGCAACGGTAATGTATGCTCGCCTGCACCTAGCACCACGACTCGCCTGCATCTAGCACCACAACTCGCCTGCGCCGAGCAGCAAGAGCACCGCCACGACTCGCACATTTAGTCTATTAGAACCACGCAAACCGCAAGATAAGTTATTAATTGAAGGTTAAAGATCTATTCTTTTCCTCAATCACTTTATTAAAGGACGGAGTCGTGAATCGACTGCCGCCCGAGACTGGTGTATCCAGAATGCCAGTTTTGTGGATCACTCTACAACTTCGACTACCTGCTATTTCTTACTTAATAAAAGACACCACCACGCTTCAACCCAAAACCCTGCCTTCTTTTTTCTGTCGGTCACCGCGCAAACATTTAGAAAACACATTAATTCTTAAAGCATTTTTATGATACGTTACTACATAAACTGATAGCCACAAATTTACAGCCCTATGGCGAAAATGAAAAGAGTAGTAGAACAAATTTATTTCTTATTTGTCAATTTTCTTCTTATCTGTCTTTATGAAACTACCTGTATTTTATTGTATCATTGGCAAAACCTTTTTATGGATCAATGGGCCTCCTGAACTCAACCGAAAAGTAAGAGCCAATCATATTATCTCAACTAAAGTTGGTATAACTCGCTATGCTTGAAGTCGAAAGAATGCTAATGAAGACCGATGTTAAAGATAGTAACTGACAAAACTAATGTTGAAGGTTTGCGAGTTTTTGGCAGTGTATGGAGCAGCGTTGGTGATATTCAGGCATATTTTAGTATTTCAATTTTGAGTGGTGTTTATAAGTCGAATGGAGAATCTTTTGATCATCTGTAGAGTTACACAACAGGCAGACTAATTTTTCGTTCTGTCGGTGACAAAACCACTCGCCAAGAATGTAACGATTCTAGTGAAGAATGAACCTCGTTAACACCCACAAGAGATATATGAAAAAATTGGGTTTAGCGACATCCGCCACTTACGTCCTATGAAAACGACACTAAGTAAACAATTGCTGGCTTTTCGCGGAAGATGCCCCTTTGAGCACTTTTCATCATAACCAGGATATGTTGGTGTAAAATTTACCAGAAATTATATCGTTTTACAATAAGTCAAAAGCAGTAGTTGACATTTAAGACCAATTGCTTGTTCACTAACTATACTCTTAAGTGAAAAATCAATCGCTGTCGATTCGATCTGGATCGCTTGTACAAAAAGTACAAGCGGCGAATTTTTTTTGAAGACTTAGATTTGAGTTTAGTAGAGCTAAAGATTTTGCGTAGAACAATGTTAGCGAAAGGAAAATCTTCATGCTGACTTCTTATCTCAATGCAGCCATTTTTGTCAACCTTGTCAGAAAATCACAGCGGAAAAAAGTAAAAGAACTATTGGAACACGGTGCCAATTTGGTATTTAAAACGATCCAGAAAGTATACTTGTGGTGAATACAAAGTTTAGGTTACCTACTGCGCTTACTTGCCCCCTTTCCCCATCCTATTGAAATGAGTGCTGTAACATATATTCGAAAAACAGTATTACATACACATTTAAAAACGGGTGAAATTTGTGGTATATCACAACGGGTCTCATAATAGGCCTTCGAGTGTGTCTCTTACAGAGGCAGCCCCAATAACCTAACCTAACCTAGTTGCCCTAATTGCAAAAAAATATAGAAAAATGTGTTAACTTATTCATCTGTAAGATAACAAAGATAATAAAGATTAAAGATAAGAAATTATTTTTTATTACAATTGGTCAAAAAATTCATAAAAACAATGCAAAGTACCATATGGGTGAAATATCACCAGAACATCTTATGTGTGAGTTTTTTTGAACGTCGGATGAGGGTGAATGTATTCTGCTTAACTTGATCAAAAAATAAGCAGCAAACAATTGAAAACAAGTTAAAATAAATAGAAAATAATTAATTTTTTTGAGCAAAGATTGAATTAACCCTACATAACAAAGAATAAAAATAAAACCAACTGAAATTATGGTAGAACCAGCAGCAGCGGCGGCGCAGGGCCACTTTCGGAAAGCACCATGCCCCAAGTCCCAGTCCCATGTCCCAGCAGTTACAAAGCATCGAAAGATTCGACGGCAACCCAAGTGCCCTCTATACCTTCATTAAACGGATCGACTACGTGTTAGCCCTCTACCCCACCAACCACCAATGTGGTGCAGCAGCTTATAATCTTCGGTCACATCGAGAGAAATACCTGCGACGACGTCATGCGAGCCATAGGATTGAGCAACCTTAACAGCTGGACTGAGCTCAGACGACAACTAATTCTGAGTTTCAAGCCACAGACACCGAATCATACCCTTCTGGAAGAATTTAGAAACACACCCTATAAGGGCAACGTGCGATCATTTCTGGAAGAAGCTGAAAGGCGACGACAAGTATTGATAAGTAAGCTAGAATTAGAAAACAACATATCAGAAAAAACACTTTTCCTTCGTTTGATCAAAAGTAGTATTAAAGATTTAATTCAAAAATTGCCAACTCACATTTACTTACGCATTATTAAACATGAAATAACAGACCTAGGATCACTTATCAATTTGTTGCAAGAGAAAGGCATCTACAATAAATAAAATTAACCAGAAAAATAGTATACTAGAAAAAAAAACAAACCTTATAATCATACACAATCAAATTATAATCAGCCAATGTTTTTTCATTTCAACCATATTATAATCCAACCATTCCGCAACCGAATTCATACCAACCACCATTTAAGCCAGCTCCTTATCAACAACCAAACCTCAACTATCAACTAACACAAAAACCACAAAACAGCCCCAAGGATTAATCCCAGTATGAACAGACAGTTCATGTTCGATCGAAATAGATTTGGACAAAACTCGAACATTTTACACGACTCACCACAATCTTTTAGTACAATACCAAATCAACCATCAAAAAGACCTAGACCATCTGACAGTGGACAGAGCAGAATGAGCATATTCGAATTGAGATACCAAGAAGAAGTGACAAACAATTATTGCCTCGGCAACTATTACCAACCAGAGAATAACTCCGTCTTAAATTATTATTACCCACACTCTGACCCAAACTATTACTATGCAGATTTGCACAATCAATTTGCAAACGCAAATACCACAATACGAACAAAATCAGCAACCACCAATTAAGAAAATTGAAATTGAAAACAAAGAAACACAAATTGAACAAGCTGAAAATGTTCAGTTGACGGCCTCGGAAATAACGAATGCATAACTATTAAATACAAAGGCAAACCCCTAAAGTGTTTAATTGATACCGGCTCCACCGTAAATATGATGACGCATAATATTTTTGATTTACATGAAGCAGATACAAAATGCGTCTTGAAAACTAGTAATGGATCCTTAACCATCAATAGAAGTTTCAAACTACCCTCTAACAACTTGTTTCCGGCTGATCATTATTTTTTATTACACAATTTCTCTGATAATTATGACAAGTTAATAGGAAGAAATTTATTAAAGCAAGCAAAAGCTCGTATTGATTATGAAGAACATAACGTAAATCTTTATGGCATTAGTTTTGAATTACACGAATTTCCAGGATTATCTTATCAAAATCACTTTATATTTGAATCGGAACAAACAGAAGAAAAATCAAGTATTCAGACACAAAAAAAAAGGTGGTTGAAGAACCATATCGCTTTGAACATTTAAATTCAGAAGTGAGACATAAATTGGAAGCACTACTCCACAAGTATCGACACATACAGTACCGCGAAGGAGATAAACTTACTGTAGCAGCAAAAATGAAACACTTCCGTCCTGTGCAACGTCACAAACTTGAATAATTTTATTTCCACCAGAAAAATTAACATCAACGCTTACATCCGAACGAAATGACATGACACGAGTAAAACAACAACAAAACATGACTAGGAGAAATGAATATAAAATAACGGTTAGACTTAAATCTAGAGGGACACCCTTAGGTGTTATGCTATTTTCTCATCAGCTCTTAACCTAATTACATTGCAAGGTTTCACATTAGGAACAAACACTTATCTCGCTGCGAATATTACATTACGGGGTTTATATATATATTTCTACAATTCGGCCATTCTGACCAATGAGATCTCCCGATCTCATGTGTTATTGATTGCCTTACGCTTGTTATTTATTACATCGTTTACTTTGTACCAAGGCTTAATGTTATTCACTGCCCACACGCCTTTATATGGGGTTCGTGATAGCTGAAAACCCTCTACGTCTTCCAACATGTATCTATCATGACGTAATTCCTTTATGACTTTATACGGTCCCTTAAACTTTGGAATTAATTTTTTGGACACTCCTGTGTGTGAGTCAAAATTTTTCACCATGACATAATCACCTTCATTGTATTTGTTCGGTTCCTGCCTTTTTTTGTCGACATACTTTCTATTATAAGTCTGGAGACGGTCTTGGTTCGTAGTTGCTCGTTCTCGTACACTCTCATGGTTCTGTTGTTGTAGCCCTTGTTCAATTTCAATTAGCTCTTCCCTTAACAGATCTTCGACGTTGCCTCTCTGCCTAATGCCAAACAACATAACACTGGGGTGCTCTGAGATTGTTCTATGTTTTGTATTATTTAGTGCAAACTCCACAGTTTCTATTACTTGATCCCAGTAAATACCATTTTCCGGATCTACTAACTTTGCTATCATTGGCCCCAAGCTCCTATTTACCCTCTCCACTTGTCCATTAGCCTGTGGGGAACCAGTTGCTATTTTCACATGTTGTACACTTTTGTTTTCTAAAAATTCCTGAAACTCGTTGGATGTGAAACAGCTACCCCGATCGGATACTATACATCTGGGTTTACTATAAGCTCGAAAGTAATCTATAAGTGCGACCACTACCTCTTTCGTATTTGTTGTCTTCGTTGGGTACAATCGTACGAACTTGCTACAGGCGTCTACTGTTACCAGTATGTGTTTTTTCGCTTTCCCTTGATCTACCGGACCGTAATGATCGATATGAATGACTTCGAAAGGCCTATTACTCTTAGGGATACTGTGTAGAAATCCCTCTTCTCGCCCATTTTTCGCTGAGTAAACTATGCATTTTAAAAAATTTTTTATATGAGTAGCTACTTATATAAAAATTTTAGGAAACCAATAACTCTTCGAAATCAAATCTACCGTTTTATCAATGCCTACGTGGCCCATCTAATCATGATACTTATATAGAGCATGGCTTTCCATCTCCTCGGGAACACAAAATAAAATAATACCGTCTTCTTTCTTCGTATACAAAATACCATTCCGCATTTCATATAAACGGTGCTCACTCTCTTGTAATACGCATTTCAAATCCTTCAGTTTTCCGTCCCTGTTCTGGCATATTATTAGATTGTCTTCAAAAGTGTTTGTCTCTAATACTAAAATGTTATTATAACGACTGAGCGCATCAACATGTTGCATCCGTGTCCCAGACCTATGTTCCAACGTATAGTCATAGTTTTGTAACTCTAGTCCCCACCTCGCTATTCGAGGATTCAAGTCTTTCTTGTTAAGAGTTAATGCCAGAGAATTACAGTCAGTTACTATTTTGAAATGTTTGCCTTGCAAGTACACTCGAAAACGTTTCAACGCGTTTACTATAGCTAACGTTTCTAACTCGAAACTATGGTATCTGGACTCTACCTCTGTTGTTCTTTTTGAAAAATAAAACACCGGATGCATTTTTCCATCTGCTTTTCGTTGCAAGAGAATGGCCCCGAAACCAACTGCACTCGCGTCACAATGCAATTCTTTAATTTTTTCTTTAGGTTTTCAAAGGATTCTAACTCGTCCGGACCAAAACTAAATTTTCTATCTTTTTTCGTCATGTCGTATAAGGGCTTAGCTATAATCGAAAAGTTTTTTACAAACCGTCGAAAATAGGAACATAGACCTAAGAAACTTTGCACTGCTTGTACTTTTGTAGGTATAGGGAAATTTTTTATTGGTAAAAAACCCTTATCATCAGCTTTTATTCCGTCACCTGTAACCGTGTAACCTAAATATTTGACTTCCGACCGCAAGAACTCACACTTGTCTATCCTCAACTCTAAGTTATTGTCAACTATTCTTTGTAGTACTTCTTCTAAGATTTCAAAGTGTTCCTTGACAGTTTCCGTTGCTATCATTATGTCGTCTAAGTAGACAGTCATCTATCTTCTTTGATCATATCGGCGAAAATTTTATTAATAAATCTTTGAAATGTATGACAAACGTCTAGGTGGGCAATGAAATGGTTTGGCATCATTAAGCGTTAGTTTCATTTCACACCTAACTTCCGGCTCTGAACGACGATCAGCTTGTAAATATTTTTGCTCAAACATCTCATAAAGTTTCTCGGTATCTTTGTAACAAATATTTTCCCCCACAATTAAGTTTACTTTGTCACGATTACTATGTTCAATTGCCATTAACCATGTTTGGAATTCACTTGCATTATCGCAAAGACCGTTGTTCTCATTCTCAATATTTTTATGACCACCTATATAGTTTTCCTCACATTGGATCATAATATTTTTAAAACTATCAA
The DNA here is from genome assembly GCA_963971225.1 of Melieria omissa. Taxonomy (NCBI): domain Eukaryota; kingdom Metazoa; phylum Arthropoda; class Insecta; order Diptera; family Ulidiidae; genus Melieria; species Melieria omissa. Next base: position 2,533,294 of record OZ020269.1, on the reverse strand, counting down.
TTCCTTTTAACTCCCTATCATTTGTGTGAAAATCATCTTTTTCGCAACTAACTTCTATAACCTTACCATCATTAGCATTCCCTTGACTCAACCTTTTGTTTAAACTTTTACATTAATTTTCAGCAGCATCTTCATCTAAGTTTTTACTTTTCATTTTTTCTAAATTCTTACACCCATTTTTAGTAACATTTTCATCAGAGTTTATAGTTTCCATTTTTTCTATATTCTTACACTCATTTTCAGTAACATTTTCATCAGAGTTTATCCTTTCCTTTTTTCTAAATTCTTACACTCATTTTTAGTAACATTTTCATCAGAGTTTATACTTTCCATTTTTTCTAAATTCTTACACTCATTTTCAGCAACATTTTTATCATAACATTTACTTTTAATTTTTCCTAGGTTAGGTTAGGTTGCGGTGGCTGCCTCTATGAGAGACACACTCGGAGGCCTGAAAGGCCCATTGTGATACCACATATTTCACCCGTTTTTGAACTGTGTATGCAACACTGTTTTGCCAACATATGTTACAGCACACATTTCAAGCGGATGGGGAAAGGGGGGGAGGGGACCTACAGTTTAACGCCGAATCCGAACGGCGATTGGCAGTTTTTCCTAAATTCGTACACTCATTTTTCACAACATTTTCATTATAACATTTATTCTTCAGAAACATTTTGTCTTCAGAAACTAAAATCAGTTTGCTTGCATTCAAAAAATCTCGGCCAAGAATTGCATTGAATCCCATAGACTACCACGATCAAATCAATTTCAATTTCTTCAAAATAAATAACGCACGAAATTTTCCCAAACACTTTTAATTTACTTTTATTAACTCCGAAGTACGAAGTATTGACACATGAAAACTCATTTACATTTATTTTATTTAGTAAACATGACTTCCTCACTAAACTGATCGGGCTTCCAGAGTCTAATAAGCATTCTAGCAAAACAAAAACTAGTTTTGCATCTTATTATAAACCGTAAATACCTTACATATCCCTGTTCCTCGACCACATGCACCGCTGTCTTTCTTTCCGGACATACAGCAACCCGGTACTCCTTGCTTCCGCACCCGTAACAGTGACTACGTGACGCGAAACTGAGCGGGGAAATGATTTTCAGACCATTTTTTGCTTTTTCCAATCGTCCGATAGTGTACGGGTTTTTTTTACCCAAGCATTCGCACAGCACCGGTTACCAGTCAATTGCTTGCATCTTAAAGTGATAACTTTTCTTATTTGCTGTAATTATAACGTTGCGAAAAACCTTGTTTTACTGGTCGAAGTCATTTTTATTGTTACCCGTACCAACAGAAAGCATAAATAAATGATTTCAGATGGTAAAGTCAGCAGATATTCGGTTGCTTATTCATTCAGTTCATGTCTCATTGAGTTTGCCGTTTCTAGTGCAGCAAGAAACAGTGATGGCAAGTTGAACTCTTTTCAAACGCAGAGCTGCAACACAAGCAATTCAAACGTTAAAGCTTTGAGGGCAATCAGCAAAAACTGAAGTTAAATCATATTAACAGCCCGATTCTGTACACTTGATAAATTCACCATATTGACTATTTGTCAAGTTTTTATTATTTGTCAAGAATCGGTATTCTATCCCAAAAATAAAAGCTCTTTTCTTGATAAATTGTCAAAAGTTTGAATGCTATTGACAACAGCATACAAATTGAAATTTTGCCTATTGAAAATGGAAGAATTGTGCATGTTTACACTTTTACATCAGAGAAAATAAAAAAAAATGCCGTTACCTCCCACGAATTATTTTTTGTATGCAAAAAGCGCCTATTGTGATGAAACTATTGAAAAAAACGCACGAACTTATTTCCAGCCCAGCCAGGATTCGATCCAAGGGCGCTCGGTATGAGAAGCCAGCGCGTACCCGCTGGGCTATCAAGGCCGGTTTTTTTTTTGCAAAACTTACTGTACTTAAACTGTTTGTCTTATTTTTTGACAATTTAACAACTGTCGCATATTCACCTTATGTTGAATTAAATGAGCTTTTTACTTTATCAATGTTGGATCAGAATACGAGCAAAGCTTTTGCTTGATAAAAATCTTGACAAAATTTCTTGATAAAAAATTTGTCAAGAATGCACAGAATCAGGCTGTAAAACTAGTTGGAACATACTTATGACGTTTTTCAGCAACAACATTTTTTTTGCAATCAATTTCCTATAAACGTACTACAAAATGAGAGGAAAAAAAAACAATTATTTCATTTGCAAATAAACTTCGAACGCACCAGCAGCCCTTGCCCTGACTTTTGTATGGCGAATTTGCTGTACGAACCCTAATCAACTCTGGGGCCTGGTTTGACCGAATTTGCGACTCTGGGGCCTGGTTTGACCGAATTAGCAACCGTGACTCCTCTCAGTTTCGCGTCATGTAGTCATTGCATGCACCAACATCGCGCTTTGGCTTCTTAGTGCGCGTACACTGGAGCTGGAAACATGGGCGTAGCCAGGAATTTTTTTAGGTCTTTTTTCGAGGACAATTTCTCAAAAATCAATGAAAAAACGAGGACATTTTTTTGAAAAAAAAAGTAGGACATATTTATTGACAAGAATATTGAGAGATACTTTAAAAGTATCATTTTTTGGTTTCTCAAAATAGAGAAACATCGTTAGTACATGAAATGAATCAAATTCGCGTTTTATAAAACCAATTTTCTGGGATTTTCAGCAAATTTCCTGAGGACTTCATCTTCTATTTCAGATTTTCTTTCCTTTACCATTTTCCGATGCACACTGAGCATGCATAGTCCTGAAAAAAATAAAAATATCGTTATCATATGAAATGAATCAAATTAATTTTCTAAAACTTTACCATTTAGTCGATTTTCGCCCATGGTTGATCTTAGCCAGGTTTTAACACGCCGCAAAGTGCTGAACGACCTTTCTACGGTGCAAGTCGTGCAAGGTAGTGCCAATAATATTTCCAATGCATGTGATACAGTAGGAAAAAAGGTGCCCGCTTCCTTGATTACGTCGCACACTTGCAAATTTTTCATCGCTTCTTCACTAAGCTGTTTGTCTTTCCAAGTGTTATACCATAATTCAATTTCTGCACTTAGATCCAATTCATAAAATTCTGAAAATGGCTTGATGTCTTCTTTCAAATCGCCAATACTTTTTTTCAACATAATGTATGGATGCAATGTGAGTAGTGAAAATGCAGGCAAATTGAATGGCGCGAATCGATTTGCAAGCGATGATATCAACGAATCCAAATACGGAATTAGCAACGATATTTTCCAATAATCATTTGGATTCGATGCAGGTTGATTTGAACCATGCCGCTGTCGTTGGGTTAGTCTGGGCATATCCAATTCAATATCAATCGAGTTCGCTATTTCTTTTGCCTCGTCTAGAATTTCATCAATCACGGTATCTACAGCGGTTCGATGGCTAGAGATAACAGTTGATATTCTATCAAGATGGTCTTTGCATTTGAGCAAGTCAAGACTTTTAGATTGAAGACCATTCACGACAGGCTCAAGAATATCCGAATATTTGGCAATTATTGAAGTGCATATGATAAATACAGGTTTCGTTGCTGCAGAGTGTAGCTGAAATGCAGCTGAACGCGTTTTTGCATTGCCTTCGGTGGATAAAGTCAGTAATGCGTTCACGATCTCAACGAATTTGGCTTTAAAAACAGCAATGCTCTTGTGTTTTTGAGACCAACGAGTTTCACAAAGGGCGGGTATGTTCGGAGCACACTTTCGCCGTAGCACTGATTCTCGGAAAAATCTTATTATGTCTTTGATGGTGCCAATAGTGTTTCGTACTTCCGGGACCGTGTTCAAATCATTACAACAAGGTTCAATCTGTGGCTTGCGCAGTGGAAAAAAAATGCTTTTTTGTATTTTTTCGGATATGTGCTTGAACGCCTCCTTCTTTTCCGGCCATAGCACTGCAGCCATCGTACCCTTGCCCAACGTATTTGTTCGGTTCAAGTTCACAGCTCACGACTGCGCGATCAATTTCATCTGCAATTGTTGGAGCGTCCATCGCATTTAGTTCAGAGAAACCCATGAATTCTTCTCGTATTTTTGCTTGGCTTTTGTCGTAAAATCGAATACCACATGACAGTTGCTCTTTTCCTGATATATCTGCTGTTTCATCAGCCAAAATGCTGTATGCTGATGCCTTTTTAGCGTCAGCAATTATCATATCTTTCACTACCTCGCCACATAATGCAATTATTATATTTCTAGATGTTAGAGAAATCTCATTGAAAAGTCCTCGTTTTTCTGCAATTTTGCGAATTGTCCTCATTTTTTATAAAAATTTTCATTGATACTCCTTTTTTTCCGATTTTTTCCCAAATTGTCCTCGTTTTTTACGAGAATACTCTTTGAAAAGTCCTCGTTGTTTCAACATTTTCTCCAAATGTCCTCGAGGACAAAGATTAATTGTTTCTTAAAAAACGCAGAATTTTTCGAGGACATTTGGCTTCGGTTGGGGCATTTGCCCCTACCTGCCCCTACCTGGCTACGCCCATGGCTGGAAAAACATCGATGTTTGCCCACATCGATGTTTCGATGTTTTTGGGAAACGAATATCGATGTATCGATCTTTCTCCAATGAGAAAGTTTTTGAAATAAAGAAAAACTTAAATTGTATTTAAAAATTTGAATTTGGCAATTCATTTGCCACTTTATGGTATTTATAAAAATAGTCCATTGAAAGAATTTAACAACAATTAAAGTTAATTAAACATATTATGATAATAAAAAACATTTCTCTGCCACCTAGTAGCAAAATCTTACTTAACTATGGTTGAGATCCATTCATTGCGATTAATAAATATCAGCATGTCCACATGCTTGGATTTAAGTGAGCTCCTTTTTTCACTCACTTAAAGCCTGCTTTGCTGAACATCCGCTCGCTTTCAGTGGACGTTGCAGGAACGCAGAGGAACTTGTGAATACATTTTTGTAAAGTCTTATCGTTTGAGATCTGTAAAGAAAATATGGTATCATTGAAAACTTATTAAAGTCGATATTGTAAAGTATTACCTTCCAGTAATCAAATGGGTTCAAGCTAGATTCCAAGTTTTCAATATTGAAATATTGACGAAGAGTCAAAATGGAGTCAACTCGATTGCTCTGAATTTTCTTTTTTTCCCCAGGAACACAAAAAGCGGCGGCTGTGTGGATATTGGTGTTGGCAGGCATGTGCCAGAAGAAACGGAAGACCTAGGCAAGGCACCTTTAAGGAGTGCCAGCTCGTTTTCCAACAATTTCTCTGCTTCTAATGCATTAAAAGGCGAAAAGAAACCTTCTCTTTTAAAGCGAGGATCCAGAAGTGTAGACAATCGTGTGACACTGCGCTTTTCATATTGTAACAGTCTTTGTTTTATTCCTTCCACCAAATTGTTACAAGCTTCACGGCCTTCATCAGTGCTTAGATTGCCTTTTACGCTTTCCAAATTGTGTAAGAGTTCGCAAGCCGACGGTATAATTTTGGACACTGTTACTAAAGCGCTTGAGGAAGTGTGCAGAGTTGCGTGTTCAAACGGCAAGAAAACTTGCTTTAAGTCCTCCAGGACGGACATTTCATCAATTGATAGAGGCGTAAGAACTTTGGGTGTGTTTAGGAGCACCTTTTGAATTGCAACTTTTGTTAGAAGAATGCGTTCTTTCATGTAAAACGCACTATTCCATCTAGTAGGGCATTCCTGTTTTAAACTACACTAGTCAGAATAAGTGTGCGTACAGGCAAGTCAAAAATATTTTATGATTAATTTTGACCTCAAAAATGGGTTCTCTGTTTATAAAAACTTATCCACATTATTCATATATGCCTTAACTGCACTTTTTGTTCTGTTTTAGATGAATTAAAATAATAATTTTCCATGTATTCGTATTTATTGACAATATACTCACAAAACGGTGCAGAATAAGTTTGCGTACAAAACTAATAACGGGAACTTCCGGTTATGCTCTTTATTTTTTTTGGAAAATTTGTATTCCATTGAACATTAAACGGACTTGTAAGTTATTTGGAACCGTATATGTGCTTGAAATTTAATAGAAAGCAATAGAATTCAACAGAAAAATATTAAAAATGGATAAAGAATAATCTTACAAAAACTTTTCAAAATTGACAAAAAATTTCATGAAATTAGAGAAACTTTTGGGAGAGCACATTCGTCATTTCAAAAAGCCATCTTAAATCTAAAAAAAAAAACAGAAAATCTTGTTTGGTTACTACGATCTGACCATTTTCTTAAGTTACCCGAGCAAGAGGATTCGATTGTTTGCGATCAGTGCATCACAATCTAAGGCTGGTTGCATCCAATATCTTCAGAAATGTACAGAAATATTTTATAAATCCCATTAGCACTGACTTTATAAGAAAAGTTCTGAAAAAAAAACATACTTCCCCTACATAACAGCATGTAAAAAGCCCATATTTAGCTTACTTACAAGTAGCACAGAATTGCTTTTGTAAAAGAGTCCATCAAAGAGTATAGAAACCCGGATTTCCGGGACGATATGTTGTTATCTATAGAAAGTGAGACGATTCATTATTATCTGATAATGGTTTGGCATTAAAAGGTATGAACTATTTTGACGAGGATCCTGTTAATAACAAAAATCTGAAATTAACAGTGAAGCATAGCATATGTGGAGATATGGTATGGGGCTGCATGTCAGGAAAAGGAGTGAGCAGGCTGTGTTGTTTTATTCAGAAATGCTTCCGGGGGGTTATTTACAGATTCTAAAAGCTTATGTAAGCCAAGGTTTCAAAACTTTGGATCAGATTCCAACATATCTTTTCAACCTTAGCGCGCAATGCATACGATGCGAAGCTATGTTTGCTATTAACTGGCTCAACAAAGTTGCAAAAGTCCCTCCCTAGTCACCTACCGTGCATCTAATTGAGTATATAAGGGGTTCAGTTAAACCCTGAGCCCAACAACACTCCATCTTCTAAGATATAGTTAACCAATACAACAATTCAAGGATATAACAAAATAACCGCTGAAAAAACACCGAATTTAAAAAAATTTGCGCCAAAACTTCTGCAGGGAGTTCAAGCGAGAAAAGAAAATTCACAAAGTTATTAATTTTTGGACAAAACTTAGTTTCAATTGAATTTTAACTACATAATCTCATCTTGTACGCAAACTTTTTCTGAGGTGAATTCATAACATATTTTGTTTTTGGCCCTCCTTTTACAGTTTGGTCAAGTTTTTGTTATTATTATCTTAATGGAATAAAAGAACTAAGGTTACGCAAAAAATAAAAAATATTTTGTTTTTGAAAAATTACTTTAAGTGATTTATTTTTCATATGAAAAAACTACGTACCCCTTGTACGCAAACTTATTCTGACTAGTGTATATGGATTGTCCGTTTCCTGCGCTTCTTTTAATTTAGCATAAGCTATTGTGCTGCTCTTGAAAAACGCTACGATTCGCTTGCATTTTGCCACAATAGCTTTAATATTTTCTAAAGACAGGCAGTCTTTTACTGTCAAATTTATCGAGTGAGCAAAGCATGGCACATGTCTTTTTTGCAAGATCTCACATGCTCTTATCATATTTCTTGCGTTGTCAGTTACAATGGCCGTCACTTTATCAAAAACCCGCCATTCAATCAGCACATCACGCAATGAACTCGATATGTTCTCTGCCGAGTGGTTTGTTTCATCAAGCAGTTTTTTGGTTGACAAAACTGCTGTGCGTAACTCAAAATTTGCAATGAAATGACAAGTGACCGTAAGGTAACTTTCGTTTGCTCGCGACGTCCAGCAATCTGTGGTGACAGCGCAATAGTCAACTTCATCCAGAATAACACTTAATTTTGCTTTCATGTCATTGAAAAGATTTGTCATGCATACATTGGAAAATGGTCGTAGGTCGGAGCTGATGTAATAAGTTAGTGCGCCGTCAAGACTCTTTTTTCTACTTGACGTTGCTTCGTATTTCTTTTCTACAAACGACAAAATCGAGCCTGCAGCCTTTGGTAGTTCGCTTACTGTCAAAGTATGATGCATGCGCTTTAGATGTCCAGACAAATTAGTCGTATTACCACTTGTTTGGTACGTTTTTCCACATTTTATACATTTGGCAGACTTGCCATCACTCGACTTGTTAAAAAAGTTCCACACCGATGATTGCCCATACCTGGTTCGCTTGCTAGGTATTCCTTCATCAACTGGATTCGCATTATCGGAATCTGCATGCAAAAACATATTTACATTTGTGATTTAATCATACACATACACACAGCCACACAAATGGAAATGCAACTGCAAAATTATAAATACCTTTGCCATTCGAATCTTTCACGAATCTTTGCATTTCATGCACTGTCAACACCAATATCCAACCAATATCCTTAAAGAAAAAATTGTTTTATAAGCTTTATAAATATTAAATGCATTTTTGTAGTTTTCACTTACCAAGCTTCTTCGCGCTCTTTCTAATTGTAATGAGAAAGTAGAGAAAAACATCGAACATCGGAAACATCGGAAAAAAAACTTCGATGATCGAAATAGATTTGACAACATCGATGTATCGATGTTACATCGATGTTGGTTCCAGCACTAGCGTACACACATGAAGCGGTGCTGTGCTGTGCGGCGCTGTGCTTCACGGAGCGGCGCTATGCTAAGCTTTCAGTGTTCACACCATGGCACAATAAACAAGGTAGTGGCAGGAAGGAGCGAAAAAATTCACGTACATTTTGTTAGTGTTTTTGTTCGGTTCATTGTCAAATCGGACGGACGGTTCTCTTGCCAACAGTATTGCCAGCATCGAATGGACCACTTGGTCAATTCGAAAACGTAAAAATACACCAATTAACAGCTTCTTTGTTTTAATCTGTTGTTTTACAATTAGGGGCAAAAGTGCTAAGTCCATAGTTCGCCGATTTTGCGTTAATTCATAAAAGTTGGAAAAATAATATTCTTTCGTCATTGCAAAAATGCTTAAAATTCCACAGAAAAACAGTTGACTGGCAATGCTGTTCGCCGAATGTAAACAAAACAGACAAAAATTTCTGACAACCTACCGAACTCTGACGAGAAAAAAATAAAATTCGCTCCTTCCTGCCACTACCTTGTTTATTGTGCCATGGTTCACACTTAACGCGGTGCGGAGAGGAGCATTTGCATGTATCAACCCGTTGTAAACATGTGGCTGTGCAGTGAAGATTTGTAATTTCTCAGTGAAAACAATTTTTTAACCTTCACGCCAACACCAATTTTTATATACGGAAACCGACACTATAAACATATGTTAATATTTTTCTTCTCATCCATTTTACAAAGACAGTTTTAATTTTTTGAGCTAAGTTGGGAAGCAAAAACAGGAAATGGACTGTTTTTAAGAGATTTCAGGTCCAAACGTGAAAGGAGGAAAAGGGATCAATGAGGTTTCAGCCCCTACAAGGTGGGCGAATTAGTTGTTTTTAAAAAAAAAATTTCATAAAAATGCATTTTCAATTATAACTATTCTCAGATATTGAAAAAGAAGGTTTATTTATATTATTGTGAAAAAAAGATATCTCATAATAATGAAGGAAAAGTAAAAAATTTATATTAAGGGGTCATTCTCATGTGAAATTTTGTAAAAATCAATTTTTTTTTTAACATATTTGGAATGTATCATCCTTGAAGAAGGTGCTGTCAAAATTTTATTGGAAAATTTCAAGTATTTCGGCTTCTACAAGACATTTATATAACGAGCGGTCAAGGATTCTAGCGGTTAGTCGAAACTTTAAACGTGTTTTTCTCGGAACGCCTTTTTTTGAAATGGCGGGGATGATTAAAAAAAAACCATTCATCCGATCTCTGCGATTTTGTCACGTCATTCTACATACTCTTAGCTATCGCCCCTAGTAAATTCACTCCGATATGTTAAAAATTTCATATTTTTTTTAATTGATAAAATCTTCAAAAACAACAATTTTTTACTGTTCTAACTTCCAATGCCTGCCATTTTGTGAGATTCTTATGAAAAAATTCAAATTTACTACGGGCGAGAGGTACGTTCATACTGATTAAGAATTTCTTTGAAATTTATGTTTCAGATAATCCTGTGACTCAAGACAATCCCCGCCAGCTGACCATGACGCGGCAGAAGCCGTGTCTTTAATCGAAAAAGTGTTTGAAAAAATTAAAAAAATTTTTTTTTTAATTTTTATTTTTGTACCATAACAATTAATAAATTAAAGTGGAATATCTTTTTTTGATAATTCCTCGTATTCACAAAGGAAATAATTTCTGAAGAATGTCCATTTTTCCTGTCCGCGCATGAGAATGACCCCTTAATTCATATTAAATAAATAAGAAAAATCATTAATTAATTAATTAAAAATCATTAACTCCCACAACGCATGCCGAATAACAATTTCCGATATTCAATTTTCATAGTCCATGCTTGCTGCAGCAGTGTCACCCGGCGACGAAATCAAATATTTTGAAAGTTTCAAACCAAGCGCTGCGTTGCGCTGCGTGACGCTGCTGAAAAAGTAACACTCGCATTTGATAACGGCAGTTTAGCGGCCTTTAGACGGTCGCACATGTCCGCAATCATGTGCGGCGCGACGAGAAGAATGACCGTGTAAACGCAAGAAATTCGTGTCGTCGGACATGTGCGACGGTTTTCAAAATTTTTTGATTTCTCTGTCGGCGCGACGCACATGTGCGACCGTGTAAACGGCTGTGTGACACACATAGTGCATTTTTTCATTCGATCGGTGGACAGCGAGCAGTGAGGATGGCGTCGCAAAAAAATTAAATATTATGGAAGGAGTTCTTTGATGTGTATAGACACAATCCCGAACTGTGAAAAGTAAAAGGTGAAGAATATAAAAATTAAAAGAAACGCAGCATAGGTGCTTTTATGCAAATTTAAAGAAATTGATGCGAAAGCGCATACCATGTTGCTTCGTTGGCAGCAGCGAGACAACTGAAGTGTGCGCACATGTGTGACCGTGTAAACGCTCATCATACATTTCCCCCATCGCACATGATTGCAAACATGTGCGACCGTCTAAAGGCCGCTTTTGAAAGCAACGCTCGGTAAAGCACAGCGCCGCACAGCACAGCACCGCTTCATGTGTGTACGCGCACTTACACTCTGCGGCGAAGTGTCCCACGCTGTTACAATTACGTCCCTTTTGTCTGCTGGGTTCGACGCTCGTGCACCAGTGTTGGCCTTCAAATTTATTTTGGCAAACGCCTGCAACAACTTCGCCGCACTGTCGTAGCACTGCATGTCAGTGATGTTAACTTTTTTTTTGAAAAATCCCTACGCGACTTGAAAAAAATCCCTACTTTTCCCTACGCTGTCAAGCAATTTTCCCTACACTTATTTTCAAAGTATTTTGTAATATTTAAAGTTTTTTTAATTTTTTGTGAATAAAAGTCGCAAAAGTAAAAACCATAACATTTATTAATTCTTCTTTTTTGCAACATGAAAACAACAAAACAAAGTTGTGCTTTGTACTGAGATACGATTTAAAACATGGAAACATAACAACATAAAAAAAATTGTGCTTTGCACTGAGATACCATTTCATCACATTAAAAAATCAGTACAAAAATTACACTAAGACTAATTATTTATGGTCATACTACTCAGTGTATGCAATTTTCTTAAAGTGATGTTCTTTACATTGAAAATTTACACAGGTGATATCTTCGTCTTGTAAGTAAGAGCGAATTATAAAAATTGAAGTCAAATTGTCATGGCTTGATGTGTTCCTTTTTTGTTCGAAAATATTCTTTCAGAGTCTGCATTAGAATGTGGTAGTGCCGAAACATATTTGGCCAACTCTGACAAATTGGGAAACAACATTTGATCGTTAAAATTTTTAGTTTGACTAATTTGACTTAAAAATTTTCCATAACCAGGGTTGTTTGAAAATTCCCTACATTTAGTGAATTTTAAAAAATCTGTCCTTTTTTTCCCTACGCACACAATTTTCGCTAAAATTCCCTACATGTAGGGAATTCCCTACATGTAGGGAATTTTCCCTATAGTTAACATCACTGCTGCATGTACCAGTGATGACGTGATACGAAAGTGGCAGGGGAAGCGAATTTGTTGAAAATTTTTTGCCGTTACATACACAATCTGTGTGAGGTGTCATGGCCCTGTAGGAAATGGGACTGGTTGAACCATGTAGTTTTTCAACTGGCTGCTTGTCAGTCATAGCTGACTTCAGAACCGACTCGTTTCCTTGGAGCAAACTTACCCTTTTAACGTGGCGTCGCTGACAGTCACTTGAACAACTAATTGTTAAATTTACTTACAAGAAACCAGTTGAAAAACCAATAAATTTTGGGAACCAGTTGTCTCAGGTCCGACAGGGGTGGGTCAGTAATTGGTTCAACAGTGTGGTCGCGTTGAAGTTAGAACAAAGCGCAGAGTTGCAATTTAGAGGTAGCTTGTCTTTCGTATTTTTTAGAAAAAGGCGTATTAATACGATGCATGTTATTATTTTTATAATTGTCACTTATTTCAATAAAAAATGCATACATTTTCTAAACTTTGTTTGGTTTTTATGTTATTTGTTATGTTGTTATGTGCACCCAATGCTGCACAATTGGCAGCCATGCTGCAACGCATAATTTTAAATGCATTACAATTGACTGTTCTGTATATTATACGTGTAAGGAGCTTGAAATTCTTTTTGGTACACCTAGCACTTGAAAAATACAACAAATAACCCGCGAACGCTATAAAGTTCTATACAGAAATTTTCTGTTAACTATTCTAAAACACCCCGCGTTATGAATAAAAATTCCTTTGTCGATTTCTTCTGGTTCTGACATATATTTTGTTATTGATCTTACTTCCAAACATCGCCAGGTTGCTTTTTATTTTAATTTTAGAAATACAAAATTTGGATGGATAAATATGGATGGATAATAACACAGTACAACAATTTTAAACTTTTTGTGTGCAACAGAGTAACGACCATATATTCCTGAAAGAGGACGTCATACTGATAATTTTTGCAGAACAAAGTAATAGTCCAGCACGTCTGAGTTTTTTGTAATTCACACATAAAGGTTAAAGGGGTCTCTATAGACTTTTACACGGAAAGTATAAAAACTAGAAGAGCTAGAGCTTTGATGTCTAAGGCAAAGTTTTTCGCAATAAAAATGTGAATATTTTTTATGTACACATGAACCCGCCCACCCCCTTTCTTACCCCCCTTTTTCACGATTTTCGGAAAAATTTTTCATAAAAAGCTTGTATTGAGTAAAATATTGCAAAAAATACCATATTGTCTTTTGGGCAAATATTCCCCATTAAAAAATAGGAGGGGGTCTTCAAACACCAAAACTTTCTCAAAACTTCCCCCAAGAAAATAAAAAGCCTTAAACACGAAACCATTAAATAATCTTTTCATAAATTGCTAATTCTGCTTGAGATGTTGAGAAAAATGTTGAATATTGAAAAAAAACTATTTCCCATTGAATAATAGTTTAGGTGGTCTCCAAACAAGAAGTCCTCTCTTAATAAAATAAACAATTTTTATGATTTCAAAAAGACGCTTTCGCTTTACGGGAATGTGCAGATGGGTCAATAGGATTGCAATAGGCGAGGATTGCTACATTCTTCAAGTAGCTTTATTTGTTGATAAAACTTTTCACTTTTTCATCAGAAACAGCCCCAAGAAGGCAAAGCGAGAACTTGGAAATTAACATATTTTCCCGATTTTAAGTCAAAATTTCATGAAATTTGGTTCAATGGAATTGAAGTCATTCCGCCTGAATTGAAAGTATGTTTGTATCATCGGTACAAAAATATGCATCAAACAAGCATCCAATATCAAGTATTTTTTCCTCATCAGAAAACTTTTTTAAGTATTTTCAAAGTCGCAAAATCGTGTAAATCGTTGTAATGAGGCTTTTTTTCAATATTCAACATTTTTCTTAACATCTCAAGCAGAATTAGCAATTTATGAAAAGATTATTTAATGAAGGTTTCGTGTTTAAGGCTTTTTATTTCCTTGGGGGAAGTTTTGAGAAAGTTTTGGTGTTTGAAGACCCCTCCTATTTTTGAATGGGGAATATTTTCCCAAAAGACAATATGGTATTTTTTGCAATATTTTACTCAATACAAGCTTTTTATGAAAAATTTTTCCGAAAATCGTGAAAAAGGGTGGAAAGAAAGGGGGTGGGGGGTTCATGTGTACATACAAAATATTCACATTTTTATTGCGAACCACTTTGCCTTAGACATCAAAGCTCTAGCTCTTCTAGTTTTTATACTTTCCGTGTAAAAGTCTATAGAGACCCCTTTAACCTTTATGTGTGAATTACAAAAAACTCAGACGTGCTGGACTATTACTTTGTTCTGCAAAAATGATCAGTACGACGTCTTCTTTCAGGAATATGTGGTCGTTACTCTGTTGCAGAAATGCTGTTGTACAGTGTAATTAAAGAAAGTCATAATTGTATTAAAAAATTTATACATTTCCAAGTTTTGTTTGCAATTTCCACACCACCACTGGGGTATGTAAAAAGGTGCGTTACCGATTTTTTTGTGTGTTCGGGTACCCAGTAGGCCTATTCACCCATAAACATAAATTACTCTATATATAAAAGAAAATAAATACAAACAACATATATAAATACAATAAACAATATAAATGAGTACAGTAAAATAACAATAACTTAAATATCACATCTACACATTGCACATTGATAATAAAAAATTGGTGGAGACCTATAGGAAACTACTACGTTAAAGAAGAAAATGCGCGAGAAACGTTGGTCCAATTTTCCAAATGGTAACATTTGAAAAAAAAATAAAAAAAAGTTGCAGAGCTGGTAAAAATCCAAATAAATGTTTTAATACGTTGCTACCCCAATCGGACAAAGACAGACCAAACGGACCAAAAACTTAAGAAGTAGCTGGAACTTATAAATGTTGGACACTCAAAATTTTGTGTTTATAAGTAGATACAGCTAATTCGCAATTATAAAATCGAAGGAGAAAATATATTCGGACCCGTATGAAAAGGGCCAGCAGAATATGGCTGTCACAATTGTCACAGCAAATGTATGGGGCTATATGCTCTATCTTTGAGAACAGATATTGGCCAACACCAACTCTGTGACAGGCCCCGTCCCACAGTTCCAAAAATGCATCGTTCAGTTGCGATACATATCTGATAAAATCTTCTGGAGCTCTCACCAAATGTAATTTGGTTTGAAGTTTCTCCAGCGAAAACAAGAAGTCAACTGTGGTGTCATCATCAGCGGCCAGATCTGGCAGTGGATTTGTGCAATTATGCAACTTATATAATTTTAATAAAAGCTAACCATACGTGTAAGCGAACGCATTTCTTTTAAGAAAATTTCTTTCGTCTACATTTACATCTATTTGGATTTTTTACAAGAAAATTTTTTCGCCATTTACTAAAAAATAAGGGTGGTCAACACTGACTCCCACGAATTTCCTAAAGCTCACAAAGTTCGAGCCTTGGTCGCAAACAAAATGGCATGGGCGCAGGACTATTTGTTGGAGTTGCGCAATGGCTTCGAAAACGTATTTTTTTATAACATCCGCTTTGCATGTCCCGTGGACAAAGAAATATGCAAAAGGGGTACTTCCAGTGCTCTCCACCAATGCCCTGGATCATTATTGTCATAACACTATTGGCTAGTCTAGAAGTGCGGTTCTCATCCCCGTAATCTTCTAGACCAACAATTTTATCCGAATGCCTGTCAAACTGCAGATGGGTTTTCAACGACATTTCGTCGCAGCAGATCGAAACGAATCTCTATTCTGCAGTGAAGCCCCGGCAACGCAACTCCAACGCTCGCAAGGTAACAAGGTTGTTACCGGGAAGGCGAGGCCAATTCGAAACGAAGTTGTGTAGGCTGCGCTCATCTGGAAAACCAAATTGGGTTTTCAGATAGCGATATGAAGCTGGCGAAACAAAACTTACTCCCAAAGCTATTGTCTTCAGTTTGTTGTCATACTCATGGTACAATAACAAGGTATGCCAGATAGGGAGAGTACTTTTCATGTACTATGAGATGTGAATGTCAAACGACAAAAATTAGAGGTGCTTATGAATGGGAGTCGTGCGCAGGGATGCACAGAAAATACTGAAAAGCATACAGTTTTTACAATAGACAGAAAAACTTTAAGTTCATTTTCTTTGAGTTTGTTTAAAAATTTGATTCTGAAAAAAATTCGGCATTTGAAAAACAAGCTTTTTACATTTTCAGGTACGCAAATCTCTTTGCACAAATTAAAAATAACGGCATTAAATGTCGTCATAAGTCGGCGGAACATGCATGAAAAGAGAGAAAAAGAAAAATTCTTGCTTCGTGGAAAAGTGCACAAAGTCCAGAGCAAAGAAAGTCCAAAGAATAAACATAAATATAAATTATTTTTACTTCGTTTTTTGTCTTTCCTGTAAAATTTGAAAAAGTGGATTCACTCTAAGGCAGCTAGTGCATATTTCTTGTTTGTTTAGCATGAACATTTCCAAAAGGTATGGTATGCATGGAAAAAGGTACTAAATTTCTAGCGTACACGCAACTCCAGTATCTCTGTTTGACAGCATTTCCAAATGTAAACAAACGAAAAAAGAGGGAGATTTGTCTACTTGGCATACCTTGTTATTGTACCATGGTCATACCGACGCCCTTTTGGTTGACAATCTGAATTCTGGAGACAGCTTTTAATGCAAACTTGCAAATGCAAGGGGAGTTTTGAGATCAAAATCTCGTACCCCTCAGCATTAGAATTGGAGCGTTCATGCTCAAGTTTCATCGTTTCCTCCAGGGAACTTATTTTACGCTTTAAATCTGCATTCTCCTGCTTTAACTGTGCATTCTCCTCCTGCAGTTTGCGCTTACGCGGAGTATTGGCAGATAAGCTGTTTGCGGTCTGAACTTGTCTGCTCATTGCTCCTGACGAACAGGAGAAAAAAGAAGAAGGGGCGGAGCGAGCAAGTTCGGCAAAGGGAGTCACTGTTTGTGAAAACTGTGGAAGAAGTGATGTAGAAACGGCTGAATGCTGAGGGCTGCAATCAATTGCATCCATGCCAACACTACAGTTATTAACAGCAGCTTGTGATACGCCTATTAGTTTTCATAGCGTCCGAAAAATGACGATCGCAGGCGAAAATTTGTTTTGGGGTTGGCTCCGAAACGTTAAGGAGTTGAATCCACTCTTTCCGCCTACAGAGGAAAGAAACAAAATGTTGGTATAAATACTACTGCCGCCACCGAAATAGCGAGGCAATAAATATAAAAAATTAGTGCTACTAAGAAGTAAAAAAAATTAAACCCAAAAAACAAAGCTCCACATTGGCAATTAGTCAATAAAATCAAAATAAATCAAATCAAAGCCCCACATTGGTGTTAGTCGACTTAGTCGGTTATTGTTCTCGAGTACAGGTTATATATGTGCACTCGAAAGCAATAATCACCTAAGACCTAAAGCACTCTTTTGAGAACCCGCGCAAGCGTATAATATTTCATTATATAATGTCATGTGCAAATATATACATTTTAAATAAAATAATATGATGAATGCAATGAATGATGAAACAAATGAAAGTCATACATTAAAATGTTAAAACAGAATACCGCAAATATACACATTTTCATACATACACATTTGTAATTTGTTATACCTAATCATCATAATTTGCTAGCATAGCCACACAAGCTGTTAATTGTTATTTTCATTATATACAACTACGCAAGCTGAATTTACGCAGTATATGTATTAACATCCCTACAAGGAATGCCTAACCGAAACTCCAGAAAAAAGTTTAAAATTTGTCTAAAAACTAACACATGCATAAAAATATCCCAAATCTCACTAACACATACAAATCTGCATTTCACATTTTGGGATTTTTTCTATTAAGTGGGAATCATGGCACAATAAACAAGGTAGTGGCAGGAAGGAGCGAAAAAATTCACGTGTATTTTGTTAGTGTTTTTGTTCGGTTCATTGTCAAATCGGGCGGATGGTTCTCTTGCCAACAGTATTGCCAGCATCGAATAGACCACTTGGTCTATTCGAGAACGTAAAAATACACCAATTAACAGCAAAAGTACACAGCTTCTTTGTTTTAATCTGTTGTTTTACAATTAGGGGCAAAAGTGCTAAGTGCTAGTTCGCCGATTTTGCGTTAATTCATAAAAGTTAACGAAAATTGGAAAAATAATATCCTTTCGTCATTGCAAACATGCTTAAAATTTCACAGAAAAAGAGTTGAGTGGCCATGCTGTTCGCCGAATGTAAACAAAGCAGACAAAAATTTCTGACAACCTACCGAACTCTGACGAGAAAAAAATAAAATTCGCTCCTTCCTGCCACTACCTTGTTTATTGTGCCATGGTGGGAATGAAGGAATATATTCGCATTAATACCTTCCATATTCTCTGTATGAAAGAGTGAGATGGCGATATAAACGTGGTGCGTCACCTGATTTTACAATGTCAGTGCTGAATTGAAATTTGTGTCGCGATGTTGAACAATCGGAGGGCATCCAAATAAAGTTAAGTTTTAAAGGAGTAAAATTAAAGTTAAATCAAATAAAAATCTGAAATTCTTTTATTTAGACAAAGTGCGGAAGGAAGGACGATCTGATTGCGGTGATCAGACAACATGTTACCAGCACATTTCAACCATGAAGACAAATGTGGCAAGCGTCCGTTGGAATCTACGTTTGCCGAAAGTCTTTCCGTCTGTCTTACGTATTTTTTTATTGGCTTAATTATATTAAATTTAGTTTCCTACGTTTTACTTTAAATAAATAAATAAATTTGAATTCATTTAATTTTTATTAGTATCAGATAGGTCTAACTGGTTTACCGGTTAGGCGTAACTGGTTTATACGGTAGACATACCGATTCGTACGTTATGCCTACCAGATAGGTCTGACCGGTTTGTCGGTTAGACGTAACTGAATAGTACATGCGAGACTCCATGTGAGTAAGCGAGACAGCTGTACGTTTGCCAAGGTTTCAGAGTGCATGCGTTAGAAGGTGATATCAAATCACACGGACACAAAATCAAGTCACACGTACACAAAAGGACTAGTCAGATTTTTCACACTGCTAGAACAAATCTGACTAGAAATATAACCGATATGTTGGTTATGTATACCGGTTATATAACTAGTCATATGACCGGTAGTCTCCTTGTAGGGATGACGTATGAAAGGAACGTGTATATGTACATGCATGTACGATGCATTAAATTGTACACCAAAAATTCCAACACCATATTGTCTTTTTTTTTCATATTACCTTTTCAGCAATAAATTTAACTTCGGCAGCTGCTAAAAAGGTAAAAAAAATAAGTGTTTTATGTTCGTGCGTTGAAATGATAGAATTTTGATAAATTGTTATTAAATGCCGATCGCAACATGACCTACTCATATTTCTTCATTTTTAAATTGGTATTCTATCCTACTTCAGCTATCCCAAGTTACCGTGGACAATCGGACGGACGGACATGGCTCAATCGCAAATATTGAAAAACGTAATTTTTTTGAATTTGATGATAATCAAACTTCGAATCAATATACACATTAAATCATGTTTCTCATTATCTCTGAATTAGTGTACTTGCATCCATAGTGAAATTAATAAAGTGTGCCAGATAGCAGGAACTCTCTCTTCATCGTACACTTATTTTCTGACAGTTAATGGCATTTTGCTGACAAATGTCAGAGTTCATAACCCGTCTGTGCTGTATGAAAAAATTTCAAAATAAATTGCTGTTTGAAAATACGTTCTGCACCAAAACCGACTCTAAAAACGCATCTACATGCCAGGAAAAACGGGCTGTCTCTGCAAAACAACGCACGGGAATGCAGTTTCTATGTTTTTCAAACATAAAATACATTATGAAAATTTCAAAATAAATTGTTTGCTGTTGCTGTTGCTGGTGAATACAAAGAAAATGTTTTGCAAAAAAAGTTGCACATTAAAACACAATTAAAGATGAAACAGGATTATTAATAGATGCACCAAAACACAATTGTGGAAACAGTAATGACGGAAACACAGCGAGACTTTTTTCCACAATTCCGAAGTATGAGACGCCATAGCTGGCATCGATTTGGAGTTAATAAACTGCTTTCGCACTCTACTCGAAAGTTTAAACTCTGGTCTTTCGATCAATGTGGACGCCTTCAAAGAGTACCCTGCAAATACTGCAAAATTATATTTAAAATTGTACTCGTGTTACTATATACCCGTAAGCGTACACAAGGTGCTTTACCATGGCAGCGACATTATCGACAGTTGCATTCTTCCGATTGGGCAACTGTCCGAAGACACACCAGAAAAATTCAATTTCACAATTTTGTCCCACATAGCAATTATCATTTGGTAATACCATCTACAAAATTTTATTTCTCTATCTCTCATAGTTCCAGAGATAGAGAGTTAAATGACGCTATGGTCGCAATTCAAGCGCTGGTGCGCTGTGCGCTGGTGAAAACATATAAAATAAACTCACCTGCCACCGTCAGTTCCGGCGTCGGGAAAACTATATAATATTTGTGCTTCCAAGCACTTCCGCACACAATTCCGCTGGCGTGGCATTGCTGGATTCACTTGCTTGATGTGATGTGAAGATTTTGATCTGTAAAGAATGAACGTTTGTAATTAAATTGTAAATTTTCCGAAGTTAAACTTCTCTTTGATTGCTTCTGGTGTAAAATGTATTGTCCTCGACACAGTCAATGAAAACTTAAATAATGACATGTTACAGACATATTCAAACAATTTTATTACATTTGTAAGCAATAATAGAATTTTATATTCATTTTTCTATAAACGCATCACAGAATTCTGTGCAAAAAATTACTTAATTTTTCTATGCAATTAAAAATAAACCACAACGAACCTCACACATGAAAATTGACCAGCACCCTCCATTTTCAGTTTGTTTGAATATTAGCTGTGGGGCCGGAGTATCAGCTGTGGGGCCGGAGTATCAGCTGTTATGTGAGAGTATTGGTGAATTTTATGTCTGTATTGTGGCTTTTTTCACACTTCTCCTCTCAGTTTCGCGTCACGTAGTCACTGGCATGTACGCCTGTATGCGCAACTGTCCGTCCGGGATCCCGTCAATCATGTAGTCGACCATTTCTCCCTCGTCGAAGTTCAGCTTGCTGGCCAGGGCTAATTTTTCATTGTAGTAGTCAGCGAACGCTTCGTTTGTTCGCCATTTCCGAAGTTCAAAGCGCCGGCGCAGCAACATTTTGCCTTCGACTGACCCGAAAACACCCACCATATCGCTCAGCACACTCTCCATTTTTCCACTGTTTGCGTGTTCAGTTTAAAGGCGCGCCATGAAATTTTTATTTAAAAAAATTTGGGTAATATCCCACTTCTGAAAGTTTGTAGCAGCAAAAATGAAACACTTCCGTCCTGTGCAACGTCACAAACTTGAATCATTTTATTTCCACCAGAAAATTAACATCAACGCTTACATCCGAACGAAATGACATGACACGAATAAACCAACAACAAAACATGAGTAGGAGAAATGAATATAAAATAACGGTTAGACTTAAATCTAGCGGGCAAGTTATATTAACCCTTAGGTGTTATGCTATTTTCTCATCAGCTCTTAACCTAATTACATTGCAAGGTTTAACATTAGGAACAAACACTTATATCGCTACGAATATTACATTACGGGGTTTAACATTAAAACATACATACATATTGTTACGAATACTAAGTCTAGTGGGCTGTTACGAATCTCTGGATTGTGTAATTTGAAAATAAAACACAGTCAGTTTCTTAAACGCAGACAATAAAATAAACCAACAGTCACTTTATTATTCACAGTTTACACTTTACTGTTCGTACACTTAAGTATTTGCTTAATTACTCCGTGTGGCAACTTCACTTGTCAAAACCAGACTGACTCGCTGCGCCGCATCCGGCTGCCTTTTATACCTGATCGTTCCCGCACATTCCGGAGTGGACTAAAAGTTTCCATCATTGCCAGGTTGGACTAAAAGTTATTATCGCGGCCGTCGTTGCCAGATCGGACTAAAAGTTACCATCGCGGCCGTCGTTGCCAGATTGGATTATAGCACGGCACGTAGCGGCAGAGTTGCTTTGCACAGCGACAGACTGTCTTATCGTTACACTGCCCACCACTTAGACTTGTTCGTCCCGAACAAGTGCCGAGGCTCCGCTGTGATGAGGCGCCAGGCGCTCCAAATGGACTCCCTTCAGCTTAGCGCCTCTATTGCTGCAACGTTGAATCCTGTATACCACGTCGTTGATCCTAGTCACGACTACGTACGGTCCTTCCTATGACGCTTGAAGTTTCGGAGACAAACCTTTCCTCCGCTGCGGGTTGTAGAGCATTACCAGATCGCCTTCTTGGAACCCTGCTGAGTTGGCCCGTAGATCATATCTGGCTTTCGCCTTATCGCTCACCAGTTTGGTGCGGCCCCTTATAAATTGGTGAATTTCCTCCAGTTCCGCCCACTTATTGGCCACGTAGTCCGTCTTAGCGCCTCCCGTCGTGCTGACTACCCCGAACTTCAAGTCAGCGGGTAACCGCAACTCTGTGCCGAACACTGCTCGGGCTGGAGTGAGTGATGTCGTGTCGTGCGGGGCTGACCTATACGCCATCAGGAACAGGGGGATATGCGTGTCCCAATCCTTTTGATTCCTGCCTACCACTTTCCGCAGGTATTCCTCCAGTGTCCGGTTAAAGCGTTCCACCATGCCGTCGGACTGTGGGTGCAAAGGCGTGGTACGAGTTTTCTTTATCCACAGTAGCTCACACACTTCCTTGAATACCGCAGACTCGAAATTCCGGCCTTGATCGGAGTGCAATTCCAACGGAACTCCAAACCTGGCTACACAGTTGTTTACCAGCTTTTTCGAGACCGTAGTGGCTTCCTGGTTAGGAATGGGGTACACTTTGGGCCATTTGCTGAAGTAATCCATTACCACCAGCACATATTTGTTGCCTTGAGTGCTAGTTGGGAATGGGCCGGCGACGTCCATAGCAATCCGCTCGAAGGGCGCTCCCACGTTGTACTGTTGCATGCGGCCTCGAGATTTTCTTGTCGGCCCTTTCGCGGCTGAACATTGGTCACAGCTCTTAATCCACTCGGCTACAGACTCCTGACATCCTACCCAGTAGAATAGTCTTTTTATTTTGGCGACGGTTTTGGTGATGCCTAGGTGCCCTCCACTGGAGTCGTTATGGTATGCCTTGATGACCTCGTTGATTCTGCATTTCGGCACTACCATTAGGGAGCTGCTGGTCCGACCATCCGCGCTCTCCCATTCGCGGTACAGGCATCCTTCCTTCAGCCGCAGACTTTCCCACTGTGTCCAGTAAGCCTTAGCAATCGGGCTTTCACCGGCTATCTCCTGCCAGTCTGGACGTGCGCCTTGCTCCTTGCATTCGACGATTTTCGCAAGATCCGCATCCTCACGCTGGTCCTTTTGTAGCCTCTCCGCAGACCATTCTTCCTCTGGCATAACGCTTATCGACCGAACATCCACAATTTGTCCTTCGCTTTCGGCTCGCGAGTTATGCCTGCACTCGGTTTTGCACGAATGGTGTGGCAGAGCGGCAGCCCTTCTTGGCGACGTCTGTTGTCCGGAACACTTTTCTCGCAGATGGCAGTCTCGTGATATGTGGCCTTGCTTGCCACATCGCCAGCAACTGACTCAAGATGACACTGCCCGCAGCCCCGCTGGGGCCTCCGAACTCACGGTCTGGTTTTGGGTGACACGTCCAGATTGGGCTCGACGCTTTCCCGCAGATGAATGTCGAAGACTTCCTCTCCAGGCCGCCTCATACGTAATCGCGCTGGCCACCGTCTCCTTAAATGTCGGCTTGCCCATCATCAACGCACTGCGACGTGTCTCTGGGTCATGAAGACCTTCAATAAATGACTCAATCTTCATCCTCTCGAGGTTATCAGCGCCGAATTTCGGGTAGCACAACTGTACGAGCCGCTCAATGTCCGCTGCATATGTCTGCAGCGCCTCGTTGGCCCTTTGTCTACGGCTCTTCAGCTCGCAATAATACAGCATTTTGTTGTGCTCGTCACTGTATCTGGCTGCCAGCGCCCTTATGACGGTGTCGTAATCACCTCTTAAACATTCTGGAACTGATTTGATTACCTCAGCCGCAGGACCTTTCAGAGCCAGTATCAGTCTCCGACCTTTTCTAACATCGGTCCACCGACTCTCCAAAGCAGCCATCTCGAATTGTAGTTTGAATGTGTCAAACGACGTAGTACCATCATAAGTAGGCACTTCTATGGCGAAACTTTCCTCAACTGACTGCACCCTTGCTCTCAGCTGTACCTCTCGAAGCCGTTCGTCTATCTTTCTCTGCATCGAATCTTCCAGACTATCGACTCGTTTGTTCAGGGAATCATCAAGATCGTCAACACGTTTGTTCAGGGAATCATCCAGGTCGCCAACTCGTTTGTTCAGGGAATCATCTAGGTCGTCGACTCGTTTATCCAAGTGCTCTACCCGCGTCTCCAGGTGCTCAACTTTCCCATTAATACTGTCTGAGATTTCCTCCACTTTCTGCTCCAAGCCCTGGGTCGCCGTTTCCATTTTCGCTGACATCTGCGCCGACATTTCACGATTTGCAGTCTCGACTTTTGCCGAAATTTCGAGATTCGTAGTTTCCAGCTTCGCTGCCATTTCTCGATTCGCTGTTTCCATTTGCGCCGACATGCCTTTGAGTGCAGCCATTAGTTGGCTCATGTCCAACGCTTGTATTGGTGCAGCCGCTGCAGCTGTACTCTGTAGCGAAGCAGCACCAGCAGGCGACTCCTCCACCTTGGCCGACGCCTCTAGTTCTTGCGCTCCGAACTCGTGCACAGTCCAATCGACGCCTCGTGCCTCACATGCTTCTCGCAAGCGCAACTGCAACTCCACCTTTCCGCCAGCAGTCGGCAAATTCCAGGCTGCCAGCTCCTTCTTCAGCTGGTCTACCTTCAGCAGCTCGATTTTAACCATGTCCGTGCTTTTATTTATTTGTTTACTTTCAATTTTCCACAATCCCACTTCTGACACCAAATGTTACGAATACTAAGTCTAGTGGGCTGTTACGAATCTCTGGATTGTGTAATTTGAAAATAAAACACAGTCAGTTTCTTAAACGCAGACAATAAAATAAACCAACAGTCACTTTATTATTCACAGTTTACACTTTACTGTTCGTACACTTAAGTATTTGCTTAATTACCGCACATTCCGGAGTGGACTAAAAGTTTCCATCATTGCCAGGTTGGACTAAAAGTTATTATCGCGGCCGTCGTTGCCAGATCGGACTAAAAGTTACCATCGCGGCCGTCGTTGTCAGATTGGATTATATCACGGCACGTAGCGGCAGGGTTGCTTTGCACAGTGACAGACTGTCTTATCGTTACAATATATATATATTGCTACATTACCTTACCTTACCTAGGGCTCTTGTTATTCGACTAATCGATTATTCGAATAAATCGAATAAGATAATATTATTCGATTATTAATATTCGAATAGCCTTATACGACTATTCGAAGGTAAGATTATTCGATTATTTGTTCATTTTAGACTAGTCGATTGCCCGTTAGTATTCGATTATTCGAATAGCAATAATGTATAATAAAGTCAACTTTGTTTAGCCACAGCTTGACTGTTCAATACCAGTCGCGTTACTGCTAAGAGTTTGAAAATTCATAAGCAATCGGAAAAGTCGTTAACTTGTGGTTACATGACTTCTCCAGCAAATTTATCCTTTTTGTGTAAAAACTTGAAATAGGGGTATTCTCGATGTCTTGCAACATTGCAAAACTTGCTGAAACTGATATTTGCAAACCTGAAAAGTGCTAGACCACGAGAACACCCAAAAATTCAAATATTGCAAAAAATGCCGCAAACAGGCGAAAATTCGAAAATTGTTGATTTCTTGATTGAAAGTGCTGCATTTTAAATTCTGCATGAGAATGGTAAGAATTTTTATGGAAGATGGTAATAATTGAGACCAATTTTCGTTTTTAGCTGACAAATTCAAAATGTTTATATAAAGGAAATAAAACAAAATTTGTGTGAAAAATTTACGCTTGCGCACACGAAATAAAATGAACGAATTTTTTGACAACCAGCTGACGCACGTTTGCACCCTCATATAAAACATGGGTATCACTGTTGTACATATTGCACAAATTGCAAAACGTTTTTCCCTTGTATTTTGTTTTTGTATCATTGCACGGACTGCAAAATTCTGCATAATCTGCAACTTCTGCAATGTGCAAGGGTTCTGCAAGACATCGAGAATACCCCTAATGTGTTGCCAATGACGTTGTCGAATTGTAGAAGCTTAAAACTGCGCCACAAATAGAGCATGTAACTTATCGCTCGTCGCCAGACTTTTTGAAAAAGTCCCACACCCAACTTCCTTTTCGCACGCTCATTACACAGAGCAACAAAATCGACATTATTTTTTTTTTCTGAAATCAAACCATACTTTTCTAAAGGATTTTTGGACGCTGATCACAACTGCGTACTTAGTTTTTTGATTGTTTGAGCGGCTTAGGAAATATTGATGGTTTTCCTCGGAGGGCGTTTTCCATGTTTTTTGACCATTATACGCATGCAGCTCCTACAAACCTGAAGTCTAAAATGACATTTTTTTAACATAGATTAACAATACTCTAACTATATATTTCAAATTTAAAACATTAAAATCGGTTCAAATTTGCAAGAATTATTCATTTGCAAAGTCAAATTTTCAGTTACTTTGCAAGATTGCAAATACACAAAAGAATTTTTCTTACAAAAAATATACATATATGGTCATATAGTGAAAGAAGAATGTTGGGGCTTTCAACCAAAAAAGGAATTTTTGAAATACGATGTTTGTAATAGAGTATGTGTACAAATATGTAAGTTCTCCATTGATAAATTCAGCAACAAAAGCAAGGATTTACTTTTGAGCTATAATATCGAAGCACAATTTTAGGCAGCGGTATGAAAATGCTCACATTCATCAAATGCCTTTAATTCAAAAAATTTTCAGCTTTGATTTTGATTTTTTTGCGCCCTAAAAATATGTCGCACTGAAATATGGGAAAACAGCAAGTAGTTTGCTAAGTATGTGTGTCTGAGATTTTTACTTGTGTGATGCAACTCTTTTTAGAATAGCTTCTACAGTAATGAACCAATTCAAATTTTGTTAATGCCCTTGAAAAGACAAATATTGACGCTTGCGAAAATACTTTAGCTACTTTCATCAATGACGCGAAAAGCATTAGGAAATTTCAATACAAACTCGTGTTCAGAAGATGAAGTCGCATTTACACTCTAATGAGCATAGGCCGGGAATGACACATACAGTAAAAAAAATCTGTTCTATAAGTTTAAGTTATAACCTTACACTATACATTGCACACTAACTCCTAGTTGAAAATTGCAACACCGATTTTAATTGAATTTTTATGAAAAATTCGCGAAAATTGAACTTTGAAGGGCCATAGCCATGTTAACCCTTGACCAATCGAAATCGATTATGGTCAAAATTATAGCTTTAGGATTCGTTATTGTGTCATAAAAAAATTATCGTGTTTGTCGACATATTATAAATGCAATAAAAATTCGAAGATGAAAACACGTGGAAAACACCTCCTAGCAAAAACCACCAATAACTTACAAACCGCGCAAACAATCAAAAAACTAAGTACGCAGTTGTGATCAGCGTCCAAAAATCCTTTAGAAAAGGTTTACTAGAACTCGGAAAAATTTTGACTGTTGCTCAGTGTTATCAACGTTCAAATTATTAATATGTATATTTCAGGAAAAAATTTCCAACAACTTTGAAAGGAAACAAAAATATTCGATTTTGAAAACTTAAGTGTTTGAAAATTGAACAATTATTCGACTATTCGAAGCACATCGACTATTCGAAAGGCACTATTCGAATACTATTCGTACAAACAACTACTATTTGAATAGTCGATTAATCGATTTTGAAACTATTTGATTACTTTCAAGAGCCCTACTGTTTACTCCAAAACATATCCAAACCCCCAGGCATAGGAACAAGAAGTGGAAGAACAGATACAGGACATGCTGAACCAAGGTATTATCCGTCCAAGTAATTCACCTTACAATAGTCCCATCTGGCCTCGATAGCTCAGCGGGTAGCGCGATGGCTTCTCATACCGAGCGCTCCAGGTTCGATTCCTGGCTTGGGCTGGAAAGAACACTCATTTACTTCTATCGCTATCCACATGAAGGAAATGAGAATTACAAGAATCGCACAAGTGCGCTCTTGGCAGGCAATGGCAAAACCTCCAAGTGTGAAAGAAAAAACTGCCAATCGCCGTTCGGATTCGGCGTTAAACTGTAGGTCCCCTCCCTCCCTTTCCCCCCATCCGTTTGAAATGTGTGTTGTATCACATGTTGGAAAAAACAGTGTTGCATACACATTTCAAACGGGTGGAATTTGTGGTATCACAACGGGCCTATAGGCCTAAGTGTGTCTCATACAGAGGCAGCCACTTAACCAACCAACCAACCAGTCCCATCTGGGTAGTACCCAAAAAACAAGATGCTTCCGATAAGAAAAAGTTCAGAGTACTGATAAATTATCGCAAATTAAATGAGATCACTATTAGCGATAGACACCTCATACCAAGTATAGATGAAATACTAGGAAAATTGGGTAGATGTAACTATTTTACAACAATAGACCTAGCTAAGGGCTTTCACCAAATCGAAATGGATCCTAAATCAATACCCAAGACCGCATTCTCTACAAAAAATGGCCATTACGAGTATTTACGTATTAAAGAGCTGCAATTGTGCTTTGAAAGCTGTTTCAAGACACTCTCTCTCTTTGCACGGCACTGCACTGCACTGACTCAGAGTAAACAGATCGAATCAGAGCTGCCAGCGAAGAGAAGCAAAACATGTGTGTGCATGACATATGAGAGCTGAGTCTTTGTTGCTTTAGAACATTAGTGTGTGCGAACACACTAAAGGCAATGCACAGTAAAGGCAATGAAATTTACTGCAATGACACTGAATGCAGTAAGTTATACCAAAAAGTATGGAAAAATATTCTTTGGTTATACTAATAGAACAATTAGTGCTTTGTTGTTATTGTAATAATCACGCATATTTTTGAGTTTTTTAATGGTATTTAATTAAAATTAAATTTCATATGAATTTACAAATAAAATATTTTCACCTAAATTAAAACTATTGTGTTTTATGGACATAAAAAATTGAACAGAAAATTAAATTATATGATTATTTTAATGATGGCGTTGGTTAGCTGATTGCTAGACTAAAAATTACAATAATATTGTAACAACATACACTAGTCAGAATAAGTTTGCGTACAAGGGGTACGTAGCTTTTTCATATGAAAAATAAATCAGTTAAAGTTATTTTTCAAAAACAAAATATTTTTTATTTCTTCCGTAAAGTTAGTTATTTCATTCCATTAAGATAATAATATGAAAAACTTGCCCAAACTGTAAAAGAAAAGCCAAAAACAAAATATGTTATGAATTCACCTCAGAAAAAGTTTGCGTACCAGATAAGGTTATGTAGTCAAAATGTAATTGAAACTAAGTTTTGAACTCCCTGCAGAAGTTTCGGCGTACATTTTATTAAATTCGGTGTTTTTTCAGCGGCTATTTTGTTATATCCTTGAATTGTTATATTGATTTACTATATCTTTGAAGATGGAGTGTTTTTGGGCTCAGGGTTCAAGTAAACCCCTTATATACTCAATTAGATGCACGTTAAGTGACTAGGGAGGAACTTTTTCAACTTTGTTGAGCCAGTTAATAGCAAAAATAGCTTCGCGTCGTATGCATTGCGCCTTAACCCATTGCTGCCCGGTACCAGTTCCGCCCATACGATTTTGATAAAATTTCATGCACGACCTAGAAGTGACCGAAAATGATCAGAAACAAAATTTCAGCTTTATATCTCTTGATTTCTTGATTGAAAGTGCTGCATTTTAAATTCTGCATGAGAATGGTAAGAATTTTTATGGAAGATGGTAATAATTGAGACCAATTTTCGTTTTTAGCTGACAAATTCAAAATGTTTATATAAAGGAAATAAAACAAAATTTGTGTGAAAAATTTACGCTTGCGCACACGAAATAAAATGAACGAATTTTTTGACAACCAGCTGACGCACGTTTGCACCCTCATATAAAACATGGGTATCACTGTTGTACATATTGCACAAATTGCAAAACGTTTTTCCCTTGTATTTTGTTTTTGTATCATTGCACGGACTGCAAAATTCTGCATAATCTGCAACTTCTGCAATGTGCAAGGGTTCTGCAAGACATCGAGAATACCCCTAATGTGTTGCCAATGACGTTGTCGAATTGTAGAAGCTTAAAACTGCGCCACAAATAGAGCATGTAACTTATCGCTCGTCGCCAGACTTTTTGAAAAAGTCCCACACCCAACTTCCTTTTCGCACGCTCATTACACAGAGCAACAAAATCGACATTATTTTTTTTTTCTGAAATCAAACCATACTTTTCTAAAGGATTTTTGGACGCTGATCACAACTGCGTACTTAGTTTTTTGATTGTTTGAGCGGCTTAGGAAATATTGATGGTTTTCCTCGGAGGGCGTTTTCCATGTTTTTTGACCATTATACGCATGCAGCTCCTACAAACCTGAAGTCTAAAATGACATTTTTTTAACATAGATTAACAATACTCTAACTATATATTTCAAATTTAAAACATTAAAATCGGTTCAAATTTGCAAGAATTATTCATTTGCAAAGTCAAATTTTCAGTTACTTTGCAAGATTGCAAATACACAAAAGAATTTTTCTTACAAAAAATATACATATATGGTCATATAGTGAAAGAAGAATGTTGGGGCTTTCAACCAAAAAAGGAATTTTTGAAATACGATGTTTGTAATAGAGTATGTGTACAAATATGTAAGTTCTCCATTGATAAATTCAGCAACAAAAGCAAGGATTTACTTTTGAGCTATAATATCGAAGCACAATTTTAGGCAGCGGTATGAAAATGCTCACATTCATCAAATGCCTTTAATTCAAAAAATTTTCAGCTTTGATTTTGATTTTTTTGCGCCCTAAAAATATGTCGCACTGAAATATGGGAAAACAGCAAGTAGTTTGCTAAGTATGTGTGTCTGAGATTTTTACTTGTGTGATGCAACTCTTTTTAGAATAGCTTCTACAGTAATGAACCAATTCAAATTTTGTTAATGCCCTTGAAAAGACAAATATTGACGCTTGCGAAAATACTTTAGCTACTTTCATCAATGACGCGAAAAGCATTAGGAAATTTCAATACAAACTCGTGTTCAGAAGATGAAGTCGCATTTACACTCTAATGAGCATAGGCCGGGAATGACACATACAGTAAAAAAAATCTGTTCTATAAGTTTAAGTTATAACCTTACACTATACATTGCACACTAACTCCTAGTTGAAAATTGCAACACCGATTTTAATTGAATTTTTATGAAAAATTCGCGAAAATTGAACTTTGAAGGGCCATAGCCATGTTAACCCTTGACCAATCGAAATCGATTATGGTCAAAATTATAGCTTTAGGATTCGTTATTGTGTCATAAAAAAATTATCGTGTTTGTCGACATATTATAAATGCAATAAAAATTCGAAGATGAAAACACGTGGAAAACACCTCCTAGCAAAAACCACCAATAACTTACAAACCGCGCAAACAATCAAAAAACTAAGTACGCAGTTGTGATCAGCGTCCAAAAATCCTTTAGAAAAGGTTTACTAGAACTCGGAAAAATTTTGACTGTTGCTCAGTGTTATCAACGTTCAAATTATTAATATGTATATTTCAGGAAAAAATTTCCAACAACTTTGAAAGGAAACAAAAATATTCGATTTTGAAAACTTAAGTGTTTGAAAATTGAACAATTATTCGACTATTCGAAGCACATCGACTATTCGAAAGGCACTATTCGAATACTATTCGTACAAACAACTACTATTTGAATAGTCGATTAATCGATTTTGAAACTATTTGATTACTTTCAAGAGCCCTACTGTTTACTCCAAAACATATCCAAACCCCCAGGCATAGGAACAAGAAGTGGAAGAACAGATACAGGACATGCTGAACCAAGGTATTATCCGTCCAAGTAATTCACCTTACAATAGTCCCATCTGGCCTCGATAGCTCAGCGGGTAGCGCGATGGCTTCTCATACCGAGCGCTCCAGGTTCGATTCCTGGCTTGGGCTGGAAAGAACACTCATTTACTTCTATCGCTATCCACATGAAGGAAATGAGAATTACAAGAATCGCACAAGTGCGCTCTTGGCAGGCAATGGCAAAACCTCCAAGTGTGAAAGAAAAAACTGCCAATCGCCGTTCGGATTCGGCGTTAAACTGTAGGTCCCCTCCCTCCCTTTCCCCCCATCCGTTTGAAATGTGTGTTGTATCACATGTTGGAAAAAACAGTGTTGCATACACATTTCAAACGGGTGGAATTTGTGGTATCACAACGGGCCTATAGGCCTAAGTGTGTCTCATACAGAGGCAGCCACTTAACCAACCAACCAACCAGTCCCATCTGGGTAGTACCCAAAAAACAAGATGCTTCCGATAAGAAAAAGTTCAGAGTACTGATAAATTATCGCAAATTAAATGAGATCACTATTAGCGATAGACACCTCATACCAAGTATAGATGAAATACTAGGAAAATTGGGTAGATGTAACTATTTTACAACAATAGACCTAGCTAAGGGCTTTCACCAAATCGAAATGGATCCTAAATCAATACCCAAGACCGCATTCTCTACAAAAAATGGCCATTACGAGTATTTACGTATTAAAGAGCTGCAATTGTGCTTTGAAAGCTGTTTCAAGACACTCTCTCTCTTTGCACGGCACTGCACTGCACTGACTCAGAGTAAACAGATCGAATCAGAGCTGCCAGCGAAGAGAAGCAAAACATGTGTGTGCATGACATATGAGAGCTGAGTCTTTGTTGCTTTAGAACATTAGTGTGTGCGAACACACTAAAGGCAATGCACAGTAAAGGCAATGAAATTTACTGCAATGACACTGAATGCAGTAAGTTATACCAAAAAGTATGGAAAAATATTCTTTGGTTATACTAATAGAACAATTAGTGCTTTGTTGTTATTGTAATAATCACGCATATTTTTGAGTTTTTTAATGGTATTTAATTAAAATTAAATTTCATATGAATTTACAAATAAAATATTTTCACCTAAATTAAAACTATTGTGTTTTATGGACATAAAAAATTGAACAGAAAATTAAATTATATGATTATTTTAATGATGGCGTTGGTTAGCTGATTGCTAGACTAAAAATTACAATAATATTGTAACAACATACACTAGTCAGAATAAGTTTGCGTACAAGGGGTACGTAGCTTTTTCATATGAAAAATAAATCAGTTAAAGTTATTTTTCAAAAACAAAATATTTTTTATTTCTTCCGTAAAGTTAGTTATTTCATTCCATTAAGATAATAATATGAAAAACTTGCCCAAACTGTAAAAGAAAAGCCAAAAACAAAATATGTTATGAATTCACCTCAGAAAAAGTTTGCGTACCAGATAAGGTTATGTAGTCAAAATGTAATTGAAACTAAGTTTTGAACTCCCTGCAGAAGTTTCGGCGTACATTTTATTAAATTCGGTGTTTTTTCAGCGGCTATTTTGTTATATCCTTGAATTGTTATATTGATTTACTATATCTTTGAAGATGGAGTGTTTTTGGGCTCAGGGTTCAAGTAAACCCCTTATATACTCAATTAGATGCACGTTAAGTGACTAGGGAGGAACTTTTTCAACTTTGTTGAGCCAGTTAATAGCAAAAATAGCTTCGCGTCGTATGCATTGCGCCTTAACCCATTGCTGCCCGGTACCAGTTCCGCCCATACGATTTTGATAAAATTTCATGCACGACCTAGAAGTGACCGAAAATGATCAGAAACAAAATTTCAGCTTTATATCTCTGCACGTTGCTGAGATATTCATTAGGTATTTTGTACCCATTACGCAGCAATAGTAACTTTTTTCTATACTTTGTGAAGTGATCAGCTAAACACGTGAACGAAAGTTGTATTTTTTACAGGTGAGTTAGGAGGCAGATTTTTGTTAAGTTCTAAGGCCACTACGTTTCGCCACATTTTCCACCTTCGAAAAATTCACGATATTTGGAGTCTGGTAACTCTAGCTAGATGCCGAAATTTGTGACCTTCACTATATTAAGGTAGTTTCATCTTTACCCTAACTATCGCTATCAATAGTTTTGAGAGATCTCAAACATTGACTTTTTTGTGATTTAAAAAAAAAATCAATTTTCATGGGTAAAATTTTACCCATTGGGCAGCAATGGGTTAAGGTCATCGTAAAGTTGAATGAAATGTTGGAACCTGATCCAAGATTTTGAAACTTTGGCTTGCATAAGCTTTTAGAATATGTAGATGACCCCTCGGAACTATTTATAAATAAAACAACACAGCCTGCTCACTCCTTTTTTAGACATGCAGTCCCTTACCATACCCCCCCAAATGCTATGCTTTGCTGTTAATGTCAGATTTTTGTTATAAACTGAATCCTCTTCAAATTAGTTTATGCCTCTTAATTCCAAATATGTCAAACCATTATCAGAGAATAATTAATCTTCCTACTCCATAGATAACAACACATAGTCCTGGAAATCCGGTTTTCTAGACTCTTTGATAGACACTTTCACGAAAGCAATTCTGTGCTCCTTGTTAGTAAGCTAAATATGAGATTCTTACATGCTGTTATGTAGAGAAAATTTGTTTATTTCAGGACTTTTCTTATAAAGTCACTGCTACTGGGTTTTATAAAATATTTCCATACATTTCTGGATGCAACTAGCCTTATATTATATATACTGATCGCAAAACAATCTAATCCTATTGCCTGGGTAGCTTAGGAAAATGGCCAGATCGTAGTAACGAAGGAAGATTTTCTGTTTTTTTTGTGATTTAAGATGGCTTTTTGGAATAACGAATGTGCTCTTCCAAAAATTTCTCTTATCTCACGACATTTTTTGTCAATTTAGGAAAGATTTAATAAGATTATCCTTTTATCCATTTTAATTTTTTTCGCTTGGGTTCAATTGCTTTCTATATAATTTCAAGCACATATACGTTTAAAAAAATTTACAAGTCCGTTTACTGCTCAATGGAATACAAATTTCCAAATAAAAATAAAAAGCATAACTGGAAATTCCCGTTATTAGTTTTGTACGCAAACTTATTCTGCTCGGTTTTGTGAGTATACTGTCAATAAATACGAATACATGGAAAATTATTATTTTAATGCATCTAAAACAGAACAAAAAGTGCAGTTAAAGCATATATGAAAAATGTGGATACGTTTTTATAAACAAAGAACCCATTTTTGAGTTCAAAATTAATCATAACATAATTTTGACTTGCCTGTACGCAAACTTATTCTGACTAATGTATTTTTTAATATTACATTTAATTAATTTTTTAAAATAACATTTATATATTATATTAATATTACATTTAAATTATTTATTTGAATAAATAACCTCCATTTTAATTGGTATTTTGTCAGAAACCTAAATGTTTTACGAAACTCCCTCACTTAATTACGCGTGTCAAGTAGCAAACTCTTCTTGTAATCACTCATTGCATTCAGTGTACAGGTAGCATTTTGGCCCGTTATGCACTGTCAACGATTCATTAGCATTGCTTCCAGTGTATATAGCAGAGAGAAAACAGTGCGTGCCTTGCAAATGAGTATTGACTGCTCTTGCGGTTTCCGTTTTGTTGTCATTCTCATACTGCTCTCTTACCACAGTAAATGCTAGCAATCAGTGCACACTGCACCGAAACACTGTGTGTAGGGAGAAATGAAACATCCATTGCAGCTCTTTATTACATATGCCATTTGGCCTAAAGAATGCCCCAGCAACCTTCCAAAGATGTATGAATGACGTACTTCGTCCACTCCTTAACACAAACTGTTTGGTGTGTCTAGATGACGTAATAATTTTTTCCACATCCCTCGAGGAGCACTTACATTCTTTACAATTGGTCTTTGAAAGATTGGAAAATGCTAACCTTAAGTTAAAATTAGACAAATGTGAATTTTTAAGGCAAGAAACAACATTTTTGGGACACTTGATAACTAGCGAAGGCATCAAACCTAATACGGAGAAGATTAAAGCAATATTGAAATACCCCATACCCACTAAAACAAAGGAATTAAAAGACTTCTTAGGACTAGCAGGATATTATAGAAGATTCATACATAATTTTGAAGACATTGCTAAGCCCATGACTAAAAGATTCAAAAAGGACGAAAAAATTGACGCGAAAAACCCAGAATATATGTTGGCTTTTGAAAAATTAAAACAGTTAAATTCTAATGACCCTGTATTGAAGATACCCGATTTTAACAGGATGTTTGTATTGACAACTGACACTAGCGATGTTGCGCTAGGTGCTCTACTGTCACAAGACGGCCACCCACTTAATTATATCAGCAGGACACTGAACGAACATAAAGTAAATTACAGCAAGGGTAAGGAAAACTATGTGGCGGACGCCTTGTCTCGCATAAAAATAGAACAGTGTTATTTCTCGGAACAAACACAGCACAGCGCTGATAAAGATAATAGTAACCTCATCTTTTTAACTGAAAACCCCGTTAACCACTACAGTCGTAAAATTATTTTTACTAAAGGACCAGACGAAATAACTTATGAGACATATTTTAAAAAACAAATCACTCGTATTTCCTATAGCCACATGACAATAGAAAAGGCAAACCAATACTTAATCAATAATTTCTGCACTAAGCACAGAACCCTCCATATCAATAATGATGCAGATTTCGAAACTATCTGTCAAGGATGGTTTATTAACACATTTTAATAATTACGAGTCGTTAACAATTTTGTTTAAAAAGTCATTGTGCACCGGCGACGAGCCCACCTACACGACTACCCCGTAGCGACTTCCCGTGTTGCCACCCTGTCCGTGACAGCTCAGCCTCTCTTGACCTTGATCCCTTAGGATGAATCGCCGCTCGTCATCATCGCTGCCATTGTCGTCGATGTCTGGGCAGGGGTAACACCAAGGCTTCATGTGGTCGCTCGCCATTATGTTGCAGTAGCGTCTGCGGGATTGCGTGGTATCGGGTAGATCCTCCACAACATATCGATCGTAATCCAACACTTTGGTCACGATATAAGACCCCTTATACTTCGCCCCCTATAAGGCCCCCTATACTCTAGCTTATGTGACTCCCCCGTTGCGGTCGGGACATGATCGATGACTACCAGTTGACCTTCGTGATACATCTGTGGACTTTGATGTTAGCGGTCGTACGTTGCTTCCATTTGGCCTTTTCCGCTTCGATTCTCTGCGCTGCTACGTGTCGCCTGGTCTCATACACTTGTGCCTCGGATTCTGGTTCGTTGTCATGCAGTACTTGGATCAGCCGATTGTCACTCACGGCCCGGATATCGAAATTAAAAATCAGATCGTTGGGACTGAACTTCGTCGTTGCGTTCTCCTCGAAGTTCATGCTCCACTAGATCGTAGGAAGCATCGTATCCCAGTTACGGGCCTCGGCGACGGAACACTGGAGAGCTGTGAGTAGCGTCTTATTCACCTGCTCAACTTGTCCGTTCCCGCGCGGTGTCGGGACTGCAGTCTTGATGTGCTGAATGTCATACCATTCCACAAAGTTCGCAAATTCTCTTGATGTGTACGCGGTACCTCGGTCGGTGATGAGCCGACGTGGTTGGGTAAAGATACTCATGACCTCGGTCAGCATCTGGATCACTGGAGTAGTTTTGGTGTTCCTTACCGCCTTCAGCATTGCATACTTTGAAAATGCGCACACCAATACGATAACATGCACATTGCCCCGTTTGGACTTGGGAAATGGCCCCAAGTGGTCCAAATGAAGTGTTCAGAATGGAATGGGCTGCGTGATGGACGTGCATCTGGCTTGCCCCCCTTGACCTTCGCGAAGCAGCATTGAGGACAGGATGTGATGTAGCTCTTCACATAACGTCTCATTCTCGCGAACCAAAAGTCTTTCCCGATACCCTGTAGGGTCCTCTCGAGTCCAAAATGTCCGGAGTTATCATGGCAGGCTCTTGCGATCCTCCATCGTACTGCCCTCGGTATCACCAACTTAAGCTGCCCCTCGACCTTTCGATAGAGGCATCCTGTGTTCAAAATCCTGTTTGAGTTGAGCTGCGTTGAGTGCTTTCACGATTTCCTGCAATTTGCTGTCCTGCATCTGAGCTGCGTACGGACTGGGTCCGTTGTTTCGGTTGCTGCTACTGGCAAGATACTTTCAGCCACCGTGCCGGGTTCGCGAGGTGGCAGCCCTGGCGCTCGGCTCATACCATCAACGTGCTGCATGTTCGTTCCCTTTCGTAGCCACCATCTAGCAATGCGTGGCGGAAGTGGTGTTATTGCCTTTGTTGTAACGATGGCGTTGCAATCCGCCGCAACCGTGAAATGCGTACCCAGCAGGTAAAACCGGAACCTCTCCAACGTTTCGACGATTGCTAGTACTTCAAGTTCGTGGCTGGCGTACTGCGTTTCGGCGGGTGTGCATCGTCGCCTGTAGAATGACACCGGTTTCCACCCGTTGCCTTCTTGTTGTAGAAGCATGCCTGATAAGCCAATGCTGCTTGCGTCTGTATGCACTTCGTGTTGTTTGCCGACGTTGTAGATGACAAGTACGGGTCTGCGTGTAATAATTGCCTTCAGCTCGGCAAACGCCTCTTCATGCTCCTGACGCCACACGAATAGTGCATCTTTTCGTAAGAGCGTCGTCAATGGTTGCGCGACGTGGCTGTATTTTCCACAAACTTGCGGGAAAAATCGGGAAAGCGGGAAGTTTTCAATGCACTCGGTCTTCTCGTTGCCTGGGGTAATGCCTGTTGCGTTGACTGTATGGCCCAAGAATTTTACTTCGGTTTCCATGAAAGTGCACTTAGACGGCCTTAGCATCAACCCTGCTTTCTTAACTGCTTTCGAAAACTCGCGCAATACCAGTAGTCTTTCATCAACCGTGGGCGTTGCGATGATTACTTCGTCGACGTAACTTATGACCCGTTTCCAATTACTGAGCGTGGCTATCAATTTTGTAATCATCTCCTGGAAATACATGGGCGCGTTGTGTTCAAACAAGCCCTCGTGCCTTAGGAAAGCGGTGTACTGTTTGCTTTCTTCTTGCATCTTCTGGTTCACGGTGACCGCGTTTACTGCTCGATAGTCCATGCACATCCTGCTCTCCCCGTTCGCCTTCTTCACCAACACAACCGATGCTGCATGCGGCCACGTACTTGGTCGTATAATGTCGTGTGCCAGTAAATCCTGGATGATGGCTGACAACTCTGATTGTCGTGCCAGCGGGACTTGATAGCGCTTGCCCACAATCGGCTTGTCTGTGGCAACCGGTATCTCCATTGTCGTCGTCGTACACCTGCCCAGCGTTGGCAGTCCCTCCGCGAAACAGACGTCGTATTCGCCAAGTAGCGCCCGCAGCGCTGCGTGTTGCTCTTGATGTAACCCGTCGTGAATATGGAATATGGTCTTTAGCTGCATCACCCCTGACTCGATTGTCAGCCTTTTGTTCGGCGGGCACAAGATGTCCCTCCCCAGAAGTATGTCCTGCGATAACGACTTGTCCGGGACGAGAAAGAATGTTGCTGTGGCTGGTTTACTATCCAGCTCGATTTGAGTTCGCACAGCCTGCGTTGCTTGGACAGTCGCCCCTCCGAATCCTCTAAAAGTTGTCTGCGCCGGTATCACCTCAGTTGCTGGTGCACCGCCCCACGACTTATCAGCGACCGATCGCTACCAGTATCTACTAGCGCGTGCAGATGTTGTCCGAATACGTGGACGGTTTTGATAATCGGCGGTATGGTGTCTCCGTCGACGTGTGCACTTATTTTGGCGACGGTTGCCCTTGCTCCTCCTCGGCAATCCTTCGCTTCGTGGCCGGTCTTCGAACATTTCGTACAGCGTGGTTTCTTTTGCGGCAAAGGGCACTTGACCGCTATGTGCCAATAGTCGTTGCAGTTGAAACACTTTGGGCCCCTCTGCTTGTTGGAGTTTTGCTGCGGCTCCGTCGCTGCGTTTAACTGTCGTGCTTCGGTCCATGATGACACGGATGGCGTTCCCGTGGTCATCACTAAATTCTCCAATGATCGAAGGAGGTCGTTGGTCGTACCAAAATGCATCGCCAACAGTGTTCGAGTAAGGCCCATGTCCTGCAGCCCATGGATTACGTATGAGTTGATGGCGGTATCGTCGATACCTCCGCGTCTATTAAGTATTCGACCAGAGGTTCACCGGATTTGCGTTTG
The DNA here is from genome assembly GCA_963971225.1 of Melieria omissa. Lineage (NCBI taxonomy): Eukaryota > Metazoa > Arthropoda > Insecta > Diptera > Ulidiidae > Melieria > Melieria omissa. The sequence goes on along the minus strand of OZ020269.1, from coordinate 2,492,865 downwards.
CGGCTGGCCAAATCCCTATGAACGTCCGCAGAATTAACTGTACATGGGAAGTCTTTTGTTAGCATACTCACAAAAGCAACCCAGGATTGGAACACTGGCTGCGCGTCTAACCAATCCCTTACGATGCCCTTCATCTTGCATTGTGCTGCAAACAACAGCATCTCCTCGGTCCACGCATATAGCCGCTGCAGCTGCTCTACTTTCGTGATAAACTGTCGCGTCGTCACAATTTTCCGCAATGGATCAAATTTCGGAAGCATTCGACTGCCTCGTGTGTGTAATTTAGGCGACTCTGTACTGCGGGACTCGGGGTGCTGGTCGCATTCACGTTCGGTGGCTGCACCGTAATTGGTGACATTGTCGACTGGCCTTGAACCAGCTCACTCACCGTGTGTGTTAAGTTGCTAACCAGCTCTCTCAGCTCCTCCAGTTGCTTCTCCCAGGGCTCGTCCGTACCCAATTCATCCATGTCCATGTTCATCGTTACCTCGTGCCTCCACCAGAATGGAAATCTTTTGCGCTTTATTGCCCAGATATGGCAAATTGGCGTGCCGTAAAAACGTGTTCAGCTGCGCCACCGTTTCAATTTTCATCCTCATCTTGTCGTTGCTCGTTCACGTCTGTCGTTGCACTTTTCCCTTCTTGCTGTATTTGCCACGCTTTCGTCTTCCGCTATTGTTCTAGAACTTTCTAAATCGCTAAACTCTTCCCCTGTCGTTCTCTCGTCTTTCTCTTTGCGGTTTACCTTTCTCCTTCGTCCAGCTTGCGTTAACCCGGTTCGTTGGTTGTGCTCGTGTTCACTCGTGTTTCCTTTAGGCAGCTTGTTCCTTAGCTACCACCGTGGTAAGTTCGTTTTCGTCGGAAGCTTACGCAACTTTGTTCGTCGGTTACGCATGCCTTTTACGTTATGTATATGCTACGGCTGCACATTCATCCGTTCGTTCTTTCGGCGTGCTGCAATCGGTTCGTTGATTGTCGCCGTGCCGATCGTTGCCTGCTGCTGCGCTCTTCGCTCGTTGCCGCTTGCTGAAACCCCTTCGTTGGTTATTTCCCCTGCTTACTTGCAGTGCCAGTGGCGGATTCAGGGGGGTGTTTTGGGGGTTGAAACCCCCCCGAAATATTAGGATCGACATTAAAACTACATACAAATTAAAAGACAATTTATGAATATCAAAGAATTACTTTTTGAAACCCCCCCGAAATATTTTTCTGGATCCGCCCCTGTGCAGTGCCTACGTTGCCACTCCTTGCAAGATTGCGTGCGGCCTATGCTTTGGTCAGCAGCTTCGCTGGCGTCGCTGTGGTCTTCACCGAATGCCGTCTTTTCCTGTTTTTGTTCTCTGCCGATGAATTTCCCTTATAAATTCACTGGGATCCCATTTCTGACTTATCAAGGATGGTTTATTAAAACATTTTAATAATTACGAGTCGTTAACAATTTTGTTTAAAAAGTCATTGTGCACCGGCGACGAGCCCACCTACACGACTACCCTGTAGCGACTTCCCGCGTTGCCACCCTGTCCATGACATATCCAAGAAGCTTACAAAGCCATCATTAACACCAACAACACTAAGATACTAAAAAGTCTATTTAAAACATAATCAATGAATGTCATGTTTGCAATTTAGCCAAAACAGAACACCGTGCCCTTTACCCTTAAAAATTACACCACCATCTGAGTTATGTCGTGAAAAATTTTTGATAGATATCTACTCATCTGAAGGAAGACATTACGTTAGCTGTATTGACCTGTACTCGAAGATTGCTACACTCGAACAAGTGCAAACCAAAGATTGGATTGAGTGTAAAAAGGCTCTTATGCGAATGGGTAAACATGGGTAAACCTCAACTGCTGAAGGCAGATAGAGCTTTTTCTAGCCTAGCGCTAAAGCGTTGGTTGGAGAGCGAAGGAGTTGAGTTACAGTTGAACACAGGAAAAACCGGCTTAGCAGACGTAGAAACATTTCATAAAACCATTAACGAAAAAATGAGAATTATAAAAACATCAGATGGTGAGAAAGCTAAATTGAATAAAATCGAAACTATCCTTTACATATACTACATGGGCTGAAAAGTCTTTGGCCTGACATAGAGATGGCGCCAAAAATTAAGAATTATTGTGTTGTACATGGAAAACCATCCTTAACTTAGATTCTGTCAAAGTTTCATGACATTTGGTTGACTCGTTTTCAAGTTATTGCTTTCGAAGTGACGCTACCTCTGAATTTTTGTAAACAATGGAAAAAAGTGAATTTCGTGTTTTGATAAAACATTGCTATTTGATGGGCAAAAATACAGTGGAAACAAAAGCATGGCTTGATAAATGTTATAATACATCTGTATTTTTGCCCATCAAATAGCAATGTTTTATCAAAACACGAAATTCACTTTTTTCCATTGTTTACAAAAATTCAGAGGTAGCGTCACTTCGAAAGCAATAACTTGAAAACGAGTCAACCAAATGTCATGAAACTTTGACAGGATCTAAGTTAAGGATGGTTTTCCATGTACAACACAATAATTCTTATCTTCTTATTTTTGGCGCCATCTCTATGTCAGGCCAAAGACTTTTCAGCCCATGTAGTAATAGTCTTTGTTAGAGATGTGTATTACGACAGCATTTGATCTGATCGGTCAATGCCAGATATTCCTTCATTGTAATCTCGAATTATATTCGGTTTCATAGAAAGTTTTCCATTGCGTTTGGACACCTCTACCATTTCAACAACATGCATGTTTGAAATAGTAAGGACATCTCGTTTGTCTTTCCATTTGCATACAGTAACAGGACCATTTTGCTGCCAAATACACTCCCCTTTTTTCAGTTTACGATTTACCACATCTTTGGGGTTTCCCTTTTTGTTATTTCGTAGGGTTCCACACACATAAGTTTTTCGTGTATTTAGCAGTTTTGTAAGAAAAACAAAATTCTAAAAATTATCCATGTAAACCGTGTATCCCTTATCGAGATAGTCCTCAAATAAATGTAACACAACATCAGTAGTGTGACCTAAATTATGGTTTCCTCAGATTTTCCGCTGTAAATCTTTATTTTCATTACTAAACCGTCGGACTCACATAGTTCATACAGTTCGACACCGTATTTGTGTTTTTTATTTTTTATGTACTGGCGGAAATGTAATCTTCCACGCCACAGCATCATGGATTCGTCAATACAAATATTTTTATCTGGTACATAGTTTTCACGCATAATATTGTTAGGAGAATGACCTTTTTAAGTTCGAATCTGGATTGTGTTTGAAACCACTTCAATTACTCAGCGCAAAACGCAGTCAGAAACCAACAATCACTTTATTAACAGATTTACACTTTGCTTGTATCTACACTTGTGAACACTTTGCTTATTCAACTAAGACTCGACTCTCTGCGCTGCACACTGCTGCCTTTTTTACCTGTTTTCTTATCGCTTCGATGTTTCTTGCACATTCTAGTTGTACTTTCTATCTCGATTGTTTTAGCACAGCTCATCACCTGTCGCGAACCATCCTCATCATATTATAGCAAGCGAATTATAGCGAGTTTGCTGTACTCCAAAGTGCATGCCTAAAAGTATGCTTGGAAAAGCATTCATGCATAGCACAGCACAGAGTGCCTCATCGTTTCACTGCCCATCACTTAGACTTGTTAGACGCCAGGCGCTCCAAATGGACTACTTTCAACCTGGCGTTTCTGTTGCCGCAGCGCTGAACCCTGTACACCACCTCATTAAACCTGGTCACGACCTTGTACGGTCCTTCCCATGACGTTTGAAGTTTTGGAGACAAACCTTTTCATCGCTGCGGGTTTTAAAGCATTACCAGATCGCCTTCTTGGAACCTCGCTGAGTTAGCCCGTAGATCATATCTGCCTTTCATCTTATCGCTGACCAGTTGGATACGGTCTCTTATAAACTGGTGGATTTCTTCCAGCTCCGACCGCTTATTGACTGCGTAATCAGTCTTAGCGCCTTCCGTCGTGCTGACCACTCCGAACTTCAAGTCAGCAGGCAACCTCAGCTCCGTGCGAGGTTTCAGACAGGGTGATCCTTTGTCCTGCGACCTCTTTAACTTCACCATGGAGAGTGTTCTGCGCAAGGCCGGTGTACATCGTAATGACACATTTTCAACAAAAGTATCCAGCTCCTTGCCTACGCTGATGACATTGATGTCATCGGACGTAACAAGCGAGATGTCACCGCTGCCTTTGCGGCTATCGAAAGAGAATCTGCCAAAATATGTCTGATGGTAAATGAGGGCAAGACGAAGTATATGCTGTCTACATGCAGGGACTCGCAGCGGCTAGGGTCTCACGTCGAGGCCGACAGGTATACTTTTGAAGTTGTCAAGGAATTCGTCTACCTTGGCACCGCCATCAACAGCAGCAATGATGTCAGCCTGGAGATAAAGCGAAGGATAACTCTTGCCAACAGGTGCTACTACGGTCTCGGTAGGCAATTGAGAAGTAGAGACCTCTCTCGACCGACAAAACTTGCACTCTATAGGACGCTTATCTTGCCCGTGCTCCTCTATGGCACTGAAGCATGGACAATGACACGAAACGACATAGCGGCCCTTGGAGTGTTCGAGAGGAAGGTACTTCGCAAAATCTTTGGCCCTATTCGTGTTGGTGACGACTATCGTATACGAACCAATAACGAGCTGTATGAGCTGTATAAGGACATGGACGAAGCGCACCGAATAAACATCCAGCGGCTACGCTGGCTCGGTCATGTCTGCCGCATGGACGACGAAGCTCCGGCGAAAAAGGTGTTCGATGCGATGGTTGGAGGTCGACGGCGAAGAGGGAGACCGTGTCTCCGGTGGAAGGACCAAGTTGAAGAGGCCCTGTCATCTCTTGGTGTTACCAACTGGAGAAGGCGCGCGCAAAGCAGAGGCGCCTGGAGAGAAGTTTTGCGGCAGGCCGTAACCCGATAACGGGTTGTTATGGTCAGTTAAGTAAGTAAGTGTCCGGAGGGGTAACCGGAAACTGACGTGAGGAGGTTTAGTGTGTTAGGCTTTCGATGCTTCCTCCTCGTTAAATATTAAAAAAAAATTTAACAAAACATACACATTCCATTCCCACACAAATCTCGCTGAATGAGCTATGTTGCATTTATTGTAAACAAATAAATGCAGACGGTTTCGCCAGTAAGACACACACACATGGTTTAGCTTCTCCGCAGCGACTTAAATGTTATAAAGGTTCAGTTCGAAGCCAGATGCCGAATAAAAAAGATTAAAAATTTAAAGTACGGAGATCTATTTTTCTACTATATATGTGGCAAAACAAATAAAAAATACGTGGGCAGTCCGATAAGTACTTAGCCCCAACGCCAGATGGTGCCACTATCGTAAGATAAATTTACTATCCTGGTAGATGGCTACTGTCAACATTTCAGCCATATTGGATTTTTAGTTTTTTTTGACCGCGTGTGGAAACGAATGTGTCCGCGGAATTTAGAAAAATGGAATAAGAGCAAAATCGGTCGGTAATTCGCCAAATTGGTCGCATTAGGCTACGAACAGCTGCCCCATCCACCTTATTCTCCAGATTTGGCCCCGTGTGACTTCTTTTTGTTTTCAAACTTGAAAAAGTCACTCGCCGGGCAGAAATTTGAGTCGAATGAGGAGGTTATCGCCGCCACGGAGGCCTCCAGAAAACGTATTTTTCAGAAGTTGGAACATCGCTGGGTCAAGTGTATCGAGTGGAAAGGAGACTACGTTGAGAAATAAATCGCCACTTTTCCAAAATTTTCGTTTTTCTTTTGTAGGCTAAGTACTTATAGGACCACCCACATAAGAAACCAAGGTCGACTAAAAACTATCACTTAGCAAATAGTTTATTCGACTCAAATTGATATGGAAAAAGGTTTAAATAAAATAAAATGTTAATGTTCTTTACACATAAAACCCCCTAAATATTCAAAAATTCGTTATCTCCGAATTTAATTCCTCATCCTTACAAATAAAATTATACTGAGGCACAATCCATTTAAATGCTACGTACTATTGTATGCAGTGGCGCACACAGGATTTCATTTTGGGCCGAATACCATTCGAATGCCATATGCCAATGATGTGTTGAGACCGCCGACGATAAAAGGCGAGTACGAGTTACGAGTACTTACTCACTTTCTTATAGCAGTTTTAAGTACCTTACATGCATTTACAGTGGGTTCTATGTGTGTTGAACAAATGTAAGTATTGGGCATCGCAATCCCGGGATCCCGACATTTTCCAGTCCGAAAATCCCGGGATTTCAACTCTCTTATCTTGGGATTTTTGGAATTGCATTTCAATGAAATTGAATAGGTACTTAATAATACTCTTAATACTTTATTAAACAAATTTTGGAAAGTTCTGAGGAAATAAATTTACCGACACAAAAAATGATTCCTTATCTGCGTCTTTTGCAAAAGGCTTGTAATTATTTACTAAGCATTCAACCAACAAGTGTTGCATCTGAAAGATGTTTCTCTTCATCAGGGTTAATTTGCAATAAATTTCGCTTAATGCCTTAGTATTTTTAAGATCTCAGTTTTCATTTAACCAAAACGTGTAAGGATTTTAAAATTCAAGGACATACACAATCCAACGATTTTTTTAAATTTTTGTTGTGCAGTGATAAAGATATTGGTACCAAATGAAAAAAAAACTACGCTTTATAACTAAAATTTCTATTTTGAACTTTCAGGACCAAAATTTCTGTGGTCAAAAGCAATAACCGCCTAAGTCGAAAATTACTGTTTCGAGCAATCTCGTTTTAAAGTTTTAGCGCGTAGTGTGTTCGTTATGGGAATGCGAATAGGTTTTTATTAATAACTTTTTTTATTTTAAAGTTACAAACTCCCAGATTTTACACAAAAGTAGAGCACAGTCAAAGGAACGTGGTGGCATCCATAACTCAATTTCTTCTCAAGTCGACTTAAGCGGTTATTGCTTTTGACCACAGATTTGTCAGTAAGTAATATCAAAAAGTATGAAACATAAAGAGTGTGCATCTCATGCTGAGATGCTGAGATCCCGGGATCGCAAAATGGCCAAAAATTGCGATCGCTAGTAAGTATGTAAATACAGTTTAGTTGCATTTCTAGTACATGCATGCGATCAAAGAAAATAAACATACAGAATGCGCATGTCATACAAGCAAAAATTTTGTATGGCGGGTTCTAACATTAGAACCCGCGCTCTGCTCCCATAGATCACATATGTAGTGAGAGCGTGGATTTACAAGCGAGAATGTAGTTTCATGTGTTGCGCTCTTTGGTTGCGCTCACTGCAGCGAGTGTGCGTTGTGGCGTGAAATGATTGCAAGGTGAAGACCATGGCACAATAAACAAGGTAGTGGCAGGAAGGAGCGAAAAAATTCACGTGTATTTTGTTAGTGTTTTTGTTCGGTTCATTGTCAAATCGGACGGACGGTTCTCTTCCCAACAGTATTGCCAGCATCGAATAGACCACTTGGTCTATTCGAAAACGTAAAAATACACCAATTAACAGCAAAAGTACATAGCTTCTTTGTTTTAATCTGTTGTTTAACAATTAGGGGCAAAAGTGCTAAGTTCATAGTTCGCCGATTTTGCGGTAATTGATAAAAGTTAACGAAAATTGGAAAAATAATATTCTTTCGTCATTGCAAAAATGCTTAACATTTCACAGAAAAAGAGTTGACTGGCAATGCTGTTCGCCGAATGTAAACAAAACAGACAAAAATTTCTGACAGCCTACCGAACTCTGACGGGAAAAAAATAAAATTCGCTCCTTCCTGCCACTACCTTGTTTATTGTGCCATGGTGAAGACGAACGCTGTTGTTGTTATTGTTGCGCTGGCGAAAAGCTAAAATTGTAAAACGATTTCTGATTTCTGGCTGGCTTTTGTTCTTCTTCTACAAGCCTACACGGCGTCGCATATTGCTCCTGAACTTATTGCAGACTGTAGTGTGCGCAAAATCATAGAAAAGAAAATAAAATATGGTGGGCATGACGACTTATATGGTCGCTACAAACAAAGTTCCTAAAGAACTTATCAAAAAAGTAGACCTAATATTTGGTTGCATGAATAGGGCCATCGGATAATTGCTTTAGATCGGCTTTACAATTGAATAATGAGTCGTACAAATTTATAAAGATTTTTTTAATAATTTGAAAGATGTTGAATGTATGAATGATTAAAGTTTTATTTTTAAAACTAAAATCCGTTTTTTTGATAAAATTAAGCAATAACCCACATAAATGTTTTATAACAAAAAAGTTTTTTAACCAAGATAAACTAGAAAATACTTTTGCAATTTTGGGACAAAATTCAAGTAGTACTCGGTCAAGTGTAATAACTAATTTCGAAGATACACAGAATTCTATGAATCAAATCCTACTACATGCTGAGACAGACGAAACTGTATTTTTTATTATTTTATTTCAGCAGTAATTACAACAATTATTACAACAAATTATTTTGTAGATAAAAACTTCGACGATCGAGTAAAAATTAACATGGATAATAATTGTGGCATATGTTTCCAAAAACTAAGAAATGATGACCTTTTCACTGCACTAAGTGAAACATTTTCCATAAAAATTATCAATCGGTTACAGACTTTTGCTACCTATTTGTTCCTTCAGATTTCCTGATGAATGCTGCGACAGTAAATTAAAAAAACGGAAGTTCCAAACGATGCAAAACATAAACAATAAAAAAACAACAAAAGAGGAGCTGTTTACATTTTTCTCGAGCTATGTAGCAACAGCAATCGTCAATACAAAAAAAGCATACACACAAAAACTACAACAACAAAAAACAATAGCGTAGTTGAAACCAGTGACTACGTGACGCGAAACTGAGCGGGGAAATGATTTTCAGACCATTTTTTGCTTTTTCCAATCGTCCGATAGTGTACGGGTTTTTTTTACCCAAGCATTCGCACAGCACCGGTTACCAGTCAATTGCTTGCATCTTAAAGTGATAACTTTTCTTATTTGCTGTAAAAATAACGTTGCGAAAAACCTTGTTTTACTGGTCGAAGTCATTTTGATTGTTACCCGTACCAACATAAAGCATAAATAAATGATTTCAGACGGTAAAGTCAGCAGATATTCGGTTGCTTTTTCATTCAGTTCATGTCTCATTGAGTTTGCCGTTTCTAGTGCAGCAAGAAACAGTGATGGCAAGTTGAACTCTTTTCAAACGCAGAGCTGCAACACAAGCAATTCAAACGTTAAGGTTTTGAGGGCAATCAGCAAAAACTGAAGTTAAATCATATTAAAACTAGTTGGAACATACTTATGACGTTTTTCAGCAACAACATTTTTTTTTCAATCAATTTCCTATAAACGTACTACAAAATGAGAGGAAAAAAAAACAATTATTTCATTTGCAAATAAACTTCGAACGCACCAGCAGCCCTTGCCCTGACTTTTGTATGGCGAATTTGCTGTACGAACCCTAATCAACTCTGGGGCCTGGTTTGACCGAATTTGCGACTCTGGGGCCTGGTTTGACCGAATTAGCAACCGTGACTCCTCTCAGTTTCGCTTCATGTAGTCATTGGTTGAAACGACGATCATTGCGCTGGCTGGTGTCGCTGTGAGAAACTTGCACAAAAAATTATTGATTGACCAAAACAACCACCAACGCCTCAAAGTACACAGGAGAAGCGGTACTTTCACTTCATGTGTGTTTGTTGTAGCGCGTGCTTCAGTTCACACAGTCAATGAGCGTAAACTGAAGCGCTTGCTCTCCTGCTGGCACCACTCTTTCCCTCTTGTGGCTTCCCCCCGCTCTCTGAAGCTCGCAAACAATAATTTGAATTTTTGAGCTCAGATTCGCCTTCTATACACTTCATATTCTTTGATGCGATGCAGACAAATTGTACATTTGTACATTATTTACTTGGTGTCTGCTGTTTACCGATTCCTGCTTCCTATTTCAAGTTAAAATCCCATGCATTGTTGTATTGATTTTTATCATACATTTATTTCTTAAAAGATTTTTTCTATGTACTGATTGCAGCGGTCCCTTTATGTGTATTTAATTAAAGTAATTTCACTGAAATGAAAAGTGTTGAAATAATTGCCAATATTTCGTGCGCTAACTGTTCGATGACATTTTTTGTAACAAAAATTTGCTTACGCTGTTTATGTCGTTTGTTTCGTTTGGCGTTGACACTTAAAAGTCCTAAACTGTGGATGTCGACTAGACTTGCACTTGCTACCAGTTTAACAGACAGAATCATGCAGTATGACTAGAAAACCAACAGCTTGTTTTGCTATTGCACCATGAGACCCAGACTCGTAACGCATGTTTACAAGGAGAGTGTGAAGGAGGTATGAATATACCTACTAAGAAACGCGTGTGGCTTTTTCGTATTGCGCACGTCAGATGGGTGGTTTGATTTGGTTTTATCGTCATACCAGAGACTTAAAAGTCTTACGGTTGTGGCTTACCAAATGGAAAAGCTATTGACCGTTGTTATGGATTAGTGGTTTCTATTCGACGGGTGGATATGGCTTTAGATGGTTTCATAGGAATGGGGGACTGAACGGGCCATCCCATTGGTTGGCGCTTCTAGTGTCAATTACGTTTTACTGAATTCCTTTCATGCTGAGAAGAGTTGCAGGGAGGAGACAACGTCAATAAAAATTGTTTTCTATCAAATACACTTTAACTCGTACACATTATCTTTGCATGGCAGTGATACAGTGTGTGTGTGTGTGCGTGGGTGTATGTGTGTGTTTGTGTGTGCGTGCGTGTGCGTGTGCGTTAGGTTTGAGGATGGGATCTTGTGCTTATGTTGTTCGTATGAGATATCTTTCGACGTGACACTCCAGCTCATACATATAACGAAAACGCTTTACCAGAAGTCCTTTGCGCAAATTGCCACTTGAAGTTCTTCCGCGTTCCGACCGCACGGCACTGCATTCGACCACCGCTTCGAAGCGTGCTCTAACCGTGTTCTTTGTGGAATATGGATGTTGTTCTCTTACTGCGCTACATAACTAGTTAAATATTACGCTTATATAAAAATAACGAACTTATTTACAAAATGCTTCGATGTAAAAATTGATTTGTTGTCGGGTTTGTTGATATTCTGGTTTGTGTTGCTGTTTTGGTTACTGCTGCTGTTATGAACTACATACATATGATTAGCGAACGACATAAGTTAGTCGATTTGTATCGTTTTTTTACATTGTGCTTTTTGTTGTTATTGAGTGCGCTCCACGAGCGCCCAAACTCACTTCGCAATGCCTCGACGCTGGTCACTACGTATATATCTTATGCTAACTTCGAAGAAAACATTATAAGTACAACTACATACATACGCACACACATTTACATAAATTTAAAACTAAAATTTACTAACAAACAGTTAAAAACGGGAAAAAATAAAATACTTGGAACCGTTCCGCTTCCGTCTCAGTAATCGAAACTAAAAGACACGGCTTGTTTTGGTTTTCTTATTTGGTTTCTGTAATCTCTACGCAGCTGCAGCCATCAATATGACGTCCCACAGCTGTTTGTATGCAGAAGTATTTGCTCTTTTGCGAATGCAGAATACCCCTATTTCTAAATTACCTATGAATACTTGTTCTTGCTATCTGGGGGGTGCTGCACATTCTCACTGACTCTTTTCAGTTCGAATTTAACTAGAATTTCAATTTGACTACAATCTCACGGATGTGAGCAAAGTCCTTCTTACTGCCCTAGCAATAACTTGTTCATCTATTTCCTTGCTATCTATTGGTGTCCTGTTGCTTAACTCCTCTCCAAGCAAAAACTATAGTTTGGCTTGTGCAATTCCGGTAACAACAATTTTACCCATGCCAAAGCTGAGTAAGTTCGACTATTATTTCCGTTCCTGTCGTACGTTTATCATAGTCGCGGTCCGAATCGGCCCAAAATGTTGTCGCGGTTTCGGTGCTGTCGAGGTTCGTCTCATGCTCGACCTAAATATTGCTGCTACTGCCCTGTTGCCCTCCTTCTTGCTTCCATTCGTTTGCTAATTTCCTGCTTCAAACTGTCACGCACGCTTATATTTCCTTTAAGTTAGCTTTTCAAAAAATGTATTGCTTGATTGTTTTGGGGGGAAAAAACGCGATTCGTATGCTCTCCTGCTCTTACTGGCGACGCTGGCTTCATTACCGTTGGCCGAGCAACAACCCCCCCAACAATTTGTGTGCTTAAGCTCGGCCCAACTCGCAATGACGAAAGCCGACTCCAGTGCTGCCTATACTTACACTAATAGGAAACAAAATACAGACTAAACAATCTTACCCCGTAATCATATGCTAGTTTAGACTACTTAAATTAGCTGTGTATGTTTCGCAATCATTTTTTCATGTTGGTTTAGTAGTTCGTCGCTGTGTTTATGTGTGGATTCGTGTTGCTGTGGGTGTTAGTGATTAACCTTGAGTTGATTGGTTGCCGTTAAAAGACGTCTACAATTAGTTTGCGTTGATGTTTTGTCTGGTTTGGTGGCGATGTGATACGGCCACGGAATGCACTGCCGGTGCACTTGTTGCTCTAGTGACTACGGCACTGGCTCTTTCTAAGTGGGGCTGTCCGTTGTGGAAGCGGCAGCGGAAAGGCCTCCATCCTGCAATTGTGCCAGTGCTTTGAATTTCTGCGAGTTGAGGAATCTGTTGACCAATTCAGTGTGCGATTAGTTTAAATGGAATTGGGTACGTGAGCTCTTTACCTTGGGTATGAGTCACGATGCATCAGAGTGTAGATTTGTATTTGCGCCTCGTCGAAGGTAGTTGGGGTCGGTTCCACCATGTTACGGTTAACAATCTCGCGCACTCGCGAGTCCAGCGACACTTCTCGGGGCGACAGTATTGAAATGTAGTCCTCATAAATAAGCCGCGCCTTTTCTTCTATCGCCTCGGGGGTGCTCTCTTTCTTCAGCTCCTCACAGGCGAGCCAAAAAAGAATATTCTCTTCGCTAAATTCGCTACGAAGAAAGTCACGAAACACCTTGCGCCCAGCTACAAAAGAAAAAAACGGATTATTCTATGAATTTGAGCCAACTGCTTAAAAACTGTTGGATGCTGATTGTAGAGAAGCGAGAAACACTATTTATATATCCTCACTGTATAACACTTCGTTCAATAATGTGTGTGACTGACACATAGATGGCGGCACTAATACTAAATCAATATTTTTTTTCGAAATTGTGAACCTTTTTAGGCTTACTGTCAAAATTATATGTCAATCCGACCATTAGTTTACAAGTTACAGTGCTTTAAGTGACATTACTTTTGAGTTTTCAAAAAAAATGAATTCAAAGCAATTCCGTGTGCTGATTTATCATTGTTTTTTAATGAAAAAAAATACTGTTCAATGCCAGGAATGGCTTGAAAAACATTATTCGGACTCTGCTCCATCAAAAAGAACCATTTGTTATTGGTATGCCGAATTCAAACGTGGTCGTACAGACACCGATGACATTCCATCTACTGGACGGCCAAATGACGCTGTTATTCCGGAAAACGTTGAAAAAACACTGAAAATCATTATGTCCCACCGTAAAGTGAAAGTGGGGGAGATTGCTGACATTCTAAAGATATCAGCAGGCAGTGTACACACCATAATACACGAACATTTGGTTATGAAAAAGGTGTTTTCGAAATCGGTGCCGCGTTTGCTCACACCGGAGCAAAAACAACAACGAATCGATGATTCAAAGAGCTGTTTGGACATGTTTACGCGCAACAAGTCGGAGTTTTTGCGTCGGTACATCACAATGGATGAAACATGGATCCACCATTTCACTCCAGAGTCAAATCGGCAGTCTGCTGAGTGGCATGCAACCGGTGAAAGCCGCCCAAAGCGTCCAAAGGCACAAACATCGGCTGGCAAGGTTATGGCGTCAGTATTTTGGGATGTGCACGGAATAATATTCATCGACTATCTTGAGAAAGGGAAAACAATCAATAGCGACTATTATATAGCGTTGTTGGAACGTTTGAAAGAAGAAATCGCGATTAAGCGGCCCCATATGAAGAAGAAAAAAGTGTTGTTTCACCAAGACAATGCACCGTGTCACAAGTCGATGAAAACGATGGCAAAAATGCATGAATTGGGCTTCGAATTGCTTCCTCATCCCCCGTATTCTCCAGATCTGGCCCCCAGCGACTACTGGCTCTTCGCAGACCTCAAAAAGATGCTCCGTGGTAAGAGATTTGGCTCAAATGATGAAGTAATCGCCGAAACTAACGCCTATTTTGAAGGCAAAGAAAAATCGTTCTACAAAGGCGGTATCGAAAGATTGGAAAAGCGTTGGAATGATTGTATCTCCCTTAAAGCGGACTATGTTGATGAATAAAAACGAATTTTGGCAAAAAAATTTGTTTTAATTAGTTAGTCACACACATTATTGAACGAAGTGTTAAGTTGTTCGATCATTGGAATCCTTTGTTTGAAATTCATATGTTTGAAATTTGAACCGCAATAATTTTTATTCCCATAATTAACTTCGTTCTGTGAACATCACAGCATTTTGTTTCTCGCTTCTCTACAATCAAAATCCAACAAAAGCTATCTGGTTTTTTAACAATTAAAACCAGTTACTAAACGCAGCGACCACTAATAAATGCCAGTAGTGCTTTGTCCCGCATCACTGCTGAGACGGAAATTTAAGCCCAAATTCATGTTCATAGGTAGTAAGTGGGCAAAGTAGTCACAGTAGTCGAAGGGGAAATTGCATTGAGGTCGTTAGAGCCATCACATCGCATGACAAGAAAGCGTTTTGCAATTTCCAATGACTCGCTTACACAAGTTCATACTTGCAAAAAATATGATTATTAAATATTGTGGTAAGCGTCACACAATTTCGCCATGTAATTCTGCACTGTTGTTTTAAAGTAAACATTCTGATGACGAGAAACGTTCAAATATTTTAAATCAATGGCGGAAAGACGACCTCGTATGCAAACAAATTCAACAGTAATTTATATTCAACTAAGTAATATACTCAGCACTTACCCGCACTTTTCATAAGTTTGTCAAAACTTTTCCCCCAGCTTCTAACCTCTTCCAACGTTGGTCTGAAATTATATTTGAAATATGCAACTTTTGACATAACAACGTCGGGAATTGGACTCACTGTTCGCCGTCTGGCAGTAAGTCCACACTCGCCGGATCGCGTTTGGTTGGGGCATTGTCCTCCGCATTTTTTATTGCCAGACTAAAACGATAAAAATAATTCCACTCACTATAATGGCCAATTGAGCTGGCGGATAGAAAAATGGTCAGAAGGTTGCGTACAAAGTATGCAGCTTGCATTGCACGACCGCGCGCATGTTTTAGCGACGGAGGCGACCAACTGTGAAAATATTTCTCCAGATACTAACTAAACTTAGCTAAACCAACCTAACCAACTACTCAATAAAAGCACCAACACATGCCGCTATCATTTACTTTCGTTCTTCCGACTTTAATTAGGGGGTGAACAGTCACCAGCAGTAACTGCAATACAACAGTTGAAACAGATAAAGCGTGTGACGTGTGGAACGCGTTCATAACCCAGCGGTAAACAATTTTAATACCACATCCACCAGTGGTGACTTTACCGCAATGATGTCATAAAATTTAAAGCATTCTTAGAATTTCCTTCACAGCCTTTGCCACTCATCTCTTTTTTTATTCGCGTTCACACATAAGTGGGTTTTTGTGCACATTCAAAACTGTCAATAAGCAATATACAAAAGCTTTTTATGCGACTTAACAATGAGCCCTGTAATTATTTTTTATTCGTGGTCCCACCTACCGCTGCTCAACAGGCTACACTAGCAAGGGACATGTCAATTACCGTTCACCATGTAGTTCGTAAACAAAATCGTCAGCAAGCCGTGAGGAAGTCAGGTATCTTGGGCAAGAGCCATTCAAATAATCTTATACCTTGGTACATGCCTGCTGCAGGTTAGAACCAAACTGAAAAAACACGCCGTCTTATGATGGTGAAATCTTACACTTTCATGAATGAATTCGTGAGCTGCGAAAGCTTTCCTGCGCACGTAAAAGCAGTTGGCAGCTTTACTATTTGCACAGTGCTGCCACTCGCGGCAGACTGAAGCAGACTCGTTCAAATCCTGCTTCCAGTGGCGGATTCAGGGGGGTGTTTTGGGGGTTGAAACCCCCCCCCGAAATATTTGGATCGCCTATAAAACTACATACAAATTAAAAGGCATTTCACAAATATTAAAGAATTACTTTTTGAAACCCCCCCGAAATATTTTTCTGAATCCGCGCCTGCCTGCTTCCTATTTGTGACATATGTTTACATATTTAGCTACACATATTTACGTACACGTATACGATTATCTAATAAAATTACGTGCTCCAACGGAGATTGCTCGCTGGTTTGGCTGATAAGTTCATTTGGACTTTTTAGGTGAAACTTTAGGCTGCAAGTGGACTCTGTACGCTCAACAAAAGTTTGTCTTCTATACATAGAGAGAGAGAGAGAGAAATATAAAAAGAGAGCGAGAGCGATAGACTACCACACATGGAAAACTTGAAAACAGCAACTGAAGGCAATTTTAAATGAGCATTGGTAAATCAGGAACGCGATTGGCTGTGGGTGGTGTAGCTGCGCCAAGTAATTGTAAACTTCCAGTCTTTGCCATACGGCTCCATTCAACTTTTTCCAGTCATTATTATATATATTTTTTCAAATTGAATTAGTAGGAAAGTTTGCAGGCCTTTTATTCCCATTTAGGTAAACATAAGGCATTACATGGAAGATTGTTTCTGTCATTGATATTCGACTACCTCAATTTCATAGCTCAAGTAGCTCATGTCAAAAATATTCAATCGGCACTGTTAACTTTTAATGTTCAAAATCGTCACAAATTTTGCGACTTAAAGCGCATCAGTGAATGATTAAGCAGCAGCTTATGCTAATGTCCAAGCGGCAACCACCCACCTACCCACCACCACCAGCAGAATGGTCATGACCACACGCGTCGCTGTTCGCAACCACCAGCAGCTGCTGCAAAGCAAAGCCAAAACCATTACCCTTGCTTTTCATTGCACGAAGCTGCGAACTTTGTGGATCAATACACAAAGGGCAACTGAGTATAAGTACCAATAAATGACGACTCCGCATGTTCGAGTACTCCGACCGCTCTGCTTTCGCCGGGAAACCCGCGCGCCCAAACACCTACTGCCTGCATGCTGCTCAACAGCCAAATTACCCGCACGCGTCTAGTATTTCATGAATGGGAAATTCTCTCCGGTTCAGCGGCGTGGTTGTTGCGAGTCCCCTTTCGCTCGACAACCGTTTGCCGTTTGCATTGCGTTCGGTCTCCGAATTGTTTGTTTACTCATTAGCTGATGGACGATGTGCCCTACACGCTCACTTAGCGTATACGTAACGTGCGTATGCTAACCGCGTTAATGTGTGCTACTATTTGCGACCTGGCGCATTTGTCTAAAGCACAAATGTCAGCAGTGCGAGTGCGGAGAACTTTTCCTGGAGAAATGGGAATAAAGTTTCCACTTTCTATTTAGTTGTCGATTCAACCAAAAAAACTCGCAAAGGTAGGCCAGCCTGACATGAGTGGTACGTACGTACACATGCATCGTACATATGTATCTTTGTGTGCGAGTTTCTGCAATTCTTATGTGAATGGTATGCGATCTGTCAAATCTTGCGTACATTAATTGGACGAAATCATATTTACTCACCATTTCGCCCTTTATCGCAGCAGCATCAGTGGAGAGTCGCATCGCAGGCATAGAAGAGAGGAAAAACGAGAGAGAGAAAAGTAAATAAAACGTTTGCAACAGCGATAGACGGGCCAACAGTCATCGGCACTCCACGTGCACCTACCATGAACAGGAGCAGCAGCAGCACCAACAGAAACAGCACGGCTTCTGCGATTGTTGCTGCTGTCGTTGCAACGCTGGCGCAGTGTCTGTCAGGACGCTCGCTGTGTTCCCTGATACCGATATTGTTGCCGTTGTTCCCAGACCACTTGTTGTGCTCAGCAAGCTGCCCACGTGCATGCCACCTTTGCCGCTGCCCATGCTGCCACCACTAGGACCAAGGCCGCTGCTTCCAACGCCACTGCCACTACCGGTGGTGCTTTGTGCGGCAGCAGCGCCCATTCCACGTAGTCGACATCCCGACGGTAGTTCCGACACTGTACAAGACATGTTGATGCACGTGACAACTGTGGCTTAACCAATGGAACAGAGAACAAAAGCATAATTAAAACGGTGCCTGCACAAGTCCGCCGACGCGACGGTCGCAATATTTCAACCAAACAAAAAGGGACTGTGTAATTAAATTATTTATAAATACATATGTGTTATTACGACTTGATTTTTCTTATAAAACCTTTTAACAATACGTAATAATAACACCAATAATAATTAAGTTGTTATTAATTATCTACAATAAAACCATTATATCAGATTTTATGAGACTAAAGTTTACTCACAAAATGTACGTAGTTTTGCGTGCGCTTCCACCGACGGGCTTTAATAACTCAAATATCAGGTATCCAAACTTTGCCGGCGTGCGATCGTTTATGATATCGCCCACCGGCGCAGCTGAGATGCAAGCATGACGCTTCGTGAGAGAACGAAAGCCGTGACCACCGAAACGCGGCTATAAAGTTGATGTACCTGCAACTAACAAACGAAGCAATTAAAGCGTGTTAAGTTGGTTTGGGCATGTGAGCTATTCGAACGCAACATATGGACGATAGAGTACTTAGGAACAAGGAATTTGAATTGCATTGTATGTAATTCTTGAGCGCAGATTACAATTCCGAATCCACATGTTATGAACCGGTATACGAATTCGGACTAAAGTCTGCAAAAAACGCCGCCACTTTAACGAACTTTCGCTATTTCGGAAAGTTAGTCTTAAGACCAAGCTCAATAAACACGGATTTAATTTTTCTTTCGACTTAAGTTGTTTGAATTATTACCCCTTTCGGTTATTCTATGCCATATGGCATAGCTTCTTTTCAGTGCCTATTTTAGGTCAAAAACTTATGGATACTATATTTTTATATTTTTGTATTTTTTTTTTAAATAATGAAAAAAATATTTTGATGAGTGTACCAAGTAAATTTTAGGAGTTCAGAAAGTGCGCAGTCCTATCGAGCTGCGTATTTTAAAAAAGAGGTCACTTCGTACTTTTATTTATTTTATTACAAAAATCAATTTTTTTCATAGGCTTATGTAAGTAATCATGTAGGTATTTATTGCTTTAGTAAGTGTAAAAAAAGTTAGATCCCAAATAATGTTCACTTAGGCTGTAAGATTTTTTTTATTTCTTACTAAGCCATATTTCATGATGCCCAAAAACCACTTTTTCGAACAATATTTTAAAAAATGACTTTAGATTATTCATTATGTAGGCGTAAACAGTAATAAAATGGAAAAGAATGATTTTTAAAGTTACAAACAAAAAAGAAGTACCGAAAGGGTTAATATACGTAATTGGCGCAGTCGGAGTGCTACAAATCCGAAGACTTGTATAAAGTGCCTAAAGTGCCCCAAAAGCAAGGGACGAAAGCCAATTCCGAAGGAATTACTAAAAAATCTCAACAACACAACACCAATAGTGCATAATGCCCAACAACAACGTCGAAACGCAACAGCTTCAAGCCATTATTCAACGCCAAGAGGATGTAATTGCTAGCCTGGAACAACAACTCCGCGTGCTCCGCGAACAACACAATCCAAATAACAACGTAATTTACAACGAAGCAGACGGACACTTCAATGGTTCCACTGAACAGAGTTACCAAAACATCGGGGAACTCCTATTGAGCCAAGACAGCGTTATCAACCAGTTCCGACACCTCAAAGCATTCGGAATGAACAAAGAATACAGCCTACTACAATTCATCGACGCAATGGAGAGATGCCTCAAACTATGTCGAAACAACCAGCAACTTCAAGACTTTGGAGTCCAAATCGTCATCAACGAAAAACTCCTCGGAGATGCCGCCAGGTGTATCCGACAATTGGGAGACTGCAGCGATTGGAACACTATCAAATGGAAATTGGCCCAACAATTCCGACCACAAAGGACATATGCAGAAGTATTCAACAAATGCAGAACTGCGAAGGTCAGTAATCTAAGAGAACTGTTCGATTTATTTAAACAAGCGATGTATAATATTAACGAGATATACGAATTCGATGAAACCAAACCAAGCATTTATAAGCCACAATTCGTAGAAAGAGATCTCAGGGAGATTTTAATTGACAAAATCGATGGTAATTTTAGAATTCACATAGACGAATACGCAAGTATAGACGATTTATATCACAAATATTCCAGACTAAGACTTCTTGATGACAAAAGGGCTATATCATTTAATCATAAAAAATTGACTACAAACTCTAAGAGCACAACACACATACTTGAAAGGCAATACAATAACCCCGAAAACCATTCGGATTCTAGAAAAGGCACAACCTTCTCGACAAATTAGCAAAATAATGAGAATAATAATAACCATAACCTCTCGAAACGAGATCATTATAATACAGACAACGGAAATAGCAGTAATCAAAGTTTCTCGAAATGGGGTCATCCCAATACGAATAGCCACCAATACCAACGTAGAAATAGCAACTCACATCCCTTTCCAAACTCCAGAAATCACCCATTAGAGTCCCATAATATCGAACAAACTATGGAAATCGGCAACACCCAAGTAGATGATGTAAATTTTTCCCAGGTGCCCCCAACTCAAAATTACCCCTAGTAACCCTCACCATTAATAATAAACCAATAAAATGCCTCATCGATACAGGCTCAGATATAAGTATCGTTAGATCAGGCATATTAAATAAAAGTACATCGACCGAAGAGAACCTTTCAAAACCACTCTGGTACAGCACCTTAAACGGTGTAAACAAAATAAACACCAAAATAATTACACCAATACCCGAAGAATTTAAAGCCTCAGGAACCCTCTCCTGGAAAGTTGTAGATTTTAGTGGTCGAAGATACGATGCCATTATCGGCATGAACTTTCTAACCCCTCTCAATGCTAAAGTAGACATTGAAAATGAGTACCTCTGCATCAACAA
Source organism: Melieria omissa (assembly GCA_963971225.1). NCBI lineage: Eukaryota > Metazoa > Arthropoda > Insecta > Diptera > Ulidiidae > Melieria > Melieria omissa. Next base: position 2,471,801 of record OZ020269.1, on the reverse strand, counting down.
ACATAATATCCCATTCGACAACCGTAAATTCCCTTATCCTTTACATGAAATACACGCTTTAGAGTCTAGTAGTACAGACGACATAAACTTAGATCACCTTAACTCCGAAGAGAAACGATCTAACACTTCGTTCAATAATGTGTGTGACTGACACATAGATGGCGGCACTAATATTAAATCAATATTTTTTTACGAAATTGTGAACCTTTTTAGGCTTACTGTCAAAATTATATGTCAATCCGACCGATTAGTTTACAAGTTACAGTGCTTTAAGTGACACTACTTTTGAGTTTTCAAAAAAAATGAATTCAAAGCAATTCCGTGTGCTGATTTATCATTGTTTTTTAATGAAAAAAAATACTGTTCAATGCCAGGAATGGCTTGAAAAACATTATTCGGACTCTGCTCCATCAAAAAGAACCATTTGTTATTGGTATGCCGAATTCAAACGTGGTCGTACAGACACCGATGACATTCCATCTACTGGACGGCCAACTGACGCTGTTATTCCGGAAAACGTTGAAAAAACACTGAAAATCATTATGTCCGACCGTAAAGTGAAAGTGGGGGAGATTGCTGACATTCTAAAGATATCAGCAGGCAGTGTACACACCATAATACACGAACATTTGGTTATGAAAAAGGTGTTTTCGAAATCGGTGCCGCGTTTGCTCACACCGGAGCAAAAACAACAACGAATCGATGATTCAAAGAGCTGTTTGGACATGTTTACGCGCAACAAGTCGGAGTTTTTGCGCCGGTACATCACAATGGATGAAACATGGATCCACCATTTCACTCCAGAGTCAAATCGGCAGTCTGCTGAGTGGCATGCAACCGGTGAAAGCCGCCCAAAGCGTCCAAAGGCACAAACATCGGCTGGCAAGGTTATGGCGTCAGTATTTTGGGATGTGCACGGAATAATATTCATCGACTATCTTGAGAAAGGGAAAATAATCAATAGCGACTATTATATAGCGTTGTTGGAACGTTTGAAAGAAGAAATCACGATTAAGCGGCCCCATATGAAGAAGAAAAAAGTGTTGTTTCACCAAGACAATGCACCGTGTCACAAGTCGATGAAAATGATGGCAAAAATGCATGAATTGGGCTTCGAATTGCTTCCTCATCCCCCGTATTCTCCAGATCTGGCCCCCAGCGACTACTGGCTCTTCGCAGACCTCAAAAAGATGCTCCGTGGTAAGAGAATTGGCTCAAATGATGAAGTAATCGCCGAAACTAACGCCTATTTTGAAGGCAAAGAAAAATCGTTCTACAAAGGCGGTATCGAAAGATTGGAAAAGCGTTGGAATGATTGTATCTCCCTAAAAGGGGACTATGTTGATGAATAAAAACGAATTTTGGCAAAAAAATTTGTTTTAATTAGTTAGTCACACACATTATTGAACGAAGTGTTATAACTAAAATTCTGTCGCAGTATAATCATCTCTTTTATAAAGAAGGACATCTTCTAACAGCAACAAACGAAATTAAACACGAAATAATAACGACAAATGACACACCCATTTCCTGCAAAATATACAGGTACCCCCAAATACATGAGAAAGAAATCGAAAAACAGATCTCCGAAATGCTTAGTCAGGGGATCATCAGAAACAGCAACTCGCCTTACAATAGCCCATTATGGATCGTCCCAAAAAAATTGACAACTCTGGCAAACAGAAATGGCGAATAGTTATCGATTACAGAAAACTCAACGAAGTAACCGTTAGCGACAAATTTCCCATCCCTAATATCGAAGGTATCTTGGACAAACTAGGCAAAGCACAGTACTTCACTTCCTTAGACCTTGCTAAAGGATTTCACCAAATCCTAGTAAGAGAAGAAGATAGAAGGCAAACTTTTTCCACCTCATTTGGCCACTACGAATTTGTACGAATGTCATTCGGCTTAAAAAATGCGCCTTCAACCTTCCAACGGTTGATGAATTCGGTTCTAGGAGGGCTCATAAACAAAGTGTGCGTCGTCTATCTTGATGACATTCTAGTTTTCAGCACCTCCTTAACAGAACACATAGGTAACTTAAACAAAGTTTTCAATAAATTACACGAAGCCGGCCTAAAGATACAAATTCACAAGTGTAACTTCCTGAAAAAGGAAACTGAATATCTAGGCCACATCCTCACTTCAAACGGAGTAAAACCAAACCCACAAAAAGCTCAAATAATCCAACAGCTACACCTACCTACAACACAGAGACAAATAAAGTCCTTTTTAGGAGCTACTGGCTTCTACAGAAAATTCGTTAAAGATTACGCTAAAATAGCGAGTCCAATGATTAAATACCTGAAAAAAACGCCAAAGTCAATACAAACGACCCAAATTATATATCTGCGTTCGAAAAACTAAAAGTAATTCTCACCAATCCCCCTATCCTTAGATACCCAGACTTTCACAAAAAATTCAAACTTCTTACTGATGCCAGTAATACAGCATTGGGTGCAGTCCTAACTCAAGATGGACACCCAATTTGCTTCGCATCCAGAACTCTCAATGATCACGAAAAAAATTACTCCACTATCGAGAAAGAACTGCTGGCCATCGTTTGGGGAACAAAGTACTTCCGACCCTACCTATATGGGAAAGAGTTCGACTTACAAACCGATCATCAACCAATCAAGTGGCTGTATGCAAAAAACTCTGGCAAAGATATTAACCCACGTCTACCACGTTGGTTAGTATCGTTAGGAGAATACTACATGGGCTGAAAAGTCTTTGGCCTGACATAGAGATGGCGCCAAAAATTAAGAATTATTGTGTTGTACATGGAAAACCATCCTTAACTTAGATTCTGTCAAAGTTTCATGACATTTGGTTGACTCGTTTTCAAGTTATTGCTTTCGAAGTGACGCTACCTCTGAATTTTTGTAAACAATGGAAAAAAGTGAATTTCGTGTTTTGATAAAACATTGCTATTTGATGGGCAAAAATACAGATGTATTATAACATTTATCAAGCCATGCTTTTGTTTCCACTGTATTTTAGCCAATCAAATAGCAATGTTTTATCAAAACACGAAATTCACTTTTTTCCATTGTTTACAAAAATTCAGAGGTAGCGTCACTTCGAAAGCAATAACTTGAAAACGAGTCAACCAAATGTCATGAAACTTTGACAGAAATTAAGTTAAGGATGGTTTTCCATGTACAACACAATAATTCTTAATTTTTGGCGCCATCTCTATGTCAGGCCAAAGACTTTTCAGCCCATGTAGTATAACATAAAAATTGACTATCTGAAAGGAAAGGAAAACGTCATAGCAGATTTCCTGAGCCGAATCGACAAAAACAAGAACGAAATAAATGCAATCACTACCTCTGAAGACAGTAGTGAAACAACCGAATCAATAGGTGATGGAAATAACGACCAAGAAGCCTTAACAACTTCTGACCGACAACTAACCCATATCCGAATGAAAACTCTCAAATTCTTAACACGGTCGTAAACCGTTTCAAAACACAAATAATACTTCAACACACCAAAACATTCGAAATACAACATGTTTTCCAAAACAAACGAATTTTTATAGAAAGGCAAGACTTTATAAACGACAATATTAATAACATCATCCGGAGACATGTCGAAAAAGGAAAAATCGGAATATACTGCGAATTAGATGATGACGAATATAACAGGCTACAATCAAAACTATTGTCCATATTTTCAAACAACCAAAATGTCAAATTTGTTCGTTGTAGCATTTTCGCAAGAGATATTGAAGATGTAAACGAACTAGCAAAACAAATTGAATTGTTCCATAAACACGAAACAGGACACTCAGGAATCATTCCTACTTACGAGGGATTGAAAAAAAGAATCTACAACCCTAAACTTAAAATCAAAGTATATGAAATCATAAACAACTGCGATGTTTGCACTGGCGCTAAATACGATAGAAATCCAATTAAAAAGAAATTTTCTCTTACTGAAACCCCCTCCGATATTAACCAAATAGTCCATGTAGATACATATGTGAACTCCAAGCATTCATTCATAAATTTTATCGACAAATTTTCGAAGCATGTCACATGTTTCTTTTTAGAAGATCGCAGTAAACCAACACTGCTAGAGAAAATACGTCTGTATTAGGCATCGCAATCCCGGGATCCCGGGATCCCGGACTTTTTCCAGTCCCGAAAATCCCGGGATTCAAATCTTTTAATCCCGGGATTTTCGGGATTGCAAGAGATGCTTCAAAGTTCAAATGAAATAAATTTAAAAGCACAAAAACCCAATTCCTTATCTGAAGGAGGAGGGAGGGGATAGAGGGCGTCTTTTGCAAAAGGCTTATAATTATTTACTAAGCATTCAACCAGCAAGTGTTGAATCTGAAAGATGGTTTCTCTCAGCAGGGTTTATTTGCAATAAATTTCGCTCTAGATTAGAGGGCAAAACATTTAATGCCTTAGTATTTTTAAGATCTCAGTTTTTAGTTAATCACAACGCTTAACTTTTTTATCGAAATAATCAAAGTAAAACTAAAAGTACTAACAAATTAACTATTTTATTTTTTTTTATCAAATATGCGTATATGTATATGTACTTTATGATACATTTGATGCAAAGCAATAAGTTATGTTTAAGTGTCATTTTTGGATAAAACTAAATGTTATCAAACTGAAGTTAAATGTCAAATGAAAAACTTTTAAGTTAAACAGAATGTTGTCAAGGATGACTATGTTTATTTATTTGATTTAAATTTAAACTGACAATTTTGAATGTAATTGACAACTGATTGTAAATGACAACTGGATTTTTGTGATGTGCCGCTCACAACCAACCACTTCGACGACTCAACACCGACTGCCTCCCTTTCCGCCTTACAATGTGATTAAATTCAAGATAAAAAATCTTAAAACTACCCCAAATGTGATTAAACTGTGTCCATTTTTATGGTAAATATATTATAAACAAGTATTTATGCAATTTGGTAAAATTGTTTTATTTAAAAAATTTGTTATTTGAATCCCGGGATTAAATCCCGGGATCCCGTGATTTGACTTTTCAATCCCGAAAATCCCGGGATCGCAAAATGGCAAAAAATTGCGATCCCTAGTCTGTATATAACAATAAAAGGAAAAATGAAAAAACTAGTTTGTGATAATGAATTCAATAATTCCACCATAATAAACTTTTGTAACGAAGAAAACATTGAAATCCACTTTACAAAACCCAATAGTCATACAGGAAACTCAGACATAGAAAGATTCAATAATACATTAACAGAAAGAATTCGGGCCCTTAACTTAGACAACAAAATCCCTATTACACAACAAATTTTAAAAGCCGTAACACAGTATAACAACTCATATCATTCTACTATCAGAGACACACCCATTAACGCTGAAAATAACAAAATCGACCGCGCTGAATTAAGACAACGCACCCAAGCAAAGAAAACAAACTCTATCTCGAAATTGAACGGTAACCGTGAGGATTATCAGGAAAATAGACAGGAAGGGTTTATCAAAAATTACACAAATTTGAGACACAAAGAGCAACCGAAGTTTAGAAAATTCAACCTCGAAAACGTTCATGAAAGTAACATTAAAAGACCTTTGAAACGATTTGGTGCATCATGCTTCTAGCCCTTATTCCGTTAACTCACCAGTCAATGACACTCGAGAGGATTGAATCAAACTTAGGCTACTCAGAAATCAACATGAATGTCGAGGAAATCGTCAATGACTACGATATAATTTTACATATTATAAACCCGCAAGAGATTTTGAATATTACTAACCAATTCGAAACAATTACCAATCACATACGAGATAATAATTACAAAAATATGATGCTCTCAGAAATATACAACGTCAAAAACAAAATTCATACAATCATACCACATAGATACAAACGAGGACTTATAAATGGCTTAGGTACAGCAATGAAGTGGCTATATGGTACCCTAGATGATAATGATAGGCAAAACATTGAAGAGCATTTTTCGGTAGTTGACTCTAACAACCACAATATAATAAATGACATGAATCAACAGATAAAAATCAACAATAACTTCAATACTTCACTTATCCAGTTAAAAAATGCTATCAATTCCGACAGACAAAAGATTCAACAAGAAGTTAACAAAATCAATAAAGAAAACGAGCAATTGTATAACTCAAATCTGTTTCTTCAACAAATGTTTAAACTCAACATACTCAAAGAGCAAGTCGAACACATCCAACAAAACATTGCCTCAGCTAGAACAGGTACATTACAACCCAATATTCTCACTAACGATGAAATAATTAAATATGACATTGATTTCAAAAAATTACTACATATTCGACTAGGCGTTGCTATTTCTAAAGAAGAAAATGTAGTCTTTGTTATAAAACTACCCGTGAGCACAATCAAAGTTACAAAAAACTACTGATACCGATGCCTGACACTAATTCTTTTGAAATCGAGTCCGAACTGGAATATATCGTAGACATTAAAAATAAAACATACACCTTTGAGGAAAACAAGTCTATTTTTGAGTTAAAGGAAAGTAAAAACTGTGTAGTCCATAAGAAATGCGCTCTTATTAAAAATGCAAACCAAGAAATTATTGAACTCGATAAAGACACTATTATTCTAAAGAATTTCAAAAACAAGCTAATGAATAGTACTTGCGATGAAAGGAAAATCTCAATCAATGGAAATTATTTTATTACATTTAATAATTGTACAATAACCATAGATGGCAAAAAGTTCTCAAATAAAAAATTCTATTTCAAAGAACAATTCGTCATTCCAAAAAACCATACACCATATGTAAACAAAAAGTTGTCATTAGATGAAGTAATCCTGAACCAAGAGGAAAACATAAAAGCCATCGAAGAATTAAAATTTCACAAGATTATCAATTATGGCATAGGAAGCTTATCAATTAGCATAATTACTATCATAATTATTTCTATTTTAATAATCCAATGCTATTGTAAACGTAGAGCCACTGAAATCCAAATCAGAAATGAAATACCCCAAAATAAGTCAGTAAAAGACGACACTATAGAAAAACTCAAAGAGAAATACAATGTATAGGGTATTTTTTTAGAGGTATAGAACTTCGAATTGAAATAAAACACAAGAAAATCGTTTTAATGTCCATCAATTTGGCTTTATTGGAAGGATAATTTTATGCCATTAATGTTTAAATATGATTTCGGGCATGTGGCCGCCGCGGCTGGCTCGAATAAAGCCAATTCTACAGGTCCAATTTTCAGTTGATGGACAAAGCTCCAATTGCTGTGCACGGTGGCGAATCGATTCATTCGGGTCCTCTTCAACATTTTGCTCTACAGCGGCAATTGTTTCTCGGTGCGCACTGTTCGACGTCTCTGCGGATGCGTATTATCACATAGAGTAAACGTAGTGCGAAAACGACCCATGGTTAACCGAATTAATTGCTCTGATGGACCATAAAATGGACGGAGCTTGCGGTAAACTTCGCGAACTGAACCATTATTTTCGAAATAAATTTGCACGATTTGCAAGCGTTGTTCTTTTGTCAACCTGTTCATGATGAAATGGCAAACCAAACTGAACATAAATGACATTAGAGTTGCCAGATTTGACCACAAAATGCCAGTTTTATCTCTATTCGAAAAACAAACCTCTAAAAAAAACACCCTATAAAAAGAAACAAAATCAATGTGAAACAAAAGTATGTCAACAAATATGTATGTTCGTATGAAAACGCAAGGCCCAATCTCCAATCGCAACTTCAGGAGAATTGCGAGACCAAGGGGGGAAGAGTTACGTCCATTGACTTAACGCCCCAATTCCACACCAACCTTCTGGCTAAGCGAATATTTCGCAATTTACCGAGTAAGCAATTACCAGTGCACTGACCGTTTCATGCTGATTCAAACTGTCAATGCACTGGAATTGATTCAAAATGCCTACTCGGCATTATCACCTTTTGGGTTCATACGAACTTTCGCTATTTCGGAAAGTTAGTCTTAAGACCAAGCTCAATAAAGACGGATTTAATTTTTCTTTCGACTTAAGTTGTTTGAATTATTAATATACATAATTCGCGCGACTAGCCAGCGGAGTCAGTCAATGTCGGCATTAGGGCCAGTGTGCTTACTTAATTTTTCATTTATGTGGTAGACTCAGTGAAAAAAATGTGGTAGATTTGAATGAAATGTGGTAGATTTTTAGTATTGTACATTAAGGGGGGGTAAGGGTTTACACTTTCGGAAAATCGAATTATTTTTTTTGTCTTATCTTATTCTTAAATACTTCAAGAATATATTCTCAAAATCTTACGTCGATCGGAGAAAAACTCTTGAAGTTATGGTCTATAGTTTGTCCCCTGTCCTTTAGTACAGGTATGCAGCTTATTCTCTTCTATCGCGTTTTTCTCAAAACTACTTTTTCAAAGTCCGTGATCACTGTCATTTAAAAACTACTAAATCGATTCATTTGAAACTTGGTACACATTTTCTATATATAAAATACCTCACCCCAACGTTTAGTAAACAATTTTTTTTTTTACATTAAGGGGGTTTCCCACCCACAAAATGACGGAATTTTTCGTGGAAAATAGCAGTGTACACTTTAGATGGCCACCAAAAATTTTTAAATAAAAAAAAAATCGGAGAACGTTGGGGTGAGGATTTGATAATACTTCGACTAAATTTTAATGGTTTTTGATTTCAGATAATTTCCGACCGAGATACAGTGATCACCGCAAATTGTATTTTTTCAAAGACGTTCTGGGGCAAGCTCTGTCACCGGCTTGTTTTGTAATATTTCTGCATGAAAAAATTACAGAATATTGTTAAAAGTATGCTTAGTAATGTACAAAAGGTTTCAATAAATTTTATCAATCCATAATTTCAAAAAAAATTACATTAATTGTATTTTACGTTCTTCTATGCACTTAACCTGTGCCGGGTTTCTTCTCATTGTTTTTTGTATTATTGACTATATTTTTTTCTTTTTTGGGAGCTCGGCCTCGCAAATTTCAGCAGCAGGTACAACTTCGCGTCCTAAAACTTCGTCCCCTCCAAGCGCATTGCCATCGCCATGCGATTTTCTAAAAAACTAAACGTTACTAAACAATAAAGGCAACAGTTATTTAACTTGTTTAGAAATTTTTCCATTTTAATTGCACCTGCCGCCAAAACAATTGTGAAACTGTCAACTATTTGTAGTGCACTGCTTTCGAAGCAGTCTTTACGTTTTACGTTTTTTTTGCACATTTTTATAATGTTCAATGCAGCCCTTACATAAACTTTACAACATAAAGTTCTAATTTACTTGGGGTAATAGGTTGGTTAATAGAAAAATTTATGCTCCACAAAAATGTGGTAGATTTTAAGCCCTCCGTGGTAGATGTGGTAGAAACTTGATTTTAAAAATAATTGTGGTAGATCTACCACATATGTGGTAGAAGTAAGCACACTGATTAGGGCACCTGCCGCCTCAAGCAAGGATATCGCGGGTCTTACTAATCAGAATTGTGTCTTGTCTCTGTTTTGTGATCTTGCGGATCCATCAAAATCAAAATTTGGTTTTCTATTCTGGAAAATTTTTATTGTATTGTATTTGTATTGTGGCTTCGGGTATTGTGGTATGGTCGGATAATTTGGTATAGCAATAATCCTCGGATACTATAGATATTCAGACAGTACAATCACAATAAATAATAAAGCACTAATATGCACTAGCAATGCTTTTGGTGAGTTGCTAAAAAAACCGCGTTGATATATGACCGACTTTTTTTCTAGAGCTTTTCAACAAGTTTTTTAAGACATAAAAGGAATACATTTTTTTCTTGAGTTAAATTAAAACTAATAACTGAGTATTATTTTAAATATAGCATATACTACATACAGATAAACAATTGCTATAATGAACATGTATCAATTTTGTTTCATAATTATTCATATAGGTTGTGGATTGTAATGTGGTATACTATATTCCAGTAAATATGACAGAAGAATACATATTTAGCAATTAGAGCGCTGTAAACATTCGAAATCGAATTTTTACTCTAAGTAATAGTAAAATAGCTCCACTACGCACGATTTTAGCAGTTGTACAACGTCCATCAGTTATAATAAGCCAAGGAGTGATTTTAGTCAGGGTTCGTATTTACTTGAAAATGTTTACAAAACATGTTTTCATACGAGTCATTCGAATAAAATAGGTAAAAAGTAGTATACCCCAATACCCTGTTTATAAACTGTTTATGAATTTTCATTAACTTTCAAGAATATATCTGAAAATTTTCATCAGAAGCCTTTTCCAGTTGGTCTGATTGAAAGCCAATATTTGAAATATGTCATTCGTTGAATTTAACTCACTTAACTCACTCACAACTTGAATACCTTCAGTGGCGCACGCAAGCTTGCAAATATTTTGGGTGTCAAATATGGTTTTAGTTAATTCGTATTGGGCTTAAAAGTTGTATAAAAAAAAATTCCATTTGTCACACTGTCAAACCTCGATTATCCGGCATTGAGATCGAGGTTGGTTGATTGGGAATCTTATATATAAAAAAAACTTAACCTTCTGTATGGAGCCAGTGTTTGTGAAAACGACTCATTCTTTCGGCAAAATTTGTGTGATAGAAGATGTCAATGCGGTGGTTTATAGCGATATTACATCTTTGTACGGCAGGTGAGCGTGGCACCTCCCATACAACCTAAATTTTTAATATGGTATATCTTCGGAATTATAAGTCGCACAGCATTGAAATTTAGTACAGTGTTATGGCGTAAACGTGTCATTCCACCGGTAAAATTTAATGGGCGTTGGACAAGGGACGTGGCACTTTTTTAATTCCGGTGTTACTTTTGAACTATAGCATTTACATCAACCATACTTGGTACAAACTAACGATTTGGTCGTGTCCTTCGGCAGGGGCAATAGGGTGTATTTTGGACAAGGGGCGTTGGAACCACCCATACAATCCAACTTTTTGATATGGAATATCTTTATAATTATAAGTCGCTCAGCATTGAAATTTGGTACAGTGTCATGGCGTAAGCGTGTCATTCCACCGGTAATATTAAATGGGCTTTGCGCAAGGGGTGTGGCACTTTATAAATTCTGATGTAACTTTGGAACTATAGCTTTTACTTCAACGAGACTCGGTACAAACTTACGATTTAGCCGGGTCCTTCGACAGGGGGAATGGGGTGGGTTTTGGACGAGGAGGCGTGGCACCGTCCATACAACTCAATTCTTTAATATGGAATAGCTTCGAAATTGTTAGGCGCACAGCATTAAAAGTTAGTGTACCGTCGTCTCATAGAAGTGTTTTTCTATTGTTAATATGTGATGGGTGTTGGACAAGGAGTGTGGCATATTTATTTGACCCAAACTATCCGCATCATTTTTAAACTGTTAGTCGCACATTAATGAAACTTAGAACGAACCTACCTATTGGTCATATCTTTCGACAAAAGGAATGGGACGGATTTTTAACAAGGTGGCGTTGAAAGTTAGTGTACCGTGGTCTCATAGATGTGTTATTCTACTGATAAGATTTTATCTGCGTTGGAAAAGGAGCGTGGCACATTTTTTATGACCCAACATTTCCGTAAGTCGCACATCAATGAAACTTTATACGAACTTACCACTTAGTAGCACAATTCGACTAGAAAAAAGTTGTGAGGATTAGACAAAGGGGCGTGGTACCGCCTACAATTATATATATTTATATATAAACGTTATTTGTCCTGACTGACGGACTGATTGGTTCATCATCGCCCAGCTCAAACTGATGAAGCTACTAACGTGAAATTTGAACTGTTGGTACATCTTAAAAAATGAACCTCCGCTAACACGGGATTTTTCGAAAATCAGGGTCTAAGAGGGCATAACATGCGTTAAGGTGTTGTATGAAGAAACGTGATTTAATGGGCCTAAGGATTTCAAATTTGGTCAAAATACTCTAAATCGAAAATAATTCGAGACGTATTTTATAATTATTCGAATACCAAAATTTAACAGGGCCAACAATGGGTTAAGGTTTGTTTACGGGAAGACTCCGAAAAAAATGAACAGATGGGCTTATTGACTTCAAACATTGTAAAATTACTTGAAATAAAAAAATTAGACACGTGTTTCCTATTATTTTCAAAATGGAAATCTAACTGGATCAACGACGGGTTAAACATATGTATGGAGAAACAAGCCTTTTAACTTCAAACTTGGTGAAAGTACTTCAAATGAAAAATAACTCGATACGTGATATTCATTTCTCCGTATATCAAAATCGGACGAGGTCAGCGACGGGTAAAAAGTTTGTGTGGATAAATTGTGAAAAGCATGAATTAATGAGCCGATTGTCTTCAAACTTGGTGGAAGTATTCTTAGTTAGAAATAATTTGAAACGTGTTTTCACTTTTTTCATTTCGGGAATCGAGAAATAATAAAAACGTGCTTTTCATTTTTTTGGAAAAGTTTAAATGTGAAAACACATGGTTTAATAGGCCTTTTGAATTAAAAATTTTTGGAAACACTCGCAATCAACGATAACACTCAGGGGCGTAGCCAAGGGGGGGCGATTTGGGTGTCAGAACCTCCCCATAGCCTATAATTTGTCAATATTTTCAATCACTATACTTCGTATGTACGTTCCCACATTAGAAAAAATCTCTTTTCATCTTTAAACATTTAAAAGAATAATAACAAAACAATTTTTTGGCGAAACTAATTTGTTTTTTTAATAGTCTGGTTTAGGCTCAATACAGCGATTTGTATGATCTAAAACCATGTCTAAAGAGTAGTTTAGTTCGTCGACCTAAATGTCCTTCAGGATGTCGGTACAAGCCTTTTGGATGGTTTCTACGTTCTCAAAACGCTTTTTTCATCGGCAAATGCATTTTTTGAAAAGGTGAAAGTCGCACGGTGCCGCATCAGGTAAAAACGAGGAGATGTTGATGGTTAAAATTCGACTTTTAGTAAACAAAAAAAACAGTCAAAACAAGTGCCGATAGATGAGATGGCATCCTTCGATAGCCGAAGTTCAGTTAAAATGTGATAAATTTATGCTATTGAGATGCTTAACCTTCGCCTTACCAAAGATTTTTATATACGTCGTTTACCAATGTCGTTCACTCAAATGACCCCAGGCACTTCCGCCGCTATTTTGAGTAAAACTCACAATAAATATACAGTAATATATAAATTTTTTTCATACTTCAATATTTAGGATAGTTAGTTAGATAGATTCTGGTGATAGTTCGTTTTTCGAAAAAAGGCCTAACGATTAATGATTAATTTTGCGACCATGAAAAGTATTAGAAGATTTCTTTCCAGAGGGTTTATTGAACACATAAATAGTTACGTAAAAAAAAAATTTATTGTGAGTTTTATTCAAAATGGCAGCAAAAGCGCCTGGGATCACCCAGGTAGGTATATTGTATACAAAATTACATAATTAAATTTTAAACATGAAACAAATTTCTAAACAAAATATGTTTTCATGTAATTGAAAATTATCAAATTTGTGGTTAATTTGAGGATTTGATCCAATTTTAAGAATTTCAATGAAGATTTTGGCTAATCTTGTATGAATTACCGCCAAGTTTTGATGGAATCTGCGGTGATCGCGGATTTCAGCTGGCTAACACGTTAGTCATCATTTATGACCAGACAATAGTTTTTAAATCGCGTTTACCACTTATGAATTCCAGCACGGTATAAACAATCATCATTATAAACTTGGTTCATTAATTTAAATGCTTCGGTTAAAGTTTAAACATTTTTAAAACAAAAGTTAATATTTGATCTTTGTTCGATGCTCATTTTTGTACGACGACACAAACATACTTTCATTTCAGATGCAATAACTTCGCTTTCAGTGCCCCAAATTTCATGAAATGTTGACTAAAAATCGGGAAATATATTAATTTCCAATGCAGTAAGTCACATAAGCCACCACAAAATTCCCTATTGGGAAAGTGCACTTTACTTTAAAAAACTCGTAATACTAAACTGGCAAAAACAAATTTGACCAATTTGACCATGACCAAGTTCTGGCTACGCCCCTGATAACACTGCACAACACAAAAAAAATAACAAGGTTCTGACAACGGATTCTGGTTGAGGAGACCAAAAAAAATATACGTGTATCGGCGTTTTGAAAGTTTACATCTGAATTTTTTTTTAGGGGGGGTCAAATTTTTCTCTCTTTTGCACATTCTTATGGTGAATCGGCATACGAAAACCTTACAATTTAGGTATATGATGGGTTTAGCAATTTGATGTAAAATACTACGAAGAATATTTTTGTGGAGCATTTTAACCCTGTAGGCTTATGCATAGCGACGAATTCGATCAAATTCTTTCACTAAATGAGATTGTCGCATGGAAAAGCATTAAAGGAGTCATTGACAATATTCTAGGCAAAAATCATTCTCTTGCCGCTCGAATGGACGACGACACCATGATAAGTGCATTCAAAAACTAGCTGTTCATATGTCACCAAAAATTCATTTTCTGAATTCTCATATGGATTACTTCGAACATCAGTTGGCAATAGAATCCGATGAACATGGGGAATGATTTGGGATTTGGGGTTTCGTTTCAAAACCTAATTCTTTAATATTTATAAAATGTCTTTTAATTTGTATGTAGTTTTAAAGTCGATCGTAATATTTCGGGGTTTTCAACCCCAAGCCCCCTGAATCCGCCACTGGCCCCCATTGAGGACCGGTACAAAGGCAAGAGTATTCATTTTTCATTAGCTGATGTATGCTGGACATTATTTGATAACGGTGTGGAATTGCCAAGAGCTAAACGAAAAATATAATGCATACCTTAAATACCCATAATTCTTCTAATTTTTCTATTTATATATATTATATCTAGAGCTTTCTTTCGTACGGTGACTTATAGTGAAATTTTATAAATAAACACTTAAACACATTTTCAGTTTTGGCTTAATTCTGGCGTTGAAGTTAATTTCTGAGCTTTGATGTATTCAGAGACCTATAGTAGAATTTTATGGCGAATATTTTCGTGGTACATTTTTTCCTTAAAAGTCCTGCTTTACAGGACATTTTTGGCATTTTGGAAAAAAGGGTCAAATTGACCCATCAAAATAGTAGCTACAGGGTTAAAATGCTCCACAAAAATATTCTTCATAGTATTTTACATCAAATTGCTGAACCCATCATATACCTAAAATGTAAGGTTACATGGTTTTCGTATGCCGATTCACTATAAGAATGTGCAAAAGGGGGAAAACTTTGACCCCCCCTAAAAAAAAATTCAAATGTAAACTTTCAAAACGCCGATACGCGTATATTTTTTTGGTCCCCTCTACCAGAATCCGTTGTCAGAACCTTGTTATTTAAAAAAAATTTTGATTTTGTTGTGCAGTGTAATTAGACACATGTTTTTTTTTTTTGTTTTTAATCAAAATCTGACGGGGTCAACAATGGGTTAAGAATTTGTATCGGGGGAAGCAAGAAAACTTGCGTGCAAAGCCGCAGGGCCCAGCTAGTATTTTTATAATTTTTTAACTAAATTCTGTTGAATAATTAGTGAAGTTTTGAATTTAGTTACTTAAGGTTCACAAGTAATAAAGGCATACTTGTTTTAACTATGCTGTATAAAGCGACTCGTTAGCGTTCACGGATAACTGAAAGTTCCACTGCTAATACTCCTTCATAGATATGTGCATACAATATGACCGAAGCATAAATCTCAATAAGTCGGTCATGACCGGCTCATATATAACTTGTTATGTTGCTTATTTGTGGTTTTTCTCATCAACTGATAGGAGTCAACAAATGATAGCAACTACACAATTATAGCAACTTTGCAAGTCTTACGCTAAGTTATCAGTGAACGCGAGTAGAGTATGCCCACCCAATTTCGGAAATCGCTGCTCACTTTGACTTATTATTTTTAAAACTATGGTGAAATTATTTCCTTCAAAATAATGTTTTCAATTTTTTTAAGTACACCAAAAGAAAAAGAAAAGAAAAAAACTTAAGAAAAAAACTTTAATTTAAGTATAATAACATTTTCATTAGCATCTCCTTAAAAATAAGAAGAATAGAAGAATAAGTTTTTAAACATTATCAAAAAATTATCAAAAAAGATTGAAGGCAAGCATATTCGATCTATCAAAGCAGCTATCGGGCAAACATGTCATAAACTACGGTTAAACCCGCACATTGTTAATTGAACTGTTCACCCCATACCATCCATGCAGTGCACTCGGCCAATATTTTTAGAGACGCCATTAAATGTGCCGTTTTTTACCGAAGCCACTCTGGCCAAAAAATTCACACGCACAACACGGTTGGTTGCGGGTAGCTAGGCCTTAGCCTCGTAATCGGGCTGTCGTACCATTCAAGAAGAAGAAGAAATAGACTCTGGCCGCAGATTAGCAATGAAAAATACATCTTCCAGTTAAAAACATTCTCATTAATTTTTAATTTGCATGATTTACGTTTACAACGAGAGCAGCCAACGGCTGGGAGAGGCCTTGTGGCGCTTTCAGAATGGCGAAAGTGCTCTCTAAGCAGCCTGTCAACCGTCCGGCGTGGCAGCCACTTCCATTTAACACCATCAATAAGATTTATCGGCGATGCACGCTTAATGACCCTACACACGAGTGACTTCTTCCAATGATTGTTGTGAGCCGTCGCTGATTTTATCAAACCTATTCTTGTGCACTCACAAGATTACATTACAGTAGACACAACAAATCGAATTGAGGTAAGATGCAAAAGCATTTGTTTGCATTCTTTCGCCCTTTTCCACACACATCGTGGCAATCTATTGTCTAATAATGGAAACATTGCCTTAACCCTTTCGGGACAGAGTTTAATTTTGAAAACCAAAATACTCTTCGTGGAAATATTCCCATGCTATCGAAATTGGAACTACAAAATTATGTTGCATACTCACAAATTCTAAAATTATCCTTCTATCCGAGGACAAATAATTCGAATAATTATTTTGCGTGGGTCATAACTAGGTATCGGATTTATATGCAAAAACTATACAAAAACTATGCAAAAAATGCAAAAATATGCAAAATATGCAAACATATGCAAATATATGTACTGTATGTTAGCTCATTTTTAATATTTTTCAATAAAAATATTTTCTGTCTTGGTCCCGTTCAAATCGGAAGCTCCAAAAAAATATGCATTTGCATATAAATCCGATCCCTAGTCATAACACATGAATAATTATTTTGAGGGGTCTTAAAAACTTGCTGGGACGCATAATCCCAGTAGCCCCGAAAGGGTTAAGGGGTTACATCACTCTAGAAAAAAAATGGTGCTCATTGGTCACTATTTAGAGTACTCCAAGTAAAAATTGGGTGTTTACTATATTGAGGTGTTCATTATATAGGGTGTTCACTATACCCAGACACGACTGTATCTTTTTTTATATGGAAAGCTCTTAAAAAAATTGTAAATTTTAAGTGATGAAATTTTCTTAAAGGTTTGAGGTGAACATCAGTGAGGATTGGTTGAGATTGTGCCAGGAATAAACGAACGGCTAAAAATGTGCGCACTCGTACACGCTTGAGTTATTAAATTAAGACGCAAGTGCCGCAATTTATCCATGCTTAAATCAGTTGACTGTAGATGAACAAAACTGGTCGATGTTAAGTAGTTAAGTGAACTCTGGAGTGCACTTGCCGGGCCTAAAGTGATAAGACCATAATGCATACTTTAGTTTCATGCAAATGTTGCCGAGTCCTGAGAAACAGCAAATGAGTTGCGCACATCTGTTTACAGTCAAGTAACCACTCATACCTGGCTACGTTGTCGTTCGCAAAAGACTAATCTAATGTGCCACCGCTGCCGTGTCTGCTGTAGAAGTTGGTGAAATGAAAGCAAAAATGAAAGCATTGCTTGAACGCTGCTGATTTCTTCACTCAAATATTTTTACTGCCTGTGTCATTGCAAATATTTTTATTTAGCTCGCGGCTTTTGCTTTTATTGCCACTATTTGTTTTTGTTGTTGATTTTCCTACACAAATCGAATATTCATTCTGATATTCAACGCACGGCACACACCACCCCGACAGCATTCAACGTTACGGGCTTTACAATTCTCAACTCATCAGTGCAATTTCGTTCGAAATTCGTTGCAGTTATCATTTCACGAAAAAATTGAAAGGAAAACAAATAATTAAAAACTCAACGTATAGTATTGCCCAGGTGGTGTACGTTGAAATCAGACAGAAGTTTCGGGCTGCCAAGCAGACTGGCGGGTAGAATGCAGAATGCAGGCAAAATGCATACTTCGTACGCGTATTGTGAGGGAAAGAATAGAATAATGAGAGAAAGGCATAGGGATAGTTTTCAAATCGAGTGTACTCGACTTGATTCGATTCGCGGGGCTGTTGCTGTGAAGGTGGACGCTGCTGGTGCGTTCGCCTGTTCAGTCAATCGGCAGTCCAGTCGCTTTATTAAATGTTCTAGCATCAGCTTATTGCTTCTGCTGCTGTCATTATATGCATGTACTTGATTTTATGTATTGTGGGTGTTCAGATACGCGCACCAGAGTAAAGTGTGCACACAGAGAGCAATGAGAGGACCAGTGCAGAACACCAGAGAGAGTGGAACGAGAGAGTCGCAGCGTAGCAGGGGATGGGCAAGCAGCCGTGCTGACTGTATACACATGCGTCTTCCAATCAGCCCTCCACTTCAACTGAACGCAAGTCGATGTAACACCTAGCTACGCGCAGTTCACAGCAAGACTGTGGCTAAAACAAACAAAAAATATAAATTGGGAATGGACTGGCGCCGGAAATTTGTGAATCCGAAAAATGCGAAAATTTGTCAAGTACGAGTGACTGGCAACTCCTTCCTTTACCAATTCAAGCTTGAGGCCTATAAACAGGGATACACGCATATACATGCGCACCGATGTACAGCAAGGGGTAAGGAGAGGGGGCGTTTTCGGATTTCAAAAAAACACTTCAAGGATACTTTGTTTCACACTCCATCGCCTCTCACTCAACACATCGTTCTCGATCGCCCCGCGTCGTACCGTTTTGTTGTTTCCTTCACCCTCCACGCGTTTACAGTTTGTACATTGGCTGTTCCTGAGCAAATTTCACACGTCGTCAGCCTGCTTTTGGAGCTCACAACTCGTAGCACACTGGCTACCACCTCGAACACCACCACCACCACGACATCGACGACTGCGACTACGACCACGGCAACGGGTACAGATTTTCACTATAGGGCGCGTTAAGGGACAACGCATAAACTTTTTTTCGCAACTCGCATTGCCGTGCTTATTTCTTTTCGCGATGAAATTTCGACCTCATGAAATTGTGTGTATTTGGGTTTTCCAGTTCTTGTACCCCTCAGTGTGGATCAATTGTTTGAATTCTGTAAAACCTTCTTCGCGGCCGAGTTCCCCAGCAGGTATTTTTGTAAAACGTTTGCCCGCAGTGCTCCCAGCGGGCCACTGACCACCAGAACCCGACCGTTTAACTTTGGTAGAGCGAATCAGACTGATTCGAATGTACAAGGAGCCAACAACGGCATTATAGGCGATTACGCTTCCAATGCGGCGACACATCTACTTGCTCCCGACCCACGTTCTTTTGGCAATGAGAACTTTCGCAATGTGCCATGCAAACACGAGCATGCAGAGCTTTCTCTTTTTATTTATATGTATTGCGCCGCCTCCCCTTTGCTCTTTCGCATTCATGAAAGCTCAATTACCAAATTTCAGCGCACAAACTTTTCGGTTACCGTCAGCAGGTGTACTTACACATTTCCCACTCAGCCTCTCCATCGGAGTTTAGCTTTTGGCAAAAGGAATGAGAAAGCTCAAAAACCTTTACAGAACACTAAAAAATGTTGGCATGTAAAAAGCTTCACTCGGGGGAGCTTTCGGCCAAAGATAGACAACTGACACGCATGTGATTCATTCCTGTACACAACCTTTGAGTCCAATACCATTTGAAACCATACTTTCGGACCACTTGCATGCGCCAGTGGTTATATATATGCCAATTGAAATTGGATTTGCAAGGTAATTCATTGCCAAAAAATTGTTTTAACGTGTAACGATAATTTTAACATTTTACATTTTTCACTCGCGTTGTATTCGTAACAACGAAACTCATAGATTCACAATTTTCATATATATTAAAGTTTTAATCAAAGAAATCTTATTATTTTTATGTATACAATCTGATAGTTGTATCTGCACCTGTTGAGAACACCCATGGTTGTAATGGATGCCAAATCACATCCAGCACACCAAACTCCTCACGTTTCTCATGCGACTGTAGCTTTTTCAGTGGCACTATTAGAGGATTCTGCAGCAAATCACTAAAAAACACAAAACCAATAGTTTCGTTTAACGCTGAACACAAGTGTTCCACTTACTTGTAAACCATGCCATGTGAAACAATAACTGCTTGGTCATCACTGCCAGAGGCAAAGAGTGGGTACCGCAAGTGGAAGGCAACAGAACGAACTGCGTTCTTGTGCAACCTCATTGTTTGATATGGCTTTGTTGAAAGATCTAAATCAAACCACAACATTTTTTTGTCATACGTTGAAACCAATAAATTGTCGCCTTTAGGATGTATGGACATCCCAGATATCCACTTAGAATTTGTTAATAGTTTTTTGATAAGCTCTTGCTTCACTAAATCGTAGATGCGTATGTTATGTTGCGTCTGTAAGGTGTTTAAAAGAAAACTCAATACATCTAAGCAGTTGGTTCGAGCGAAATGTATGCTTACCGCAACAAACAAGCATGGCTTAATTGGGTGAAACAGCACGCATTGTATGAGGCCCTTACTCTTAGAGAAAGGAATCTGCGAACGGCGCTTTGACAGCTGATGTATTAATGCAGAACGATTAGCTCCTTCTGGCATGACTGAAGCCAGATAATCACCACGCCCATGCCATGTCACTTGGCAAATTGGCTTGAAATGGCTAATAATAAGGCGTATTCCTTTCTCCTGTTCATCGCGCTCTGCCACAGACCATTGTACAGCGGTCCGAATACGTTCGGATTCCAACGTATCCACTTGCGGTGTCTCAGCTAGTAACTCATCCGTTTTCTTCACCAACATTTTATCACCTACTTTCGGATTGATTAGTAAAAGTTTATTTCCAGACGCCACAGCAATGATGGACAGTTTTGCATTTGGACACCAAGCAACACAACGAACTACATTATCAGTTTCAATAGTGCGAATACAACGGCTAGTCGCGATCTCCCAAACTGAAAAGTAAAAAAGTTTATCAATACTTAATTACGAGGCAATTAAGTCCTCTTACTTTTAATGCTCTTATCGTCGGAGCCGGAAACAATGTATTCCCCCTTAGGCTCCACACTAACTGTGCGCACAAGATCAGTGTGGCCACGGAATACCAAACTCTCCACCGTTGGAAATGGCTGTAAATCTTTTGGTGAAGGCAACTTCGGGATAAGATATTCGGCATCAATATTAAGCTTCAAGCGCTTTGCACGTGGGCACAAGTACAGATCCAAACAACGCAAGAATCGTTCACGCAGGTACCGCGAATACGCGGGCACTTCCCGCAACGACAGATATTTTTGTGGCATAAAATGCAATTTGCGTTTATGTGGCTCGTCTTTCAGTTTCAGCCATTCCCGCTGTTCTTTTTCGTCGAATAGATACTCGGGAGGTGGATTGTAGGATTCTGCATGACCAGGCAAATCACGCTTAGGGGCAGAAACTGGATCATGAATGCGACGCATGTCATCACGGCTAGTGTCTGTCTCCCATAGCATGTAAAACTTAGGTCCTCGGCGAGCTTTCTTCTCCCGCTCCACTTCCTCCATAGTTTTCATCCAACCCAGTTTGAGAGCATGTACCATACGGGAAACTTTCTTCCGCTCCGTTACAGATGGCAGAAACGACCGCTTGTGATCCGGTACATTCTTTATGGGCATGCGCTCAACTTCCGAAGTGAACCATTCAATCCAAGGTTCATATTCGTTATGCGCGGAATTAGGAATGCGCCTAGAATTGATCCGTTTAATTAACTCAACATCAGCATCTGTGATTAACACCTCTTGACCCGTTTGTGTATCCTTCACAGATCGCCAAAAGTTCGGATCCTCAATTTTGCGCAAAAAGTCGTCAATTTGATCTCCTTTTGGTGGTTTCACAATCTTCTTTGCATCCCAATCATAGCCAATGTGTTTGTAATCGTCGTACCAATGCAATGGAACGTTACCTACAGTGTTCCGAATATCCTCCTCGTCCGATGTGTCTGAATTTTCGTACTCATCTACACATTTAACTGCATTGGAAGCATCTGCCATAGTTTCCACCTCTTTATAAAATTTGTTGATGGCAGTTTCTGGTTGTACTGCAATTTGATCTTTTGATTTTTCGAACCCTGAAGAAGTAACAAATTTATTTTCAAACCAAGCTTAAAGTGTTGAAATCATTGCCTTTTTGTTACCTGCATTGCTCTCTTTTTCACTCTCCTCTTCATCGTAGTCATCTTCTTCTTCCTCCTCATCTTCATCTCCAGACACATCTTCAATGTCGGCATCGCTTACTTCTTCCTCAATGCTGGATTCACTATCGGTAGATACATGTCTAGGTTTCATTGCGTAGTTGCCGTCATTATCGCTTTCAAATTGCAACTCCTCGCTATCATCCGAATTATATGTTTGACTAATGCCTTCGTCGTCCGTACTATCTTCATTTTCATTCCTCATTTTTTGCAACAGATTCTACAGAATTCCTAAACTCGTTATGTACTGAAGACCAATCATCACGACTATGCAACTCACCTGACCCCTAGGCTCATTGTCTTCAACGACCAAAGACTCATCCTGCTGGACATCTCTCGTCTTCGCCTTTCGTTTTAAATCAACCACTTTTCTTTTATTACTTTTTTCAGTCATATTCCAAGATTTTTTACAGAAATAAACACGCTTACAAGAAATAATACAGAAGCAACTGCAGCACGTGCTTCTTCACTCACAAAATTGACAGCTTACCTCAAAAAGTGTTACTATTTTATTTTCTTTACTGGCTCTGGGTACAGGGTTGCATCGTACTGGCAACTAAGTTCCAAAATATGTTAACAAAGGATTGGCCGATGTAATAAGCCCACTTATAATCCTATTGTTATTTGTTGATAACTTAAATCTTCTCGTTCGAGATCAACTCTTGAAGGCCCATGAATACCAGGGACTTAATTATTATAAGTTCTTTAAGAAATTAATTGCAATGTAACTATTACAAAGCAACATGAATTTTATCTGTTGATTATAATTATTATTTGCGACAGTTATTTTTTACGTTGCATAATAACTGTTATGAGAAATAAATATTTTTTTCATTTTCGATAATTATTATTTTGGGATTTTTTTGTTTACGTTGCTTCATAACTTTTATTTATGACTTTTTTATTTACGTTACCGATAACTATTATTTTGAAAAATTTTTCTTTTTACGTTGCTTCATAACTTTTATTTATGATTTTTTTGTTATTTACGTTGCCGATAACTATTATTTGAAAAAACATTCTTTTACGTTGCCTTGCCACATTTTGAGTATGAATGGATTTTAAATTGTTTAGTTGTTGGGGGAAATTAGGTTTCTGCAGTTAATTTCCGTTTGTCAATTTAAAACAATTAAAAATGAATTAGTATCCAAAATGTAGTAATTCAACGTAAAAAATTTGTTTTTCCAAGTAATAGTTATCGGCAACGTAAATGATAAAAAAAACTTAAATAAAAGTTATGAGACAACGTAAAAAAATAAATTTCTCAAAATAATAGTTATCAGTAACGTAAATCAAAAAAGTCATAAATAAAAGTTATGAAGCAATGTAAAAAAAATTCCAAAATAATAATTATCGACAACGAAAAATGTTGTAACGATAAGACAGCCTGTCGCTGCGCAAAGCAACCCTGTCGCTACGCGCCGAGTTATAGTCCAACCTGGCAATGATGGCCGCGATAATACGGGAAACTTTTAGTCCAACCTGGCAATGATGTCCGCAATAATACGGGAAACTTTTAGTCCAACCTGGCAATGATGGCCGCGATAATAAGTAGAGTCCGACCGATTAATCGGCATAAGCTAGTATCGGCCAATAAAATTGGTATCGGCCAAAAAAAGAAGAATCGTCATCGGATCGGCCTTTTTTGGTCGATGCCACATCGGCCGTTTTTGGTCGATGGCATATCGGCCTATTTTCCTGCTTTAATTTTTTTGTTTTAATTTTTTGTACCAACGGGTTCTTATACCCCTTTTCAGTAAGGTATTTTCAGATACTGTTTAATATAAATGTTTCCGAGAAATTTTTTTTTAAAACAACGTATTCTTAAAAACACAGATTTTCTATGGATATCAGAAAAATGGCATTTAATTTTACAATCGTATCCTTCATTTTCAATTGATTATTTTTTCCAAATGTATTTTCTGACTTCTTCCCTCTGCACCTGTACACCGGGTCGCAATTTGAGAGCCAAATTTTAATATAAAAATCGTAATTTAAGGTTGTAGAGGAAACTGAATTTGTAAGCAATATTAACGTCAGTATTTTTGTTTCTCTCTCAGTGGAATAAATGTCTGGCTAAATAAGTGCTGTGATTGTTCAATGATCTGTCAATCCCACCGCTAATCCCTTCCTTTCCTTATCCACTTGTACTGATGTTACCCCTATTTATGCTCCCCGGCTTAGGCCGTTGTTCTCGTTTAATGTTAATTGTACTTCTTGTACACACTCGTTTTTTCATCAGTCAAAGAATAAGGACCCAACACCCGAAAACCATCCGATCTTTCCACCGCCGCGCATCGATTTTTCCGTGGTCCTTCGAGCCAACCGCGAACTCGCGCCGCGGAAACATAACAATTAACAAAACATTAAAATAAAATACAAAACAATCGAAAACGTGAAAATACATAACAAAAAAAACACACATACATAGTTACAACAATCAACAATTACCAACCAAAAGTGGCACAAAAAAGCGCAGTGAGAAATAGAAAAAAAAAGTGACAAAAAAATCGAAAACAGTGCGCAAATTTCAAAAATTAAAGAAAAAATTAAGAAAAACGTACAAAACATTGAAAAGTGCAGTAACACACAAAAGAAAATAGACAAAACACGTAACAACAACAAACACAACACAGCAAACACACCGCAAGACGCAAAAGAAGAAAAGGGAAACAACAACAGCAAGCAGCACAACATAGCAGCGCACAAGCAGCAGACAGACGACACACACCACATAGAGGAGATCCCCATACTCGGGCACTGGGCCCCCTAAGATAAGCCTACACATTTTTTATTAAAAATTAACACATTACTCATTCCCATACACTAACATAAACAACATATCAAAAGAAATATATAAATAAATATATAAAACAAAAAATCCAATCAAAATTACATACTGGTACCCCGCCACTGTTGGCTCATCGCAGTAAGCAATCCCGCTACTGCGCATAATTTTCGTTTTTTGTGTTCCCATTCCCCTACGCAGGCAAAGCAGCAAAAACTCCCGCTGCAGCCTGCTTCAAACCACTTTTTTAATTTGCATACATTCCCTTCATTTCGCTTTGTGCATATTGCAGATCAGCAGCAAGCACTCCAGCTGCTGATCTCCCACTCTTCACCCATTTTCACATTTTCCTTTTGTGCGATCACCGCTGGCAAAACAGCAAAATCTCCCGCTGCAACCAGCATTCAAAAGTACGCACTTCCCCTCATTTCGCGTTTGCATTGCACTCTCCAACTTGCGCACATTTTCGCGTTTCGCTTCGTGCGATATACGCACGCACCAGCAGCAAGCACTCCAGATGCTGCCACCAAGTGCACTCATTTTCTTACTTCTGCCTAAGCAATTCCCCTTTTTCGCTAGCAGAAGTAAATACACAAAAGCACAGTGGGACGAGTTACTGTTTTTTCGCAGCACATTTAAAAATTTTCTTAGAATTTTCAATAGTGCTGCATATATACTCATTCACTGCACATCTGCTGCCACCACAAGTGCATAAAGTGGGACAAATATCGCCCAGTCGCACACAAAAGTTTTTGTACACAAAATTATTTTGAAATTTTTACTTACATTAACACACTAAAACAAATAATCATACACGCATATATATATTTATACATACACATATTTATACACATACACATGCATATGTATAAATTCACACACATTCGCATTCACATTCCCATAAAAAAAATTCTCTTTTTCACAAATAAAAACACATTTAATACACATTTGACTAGACATTTGTTGCATCATAATTATTTTA
Source organism: Melieria omissa (assembly GCA_963971225.1). Taxonomy (NCBI): domain Eukaryota; kingdom Metazoa; phylum Arthropoda; class Insecta; order Diptera; family Ulidiidae; genus Melieria; species Melieria omissa. Next base: position 2,445,541 of record OZ020269.1, on the reverse strand, counting down.
TACATACATTCCCCATTCATATTGACAAAAAATTTCGACAAGTAAATATTCAAATTCGTTTAAACGAATTTCCCCATTTCCAACTCTTCCCATTCTCAATAATCGTTCGCGCGGACGCGGTAAGACTACACGTCTATTTTCCAACACCCTACATTTATATTTATTCAAACTTTTTACCCTCTGTCGAGCTTTTTTACACAAAATGCCTGCTGAGCGATCCCCCAAACGACAAAGTGTCACAATGGAGACTCCTTCCTCCAGACACACAAAGTCAGCCAGTGCAGGTTTCAGTTCCTGTCACTCGGGAGCCACCAAACACTCGCTCCAAACTCTCTAGTCCCAAAGCAACCGATCCTAGTGTTGCTAAATTTACATTCGAATCCGATAGACTCGTGCAATTATGCACACAATTTTCATCGGCTCCCATTGACGATTTGACCAAATCCCTGGTTCAAATTAAGCAGACAAATCTTGAAGCCCAATGGGAGAGGCTTTGCGCGCACAAGAGGCAGTCTATATTGCTGAAGACAACAGCCAGCCCGACGGTTTCAAAGAGTCGGCTAGGCAAAAAATCGACGCCTGCACAGACCAGTATGAGTTGTGCATGGCTCAGATGTCGGACATCAATGAGATGCTCCAAACTCAGTCCCCCTAGCCCGCTGCGCATATGGAACCGGTTCGACCCATAGAACCAGCAAATACCCCCTACATTTGCCTACAAGTTCCGCCTTGTGATACCGAAACCTTTTTCGGGGGCTATGAGCAGTGGCCGTCCTTCCGGGACATGTTTACTGCGGTTTACATTAACCATACAAGACGCAAGGTAAAGCGGGTGCTATTATAAAGCAATATGCATTAACCGATGAGAGTTTCGGACTCGCGTGGGAAGCCCTAAGATCCCGCTTCGAAAATAAACGCATTTTGGTTGACACCCAAATCAGATCCCTGTTAAATATCCCTCCTGCCCACACTGAAAATAGTGAGGCACTACAGCGGATCCAGAGCACTATAAACAATTGTCTATCTGTTCTCAATTCCCAGGCCGTAGATACAGACAATTGGGATCCGCTACTCGTTTATATATGTATGCTCTACAAAATTGCCCCAAGAAACACACTAGTAGATATGAGGTACTTGAACGGCTGCAAAATATTCGCCCTTCTAAGCCAAGACCACAGCCCTCTACTTCCAATGTCCTCTCAAATCGGCCACACAAATCCCTAATTTATTATACTCAAGTGAAAAGGGACATCGCGTGTAAACTCTGCAACGCAAATCATCCCATACGGAATTGCCAGAGCTTAAAGAGACTCAACCCCCAGAGTCGACTTAAATACGTTAAGAAGCACAATCTCTGCGTAAATTGTCTTGCTACATCGCAGCGCAGATTGTACAAGCAATTTTACGTGCGTATATTGCCAAAAGAAGCACCATTCTATGCTTCATTCCTCCAAAGGCAATGCGCAACCCTCTCAATCTCCCAATCGGTCACATTCGACCACTCCACAGGTCGCCATAGCTCGGAAACCAACAAAAAACAGCTCCGCTACTCATTCCCTTCTTTCGGATGCGCAACCCCGCACATCTGCCAGGCAAAGTACGACCCAAGTACAAGCCTTGCACTCCAATAATGGCACCCAATCCCTTCTGCCTACGGCACTGGTGTCTATTGAGCACGCAGGAAAGTTGTTCAAATATCGGGCGTTGATCGACCAAGCCTCTCAGCGTACCTTCATTTCCTCGAAGGTCCAGAAACGCCTCAAATTGCCAATCGAGAAATCCCCCTTCCAAATTTCGGGCATGGGCGGTCAGATTGTGCAAAATGCCAATCATACATGCTTCTTGACATTGGCAGCCCCTCAAACTAGCACGAAACTCCCCGTGCAAGCTATCGTGCTCCAAGAGCTTACGAAATTGCTCCCACCTTCTCATATACACCCTCCTAATATGAACGATTTCGCCATGCTAGAACTCGCTGATCCAAACCCCTTCGAGACAGCGCAGATCGATTTAGTAATTGGCAATGATCTCATCCCGCAGATCATGCTCGAAGGTAGCCACCGGAATGGAATGTTGCTTACTTGCTCAGCATACAGTATTCGGGTAGGTATTAAGCGGTCCAGTACCCCCTTCGCATTTGACATGCGCCACTGACGTACCAAGTCGTCATATGCATACTGGACCCGCCCTTCGAAATAATATTCCCGCCCTTAAGAAAGCCCTTTCGCAAGTGATTGCCACCCTCAATCCCGTGGGGTTTCCAGCCCCTGAAATAATGGTAAATCGCTTTGAACCCACCACTCCTGCAAACTAATTCCCAAACCGGCAAATTCCCCCCTTCGTTGCCAACCGTTTTGATCCCGCAGGATGGCTTTCGCCTCTAATGAAACAGAGAAAAAGGGTTCGACAAGAGCGTTGACTTAACGCCACTCGGTCCACATTCACAGCAACTGACGGAAATTGCATTTACCCGCAGTTCCTCATTGCACCACCTCCATCCCGGGTCCGAAAAGAGGACAGTTGCCACTCCAGTGCGACTCGCTCCAAACGCTGCAAACCCCGCAGACGTCGGACTGATCGGGTATAAGCTCAAAGATCTACAAGATCTCCCTCTTGGGTGGAACGGCTTCAGCAAGTCTTCGATGCTGAGCCACACGGTCATGCTCAAACAGTTCATATTCCGGATCAAAGAGCGGTTGACTGCCACCACCCCCTCGAAGAGCAAACCGACAGTCTCGCTCGGTTCTCCTGCTTCTCTCGAGCCCTACGTGCACCCAATTATCCCAAACGGAACTGGCTTATTTTATAAACAGCCTTCGAACCCTCCCGAAACTCTTTTCACTTCCCCTTAGGACATGGCAATGCAGCCAATTTATGTATGTATTTTCTCATACTCCCTCGGCTATAGCTTTCGCAAACCCTGCAGCTTAGCCACTATTTCCCATTCACACGATGTCCACAGTATAATTTCAAGCTTCTGACTTTTTGCAGATCAGCCGACTGTACCCCTTAGACTGCGCCGCACGGCCGGATGGATCATCCCCCGCAAGAGAGGTCATCGGCGCACCCCTAAGCTCACCCACAGCCAGCCAGCCGTGAGCCGCACCACCACAAGCCAGACCTCAGCCGCGTCTCGGCAACCATCCACCCGGATACTATTTTAATTGCACTCTGCAATGGCGGCCGCAATAGCTGAGTGCTGTGATTGTTCAATGATCTGTCAATCCCACCACTAATTCCTTCCTTTCCTTATCCTCTTGTACTGATGTTCCCCCTATTTATGCTCCCCGGCTTAGGCCGTTGTTCTCGTTTAATGTTAATTGTACTTCTTGTACACACTCGTTTTTTCATCAGTCAAAGAATAAGGACCCAACACCCGAAAACCAATCCGATCTTTTAATTCCACCGCTCCGCCGCGCATCGATTTTTCCAATGTCATATATTATTTTTTTTAGAATTGTAATTTTATTTAGTTTTTAATAATTTCTTTTCTTGTTTTTTTTTGTTATTTGGTGATGAATATTTCAAACCATATGTAATAGTTCCTTTTGTTATTTTATAAAATAGACTGTGTTTTTGATTGAATTTATTCGTGTTATTTTTTCTATGTAATAGGCATCGGCCATCGGTCGGACTCGAATAATAAGGGAAACTTGTTTTTGCCAGGTTGGACGGCAATGATGGCTCGCGATCATCATGGAAACCTGTAGTCCACTCTGGAATGAGCGAGAACGATTTGCGCGATAACCGGACAGGTATAAAAGGCAGCCGGGTACGGCGCAGCGAGTCAGTCTTGGTTTAGACAAGTGAAGGTGCCACACGGAGTAATTAAGCAAATAATTAAGTGTAAAGACAGTAAAGTGTGAAATTTGTGAAATAAAGTGATTGTTGGTTTTCATTGAATGCGTTTGAGAAACTAAGTGTGTTTTGTTTATTTCAAATTACGCAATCCAGAGATACGTACTAGCCCACTAGAACTAGCATTCGTAACATTTGGTGTCAGAAGTGGGATTGTGGAAAATTGAAAATAAACAAAAAAATAAATAACTAAATAAATCAAATTATAAAAGCAGGGACATGGTTAAACTCGAGCTGCTGAAGGTAGACCACCTGAAGAAGGAGCTGGCTGCCTGGAATTTGCCGACTTCTGGCGGAAAGGTGGAGTTGCAGTTGCGCTTGCAAAAAGCATGTGAAGCACGAGGAGTCGATTAGACTGTGCATGAGTTCGGAGCGCGAGAACTAGAGGCGTCGGCCAAGGTGGAGGAGTCGCCTGCTGGTGCTGCTTCGCTACGGAGTACAGCTGCAGCGGCTGCGCCAATACAAGCGTAGGACATGAGCCAACTAATGGCTGCACTCAAAGGCATGTCGGCGCAAACGGAAACGGCGAATCGAGAAATGGCAGCGAACCTAGAAACTACGAATCGAGAAATGGCAGCGAAGCTGGAAAATACAAATCGAGAAATGGCAGCGAAAATGGAAACGGCGACCCATGTGTTGACGTCGGCGGAGCGATAGGAAATAAAACGCGAAGGGTTTCGCTTTGGTTTGGGTGTTTATTCGCTGGATGTCGAATAATGAGTAACAATAATACAAGAAACATTGAACGAGACAAACGGCCGAAGCCAGGGAGCATAAATAGGGGAAACATCACTACAAGAGGATAAGGAAAGGAAGGGATTAGTGGTGGGATCGACAGATCACTGAACAACCGCAGCACTCATTTAGCCATCGCGGCCGCCATTGCAGAGTGCAATTGATGAAGTAGCCGGGGCGAGGGTTGCCTTGATGCGGCTGACGTCTGGCTGGTGGTGGTACGGCTCACGGCTGGCTGGCTGTGGGCGCGCTTAAGGGTGTGCCGATGACCTCTCTTGCAGGGTGTGATGCAACTGGCAGTGCGGGGCAGTCTGAGAGGCACTTGCTACTTTGGTCGGCTGATCTGCAAAGAGATGAGATGTCCATTACTTGGGAATAAAAGTATTTACACTGACATCGTGGAAATGAGAAACAGTGCCTGAGCTGCGGGGTTCGCTTAAGCTACAGCCGAGTGAATATGAGAAAAATACATATTTTTACATAGAACAATTGGCCAAGTTGCCATTTACTTTTTCAAAGGACGGGGGATTTTTGGCAGGGCTCGAGAGAAGCAAGAGAACCGATCTAGAATGTCGGTTTGCTCTTCGAGAGGGTGGTGGCAGTCAACAGCTCTTTGGGTGAGCATAAGAATTACTGGAGCCGTTCCACCCGAGGAGGAGATCTTATACCCGATCAGTCCGACGTCTGCGGGATTTGCAGCGCTTAGGTCTGGTCGCAATGAGATGACGACCGACCTCTTCTCAGACCCGTGATGGAGGAGGTGCAATGAGGAACTGCGAGGAACTGCAATTTCCGTCAGTTGCTGTGAATGTGGGCCGTTTTTGTTGAACCCTTTTGGGGAACCTCATTAGAGGCGAAAGCCATCCTGCGGCGCCGAAACGTTTGGCAACGAAGGGGGAAATTTGCCGGTTTGAGTATGAGTTTGCAGGAGTGGTGGGTTCAAAGCGATTTTCCATTATTTCCGGGGGTGAAACCCTACGGGATTGAGGGCGGCAATCACTTGCGAAACGGCTATCTTAGTGCGGGAAGATTATTTTGAAGGGTGGGTCCAGTATGCATATAGCGACTTGGTACGTCTGTGGCACATGTCAAATGCGAAGGGGGTACTGGACCGCTTAATACCCATCCGAATACTGTATGCTGAGCAAGTAAGCTGCCACATACATTCCGGTGGATACCTTCGAGCATGATCTGCGGGATGAGATCACTGCCAATCACTAAATCGATCTGCGCTGTCTCGAAGGGGTTTGGATCAGCGAGTTCTAGCATGGCGAAATCGTTCATATTAGGAGGGTTTATATGAGAAGGTGAAAGCAATTTCGTAAGCCAATGTCAAGAAGCATGTATGATTGGCATTTTGCACAATCTGACCGCCCATGCCCGAGATTTGGAAGGGGGATTTCTCGATTGGCAATTTGAGGCGTTTCTGGACCTTCGAGGAAATGAAGATACGCTGAGAGGCTTGGTCGATCAACGCTCGAACCTTAAACAACTTTCCTGAGTGTTCAATGGGCACCAGTGCCGTAGGCAGAAGAGATTGGGTTGGAGGGCTTGTACTTTGGGCGTACTTTGCCTGGAAGATGTGCGGGGTTGCGCATCCGAAAGGGGGGAATGAGTTGTTCTTCGTTGGTTTTGGAGCTGTTGCGACCTGTGATCGGGTTGAATGTGACCGATTGGGAGATTGAGAGGGCTGCGCATCGCTTTTGGGGAAATGAAGCAGGGAGTGGTGCTTATTCTGGCAATATACGCACGTAAAATTGCTTCGGCTTAGAAGGGCGAATGCTATGCATCCGTTCAAGTACCTTATATCTGCCGGTCAGGAACTCATCCATTTGCGACCAGGGTGGCAGATCCTTCCGGGATGTCAATGATTGCTCCCATAGAGCAAGTGTCTCTTGGGGCAATTTGGTACAACATATGTAAACCACTAGCGGATCCCAATTGTCAGTGTCTACGGCCTGAGTATTGAGAATGGACAGACAATTGTTTATAGTGCTCTGGATCCGCTGTAGTGCCTCACTATTTTCAGTGTGGCCAGGAGCGATATTTAAAAGAGATCTGATTTGGGTGTCAACGAGTATGCGTTTATTTTCATAACGGGATTTTAGGGCTTCCCACGCGAGTCCGAAATTCTCATCGGTTAATGCATATTGCTTGACAATAGCACCGGCTTTACCTTGCGTCTTGTATGGGAGGTGATACAATTTTTGGGCTGGAGTGAGTTGGGGGTGGTTAATGTAAACCGCAGTAAACATGTCCCGAAAGGACGGCCACTGCTCATAGCCCCCGAAAAAGGTTTCGGTATCACAAGGTGGAACTTGTAGGCAAATGTAGGGGGTATTTGCTGGTTCTAGGGGTCGAACCGGTTCCATATGCGCAGCGGGCTGGGGGACTGAATTTGGAGCATCTCAATGATGTCCGACATCTGAGCCATGCACAACTCGTATTGGTCTGTGCAGGTGCGATTTTTTGCCTAGCCGACTCTTTGAAACCGTCGGGCTGGCTAATATCTTCAGCAATAAAGACTACCTCCCATTGGGCTTGCAAATTTTTTTGCTTAATTTGGACCAGGGATTTGGTCAAATCCTCAATGGGAGCCGATGAAAATTTTGTGCATAATTGCACGAGTCTATCGGACTCGAAAATGAATTTTGCAACACTGGGATCGATTGCTTTGGGGGTAGAAAGTTTGGAGCGCGTGTTGGGTGGCTCCAGAGTGACAGGAACTGTCAAATGTGCATGGGCTGACTGTGTGTGTTGAGGAAGGAGTCTCCATTGTGACACTTTGTCGTTTAGGGGATCGCTCACCAGGCATTTTGTTTAAGGAAGCTCGACAAAGGGTAAAAAGTTTGAATAAATATATGTAAATGTAGGGTATTGGGGAAATAGACGTGTAGTCTAACCGCGTCCGCGCGAACGATAGTTGAGTATGGGAAGAGTTGGGAATGTGAAAATTCGTTCAAACGAATTTGAACACTTGTCGAGCAACAAATAAATAAATAAATATCAAATTTTACGCTTGTGTGTATAAATGTGTAGGGAAATATATACATATGTATGGGTAATAAATAGAAATGTGAATATGGGAATTGAGCAAAATTTGTGTATAAGTATGTGTATTGGGAATATATGTATAGGGTGTTTTTTTTAGAGGTTTGTTTTTCGAATAGAGATAAAACTGGCATCTTGTGGTCAAATCTGGCAACTCTAATGTCATTTATGTTCAGTTTGGTTTGCAATTTCAACATGAACAGGTTGACAAAAGAACAACGCTTGCAAATCGTGCAAATTTATTTCGAAAATAATGGTTCAGTTCGCGAAGTTTACCGCAAGCTCCGTCCATTTTATGGTCCATCAGAGCAATTAATTCGGTTAACCATGGGTCGTTTTCGCACTACGTTTACTCTATGTGATAATACGCATCCGCAGAGACGTCGAACAGTGCGCACCGAGAAACAATTGCCGCTGTAGAGCAAAATGTTGAAGAGGACCCGAATGAATCGATTCGCCACCGTGCACAACAATTGGAGCTTTGTCCATCAACTGAAAATTGGACCTGTAGAATTGGCTTTATTCGAGCCAGCCGCGGCGGCCACATGCCCGAAATCATATTTAAACATTAATGGCATAAAATTATCCTTCCAATAAAGCCAAATTGATGGACATTAAAACGATTTTCTTGTGTTTTATTTCAATTCGAAGTTCTATACCTCTAAAAAAACACCCTATATATGGGAAACAAATAAAATTTGTAAATGTGAATGGGGAATAAATAGAAATGTGTATGTATGTGGGAACAAACAAAATTTGTGTATAAATGTGTATTGGGAAGGGATGTACAAATAAATATTATGCAACAAATGTTATATGTGTAGTCAAATGTGTATAAAAATTTGTCTTTATTTATGAAAAAATGAATTGTTTTTGTATGGGAATGTGAATGTGTGTGAATATACACGTATGCGTGTGTATAAATTTGTGTGTGTATATATGTAATATGTGTTTATAAATATATTTTTGTATGTGTATTTTTGTAAATGTGTATGTGATTATTTGTATTACTGTAAGTAACGTGTCAAAATTATTTTGTGTACCCACAATTTTTGTGTGCGAGTGGGGAATGTTTGTCCCACTGTATGCACTTTGGGTGGCAGCAGATGTGCAGTGTATGTACATATGCAGCACTATTGAAAATTTTCTAAGTCTTAGAAAATTTTTCAATATGCTGCAAAAAAGGAGTATCTCGTCCCACTGTGCTTGTGTTTATTTACTTCTGCTAGCGAGAGTGGAGAAATGCTTAGGCAGAAGTATGAATATGTAATTGCACTTGGAGGCAGCAGCGGGAGTGCTTGCTGCTTGTGCGTGCGTATATCGCACAAAGCGAAACGCGAAAATGTACACAAGTGGGAGAGCGCGTTCAACAGCTGGAGTGCTTGCTGCTGATCTGCGATATGCACAATGCAAGAGAAGGGGAAATGTGCAGATTCGAAAATCCCGCTGCAGGCTGCAGCGGGAGTTTTTGCTGCTTTGCCTGCGTAGGTCGCACAAAGGTGAATGTGCAAACAAAAAGCGCAAAATTATGTGCAGTAGCGGGAATGCTTACTGCACTGCGCTGTTCTGTATGTGTACAGGGGCGGGGTACCAGTATATAATTCTTGACTGGATTTTTGGGAATGGGAATATTGTATATATATTTTATTTTTTATATATTTTATGTTAGTATATGTGATTGTAGATATATTTGTTAATTTTTAATAAAAATTGTTGGGCTTATCTTAAGGGGGCCCAGAGTCCGAGTATGGGGATCTCCTCTATGTGTTGTGTTTCCGCCGCTGTGTTATGATGCGTTGTTGGCTGTTGTTGTTTGCCGTTGTTGGCTGCCCTCTTCGTCTGCTTTGTGTTGTGCTATGGGTGTGTTTGTTGTTGTTGTTGTTATGTGTTTATATGTAATAACTGCACTGTCTTTTCACTGCACTGATTTTTGTGTCTTTTCTCTTCGAATTTTTGTTAGTAATTATGTGTTCTTCTGTAGTGTCACTGCATTATATTTCGTTGATTGTAATTTTTCGATTGAAATACTTTTTTTTAATTTGTGTATTGTAAATATTTTTTGCACTGTTTTTGATTTGTTTGTCACTTTGTTTTGTTCACTGTTTGGAATCTTGTTGTTTATGTCACTTTTTCACTTGTAATTTTGTTGACTTTCGTCGATGTTTGTAATGTTTGATCGTTTTGTATTTGAAATTGTTTTTTGTTCAGTAATGTTCAAAGTTTGTGTCACTTTGTTTTAGTTTTTTATTACGTGGCGCGGGTTCGCGTTGGCTCGAAGGACCATGTTGACGTCGCACAGTGGGGTATTTGATGCCCAAAATGGCGATTAATTCAAAAAATGAAATTCAAATATCTTGATAATATTTGGTATGGGAGAAAAGTAGATAAAATTGTGCATCACTGGGTGAAAAAATAAATGATCTACATTGAACGGTATTGTCACAGTGCGCTTTGCAAAATGCATATTTGTTCATTGCTCCGTTGTGTTTAGAGCGCGTTACGCATTTGCCAGTGATTTGAAGTGCTTTTTTTAATATCATTCTTGCAAAACTTAATTTTTTTAATATGGAACCTTCAACCTCAGGTATTGTACTAAAGTTTAAACAAAATTATGTTTGTAGAATATGTGTATTAATAATTTATAAAAATTTGTTAGCTATAGTCTTAAAATTGTACATATTTAAAGGATATAGGTAGACATATAGTTACTTTGGCTGTGAAAGGCCGTAATAATTTTATATGATATGTAAAGAACATATATTTGACTACTATATTGCAAAAAATTAAAGTGCACTTTTGTGCATTTTCTGAAATATTTAAATTTTAGTGCTTCAAAGTCAGTGCCAAATTTTGTGATTTCGCTTGATCTTCATGGAGTAATGAATGTTGTTGTTATCATGTGTTTCTGTTTTTTTTTTTATTCTACTGCAAGGCACTACAAATAAGATTGGGCATATTAGTTTTGTTAATATTTTTATTGTACCTTCGTAAAAAAATGTTATATGAAATTCTTATTACAATTACAATTTTATGTTAACGATGATTGATGGAAAAGTTTGCAATGCTCTAACTGAGACTACTTCAACTCAAAAGTGTTACTTATGCGGTGCAACTAGCACACAATTAACTTAATTGACGAAATGATTGCAAGAAATGTTGAAACCACTAATCTTAATTTTGGACTGTCAGTACTGCATGGTTGGATACGATTTTTTTAATGCCTTCTTCATTTAGCGTTCAAATTACCAATAAAAAAATGGCAAGTAAGGTCAGGAAACGAGAAGAAAATTGTTAACGAAACAAAAAAAATATTCAAAAGGGATTCAGAGAGAAAGCAGGTTTGATTGTTGATCAACCGAAACCCGGATTCGGCAACTCAAATGATGGAAATACGGCAAGAAGGTTCTTTCGAAACGCAGAGCTATCGTCTGAAATCACGAATGTTGACTTGAACTTGATAAAAAGATTGCACGTTATACTGATAGTGGTTTCTTGTGGCCATGAGGTAGATATTGCAAAGTTTCGAAATTTCGCACATGATACTGCGAGATGTTTTGTATCAAAGTATCCATGGTGCAATATGCCACCTACGGTGCACACATTTCTAATTCATGGGCCAATTAACTGAGGAAGCTCAAGAAGTACTGAATAAAGAATTTAAAAAATACAGAGAACATTTTACACGCAAGACTAGCAGAGAAAAAACCAATCATGATATTTTGCATCGATTTCTTGTTGCTTCCGGTCCAATTTTATCAAGTTTAAGGAAACTTCCTAAAAAAAAGATTCAACACCTACCACTATCAGCTATTGAACTTTTAAAATCACCATCTGTAAAAACTTCAACAGATAATACTAATTTCCAGTCTGGTAATGATATTGCGTTTGATGATGATGATGATGATGATGATGATGATGATGATGATGATGATGACGATGATGATGATAATGATGATAATAATAGCGATGACATTTAATAATTCTAGTGGGAGAAGCCCAAAAAATGAAATATTTACCTAAATTGAATAAATTTAATAAAAAAACAACAACAACAACAACATTTTTTTTCCCCCCAATTTGTCTTATATATGTTTCATCTATGTAAAAAAAATACTTTACATTCATTTTAATAGCTCAGGAGAATTGATCGCCGTTTTCAATGGTTAATACCCCACTGTGCGTCGGCGGAGCGGTAGGAAATAAAACGCGATGGGTTTCGCTTTGGTTTGGGTGTTTATTCGCTGGATGTCGAATAATGAGTAACAATAATACAAGAAACATTGAACGAGACAAACGGCCGAAGCCGGGGAGCATAAATAGGGGGAACATCAGTACAAGAGGATAAGGAAAGGAAGGGATTAGTGGTGGGATCGACAGATCACTGAACAACCACAGGCCTCATTTAGCCACCATGAAATATCGGCGCAAGTGGCAGAGCGAATGGAAGTCAAGCTTCAGGAAACTTCTGCGCGTTTGGAGCAGAAAGTTGAGGAAATCTCAGACAGGATTAATGGGAAAGTCGAGTACCTGGTTGATTCCCTGAACAAACGTGTTGACGATCTTGATGATTCCCTGAACAAACGAGTTGATAGTCTGGAAGACTCGATGAACAGAAAAATGGACGAGCGGCTTAGGGAGGTACAGCCGCGATGATGGTTGCCGCCGGTTCCGGAAAATGTTGCCACCCGAGCAGAAGTGCCTACTTATGATGGGACTACGCCGTTCGATACAGTCAAGCTGCAATACGACCTGGCTGCTCTGGAAAATCAGTGGACCGATGTAAGGAAAGGTCGGAGATTGGCGCTAGCTCTTAAAGGTGCTGCGGCTGAGGTAATAAAATCAGTTCCAGAATGTTTACGAAGTGAGTACGAGACCGTCATAAGGACGCTGGCAGCCAAATACAGCGACGAGCACTACAGAACGCTGTACTACTGTTAGCTGAAGAACCGCGGGCAAAGGGCCAACGAGGCGCTGCATTCATATGCAGCAGGCATTGAGCGGCTCGTACAGCTGTGCTACCCGTCCTTCAGCGCTGATGATCTCGAGAGGATGAAGATTGAGGCGTTTATTGAAGGTCTTCATGATCCGGAGACACGTCGCAGTGCATTGATGATGGGCAAGCCGACATTTAGGGAGACAGGACGGTGACCAGCGCGATGACATATGAGGCGACATGGATTGGGAGCACTCGGTATGTACCTGCAAGGATACGCCAGATCCAGCCGGAGAACAACATAACGATCCAGGCCATAAGCTCTGAGCCACCGGGCAAGCCACGGGTGGTCTCCGCTAAAGTTGTTTGCTGGGTATGTGGCAAGCAGGGCCACATATCACGAGACTGCCGCCAACGGAAGAGGCGTTCCCGTTCTCGATCGCAATCGCCTGAAGCGAGGAATACTGATAATCGAGGCTCAGCCAACAAGCGCAGGGCTGAGGACGAGGAGCCGTTTACTAAAAAGGGTCAGCCCAAAGGGGCGTGAGCTGATCCCCACAACCTGCTGCCCCACCGTCCTTGTCTCGCAGTTAAAACGACAACCCAGCAGCTTGACGATTGAAGGAAAGATAGATGGAAAGTTGTTTGTGTAGACACTGGATACTGGCGCGTCATATTCGATCATAAGAAGGAAGCTTCTGAGGAATTGGGAACCATTGCATGACATACAACTGAGGACTGCGACTGGCGAGCGTGCGCCGGTAAGAGGAAAAGTTACAAAAACGATTGCTATCGGCACCAGCAGCCTGGAACATGAGATCATCGTCGCGGATATAATGGACGACGTGATTATCGGCGTGGATTTCATGATTAGACACGGTTTTACGCTGGTCCTGAAAGAAAATGTGCTGAGATATGCCAACGTTGAATTCACGCTGCACACCGGCTATGAGCGAAGCGTGGCGGTAAGGAAGGTTGTATCGTGTCAACACCAGAGGATACCGGCGAATTCCGAGGCGATTGTGTGGACGGGACGATGAGACAAGCCGGCTGTGGGTTGTAGAAGCACCGAAACAAGGACACGACAACATCATCATCAGACGTACATTAGTAGAACCCAAGAATGGCAAAATACCAGTCAGAATACTGAACCCCTGAATGCAACCAGATATGTCGGGAAAGATGAGGTAATTGGCGAGTGTAAGGAAGCCGTAGCAGTGGTCAATTGCGGGAGTAGCCCACCTGAAGGTAATAAGAAGAGCGGTTTTAACATGGACGTCATACCACAGGAGAACCAGTGGAGCAGCGAGTTGACGGCCAAGCAGAAACAGAAGGCGAGATCACTCCTGCAGCACTATGGGTCAATATTTGCGGCAGAAACAGGCGGAAGAACAGCCATAGTGAAGCACAACATCGACGCCGGAAGTGCGAAACCGATTCGTCATCCGCCAAGACGAGTTCCTCTGGCCAAGAGGGAAGAGGTCACAAATTTGATCGAAAACATGCGGGAAGAAAAGGTCATAGAGCCTTCTTCGGGCCCCTGGTGCTCGCCAGTCGTGCTAGTCAAGAAAAAGGATGGCAGTACCCGGTTTTGTGTGGACTATCGGAAGCTCAATGATGTGACCAAGAAGGACAGTTATCCACTACCGCGGATCGATGACACCCTGGACACACTGTCAGGCACACAGTGGGTCTCCACGCTCGACTTACGCAGCGGCTATTGGCAGGTAGAGCTTGCAGACAAGGACAAAGAGAAAACGGCTTTCAGTGTTGGCGATGGTTTGTGGCAGTTCACCGTCATGCCGTTTGGACTCTGGTACGCACCAGCAACATTCGAGCGGCTAATGGAACGCGTGCTAAAAGGGCTGCATTGGCGGACGTGTCTGGTGTACCTCGACGACATAATCGTGATGGGTAAGAGCTTCGACGACCACCTGGGAAAGCTGAAGGAGGTATTCGAGCGGATGCAAAAAGCTGGGCTTAAACTCAACCCAAAGAAGTGCTCGCTGTTCCAAAAAGAGGTCATGTATCTGGGGCATACGGTTTCCGCCTGCGGAGTACATACGGTTGAAGGCAAAATCACGGCGGTGAAGGAGTGGCCCCGGCCACGCAATCTACATGAACTCCGCAGTTTCCTGGGCTTGTGCACATACTACCGCCGATTTGTTCCGGGATTCGCGAACATAGCCAGCAGCTTGCACAAACTGATGAAAAAGAGCCAAGCTTTCGAGTGGAACGAAGAGCAGGAGCAGGCTTTTGCACGTCTGAAGGAAAAACTGTGCAGTGCTCCAATTCTGGCCTTCCCCGTGCCTGGGGAGATGTTTGTGCTGTATATACATGCAAGCGGGAATAGTACTGGCGGTGTGCTATCACGGATTCTATCGAAACTGCTGGTCAACACAAATGACGGCCGCACTAAGAGCCAAGTTACTTATGTGCTGCGCTGCTTTCATGATGGCGAAAACCTCCGACTGGAAAACGCTGCAATAGTCTGGTAGTCTGTACGACCAGTAGACATTTTGCGTTTCGCAGTAGACACCCGCACCGGTCCCATCCTCTGTCTTCGAGCCGTCGGTAAAGTAGAGTAGTTGCCAGTTGTCCCTGGAGGGATAATCGATGGGGATCTTCAATTTGAAGTCGCTGCGCTTTACCAGGAAATCAGTGGCCTTATCTAGAAGACCTTGTCCGGTAGAGCATTCAGAATGCTGGAATGTCCATAGTTGCCTGGCTTCAGCTGGTTAGACTCCCTCAACCTGAGGATTGTCTTTGCTGCGCTGGCCTTTACGAACAAGTCCACTGGGGGAAGGTGCAGAAACAATTCCAGGGCCATCCGTGGAGCGCTTTTTGCCGCCCCTGTGATTGCCAAGGTGGCAAGTCTCTGCACTTTCTCCAGATTGCTTCGGTTGCTCTTTTTGCCCATGGCTGGCCACCATACGTGAGAACCATAGGTAGTGATGGGTCTGATAACCGCAGTGTACATCCAATGGATGATATACGGTTTTAATCCCCATTTTTTACCAAAGGCTCCCCTGCAGGCATACAGCGCGTTGAGTCCCTTCTTCATTCTTTCCTCAATGTTTCGCTTCCACGAAAGTATTGAGTCCAGAATAATGCCAAGATATTTGGCCTCTTTTGATAGCTTCAGGGGATGCCCGTCCACACAGGGAAGAGCGAATTCCTGAATCTTCGTTTTCTTGGTGAACAGGACTAGTTCGGTCTTTTTGGGATGTATCCCGATGCCGTTGTCCCTCGCCCACGCTGACAAATCAGCCAATGAGGATTTAATCAGCTCACTGATAGTTGGCAGAAATTTGCCATGTATCATGATGACGATGTCGTCCGCATAGGCCACTATTCTAATGTGTCTTCTCTGAAAGACTTTTAGAATCTCATCTACTACCAGTAGTCACAAAAGAGGGGAAAGCACCCCACCTTGGGGTGTACCTCTTGTAGCTTTCCTTCTGATGGATGCCGGTCCTATCGTTGAGTTGATTATCCTGTCTTGCAGCATAGTTCCAACCCAATCGATAACGAAGCTTTCCACACTATGAGCACGAAGTGCTTCTATTATGGCCTCAGTTGTGACATTCTTGAAAGCTCCCTCTATATCGAGGAAAGCCGCCATTGCGTACTCTCTTAAGGCTAACGAATTCTCTATGGGGGCAACTACGCTGTGCAGTGCACTGTCTACCGACCTCCCCAGGAGGTAGGCATGTTGTGCATTGCAGAGCTCAGAAGCCAGTCAACGGTTGTCTCTTATATGTCTGTCCAGTAGCCTCTCCAGCGTTTTCAATAAGAATGAGGAGAGGCTGATGGGTCTATAGTCTTTAGCCGTGGTGTGGCTGGGTTTTCCTGCCTTTGGTATAAAGACTACTTTGACCTCTCTCCACTGCTTTGGCACTACATTCCCTAATAAGCATCCCCTAAAGATGCTTACAATGGGTTGCAGAATACAGTCTCCGGCCTGTTGTAGCATTGCTGAAATGATACCGTCAGGCCCTGCGGACTTGTAGGTGTCAAACGACCTTATGGCCCATTCGACCTTATCCTTGTCCACTATTGTGGCAACAGCTTCCGGTGGTGTAGTTTATCCGAGTCAGTAGGAACATGACACTGGGGAATGTGTGCCTCCATTAGAGCCACGAGCGAATCTTCACTTGACTCCGTCCGGCTTGCGGATGCAGCTAAGAGCACAGTGCTGCTTAGACAGGACTTTCCTTAGCCTGGACGCCTCATTGACACAGTCTATCGATTCGCAGAAGGTTCTCCCGATTCTCTTTTGGCTTTGCAAATAGCCTTCTTGAAGGCGTCTTTTAAAGGTTATATTCCATAATACTTGCTTGAAAACCAAAGTGGCAGGTTTTTATGGCTACCCAATCAGCTGATGATTTCACTCAGAGAAATGGTGCCACCCTGTTCTGAATAAACTGGAATATGGAAATATTGTTGGAAAAAAACAAAAATAAAAGAGTCAATTGTTTATATTTATGAAAACTAAGTTTTGGGTAATCGTTGTTTATAACAGAAGACATGCATTCATGAAAAAATATACAAGAAAAAACAATTTTTTAGCAAAAGAACACAATTCGAATTTCGTCTTTTGTTTGTGTGTGGGTCTTGCTGCGGCTGCGAGCTGTCATAATGTTTACATGTTTAAAGTTGATTCCGAACGGCAGCTTGCAGCTTTTTCGTAAAAAATTGTATGTACCTACTTAAAAAGTTTGTTAATTAGTAGATATTTTGTTAGTTTCGTCTGATGAAGAAATCATTAAGTTTAAAATTTTGCCACTACTACAGTAGGCGGGTTTGGACTCTTGATTTCATATACACCCATACCTCGCTTTACGGCCTAGATACGTTCCACGAACTAGGCCGCAAAGCGAAAAGCCATATAAGCAATCAATTATTCTAATACAAATTCATACAAATTCAATGGGATCGGTTCCAAATTTGTTAAATATGTAACATTGCTTATCATTCAAAATGCATTTTATCTTTTTATTTCATTTAAATCAAAAACACATACGTAACAAGTACATACTTTTGTAAATAAAATAATAACAGACTCCAAAAACCAACAATAATCTATAAACAAAAATGAAACAACTTTATGTTACATAAAATATGTGTATCTACATACATACACAATCTTTTTTTTAAATGGCTTAAATCTGAAGATGATGAAGAAATGGTAACCTGCAGATCACTGTCGTCATCATTTTTCGCTGGTAAGGATGGGCCTGGCTTTAAAAAACTGTCCAACGTTGTTTGTATTGCCTTCTTGTCTATTTCGTTCTTCAGCGATTTAACACGTTCTACCCGGCGCACAGTGGGGTAATTGATGCCGGAAATGCCGATTAATTCACCCAGGCTATTAAGATATGAAATAACTATTAGGTTTAGTTAATCAAACATTAGAAAGTAAAAAACAAATGTTTTTGGGTATACTACATGGGCTAAAAAGTCTTTGGCCTGACAATGAAAAAACGATATTTTTAGTGCAAAAATGATTTTAATCTTCGACATAATCTCCATTTAGAGTAATGCATTTAGTGTAACGGTCTTCCAACATTTCGATGCCTTTCTTATAGTGGTCCGCGTGAAGCTCTTCAAAATAGGCGTTTGTTTCCAACTCGACCTCCTCATTTGAGTAAAATCTTTTTCCGGCGAGCCAATTTTTCAACTTGTGAAAGAGGAAATAGTCGCTGGGTGCTAAATCTGGTGAATACGGTGGGTGTTTGACGACTTCGTAGCGTAATTCCTCTAATTTTTCGGTCGTATCGCGAGCAGAATGAGCTGGTGCATTGTCTTGGTGAAACAGCAATTGTCAGCAAACGCGGCACCCATCGCGCGCACAGCTTCCGCATGTGTAAATGTTCATGAATGATATGACCAACGCGTTCCTTTGAGATGCCTATGATGTTAGCTATCTCACTCAATTTTATTTTGCGATCATTTAACACAAGGTCCGTGATTTTTTGGATGTTTTCCGGATTAACTGCCTCATTTGGCCTCCCTGAACGCGGTGCATCACTGGTGCTCGTACGGTCACGACGAAACTCAGCAAACCAATACTTGATAGTTGAATTTGGTGGAGCAGATGTATTATAACATTTATCAAGCCATGCTTTTGTTTCCACTGTATTTTTGCCCATCAAATAGCAATGTTTTATCAAAACACGAAATTCACTTTTTTCCATTGTTTACAAAAATTCAGAGGTAGCGTCACTTCGAAAGCAATAACTTGAAAACGAGTCAACCAAATGTCATGAAACTTTGACAGAATCTAAGTTAAGGATGGTTTTCCATGTACAACACAATAATTCTTAATTTTTGGCGCCATCTCTATGTCAGGCCAAAGACTTTTCAGCCCATGTAGTACTGTAGTGGAAATTAAAAAAAAAAAACCGTGAAAACTAAAATAGTACAAAATATAAATCTTGCACATTTTTAATGAAAGTTAAGTTGAACAGTTTAATTGAAACATTTCATCGCCACCTCTTGCAGCCAATTCAATATTACATTATGATGACGATTATCATCATCAGTGGCGTCCCCAGGGGGGGGGGGATTAGGGGGATGGATCCCCCCCCTTGGTCGGAGAATTCACTTATGCAATTTGCTATAACAATATGGAATTGTGAAACATTTTTACTATTTGCTTTATCGCTTCTGTAATCACCCACTTAAAACCTAATAACTGAACCTCCCATGATCTGGCCAGACCATAATGTAAACAAGATGATAGTCGAGGATTGTTGTTAAGGATATAAAAAAAACAGAAAGTGTGAATACAATGATTTCTTTTGCTTGTCTACATTATTTTTACGTAAAACGGTGAAAATATACTAGAATAATTAAGTAAATAGCGAGTTTCAACTTTAATGAGTTAATTTTGAAATTAAAAAAATACGGCAGTAAAGCAAAAAAATAAAAAAAATTTATAAATGTAAAATACGTTACTTATGGATCTACTTCAGCTGCTTGACCAATGCAATTATTTCAACAATATAATGCAGTATCATGACTATACCACATTGAGATTTTACATTCGACACATACAAATCGGGTTTTGATATATATATTTCTGGATTCCTTGCACTGTTAATAATTCTGAACTGCTTTGCCAAAGAAAAATATGCAAAACATGCTCTACATGTTGTTGTTCATGCTGAACTGGCCGGATATCGTTTTCCTTGTCGCCTTCGTCGTTGCTATCTTCACATTGAACTATCTAAACGACCATTTTTTCTATCAGTATCAGAAGCTTCGTTTTGTTCAGGGCCAAATGAAAGCGTGAAATTGGCAGCACCGTTATTATTGCCACTCGCAGCAAATTATTTAATATCTTAAATTCGTTGCTCTAAAGCATTAGTTTCCGCTATTGCTAAGGAAATTTTTTTAGAGATTTTCCTCTCTGATTTAACTCCAGCGTCGAAGTTCAAAAACAATGTCCACCTGATTCTCAAAATAGCATTCTCTTCCTTTCATCTCTGTCACAGAAAACACCCAATCGAATTGGAAAATGGATAAGTATTAATTTTGAATATGTTCCAACATTATTTTCCAACAAAAATTATAATTTATTAACCCAAAGAAAATAAAAGCCAAGGCGAACGAAAAACACTTGGACCAGGTACATTTTGCGCCAGCTAATTTACGTCACTATTAA
The DNA here is from genome assembly GCA_963971225.1 of Melieria omissa. Taxonomy (NCBI): domain Eukaryota; kingdom Metazoa; phylum Arthropoda; class Insecta; order Diptera; family Ulidiidae; genus Melieria; species Melieria omissa. The sequence continues at coordinate 2,425,292 of OZ020269.1, read as the reverse complement.
CGGGATGGCACGAAAAAAGTGCTTCAAATCGGGTCAAATGGAAAAACCTAGTTGAAAATATATATATAATATAAAAAAATATTTATTAACAATTCTGACAATAATTACGTCGAAAATAACAAAAAAAAAACTGAAAATAACTGGCAAATTTGTATGCAAATGCACCATGGTCTGGCCAAGCCATGGTTTTGGGTTTTGTGCTTAGAAAGGATCAGTTAAGGATATCATGAAATTTGAGCTCGATAGCTTAATTACAACATTACTAAAGTGGATCCAAAGTTCAATATGGTCTGGCCAGAACCGGATACCCGCAGAAGGGTTAAGAATAAATGAATAAAAAAAATCAGCATTGCATTTGTTCTCGCAGAATAGTTGTATTTTCAATGTTCCCAAAAGTGTCGACTATTTACCAAAATAGTAATCAAACGCAGGCTTCATGCCAACCCTGCATCAGCTGTTGAAATTAAAAAAAATTCACTTACATATATAGTTTTGGTAAATTGCGGGTAAACATGGAAACATGGTCACCTCTATCATAATTAAATTTCAGAACGTCATACATTTTGTAAATGTTTGATTTCTTTTACATAGCTGGTGTGCTTTTTAAAATACGTCTTTTGAGTTTTTCGTAATTCTATTAGCAGTTGTTTTCGAAATGTCATAACTTAAAACAAACTTGAATTTTTTGGTTGGGATTTTATGACTTAAAAATACATGTCACTTGAATTTTGTGTTTTAAGAAGTTTATGTTAGTATATGTATACATATATGTATGTATGTACAATTTTATTCAACATGTATTAAAAATAATACGCAAAGATGAAAGTATAAAAATGGCGTTAAACTGCATTTTTTGCATATCCCCCCCCTTCCCGAAATCCTGGGGACGCCACTGATCATCATTATAATCTTCATCAACTTTTTAATATCAACTCCATAGTTAGCAACTTTGGGCATAATTTACATATGATGCGCTTTGTGGCAATTTTTTCATACTTGATGAAATGTTTTCAAGATTTTTTTTAGTCCACTTTCGTAAAAAATTGTCCCTGCAACACTTGAAATCTTTATTTCGTGCTTCTTGACCTTCTTTTGACAGTTGGCCGATTGGCAACAAAGCATGCCATATGATTTGAAGTCGATGCAAAAACTTTTTGTGGAAAATTGTGTGCATATCTTACCAGTTTTTACCAATTTTTCTATTTTGATTTGATGTTCACTAGAAACATCCATAAAATGGTGTGAATGTTTTGATTCAAGTCTACATCGATTTCTATTATTGATGCATTTTGAAAAAAACAATAAAAACAACAATAAAACCGTTTGCTTGTTTGTTTTCATCTAAAAAATAAATAATTAAAAAAAATTATTTTGCACATTTCTATTTGTTCTCATATATGGCTCATTTGGCCCATGAGTTCGCACACAAAAATCGAAATGCTGGAAAAGTGCGCAACATTCGCGCAACTTTTTTTCATAAAATGTTACTGAAATATCTTAGCTATACGCTAATGAAAACAGTTTTGCTCGATCTCACAAGACTCACAACTATATGTCAATGAAAAGGTCAAAAATTGGACAATTATTAAGCTTTTAAACAAAAAATCAAATAAAATACTTATCAACATTTCTTAACAAAATAAAATACACACTGCATTACTGAAATACCTGAACGTGAAGGTTGCATAATTAATTTCTAAATATTTTTTGAAATTCACAAAAAGAAATCATTTTGAAGTAAGGGAAAAAATGCGTTTATCGCTGTTCGCTCAAAAACTGAAAATAAATGTCAACTTTCAGAGTACTTTGCGGGAAAACGGTAAAATATTTTGCAACAAGGCTTTCACCTAGCAGAATTTTAACCCCTTTAGCCCGGTACCAAAAACATAGTTGTATCTTGATTTCTCATTTTTGAATTAATCGGCACTTTACTTATATATTACCCCACTGTGCGGTGTGGACCACCGGTGGTCCACGGGCAAATTCATGTATCTGACGGCACGGACCACTGGTGGTCCACAAATGTTTATAATTTTATTTCAAAAACTAAGTAACTAATATGGCGTTCAAACTGACTCATTTAAACTAGTTTAAGTAAAAAGAGCTTTTTGTTGAACACAACCGTCCAGACTGCTCAATGAAATTTAATTTGACAGCAGTTTGTTTACAGACAACAAACAAATATTTTTGTGAACTCATGTGCTGGGAGCATGATTCGAGCGAAATATTGGCGCATATTTCATAAACCACGGCATCGTACTCAACTTCGTCCAAACATTAGACGCCCTGTTAGATGCCACAAAAAGGCGATGAATGGAATGAAAGTAGTGCGAGCAAAACGATTATTTTTATTAATTTCAAAATTTATACATTTTCAATGTTTCTTTGGTTTTGTTGTGATAAATTGACAGCTGAATTTGTAGGGATGTTTTTTCTGGTTTGTGTTTAGGGTGTGCGCTGAGTTCAGTTGACAAAAAATCTTTTTCATAGAAAGCTTTCGGCTGCAACCCTGCGTTAAACTCGTTTCAAAACATCTTAAATGGTTTAACACGTTTAATTTCCAACAACAATTGCATGTGAATAAACAGGTTTTCGAACTGGTTTTGTTCATTTAACGTGTTTAAGCACATTAAACACGTTTAAGTCGTCAGTTTGAATGCCATATAACATTCTGCTGTCTGCCAACAATAATATGGCGTTCAAACTGACTCATTTAAACTAGTTTAAGTAAAAAGAGCTTTTTGTTGAACACAACCGTCCAGACTGCTCAATGAAGTTTAATTTGACAGCAGTTTGTTTATAAACAACAAACAAATAATTTTGTGAACTGATGTGCTGGGAGCATAATTCGAGCGAAATATTGGCGCATATTCCATAAACCACGGCATCGTACTTAACTTCATTCAATATTAGACGCCTTGTATTCAGATTCCACAAAAAGGCGATGAATGGAATGAAAGCAGTGCGAGCAAAACGATAATTTTTATATATTTAAAAATTTTCACATTTTCAATGTTTGTTTGGTTTTGTTGTGATAAATTGACAGCTCAATTTGCAGGGATGTTTTTCTGGTGTGTGTTCAGTGTGTGTGCAGTATGTTCAGTTGACAAAAAAGCTTTTTCGTAGAAAGCTTTCGGATGCAACCTTGCGTTAAACTCGTTCTAAAACTTGTTAAATGGTTTAACACGTTTAATTTCCAACAACAATTGCATGTGAATGAACAGGTTTTAGAACTGGTTTTGTTCATTTAACGTGTTTAAGCACATTAAACACGTTTAAGTCGTCAGTTTGAACGCCATATAACGAAAACAATTACGCAGTTAAAAAGTACCGTTATACGAACAACTTGTCATCTCGTGCACGCAATGCGTAGAAACATCAAAAATGCGCCGGGTAGAACGTGTTAAACAGCTAATGGCTGAGTTAACGAGAAACTTTAGCGCTACGTTCGATGACAGCATCGTTTTCAAGGAGGATGTTTATCCTTGTTGGAAATAGGAAAAAGCTTTCGACCATCTTTTATGAAAGCTGTTTGGATACAATAGGCTCTGTCTCTGTAGATATATCGACATCGAACAATTTTTTTTTGCCGTTATAGCGAAACATTTAAGGCCGTAAATCGAAAACGTGCCTTAATTGAAGAGGGCCGTTATAGCGAAATGCCGTATAAAGAGCGGCCGTATAGGGAGGTATGGGTGTACTTTGTTCTGGTGAATATTAGTGTGTACACGGGCGTACTCAGGTATGAGCAGGGGAGGGCATTTGCTACCCCGATAAAATTTGAAAATCTATATACTATATACTGCTTCTACTATTTCTTTTTCAATTGTAATTATGTATTGCTCCTTAAATTTGGTCCTTGGTATGTAAGTTATTAAGTATAAAAACTAAAGTCAACCAAATAGTATTAAAAGTTGATGACACAGCTCACCTAATGTAATAAGTGGTGTTGGGACGTATTACTTTAGAATGTTATTCTACATTTTGACTGGCTTCTAAAAGAAATATATTACATATAACTTGAAAAACAAAGTAATTTATATATATTAGAAAAAAGTTATATTTGTATATTACTTTCCAAAAATTTGTGTAATAATATTACTGGTAATATATTACTTAAGAAATAATATAATATATACACCTAAGTCTGTTTCTACACGGTAGATTGGTTCCAGAAGAAGCCGTGTAAAAAAAAACCGTGTAAAAAAAGACATTGATCGTATACAAAAATGGGTGATTTGTTCCTAATCTCTAAAACCTATTAAAGTTTCTTTACCAAACACGTCTTATTGCATTGACAGTTCACAAAATATTAACACGTTTCAATTGCTCTGACCAGTAAATTTTATTGTATGCACATAAAGGGAATTCCCCTAAATTAGTGCTATTCACATTTGCTTTGACCAGTAAAAATTGCTTGTACGCGCTAAAAGGGAATTCACTTAAATCTTTAAGCTAGTGTTCGCAAACTATCGATAGCACTATCGATACTATCGATGGTTTCAGACTTTTTTCTTTCATAAATACTTTTTTGTGATATGAACATACTTCGCAAAAATTAAATTTGACAAAAAAAATTTAAGTAAGGGAGAGGGCTGGGGTGTGAACCGGGTTTTGTTTTTCGGCTCTAACTTTTCTCAGAATAAAGATATCGAAAAATCGAAGATACCGTTGGAAAGGTGAATATATAACGCAACTTTTTTATGAAGACATATTACCGTTTTGATTGAAATTTAACTCTCTACATCCAATTTTCTAAGGACTTGATTTTTCGCTTTTCCAAAAAAGTGGCTGGGTTGTGAACCATCTGGAAAATCCCTATTAAAGTCAGAAAATACGAAGAAAACACCCATAATTTTTAAGTACATTGAGAATTTATTTAATCAGGAAGCCTCAAGAGGTGAAAAAAAGTTATAATGACGCCTCTTAGGCCAAAAAATCGCAATGAATGAAACTGCTCAATTTTTTAAATTTTCATCCTAATCTGTGTCGGCATGTTTGCATGTGAAATACGAACGTTTTCTCGTATTGGCTCACTTCAAGTGAACACAACGAAATCGAGTTAAATTATATAAAATGACTTTATTTTAATATATCCGTCCATATTTGACAGTGTTAGAACAAATGTAGTACGAAATACAGGTGGTTCATAACCCAGCCACCTCAGTGGTTCACAGCCCAACCACGATGCCATTTTGGAAACTTTAAAATAAACGACACTTCCAATCATAATTCGACATAAACAAATATTGCATCGTAAAATAGAATCAAAACACTAAATAAACATGTATTACACTGACCTTTTTGCAATAAGCTCAGTCACTAAGATAGCACTTTAAAAAAAAGCCAACAAGTTTTCGCAGTCGATTTTCAAACACGATGTCTTTCAAACTCGATTGCTGCCACAAGCAATACGTGTTTGTACTTCGGTGTAACCACAGAGCAGAGTCATATCATAAGACAAAATTGACAGTTGAAAGATTGGCGATATGTCAATTAGGGAAAGAAAAAACGGCAATGGTTCACACCCCAGCCTGGTTCACAACCCAGCCCTCTCCCTTACATAAAATTTCAAATCGTGCTAAATGGAATAAAATCGTGTAAAAAAATTAAAAATATTCAATTTTCAAACCGTGTTATATCAAAACCGTGTAAAAAAAGACCGTGTAAAAACAGACTTAGGTGTATATATATATATACATTAATAATAATAATAATTAATTAATTGATTGGCACGACAGCCCGCTTACGCGAGACTAAGGCCTAGCTTCCCGCAACCACCCGTGTTGTGCGTGTGAATTTGTACGCGGATGGTGGAAGGGACCTACAGTTTTATGCCGGTTCCGAACGGCAGGTTGGGAGCTTTTTCATAGGCAATTTTTACTCTCAGAGGTTTGCCATTTCCAGCTGAGAGGACAGCCACCGAAAGAGAAAACGAGTTTCCCGTTATTTTTTAGGTGTTACCATGGTACAATAACAAGGTATGCCAGATAGGGAGAGTACTCTTCATGTACTATGAGATGTGAATTTCAAACGACAAAAATTAGAGGTGCTTATGAATGGGAGTAGTGCGCAGGGCTGCACAGAAAATACTGAAAAGCATACAGTTTTTACAATACACAGAAAAACTTTAATAGGTATCTTTTTCTTTGCAAAAAGTATAAAAATGCTCATATTTCTGCCAAAAATAAGTTTTGGACGTAAATAACATGTCCGGTACCAGCTACTTGCGGAAAAATAGAAACAAATTAGTTATGTTATTGTCTTCAACAGTTTTTTTTTTATTAGAATTTTTTTTTAAGTTCATTTTCTTTGAGTTTTTTGTTTAAAAATTTGATTCTGCAAAAAATTCTGCATTTGAAAAACAAGCTTTTTACATTTTCAGGTACGCAAATATCTTTGCTACTTTGTAGTAGCATTTCTCTTAGTGCGTGCTTCTGCACAACGCACACGAATTTCCCGGCATTATTAATTCACACGGACGATTTTGAATTTAAAAATGTTCAACACTCAATCACTTCTTGAAATCAAAAGCACAGAATCACAGCAAGGCGAAAAAGTTCCCAAAGCACAAATTAAAAATAACGGCATAAAATGTCGTCATAAGTCGGCGGAACATGCATGAAAAGTGCACAAAGTCCAGAGCAAAGAAAGTCCAAAGAATAAACATAAATATAAATTATTTTTACTTACTGTCTTTTCTGTAAAATTTGAAAAAGTGGATTTAGCACCATTTCACTCTAAGGCAGCTAGTGCATATTTCTTGTTTGTTTAGCATGAACATTTCCAAAAGGTATGGTATGCATGGAAAAAGGTACTAAATTTCTAGCGTACACGCAACTCCAGTATCTCTGTTTGACAGCATTTCCAAATGTAAACAAACGAAAAAAGAGGGAGATTCGTCTACTTGGCATACCTTGTTATTGTACCATGGGTGTTACTACATGCAGTCCAGAGAACTGCACGAGTGCCTATTTTTATGACTCTGAGTATACTCGCCTTAAAAACGGTTGCGGTGTGATCGCCACCGCATTGATTTTGTATGAGTATTTACCATACCCATGTCGATTTGAGTATTGGTGCGTTTAAGTTACTAGCATACTCAAGCATATGATTTCGCGGTATCTGCTTTACTTTGCTTCGTAATTTTTTTTATCACATTCGGCAATTGTACCCGACGAGTACGATGACTAGTATGAGTGCTACTCGTACTTCGTGTGCAGAACATAAATAATATGTATATGTATAAGAGAATGCAGAGATACATATTGGGCAAAGTGAAGATGAGTGAAGTCAGTAGCAAATAAGAATAACTATGCAGCCGGCCGCAAAATTGACACCGCGATGTTACTGTTTTTGTTTGTAGCACTCTCATATAACGGTAAACGGCCTATTTAGCGTTATCAATGATTGTGCGTATATTGATGATTCTGTTTCTTACTGAGAAAAAAGTCAATTGTTGCAAAAAGTTTATTAGTTTTGAAGTGTTACTGCAAGCAGTTGGAACAATTTCGGCATGGCGTCAAACAATGATTTGGTTGCTGAATATATTGCGAATGGAACTTACTCTCTGTCACCAAAACGCTCCTTCTTAATGGCCCTCGTAGACGATTTTTTATTTGCATGTATTGAATTTTTTCGATATTCAGTCGCGCAAAAGATACATATCGCACACGCACTACAAAAGTGACACAACTCAAAATTTTTATTTTTCGGGTTTATGTGTTAATACTAGGGATCGCAATTTTTTGCCATTTTGCGATCCCGGGATTTTCGGGATTGAAAAGTCAAATCCCGGGATCCCGGGATTCATATAACAAATTTTTTAATAAAACAATTTTCCCGAATTGCATAAATACTTGTTTATAATATATTTATCATAAAAATGGACACATTTTAATCACATTTGGGTAGTTTCAAGATTTTTTATCTTGAATTTAACCCTTCAATTCCCATGTCCAAAATAGTGAAAAAGAAAATTTTCTTTTTAAATAAAAGAGCTTAGATACGTTTGGATAAGACAAAAAAATACATAAAAAATGTTTAAACTACCCTCATTTTTCTATTGAAAGAAACCACACAAACTCGCACTGCTTTAATTACGCGTGAAACAAATGAATAAATTTTACAAATGACGTATCGCTAGTGTTGGTAGGAAAATTAAATAAACAAGTACTACTAATTGACTTTGCTATACAAGTGTTAGAATTTTAAAGTAAAAACCTATGTGGTAGGAAAACAAATATTAAGCATCTGTCACCTACAGGTGACACTGGGAATTGAAGAGTTAACTTAAAAGTTTTTCATTTGACATTTAACTTCAGTTTCATAGCATTTTGTTTTATCCAAAAATGACACTTAAACATAACTTATTACTTTGCAACCGATGGATCATAAAGTGCATATATATGCATATTTGATAAAAAAAATAAAATAGTTAATTTGTTTGTGCTTTTAGTTTTACTTCGATTATTTCGATAAAAAAGTTAAGCGTTTTGATTAACTAAAAACTGAGATCTTAAAAATACAAAGGCATTAAGTGTTTTGTTCTCTTATCTAGAGCGAAATTTATTTCAAATGAACCCTGCTGAAGAGAAACATCCTTCAGATTCAACACTTGTTGGTTGAATGCTTAGTAAATAATCATAAGCCTTTTGCAAAAGACGCACTCTATCCCCTCCCTTCTCCCTCAAATAAGGAATTGGGTTTTTGTGCCTTAAAATTTATTTCATTTGAACTTTGAAGCATCTTTTGCAATCCCGAAAATCCCGGGATAAAAGAATTTGAATCCCGGGATTTTCGGGACTGGAAAAAGTCCGGGATCCCGGGATCCCGGGATTGCGATGCCTAGTTAATACTGTGCACAATGCATTTATCTACAAATAAGCAAATGAACGACGAGTAAAATCAACACCGCACAATTTCTTTTGCGGTGTTTATGGCACTCGCGTATACAAAATACAGAGTATGTATGCGGTGTACTTATTGTTGCGGTGCACTCGTGCCGTTCTCTGCATGCAGTATTCGATCTTGCGTCGCTCTGCATGCGACTCGCTGGACCCGCTGGACGGCGGCTGCCGTGGCTCAGTTATATATATATATATATATACTATATATTTCATTTTCATACTATATATACTACATAATACATTTCATACGATATATATATATAACTGAGCCACGGCAGCCGCCGTCCAGCGGGTGCAGCGAGTCGCATGCAGAGCGACGCAAGATCGAATACTGCATGCAGAGAACGGCACGAGTGCACCGCAACAATAAGTACACCGCATACATACTCTGTATTTTGTATACTCGAGTGCCATAAACACCGCAAAAGAAATTGTGCGGTGTTGATTTTACTCGTCGTTCATTTGCTGAGAGCCTCATGCGATCATAACATACTCAATACTTTTCGTTCTGTTCATATTTCTACTATGTAAAAGCAATGAGCGCAAAAAACAGTACCAGTAAATACCGTAACCAGCATGAGCGAAATTTTGAGTAATGTGCGTTTTCGCACTCAAGCTTTTTTTTAATATTTCGTTCGCTTTACCTGCAGGAACAATGCTAGCTCGTAACACCTACACAACTTCGGCTCCCGCTCGACCTGTGGGTGACGAGCCTACTCAGCTTCTACACATAGCGCGTATATTACTCACACACTACAAAAGTGACACAACTAAAAATTTTTGATTTTTCAGGAAACGCAAAAAACTGTTTTTGAGCTAAATAAACATTTTTTTTTAAATAAAGTATATACCGTTTAGTTGAAAATTCTACAGATTATGCTTTAGGATAAGTTACAAGTGTTTTGTTTTATTTTGCAAAAGAAAATCCAAAATTGTTAGTTGTGACTGATTTGATGATATTTTAATTCAATAATTACCGAATTATTTCAAGTTAGGCCACTTTTTCTGAAAAGTTGAAAGGAAAAATTTTGAAAATTCATAGTTAATTTTAATAATTAAAAATATATACAAAATGGTCAGAATTTTGTTTAAAATTAACTTCAACAAAAATTTATTTCGTTTAAAGTGTCACAATTTGAGTTAGGACTCATTTGCATTGAGCTGCAGCGATCAAATAGCATCAAACTTCTGACATGAAAAGAGATCTAACTGTATTTTTGCAACAGTAAAGAACAACAAAATACACTGAGCTTTTTCTTATTTGTAGATAAATGCATTGTGCACAGTATTAACACATAAACCCGAAAAATAAAAATTTTGAGTTGTGTCACTTTTGTAGTGCGTGTGCGATATGTATCTTTTGCGCGACTGAATATCGAAAAAAATTCAATACATGCAAATAAAAAATCGTCTACGAGGGCCATTAAGAAGGAGCGTTTTGGTGACAGAGAGTAAGTTCCATTCGCAATATATTCAGCAACCAAATCATTGTTTGACGCCATGCCGAAATTGTTCCAACTGCTTGCAGTAACACTTCAAAACTAATAAACTTTTTGCAACAATTGACTTTTTTCTCAGTAAGAAACAGAATCATCAATATACGCACAATCATTGATAACGCTAAATAGGCCGTTTACCGTTATATGAGAGTGCTACAAACAAAAACAGTAACATCGCGGTGTCAATTTTGCGGCCGGCTGCATAGTTATTCTTATTTGCTACTGACTTCACTCATCTTCACTTTGCCCAATATGTATCTCTGCATTCTCTTATACATATACATATTATTTATGTTCTGCACACGAAGTACGAGTAGCACTCATACTAGTCATCGTACTCGTCGGGTACAATTGCCGAATGTGATAAAAAAAATTACGAAGCAAAGTAAAGCAGATACCGCGAAATCATATGCTTGAGTATGCTAGTAACTTAAACGCACCAATACTCAAATCGACATGGGTATGGTAAATACTCATACAAAATCAATGCGGTGGCGATCACACCGCAACCGTTTTTAAGGCGAGTATACTCAGAGTCATAAAAATAGGCACTCGTGCAGTTCTCTGGACTGCATGTAGTAACACCCATGGTACAATAACAAGGTATGCCAAGTAGACGAATCTCCCTCTTTTTTCGTTTGTTTACATTTGGAAATGCTGTCAAACAGAGATACTGGAGTTGCGTGTACGCTAGAAATTTAGTACCTTTTTCCATGCATACCATACCTTTTGGAAATGTTCATGCTAAACAAACAAGAAATATGCACTAGCTGCCTTAGAGTGAAATGGTGCTAAATCCACTTTTTCAAATTTTACAGAAAAGACAGTAAGTAAAAATAATTTATATTTATGTTTATTCTTTGGACTTTCTTTGCTCTGGACTTTGTGCACTTTTCATGCATGTTCCGCCGACTTATGACGACATTTTATGCCGTTATTTTTAATTTGTGCTTTGGGAACTTTTTCGCCTTGCTGTGATTCTGTGCTTTTGATTTCAAGAAGTGATTGAGTGTTGAACATTTTTAAATTCAAAATCGTCCGTGTGAATTAATAATGCCGGGAAATTCGTGTGCGTTGTGCAGAAGCACGCACTAAGAGAAATGCTACTACAAAGTAGCAAAGATATTTGCGTACCTGAAAATGTAAAAAGCTTGTTTTTCAAATGCAGAATTTTTTGCAGAATCAAATTTTTAAACAAAAAACTCAAAGAAAATGAACTTAAAAAAAAATTCTAATAAAAAAAAAACTGTTGAAGACAATAACATAACTAATTTGTTTCTATTTTTCCGCAAGTAGCTGGTACCGGACATGTTATTTACGTCCAAAACTTATTTTTGGCAGAAATATGAGCATTTTTATACTTTTTGCAAAGAAAAAGATACCTATTAAAGTTTTTCTGTGTATTGTAAAAACTGTATGCTTTTCAGTATTTTCTGTGCAGCCCTGCGCACTACTCCCATTCATAAGCACCTCTAATTTTTGTCGTTTGAAATTCACATCTCATAGTACATGAAGAGTACTCTCCCTATCTGGCATACCTTGTTATTGTACCATGGTAACACCTAAAAAAATAACGGGAAACTCGTTTTCTCTTTCGGTGGCTGTCCTCTCAGCTGGAAATGGCAAACCTCTGAGAGTAAAAATTGCCTATGAAAAAGCTCCCAACCTGCCGTTCGGAACCGGCATAAAACTGTAGGTCCCTTCCACCATCCGCGTACAAATTCACACGCACAACACGGGTGGTTGCGGGAAGCTAGGCCTTAGTCTCGCGTAAGCGGGCTGTCGTGCCAATCAATTAATTAATTATTATTATTATTAATGTATATATATACATATATATATATTATATTATTTCTTAAGTAATATATTACCAGTAATATTATTACACAAATTTTTGGAAAGTAATATACAAATATAACTTTTTTCTAATATATATAAATTACTTTGTTTTTCAAGTTATATGTAATATATTTCTTTTAGAAGCCAGTCAAAATGTAGAATAACATTCTAAAGTAATACGTCCCAACACCACTTATTACATTAGGTGAGCTGTGTCATCAACTTTTAATACTATTTGGTTGACTTTAGTTTTTATACTTAATAACTTACATACCAAGGACCAAATTTAAGGAGCAATACATAATTACAATTGAAAAAGAAATAGTAGAAGCAGTATATAGTATATAGATTTTCAAATTTTATCGGGGTAGCAAATGCCCTCCCCTGCTCATACCTGAGTACGCCCGTGTACACACTAATATTCACCAGAACAAAGTACACCCATACCTCCCTATACGGCCGCTCTTTATACGGCATTTCGCTATAACGGCCCTCTTCAATTAAGGCACGTTTTCGATTTACGGCCTTAAATGTTTCGCTATAACGGCAAAAAAAAATTGTTCGATGTCGATATATCTACAGAGACAGAGCCTGTTGTATCCAAACAGCTTTCATAAAAGATGGTCGAAAGCTTTTTCCTATTTCCAACAAGGATAAACATCCTCCTTGAAAACGATGCTGTCATCGAACGTAGCGCTAAAGTTTCTCGTTAACTCAGCCATTAGCTGTTTAACACGTTCTACCCGGCGCATTTTTGATGTTTCTACGCATTGCGTGCACGAGATGACAAGTTGTTCGTATAACGGTACTTTTTAACTGCGTAATTGTTTTCGTTATTGTTGGCAGACAGCAGAATGTTAGTTACTTAGTTTTTGAAATAAAATTATAAACATTTGTGGACCACCAGTGGTCCGTGCCGTCAGATACATGAATTTGCCCGTGGACCACCGGTGGTCCACACCGCACAGTGGGGTAATATATATGTAAGTAAAGTGCCGATTAATTCAAAAATGAGAAATCAAGATACAACTATGTTTTTGGTACCGGGCTAAAGGGGTTAAAATTCTGCTAGGTGAATGCCTTGTTGCAAAATATTTTACCGTTTTCCCGCAAAGTACTCTGAAAGTTGACATTTATTTTCAGTTTTTGAGCGAACAGCGATAAACGCATTTTTTCCCTTACTTCAAAATGATTTCTTTTTGTGAATTTCAAAAAATATTTAGAAATTAATTATGCAACCTTCACGTTCAGGTATTTCAGTAATGCAGTGTGTATTTTATTTTGTGCTCGTGCCGTTCTCTGCATGCAGTATTCGATCTTGCGGAAAAACAGAATATGGCAAATATTTGACTAGTTATTGCGTACAGCTTTGTCTGCGTTGATGTAATGCAAATAATTCTTGTTGAATACCTCATGATTAGGTTCCCTTCAGCATCAGCGCTCATTCGCTTTATCGTCGTATTTCAAAATATAAAACGGGGAATAAAAACAAGTGAAGAATTTAATTGTAATATTTACTGTTTGTGTTTGCGGTATGTATATTTTCCTTTTATTAAATATTCTCTCAACACAAATGCAAATAATATTATCCAGTCTGAGGAGAAAGCAAAACTGTTTTATTTTGTGTTTCAGCAGATTCGTCATCCAAGCCTGCCAAATTATGCGCTGAACTAACCTGAAGTTACAATACGTACATATGCATTGAGTTGCAGTAACCATTTTTCCACTCAACTTACTGGACTAACGGAAGTGATAATTATTTTAGTATGAGCTCTTTGGTGTAGTAGAGCGGTATCCTCTGCAGCGGCCTCGCTATCGAGGTCGGCATTTGCCCCCGCATCACTGTCGATCTCCCATGACGGGTAATGGTCCATTTCCCCTTCACAGTTGAGATCTTCTTCTTCGAAGTCCTCAACTTCATCTATAAGTACAACTAATAGAGAACTATTTCAATGTTCAAAAAAGGTAATGCATAATTACTAAAAATGAACTATTTTGCTGTACCTGAACTATTTTGCTGTAAATTCGGTTTCATGGGCACAGATCTTGGATCTGTTCCACTAGGCATCGTTATGGCAAAGTTTTGATCTCTAAAAATTTCTTTATCACATTGATTGGAGGTGGATCTTGAAAAAAGTATCATGCATTATTTGTCAGAAATAACTACAGACGCTTCAAGTAGATCTTACCTGAGAGTGACTCGTTTTCTTGTGTTTTCTAAATCAGAAAGTTTATCACTATATCTAAATGGACTGGCAGAGGCCACATCATTTGCGATCGGATATCTGATATCGGGGGGCTGTAAATAGGCCATTTGAAAAACACAAACAAAGATAGTCGAAGAAAAGTGTAACGGATACCTTAGCGCCTTTGACACCAGTCTTATTTGCGGTAGATGAATCCCTCCTCAGATTGATTGTCGCATTGACCGCGTTCCATTCATCCCTTTTAGGTTCTTCCCCATCTTTATTGGAATGTTTTGCAGCCTGTGGAGCTAACGGAAGAGCCAAGAATCGCTCACGATCCTCCATGTAGGCTTTAATCAATATATCAAGTTTCTCTTCAATATCCGCCACCTAGTTGAAGTGACAAATTTAGTCCTGCAATCGCTTTAAAAATAAATAAATTTAATCATGTAATAACTTGTCTCTCCACTTTCACCACACGAGAAGCCAGGCTGATCTTGGAGGCATAAACATCTTTGGACTTCGAGCCCTGCCTGCCCAATATTTGGTCAAGTCTGAAAGGGATACGCAATGTACAATAAATGCGATTTGTGTAGGCATGAGTTACATTAGTTTACCTTGCGTGAACGTTTTTGACCCGCCCAAGAAGGTCCACGTGCCCGGCTGCGTATTGCTCCATCACGTCCTTCACATCGTATGGCTTCAGCGCTTCCTTGAATTTACGCCGCGCTACAAAGTATTTCAACTTGAAATGGTAAATAAATGAATCGTTCTGTGAGAAAAATTCTGATTTGCCAAAACAGATAGATTTTAAGAGAAGTTCAGTGCAATATCATGGGAGGTATCATTTCAAAGAACCCCCGATGTATTAGCATTCCGGCCTGCTCTACCTGATAATCTCAAAGTGACAAACCTTTCGAATAAAGCGTATTGCGGTTTTGTGCTGCCCTGTTAGCTGGGTACATCGCGGCTCTTCGTCCTCATCTACGTAAATGCAAAAAAATTTATTATGTACAAACGCGTATATGTTAACATTTTCGAAAAGAGCACAAACTACACAACCTCATACTTTTAAACAACACTAAGAAAAACCATACTATATACTATCAATATTAGAAAATAATATTTATGTTTTCGGTTTGTTTCTGAGCGTCTAGTTTGTTTTCTGAGCAGTATCGGGAACTCGGCATTTTAAAAGAACATTTTCGAAAAGCGCACAAACTACACAACCTCATACTTTTAAACAACACTAAGAAAAACCATATACTATAAATATTTGAAAATATTATTTTTGTTTTCGGTTTATTTCTGAGCGTCTAATGTGAGCATTATCGGGAAATCGGAATTTTAAAAGAACACTACGAAATTTTAACAAATTATTTTTTGTTTACAGATAACTACTTAACCCATTCGCTGCCAAGCCTAAATTATATGAAGTCATTCCCATTGCCATGTATATTTTGAGCAAAGCTCTGTTATCCACAAAAAATTTTCTAATTCGAGAGCCTTCATGTTATAACATATTTAAAATACGACGAGCATACTCGTCTTGGCAATGTATGACACCCTGCCAAAGTCGAGTATACTCGTCCTTGGCAGCGAATGGGTTAAGTGGCTTGATGTGAGTGAAACAATTTGTACGCTAAAGGAATTATTATTCCAATGCAGCTAGCCAGTCGAGGGCAAATGTGGGCTTTTTAGCATTTCTTATATTTTGCAAGTACGCACTTTCTTCGCAGTATCCAGCCGATGTAGACGGCGGATTGTAGTTGGTTTTACATTTCCTGTCATGAACACTGGCCAGTAAACGTGGTTCTATAGACTGAGAATGATTACATAAGTTCTCTCCTGGCATATCAGAGTCACTCGTCCGGGGTAGAGAGAAGTTTGAGCCGAAAAAATCGCCCTTCAGGAACCCACAAAAAACAATCGGAATTGGTGAAACCTCGTTCATCGACAATTTCGTTTTATGGGTGATCTCATTTTGCACAGTGACATTCGCTGCAGACTCCATCTTATCATTCTGCTCCTCATAGTTTCTGTTCACATTCAGCTGATTGGGAAGGCTTCCCAGAGAGACGCAGCTCTGTTTTTGGAGGCAATCACTTATGTGAACATTGGCGTATTCTGGTAAATCAAAGTATTCCATAAGTCATATTTTTAACTATGTATTAGGATGAGCCGGCTGATTTGCATTCTATTAACTGATATTAAACTTTTCTATTGCAAAAGGTGTAATCCAAAATGCACCGTCCTTAAATCAAGTTTGAGTGCTTCTCAGTTAAATTCAAAAAATTTTGAAGAATTTTAGCAATATCAACGACCTAGTTTTCACTCTATCCGAGAGAATATTACATTGAATATAAAATAATATGTCGATGCAATGTTAGATAGATATGGACAGATATTTTGTGCTGCTACTAAAATATCGTGAACCACTTTTCATCGCAAACGCGCCTGAAATCCAGGAGAACTCAATGTCAAACTCACTGCCCATGAAGCTCAATTCGAAGCTTTCTGACTTACTGGGTTCAGATATTTATAAAAACGTGACAACACTGAAACAACATTTATATCAAGGCTAATTATATTAGAACTTACCATCAGAATTCTTTTTCAAAACAGTAGTATCTATCACAGAATCTTCACTAAAACATGGATTTAAAGGTTTTCCATTTTGTACAATTTCTGTAATGTATAAAGGCACCAGAGAAAACCAAAAGTTCAATTATGAAAATTGGTTCTAAATGCCGATAAGCAGCTTCTATTCTGACTATTGACAGTTATGTGGGATAGTTATAAAAGTGTCCTATCAGAGTAATTACTTATTTCCAGCACTGGCTTGACGACTTATTGAAATTTACTGAAATTTACTTTTCTCCCATTGGGTGCATAAATTATAACATACATTCATTTGCAGAAGCACTCGCATTTTCAATAAATATTTTATTGAAACATACACATTTGTATGCAGTTTTCTTCTAATAAATATTTTCAAATGGACATACCCAGATTCTCCACAGACGCATTGATGTCTCGCATTGTGCGCGCATATTTTGTGATTTTGGTCGACCCTTGCGATTTTAGATTGCCAACTTCTACAGGAGACTGCATTGTCTGATTCCTGTGTCGCCGAATTGTCGGGAGACGCGTTACGAACGATGCATTATGCTTAAAGCTAGATGAAGTTCGTCTAAATGAATATATGTAAAAATATTTTATCGTGTTAATTAAAAGCAAACTGCAAGCAATTTTTTGGGGATAAAGAATACTGAATAAACTGTTCAATCTCTAAACTAAGTTAAGCTACAGGACCGACAGTTTTTCAATTCATAACAATTCCCAAATTTATACATCCACCATTACGGAAATTATTTTTCACAATATATAGAAAATACACAAATTCGTATACTGTTATCTAGTTCCTACAAATAAACGCTTCGAGAATTACCTATATTCGCTTAAATTTTTAAACAATCTATCCCAATATTCCGAACTGCAAGTGGAAAACAATATTAATACACACGCAAAACATATAACAAGGGTGCAAGAAAATCATATGTTAAAAATAGTGATGCATAATACATAATTAATAATTAAATGGTACACATTAAACAAATAAAAAATTACATGCAGTAACCAAATATGCGTACCTACGGTGACCACTGTTCGGTAATTACACGGAACATAAACTTATTTGATCGTTCTTAAAAATATGTGTCTTGCTATAAGTATATCAGTTCTTAAATATGCTTTGCTCGAACAACGAAAAGCCGGCTTACCTACCGTAATTACCAACTGTAATTTAGGTACTGATTCCGTTCCATTTTTTAAATGAACTTGTGAAACGGATAACGGAAAACAATCAAAGTCCTACAAGCAAGGATATAAATACCTACTTAAAATTTATTATGATTTCTATATATGATCACCATGCGTACGTATAGAGCAAGGAACGACAGCATTCTCTAGCATGCCCCTGATTGCTTGGCCAAAATTACACAGATTTGCTCTACACTTGCTGCACAGGCGGTAATCAAGTAACTACCGCGACCGATCAAACGCGACTGCTTGCTTTCGTTGGTTTGAACAACACGTAGGACGTTTCATGTTTCATTCTAATGCACTTACGAGGTGGGTGGACTTGGCAAAGGCACTTCGTGTACTTTCCAGGTGGCAATCGAGATTGAATGCTCGTCTGCTGCGTAGCAACGCCAAACTGCCTGTATTAGCGTGGCCGCTGGCTGCCGCCTGCGTATCATATGCTTTTGTCTTTGCTGCTGCTGTACCTTTAACGCGAAACCACTGCCGAGAATGCCCTGCATATTGTAAAGCAATGGTGTTGGTAATTGGGGCTAAGCAATTTTATGCTAATGTAGTACTTTACTCTGTTATTTGAAGTGACTGATACCTACCGCAGGCAGTGCAAAGAACGAAATGCCTAGCAATGCACAAAATGACGCTATCAGTTTTCCTTGCCACGTCTCCGGTACCATATCTCCATACCCTACCGTGCAAAGTGTTATCTGCCAAGTTAAAGTACAATCAAAACTGCTGTTGTCCATTTGTGCGAGAGAATCAACTTACGACACCCCACCACAAAGCCTGTGCAAAATTGCTGAATTTGTGGTTCACATCTTTCTCCATTAAGTACACAAGGAATGATGCAAATATTAGTCCCAAAAAACCTATATACATTGTAGTTATGAGTTCCTGTAAGTACACAAATTATACATGGAAAAGACGAAACACGTTAAAATTATCTCATACTCGTTGCAAGGTCAAGAACTGGCACACAATAACTTATAAAACCAGGTAAAGTACCTGTCTGTGTGCGTACACAACACTGCCAAGTAACTTCCAAGTACCACCACGGCGATCCATGCGTACCATCCGCAAAATTTGAAAAAATCTCAACCCCCGAAGTGCACTTGTGGCAAACACCTGTCCCGACGTGCCCATTCCTAATACTACTGACGACGCTATTATTGTAATAATATCTGTTAAAAAAGCATTGCGTTTAGTATTAAACAAGTTTTTTTAATTTTATATTTTTTATATATAACTTGCCTATGATACAAAACGGCCGCTTCATAAACTTCAAACGGCCCATACATCCTTGATACCTTGAACGGCAGCCGGATGACCACAACCTGAGAATAATTAATCAATCAAATTCATATGAATTGCTCAACAGCTCATTGAGAACTACATAGAAATGCCAATTTGCCGTAACGAGTAGGCACCTCTAGACAACTAATGAACTCCTTAAAAAAACTTACCTTAAAAAAAACTCCATAGTGAACCATATAACAACCAGTATCTCCATTCGAAATAATATGTACAGTGCGTCCTTTTCATACTCCTCTATTGTGGAGAAAACACTTAATGCCAAACAAGTGAAGACCATAAAAAACCTGCAGTGCAAAACAAACCCATTGAATCCTTGAAATATTTCGTATAGGTTTTATTACACTGTCTTCGTTATACACTGCTACTTACACCATGATGTGGTAGAAAACGGCAGGAAGCCCGCGCGGCCTCTCGAGAAAATTATAGACGCGACTCTGCAGCCGCCTGTACCGTATATCACGGCGGGTGCCGCGATTATAAGCCAGTGGCTTCCCCAACAGCGACATTCGCGGTATAAAAAATCCGTTCACGCTGCTGTAAATATTGTTTTTACATGTTCTGTGAAATACAAGAGGGAACACAACGTCGGTAAGTTCAATTAAATTTCAGTCGCGAAATGACCGCACAGTCCAAAAATTACTAAACATTTAAAAAACAAGCTGCATTTGCCATAAGTGAGTCAACGCAGCTGGCTGCCTACAAGACTTATCAATATACATATATACATGGAAGGGCTTGCCTCTGTTTTGAATAGAAAACCTCATTTAAAGGATCCATCTTGTGTTGGGGTAAAGCTACCCAAACAGCAAAGAAATAGCACACAGTTCACCTTACAACACTTTGTCAATGCGCTCAAGCCGATTCCCGCGCTCTCGTCGTTCACAAGCGAAAGCCAATTCAAAACTCAAAGCCAATTGTAGCAAAGCGACGACCAAATCTTCACTTCGAAGGTGCTTTTATGTACTTTATTGACGTTCTTTATATGCATGTATGGTATAGTGTCAAGTAAATTACCTCAAATCAGTTTACATCTTCAACTTGTTTTGAGCGCATAAATACTCGTGTCGATACTACGCATTTGTATACAGACAAAAAAAGAAACACGATCGTGATCTTCATGGCACTTCAGAAACGCAGAGTTTCATGAAATGCTTTTAGCAAATCAAAGGCATTTCGTACATGTCACGCAGGCAGCTCTGCTTACCGTTGAAATTTGGGTCTGGCGGTACGTGCAAATCGTTATAAAAGCTCTTTTAGCACTTGAAACTTGACCAATTACGACACATTCGCGCGTTCGGTCGTTTGCAAAGTCAACAATTCGGAATATTCCATTATCAGAGAATTCGCACTTCAATTGATGCTACAAGATAACAAGGAATTGCCCTGCCCTCAACGGATTGACTGCAGATAACTTAAGACAGATAACTTAATCTCATTTCGTTTGATGAATGACGTCACAGAGGAACATGATATTCTTCAGTATCTTCATAACTTTACAGATATCAACGACGGACTTTTATTTGAAATTGAACAAAGAAGAAAGAAGCTTTTCAAACAAGAATACTAAATACAACTATCATTTATCCAATTGTTCAAATTTGGTTAATTAATGGTTTGTAAAGCGATTATAATTGTATCTATCTCTTATGGTTTTTATTTCATGTTTGCATACATATAAATTTGTGTACAGTAGGTAAATCGCTAAAGTATATATAAATAAATACATGAATGTATGTATAAACGTTCGTCTCACAAACCACACTTTTACTCTTTGTTTTACTTTACAATATTTACATTCGCTCATATACATTAATGTATGATACAGTGTGCTCATTTTTTTTCATCTATAATTATCTCGTCTCCTGTATGTATATTATAGCTGTAAAGTAGTTTGTTTGGATACTTCATCTCTTCGGGTCCAAACTCCTTGTAGTCCTGATCAAGATAGTAAAGCCGCATCTTGTTAGCTGCCAATCCGATTATTTTCTCGAGCTTCGCTTTCAGGTCTGATACCGTGCAGTAGATGTCCACTAGGCGGGTTTCGCTCTTTTCCTTATATGTTATGAGTACCTTAAGTCGTTTATCGGGTTTCAAGTTCACGTTTACTAGCGGATCCAGTTTGCCGTGTTTAGCCACAAGCTCGTCGTATCGTTTCGGCCGGTCCCATTCGGGCTTGTCCATGTAGTACCGTATAAATGCTCGCTCTGCGTCTTCGCGCTCGTCAGCGCTGATAACGCCGCCTCCGTTAAGCAAGCTTACATTGGGCAATCGAGCAATCAGTATCTGTCGGCGCTCGTGCTCGGTACATTCAAGCTGGTCCCACAGCGGCCAGTTCTTCACACGCAGATTACGGAGCTTGGGAAATTTGGCGATCTGATCAATGTCATCCCAAGTGTTTATGTTAGAGTAACTTAAATTAAGAAAAAGCAAGTTGAGAAAGTGTTTGTGCGAATACTCAAATTTGTCGGCCTTGTCCACATCCTCGGGGCTATGCACCTTACAATCTACCGCTTTGATCGATTTAATGGGGCAGTCAGCCAGCACGAGGTTCTCCAGGCTCGGAAATACGCGGCCGAGGCGGCAAATCTCAAGCCAGCTTTCCACGGGGTTGCCAGTGAAGTGCAGGGTCTTCAGGGTCGTATGTGGCCGGACGCGTTTGCACTTTAACTCACCGCAGTTGCGATGTTTTGCAACCAAAGGCTCTGACTCACAGAACCCATCGCTAGCACAACCTTTGCTGTCGTTGGCTTCACTATCAATGAGCACCTCTTTGTAATCGTTCAGACTCAAATGTAGTTCCTCTAAGAGTGGAAGGTTCTCCAATAGCACTTCAATGCACAACCAATCTAGGTAGGTGCCGTTCAAGACCATACTCTTAAGACTATTTATCGGCGGAGTGTAGTGGTTAGAAATGGGTCCTACCAGTCGGTTCTTGCTTAGATTGAGGAATTCGATGCGCGGCATATGTTCCAGAATGTGAAAGACCTCGTTCCAGTCTTGCAGTTTATTTTGTGCCAGATCCAGCTCTCGCACACGACGGCACTTGTCTTTTATGGCTTCGAAGTCGCCTGCACAGTCAATGTCACAGTCATTCAGCACAAGCAGTTCGGGCACACTCAGTAGCGGCGGCAGCCTTGGTATGAAAATTGAAATTGCACTCTTTTCCTCATCGGCATCGTCGCTGCCGCCTTCAAACTGGCAGTCTGCGCAGTACTTCTTTTCCAGTGCTTCCAGTAATGATGGCATTTTGGTTGCATATAACTATTTTCATTCGGATCCCGTTCGATAGGCTCACATTCGCAGTTCATTAAGTTGTTTATTTACGTTTTTGTTTTGTTTTTATGCTCGCAGTTAAGCCTTTTGACAAAGATGTTCCTTTCACTTCACTCCAAGTCGAATTAAAGGCAAAGTGAACTGTGACGTAACGGACATCACAAAATTTATAATTTTTATTGCGCACTAATTTATTTTATACAGTTTTGAACAAAGAAAACAAATTCGGACTGAATTTCGCTGGCTCGCTTTTGTTGCTGTTACTGTTGCAGTCGCTGGTGTGCGCTCTACGTATCCATTTGCTCAACTAACGTCAGAGAACACGTAAAATGTGTATTCTGGCTTTTCATGTAGGTCGTCTCATGAGTACAGGGGCGGTATTGTTAGCTGCTAAGGTGGTTGATTTTCGAACTACTCTCGAACGCTCAGAAGGGAGACGCATCAACGCATCTGCTTTCCGACTTGTTCTCTGGGCCTTATCACGAGACGGCCGTTTCGACATTTTATGTAAAATTGAAAATTTCTTTGGTAGCGACCTTCATGCTAAGAATAGGTTTCTTAAATGTTTGAGAACATGTAAATAAATGCTACAAATAAGCATCTGACAGTGGCGACTGATGTCATTATCCACTCACTTATTGTAGGTTATAGCTGAGTGACGCTATTGTTGATGGATCTTTGTTTCTAGCTTATCAACAAATTTCTCGCTTACTACACTCCACAATTTTCGAACTTTAACTATGAGGCCCATCCAGAGAGTATCCGCTCCTGCACTTTAACTACTAGGAAAACCAGTAATAAAGTTGATAGTTGTAGTACAGGAAAACTTCGGAATAAGTTACAAACCCAATCTCAGTTATGTAATGCAAAAACACTAAATCCACTGTGGTGCTGAGTATGATCTCGATGATTCACCGTACTTACTCTCAATATTTGTGTGTACGTAGACTTGAACAGTACTATATTTATTTACCAAGATTTTCTCTCACTGGATTTCGTATAGTACTAAACAATAAATTACTACCTTGGAGCTTTGCGGATATGTACTCGCGAACGCGTAATGTTTTCGCGGAAAGCTCATTCAGCTGTTTATCGAAAGCTCACACATTAATAAACTGACTCTCCATTGTACATACGAAGCTCTCAACCAATCTATGATGTACGTATCTATTCATACAAACATACATATATACATAGGTCTTATACTATCGCAGACAGCACAGCGAAAGAAAATTTGCCGAACGAGATGCAAATGTGATTACATCTAGATTCGTTTAACTCGCAATTAGATAAAAATATTTTCCGAAATGGAAGGGAACATTCAAACAAAGTGTTCCTATGCACACATGGGATCACCATTTCCACTTTGTGAGCGTAAATTGGCATCGCTTTTAGCCATTTATACGGTTTAAACCAAACTGTACACCTTTTTAGAAATCTGATGTATTTGATATTTGTATTAGTAGGTATATAACATAAAACTAGTTTTAAAGGCAAATTATTTCAAAGGTGTTAAAAGAAAACAGGTCACTTTAACCAAATGTATTTAAAAAAAGTATTTTTTCGCTGAATATTTTTCACTAGTATTGAGGGCCACCGTGTTTCAGTTGGTTAGTGTGTCCAAACGCGACCCTAACGTTTTCGAGTTCGATCCACTGCTGAAGCCAATATCAAAAATATTGGTTGGTTGGTTTTTTGAGTGGTTGCTAAATTCTACAGCTAAGTAGCACAATTAGCAAATAAAGTGCCGTTTGGTGCCACATCCTTATTTACGTTGATATTGGCTGGTATTTAAAATAAATTTAGTAAAATCCAGAAAGTGTACAAGCCTCTCGATCTCCGTTGCTGAAATAGTTCTGATGTCCGCCGGGAAGGGACTTCCGAGCGAGCGGTCAATATCTTTATCTTTTCCTTCCGCAACTGCGACAGTAATTGTTGAAGGGCACTTGCAACCGTGACCCGGTTGCATGTTCCCTCCACCGGTCAATGACCCATAAGAAGCGCAGTGAGTCTTGTGGTATTCTCCCGCGTGTTTCCAAGCAGTTGCTTCGTGCTGTTCAAGTCGTACTTTGAATATGCTTTCCTTGATATCAATATCACATCAACAATATAGGATACAAATATACACTCTGTTGCAAAATTATACGAACATTTTATTTTTTTAATTTAAATTATTATTTTGAAAATTTTGGAGAAATTTTGTTCCATGAAATACTTGTATGGGTAAGTACAGTGGTTTATTTAAATGTTGTTGCAAAAACTGTAACTTAACGGTACTTTTTTGAACGTTAATCGAAAAATGTCAAAAAATGAGTGTTGCAAAATTATACGAACGTTTCTGTTTATGCATGAAAACATGTTTTTTAACAAAACTTAAAATATGCCAAAAGGAAAATGATTGACGGATTTTGAAAAAGGACGGATCGAAGGCATGAAAAGTGCGGGAACATCAATAAGGCAAATAGCTCGCGATATTGGAAGAAGTGCTGGCCTTGTATCCACTTTTTTTTTAACTCCTGATGGGTACGGCTGCAAAAAAGGACGAGGAAGGAAAAAAAGTTAAGTGAACGGGATGAACGAAAAATAATTAGGACAGGAAGCATTGCATCAAAAACCTGACGCTTTTTAGCTACGGTTTCCTCAACCCCAGTAAGTCGCCAAACCATGTGGAGCACATTAAAACGCGCTGATTACATCAAACGCTTTAAAACGATGTCTACGCCACGATTATTAAAGCGTCACGAGGACTTTCGCATGCAGTGTGCTGAAAAAAACATTGAACTGACTGGACTTCGGTACATAACTTCAAAAATTGTTTGGTTCCCAAATTATCCCCTTAATTTTGTTATGCAGATAATCTTTTCAAATGAAAAAATATGTAATCTTGATGGTCCAGATGGTTTTAATGGATATTAGCATGACATTAGAAAAGAACGAACATTTTTTCGCGCAGGAATTTTGGATGTGGCAACTTAATAGTTTGGAGATTCAGTTTTGTTCCTGTCGGGTTAAAATTTCCGACTACATAACAGTCCTTCAACGCTTCATTTCCTCAACGCAAACAGAAATAAAAACTGTTTCAAACAGGATAACGCAGCCATACCCACTAGCAAGGAAACAATGGCATGGCTGGGGCAAAATCCGTACGTGTTCTGGAGTGGTCAGCATGTTCGCCGGAACTTAACCCCATGGAAAATATTTGCGGTATATTGGTTCGCCACACGACGAGTTACAAATGTAAAATTTAGAAGCCTAGTCCAACTTCAACCAAAATTTATTACAAACTTTAATTTAAAGTATGAAAAAAAAGAAATGTTGAACTAGTTAAAGCAAAAGGGTGACACATAAATTACTAAGATAAAAAATCTCTTACTTCCTTAATTTTTCTTTTATTTTAGGTTAAAAATTGTAGTGTTCGTATAATTTTGCAACAAGTCATTTCAGTATTTTTTCTTTTCTGAAAGTAATTATTACAACTACTTCACTTTTAGTTCGCAAAAATATATTCCCTTGATCACTTTAAATATTCATAGAAGAAATATTTTTTAAATATATCTTGGCTCTCGACTTGACGATTTTTGAGTGTTCGTATAATTTTGCAATGTAGTGTAGACACAAAAAATTTCTTCGACGGTTACGCTTTCAGCAGAAAACACTCGGTCAAGAAAAAATTGCTTTGTTGCTTATAAATTATTGTGATTGAAGACCCAAACCTCTCCATTCCATGTTGTAAACAAGCGATTGGGCTTTTTACGACTTCAACTTGGCGAAGTTTGCACGTATCTCTATAAGATCCATTTGAGAGAAACTGAAGGCCGAAGACTCGTTGAATGTTTGCTGATTGAGCTGTAGAAAATTTGGAAACGGGTCCAAATTTTACAGAAATAATAATCTTTAGAGATGAATCAAATTGAATCTTTAGCAGAACGGTTTTGTAAATCAGCAAAATTCCCGAATTTGTAAAGTAATTTCAGCAAAATCAAGAGTCTCCATTTTTTCAAACATACGTACTAATTGGTGTGGATTTTGGTCAGGTGTCGTCAACTTCCGAAACGAAAGTGGGCAAATGGTGCTGTCAAAAGCGAATGAACGGCATGTACCTGAAATGAATGTGGTCTCAACAAGACAGGGCATCGTGTCACAATTGGAGTTATTGCATGGAAAGTTCCAAAATGTTTTATTTTCAAAAGAAACTATATTAAAAATTGGCCGAAAATTCGTGCGGTTTAACGCGTTTAGACTTAAACCATCAACCAACTAAAAAGCAACAGAATCCTCTCGGATCGAGTCCTGTAAGCTAAGCCACGGAGATCCAATGGCCTCTCAACATTTTTGCCAGAATAAAATTATCGGTCATATCTTACACACAACTCTTTTTTTCATTTCGAAAATTAAACATGCTTAATACATATATGTGTGTACATTTGTGAGTGTGTGCAAAAGCACTTCAAAATATCGTTTTTTAACCAACATTCCATTTAGCTTTTTAACATTATTTCCAACTAAGCTCTATTTACTTCTCTTTGACATGCAGGCATATACTCCTTATGCTGGGAAATACATTGTAAGAGCTTCATAAAATCCGCATGTTAGAAGTGGGCACGTTGCGAATGTGTTATGCGGCACACAATTAGCTCTCAAAACTAGTTTCACGGTTAGAGCACGCTCTGGCAAAAACATTAAATATTATATTTAACAACAAAGAAATGAATCAATATATTGATTGGGTGGTTCTTGCACTTTGTACTATAATACGCGTTCACCGAACAACTTTTAAATACATACGTACTATACATATTCAAGCCACTCGCCGTCAGTGATTAGATGCCAATAGGGTCTCAAGTCAAATACTACTAGCCGCTGCTACAACGTCGCTCGTTTAGTTGCAATTAACAAACTTATAAAAAGTCCTTTTCGGATATATGAGTGAGAGTCAGGAACACGAAATGCTTTACTTTTTGAAAGGCAGCTTTATTCCAAATCAATTCAATGGTTTTTGTTTAACCACATACCATCCTAATTTTTCTCATATAACAAAGCAAATCATTCATTGATGAAAGCTTACTAACTGGTTGGTGCGACCGTTAATCATTGGTCTAAGACCTAGCTTTGTGCCACCATTCTCGTTGCGATTGTGAAGCTTTTCATGTTATAAATGTTGTGTAAATGTGAAGCTTTTCATGTTATAAATCTTGTTCTAGAAAGAGGGCCATAAACAAATTGTTGGCTAATGTTTTAGAGGTGCTTCAAACGGTGTTTGAACTCTAACTTGGAATCCAGTGGGTTGGCGGCCACAATTAGCGAAAACGGTTAGCAAAAACATTAAACACTTAATTAAGATTATTTTTCGTGAGTTATTAGTTAAAAAAGTCCGTCTAGTTTTATTTTTATGTTTCGTTGTAATGCGCTGCAAACCTCGCAACGTACACCTTAGCGTGCTTTGTATGTTGGCGCAACAGTTTGTGTATACTGCGTCCAGGATTATTCATTTTAGCAGCGCATCAACCCTGCGGTAGGACTCTAGAGGACCGGATGTCTCACACGCACAGGGGCAACTTGGGAAGGGTCGAGTGTTGCAGTCATGCAACTTGGCAAAAACCTAAGGAATCAGGGGAATAAAAAATTTAATGCGAATTCTTTTTCTCTGCGATGGCCTTTTCCTTTCGCCATTTTCCGTTAATTAAAAAAGCTCTCACTCCCTAATAGCAGAATGGCGTAATATATATTGATTAGGAGCCTTTTCCATTATTACTTCCATTATTGCAGGGCGAGTGAGTGGTGCGAACCTGTGAACTCCCCAGAAGATTTTCTTATCAGGCTGGCAAGCTGCAATATTTGGGCAGAGAAATGAAACGAGGTTCCTAGATTGGGCCAAGAATCACCGCGCGTCCATCTGAAACGTGTGGTGTAGCTGTAGTTTGTACCACCTTCGCGCTAATTGGCAACTAAATTCCTCCGGAAACTGCGGTTTGCTGTTTTGAGACATTTCAACGTTGAGGCAGAAACAAGCATACATATCTTGACTCTTGTTGCGCGTAAACAAGTACGAGACACGAGTAGTTGAATTGAAGTGTTGAAGCTCACCACCCATCCGCACAATACATTCCAGCCAGTGTACACACACGTCAAATGCGATAATTATACAGTTTTTAATTTATTTCGCTATTGTACTGCACAATTTTCGTTCCAGCCACCGCCATTCACTGACGAACCACTTGCAATTTCACTCGAGCACTACACGCTGCCGTCCGATTAGATTCGACTTAAATTTTTTCTATTAAAACGTCTTTATCACTCGACGGCACTGGATGCAAATAACGCTCGAACGTAATTATTCGAGTAATAAACATCTCAAAATATGAAATCGTCTCAAGGACCACGCCAATTATTCAACACGACCAAGACAACTGGAAGCGCTTCCGATAGCACACAAGAACCGGGCAATTGTGTAAAGCATTTATTCGCACCTTTTCGAAATATTTATAAAGAGTTAATAACGCAAATGCCGTGTCTAGTTCCTTTTGTTGTTATGGTTCTTTTTACTGTTTTTGCTGTATTTTATTTACTAAACAAAAAATCTCCGCTGAGCTTGCAAATCATCAGTCGACACCGGTTGTTTTACTACTGTTGAGTGAGATTTTCGCAACGAAACATAAGCGATACGAGCAACAGCAACAGCAATGGTAGCAGCAACGGCCAAGCAACCAGCAATACCACACACCCATACAATACAGAAAAATGGCCAGAACGTAAAACGTCAATGAGTTTTATTAAGATGCCCTGTCGCTGATAGGCACTCACCGCCAGCACACCGAAAACAACAACGCAACAATGGCAACATCAGCACTCCGCCAGCACACTCTCTACGGGTAGCGTCCAGCCGAAAGTGTACTCGTCTAGTAAAACAACATTCAACACAATTCGTTTGCCCGCCACGAGACAGGGAGGCGCAGCAATACGTGCGTCACACTCGTCGCAATACATTTGTCGGTTGGCGCTTTGGCAGAAAGTACTCGCTCGCCTGCTCACACGGCCGAACTTCCATGCATGAGTATCGAAAAGAAATGAGCAGACAAAGCAACAGTTGCGCCCAACGAGTAAACTTGCTTTATCTCACGAAGCACGAGCGCTTGCAGTGCGACAATCACTCAATTCGGGCAGGGTGCTCAACAGCAACCAAAAGAGGGTTACATTAAAACGGCGGCCGACTTGCTAATTAGCTGGATGACTAACAGAGATATGCCCAATAGGTCTCAGTGTGGCAATAAGATTCACTTGGAAAGACGGGTCGACATACCAACTGCATTGCGGAGCCCACCCGACAGTGCATCCAACCACTTAACCGAAATGGCACGTGCCATTCATACAAGTACAATACAGTTACAATTGCCAGATCTACGGCTTAGGTTAGGCTGTCTGTCTAAGCACGTGGTGGTTCACTCGGAGGCGCTCTCCTACCAAAAATGCCATTGTTGTGAAACGACCCAATAGCTCAATTCAGTTATGATGCAGGGCTTAAAAAACTTGACTACGACTTACTTAAGTAAGTTTAGAGCTTGCAGCACCCTGTAAACGTATTGTATGTATGTTTGTATAAATATCCTCACGAACTATAAACTATTAAATATGTTTACACGACAAATAATCCAAAACAAACCATCTCAGGTAATCGTTTTATTGTTGTACGCATTTGATTTTATATACATACGTCCGTTCATCCTAAGTAAGATGCTTCCAGGGTATATAGCAATAAAGAGTCTCAGTGACACAATAAGCCATCCTCCCCTCCAATAAGATACCTATGCAGGTATGCTTCCATTTGCTGACATCACACGTACACATGCAGGTACATATATAAGCACATATCAAATAGTTTTAAACGCCACTCAAACGAAGGGATGTCGCGAACGTCTCTTCTTCTTCGGGAGATCATAGCTCTCGAAATCATCTTCCGGGTCCTGCTCTTCGTAATGGTCATGGTGGTGGTATTCCTTTTTGGGTTCTTCTTCTTTAACCGGCACAGGTATAGGGAGAGGAACTTTTTTAATCACAGTTTTAGTGTGCACGTGGGTGTGGTGCTTCACGGGCACATGTATGCGTATTCTGTACCACAAAGTGGGTAATTAACGGACAAGTATTATAATAAGAATAAGTTGCTTATTTAAGATCTTACTTCAATTTTTCCTTGGAAGGACGTCCGCCGGACAGGGCAAATAACATTGAGAATATGAACAGATATGTGAGAACCTGAAGAAAGGCAACAAATTGCGTTATTAGTATCTAACAAGTATGATGTGACACCTGAACGAATAGATGTATTTCACAGCACCAATCGCCTGCGAATGGTTCTGCTCAATGGTTCTGGTTCAATGAGTTTATCAAAGAGTGTTCCGAAGAACTCGAACGAATGGATGCACTGACGGGTTCTTATGTCTACTTATAACAACTTTGTTTGTACCACTTTGCTGATTTTGCCTCAGCACAACATTAAACATTCAACTATCAAACCTCGGCCGTGATTCGTTTCATGCTTTTCCCATGCACTTACACCATTGGAAACCAACATGGCACCTGAGGTACGTCACTTCTTGACTTCCGCACACGAATATTCAGTAAATCCGACCGCGCGAATGAACCTTGAGTGAAGTCTTCCTGCGAGCGCACATACGACCACTGTTTGGGACAGCGCGAACTCTTTTGCCAGTGCTTCGCTGGCTCAATTTCGCTTAAATATAAAACGCAGAAAAGCCTCAGTGCAACTCGATTTTCTTTATAAAACTTCGTCCGACAATTTGCTTTCCGACTGGTGTTAGGTACACGAAGTGAGTGCGAGTGCGCAGATATCTGCGTTAAGCGCAAAAGAGGAAGGAGCAGAAAACAATGCAGCTTCGCAAGTATTAACGTTGGCCACATAATGGCTCGAAGCCAGTAATAAGTGAGGCGCGCAATCAATTCTTCGTTAGTTGTATTGAACAATTTTCGCATTGCAGTTTTTCAGGTTTCCTGCCGGTCAGAGCCGACTGATGTTGCAGTTTCGCCGAGAGGTAGACTTTTTGCTGACCACAATTGCCGTTATTATCTTCCTGTTGGTAGGAAATAAACAACAGCGCCAGTATACGATGAAAAACAGCTATGGCTTTGTATCCGCCATCCCCATCCCCCTCCCCTACTTTCAACTCACGCGTTCATTATGTGAACACGAATCGCGGCAATGGGTTAAAGCAGCCACGCATTTTCTTCATTCTGCGACTTACTGCAATTTACATACGCACATACGTATATACACCCATTGTGAATTCGGTGCAACGTGCCGCATACAAGTTTTCAGTGTTACATATTTCTAAATGATTACATCCTGTATAGTTGTCACAGAGTTACTCCGGAAATAATTCAAACATGTTGGCAATGGCAGCTCGAAATACGAACCACTGCATAACAGGTTAAAACCTCGACCATTGCATTGCATAACAACAGAGTGCACAGTGGTTCGGATGATCAACCAGCTGCTTATAAAGCTAGCTGTACTGTAGACCACAACAACTCTAAAATAATAATGATGCTACAACATCAATTCAAACGTACGTAAATACATATATTCATTCAAAGATTCCTTCGACTGTCTCAATGGAGACAATTGCAACTCATACACAACTAGTTGAGACCGATCATTTCCTTATGCAGAAAATTAAATTGTCGTCCTTTTACAAGCACGTTGATCTAAATACACGGGCGTACCTTGTAGTGCAGGTCGCTCTAACCATACACTCCATATGCACACATGCATATGTATATCAATGTGGCACAGTATTTTTGTAGTGTTTGATGCAAGTATATTTGTAGTTGAAATTACAAATACTTGTTGCTTTTGTTATAAATAAATAACTTTTAAGCCAATATATTATAATCAGTATTTGAGTCGCTTTACTTGATTTTAATAAAATGCACAAATATTGATAATGTCACCAAACTGATCGAGATTGGCTCTACTCTCTGAAATACCGTATTTAGAAATTGTGTTCAGATGACCACATCCACTCAATGTTATAGACACAATCGATCAAAATAATTGCTACATTTGTAAGAATTTTTAAAGTTTTTCAATAAAGATTTTTGACTCTTCTTTTTTGAAACTACTCCTAAATACCGGCTTGAAGTTCGAGCACCAAATTGTCCTCCGCTGCCGATATCGCTGGAGCCCGCGCACTGGCGCGATTTCGTCGGCCTAAAATCACAACCGATATAGTCCAGTTCTAAAATTAAATCATCATTCCCTCCCATATTTTCTTTAAGATGTTTTTATATTTTTGGTGAGAAACATACAAAATTCTATATTCTCAACCATTTCTATTAACGTCTCCGTGTTACAGCTTAAAACTTCTTCTTCATATTGTATATCGAATCGCACTGAAATCGCAGCCAGCTGCAATTCGAGTACAACAAAAAACAAAATGGAGAATATTAGAAAAATCGTGTGCGACAGTCATATCTGTATGCTCCCCGTCATTTAAAACACTGTTTTGAATTCTTAAAAGTCCAACCTTCTTTAATGCCAGCATCTAATTAAAAGAAACAAGAATATTTGTTGTATTATTGAATTTCTTTTAAAATTAATTTTTCAAATGTCAAACTATGTAACTGTATGAGCGAATCGTATTTCCCAAACTTATTTGGGAAGCATTGAACAAAATTATTTTATGTATAAGTATAAGGGTACAAGATTCGCAAAAGAATTAGGTGCAACATTTTTGTTTTGTTTAAATAATTCAGATATATTTATTAAGAATGAATTGATTTATTTTTATGTTAATTATAGTCCTATGAAGTATAATATAAATCGATTTATCTAAAAACAATTTACAAACATAAATGAATTCGTCTAGTTAAACTTAGTGTAAATGTGTATAGGTGTAAACATGTTCTTCTCTTACGCAATAAGTGTATATTTACGTTACTTAAAATTATTATTACTGCATATCAAAAACCAACAGAAGTGAATAGTATATATTATACCGAATATTTTTTAACCCACCTCATTATAAGTATTGTACGTAATTTTTATTCGCTCATGTTTCTAGACTTGTTTACTTCAAATGTGACACTGATGGATGTTAATGAAACAAACATATTGGTGATAAATTATGTATTTCATTTAATAAAAGTCATATTTCTGTATATTTGTATTTTTGTTTTTTATTTCCATGTGTTTTATATTTTCGACGTGTGTACCATAGTTCCTCTACTTAAATAACATATTATATATAAATATAACCTAATTAAAAAATTAACCACTTTCACTAGTTTCACTAAAAACTTACGATTTACTTGCAACAGTAATATAATTTATAACATTGGAGTTTTTACACATGTAAATATTATATGTATATTTATATATTGTATCGTACTTTCCAACTTATTTAAGGCAGAAACAAAACGAAACTTGTATTTGTTTTTGTTCTCTTTTGGAATCTAATCCAAATTAATAATAATAACATATGGTATTTAAGACACACTAATTATCACCTTCATCCATGATACAACGAACTCATACCAACAATGATACCTCTTTTCTGTGTGTGGGTGAGCTTGTGAATGGGTGACTGAGATAATGCGTGTACTCATGTAGTAAATACAGGCAGACTGAATGTAGAAATGAAGTTTCTCAATAAATCAATAACAGTGCATATATGTTTTAATACATAATTCCATAAGGAAATGCCATTAACGTCGAAACGAGAATCATGTCAAATATCTCAGCATTTCATTTCTTGAACACATTAAAGGAAAAATACAAATGACACTCAATGCAACAAAAACTGGAAAGACAGCGTTATGCCACAGTAGCAAAAGAAATTATAAGTACATACCTAGATTCTTTAAATTGTGTAAAATTGTAAACTAGTCCTTGCAAAAACTACACTCAGAAAAATAAATAAAACATACTGGCACACATACATATCCAGCCAATACTTATGTCTAAATTTCTGTTATGTTTGTAGTTTACAGTTTTGAATTACAACATTGTGTTTCTTCTTTTCTGATATTCGCAGTTTGTTGTCCAAGACAGTTGTAAAGGCAACCCAGAGAAAAACGATGAGCTATTTCCATATTTTTTTGCTATGACAAATCAGACCCTATAATTATGGCTGTGCCAAAGAAGTTTTTATGTGTTATAGAGCTTTGCTGTTAGGTATATGTATGAACTTCTCCCTTATATTTAAATTTTCTTTGAATCAAATTTGTCTTTCAAATAACGTTAATGAAACTGCGACGAAAACTTTGAACCCAAAACACCTTTGGCCGACATTCAATCTTCTTTATTATTTGTTTTGACCAGCCTTTAATCTCGTATTATTTATTTTCTGAACTATTTGGTTTGCATATACTCTTTACTCAAATTTATGTAATGGAATTATGTCGCTGGTCAAACATTAAATTAAATAAATCAGGCAATTTCTAAATCAAACTTTACATAGAAGATTTGCACACCTTAACAAGGACATTAACAGTTATAGGGAGAAATTAATCAACGTAAATTTTATTATGAACTGGCCCAAATTCATCGCATTATCGTATATTTTAATCGGACATCCGGCGTATATCTCAATGTAGATTCTTAAATGGATGATAGCTTCCCATTAGTTCTATGTTAAGATTGAATTGCGTATTGTATTCCGTAGTGATTTTTCATGATGGGGGTTGTTTTGCTGTTTTAGTCGTATTCATAATTTCTATCGTTTAGTATAACAATGCGATATATTGTATTTCTTTAATGTGCTTTCGGCGTGTTGGTTTGGTTCGAATATATTCCTTTTCTATAATTAATAATTCTGTATAAATATCTTAAACATAAACTTTATACTTTTAGCTTGAAATAAGCTGAAATTTTGTTCTGTTTTATGATTACTTTAGTATTTTAACAATTAGTGCATAAACTGAGAATAAGTTTTGTCACGTTGTCCGCTATGGACTGGTTTGTTGGTTGGTTGCTTGCTTGCTTGTTTTTTCTTGGTTGGTGAGCTTCTACATCAGTAGTTATTGGCTGTGCTTAGATGTTATGGTGTCCAATGCTTCTGGGCTGTCCAATGCATCCTGCGTAGTTTCCACGAAGTTTTGTTGGTGTTATGTAAGATCCTGAGGTGAATCTATTGAGAACAGTTCCTTGTATAGAGCAGGAAAAACGACGTTTGTGTGTGTTTGTTTGAATTTACTCAGTGCTTCCATATGCATTATGGATATATCGCTGGTGGGAAAAAAGAGTTTCAATTTTAATCTAATGCAAACTGTTTAAAAGAGCTTTTTTGCTGAGACTCTTACCGGAAATTTGGGATGTTATTTAATAACGTATCTAGTACAGTCACGTCACCTTTTAAGGGGGCATGGTTTGCTTCCAGTTCCTGTCTTATTGCATTCATGCTCAAGTTGAAAAGCCTCTGGATTTCAGTGTTTCCCCGCACACCATTCCGCTCTGTAAATGTAGCAAACAAAGTAAATAGTAATTGAGATGACCGAGAGAAAAATACAAGTGTTGTAACCCACCTGGCCAAAGCAGAACCAAGCTTTGATACAGAGCCAACTCCGTTTCAGTCAATTTTAATTCGGCAATTGATTTCGCCGTTTGAAAGATTCGCGACACCAGACGCATCTCATCTGAATCAGAAGTGTAGAATGCTTCTTGCGGCAACATCACATCGCCATATAAAACTGCATTCTGGGAGAGATCGAGCAATCTGGACATTCGGACGATTGCCAGTTCAAATGAGCCAGTTTTCAGTAAAAGAATCTGCAAGAATCAAGGATTAAGTAATAAATGCAAGAGATGCAGGAATACAAGTTCTCCACCTGGTCATCTTGACTTAATCGCATAAATCCTGGTATCAGTTTTGCAAATTCGATTATGTTTTGTATCATTTGAGTAAGCTTTTCCGCACAGTCCAGCCACAGCTCCTCTTGGCCCAGATTCTTATAATAAAGTATTCTCGAGATATCCTTAATAAAAATGGAAAGCAATTAGTTGTAGCTCAAAGATTATCAGAATATGCACAAGTATATTTTCGGTTTTACCTGAGACTTCCGAAACATTTCATGCACGACTTCTAGTTTGGTGTTTGTGTTTGCATGTGCCTCGGCTAATGTTTTTATGAGAACATCATTAATGTCGCCGTCAGCTGGATGGAAGGGAAAAGCAATGGAACAATGTATTTACAACAAGAAACATTCCAACAGAGGCCGTTGTGAATATCAGCAAGTAGTTGATGCAATGACTCAATTTACTTAACATGTAATAAACCATTGAAGACAGCTGAGCGGCCATTGGAACTGAATTATTCAAATGCACAAAAATCATAATTGGTTGAGGAAAACGGCGTTTCTGATGGCTGGCTAAAAGTGGTTTGTTTGATTGGCATTGACTGATACGCAGTCCAACTTCAAAGCAAACGAATGTGATATGCTAATATCTGGCATACAATATTACACATTGTCACATACGTACACATATTGCCATATATACCAATAATTTGAAAATCCGTCAATATGTAATGGTTCTGCGTGTGTACATGTGTATATTTGCACCTGCGTGGCGCCTTCGGTTTGACTTACTGGCCGTGTGACCTACGTATTCGAAACTTAAATTCAACAGCTTTGCAACTCCAGTGAGGAGTACGAAATCACTGGTAAATGAAGTGAATTATGTTGATATGCATACAATTATGTGGTTACGATCGATTCAAACGTGAATTGCGAGTGGTTTTTGTAAATAGTTTATCCTACCATGACTGACAAAATCCGGGTCCATCATTGTACCTCGGGGTTCGTACGTGGTACTGTCGACGTAGTCCGCAGATATATCATAAGCCATCGTCTGTTGTGGGGTCACCGATGCTGAATAACCATAGGGACTGCCATAACTAACTTCATTACTAGAATATCCATAACTGTGTTAAAAGCATTAATGAAATTATTAGTGTTGCACTGAAAACACAGATGTTCAATTGCAATCCATGCTGGTCTTTTCTAGAGCTTTTGCTTATCATATTTGTATGTATGCAGCATGCATATCGCTCCAAAGCTTAGAAAAGACACTTAATGATTTTGCCATTTCATGTTTTTTTTCTTTTTCATATTACCCGTTGTAGCTATGATGCAATTGATCACTACTTGAAGGTGTCTGCGTATCAAAAACTGAACTATCAGGCGCCGCATCGCTTTGGGCCCTCATCTGTGCTCGATGAAATCTCACCTCATCCTCCACTTTTTCTCTCTGCTTTTTCGACATTCTGCCAAATTTCACAGCTGGAAGGATAATAAGAGAAATGTGTAGTTAAATTTATTAAAATTGACAGGAAGACTACTTACCATCACGACTCATTCCTAATTTTAGGCACTTTTGCAGTCTACAGTATTGACACCGATTTCGATTGACGCGATCGACAACACATTGCTTATTGCGAGGGCATTGGTAATTCACCACTGAACTCTGTGATCGCCGAAAAAAACCCTTGCAGCCCTCACATGTTATAACTCCATAATGTACGCCCGAGGACTTGTCTCCACAAACTTTACAAGGAATTATTTCAATTTGAGCTGTAAAAGAACACAAATAAATGGATGAAAAAATTAGTATGTTTCGCTTCACACCAAAATGGTACAAATTAATTTAATTAATGGCATAACTGGCATATTGATAGCTTTATACATATGTATATAACATAGTAGGGATTGCAATACCTACCATTTCAACAATCCTAGGATTTTTGGGATTGAAAATCGCAATCCCGGAACACCGAAATTTTTTCGGAATCGAATATATTAATTTTAATATAACGTATTTTTAAACGAAATACATTTTATTTTTGTTCTAGTGTTTCCTATTGAGTGTTGCTACACCCGTTGCTATCGAGTGTCAATGGTATGACCTGTGGTTTTTAAGTCATACCACCTTGTTCAACGTCCATGCAATTTCAGCAGAAAGGCGCTGTACCGAATTAAAATGCCTTACAATTCCTTTTTCGACCTATAATTCCGACTCGATTCAATATTCAAAATGTTATTGCATAGTCTGTGCCACTCCCTACTCGAATAAACAACAAAAAATATTCAGAGTCCTTCCCTTCTTTTTACCACCCATCGTGTATTTTCTATCATTTTTTTTTTAATTTAAAAAAGAACTGTTTTTTGGTTCTTTTGTTTGTTTTGTATGTACACTAGGGCGGGTCAAATTGTATGGAACGATTTTTTTTTGGGGGGCTCCAAATCCGACTTAGAGCTATGGTCTCTTGAGCAAAATTTCTCAGAATCACCAATAGATTACGGTTTTGCTATACGCTTCATCAAAAAAAATTAGCCCACCCTAATGTACACATAAATAACCCTTAAGTGAATCATCTGTTGAAAGTACCACCATCGCGGAGGTAAGTCTTTTACTTTCTAGCGATATACAGACTGTCCTAAACAGATAAGATTAGGGGATAGTTAGTTAACCCTGATTAGCCAATGTTCGTCGTGTTGACTACCATTGTTGTGATACAGCTCGATCCTATTAAAAAAGAAGCTAGTCATAATTGAGCAAAATAAATTATAAACCATACACGAAAATGTTTGTTTTCTGAATTTTCATTAAAAATATGATAGTCCTTTCATTTTCATTCACTTTAACCGCATTTTTGGCACTTTCGGCTTCTTAAAGTCGATCTTAAAACTATGTTAGTTGAATCGACAAACATTGGCGCATAATCATAGTCCCGCATAAAAGCCGGCTTTAGTTAGCAAAAGACTAAAAAGATAAAGCGACTCTAATTTTTCAGTTACCATAGTCAGTTTAGAACATACTTCTACGTAGCAGCGACTTTTTGAAACAGCAAACGAAAGCAACGGCAACTCTGCAAAAACTAGCGATTCGGAGTTACAAATAAGAATTTATTTTCGGAATTATGCCCATACCGATTTATTTTGTAATCAATTATTTTGCAATATTTGTTTTCCTGAACACTAATTAGCAGTTAAAAATGGACGACTACGGTCGGCTACTTGTGAAAAACCGACGGCAGCCTAAAAAAATCGACTGCACAATTTTCCGAGGATTAATCTGCCCATCTCTGACATAAACAAAACAAACAAACAGCTGATCGATATGCAAATTTTTGCCTACTTTACGGGGTAAAGAAAACAATTGTATTCTATTGCCGCTTTGTTCTTGAATGTTCAAAACATCAATTGCAAACTGAGCAGCCACTTTATCGACCGGTAACGACTATAGAAGTCTTCGTCATCGAACTCGAAGGGATCCATCCGGCTTTTATATACTTTTCGCCGTCTTAGCACAATGTCGTCGTTCATAATATTGAAACCTGTTTCAATTTCCTCGAAATGAAACATTTTAAATTTTTTTAGATTTATTTCGTTTTTTGAATTTAAAGTATTTTGAAAAAGTGACATTTCTGCTCATTTTGACTCATTGCTAACTGGTTTAGCAACAGCTTTTGCTTGTTTTAAAGTTAGAGTATACTTTAAGCGTTAAAGTATGCTCTAACTCGACTATGATTGACTTATAGCCTACTTTATTTAAAAGTATACTTTATTGAACTTAAAGCTCCTGCTTTCAACAAGGTTTCATATGTTTGTGTTTTAGTACTCGACTTAATGGGATTAGGCCCAGGCAAACCCAAGAGGACCTCTTTGCACTACTTAGTGCACCTCTTTGTAAAATACCACCTTTAATTTCTAAACCTTTCGTACTATGATCATTTCAATTTTCATTTGTATTCAATTTTGACATTAGCTTTCGTAGAAATTTTGTAATTTTGCAGTTTATTTTAAATACTTAGGCATTGGCTAAATGAGTGCTGTCTTAAGTGATCTGTCGATCCCATCTCTAGTCCCTTCCTTTCCTTATCCCTTTGTACTCATGTTTCCCCCTATTTTCTGCTCCCCGGCTTCAGCCGTGTGTGTCGTTTAATGTTTACTGTATTTATTGTCACACTCTTTATTCGAACGTCAGTCAATAAACACCCCAATCACCTAACCGCTCCCGTGTATTTACTTCTACCGCTCCGCCGACGTGAACATGGTCCTTCGAGCCAACGCGAACCCGCGCCGCGTTATAAAAAACTAAAACAAGGTGACACAAACTTTGAACATTAGTGAACAAAAAACAATTTCAAATACAAAACGATCAAACATTACAAACATCGACGAAAGTCAACAAATTTACAAACCGTGAAAAGTGACACAAAAATAAACCAAATACAAAGAGTGACAACTCAACAAACAGTGAACTAAACACAAAGGTGAACACTAACTAAAGT
Organism: Melieria omissa; assembly: GCA_963971225.1. Classification (NCBI taxonomy): domain Eukaryota; kingdom Metazoa; phylum Arthropoda; class Insecta; order Diptera; family Ulidiidae; genus Melieria; species Melieria omissa. The sequence goes on along the minus strand of OZ020269.1, from coordinate 2,384,151 downwards.
GAAAAGCAAAAAAAAAAAAAACAAAATCAACAAACAGTGGCACACTCCAAACAGTACAACAATCCAAAAAGTGCGATTACAATATTAAAACAGTGCACAAGTTTCCAAAAATTAAAAACAAAAATTCTAAACAAAACATTGTGCAGTAACAATAAAGTGCAGTGACAAATAAAAGAAGGGCAGCAGACTACATAAAACCAACAACAAACACACCCACAAAAATTGAACAGAAAACAACAACAAAACACACACCCACAGCAGAACACAGATCAGACGAAGAGGGCAGCCAACAACGGCAAACAGCCAACAACACAACACACAGCACCACACAAAGCAGACAAAAAGGGCAGCAACAACAGCACAAACAGCGGACAAAAAAAAAAAACAACAGCAAACAACTTAGCACATCACAGTAGCGCACACACAGCTGCAGAGGAGATTCCCATTCTCGGGCAATGGGCCCACTAAGATAAGCCCAAAACATTTTTATAAAAAAAATTAACACACTACATACACATACACTAACAACAACAAATATTTTTTTAAAATATATATCCCCATTCCCAAAAATCCAGTCAAAAAATTATATACTGGTACCCCCCACTGTTAACTAATCGCAGTAAGCATTCCCGCTACTGCACATAATTTTGCGCAATTTGTTTGCACATTTCCTTTTGTGCAACCTCCGCAGGCAAAGCAGCAAAAATCGCCGCTGCAGCCTGTTTCATACTCACCCACTAATTTGCACACATTTTACCTACTTTTATTTTGCGCATATTTTAGATCGACAGCAAGCACTCCAGCTGTTGATCTCCCTCTTTTACTTGCACCCATTTTTTCACATTCCCTTTGTGCGATCACTGCTGGCAAAGCAACAACACTCCCGCTGCAGCCAGCATCCAACAGCACGCACTTCTCCTCCTTGTGCGTTACGCCTGCACTCTCCCACTTGCATTCAATTTCGCGTTTTCGCTTTGTGCGATATACGCACGCACAAGCAGCAAGCACTCCCGCTGCTGCCTACAAGTGCACTTACATATTTATACTTCTGCCTAAGCATTTCTCCACTCTCGCTAGCAGAAGTAAATAAATACAAGCACAGTGGGACGAGATACTCCTTTTTTTGCAGCACATTGAACAATTTTCTAGAACTTGGAAAATTTTCAATAGTGCTGCATATACTCATACCCTGCACATCTGCTGCCACCCAAAGTGTATACAGTGGGACAAACATCCCCCACTCGCACACAGAAATTGTTGGTACACAAAATAATTTTGACACGTAACACACTAATACAAACAACCACATACAAATATATATACACATACACATATTTATACACACACATATTTATACAAATACACATACATACGTGTATATTCACACTCACATCCCATACAAAAAATCACTTTTTCACAAATAAAGACAAATTTTCATACACATTTGACTACACTTTTAAATTATATTTATATTATAATAATAATTTTTACATACATTCCCAATTCCCATATACAAATATCTATTTATTACCCATTTACAATTACAAAAAATTTATTTCTTCCCCATATACATATATTCCCAATACACATACCTATACACAAATTTACACACACAAGTGTACAATTTTTATTTATTTATTTATTTGTTGCTCGACAAGTGTTCAAATTCGTTTGAACGAATTTTCACATTCCCAACTCTTCCCATACTCAATTATCGTTCGCGCGGACGCGGTTAGACTACAAGTCTATTTCCCCAATACCCTACATTTAAATACACATATATTTATTCAAATTTTTTTACCCTTTGTCGAGCTCTTTTATACAAAATGCCGGTTGAGCGATCCCCTAAACGCCAACTTATCACAATGGAGACTCCTTCCTCCAGATCCCCAAAGTCAACCAATGCACGTTTGACAGTTCCTGTCACTCGGGAGCCACCAAACACGCGCTCCAAACTTTCCATTCCCAAAGCAACCGATCCCAGTGTTGCTAAATTTACATTCGAATCTGACAGACTCGTGCAATTATGCACACGATTTTCATCGGCTCCCATTGAGGATTTGACCAAATCCCTGGTCCAAATTAAGCAAAAAAATTTGCAAGCCCAATGGGAGAGGCTTATGTGCGCACATGAGGCAGTCTTTATTGCTGAAGACAACAGCCAGCCCGACGGTTTCAAAGAGTCGGCTAGGCAAAAAATCGACGCCTGCACAGACCAGTACGAGTTGTGCATGGCTCAGATGTCGGACATCATTGAGATGCTCCAAATTCAGTCCCCCCAGCCCGCTGCGCATATGGAACCGGTTCGACCCCTAGAACCAGCAAATACCCCCTTCATTTGCCTACAAGTTCCGCCTTGTGATACCGAAACCTTTTTCGGGGGCTATGAGCAATGGCCGTCCTTTCGGGACATGTTTACCGCGGTTTATATCAACCACCCCCAGCTCACTCCAGCCCAAAAATTGTATCACCTCCGATACAAAACGCAAGGTAAAGCCGGTGCTATTGTAAAGCAATATGCATTAACCGATGAGAATTTCGGACTCGTGTGGGAAGCTTTAAAATCCCGCTTCGAAAATAAGCGCATACTCGTTGACACTCAGATTAGATCCCTCTTGAATATCGCTCCTGCCCACACTGAAAATAGTGAGGCACTACAGCGGATCCAAAGCACTATAAACAATTGTCTGTCTGTTCTCAATTCTCAGGCCGTAGACACTGACAATTGGGATCCGCTATTGGTTTACATATGTTGTACCAAATTGCCCCAAGAGACACTCGCTCTATGGGAGCAATCACTGACATCCCGGAAGGATCTGCCACCCTGGTCGCAAATGGATGAGTTCCTGACCGGCAGATATGAGGTACTTGAACGGTTGCAAAGTATTCGCCCTTCTAAGCCGAAACCGTCTCAACCTTCGACTTCCAATGTCCTCCCAAATCGGCCACACAAATCCCTAAATTATTACACTCAAGTAAAAAGGGACTTCGCGTGCAAACTCTGCAAAGCAAATCATCCCATACGGACTTGCCAGAACTTCAAAGGACTCACCCCCCAGAGTCGATTAAAATACGTTAAGAAGCACAATCTCTGCGTAAATTGTCTTGCTACCTCGCATCTCACGAAAGATTGTACAAGCAATTTTACGTGCGTATATTGCCAAAAGAAGCACCATTCCATGCTTCATTTCCCTAAAGGCAATGCGCAACCCTCTCATACTCCTAACTGGTCACATTCGACCACTCCACAGGTTGCAACAGCTCCAAAACGATCGCATAACAACTCCGCTACTCATTCTCCCCTTTCGGATGCGCAACCCCGCACATCTTCCAGGCAAAGTACGCCCAAAGTACAAGCCCTCCACTCTAATAATGGCACCCAATCTCTTCTGCCTACGGCACTGGTGTCCATTGAACACTCAGGAGAGTTGTTTAAGGTTCGAGCGTTGATCGACCAAGCCTCTCAGCGTACCTTCATCTCCGCGAAGGTCCAGAAACGCCTCAAATTGCCGATCGAGAAATCCCCCTTCCAAATCTCGGGCATGGGCGGTCAGATTGTGCAAAATGCCAATCATACATGCTTCTTGACCTTGGCAGTCCCTCAAACGAGCACGAAACTCCCCGTGCAAGCAATCGTGCTCCAAGAGCTTACGAAATTGCTCCCACCTCGTCACATACACCCCCCTAATATGAAACATTTCGCCATGCTAGATCTCGCTGATCCAAACCCCTTCGAGACAGCGCAGATCGATTTAGTGATTGGCAGTGATCTCATTCCGCAGATCATGCTCGAAGGTATCCACCGAAATGTATGTGGCAGCTTACTTGCTCAGCATACAGTCTTCGGTTGGGTATTAAGCGGTCCAGTACCCCCTTCGCATTTGACATGTGCCACAGACGTACCAAAACGCCATATGCCTACTGGACCCGCCCTTCGAAATAATCTTCCCGCACTAAAGAAAGCCCTTTCGCAAGTGATTGCCGCCCTCAATCCCGTAGGGTTTCCACCCCAGGAATTAATGGAAAATCACTTCGAACCCACCACTCCTGCAAACTCATACTCAAACCGGCAAATTTCCCCCTTCGTTGCCAAACGTCGGCCCCGCAGGATGGCTTTCGCCTCTAATGAGGTCCCCCAAAAGGGTTCGACAAAAACGGCCCACATTCACAGCAACTGACGGATATTGCATTTCCCCGCAGTTCCTCATTGCACCTACTCCAGCCCGGGTCCAAAAAGAGGACAGTCGCCACTCCAGTGCGACTTGCTCCAAACGCTGCCAATCCCGCAGACGTCGGACTGATCGGGCATAAACTCCAAGATCTATAAGATCTGCCTCTCGGGTGAAACGGCTTCAGCCATTCTCATGCTCAAACAGTTCCAACTCCGGATCAAAGAGCGGTTGATTGCCACCACCCTCTCGAAGAGCAAACCTGCTTCTATCGAGCCCTACGAGCACACAAGTAAACCTCTTATAACTCTCGCTCGACTTCTCATTCCCTCTAACGAAATAAAATGGCACTACAGCCAATTTTTAAATTTATATATTCCCATATTCCCCCGGCTTTAGCTTAAGTGAACCCCGCAGCTTAGCCGCGCTTCCTCATACCCACAATGTCAGCCTCATTACTACTGTGTTCCAATAACTGACATCGTTTACCATTTGCAGATCGGTGACTACGGCCCAACCTCTGCATCAGCACTTCCTCGAGGACGAGGCGACGATGGACGGCCCCTCCGCACCCGCAAAAGCTTCATCCCGGAGTCCTCGCCCGTCTGGCCCGCGGCATAAATTAATTGCAATATGCAATGGCGGCCGCGATGGCTAAATGAGTGCTGTCTTAAGTGATCTGTCGATCCCATCTCTAGTCCCTTCCTTTCCTTATCCCTTTGTACTCATGTTTCCCCCTATTTTCTGCTCCCCGGCTTCAGCCGTGTGTGTCGTTTAATGTTTACTGTATTTATTGTCACACTCTTTATTCGAACGTCCGACAATAAAGACCTACATCCAAATCATACCCGAACCAACCGTGTGTTTTATTTCCCCCGCTCCGCCGCGATCGGTTTTAAAAGGCATAAAATCAAAAACTTTTTTACAAAAGTTCGAGGTGGGGTCTATTACAACTGAATATGGCAGTAAACGAATCGCAAGCCAGCACTATTGTCTTTGTTTTTGTTAGTTGTTTATCACAGATATGGATATTCTAATTTTCTAGTTATTTTGTTAGATGTTATGTAGCCACTCGTATATGCCTATTGATAACTACAGGTACTTTGTATTTTTGTACTGATTTTTAAATTATTGCTTTTTGAAATTTAGCGTGTTGCGCTGGATCAAGGTTTAGTTTATTGTAGTCATGCCGGTAGCTGAAATGATTGAGGGGACATAAGTTACTGAGTTTCGCTTCCAGAGCTCTTTTAGCTCTATTGCAAGTGGTAGATAAAAGTGAATTGTGTCTTGGTCCTTCTATATTCGTGTCTCTTGGTATGGCTATGCCCATGAGATTGTAAAGAAAAGAACGCTTACTAATAGAATAAAATATTGACACAAATTCACTCCGAGTTAACCCTTTAATTGTTTAATTTTGTTTCGAAAAGCTTTATTTGCCTGCTTACTTATTTTTCAGCAAAGACGAGTGTACTCGAAGAAACAAGGGTACATTTACAAATTGATTTCAAACATGCCCTGTCACTTTGTTTTGTTTGTTTAGTGGGCACGGCAAGTGGGCGTTGCCAATTCTGTATAGCTTACGTTTAAATTTTCTCATGCGACCCGTACGTTATTGCGTCGTCATAATTCACTTAATAGAAAACTTAAAAAACGTTTTCTCCACTTTTATGTTTTTTGAGTTATGTATGACACTATTCAGCAAAGCGAGCGATATGTATGCCATAGTTGAGTTTTTTACCACAGTAGGCGTAAGAGCTTGGCGTGGTCAATCTCATATAGCCTATGTACTGTTCCCTCATAAAAGAAATATAATTTCATCTAAATCGGTTCAGCGGTTTTTTTCTGATTGTGACCCAAAAACACAACGCCACATTGGTGTTTATATACTAGATAAATAAAGTTGACAGATTACCTAATATTAGTAATAATAATTTTAATAATTGACTGGCACGACAGCCCGCTTACGCGAGACTAAGGCCTAGCTTCCCGCAACCACCCGTGTTGTGCGTGTGAATTTGTACGTGGGTGGAACGGACCTAAAGTTTTATGCCGGTTTCGAACGGCAGGTTGTCGAGCTCTTTCATAGGCAATTTTTACTCTCAGAGGTTTGCCATTTCCAGCTGGGAGGACAGCCACCGAAAGAGAAAACGAGTTTTCCCGTTATTTTTTTTTAGGTGTTATTACAGGCAGTATTTGAACCTGGGTCGCTGCCTTCGACTCGCGGTCCAACGCACTAACCAACTGAGCCACGGCGGCTGCCTACCTACCTAATATTAGTAGCATGATTTAATTTCCGTGAAGAATAACATGTTTGTCATATTATTCTTGTTGCTTCTAAGGTTTTTATGGTAGGTTAGGTTGCGGTGGCTGCCTCAATAAGACCCACTCTTGGAGGCCTGTTATGAGGCCCATTGTGATACCACATATTTCACCCGTTTTTGAAATGTGTATGCAACACTGTCTTTAATGGTATCTATGAAATTTTGATAAGTTCGATATACTATATTTTTTTTTTTGTTCCTTGGAGCATAGGGCCTCCACAAGACAGCCTTGTGTTGGTTACATTAATCAGTTGTGTTGTTCTGCCAGGGTAGGTGATTGGCCTGCCGCAGGTAGTCCTAAGTGAGGAATCATCTAACGCCGCTCAGGAACGTCGCCTCCGCTCGTAGCGCCATCTGTTGTAAGGAGGTTACAGCAGAATGGTTGGGACCTCGCTAGATCAGGTTGGTGCGCGCTGTTTTCGCAGTTGTCCGCTTCCCCTTGCAGATGTCACCGTTTTGATAATGAAATACCGCCGAAAAGAAAATCGGTTTCATCTATATTTTAGTGTTGGCTTCAACGGGAAGTCGAAAATACGTAGGTCGGTCGTCACTGTATACTCGTCATCCAACGAACTAAAGGGATAAGTGACGGCGACCGCAATTTCACCATCGCCATCAATATGGAACCAAATGTATTTTAATAAATCAAAACGTTTGTTGTTTAGTTTCCAAATCAAGGAAAAGTTAACATTGCATATATGCAATATGAAGAGTTAAATTAATTAACGAATGTAAATTTGTATCTTTATGACGAGTATACTCGACATTATCCGAAAAATTTTCGTTTCGTTCTGACGAGTATTAGCACTTAAAGGGTTAAGGGCAAATCACCGTTTCCCGAGTATGTGACTAAATAGTTGTTCCTGAGTGTTTTTCAAGCGACAAGCATATACGTATGTATAATACAAGTAGATGTCAACGAACTTTCTTTAGACTTAAAACATCCAATGTTTTAATGAAGAAATATGCAAAACATAAATATTCAATACGTCAAAACTCTCTCTTCAACTGGGCAGCAAAACGCTCTTTGTTGCGCTCTTCCATTTTTGTATGCGTATGTAGGCGTTGGAAGGAGGAAGAAGAAGGTAAGCTTTCAGCTAGTATGTGCTCATCAGGGTTGCCGCTTTTCGCATAATTATACAAAATCTATATAATTCCACCTTACTTAAACATATTGGCGCGTAATCATAGTCCCGCATAAAAGCCGGCTTTAGTTAGCAAAAGACTAAAAAGATAAAGTCGACTTTAACTTTTCAGTTACCATAGTCACTTTAGAACATGCTTCTACGTAGCAGCGACTTTTTGAAACAGCAAACGAAAGCAACGGAATTATGTCCATACCGATTTATTTTGTAATCAATTATTTTGCAATATTTGTTTTCCTGAACATTAATTAGCAGTTAAAAAAGGACGACTACGGTCGGCTACTTGTGAAAAACAGACGGCAGCCTAAAAAAATCGAGTGCACAATTTTCCGAGGATTAATCTGCCCATCTCTGACATAAACAGAATAAACAAACATCTGATCGATATGAACAATTTTGCCTACTTTACGGGGTAAAGAAAACAATTGTATTCCATTGCCACTTGGTTCTTGAATGTTCAAAACATCAATTGCAAACTGTAATATAATATAAAACTCTTCGTCATCGAACTCGAAGGGATCCATCCGGCTTTTATATACTTTTCGCCGTCTCAGCACAATGTCGTCGTTCATAATATTTAAATCTCTTCCAATTTCCTTGAAATGAAACATTTTACATTTTTTTAGATTTATTTGCTCATTTTTACTCATTGCTAACTGGTTTAGCAACAGCTTTTGCTTGTTTTAAAGTTAGAGTATACTTTAAGCGTTAAAGTATATGATTGACTTGAGTAAAGACTATGATTGACTTAGAGTCTACTTTATTTAAACGTAGATATAGGGTAATGTTACCGGCTGTGGGCCATCACCGGTTGTGGGCCACCCCTTGTATTTTTTGACGTTTATAAAATATGACAGATTTGAGTATGAGGTTATGTGTACATTGACAATAGACAGTATTAGTGAAAAAACTAAAGTGAAAGGACGCATCTGACCCGAAGCTACAACAAAACAGAAAAATTGACGAAGAAATTTTCAATAAAGTAATTTCTGAAGATTATGCGACTGTGATAAAGCGAAGTGAAATATTGCAAAATTAACAAAATTTTTCGCCACAAGAATTTTGCCAGTCACTTAAGGGATGGCTGCCGTTACCGGTTGTGGGCCACCTTTTGTAATCGGTTGTGGTTTTTTGTTTTTTGCATGAAAATTATTGCAAATCGTGTTTTTGACTTCCTTGCAAGCCGCTTCACCCAAAAATCATCAAATCGCGGCCGAAAGCCAATGGCAAGTATCATTTTAACGTCACCGGAAACTGTTGCTACTTTGCACGAAAAAGCAGCAAAAAAGCGAGCTGCTCCAAAGCTCATTAAAAAGGCCAAACGCAAACACCACAGCCAAAAAGTCGGCCAAACGCAAGAAGCAAACAAAGAATGATTCTGACAAAGACGATTTGAACTTTTGTCTGATCTGTCTGAAGGTCCATTCTGCCACCAAAATTGACAAAAGCCAATTCGATCAAATGCAACGGTGGCTGCGATCGGTTTGTGCATTTGAAATGCGCTGCTATAAAAAAGAGCTATTATACATGCAAAAATTGCGAATCCGATGGGGATGATTAATAATTTAAAAAAGTCACCTTTCCTTGATGTTTGTTCGCCACTAGAGGCTTCATTGATAAATAAATTTTAATAATACATATTTCTTTACTGGTTTTTTTCATAATTTTGCATTTGAAGTGAATTTTTCAGGCTGGCCCACAACCGGTTACAAAATTTTTTTGGCCAAAAACAAGCTCTTTACAAAATTTGTTAAAAAAAAAAAATGTGTTTTGAAAAATTATAGAAAAATTGTTTTTTTGGTTACCTACTGCCTCTAGCTTTCCATTGGTACCCACAAGTCCGAAAAATGTATACTTGAATGGAAGTTACGGGCAAAAAACGAAACCCGGTCCACAACCGGTTACATTCCCCTACTTTATTGAACTTAAAGTGTACTTTATTTCAACTATGACTATGCGGCATTTTGTTTATTTATTATCACAGTAAATCTATAATTCTAATCTAATATAATGCTACATAATCGCATAAATTAAGTAATTAAAATAATTATTTAAATATCTAGCATTGAAATTGGTGAATTGGTTGAAGTTCTCGAAATAAATTTTCCGTGACAGCTTTTTCTGTCTTTCCAGGGGTCAGAGAAATGCCCATCTATGTAGTATGCATGAGAACTCTAGAAGATTTTAACACTACTAGAGCAGATTTGAATATAGATTGCATTGAGGCCCTACCACAAAGAGGTTTGGCCTGACAAATGCCAAAAGATAGAATCAAGGCGAATTCATACAGGTGACCTCGTTGAATCAGCTGCTTTGTTTTTTTTATTTTGAAAAAGGTCTAGATTGTCATGATGCCTATGTATAACTGTGACAATTTAAAAATTAAAAAAATTAAGCTTTATTTTGATTGGCTCATTTTTACAATCTAAACACAAAAAAGGAAATACAGTGTTTTTCGCTTATAACGAACCCGTTTAAAGCGATTTTCCGCCTAAAACGAACCAAATTCAAAAGTACGCGCTCTATGTTTTCGCTTATTACGGACCCCTTTTAAAGCGAACTCACGGTTAAAACAAACCATTTTGCCCGGTCCCTCGAAGTTCGCTTTAAGCGAAAAGCAAATAGTAAGATGTTAAATGAATAACAAATGAATTCGCAATTTGAAGTAATGCCCGAAATCAGTGCAATAAGGTGTCATTTCTGAATTTGATTCCGGAATAACTTTACTCTGGCAGGACTGCCAATCGCTGATCGAATAAAATGCAAACAAATTTTATTTGATTCATTCGACAGTCCAATTTAAGTATATGGAAACCCAGAAAACCAAACGATATCGAAACGATATCGTTAAAGCGAGAATTATTTTTCTCGTTTTCGAGTATTGCTAAAGTGTCTAAAATGATATCGAGAACGTGAACAATTACACTATCACAACGATATCAAGAATTTCGAAAATCTCGACATCGCATAGACAAAATTCGTTCCATAGACAAAATTCAAAAAATTTATAGTCTCAGAATTTAATGATTTTCATGTCATTTGAAAGGTAAAACTCCAACTAAGAAAACCCCAAAAAATTAATTAGTGCCTGTGCAAAAGCGGCTCAAAGTTGAAACTTTTTTCACAAAAAAATGTAAACACATCTTTTCTGTTTTTTAGTCTATTGAGGAAAAAAAAATTTAAAAATACATGGTTACCAAGAAGTTTCTGAAACTTTTGATTTAGATTAAGAAATGATGTGGCCATTTTCGCTTTTAATGTTATCTCAAAAATTTGCAAAGCTGAGACTTTTAAATCAAAATATTTTTCCAAATTAAAAATCTGAAAATTGGCAAAACTTAGAGGAAAATATCTAAAAAGTATGTGAAAGTATGTTCCTGGATTTTTTTTTATTTTAAGAAGCATTCTTTCTTTTTCGGATAATGTAATTAAATCCTCCGATATCTTCCGATCTCAGAAAATAATTCAATTTGAAAAGTGGTCTAAACACCTATTTTTTGACAAAATTTCTTTTTTCCATGCCTAAAAGTATGCAATCAGCATGAAAAATTGAGAAAACTGCAAAAAAGCAAAACATACGTCTATTATTATCGTTTTTATTGCAAAACTAAAGGGTCCTGAGACAATTTCTGTTACTCTTTGCAATAATCAATGTTGATGTTACCGATTAAATGTAAAATCTGAAAAATCTAGCTGAATAGCTCTCCAAAAGTGACGAAATTTGAACATTTAAGACTCTGGCATTGCCAAACTACAAAAGTTTAAGAAAAACAAATTAGAGATTTCAATTCAGCAGACCATGATTAACTAGTATGCCTTTTATGAGGAACGGACCACTCCTTCTAATTTTGTCCCGCGGTTGTATGTAGTCGAATCACTGTGCATCGTAACGATATTGAAATTTTCTTATCCGAGATATCGTAACGATGTCGATATTTTCGAAATTCTCGATATCGTTATGATAGTGTCATTTTTCTTGTTTTCAATAGAATTTTGGATACTAAATGCGCGCCCGTTCAGGAAATCAAAATTTTTCGTTTGACAAAAAAATATTTCATTTGACTTGAAAATATTCAAAACCTTCAAGGCAAACAACTCAAGCTTTATCGAGATTATTTCGAGAAACTGTCGCTAAAAATTTATATCGAGAAATTGTTTGTAGGGAAGGAACCCGTGTGTGTGTGTGTTGTTTTAACACAGCCCAAACTGAGAATTTTTAGCAAATGCCATGTTCACACTGGGCAGGCAATATTCCTACAAATGGATGTAAGTGTGAATAATCGTGAGCATGCTATTGCATACGTACAGTCGTCAAAAAGAACACACATCCGCACACGAAATACTCACGGGGGACATGTTGCACTGCTGTATAGTGGCAAACAAGTGGGATACGGTGCGAAGCGATGCGATGCGACGAGACGAGACGCAAGAGTCAACGGTCTTGTACATGCGAAAATAAGAAATAAAACAATCCAAACATCAAGCCAAATAGAAATAAAATAATACCGCCAGTAGCAGCGGCAGCGAATGATTGCACAAGCGGCAAAGCACGAAACAACCAAGCTTCGGTAACATTCGCAAAGCAGCTTCGTAAGTGGGTCAACGCGATGTGAGGTCATTGCACTGCAGAAACACTTTGCAGTTAGCACGTCGCTGGCGCATAAGCTTCGCTGCTCATCAGCTCTACCACTCCGCACACAGCTCCGCTGCGTACTACATCATTTTAATCGTTGCCACACTGCTCCAACGCACTCCTCGCCGCACTGCTTCCAAGCACCACGAATTCATTGCGCGCCTCTGCCGCTGCCGCTATTGATGTCGCTGCTGGTGCCCGCGCAGTGGCCCATGTGTATTGGTATTAGCTGAATAGCAGCGTGCTCCGCTCTCCACCATAACGAACGCCAAAATTTACCTCGCGTTTCAACGATTCTCTTCCGTGGCGCTCTTAAATGTTTACTTGTCGCGGCAGCCAACTCGTGTGTTGTTGTGGCCCAACTATGAGGCACTCTGCTGTACTCCAAACGACCGGTTGTTTTAATATTTTCAATAAGTATTTTCATTCGATGGGAACGAGCAATTCATTAAAGTCTGCCAAAATGGAAACCACGTACATACGTACATATTTAAAAAGAAGTACCATGTTCACGATAAAGCATACATACTATACATCGATACGCACTTGTTCTATCATATTTTATCTTATTCTATTCTATCCTATAATATTTTACAAAATTATTGTTTCTATAAATGGGATTCCATTGCTCTCAGACGTCATAAATGTAAGACTGACTCCCAGCTATTTGTCCTTCCAAATGTTTGGACGTTTTCCATAACCCCTATTTCTTTGTATTCGAACAAAGTCATAACCCAACAAACTTTGACGAAAAGTCCTTCGAAAAGTATCGTTTTCGATACGCAAAAAACATCAATTAGTGCATCAGTAAGAAAGTTAATGCCAAGCATAAATATACAAAAAGCATTAGTTTTTTATTGATGCAATGTATGAATACAAAATTTGTACTGTTTTACTATACTGCATATGGACTTTTTGGAAAACGCCCTTTTTCCATACATATCTAACAAAAGTTGTTATTATAACAAAGAAGTGGAATCAATTTAAGGCTTTCTATGTCGTTGCCAGAGCTACAGTCCGAGCAACTCAAGTATTTCGGGTCACGCTTCCTCACAGTCCTAACAAAGATAACGGAAGTAAGATTATCGGACCCCCCTTAAATTTATCAGTCATAGAGGGCTTTCACAATGGGCAAATGATGCCTCCAAATGGAATTACGGCCTTCCGTACACGCCCTCTCAATAGAGTCCGACCGATACCAAATTTTTTGGCCGATGCCGATTAATCGGCATCGGCTAATTCTCAGGCCGATGCCGATTAATCGGTCAAAAGGCCGAAAATCGGCCGATGCCGATGCCGATTCCATAGAAAAAAAAAACACGAATGAATTCAATCAAAAACAGAGCTTATTTTATAAAACAACAAGAGGAACTATTACATATATAGTACATTTCATCACATTCATCACAAATTAACAAACAAAAACGAGAAAATAAATAACTAAAAACTAAATAAAATTACAAGAAAATTCAGAATTTAAATACATTAAACTAAAATTTCCCCCAAATTTATAACACATAAAATTAATATTTCATGAAAATTGCTCATTCTATTTGCACAAGCAATTAACAAAAGACCCAATAGCCAATATAGCTGAACAAGGTGTTGATGTAGCAAAAATAGATTAAAAATATCTGTAAAATATTGTCCCCTTAAATATTTGTCACAAAATCCAAACAAATCTAGGGAGAAACCCCCTAATCAGGCAACACTGGGTTGTAACTAGGGATCGCAATTTTTTGCCATTTTGCGATCCCGGGATTTTCGGGATTGAAAAGTCAAATCCCGGGATTCAAATAACAAATTTTTTAAATAAAACAATTTTACCAAATTGCATAAATACTTGTTTATAATATATTTACCATAAAAATGGACACAGTTTAATCACATTTGGGGTAGTTTTAATTTTTTTTATCTTGAATTTAATCACATTGTAAGGCGGAAAGGGAGGCAGTCGGTGTTGAGTCGTCGAAGTGGTTGGTTGTGCGCGGCACATCACCAAAATCCAGTTGTCATTTACAATCAGTTGTCAATTACATTCAAAATTGTCAGTTTAAATTTAAATCAAATAAATAAACATAGTCATCCTTGACCACATTTTGTTTAACTTAAAAGTTTTTCATTTGACATTTAACTTCGTTTGATAACATTTTGTTTTATCCAAAAATGACACTTAAACATAACTTATTGCTTTGCATCAAATGTATCATAAAGTACATATATACGCATATTTGATAAAAAAAATAAAATAGTTAATTTGTTAGTACTTTTAGTTTTACTTCGATTATTTCGATAAAAAAGTTAAGCGTTGTGATTAACTAAAAACTGAGATCTTAAAAATACTAAGGCATTAAATGTTTTGCCCTCTAATCTAGAGCGAAATTTATTGCAAATAAACCCTGCTGAGAGAAAACATCTTTCAGATTCAACACTTGCTGGTTGAATGCTTAGTAAATAATAATAAGCCTTTTGCAAAAGACGCCCTCTATCCCCTCCCTCCTCCTTCAGATAAGGAATTGGGTTTTTGTGCTTTTAAATTTATTTCATTTGAACTTTGAAGCATCTTTTGCAATCCCGAAAATCCCAGGATTAAAAGATTTGAATCCCGGGATTTTCGGGACTGGAAAAAGTCCGGGATCCCGGGATCCCGGGATTGCGATGCCTAGTTGTAACGTATAATAAAAATGTAATAAATATACAAAGCGAGATATGAAAAAAAAGACAGTGCGATTCAGCTGCAAATAAAAACAAACAAGAAATGAAAGCAGGAAAATCGACCAAAAAAAACCGATGTGGCATCGGCAAAAAAAAGCCGATGTGGCATCGGCCAAAAAAGGCCGAAGCCGATGCCGATGCCGATTATTTTTTATTTGGCCGATGCCGATACCAATTTTATTGGCCGATACTAGCCGATGCCGATGCCGATTAATCGGTCGGACTCTACCTCTCAACCTAATCTAAGCCAACACTCAACTAAAATTATTTAAACTAAATGATTCAACTAAAATGAAATGATATTTGAAATACATTTTGATTTTTGCTTGCGATGCAGATGTTTATGAGATACGATGTTTCCTCGCTTAAATAACTACTTGGGGAATGCTTTGTAAGGTGCCACCCCTGCTCGATTTCGACGTTCCAGCAATCCAAGCAAAAAAATTCCTATTGTCACTTAAGATATATATGGCAACATCAATTTTAATGTGGTTTTTGAGGGAACAGACGCAATAACATGGTCAGGGTAAGTAATAAATAGTGGCTAAATGAGTGCTGTGGTTGTTCAGTGATCTGTCGATCCCACCACTAATCCCTTCCTTTCCTTATCCTCTTGTACTCATGTTTCCCCCTATTTTCTGCTCCGGCTTCGGCCGTCTGTATCGTTTAATGTTTCGTGTATTCTTTGTGTTACATTCGTTATTTAGACGTCTCCGAATAAACACCACACCTAAACCCCAAAATAACCCGCTTTCCCTTTCCGCCGCTCCGCCGTGCTCGATTAAACAAATAGTGTTAAATTTGGTTAAAAAAAAACATACAAATAAAAATTGAGGGTTTTTCTTACGGTGAAAACTAAATCAAATACGTGTAAAAAACTAAGGTAAAAATCAGTGTTGGACTTAGTTCTTAATGGTTTTTCATAATCCGAAATGATATCTGAGCATATCGAAAAAGGAACAAATTTTTACAATGATTTCCAAAATGGCATAAAAATTTAAAGTGCCACCCTTTTTTCTTTGTAAGGTGCCACCCCCCTTTTTTCATTGTTTTGTGATCCTATATCGGTAAAATTACTTTTTATTACTCGGAATCGTCATTACGATGAATTTAAAGTGCGATTAGTCAATTTGTCTCTAATCCTATCATGAGGAATAAATTAGCTCAGTTTTGTTCATTAATTTCCATACCATTATTCGTTTTATTCGTTACCTTTCAATCTGCATTTTGCTTTCGGTCATTATCTATTCAATTCAAATTAAATTCCATAATCTTTCGTAAATTTTTTAAATCATGCATTTTTACTTGAGATTTTTACGTTTTTAGCTGTTTTTGTAGGGGGTGGCACTGTACATTAAAAAATTTGAGGGTGTCGATTTTGAACACTTTGGGAAATTAGCTGTTAAATTCATATTTACGAAAAATTCAAATGAAGTGCTACCTTGGATCGTAGCTCTTGAAACCTTCTTTCCAACGGTATATTAACATTGGCAATACGTTAATTTTCTAACGAGTTATGCGCAAAAAAGCTATGGGGTGGCACCTTACAAAGAATTTCCCTACAATTACAATTGAGGAGCTGGAATTAGCTAGAAAATACCAGTTTCATAAGGTAGTTTCCTTAAGAATTGGATACAGCGGTTATGTATGTAAATAAATGGGAGTCAGACTTGCATTTGATACATTTAGGGGCAACCTGGAAGCAATGAGAGCCCATTTTATAAAATTGATCATTTTGTATGGTAGCCTTCTAACGCGTTTGCAACCTTGTACCTTGTGTTCAAAAATCATAAGTTTTAGTTTACATTTCTTAAGGAGGTGTTCTGTAGTAAAATGTTCAAAAAATCGATTTTTGTTTGCATTTTTCAACAGGTAATGTTGTTATCTATCGTATAAAAAAAGGTCTTTGATGAATTCGGACCGGAAAGTCATTTGTAAAGGAGGTTTCGTCACGCGCTCCGCCGAATTTCCACAGTACTTTCAGTACTTTAAACGCGTTTTTCCCGAAACCATGTTTTTCGAACTGGTTCACACGATTACAAATGATTGAGTAGACGGATTTTGATAATTTTTTTTTAAATGTTTCTAAAAGTTGTCGCTATCGTCCGACGAGCGTTTTTTTCGATTTTGTTATTAGTTAGTGTTAAATAAATTTTTTTCATTTGAAAAAATGGGAAAAAAAATTTTTTACTTTCAAGTCGCGCCATTTTGAGAATTTTGATGAAAAACAAAAAAGCTCCCGTCGGACGATAATCGCACTCATATAGATTACAACAAAAAAAAATTTTCCGATTTCCATGTTTCAGACTGGAGCAATCGTGTGAACCGTCAACGCATGTTTTTTTGGAGGGCATCACTTTGCGGCGCTGCAGTGCAGCAACGAATCAATATTTTTTCAAACCTTATACTGAATTTTGTAGTTAAAAGTATAATAAAACATTGAAAAAAAACCGCATAAAAAAAAATTGAATAGTTACTTCACAGTAGAATTTCAAAAAACACCTAAGAAAACGAGCTGTTACTACAGAACACCCCCTTAAGGAATACAGGCAGACAGAATTTTTACCAATAACGAAATCAAATTTAATTGAAGGGAACCCGTTAAATCGATTAAACCATTGCGTATGTACTCGTCATAAAACTGCAAGCCCATCTATCTGCGGACAAATTCACAAGCACTACAGAGATAATTGCGGGATACTAGAAATTAGCCTTGTTAGCAGATTGTCGGGCCAGTTATCTGTGCATATACAAAATAGGTTTCCGTCAAGGAGTACGTAATTTTTTGATATGGAAAACAAATGACTTTGCTTTTAACATAACTTTATAAAACGAAATATTTTTTATTTCTTCATTAAACTTACATAGTTTTTTTATTGCAATAAGTTAAAGACAACCAAACAAAAACTTTCAACTAAGAAAAGGTTTGCGCAAAAAATACAAATTTTCATTAAAATTCTTTAAAATTTTATTGTGTCAAACAATTTTGTACTTTTAACTTATTTTCTTGTTGGAACTTCATATATTTCGGCATTCATATATATTACATTCTAAGTTTCTTCAGCAAGAAGAGAACTCTTAAGAAGAGAACTTCTTATAAATAAAATAATTTTGGTATGTAAACCGTGAGCTGTATCTTGGTGAGTGGGTTGCTTCAGTTTAACTTTGCGCCACTGAACCTATGTTTATCCTAACTAAAACTCCAAAGAGAAGTTGGTAAGTGTGTTTACTTAGTTGGTAAGTTGTTGTATTGGACCCCTTTCAAGTTTTTAGTAGGCGTCCAAAATCACAACTCTTTTCCTCTTAGTCTATGTTTCCTCTACTACGTTTTAGAGTGCTTAGTTTCAAAGATTCCGAATGAAAAAAAAAATTTAGCTTGTTATCTTTTTTATAAAAATTTCATAAGGACACAGAACAATAACAAATACAGTGGCTCAAAGTTAAAATAAAACAAGGATAATGAAAAATAAATATTCTCGTGATTCAAACCTATGACCCAATATATTTGATCCACATCTTGTTCCTTTTTAACTTTGAGCCACGGTAATTAATGTTAAAAAACAAACATTCGAAAGACACAGATTGCTGGAAAATACTTTGAGAAAATTGATTAAAACTTAAAACATGTATATAAACAATAAAATATTTTCTGAAATCCAGAGAAATTTCTGCAGGGGAAATAGACATTTTGGCAACAATAATAAAATCTTAGTAAATTTCTTAAACCCGTGGCAAAGTCCTACATATGTATGTATGTATGTATAATTGAACCGATAACACAACTAGAAACAAGATCAAATTTGTAATCATAAATAGGTAAAACCAAATTCAAAAATCATTAAGTTGATTGACTATCGTATTAGCTGTCGCAAAAAATTTCAGTAATGAGGAAAACCCATTTTCAAAAAAAGAATGAAAAACTGGTTTGTGTTTATTGGTCTGAAATTATTCAAAACGACGTACAACCACATCACTGCCAACTCAGCTCATTGCAACGCAATGCAATTGCAAAAACAATTACAACCACAACAGCAAAGGCAGCAGCAACTACTACTACAACACGACAACAGCAACAACCAAGCATCGCACTGCTACTATGTAGTCGAAAATGCCTTGCACACAGAAAACAATAACACCAGCGGCAGCGGCGGCAGCAGCAACCACCATAACAATGTTTTTCATTTTGTTTTTCTTCTAACTAATATCCGTCCTTGGCTAGTGTGTTCAACTTTGTCCCACTTATTTCATTTGTTGGCTCTAACTCTATGCCGCACAGTCGTGAACGGGCAACACGGGCAGTACGAGTGCATTTCAACTCTCGGCGCGGCAGTCGATCGGGTAGTGGTACCGGCACAGAGGCAAAGGCCGGCACTGAATGCACAATCGTTCAATGCAAACTCTCACAAGACTGCTCGAGTCGCTCAGATAAGATACGCAGATGCGTTTTTGCGATATACTCTACGCAGCGTCTACATAGTAGTATGTTGTAGTTGCAAAGACACTTTAGTATTTGTAGCTTAAAGTCAAATGGATGATTGCCTGAATATGAAAAGTGGCTCTCTGCAGAGGCGCTAAGGGATTCGCGAACTGGCATCAAACGAGTGGATGTGTCGGTCTCTGTTGGTGTGGTCGTGTGCAATATTTTTTGCAACTGCAGCCACATTCTTGCTTTCAACTCTTTCCTGCCCGCTTGCAAATAACATCTGCGAGCGAACGAACGCACACATGTAGTACGTATATGTGTGAGAAAGCTATTTTCGGCTGCTACATTCGTCGATAATAAACCTTTGACAGCAATTTTAATATAGACACGAAGATCTGAAAAACTGCCCATAAAATTATAAACCGGCAACTGGCAGTCTATTGAAAACAGTTTTCCTGTCTAAGGACGTTTTACCGTCTAGCGCTGGCTTGGAATTTTTCCCACATGTACATCGGAATTTCGGCGTAAAAGTGCTCAGTTAGATATGAACGATAAAAAGGAAGCCCAGTCATCTCTTGGTATGACTAACAAGAGATGGTCCATGCGTACAATAGATGCTTTATGACAGGTAAAATTCCGATAAAGGGTTGGTTTAGCTAGTTCAGTATGTTATAATTGTAAACGGATCTAAACTGTAAACAACTAACAATCTACATACAGTTGCGGTCAAAATAATAGTAGTACGCGTACAACGAAAAGAAAATGAAGAAAAAATAATCTGCTTTTTTTACAAATATTTATTTTGTATTTTTTTTAACAAGTTATATGTGTTAACAATGCAATCATAAAAGAAAACTTAAGAATTAAACTCAGTTTGGTTTGATTTAAATTAAATGCGTCAAAAGCTCCAAAATATGGACGGTCAAAAAAATAGTAGTTCGCTTTACTTTCATAAAAATTAAGCAACAATTGTGTTTCATTTTAAAAGATTTTGTGGTTAAATAGTAATAACGAAATGTTTCTTCAAATTAGTATTTAGTTGCGTGACTGTTGTTTGGCTATTACTGCAGCACAGAGCCGATGCATTGAAATAACCAAATTTTCATATCTTTCTCTAGGGGCGTGGTCTACTGCTTTTCAAAGTTGATTATTATTTAAAAGATTATTGTGAGCAACTGCTCTCTTCACGTCACACCACAAATTTTTAATTATATTGAAGTCTGGTGATTGTGCGAGCCATTCCATAATCCTAATCCTGCTCTTGCGAAGCCCCTTTCGTGCGACCTTGCTTGTATGCTTTCGGTTATAATCCTGTTGGAAGATCCAAAGCATTGGCGTTTTTTCACGGACATACGGTGGCACGATTTCCCGCAAGATTCGTACACATACACATCGATCCATCGTTTTCTTGATCAAATAAATAGCGCCACCTTCATAAAACGTAAGACATGCTCAATAAATAAATGCATGTCTTACGTTTTATGGAGGTGGCGCTATTTATTTGACATACGGTGGCACGATTTCCCGCAAGATTCGTACACATACACATCGATCCATCGTTTTCTTGATCAAATAAATAGCGCCACCTCCATAAAACGTAAGACATGCTGAATAAATAAATGGATGTACTACGTTTTATGGAGGTGGCGCTATTTATTTGATCAAGAAAACGATGGATCGATGTGTATGTGTACGAATCTTGCGGGAAATCGTGCCACCGTATGTCCGTGAAAAAACGCCAATGCTTTGGATCTTCCAACAGGATTATAACCGACAGCATACAAGAAAGGTCGCACGAAAGGGGCTTCGCAAGAGCAGGATTAGGGTTATGGAATGGCTCGCACAATCACCAGACTTCAATATAATTAAAAATTTGTGGTGTGACGTGAAGAGAGCAGTTGCTCACAATAATCTTTTAAAAAAAAATCAACTTTGAGAAGCAGTAGACCACGCCCCTAGAGAAAGATATGAAAATTTGGTTATTTCAATGCATCGGCTCTGTGCTGCAGTAATAGCCACACAACAGTCACGCAACTAAATACTAATTTGAAGAAACATTTCGTTATTACTATTTAACCACAAAATCTTTTAAAATGAAACACAATTGTTGCTTAATTTTTATGAAAGTAAAGCGAACTACTATTTTTTTGGCCGTCCATATTTTGGAGCTTTTGACGCATTTAATTTAAATCAACCCAAACTGAGTTTAATTCTTAAGTTTTCTTTTATGATTGCATTGTTAACACATATAACTTGTTAAAAAAAATACAAAATAAATATTTGTAAAAAAAGCAGATTATTTTTTCCTAATTTTCTTTTCGTTGTATGCGTACTACTATTATTTTGACCGCAGCTGTATGTATGTATGTAGTAGTTGGCGATTTCTTAATCAAAACTTTATTAATTGCTAAAATGCTAGACATGGATAAACATGCATGGCGGTTAAAGCACGAAGTTTATGATGCAAATGCCTAGGGCGGCATATGAGGCGGGGCGGCAAAATTTGCGAACGAAGCGAGCAATTTTGTACGTGAAAAAAAATTTAAATGGGCGCCAAATGTCAGAAAAGTATTGTTTTTAAGTTGCATCCATATAAATATCGATTGTATAAAAAAAATTAATTTAAGTAAGTAAATCGGCACGGTATAACACGTATCAAAAAGTTCATATTTAAAACCGAAAATTTGCTAACAAAATGGTTGCATATTAATATTTTAAATAGAACATTGCTTACAATATTTGTTGTTTGTCTATTTTTTATTTTAAATGCTAACGCAGAGGCTGCAAAATAATACCTCGAAATTGGCGTACGTAAACAAATTATTTTAAATTCAAATAACTTATCATGACACCCTTCGGCAGCTAATTTTACACACGAAAAAAAATCTATATACTCGCAAAACCAGTAAGCTTAGTTGTTCTCTCTGACGTTAGGTTGCTTTTTAAAGAATTTTGAAATTTCGAGGACATCAAGGGAGTGCAACCTCATCCCCAAACACCAAAATATGTTGTCATTAATTCATGACTATCTGTGATACGGTAATGCTACCCGATTGTTTATTGCTGGCAGCCAAGATTACAGTTTTGTGTGATTTCATTTATTTCAAAAAGCATTTTCTTCAACAGTTTTCCCCGCGGCTTTGCACGCATTAAGTTAAAAATGAAATTGTCATAGCTCCAAACCCCGTCAGAAGTTAATTTTAAACAATACTATTATTATCATTTATGTATAACCTAATTATCATATCGAGCCCTTCCCGCGTTTTTGTCGTATGAGCCAAAAACCAAATTTTACAGGAGACGTTTTTTTTTTGTTTTCTCTGCATTGGCACAACAAAGCTGCATGATTTTTGGCATACACACTTTATTTAGGATTACACACTTGGAATAGGTTATTTTAGTAACTTCAGCAAAGCGCAACGGTGTTATTTTGGACATACGATAATTTGTGCGGGCACTATTATGAGCGATTCAAATATTGCAGTGGCACATACGATAAACTCGTTTCAAAATAAAAAAAGAATGTTTTCCTTGGTATGATGTATTTTCATTTATTAACACTTTCGCGTCCGCTCTCTGTGCAGTTAAACTAAAACCTATTGCCGCTTTGTTTACGTATGCCGTTGCGTTGGCGCCGCTATTTTTAATTTATATTTTAATTAAAATTAATTAATTATATATATTAATATATTAATTAATTAATTAATCAATTAAATTTTTATTCAAACAATAGGCATAAAACGTAAAAATACGTGAACGGCTCCTAGGATTGTTTGGCAAAAAACTTAAAAATACGTGATCGGACGCGAAAGTGTTAAATACAAAATAATGTTACTTTCAGATTGACATAGTGTAATTCATAGTGATATAGTGTAGTTTTATATAAAAAATAAAAAAAATTTCAGAAAAAATTAAATACAGTGGACGTCCAATATAAAGAATCATATCGAAATTTAGAATCGATCGATATTTTTGTTTGTTTTAAACCATCCTTCTTAAAGAAATAAATCTCACATATTCAGTTTTTAACCTTCTGCCTGTTCCTTGGGGTCTATTTGACCCCAGGCGGAATTAAAAAAAAACGGTTGAGCGGCTTTGGTACTTGTGTTATTTAGTGTTAATCGCGTTTACAGCCCAATAACAAATCAAGAAAAACACTATTCGCTTTTCTTTTGTGATTTATGTGTAAGATTTTTCATGTTTTGTCAGTAAATTATATAACAGTTTGATTGGGGTCATCTTGACACCAAAGGACAGCGAAAGCAATTTTGAGCAAAGGACAGGCAGAAGGTTAAAAAATATCATGTTTTATTCCAGCATTTTCAAAATACAAAATGACTATGTGTGTACAGTGAAAAGTCTTCGATGCGGATTGCTTCTTTACCGCAAGTAATTTTTTCTGTATGGACATTTTTCTTGATTGATTATTGAAATTTGAATTTTTAAAAGAAAACGCCGACCGAACGCAAAACAAATCCTGTGAAAATGATCAACAATGCATACAAACAGAACTTGAAAATATTGGTAACTTGACGTAAATTTGAAAGTTTTAACGTAACAAAAACAATTGAGGTACCGTTCACTTGACGAAACCAAATATTAAATCCATAATTCGTTAAATGGAAAGTTCGTTATACTGGACGTCCACTGTACTGTATTCGTCATCTGTTTTGACTAGCACATCTTTTATCATTCCATCAAATTTTAAATCTAAATATTCGTGAGCCAACTCCGCCGTCCGCCTGCTTTCAACTCTTTTTGGCAAATTCTTATTTCTCCTTCGCAGCTGTTCTACACAAAATTCTGGTTCTTCATTACAACTGTATCGCTGTCACTATAAGGGACCAGCGTTGATAATTCCTTGCGGTTTGGGCACTGAAACAGAAAATTTTTTTAGAACTTTTATTTCTTTTTTTCTTTACTTTTTTTATTATCAAAGCATTTACTTAATTATTATTTTTTATTTTATCATCAAATTAATGAACTTCAATTTACTCAATACGTAACTATGAACATGAAAAAAACCTTTTCCTGCAAATAGGCCATTGTTCACCTTCAGCAATTATATTATTAATAATATTCACTTTTCACTATTAAAATATTTTCAATTTCACACTTTTGCAATAAAGTTAAAAATTTACTTTTGGCAACTAGAGCAATTTTATCGTAACACATAGCTAGTCGCGGGCACAAAAAATGAAGGAAAAATGTGAAGTGGACATACGATAAAATTGTTTTTTCTCTAACTTCGTAACGGTTCATTGTAGAGAAGTGAGCTTTTAGGTACTGATGGCTAGTTTATAGTGCTATTGTTTTCGGTAAAAAAAATAATTTCGGTAAAAATGGCTCATACGATAAAATCGCGGGAAGGGCTCGATATGTTGATTTTCGAATAATGTAAATAAAAACATGTGTTGAATTATTTCTTGTTGTTCTAACTAAGGTTGAAGTCAACAAACCCATTAAAACAATGTTTCCTTATATTAACTCCTATCAGCCGTCAGATGTTGATTATCTAATAAAATTACAGCCGGACATCTGCAAAGTCCATAGACGGTTCGGCCGATCGTGGAAGTTATACCTACCACATTATCCATCAATTTTTATGAGTTTTTGCAAACTTTCAAGAGTATCTCTGAAAATTTTCACCGGAAGCACTTTCCAGTTGATATGTATGTATGTTCATTGATTCCCAACCCAATTATTCCTATTCCACTTACTTCCACGCAATAGAACGCGCAATTATGCGCTGTGCGGCTGATAAAAAGCAAACAAATAAACAGTTACGCCAAAACATGCGCACGAGCGACATCTGCAAGGGGAAGCGGACAACTGCGAAAACAACGTGCACCAACCTGATCCTAGCGAGGTCCCCAACCATTCTGCTGTAACACCGCCTCACAACAGATGGCGCTACGAGCGGAGGCGACGTTCCTGAGCGGCGTTAGATGATTCCATCACTTAGGACAACACAAGGCTGTCTTGTGGAGGCCCTATGCTCCCGAGAGGAGTGAATAAGGAACAAAAAAACAAAAATTTATGTATGTTATCCGTTGAATTTCATTTAAGGTATCATGGCACGTTAGGTTAGGTTGCGGTGGCTGCCTCTATGAGAGACACACTCGGAGGCCTGAAAGGCCCATTGTGATACCACATATTTCACCCGTGAACTGTGTATGCAACACTGTTTTGCCAACATATGTTACAGCACACATGGGGAAAGGGGGAGGGGACCTACAGTTTAACGCCGAATCCGAACGGCGATTGGCAGTTTTTCGTTCACACTTGGAGGTTTTGCCATTGCCTGCCAAGAGCGCACTTGTGCGATTCTTGTAATTCTCATTTCCTTCATGTGGATAGCGATAGAAGTAGATGAGTTGTTCACCAGCCCGAGCCAGGAATTGAACCTGGAGCCTTTGGTATGAGAAGCCAGCGCGCTACCCGCTCGACTATCGAGGCCGGCATCATGGCACGTTAGAAAGAGGAATTTTTAATGATTAACAAAATTATTTATTTTTCAGCTCCTTTATTATCAATCTTTTTGAAAATTTTTTTACAATAAGGACTGTATCGAAAATTATAAATACACCAAAACATGCCTCATACTAGTGCATAACAAAAGTTAGAATTTATTTTTTTATAAATTACATTTCATATTGTATTATTTTGTAAATAGCAATCAAAAAAAATTATTTAGTGGGAGGCTTACCTACATCTTTAATCTTTTTGTGGAGGTCCTTCATTAAATTCTGGCCACAGCCAGAACCTAATTTTTTGACAACACTATTCCATTTTTTTTTTAATTTTTGAACAGAGTTAGCCAGGTTAATGTATTTTTTAAGGTCCTTCTTCATCAACGCTTAGAATTTCTCGATGGGGCGTATCTCTGGACAATTTGGAGGATTCATGTTTTTTTGAACAAAAGTTATGTTCTTTTCTCATACCACGTTAGTACTGGCTTAGCATAATGGCAAGAAGCTAAGTCGGCCCAAAACAAAGTCTTGCCAGTGTGTTTTTTCACCAACGGCAGAAATCTCTACTTTAGGCACTAATTTAGGTACATTTCAGCGTTCAGGGGCTTGTCCGTGAAGAATGGAGTCGACATTTTTCCACACTTGCATATTGCTTGCCAAACGAGAATCTTATTGCAAAATGTTTCGCAAATAATTGATTTGTCAGATTTTAAAATTTCACTGCCTTTCGGAACTGTGTAGAATTGGGGTCCTGGCAGCGTTTTGTAGTCCAATTTCACGTATGTTTCGTCGTCCATTATGATGCAATCAAATGTTTGCCTACAAATATAGTCGTACAATTTTCGGGATCTGGTTTTCACCTGCGCGCCTTGCTGAGTGCTTCGTTTTGGCTGTTTTTGCTTTCTATATGTTCCCAACTGGTTTCTCTTCTTGGCACGTTGGACCATTGCTGCACACGTTCCGGCTTTTTCTGCGCAATCGCGTGCGGATATCTCCTTATTTTTTTAAATAAGGCACATATCTTAGTATCTAACAATGGTTGGGACGCACCCTTTTTACGACCTTGCCCTGGTAAATCCTCAAGTGTGCAATGATACTACACATGACACATGATACTACACACCGGCGAATGGCTTTTTGCACAGCGAACAGACTAAAATTTGCTTCTTGTGCTAGTTTTCTATACGACATTCCTTTGGTTGATGCCCATTTGGACAAAATTTCTTCACGAAGTTTTGCGGAAAGTCCTCTCATTTTTAAGCGCGTCGATATACTACAACAAATTTTTCACGAAAATAACAATTTGAACCTCTAGAATCTAAAAACCGATATTGCTGAGCAACCAGCATTGCATAGCCCACTTTATATGATTTTTAAAGTGTATTTATAATTTTCGATACAGTCCTTATATTGATAGTTTAAGGAACACAAAAAACACATCCTCCATTACGGACACTTAGGGCCGTTTTCTCATCCTCCCGTTAACTTTAAAGTTCACTTTAACGGGCCGATAAACGCATTTTCGTTTTCTCATCTGCCCGTTAAGCTATCCTCCCGATAAAATTTACCGGGAGGATTGAGTGCCTGTTAAACTTTAAAGTGAACTTTAAGTGGAAATGGTGCCAAGTACATGCATATGTTTGTTTACAAACAAAAAACAGCTGATAATGAAATTACAATTTGAAATGAAATTTGAATTTGAGATCTTTCGGTATGGAAAATACGCGTGTTTCTTAAATTCATGCACTGGAAGACGCTTTTGAAGGTACGGAGTCGCAAAATGCGGCAAATATAACATATAACAGCCAATTGGACTATTTCACTGCTTTGCACTGCTGACATGTCCAATCGCTGCTGCGCCGCCACCTGTGCGATACGTCTCGCTCTTCTGCGCTGCAAGTTGCAGCTTGGACTTACGCTTCAAGCTGTCAAACTTGTCCCTCAACGATTTCCAACATCGGGACACGCCCCATTTGGCAGTAAAAGCATCAACAAGATTTTGCCAGGCAAAATTTTAATTTTTTTCCTTCAAAAATAATTATCATTTTTCACAAGCAGCTGATTGCGCCGCCAAGTGCTGCCCATCGTAGACCAGTGATGCCAAAAAATCAGACCTGTTAAATTTATATTTATCAGGAAGATGAGAAAACGAAAATATTTACCGGCCACTTTAAAGTGACCTTTAGCTAAAGTTCACTTTAGCTACCGGTCACTTTAACGGGAAGATGAGAAAACGGCCCTTAATCTCCGGATTGGCTCGACCTATTTAAAGAAATTTTTTTACTTCTTTTTATTAACTTATTTTTTACAAGAATCCACCACAATATTGAAGAAAATTTGTAATTTAAAGTACTTTTTCTGGGAAAAAGGTGAAAAACGCAGTCAATTTTTGCCATTTTTTTTCAAAAAGCTCCGTTTATTTTTAGCGATTTTTTATTTTTCTGGTGAATTCATGTGTCCGAAAGCTTAATAATTATGAATCTTTTTTGTTTTTTTGTTTCAGATTAGCCAATCCGAAGAATAAGTGTCCGTAATGGAAGATTTTTTTTTTATACGCGACTTCAGCTCCACCTATAAAAGAGACAATATGCTAAACAAAAAAAAATTAAATTTTTTTTGTGTTCCTTAAATCTTCAATACATTGTAAAACAGATTGAAAATAAAGGAGCTGAAAAATAAATAACTTTATAAATCATTAAAAATTCCCCTTTCTAACGTGCCATGATACCTTAATGTGGGCCGAATTTGACTGTGATATAGACAAACAACAAATATGTAGGTATACCACAATACCCGAAGATACCCTACTAAATTACTGGCTACTTTGCAACCATGGGGCAATCAGGGGTCTGAAGTTAGGTGCTCGTGCATGCATCACATATGGCGGGCAGCCAGTAGAACCAGTCGACATCTAACGAATTGCGCAAATGCGACTTCAGAAACATCCTCGCCATAACGTGCTCTTTTTCATCTCAAACTCATTTCAGCGGCACGCATATGCCGACATGAGCGGTCGAACTGGCGTTCTGCTAATCGAACGAAATTCTACGTCTATCCGAAAGTTGAGCTCGTCGCACGCTGTCGCAGGCGACACTGTAGACGTCGCGACTGTCGTCTCTGCTGCTGTTACTATCGCTATTGAGTAACTGTAAATTTCGAACATATGCATGTACATACCAAAGCGTCGTCTACCAACCCCGAACGAAGCGAGTACGTGAGCGTGCTGCTGTTGTTGCGCCTTCGGGTTAATGACCGCCGAATTTAATTTTTGTCGATTTTAGACTTTTACTATGTTGACGTTGATGATTGTGCTTTGCGCACCACACCGCGTCGCACCCCAACTGGCTCTATCTAGCTTTTGTTGTAGATACGCAGCCGAATTGTGTACTTGCTCGCTCACACACGCGCGTACATTCACGCGCTCAGTAATTCACATGTGCTCACGTATTCACACGCACAAACTCAAACTCACATTTGTAGCCACACGTACAAACTTTTCACAAAACACTTTCGGTCTACTCCGCTCGCCTGGCCCCCTTCAGCCACTCGCCCCGCCACCCACCGGTCTACACCACTGTCGCCACCATCACCGTCGTTGCTGCGCAGCCCTCTGCTCAAACTCACAATCAGCCAGCCAGCCAGCATTTCTTTTCATTTCACTTCAATGCTGTTGCCTTTTGTGCGATATTTCGTCAATTTCGGAATTTCATTTTTACATTCTCGTTTGTTTCGTGTCATTTCCTTTTTACTACAATCGGCGATGTGTCAGCGGCTATGGAGAAATTTTGGTTAATGTATTTAACGGGTCCTATTGACGATTCGGTAGACGGCAGCTGACGAAGCAAATCAATGGTTAGGGACGAGCAAGAGGGTGCAAAAGTGGGGGTGGCACACACCGCAACAAAGAACGAGTGGACAAGAGGGAGGAAGCAATGAACATAACACGGCCCATGGATTACGTGCGTTAGTTAAGCCACTGACGTGAATGTAAGTATGTATGAACATACATCTGTATGTATGCGTGTATGCGTATTTAATTTTGCGTCTCGAATTCAATATATGCAGAAATGCGTGAGCAGCGTTACAAGCACTACCCAGTAGGAAAGTGGCACCTTCCGTAATTCATTACAGCATACTTACTTTTCATCCGGTAAGCATTCCAACTTCCTTGCCAAATGCCCCATACTTTTGTACAGAGCATGGTATGGTATGGTATGGCTATGATACCATTTGTAAAGTACAAATGGTATCATAGCAAAATTTTTCGGAATTGTTCGGCTTCCCATTCAAATGTGCTTTACTTAGTAATGTGGAATGAGCTTAAAATGATAAAAAATAAAATGACCTTACTCCGTTTGTGCCTTACTCGCTACGGATAATGTAAGCACTGCTGATTTCTTCACTTACGACGGAAGGTAGACGTAATTATGTGAATAGCGATGGAATTATACGAGTGTTTAAAACAGCCCGCGCTGGCAGTTGAACATGGGCCTCTGGCATGAAGAGTCAACGCGCTACCCTCTGGACTACCGAGGCCAACTTATTATGCTTGTAAAATCACGTCTTTCTTTTAGATTCGTTCTACTTAAACGTACAATCCACGTACATTACAAAGTAAAGTGCACTTGGAAGTGACGATACGAACAATCATTCGGGTTTAAAATTGACTTTTTTTGCTTTTCTGGTGCATTCCTGTTTGCTTTCCTAGCGTAAGCTACAACCGGAGGTACTCGGAACGTACCTTACTGACACCTTACTTTCGGTAGCATGCCGTTTCCACCTCCAAATGGTGAAGGAATACATGCATTATTCTGGTAAGCACCTTACCATTTTCCTACTGGGTAGAGCTGCTGGTAATGGAACCTTGGTGATACAAGTAGTGGCGGTAGCCGCGGAAAAACTGACAACAAGGTAAAGTTTCGATTTATGTATATCATTTACATCAGCTTGAAAATCCATGTCCCTTGAAAATCATTGTACAACTCTAAATGAAGATTCTTCGTTCCAATTAAAATTCCTTTCAACGGCGCATTAGTTCTTTTTTACCTTAGTACCTATTAATGCTATTGTTGTTGTTACTAAAAACAATTCAAAATATACCATACAAAATTATAATAAAGGATTGTTGCATATATTATTGAAAATAGAAAGCAACTAACGCAACTAACTAATTTTTCGTTTTTTAGACAAAGTTAAATTGTTGATGCTTTCTCTGATTATAGCAGCAGTTAAAGATATAGCTTAACGCCACGAACACATATACACATATACATCTGTCAAATAATAGAATCAGAACGTTCCTATGAAGGCGATTGTTGACGACTGCCGCCAACATAGAACCTACAACTATTCTCTATTTCATATGTAAGTAACAAAAACAATGCAATTGGCATCGATATTTTTAATGGCGTTCTTCTTACTTTTTCGATGTGCGTTTAACAACAATTAATTAGTATTTCAGTTAAAACTTACTAGTTCTAAACATTTCTACCGATTGTAATTTGTTTTAAAATTATTGAAGAATGATAAAATTGATTATTGACTCTAAAATTGGTGTTTAGGCACACAAAACATATGATTACGATGATGTGGCTGGCGCTTTCATGGTAATTAAGTAGTTGACTACACGGCGACGGTTGAAGCCGATACCATCTTGTAGTCGTGTAGCCCTGTCGTCTTTTATGTGATCGGACCATAAGTCGTATACTTAACACTCCGATAACCGATAATTTTTTAATTTAATTTTATAATGTAGGGTTACAAAATGTGTGTAGATGTGTTTGGAGAACCAAAAAGTTAAGCTTCGTGTATATTTTTTAGTAAACACATGTGTATTTGTTACTACAGACAGATAGGTAAAAACGTATACAATACAAAATAATTGCATTTAGTTGACTAACTTTGCTTTAGCAGCTCATGCATCTATGCCGCTTGCATTGTTTTTAGAGTAATGGGTTTTTATATATATTTATTTTTATTTTTATTCTGTTTTCCATCATTTTTATACATACTTAGGCAATACCCTCAGCCATTATCAAAGTGATAAAGGAGTTTGATCATCGTTGTCGGAGTCAGCTTCAGCCGCCAGAGTGACATTCAGTTCAACTTCAGCATCATATGTTTCATTGTATGGCAAGAAATCTTTGTAATTTGTCTCCTCGGTGAATGAATAAGGTTCTACATTGTTTTCCAAATATCTGACCAAAGTCTGCATTACTGCTTGTTGTTCACTCATGCTCAGTTATGAAAGCGCGTACGGCGGCATATCAATTTGATCCCAATCACCGTACGTATTTTAATTTCAATGATTTATTTGAAATTGTGCTGCTATCAATATTTGGCACTAACTATTTATAGTTACTAACAAAAAATAAGAGCAAATTATCATACATGGAGCTACCTACAAGGTCCCTGCGGACCTTGTCGGGCATCGACGCCCTAAATGACTTCAATGCGATAGTTATGGTAGTAAAATACATGCAATCGTGCCGAAATCTATTTTAACAGCTTCTAAATATTCCATTCATAGAAGTCATAAAAGGCATAAGATGCTAGTTGCACTTTTTAAAATCTGTAGTTGTAGCTTCAAGCTACAGTATATACAGCAACCCCACTTCCTTACTATCTCTTTCAAATAGGCCTTTTTTATAACTGCAAAGAGGGCACACATCATACTCACACGCACACAAACCCACGCACATCAGCACGTATCACTTTTTAATTGTTCATTTTTCGAAATTTTAAAAAGATTTAAATAACCACACGACGGCGCGCTCTCTCTCTGCGGCAACCACTGCAGTGTTTCCCCCCTTTCGACCGCCTGCTGCTAGATATCCACGAATATGCAATAAGTTTCGTAATGGCATTTACGATTTCATGGATTTCCCTTCGAAGAGCAGCAGAGACTTTCACTCTTATTATGTATTGTGTGCGTTTGCCTACCTGTGCCTGTGTGTGTGTGCGTGTGTGTGTGATTCGTTTTGACATCATACGAAACAAATATTATTTTGTTATTGTGTTGTGGTCGACGCTTGATTTGCCCAAGTGCAAGCGTCACAACGCTCCGCGCGTACATATACAGTCACCCAAACACAAAAAAGCACGCACGTATAACCTCAGATGCACCTAGGCTTAGAGCAATATCTGAAGTGCGATTAGTCGGCGCCAACTGACCAATTGGTCGGCGCAAAACTGTTAGTACGCGGAGTCGCAGCTCATACACTGAATAATGAGTAGGGTTGTGGCTTTTACCTTTTATTGATCCACTGGAGTTGTTTTGTCCCGGCGATTGAACGTTGCTCTGCCCTAAATTGTTCGCGTGCGCTTCCAGTTTGGATGTTACACTGCTCCACATGTCAAACATACGTTGTGTATACATTATAGTTATTTTGCCGGGATGCGCTATGAATCTATGCTTAATTTATTGTTGGTGTTGCTGTTTGGGGATTGGTTTAAAACTTCTTCACACGTAAATATTTGAATTTGTTGTGTTTATACTCGGTTTTACTTAAATTCCCGCTTATACTAGTCCTTTTAGGCATGTTTCATATATAAGTAAATATAGTACATTTCGTAAATGCACGTAATAACTTTCTTAGGCATGCACTTAAATGTGCAAATGTACTGCTTAAACAAAACGTGTAAATATGTGTTACAGATTCGTTCTAATCGCACGGTGTCTGTGAGTGAGTGCAATTCATAATTTGCCGTGTCGCTTCTGTCGGAAGGCCGTTGCACTGTAGAGCCGCTGTAACTTCCACTAAATATCCTTGTTTCTCGCTGCCTTTATTTTTGCTTGTATTTTCGTATTGGAAGCAGCAGGGGAGTGGAGATTTCCGATTACATGACACACCTACGCTCGCGCCGATATATTTATGTATGCGTGTGTATATATTTTTATATCATATATCGTATATATGTATGTAAATGTGAAATATTAGTATCACAGTTTTGTTTTACCGATGCAACTTTTTATTATGTATGTACGTTATGTATGTATGTTCTCGAATAATTTGCGTCAAAGGTACTATTTGGTTTTACTCGTAGTTATATATATATTATTTTGATTCTAAGACACTTGATCGAGTATTTAGCGAAATCAATTAATCGTTCAACTGCATTCGCAATTGCAAGCTTGCAGCTCGCCGCACTCACTCCCCACGAGGCTATATGCAAGGTGTTTCTGTTGTAGCAGAACCGCCTTCCAAAGGTTCGACCGCGGTCAAGGATCGAACGATAGCACAGCACTGGATACAATCCGTCCCTCAAGGGAATTCGCTGCACGAGTGCATTGTATATGTCGCGCCCGAATTTCTAAACCTTCGCGTACGATTTCCTTTTGATTTTGTTACGATTTGAAGTTACTTTTATTGTTATTAATGAGTACGCTGTTGCTGATGCCGCTTCCACTACCGCTGTTGCTGCTGCAGCTGTTATTACCGCTTTTGTTGTTATATTTACGTTTTATCACTTTCACTGTTTGCAGTTTTTTGTTATTCGTATCGTTGTTGTTGTTGCTATTTTGCCGATTTCTCTGATATCTTTGGTTCCAAATTAAGATTTCCAAAAAGACGAAAATTTCACGACAATTTATTCCGGAAGACATTTGGAATTGTGATCAACTGTGGAACTGTAAAGCGTAGGTTGAACTGCTATCGTAAATAGTTGAGTGTTTTCTTTTTCACACAATATGAAGAATGGCAAGTGAAATTAAAAAAAACAAACATGCGAATAGAATGTGAATGATAAAATCATTGGAAACATTAATTACAATTTATTGTTATTGTAAATATTTTTCGTTGGTACGTATACAGCTGAACTTGACATTTAGACAAAATCATATCAATTGCATTTACATAAGTATGTATGCACTATATACCCTTTGATATATGTATATATTGTACATCTTTGCAAAGTTAACAGAAGTGTCTGGTGAAAAATAAAATTAGTTGAGTTCAGAAAACATCATAAAGTATCACCTATCATGAATAGGTAAAACCTATCGTGAATAAACATACATACGTAAATATGTTCATACAATTAAAAGACTCAATAGGTATTTGTTTGTTGCGGACTAGGTAGCCAATGACCCAACCAAACGATTGGACTGTTCGCATGCAAAATTAATTTTTCTATCAGATTTAGGGTTGTTTGAGGTATATAGCATATAACCCACACACACGAACACGAATACACGCAAATAATTGTGTGCAAGT
The DNA here is from genome assembly GCA_963971225.1 of Melieria omissa. Taxonomy (NCBI): domain Eukaryota; kingdom Metazoa; phylum Arthropoda; class Insecta; order Diptera; family Ulidiidae; genus Melieria; species Melieria omissa. The sequence goes on along the minus strand of OZ020269.1, from coordinate 2,349,057 downwards.
GTATGTTTACATGTACGTATAAAGCGCTTCCCTACCATCTGCAGCAATGGCGACAGTCGAAAGTTCTATGACCCAAAGCTTTGCTAGTGACAGCACAAACGGCATCTTACGAATACCGGTATTCAACGAATGTATGTTAACATGTTTACATTATAGTCTAACAACGCACGAATACGTCACCATGATTGGAAACTAACCGAACCGAACGGAAAACCGCAACTCCGCCCCCTCCCCTCACCACACGCACTAGCACAGCACGGAGCAGAATAGCACTGCACAGAAATTGTGCCAGCAGCAATTGTCGGAGAAATTTACTTCAGCTGGAAAAATGTATCTAAAACCGAAGTTGCAGGCGCAGCCACAGTATACTGCGCAGATGTCGTCCGCGCCGCCACAGTCGTCGTCCAAGTGAAAAGCTAACAGAAAAGCATTCTTACACACATTCACACTCCCATTCAGATTCAGTTTCGGATTCTCCTCATCGACGGAACGCCGCTGGGGCAGTGGCGCGACTGCTGCGCTGACTGCGGCAGCGACAGAACTCTAGATTGCTTTGCTTCGGTGTCGTTGACGCCGAAAAAGACCAATGACCTATGCTGGGTGCTTGCCTACCACGCTATTAAGCTGTTCTACTAACGGCGGTGGAGGCACGGCATATCGTCGGTGGTACGGACGGGGGCGGCAGTGATGGTGGCAAAGGGGATGGGACGTGTGGGGGGGGGGGGTATGCTTTCGCCACTCACAATTATACATGTCGAAATACTAAAATTCAACACAAGCGAAAAACGCAAAGGGAGCTCTTAAGGCTCAAGCTAGAAAAAACGAAAAGAATTTCCAATGATAGGCGCAGTTCAGAATGTGAAAATCACAAGTGACAGGTTAGTTGGGTGGTGCTGATTACTTGGACAATGAATAGGAGTTTAGGCGACTGCACCGCGGCGCGAGGAGAGCACACTCCATCGGCAGGGCGTGCAGTTGCCAGATGCAGCTCGAGCCACAACTATACTGGTTGTCAATTGAAGTTTCCTCGCGATGCCATTTTTATCTATTGATTCGTTTGTTTGCGGGTTTTTATTGGTTCATTTATGTGTTGGATATTTCTTGCGGCATAAAACGCGTCCTCACTCTTCACTAATTGACTCCGTTCGAAGTAAAGCCGCTGGCGTTGAGAAATGCACACCTCTGATGAACTCCTTCCGCACTGCACTTCTTCTTGTACACACTTCCCAACAAATTCATTACCGTTTTGGATTGCATCACAATGCAAAATATTTTCTTATATTTGATCACTTCATTCACGATGTTTTGCTCTTTGCTTAGCCGGCTATTAGTTTTTGGTAATCCTTTTTATACGTGCCACATCACACATTTCGAAGCGACACCAACCCCCTCGAAGCGCGGACAATACAGTTAGCTTGGCGTTTGACCGCAATGCTGCTGCATTTCTCTTGCAGTCGTTTCCGATTGGAAATTACGTCACTTCCGTTATGCACCGTTCTAGCTGTTCGTACTGTCCGGATATGTATGCGGCTGCACATCACCGCCGAGTGGTCTGACGAGTTGAAGGGCCTGTCCGCGCCTCGATGGCCCCAATAACCACAACGAAATCGTCACAGTGACAGCCGCGCGATTTTTACTGTGTCCGTCGCACGGTCGCGCTAGTTCTCGCTTATGCAGCAGCAGTGGCCAGCGCCTGCACTCCACCACCAGCAGTCCGTGAATGCAGTTAAAATGCAGTCGAAGCGGTTGAGGCTGCCGCTGAAGTAGAAGTAGAAGCACGCGCACGCACCGAAAAACAACGCAACATATCCGCGATACGCTCAAAGCGAAGTGTAGCCAAAGACTGCCTCAAAATGTTATCGAGTTCGTTGTATTCCATCATCGTCAACGCTCCACATTGCGGATACACTACACAGCGAACAGCACACCAGCACAGAGGCAGCAACAGTCGCAGCCGCAGAAAGCGCAGTAAGCCAGCGAGTCAGCCAACGAACGGGACCAGCGGCAATAACAGCACGCTCAGCACACGGACGCCGCGCATCGTGTGGCGACTGGGGGAGAATGTGTGGAGTGTGGTATCTATAGCGTGTGGTGGCAACAGCAATGGCCACAGACGCAGCCAGGCAATAATTTCGGTTGTGCTGAGTGGGTATGTGTGTCTCTATGTCGATTTTTCCTTCTTCGTTTTGATTCTCATTCGTACGCTTGCCGCTTGCTGGCTACGCAGCGCGCGTTGTCTTCTGCGTGCTGCCGCAGTCGCTGCTCAGCGTAAATCGAATCAAATGCGGCTTTATCGAAATTCCCATCTGCTAGTTTGCCCATTCGCTCCTCAGTTTACTCCGCCCACCTCACCCACCACTCCACTCTCCGTACCATAGTTGAGCTGGGTTGTTTTCGCTCTTTAAGCCACAGAAAAAACATTGAAACTCCTAGCGACAGAGCAACAAGCCGAAGCCTATGCAAACCGACCACTGCTCCCCACGGACGAAAGCCCCGACTCCCGCACGAAGCATGAACCGCCTTACCAAAGAGCAACCGGACAGAAACAGCTGTTTGCAGAGGAACGCACATGCATGTAACATATGTACGCTCACGAATATTTGAGCTTTCGTAAGAGAGTTCGTAATAAACCCGAAGAGCTAGTTCTCTTCCGCAGTAACGAATGCAGCCGTTTTTTGGCTTTCAGTTTTCGCTTTTCATGTTTTTATCACTTGCTTTTTTGCTGCACACTAAAGCCAAGTTCATGCATTTATGAGCCATTGACGACTTCTGGCTAATAAGATACAAGTGTTTTAAAAACTACGGTGTTGTGTCGAGCTACCGAGGACCCGTTCAAACGCCCACGCTCATATAGTATTCTTGACTATCACATCATACATAGGTACCTATTAACGTATGTACAAATGTTCGCCGAATAAAAATCCCCCATCAAAAAACAATGAATCACAAACCATTTCAAAATAAATAGCGGGAGATAAATAAAGTACGAAGCACAGTTTGGTAAAGTCCTAAAGCAACCCGTTTACTACAACTTTCATCATACATTACATTTTGGAAGCCGAGCAACGTCACACGCCAATACAATTTTTCATAAAAGAAATATCCAAAACTCAAGTTCACCAATCTCTCTCTCTCTTCAGTAGTGACATTACACAACCATTATTTCTGAAACACACATAAACAATTATGTGAAAACACAAAAAACCAAAGCAAAAAATAAAAACTTAAAAACAAAAACATGGTACACACATAAAAATAAAATCGCATTTAGTGTGTAAAAGTTTGAATAAATTTTGCATATAAAATATTATGAAACAACAACAGATTTCTTCAGTTCGGCTCGTCCGAAACCAATGGATGGATGGCTAATATATGAAAAGTCAATTTATAACAAAAGTGATAGTGCAGATACTTTTGTAATAGTCCAGATTGTGAAACGCTTTGTCAAAATGGCCAAGTCCAACGACCACGTTCAGGGCCGAATTACTAGCAAAGGCGGCAAGCAGCCAATCGCATAGCCAATTGGCCGAGTGTGGCAAAGAAACGAGAAATTTTGCAAAAGTTTGTATAATAATGAAAATATTTTAGTGCGATCAGCGAGTGTTGCCCCTGCTTCGAAATCGACTAATTATGGTCATGAAAGATTGATATTGTGCATACATAATGGACGTGGACATGTATGTATGTATGCGCGCCGACATCAAGTTTCGGCTCCAAGTGCATTGCGGTGCCCGAACCGCTGTGCGGAGGTCTCAGCGGGCAAGGTGTGCGAAAACAGTTGTCCATTACCCGCCTGGATGTCGTGAAAGCTCCCAGAATGACGGAGTGCGCGAGCGGTAAGCTGCCAGTACACGTACGAGGCTAGACTGGACTTGTCGTGTATGGCGACTTGAGCACTGCGCCCATCAGCTGACTTCCATTCATGAGGTACAAACTAGCTATTTTATTTGGTTTCCATCGTCGCCTTCGAATCCAAACGCACTCGGCAGCGTATCCGGCCACAGCCCCAACCTCGACGGGCCTAGACATTCTCGTGGTCCTCTCTTTGTTGCTGCCTCGTAATTTTTCATTCGTATTCTTAACGTCTGCTGTCATTTTTTGCTCTTAACTCCGTAGCACTAACAGTACAGTTTGTAGTTGATGGCTTTACCGCTAAGGTTCGTGATACAGTAAAATTATTAACTTTACTTGAGTGTAAAATGTGTTCCTGTGTGTGCGTAAGTGTTTCATACATACATATGTAGATTCTGACAAATGCACATGCATACATGCTTATACGTACAGCAAGCGCCCAGTGGAAGTTAGTATGCTCTTTGAATATTCTTACATGAGTATATATTTTTGTAGGTATGTTAATTTACGTTTATTACGTTTAGAAAACTTAAATTTAACTTTACTTAATTACTAAAGTAATCCAATTTTTGTTGTTTGCTCTTCTCGACCCTTCAATCTCAGACATTCATATCAGATTCCCCAATTAAGGCATTTACGCACCCATCATATTCTCACTGGGACGCCCGCTCAGGTCGCTTTTCTTGCAGCAACAATTGTGGCTTTGGCTGTGGCTTCGACTTTGGTTCCGGTTACGTGTGCGCTTAACGCCTTACCAGCAACCAAACCAAGTACAGCCTAATCGAGTAATGTAAAAAATTAAGAATTACCGATTACCAAAAGAATTCTAGCACCGTGGCAATTATTTTATGTGTTAAAGCCTTTTTTTTGTTGTATTATTAGAAAGTGGGACATTTGGAAACGTTCTTGCAAAGTTGTAGTTTTAAATGGTAGATTATAGCATTTTAACTATAAACACGTCGAAATCGAGACAATTTCCAAAACTATAGAAATATATCCGTTTCAAGCCTTTTTAGTGAATTTTGGTTGGGTTAATACCAGCTATATCGAATTATAATTACACACCTGGTTCTAAAACAATAAGTCTATAGCTAAATATCCCAAGCATTACAACATACCTACATCTATCAGGTGTACAACTTTGCTTCCGCCGTTTTTTTTCCAAAATTAAAAGCTTTATTGCGAAAAAGTGCTTACAGATGTATTATTCAAAGTATTGTCCGTCGCTAGCGACAACTTTCTCCCATCTTTCCGGCAATTTTCGGATCCCGGCTCGAAAAAAGGAGTCCTCTTTTGACGCTATCCATGAAGCAATCCATTTTTCCAATTCTTCGAAGGATTGAAAATGTTGATCTGCCAGGCCTTGTGCCATCGAACGGAATAGGTGGAAGTCAGAAGGGGCGACATCTGGGGAATACGGCGGGTGGGGCAAGACTTCCCATTTCAGCGTTTCCAGGTACTTTTTCACCACTTTTGCGACGAGGTCCCTCGGTTTCAACTCGTACGGCACCCAGTTTCCTTCTTTCTGAATCATGCCCAGGGCCTTGAGACGTTTTGAAATGGCTTGCTGACTCACTCCCAACGATTCGGCAAGCTCTTCTTGGGTTTGGCAAGAATCTTCATCAAGCAATGGTTCTAGTTGTTCATCTTTGAAGGTTTTTTCTCTTCCACCACCATGTTTGTCTTCGACATCGAAATCACAATTTTTAAAACGTTGAAACCACTCCCGACACGTTCTTTCACTCAGAGCAGCATCACCGTAAGTTTCTGAGAGCATTCGATGCGCTTCAGCTGCATTTTTTTTCGAATTGTAACAGAAAAGTAAAACTTCCCGCAAATGGCGAGAATTGGGCACATAAACGGACATTTTCGAGCGTGAATAATACGAAAACAAGAACAACTGTCACTGAAACGGCGATGACAATTCGTTAGGCACTGTCCACACTCACTTTAAAGGCATTACCATCTATGTATTTCAACCAGCCTCAGCCGGTACAGCCACCTATCGGAAAACGGCGGAAGCAAAGTTGTACACCTGATACTTGAAACGGCAGTACTAATGCTAAACGTCTCGCAACCGATTAGATTAGCGAGCTTCACCAAACCGTTTTTAATCAAGAAAATAATAAATAACCGGCATAGGAATAGTTATCATTTTGAATTTTGAATTTAATTTAATTTAATTTAATTACCAACCTGTCATCGCTCCGCTGGTATTTGGCCCTGTCGAAGAGGATGCTGAAGATATTTTTCCTGAAGTTGGAGATTTACTTCTAATCTGTTGTTGCTGTTGTGGGCTTGCATTTGCGTGATCAACCACAACCTGCTTGACGAGAAGTTGGCGTTTCTTCTTGAATTGTGTGATGTCGGTTTGGGCAACGGCTTCAGCAGTGATTGAAGTGGAAGGCCTAAGTGCGCCCGTTGATGATTCGAAGCAGACATCGACTAACGTAGCAGACGTGGTTTGCAGACCCGTGATATCCTTCAAGTCAATCCAGCTAGCACCCACTTTGTCGCCATCGGTAAGAGGTAAGCTGAGCACCCGAGTATCTGCCTCATCAACGATGTGAAACGACTGTGCCGGCTCAATCTTCACAATTATCGGCTGGTTTGCGCTGACCTGTTCCCGCAAGGACGTCAACTCGCTGTCTGACTGCGCCATGTCCTGTTCGAAGCGCCGCGCCTCAACTACGGCAGCCACACTGGACACCGCTGTGGCTGTTGTGGTCGTCGAGGCGGTTCCAGTCTTACTACTCGTCGCAACGATATTTCGGGGCAGTAGCTCCGAAGTATTCGATGTACGCACCACATCGAACTTTAGGATAGTGCACTTGTCTGTTTGCTGATATTGGTGTTGCTGTTGGGGGCGTGATGTGGCACCTGATACATGCCCAGTCCTCTTGGTGCTGGTTATGAATTGCAGTGGCGGCGACGTGGCTTTATTTGCCGTGGGGCGCACGGTGGTTAATGTGCTGGGCAGCGGAATGATGGAAATCGATGGAATCTTGTCGTGAAAACTGCTTGTGATCAGACTGTCATGGCCCCTGCAGACGATAGTCGTATTAGAGGTGGAGGTGGAGGCAACGGCGATGGTGGTGATGCTGGCGGTGCCACTGCTTATTTTTTGTTCACCAGTCAACGAACCCTGCCGTTGCGCATCCCGCTCCTGCGCCAGCAGGAAATTATTTGGCCTCTCCGTTGTGGCGTTTTGTAGCTTTGAACAGCGGGATAGAACGTATCGCAGTAGGCAACGAAAGCAGAAGGTCTATTATCCAGCGACACGTTACAACCAATCGAATACGCTCTTCGTTCGCCACTTGACTGCATGAAGTTAGCGACTTTTGTGCGTTCAATTCCTGGCGTATCTAAGTATACGAGTACGTGTGATATTTTTGAACTCACCGTGTGATTTGCAATATTTGCGGCGCCCCCTTATCTTCGTTCCCCAGTTCAAGCCCGCACCTTCACCGTTACAGTTAATGAGTGTAACACTTTAATGTACTGAATTTTGGTTCTATTCGTTTTTTAAACTACCAACTACACTTTTTAATTTTTAGGCAACTTCGCGCTTGAGAGTGCAACTATGTAGGTATATCTCGGTGGTCTAGGTGGCTCTTAAGTTAATTTTTTAGTTTGTTTCTCTACGGTTTAAGCCATTTTATATTCGAGCAGTAGTTATACTTTCGAGTCTGTGCAGTCATCAGCAAAGGCGAAGTTTAGATGGCATGCAGCACACAATACAATCTTCTTCAAACACAACAATATTTATTTTGGTTATACAAGTATAAATATACGAATTGATTGATAAATACAAACGATGTACAATAAAACTCGAGCGTATGTAGAAGCACAACACCAAAATAAGAAAATCAGCCTTTTAAGTGCACTTAAGAATGACTTCAGTACGAAAAATTGCTTGCCGAAAATTGCCAAAAGTAGTCGCACGTATGTACCATACATTTGTTGAATGGTTTATCATTGGCCGCGTACTGCATTTTGGAATGCCTTCAAAAGTACACACATCTTAGCAGCTGTGTGTACTTGCTGTGGTTTCAGATGTTCATTATTTTTCACGATATTGTTCAGTTGCAATTGAAATGAATTACTTGATTACTTTTCACATTTCTGGTAGCTATTGCACTGCGTCCATTCTTCCCGTGCCACACTACAATGCACAATTTCCATTTCCACTTCCAAATTTTACTCCGCGCAGGCTGCGTTGTCCTTTTGAATTCGCATGCAACCGACTAGCGCTTTTTCTCTATTGCACAAGTGCTACTCGGGGCGGTGTGTGTGTATTCCGCTGCATACTCGTGTGTGCAGCACATGTAGCAACAACAATTTGTATTATAATTGCAGTGCGTCGCTGAGCGCACTTCGCGCGACGAGCTGCGCCGTGGAACGAGCGAAATGTCTAAATAATTGGAAATGCACCGTACAGCTCTTCGTGCATAAGTGTGTGCTCCGGTGGACACTGTCACTGCAATCCGCCATTCGGTCTTCGTCGTCCTATTAATAATCGATTTTTACTCACTACACTCCTGCAACGAGCACTCCCACCACCCACTTAACGAGCACCGCCGTTGAATGCCTGATACTTCAGAACGTGCCACATATTTCGCCTACACATTTTTAGTCATTAAAAGGAACGTTGGGGAAAGCCTTTGGGCACAGTAAAAATAAAGCGCACAGTACACGGCAGCACCACCGCTTTCAACATGACAAGGACACGACGGCGCTTCCAGTACTTTCCAGCGGGTGAGCTTTCTCAATTTCTATGCGACAGCGGGATCTAAGGCATAACAACAAATTGTAATCTATTTTGTATTCTCCTCTTCCAACTCTCACTAAACACGAACACTTTTCCCGTTGCGCTCACACAGACCGCACACCACTCCAACTTTGACGACATGCGCTTCGTCTGCGAACAATTCAAACGCGTTTCAAAAGGACGCTGGAAGGATGCGCTCTCGCACTGGAGTTGAACTAAATTCATGTAGAAAATAGGACTCGAGAATGGAAAATAGGGTTAGTAGGCATAATGCCAAGTGCATAGCCAGGACAACTTGGTGGTAACTTTGCCACCCTTAGCCTCAAACACTGTTCAAACTCACTGAACAATTCACACTGCACATTTTTGATGGAATGCATGCCCTATGTTCTGCATTAAAAAAATAAACACAATAAGCATTACAATATTAATATATAAGTATATATGTATGTATGTATATACAATTCACATATGTACCTATGGGTAGAGTTCTACTTAAACTTTCCACCACGTTACAAAAACTGTATTTTTTCATTGGGAAAATAATTATGAATGATTGGCTTATACACTAGTCAGAAAAAGTTTGCGTACAGGCAAACCAAAATAATGTTTTCATGGATTTTGGCTTCAAAAATAGGTTCTCTGTTTACTAAAACGTATCCACATTATTCATACATACCTTTATTGCACTTCTTGTTGTGTTTTAGAATTTTTGGTTAGCTATCTCTATAAGAGACACACTCAGAGGCCTATTACATGACCCATTGTGTTACCACATATTCCACCCATTTTGAAATATGCATGCAACACTGTTTTTTCAAACATGAGTTGCAGCCCGCATTTCAAACGGATGGGGAATGGGAGGAGACCTACACTTTAACCTTCACACTGTCACTATTAACATACATATGTTAATATTTCAATTTTGATTTTGTATAACGTTTTGGGTTTAAGTCCGATTTTCATGCGGCTTCGGCTCAGTGGTCAATTTGCCAACCTCTTTCTATATATGTAATCAGAAAACTACAAATTTTTTTTTCCATCTTTTTTTTACAAATGAAAATGTTTACCCCTATTTTGGTTACATATTAACATATATTAATATTTTTCTTCTCATCCGTTTTATAAAGACAATTTTCATTTTTTGAGCTAAGTTCGTAAGCAAAAACATAAAATGGACTGTGCTAAAGAGATTTTAGGTTCACATGTGGAAGGGGAAAAGGGATGAATGGGGTTTCAGCCCCTACAATGTGGGCGAATTTGATGCTGTTTTTAAAGAAATGCCATAAAAAGTGCATTTTCAAATATATTTTTAAGACGTTTTTAAGACTTTTAGGTAATACTACATCACATATCCAAATTTGAACGAGATCGGCCAACTATATCATATAGCTGCCATAGAAACGATCGCTCAAAAATGTGTTGCATTGCAATTGGTACAAAAGGGCTAAATTGGTAACAAACGTTTGCATTTGAAACTGATAGTTGGTGACGGTATAGTGACGGTTTCCGTATATAAAAATTGGTGACAGTGTGAAGGTTAACGTCGAATCCGAACGGCGGTTGTCAGTTTTTCTTTCGCGCTTGGAGATTTTGCCATTGCTTGCCAAGAGCGCACTTGTGCGAGTGTTTAACCAGCCTGAGCTAGGTCGAACCTCGGGCCTCGGTATAAAAAAAACCACCGCGCTATCCGCTGGATAACGCGATTTTACTATTTTTAATATTTCTTCGGAAATTTGTTTGCCATTGAATAGCAATTGGACTTGTGAGCTGTTTTTTAAACGTATTTTTAATTTTTTGTGTTGTTGCTATGATCTGGGCATTTATTTAAGCTACTCGAGCAAGAGAAATAGATTGTTTTGCAATGAGTGCACAGAAAACTAAGGCTAGTTGCTGTCAATATCTCTAGAAATGAACAGAAATATTTAACAAAACCCGTAGCAATGACTATGAGAAAAGTCCTGAAAAACCAAATTTCCCTTACATAATAGCATGTAAGAAACAAGGAGCAGAGACTTGCTTCCGTGAAAAAGTCTAGAAAGCCGTATTTCCGGGATAATGTGTTGTTATGTATTGAAAGCGTGACGATTTTTTATTCTCTGATAAAGGTTTTGCCTATTTGCAAAATAGGTTAAATTATGCCTAGTTCAGGCTGCATGCAGTGGCGCACATAGGATTTCATTTGAGGGGATAAGTTTGCCTAAAGCATTTGAGCCCAATACCATTTGAAACCACATTTTTCACCACCAAGTTTTGTATTTGGGTGATTGAACCCACAAATCTCCCCACGTTCCCCCCACTGGTTGCGACACTGACTGCATGTCAGGTAAAGGAGCGCGAAGACTGTTTTTTTTCATCAGAAATGGTTTCAAGAGGTTATTTACACGTGCCAAAAGCTTATGTAAGCCAAGGTTTAAAGGTTTACGATGAATTTGCAATGCATCAAAGATATAACAGAACCGCTGGAAAAATTTATTAAAATATACGCCGAAACGTCTGCATGTTATTAGTTATTATTTTATGGACAAATTACAGAATTAAAAACTCATAATTAGAAAGGGTTTGCTATTATTATCTTTATCTATATCTATACTATTATATAAAAACAAGTGTGACGTTTTTTGAGCCACAATCAGGCAAAAACCACTGAACCGATTTAGATGAAATAAGCACCAAACATATTTTTAGCTGAGGGAATGGTGCATAGGCTATATGAGAATGACCCCGCCCCCTTCTTACGCCCACTATGGTAACAAAACTCATCTATGGTATGGTTTTGTAAGGCAATATAGGTATCAAACGATTTAGCGTGTCATTGCGGCAAAGATAGGCTATAATATAATCGGCCACGCCCACTTTCCACGCCAACTAAACTAACAAACCGAAGCTGCGGTACATGTCAGTAAATCAGCATTAATACTAAGGGATTTCGTGTTTTGTTTATGTTAACATAGGATATATAAGATTGACCGAGCCCACCTCGCCACGATCACTATAATAACAAATCTGCCATGATATATATGTCACAGCAATATGGGTGTCAAACGATTTAGCGATTCGATAGGGGGAATGGGGTGGGTTTTTGACAAGGGGCGTGGCATCGCCCATACAACTTAAATTTTCAATATGTAATATCTTCGGAATGAGAAATCGGGCACCATTAAAATTTGGTGCGGGGTCACCGGTTAGATGTGCCGTTTCACTGGTAGAACTTTGTAAGCGTTGGACAAGGGGCGTAGCACTTTTTAAGCAACTCAAATGTTTTTAATAACTTTGGAACTACAAATCACACAGTTAAAAGATTTGACACAAACTTACGATTTATATGTGCCCTTCGATATGGGAAATGGGGTGGGTATCGGACGAGGGGCCTGACACTGCCCGTACAAATCAAGTTTTTAATATGAAATATTTTCGGAATTATAACTCGGCCAGCATTGAAATTAGATATAGCATCATGGCTTGATACGTCTAAGCTAGGTTCATGTGGTTAAATTATATGGGCGTTGGACAAGGGGCGTGGTACTTTTTAAGCGACTTTATTGTTTTCAATAACTTTGGAACTGCAAATCACACATCAAGATATTTGGCACATACTTACGATTTCAACGTGCCCTTCGACAGGGAGAGTAGAGTGGGTATTGGACGAGGGGCATGGCACCGTCCATACAACCCAAATTTTTAATATGGAATATCTTCGGAACAATAAGTTAGAAAGCTTCGAAGTTTTGTATACCGTCTTCCCATATGTCATGTGTCATTCAACTAAATTTTTTGCGACTGTAACTTTGAAAATGAAAGTCGCATATCAATGAAACCGGGTGGAGGAATGGGTTGGGCATTACATAAAAGAGGCGTGGCATTGCCCATAGAGTGTAGTATGAAGAACCTTGATTTATTGGGCCCATTGACTTCAAACTTGCGTGCAAAGCCGCAGGGCCTACTACACCTTTTCAAGTTCGATTTCAGAAAGTATAAAAACAATTTCAGAAGCGTAAAAGCAATTTCAGAAAGCGTAAATTCAATTTCAGAAATATAAATTTAATTTCAGAAAGCGTAAAAGCAATTTCAGAAAGCGTAAATTCAATTTCAGAAACCGTAAATTCAATTTCAGAAACATTAATTTAATTTCAGAAAGCGTAAAAGCAATTTCAGAAACATACATTCAATTTCAGAAAGCGTAAATTCAATTTCGGAAAACGTAAATTCAATTTCAGAATTGAATTGAAAATTGAATTTACGCTTTCTGAAATTGAATTTATGTATCTGAAATTGATTTTACGTTTTCCGAAATTGAATTTACGCTTTCTGAAATTGAATTTATGTTTCTGAAATTGTTTTTACGCTTTCTGAAATTAAATTTATATTTATGAAATTGAATTTACGCTTTCTGAAATTGCTTTTACGCTTTCTGAAATCGAACTTGAAAAGGTGTAGTAGAATATAAGAACTAAGTTTATGGAAGAAATAAAAATATTTTGTTTTCGAAAAATTACTGTAAGTTTCTTGTTCATATGAAAGCACTATGTACCCCTTGCACGCAAATACAGTGTGTCCAGTAGAAGCGAGATCGCCGTAACTTGAAAACTATTTGTCCGATTCGTTTCAAACAAACTGCATTTTATGGGTTTATAATATTTATTGTACGCAATATTTTTAATAACAGGTATAGTCGCCGCCATTCGCTATTATGGCCTCAAACCTCCGACCCATACTTTGCGCTAAGATCTGAGCAAGTTGCCGAGGTAATCGACTTCAAATCAGCCGAATTTGCCTCGATAAGTTTCTGCTTTACTATTTCCCACACATTTTCTATCGGGTTGGCATCAGGCGACTGTGAGAGCGAATCTAACACCTCTACCCCATTTTGCTGTTTCCACTCAGCACACATTCGGCTGCGATGTTTGTGGTCGTTGTCTTCTTGTATAATCCAAGAGAGTCCTCTTCTCTCGAACATCTTCGCAGCTGATGGTAATAAAGCTTTTTCATAAATTTTGTTCATCAAAACCGCGTTCAAGTTGATGGTAGTAACGAAAAGTCGCCCAAATCCTTTTTCTGAGAAGTAACCCCAAACATGGACCTTTACTGGGTCTTTAACAGTTCGTTGGAACAATCGGTTGATGGCGGCACACCAAGATCGATTTATGCTACTGTTTGCCCAAAATTGGAGTTCATCCGTAAATATTACATCATTCTAATTCCGATCTGAATTGGCATAAGCCCAGGCAAGCCGTTTTTGAACGTGTGATGATGAGAGCAACAGTTTTTTCAAAGAGTTCCGGTATTTAACGTCGTTAGTTCTTAAACGTCCTCGAACCGTCTCTTTTGATATTTGAACATCACTTTTCTCTAAAACTGCTTTAGCTTTACGCAACGATAAGCCCGGCTTCGTCGCAAACAAATCAATGATCTTCTTGTCCTGTTTTGGGAGGTCTTTTTTTCAAGGCCCCGCCCAGCCAAATCGTCGAAATTTTTTGCTTCCATATACCGATTCGTCCACCTCGTTACGAATGACTTCGACATCTTCATATATTTTGTTCTATACGGCTTCAAGTCGCTTCTCTCACGCGGAGCTCATCATCATCTGACAATTTTTGCAGTGCGTATTACAAAAATGATGAGGCTACTTAGGTGCATTCAAATTTTTTTGATAACGGTACTCTAAGTGATAATTTGGTCGATCACGCTTCTACTGGACAGACTGTATATTCTGACTAGTGTGTATGTATGTATACGTAAATCATTTAATAGCATCGCTAGGGTATAGGGTATGGGTATAAATAGGTATTAAAAGAAATGCTCGCATCAAATGTAAATTGGTATTGTTTTTATTGTATAAGTAATTCCAATAGTGGAATCGTTAGTTATAAGTATAAATATTAAAGGATGTACTCGCATCTTCTGTAAATTATGAAGCAAATCATTTTTAAGCTATGTATAATATTTGAAATAGTGTATCTCAATCGTCAATTACAGTTCTACATGCACAAACATATTACTTAGGTGTGTGCACGTGTGTGTGCACATGGTGTGTATCTGTTTATTTTATCTATCAATTGCACAACTGATTTGAGAGTACGAGCGCAGGCATAGCGCAAGCGCATATTCGGCATTCTCAGCGCGCCGCTAGTGTTGCTTAATGGTTATTTTCTCATCCTAATGCCAGAACATTTCACAAACCTGTTCACTCAAACGTAGTAAAAGTCCCGTAACAAAGCCCCAGTTTTTCTTCTAAACGAAAACCTGTTACTCATTTCTAGTCGCATTGCGGCTCAGTACCGTTGATTCCGAGTTTCTGTGTTGCGCAACTGTGCTGCAAGATTAGTGACGCCCGGTTCCATTGTAGCTGCCACTGTTGCTACATTTGAGGGCAAAAAAGAGTTCCGCTGAATGAAAAGTGCCGTTGACTCAAATGAGCCACGGGCAACAATTTAGAATTTTGGGCTAACTTTTCTTGCAGTAAAATTGAAGTCGTAAAATATTCAATTTATAAATATTACATTTCTGCACACTCATGCACAGTGTTACCAAATGGCACTGTTGGAATAAACGAGTCAACTTATGAACTATATTCGAGAAAAGAGTTTAACAACCTCAATACTTTCGTCATGCGTTTTTAATCCATTCATTCCTAACTGGGTGCCTCTGTACTAGTATAGGTAATATGTTCATATGGACCCCTTTAAAAAGATGTTAATCAAACAATAAATCCTATTATAGGTTCATTAGTGTGTTTTAATCACCTATTTACTTTCAACGCCAATGAATTAGGAATCGCTCACCTCTTATCGTGCTGGGCATTATACTCCGCTATTTGGTGGTCATATCATCTAAGTAAATTTATCTGCAGCTCGAATGTTTTGCCATTCGTTCCACCGTTTGAGTCAAAATTGCAGTATTTTGTCACATTGCAAGGCAGTTGCTCTTTATAGAATGTACACGGGGACACAGCAATCGCAGGGTTCTCACAACTTATGTATAAGGCTCCATGCACACGGCGAATTTATATGCGATATATGATGTCGATATATGGTGTAGTATGTTTATACGCAGGCAGTCGGTAAAGATTTCAGCACTCGGCCGTCGTATAAAATCGCCTGACCTCTCGACGGGTGGACAATCAGTTTTACACTAAAATATTCCTTTCATTTGGCGCGCGGCTTATGAATGTGCGCAGAAAAAGCCAACAAGCGTTCGTTCTCAAACAAAGCTGCGATTCTTTGCTCGAGGTCTAAGCAACCAGCGTCTTCTTGCCTTAAGGCCACTTCGGCATGAACTCCTTCTCACACCGGCACAATAGTCCGGGATGCATCGCCACTGATTAAACATTCTCAAGAGAACCACGGCTGCTACTGATGAAGACTGTGCTGATAGTAATGGTGAGCTGGTGTACGCTCCTAACTCTCTATTGTCGGCAAATTCCTGTTTCACAAGAAGCGCTAATGTCAATACCGCATATACAAATACACTCATTGTGGAACAGATCGCAGTTGAAATACAGCAAATCGTTCTTCTCCACTTTTGTGTTGTGGTGTGTAGGTATGTGCGTGTGCATCCGATGCAATTAACTCTTGTGTGCCCACCCACTTAAAACCTCATACTTGAACCCCCCATGGTCTGGCCAGACCATGGTGCAAAAAAGAGGATATTCGAGGATTGTGCTGGTTAATATATTTTTTTTATATTTTTGTTGATGAGTTTATATATATGTTAGTATGTGTGAGTGTTTGTCTGCGTATGTTTGTGTGTGTAGGCCTGTCAAAAAAAGCTAGAAAGTGTGAAGTAGTAAAAACACCTAATTCAGTCGTTTAATTACCGTTTATTCCGATAAAAAATTGGAATATACATTTTTAAAAAATTAAATAAAACAAATAAATAAAACATTTTTAAAAAATAAAATAAATTCGAAGGCAACAACGCAAAAATAAACCAACATTTCAAAAAACTTCAAATACTTTACTCATGCATTTGCATCACGTTCTTCACCAATGCAACGATTGCACCGATAAAATGCAGTGCCATGACTCAAACACATTGAGTTTTTGCAATGGACACATACAAATCTTGTTTTGGTGTATCTTTTGTCCTTAGATTCCTTACATTGTTGACAATTTTTTTTACAAGTTGAAGAAGATGCCGAATCATTTGGAATAGTAGGTGTTGTTGGCTGTAATTAAAAAAATAATAATCACACAAAACTACAAATACAGCATTTTAAAATACTAACCTGCACGATTTTACCAAAAAAGGATTCGATTCCGTTTCTCGAACTAAACTGCTTCATCACTTCTTTGTTGTTCATCCTGTCCTCAATTTGTGGTATGACAAGTGATTCACAAAGAACATTATAAAGTTTACGCCGCGCATCAGTATTTCTATTCGGTTCATTCTCATTACAGTAAATGAAAGTAGCCAATGCCATGATGTCCACCATATTGAAAAAGAAAGCCAACGGCCATCTAAGAGTACGTCTCTTGCAACTGTACTTTGCCAACATTTGATCCATCACATCAACTCCGCCTTTGCTTTTGTTGTAGAATAGAATTGGGTCTGGTTTAGCAGCTATATTTGGTCTTCCATTTTCAAGCATTTGTTGTATATTTGAGTCGTAATGAACAGTGGACAAAAGAATAACTGATTTGTTCTTTTTTGGTACATAGGACACCATTGTAATATTACTTTCGTGGAAGCCAAATGTTGTTGTTTGAGGTTTACGAGTTTTACCTTTTTTAAATTCCAATGGTATGAATGTTTTATTTGATCTACATGTACCTACATAACTCAGACCAATGTTCTTCAAATGCTGTACTCCGCTCAATGTAGTAAAAAAGTTGTCTGCACAAATTGTCCTGCCAGTGTTAGCGTATTTAGAACAAAGCTCAATTAAAACTTGCTCTCCTTGACCTACAGCTCGAGGTGCATCTGGTTCTCGACCAGTGTAAAATATACCTTTCAACGGAAAATGGTGTTTTGCATCACATGACCAAAATATTTTTAAACCATACTTTGCTGAAAAGAAAAAGAAATAAATAAGTTAAGTAGTAACAAATTAAATAAAGTCAAGAAATTACCTGGCTTATCTGGATTGTACTGAATAAACTTTGCTCTTCCACGATACGGGAACAGTTGTTCGTCAACCGTAATAGTATCGTGCGGTTTGTAATTGTGTTGCAAATTTTGATTCAAAATAAGCCAAACATCCGTTACGGGTGCAGCTCTATCATTTTTCAATCGATATTCTCGTGTATTACCATTATCAAATCGTATAAAACGCGTGATGGATTGGAATCTGTTGCGAGCCATTGTTGCTCGGAAAATTGGAAGATTCGAAGTTTTCCATAATAGTGAACAGTGTTGCATGTTGTTACTCGTTACCCCAGCCATAATTAGTAATCCAACATAAGCGAATAATTCTATTTCAGTGAGGTTTTTCCACACTTTTGGTGGCTTTGTTGGATTATTACGATTGTATGAATCACAAGCAGCTGTTGCTTTTCGATTAGTCTCTATGATTGTAATATATACCATTTCTGGTGAGAAAAACTTTTTAAAAACTTCTACTGGTACAGCGCATTTGTCAATTGGACCACCTCCGCTTTGACGCAAAATGTTATGAGAACGAATTCTACCACTTTGTGGCTCTTCTCTTGACCACTTAGTCCCATCTTTACCATAAAAAAAACCAGCCGGTTCAATAACGTGCTCAGCATGTTGTTGTTCATACTGAACTGATCGAATATCGTCATCATAATCCCCTTCGTCATCGCTGTCTTCCTCTTGAATTACTTCAACGACCAGTTCTTCATCAGCATCAGAAGCTTGGTCGTCTTTAGCGTCCAGAAGATAATTTTCATCTCCGTAATCATTATTTTCAGCAGAAAATGAATTGATATTTTCATTTTGATGCTCTAGATCATTGGCTTGTGCTATTGCTTCTATTATTCTTTCGTAGAAATCCTCCTCTCTTATTTGACCCCTGCGACGAAGATCAAAAAGGATGTCTACCTCGTCCTCAAAATTCCATTCTCTTCCTTCCATCTTAGCCGCAGGAAACACCAAATCCAATTGATAACAAAACCAGAGTTAATCCGACAAATACTTCTTTTCACTTTTGGAGTACAATTGAATTGTTACAAAAAATCGACCACCACCAGTGAATATTCGTAATTGAATGCCAATTTTGACTATGTTCAAACGATCTTTTGCAACGAAAATAACCCCATATGCAATTAAAAGTCGCAACGAGTGGAAAAACTTGGAGCAGGTAGATTTTTCGTCAACTAACTTATGACATGATCACATGGGAGCGCACGAAAGAAAGGCTTCAAATTGGGTCAGATGGAAAAACCTAGTTGAAGCGCTATGCTCCTACGGAGGCTGAATAAGGAACAAACGGAAAAAACCATTTATAAACAATTCTGACACCAATTATGTCGCAAATAACAAAAAACACTGAAAATAACAGGCAACTTTGTATGAAAATACACCAGGTCTGGCCAGACCATAGGGGGTTCAACTAAGGGGTATAAATACGTTTTGCACGATTCTCGCCTTGTTTTTGTAAAAATTTTGTTCATGTATTGGTTTATGTGCTTAGAAAGGATCAGTTGAGGATATCATGAAATATGAACCAGATAGCTTTACTACAACCTTACTAAAAGTGGACCCAAAGTTCAATATGGTCTGGCCAGACCTGGGTGGGCACACAAGGGTTAACACTTTTCCAAAAGATTGAGTTCCTATAAATATGGCATCAACAAAAATTTAAATTAGTTTTCCCTGATTCTGCGAACAGCTTCATTTCCAAGTAAGCTAGAACTAGAAAAAAACTCTTTACACTTAACTATTGTACACAACTCTTCAGTTTATTCCCCATCCAACGTTTTCATAACAGCTGTTTGGAGGGGTTTGAAGTCCTAAAAGCTCCTTGCGTGCACCATTGACCATAACGAATCCGTTAAAAACGAACCAATTTCAAAAGTATTCGCTTTATTTTTTCACGAACCCGTTTAAAGCGAACTTTCGGTTAAAACGAAACATTTTGCCCCGTCCCCCGAAGTTCGCTTTAAGGTATCTAGGCACGTTAGAAAGGGGAATTTTTAATGATTAACAAAATTATTTATTTTTCAGCTCTTTCATTATCAATCTTTTTGAAAATCTTTTTTACAATATATTGATAGTTTAAGGAACACAAAAAAAATTGTTTTTTAGCATATTGTTTCTTATATAGGTGGAGCTGAAGACGCGTAGAAAAACAAAGACATCCGATTTAAAAACAAATTTTTAGTTGTTCCAGGCAATTACGTGTTGCGAACTATTATAAAATCAAAACCAAATACAAGATTACATACATATGTATGTGTGTATGTTTGTATGTGTTCTAACAATGAGTGGTCAAGTTTCTGGAACGGGTCCAATTGCTAGATCTGAGAGAATGCTATGCTTTGCTATGTTTTTATGTAGTAGTTTTAAAAAACTTCTCCATCTGCGATTTGGTCTTTTTTAGTAAAACCAATAGGGAGTATATTTATGTACATGTATGTATGAATATTCTGAGATTCGCTTTAGCCATCGCTAAAGACTAATGCGCAAGCATCACGTAAAGTACGAATGCGTAGTATATTCTTATTAAGTATAAACGCGAATAATGTACGGTACATCCATGTATGTATGTATGAATGTATTCGTTTATTTGGTCATGTGTGATTGTGTGCGCTGGTGTAGCGCTGCAAAAGCTATGAAGTCGAAAAACAAGTTAAGAAGTACCGCTAGTCGACAAGCAGACACAGCAACGGCTACAGTAACAGCTATAGCAACGGTAACGGCAACAGCAACAGCAGTAGAAGCACAATCAGAAACGGAAAACAGCAAAACGTTTCACCAGAGGTCATCGAACGTTCTTCTTGAATGTGGTTAAGAATAATGTAATCAAAACAATAACGAAAAACAAACAGCGAAATACGCAGCACGAAGAAAAAGATAGACTGAAGAAAACAGGGAGTAGCCAAAAACAAGTATGGGTACTTGCGAATAGGCAGCTTGAGTAGGTAGCTGGGCACGAGTGGGGCCGACCGAGTCGGATGACTGCGATTGCGTCTCTTTTACTGCTGACTGCCTGAAATATATGTATGCATTCAAGAATATATCGAAGAGTGTATACGAGACACTGAAGCAAGAGCAAAAAAGGGAAGAAATCAGAATACCTGTGCGGAGAAAACTGACGATGTTGCCACCTAACAGCTCGCGTCTTTGCTCAAAATAGTCACAAAATTACTCAATTCGGTTGAAATTAACTCAGAATAAAAACGATAGCCTCCAGAAAATGTATGTGCATACTAGGGATCGCAATTTTTTGCCATTTTGCGATCCCGGGATTTTCGGGATTGAAAAGTCAAATCCCGGGATCCCGGGATTCATATAACAAATTTTTTAATATAACCATTTTCCCGAATTGCATAAATACTTGTTTATAATATATTTATCATAAAAATGGACACATTTTAATCACATTTGGGTAGTTTCAAGATTTTTTATCTTGAATTTAATCACATTTTGTTTAACCCTTCAATTCCCATGTCCAAAATAGTGAAAAAGAAAATTTTCTTTTTAAATAAAGGAGCTTAGATACGTTTGGATAAGACAAAAAAATACATAAAAAATGTTTAAACTACCCTCATTTTTATATTGAAAGAAACCACACAAACTCGCACTGCTTTAATTACGCGTGAAACAAATGAATAAATTTTACAAATGACGTATCGCTAGTGTTGGTAGGAAAATTAAATAAACAAGTACTACTAATTGACTTTGCTATACAAGTGTTAGAATTTTAAAATAAAAACCTATGTGGTAGGAAAACAAATATTAAGCATCTGTCACCTACAGGTGACACTGGGAATTGAACAGTTAACTTAAAAGTTTTTCATTTGACATTTAACTTCAGTTTCATAGCATTTTGTTTTATCCAAAAATGACACTTAAACATAACTTATTACTTTGCAACCGATGTATCATAAAGTGCATATATATGCATATTTGATAAAAAAAATAAAATAGTTAATTTGTTTGTGCTTTTAGTTTTACTTCGATTATTTCGATAAAAAAGTAAAGCGTTTTGATTAACTAAAAACTGAGATCTTAAAAATGCAAAGGCATTAAGTGTTTTGTTCTCTTATCTAGAGCGAAATTTATTTCAAATGAACCCTGCTGAAGAGAAACATCCTTCAGATTCAACACTTGTTGGTTGAATGCTTAGTAAATAATCATAAGCCTTTTGCAAAAGACGCACTCTATCCCCTCCCTTCTCCCTCAAATAAGGAATTGGGTTTTTGTGCCTTAAAATTTATTTCATTTGAACTTTGAAGCATCTTTTGCAATCCCGAAAATCCCGGGATAAAAGAATTTGAATCCCGGGATTTTCGGGACTGGAAAAAGTCCGGGATCCCGGGATTGCGATGCCTAGTGCATACCTATTCCTAAGTTAACCTACCTACACTTACATGCACTTACGTATGTACATATACATATGTCATGCGCTAATTTTCATAATTCGTATGGTAAGAGTATAAATGCAAAATGCTGCAATGTGAACAAAAATTGTTGCAAAATGTATGAAGAAATCGATTTTTTTTAATGTATGAATTAAATGCATGAAAATGTATGAAGAAATAAATAAGTTTTTTTTAATTATTCACGCCATTCATAAATATGAACAATTTCACAAAAGTGAACAGACTTAATTTTTATTAGTTCGAGTGTATTGTTTTATACCTGTGACCAGTGGCGGATTCAGGGGGGTGTTTTGGGGGTTGAAACCCCCAGAAATATTAGGATCGACATTTGTAACCCCCCGAAATATTTTTCTGAATCCGCCCCTGCCTGTGACAGACATTTAGTAACAATACCATGATAAAGTTATCATAGTATTCTAATTACTAGGTACGGTGACAGACATAACTTAGTAAATTATTTGTAGTAATTTTTGACAGTTTGAATATAAAAAATTCACAAATGTAAACAATGAGAACATCTCTAAAAGCATTAATTTCAAACAACGCAAAAATTCGTTTCTTACATCAAAAAAGGAGGCAATGTCTAAGATTGGCAATTACTGCATAGAAGAAAAGCAAACGATATAGAGTGCTTGTATTTGTTAAAAGAATAAACAGATATACATGTTTTCCTTTTTTTTTATTCCATCAAATTCCTCTTTTCAATTTTTTGAAATGAATTTTTCCTACATGTCAAAATCAGATTTTTAACTGTGTTCAGTAAGTTCGAATGTGTGTTTCGTGAAATACTACATAAATACTAGGTAGCCGAACATAGTATTGTTACTAGCTAAATACTAGGTTGCTCACGTAGTATTTAGCTGGTACAGTAGCGATTCGGTAAAAGTAACCGATTAATGACAGGGGCAGTTGCAACTACCGAGTTTGTTGCAATTATCGAGTATAAATTTTTGTATAAAAATTTGCAAATTTCACAAAGTTTTATAAGGGTTTCATTAGAATTAATTATTATTTTATTCATATTTTGTTGTATTACAAAAAAAAGAACTTAAACTAATCACATTCATTGTGTTTACGAAAAATCAAACAGAAACAAGAACTCCAAACATTTCTTAAAAAGGCTTTGATTAACAAAACAGTTTGATAACAATTTAGTTTACTGATTTAAAGAAACTAGAGAGAGAAACGGGACATCAACTGACACTCTACTCCACAAAAAGAAAATAAGACGAAGAAAAAGTTGCGATTATTGAGGTTTTTTCGGCAGCAGTTGCTTTTACTGAGTCTATAATGTATAAAATTCGGTGGTTGCGATAATCGAGGAATTGCGCAAATCGAGGGTTGCTTTAACCGAGTCGCTACTGTATTTGGTGACACACATCCGGTATTTGCTCGGTTAGTAGTAACAATACTAGATGTCTGTCACGGATATTAGCAAGTTCATTGTACAACGAAAAGTAAACTCTTTACTAAAAACGATTAGACGAATCCATCCTCAGAACGGCAAAAGAAAAACACTTTTGTAAGTTATTAAAATGGATTTTGTTAGTCAGTAACACTTTTTGTAACTTACAAAAGAATTAAATAAAAACCTATTTAATTTGTTTATTTATACTTCAGTACTTGGCAAAAAATCGTCTTGGCCAGTTTCTGAAGACTAGAGACGCCTAGTTATAAGGCTTGTTGCTTGTTATCTTAACCCACACCTTTTGATGATCTTTCTTTAACTCCTTACTCCTTGAATGTTTGTAAAAATTATTGTTGCTGCTCATAAAACCCTATGTTTTGCATACCTACTGACAGATATACAAGTGATTGCGTTTGTTTGCTGCAGCATTAACCCTAGAGTGTGTGCTGAAAAAAACACCCTTATCCGTGTGATGGCGTACCCGGGTACCCCAGTACAAATTGTATGAAAATTTATTACTTTTTGTTTGCACTGTAAGAAATTTTACTGTTTTTGCTTAGTTTTAAAGCTCTCAGTAATATAAAAGTACATTTTGGGATTTCCCTTGTTACAAAAAATTACTTGCAAACTTGTTCTTTATTTTCCAGTAATGAATTTGTCTGCAACTTCGGATCCCGCTTTCATATAAAGGGCAATACTATTTATAAGCTGCCATAATTTTCAATGGAAGGTCATTCCCCGTGAAAATTTTTGACATTTGAACTTTGTAACAAATTAATTAGTCGTTAGTAATTAGTTTTAGTTGCATTATGAAAGATCTGAAGAAATTCGGAAATGAGTTCTTATTCAGCAAGACCTCGTGCTGAAAGATTAATCCCTGTAAAAGTGTAAAGTATAAGTGATGAAGAATTTTCCATTTCCGAAGGCGAAGATGAACATATTCCATCAGTTGATGACGCAGCAATAGAAGCCCCTGATGCTGAACCTGTGGGTTGCATAGAAAATTACCGTCTCATATGATTCGACGAAGTAAAATGCGCGCTTTGCGGGGAGAAACACACAGCGAATTACCGTGGCTGCATGGTATATAAGGCCTTAAGGGTCAAACGCTTCCCTGCTCTCCGCAAAAAGAAGTTACCAAATCAGCAAATGACTGCCCAAGACGAAACTCCGGTCGTACCTGTCAAAATGACCACCTATGCCCAAGTTGCAGCACAATCAACAAATAATAAACCAACAGACCCCGTTTCACGAAATGACGATATAGACGAGCTCAAAAGAATGATTAACCAACTAATAAGCCAAATGTCTAACATGATGAACATAATAACCTTACTCGTAACCAAAATTGATGGACAAACAAAGTAACTTGACGATCGCGCTATGGAACGCCAACGGCCTAAGCCAACACATACTTGAAACCCAAAACTTCATCCAACAAAATAACATTAACATACTACTAGTATCAGAAACCCACTTTAATGACAAAAGCTACGTCAGCATACCGGGGTACAAAATATTTTACACCAATCATCCTGACAACAGAGCACACGGCGGCACAGCAATCGTATTAAGACAAAGCATCATATGTAACGAAATGGAGAATTACAAAATGGACCACATACAAGCAACGACTATACAAATCAGTGATACACATGGACTATTGACTGTCTCAGCTGCCTACTGCCCACCAAAGCACAACAATAAAATGACACACTATATTGACTACTTAAAAACACTTGGTAATCGATTCATAGCTGGTGGTGACTATAATGCAAAAAATATGCAATGGGGATCCAGATTGACGAACAGCAAAGGAAAAGCATTACTTGACGCCATAAGAGAAGTTAACTGCCAATTCATAAGCACAGGGGAACCAAGCTACTGGCCATCTGACATCAAAAAGATACCCGACTTGCTGGACTTCTTCATAACAAAATCGATTAACCTGACCATGCTGACTATTAAATCCTGCATTGAGCTCTCGTCTGACCACTCACCAATCATCTTGACAACGCAAGGATTACTTCAACAAAACTCCAACCGGACACCTTATAATCACCGAACAGACTGGGAAGCATTTACACAACTCATGAAAACACACCTCAGCTCGAAGATCTCTCTGAAGACTGCAGACGAGATTGACACAGCATTTTTCAACGACACAACTATTAACTCAATCAACAGAGCAACACCTTTGCTGACAACCAAAAAATCTGACTACTTCACCACTGACGCAATCAACAAGAAGATAAAACAAAAAAGGAAAATAAGGAAGAGATGGCAGACTACGAGATCACCGGATGACAGGCAGAATTTAAATAGAATAATAAAAGAGTTAAAAGAAATGCTCAAAAAGGAAAAAGATAAGAGGTTAAGCAAATTTCAAAACAGCATTGACGCCACGAAATCTAGTAATTACTCACTATGGAGAGCTACAAGAAAGATGGCCGGAGCTACTCTACATTCACCACCGATAAGGACTAATAATGGACAATGGGCTCGAACCTCTTCAGAAAAAGCCGCTATCTTAGCCACACACTTTAAAAATGCCTTCGATATTGACCATGTGAATGAGGAAGCGGTATTGACGCAGACAGGAACTAAATATGAAGAACGGATTAAAAACATAACAGTAATCGAAATCAAGAAACTAATTAAGACGCTTAAAAACAACAAGGCTCCTGGGTATGACCTGATCTCTGGAACAATTATTAAACATATGCCTGACGAAGCCGTGATCTATTTAAGAAACATCTTTAACGCTGCTATTAGACTTAAATACTTCCCAAGGACGTGGAAACTGGCCGAAGTCATTGCAATACCCAAACCTGGTAAGGACGCAACGTACTCAGCTTCCTACAGACCAATCAGTTTGCTTCCGACTTTATCAAAAATGTTTGAAAAACTCCTTTTTGACCGCATTGAGCTCATAATGACAAAAATGAATCTGATTCCCCAACATCAGTCTAAATCCAGACGAAAATATTCTACAAATCAACAAGTCCATAGAGTTATTCACAAAATCAATGACGACTTCAACAAAAAACAAGTATGTGCGGCTGTATATCTTGACGTAGCTAAAGCCTTTGACAAAGTATGGCATCCGGGTCTACTGCACAAACTTCAATCATGGCTACCATATGACTATTACCTAATACTAAAAAGCTACATAACACTTCGTTCAATAATGTGTGTGACTGACACATAGATGGCGGCACTAATACTAAATCAATATTTTTTTTTCGAAATTGTGAACCTTTTTAGGCTTACTGTCAAAATTATATGTCAATCCGACCATTAGTTTACAAGTTACAGTGCTTTAAGTGACACTACTTTTGAGTTTTCAAAAAAAATGAATTCAAAGCAATTCCGTGTGCTGATTTATCATTGTTTTTTAATGAAAAAAAAATACTGTTCAATAGGCTGGAGTGAAAATGGCCAAAAAAAAATTTTTTTGGAATATCAATTAGCTAGATATCTCAAAATGTGCCAATACATCAATATAAAGCTGTGTAAAAATTAAAAAGAAATT
Organism: Melieria omissa; assembly: GCA_963971225.1. Taxonomy (NCBI): domain Eukaryota; kingdom Metazoa; phylum Arthropoda; class Insecta; order Diptera; family Ulidiidae; genus Melieria; species Melieria omissa. The sequence continues at coordinate 2,321,980 of OZ020269.1, read as the reverse complement.
AAACAATTTTTTGATCTCCCATCACAACTTTTAATTTCACAGTATTACGCGACATTAAAGATAGTCATCTTAAAATTCAATTAAAAATCAAATACGCTTCTAATTACAATATTTAATGATGTCAAAGTTATAAACACATGGTTACAGGGTGAAGTGACAAAAATCACGTTTCGACTCGAACGCCGGCATTTGCTGACGAGAAGCAATGCGTGCACGGATGTCGCGTCGAAGTTAAGTTTTGCAGGAACCTTGAACCTCCGTATTTGTCCACTGGGGACTGCTGTAGCTCTGGCCTTCATCACTCGTCGTAAGCCCAGTTCACGTATATGTGGTCGATGGTCCGTCATCATGGCCAGGAGCACATTCTCCGGGTGAGCAAAGTACGCGTTACGGTGAATAACGGGGTCAACGATTCCCTTGAGTTTGGAGCTGAGGTAACGTGACTTGACAAGCATCTGGTGAATCCAGAGAATCCGTGTGGGTCTGTCGTCCCGCCATCGAGTGACTGGAATAGATTAAGTCGCCGGATAACGCCCGATTTTTGTCCCGTGTTTACGTTTGTGCCGTCACACCCGACAACTTTAATATTATCTGTCTTCGCATTTTCCTCTTTGATACTAGCGACTAAGTACTCAGCTATGTCTTTGCTGCAGCCTGATGACGGAGACGTATGGTTGAAGTACGAAGAACCCGGCTCTGCGATGATGGTTATGTGTTCTTCCGATATGGTTTTTCTGTGGTACTTGTTGTCGACGGCGAGGACTTGTGTTAAAGTTTTATCCTTGCGGCCATCAAAAAATAGTCCATCTATGCCCTTGTGAGTGTGGTCGTCTTCATTCTGCCTCAGTTCCTTTCGAATTTTACTGCGTTTTCGACGGATTTTGCTTCGGTCGATTACTTTGGATCGGTCGTTGAGTGATACGAGACCAAGATCATGCAGAACTGTTGTTGCTAATACAGCAGCCGATCTGTCCGAAACTCCGGTCCGATCGCAAGCTATAGCGAGGGAAGGCAGAGAGATAGTAATTTTTTGGCACTCTCGATCCTGATTTGGCTTAGTTTTGAGTGATTCTCTATCTGGGATGTACTCATCGACAGTAGGACTGTCAGACGAGTCCGTGTCGTATTCGGAACTTTCGGCAGAATAGGGTTGACTTTTGCTCGCATCGTCATCGATCTTCTTAATCTTCATTCGTTTGAGATTTGCTTCCTCTCTTTCAGCTTTTCTCTTCAATTTTGATGTTACCACTTGATCTGTACCACCGATTATCATCTTTCTTGGCCCTCTCTGGTCTTGAAGGAACTGCCGTTCGTTTGCCGGAATTTTGTTGTGTTTCGTACATTTGCAATTGGCCACCATATCGGAGCACTTGCATTTGCTGAGATCAAACAGAGTGTTAGCTTTGTCACGAAAGTCCGATAATCTCCGTTGGTAGTTTGGTTGATTCCTTTTACATTTGTTGACTTTTAGCATTGTGTTGTATTTCTCGTGGAACGATCTAAGTTTTTCTATCGCTTGTGCATGCGTTACTGTTGGAAGTGAGGCCCTTTGCCATATCTCTTCGACTTCATAGCACAGTTTTTGAGATATGTCAAAAAATTATGGGTATTTACCATTGTCCGTCTTCAGATCTTGTCAAAGTTGAATATATTTCTTCATGAGATCGGTGTAGGTCGGCAGAGTATTGGTCGGCAGGTTTCGTGGAGCGCCAAATATCACGCACGAAACTTTGTCTCTTGTAACTGTCATCTCTTTAAAAATATAAAGAAATAACTAGTAACCCTTCACTGCCCTACCTTTTTGCGCACAAGTTCAGGTACTCACCTTTTTTTTGTTTTTTTTAATTAAATCAGATGTAACGTCACAAGTTTATTTCGAATCGGTCACTTCACAAGGAAATCGTGAACATTCAACAATCATAAACAGAATTAAACTAGCGGGGTTTGCCACATTCCAACGATTAAAACACGAATTGTAATTTGTAATATTTTATTCGCTCAAACAGGACTGCTACAATAAATAACTTAAAACCCGCAAACCTAAAGCAAAGGCTACTGAGATTTATTTTGAATCCTTAACTGAGTTGAAATTACGACTTTCACTTCTTTCGACGAAAGTGAAAAAAGTATTAAAAAAAATTATTTCAATTAGGTGATGGGCGATCAAGGAGTTGTTAGAAACTAATATAATTTTGCAGGATTGGTACCATGGACATTTGGCACATTTCCAATATACTAGCTTCTTAAAATTTTAAAATCAATTTTTTCACTCCACCCTACTGTTCAATGCCAGGAATGGCTTGAAAAACATTATTTGGACTCTGCTCCATCAAAAAGAACCATTTGTTATTGGTATGCCGAATTCAAACGTGGTCGTACAGACACCGATGACATTCCATCTACTGGACGACCAAATGACGCTGTTATTCCGGAAAACGTTGAAAAAACACTGAAAATCATTATGTCCGAACGTAAAGTGAAAGTGGGGGAGATTGCTGACATTCTAAAGATATCAGCAGGCAGTGTACACACCATAATACACGAACATTTGGTTATGAAAAAGGTGTTTTCGAAATGGGTGCCGCGTTTGCTCACACCGGAGCAAAAACAATAACGAATCGATGATTCAAAGAGCTGTTTGGACATGTTTACGCGCAACAAGTCGGAGTTTTTCCGTCGGCACATCACAATGGATGAAACATGGATCCACCATTTCACTCCAGAGTCAAATCGGCAGTCTGCTGAGTGGCATGCAACCGGTGAAAGCCGCCCAAAGCGTCCAAAGGCACAAACGTCGGCTGGCAAGGTTATGGCGTCAGTATTTTGGGATGTGCACGGAATAATATTCATCGACTATCTTGAGAAAGGGAAAACAATCAATAGCGACTATTATATAGCGTTGTTGGAACGTTTGAAAGAAGAAATCGCAATTAAGCGGCCCCATATGAAGAAGAAAAAAGTGTTGTTTCACCAAGACAATGCACCGTGTCACAAGTCGATGAAAACGATGGCAAAAATGCATGAATTGGGCTTCGAATTGCTTCCTCATCCCCCGTATTCTCCAGATCTGGCCCCCAGCAACTACTGGCTCTTCGCAGACCTCAAAAAGATGCTCCGTGGTAAGAGATTTGGCGCAAATGATGAAGTAATCGCCGAAACTAACGCCTATTTTGAAGGCAAAGAAAAATCGTTCTACAAAAAAAGTCCCTAAAAAGGGACTATGTTGATGAATAAAAAATTTGGCAAACAAATTTGTTTTAATTAGTTAGTCACACACATTATTGAACGAAGTGTTAGAAGATAGAAAATTTTATGTTAAATATAATAACGTATGCTCAGACATCCAACCAATGAACGCGGGAGTACCCCAAGGCAGTGTATTAGGACCAACGCTATACCTGCTGTACACAGCTGATTTACCCATTCCGACCTCAGAAAACAGCATGATTGCGACTTTTGCAGACGACACTGTATGTTGGCATCACACATTGACGCAAAAATAGCGAAAAGGAACCTACAAACGGAAATGGATAAAATACTAGATTGGTTTAAAAAATGGAACATTCAAATCAACAGCGACAAAACCATTCAGGTTAACTACACAAACAGAAAGCAGACAATTAAACCAATAAAAATTGGTAATACTGACGCACATACTGACTCAAAGGCGAAATATCTGGGATTTACAATTGACGCGAAACGAACATGGAAGGACCACATAATGAAGAAACGTAACGAAGTTAAAAATCGATTCCGACAACTCTACTGGCTCTTAGGACCGCAGTCGAACCTGTCACTGCACAACAAAGTACTAATATACAAAACGACGATTGTACCAATCTGGACGTATGGGATAGAAATCTGGGACAATAACCAAAGCTCCATCGTATATACCTAACGACGACATCCACCGGGATTTGAACATCAGAACCGTTGACGAGGTAATCCAAAACGCAAGCAGAAGGCACATAAACCGGCTATTGACACACACAAATACGACGATGAGGAATCTCCCAGCACTAGAAGACGGTAGACGAAGGCTGAAACGCAAAACACCAACAGACCTGGCTAAATGAGGAGATAATAAATAAATAACTGTCAATTACTTTATAGCAATGTAATCTAAATATTAAATAGTAACTATTCACTTTCTAAATGACCTTATAAGGCACTGGCCTTTACATGTCCATATTTCCCAATTCTTTGTAAAACTAATTACTTATTGTCGCGAAGACAGGCGTAATAAATTTGGAAGTAAAAAAAAAAAATAAATAAAATATGATTCGAATGGTAGTGACGAAGATAAATATCCAAATATCGAACTTTGTGATAAAGATGGCATACAGACTTGAGCCATTTCGGCGTAGTGTGCCATCGTAGTGGCCTCGATTCTTCCTACAATATTCTCGATTCTTCCTACACATGCATGCATGCACAGCAAAAGCTATATTCAAAAGTATTTTATCAATTGAAATTTGTGACATAGTTTTGCGTGAAACCAACCGAAAAGGACGCTTTACGTAACATATAACATATAACGTCGAAGCCTGAAAAATATGAGCGAATATGGGCGAATGTCGATAAATGTATGCGAGAGAGTTGTTGGATCTGGTTTGCAAATATAAAATATCTTGCAGTTTATAAGTTTATATAACCAAAATCAAATTTTCGTTTCCTCAAATCGATTGAGTGATTGTTTTCCGTTGATGCAATTGTTTCATTACAAATTATTAACTCTAGAAAGTTTTACTTACAGGAAAAATCTATGAAATCCATGCAACATTATATAAAATATATTGGGGTACCCGGGTGCCCCAGCACACGGGTAAGGGTGTAAAAAAAAGCATGCAAACATCGAGAAGAGCGTTATTTCGTGCTACAGTCTTGTCAAAAAAGACACCTCTGTGGAATCTTTAAGACGAATAAACTTTAAGCTGGGTGTTCCTGAAAACGCAATTGAAAAACTGCTTAGTCCTGAATTGTGGTCGGCAAATGTGACCGTGCGCCCTTTTCAGTTTTTTCTAAAGCAAGGGCAACAACCGGCAACAGGATAGTTTCATCGTCTAAGGCTGGTCCTGTGCGCAATGGAGTTAAGCTGTATTTTCAAAATTGTTCTGGACTTAGAACTAAAGCTGAATATGTCCGAAAATTTAGCACACAATCGGACCACGACATTTATGTCATTGTGGAGACTTGGCTGACTGCGAACTTCTTTGACTCGGAATATTTTGATCTTAATTTATTTGACGTCTTTCGCAAAGACCGAGATGCTACTATGACTGGGTGTAGTAGAGGTGGTGGTGTAATGATCGCTGTTCGTCGTAAACTTTGGGCGACTTTCATCCCACTTGCTAATGATAACACTATTCTGGATCAACTCTGTGTAAGCTTGCAAGGTTCGTCTGGCTTGCTGTTCCTGTGCTGCTCCTATATCCCACCTGCAGCCAATGAATCGCTCTACAAATCGCACGTGAACAATGTGCTGGCGTTACAGGACCTTGTCGGTGATAACCAACTGTGTGTTCTGGGTGATTTTAATCTAAGCGGTATCTGTTGGACTCATTTGGATAATAACTTTTCTCTCACACCGTCTAATGTAAATAGGCCGTTCGAAACATTTGTTATTGATAACGTGTTAAGTATTGATTTGGCTCAGATTAACGGCTTTGTTAATAACTTCAATCGTATTTTAGATTTAATTTTTATTAACAATAACGTAAATTTTAAGTTATCTCGTAGTTCCTCTGCAATTTCCCCGTCGAACTTGCATCATTTTCCATTAACTTTAGACATCGAGTTTTATAAATTTTTTGAAGTGCCTTCTGCCAGCAGGAAAATTTCTTTCAATTTCAATTTGTGTAACTTCGCTTTTCTTGATTCTTTTTTTCTTAATACTGACTGGGTCGCCCTTTTTTTGCATGCTGATGTCTCGAATTGTTATAGCAAATTTAAATCTATGATTTTCGATATTTGCTTAGCTAATGTCCCCATTTTTGCTACTCGAACGTATAAGCTCCCGTGGTACTCAAAAGAATTAATGCATCTTAAGAATCTGAGAAATAAGTTCCACAAAAAGTTTAAACTTACAAAGAACCTTGTTTTCTATGACAAATATCTTCAATACCTTAATTATTTCAGAAACCTGGATGAAATGCTATATAATAATTACATACAGAGTTTCGAACGAAATATTAAACGCAATCCAAAGAATTTTTGGAGCTTTATTAAATCTAAAAAAACTTGCTCCAATATTCCATCCTCTGTTTCCCTCTTAGGGAAATCAGCTGACTCATTGAAGGATGCTGCAAACCTCTTTGCAGAATTTTTTCGCTCTAATTTTGTTACTGATGACGCGTTCGAAGTCAGTGAGTCCATCAATACTAAGGCATCTCTTGACTTTGGCTCTTTGGTGTTATCTTCAGACGATGAAGCAAAGGGTATTCGCGATATAAAGCTTTCGTCGCAAACTGATATTGATGGTATCTCCTCTGTCCTGCTAAAAAACTGTCCTTCCCTTGTGGAACCTTTGAAAATTATCTTCAATAAGTCTCTTATATCTGGAGTATTTATCGAAGATTGGAAAAAAGCCTCAATTACCCCAATTTTCAAAAGTGGTAACAAAATTGATGTGTCCAATTATAGACCTATCTCAAAGTTATCCACGGTTTCTAAACTTTTTGAAACCATAATTAAAGATAAGGTTTATTTTGCGGTTAAAAATATAATTATCCTAAATCAACATGGTTTTGTAACTGGCCGGTCCACCGTAACCAACCTGGCGGTTTTTTCTGAGTACTGCATCTCGGCTTTTCAGAAGGGCTTACAAATTGATACTATCTATACTGACTTTTCTAAAGCATTTGATAGAGTCTCTCATAAAATTTTACTTGCCAAGCTTTTCAAGCTTTTTTACTTTGGCTTTTTGCCAAAGTTTTCATTCTATGTTTCTTGAATGGTTAAAATCCTATCTTAGTGAACGTCTCTGTGTTGTGTCATTTGACAACACTTCTTCCCAGCCTTTTACGGCGACCTCCGGTGTTCCCCAGGGTAGTATTTTAGGTCCGCTATTATTTGTGCTCTTTATTAACGATGTTTGTACGTGCTTTTCAACCTCCAAATTTCTATTGTATGCAGACGACCTTAAAATCTACTCTGAGATTAGAACACCTGAGGACTCCTCTGCGCTCCAATCTGAGCTTAACATCTTAAATGAGTGGTGTGTCCGAAATCGTCTCTTCTTTAACACCAACAAATGTTTCCAACTGACTTTCGCTAAAAAACGTATTTATTTTCCTGCCTCCTACTTTATTTCAAACTCGCGGTCAGTGTGATCAAAGACCTAGGTGTCTTCTTCGATTCTAACTTCTCTTTTTCTGCACATATCGACTCTATCATCTCCAAATCGTATTCTATGTTAGCCTTTATTCGTCGCAACTGTTCTCCCTTCTCTGACCCTTATACTTTCAAGTTACTTTATTCCGCCTTTGTTCGTTCCAGGCTAGAATATGCAGCCGTCATTTGGAGGCCTTTTTATGCCTTAAGTATAAATCGACTCGAACGAGTGCAGAAGGTCTTTATTCGCTTTGCTCTTCGTTCCCTGAATTTTGCAGACCCGATTCCCTCCTATGACGCACGTTGTCAGCTTCTAAACTTGAAATCGCTACTCAATAGAAGATCTTTTCTCTCATTAAAATTTTTATATAATATCGTGAATGGACTTATTGACTGCTCGTCTCTTCTTGAAAAAATTAATTTTAATATTCCTGCCAGATCTCTACGGCGGTCTGATATTTTTAATGTTGGCTTTAACAAGACCAATTATGCCAAAAATGCTCCTATTACAAGAGTTCTAATTGAATTCAATAGCCTCTCAAATTCTTTGGATATTGATCTCGCGTTACCTTTAAGCGTATTTTGTACCTTGTTATCTAATTGTAAGTATCTTTAAGAATATTTTTCGAATTTGTTTGAATTTACACCCCTCATTTCTCAAAGTCTGTAATTTGATTAGACTTAACTTAATAAATAAATAAATAAAAAGTAAAATGTTGTGCCACACCCTCCAAAATAAAATAAATGGAATTAAAACCTCGAAAATAAAGACAGAATACCATTTTGGGAGTTGTCATGAAGATTCACCTTTCTAGGTTATCCGCAAGTATATAAAATTTCGATATAAAAGTGATTTGGGTACCCCATCACACACATAAGGGTTAAGAAAGTGTTCCCAAATCTCTATTTCACCCGGAGATTAAGGGATACTCAGGCGAATTTCTTGGCAAAGATTTCTCCGGGTGCCAGAAAAAATTTGAGTTTTTATACCTATTTATATTTCTAAATCTTAATTACTCTCAAGAAACATGCAATATTTTGGCGTAGAAACACCATCCAGTAAAATTTTGTGATAATTCACACAAAAAAGTACAAACTGTCCCTACACAAACATTACTTACTATGCAGTTATAATGGACTAGGTGAAAAATTTTTACAGTTTATTTTGTAGTTCTATCGAAAAATATAGGAGATTCAAAATCGTTTTACTTACTTACTTAATTGGTCTCAACAACCTGTTACCGAGTTACGGTCTGTCGCATAAGTGCTCCTTAGGCATCTCTGTGCTTCTCCAGTTCATCACACCAGGAGATGATAGGACGTCCTCAACTTGGTCCTTTCACCGGAGACCTCCAACTACCGTGTTGAACCGATTTTTCGCCGGAGGTTCATCGTTCATAGCCACTAGATGTTGATTCGCTGTGCATATTCGATAGTCGTCACTAACACGAACAGGGCCGAAGACCCCAAGGGCCGCTATTCTGTTTCACGATAGGGTCCTTGCGCATGTGTCCCTTAAAGCAAAGATGTAGCAAAGAGATTCTATCCGACATCATTTATGATTCGTTATTTTTGACGAATATCGTCATCTCTCGGATTTTTGTTCGGCTGCTTAATCCACTTTTGTTTGATTTTGGTTTATATTTAGCGTAAATAATATTATTTGCTATGAATATTTTATTAGTTTTAGGTAAATAATGTATTTACCTAAAAAAAAATTGTTTTCATTAAAAAAAAAGGTTTATCTCCAATACGATTGCGATTTTAAATCCCAAAAATGTCTAAATTGGACATACAAACATAGGAATTCATTTTGGAGAGTTCCGTGCGAAACTTTTGAGCCCAATGTCAGTTGATATCATATTTACAACGTAAATTGTTTTCAAGATGCAGATATTTGGGATACTTGTTTGCGATTCAGCAATTCATTGCTTCACTTTTTGACATATCGTATTCACTGAACAATCAAGAAAGTGGTTTCCTTTGATCGCAATGAAATATTTGCGCTTTGAAAAAATATAAATCAATGGCAACTTACAGACCCGCATACGCAAATCTGGGCAAACAATTTTTTAACATTTTCATTCTAAGAGCCATAATATTGTAAAGAATCCCACCCATTTTAAGGTGGATTGCCAGTATCGTCGCCAGTCGATAGGCCTCGATAGGGCAGCGCGCTGGTTTCTCATACTAGTTCGGTTTCTAGCTCGGGCTGGTGAAACGCTCATCTATTTCCCCTCCCTCGCCCTTTCCCCAACCGCTTGAAACATGTGGAGTAGCATGTGTTGGAAAAAACAGTGTTGCATACACATTTAAAAAAACGGGTGAAATATGAGAATATATTTCTTTCGGCGGCTGTCCTCTCAGCAAGAAATGGCAAACCTCTGAGAGTAAAATTGCTTATGAAAAAGCTCCCAACTCGCCGTTCGGAATCGGCATAAAACTGTAGGTCCTTTCCATCCGTGTACAAATTCACACGCACAACATGGATGGTTGCGGGTAGCTGGGCCTTAGTCTCGTAATCGGGCTGTCGTGCCAGTCAAGAAGAAGAAGAAATATGAGATATCACTCTCTCTCCTTCCCTATCCCCTATGGGTATAGTACAATGGTCCAAGATGGACTAAGTGCTATGGAAAGCTTGTAGCCTTCCTGCTCACCCTCACATCACATCACACCATCGTCAATAAAATCTGCATGTTTCTGTAAATCGGTGGCGGACAAAAAGTAGAAAATAATCAACCACATGTTATCTGTTTAAATTTAAATTTTTTCATAAAAAGGTTCAAATGGTCTCCTGTTTTTGTCTTTTTTATGAAATAAATGTAAAGGTTTGTTTCATTAACATGTTTTTTTAGCGGAAGAAATAGTAGCTTCCCAAGATTCAATTGGGGGGATTAACTTTGGGGCGCTGGGGCTTCAAGGCAGCACAAACGAGGAAATAGAGGAGCAGCTGTCGGACGAGATATCGTTAACGGCGCTGCTCGAGATGGACATTGATTCCTCTCCATAGCTCGAACACTCGAGCGATGAAGGTTGTCCAAATCAACCTTCATCACGCGAAGGCGGCATCGGCCGTCCAAGCGCACAAGTTCACCCGAGACCACATCGGGACGGCGCTGGTACAGGAACCCTGGTGCTACAAGGGGAGAATCTGTGGACTCAACTCGACGCAAACCAGGGTAATTTATGACACAAGGCACGAGATACCTCGTGCCTGCATCATGATTGAGAAAGATATTAACTATGTTTGTATTTCAAAGTACATGTCCAGGGACCTGGTAGCGATGGCGATGACGGTCAAAATCGAGGGATGTGACCTTGAGATCGTCCTAGCATCCGCTTACTTTCCAGGCGAGGACATGATGGTACCCCCCCAGGAAGTGCAGGGCCTAGTGGAATACTGCAGGGCAAACGCCTTGCCTTTCCTGCTAGGCGGCGATATGAATGCCCACCACACCATCTGGGGCAGCACCAATGACAACATCAGGGGTGAGTACCTGTTAGACTATATATTAGCAACTAACCTAGTTATATTTAAATCGGGAAACTCACCGACGTTCGTGACTAGGGCTAGGCAGGAGGTCCTTGATCTTACCATAGGTAATAGTAGGATCAGTGACTATGTGTCTGACTGGATGGTGTCAAATGAACCTTCCCTCTCAGATCATAGGATGATCGAGTTTAAAATAGCAGGTGACATAATGGAGATACCTCCAACCAGAAACCCAAGGAAAACCGACTGGGGAATCTTCACTAAACTACTAGAAGAGGATCGACCCTTGCTCGATATTCGTGGTAGGATGCGGCATCCACTCGAAATCGAGCAGGCGGTTAGCGTCCTGAACGGAGCAGTGATGAATGCCTATCACTCAAGCTGCCCCGAAAGTACAAAAACCAGGAAGAAGTCCACACCATGGTGGAACAAGACCCTGGCGAAGCTCAGATCCGAATCCCGGAGGCTCTTCAACAGGGCAAAGCGGACAGGTGAATGGCAGGAATACACCACTGCAATTACCAAGTATACAAAAGAAGTACGCAAGGCAAAGAGAACCAGTTTCCATACGTTTTGCGAGGAGATATCATCCACCCCCAGGCGGCGAGACTACATAAAGCCCTCGCAAAAGGAGGGGTGGAGAATAAGATGGCTCTCAAGCTTCCGGATGGGGGGTACACACGAAATGAAGAGCAAAGGACTCTCGCTCTTCTTAACGCACATTTTCCCGGGGCAGTCCCGCAGGACACACCCGGCGAGTGCAGTATGTACCTACCAGACAGAAGAGACTGGGAGTTGGCGAACAAAGTCATCTCTCAGGGAAGGATTGACTGGGCACTGAACACCTTTCAAATCGCCAGGGCCGGATGGCATCCTCCCTGTCTTTCTCCAAAAAGGCAGGGCGGTGCTGCTAAGGCATTTAACTGGCATAATGAGAAGCTGTCTAGCAGCAGGTTACATTCCCATAAGTTGGAGAAGTGCCCTGGTAGTTTTTATACCGAAAATTGGCAAGAGGGACTTTACAGAGCCAAAATCCTACAGACCAATTAGTCTAACATCTTTCGTCATGAAGACCATGGAGAAGTTGTTAGATCAGCACATACGAACCGTGACGCTCAAGAGACAACCTCTTCATGCTGCGCAGCATGCGTATAGGGCAGGAAGATCGACGGAGACTGCCCTATACCAGCTCACGAGTCTGATTCAAAATGCTCTTACGAATAAAGAGACTGTGTTGTGCGCTTTCTTGGACATCGAAGGAGCCTTCGATAATACCTCCCATGAGGCAATAGAAAGAGCACTTAACCGAAGAGGGGTAGAAACCACTCTCAGCCGCTGGGTAAAAGCTATGCTTACCACCAGAACGGCAGTAACGAAGGTGGACTCAACCACCAGGAGTGTACTGACGACAAGGGGTTGCCCTCAGGGTGGTGTATTATCACCACTACTGTGGAGCCTGGTTGTAGACGAGCTCCTTGATATACTGACAAGCAGTGGCATAATCTGTCAAGGTTATGCCGATGACATTGTCATTGTTGCCAGAGGAAAGTTCGAAGACACTCTGTGCGACATAATTCAGAGAGGGTTAAAATTAACCCAAGAATGGTGTGCCCGGGCAGGCTTACGAATAAACCCGGATAAAACCACCATAGTACCATTTACACTAAAAAGGAAACTGCAGCACATGCGGGCGATACGCTTGCTTGGCAAGAGCATCGCAAGCAAGCCGGAGGTAAAGTATCTAGGTGTAACACTAGATTCGAAGTTACTCTGGAATAAACATGCTGAGGCAGTTATCGGCAAAGCAACGAAAGCAGTCATGGTGTGTAGATCATTAGCAGGTAGAACCTGGGGCTGTAAACCAGGTATACTGAGATGGTTGTACATCATGATAGTGAGGCCAGTACTCACATATGCAGCAGTGGCATGGGCCTCAAGAACCAAACTCACTACAGTGAGGAATCGGTTAAATAAGGTCCAGCGACTGGCGTGCACGTGCATTACAGGGGCTATGAGAAACTGTCCCACGGTGGCACTGGAAGTGATACTCAATATATCACCATTGCACATAGCAATTAAAGAGGCGGCCAAGTGCACTATCATTGGGCTGGCCAGAACCAGTAAAGGGGGGATCACGTTCTAAGTCGCAGAGATTTGGACGTGTTATCTGTTAGTAACCCCTATGTATTGTACCCAATGGATACAATAGCGAAAACGTATAACTACGAGAAAAACTTCGTAGTATGTATGAGTAACAAAGTGGACTGGGACTGGGAAGCACACCAGTCCCATTTCAAACCACATACTATTACGTGGTTCACAGATGGCTTCAAAACGCGCGAGGGAACAGGGGCGGGGGTATTTGGACTTCGCTTCAAGCACTACGAGCCCATGGGGAATACACCCGGCATATTTCAAGCAGAGTTATATGCCATTAGGCTCTGTGTACAGATTAACCTCGAGCGTTTGTACAGGGGGCAAGACATAGTCATTTGTTCTGACAGTCAAGCAGCCATCAAAGCACTAATCTCGTATGAGATTACCTCAGGGTTGGTGCTGGAATGCATAGAAGCATTGAATAAACTGGGCACAGATAACCAGGTTAAAATCCTCTGGGTCCCAGGACATAGAGGATTAGAGGGAAATGAGGAGGCTGATAGTCTTGCTAGAACTGGGGCAGCTATAATCCCCCTTGCACCAGAACCTTTCTTTGGGCTGGGCAAAAGCACTCTAGCAGAGTCACTAAGACTTGAGGAAAGAACCAGGAACTCAGAACACTGGTCAAATGCCACAGGTCTTAGGCAATCGAAAATCTTCATTAAAGGTTATAACTCCAGATGGAGTGAAGAATGCCTCAGACTGGGAAAAACCCAGCTTAGACTGGTCACCGGGCTGTTAACCGGGCACTGCAGGATGAGGAAACATATGCAAACAATCGGGATAGAACAGGTAAGCGTCTGTAGACTCTGTGGAACAGCGAAGGAAACCCCCGAGCACGTCATACTGTACTGCGATGCGGTATGCCGTAGTAGGAGACAGCACCTGGGCCAGTACTGGCTTGCAGAAGAAAACGTCAAACACCTTCTCCCACGTAAGTTACTAAGCTTTATTAGGTCGGTGGGACTAGGGGACGTTCTCTAAAGTTGTAGGGGGCACAATAGATCAGCTTTGGTCTCAGTGCACATTCCCCCCTTCAAATCTAATCTAATCTAACATGTTTTTTCTGTTGACGAGCTGGACAGAGGTACTTTACAATAATTTCACCAAGGTGTCCCTGGCAGCCCTAGCCAAGACTCCTGTTTTGATATAAAGATTTGTGTTGCTAGAAAAGTGTCAAAGTTTTCAGCAAATTTGGTTAACAAAACCAAAGCTACGCCTCCTATCCAACGCTCATAATGTTTCACCCGTTCAACGACAGATCCATCGGACAATGCTTTACCAAATTTCAATACTCGAATATAATTCCAACTTTATTTAATATAATACATATATGCGTATTTAAGTTTTATGCGGGGTACCACGCCCCCTTACTCATAAAGAACAAAAAATTATCCAAAAACACTACCCCTGGACATATCTTCGGTTGTGTCAAAATTTCCAATCAATCGGTGAAGTAGTTTTCGAGACTGTACAGGTCAAATAAGCAAACATACAAACACTTTTTTTATAAATAAACAACAACTAAATAAACATATAGGGGAATTCTTTGTAAGGTGCCACCCCATAGCTTTTTTGCGCATAATTCGTTAGAAAATTAACGTATCGCCAATTTTAATATACCGTTCGAAAGAGGGTTAAAGGGGCTAGGATCCGAGGTAACACTTCAATTGAATTTTTCGTAATTACGAATTTTACAGCCAATTTCCCAAAGTGTTCAAAATCGACACCCTAAAATTTTTTAATGTAAGGTGCCACCCCCTAAAAAACCGCTAAAAACGTAAAAATCTCAAGCAAAAATGCATGATTTAGAAAATTTACGAAAGATTATTGAATTCAATTTGAATTGAATAGAAAATGACCGAAAGCAAAATGCTAATTGAATGATAACGAATAAAACGAATAATTGTATGGAAATTGATAAACAAAACTGAACTAATTTATTCCTCATGATAGAATTAGAGAAAAATCGACTAAGAACACTTTAAATTCATTGTAATGGCGATTCCGAGCAATAAAAAGTCATTATACCGATATAGGACCACAAAACAATGAAAAAAGGGGGGTGGCACCTTACAAAGAAAAAAAGGTGGCACTTTACATTTTTATGCAATTTTGGAAATCATTGTATAAATTTGTTCCTTTTACGATATGCTCGGATATCATTTCGGATTATGAAAAACCAATAAAAATGAAGTCCAACACTGATATTTACCTTAGTTTTTTACAAGTTTTTGGTTACTTTTTCACCACAAGAAAAACCTTCAGTTTTAATTTTTATGTTTTTTCTTAACCAAACTTGACACTTTTATTTACCCAGACCGTACCATTACGTATGTTCCCGCAAAAACAACATTAGAATTGATGTTGACATATATACCTTAAAAGACAATAGGAATTTTTTTTCTTGGATTGCTGGAACATCGAAATCGAGCAGGGGTGGCACCTTACAAAGAGTGGCACCTTACAAAGAATTCCCCTAAACAGAACATATCGTTTGATAATTGTGATTGCTGTGGAAAGAGAAATGCGCAAATTACTATACAAGTAACGGTTGTTTGTTGAAGACCACAACATTCTCAATTAAGCCACTGCACGCAGCGTTGACGATGGCAGTTAGGACGGTTTTGATGATGATGATGTTGTGCTGAAACACTGTCAGAAGCTTTCAAGCTAGCGGTTTCTTTCGAAACAGCAGTCGAAGCCGGCCCGTTGCAGCTCATTGACCCGACTTATTTCATAGTTTCTACTACCCTGTCGGACCTGAGACAACTAAGTAGTTCCCAAAATACATTGGTCTTTCAACTGGTATGTTGTAGTAAATTGGGCAACTGGTTGTCCAAGTGACGAGAAGAAACATGAAAATAAGAAACGAAACGAAAGACGAAACAGAGGTGAAGAATTGCAGCAGCAGTCGAATGGTATGTATTACAAAATTTATGTAATTCTGTTTATGTAATTATTTATTAATTAATTTATTATTTTATTACTTGCAGGCGAAGTCAGGATGTTGAACTGCGCCAGACCCCAACCAGTTTCGACTGAAGTGTGTCAACAAGTCGAAGTTCATCTTTACGTGCACCAATACTTGTATTATTCGCAATAATTTTTTGTTATTATTTTTAAATATTTTTAAAATAAAAAAATTAATTAAAAAATACACTGATTTATTTTCTCCATAAAAATCGAGTGGTTAGAAATCGAATCCAGAATAAACTAGTTCGCAAACTAGTCGCTTTGCAACTGGTTTGAAAACTGGTTGCTTCGGACTAACCTTGGACTAGTTGCAAATGGATGCAGACGGGGACAATTGACCCTCGCCTAGGACACCGCCATGTTAAAAGGTTGAGTTTGCTACAAGAAAACGAGTCGATTCTGAGGTCATATATGACTGTCAAGCGACCAGTTGAAAAACTAGACTTGGACCAGTCCGATTTCCCACAGGGTAGTTTGTCCCACTCATACATATGTATATAAATCATAGAATTGCGATTGCGAGCCTAAGACTTTATCTGTTTTACTAAACACATAGCAAACATGTTTGCCAACCTCCGAAGACAATTATCGAGAACGGTCCGCTGCCTCTAAACATTAAATTAGCGAAACTCCAAAGTGACGATGTTACAAGGAATGTATGCATGTATAGGTATGTGTGTGGTTTTGTGTATGTCAGGCTGTGCAGATTGTTGCGTTGTGATTGGTCACCACCCCACAACACATCCTACTGGAGGAGTGTTTCAGGAGAAGGAAGTACAGTCGTCACTTTTACCCCTCGAGCGTTAGCCAATCGGAAGCAGGCGCAAAAGTATGCAGCTGCGAACGTTAGTCGAATAAAATCTTTACATAGAAATTTATATTCACCTTTCAGACTTGCACTCATATATACATATACGCATACATACATAAGCACATATATGAACTAATGGAAATAATATAGAGTGTTTTATTTTGCAAGCCAAACATATAAATAGAGCACATCAATTCGCGAAGGATAGTTTCAATCTGTATTTAGTTTCGTTCGTTTGAAATTAGACAAAGGACAAGGAAGGTTCTAATACAAACAGTATGAGAATTAAACAACACATTAAATAAAAATATTCTAGAATGCACACTTGTACTAATGTATAAAGGTCGAGTTGTTCAGAAATGTCAACTTTAAAAAAGCTACACGTTCAAATCGACGCATCTCACCTGTGTGATAGGCTGATATTTCTTTATGTTTGCGAGTTGTTGCTGTCCTAAATCTTATTAGAATGAAAAAATAAAATAACAATTAAAAACTGATGTTGCCTCTTCGACGTAATCCTCATCGACTGCAACGCTCTAGCACTTGATCCAGCTCTCAAGTTTTTATTGTCTTCGCTTGACACTGCTAAATCGATTTTCCCTTAATAGTTTTTTGAGTCGATAACACAGGAAAAAGTCGCACTAGGGGAATTCGGCGGCTACGGAATACTATTCTTTACGATTTTGGTTAGAAACAGTTGTACACTGCATCACTTTCGCAAACGTCAGCTAAGACGCTGATATTTCGAGGCAATATTACTGACAGGTATGGTATGGCAAACAACAAAAAACAAAAACAAATATACCAACCCCTTTAAAATCGGGTGACTCCACACGTTGGAATTTCCACAATTTTTTGATTAAGATGGTATCTGCGCTTCCTTTTGTTTATCAAAAGTTTATCAAAACCAAAAAATGTTAAGCAACTTCTCAATAATAGTCAAATTCTTGCAGTGTACTTTTGTATTGTATACGACACCGAGTCCTATTCATTGCCTGTATTTTCTTTATAATGAGCTATATTTTTAAGAGGCTCTTTTCATTGCTCGCTAAAAATCCGTACTATGAAACGGTTACACGCATGTGGGAACAATAAAAACCACTACACATCTGGTTACTGGTTGAAAGCCTTCATAAATGTACATATACATCAGGAAAAAAATTTAGTTAACTCAATTAAGTGCCAGGTTAAATACACTTTATTAAATTTTTCTATGGACAAGCACCACAAGTCGTCCAAGCCATGCATGTTTTGGTCACTCCCCAGCACAAACCGAAGAGCGCAGTCTTTCACGACGGGCCGTCAGCTTGTTGTCATACCTGACGCGCTCAGAAAATATTTTTACATTTGTTGCTGGTCAGAAAATTCAATTGCACCCGAGCTATTTTGCATCAAAATTGTATTCTGGGAAGCCATAGCAATACCAGTTCTCAGCAATGGCCAGTTCTCTATCGTCGTTTCTGAAAGCGCAAGCAACGCAAACGTTTTAGTAAATTTCTGGAGCGGCCGCATAGACTACGTACTATTGGTGTGCATTTTACACGCTTTTCCATTATAAGGTCACCGTGCTTAAGGGTTTTTTGGAGATATAGGCTTGCGAAATAGTTTGTGCTGACAATCGAACTCAGAAAGAAAAGGAAGCAAGAAATATGGATTTTTCCGAATATCGCCGTAGAGGTAAGTTCATTTCAAATTACATTATGGCGCCGAAGTGCACGATTTATGTGCATATTTCTTGAGTGCTTGGTGATAACTTTATCGGGTTGTAAAGCAGACATGTTCGGATTAAGTATGGAATAAAATATCGGGCAAATGTTCCACGGGCCTGATCACAGGTCGATGACGCTTTGGATCGCCTTAAGGTCGCGATTTAAGGTCAGTGATTTTTTGTGATTTAGTGGCATAGATGAGAAACTCCACAGAAAGAAATCCCTCCATATTGGTGGTCAGTTGACATCAGAAGGTGATTCGCTGTGGAAATCGTTGTTCCAATAATTTAGTATGAAAACATATAATTATCGGTGGTGCAGCTCAAAATTAGGACTAAGAAAATCGCCCGGATATCGCAATTATCAAGATCATTTTTGAAACTGAAATTTTGGTAGCAAAAAATTGCATGTGCCTGTTTTTGTATTTCATATTTAAAATTTATAGTTTAAATAGAACCTCGCTCACAAAATGTTATTTTGAATGCTAACGAGGAGGCTGAAAAACAATACTACGAACTCCTACTTGCAAAATGCAATCATGCTCTTTGGGAGGCGCAAATTCTTGCTCTTACTCAAATTGACACATGAAAGCAAAGTATTTCGGAGAAGGCTTCCGTACGTAGTATACCTTGCATCATAAATGATACAAAAAAATTAAGGTAAGGCTTCTCAATTGCGCATCTGACACTAAACTTTATTTGGTGTTCTCCTTTGAAAATGTGCTACCGACTGTTGTTAAAAAATCCCTTGAACATGTATTTTTATCAAAAATCTATCTATGAGATGTTGCTTTAACGGCTGTTGCACTATCTGCCAGAATAGTACGGAAACGTTTTTCCGTTTCCAATACAAACAATGTCCTTCATGCGGGAACGGTGGCTTACTGCGTGCGGTGTAAACTACAAAGACCATTTTCTGCTTTGTTGCAATCTTCAGAGTAAATACTGCAATATATTATCTGTCATTTAATCCGCATTAACATTTTTATACTTTCGCCCAAAGTACATTAGTCACATTAAAAAGCCTATTCCGTGTTTATTGTAAAAAAATATCAAAATCCTTAGAACCTTAAGCTTTTTACGAAGACGAAAAACGTTAAGTAGCACGTTTAGTGTCAACAAGATTTACAGCGGTTCCTTTATTTTTCCTATCATGATATCATGCACAGTATACAGTTTGACACGGCTTTATATTTATAATAATTATTATTTAATTATAATAATTATTATTTTCAAAGTCAGCCGTCAAGGTTGATGCATTCGGGTACCATGCGTATCTCCGAAAACGGTTAAACCTGGTGCGAACCAGGGGAGTGCCGGTAAGGAGCTTGCTGGCATCGAGGGTTCGAAGGCAGGTGAAGAGCTGTCTGCCAGACAGCGCAAAAGGAGGAGGCAGAACAAGAGGAAAGCTGCCGTGAAAGCAGCGGCAAGTACTCAAGTTTTACCAACTTCAACACCTGTGATGGCCACAGGAAAGCGTGACAGAACGGGCGATGATTCGTCTACTATGGCGGTGATTCGAAAGAAACACCGATGTTCGAAGGAAAGCGCCTCGGCATCATTAAGGTGCAATGCTCCAACGCGGTTCCTCGAGAATGGCTGGAAAAAGTCGTAGCGAAGATGCCAGCCTGTGAAAAGAGAAAGTTCGTGCTCACGGACGGAAATAGCATCAGGCTGGTGAGGGCTTCAGCCTGGATACCGGGTATTCTCCGGAAACCAGGTGAAATCCTCGCACGTATCCGTGCCCAGAACGCAGGTCTGGACACGAGTCTATGGCGAATATACTCGCTAACCAGGGATGTATCGGCTGTCAACAAAGAAGTCGGTGCACACTTAGTGGTGGGTATTGACTCGTTGATGGTCCTGAAGTCGAAGTACGGGTACCGTCCTCACCTACACCTGGGGCGGGTGCACTTCCGCCGACAGGATAAGGAGGAGGATAAGGCGTAACAGTAGTTTCGGTCCCTGACATGACTAAAATTATTATCACGCAGATCAACTTGCAGCTTTGCAAATCGTCTACTGCTCTACTTTCCAGCAAGCATGCGAAACTGCAAACATGTCCTCAAATAATGTTAATCCAAGAGCCATGGGTGCGCTATAAGCATATCTGTGGTCTGGGTGCCATTACGTGGGGACAAATCCTTCAACACGAAGGGAGTGATAGACCGCGCGCATGTATTATCCTGCCGCGGTCGATCGAATGTACGATGCTTAGACAATTCTGTTCTCAAGATGCCGTTGCGGTTAAAATAAAGTACTGGGTTGGTGGGAACAGCGTCGAAACTGTAATAGTAACGGCCTACCTGCCGTATGACTCTATACTTCCTCCTCCATCAAGGGAGTTAATATTGGAGTAATATTGGTTAGTATTGGAGGAGGTCTCTCTTTCAGATCACCGCTTCATCGAATTCCGACTCGGTATTGATCTAATGTCGATACCAAGGTGGACGGAATCCTCGCAAGGCGGACTGGAACAGGTTTGGTGAGCTTCTGACAGAGCGTATACCAATCCTGAAAAAACTCCGATCTACAGCCAAGATTGAAGAAGCGACTAGGGAACTAGGAGCAACTTTGACTGGCAGCTATGAGGAGGTGTGTCCGCTGAGAGCGAGCAGACAAGGCAAAGCAGTTCCATGGTGGAGTGCCGAGCTTTCGAAGCTACGCAAGCGATCTAGGAAGCTTCTGAATAGGGCCTTAAAAACCCGAAAAGAGGATGACTGGACCA
This sequence comes from Melieria omissa, assembly GCA_963971225.1. Classification (NCBI taxonomy): domain Eukaryota; kingdom Metazoa; phylum Arthropoda; class Insecta; order Diptera; family Ulidiidae; genus Melieria; species Melieria omissa. The sequence goes on along the minus strand of OZ020269.1, from coordinate 2,300,775 downwards.
ACTATCACCTCGTCCAAAAGGAATTTTAGAAGAAAGTGAGGTTTGCCAAACTGGACTCTTTCATAGACTTTTGTAATAAGATTGAAGGTATGAAGGAGTCAGCAAGACTGTGTAGGGTTCTAAAAAGAGACCGAACGGTTAAGCTTGATTTTCTTCGCCTATCCTATACTACCTCTAAATCGGAGACCTATAACACTCTCCTAGCGACCCATTTTCCGGGAAGCAGGATAATTCCCACTGTGGTGGGCAGTGGTGTGGTCAATGACACAGGTAATAGGACTAAAAGGCTAACTACAAGTCCCCAGGACCTGATAAAGTTTACCCGATAATGCTGAAGAGGGGTGGAGACAAGCTGATGAGAGCTCCTATAAAGATATTCACGGTTTGCCTTGCTCATGGTTACATTCCAACTCTTTGGCGACAGGTCAGAGTGGTCTTCAATCCCAAACCAGGGAAATATGACTATGCGCTGGCCAGTGGCGCACACAGGATTTAATTTTGGGGGGGGTTTTCGTAGATACATTTTGCGGCCATTTCAAAAAATGTTTCTCTATATGTACATATGCAAACCTATAAACCATTAACCAAATATGTGTATAAACATTGTCATAAAAAACAATCACTCACCCAACAATTTATCCAATACGATTTAAGTTTTTTTAAACAACATTTAATTAGAAAAGTTAGAAAAAAGTTTAGAAAATACATATAAACATACATATATGAACACAGAACATTGAAATGAGATCTCATTGATTTAAGTAATTCAACACAAATATGTACATTATTCCATATAAATAATTAAATACTTCATTCTATGCTTCTAATGCTTCATTGCTAAGCGTTTGGTGCACGAAATTGGAAATATCATTTTTGTGCCCGATTTGTATGTGCTGTTCTGTTCTGTTTGATTTAACTGTGGACTCAGCACAACCTAACAATTTCAAGTATTAATTTGAAGTTTAATTATAGTTCTTACTTGTTTACCTAAACAATTAAAAATAAATAAGAACAATAAATAATAATAAAATAAGAACAATTTTAAACACTGTACATTTCAAATAGATTAAAATATATTCGTTTTCACCTAAAATTTCATTTAATTTTGATTTTTTCTCAAAAAAGCTGGGCAAATTCTTCTGGCGCTTCATTGTGTTTTGAACTTATTTGAAATGTCAGCTGACCGATAGAGACGGACAATGTCAGCTGATAAATAGAGATGGTCAATGACACCTGTTCGATAGAAATCAATGTTGTTTACGTTTGAGGTGAATTGGTCGTAATGGATCTTAACTCTAACTTACTAAAAATATGTAATAAAATCAGCTTTGTAAATATTTCGATATTAGCATGAACTTTGTATGTTTACAAATAATTAGCTATGTAAAAATTTGTCTGTGAAGTCATCTTCTGTGAATATACGGCTTCAAACTCAATATATGTAACTTAGAAATTTTGGGGGGGGGTTTGAACCCCCAAAACCCCCCCCCCCCCCTGTGTGCGCCACTGGCGCTGGCCAAGAGCTTTAGGCCAATCAGCCTGACTTCATTCATGCTGAAAAGCTTAGAGCGAATGGTAGAAAAGCACATCCGAGCAAATGTGCTGACAAGAAGCCCACTTACTAGAAACCAACACGCTTACCAGAGTGGAAAATCATGCGACTCAGCCCTACATGACATCGTATCCAAAATTGAAGTAGGGCTGGAAGTTGACTAGTACACTTTGGGCGTCTTTGTGGATATTGAGGGGGCTTTTGACATTGCAACCTTTGACTCGATATGTTCAGCAGCCAGAATGCATGGGGTAAATGAGACCTTGATAAGGTGGATCCGCTCCATGCTCTCCGAAAGATTGCTAACCGTTGGTGAGAGTGATAGCAATTCGGTCACGGCAGAGGTCGGACGAGGATGCCCCCAGGGTGGTGTCCTCTCTCCGCTGCTGTGGTGTTTCGTGGTCGACTCTCTACTAAGGGATATACAGGATCTCGGAATTCATGTCCAAGCATACGCGGACGATGTCTGTGCACTAGTATCAGGACGATCCCTCAGGATGATATGCAAAAAAATGCAGAAAGTCCTGGATAAGATTGATAACTGGTGCACAGGACAGGGTCTTTCCGTCAATCCCAGTAAAACGACTCTGGTCCTATTTACTAGGAAGCGGAAGATGGATGGTCTCGAACTGCCAGTACTGAAAGGTGTGAGCCTCAGTCTATCCACGGAGGTGAAATAGGGGTAATCCTAGATGGGAAACTAATGTGGAAGATGCATGTCTTGACGAAGGTAGACCGTGCGCTGAAGGTTTTCCAACAGTGCCGTCGAGCTTTTAGCAGGACCTGGGGCCTGAAGCCTGCTGTGGTCCTTTGGATATATACCGCACTCATCAGGTCCATAATTACGAACGCATCGGTAGTTTGGTGGAGACAAACAATGGTTAAGTCCAGTATATATATGCATTATGGGTGCCATGAGCACTATCTCGGGTGACGCCCTTAATGCCATGCTTGACCTGCTGCCCCTAGATCTAAAAGTTCAAGAGGAGGCGATAAAAGCGACATGTCGGCTGTATTCCTATGGATACTGGCACGACAACAAGGGCTTGGGTCATAGAGAAATCTTCAAGAAGTCGCCGTTGCTGCTGGCCCCTAAGGATTGCCTAATACCCGTAGTACTCTTAAGGAGAAACTTTGAAGTGAGGTTCTCAACGCGCGGCCAATGGGACAACCCAGAGGCCATGCTAGGGGATCTGACGGACATTTTCTTTACTGACGGGTCCAAGACCGATAAAGGTACTGGAGTTGGATGGCACCTCAAAGGAATGGCACGGAAAAGTGTCAAGTGTTACGCGTGGGCAGACGTGCCGTTTTGTGCTCCGCGGTTTTTATTGTTTTTGTCCGTCCCTAGCGTGTTTTAATGTTCGTCCGCCTGATATGTCTTGTTCGTTGCTACGCCGCGTGTGCCTAAATAATAACTAATAATAAAAATAATTACTAATAATCCTAAATAATAACTAAATCATAACTAAAAAAGCAAATACAAAAAACAAAATAAATATAAATTGCCGTTATCCCGTTCTCGGTGTCCGCCGCATTGACCTCTGCTCGCGTTGTGTTTTTTATGGTTCATTTTCCGTGTCTCCCTCCTCCGACCGTTTTCAGTGGCGCTACATGCGGTCTTGTTCGACACTGAGAAATTGACTGTTCTGTGGTAAAGGCATAACACTTACCACAGGGCATAATCAATTTCTTAGTGCGTCAGATCGCATTTCCGGCTACTTTGCTTGTCCTTTAACCCACCCAGGCCATGGTGCTGGACAATTTTCACATAGCCTTCTGCAACGTGCGCGGGCTCAGGGCGAACTTTTTTGCTGTATACGCGTTTGTTAACCTCCACAAACCCCATGTAATAGCACTGGGTGAGACCCAGGTGTGTGAGGATGCAGATCCACTGGATTTTATTCTATCCCCACAGGGGTCTTGCCATTTATGTGTGCAGAAATGTTTCGTACTAGTGCCAGCAACAACTATACACGACGAATGCCGAATTTAGCTCCATGTGGGTTAAATTCAATATCCAGTCGCATATTCTGCACTTCTGCTTTCCGTATAGAAGCCCGAATTCAGGGAGAGATTTTACTTACAACAAGTTTGATCTTCTCTCTGATTCTATTTCTCATATTTTGGAATCGTATCCGCATAGTGAAATTGTAGTTGCTGGGGATTTCAATATTCATAATTCCAATTGGCTACGCCATTCCAGCCACACAACTCCTGAAGGCTTATTTGTCGAGCTCTTTGCCGAGTCTAATAACTTGACTCAAATAGTGCATGAACCAACGCATATCCCCTGCGTTGCGGGGCAAGCTCTCAATACTCTAGACCTTTTTCTTACTTCACATCATGAAAAATATGATGTTGAAATGCACGCACCTCTTGGAAACTCGGACCATTGCACCATTTTGGCGTCTTTCTCATACTCTTCTATCCGCAATGCTTCGCCCTTAGCGCCGAAGCGCTTAATGTGGATGTATGATAAAGCTTACTGGAGTGGACTTAACGATTTTTTCGCCCACTTCAATTGGAAATTGTGTTTTCTTGATAGAAATATATTATTAGGAATGCGGTCCTTCATCCCTAATAAGCTGGTTTGCATTAAACCTAAGGACAATATCTGGTTTAATGAGACATGCAGTATTGCTGTTAGGTCTAAAGACGAAGCTTTCAGAGCATGGCAGGCAAATAAAAATGCCGCCACTGAGTAATAATAATAATAATTGATTGGCACGACAGCCCGCTTACGCGAGACTAAGGCCTAGCTTCGCGCAGCCACCCGTGTTGTGCGTGTGAATTTGTACGCGGGTGGATGGGACCTACAGTTTTATGCCGGTTCCGAACGGCAGGTTGGGAGCTTTTTCATAGGCAATTTTTACTCTCAGAGGTTTGTCATTTCCAGCTGAGAGGACAGCCGCCGAAAGAGAAAACGAGTTTCCCGTTATTTTATTATTTATTTTATTATTAGTTTTAGGTATTACTACATGCAGTATTCGAACTTGCGTCGCTCTGCATTCGACTCGCTGGACCGCGCACTAACCAACTGAGCCACGGCGGCTGCCGTGGCGCCACTGAACAGCTGCATAAACAGGCTAGAAATCGATGCAATGCCATCCTAAGGCGCCAAAAGTTTCTGCACGAACAGCGCCAAAGGAAAAAAGTTCTTCAATGCCTTCAATGGTAGTAAGAACTTCTGGCCATTCGTTAAGAAAGTGAAGAACCAAACATCCTTTTCAATTCCAACTCTTCTTAACAATGATCAAATCATCACCCACTCGGTTGATAAAGCTAATTTGTTGGCTAAAATGTTCGCAGAGAATTCCTCTCTGCCCCCCACCGATCAACCTCTACCCGTAGTCGATAATGTCTCTTGCTCCATGCCTGAAATACATTTTCGCACACGGGTAGTTAATCGATTGCTTGCAAATCTCGATGCAAATAAGGCTTCAGGGCCGGACGGCATTCCAGCCCTTGTTTTGAAAAAGTGCGCTACTTCGCTGGCTTGTCCATTACGCAAACCTTTCAACATGTCATACACCACAGGCGTATTTCCGACATGCTGGAAGGTAGCAAATGTTCAACCAGTTCCTAAAAAAGGCAAGACTACTGACCCTGCTAACGACCGACCTATTTGCTCGGTGCTTTCCAAAGCAATGGAAAACATTGTAAATTTCAACCTTGTGAAGTATCTGGAGCACAATAGACTGCTAAGTGACCGCCAATACGGCTCCCGAAGACAGCGATCGACGGGAGGCCTTGTGGCGGTCCTCACCGATAAATGGAACCATAGCATTCTAAACCTCGGTGAAAGCAAGGTTTTTGCATTGGATATTTCCAAGGCCTTTGACCGGGTGTGGCATAAAGCACTCGTGTCAAAATTGATTGCCTATTAGGCATCGCAATCCCGGGATCCCGGGATCCCGGACTTTTTCCAGTCCCGAAAATCCCGGGATTCAAATTCTTTTATCCCGGGATTTTCGGGATTGCAAAAGATGCTTCAAAGTTCAAATGAAATAAATTTTAAGGCACAAAAACCCAATTCCTTATTTGAGGGAGAAGGGAGGGGATAGAGTGCGTCTTTTGCAAAAGGCTTATGATTATTTACTAAGCATTCAACCAACAAGTGTTGAATCTGAAGGATGTTTCTCTTCAGCAGGGTTCATTTGAAATAAATTTCGCTCTAGATAAGAGAACAAAACACTTAATGCCTTTGTATTTTTAAGATCTCAGTTTTTAGTTAATCAAAACGCTTAACTTTTTTATCGAAATAATCGAAGTAAAACTAAAAGCACAAACAAATTAACTATTTTATTTTTTTATCAAATATGCATATATATGCACTTTATGATACATCGGTTGCAAAGTAATAAGTTATGTTTAAGTGTCATTTTTGGATAAAACAAAATGCTATGAAACTGAAGTTAAATGTCAAATGAAAAACTTTTAAGTTAACTCTTCAATTCCCAGTGTCACCTGTAGGTGACAGATGCTTAATATTTGTTTTCCTACCACATAGGTTTTTATTTTAAAATTCTAACACTTGTATAGCAAAGTCAATTAGTAGTACTTGTTTATTTAATTTTCCTACCAACACTAGCGATACGTCATTTGTAAAATTTATTCATTTGTTTCACGCGTAATTAAAGCAGTGCGAGTTTGTGTGGTTTCTTTCAATATAAAAATGAGGGTAGTTTAAACATTGTTTATGTATTTTTTTGTCTTATCCAAACGTATCTAAGCTCTTTTATTTAAAAAGAAAATTGTCTTTTTCACTATTTTGGACATGGGAATTGAAGGGTTAAACAAAATGTGATTAAATTCAAGATACAAAATCTTGAAACTACCCAAATGTGATTAAAATGTGTCCATTTTTATGATAAATATATTATAAACAAGTATTTATGCAATTCGGGAAAATTGTTTTATTAAAAAATTTGTTATATGAATCCCGGGATTAAATCCCGGGATCCCGGGATTTGACTTTTCAAAAAATCCCGGGATCGCAAAATGGCAAAAAATTGCGATCCCTATTGCCTATGGTGTCGGTAGTATGTTCTCTCGGTGGATAACGAGCTTCCTCTATGATCGCTCTATTCATGTTATAATAGACGGCATAGCCCCGGAAAAGCATTCCTTTAGCGCGGGAGTGCCGCAGGGTTCGGTCCTTTCTCCAACCCTTTTCCCGATCTTCATCAACGACCTGTTGTCGTCGACGAAGAATCCCATCTACTCGTTTGCGGATGACAGCACCATTTGTCATTCATACTCTTTCACAAAGCGTCCCAGCTCTGTGGAGATTGAGAGAGAACGACGCCGTATGAATGGCACACTTAATAGCGACCTACAAACAATCTCCAAGTGGGGTCAAGCGAACAGGGTCGATTTTAATCCCCGGAAGACCCAATGTTGCCTGTTATCCCACAAACGAGTCTCCCCACATCCCAACACAGATACAGAGAGTGAAGTGCAAGTGTACGGACGTTTTTCTTTCGTGCTCCAGATTTTTTTCTGTTCAGACGGTGATACTAAACGCGAACCGGCTCTGACTACCCGTGCAAAATCAGTGCGAAGGAGTAACGTCGCGGTGTGTTACATAGTGCTCGTTACCCGGGACACCCTGGTGGTTTTTTGGGTGAAAATAGTCTGTGGCCGCGACAAGGTCCCAGAAGGCAGAAAAAAAGGGAGAAAACAACAATTAGCTTTTAGCGCGAATAAACCAGCTGTTTGCACCCTTGCTTTAGCAACTAATTCGTGATTCAGTGTAGCTCAGTGCGCGTAACTAATCCGATTTAGTGTGGGTTGATGCGAATAACTTCCCACCTTTAAAAAAAAAACAGCACCATCAATCAACCAACCAGCACAAGGTGCTGTGACCGACTAAAGTGCCAGCTGGTCGAATGTGGTTAGCCGGCTGAGTCCGCTTAAAGGGAGAGTGGAAGTGTACCTGTGTTGTTGTTGTCAAACATTGCACTTGCTTACCACAAGAAAGCTCAACTAAATACCGTACGAGCTGAGCGCATATCGACACCGCGGATCCTTTTCCACTGGCCGATTAGAGCCACGCTATGAGTGCCAATAGGCCGCCACTGGCGGCTACAAACAACAGCAAAGATGCGTGTACCCCTAAAGGAACAGCAGTAAGTATTGATGATCATGCAAACCCTTTCAGGAAATGCGCCAAAACTATGCGGTCGCCGACTAGAGGTCTACCAAACCAGCTGCAAGTGGCAAGCACTGCGATAAACCTAGTGGACAAGAATATCGATGTCACAGCGGTTCATGATTCTTTGCTGCCGAGGCTTGAAAACCCTAACAACTTTATAACACTGATGGGCGCAAAAATTGAGGAGCTATTCAATACTATGGTGAACAAGAGGTATATAAATCAACAGATGCGTGACCTAGTGGACGAAATAGCCGAGCTGCAAAAACGACTACTGGAGTATCAAACCGACTAGAGAATAAGTGAGTGTGAAACCAAAGCGACTCATACGGTCTCGCTTAACACAAACAACAACCAAGGCAAGAGAGCCAGAGCGAAGAACGAGGAAGAAGCGACATCTGAGAACTCTCCACTCCAAATGCAGAAGAGGACAAGAGTAATCTCTCCAAAGATAAACCAACAAAAGCCTAGGCAGCAGCAACAACAGCAACAGCTTTAGATCAGAAGCCACGCATGAGAAGCGCCGTTTTGGTAAAATCGGTTGGTCAGGTTTCCTACGCAGACATGCTAAGGAAAATCAAAACAGCCCCTGAGCTCAAAAAGTTGAGCGCAGATGTAAACCATGTCAGAAAAACGGCGAAAAGCGAGCTTCTTTTCGAAATGAAAAGGTCGTCAGAGTTATCCACTGCGCAACTGCAGCAAGCGATGGGGAAACTGCTAGAACAGGAAGCAAACATCACGACGTTGACTCAGACGGTAACGGTAGAGGTCAAAGATTTAGACGAAATTACGACCGCCGAAGAGGTGATGCTGGCGTTCAAATCCCAGTTCGCAATGACAGCCGACCTTAGTCTTACTGCCATTAAATCGCTGCGCCGAAGCTATGCGGGTACACAAGTAGCTGAGATCGCTCTGCCTGTTAAGACTGCAAACGCCGTGCTTGCAGTGGGTTAGATCTGTATCGGCTGGGTGCGCTGCCGTATACGAGGGAAAGTGCACCTCAGGCGTTGTTTTAGGTGCTTCGGCTATGAGCACTTAGCCAGAGATTGCAAAAGCGCCGAGGACTTATCCGAGCACTGCCTCAAGTGCGGCGCGAAAGGCCACAAACTTAAAGATTGCACTGTGCAACCGTAATGTATTATTTGCAAGCAAAAGGCGAGAGATGCCAACCACATAACTGGCGGTTACAACGCAGATGCACTCCTACTACTCAGCGGTAGCTGTCACACGCCGATGAAAATCCTGCAGCTTAATTTAAACCACTGTGAGGCGGCGCAGGACCTCCTTAAACAGTCAGTGCGTGACTTAAATATTGACGTGGCTATAATTAGCGAGCCCTACAAGGAAAAGTCTGCCACAGTGTGGGCAAAGGATGCCACGGAAAAGGCGGCTCTCTGGCGCTGCGGCCAGCAGCCTTTCCAAATGAAAACGTTTTCCTCGAAGACAGGGTTCGTAGGCGTGGAAGTGAAGAACATTAGTTTTTTCAGCTGCTACATCCCTCCAAGTACAGGTTTGCAGGATTTTGCATAATCGACCTAACTTTTGCCAGCAATGGGCTAACCCAGAAAATCTGCTGGAGCATCAGTTATATCTACATACATAGCGATCACCATGCAATAATATGCGATCTCCAACTGCAGTCACCAGGACGAAGGCTGTGTAGCCAAAAAAGACGGAAAGGGTGGAGGGTAGGCACTCTGGACGAGGAGATCTTCAAGATGATGTGGGCCGAAGCTGTAGGGAAGGGGCCCGCGGCGAGCATGGCATGCGATGCGTCGATGGCTAGAAGCTAGAAATAACCACCATAAACCTGTCTATTGGTGGAATGAGCCCATTGCGAGGCTACGCGCCGAATGCAACAGGGCAAGAAGGCTGTACCAAAGAGCCAGAAGTGGTGTAAATTTTCTTAGTTGCAGAGCAGCGTATAAGCACAAAAGGAAGTGTCTAAAAAACGCCATTCGCGACAGCAAAAGGCGCTGCTTCCTCGAGTTGTGTGACGACGCCGACAACAACCCGTGGGGCGCCGCCTACAAAATAGTAATGAAGAAGCTAAACGGTTTCAGACAGCCCATTCCGACTTGCCCTGAGCACCTATGCAGAATTGTAAAAGCCCTTTCCCAGAGCAGCCAAAGCTTACCTCCGCGGTGCAAAACTTGACAGGCGCGCCACCACCCCCAGTGACGTGCGAAGTAGGACCTCTTCGCGCCATGGAAAAGGTTGGAAACAACAAAGCCCCGGGTCCGGACGGTGTCCCAAATCTAGCGCTAAAGGTGGTGATCACGCAACCGACGGACATATTTGTATCTCTGTACAATGCGTGCCTCCGCGAAGGCGTTTTTCCGGACCTGTGGAAAGTCCAGAGGCTAGTTCTTCTCCCAAAAGGCAACAAACCGCCAGACGACCCATCAGCTTACAGGCCCCTCTGCATGTTGGACACCGCGGGCAAAGTACTTGAACGCATAATTGCCAATCGTTTAGACGCGGCGATAGCCGAAGGCGGGGGCTCGCTGAAAACCAGTTTGGTTTTAGAAAAGCCCGATCGACAACAGACGCGATTGAAATGGTCCACCGAATCGCAAAGAACGCCATCGCAGGAAATCGGTGGAGGTTCGGAACAAAAGAATATTGTCTTATGGTTACGCTAGACGTCAAAAATGCGTTTAACTCGGCGAATTGGGCGATTATTCTGCAAAATCTCGAGAGCTATAATGTACCGCTATATCTAAGAGGAAATATAGCCAGCTATTTTTATAATAGGAGGCTGCAGTACGAAGCGGAGGACGGCTTGCGAGAATACGCGATCACAGGAGGAGTGCCACAGGGCTCTGTGCTCGGGCTACTTCTGTGGAATATTCAGCCCTATTCCGAGTGTCGTGAGTCGTTTTTTTCGACTGTCGTTTTTTGAGTCGTATCGTTTTTTTCGACTGTCGGATTTTGAGTCGTATCGTTTTTATTTTGGTATTCCCGAAAATTTTCGACACGACAGCTTTTGTACAAGATTGAATGAGCATAAAATGTGATAGATTCTTCTTGTTGAGCTGTAAACAGAGTGATCTTTCAACTGTATGAGTATGTCCTTGATGAGTTGGAGCCAAATTAAAAAGGCGAGTGCGATTATCCGCGATACCTGCGGCAATGAAATTTCCAACATTACTAGTACAGTAAATAGAGACAAATAAATCACATTTACTAAAAAAAAATACTTAATGGCTGAAATTTTGAGGGTGTGTTCGGGGGCATGACCTGAGTCTAAAACTGAGTTTTCGTATTCGAGGGGGTGGGGGAAGATACTACCCCCTGCTTATTTAGGGGTGGGCTCGTTTTAACTCCTTATCTCCGGTGCTATTGCTCGTACCGACAAGTCCGAGGGATCAAATTTGTGGGGAATAAAATTATCTATCTAATGATAATAAAATCGAGGTCATAGGTCGATTAGGTGAATCGCAATGGCCGGTCAAAGGTCAAAAGTGAGGGATAGTTTTCATTTTTCGTGAATACCGTGAAACCGGTAGGTTTTTCGCATACTGCTTCGATACCATTTTAAAGTACTTGAAATTACCTACAAAATGAGTGCTCGAACACTCATCTACTATAAATAGTTTGCCGTCAATCCAACGACCAAGTTGACCGCGAGCGCCGATGTTGAGCCGCGCACGGCGCGAGAAGTACTCATTGCGCATACATTGCACTCTCTACGTGTTCGCACGTACAGCGCGCGCGGAATACCAAATCGTAATAGATTTAGTCGAAATTTGTGTCGAAACGACAACGAGAATGCGACTTGTCGAAATTTTCGACGAACGACTGTCGTTTCGACAACGGGAATAGGGCTGCTTGTAGTTGAACCATGATTCGAGTCGTAGGCACTTTTCTTCACGACAGGCAGTTGAAACCGAAAAATTGGGTGAATTTTTTGCAAACTGGTCAGTATTTAAGTACTTGTTTATTTAGAAAATTCATTTATATTTTTTCTATCACTACTTAATGCAATAATTTTAGTTAAAAGTAACAGAGTAGTAGTTAGAGTATTACCACAGAAAAAAAGGTGTACTATTTGTTTTGTGGTATTACATAGTTTACACATCTATTTTATTTAGTACTAGCCCACAAATCAGCAATGTTGCTGCTAAGTTTCAGTAAATAAATGGAGTGCGCTTGAAACATATTTAAATTATATTGGCGGTGCTACGACCCCTTATTCAATAGCCGCACAATGGCCTTTGTCGAAAGAGAAAATGAAAATCGGTCGTTCCGTTTGAGCGTTAATCGCTTACACACATACTGCCACTTCCTTTTATATATATAGATAACGTGATACTTACTACCATTGCGTTCAGCCACTTACTATATAACCCTTTCCGATTCTAAAACAGATGGGGGTCTGTTCTTGGTGACAGAATCGCAATTTGAGTGCCATCGACACACCCAATAACATCAGGAAAATTAGTTTTTGTGTAAAATAATTGCATTGCTTCACGTTTATCCTGGTCACTAATCTCAAACTGTATCCACTTGGGGCATAAAACGCTTTGCAAGGCTGTGGCCACTTCTGTTGAGGGGGTGTTCTGTAGTAAAATTTTCAAAAAATCGTTTGTTTTTTTTTTGCATTTTTCAACAGGTAATGTTGTTATCTGAATCTGATGAATTCGGACCGGAAAGTCATTTGTAAAGGAGGTTTCATCACGCGCTCCGCCGAATTTCCACAGTACTTTCAGTGAACAAAAAACTTTAAACGCGTTTTTCCCGAAACCATGTTTTTCGAACTGGTTCACACGATTACAAATGATTGAGTAGACAGATTTTGATAATTTTTTTTTTTTTAATGTTTCTAAAAGTTGTCGCTATCGTCCGACGAGCGTTTTTTTCGATTTTGTTATTAGTTAGTGTTAAATAAATTTTTTTCATTTGAAAAAATGGGGAAAAAAATTGTGTACTTTCAAGTCGCGCCATTTTGAGAATTTTGATGAAAAACAAAAAAGCTCCCGATCTTTTCCGATTTCCATGTTTCAGACTGGAGCAATCGTGTGAACCGTCAAGCATGTTTTTTTGGAGGGCATCACTTTGCGGCGCTGCAGTGCAGCATCGAATCAATATTTTTTCAAACCTTATACTGAATTTTGTAGTTAAAAGTATAATAAAACATTGAAAAAAAACCGCATAAAAAAAATTGAATAGTTACTTCACAGTAGAATTTCAAAAAACACCTAAGAAATCGAGCTGTTACTACAGAACACCCCCTTAAGCACTTCGAAACAGTCGGCTGCGCTACGCCCAACTTGAAGTCGTTGTCGGCCCCAAGCTGATAGCCGCCCTCTGCTAAAACACGTAATGTTGTTGCAAATTTTATTGCCGCAGGTATCGCGGATAATCGCACTCGCCTTTTTAATTTGGCTCCAACTCATCAAGGACATACTCATACAGTTGAAAGATCACTCTGTTTACAGCTCAACAAGAAGAATCTATCACATTTTATGCTCATTCAATCTTGTACAAAAGCTGTCGTGTCGAAAATTTTCGGGAATACCAAAATAAAAACAACACGACTCAAAAAACGACAGTCGAAAAAAACGATACGACTCAAAAAACGACAGTAAAAAAAAAACGACTCACGACACTCGGAATAGGTCTGAAGGTTGTAGCAAGCCACCGGCTGATCGTTTATCGCTTCTGTCAAAATCGTCGGTGTCAGCAGTGGTGCGGTGTTGCCGCATCGGTTGAAATGAAAATACCTGACTGAAAACAACTGACCTGAGCACTTTTCCCGTTTTTTCACTCAAATACAGCACCGTCTGGCAACAGTCACTTTTGTCTGTTTTCAGTTTCTCCCTCTTTCGTCGGAAAATGGCAGCTGAATTTGACAGTAGCGATAAACGATCCTACCAACAAAATACATGTGGTTTTTGGTGTTGCGGGGATGCAATTACCTTGTTTATTGTGCCATGACTCCATGATGAAATAAACAAGGTGAAGCGAGTAGATGACATACCCTTATTTTGACAAGAGAGCTTTTGAAAAACTGACGTTTTCAAAATAAATTCTCTGAAAACATGAAAGTCTTCTTCTTTCTTCGCATTAACCCACTTGTGCCTGGTGTATCAAAAAATCAATTTCATTATTATTGTAGTGCGTTGTAGGTAAGATTATTCCGATTCGTTGCCGTGGTGGCAGGTCCCCACGCTGCATAATTATTGGTATTGAATAATAGTAAAATTTGAAACCAAAAAGAAATAGGTATGTCGTAGCACAACGTAACATGCTTTACTAAAAAATGATTAACATTTATGTAAAACATGTAAAAAACATAACAATATGTGAAACAAACAAATCCATTTACAGAAAGAATATTAAAACTCTTGACTCTTTTACTTTAGAAGAAGAAGTTAAACGCGTATTTTACAAATGAAAATTTTTAAACACAATATTTTCGATTTTACGTTTTGAGTGGGGTTAAAAATATTCTCTCAATGTCAAAGCAAAATTGGTTGTCAATTGCTATGTTTCAAAAAAAGGGTATGGGTTGACAAAATTGTCAGCTACTCGCTTCACCTTGTTTATTTCATCATGCCATGACTCGAATCAATGAATTTTTCTGTCGTATGTCGTTTTGAAACGACAACGGGAATACTAAATCGTAATAGATTTAGTCGAAATTTGTGTCGAAACGACAACGAGAATGCGACTTGTCGAAATTTTCGACGAACGACTGTCGTTTCGACAACGGGAATAGGGCTGATTATGTACGACGGCGTACTTCGTCTGCCACTGCCACCCGAAGCCACTATAATTGGCTTTGCCGACGACGTGGCACTGGTCATAGTCGCCAAGACAGTGCGGAAGGCTGAAGAAGCCGCAAACAATTCGGTGGCGCAAATCCGAAGCTGGCTTTCAGCCGCCGGCCTTAGCTTGGCCGAGCAAAAGACGGAAGCCGTGCTCATTAGCAGCAGAAAAGTGGTTGAGGTGGCAGTCGTGAGGGTTGGCAACCACGACGTTGCGTCTAAGCCGGCATTAAAATACTTAGTCGTGATAATAGATCGCAGTCTTGGTTACAAGGAGCATTTAGAGTATGCATGCGAAAAGGCGGCAAAGGCTAGCGCAGCGTTAGCTCGCATAATGCTGAGCACGAGAGGCCCGAGGCAACGACGAAGACAACTGCTCGCAGGGGTTGTTAAATCCATTGTGCTCTATGCAGCGCCAGTATGGGCGGATGCACTAAAGGTCGCGTCATATGGTCGAGGCATACGATCCGTGTACCGGTTGTGTGCCTTGAGAGTCTGCTGTGCCTTTCGCACAACATCAGAGGATGCAGCGCTGGTCATCGCAGGTCTGTGCCCGATGGACATCCTAGCGCAGGAAGCAGCAATAGCTAGGCAGCGAGATGACGAGAATGATCGCAGCACAAGGAGGCAGCGAAGTAGGTTAGCTAGCCTGCGGCTTTGGCGGACCCGCTGGGACGAGGCACCAAACGGCCGATGGACGCAATTCTGACATCGCCAGCTGGTGTGGAAGGTTGCACGGAGATGTCAACTTCTACATCACGCAGGCGCTGCTTCAGGGCCTATCTTCATAGATTTGGTCACGACAGCGATCCCTTTTGCGAGCTCTGTACAGTGCCAGAGGACGCCGAACATGCCTTTTTCGATTGGCCGCAACACGCCAGGGCAAGACAGGCTGCCTGCCGAATAGTGGGTGAAGAGCTGACACCTGAAAATATTGTGGGTCACATGCTAGCGTCAGAGGACAACTGGGGGGTGGTAAGCAGTATGGCCGCGAGCATGGTGGAGCAGCGGCGTCGCCAATGGATTAGGGACAGCTAGGTCTTTTTCTCCCCCCACGAAGTAATACTTCATCGTGGTTCCGTGGGGTCCCGGGGATAGTGTACAGGTGGTTTTTAGCGGGTGAAAGTCTCGCACTCAATGATTTTCCACCTACTGCAAAAAAAAAAAACATCCCAACACACCTCTGGTTATGGGTGGTGTGGGTATTGCGGAATCGGCAGCTCTTGAGGTTCTGGGCATGTCCATTAAGAACGATCTTCGTTGGAATGATCATATTTTTGGCGTGTCGAAAGAAGCAGCCAAGTGCCTCGGCTTCCTAAAGCGGTGCAAAAAATATTTCACTCCGTCTGATCTCCGCATTATTTACACTACCTATATCCAACCTAAAATGGAGTTTAACTCGCACCTCTCGGCGGGGGCTTCAAAAACCCATTTGGAGCTCCTCGATCGGGTGCAAAACCGTGCGATTAAACTTATAGGGGACAGTAGGGCATCCAGCTCTATTGACTCCTTGGAACATCGTCGAAACGTGGCGCGTGTGGTGTTGTTTCACCGATACTTTTTCGGTAACTGCTCAGTGGAGATGAGCAGCTTGATGCCATCACTCCGGGTATTCCCCCGGGCAACCCGTTTGAACACTGGCGCCCATGCATTCTACGTCGAAATGATGCGCACTACGCACTACAGGGAAAGTTCGTTTCTGGCCCGTACAGCGCGGTTGTGGAATGGTCTCCCTGCGGATATTTTCCCCAGCACTTATGATCTCGATAGGTTCAACGCAAGAGTCCATAAACACTTCACTCATAACCCTATCTCCTAACCTTTATATTCTTCCTGAACCAACGCAATGCTTCGCATTAATAGGGGAAATAGGGGTTTCGTGTTAAAAAAAAAAAGTGTCAAATGCTACTACTCACTGGGTGGGCTGACTACCGTCTTTCAGACGGAAATCTTCGCCATTCTGAAGGTAGTGGAATGGATAATCGGGAGGAAATGGTGCGGGAAACATATAGGAGTCTGTAGTGACAGTCAAGCTGCACTTAAGGCCGTGGAAAACGCGCGTGTTACCTCTAAAATTGTCCAAGAATGTAAGATGAAGCTTAAATCACTCGCGAGACGTAATAAGCTCCAACTTATCTGGGTTCCGGGACACTGCGGTGTTCTAGGTAACGAAACTGCCGATGAACTGGCTAACTGTGGATCAGGGTGCACACCCATGGGACCAGAACCAATAATTGGCACCAGTCTAGCAGGAACCCTGGACTGGATCAAGTCCTGTGTATATAACCTACATAGAGAACGTGGGTCTAGCTTGGGAAGCTGTAAAATTGCCAAGTGTTTTGTGAAAAGCCCGAACAGGAAAGCAGGGAATTTCCTCCAGAAGCTGAGAAGGAAAGACCTCCGACGAATGGTCGGGTTAATCATAGGACACAATCCATGGGGGCGACATATGGCCAACATGGGCATCATCGAAGATCCTACTTGCGTGTCTTGCCTGAAGGAGGTAGATAGTAAGAGCACTTTCTCTGTACATGTCCTGCCTTCTCTAGAACGAGATTGCGCACGCTGGGTTCAGATGCTATCAGAATGGACGAAGTTCATTCGCTCGCCCTGTGTGATCTCCTGACATTCATTAATGAGTCCGGAAATATGCACAGAATTCATAACTCTCTCTCCCTTTCCACCCACTTTCTTTTTTTCTTTTCCCATCCCCATCTCCTCTATCAACCTTTTTCCTGAGCCTTAAGTACAATGGGCTATAGAGCCTGAGTGCTTGAGGTAATGACCTCCCTTAGGTTATTTCCTCGGCTCCCCATCCATATCTTAAAATTGTCTTATTTTAAAAATATTAATGTTTGTCAGAGTAAATTTTTTGAACGTTGTGACATAAATGGCGAATTTTTTTTTCTTAATTTTCCATTTTCGTCACACAAAAATTAGGCCGTTTTCTACCTGGTTCACTTGTATCATTTTACTATGGTATCATGGACGACAGGTTTTAAATTTCCAGCTGCCACTTGCACATAAAAATTCCTCAAAATTTAAACTTCGCATTTTTATTCGGACATTCCACATAAACGTAACATATGTAATATACAAAACACCGCCAATATCCAGCTTGCATATAACCATTACTTGCCCTTTTGTGTAATTTAATTCAGCAACTCGTAGCGGGAGTTTAATGAATTGAAGGCGCTGGTGACAGACTTACTCTCGACAGGCATACCTACTTTGTTCCGCTTAATCAGATTTTTGCATTTTTGCACCACCAACGAACGCCAGAAGCCAATTATTTGATTTTAGATGTTGGACTTTCGCAATCCTTTCTCATGTAGCCAATCCATATAAAACACTGCCAACCCATCTCGTAAATGAGAATTTATTTTTATGTTGGCTAAGGCAACAAACGGGTGCAGTTGACCCTCTATAAAGACTTTAATCTGTATGTACATACATACAGTTGTACACATACTGCGCATAGGGGGTAGTGGATGAATGGACATATAATGCGAACACCATAAAACACTTTTTAAATTAGTATTGTTGGTATTGTTGGGATTTCAAACCAAATAGAAAGCATTTTTCGCCCATAGCAACTACCGCACTAAACTACAAATATCGTACTTTCACAGGGAAGGAGATGGTTGACTACATCGCTGATTACTTGGAGAACATTCGAGAGCGACGCGTTTTCCCCGACGTCAAGCCCGGCTACATGAAGCATATGCTGCCCGAGTTCGCCCCAATCGAAGGCGAGAGTTGGGACTGCATCTTTGCCGATGTGGAGCGCGTGATCATGCCGGGCATCACACATTGGCAGAGCCCTCACATGCACGCCTACTTTCCAGCACTCAACTCATTTCCGTCTCTACTGGGCGATATGTTGGCCGATGCAATTAACTGTTTGGGCTTTACGTGGGCGAGCTCGCCCGCTTGTACGGAACTTGAAGTAATTGTGATGAACTGGCTTGGCAAGATGATTGGACTTCCCGACGAGTTTCTGCATCTGAACAACAAAAGCTCTGGAGGCGGTGTCATACAGACCACGGCCAGTGAGGCTACACTGGTCTGCCTATTGGCCGGCCGAACAAAGGCCATACAGCGATTTCACGAAAAGCATCCGGGCTACCAAGACGCCGAAATCAACGCACGCCTAGTGGCCTACTGTTCCGACCAGGCGCATTCGAGTGTTGAGAAAGCGGCCCTTATTGGTACGTATTGGAAGACACACTGTGACGGGTGACATACCTTGGACAAACCTTTAGGAAAACCCTTGTATTGACCAAGATGCAAAATTTAGTAATCAGCTGTTTCTGAATGCATCCTATACTTTACAAATTGCTTGACTAACTTCAGCTAGATGACGGCAATGCAGCCTAGCAAAGGCAGCACTCAGACATTAGATATGTCCATTGTATGTACTACGACTTGATGTTCCTTGGTAGGTTATGCTGCCTGGGTCTATAAGAGACTGTTATATGACCCAATGTGATACCACAAACTCCGCTCGTTTGAAATGTGTGTGACAACACTATTTTTTTTTAAAACATGTTTTACAATACACATTTCAGACGGAGACTCCGAATGGCGGATGGCACTTCTTCTTTCACCAGGTTTAGAGATTTTGCCATTACGTGCCCGTTTTTTATAATCCTCATCTACTTCATGTGGATAGCGATAGAAGTAAACGAGTGTTTAACTAGCCCGGGCAAGGAACCGAACCTAGGGCCTCTCTATAACTAAAGGTTAAAAACAACCGAATAGCCTTCAAAAGCTATTAGTATAAGAAAATCTTTTAAGCCTTAGTAGATTCCATTACTTAACAATTGTAGTCAAATTACTGAGTTCAAGACCTTGATTATAGAGAATAATCCGTACACATAGAATTACAGTCTATCGGAATTTGTAACCCTTTTTTCTCCGGTGTTTGAGCGCGGAATGCACAGAATATTTTAATTTTAGAACTGTCAGCTAGTGAATGTATTTAGAATAAATACATCTTTAGAGTAAAACACACGGATAATAAATTTTTGAGTCGCAGATGTTCTTTGACACATTGTTAAGCAAACGATAAACACTTTTGTCACCACGTCACCACAACCTAATTGATTGTCGCACAGTCAAACTTAGAACTTATTGCTTGCTTGCAGGACTCGTACGCATGAGGTTCATTGAGGCTGATGAAAATCTGGCAATGCGTGGGAAAGCGCTCCGCGAGGCAATCGAGGACGACATCAAGCAGGGCCTGGTGCCATTCTGGGTAAATTTCAACCAAACCAAACACAATGTGACCGCTAGCAGCTGCTGCAGACTCATGCGCAATTAACAAGAAGCGAAATTCCAAGCCGAGCCAGCGTCGTCTACCGCCACTAAGCTCTTCTCCAACCACGCGCCACATATTCCCTTAGGGGCCAATTAATAACAGACGATGCTGGAAGTCAGATTTAACTGCTAAGTAGCTTTGGCAAAAAGAAAAAACAAATTGCAATATAACAAACTGAACTACATAGACACAAAAAAGAGATGTAGTTACAAGGCAGTGCGTGCAAACACAGGCATCGCAAGTGTTTTTCCAGCATCGGGCCGGCTGAAATATTAAGCCATTCGTAATCATTTACATTTCTATTTAAAACCCTATGGGAATAAAACCTGGAAACGATAAGGATACGCACTTAGTTCGGAAAAGAATAATTTGTTTTTACTGAACGCGATGAAGGAATTTCAGAACAAAAGCTTGTATAAACATTACTTGTGTATATTTTTGCGAAATGTGAACATTTAGAGTAATAGTTTTTTATGCGCAAGTGTAATGAAAATAGCCGGCTATACTTCCATGCAAAAATACTACTACCACCATGGTTCAACTAACAAGGTTATAGCAAGCCACCGGCTGATCGTGTATCGCTTCTGTCAAAATCGTCGGTGTCAGCAGTGGTGCGGTGTTGCCGCATCGGTTGAAATGAAAATACCTGACTGAAAACAACTGACCTGAACACTTTTCCCGTTTTTTCACTCAAATACAGCACCGTCTGGCAACAATCACTTTTGTCTGTTTTCAGTTTCTCCCTCTTTCGTCGGAAAATGACAGCTGAATTTGACAGTAGCGATACACGATCCTACCAACAAAATACATGTGGTTTTTGGTGTTGCGGGGATGCTATTACCTTGTTTATTGTGCCATGACTACCACTTTCGTAGAAAAATTAGGGGCAATTATAGCCCGAACACATTGACGACGGCAGCGACACGGCCGCACAACCACAAGTTGCCATTTGAACACAATGAAAGCGGCAGCGGCAATCATGTTTTTTGTGCGCATAATCACGAATTGGACGGTGTTTGCATAGTTCCTATACTATACATTTTATATTTCGACCATAAATTTAAAACAAATTTAAGTGTGTCATCATTCGTAAAACTAGTACATTGTAACTGAAATACTAACGAGTTGTTGTTCAAAGCACACTGGAAAATAATAGAAACACAATTATACCAGGTATGCGCCTATGAAACCGTTATTTAAAAAAAAAACACGTTTATTGTGAGGAAATGATTACAATTTTATTCTTCAAAGTAATGGCCATTGCTAGCTACACATTTTTCCCATCTCTCAGGCAATTTATGGATGCCTCGCCAAAAAAATTTTTCGTCTTTTGCCTGAAACCAATCATCGATCCATTTTTTGACTTCTGCGTGAGAATTGAAGCGCCGTTCCGTTAATGCGTGGCCCATCGATGCGAACATGTGATAATCCGAAGGCGCCAAGTCTGGTGAGTAAGCCGCATGAGCAAGAGCTTCCCAGTTGTACGATGCAACCAATTCTTTGGTGGCTCTATTGCGGTGTGGTGGTGCGTTGTCATCGAGGAAAATCACTTTGTGTTGCCTGGCTTCATATTCTGGGCGTTTTTGGCGTATAGCACGGTTCAAATCGGCCAATTGTTGTTGGTAACGTTCACCGTTAACCGTTTCACCAGGTTTTAGGTTTTTTTCTTCAAATGGTAACACAAAATTAACTGTGTCCGCAAATCGTAATTTGTAGGCACGTAATCCGACATTTTCCGGAGCGTCAAACAATGCGTTGTTGGATGAAACTTGACAAATTGTGAACTGAATATTGTTGACATATGACAGAAGAAGTAAACATGACATTTGGAACGGTTCCGAAGTTTATAAATATTCGGCTATTTACCGCTAGATGTCGTTACCAGATACCGTTACCGTTTCATAGGCGCATACCTGGTATATTTATGTTTTGAATCAGTGAAACCAATCGATTTGGTATTGTTTTTGTGTAGCCGTATAATAAGAACGTTGCGATTCTATATTTTGACAGATGCGGTCGTGTCGCTACCGGTTTTATGTGTTTGAGGCACGAGACGTCGTTTAAGTGCTAAGAACATATGAGTGAGCCCATGATGAAATAAACAAGGTGAAGCGAGTAGATGACATACCCTTATTTTGACAAGAGAGCTTTTGAAAAACTGACGTTTTCAAAATAAATTCTCTGAAAACATGAAAGTCTTCTTCTTTCTTCGCATTAACCCACTTGTGCCTGGTGTATCAAAAAATCAATTTCATTATTATTGTAGTGCGTTGTAGGTAAGATTATGCCGATTCGTTGCCGTGGTGGCAGGTCCCCACGCTGCATAATTATTGGTATTGAATAATAAAGAAATATGAAACCAAAAATAAATATGTATGTCGTAGCACAACGTAACATGCTTTACTAAAAAACGATTAACATTTATGTAAAACATGTAAAAAAACATAACAATATGTGAAACAAATTCATTTACAGAAAGAAAATTAAAACTCTTGACTCTCTTACTTTAGAAGAAGAAGTTAAACGCGTATTTTACAAATGAAAATTTTTAAACACAATATTTTCGATTTTACGTTTTGATTGGGGTTAAAAATCTTCTCTCAATGTCAAAGCAAAATTGGTTGTCAATTGCTATGTTTCAAAATAAGGGTATGGGTTGACAAAACTGTCAGCTACTCGCTTCACCTTGTTTATTTCATCATGGAGTGAGCCAATCTGTCAAATTATCGTTAACAAATTTCTGACCGCTTAGCGAATAACCTTTAATAACCGTTAAACTCGCAACAGGTCTGCGCCACGTTGGGCACTACTGGTTCGTGTTCATTTGACAATTTAGACGAGGTACAAAAAAGCCGAATGATTTCTTTAACACTAAAAATTTCTAAAAATATTTCATATATTTTAAGATCGGCGTTGTGTGCAGCTATTTCAATATTTGGCTACATGTAGATTCCGCATATGCTGGCAGTGCTTTTATTTGTCCGGAATTTCGAACATGGCTTAAAGGTATCGAACGCGCCGACTCCATTGCTTTTAATCCTTCCAAATGGTTAATGATTCATTTTGACGCCACGGCGTTATGGTAAATAGTATATATTTAATTATAATTATGGATATGCAATTAAGCGCATCAACAGGATCAAGGACAGTACCGCTTTACATCGCACATTCAACGTCGAGCCACTTTATCTGCAACACGAAAACTCTGGCGTCTCTATCGACTTTATGCATTGGCAAATTCCGCTTAGTCGGCGATTTCGGGCCCTCAAGGTATTCTTTGTGCTACGCTCTTTTGGCATAAAAGGCCTGCAGAAACACATTCGCGAAGGAGTCCGGCTAGCTCAAAAATTCGAAGCGCTGGTGCTTGCGGATCACCGCTTTGAAATTCCAGTCAAACGACATTTAGGTAAATAAATCTCAGCAGAATAGCTTTGAGTTCCTATAGCGCGCTTGCTTCTCTTCTGCTTGCAGGTTTGGTTGTGTTCCGCATCAAAGGCGACAATGAGATTACTGAGCGTCTACTCAAACGCTTGAATCATCGAGGAAATCTCCATTGCATTCCTTCATCACTAAAGGGGAAGTATGTTATTCGTTTCACAATAACTTCCACACACACAACAGTCGACGATATTGTCAAGGACTGGAACGAAGTTAGAAAAGTGGCGTCGATGGTACTGGACGAAATGAATATCACCATTTCCAGTAAAAATAAAGTATACCTAAAAGGTAAAATCGTACTAAGGAAAAGTATACCTCACTCAAAACTAAAAAATGATTTATTCTATAGATACCAAGGAAAAAAGTGAAGCATTTGGCTCCAGCCTATTGCTGTCCAATTCTCCGCTGTCTCCCAAAGTAGTGAACGGCTCGTTTGCAGCCATTTTCGATGCCGATGAATTTTTGGCCAAAACGTACGCTGGTGTTAGAATCGCCGTAAGTCAAACCCTAAACTATACAAATTAGCTTTTTGAACTTCAATATCTCCATTATAGCACCAAGAGTCACCTTCTATGAGGAGACGAGTGCGGGGAATTCTTATGTCTGGTAACATCAGATTATATAGTTTTCTCAATGCCAATATTAAAAATGGCTTGATAAACTAATGTGTATCAAAATGTATATTTATTTTCATTTGGCAGGGAAACAGTTCTCACTAGACTCCCATATGGATGTTGTTGTACAAACTTCGTTCGACTCAAACTCAACTAACATAAATTCAGATACCAATAGCAAAGTCAATCCAGTGCAAAAAACTAAAACTCCAATGCCAATATGTGAAGACAGTGAAGAAAGTGCGGAAGGTATGCAACAAAGGTAGAGTTGTCGCCAATTCGTAGTGTCATTAAGCTCGAACAATCATTTTTAGTGGCCTGAATACATGAATATATCATTAACAAAGAGATACATTAGTGTAATTTGTAGCATTTATTTGACTATTTTTTAAGCGTTTCGGGACGGAGTTTAATTGTGAAATTCAAAATACTCTCAGTAAAAATATTGCAATGCTATGAAAGTTGGGGTTAGAAAATTATTTTGATGAATTATCGGATGCTCGCAAATTCTGAAATCATCCTTTTATGCGGTAACACCGAATTCAAAAAAATATTTCACATGCCTCGTAAGATTTGAACAATTGTTTTGAGGGGCATTAAAAATTTGCTGGGACGTATTATCTCAGTAGTCCCGAAAGGGTTAAATAACATAACCTAAACATATTCTGAAGCGAATTAGTTCAAATAATTCTTTTGTGATGTGGTTTTTCATTCATTATTCAACTTAATTTTATGGGCAAGAAGAAAATTGTTTTTGACTCCCGTGTCGACTTTTCGTGCCCTTTCCATACCTTTTCCCGCACCATGGTCTTCTACAATCTAGGTTTTTGGCGTTTAAGATCAAGATTTTATAACTTTTTATAAGGATACCACGAATAATATGTGTGTGGTTCAATTGGAGACTCCTTTCTGTAAAACACAGCGTTTGTCAAGGATGCTTGTTGCGCCTAATTCTGACGATTTCAACAATTATTTACCAGGTGGTGTAAAAGTTGCAGATAATTTCATCAAAGTTTGGATGCTGCTAACAGTGGCGGATTCAGGGGGTGACTTTGGGGGTTAACTCCCCGAAATATTAGGATCCACTTTAAAACTATGGTTAGTGTGTTGGACCGCGAGTCGAAGGCAGCGACCCAGGTTCAAATACTGCCTGTAATAACACCTAAAAAAATAACGGGAAAACTCGTTTTCTCTTTCGGTGGCTGTCCTCTCAGCTGGAAATCGCAAATCTCTGAGAGTGAAAATTGCTTATGAAAAAGCTCCCAACCTGCCGTTCGGAACCGGCAAAAAACTGTAGGTCCCTTCCACCCGCGTACAAATTCACACACACAACACGGGTGGTTGCGGGAAACTAGGCCTTAGTCAATCAATCGACTTTAAAACTATATACAAATGAAAGATATATACATTAACATTTATGAATACCAAAGAGTTACTTCTTGAAACCCCCACAAAGTATTTTTCTGAATCCGCCCCAGGCTGATAATGTGCTCCTATTGGCGGTCTTTTTCAGAGCTCCAGAAAATTATAAATGCGATACACAGCTAGTACAATTTACAATGGCCCTTAAAAGTTAGGCCAAATCGAAAGTTGGTTTTCAGAAAAGATGGCCAAATCTCAAGCGATTTCTCCTGGATGCAAATATTAGGATATTATATTAAGCCATACGTTTTTTTACTCCAAGCATTATATCCAAATTAGCATTAGCTTGCTAAAGCTAAATGAACATGGCCAATGGCCAATAGTTAAAATATATAAACAACCCTCCTTTGTAACTTGCGTTGTCTCTTATACAAATATACAAAGCATATTGCCTAATCCATAGGGATTTATAGGGAGAACAACTAAAGCAGTTCTGGTAAAAAGTTTAAGAAATATCTAAAGTTTTTAAAACGGGAACAATTACTTATGTGTTTTTGTTCAAGTATCTACAAAATATCAGTAAGAACAGAAACTTATTGTAAATGAGTTTTTAAAAATATGTTTCTATAATTTTAAGATATACTGTGACATGGGTACAACTTATAATTATTATTATCATAACTTTTATTTTAAGAAATAAAAATACTAGTATTATCACTATGCCTGAATGGCGAACTTAAAATAAAGTACAGTACGTACTGTATTTTAAATTTTTGCAAGGTTGTTTTCTTTTTATAATCAAATTTAAAAGTTCATACCTACATATTTAATTCTACTGGTCTTGAAGAACTCACCTGGTCTTCCTTTGAACACGACTTTATTTTCCAGATTGTGAAAACTCAGCAATAAACTCACTAGAGTCTATAGAGACGTCTACAACGACGGCGACCATGGACTCCTTCTTGATGTTATCACGTCGCAAGAACTCCGCAACACAAACTCCAAAAAAAACATTTCTCAGTAATCATTTCGAAATTGATTTTCGCACTACTAGGCCATCGCAAGTTCAACCCTACATAACCTTAGGTCAGGACACCCTATGCACGTCAGTAACGCAACAAACAATACGAACACCCGACCATGAAGTCTTCCCAACTCTTGTTAACAGTTTAAGTCCTCCACCCAAACCACCACAAACAATTTTTAATGATCTTTCCAAAGCGTTGGCCAGAGCCAACACCATGCAACGAGTCTACCACGGCAAACGATATCTGGAGCCCTTAGCAAGCCTGGATCTATGTGATAACTTCTTCAACAACACAATTGCACATTTGCCCACACCTACTGACCTATCGCCGACGTCCTGTATCACCACGCCAGACTTAACGGCCAACAAGGATTATACCGTTTTCCGAAGGTGCAGCGCAGATTCTTCGCAAACAGGTACACCGTTTCTCACGGCCGCAGTATTTAACGATAGCATCCAAACGCGGGTTTTCTCGCCCAGTAGCATTCAAATATGCGATCCCACATCTGCATCCACGTCATTTCAGGCCGAACAAACTTCCAACCCTAACGAAACAACTCAGGCCAATGCCAGCGGCTACACTGACTCCATCATACAAACGTCTCTCTCTGATGAGTATCTGAAATGGCGAATTCATGAATCGATACAGTCGGACCACTGTTTATTCTTCAATCAATCAAAATCACCATCATCAGATATAGATTGACACATACTTCTCAGAACTCTACTGATTCCAATAGCCGCGAGCTCTCTGATATTGCTTTTTTAACTATTATAGTTGCTTGTGAACCCCTAAACTAAGTATTTATTAACTAATGTTTATGTAGAGTTATCAACAGCATCTGAGTGCATCATCTGCTGTGCTAGCAATAATAACAATAATCCCAATGTGTACCATAAATACAAATATGTACTTAATCAATATGTGAAGCTACAAGCGTAATTGATTGATTTTAGAAAATGAAATAGAAAATATATTCCATGTCGTGCTTTTAAATGCAAACTACTCTAAACCACATCAAAAATCGATAATAAATGGCAAACATGTTTTGGTGTTGTAGATGTTCCTTAAGTTATTTAATTTCTCTTGCATTGTGCCACAACAGAAGATTTCAACTCCAGTTCGCCAATTGTGTCCAGTTTCAGGAGCAATCAGCATTTTCAATGGCTTTTGAACAAAAAAAAACTAAACATTCGTTGACATACGATTTTACAGAACTTTTACATTTTTCTGTTAAAACTTTGCAAAAAAGCCTTCGTCGAACCAATTAGGGTGTGCCAAATATGAAACTAAAGTTCAGTTGAATTTTTACCACAGAATCAGTGTAGTCATCGGCAGACCGGATTTGCTGGTTTCTTCTACTTTAGGTGTAGATTCAGTTGTAACTTCATTTTGAGTTGAAGTAGTCCTTGGGACTGGGTCCGACGAAGGACCTGTCGGAGCCGAAGTGGTACCTCCACTTTCGGAAGCTGTGCTACACTGCTCACTTCACGCATAAAGAAAGTATTGACATTTGTGATTATCCAACATATAAACTTATTTCACCTACCAATACAAACTAAACGTTACTCCGCCCAGTTTCTCAGATATTCTCGAAACCAAATAGAACGACAAAATGAACAGGATCGCAAAATCATGAAACAGAATCAATGCGGCCAACAAGTAGTCGTTCAGCCGCATTTCTGCATAGCGACCTCCATTTATGGTTTGTCCGTGGTACATTATGAACTATAAGAAGAAGAAGAATTAACGATGTGTGAGGTTCTCTCAGTGAATATATTAATATAAGTCGGAGAACAACTTACCAAGAGGATCGTTAGTATAACGAACGAGCAATAGATGAACAGCGAGTACGACACTCCCGCCAAAATGTGCATCATGACAAAGAACACGGAGCCAATGAAGAATACAACCGAGCAAACGAATAAAATGACCACGTCCAGTGTGAGATCATGCTAAAAGACAAAAATGACCATCGCAAGACATCTTCTATATAGCAATAAGCAACTACTCACCGACATTATTACGCCCATTGTTACAAAGAATACCATCACTGCTATAACACATACAAGGCACATTACAACGAATGTCATTTCCGCTTCCGCAACAGCGCGGGCCAGGCCAAAGGTGATGCCTTCAATCTGCAGTCAAGGACGACAAGTTATATCTGAGCATGTTGTACAGAAGGAAATAGCAAGAGTTCTCAGTAATGTTGAATATCAATAGATGCTGGCACGGCAAACTGTAAGGTCAATTCGAGTAAATGGTGGTTGAGACACAGCCTGATGTTCTCCATGTATGCGTACTCAGTATCTGTGCACGTCAAGGATAGAACCATGATCAAATTAAGCAAATTGGAACACATGAAATCTCATCAGTCCGCTTAGAGATACAAGGAACCTATGAAATTGTAAACATGAAGTTTTTCCGGAGGAGGCGCAGTAAATGGTAGTTTGTAATACGACACCACAAGGAGCATTCTAGCTGTTCACTTATTTGCAATGGAAAGCACATCCTCTTCACTTTTTACTCAAATTGTACGATCTTAGTGTACATCGATAATTGAAAGCAAAGACAAGCCAATGACACTTACAATACCCATGGTCA
Organism: Melieria omissa; assembly: GCA_963971225.1. Taxonomy (NCBI): domain Eukaryota; kingdom Metazoa; phylum Arthropoda; class Insecta; order Diptera; family Ulidiidae; genus Melieria; species Melieria omissa. Next base: position 2,271,915 of record OZ020269.1, on the reverse strand, counting down.
GGAACCAATTTATAGGATAGATGAAACGGACATTTTCAAAGAATATGAACGCAGTCACCGTCACCAACGCTAGCAGCAGGCCAATGATGGATATATAAAAGTGTTTCTCGATTGCTTGACTGAAATCCGATCTGCAGTATGGAGAGTTCTCTATGAAAAACAGTTCTTTGTGAAAAGCGATCTTTACTTACATAAGCAAAATTAGGAACCATTGTAAGATGGCAACGGCTACAAATAATGCCGCAAGTGAATATACTTTGCAAGCGAAATCGCGTCGATCTCTCCGGTATTGATAGAGGCGTGAATGTCTGTTGACTTCATCTCTGACATCTGACATTTTATATACAGTAATTTTGATTGCATTCAATTTTTCTTAATTAAAAAGTAAAACTAGAAATAACGTTAAAAGTAAAAAATAATCACAATAAAAATGCTAATGTCACACTTAACAGATGACGACTTACACTTGCGTACATACAAATAAATGTATAACATGCAAGTATAAAACAATAAAGAACAAAATATTCTACCTACACACATTTACAGTATATCCTGCAATATTGAACATCTACATTTCCTTTTAAGTTCCATTTTACGTTCAAACACACTAAGCAACAAATTGTAACAAGGAGTAGGATGCGGAAAAATGCGATGACAACTTCACTTCTCAAACTATTTCTCATTTCGACTTTTCACTTGTTGGAAAATCTATACCCTGTCATACGACATTTTTGGCAGTTCCAAAACAATAACATATAAAATGTATGCAAATTTAAATCACGAAAATTTTGAAAAAATTCCAATATTTTTATAACATAACTCGATTCTTCAGAGAATTCACTCACTCGGTTTCAGCTTTCTTGGCGGTGCGGGCAGAGGTACAGTGCCTAAGTGGAAGATCATCAATTGTATCATCATTTTATTCTAATGGGCTCTATCATCCTTCAGTTACATTAGTTTTGGCTTAATTCAGTTAAACCGCCTTTGCTATCAATATGAGCCTGAAATGCGATATTTTAAAAGACAAAAGAAAGAAACTTTTACTTGAATATCATTATCCTTACCCCATATCATTGTGGCAACTTCCTTTGCCTCCTTATGTTGTCATGTTCTTCCATCTGCATAAATCGTATAAAGGATATATCTCTTTCGAGTTTCCTAAATTGCCAACTCTGTAAATAAGTAGCTGTTAATATGCATGCATGTTTGAAAAGAAGTTATCATTCTGTACGAACTGTGTATCGGCGTTTACAATAAGATTATGAGTAGTATAATCGTCCTACTGATCGAACAATTAACAATGTAGTAAAAAATCGGAAAACATTCGAAGCATTATTGTTTGAAGGTATGCACTCTTAGCCGAGATTACGGTTGCTATGTGTTTCCGAACATTTGGATTTGCCGTCTTTCGTAGTCTGGAAAATATTCTTATTAAATACAAATAATGATAAATGTTGAGGGTTTTCGTTTTAGGGAAAATTAAGAAATTGTATTTTGATCATCGGTATGTCTTAGATAACAATTTCCCTTTTCTGTTCATCTGTTATACTTTGCTGGGTTAGTAAAGAGATTTTCGAATATTTCGAAAACCAAGTTACAACTGTATTTATGTATGTATTTTGTATGCACCAACACGTATGCAAAATTGGCGTGACAGCGCGATTCTGAAACATTTTGAAACAACTGCACTTTATTTCGAAGTTGTGCTCACACAGTTCAACGTATCCCATGTGAAAGTGCGCCCACTCACTAATGTTTTGTGTCAGCTTTGAATAAATCAAATAAACATATCTCCTTATAAACACATCACCCTTATTTTCTGCCAAAACTAAGGCCATACGAATATTTCGCTTGCGAAGATAGCATGTTGTGTACCAGAAACAGTGCTGAGATAATTATACAGCCGACAACAACGGATGAGGAATCTTTGGAGCAACTGAAAAAGTTACAAATCGAATTCATCAAAAGCCTACACAAGATCTCGTTATGTTTTTGTATATGTGCAGTGGTTCAGTGGACATTTATACTACAGAGGTAAATGCGGTGCATCCAAATTATCTTCATCCCTCCCCCATTCAAAATGCTTCCTTTTTAGCCCATCTTGGCAGTACTATCTGCGACGATACCACCACTTGACCCTGGCAACTTTATGCATTGCATTTATGCTCATGCTGGGCTTCATATTTTTCTATAAACTGATTGTAGCGAGAAGAGTAATGTTTTACCTATACACCTTCGCAATGGTAAGTGCACGAAGAGCAGTGCATTCTGACTACATTTAATACATTGGCTTGCAGGCTCAGATTGGCACTGTCGCTATTATATATCCCATAGTAGAAGCCAATGTAAGCGACACGGTGTACACGGCGATTATGGTCACAGGGATCATCGGCACCAGCTACTACTTCGCAGTCCACACACAAGTTCCTAACTGCGATAGCACAGACAGTAAAATACAAACCTAACCCGCAAATCTTTACAGAACGAATTCTTGCATAGCTCCCATTTTATCACGGTGTGGACAGTCCGGTTTTTCATATTTTCGTCCCTTGGAATAGTGTTGACTGTGACCTCGGAGGGTCAGTACTTGGACATAAGCTTGTCACTAACTGGCATATTTTTCATGGCGATTGTAAGGACGTTTTTGCGCATACGACAGCAACAACTAACCAATCTTCACTTATGTTTTTTGCTGTTCTCTAGCATATTCTAAACATTGGAAGAAGCATTGGTTCGACACAATTCTTCGAATCGGAAAAATGTGGACCAAAGCTTTTTGGCGTCCTGCATTACTACAATATCATAGCACTGTATTCATTAGGGCTTGTATTTTTCGAAAAGGTAAGAACCTACGAAGGCCCATAATTTCTCAAAAATGGTTGCAGCTACAAAAGATGCCATATGGAAACGTACAGAATCGGTCCGAGCTTACACTTGTTCCTCCTCGAGCGCTGACTGCAGTTGATCCAAATGTGCGTTGCGTAGTTAGTAAAAAGTTCAACTCGGTCGCGACCTTAGCCTTGGCCTTTACCATAGCCGTTAATACAGATACAGCCCCGGAAACTGCCTCAGATGTATTTTACCATATTTGTTCCAAGCGATAACGCAACTGTGTTTTTTCAATGGTTCTTATTTTATTTTGGATGTTTGTAGTAGACATATACATGTATTTATATATAAATAGTTTAATTATATATTGTTAGTTCATGTTTGTAAATTGTAAATACTTCAAAAACGCAGAAATCAACATTAACATATAGGCATATAAATTTTTAACATTTAACGTACACAAATGATAAATGTTTTGAATTTGATGCAATTAGAATTTCAGCTAGGGATGCAAAACTCATCTCTCAATAACATATGCTGCTTACGAAATGTAAGAGGAATTCATTTTCTCGCAAACAGTAAATAGTAAAAGGCATTATTTTCATTTCACATATTTTTTAGTTTTAAAAATCCTTGTCGATGTAATCGGTGGTTTTTGTGCTTGGAAATGTTTTACAAATGTTATTTGTGCTTCAGGTGTGCAAGACAACGACGGCACAATAAACCAAAAGGCACCCGTGGTGCAACGAACTTATTTTGGAGTTTGGGTTGTTATTGTATGGATCTCATTGTTACTGCTGCTTCCGCTACTGGACGGCATTAGCGAAACTGCAAGTATAGAGTGGTCAACGAATTAAGAACTGCAAACAGTCACAAGCAAGAGCTCTATATAAACTGAAATTACTTACACTTTGTAATATAGTTAAGATTCTGCGCATTTCCCCACCCTACCTAATGTAATGTACCAATGTTTTTGAATTAGCATTTCTTCAACTTCGATTTTTATGTGGAGCTATAAGTGTTACGCACACTCAAACGAAAACCTAGCGGTAGGCATAAGATTTCGAATAGGGCTACTAATTAAATACCATAACTGCAAATAGAAAACATGAATATGCTCAACTGATTGCAAAATTAAAGAAAGCTGGAAAGCTACATAACCGCCACCAGGAACAATCAATTAGCTATTGCAACAACTATGTAGTTCTGTATGTCTGTATAGTACATAAGTGTATCCGGTGGCTACTGACAAGTAAAATAGTTTTCAATTCGCTGTTGTTAGCAAGCCCCTAGAGCCTTGGTGCTCTTCACTTATGCTAATTCTGTTAAACCAAGTGTATTAGAAAAAGAACCGACACTCACCAATGATGATGATAAGAAGGATTACGGCAATAACGCCCATTATTATCATCATTTTCATATTAGCCCACCACTGCTTGCGCTTGAGCTTTCCTGCTTGCTGCTCAAACTGAGAGGCGCCCTGTTCCAGTGCATCTGCTCGCTCACCAAGCTCCGACAACTTTTGGTCGCGCTCCAACACTTTCTCTACGTTCACTCGCATAATGCCAACCACTTCATCAACCTTGGCCTGCGTCTGTTGTAGTCTCTTTTGCTGCTGATTGTTGTTGCTAAGATTCGATGATGACGGAGGTGGGGGTAAAACAGGAAAACTATACAATGTTACATAGTTAGATTTTTATTTATACAGGATGCCCAAACGCCCTGTATATATAGAAGCATCCGATTGAAGCCAGTTATTAAAAAAATTATACATATTATATCATTATTATAGTAAATTAATATATATTAGGGGTATTCTCGATGTCTGCAACTTCTGCAATGTGCAAGGATTTTGCAAGTCATCGAGAATACCCCTATTATAGTAAATTTTCCAATCTTGTTTGACATCACAAGTGAATATGAATATATCTATATATATATATATACAGTCGTGTCTGGGTATAGTGAACACCCTATATAGTGAATAACTCGATATAGTGAACACCCACATTTTGACATCGAGCCTCTAAGTATGGAACAAAATTTTCAAGCAAAAAACAAAAAGTGAACAGAGATGTTAACCTTGATATAGTGAACAACCTCAATACTGTGAACAGGCCATGCAATAATTAGCTCTATATGTCCAGACACCACCACAACCACTGTATTGAGGTTGTTCACTATATCAAGGTTAACATTTTTGGTCAAAAACTCGTTTATTTGCTCAAAATACACTTTTTGTTTTTTGCTTGAAAATTTGTTTCTATATTCAGAGACTCGATGTCTAAAATTTGGGTGTTCACTATATCGAGGTGTTCACTATATAGGGGGTTCACTATACCCAGGCACGACTGTATTTTTAACCGCTTTTGCCCTTTGCGGTTTTAAATTTTTGTTTACTACTGCACTTGGTTAAGCAAACACGCACAAGAACAAGTGCAGAATACCACACCCTCTTAAAAAAAAATTTTTTTTTGGTCGGAAAGAGGGTCATTTTCTTAGTCTAAAAAACTTAAAATTTTGCTGCGAAAACAATTACAGAAGGCGTGGTCCGCCCCCAAAATCCCAGTTATATATCCGAATTTCTCAAGAAATTATCAACCGATTCTGGTGTCATATGAAAGGTATTTTCTTCTTCTTTCGATTAATGTATAACATTAGATATGTTATATGTACCAACAATGAGTTATAAGCGAAAATTTGTTTTTTTTACAAAAGTTAAAAAAAAACGGATTTTTTTTCTCGAAAAAATACGTTATTGAGCTATTATAAGTTTGCTACCATATTATAGCCTGTGAAATTCCCTTTACAGTGAAATATAAAAACAGTTTATGTTTTTTACACACAGTTTAATGTTTTTAAGTATTTGTTTTTAATTTTTTCTAACTTGACTCTTGGTCCAGAACAATTTCGAAATCACCTTCGTCACCACATCAGGCAACAGTCAGGTGTGCACAGTATTTTTTGTTCAAATCCATAGTTCCAACCAATAGTTTTCTTGGCGATAAGTTTTTCCAAGGTGGCCGGCCTTCGGCCGGGCGCTAAAAGAATAACCCTCATGGGAGTTACCACCACATCAGGCAACAGTCAAGTGTGCACAGTATTTTTCTTTCAAATCCTTTCATTGCAGAAGATCGCTCTTTAGCAAAACCTTCATAAACGCCTTATCAATACGGTAAACAGCTGCTTTTACCTCAACTTAAATTTAAATATAAAAGCGAAAAAACAAAGTTTTTAAGTGTTTTATATTTCATTGTAAAGGGAATTTCACAGGCTTAATATGGTAGCAAACTTATAATAGCTTAATAACGTATATTTTCGAGAAAAAAATCTGTTTTTTTAATTTAAAAAAAAAACAAATTTTCGCGTATAACTCATTTTTGGTACATATTACATACACTAGTCAGAATAAGTTTGCGTACAAGGGGTACGTAGTTTTTTCATATGAAAAATAAATCACTTAAAGTAATTTTTCAAAAACAAAATATTTTTTATTTTTTCCGTAAACTTAGTTCTTTTATTCCATTAAGATAATAATAACAAAAACTTGACCAAACTGTAAAAGCAAGGCCAAAAACAAAATATGTTATGAATTCACCTCAGAAAAAGTTTGCGTACAAGATGAGATTATGTAGTGAAAATTTAATTGAAACTAACAGCCTGATTCTGTGCATTCTTGACAAATTTTTTATCAAGAAATTTTGTCAAGATTTTTATCAAGCAAAAGCTTTGCTCGTATTCTGATCCAACATTGATAAAGTAAAAAGCTCATTTAATTCAACATAAGGTGAATATGCGACAGTTGTTAAATTGTCAAAAAATAAGACAAACAGTTTAAGTAAAGTAAGTTTTGCAAAAAAAAACCGGCCTTGATAGCCCAGCGGGTACGCGCTGGCTTCTGATACCAAGCGCCCTGGGATCGAATCCTGGCTGGGCTGGAAATAAGTTCGTGCGTTTTTTTCAATAGTTTCATCACAATAGGCGCTTTTCGCATACAAAAAATAATTCGTGGGAGGTAACGGCATTTTTTTTTTATTTTCTCTGATGTAAAAGTGTAAACATGCACAATTCTTCCATTTTCAATAGGCAAAATTTCAATTTGTATGCTGTTGTCAATACCATTCAAACTTTTGACAATTTATCAAGAAAAGAGCTTTTATTTTTGGGATAGAATACCGATTCTTGACAAATAATAAAAACTTGACAAATAGTCAAAATGGTGAATTTATCAAGTGTACAGAATCGGGCTGTAAGTGTTGTCCAAAAATTAATAACTTTGTGAATTTTATTTTCTCGCTTGAACTCCCTGCAGAAGTTTTGGCGCAAATTTTTTTAAATTCGGTGTTTTTTCAGCGGTTATTTTGTTATATCCTTGAATTGTTGTATTGGTTAACTATATCTTAGAAGATGGAGTGTTGTTGGGCTCAGGGTTTAACTGAACCCCTTATATACTCAATTAGATGCACGGTAGGTGACTAGGGAGGGACTTTTGCAACTTTGTTGAGCCAGTTAATAGCAAACATAGCTTCGCATCGTATGCATTGCGCGCTAAGGTTGAAAAGATATGTTGGAATCTGATCCAAAGTTTTGAAACCTTGGCTTACATAAGCTTTTAGAATATGTAAATAACCCCCCGGAATCATTTCTGAATAAAACAACACAGCCTGCTCACTCCTTTTCCTGACATGCAGCCTCATACCATATCTCCACATATGCTATGCTTCACTGTTAATTTCAGATTTTTGTTATTAACAGGATCCTGTTCAAATTAGTTGATGCCTTTTAATGCCAAATATGCCAAACCATTATCAGATAATAATGAAAGGTCCCACTTTCTATAAATAACAACATTTCGTCCCGGAAATCCGGTTTTTTTGACTCCTTGATGGACTCTTTTACGAAAGCAATTCTGTGCTCCTGTAAGTAAGCTAAATATGGGCTTCTTACATGCTGTTATGTGGGGGAAGTATGTTTTTTCAGAACTTTTCTTATAAAGTCACTGCTAATGGGGTTTATAAAATATTTCTGTACATTTCTGAAGATATTGGATGCAACTAGCCTTAGATTGTGATGCACTGATCGCAAACAATCGAATCCTCTTGCTCGGGTAACTTAAGAAAATGGTCAGATCGTAGTAACCCATGATGCAATAATTAAAGGTGATGTACGTAGGCAGTCGTCTCGTTCTAATTTGACAATGTTGGCTCCCTTAGCAAATCAGTAATGCTTCTTTGAAAAAGTTCTTTTTTATTTAGAAGCAAATTTGAAAAAAGTACTTACAAATAGTAACATTCTCTAAAAACAAAAGGTGGGTATTACTGAAACATTTCACGCTGTTTGTTTTGATTCTTTTCGTTGAAATTCAAATATATTTTCTTTGTATTTGAATTTAAAGCGCGCGAATTTCGGTATATTTAATAATTTTACCGTCCACTACGTGGAGACTGGCGGCTAATTCAGCTGCACAAACAACAACAACTGCAATTCCCACCCGCTGCAGCGATTCTACATACTTTACGGCCTGCCGCAAAACTTCTCTCAAGGCGCCTCTGCTTTGCGCTCGCCTTCTCCAGTTGGTAACACCAAGAGATGTCACGGCCTCCCTCTTCGCCGCCGACCTCCAACCATCGCATCGAACACTTTTTTCGCCGGAGCTTCGACGTCCATGCGGCAGACATGACCGAGCCAGCGTAGCCGCTGGATGTTTATTCGCGGTGGCACATCCACACCGTCGTCGTCGTTTGGTGCCATCTGGACGTCTTCACTACTGGCGGTATTGTTCCCATCGTCACCTGCGAGCAGCTTGGTGAAGTGCTCCTTCTACAACCTCAGTACACCCTGCGCATCCGTAACCCGATCCCCGTTTTCATCTCTGCAAGAAGATGCCCCGGGCTTAAGCCCTTCCGTGAGACGCTTAACTTTTTGGAAGAATTTTCAGGCGTCATTCCTGCACCTGCACTCCTCGATTTCCTCACGCTCGCGCCTTTGTTGCTCCCGTTTCTTGCGTCTAAAAAGGCGTCTTTCTTCCTCTCCTCCCGGTATTTTTCTGTCACGGCTCGCGTGGCAGCCGACTACAGGGTCTTCTTGTAGGCAGCAGGCCGAGAAGCGCGTCACCGTCTTGTTGCATTTTTAAATGTCGAATGCACTTTCGCATACAATATTCAAATTGCATGAAAAATAAAATCAATAAAAAACATTTGCATTTCTTTTCTTTTCCAACTGGAAATTATTACTATTATTTGTTTTAAAGATTACGGTATCTTTAAAGATACAATCATTTAAACCTCTTAAATCGTTGTAAATTATCCGAACCCACCCAAAAGCATTCTGTTGGTAACATTTTTTTTTAAAAACTTTCTTATATATTTTGACTTTCCGCCCATCATGCATGATTTTTTTTACTTTTATTTATTTTGTAATCAAAATTAGTATCCTCAGGATTTTAGGGTCAAGATTTCTTCCTATATGTTTAATTCTAATAATGGATTTTCTTCCATTTAGGCAGTTTAACACGCATTACATACTACTTTTTTAAATACCTTTTTATGAAAAGGCCTCAATTTATTTCCCATTACCCCTGCTTCTGAAATACAGCATTGAGCTAAGGGAGTGTCAAAACTCGGCTGTCACAACGTACATCACCTTTAATAATTGCATCATGGTAGTAACCAAACAAGATTTTCTGTTTTTTTTTTTTAGATTTAAGATGGCTTTTTGAAATGACGAATGTGCTCTCCCAAAAGTTTCACTAATTTCATGAAATTTTTTGTCAAATTTGAAAAGTTTTTGTAAGATTACACAGCGCAACAAAAAAACACTTTTTTTCTTTGGGTGCGCTGATTCCGAATCTACCCTCCGATTTTTTCTAGCAGCTCTAGTTTGTGAGATATAGGTACCCTGTCATTTTTTCAAACGCAAACTTATTCTGCACCGTTTTGTGAGTATATTGTCAATAAATACGAATACATGGAAAATTATTATTTTAATTCATCTAAAACAGAACAAAAAGGGCAGTTAAGGCATATATGAATAATGTGGATACGTTTTTATAAACAGAGAACCCATTTTTGAGGTCAAAATTAATCCTAAAATATTTTTGACTTGCCTGTAATAATTAATAAATAATAATTGGTTGGCACGACAGCCCGCTTACGCGAGACTAAGGCCTAGCTTCCCGCAACCACTTGACTTGCCTGTACGCAAACTTATTCTGACTAGTGTATCTAATATTGCACATTAATCGAAAGGGGAAGAAAATACATTTCATATGACACCTATATCGTTAGAACCGGTTGATAATATCTTGAGAAATTCGGATATATAACTGGGACTTTGGGGGCGGACCACACCCTTTGTGAATGTTTCCGCAGCAAAATTTTAAGTTTGTTAGACTAAGAAAATACCTCTTTCCGATAAAAGGAAAAAATATTTTTTTTAAGAGGATTCTGCATTTAAGCCGAAAAGATCAGAAGTATCATGCTTATGCTTAGCCATGGAGCACAACCACAAAATTAAATTCATCGCATGAACTCGCGTGCGAGCATCCCTTTAAGGAGCACGTTTGGTCAAGTATTACGCAGTCTTCGCACAATTGAAGTTTATCCTAATACTCCGAGCTCATGCATTCAAGTCTGTGTTCAAATCTGGTTCATACTAAGGACAATATTGTGAAAGCTTACTAGACAAAAATGGCACTACATTGCGGCGCTAGCAAGTCGAAAGCGCATGAAAATGGTGCAAGAAAAAATTAACAAAAAAAACAATCTTACTCATTCGATCCAGAGGGAGTTGGCACTTCATTCTGATTCTCCATTATTTGCAGTTATCTTAGGAAATCGCTTATTGCAAGTTTAAACCTGGCAGAAAGAGAACAATTTTAGCTTCGATTAAATAAAACTGCCTTTAAATAAGCACAGCTGAATGCTAATCGGAATCGTGCAGTCTCGCAGCTGGTGAATCATGCCAGCAATATTTTGCGTTCCTGAAAGCGACTTGTTGCATTCGTTGTGAACCAAAAGAAAGCGTACCTTAAGCTCTTTGTTTCTTGGTAGTTGGTCACACCTTTAATGGGATTTCAGTCGTGAACACAAAAATCTTAAAATTTGCAAATAAAATAAAAATACAGATATTGAAGAAAGGCCGCAAAATTTAACTTTTGTTCTTTTTCTTTAATGGGCGAACGATTGATCAGGGTTGCTATTGCGCGCAACCTTTGGACCGTTCATTCATCACATTTAACCAGAGTGGCATATTGCTTCACAAAAACGAAACGTATTTGTTTCCAGTATTGCGTTCATGAGAGATATTTCACAAAAATATTGAACACGTAAAATTTGCATAAAATAATATATTTGGCAACAAAATGTTATATTTCATTATTACATATTACAACTTTTATATTACATAGTTAAAGTATTAATTTAACTCTTTTCAAGTAACATATTTCTAAATTATTATTTTTTGTCAAAAAGTATTGAATTTGTTTATGTATTTAATGTATCAACTTAATTGATGTAACATAAATTTTAATTATATTTAATTTCGTTTCATTTTTATACAGTTCGACAATGGTTCGCAAACATAGGAAGTTCCTTTAATTAAAAATCAAACTCATATTTATTGAGCGAGGTGATATTTTTATGGCGTTGTATATCCGGCAAATGTCTCTCATGGCTTTGATCGCTCCGGGATATTTTGCGAAATGTTAAATTCTTTTAAATAACACCAAATTAATAATTAATAATAATAATGATTTAAGAATTTACTTTCAAAATGTGTCGGGTCTCAGAACGAAATCTGGGGCGTTGTTTACTATGAGCTCTCACCTGGATTATGAAATTTTTGTCCTCGTTGAGACCTGGTTAACTAAGGATTTCTTTGATAATGAATTTTTTGATGCTAATCTTTATAATGTCTATCGTAAAGATAGGGATGCTGTGAAAACTGGGTTGTCTAGAGGTGGTGGGGTCCTCATTGCAGTTAGTTGCAAATTACGGTCGTCGCTTGTTCCTTTGCGGGACTCAGACTCTCTCCTGGATCAACTTTGCGTTGCGGTTGAGGGAGCCTCAAAGCTATTTATCTGTGCTTCCTATATCCCACCTGCTAGTGTGGATTATCTTTATAAGGCCCATGTAGACAACATTTTAACATTAGCAATGAAATACCCTGATGATCACTTTTGTATCCTTGGTGATTTCAATTTGTGTAATGTTGAATGGTCTTATTTGGATAATAGGTTGGCCTTATACCCTAATAACGCAATTACCTTTGCGGAGACTTATGTTTTAGACAATCTTCAATATTTAAACCTAATTCAGATAAATAGTTTTGTAAATAAACTTAATAGAATTCTGGATTTGATGTTCATTAGTGATGGCATGAACTTTTCCTTACATGAATGTCACTTGCCTCTCTCTTGCTCGGGTATACATCATGTTCCCCTTGTTCTTGAAATGCAGTTTTATGAGTTTAAGAACAAATTCTTGCTTAACCAGAAATCTTGCTTTAACTTTAAAAAATGTAACTTTCTATTAGTAAATAATTTACTACATTCGTTGCATTGGGACTCTCTTTTCTCAGGGCATGATGTTTCAAATTGCTTTGATATTTTCAAAAATAAGGTGTATGACATTTGTGTTGAACACACCCCACTGTTAAAAAAGAGATGTTATAAAATACCTTGGTTTACTAAAAAGTTAAAAAAACTAAAGAATTTGAGAAATAAGTTCTATAAAAAATTTAAAGTTACTTGTAATTCCCACTTTAAGCTTAAATACCTGTTTTACTCTAAAAAGTTCAATTCGTTGAGCAATTCGCTGCGTAAGAATTATAACCGGAAGTTTGAATCTGAGATCAAAACGAATCCGAAAGCCTTTTGGCGTTTCGTCAATTCTAAAAAACTTTCTGCAAATATTCCTACCAAAGTATTTTTGAAGGATGTTACGGCGGATAGCCCCTCTGAGGCAGCTAACCTTTTTGCGGATTTTTTCCGTTCAAATTTTGTACGTGATACTGGAGCCCCCGCAAATTTTGAGACGAACATTAACTCTCACATAAATTTTGGCTCATTGTGCTTATCTCGGGAGGACGTAATTGAAGGCATTGGTTGTCTCAAGTCCTCTACGCAAACTGATGTAGACGGGCTTTCGGCGTGCCTATTTAAGAATTGTGATTCAGCGGTGAGCGGGAGCGGAGAGGCACGCTCTTAAATATCTTCAATCGTTCACTGGAATCGGGCGATTTTATTGATGCGTGGAAAGCTACTTCCATCACTCCAATTTTTAAAAGTGGCAACAAGAATAACATTGCTAACTATAGGCCGATTTCCAAACTATCGACTGTTTCTAAATTGTTTGAATCCCTGATTAAGAAAAAGCTTTACTTTGCAGTCAAAAGTTTAATCTCTCCTTACCAGCATGGCTTTGTCTCCGGCAGGTCAACAGTTTCTAACCTTGCCGTTTTCTCTGAATATTGCTTAGCAGCTTTTAGTGAAGGTCTCCAAGTTAACACTATTTACACGGACTTTTCTAAAGCTTTTGACACTGTAAGTCATTCAATCCTGGTCTCAAAAATGGCTGCACTAGGTTTTCACTCTACCTTTCTTCAATGGATCTACTCGTATCTCTCTAATCGTAAATGTGTTGTAGTGGTTGACAATGTTTCTTCTTTACCTTTTATTGCTTCCTCTGGTGTTCCCCAGGGTAGTATTTTAGGTCCTCTTTTCTTTGTTATTTTTATTAATGATATTTCAAGTTGCTTCACTAATTCTAACTTTCTACTATATGCTGATGACTTAAAGATATACACTTCCATTAGGAATGCCTCAGATGCGGCTTTTCTCCAATCAGATTTACACAAGGTTACCGACTGGTGTCGTGTCAACCGTTTATCTTTAAACATCAATAAGTGTTTTCATATGTCATTTTCTAAGTCTCGTGCTCCTATTCCTACTTGTTATTCTATCTGTAATACTCGTCTTAAAGCCATTACCGAGGTTTCGGATTTAGGTGTCTTCTTCGACTCAAAATTTTTATTTCACAAGTACTTAAGCTACACAATTGCTAAATCTTATGCTATGCTTGGTTTCATCCGCCGTTTCAGTTCGGACTTTACTGATCCATATACACTTAAACTACTTTATATTTCTCTGGTTCGCTCAAAATTAGAATATGCGGTCTTTATTTGGAGGCCCTTCTATGAATGCCACATAAAACGTTTAGAACGCATTCAAAAGGCTTTCCTTCGGTTTGCTCTTCGTTCCCTACAGTTTGAAAATCCCACTCCCTCTTATAGCTCACGATGCATGCTCATTGATTTGCGCTCTTTAGATAGCAGAAGGTCTTTCCTCTGTATAATGTTTATTTTTGATCTAATTCGTGGCGCTATTGACGCATCGTGCCTACTGCAACGTATAAACTTCCTAGCTCCGATTAGAACTCTACGAAGTCAAGATCTGTTTCTAATTCCACGTTGCAAAACAAATTACTCTTTTAATGCCCCAATTGTGCGAGCTTTGTCTGAGGCTAACTTACTCTCAAATTCTTTAGATTTTTCAGTTCCTAAAAATGTATTCAAGAATTTGTTAGAAAGACTTATAGTATAAGTAGTATAAGTATAGTATAAGTGTCAGTTAGTCTGTATGAATTGTTAATTAATTCTAGGCTATTTTTAAATAAAGAATAAAGAATAAAGAATAAATTGATGTTACCAGGTTTCCAGCGACATTCTTTTCTAAAGGGACAGGCTAGTACGTTACCTCAGTTACTTAAATTTATTTACCACTCTTTGAATTGTTAACACATTAATAATAATAATTAATAATAATAATTGATTGGCACGACAGCCCGCTTACGCGAGACTAAGGCCTAGCTTCCCGCAACCACCCGTGTTGTGCGTGTGAATTTTGTACGCGGGTGGAAGGGACCTACAGTTTTATGCCGGTTCCGAACGGCAGGTTGGGAGCTTTTTCATAGGCAATTTTTACTCTCAGAGGTTTGCCATTTCCAACTGAGAGGACAGCCACCGAAAGAGAAAACGAGTTTCCCGTTATTTTTTTTTAGGTGTTACTACATGCAGTATTCGATCTTGCGTCGCTCTGCATGCGACTCGTTGGACCGCGCACTAACCAACTGAGCCACGGCGGCTGACAACACATCAATAATGTTAATATTCAAAACAATCGAATACCGTGAATATTTGGAGCTGCCACTTAAAGTGACACTAAATTTAAATCTTGCAACACACTATACAATTCAGAGTTTCTCAAAAATCAAATTTACTTAATTTAATGTTGTGCGTGCTTTTTTTAAATTTCATGAAGAACAACTGTCAATATTTCTTTTTCAAAGCATATATTGAGTTATTTAATCGAAAAGCAATAACACCAAAATACTTTGCATCTACACAAGATATAATCATCATCATGATAATCATCTCCCGTCCGGGCGAAAACATGTTTGAAGTCAGTCTTGTAGTTTAGTAATTCATTAGTTCGTAATTCGGTCAAGTTTTAAACTAAATCCTTTCGAGACCACTGGGATAATACGTCCCACCAAGCTTTCAAACAGCATTAAATCAGGGATATTAACAATGATGTTACTTTGTTAATTTGGTACTCGATAATTTTGTACGAATATATTGTTTTTGTAAAATAACCATATTACCTATCTATCGAGTAACAAAGTGACAAGGTGGATTGGCCGTTGATTCGTTCGTCATAGTCAAGGCGTATAAAAAGTTCATAGTACTACGGCAACTAGAAAAATTCAATATACTTTGTTAGTGCTTTTGAGGATGTTCATTGCCAAAATCAGCTGACAAAATAAATCGAAAAACACGAGTCAATCATAATCATATTGACAACAGCATGCCCACTCGCAAAAGAAAAAAGCTAAATCAGCTTCGGTGCTACCACTACCTATTGAATTTGCCTAGAACATAGCTCGAACACATTGAAGACTGCAGCGACATGACCACACGCCGACTAGGTTGTGTTGGCTTCAACCGTAGCCCTTTAGTCATCTGCTTGATTGCCATTAATTACAATACAAATAGCTCAACGTAAGGGTATTCTTACCAAATCATCCCTGTAGGAAATCGGACTGGTCCAAAAGTAGTTTTTCAACTGGTTGCTTGTCAGTCATAACTGACCTCAGAACCGACTCGTTTTCTTGGAGCAAACTCACCCTTTTAACATGGCGATGTCCTAGGCGACAGTCAATTGTCCCCGTCTGCATCCATTTGCAACTAGTCCAAGGTTAGTCCGAAGTAAAACAGTTTTCAAACCAGTTGCGAAACGACTAGTTTGCAAACTAGTTTATTCTGGATTCGTTTTCTAACCACTTGATTTTTACGGGAAAAAAAACAATGAATTTTTTAAATAATTATTTTATTAAAAAATATTTACAAATATAAAAAAAATTATCGCGAATAAAAAAAATATTGGTGCACGTAAAGCTGAACCAAGATTAACTTCGACTTGTTGATACACTTCTGCCGGAACTGTTCGGGGGACTTCGCCTGCAATTAATAAATAAATAATTGAATTACAGAATAATTTCATAAATAAATATATTAATACATACCTTTAAGCTGCTGCTGCAATTCGTTGCTCTACGCAACCTCGCAAAATTCTAACTTAAATCATTCAAGACAAAACGTGCAAATCGAGCAAACTTCGTGTCACAAAAACAGAAAGTTCGAAAAATGCAAACATTTCTACGTTGTTGTTGTAGTAGAAGAATCGCAAGATCAGCCTTAACAGTATTTTTTTGCTTCTCTTACCTCTGTTTCGTTTTTATCATTTTTATGTGCTCTTTTCGCCTATGAACGCGCACACAGAACGTGAACGATTAGACGCGAACTGACTGACTTCTGCATCCGCTGACAGTTACTTAGACAACTAGTTGTCAAATTGACTTACAAAAAACCAGTTGAAAAACCAATGAATTTTGGGAACCAGTTGTCTCAGGTCCGACAGGGATGACATAAACTTGCATAAGGCTGGCGACATCCACAAATACTCAAAAATACAGCCCTACATTTAGTGTTGTAAAGCGTTGCTAAGGGCGTTGTTATGCTGCGGTCACGGATCACGGTCACGGATAAAATTTTTGTTGTTTCAATGTAAAAAAGAAAATTGGGAGAACGAACGAGAGGATAAAAATGAGGCTTTCGACAGCGATTAAGCGATGTGAAACTGGGAGAGCCGGTAGAAATACATGCACAGAATTACACTAATATTATTGCAAAATTGCAACCTTGGGGCCTACTAGTAGGCCCCAAGCTTGATCAGGAACGTACTTTTTCCTCCATATAAATTTCTAAAACGGGGTTGTTGTTCTAGTTCATTTCAAAATTCCAGTGTTGCTGGTGTGAGTCATTTTTTGTAACCAAAGAAATTTGTCTTTTTATTTGTATATTTTTGTTGCCATTTCGTAATACGTTTGTATAAAATTGACTAGAAAAATATATTATTGCCCAAAAGCGCCAAATTAATCCTTGGGTATGCTTTTAATTTAATTAAATTAAGATTTTATTGCTGCATCCAAAAAAACAACCCTGCGGTCAAACTAGAGCATTTGCACCAAAAGCATACGTGATCTGATCTGATCGTTCGAGATTCGCTAAATGAAGAAATGCGAAATAAAAAGGACGGCAATTGACCCCGTCATATTCAATGCATTTAGCTTTGTGTTCTTTGGTATATTTTCCATTAATATTTACATAATGAAACCAAAAAAGTTCATGTGTTGGCATTTAATGCAGAAAATAATGAGAACATACTTTAAAAAGCAAATAATTGAAAGGAATCCCTAATCCCTAATATCGGGAAAAGAGCAGACACAGTGAAGAGCTGATCACTGCCAGCACACACGGACTGTGTACGTGAATTGCAAAAAACGCACAAAAATCGGCTTACTCTCCCAGTTTCACATCGCTTAATCGCTGCTTTCGATGCCAAATCAAGCGATAAAATCATTGTTATGGCGTGAGATTATTCACAATAGTTGAGTTTTGGGAATAAATGTGTTCCCTTTTAGCGAAAATTTGTATGAAATGTGTAAGAAAATAGTAAATGGGTATTTATATTTGTGTTTTCGGTGAAAACAGCAGCCGCCGTAGCTCAGCTGGCTAGTACGTTGGGCCGCGAGTCAAGACTCCGCGAGTTCAATACTCCGTTGCGTTAACACCGAAAAAAAAGAAAAACAACAATTTTTCTTTCGGCGGCTGTCCTGTCAGCAGGAAATGGCAAACCTCTGAGAGTAAAATTGCCTATGAAAAAGCTCCCAACTCGCCGTTCGGAATCGTCATAAAACATATATATATTGTGTTGCTTTCACACACCTACTATAGTAATTTCATTTATAAAAAGTACTAAAAGTAAACGAAAAGCGAAAGGCAAATATTTTTAAAGGCGTTTTTCTTGGGCATGGGCATGCTAATTGTCAAAATGGTAAAAATGGCCGCCAACCGCTGTGAGTTCTGATTTGATTTTGACAATAAGCATGCCCAAAACCGCTAACAAAATAAATGGAGTTTTTGCTGTTGCCGTAGTGCTATCACCTTATTAATACACCTTGATATGCGTCTCAAAGAACATGGTTGCATTTTGCGAGTAAGAGCTCGTAGTATAGTTTTTTGCAAGCATTCAAAATAGAAAACAAAAACAAATATTATGTTCTATTTAAAATTAAAATTTCAAATAAGAAATATAAGTACAGGCATATGCAACTATTTTGTTAGCAAATTTTCGGTCTCAAAACTGAATTGTGTTATCCTGGAGATCTTCTTTTTGGTAGTAAACAAAGAAAATGTGAACTACAGCACCACCACCCTGTTCAATAAGAATATTTGAACAATCAACCGTAATTTCTTCATGGCCAACTATCAAGGTTTATAGCAAAGTAAATCCTAAGTACGCCACTCTTTTTTCGAGCTGTCAGTGGTACAGAATGTCGCAGTGTTGCCCCAAAGTACAGAATGTGGTAGTGTTACCCCAATGCCATTTTCTGTTGGTTTAGGTAGCAAATTGTGTGCCTATTTTTCTGATTGCTTTGCCAATCAAGTATTAAAGAAATGTTTGAAAGATCAAATATCTTAAGATAACTGGCCAATTACTGTAAAAATACAATAGTTTTTATCATAATTCACTAAAATAGAGAAGATTTGAATACTAATTTCGATTTTGCATGCATAAAAATAATTTTATAATGAAAACAATAAACTTTCCGAATCAATATTAATGTAATTTTATTTTATGTTATGTGTACTTTTACGTAATAGTAATGTTGTGCACGTTTATAAATCATAATAAGTAATAAGCATATGTTTTTATTCATTTTTATTGGCAACACAAAAGCACGACAAGATGATTTTATCAGAACATGATGAATGAGTTTAGGAGAACATTTTTTTATTAATTATTAAATACCTTTGATGCGACTGAAATGACTGAAATAATTTAAATGAAAGAAATTTGTCTTTTTATTTGTATATTTTTGTTGCCATTTCGTAATACGTTTGTATAAAATTGACTAGAAAAATATATTATTGCCCAAAAGCGCCAAATTACATTACATTACAAATATTTTCCATTAAAATACATTTCTATATTCACCATGGGTAGAAAAAATTTCAACCCTGGCTTATAATAATTTTACAACTTTCACCACACAATGTGTAATTTTTCACCACGGTGCGCAAAGAACCTCATTTGTTTTAAAAAAAATGTCACGGAAAGTCGCGCAAAATCAAGGAAAATTTGCAAACTGGTGCAGCCACCAGACTGGCTCGCTGAGTCTTGTCATTTATGTCATTATGCCATTTATACCAATCCTCTGATGAAATAACCTATTATTTATTTTAAATTATTGTTTAAATTATTTCATCATGTACCATTTCCAGTTCTTAGCAGAATTTTAAATTAAATTTCAAATTTAAGCCAACAATTATTTGTGGTGAATATATATGCCCAGGCAGAGTTGTTTTTAAAGAGCCAACAAAATAATTTAAAATTTGTTCAGAAATTTTGCTGAAAATCAACTAATTTATGATAATTTCCTTTAACTTTCTTTTCCCTGGTGATAGCAATATAAAACATCAGCGCTTCTTATGTAAAATCGTGTTAAATTACATTTGAGGAATTCATGTAAACCGCAGTTTTTTCAGTAATTTTCATGTGCACGCAGTACATACCATGATACAAATATAGAAGGTAGAACCGCTGTAATTTGTTTTGACACTAAACGTGTTTATTGACGTTTCTCGTATTTGTCAATAGCTTGGGTCGTGATGCCACTTCGTTGTAATACTAAATTAGGGCTATTTAAGGTTCTAAGGATTTTTAGATCTTTTTTAAAATAAACACGAAATAGACATTTCAATGTGACTAGTACATTTTGTTTAGTAATATTATGAACTGTTAGACAATCAACAACGCAATAAATAATACAAAGGTAAATTATTATGTAATTGTTTTTTTTAATTTCTTATTTTTATTCTTATTATTATTCATTTTTTTTGTGTTTTCAAATTGCTGATTAAAAACCGTATCCTAAAACATGTTCGGCCTAAAAAGAAACGTTTCGCAACACGTTGCTCTAAAACCAGGAACAACCCACCAAGCAACATGTGAGAAATAGGCAACTATTGTCAGTGCCAACAAATTGGCGACTCACCGATTAATTGGCACGGCGACAAATTACAAAAACACTTTTTTTCTAGTACTTTGAAATATCGAATTGAACTATGTTTCGTATTTCAGTGAGATTGATCGTAATTGAAAAATGTTTATTCATTCGTCAACGGTTGATTCAAGCCTAAAACATCAAACACCAAAACTATAAGTATGATGAGTTCATTGCGGA
The DNA here is from genome assembly GCA_963971225.1 of Melieria omissa. Taxonomy (NCBI): domain Eukaryota; kingdom Metazoa; phylum Arthropoda; class Insecta; order Diptera; family Ulidiidae; genus Melieria; species Melieria omissa. Next base: position 2,251,219 of record OZ020269.1, on the reverse strand, counting down.
AAATATACATACGGAACTAATACATATTCACATTTTGAGAATCTAAACTCAAAAACCTAAACAAAATACATTTCAATTTTGTTGACGTAAGAAAATGTTCAAGGGATTTTCTAACAACAGTACGGTAGCACATTTTCAAAGAAGAACGTCAAAAACAGGTTTAGTGTCAGATGTGCAACATGGCGGCTGAGAAGAAGCAACGGCTCTACCTTCTATTTTTGTATCATGGTACATACTGCCACATTCTGTACTTGTTCACCACGATTTTGATTTTACACGTGAACAACAACAATTTGACAGTTCTTGTCATACAGAATCGACGTCTGGTTGTCAAAGAGTGGCGCTACTTAGGATTTACTTTGGTTTATAGACTAAAGCAGAGGTGCCCATGTCCTATGTTCTCGTTGCTCATTTCTTTTTGCAAATCCTCTTCAGCATAGGCTGAGGCATGGTACAATAACAAGGTATGCCAAGTAGACAAATCTCCCTCTTTTTTCGTTTGTTTACATTTGGAAATGCTGTCAAACAGAGATACTGGGTACGCTAGAAATTTAATACCTTTGTCCATGCATACCATACCTTTTGGAAATGTTCATGCTAAACAAACAAGAAATATGCACTAGCTGCCTTAGAGTGAAAAGGTGCTAAATCCACTTTTTCAAATTTTACAGGAAAGACAAAAAACGAAGTAAAAATAATTTATATTTATGTTTATTCTTTGGACTTTCTTTGCTCTGGACTTTGTGCACTTTTCCACGAAGCAAGAATTTTTCTTTTTCTCTCTTTTCATGCATGTTCCACCGACTTATGACGACATCTTATGCCGTTATTTTTAATTTGTGCAAAGAGATTTCGTACCTGAAAATGTAAAAAGCTTGTTTTTCAAATGCAGAATTTTTTTCAGAATCAAATTTTTAAACAAACTCAAAGAAAATGAACTTAAAAAAAACTTCTAATAAAAAAAAAAAAAATGTTGAAGACAGTAACATAACTAATTTGTTTCTATTTTTCCGCAATTAGCTGGTACCGGACATGTTATTTACGTCCGAAACTTATTTTTGGCAGAAACATGGGCATTTTTATACTTTTTGCAAAGAAAAAGATACCTATTAAAGTTTTTCTGTCTATTGTAAAAACTGTATGCTTTTCAGTATTTTCTGTGCAGCCCTGCGCACGACTCCCATTCATAAGCACCTTTAATTTTTGTCGTTTGACATTCACATCTCATAGTACATGAAAAGTACTCTCCCTATCTGGCATACCAATGACTACATGACGCGAAACTGAGAGGAGTCACGGTTGCTAATTCGGTCAAACCAGGCGCCAGAGTTGATTAGGGTTCGTACAGCAAATTCGCCATACAAAAGTCAGGGCAAGGGCTGCTGGTGCGTTCGAAGTTTATTTGCAAATGAAATAATTGGTTTTTTTTCATTCATTCTGTAGTACGTTTATAGAAAATTGATTGCAAAAAAAATGTTGTTGCTGAAAAACGTCATAAGTATGTTCCAACGTGTTTTAATATGATTTAACTTCAGTTGTTGCTGATTGCGCTCAAAGCCTTAACGTTTGAATTGCTTGTGTTGCAGCTCTGCCATCACTGTTTCTTGCTGCACTAGAAACGGCAAACTCAATGAGACATGAACTGAATGAAAAAGCAACCGAATATCTGCTGACTTTACCGTCTGAAATAATTTATTTATGCTTTCTGTTGGTACGGGTAACAATCAAAATGACTTCGACCAGTAAAACAAGGTTTTTCGCAACGTTACATTTACAGCAAATAAGAAAAGTTATCACTTTAAGATGCAAACAATTGACTGGTAACCGGTGCTGTGCGAATGTTTGAGTAAAAATACCCGTACCCTATCGGACGATTGTAAAAAGCAAAAAATGGTCTGAAAATCATTTCCCCTGCCAGTTTCGCGTCATGTAGTCATTGTGGCATACCTTGTTATTGCACCATGGGCTGAGGAATCTAATTCCTCATTTGTTTTTGTAAATGATCTTCAGCACAGGCTGAGCATTCTACACCTTTTCAAGTTCGATTTCAGAAAGTGTAAAAGCAATTTCAGAAAACTGAAATTGAAATTACGCTTTCTGAAATTGCGTTACGCTTTATGAAATTAAATGTATTTTTCTGAAATTGAATTTACGCTTTCTGAAATTGCTTTTACGGTTTCTGGAATTGCTTTTACGCTTTCTGAAATTGTTTTTACACTTTCTGAAATCGAACTTGAAAAGGTGTAGTATACACACACAGCACTCCGCACGCATTGGGGACAGTTATCTTCAACCAGAAAGTAGGGAATTGTATATTCTTTGCTTCAACGTAGGTTTTGTTGTTGTCTAGCGAATGAATTTGCTTCAAAACGTGTCACCTGTCGACTGAGAAGCACTAGAAAAAATCGGTGTTTGTTTCTAATTTATAATTTCGAAGCATGCAAAATGAACGCGAATTGCAATGAGAAATGGGAACATTATATTTTTTTCAGTTATAATTTTAAGGGTGAAGCGCAATGCACAATATGTTTTCAACTAATTCAGGGGCATTTTAAGACATGTCATGCAGGTTACGTTGCTGATAAGATAGCGGAGGGTTTTAAATTTATTTTATTAATATTATTAATTTATTAGAAGGATCATGGAAGAAGGAAGATTATAATTGTTTTTTTTTAAATAACATTACATAAAATGAAAATTTTTTTTCGGTGTACATACTGAATTCCATTTTTTGTTTGCATTTTTTTGGGCAACTTTACATGCATTGGTGTTTGCTCTTCCATAAGAAGATTTTGGGCACCCCTGGACTAATGAGCCAGTTACTCATGACATAACTTAGTTTTACTTGTCAGCTAGCACGACCTGGCATACCCGAAAGCTGTACAACTGGTTACCCGAGACATAGAACATAAACTTAGAACTTAACCGTAACCGTTAGAAATCTGTTTCGTTTTGGTTTCTAAGTTTATGTTTACGGAAAACGCAAAAAATGTTGCCACTCTCTTCGGAATGAATTGAAAAGTAAACAAATTAAAATAATTTGTAAAATATACAAAATGGATTGCAATTTTTATTAGTTTCGTAAATGTATTAATCATTTTAGTCGTTGGATGCTCAAACATTTAATAATAGCAAGTAAAAAAATGTCGCGAAAAGTTTGAATTTGATTGTTCACGAGATGGAGAAATCGAAGTGGCAATATTGTCGCTCAGCTGATTTTTAAGTTTATGTTTACGAAAATAAAGTTTTGAGTAATCACTCAAATTTTCTGAGTTTATGTTTATGGTTAAGTTTATGTTCTGTGTCATGAGTAACTGGCCCATAAAGGTTGCGCATTCCCAACGTTCGCCATGTTGATGACGTAGGCGGGAGCCACAATCGAGGTGCCATTTATTGACAACTATACATTTTAAATCCCGTAAAAACAAAATGCTTTGCTGTTTCCTCCATACACTTTTAAAATATTTGTAAACCAAAAATGAAGTACTCGGTGGTAAGAATGCATGAACTACAACGGAAAATCGCGCTATCGACTTTATTGCTTCCCAAAGCAACAGAACATACATGGCAATTGGTTGGCCTCAGGCGCGGATTCAGAAAAATATTTCGGGGGGGGGTTTCAAAAAGTAATTCTTTAATAATTATAAAATGTCTTTTAATTTGTATGTAGTTTTATAGGCGATCCAAATATTTCGGGGGGAGTTTCAACCCCCAAAACACCCCCCTGAATCCGCCACTGGTTGGCCTTCTGTAGCCGCGAAAATAATTTTAATTCTAAAAACGTGCGAACTTGCTCATCTCATTTCATTTGCTCATCCACTTCGAGACCGTAGACTTCAAGAAGAGTTTGACTTCTTTTTCCGAATTTGTTTACACTTTTTGAATTTTTTTTGCTCAAAAGTATTTTCAGCCAATCAGAGCCAACCTATGCCTACGTCACGCGAGGCGCTGTAATTTTTTGACAACCGGAATGCGTAACCTTCTATTCTATAAACCTTGGCCAACTATGCACCAGAGTCTATATAGTCATCAGAGTATAGAATCTGTGTCAGTGTTGCCACTTCAAAAATTGTTTTGCGACCAAACTTCCGACCAAATCCGACCTCAACCGACCAAATTCAAAATTTGCGTTATCTTTAAAGTAATGTTTAAATTACAATTTTATTTATTTGTTTTTGATAAATTTTGTGTACTAATATTCACATCACAACATGGGCCAAAATTCGTTTAAGCGAAAGTAAAAAGTCTGACCAATTTTGGACCGAAAAGCCCAAAAGCGGGAACTCTGCTCTATGCACGTTGCACTTTTATTCTCAACGGCGCACGAGTTAAGTTGTTATTTGAAGGTTAAAGATTTACTGTTTACCTCAATAACTTTATTTAAGGACGGAGTCGTGGATCAACTGCCGCCCGAGACTGGTGGATCCAGAATGTCAGTTTTGTGCATCAAAACTGCACTCTACAACTTTGACTACCTGCTAATTCTTACTTATTATCAGTGCAGCGCAGGCACTGTTTTGTCTCTTATGACTAATGCTGAAGACAGCCTAATTACTTATCATTAGTGCAGCGTTACATTTTCCGCTAAGCACTTTTTCTGTGAACTGATATCGTTTGATTAGTGCACACACTGTGTTTATTTAGTGCACTAAACATTATCAGAAACATATTTTGGGTTGCATCTGGGGTGGCGGACATAACTCACGTGCAAGAAATTAACGCACTTTTGTGTGTGCTGCCGTCCGTGTGGAGTCGTGGCCCGAGTGCGGACGCATGAGTTCAAAAACAAAATATGTAAGGGAGAGGGCTGGGTTGTGAACCAGGCTGGGTTGTGAACCATTACTGTTTTTTCTTTCCTTAATTGACATATCGCCAATCTTTCAACTGTCAAGTTTGTCTTATGATATGACTCTGCTTTTGTGGTTACACCGAAGTACAAACACGTATTGCTTGTGGCAGCAATCGAGTTTGAAAGACATCGTGTTTGAAAATCGACTGCGAAAACTTGTTTGCTTTTTTTAAGGTGCTATCCAAGTGACTGAAGTTATTGCAAAAATGTAAGTGTAACACATATTTATTTAGGGTATTGATTCTATTTTACGATCCAATAATTGTTTATGTTGAAATATGATTGGAAGTGTCGTTATTTTAAAAGTTTACAAAATGGCATCGTGGTTGGGCTGTGAACCACTGTGGGGGCTGGGTTATGAACCACCTGTTTTTCGTACTACATTTGCTCTAACACTGTCAAATATGGACGGATATATTAAAATAAAGTAATTTTATGTAATGTCACTCGATTTCGGTGAGTTCACTTGAAGTGGGCCAATGAAAGAACGCGTTCGTATTTCACATGCAAACATTGCAACACCGATTAGGATGAAAAAAAAACAAATATTGAGCACTTGCTTTCATTGCGATTTTTTGGCCTAAGTGGCGTCATTATAACCTTTTTTCACGTCTTGAGTCTTCCTGATTAAATAAATTTTCAACTTATTTCAAAATTATGGGTGTTTTCTTCGTATCTTTCGACTTTAATTGCGATTTGCCAGATGGTTCACAACCCAACCACTTTTTTGGAAAAGCGAAAAATCACACCCTTAGAAAATTGGACGTAGAGAGTTAAATGTTAATCAAATCGGTAATCTGTCTTCATAACATAACATAACATTTGCGCGTTATATTTACCTTTCCAACGGTATCTTCGATTTTTCGATATCTTTATTCTGTGAAAAGTTAGAGCCAAAAAACAAAACCCGGTTCACACCCCAGCCCTCTCCCTTACATTGAAATTTTGTTGCTGCCCTTACGCTATCACCTGTATGAATTCGTCTTGGCGTTAGGGCAGCAACAAAATTTCAATGTATTTTGTTTTCTGGGTTTAGATTGTCAAAATATGCCAACCAGAAAAAAGTTTTTTTTTCATTTTTAAACTGTCACACAGGCATTTTGACAATCTAGACCTTTTCCACCACAAAAAGATCAAATCAGCTGATTCCACGAGGTCACCTGTATTAATTCGCCTTGGTTGCGGGTAGCTAAGCCTTAGTCTCGTAATCGGGCTGTTGTGCCAGTCAAGAAGAAGAAGACTTATGGTCGAGATCACAGAAATATAATTTGCGAATTTTCGGTCCAAAAAACCTATTTCTTTTGAAGCTTTCCTAACCCTTTCCGGTTAATTTCCACAATTCTTGAGATACAAATTTTTTCCTTCAAAATGTTGACTCTCATTCAACATTTTAGCAATAAAATTGTTGTTGCAAAGCCCTTTTCCTTTGAATAATACACAGAATGAATTAAAATGCATACCGTTTTACAGAAAGCCACTGAATATAGCCCATTCTTATTATCTTAGTCGGAGTGGCAAGTACGTCTCTCTTACCTTACATAACCTGTGTCAGCCCAGTAAAAAAGAAACTCGTCTAGTAATTTTTACTTTTAATCGAAAATTACGGAATAGTCGATTTTAATTAGTCACGTGGTGTACATTTGGGCATGGCAGGCAAGCAAACGCAATAAATCTGTTTCCAAACTCATAACTTTAAAAAAGTGCAAATATAACTTGCAACCTTTGCTTTCCATTTGTACGATATATCGTACAAAGCTTTGCAACCCTTGTGGTCATTTGTACGATACATCGTACAATTTTTTTAAAGCCTCGGGAAACATGTTTAAGCGCAAAAACTGTAAAATTTAGTAGGTTGTATAAATCAACTGAGATTTAAACTTTGAAGTTGTTTATCTTTTTGCTACCAGAAAGTATTATATATCTAAAAATTCCTCCGAAGCAGCAGCGTCATTTGCTGGTTTTTCAAATTCTTGCAAAAAGCTGTTTACAAAACGCACTCATACTGTGTAGCCACGGCTATTATGATTTATATCATAAACATAATGATACATCACAGCTTATTTAATGAAAATTAGAAAGCTGTTCCGTAAAAAGTGCGTTCACTGTCACATAAAAAATTTTCGAAAAAATTTTACGATACATCGTACAAATTTCCAGAAACTATTTAGAATTTAACTATTGACCCACACGCTGATATGCTTCTGAATAAACCCGTCCATGAAAATTGCATCATTTCAAAGATTACATAATAAACCTCTATAAGTAGACCTAAAATTAAAATTTTAATTCGATGGAACAATTTTATTGTAATTATATGATGAAAATGTTTAAAGTTTGTATAATGTTGTTTTATATATTTTGTTACTTCATACACAATTTTCTAATGTTATAACTTAAAACTTTCCCAAATATTAATAAAAAAAACTTGTTGTTGTTGAATTACATAAATGAATTTACTTTTGAGCTTTATTTTTATAACAAATAAAATTGTGAATGGTTTTGAAACCTAGTTTTTATTTTGGGTGTGACAAATAAAGTCAGTAGATGAATCCTTGTGATATTTTTCACTGTTATGTACGCTTGTATACTACCCAGACTTCATAAATATTACACAAAAACCATAATTTATACTACTGAAAAAGAATTAAAACGCCGGTATTGCTTAGAGCCTATTTACACGAAGGCTTTTTCCCCCTGCGTTTTTTGCAACTCTCTTTTGAAGTTGCTGCGTAAATCTTCATGCATTTACATGAAGACTTTTTACTTGCAACTTTGCTTGGCTTTTTGGACGTTTAAGCGGCCAATTTTCTTTCATTCACATTTTCGCGTCTTTTGTGATATTCTCATTATTAAAAGAAAATGGATTTAAACAAAGAAGAAATTATTGAAAATATTTTAGAAGTCACTGAAATGGCTATTAACTGCTTAAATTTAAATAATAGGGAAGATGTAAATATAATTGTTAGCAAAGCGTCCGGCCGGTTTGAAATTTGAAGAAAAGTGCGAAAAAGAGCAAAGCAAATGTCAAAAAAACCCCTGGAATTCGCTGACCGTGCGTGTTTGCCTACCCCGCTGACTTCTCACCACTTCTCTCCCACAAACTCGTCACGCATGACTTTTAACGCAGGGGGAAAAGCCCTCGTGTAAATAGGCTCTTAGGGCCGTTTTCTCATCTTCCCGTTAAAGTGACCGGTAGCTAAAGTGAACTTTAGCTAAAGGTCACTTTAAAGTGGCCGGTAAATATTTTCGTTTTCTCATCTTCCTGATAAATATAAATTTAACAGGTCTGATTTTTTGGCATCACTGGTCAGCATTGGGCAGCACTTGGCGGCGCAATCAGCTGTTTGTGAAAAATTATAATTATTTTTGAAGGAAAAAATAAAAATTTTGCCTGGCAAAATCTTGTTGATGCTTTTACTGGCAAATGGGGCATGTCCCAACGTTGGAAATCGTTGAGGGACAAGTTTGACAGCTTGAAGCGTAAGTCCAAGCTGGAACTTGCAGCGCAGAAGAGCGAGACGTATCGCACAGGTGGCGGCCCAGCAGCGATTGGGCATGTCAGCAGTGCAAAGCAGTGAAATAGTCCAATTGGCTGTTATATGTTATATTTGCCGCATTTTGTGACTCCGTACTTTCAAAAGCGTCTTCCAGTGCATGAATTTAAGAAACACGCCTATTTTCCATACCGAAAGATCTCAAATTCAAATTTCATTTCAAATTGTAATTTCATTATCAGCTGTTTTTTGTTTGTAAACAAACATATGCATGTACTTGGCACCATTTCCACTTAAAGTTCACTTTAAAGTTTAACAGCCACTCAATCCTCCCGGTAAATTTTATCGGGAGGATAGCTTAACGGGCAGATGAGAAAACGAAAATGCGTTTATCGGCCCGTTAAACTTTAAAGTTAACGGGAAGATGAGAAAACGGCCCTTAGTCTATCTTGTCAGTTACAGTCTGTCCAGTAGAAGCGTGATCGCCGTAACTTGGAAACTATTTGTCCGATTCGTTTCAAACAAACCGCATTTTATGCGTTTATAATATTTATTGTACGCAATATTTTTAATAACAGGTATAGTCGCCACCATTCGCTATTATGGCCTCAAACCTCCGACCCATACTGTGCGCTAAGATCTGCGCAAGTTGCCGAGGCAATCGACTTCAATCGACTTTGGCTGTTATTCCTTACGGCCACAGAATTGCTGGCTTTTCGCAGAAGATGCCCATTTGAGCATTTTTCATCATAACTAGGATATGTTGGTAACAACAAATTACCTGAAATTATATCGTTTTACAATAACGTATGGTGAATGAAATCTGGACACGTGTTCCAGCGCAAAAATAAATTTACCGTTAAACTTGCAACAAAACTTTTTTCTGTAGAAGTGTAACGGGATACATTATTATGTGTCTGACGCAAAGTCTATTCAGTGTGTGTTCATTTAGTCGCGAAAATGTCTTTGAACGAGTTGCAACGTCGGGAGTTGATATGCAAATTTTGTAAAGATAATCCAAACAAAACCAAAAATGAAGTTTTTCATCATTTCGAAGTTATGGAATTTAAAAAATCGACTATTTATAATTTAATTCAAACATTTAAAAATAAGAAAAGCATAAAAAGAAAAAAAGGTACGGGTAAAAAATGTGCCCTACAGGACAGCAAAGTTTGCTCCCAACTGAAGGCGGATACGGTGGGCCGAAAGGCGAAATTTTTCCGCCAGCTTGGAAGGAAATATGATGTGGACAAAAATACTATAAAAAAGTATTTGACATCAATGAATATTGAAGTTAAAAAAATAAAATTAAAACCAGCTACTACTGACCAACAGAAAAAAATTAATAAATCCAGGTTACGTGCACTTGCGGAAAAATACTTTGCTACACGCTCACTATACGTGTGTATAATGGACGGTGAAAGTTACTTCACTGTAGAAGGCAACGAATGGCAGCCAAAACATTATTTTGAGTCTTCTAATCACAAAGCTTCAGACAAAGTGAAGTATATTCAGAAAACGAAGTTCTCGGGAAAGGTTTTATTATGGTTGGCAATCAGCGAGCGTGGTGTCAGTGAACCGGTGTTTTTTAAAGGTGGTTTAGCTGTCTCTGCTGAAACTTATGCAGATAAATGTATACCTGCACTTAAAAAATTTATTAAAAAATTTCATCAGCAAGATAAAATAATTTTTTGGCCAGATCTAGCAACATCGCATTACGCGAAATTAAGGGGGTCATCTACTCTTCAGCCAAGAAATTGAGCTGTTATTTGGGGAATTAATTACGAAAGATCTACTGCATACAATTAAAAACTTTTTTTTTAATTTTTAGAAATACATGTTTTGACTTTAAATTTTCATTTTTTAAGAGGACAAAAAAACTCCCGCGACTTTGAAATGTCATTGATGACATGGATTTTAAAACTGCAATGGTCCCGCTTAAGCAAAGTTGTGGCCAATAAGGTGATCTGAAATCAGAAAATTGATATTCGTTACAATCATAAGTAGTAACGTTAACTATGTTTTCCCGAGACAGAATTTTTTTATTTTGCACTGTGTAAAAGTTATGCAACAATTTGTAAAAAATTCCAATTTTCACCTCTTTTTTTTACCTATTAGGCGCTATAAAAACGGAACAAAATAAAATTCTGAAAATCGAACTCGGGAAAACATAGCGGTATGTTTTCTGAACAACTAAAAAAAAATTATTATTATTAAATACTTTTATAAAAAGTCTTACTCGGCAGCCAAAAAAACACTACTTTCGGGAAAACGCGTTTAAAGATAAATTACGTTGTATAACTTGACGGGTACGGGTACCTTTAGGTTCCCAGCAACATGCAAAGAAATTTGATTTTCACGGAATCCTTTCTGTGGCGTATTCTCAGATACATATAGATTGAAATTATGCAAAAAAAATAAAACCGATTAACTTTGCAATCACTGGAAAAGCATGGTATACATGGCATGGGTACCTAAGATGTTTAACCCACCAAACGTCCCGCAACTACGACCAATCGAGACTTTCTGGGCTAATTTGAAAAGAAACGTTTATAGCAAAGGCTACACAGCGAAAACTGTGGATTGTTTGATAAATAAAATCAAGAAGGAGCTAAAAAAAATCGATACAAATGGAATTCGCGAGGCAATGAACACATTGCCCCAAAAAATACGTAAAGCAAACCGCCAAGGCGCAAACGTTTTTTTGTAAATTTAGCTTAAGATTCATAGTACTGAAATATAATACCAAACACTTAAAAAAAAATGTCTAGTCTTTTTTTTCTTTGCTTAACATATTTGTCCAGATTTCATTCACCATACGTTAAGTCAAAAGCAGTAATTGCCACTATAGACCAATTGGTTGTTCACTAACTATACCGTCAAGCGAAAAACTAATCGCTCTCGATCCCAGCTGGAATCACAACAAAAAGTAGAAGCGGCGAATTTTTCTTGAAGACTTAGATTTGGGTTTAGTATAGCTAAAGATTTTGCATAGAGCAATGTTACCGAAAGGAAAATCTTCATGCTGACTTCTTATCTCAATACAACCAATTTTTCCAATCTTGTCAGAAAATCAGAGCGTAAATAAATAAAAAGCTATTGAAACACGGTGCCAATTTGGTATCAAAATCGACCGAAAGACATATTCTGCTTGCAATTCTTGAAAAAAGTACACATGTGGTGAAAACTAAGTTTTAGTTAACTACTGCTCTTCTTTGCCCCCTTTCCCCATCCGCTTGAAATGTGTGCTGTACATATGTTGGAAAACACAGTGTTACATACACATTTAAAAACGGGTAAAATTTGTCGTATATCACAGCGGGTCTCATAATAGGCCTCCGAGTGTGTCTCTTACAGAGGCAGCCACCTAACCTAACCTATCCTAGTTGCCCTAATTGCAAATAAATATAGACACATTTTTTAAATTATATCTCTGTACGATAACAAAGATAATAAAGATTAAGGATAACAAGTTATTTTTTTATTATAATTGATCAAAATGTTCATTAAAACAATACAAAGTACCACATGGGAGAAATTTCACCCGAACATCTTATGTGTGAGTTTTTTTGAACGTCGGATGAGTGTTAAGAGAAATCCGACTTTGAAGTTTGCTCATTTTAATCGAGTTCGTCGCTTAAATCTTCGAACGGTTAAATGCTAATATGTCCTAAATCGTTCCGAATATCGCCTTACTCTCTTCGGTAAGTTTGTAGATATTTTAACTACCAACAAATTTGCTTAAGACACCAATCCAAAAAAAATACATTCAAACTGTGTTTTCGACAAAAATGCCCCAAAAACCCCACTTTCGTCGAGGCATAAAATCAGTCTAGTCTAACGAACCCTCGTGAAAAAAATAAATGAGTATGCTTTTATATAGAAGGTTGGCTCCTGCATCTAACAAACTAAAAATTTTGCCTGGGAAACGCCCATAAAAGGCGTGGCTCGGTGTTAAAGTTCAAAGTTGTTATCAAAAAAACTCAATTAATCTCCAACTGATTTACACGATATGGGTATCAAACGAAAGGTATTTTTCATACCTTTCTTATGTGCAACATTAGACACGTAAGAGGTACTAATAATAAGTTATACGCAAAAAAAACATTTTTTTATATGATAATATTTTTTTTACGGATTTTTTTCCCGAAAAAATCTATTACTCAGGTACAATAAGTTTGCTACCATATTGTAGCCTGTGAAATTCCCTTTACAATGAAATATATAAGAAATATCGCACACCCACTGTAAAAGTGACACAACTGAAAATTTGTACTTTTTAGAAACCGCAAAAAACTGTTTTTGAGCTGAATAAACATTTTTTTTAAATAACGCATAGACCAGTTATAAGAAAATCATTACAGAGTAGGCTTTAGGATAAGCCACAAAGTGTTTTTTTTTTTATTTTACACTAGAAAATCAAAAATTTTGAGTTACGACTTTTTTCTTCTTTGAATAGAATTCTGGAATTCTTTGTAAGGTGCCACCCCATAGCTTTTTTGCGCAAAACTCGTTAGGAAATTAACGTATCGCCAATTTTAATATACCGTTGGAAAGAGGATTTAAAGAGCTATGATCCAAGGTAACACTTCATTTGAATTTTTCGTAAATACGAATTTTACAGCCAATTTCCCAAAGTGTTCAAAATCGACACCCTAAAATTTTTTAATGTAAAGTGCCACCCCGTAAAAAACAGCGAAAAACGTAAAAATCTCAAGTAAAAATGCATGATTTAGAAAATTTACGAAAGATTATTGAATTTAATTTGAATTGAATAGAAAATGACCGAAAGCAAAATGCAAATTGAATGGTAACAAATAAAACGAATAATTGTATGGAAATTAATAAACAAAACTGAACTAATTTATTCCTCATGATAGGATTAGAGAAAAATTGACTAAGAACACTTTAAATTCATTGTAATGACGGTTCCGAGCAATAAAAAGTCATTTTACCGATATAGGACCACAAAACAATGAAAAAAGGGGGATGGCACCTTACAAAGAAAAAAGGTGGCATTTTAAATTTTTATGCCATTTTGGAAATCATTGTATAAATTTGTTCCTTTTACGATGTGCTCGGAATTCATTTCGGATTATGAAATACGGATACGGATACGGATTAAGTCCAACACTGATATTTACCTTAGTTTTTTATAAGTTTTTGGTTACTTTTTCACCGTAAGAAAAACCTTCAGTTTTCATTTTTATGTTTTTTCCAGGGACTTAATTATTATAAGTTTTTTAAGAAATTAATTGCAATGTAACTATTACAATGCAACATGAATTTTATTTGTTGATTATAATTATTATTTGCGACAGTTATTTTTTACGTTGCATAATAACTGTTATGAGAAATAAATATTTTTTTCACTTTCAATATTTATTATTTTGGGATTTTTTTCGTTTACGTTGCTTCATAACTTTTATTTATGGCTTTTTTTATTTACGTTACCGATATCTATTATTTTGAGAAATTTTTTTACGTTGCATCATAACTTTTATTTATGATTTTTTTTATTTACGTTGCCGATAACTATTATTTGAAAGAACATTTTTGTTACGTTGCCTTTTAACTTTTATGAAAGAAATTTTTTTTATTTACGTAGCCTTACCACATTTTGAGTATGAATGGATTTTCAATTGTTTAGTTGTTATGATTAAAATTAAAAATTAAAATTATAATTAAACAATACAATTAAAAACATGAATTAATATCCAAAATGTAGTAATTCAACGTAAAAAAAATTATTTTCCAAATATCGGCAACGTAAATGAAAAAAAATCATAAATAAAAGTTATGAGACAACGTAAAAAAATTAATTTCTCAAAATAATTGTTATCGGTAACGTAAATTAAAAAGGTTATAAATAAAAGTTATGAAGCAATGTAAAAAAAAAATTCCAAAATAATAATTATCGACAACGAAAAATATATTTGTTACTGATAAGAGTTATTATGCAACTAAAAAAAGTATTACATGATAATACCAAAGAATATATTACTTCATATTCTTTGATAATACTTATAGGCAACGTAAAAAATTTCTTATTGGGAATAATTATTATAAAGCAATAATTATATAAATTTCTTAAATTAGGGCAATTTTTTTGTTTCCAAAAATATGGATAATAATTATTTTAGGTCTCTGGTTTTTCTTAACCAAATTTGACACTTTTATTTACCCAGACTGTGTTGTTGCGTCTGTTCCCTCAAAAACCACATTAAAATTAATGTTGACATATATACCTTAAAAGACAATAGGAATTTTTTTTCTTGCATTGCTGGAACGTCGAAATCGAGCAGGGTGGCACCTTACAAAGAATTCCCCTAATAATTACCGAGTTATTTTGAGTTGTGTCGCTTTTACTAAATTAAAAAATTTTTAAATTAGAAATTAATTTATTCATTCGAAAATATATACTAAAATTGTCACAACTTTACTTGAAATTAACTTCAAAAAAATGTATTTGGTATTGATATATAACTACAAAAGCATTTAAGAGGTTTGGTTTCATCCGTAGAAACACGAGAAACTTCGAAGGATGTGGGCTGCACTTCAATAAACCAGAGAATGATTTGAGCGATTTTGGGCTAACGTAAAGTGTATTTAGCAAAGTAGAGTAAATACTTGACAGTGTAAAAATAGGCAATTCCTGTATTTGTTCACATTAACCCGATGACGAAGTCAACAGGACACTGCAAGCGTTTATTCACAACGTTTTTTTTTTTATTCACAACTCATCTATTTTGAGTTGTGTCGCTTTTACTAAATTAAAAAATTTTTAAATTAGAAATTAATTTATTCATTCGAAAATATATACTAAAATTGTCACAACTTTACTTGAAATTAACTTCAAAAAAATGTATTTGGTATTGATATATAACTACAAAAGCATTTAAGAGGTTTGGTTTCATCCGTAGAAACACGAGAAACTTCGAAGGATGTGGGCTGCACTTCAATAAACCAGAGAATGATTTGAGCGATTTTGGGCTAACGTAAAGTGTATTTAGCAAAGTAGAGTAAATACTTGACAGTGTAAAAATAGGCAATTCCTGTATTTGTTCACATTAACCCGATGACGAAGTCAACAGGACACTGCAAGCGTTTATTCACAACGTTTTTTTTTTTATTCACAACTCATCTATTGGCCAAACCCACTTATCATCGTGTGTAGACCACAGCACAGGACAAGGTGTTTGGCATTTGTTTTTTTTCTTTATGTTTTTCGTTTAATGTTTTACGATTTCAAATTTTCAAATTTATTCTTTAGAAAGTAGTAAGCTTGTGTGAATGCAAACTATGTACACACGATAGTGTTTCTGTCTTATGGTACTTAGGGATGTATGTAGGGGGGATGAAAAAGTTGGGAATTTTCCACTCCTGCGATTTTCGAGGCTGAAAAATTTAATCCTGGGATCCTGGCATTTAGTATTCAATCGAGCAAACAAAACCGCTTAATATTACAACTCAAAAAAGACAAACAAAACCGAAACGTATTTCCCCTTTAACCCTCTACTGCCCCAATTTTATTTTAAGTCGAAAAATTGTTCTACATGGTGACTCATATAAGAAGGGAAATAAAAAAATTTGCTTCCGTGTGGGCGTGAAACCCATATAAATTGGCGTGCCTTAAGGCCGTACTGGGCACATAAGCTAAAAAATGTAACTGATGAACAGTTTCACGTTTTATTGATACGAAAAATGCACCAAAAATAAAAGTGGTTTCTAGAATAACTTTGGGCCGCTGAACACGAAACTGAAAATCAAAAAATTTTTTTAAAAGCGTTTTCAAAAAATCTTCGAAAAAACATTTTGTCCCCTATTGTTTCAGTTATGAGCACATATCTCGTAAACGAATCATCCGACTAACGCAAACTGTCCGGCGGTCAGAAGATAATACCTTAGCCTTTCCAGTATTATATAGATTGTCCAAATCAGATAAGGTTTGGGGAAGTTACTGACGGTAATTTTGTGAATTTTTCGACCCTTTTCAAAATCATAAAATTTTGAATGGTTTTTTTATGGATAAAATAAATTATCTGGTTTTAAAATTTAGGATGAATCATATATTATTTGAGCAAATATTAAGCCTAACATCAATAGAATCGAAAGAAAAATGACAAAGTTATAAAGCAGTGAGTGAACAACAACTTTACATTTATTACACTGTGCGACAAAAAAAAAAAACATTTTTGCCGAGACCCATCCAAATGTTGATATAGACATGAAACAAGAGGTCAGTTATAATATCCTGGCATAGTCAGTTTTTCATTTTCTAAACCAAAAACCTTTTTAAAGGACTTTAAAATTTTAAGGATACATACATTTAAAATATTTTTTTTAATTTTTGCCGTTGTGCAATGATGAAGATATGGATATCAAATGAAAGAGGAAAAATTTCTCCTTTTAACAAAATTTCCTATGAACTTTGAATCTAATAGAGCTAACACTTCATTAACGGTTTCTTCATCAGTTTCTTCATCAGTTACTTCATTAGTTTCTTCGAAAACAACGGAATCCAAGTTTTCTAAAACTTCCTGAACTTTTTTGTCCCATAAAACCAAAAATTTTTTTTTTAATGCCGATTGATATCTATAAAACGGAAACCACATACAAGTATACGTTAGTGACCAAATGCATTAAATCTTTTCGCTTTGGAGCCTGATGCGGCCTAAAGGCAGTCTGCTTTCTCAAGCCAAAAATGTAACTGTAAATGCTTTTTTTTCACTATAAAACACTTCAAATCAATAAATTACATTACAAGGTACGCACTCATAATTTTTTTGTTTTAATCTTTTAACGACAAGTATTTTTAATAATTTTTTTTCTTTTTTTACTTTTCACGAAATAATTATTTCTACTAATTTCTACGAAGTTCAAATTTCAACTCATAATAATAAGAAACATATGATGCTTACAGCAGTGCTACATTAAAGAAATTACAACCTAATTTATCTATAATATGCCCTAAAAATTTCATTTAAAAAAATTAAAATTTATGTGGACTTTTCTAGCATTTTGTGTACCGTGCCTTAAGGCCGTATGGGGCAGTAGAGGGTTAAATATCACATTTAAATGTTTATCGAACCATTGTTTTTACACTCGTACTAAGACGAATATTTTTGAATGCAAGATTTTTTTTACACCCGATTTTGTTTTACTCACGTTCGAGATGTTAGTCGAATCGACCAACTTTAGTATTCTAGAGTTAAGTTCTACAATTCTACGAAGCTAAAAGCCCTATTTTTCGTTGAACTTTCAGCGAGCCACATACATATCAGTGTACTCGTGCTCGAAAACGCACAATTCTTGAAGCAAGTTGTACAAATGAAACCACGCGAAGTTAGGCAATCTCATCAGTGTACCGTAAAGTTCATTATGTCATAATTTCCCCGAAATTGTTGTTGTTGTAGAAGAAACAATGATTGAAGGTGTGTCGTAAAATCGCATCGGATTCATGGTCACGGTCAGAAACTGAGTAAATTATAATGAAGTGACTTTTTTGTAGCTCTGCGAATTACTTCAACAAAATTCTAATTGTTTGACTTCCTTAAGAAAGTTAGGCGGACTTAAGGCTAAGATAGATCTGCACATGCGTTTTGAAAAAGCGAAATATTAATCTGTATGAGATCTCCGTTTTTTTACTATGTTGGTTTACTATGTTGGACGCATACATACACCACATGTAAAATGCAAAGAGCAATCTGCTCCTTTTAAATTTGTGCGTTTTTCGATCATTCCATAGTAGTGAATTGTTTCATTATGGAGTCGTTGACATTGAAATCAGTGGGGAACCTGCAATCTTCTAGCACAACTACCGAGCTGTGTCCAACAATTACCCGTCATACTGTTTAAACAGCAACAACTATTGCCGCTCTGAAATGTACAAATTATATATTTTTTTTAATATTAAAAAATGTTGGTATCTCTTTGATTTCGCCAAATGGAATACACTCTCACTGAGAGTGATGGCACCATTGCTGCCACCTGCGCAGCTAAGGCAACACCAGCTGCTGAGAATATGAAATAAATAAATACCAGATCGCTGGCGGTGCTTTAAGCATTCGCAGTGTGTTTACAAACATTGAAAGTGGTTAAAGCCGGCTTCGCTGTAACAACAAACTTTCAAATTTATGAATCAAAAATAGCTGGTGCTGGTGAAAAGTTGGTGCTTATATTAAACGTTCGGAGTTGTGAATTGTTTATCCGTGTATGCAAAATCTTTGAACAGTCCCCCGACTGCAGGATGAGGCAGGTTAAGGTGGTACGTATGGTTGAAAAGATCTCCATAGAGTGTTCAGTGCAAATTCATAATTTCATTTCACAAATGAAGCAACTAAAGCACTGTACTCAACGACTAACATAGTAAACGATTCCAAACAAATATTCCCGTGAAATAAGCTGACCTATTTAATACTGCCTGGATGTACTTATTTGCTGAATAAGTCAGCAGGTGCCCTTAAATACTTTCCGAATTAGTCACAAGTTCACTATGTTTCCTAATAGTTACCTGCTAACGACACAACTGCAATATCACAATATCAAAACGCAACCGGAAGTAGCCCCTGATGCTTGACTAGCAATGCGTGGAGAACTCAAAAATTTCATCATTTATTTATTTTCGGAGGTTATACATGCGTGCATGGGTTACAGAATGATGTCAAAGTTGTTTATCATAATTCCACCAAACAAAAACTAAAGCGAACTACAGGCGAAATAAAACGCAAACTGTACATCAGATCAGTTGAACTGATTAGCTTAGAGGCGAAATCATTTTTCCACTTTAATTAGATCCAGAGTAACTATAACAAGTTAATACTACAATCTGTACCAGTAGTTGTAAGTGCATAGATCAAATGCGGAGAATATTTCAAATTGTATCTACCGATATACTTGTATTGCCATTGACGAGATCGTGCATACATGATTCAGTATGCGCGACCCGTTAAACATTTTAATAATTGGAAAAATTTTCTGTGCATATGATATGTCATAGCGAAGTAAATTGCCCCAAATACCTGCTCAATCGTAACATTTCAATGAAATAATGCAATTTAGATAAGGTATCAAACACTCAGAGGCAGGGCCGTAGCCAGGGGGGTTTGGTCAACAATTTCAATCAGGGACTTAACTATTATAATTTTTATGAGAAAATAATTGCAATGCAACTTTTAAAATGTAGCATACATTGTTTTGTTTGGTAATAATTACTATTTGCGACAATTAATTTTTACGTTGCATAATAATTGTTATGATAAATAAATATTTTTTTCGCACCCGATAGTTATTATTTTGATATTTTTTTTGTCTTTTGACTTTTTTATTTACGTTGCCGATAATTATTTTTTCAAAGAAAAATCTGTTTACGTTTACGTTGAATTGCAATGAGATTTTAGCTGATCTTTGATGAATTACCGCCCAGTTTTGATGGAATCTGTAGTGGTCGTGGATTTCAGTTGGCTAACATCTTGGTCACTCTCTTCACTTTCGATCCACTTTGGTCGTTTAATTCCACATTAGAATCGATGAGTATTATTAGGAAAATAATACTCATCGCCGTCATCTTCGTCAAACAATGGTTCCTCTTCATTCCATTCGGAATTCAGTAATAATAATAATAATTAATAAATTTGTAAGTACCTCTTTGCAAGAATTTGAAAATCCAGCAAATAATGGAGCTTCTGCGTAAGAATATTTAAATATGTAGGGGAATTCTTTGTAAGGTGCCATTCTTTGTAAGGTGCCACCCCTGCTCGATTTCGACTTTCCAGCAATCCAAGAAAAAAAATTCCTATTGTCATTTAAGGAATATACGTCAACATCAATTTTAATGTGGTTTTCGAGGGAACACACTCATTAAAACGGTCTGGGTAAATAAAAGTGTTAAATTTGGCTAAGAAACAACATAAAAATGAAAACTGAAGGTTTTTCTTACGGTGAAAAAGTAACCAAAAACTTATAAAAAACTAAGGTAAATATCAGTGTTGGACTTAATCCGTATCCGTATCCGTATTTCATAATCCGAAATGAATTCCGAGCACATCGTAAAAGGAACAAATTTATACAATGATTTCCAAAATGGCATAAAAATTTAAAATGCCACCTTTTTTCTTTGTAAGGTGCCATCCCCCTTTTTTCATTGTTTTGTGGTCCTATATCGGTAAAATGACTTTTTATTGCTCGGAACCGTCATTACAATGAATTTAAAGTGTTCTTAGTCAATTTTTCTCTAATCCTATCATGAGGAATAAATTAGTTCAGTTTTGTTTATTAATTTCCATACAATTATTCGTTTTATTTGTTACCATTCAATTTGCATTTTGCTTTCGGTCATTTTCTATTCAATTCAAATTAAATTCAATAATCTTTCATAAATTTTCTAAATTATGCATTTTTACTTGAGGATTTTACGTTTTTAGCAGTTTTTTTACGGGGTGGCACTTTATATTAAAAAATTGTAGGGTGTCGATTTTGAACACTTTGGGAAATTGGCTGTAAAATCCGTATTTACGAAAAATTCAAATGAAGTGTTACCTTGGATCATAGCTCTTTAAATCCTCTTTCCAACGGTATATTAAAATTGGCGATACGTTAATTTTGTAACGCTATGGGGTGGCACCTTACAAAGAATTCCCCTAATATTTTTTGCTAGCAAAAAGCTAAACAATTTCAAGGTTTGAATCTCAGTTGATTTATAAAACTTAATAAAGTAAACATTTCTTGCGTTTAAATATTTTTCCCGAGTCTTTAAGAAAATTTTACGATATATCGATATATATGTATATATATACATATATATATATGCTATATACTATGTTGCTGTTTTCTTTAAGTTATGGGTTTGATAACAGAAGTTTTGTTTGCGTTGGTTTGATTGCCACGCCCACCAATAAATCGCGAGACTAATAAAATTCGACTATTCGGCAAATTTCGTTTAAGTTTAAGTTTAGTTTTTAGGCGATTTCGTGCTTTAGTGGGCTTAGTTTTTTGTTATAATTTACCGTAGGAACACAATTGGAGCGTATGGACGTATGGGCGCACGGCGTACGGCGTAAAAACGCTGTCGAAATAGTTAAAAGAATCTACCTGCACGGGGATTCTACGGTTTCCGCCATTTGATGATGTTTTTAGATAGATTGACCGAAAATAAATCGAAAATGATGAATAAAAATTTTCGATATCTCGCTTCGTTTTCGAGATATCGAGGTTCAAAGTTTTTATATTTCCATATTGTGCACACCTGACTGTTGCCTGATGTGGTGGTGACTCCCATGAGGGTTATTTTTCAAGCGCCCGGCCGAAGGCCGGCCACCTGGGAAAAACTTATTGCCAAAAATACTATGGCTTGGAACTATGGATTTGAACAAAAAATACTGTGCACACCTGCCTGTTGCCTGATGTGGTGGTGACTCCCATGAGGGTTATTTTTCAAGCGCCCGGCCGAAGGCCGGCCACACATAAGGTACTTGAATGCAGAAATTCTTTGTTTAGGCGCGATATTTAATTAAAACAGGCATTGAAACTCGCACAAAACTGTATGTTTTTATATTTCATTGAAAAGAGAATTCCACAGGCTATAATATAGTGTAAATTTTTTTGTATCTTAATAACGAGGTTTTTCGAGAAAAAAATCGGGTTTTGTAAATTTTATAAAAAAAAAATAATTTTTTGCTTATAATTTTTTACTCGTACATATAAAGTATATAATGTGGTACACCAAAATAAAGGTATGAAAAAGACCTTTCGTTTGATGGCCATATCATATAAATCGATTGAAAATTGAATGAGTTATTTTAATGAAAGTTTTGAACTTTGACCCCGTGCCACGCCTTTGGTAGGCGTTTCCCAGGCAAAATTTTTAGTTTGTTACATTCACAAAACCAAGCTCTATACAGCCAATTTTTGTATTTATTTTTTCACGAGGGTACGCTATTCTGCACTTGTTCCCTATTTTTCAATAGTTTATATCAATTCATATTTTAATAGCTTCATCAATATTATTTTTAAAATTAAAAACGATCAGGTTTTTGTAAATGATTAACTTGGTTTGGATTTTAACTTGGAAAATACTCCTGCTCATCGAATTCTTTTAGTAATGAAATTGATACTGTCGCGTCCACAAAAGTTCCCAAATGCGCCTTTTGAGAACCTCAAAAAATGCACCGCGTGTGAATATGCGGATTACTCAAAATGTGTAAAAATCGTATTAAATATAAATAACGCAACATATGGCACAACAATCACGAATATTTAAATTCACAAATTACTCACATGCTCTTTTTTGTATTATTTTGCCAACATTGGCCCACTGCACACTTCATTGTTTACGTTTTGTTTTCTATCAAAAACTCATTACAATTGCTGCAAACCGTTTTCACGAAAACGTTCACTATTGCATTTTGTATTATTCTAAAGATTCCACACCGTGTTGGTAAAATTTTCGTGTTAAATACTAACAAAATTCAAAAAATTCCGTTGGCCAATCAAATTTTTCATAACGAATGAAAATAATTTTAAGGTGCCCAATTAACATAGGATTCAAATTTTATTTTTATTTTTTTCCAAGATGAGGAAAAATACAAGGAGAAGCAAAATTTTGTTTTAGCAAAATTCTGCACTTGTCATTGCAGAATTGGCAGCTATTCATTAAACTGTCAAAAAATATGTGTATCAACGTGTTTTCGGTCTTAAAAAGGAATATACGTACGAATAATAAAAATAAACTATTACACTCTGAAATGGTCACCTTATAAATTTTCACCAGTGACGTCATCAGCCGGATGTCGTAATCTTTATTTTATCATTCTTGGATCTAAGTGAGCGTACGACGTTTTTACGTTCATACGCTTGCGTCGTCAATTGTGTGCGCTTTCATAGAAATATATAAAATTTAATTTGACAACGCAATACGTCGAACGTAAATACGCTCATACGCTCCAATTGTGTTCCTACGGTTATGTGTTCTTTCCAAAAAAAAAAAGAATGAATTGTTCATAAAACTTAAAAAATCGAAACGAAAATGTCATTAATTTTTACTCCTTTGCGGACCATTGTAGGACATGATGCAATTATTAAAGGTGATGTATGTTGTGACAGCCGAGTTTTGACACTCCCTTAGCTCAATGCTGTATTTCAGAAGCAGGGCTAATGGGGAATAAATTGAGGCCTTTTCATGAAAAGGTATTTAAAAAAGTAGTATTTAATGCCTAAATGGAGGAAAATCCATTAGAATTTAACATATAGGAAAAAATCTTGATCCTTAAATGCCCGACGATACTGATTTTGATTAAAAAATAAATATAAGTTAAAAAAATCATGCATGATGTGCGGAAGGTCATATATTTTGACGAAAGAAAGTTATTAAAGAAGATTGAAGATTGAAGAAAGTTATTTAAAAAAATGTTACCATCAGAATGCTTTTGGGTGGGTTCGGATAATATACAACGATTTGAGAGGTTTAAATGATTATATCTTTAAGGATACCGTAATCTTGAAAACAAAAAATGGTAATAATTTCCAGTTTGAAAAGAAAAGAAATGCAAATATTTTTTGTTGATTTTATTTTTTATGCAATTTAAATATTATATGCGAAAGTGCATTCGGCATTTAGAAAATGCAACAAGACGGTAGCGCGCGCTCGGCCTGGGCCTGAACGATTTGCAGTATCTGTATGTAGAATCGAGGACGTCTACGACGGGTGCCCGGCCCATGACGTTAAAATCGTCCTCGGGACTTCAATGCAAAGGTCGGGCGAGAAGGTATATTTATTCCCACAGTCGGGCAGTTCAGCCTCCATACGACCACCACGAACAACGGTCTGAGGCTGATCGATTTCTGAGGAAATTGAGGAGTGCAGGTGCAGGAATGACGCCCGAAAATGCATCCAAAAAGTTAAGCGTCTCACGGAAGGCTTAAGCCCGGGGCATCTTCTTGCAGAGATGAAAACGGGGATCTGGTTACGGATGCGCAGGGTGTACTGGGGTTGTGGAAGGAGCACTACACCAAGCTGCTCGCAGGTGACGATGGGAACAATACCGCCAGTAATGAAAATGTCTAGATGGCACCAATCGACGACGACGGTGTGGATGTGCCACCGCGAATAAACATCCAGCGGCTACGCTGGCTCGGTCATGTCTGCCGCATGGACGACGAAGTTCCGGCGAAAAAGGTGTTCGATGCGATGGTTGGAGGTCGGCGGCGAAGAGGGAGGCCGTGCCTCCGGTGGAAGAACCAAGTTGAAGAGGCCCTGTCATCTCTTGGTGTTACCAACTGGAGAAGGCGAGCGCAAAGCAGAGGCGCCTGAAGAAAAGTTTTGCGGCAGGCCGTAACCCGATCACGGGTTGTTATGGCCAGTTAAGTATGTAGAATCGCTGCAGCGGGTGGGAATTGCAGTTGTTGTTGTTTGTGTAGCTGAATTAGCCGCCAGTCTCCACGTAGTGGATGGTAAAATTATTAAATATACCGAAATTCGCGCGCTTTAAATTCAAATACAACGAAAATATATTTGAATTTCAACGAAAAGAATCAAAACAAACAGCGTGAAATGGTTCAGTAATACCCACCATTTGTTTTTAGAGAATGTTACTATTTGTAAGTACTTTTTTCAAATTGTCTTCTAAATAAAAAAGAACTTTTTCAAAGAAGCATTACTGATTTGCTAAGGGAGCCAACATTGTCAAATTATAATGAGACGGCTGCCTACGTACATCACCTTTAATAATTGCATCCATAGTATAATAATAAAGTAGTCTAATCAAAACTCACCCGCTCAAAGAAAACAAAATTTTTTGAAATTCAATTCAATTTTGATGTCTGAAATTTTGTCAGTTCAAAAAATGTTCAACCACAGACGCAACTTCATTCAAATAAAATAGTACTAAAAGCAAAGGCAAAATGCTTAGGTATATTTTAATACAACTTTGTTTACTCTGCTGATGACTTTTTTGACAATATTTGTCAATCGAAATAGAGGTACTTTAGGGGTACTGTCTTTGAATAGACTACTTTATTATTATACTATGAATTGCATCATGATTGTAGGATATATCGTACAAAATTGATTGAGCTGTAATTGTCAACCTAAATGATTTTTTGGATATTTTTTTGTATTCTATTGCTAAAATCTTCACTGAGAAGAGTATTTTGAAGGAAAAATTTGTATCTAATCTCTCCATTGCTAAAGCGAAGGTTAACTTGTATACGAATCATTCACCATCGCTCGAAACCCTTTTCTCTCTGCTACAGGTTTTCTGGATAGCGTTATTGCTCCATCAGGGATGGCTGAATTCGTTTGTAACAGCAGCACCGCAAAATATACAACCGCCAATGTCCGACGGAGGTCGCCGCGATATACAATCCTCCAGTGCCGACAGTGCCTTGGGATCAATGTATCGTAAAAATCGGCAATTAAGATGTGTCCGCTGCTACGACGATAGGTGAAAACAAAAACATTGCCTCAACATCAATGATGCACTAAAAAGCGTTTTTCACTGCAGATACGGTGACGATCGCGGGCGAAATTACGGTGGTTATTCCAGTCGGTCGACGGATGACAGAAGCAACTGGCAAGTTGAATTGACTTCGTGTTCATTGTTAAAGGTGTGTAATTGAACTTAATTCGTAGGTATTACCCCAGCAATGATCGCTACGATGATCGCTACCGCCCTGCTGACTATGATAGATATTATTCCTCGCACAACCGTGACAGGTAAGATTGCATATGGCCACTGTCTTCAACGCAACATGTGTGTTATAGAAATCAAAAATATTCAATGTTCTGACAAATGTTTAAGATAATATTTTTCTCCAAAAAATGCAACATTAGCTTTAAACAATACCATTGAATAATTTATTGATTTAATAAAAGGATCTTTTTTAGTTTGATGTGTGTAATTTGTGTTTATAATATACAAGTGATTTTGTTGATAAATTAATTAGAATAATAATGTAGACAATTTATGAATGAACATATATTTCAGAGATGAACGCCTTGGCTCGCGCTCTTATGACCGATACGAAGGGCGTGGATATGATCGTTACGATCGGAGAGGAAGTTATGATCAGGACCGCTACAGTGACTATTATCGTGGTAAGCTTTCTCAGCAGCCATCCTTGAATGGGATAACAGTTACTATTATTTAGATCGCTATTACGAACGTCCACGCGGCTACGATCGCGACAATTATGACCGCTATTCATCCAGATATGACAACCGCAATTATCGTCCTTGGGATGAAACCTACAGGTAATGTTTTGTATTTGTTTGCAAAAATGATATTCGTACATAAAAAAGACTGTTTAAAGTAGAGTAAATTGTTCTCTCTGAGATGTGTGTATGTATAAGTATTTTAGAATTGTCTATCACACAATTTACCCTCTTTTAATTTATATTTACATACGCCTGTAATTTTTCTGTCACTATAATATATTGTACAATAAAAACATCAACTAATCACCAACGCACCAAAAAACATGTTAATTGGATTCGACATAAACAACTACTGGATTCACTTGCACCACTACTTCAAATGAACTACTTAAACATAATTCGCTCCAAATTGAAAACTGTGGGCACTTCACTCCCCTTTTGCCTGTGTTCGCACATACACATACACAAAACCATACACGACAATCTACTGGCTGCGTTCAGGGGGCAATCCGGATTCGATAGTTCTGGCAGAGGATATTATTTCGCGAGTGAAAACAATAGAGACCGGTATCCCTCTGCAGATACTCAGCGACACTCGCCATGTGGAGCGCAAGTGACACAATGTCGCTATGAGCCGAGTACCCAAGTGACCTCACGCCCAATCAATAGCAGAGGTCAAAGCGAAAACGGCGTTGATGTTACGAACAAAAATGGCAATGGTGGGACCATTGGTGACGCCGGCGCAGGCAGTAACTCGAGCCGCAGCGGAAGTGGTTGGATGTATATAAATGAACGGGACAAAAACGCCAGAGGTGATAGAGAACGAAACAGGGATCAGCAAAGGTAAGTGATAGTAGTCATAGTTCGGGTAATGCACACGGGTAGTTCCAATCAACTCTACAATTCTATTCAATTTTGGTAATCAACGGCAGAACAGCAGCAGCATAAACGAATTCCATTGATACATACATATACGATTATGAATAGCTGTAAATTATAGAAACATTTTGGGTCTTCAGACAAATGCACCGGCTGATCATAACAACGATGTCGACATAAAAAACACTTCTTTCGGGTGAAGGACAGCTGTTAAAACTCTTTAAAAAAATTATTTTCTAAATCTTTAAACAATAATAAAATTGCAAACAATATTATGTATACCCATATGCAAACGGTTTCATGTAAATATATGTATATATGTACAGATATATATACTTATATAACGAAAATATTGTCCCCAATTGCCCCTCATTCGAATGGATAAACTGAGTAAGAAAAGGCTTGTTCTTTTATCTCCCCTCTTAGTCCTTCCTATGGCGGCCGACCGGCTCGTCCTCTAAGCGGCAGCTACCTGTTCGACCGGGACACTAACGCCACACCCGAAAACAAGGCGAGTACAAACTCTTCGGACCGCAATGACGGCACTGCAACCCAAAATGCACAAGACGATCCAAATCCTCCAGAAAATACAGCGACCCAAACACGTCCTGGAGACAAGCAATAATATTAAGTTGATATTCGGTTCATCAATAAAACGTGTACGTACTTAATAAAAAACGAAGCAATCAAACGAAAAATTAAAAACTAAATTGAAATGAAGAATTAAACTTTGTAGTTCCTAAACTGGTCATATTTGATGCGTCGAGTGAGTATGAGGAATTGCAATCTCCAACCATGTTAACAATCCTGGCATCTTCAGGATTGAAACTTGCAATCCCAGGATCCCGGTATTTTTTAAATCTTTTATAAATATGACGTTTTTAATAAAATAAATTTTATTTTTGTATGAAATAAATTTCTAGCCTAAAACTAAGTGCCTTTACTTTATAAAGCACAATCGTT
The DNA here is from genome assembly GCA_963971225.1 of Melieria omissa. NCBI lineage: Eukaryota > Metazoa > Arthropoda > Insecta > Diptera > Ulidiidae > Melieria > Melieria omissa. The sequence goes on along the minus strand of OZ020269.1, from coordinate 2,222,883 downwards.
TTGCTCAGTGAATCTATAATTACATATTTAATCGATTAATCGATCGATTAATTAATCAATTTTGTGTACAAAGCAAGTTAAGAATGGAAGAAGTAAAAAACAGAGACCTAAAATAATTATTATCAATATTTTTGGAAATAAAAAAATTGCCCTTATTTAAGATATTTTTATAAATATTGCTTTATAATAATTATTTCCAATAAAAATTTGTTTACATGGCCTGTAACTATTATCATGTAATAAATATTTTTACGTTGCGTAATAACTGTTATGAAAAAAAAATAAAAAATTTCGTCCTCGATAATTATTATTTTGCAATTTTTTTGTTTTACGTTGCTTCATAACTTTTATTTTCGATTTTGTTTATTTACGTTACCGATAACTATTATTTTCAGAAATTTTTTTTTTACGTTGCTTCATAACTTTTATTTTCGATTTTTTTTATTTACGTTACCGATAACTATTATTTTCAGAAATTTTTTTTTTACGTTGCTTCATAACTTTTATTTTCGATTTTTTTTTTTTACGTTGCGATAACTTTTATTTTCAGAAATTTTTTTTTACGTTGCTTCATAACTTTTATTTTAGATTTTTTTTTTTTACGTTGCCGATAACTATTATTTTCAGAAATTTTTTTTTTACGTTGCTTCATAACTTTTATTAAAGAAAAAATTTTTTTTACGTTGCCTTGCCACATTTTGAGTTCAAATTTTTTTTTGTTATTGTTTCAATACATTTATTTGTGGTACAACAAATTGACAAACGCAAATTTATTGCAGAAAACCAATTTACACCAACAACTAAAGTGCATTTTAATTTTTGTGCACATGAAAATCGCATATGGGAAACACGTCAGTGTTTGTAATTTAATTTGAAAAAACAAAACCCATATTTATGAAAAAAAAAATCCTTCGGACGCGTCCGGACGGTTAGATTTGAAACTACAACCTTCGGAATTGAAGCTTGCGTACACTACTGTGAAGCCACAAGCTGACTTACAACAATTTAGCAAAATTATTATTTTGTTGGCACGTATAAAAAATCCTACTTTCAGCCACGCCGAAATAAGTTATGCCAATGTTATCACGTGTTATCAATTAAATCAATGATATTCTTCCACAGAATAAACAGTATACAGAATGCGCATATCGACCAGCGAAGCAATCTGAATTTCGGATACGGGCGGAAAGCAGCAGAAGGGAAGATAACAGAGTTGGTTGAACAGAACTTTTGTCTCTGTTAATTTCTCGTGCTACGATGATTTCTGTTATTGTAACCTCGGTAAGTGCCGAATGGTGCAGGGCAAGTTCGTGCGCTCGATGCCGGCCATAGAAGTTACTGTTATTTTCAATGAAGCGCGATGTGCTATCGTTGTTGTTGTGTTGATCAGCGCTACACTCCGTCGTATGTACGCACCGCGCTGCACGCAAGTCTAAAGCCAATAAATCAAGTTCTTCTTAACCGTTTGTTGATCCAATCAGATTTTTATGAAACAATTCTTATCTCATTACTTCTTATTTGAAGTATTTTCACCATATTTGTAATCAATAGGCTTATTATATCAAGTTTCTTGATACAACACCTTAACCCCTGTTTTGCCTCTTTAGACCCCGATTTTCAAAAACTCCCGTCTTAGCGTCTTCATTTTTCAATATGTACCTGCAGTTCAAATTTCATATTTGTAGCTTTGGGTTGGGCGGTGATTAATCAGTCAGTTAGTCAGGACAAACAATTATATGTACATAGACTTCTTATTCCTTCACGTGCACGTACAATGCATAGTAATGATTTTGTTGATAACACGTTATAACTGTTATTTACGATTAATACTTAATAACACGTGATGATATTGATAGAACTAATTTCCGCGTGGCTACTTTTGTATCTTCTTTTTTTTTTCTAAATTGTTGTAAGTCAGCTTGTGGCTTCACAGTAGTGTACGCAAGCTTCAATTCCGAAGGTTGTTGTTTCAAATCTAACCGTCCGGACGCGTCCAAAGGATTTTTTGTTTCATAAATATGGGTTTTATTTTTTCAAATTAAATTACAAACACTGAGGTGTTTGCCATATGCGATTTTCATGTGCACAAAAATTAAAATGCACTTTAGTTGTTGGTGTAAATTGGTTTTCTGCAATAAATTTGCGTTTGTCAATTTGTTGTACCACAAATAAATGTATTGAAACAATAAAAAAAAAATTTTGAACTCAAAATGTGGCAAGGCAACGTAAACAAAATTTTTTCTTTAATAAAAGTTATGAAGCAACGTAAAAAAAAAATTTCTGAAAATAATAGTTATCGGCAACGTAAAAAAAAAAAATCTAAAATAAAAGTTATGAAGCAACGTAAAAACAAATTTCTGAAAATAATAGTTATCGGCAACGTAAAAAAAAAAAATCGAAAATAAAAGTTATGAAGCAACGTAAAAAAAAAATTTCTGAAAATAATAGTTATCGGCAACGTAAATAAAAAAAATCGAAAATAAAAGTTATGAAGCAACGTAAAACAAAAATTTCTGAAAATAATAGTTATCGGTAACGTAAATAAAAAAAATCGAAAATAAAAGTTATGAAGCAACGTAAAACAAAAAAATTGCAAAATAATAATTATCGAGGACGAAATTTTTTATTTTTTTTTCATAACAGTTATTACGCAACGTAAAAATTAATTGTTGCAAATAATAATTAAAATCAACAAAAAAAATTTATGTTGCATCGTAATAGTTACGTTGCAATTAGTTTCTTAAAAAACTTATAATAGTTAAGTCCCTGGTAAAAAATATTGCAGTTGAACTTCTAATGTTAAATCCTACCATGGTACCAGCAATAAATTACATTAAAAGCAAAAGCAGTTTGCATATAAATTTTTCTACTAAATAAGAAATATTATATCGAAATTAACACAAAAAGTTAAACTACACTTCGTTATGTTTCGATCCTATCCCTAGTAGGTATGTATGCATGTAGTTCCGATTATAATTTAATTTATAGCTGTGGAAGCCAAGTGTGATGATAAGCTGAGCGGTATCTGTACACCTGCTTGCCTTAGTAGCTAAAGACTATTGCCCATTATGGGGCACTCTTGCAAAGATAGGCAGCAAGTACTAAATGTGAAATCCGCGTGATATGGCGGTTCTTGCCCACAGTCATTTTCTCAAACTCGCTTTTATTTCCTTCACTTTATATTGTATTCTGTTGCTCTGTTCGTTCAGTCTGCCGCCTTCCGCAGTAAGTAGAATAACAAATCGGCTGGTAATTACAACCATGGTTCAACTATAAGGTTGTAGCAAGCCACCGTTTATCGCCAAAAGCGATCGTTTATCGCTTTTGTCAAAATCGTCAATGTGCTGTGGTGCCGCATCGGTTGAAATGAAAATACCTGACTGAAAACAACTGCCTTGAGCACTTTTCCCGTTTTTTCACTCAAATACAGCACCGTCTGGCAACAATCAGTTTTGTTTGTTTTCAGTTTCTCCCTCTTTCGTCGGAAAATATCAGCTGATTTTGACAGTGGCGATAAACGATCCTACCAACAAAATACATGTGGTTTTTGGTGTTGCGGGGATACTATAACCTTATTATTGAACCATGATTACAACGTAGCAAGTCTGTGGCCGTAAAGAATAACAGCCAAAGTCGAGTTAGGACAAAATTGAGTTATTAACACCATTGCATTCGTTGTATTCAAATGTACTACTACACAAAATTTTATGGCTTTTGCTCATAAAACGAATGTTTCACGCCCAAAAATCTAAAATTTATCTAAAAAATAAAATCTAAAATTTATCTAGTTAAAGCTAAAGCAAAATCAAAAATTAAAAGTGCTCTCCTGAAAACTTCATAAAATCGACTTTGGCTGTTATTCCTTACGGCCACAGAAGTGTTGACTGACGCTGGCCGGCAAAGTTGCTCTTGGGCTGACACAAATTCTACATATTAAACGTAAAACAAAAAAATCTTTTCGCGCACCCTGCTCTCGGTAAAGAACGATCCCAGCTGAGCGGAACGATAAATACACATGCACTGACATACATACACACATATGCCATTGTATCATTTTGTTTTTAAATATTATACGTGTACGAAAATAGCCAACCATGATGATCAAATTAATAAATTCCGCTTTAAGGCTACTTTTACACACATGTCTCGCAAATGGATAGTTTGCTTCCAAACGTCTGGTAAATCGCGTCCACACATTTCAACTGAACGACGTGCTCTTGACTCTCCGTGCCAGTAGCCAATTTTGTGACAGAAACAATTCTACGCGCGTAACTCTGATACATTCCCAACATACGTCCAAACATAAATAAGAAACACTGCGCAAATACATCACGTCTCTTGCATACCCAAAGTCACTTGTACGGAAATTCATACCGCGCTTAAACTTACGCTGTACATGCACGTATACATACATATATGTACATACAAATATGTATACAATATAATCGCATATGTACAATATGTAACAATTTGCAAATTTGTCGCATCCTTCTGATTGCCCTATTTCGGATCCATAATCGAAGAGAGATGTCTATACATATGTACATTGTTTCGTGTAAACAGAAAACTAGCTCCGCATGCAATAAATGCAAACACATTATTTAAAATTTGTAAACGGGAACTGGTTAAATATTCAAACATGCAAACGAAATAAATTGCTGCCGTCGCACTGTCGACAGACATTTCGGTATCCAGATATGCCTTTCTCTCATATAAATTCAACCCCATAATCTTCGTATTACATACTACGATGTTCTAAAAAATCGAAAAAAAATCGAATTTTACTACCATTAAGCTCTGGAGGCCAAGACTATGGTCTATGCAGCAACTTGAGCAGCCCCTACATACATGTACAGCTAATTATTAGCAATAATCGATAGGCACGCTACTATATGTTGCACTATAGAATGCATAACGCGTGAAAATTTAAATAATAATATTCGTGAGAAAAGCGGCAGGCAGTGAGTCTCTCGCAACTGTCACATGCTGTCGGTGATTTGCGCTGAATCAGAATGTAAAGCTGTAGTATGTAGCTGAAGCAGATTTGCACCAATTGATGTAGCGCTAAAAACCAAAAATTGTGAATAAAATGATGAAGCGTACCGCATGGTTACCATAGCACAGCTTGCCGAAACTTTGAGTAACTTGACTAATTTGATTAATGAATAAATAAATAATTTCAGGCACGATCATGTGTGAATTATTACATTTAACTCATAAAAAACGATGTTACAGTAAAAAGTCTGCCTAACTTACCACTCTGCGGACATAATAATGACTATAATAAATATATTATAAATACATATATAATGATTATTAAAATAAATATATTATGTATAATAATTTTTCTCTAATATGGCAAACGATTGATTCGTTACTAAAAGAAAAGTCTAGCGCTACATGTCGCGCTGCACATTCTGTTCCAGCTTTTCGGCGTTCATGCATTTGCCTACCAATGTACGGATGAGTACACGTACATACGTACACGTCTGCCCAGATGGTAAATGGCTTGACCCACGTTGCGTTTAAACTTGGTTAAATTCTGTAGGTGAAAGCGTGCTGAGGAAAGAACGCAAAGTTTGGTTGACTGTTCAGGTGTCGCGAAAAGTGCTGCTGAGCAATTGAGAGCGCACTCTTCAGTGAATTAAACTTTACTTATTTTGAATCACTCTCCAAAGACACTGCAATGATTGTGAGCAATGAACATCGATCTCAGTACTTGTACTTCTTTTTGTCGGGTGCTGTTGCAAGTGCAATCTTTGTATTGGTGTATTTTTCAATGAAAACTACGCACGTAAGTGCTGGCCAATCAGTTTATTATAATTATACATACTAATTAATTTAATTATACATACTATACATAGGTACATATCTTTCAAATATACTTTAGCAATCTCAATTTTCGCCTAAATACTCTTAGAATTACAAGCTCCGGGATGACCTGCATTTGATTCAGAAATCTTTGGTATATGTTAAGCCCGCATCATCATGGCGCTACAACAATTCATGGAAACGGATTGGCAATTCTTCGCAATGGCACCGGATTTACTCAGCATACTTTGATTCAAGACTGGATATAATTGGCAAGTGAATTGCTGAACTACAAATCAGCTCTTTAGTTATCTACCTACATAAATAAGTGAACGTGTGTGTGTTTGTCTATTTGCCTTCCTGTCTGTCAAGTTATTTGCTCTACATCTTGGTAAATGTATACCTGCTTGAGGGTATCATAGACTAAAATTCTTTAGCCAAAATTCAAAATATGTTATGTGAAATAGCTTTGCAACTATAGGGTGTTTTTTTTAGAGGTTTGTTTTTCGAATAGAGATAAAACTGGCATTTTGTGGTCAAATCTGGCAACTCTAATGTCATTTATGTTCAGTTTGGTTTGCCATTTCATCATGAACAGGTTGACAAAAGAACAACGCTTGCAAATCGTGCAAATTTATTTCGAAAATAATGGTTCAGTTCGCGAAGTTTACCGCAAGCTCCGTCCATTTTATGGTCCATCAGAGCAATTAATTCGGTTAACCATGGGTCGTTTTCGCACTACGTTTACTCTATGTGATAATACGCATCCGCAGAGACGTCGAACAGTGCGCACCGAAGAAACAATTGCCGCTGTAGAGCAAAATGTTGAAGAGGACCCGAATGAATCGATTCGCCACCGTGCACAGCATTTGGAGCTTTGTCAATCAACTGAAAATTGGACCTGTAGAATTGGCTTTATTCGAGCCAGCCGCGGCGGCCACATGCTCGAAATCATATTTAAACATTAATGGCATAAAATTATCCTTCCAATAAAGCCAAATTGATGGACATTAAAACGATTTTCTTGTGTTTTATTTCAATTCGAAGTTCTATACCTCTAAAAAAAACACCCTATATAAGTCGCACGGTATTGTAATTCGATATAGAGTCACCGCGCAGTAGAGTCGTTTCAATAGTAGACTTTCAAGAACGTTGGCCAAAGTGAGAAGAAGACGTGATACTTTTGTTATTCACTTTATATAAGTACAATACCAGTTAGGTCCGCGGCTCTGCCCGCAAGTTTGAGGGCAATAGGCCCATTAAATCAAGTTTTTATTAACCCTTTATTGACTCCGTTAAACTTTTATAAAAAAAACGACTTTTCCAATTACTTCTCATTTAAAGTGCTTTCACCACAAACTTTTAATCCATCGTTGACCCGTCAAATTTCGTTTTTCAACAAAAAAAAAAAACCTGTGCTTCACCCATTTTCAAATCAAACACCTCATTATATTATGTGCAGTTTCTCCAAGTAAACTCTTAACCAGTCGTTAACCCCGTCAGACGTAAGGCCCATTACATCATTTTTTTTCACAGTTTCTCCATACAAACTTTTAACCCGTTATTGATGTCGTCAGATTTTGATTTTCGAAAAAATGAAGCGAGCGTGTATCGAATTTTTTTACATTTGATGTACTTGCCCCAAGTTTGAAGTCAAATCTCCAAAAAAATTGTATTTCTCCATACAAACTTTTAACCCTTGGTTTACCCCTGCGAGTTTTTATTTTCACAAAAATAAAAAACAGGTTTTTAATTATGTTATATAGCACGATTGCAAAGGCATACTCTATGCTGGCCTTTGTTCGCCGTTTCAGTTCTGATTTTACGGATCCGAATACTCTAAAGTTGCTCTATACCTCCCTGGTACGGTCTAAACTTGAGTACGCGGCCTTCATTTGGAGACCCTACTATGCGTGTCACATCAATCGACTTGAACGAATCCAAAAAAGGTTTCTTCGTTACGCCCTACGTTCTTTGCATTTTGTTCACCCCATTCCCTCCTACCGATCTGGACGTCTGATTATTAATCTAAAGTCATTGGAGGGTAGGAGGAGTATTCTCTCACTTACCTTTGTCTTTATCCTAATACGGAGTGTGATAGACTGTCCTTACCTACTCGGACGAATCCATTTTTTTATTCCGCAAAGATCGTTTAGATATCATGCCACTTTCTCTTTGGAGAGGGTAAGAACAAATTACGCTTCTTTTGCCCCAATTTTTAGAGCTTTAAAAGAAATCAATTTGCTCTCAAAATCTTTTGTTTTAGACTTTCCTATTCCGAAACCCATTTCAAATTGTTGTTGAATGAATTACTTAGCTAGCTATTTATATATTTCACTTACATTTTGTAGTAATCTGTACGAACTTACTGTGTTAATCTTCTAATTAAAAAAAAATCCCGTTCTAAGGAGGTTAGTTTTTGGGTACAATACACAGTGAGTTGCAATACTGTTCATAAAATCATGTTCTCAGGTATTTGGTGTTAGTTTATTTATTTGGTTTTTATAATACCATATTAAAAAAGAAGATTTATAATAATCTTAAAATAGTTCCTGTATATGGTAATAAATTAAATATGCAATGCTTTCAGCACATTCGGTGAGCCTCTTAGTATTTATATTTTAGAGAACACTTTTGTAACTTGTTCGAATTAAAGAAATAAACATATTTTTAAAATTTTGAATAGAATTTAATATAGACGCCTCTAGCTTTAACCACAAACTACATCCTTTAAGGTATCACGGTACGTTAGAAAGGGGAATTTTTAATGATTTAAAAAATTATTTATTTTTCAGCTTCTTTATTATCAATCTTTTTGAAAATTTTTTTACAATATACTAAAGGTTTAAGGAACACAAAAAAATACTTAATCTCCGAATCGGCTAATGAAACCAAAACCCAAAAAAGATTCATAATTATTAAGCTTTCGGACACAGGAATTCACCAGAAAAATAAAAAACCCTAAAAATAAAAGAATAGGTGCTTTTTGAAAAAAGTGTCAAAAATTGACTGCGTTTTTCACCTTTTTTCCCCCAGAAAAAGTACTTTAAATTAAAAATGTTTCTTCAATATTGTGGTGGATTCTTGTAAAAAATAAGTTAATAAAAAGAACTCAAAAAAATTTTTAAAATCGGTCGAGCCAGTCCGGAGATTAAGTGTCAGCAATGAAGGATGTGTTTTTTTTCTACGCGACTTCAGCTCCACCTATAAAAGAGACAATATTGTAAAAAAATTTTCAAAAAGATTGATAATAAAGGAGCTGAAAAATAAATAATTCTGTAAATCATTAAAAATTCCTCTTTCTAACGTGCCATGATACTTTAAGGTATACACTGCTAATAAAATTTTTAAACATTTGTAGGCTTATTCTAGATAATTTCTTGTTAACTGCCGTCCATCCAGCTCGGGGGTACAGATGTTCGCATTATAATTTTTTTTTTTAGAATATTTCACTGATTTTCTGTGAACGTTTTTATCAGCCGGCTGACAACCAAATTTTCTAATGCTGGAGAGATGAATGAATATTTAAGAATGTCAACATAGTTTCAGCCTTACGATGCTAACAATTCGACGCAGCATTAGCAGATCAAGTGATCAATGGCTTGCGCCATTAGAAGTTGGTCTTATTTTATATAGCCGTTCACCTAATTTCTTTTTCAGGGGGAATATCACAAGAATTTCTTATTTTAGACACACTTTTTGGGTCACAAAAAGCCGTTTGAATCTACCCATACGATATGGTTTTGATCCATACTTTTACATACTGTTTCCAGATAGTGTCTCAAGCGATCCCTCAAAGACACCCATTGGCTCCATAAGAGTGTTTGCAATACTTCCAGCAGCGTTTTCAGATATTGTCACCTGCATTATAAGGTAAGAGCACTTGCATTTATGTATATTTTTCTCGCCTGTTCGCCTCGCCTAGTACACCAAAAATGTGCGTATAGGTTACAACCGTTGTAATAATAAACATTTGTTATTTTTTTGCATTTCCAGATTTGAGGACTTCACGTTGTCGCAAATTAGAGCACAAGATGCAAACACAATGCGTGAGGAAACACCACATGGAATGCCCTTTCGCGTATACAGCATTATGTGCCCACTGTACGTCAATCGCAATCTTAGTGTCGTTAATCTGCCGGAGGCAATTGCCATCTCTTATACCTCGGACCGACTCAGCCATCTGAGTCCCATCTTCATACCAATAAGGTTAGCATAATTTGGACCTTAGTTAAACCAACTGCACTAAGAATCTGCTCCATTTCTTAGCTACCCGCGCGATTTAGACCAGATGTTTGCCAAGTCCCACCCGGTTCTTTCCGTATGTGTTGGACCTCTGCAACAACGCTACTCAGATGTGCTACGCATAGTTGAATTCGTTGAGATGTATCGCATTCTGGGTGCACGGCACTTTTATTTCTACCACATGGACGCCAGTACCGACGTCATGCACCTGCTGAACTTCTACCGCAGAGCCGGACTAGCGGACGTACTGGATTGGAACTTAAAAAGTGATTTGGACGCAATTCACTATGGCGGCATTGTCGCCCAAATTAATGACTGCATTTATCGTGCCATGACTGTGGACAACTTTCGATACGCCGCCGTGGTTGACCTGGATGAGATCATTATTCCTCTAAAACACAACTCGCTGACGATAATGTTGCGCCAATGCGACGAGGGACGAACATCTGCTTTCGTGTTTCGCAACGTTTTCTTCCACAAAAGAGACAGTAACGACACGTTCAGTGTTCCGGTGCATGCGCGCAACCGCTATTTATACACGCAGACGAAGGTACGGCGTACAGTGGAGATAATGCCAGCATACACGCGCAGCAAATGTGTGGTCAATACGCATGCCATCATTGAGATGGGCAACCACTGGGTGTGGCGAGAGGCACCCAGTTTCTCAGACAGCATAGTACATCACACAGTTGGGCTGTTGTTTCATTATCGTGATAAATGCATTAATTGCAAGGCGCTGCTGATGGTGGACTACACGGCGAGACGGTTCGGTTCCTTGATATGGGACCGAGTGGACCATGTTTGCAATCAAGTATTTATGGAAACTAATGGCATCTGCGGGAGTAACTGATATTGGAAATATTGTCCAATAAAGTAATTTTAATGCAACTTATATATTTTTCAATAATACACACATACATACTTATACATGGTATTTTGAAGAATTTGTGAATGAATAATTGGCGACAATATATAAAAAAAACTTATTATTTATTATAATTTCTGTAAACCTGCTGCACCACCAAGAACGAACATTTTTACATTGACTGTTAATACATATTCTAAGGATAATGTCTCTACTTGGGAATGTTTTAATTTCCATGTTCCACTAACAGGAATAAGCATAGAGAATAACATATAACAGATTGATCAAGTACAGTTAACTGTTATAATGTGAAATATTTTTAACATATCTACATTTATGACCGGCACCTGCCGTGGCTCAGTTGGTTAGTGCGTTGGACCGCGAGTCGAAGGCAGCAACCCCAGGTTCAATACTGCCTGTAATAACACCTAAAACAAAAATAACGGGAAAACTCGTTTTCTCTTTCGGTGGTTGTCCTCTCAGCTGGAAATGGCAAACCTCTGAGAGTACAATTGCCTATGAAAAAGCTCCCAGCCTGCCGTTCGGAACCGGCATAAAACTGTAGGTCCCTTCCACCCGCGTACAAGTTCACACGCACAACACGGGAAGCTAGGCCTTAGTCTCGCGTAAGCGGGCTGTAGTGCCAGTCAATTACAGGGCAACAAATTTCGACTTTTGGTCGGCTTTTCTGGGTTTGACATCAGTTCTAGGGTAATTAGGAAGCGCTGATTTCGAATCCACAAACCGTTTTTAAGACTTAGTTTCCGTTTTCGCAAAAAATGGGCGTGTCACTTTTTGAATTTTCACTGACTTTTTTCACGTTCGGGATTGTAAACTCTAAACCAATAAACCAGTTGTCGTGATTTTTACTTTGTGTCATTTGCATCACCTCACGGCTTCTTTTCCTATGTAATTTATTTTTATAAGTTTTACAATTTCGCGGGAATTGGACCTCAAAATCGGAAAATATGGAATTTCAGACCGTTTTATTTAATGTTGAAAAACATGCACATTTTTCGTAAATCAAGTATCGAGTTATGTATAACATGAAAGCGGAAACATAAATTAATACAAAACAGCCAAATTTTTGGCGTAAGTCACATTCTCATCGAAATAATAGCAAAAATGTACCATAGCCATTTTCACCATTTTTCCGTGGATTTTTAAAACTTATAAAAATAAATTGCATCGAAAAAGAAGCCGTGCGGTGTTGTTAATGCAACAAGGTGAAAATAATTCAACCTGTTTATTGGTTTAGCAATTACAACCCCAAACGTGAAAAAAGTTAGGGAAAATCCGAACAAAATAACACGCCCATTTTTTGCGAAAACGGAAACTAAGTTTCAAAAACGGTTTGCGGATTCGAAATCAGCGCTCCCTAATTACACTAGAACTGATGTCAAACCCAGAAAAGCCATTTTGCTGTTGATCAGTGTTATTATTGTTACATTTATGACCAACAACGACAATGTATTAAAATATTATATGAAAATAAACACATACACATATATCTGTGGTCAAAAGCAATAACCGCTTAAGTCGACTTGAGAAGAAATTGAGTTATGGATGCCACCACGTTCCGTTGACTGTGCTCTACGTTTGTGTAAAATCGAACTTGTAACTTTAAAATAAAAAAAGCGCATAAAAGCGCATTCCCATAACGAACACACTACGCGCTAAAACTTTAAAACGAGATTGCTCGAAACAGCAATTTTCGACTTAGGCGGTTATTGCTTTTGACCACAGATATAAATAGTAGTATATAAAAGCAATCGTTGCTGATGAGACTAGCAATTAACTCCATATCTTTTCGAATATTTATATGAACATGCATACCTATGTGTTATAAATATGTGATAATACTCGCATTGCGTATATAGTTCGTTTTTATCACAAAAACTCTGATTTGAATTTCATCTGTCGACGCCCTAAAAATGTTTGCGCGTCAGTTTCATTCTAACATCCGAAACCTTTAGTCGAAAGAGCATGTTGAAATTTCGATCACTTAAGTCTATAAAAAGCAAATCACTTGAAAAGGTTTAAAACTGCAGAGGCAGTGTTAGCACCTACTAAAATAACATATCACATGTTTGCAGAACGAGCAGACTTTTCTCGACGAAACACAATTAATCCATATAATCAACCTCACCGAACAGCGAAAGCCATTCATTTTGGCACTCAGCTGGTAAGAGCTCAGGAACTATTTATAAACACGTCAAATTCAAAAATCCTACTCTCCACAGCTCAATGCCGGATGCAGGGTGTAGAAATTTCGGCTCCAAAAAGGCTGGATCCGTAAAAGATTTGACCACTGCAAACGGTAAGCGTGCGACTTGTGAAATTCTAGGTATTCCAGAATATGTACACATACGCCCTATTTTTTGGAATATCTCAAAAGATGTCCATGGAATCTTACATTAACATAATTAGAGTAGATGTATTCACATATCTACATACACACCAAACAGGGAAGTATATATATTTGAAACTGAGTTTACCGTATAAGCGTGCGCTCGTAAGCTGAGTTCATCGAAATATGCTCCCACAAAAAATAGCCGGCCTGCCCATTAGTCACTATGTAAACTAAGTTGAGCACTGTGCTCAAAGTGCGATCGTCCGTACAAGTACCACACATATAACAATCTCACATTTAATAGTGGTATGCGTCCAACATATGTACGCACAGTTTCCGTCATGTACATGCATAGATACAAGTCGAGCTGAGCGAAAACTGTACATACATACATACATACGTGGATACGTGTAGCCGTTCGACCCAAATCCCCAGCACTCCGAGCTGGGGATAAAAAACTAAAACAACGGCCCAAAAGCCAAACAATTGTGCACGACCCTTACACAATACTTTGACTCTTGAAGCTTGACGAATTGTCAACCCGCAGAGGTACTGCTTTTTCAACTGCCACCACCTCTGCTCGGCTCTAGCCAGCCCATTGCTCAGTAACATATGTAGCGAGCGATCTTTACACTCACGCCACCGCCACAATTCCCGAATACACAAACACGACAGCCGCAGCCAGCAACCCGCCAGATGCCCACTACGCGCTCGATTGCTTTTTATCGCTCAGTTGTGCCCACGGCGTACGCCCCGTACACACAATGTCGAGTCTGTGTATGTTCGTCCGCTGAGCCGTCGCTTACCGCCGAGTGACTAATATTATGCACCAAAGCGTAGAATGTCCAATTCCCCTTCGAATACACAACGAGTGCTTCAGTTTCGCTATAAGTTTCGCCAAGTCAAGTTGCTGATTAGATTCATTCCCATACTCATTTCGATACGACTTTCGAGCTGCGAGCGATAGTGACGAGCTACTTTTGTGCATTATTCTAGTCTCTCCAGTGAGTGCTCAAATACGTTATTTTCTGCCCAATGTTTATTCGCCTTGCATTTTCTCTCGATAAATAACTATTCACATAAAATGCTCTAATTCGTGACTGTCTGCGCAAGCATGGATGTGTGTTTTATTGCCAAGAAAGTTTCAATCGTGTTGCTGTTCTACATGTAGCAATTTCGGTATTGCGGAGCCCACCTTTCAAGTAATCCACTCACAACTTACAGCTCTCCCATGAACAAGAGAATCTGGCCAATGAAATTATTCGCATAAACTGTACACCAGGGAAGTGGCAGCGCGGCCAGCGGATGATAGTGGAAGCGATACTGATACTGAAATTTTTACGGACGACTGATTACATCTGCTGTCACTTCTCTGAATAGCTCATGTAGGTTTCGTGGCAACGTTCACCTTGGCGATGTCGACCACTCTTGATTGACACATCAGTTCGTTCCCTTCGATATTTCATTAAATCATTTTAATGTGCTTTTCGACTAACGCTAAACGCCAAATTGCTGAAGAACTCTGCTAAAGGTGCGTTTTATGTCATTAAACAATGGAGAACATTAAGATATCATTTTTTAATATCTAGAAAACCATAATTGTAACTTAACTCAGAAACTCTTTATATACCCCGTTTGTGGTATTCTCTTTTGGGGCTACAAATATCAGACCAATAACCGAACACACTTAACCCTTCCGACCCCGAAGCTTACCCTGTGTCTCGATATTACTTTTTGGTATTTAAATCATAAAACACTTGCCTAAGAAGTGTGCACACGACATTTGAAAACGCCACGCCTCTTCGTCCGAGTTCTAGAACTAGTGTAGTATTTGTGAACAATTTTAGCTTAGAACGGGTTAAATAAATTTAGTATCAATATTTTTTGATCACAGAAAAATTATTTAATATTTATGGAAACATTCAAAATTATCACTTTTTGATTATATTTCACCATTATTAAAGAAACAGGGTTTTGATCAAACGCGCCCAATTCGTATGCTTCAATTAGAACACAAACTTTCCCTGATATCGCTGCAAATTATTGGAAATTATTTTGGGGATAACAGTAAAATGTTTGTAATTTGTTTTGAATTCACTTCTAAAAATAGTAAGTTTTTGGTGCCTACTTAAATTAATCCCATCAATCGTAGCTTTTGCTATAAGATGACAAATAGGTAATGTTGCTCTCAGGCAACTTTGGGGTCGAAAGGGTTAAGAACATTTCGCGTCAAAAGCAATCCTTAAATTATTTGCATTTCGTCTTTGACTTTGAAATTTTAAGTCAATCCCAACCAATAAATAACTAAATGTTTATCCATAAAGTGTTGATTTTCAAAAAGTTATCAGGTGTACAACTTTGCTTCCGCCGTTTTTTTCCAAAATTAAAAGCTTTATTGCGAAAAAGTGCTTACAGATGTATTATTCAAAGTATTGTCCGTCGCTAGCGACAACTTTCTCCCATCTTTCCGGCAATTTTCGGATCCCGGCTCGAAAAAAGGAGTCCTCTTTTGACGCTATCCATTAAGCAATCCATTTTTCCAATTTTTCGAAGGATTGAAAATGTTGATCTGCCAGGCCGTGTGCCATCGAACGGAATAGGTGGAAGTCAGAAGGGGCGACATCTGGGGAATACGGTGGGTGGGGCAAGACTTCCCATTTCAGCGTTTCCAGGTACTTTTTGACCACTTTTGCGACGTGAGGCCGAGCATTGTCGTGTTGGAGGATGACTCACCATTTTCACTCACCACGAAATCACCATTTTTAAAACGTTGAAACCACTCCCGACACGTTCTTTCACTCAGAGCAGCATCACCGTAAGTTTCTGAGAGCATTCGATGCGCTTCAGCTCCATTTTTTTTCGAATTGTAACAGAAAAGTAAAACTTCCTGCAAATGGCGAGAATTGGGCACATAAACGGACATTTTCGAGCGTGAATAATACGAAAACAAGAACAACTGTCACTGAAGCGGCGATGACAAGGCACTGTCCACACTCACTTTAAAGGCATTAAAGGCATTACCATCTATGTATTTCAACCAGCCTCAGCCGGTACAGCCACCTATCGGAAAACGGCGGAAGCAAAGTTGTACACCGGATACTTCTTAAAACAACTTAAAATTGACTACGGGGAGCATTAACCCAATATCTAATTTTTCCCAAAATAATCAAGCGGACACTCTAACAGGCGGTCAAACAAAATATATTGTACGGAATCAAAGATCAAACTTATGGCCTTAACAAATCAGAATCCTAACAAAATGTTTTTAACTCCGATGTGTGGCTCTTTACTATCTACACAAATGCACATACATATTTATATACTTTCTATCTTTGGGCATTTCTCTCCAGATATGACAATTTCCCAACATTTCTTTTGGTTGATCGTCATACATATATATTTATTATTTATTTTTATCCGATTTACACGATGGCTTTTCATACTGTATGATGACTTTTCACCCTGCAGGAAAAGTCATGCGGGGTAGGTAAACTCGTACCCGTAACTTCTCCGCTTCTTATCTGCAAGTCCGACAGGTATGACTTTTTACGCAAGGTGAAAAGTCGTTGTGTATATCGGGCTTTGTATTTGTATTGTGTATATTGGCTTTGATATCAAGCTTCAAAATTTCTATCAATTCCTGCACATAGAACTTTGGGAACAATTGTTACAGTTTCTTCGCTCTCATGAAAATTTGGCTATTTCGAAAAAAGTTGTTTTGTTAAATGTCTGCATGTGAAAGGGGACACACTAAAAATTTTCGAAGTATTTTTGCATTTATTTACACCTAATTGTATCAGCACTCTTTAACATGTTCTACCGAATTTCAGTCACATGAAGATGCACAGTGATTCAAGAGCGGCCAAAATACAAACTTCTCTTCGGTGTGATCTTAACAAGTTTCATCAAAGCACCGAAACCGCTGTTATGAATATGCAATAATTGCTTTGTACTTGGAAACTACATACGCATTTACATATAAACAAGCTATCTCACCACATGCCCACTTCTCTTTTTCACAATGCCAATCGCAGTCAATGGATCGCTAATGTCTGTGCTCACCAATTCCCTCAGCACGTCGTTAGTGATAGTCAGAACTCCGTTCCCTTCGTGCTATTCAGACCGCTCTAACCAATACCGTCGAATTTCCCTGTGGTTCAGTTTAATGTTATTTCTTGAATTCACCACAGAGTTCTCAGTGTTTGCCGAACATACGCGCACTTATTACGCATGCAATACGCGGCATAAAAAGCCATGTTTCTAAAAACGAACATTAATTTTCAGAATTCTGTTCTAGGGTGATATTTTCGATATTATTAGTTTTTGCAATTACCACCCGGCGCTCGACCAACTTGAATACGGAGCTTGCTCACGCTAACGCACAAAAATGTGTCATAGCGAGAAACTGCCGGTTTGTCTATGAAATACATTTTCATTAATAAACATATATGTATGTATGTATATGAGTAACTTTCGTTCCACATTGAAACGCATGCATGAAATAGAAGATATAATGCATTTTATGGGATCAGTAAACGTGTCAGTTGTCTCTGTGGTTTTTACGTACGATAACAAGTTACAAGGTCAAGAGTTCGAACAGCGAACATGTTATTTCGGTTCTCTAGCCGTTACCAAAGGCAAACTTCTGAGCTTTTTCATTGATAGGCAAGCAAACAACTATATATGTAAATATTTACGTGTACAACATTGGTTTAGTAGGGAGTTGTAAATTATATATTATTATATCAAACCATAACAATATAATATTTGGTTTATACTTTTGCATTTTGGTTCTTGAAAAGCTTTGCAAACTTGTTTGTATTGCAAAACTCGTGCTCCTGCTCTAAACTCATAACAATATAACGAATTGTTGCACTCGCAGAGGCTCGCACAGGCATCGCGATGACACCATCCACAACAGAAGGTGCCATGGTCCGCCTGTAGCAGCGCCAGTGCAGTGTCTTTTAGACAGCGGCGCCGGCAGTTTTCCTGCTTTTTTCCAACTCGACCAAGCGGGTCTCGTTTAAATTTTAATTTGAGACTAAAATAAAAGCGTACTTAATTGAAAGGTATTCGTAAATTTGAATCACGCTTATTATCTATACGAACTGAAAGCTACTGTCAAAGTGCTTTTGGACTTGCTCACCAAAACAAAAGTGACATCATTCCACCGAGCAGTGCAAACAAATCACACTTTTTACGTACTCACTTACATATACTTCAACAATACGTGCATACTCGCAGTACGTGAACGTTCGGGCCGAAGCGACACATTTGTTTCAATAATTCGCCATTAAATATACTAATTAACAAATTTTACACATGCCCATAGTTAGCCGAAGTTCATCTGGCATTTAGATTTACTGGCATTGCGTTGAGAAAGAAATAAGTAACATATTTAACAATTTGGGGACTGGATGGATCAGAAACTTCATTGGCAAGGCTCCTTGTTGCCGTTTTCGAATTATTTCGCTGTGCATAACCCTGTATAAAGAGCACTGTACGAGCGCGTACATATCTTTAGTATATTTTTAAAAGTTCTATACACACAGGAAGGTATCTTCGTCCACGCCTGCCTCTATAATTCTCTCAGTCTCTCAAACAGTGTCTATTTCCGTGATTCTACATTTCGAAAACGGTAGATACCAATCGCACTGCTGAGCGATCGCTTATGGATTATCGGTGCTCTACTCATTGTGGAAAAAAGTGTTCTTGTGCTACAAATGTGGGGCATCGAGAGCGAAAATTTCCAAAGAACTTTTCAAAGGAAATCGAGCAATTAAAAGTGAAAACTCAAATCGAATTTTCGAATCGTGTGCGATATTGCTGGTGTTGAAAAAATGCCCACACCACATTGGTGGTACGCGTATCGTATGTATGTATGTAAAATGTATAACTAATGCGTTGTATGTACGAATACTCACCATGAAATGTTCGAAATGAAAATCAGAAAATTCGTTTTGTAGAAACGCGTGTCGACCACTTCAATATGTGCGCGTGTCCATTGGTCGGTCTGATCGGTGCGAGAGGCAGAGTCAGTATTTCATAGACACACAGACGAGCGGAATGCTTTTAACAAACGATCGGAAACGTTAATACGTAATACGAATTTTTAATTATTAGAAATATAACTGAGCAAACTTTTCGGACCCTTTGGATCAGCTAGAAACAAAACGCTCAAGAACAAGCTTTACCTGTGCACATAACATGCCAAATTACCGTAATAAAAGCAAGAACAAAAGAAATAAGAAGCGCAACAAAAACCGCAACCAAAACGCAAATAACAACGAAAACCCAAATCAAAACGAAAATATAGACCAGAACGTGAAACGAAAGCATGTAAACAAGTGTAAAACGCAAAATGTGGAGCAGCACGAACAAGATCAAGCAGCTGACGTTATTTCAAATTCATCATGTACTCAGCGCTGCAAGGACAGCCCATTAGCTAGTAGAGGCGACGACGTACTCGTTATTAGCGCAGAGCAGAACACCTGCACGAATAACACTTTTTCCGGCGATGGATCTCCCAACTGTTCGCAATCAGTTGAAACAGTGCCGAACGAAGCACGCGGAAAAGAACTGAAGCCAAAAACATCTTCACCAATGGGTTCTCAAAGTTCCAAGATCAACCCTAACCACAAGCATGCTCTGGTAATGACACACGGCGATGAAAGCCTTTCATCAAAGACTTCACATGGAAAGATCATTGTACAGCGCATCAATCGAAAAGACAGCCCCGAAGAAATGATAGGCGATCAACAGGAATTTGTTGAAGCTCGAGATGATAGAACACAGTGTCACCCACAACTTTGTGAGGACAACGTCAAGGTTATCATACATCGCGTTACAGTAGAGGAGCCCAATGACAATGACTCACATTATTACCAAGTGGAGCATCCCAAAACTGAGAACATTATTTCAACGCAGACGGCGAAAAGTAAATTAAAGCAGATTCAGATACAAGATGTGGGCGATGAGGACTCAAACTTTGATTCCACTGATAATCCACCTCTAATAAGTGAAGCTGAATCGGAGCCGGAGCTGGAGCCGGACACAGAAAACACTACCAAAGTAATCGAACACTCAGACATAGTTAACTTGCAGGCAATGGCTGCGGACGCAACCATTGGTGCCAATGAATCTATATGCCCAACATCACCTACCCAGGAAATCGAGCTGAAACACCGCAGATCACAGAAGCGGGCCGCGCTAGAAACTCATTTTTTGCCACAATTATTGAGCCCACGCTACTTGGACAGCATTATGGAGGAGAACAGTGATATGAGTGATGCAAGAAGTGATTGCTCTGATAATCCGACAATAAGTTCGCCCCCCGGAAAAGAAGGGTGCGACAATATCGACTACAGCAGTGATCCCAAATCCAAGCGAGCAAATGTGGTCTTCCCCAGAAGCAATCTAGATTTCTCAAAAAAGCACAAACATGTTTCAGTGCCAAAAAAATCAGCCATACGCGAGGAGCCCGTAGCAATGGTGGTCGCAACCAAACTTTTGGAAGCGAATGCGGCCGAAGAGAGCTGTTCGCGGCTCTCAAGTATACACACACTAGAATCGGAGGCTGCTGAGCTCGTATACATCGACTCAGCCTCTAGCAGCCTTTCTGATCTACTGGAGCACGATTCGGAGGAAACAGATGAGGACAAATATCACTCAGCCATCGATTTAGACACGGACATGCATGAAATCATAGCAAAGTCACATAAAATAGAAAGTATCGGAAACGACAGTCGAGAGAGTACACCTGTTAATCAGCTTTCACCGCCAACAGCAATAGAAAACAGCGCAATATCAATAAGCAATAACGGGGCTACGAAGATTGGTGATGTCAAAAACCAGTGGCACCGAAGCAAGAGCGAAAATAATAGCGACATCGACAACGAAAAAGAAAACGACAACAAAAACGAGAAAAGCATAAATGTACATTTAATAGAGAACGCAAATGGGCACACCACCACACCATTGTCCAATATTCTCTCTTCCGGTAGCACATCATCAACCACAACAAAATTAAACACAACAACTAATGTAGCTAATTCAGAACGGTGCAAAGCTTGGCAAAATTTTGACATAGACAACAGCTCGGCGAAAAATTCGACAGCGACCGTCAGTAATAGTTTACGTGCAGAGCACATCGCCGAACCAGCTGTGGTGCTTAAAAATATTGAAATGAATAATGTGCGTGAAACTATTAAATCCAAAGCGGATGGAGCGAGTGCTAGGCCATTGGTCTACAGCCAATTGGCCAACAATACGTCGGATATCGGAAGTGATCCAATAACATTTCAATTTGTACCACACGACAAAAACACTTCCGACACACCTCCGCCAGTACCCCCACCCCCGTACAACACTAACCTTGAAACAAAAGAGCAACTCATATGTTTCGGCGATGTAAATCCGGCATTCAAACTGAAAGAAGAAATCGAGTACCACCTACACCAAGAACAGCAAGAGCTGGCCCAAAAACGAACACAATCTTCTCCATCCACAAACTCAACGCTACTGCGCCAAGAATCTGCCGATTCGCATTGCTCTGACAGCACCAACCAAAGCCAGTGCACCGCTATTAATGTGGGCTCCGGCTCCTTCACACCTTATGATTTTGACCTCACATCCTCAATTTCAGATGACAACAGCCATTGGATGTCGGCTTCCAGGGAGCAAGCTCATGCACCCGACTCAGCAGTAGACAGCGGTAGCAGCAGTGGCGAGAACAGTGATACGGCCATCAAAAAGCTCCGGCTACTCTGCACTGAGACCTTGGCATCAATGCCTTATGGTGAGGAAGTGCTTGAGGAACTGGCAACTGTTGCGCAAGGCATAAACGCCCAAAGTAAAACTAACATGCCTTACCCTCTTCCACATCTGCCATTCATCAGCGATCTACAAATGTCGGTTGCAACCGAAAACGACAAATCGCTAGAAAACCATCCCCAGACAATTACAATCCAACAGATTTCTGCTAGTAATGCAAAATTCAATGCCTCGAAGCCACATGAGCAACTAAGTTCTTTACCACCGCCTCCGGTGCCCGCACCGCCCACTAACTACGACACCTGGTTGGGTCTGCCAACGAGTGCTAACCCCAAGTTGCTGGTGTGCTTATCACCTGCGCAGCGATCGTGTATTCAGAAGCAAATGGTGACCACACTCGACCAACCGGATCAACTCTTAGATGCACACCAAAAGTTCCTTGAAAGACGTGGATATCACGAGTATAGCGACGAACAGGTCAAGGCGATGAACGTCGAAAAAGCGGAAGAGCAGCAAATTCTAAAAACTGCTGCCATTATGAAAAAATTACGTAAAAGCCTCACACCGCCACCACCCATCCCGCCTCCACCCGTGCCGCACAAGAGCGCCGAAACAGCAGCAAAAGCTCAATGTCAGCCAGCAAAAACTGTTAGTGATAATGACGTAAACACCAGAAATTCGAATGAGCAGCAGAAAGCATCTCTAACAAATGGAGAAAACAAGAAGCACAACCTGCTGACAATAATCCACCAAGCTGATGCGCAAGTATTGGAACAAAAACAACCACAGTCGCAACCAGACCAAATGTTAAAGACATCATCATTTGAAAATAACTTGAAGCAATCTGCTGCCGAGCAGGGCGAGACACTTGAGAGTAAAATCTTTAAAGCAACAGCAACAGCATTCCCACACGTTACCGGTCAAACCAATCCTAGTCTTACTGGAAGTTCCGTAAAAGCATCTAGCAGCAATAAAATGCAAAGTGTTGAAAGTGAATTAGCAAAATTGTTCCCATCCATGGGTCAAACGAACATTTTTGAGACCGCGCAGAGGCGCTTTTCAAACATTGAATCTTCCTCAATCAATCCTTATTGTTCACAACTGCTGAGCACTCAACCTAAACGATATTCAAACATCGAATCCCGATCATATGAAGTGGAGAAGCGTACAGAGAATGGCAAAGTTGTGTACGATTCCTCCAACTGTAAACACGAAATCCAGTCTGATGGCGACAAATCAGTCGCATCCTCGCTTCAATTTCCAATTCAGAAAATGCAAAATCCTTTCGATGAAAGTGAAATCATACCAGCGGCTAAGCAAAATAGAAACGAGGAAATTGTGTCAGCAGCAAAATTAAACGCGATCAGTCCTCAACCAATACCAACGGCAAAGATGACAAATTTGATGATGAACAAAGAAAATGCAAAGGCTACTTTCGGCGAAGACATACACACAGAGAAAGCAAAAGAAGTGAACGATAATAATAAAAATAGAATGGAGAGTGAGGAGGTTGCAGTGGAGAAAAACATTAGTGGCACTTATGAAGAATTTCGGCAACGTGCCAAAGCAGCTGCCGAAGCTGCAGCAGCAACGATATCAACAGCACAAACAGCGCCCCCTGTCCTCAGCATGGACCAAGGCAATCAGTCAGCATTTCATTTCGATCATGAAAAACTGTTCAAGGACTTCGATGAGCTTTCAAATCAATTGCATATGGAACTCAAATCAAGCAAAGCGCAAAAAGAAGAACGCGAAAAGTCCGCGTCCCTGTATGACCTCAGCAGAATGCAATGGAATTTCAAAGATCACTTTGAGGATTTGAAAAAACAGCGCCACGAACATATGAAGGAGCTTGAGCAAGAAATTGAGCGATCAATGCATTCACGTCGCGTGCGCAATTCGGGTAGTCAGAGTAAACTATATAACGGACAACAGGTCGGCGACACTCCGCGCACCTTTCAAATACCCATTAAAATCGAAAAAGACAATTCCAGCATTAAAAGCAATTACGCATCCCAAGAACAGCCCACTCGTAACTTGCATGAAATACCAATTCGAAGAGAAACAAACAATAAACTCCTGACTTTGGGGCCCAGCTCTGGCACTACCTCATGGGACTTTGATGTTAATGATGCCCCTCGTTACAGGCGAGCTGAGTCTATGTTCAATCTATCGGAGCACGTACCTCGACCGCATACACAACAAGCACACAAACCGGAAAACAATCTAAGTGACTGGCCCCGCTTTGGGAGCGATCTTAACTTATCAGAAAACATATCCAAACCTTTACAGCAGGAGGTGCCAGCTTGTTACCAGCGTCAAAGGCCGCGAACCATTCGTGCTCCCCGTCTGTCTGTCTCCACAAATGATTTGTCCTCCAACGTGCAGTACTTCGACAGCTGCAACGCGTACAGTGCTCGCCGCACACATGCACCAATGCTCAACCAGCCACAGCAAAAACTGCAGCCCCAGTACTCAAGCTGCTATTCGGTGCTGGAGCGTGACCCGAACCCCACATACATCAGCACAACGTCACGCAGAGGCGTATCCCCGGTGCCTCCAGTGCCACCGTCACCGCAACAGGCACATTATGACTTACGTAACCAACAACGGTGCCAGCGCAGAGCATCGTTACCTAAAGAAATTCACGAACAGCAGCTGAAGTACATTCTGAGCAAGGAAGAAGAATTGAAAATGGAATTTGAGCGACTGCAGAATGAAAGACATCGCTTGTTAGATGAAATGCATAACCCTGCGACACTGAATTTGCCGCAACACCCGTTGCGCGACATATACCGGCCGGTGACCAAGCTGCCAACGGTGTCTGAAGATGAGGTATTTCGCCAGCAAATGGCCGAGGAATGGCTGAACAAAGTGGCTGAGCGAGAGGAGCGTCGGTTACATAAAATAATAAAAATATCAAAAGTGAATGAAAGCCAAGCGGACGCGGGCAAGACTGCTCCGAGCGAAGGCTCTAAAACAGACATTAGCGAGGAATTTTTAAATCGTGTCAAAGAGCGCAGAACCAAATTGGCAATGCCTGCGGATAGCGATTGGGAAAGCGGTGCAGAATCGCAGCCAGCAGCGACAGGACACGCCAGTGAAAGCGACGAAGTACCGCCTGTCAAAGTAATTGAAGGCAAAACGGAAACTGACTTGCGCCGACTACCGCCGCATTTGCGTGAATTTGCAAGGTTCTCCAATCATGAGCAGGAAAGAATTGATAACGGGCAGCGCGACGTACACCATGAAGAAGAACGACGCCAGGAGGCAAACAACAATTCTATCAGTAGTGCAATTAAGAAGTCATCGGTGGTGAAAACGGTGAAGATATTTACGCACCCTGAAATCAAAGTCCCTAAGCGCAACATTCCTGACTCGAATGCTTTGCCTCGGATCAGCGCTACAACTGACGAACAGGGTGAGTGCATGCAGAACCAAAGTCCAATCCAAGATAATTCATCTGCTTCAGCTTCTCGTACTTCTGCCATTGGTAAACCTACTTCAAATTTATATTTCTGTTTCGGTGCTGGTAGCTTATTGGGTACTGCAGTAGTAGTTGGTCTATCCATTTGGAGTGCTTGGAGTAGACTAACATAGCTAAACCGATACTGAATGAAACCAATCCAATTTCCCACCCCAACGACCAGTCCCAAACAACATTGAAACCCATACCATTCTACATACCCTCCACACACTCGCAAGAATTCATTACACGTGTCGTAATTTGCATAACGCATACGTAGACTGCAATATAATGAGACATTTGTTTTTTTTATTTTATGTTCGCTTTAGTACTTGCTGACACTGATCACTTGTCAACAACAACAACAAAGCCGTTAAGTGCCATATCCAACTCGCCATTCCTTATAAAGCTACCAGCAACTTTTGGCGAGATGTTTGCCACATCACCGTTCAAGAGCAGAATCTATGATGAATTCGAGCACTTTTGGCGAAGCTTTGACAAAACCTCATAGACCTGTGAACGCACCCTACCAACTGTTACTATTACCACATACATCTTCTAATGCATATGCCGACCTACATAGACGACATAACGACATGTGAAATTAAATGCATTATTCTGAACTAATGATAACTCAATACCGAAAACAATTTCGAAAATCATGTGTACGCTAAATAATAGTTAATATATTTATTTGTTGAATAAATATTTATTGTTTAACTCGAAATCTGTATTGTTTTTGTAATTGTAATTGTTGAAATTTACTACCAAACGCTTAATGTTTGCATGCCCAGCTCATTACGCAAATCGATAAAAGCGAGTGCTAGTAACAAATTGCAGCATTAAGATTAAGCAAACTAACCAGTTTCCAGTCAAAGCAGGTAACGTTTAGAGCTGAATACAAGCTAACAACAATACCAATGAATATATGTACACATCTATTGGCAGGACTAATGAGTTCCATAAATTGGTTATTGTGCTTTAGAATACAAATGAATTTAATAAATTAGTTTTTCTCTGTCCTGTTCACATGTCCATCATGTGAACACTGATTAAGGACAAATCTGCAGTTTATGCTGCAACCACTTGGTTGCGATCAATTTGTTTTACACATGTGAATTTTTGAAAAAACAAAGGTTGAAATTAGAAAAAGTCCAGGTCGCCAATGAAAACAAAACAAATGTTTTTGTGATTGTACGCCACTTACTGCATACTACGTGCGCTTACTAAATGTAGCTTGCTCGAGGCATGCCTACTCCTCACAGTTTAAGGCAGACTTGCCAAGCAAGGAAGAATTTTCCACTTATTCTTAAAATCGTCTGGAACGACATTTACAGCCCTATTCTGGCAACCGAAACAATAGTCACCTCGGTAACAATTGAATACTTGGTAACAATTGTCACTTTTTGGTATTCTGGAGCAAATTCAAAAGCTCAAAAGGTGACAATTGTTTCGAAATTTGTTACCTCCGTAGGAGCAGGTGACAAGCATACAAAAATTATAAAATTCAAATTTCGTATTCAAATGCGCCTTGAGAAACTGAAAAAAAATGCTTCAGCTGCTCCTGCGTCGCGACGTGTCGTGCGCTTAAACTTAGGAACTCTAGAAAATAAAAGAATATATACATACATTGTGAAGAAACTCCAAAAAAAAGACTTGCTTCGCCAGATTTTCTGCATTTGCCTTTTTTTGTTTGTTTATTTTTTTACAGTTTGACAGAAAAAATACAAAAAACAGCTGTTTTGATAGAAAAAAAGCTTTCACCTCGAGTGGTGAATTGTTTGAACTTTCTTCTTGTCACCATTTTTCCAGAATACGAAAACAATCAAATTCAATTCAATTGTTACGGGGGGTAACAATTGTTACGGTAGTGCCAGAATAGGGCTGTTAATGAACTTAATTAATTTTGTGTTTTTTATATATTTTTTATTTTCGTCTTTCCTTATGCTGGACGGTAGACTTAAGGCAACCTATTCAATTAACAGCCGCTAGAATCTCAATGCTTTCTCGAAACAAAAACCGCAAATCATATGCAGGTACGTGTGATAGCAGCAAACAGCGAGATAGAAACAATATGTCGGCGGTGGCGCTATGTCGCGGTGCTGCGGAGACGGCCAGCTCCCTGCCACCAACGCTGCATAAAGATATTGACAAGAGAGCACGCTTGCTGTTGCCGCCAGAGCGAAGCAGTTGGTCTGAGAGTGATCTACTGAAGGAGATCAATAATGAGCTAAAGCTAGCGAGAGGCTTTCTCTTTGCAAATGGTGGGTGAGTGGGCCACAGTGTACGCCGATGCATGCAGTTACCCCTGCCCCTGATACAATAAACAAAGTAGACTAAGTACTGAGAGCCATGAAATTTGGCGTACGAGAAATTACAGTTTTCGTCAAACAGGCTGGTTTGCCGCAGTTTACATTTAGGAATAGAAAGTACACCTAAGTCTGTTTTTACACGGTCTTTTTTTACACGGTTTTGATATAACACGGTTTGAAAATTGAATATTTTTAATTTTTTTACACGATTTTATTCCATTTAGCACGATTTGAAATTTTATGTACTTAAATTTTTTTTGTCAAATTTAATTTTTGCGAAGTATGTTCATATCACAAAAAAGTATTTATGAAAGAAAAAAGTCTGAAACCATCGATAGTATCGATAGTGCTATCGATAGTTTGCGAACACTAGCTTAAAGATTTAAGTGAATTCCCTTTTAGCGCGTACAAGCAATTTTTACTGGTCAAAGCAAATGTGAATAGCACTAATTTAGGGGAATTCCCTTTATGTGCATACAATAAAATTTACTGGTCAGAGCAATTGAAACGTGTTAATATTTTGTGAACTGTCAATGCAATAAGACGTGTTTGGTAAAGAAATTTTAATAGGTTTTAGAGATTAGGAACAAATCACCCATTTTTGTATACGATCAATGTCTTTTTTTACACGGTTTTTTTTTACACGGCTTCTTCTGGAACCAATCTACCGTGTAAAAACAGACTTAGGTGTATGCGAATTCTAGCTGTCATTTAAATTGGCGTACGTAAACAATGAATTTCGAAGAAGGCTTTCGTACTTAGTTTACCTTATTTAATACATTATGTTCCTGCCCACGTCGAATTTCTTCCCAACAATTTGTCAACTATTATATAGTCAATTTTATTCAAATTTATAAATGACATTAATGCCCATTTCTGAACATAAATTATGAGGTGATTTTTCGGCTCTCCCTTCTTCCATTAACCCTTTCCTTCCCGAATTATGAAATAGCCATAGAAACAAATTGGAAGTTGGTTATTTGAAACGATAGAACTATTTAAAAGTATTTTGCATCATATTTAAAATGGTTTCGACTTTCCAGTGGGAGGTGCGAGGAGGAGGTAGCCATACTACACTAGACTACACTGGGCTTTTATGAAGCAAAATTGAAACATATTTTATATGAAAACAAAGTTTCCCTTATTTACAAGTTTTTAGAGTTATTTGTTAGAATTTTAGAGTTATTTGGTGTCCTTTGTTAAACATAGAGCAATATTACATTTTTGCCATTTAATTCTGCTGCCCTGTCGAGCGGGAACCGTTGCACAAATGTTAACAATTTTCAATGTTCCCATAAAAACAAACTACATATTTTGCTGAAAAAGCTTAGAACAATGTTTCTTTTAAGCGATACAATTCATAGAAGGGGGAAAAATCGAAAATTATACATCGAAATTCCAAATTTGAATTTGGTAGCCATATGGCTACCATGGGAAGGAAAGGGTTAAGGGGCAACACCACTTTTAGGTTTTGCAAAAATCGATTTGCAAAAATCGATCCAATTGGGCCTAAAATGAACAACAGCGCCGATTGCTCGCAAAACTTCACACCCGTTTTTCTCGAAACCACTTTTGTGACACAATGGCATCGATCGATGCGGAATTTAGACAAAAGCTTTACAATTATATTCTCTAATATATAAGGGAATATATATTTCCCTTTTTGATATAAGGGAAACATTTTTTCTATTTGTTTACCCAAACGATGAGTTATTTTCAAAAGTGCACAATTTTTTCAAAATTTACCTACGTACTGCTAATAAAAATGTAAGGGAGAGGGCTGGGTTGTGAACCAGGCTGGGTTGTGAACCATTACCGTTTTTTCTTTCCCTAATTGACATATCGCCAATCTTTCAGCTGTCAAGTTTGTCTTATGATATGACTCTGCCTTTGTGGTTACGCCGAAGTGTAAACACGAATTGCTTGTGGCAGCTACAGACATCGTGTTTGAAAATCGACTGCAAAAACTTGTTTGCTTTTTTTTAAGTGCTATCCAAGTGACTGAGCTTATTCCAAAAATGTAAGTGTAATACATATTTATTTAGTGTTTTGATTCTATTTTACGATTCAATATTTGTTATGTTGTTACGTGCCGTTATTTTAAAAGTTTCTAAAATGGCATCGTGGTTGGGCTGTGAACCACTGTGGGGGCTGGGTTATGAACCACCTGTGAAATATGGACGGATATATTAAAATAAAGTAATTTTATGTATTTTCACTCGATTTCGGTGAGTTCACTTGAAGTGGGCCAATGCGAGAACGCGTTCGTATTTCACATGCAAACATTGCGACACCGATTAGGATGAAAATTCAACAAATTGAGCACTTTGATACATTGCGATTTTCGGCATAAGTGGCGTCATTATAACTTTTTTTCACCTCTTGAGGCCTCCTGATTAAATAAATTCTCAACTTACTCAAAAATTATGGGTGTTTTCTTCGTATTTTCCGACTTTAATAGGGATTTTCCAGATGGTTCACAACCCAGCCACTTTTTTGGAAAAGCGAAAAATCACGTCCTGTGAAAATTGGTTAATTGGTTGGAAAATTGGAAGTTAAATATAAATCAAAACAGTAATCCGTCTGCATAAAAAAGTTGCATTTTATAGTTACCTTTCCAACGGTATCTTCGATTTTTCGATATCTTTATTCGGAGAAAAGTTAGAGCCAAAAAACAAAACCCGGTTCACAACCCAGCCCTCTCCCTTACCAATGGACATTATAAAATGTTTTGGTGTTTGGTTTCAGGGGTTTTACTTTACAAGAAATCGGTCCACTCGTTTGGGTGTTAAGAGAAAAAGTGATTTAAAAAAAACTGTTTGAAAAAAGTCCTCTTACTTTTTCTATAACCGCGAAATAAATCATCAATTATAGGTCTACTTTTTTCCGCTGAAGTGGTGTTACCCCTTAAAATTGTCACTACAAATTTTACACTAAATTCAATACACAGGCTGGACCACATAAAATTTTCAATTTGAATCCGTTATAAAAAAAATGAATGAACATTTTTTTTTTAATCCTGAAACGAAACAATATCGTTCATATGACTGCCACGACTGGCCTTACAGTACGCCATTCGGTCAACCCAATTTTAAAGTACTTTTTCGATTGTTTCGGGTAGAATTTCCTGAATGGCAACTTCGATTTCATGTTTCAAAGCTTCAATCGGCTCTGGAGGGTTAGCGTAACACTTGTCCTTTCCTGCTGCAAACACAAAAAAAGGTCCAACGGACTTAAATCGCAGCTCCGAATTCCGAATTTCGGCTGATTTTTCGATTTTCGAAAACGGTGCCCAAAAGTTCGATTTTTACGTGCCGGATGGTCATGAGCCTTCAGTTCTTGGACCAATTGAATTTTGTAAGCCTTCATACCGAGATCTTTATGTAAAATTCTCATCAAAGAAGTGCGAGAAATGTTCAATTCCTGAGAGCGATGGCCAGTTGACGTTGATGGATGTTCACACACATTTTCGACTACAAAAGCAATGCTTTCGGCTGTGCGCACTGCATGAGAACGGGAACGGGTTGTTTGGTCCATTAACGATTCAGTTTCACTAGCTCGCTTCACAAATTGATCCACAAACTGAGTTAATGGCCAATCTTGTTTTTGAATTTTTTTGTTCTACTTTTGAAGTAAGTTCTCAATATTTCCCAATTTTGTTGAAGCGTATAGCGTCCCATTTCGTAATGTCAAACTTTTAACTAAGTTACGAACACAAATTGAATGACATTTGGACTGCCATTCTCGAAATAAAGCGTAGTTCAAATTCCAAACGCTATATGGACCACCCTATACATACATACATACATGGCTTGTCACGTACATATAACCTGCCCCCTTTGCCAACCTTCATACTTATGTGGACATTTTCACGCATGCTGCTCGTACTTTTAGATGACGGTTCAATTCAGTGCAAGTTCCGTTTCCTTATTTCCTGTCGCCGTATTTGCTTTTTCTAAACTCAATGAAAACTAAAAGTTTTCATAAAGAAAATTTTCCAATCAACTAAATGGAGGTTGATGTTGAAATTTTCGGTTGTAGCATTCTAACTGTAACTTCTACAGATTTACATGTAAAAACTAGTATCGAGGCTTTTGGTCATAAGTGGACTTTCACACTTCTGCTCTTCATATACTTACATATGTATATACTATATGTATATGCATAATTAATTTTTCAAAATGGATATGAAAATATTTCTTTAGAAATTAACTTTTCCAAACTGTTGCTCTTATTAATATTGTACGGATAATTTGTATGTCCGTATGTATGTCGGTATATTTATAAATACGTTTACATATGTGGCACACAATACTGTGTACGTATATATACATATGAATATAAGTATTATATATTGTGATGTATACATACGGTTGTTCTGAATGTATGCCGATTCTTTTGAATGCCAGATGTTGTTTACGAAAAATTCGTATTTCGAAAGCAGTCCATTTCGTTGAGCGCTTTCGAGCAACTCGCGCAGTGTTTGTGCTCTCGTGAGGACTCGGGAGTGATCGCCGTTTATAACAAAATAAAATCAAAATAAATCGAAAATATTCTTCAAGTTAGGTGGCGGACGCAAAGTCGTATAGAGCGCTATTTTTTAACAGCGCGCGATTACCGTTTATAAAACATTAAATAAAAATAACTCGAAAGTATTCACAAGTTGAGCGGCGGACGCAAGGCGTATCAAGTGCTATTTTTTGTAACATACTAAAAGAAACTAAAATGGGACAGGGTTAGTTGAAAGTTTTAAGGCAATTAAAATTTGACGGTGAATTTAAGATATTTACCTTAAAAGCCGATATTTACAGTCAGTGATGTAACGATGGTGATCAGTGCGACCGAGTGATATACATGCATACTATTGATACAAGCGATATACATATATACATTTTTCTCACGCATGTTGTGTTACACCTTTTACAGAACAAGCACAATCTTCCTTCATGGTTGCACCGAAATTCAAAGCGAAAGCACCTACAGGCGCAGGTAACATTACAGTTTCAATTTCCCATTTGTCATCTTCACATTACAATTGTCACCAGCGGCACTAGTTGCACCTGTTCGGAATAGCACATCTTCGTGCATCTTATATTCAAATTTCGTCTTCTTTGTATATAGCACTTCATTGGCCAAAAAATGTACATGTATGTACATATACATATGAAGGTGCCGGAGTGAAATACTCAATATGTATGTGTCATTTGTCAAAGTTAAAAAAGTTAACATAAAACAATGAGGTAGGATTGTACGTACTTCTGATAACTCTTATATAAATTGATTGGAATGTATATTTTTGAAAATGTTCCCATTCATTCAAATAAGAAAACTTTCATGTACGATTTTGGTCCGCAACTAAGTCAAGTGATTTTTTATTACTTGTTACTACTCGCAATAGTTTCACCTGTTACCAGTAGCGAAATGTATTGCTTAACTCTCCACATTCGTACGAAGTACTGAAGTATTTTTCAAGTCTATCAAATTTTGACTGACACGTTATTAAATATAAACAAATTCTATATTTATGGAATTACGTGACTGCTGCTCGTTTGAGTTAAATACCTCTCTGTGGCCGCCGCCGTGTCTTTGTCTCCACCATCTGTGTTGCCTGCAACATTTTGGCGTGGAATGAATGCTGAAAATTTTGTTGTAGCATTGATAGATACATATGTAGTAAATAATGTTAAATGTTTTTGCATTAGCAATCGAAGGTCTTCATGGCATTTGATAATAGTTTACTGGCTGTCGTAGGTACAAGGATCACAAGCCCATAACATCTTTATTCGACCACAAATTTTTAATAGACAAGTAACTCTCGCTTGTACCACTTGCAGTCGGTGTAAGACTGTGTAAGAATTATCACGCTAATAAGAGAAAACAAAAACTGTAACTAATGCGCATTCCAATTCCAAATTAGGCAGACCACTGAGCTTAGTTTGCAGAGACCCACCTGTTACAAATACACTTTCGAAAATCAATATAAATAAACATATTACTTCCAAATGCCCAGTATTGTCACTTAGCCCACCGTTGCACCTCACCTCAACAGTCGCCAATGTCCATTCAGTTCACGTTACGTGCATGTTCGAATATGCGTTCAGCACCAAATACCACGTTAGCTCTTCTTTAATATTGGAGGGCGCTCCTTGTCCGCGCCTTCTTTTAATGTCTGTTGAAATAGCTAAAAATATCGAAAATGCGAAAACAAAAACAAATTGAAAAAAAGACTGATTTGCTTTGATTGACTGACTGTTTTGGTAGGAGATACAGGCGCGCTCGCATACCGGAAGCGCGTTCGATTGCGCTCCATGTCGTTGAGTGTCGCTCAATCGCGTTTGCCACGGAGCATAGCAGCCCGGCCAGCGCTTCCATACAATGCATGGCCGCGGCATATGGGCTCCCACCTCTTACTTGTGAATGTTGAAAACAATCAAATATCCGCTCATTGCTTACGACTTCATTGGTTCATTCATTGTCTGGTTCTAGTTGTGCTCTTAAAATACACGCATGGCTGATAAATGCCTGGTGGTTGATGACACAGTCATTCTAAAATCGAATTGATTTGTTTTGTTATTCTATTATAATTGATCTACCATTGAATATCTAAATGGGTGTGGGAGCATAGAATGTATTCAGCGGCTTGCGTTTTCCCAGTCGTTGTTGGCCTTTTGGTGGTCACCACGGCAGTTGCGTTCATGTGCGAAATGTTTAGTTCGTCACGCGAAATTCAGTCGGATCCAAGCGTACGCAATGTCAGCAACCCAAACTCGCGAGTAGTGCTGGAAAAGGAATATTAAGCAGTTGGTGAATTCAGTAAACTACAGGAGACAACTGTGCCTGCGACTGCCAACAAGTTTGGCGCAACTTCGTCATCGTGACAAAAGTTAATTGAAGGGACATCCCCAAGTGAAAAAATTCAATAGTAAGCCATGCACTATTTGTACTAACTTCAATGATACTCAAGTTGGTTGCAACAAAAGGATTGTGGAGATATAGGAGTTCAGTTATTGTAAATTCACAACAATAGAAATTTAGAAATCTACATTTATAACGGATTGTTTCCACTCGCTAAAATTTTGATCTACAACGGAAAACAGTCTGCAATAATCGCCCACCAATCATCCATTGTTCAATGCTTTACTTGCAGGTGGCATACTATATATAAAAGAAAATCACGAAAGCGTTCGCTTAGTTTCCATATGCATATTTATGTGTGCGTGCATATTTTTGTAATTTTATAAGATTTGCAATGTGTTCGTTTATGTTTTCGCATTGTGTGTTGTGGCATACGGTCGACGTGAGCCAAATTGGTGATTCATCTGAAGTGGTCATCTTTGAAAGGCTGCCAAGTGCGGATTTTAAGGCGGCATTATTGACTGCGATTAGATCGATGCTGCTGTCGGCCCATTATATTAGCCTTTTTTACGAAAATATAATCTGTTCGAAGGAGTGGTCATTCAATTGTCTTCATGAAAGACAACTTGTACATTAGACAGAGCACATTAGAAACCAAATATTGTACAGTAAATATGTATACTTACTTTGCAACCTACGTACTAGAATAGATGGGCAATATATGAGGCAGCTCGAACAATTGCTAAAATGCACCCTCAAGGAACAATGTTCACCATACTCTCGGATAGTCTGTCAGTTCTAAAAGCCCTTGACAGCTACTCCTACACATCAAAAATCCTGCTTGAATGCCACAAGGAACTCAACGCCCTAGGGACCCAGAACAGGGTTGCGCTCGTCTGGGTTCCTGGGCATGAGGGCCATGATGGCAACGAAAAGGCAGACACACAAGCAAAAAATGGTGCAGAAAGCCCATTCATAGGGCCGGGCTCGATGTTTGGATTCGGTAAAACCGACCTTAAACAGGACATCCACAAATGGATCCAGAGACAAAAATACTGGAACAATATTGAAGGACTACGTCACTCGAAAAGATTTCTAAACTTTAACACAAAACGAGCCAAAACTGCTATACTTCTTAGCAGAGGACAGCTCAAAATCCTTTGTGGCGCCCTAACCGGCCATTATTCTTGCAACTACCACCTCCACAAACTAGGCTTGGTCATCGACAAAACGTGCAGATACTGCAATGAGGTCGACGAAACAATGGAACACGTTATCATAAACTGCCCCGCCCTGGCACACAGACGTGCAAAGTTTCTAGGAAAACATAATCTCGGTGATGACGAACTGATGCAAATAGCGCAGAAAGGTCTGATTCAATACCTGAGCACATAAAACACCAGATGATGCAAGGGGCACAATAAACCTACTAGGTTGCAGTGCACAAGGGCATTGTCCCTACCCATTATCATTAGATTACATTATGTACTAGAATGTGGAAGGTCTCTTTAGCCTGCGTTGTAGGTGTTTGAACTATTATCACTTTTCTATTCGCATTTCGTAATCGAAAATGCTCCTACGCCCTGTGTGACCTGTCATCAGCCATTGTTAAAAATTCGTTATCGTAGAAACGTTAAACAACTACTCATAAAGTGCCCGTTCCACAGGCATCTGGACGCCCAATAGCCAAACTCCAGCTTCCTCGCTCAACAACCTCAACGATATTCCCTCTTCCTCAACGCCGCCACCCCCGCCACAACCAACTCGGCCCATCTGGACGCCGCAGCCATCGCCAGACAGCGGTCGCAAGGAGTTCCGCCCAGTTCATTTCGAGTCACCCACATTAGCGCGTCGCTACGTCGTGCCGCACACGGGTGCCGGTGCAGTACAACCACCGTGGTCATCCAGCTGCATCAACGGCCAAAGCCACCCCACACACTCAACGCCGCGTTCGGTGCACAGCCTAACGAATCTCAGCACGCCGACTACCGTCGGATCCGATAGCATTTCGGAATTCTCCATCAACCAAGGACCCGCCTCTTGTGTAGCGGATAAAATCAAAAGTATTGCACTCTAACCTCTGAATGTTGTAATACATAATTTAATAACAAAGACTTACGCAAACTCTTATTTTGCCATACATATGTATGTGCATTAGTATATATGAAAGAAGGATATACTTCTGTGTGCACAATTATTGCAACAGCTGACATCGCAAGTCGACTTTGCAATACAGATACCCATGTGCAAAATTTTGACCAAGTTTAGTGCCAAACTTAGCCCTGCTAACCAATTACTTTTTGCTCACACAGCAATCGAAAGGTCAGCCTCCACCTCACAACTGTATTCGCCGTTATCGCGCCGGCAACACAACCGCGGCCTTCCGTTCTGTAGGCCGAACGATGTCAGTAAGTATTCGGTTGGTGGTCTCTGAAAGTCGTGTCTATTTCTGCTACTAACGATCACTTTCACATCAACACAAACATAAAACCTAGAAGTAATTTGACTTGTGTCATTCCTTTCACATTAACCCCCACTATGTAGACAATAATTTAGATATTTTCTGATCGTTCTTTGCTGTGCCATTACAAAGCAAATTTATATATAGTATGTGAAATGTGAATGTATATGCCGATTGATTCCATATCAGGCATTCTATAAAATGTTTTTCTAACCACCAAAAACGGTTAACTGGATGTACCTTTGTGTGAACATGAGTAGTGCATGAAATCGGTATACGTTTTTTGTACCCGAAAATGTTTTGCAAGCATTTAACTATAGTATACTATAGGTCAACATTTGTAACCACTCTCAAATACACATAATGTTAAAATATTGCAGTTTATAAAGTTAAGCATGAGTACATGAGCGAACCGGAAACAGAGAAGGATCGTCCAAGAAAAATGGCACAGCTTAGTCGACAGGAATTTGATGGCATCGGTCCAGTCACCAACGATGGAATGCCTATTGTTCTGCGATCGGTAATGAGTTATAATTCAACGTTATTGTGAGAAAATGAATGTACACACTCTTATTTTCATTGATCATGACGACCACCATTTATTCGGCTCGGCAGGAAGTCAAGCAACCACATCAGCACGAGTGGTACAAACAGCTCTACCAGACTATACATAAGCAGAAATGCGGTGGTAATAAACCAGCTCACCTGAATTTATACATATCTTCATCTGTTTTGTTTTGTTTTTGTTTTGTTTCTATTATGATGTGCATGCCAATGCACAGTGCGTACATTTAGTTATGTCAATTAAGGCTAACTTCAAACTTATGGAAACTTGAAAACATTTCAAGAACTTGCAGAAGTTTACAATAAGGAATACAAATGTTAGCTTTTGCAAGCGATACGATTTTTCAGCCAAATTCAAGCAATCTGACTTACAGAACTTATGTCAAATTGAAACCTTCTTCTTCGTCCTTAACCGATTGGTCGTAATATCCGATATGTTGCACACTTGACATCTTCAAATATGCAATTAGAGTTCTGTAAAAAAACATTTTAGTAGCTTCGCACAGGCCATGCAAATCCAAATGCACGATGTGGTACTAATTTAACGACTTAACCTTCAAGTCAAGCAGTAGATGAGTGTAGGGAAATACTAACTCATTGTTGAAATATGATATTTATAACTTTCTAACACCCATTATTAATACAACTTGCTTCATCGCATTTTTGCTTCCATTTCTGCCACTATTATCGCGTCGCGTCGCATCGTGCCGAAAGCAGATGATTACGTGATCCGCTACAAATGTCAAAGAGGTGATTTTCTATTTCCATCTTATTGCCTACGCTCGATACACATATCTTACGATCATCTAGCAACAATCCACTACTACCTTAATACGCTTCAATCGCTTTGAACTTTATTATACGCACATTTATATGTTTGCATGGCTTGACACTTGCAGAACCGAATCTCGTCTCGAAGCTTAGTAAGCATGAATAACTGTCCCAATATTGCAATAGAAAATTAGTCCTGTACCTTGAAACATCGCGCTCCAGTAAAGGTCAGTTCAATGGTTTCAATGGCTGATACCATTTTAATTTTAGTTTATTACTTACATATGTATAAAAGATTTGTTATGATTAGGGCGTGGTCATTCATGAGCTAAAAAAAAAACAAAATATGCACCAGATGTAAATAAAATAGCAATTGAAAAATAGCGCAAAAAATGTTTGATGTAAAACCTTTGCTATATAAATAATACTAAGACTATACATTAATAGTTTAAACATGTAAAACATGCTTTATTTAAGAAATAATAATACTTATGCCGAAAATCATTCGTCACACCTAAAACAAAATGCCACATAAAAAAATTCCTATGAATCGGAACGATATTTTATCCATTCGCTTTTAGGCTTCCCCATTTAATAAATGTATTTGAATGATTTTCCGCCCTATGCTCTGTTAAACTAAAAATTAAAATGCAGAATATTTTGCTAAATTTACATGCAATAACAGGCGGCTTGCTACTTGCTGAGAACCAGCAAGCCGCCTGTCTTAACCTACATGCAATAACCGCCGCAATACCTATGTATACGACCTCTGCAATCAATTAGTTGACCGCACCACCTTCTCAACCGTTAGTCAAACATTTAAAAGAAACATTTGACAATTTTGTTTTAAAACTTGACGATGAAAAAGCAACATCCTGAATAAATGTATTAGTCACTGAAAAAACATAAGAACTGTTAAATGCAGAGCACGAAATCACAATATTAACATAACCACACTTTTTATGAAGCAATTACTAACAACACAACAGCCTTAATTTATTGCATTAACGACAAAAAATTATTCAATAGCGCGTCCTCAATTCAAGTCGAGTGGATATCAATCAGAGCCAGAACACCACTGTGATTCCGACTACTCCACAATAAAATATCGAACATTGGATAGACAAAGACTGCAGTCTGTGTCTTCCGCTGCAAACGTGAAGAATGGGGCCAACTCGAATTTGAACCATAAGTAAATATATCAAACTGTTATTTAATACTGGACGTACATCATTATTCTGCATTTTGTAGATTTTATGGTACTATGCCAAACCCGATTAAATCGGGCCAAATTGCATACAGGAATCAACCAGGTCGCATTGAAAATTACGTAACCGGGCAATCGTCCGTCTCCGAGAAGGAGCGCAAAGAGGTATGTAAGCATGGGTGATGTCATCATCGAACAATGCACATCCGCTGTACACACTTGATCATGAGAGCAGTGCATTCAAAAAGTCCGTGCAGAGACTTTACACCAAGTCGTGTCAAACATGTTGCTCCGGAACCATTTCAAAAATCATAATCATGTCGTACCTACATACATAAAAAACTCCCTTCCTTTTTGACTCTCTATAATGCTCTTAAAAAAATTTACATTCGAGTTAAAAATCTTTCCGTTATTCTATAAACAAATAGCACAGCAGTTTAACTCACTTTATTTTATTCACATTTTCTAGTGGTGGGACGAAGTCAT
This sequence comes from Melieria omissa, assembly GCA_963971225.1. NCBI lineage: Eukaryota > Metazoa > Arthropoda > Insecta > Diptera > Ulidiidae > Melieria > Melieria omissa. Next base: position 2,182,715 of record OZ020269.1, on the reverse strand, counting down.
GGACATCTTTAACGGGGTATGCATAATTTAATGTTTGATTAATATATGTACCTACTTATGTAGATACCTGTAACCGATTTCACAGTCCCATGAGTAGATGTATATGTACATATATCAAAAACATGGATAATTTGTTGGTGATTGTTTTCATTATGATTTGATTCATATTGTTACTATTATTGAAATGCATAAAATTCATGGACAGGTTCAAAATATATCTCTCTAAAACTTTGGTTTCGACGTCCGTTTTGAAAGCAAATGATTTCGCCTGGGTCTCCTTTAATTAAATTCTATTGAATTTTCATGCTCGCATTTCAAATTTTTCAGCCATCACATAACTACATATATGTAATATATATACATGTATGTGTGCAAATAAATAATATAATTTTCTTCGTATTTTTCCTCAACTGTATTTAATGCATAAAAATTCGACCTTTAGTGGCTTAAAGAGCATCGAATCATTCCACGTATTCTCATTGAATTTGCAACTGATGAAACTGTAAGTCAAAATTTTACTCAGACGCAAACACTCAAACTTAATTTTTTTTAATACAATTTTTCATCAACTATGTATTGATTGTGCAACAGGGGCTACATAAGTAGTGGTGCCTCTAGTTGTTTATGTCAAATGTAAACTGAAATATTAAGTTCATAAGAACTCTTTACAAAGAAAAACTTGTTTTCTTGTAATTCTACACTGAATATGTAAATAGTAAGCATCATCAACATATGTTACAATGTTCGCAAAATTACAATTTAAGACTTATGTGGTTACTGCTTTCAATCACAATGGTAATTGGGAAACCAAGCACTTTATTTCTAGCTACACTCATTCAATAGCATTATAGCAAAGTTTTCTACTTTTATTACTACTAGCATTTGGATCAAACAAAACTTTCGTCACACTACGCAGAAGGCAATTTGTCACGGTACTTAAACCCATAATTCCTGTTTGATTGTATTGTACAATAATTATTTTTTAAATGTATTTCTCTCAACGAAGAGCCTTAGCTAAGGAGTCAGGATATAGCAGTGATTCCAATTTAGTCTTCCGCAAAAAGGAGATTCAGCAGAGTAGTCCGCTCAGTCCCGTCGAACAAAGGCAGGCCTACAAGAACGTACAAGCTGGTGGTGAACCACCACTTTTTGGCTTCCGCAAACCAGCTCCCGATAGACAAAAAGGTACGATAACGACTTTTTTAACTCTCGTTTCACGTTTATCACGCTCAATTTCAAAACTAGCAAATAGCACAACCTTGCAACAAGTCATACTGCAGATTGTATACTGGACCAAACAACAAATTGCTAAAAATATCCCTACTTGTTGCGGTTTTAAATCAAAGTCATATTATAAGGTTGCCTCCAGAACAAATTTTGGTTTGGTCCAATCTACAAAATGTATTATGTCTCTTCACACAATAATTCCCACTCTTCCAATGTGGCACTAACAAAACGTACAATCGAAACTCGATGTTCCACTTACACATTTATATGGGAATGCTGGAAATATCTTCATAGGTCATACGTTTCGTTTCGTTTAACTGCATTATGGTGTAGGGCATTGTCATGGATTTAAATTACTTAAATTAACACAAATAAGTAGCTAGTTTCGAATATCTCCCGTTATGTTTCCGAAAAAGCAAAGTTGCATTGGTGGCAACAGCGCCTCACGGAGTAATTGCACCATGTATCAACACTGGCACTCACACCGGTTGGAATCACATAATTAGTGCCCAACAAAAAATTTAATTTATTTGAATATTCTCTCCCTTGCAAAGGCCTTGTGCAGAAGTTTGAGTATACACAAATAAAACCATCACACGCTATATTGCGTGGTTTCTGCAAAGCATCTTTCGCCACAAAGTATAATACAAATACAAACACCAACACTCCGAAAAACGTGGTTTCTGTCCAAACATTGGATATGCTAACACCCTTCCTTAAAGACATGCCATCGTTCATAACGCTTAGTCAAGCGGAAAAATCGCCTCCGCAACCACCAAATCGCAAATCTTCCTACCGCAAAATGCTACTTTCCGAGAATGGAAAACTCAACATACCCAAGCGACATGAACAGTGTTTTCAAAGCCCGAAAAGCACAGTAGCAACGATTAATAAATATGGAACTATAACGCTGCGCAAGAACCATAAATCATCTGTTTCACGTTCCAAGTCAAAAGATACACTACCCGCCTCATCGGCCGACAGCAAAACTGTGGCACAACCACGATCAACCATAAATTGTGGCAAAGATGTAGACGTCACACACATACAGCGACACACTCGCTATCAATCGATTAGTCCAACCCATTCGCAAAACCGTGTGGCGTTACGCCAGTCCAGTCGTAGCCCTGTTGCATTTGGTAGGGGCATCTCGAAGGAACGCACCTTCGCAGAGGAAAAGAAACGTCTCGAAAGCACTTTGCCTTCACGCTGCACGAACTTCGAAGCTAGCACCAACATCCTGCGAGATCCGTTACTAAGATCTCCTCAAGAGGTGAAGCAAGCTGTGCGTTCTTATGCAACGTGTGCATCACATCTGCGTAGCAAGTCACTGCCTCGTCTTAGGACAGCACACACCATTCCAACCTCGAGCGTGAGCACAACAATTCGGCATTCGATGTGTTTTCCACAAACAAAACTTTTCGACTGTGCAAAGACTTTTCGGAAGACAGTTGGCCACTGCAAAAGCCCAATTCCAAAAGCCATATCTAACGTTAGCTTAGTCAGAACGGACTCCACTTTCTCTATTGAGTCTTCGCCGTCCAAACACAAACCAACTAAATTCACCACCAAACTCGCTCCGGACACAAACAATTTTTCGAACAAATTGTCAAAACCAATCAAAGCAAAGAAAAAAGTTATCACAACAACCTGCAGCAGCAGCGATGGTTTTGTTATACCGGATCAAAAATTCTATTACATAGAAGGCCAAATGAAATCAATTATGAATGCCAAAGCCAGCGCGTGCCTATCAAAATCAACCACAGCTGAAAAGATTTTGAGACCTTGTTATTTCCAAACATTTCCCCAATTAAATTACCCGATTCTCCACAAATCACGTAGCCTCAGTCCGAGGAGGCATTATAAAACTGACGAAGAAGAAGAACAAACAGAACTAAACGATAGAGAGTCAATCCATTTAAGAACCTTCGAAACCAACGAAAAATGCCGAGAGTTCTCTCCTACACGTGAAATTCGTGTTCCGCAGACACAGGATTACAATCGAAGCCCTCGATCAGTGGCATCTAAATCATTAACGTCGGTTGTGGACATCGCCCGCCCGTTGTATCCCAGTCTGAGCGAAAAATGCGGTAGAAAAATTATTCGCACTGGCGAAATGGGCGTTCCCCAAACAAAAGTATTTTGCAGTAATGCACAGACTGCGTCGCCACCCATAACATACAAATCCCTAAATGAAACTGAGGATATCACTAGCCAACTGTCTCCTACTACAAGCGAAAAGAGTAGTCGACAATTTTCTCCCACTCGTGAAATTCGTATTTCTCCAACGAATCTCAGGCTACCTAGATCGCATTCGTCTACAAGAGCAGTTTATCCCTCGCGTTCAGAGCTGGCGAATACTGATAGCCAAATTAAGCGGTTTTCGCCCACCCGCGAAGTTCGAGTGCCGCAAACATCTCGAAGTGTTCGTTCTCCATCTCGGCGACGAATTGACACCTACCGCGCCCAATCTAAAACTGATGCCAGCAAAATCATACGAGCAAGTAGCTTAAGCAGTGCAGATGATCGATCCAAGCAAGGACTATACCTCTGTGGAGAGCTTGCGCACAGTGCAACCTCCCTCACTCACATCGAACGACATAGTCCAACGTGCCGATATCGAAATAATTCCGAACGATTTACCGATTTAAATAAATTCTACAGCACTCTAGAACGTGTAGGACAACTACAAAGGGCCTCGTCACTGACATCCTTTAAGCCTATCCGTAAAAACAGCGAACTAGTGCAATTTGATGAATGGCGCAAAATGCGTTGTCACGAGCGTGTCGAAAAAGAATTAAACTATTTGGTTGATAAACTAAAACAAGATCAGCGAACGAAGGACTTAATATTCCGATCAAAAGACCCAGACGATGTACGCTGGCGTCAGGAGACCGACTTTGGCTTACACTCTAAAACTAAGTCCGTAGACAACTTGCGCTATGCATTCGAAAGAAAACTTTTCTTACCGGAATATCACCAAGAAAACTGTGTTGAGAATAATGTATCAAAAGATGGTGTCAAACCGTTTTGGCGCCGAAATACTGTGTCAGATTTAGCACTAAGTTTGGAAAATAAACTAGGCCAGGTCAATACAACTACTGCAGTAGCAAACAAACAAACACAATTCCACCTAAGCAATCGATTAGTGAGCACACTATCCAAAAATCAAATAGCAAAAATTACAAAGCAACTAAACGAGATCTACTCGAATTCGCCAAAGTTGTGTACGGATGAGTATGTTGTGACCGTGAATCATGATGAATTTAATCCCAACATAACACCTAGCTCGAGTGCATTAAAAGTGCGCTGCAACTCATCAATAACCAAAGAGGACTTATTAGAGCCGATAATGGCTAAGAAAAATACACTTGCGAAGGCGACATTAAAATGTCAAGGAAATAACGTGAAAGACCCTGGCGCCGTAGGGGATAAGCAACATAGACCTGCGGGACGTAAGGAATGCACTACTCGGGGCACTTCGCCAGTCGTATTAGCACGAGAAACACGAGGAGCTGTCGCTGCTAAGAATGCTGAAGCGACGTTGATAAAAACTCCACACATTCCATTAGAAAGTGACTACTCCTCAACTCAAAAACATAATGATTCATTACCCACTCAAGTTGAGACAGAATTCAGCAAGGTTGTTGAGAGTAATGCTACGAATGAAGATCAGGATGCTCAAGCATCGCAAGCAGACAGTAAAGAAACGATCGATAATACGAGGAAACCAAAGGAAAATATTTCACAAAAAATTCAATTTTTCGAAGAGCGGCAATTCAAAGAAACACCGACAACCATTTATCATGCACGAGAGGACTCATCGCCGGATGAGGATGAAGTAATGCGTGTTATTGAAGAAAATATGAAAAGTCGTAATAAAAAGAATATGCACAATAGAAAAGAACTAAGTTCGTCACTGACGAATCTGAAAGATATGTTTGGAGAGAAGCCCTTGGCCCGAGGAAATTTTCACTGGGATTTCCTACCACAACGCCCACCTGATGCACCAGAAGAAGTACCAGTTAGTTCAAAGCATCATGACTTCATGGAGGTGTCGGAGGTGGATCTGAGCAATTTCATTCCACGTAACTTATACTACCGCACTCGAAGTCTCTCCCCAGAGCCACACACCTCCTTCTATCTTCGCCGTGTTCATACTGGAGATGTTCAAAAAATGCGAGAAAAATTTGAAACTTTCGACGCGCATTCACAACAGCAAACAAACAATAAGCGGTATAATGTCTTTGGGCTTACATCGCTGAGGAAGGTGCGCAGCGATCCTATGTTAAATGACTTTACCGCAGGATCTAAAGACATCTTTCAGACGTTGATGGACAGCAAAGGTGATGTATCTTGGATTGCACATAAGTTCGAGCTCCGCAATCGCAGGTTTTGTGATACGCAACGTTGGCAGCCTTGTAAGAGAATTTCCATTTCACCAACGCCACAAAAAAATCGCTTAATGCCACACATTGACATCATCAGCAAAACTGCTGCACTCAAAGAACATCTGTGCAGAAAACAACTGCCAAAAAACATTAGTACAGATCGAATTTTCGATGTAAAACGAATTCGCAATCAATATGAGAGATCAGAACTAACTAGCTGCCTATCCACTTCAAACCCGAATATAGCCAATGCAGACGTATTTTCTCAACACTTGACAGCTAACTGGGTAGCACACAAATATCCAAATCCCAAACAAAACAAATGCACAGACAATCCTCGACAGGAGAAAAATAAATCATTTGTTGAATCGAAAATCCGGCCTCCTCGTACACGATCGAATTCAGTCTCCCCACCCAGACCGCCGAAATCTAAGCAGCACAAAGACTTGTCTCTCAAATCTCAATACGATGACATTTTTGCAAATCAAAGCTTTGACCCGAAAATTCACCAACCAAAGGCCAGATACGTCCCGGATGGTGCCGAAACCGGAGATTGGAAAAAGGCATCACCGCCGCCGCTGCGACCCTGGGTCTTTAGAAGCAGTGATCACATTAAGGGATCAATGACAACGTCATTTCAAGGTTCCATTATTCTTTTTTGCAGTACTCATTAACTTCACTCTTTATTGTATTCCTCACAAATAAAGTTAATTGTAACATATTTTAAGTACTTATATGTATATTCCAAAGATCCTAGAAGCTTGACTATTACGTTTCGTTACGCTTGCAATGGTGGAGAATCCCTTCAAAATATTTTATACGCTTTAACTTAGTACCCACATGAAAAAGCGTGTAGACATTTTTACGCCTTCTTGCGAAGTATATTTGATAAGGAGTTTTGATTATCCATTTTACCAATGTTTAAACATCACTTATATTTCTTTTAATTAACTTTCTAAAAATTGCTTCAACTATAAACGCACTTGACCTGATTTAAAACAATGTGTTAACGTAGATTTTGGGAATGTTTCCCCATTACCAACGCCACCAACTAGAACGGGAAGAGCCATAGCACCTGAATTGAATGGAAACTACTCAGGTGAGTTCAAACTCTTAGGAATTTCATGTAACGGTCAAGACAACGGGTGCCCAAGTCTTCTAATTCTGTTATATAAGAGAAACGAAGCTGACATAAAGGTGCAGCCCCTATCACATCTCAAATTTTTCTTTTCTTGCTTTGCACCTGAAATCAATAATGTCAATACCACTTATGGTGTCGTAAAGAGCTAAGCAAATACACTTGCTGAACAAAGACAAAAGCGTTGCCATGGCCAATGCGTACCAACAAACGAACAGGCCAGAAACAGCACATGGTGCGCCCTTTGCGTGCCATGTAATAGAATCAGACCGACAGTTAAACTTCGGTGGAACGGTTTCAGTGCTTTCAGTGTTGTGACTTATAGTAAAAATACCACAAATTACCATTCGCATTCGAATAGACAGTAATGACGGCATAGCAAGAGGTAGTCTGTCAAATCAATTTTTAATCTACCAGCAAATAACTCCTGCCAGCATAATTTCTAAGAACAAAGCGGGCCGAGATCTAATAATCCCTTATTAGCAAACTAGTGTTGTTAGCGAACTGAGTGTTGAAGAACCAGCTCGTAGTGCCAAAGCTGCCCCATCAGACGTGCCCGAAATTCGAAGTCAAGGCAAATTAAGTGCACAGAAAAATACTGCACTAAATATCGTGAATAACTCTCTCTGCGATAAAGGCGGCACAAAGATTTTCCGCTCACACGACCTAGATGACTGTCAACAAAGATTCCATCAAAGCTGTCACGATTTGCGTGGTCCTGTCGCTATGAGAACGACCGCTTTGAAAAGGCAGGAAGGTGTAGGCGGACAACGCTATGGATGGAGCCCTTCGAGCAATAGTAAATCGTGTGACATTGCGAATTGTGGCAAGATACTCTGGATATATCAGGAAAAAAATTCAAATGCAGACAGCAAATTGTGCCTCGATTCGGAGCACAACGTTAAAATTCGAACAAACGCGCAAGGATTACCTTACACACCACTGCCAAAGCAGCGGCAAAGCTTTTTGGCCAACCAACATGCAATAAAGGCTGTGGTACCGTTAGTGCTCAATCAGCTCAAGTACTCAAGTTAGTATATGAAATTGGAAAGAACTCAAGAAGCAACAATATGCTGTTATTATATTTATACATAGTTAGATATATGTATTATTGCTTCTACATATGTATGTATGTTTTTAGATGTTTATCACTCGTTCTCAGCGAATTAAACTCTATAAAAAAAGAAAAATTACTTTTCCAAAGTTAAACACATACAGAATAAATACTTATTAACCGTCATGAGCACTCGCTGTGCTTCCTATCGCCAAAGTAGGGAAACATTTGATTTTTGGCAATCGAGTTGCGAAACTTTGGAGCAGGCTGATGGCAACTTTTAGAGATATGTGTAAGCATTTCCCGATAAATTTTACATTTTCAAAAAACAAAAAAAAAACAACCTGTGGTGTTTTGACAACCGTAGGCATATTTGAAAGAATTACGAAATAGTTCCCATTATACCCCAATACTTCCTGACAAAGCACTTGACTGATAGATACCATGACAAAACCAGCCCTATTTTGCATTTCAAATTGTCAACAAACGAACTCGGCGCCGCGATCTAAGTTATGTTTTCTTCGAGCATAACTTCTAGCCAAAGTTGTTCGGCTTTACCTCATTACCCTACTGCAGTAAGTGCACGCGGTATCTTCTCCAATAAAGCTGCCGAAGCAACGACTTTAATAATGATAAAAGTCTCCCAACATTGTGAGAAAACAAACCTGTACGGGCGAGTACTCACAACTGCAATACTTACTAGTCGCGTACTTCAATCCGCTCGCCTTGTGTTTACGTGTGTCTTCAGTTCAGAGTCGCGCGCTCTACAGAGTCGTCGATTTGATAAGCGGACGGAGAGTCTCAAGTTGTGTCTGCTTTATTTTTCAATTACGAGTACATGGTGAATTGTGATCGTCCGAAAATGATATTTTAAAACGAGGAGAGAGCTTCAATTCCCCAATGATCGCTTCAATTTGCGGCAATTAAATAGTATGTAATTTGAGCACACACACACACTCGATTTTTACGATTTTCTTTTCCCTGCAAAGTATTTTCGTCGTCAGATAAACTCACTCGTACTTATTCCAGCAAGATACCAAGTGTTGTATTTACCAGACTCGTTCGAGTATATAAAAAAAATGGTAGCCACAAAAGCAAGTGAAAGTGTGAACTGAACATCAACCGGGCCAGTTGGTGATTAGCAAAACTTAAGTGAAATACACGTGAATTCCTAATACATGTTTTTACGAGTCTGGAATAAGTGCGTATTATAAAAAACTCAAATGCCGAACAATGTTACAAAGATTTTTACACCGCACAAGTACATGGAATATATTGTAAAAGCCGTTATTGGTAAACTATATAACAATTCTCCGTCACCAATATCCTCTACCGATTGGGCAATTGTTAGTTTGTACAGAAATAAGCAATGAACTACAAAGAGTCGACTTTTCCGAAAAGATTTACAGCTTAGAATTACATTATTTACAAAGATCTGAAGTGGGAACCGTATATCACAATTTAGTCAATTTTTTTGCAAAACTATTCATATATGGGCATGGGGCGTATGTGTCCGTACATACATATCTGACGCATATCACTATTTTCAATAATTTTGTAGAATCTCCAAATCGATACCTTGAATCTGATGTAAATATCCATTTCAAAACACCTATTCGTCATGAGTACAAGAGTCCTATGTCTGAAGAGGAATTAGCTACTCGTCAAGCTGAGCAAATGCAGAAGCTCTACCAGGAGGAACGTCGCCGCAAGTACCTACAGGAGTTACAGGATATGCGCTCTCGCCGCCATACCGACAACTTTACACCCTTGCAGAAATCCCCAATTCCTCTGAATCGCTATGACGACTTTCAATCCGACCTGGCACCAAAGTCGCCAACGCCCGCAACAAAAGCCGTCGCTCGTGCCTTACACAATTTCCAAGGGCAAAATGTGAGGTAGATATTCTCCTTTGATTTATCTGTTGCCGCAGTTTTTCTTTACTAAATTGGACGAATATTTCAGAGAACTTTCATTCAAAAAAGGCGATATTATATATATCAGGCGACAAATCGACCGGAACTGGTACGAAGGCGAACACAATGCCATGATTGGACTATTACCCGTGAATTATGTTGAGGTGAGTTTTTGTGACCATATTTGGGCATTATTGGCATCAATATATATTAGTATTGAAGCATTGACGCGTACTTTGTGCAGATCGTCAGCAATAGTTCCCGACCGCAATCCAGAACAAAACCGTCGGAAGGCCAGGCACGTGCCAAATATGGCTTCCAAGCCCAATCTGGTGTTGAGCTCTCCTTAAACAAAGGTGAACTAGTTACATTAACTCGTCGCGTTGACGAGAACTGGTTCGAAGGGAAAATTGCAAATCGCAAGGGTATTTTCCCAGTATCGTATGTAGAGGTATGTACGAGTGTCAACTAGCATAAACATATAGTAATGGCGTACACAACTTTTGAGGCAAATAGCAACAATAAATTATTTTACGGTTTTGCGCCCCCAAAACACCCATTGTGTGCGCCACTGCACTAAAGTTGTAAACGTATATGGTACATAATTTTTTATCATTATTTACGCAGGTACTCACCGATATTGGGGCTGAAGATATTGCTTCGAAAACTGTCATAACAGAGCACAGCACGACAAATTTACGTCCCTCCCTAGACGCATTACGCACAAATATCAATCAAGAATTTAATCTTATAACCAAAAATGGTCATCAGCCACCCAGTGGCATCCTCAAGGAAAAAAAGAACGTGAACAAAATAGATGCACTCCACGTAGACACCAGTTCAGAACCGCTAACGTAGGGAATAAATAAAAAAAGATATCAATAGAATAATTAAATATTGCTTTTTTTTGCAGGTATCGGGCACTCTACAGATATCGTCCACAAAAAGCGGACGAAATGGAACTATTAGAGGGCGATATCATACATGTTCTTGAGATGTGCAGCGACGGCTGGTTTGTTGGTACTTCGCAGCGGACGGGTTGCTTCGGTACCTTCCCGGGCAACTACGTTGAACGCGTCTGAGCGACACCCTATTTCGTCTAAACAACAAATTGGAATCACGTTTTAAGGACTTTAAATAAATCACCGTCAATCAATCTGTTAATCATTTAATTTGTTGCTATTATTTAATTTTGTTGCTATTTTTTGCTGATTTATGTAATAATTAAAAGTATCTATTAATTCATGTTGAAATTATAATACACTATTATAATTATTTTTAACAACCAGCACTCACTATTTGAGAGTGAATTCAAGATTTTGCTAAATGTACACGTACAAAATGAAGCTCTCGAGAGGTATCCACAAGTACTATGCAACACATCTATTATATACTAATCGAACTAGTCAAAGCTATTTCCAAAAAATGAAAAACATAAACCGAAATGAAATAAATGCAACAATATTATTATAACAAACCAAAAAGGTGTATGAATTGTAGTCTTGTCATTAAGCCATTTCAAAATTTGTATAAAAATATACATGCATATGCTAAAAATCGCACGATTTTAATTCGAAATCGGAACGTGAAGTGGAATCATATATGTAATACTTCTATATTGGCAGCAACCTATCTTCACAATAAGTTTTCATTCGGAAATCAAAGGGAGGCAAGCGATCATGGCACAATAACAAGGTAGTGGCAGGAAAAAAGCAACAAAATTCACGTGTATTTTGTTAGTGTTTTTGTTCGGTTCATTGTCAAAATCGGACGGACGGTTCACTTGCCAACAGTACTGCCAGCATCGAATAAACGTATACATAATAATAACATTCAAATATGTTGTTATTTGTAGATTATTGTACACAAACAGAAGTTTCCAAATTCAAATAGTGAAATTTCATGAAACTATGAAGTGTACGGAAGCCAATTAGGGCGATAATTAATATGTATCATCGGCTTAGATTGAATAGGGGCTAAGACCACTTGGTTTACAAATATTAGATTTTGATGAAAGATGGAAAAAAACGTAAAAATACATCAATTAACAGCAAAAGTACATAGCTTTCTTGTTTTTATCTGTTGTTTTACTATGAGGGGCAAAAGTGCTAGGTCCATAGTTCGCCGATATTACGTTAATTCACAAAAGTTAATATAAATCGGCCGAAAATATGCTGTTCGTTACATTAAGGTAAAATCTAATAACATCACATAAAAAAATTAAACAATTAATTTTAATTTATATTTTTACGCCGTTTTTTGGCTTTTCTAAAAAATGTGGAAAGCTGGGCTTAGCACCTTTTTACTCTAAGCCGAAAAATGTTAAAATATTGTTTCCATTACATTTGCATTCAGAAATTCAAAGACATACGAAGTAGACATAATTGATTCCTGCCCACTGCTCGTAGTTTTAAAGCACCTTGCAGCGATATTCGCTATGCGATGATTGCTTAGTATTTACGTTCTAAGTAACTGCAAAATAATCCTGATAAACACATCTGTAATTAAAAAAGAATATCATAGCGAAAATTGGAAAAATAATTTTCTTTCATCATTGCCAAAAGGCTTCAAATTGCACAGAAAAACAGTTGGCTGGCAACGCTGTTCGCCAATTGTAAACAAAACGAACAACAATTTTTGACAACCTACCAAACTCTGACACGAAAAAAATAAAAGTCTGTCCGCCCGTAACACTACCTTGTTATTGTGCCATGCAAGCGCATGATGCAATTATTTAAAAAAGGAGTATTTTATGCGTGATAAACTGCCTAAATGGAAGACAATCCATTGTTAGAATTTGACATATAGGAAAAATCGTAATCCTTAATTTACAGAGGATACTGATTTCGATTAAAAATAAATAAAATAAATAAAAAAAAATAGTGCATGATGAAATAAACAAGGTGAAGTAAGTTTTGACAGCTAATTTTGTATGCTCCCTCAGTTGAACTGTTGCATTCAAAAACGATTAAAAAGGGGACAAATGCAGGCCTTTTCCACTAGATGGCGCTAACAATAGTAGTAGAATTCGTAACCAATTCGAAGAAAAACAGTTAATAAATAAGTGAATATTTGTATCAAATACCATAATTTTAACAGTAATAATTTAAATATGTTTGTAAATTTGTTGTGCACATTTAATACGGTTTTATCTGCTCAACATATCTCCTTAAAAACATAATGGCAATTAGGTTAAGAGAGTGGTGTACGATTTTTCCTGTATAAGTTCTTCAATTCTCTCAAAACCAACATAACATAAACCATAACATAAAAAGAAAGGTTTTTGAACATAACGAAAATTATTTTAAAGGGAAGGGAACAATATTTATAGACTCGGTAGATACATACGTTCCGACGGTGTTTTTTTTTCAGTAGGGGAAAGCATCGAAAGCATTTACGTGTGCGAGACTTTATCAGACTAAAACCGTTGTATAAAATATTAGCGTGGAGCTTCATCTGAGACTGAGAGTCGCCTTTCATCCTGAATAAAAGGTATGGTCACCGGACGGACGAAAAGTCAGTTTACGTATTCGTCTGAAGAATGTCCGGTACGTCAATTATTTGCAGAAGCATGATGCGTGCGGTAAATGACTCCGCTGACGCCAGCTTGAAAGCCATAACTGATCGACGATGGTTGTGCGTGCTTTATCGTTTGTGCCTTTTCGCGAGGACTTGTTGCTTCAGCATCTTATTTAGTTGCTTTATTCGGAAATACATTTGGCATTTCAAAAACCTTCCCTGCAAATCGATTGCAGCACTTCTCTCTAACAGATTCTTTTGCAAACTGTTCACAAACCATTACATGGCCACCGTTTAGAGTAGCGAAATTCATTTCTTAACTTGAAATTTCGTGCAAGAACTCGTTTTGTTTGAAATATAACTGTCAATACTTTTTTAATGAAAAGTAATGAACACTGACTACTTTTTTTGTTTACCTAGAAATTAAACGTACTTTTTAAAAGAAGCAACATTGTTATTTCGGGGAGCATTTTTTTCAAAATACGCTATGACAACCGAGAACTTACACCACCTTGTTTATTGCATCATGATCATGCATGATGTGTGGAAAGATGAAATATAAAAGAAAGTTATTAAAAAAAATGTTATCATCAGAATGCTTTTAGGTGGGTTAGCATAATTTACAACGATTTTAGAGGCTTAAATGATTGTATCTTTAAAGATACCGTACCGATTTTATTTTTCATGCACTTTAAATATTTTATGCGAAATAGCATTTGGCATTTAAAAAATGCAACAAGACAATAGCACGCGCTTTCTCGGCATGGGCCTGAGCGATTTGTAGTATCTGTATGTAGAATCGCTGCAGCGGGTTGGAATTGCAGTTGTTGTTGTTGTTTGTGAAGCTGAATTAGCCACCATTCTCCACGTAGTGGATGGTGAAATGTTTAAATATACCGAAATTCGAGCGCTTTAAATTCAAATACAACAAAAATATATTTGACTTTAAACGAAAAGAATCAAAACAAACAGCGTAAAATGGTTCAGTAATACCAACCTTTCGTTTTTAGAGAATGTTATATTTGTAAGTACTTTTTTCAAATTTGCTTCTAAATAAAAAAGAAAGAAAAGAAAGAAAAATAAGCATTAGAATCAGTGTTGGGACAAGGCACATTTAATAAGGTAGTGGTGGCAACACAGCTGCTTAAACTTTTTTCTTCTGATTTTCTTTTGATTTCTTCTGATTTTCTTTTGGCTTTTCGCGAATGGGCATCCTAATTGTCAAAAATTGGTAAAATTGTTTTTGTGTTGCTTGTCTTTTGATTTGATTTTGACAAGCAGGATGCCCACAAACTAACAAAAAACATGGCAATCGTAGTGCCATCACCTTATTAACCCATTGCTGCCCAATGGGTAAAATTTTACCCATGAAAATTGATTTTTTTTTTAAATCACAAGAAAGTCAATGTTTGAGATCTCTCAAAACCATTGATAGGGATAGTTAGGGTAAAGATGAAACTACCTTAACCTAGGGAAGGTCAACCCTAAAATTTCGGCATCTAGCTAGAGTTACCAGACTCCAAATATCGTGAATTTTTCGAAGGTGGAAAATGTGGCGAAACGTAGTGGCCTTAGAACTTAACAAAAATCTGCCTCCTAACTCACCTGTAAAAAATACAACTTTCGTTCACGTGTTTAGCTGATCACTTCACAAAGTATGGAAAAAGTTACTATTGCTGCGTAATGGGTACAAAATACCTAATGAATATCTCAGCAACGTGCAGAGATATAAAGCTGAAATTTTGTTTCTGATAATTTTGGGTCACTTCTAGGCCGTGTATGAAATTTTATCAAAATCGTATGGGCGGAACTGGTACCGGGCAGCAATGGGTTAATACACCTTGTGTTGGGACTTATTACTTTTGACAGTAACATATTACTTATTACACATTACTGGCAATTGAAAGTAATATCGTTACATTACTGGAAATGTCAAGTAATGTATCACAAAAAGTAATATATTATTGTCCGTCAACAAATCGAAATATTTGCGGAATTTCCAGCTATTAAAAGTAGTCATTCTGCAAAAAAAAAACAATCAGGTCCACTACCAAGCTCAGTTGGAAACAGGGACCGTACCGGTTATGGTTTTTATCAAAAAAGTCAGATTTTAACTGTTATCTCTTAACTTTTATTTTTACCGACAAAAATAAAAGTTATTTTGTGCCTTTTATCATATCAGGCAAAAATAACTGTTACTTTTGACTTGTATTTTATCGGTCATAAATAACAGTTATTTTGTGACTTTTATTTTTTCAGTCAAATATATCAGGCAATTTGAATTTTTTCAAAGGCCGTTTGACCGACTTAAAAACTGTTGATACCATTTTTTTCGTCTCAGCAGACCGCACATTCTGAGCTATAAGACTTACCCGACGAAAAAAAATGGTATCAGTAGTTTTTTGGTCGGTCAAACGGCCTTTGAAAAAAATCAAATTGCCTGATATATTTGACTGAAAAAATAAAAGTCACAAAATAACTGTTATTTTTGACCGATAAAATGAAAGTCAAAAGTAACAGTTATTTTTGCCTGAAATAATAAAAGGCACAAAATAACAGTTAATTTTAACTTTTTTAGTAAAAGACTAAAATTTAAAAGGCGTTTAATATTCGTGAAGCTGAGGCCATTATGGTCATAATGGTATATTTGAAAAAGTCCACCGACCATTTTTTCGTTATGCCTTTTTGATTTGAAAATTTTAAAATAACAGTTATTTTCGGTCCCTGGTTGGAAATAAAACACGCGAGCTATGTTTAGTATAAACAAGTGTATCGTTATATAATTGTAATAGATTTTAATCATGTTATCAGCAGTGTTGCCATTAAGCATTTTTTCTCCTACCAAAATTGGTCCAAAATCAATCTCAGCCTACCAAAATAAATTTAAAATTCGTCTTCTTGCACAGGACCTTTTTTACAGAATGAATAAAAGCGCTAATTTTCAATAATTTCTTCTTTGTTTAAACATTTTTTTTTAATAATGAGAATATCAAAAACTACGCGAAAATGTGAATAAATTTGGCCACAAAGTCAAGCAAAGTTGCAAGTAAAAAGTCTTCATGTAAATGCATGAAGATTTATGCAGCAAATTCAAAAGAGCATTGAAAAAAAACGCAATGGGAAAAAGCCTTCGTGTAAATGGCTCTTTCTAACATTTTGCTTTTTTCTTTTTTATATCGTTCCTCAAATACTGGGTTGGCACATAAATGCATGTCGAAAGCAGAGATTTTCAAATCATAAAAAAATAATAGAAAATGTATTAATGCAGTGTGTTGCCTACCAAAATTCCTTGAAAATCACACCAAACCAACCAACCTACCAAAGCCTTAATTTAGGAAACGAAGCCACCAATTTTTGTCCAATTGGACCAAAACGGCAACACTGGTTATCAGTGCTGCTGTGGCATGGTGGAACGCTTTAACCGGACACTGGAGGAATACCTGCGGAAAATGGTAGGCAGGAATCAAAAGGATTGGGACACGCATATCCCCATGTTCCTGATGGCGTATAGGTCAGCCCCGCACGACACGACATCACTCACTCCAGCCTGAGCAGTGTTCGGCACAGAGTTGCGGTTACCCGCTGACTTGAAGTTCGGGGTAGTCAGCACAACGGGAGGCGCTAAGACGGACTACGTGGTCAATAAGCGGGCGGAACTGGAGGAAATTCACCAGTTTATAAGGAGCCGCACCAAACTGGTCAGCGATAAGGTGAAAGCCCGATATGATCTACGGGCCAACTCAGCAGGGTTCCAAGAAGGCGATCTGGTAATGCTCTACAACCCGCAGCGGAGGAAAGGTTTGTCTCCGAAACTTCAAGCGTCATGCAGCAATAGAGGCGCTAAGCTGAAGGTAGTCCATTTTTTTTTTTTTTTTAATACGAGCCAACGCGCAGGGGAAACCCCTATAAATGCGGGCATTGCGCTGGTTCAGGAAGGATATATAGGTTGGGAGAAAGGATGTTGGGTGAAGAATTTATGGACTCTTGCCTTGAATCCATCAAGATCATAAGTGTTGGGGAAAACATCTGCAGGGAGACCATTTGGAGCGCCTGGCGCCTCATCACAGCCGAGCCTCGGCACTTGTTCGGGACGAACAAGTCTAAGTGGTGGGCAGTGTACGTACCGTGCTGTAACCCAATCTGGCAACGACGGCCGCGATAATAACTTTTAGTCCAACCTGGCAATGATGGAAACTTTTAGTCCACTCCGGAATGTGCGGGAACGATCTGCGCGATGGCCTGAGAGGTATAAAAGGCAGCCGGATGCGGCGCAGCGAGTCAGTCTGGTTTTGACAAGTGAAGTTGCCACACGGAATAATTAAGCAAATACTTAAGTGTACGAACAGTAAAGTGTAAACTGTGAATAATAAAGTGACTGTTGGTTTATTTTATTGTCTGCGTTTAAGAAACTGAGTGTGTTTTATTTTCAAATCGCACAATCCAGTGATACGTAACAGCCCACTAGACGTAGTATTCGTAACAATACATACAGTCTGTCCAGTAGAAGCGTGACCGTCGTAACTATTTGTCCGATTCGTCTCAAACAAACTGCATTTCATGCGCAGTGATGACGTGATACGAAACTGGCAGGGGAAGCGAATTTGTTGACCATTTTTTGCATTTCACATACACAATCTGTGTGCGGTGTTATGGCCCTGTAGGAAATGGGACTGGTTGAACCATGTAGTTTTTCAACTGGTTGCTTGTCAGTCATAGCTGACTTCAGAACCG
The DNA here is from genome assembly GCA_963971225.1 of Melieria omissa. Lineage (NCBI taxonomy): Eukaryota > Metazoa > Arthropoda > Insecta > Diptera > Ulidiidae > Melieria > Melieria omissa. The sequence continues at coordinate 2,164,739 of OZ020269.1, read as the reverse complement.
ACTCGTTTCCTTGGAGCAAACTTACCCTTTTAACGTGGCGTCGCTGACAGTCACTTGAACCAGTAATTGTTAAATTAACTTACAAAAAACCAGTTGAAAAACCTATAAATTTTGGGAACCAGTTGTCTCAGCTCCGACAGGGGTGGGTCAGTGATTGGTTCAACAGTGTGGTCGCGTTGAAGTTAGAACAAAGCGCAAAGTTGCAATTTAGAGGTAGCTTGTCTTTCGCAGCCCCCGTGGCTCAGTTGGTTAGTGCGCGGTCCAACGAGTCGCATGCAGAGCGACGCAAGATCGAATACTGCATGTAGTAACACCTAAAAAAAAATAACGGGAAACTCGTTTTCTCTTTCGGTGGCTGTTCTCTCAGCTGGAAATGGCAAACCTCTGAGAGTAAAAATTGCCTATGAAAAAGCTCCCAACCTGCCGTTCGGAACCGGCATAAAACTGTAGGTCCCTTCCACCCGCGTACAAAATTCACACGCACAACACGGGTGGTTGCGGGAAGCTAGGCCTTAGTCTCGCGTAAGCGGGCTGTCGTGCCAATCAATTAATTAAATTGTTTTTCGTATTTTTTAGAAAAAGGCGTATTAATACGATGCATGTTATTATTTTTATAATTGTCAATCATTTCAATAGAAAAGACGTACATTTTCTCGATGCATGTTATTATTTTCATAATTGTCAATTATTTCAATAAAAAATGCATACATTTTCTAAACATTGTTATGTTTTTATGTTATTTGTTATCTTATTATGTGCAGCTGCACATTGAGCAGCCATCCAGGGTCAACCCGATTTGCGTTTCGCAAATTAAACACCAAATCATCGGAGTTCAGAGATGCTTTTGGTGTAAAATGCACTGTTCTAGACACAAGGGTGATTTTTGATAATGAGTCAATGAAAACTTAAATAATGACATGTTAGAGACATATTCAAACGATGTTATTATGTTTGTAAGCAGTAATAGAATTTTATATTCATTTTTCTATAAACATATCACAGAACTCTGTGCACAAAATAAATTAATGTTCTATGCAATTAAAAATGAACCACAACGATAACCCTCACACATGAAAATTGACCAGCACAACAACCCTCCATTTTGGAATTGACCAACACAACAACCCTCCATTTTCAGTTTGTATGGAGTCAGGAATATCAGCTGTGAGGCCGGAGTATCAGCTGTTATGTGAGAGTATTGGTGAATTTTATGTGTGTATTGTGGCTTTTTTCACACTTCTGCTCTCAGTTTCGCGTCACGTAGTCAATGTCACTGTCATGCGTTTATAATATTTATTGTGCGCAATATTTTTAATAACAGGTATAGTCACCGCCATTCGCTATTATGGCATAAAATCTCCGACCCATACTTTGCGCTAAGTTCTGAGCAAGTTTCCGAGGCAATCGACTCCAAATCAGCAAAATTTGTCTCGATAACTGTTTTGTTGTTCATATAGTTTTCCTCTGAGTTTCTGCCTTACTATTGCCCACCCATTTTCTATCGGGTTGGCATCAGGCGATTGTGAGGGCCAATCTAACACTTCCACCTCATTTTGCTGTTTTCACTCAGCACACATTCGGCTGCGATGTTTGTGGTCGTTGTCTTCTTGTATAATCCAAGAGAGTCCTCTTCTCCTGAACATCTTCGCAGCTGGTGGTAATAAAGCTTTTTCATAAATTTTGTTCATCAAAACCGCGTTGAAGTTGGTGGTAATAACGAAAAGGCGCCCAAATCCTTTTTCTGAGAAGCAGCCCCAAACATGGACCTTTACTGGGTCTTTAACAATTCGTTGGAAAAATCGGTTGATGGCCGCACACCAAGATCGATTTATGCTACTATTTGCCCAAAATTAGGATTCATCCGTGAATATTACATTATTCCAATTCCGATCTGAATTGGCCTAAGCCCAGGCAAGCCGTTTTTGAACGTGCGATGATGAGAGCAACTTTGTTTTCAAAGAGCTCCGGTATTTAACGTCGTTAGTTCTTAAACGTCCTCGAATCGTCTCTTTTGATATTTGAACACCAGTTTTCTCTACAACTGCTTTAGCTTTACGCAACGATAAGCCCGGCTTTGTCGCAAACAAATCAATGATTTTGTTGTCCTGTTTTGGGGAGGTCTTTTTTTCAAGGCTCCGCCCAGCCAAATCGTCGACATTTTTTGTTTCCATATTCCGATCCGTTCACCTCGTTACGAATGATGTAGACTTCTTCATATATGTGCTGCAGCTAAACGTGACATTTACGGCCCTCTAGGGTGTAGACAAAGGAATACGGCTTGGCGGTCTGCTGCCTACTCTTCAGCCACTGCCAGCTAGGATGTCCAGCTGGCGGGAGTTGAAGGGCTGGCAGAATGTGACTAGACCTCCTCGTGGTGGCCGCTGGAAACAGCCACCGGGGTATGGTCTTGTCTTACCCTGTGTGGCTGGCAAACTAGTCACTTCCTATATCCAACTGCCTATACCTGGTATCCTCTCTGCCCCACATCCCCTCCCCCCCTAATCCAGGGTGTTATGCGACCCGTGCCCATTGGATGGTTTGCAGCCAGGGGGTATACCGGCTGTAATATCACGGAGCCTACCCGATACCTGTCCACCTCGGGTAGTATTTTGGACTTCCCATGGCATGGGGCTCTGTCATGGGCGACCTTATTTCCCCACAACTTGAAAAGGCCACCGAAAAGTCTCGTCGGAGTAGGTGGCCGAAAGAACCAGATGATGAGCTCTCAAACACGCGCCTCGGATGGTAAGGACGTTGGACAGACTGACGCCACTGATCAGCACATTGCTGAACTAACAGTAAGCGGTTGGAGAGACCAACCGACAAGAAGAAGTAGGGGGAACAGTGAATGTTCCCATACGAGCGTGACAACCATGTCAACGATCGCAGTTGAGGAGGCACCCTCGCTTGGCGTACCCGCGCTGGTAGAAGCCACCGAGGCCATCTCTCTTAAGAGAAAGCGGCTGAAGACTTCTCAAAAGAAGTGGCTGAGGAGGCTAATAGCGTCGGGTAAATCATACGATGATGCCCTCAAGACTGTGCTGGAAGAGCCGACAAAGAAGGACGACACTGGTGGCAGCAGCAGAGCGGATACGGCGCAACCCGTACCAAAAAGGACGAAGTTTAGTCCGTCCTTTGCTGAGGCTGCTGCGGCCATCAAAGTTGGAATTCTACCGGACGAATTCCCGGCTGTCCATCTGGGTTTGGAGGAGCAGAGGACGATCGAAGGGCTGATCAAAGAGGAGCTGCGAAAGCTCCCCGTGGATGGGCCTCAGATCAAGTTCCAAGGATGCTCGTTCAAGCCAGGATGGATTATTGTAAACTGCGCCGACGAGGCATCGAGGAACTGGCTAAGGGAGGTCATGACAAAAACCCAGCTGCCGGGAATGAAGGTAAAACTGGTGGAGGGAAAAGATATTCCCAAACCCAGTGTGGCCACCGCATTCTTTCCTGGCTGCTCCCTCCCGGCCGAAGATATTCTTCGAATGCTTCGTACGCAGAACCGTTCACTACCGACAGGAAACTGGAAGGTACTGAATAGATCTGTCGCGGCGCAGGGAACAACGCTGACGTTGGCCATCGACGACACCTCAGTAGGTCGGCTCTCTGAGCTGAAGGACCTTCCCTTCTTCGAGTTGGGGAGAGTTCAGTTCAGGGTGCGGACTGATCAGGGGATGAAGTCGTCGGTGACCAGCCGGGGCGGCACGGAGACGAGGACGCCGAAGACAGTGGTGGAAGAGGACAGACCCTCCACCAGCAAGCAAGCACTGGCGAAGGCATGCGAGGACTGTCCACCTACAAGTGGACGGACCGAACGGACCAGTGACAAGACGCCAGGACAGGCATCGGTTGGGCCCGCAAAGCCTACCTCATCTAAGCCAGTCCGGCAGACTCGGCTGACTGGGTTGGCGAATCCATCCAGACGACTGAGCCTGCTGGATAAGTCTGCACACACACCGAGCAGCAATGAACGGGTGCAGACGAGGGGCAGAGGGGGTAAGCGTGCGGGAACCCACACGAAGGGACCAAAGGCGTAACTATGGAGATTGTACAAGTCAATCTCCATAGAGCGTCGGCAGCCTCGGCTGTCCTAACTAGGACCATAAACACCTTGGGTCCTAGTATAGCCCTGGTGCAGGAACCATGGACCAGCACCAACGGTCAAGTCAGAGGGCTATCCCAGTCAGGTCAATCAACCACAACCAGAGCCAGGACCTGCATCGTGTTTAATAACATATCTTTCTTCCCGTTGACAGATTTCGTTACGCCGGATCTATGCGCGGGTAAGATTACCTGGAACTCCAGGGAAATCATTATTGCCTCCGCATACTTCCCTGGAGATGACGACCACTGTCCACCCCGAATAGCAGAACAGCTCATTGCCTATGCTAGGGGCAACCACATGGAGCTCGTAATGGGCTGTGATGCGAACGCCCATCACACCATGTGGGGGAGCACGGACATAAATCCTAGAGGTGAGTCACTATTTAATTATATACTTTCCTTAGACCTAAGTATTTGCAATATTGGGAACAGCCCCACATTTGTAACTAGAGTCAGAGAGGAAGTCTTGGATATGACCTTGACAACCTCGATGACAAAAGAACTTGTCAGCAATTGGCGGGTATCTGACGAGCCGTCGTGCTCAGATCATAGGCAGATAAGATTCACGCTAGGGAATCAGATGCCAACCGTGGTGACATTCAGACCAAAACGACAGACTGACTGGAACAGCTATTGCTTCCAGTTAGGACAGGACGTCCCAACTCAAATCGAGAATAGGATAGATACCATAGACAGACTAGAAAGGGCCTCTACAATTTTTAGAGATTCCGTTCTGAATGCCTATGAAGAAAACTGTCCCCTCAAGACCAAAACTTGTAGGAAACAGACACCGTGGTGGAGTAGTCATCTTAACAAACTGAGAAGGGAAGTAAGGAAACTATTTAATAGAGCCAAGCGAAACAACGACTGGCAGACCTACTCCCAGACTCTCACCAAATACAACCAAGAAATCAGGAAGGCCAAGAGGGAATCCTTCAAGCGGTTCTGTGAGGACGTATCAGATCTGTCCTCCAGCTACAGGCTTCATAGGGTTCTCTCGATGGAAAAATCCTGTCCGATAGGAACACTGGTGGATGGAGATGGGACAGCCACAAAGTGTGAAAAGGAAACACTTGTCCTACTCACCAATACCCACTTCCCGGGGTCAGTATACACAAATGATCCTCTGACAGGCAGTACTGGACAGGTGCATCGTCCAGGTAGGGAAGACTGGAGAACTGCCAAAGCTGTGTGTAATGCACTTGTAGTAGAATGGGCGCTGGAATCATTCTCTCCCTACAAGGCGCCGCGAAAAGATGGTATTTTCCCAGCGCTCTTACAGAAGGGAAAGGCAATACTAACGCCCATTTTAACCAAAATCTACGTATGTAGTTTAGCCTTTGGGTACATTCCAGAAGCCTGGAGAATAGTTAACGTGATCAATCTCCCGAAACCTGGAAGAGCTGATAAGAAGGACCCAAAATCTTTCAGGCCAATAAGTCTGATGTCTTTTGTGCTTAAAGGCTTGGAAAAGGTCGTTGACCGGTATCTGAGGGAGGAAATACTCACTCAGCATCCCCTGAGCACGAACCAACATGCTTACCAGAAAGGTAAATCCACGGAAACCGCCCTATCGGCACTGGTAGGTAAGATAGAGAAGTCCCTGGCAGAAAAGGAAATCTGTCTAGTAGGCTTCCTGGACATAGAAGGGGCTTTCAACTACACAACCTTCCAAGCGATAGAAACGGCGCTAGAAGCACTACAGGCGCCTGCCACCCTTATAAGATGGATATCATCAATGCTGGAGAGCAGGGTGATTCAGTCCAACTTAGGGGAGGCTGAGCTGTCAGCAAGTACAGCGCGAGGATGTCCTCAAGGGGGAGTACTATCCCCCCTGCTGTGGTCTGTAGTCGTTGACGGACTAATCCGCTCTCTTGAAGAGCAGGGACATGAAGTCATCGCATATGCAGACGATTTAGTCATTGTGGTCAGAGGCAGAGACGGACATACCCTCTCAGATTTGCTTCAGAGCGCGCTGTGGATAGTCGAGCACTGGTGTATCAGACAGAAACTGTCTGTGAATCCAGACAAGACAATCATAGTCCCTTTTACACATAAAAGGAAGATCGACCTTAGACAGATTATGATCTTTGGAAAAGAACTGAACTTCTCGAAAGAAGTTAAGTATTTATTTATTTATTTATTATAAGTCTACAGTACAAAGTACCTTACAGACTAGATCACTTAAAAGGTAATGATAATAACAAATCCATATAATGTACAAATTAAGCAAATCATACAATGTACATTTACAAACTAAATAATGAATGAATTAAACTATTAATTTAAGAGCTTCAATAAAAGCCGATTTAGGCAAAGAAAAGTCTAGCTGATGAGAAATAGATAATGCATTGAATTCACGAAGAGCTCGAGAAATCGGTGCATTACTTGAAAATTTAGTTTTAAAGTGCTCACCATAAAAAGGGTAAACAAATCGAAGACTTCTTTGTGGAACATTAAAGCTTATCCGCTCAAGTAAAGTTGGAGAATCAATGAAGCCGATAATTACACTATAAGTAAACGATAAAGAAAGAACTGTCCTTCTCTTTTCTAAAGTGCTTAAATTAATAAGTTTTAGCCGTGAACCATAGCACGGAACAGGGGCTTCAAACCGCAACGAACGCAATGCGAACTTGAGGAAAACTTTTTGAACGCGTTCAATTCTACCTATCGACAGTTGGTCATATGGTCTCCAAATTATTACCGCATATTCCAAGTGAGGGCAAACAAGTGCCGTAAAAAGCAACTTAAAGGTATATGGGTCAGAAAACTCAGCGGTATTACGCCGAATAAAGCCAAGAATAGAGTACGATTTCGAAAGAATAAAATTAATATGATTATTGAAGGAAAACTTAGAGTCAAACATAACTCCGAGATCCTTAGTATCAACTACGCTCTGTAGCGCCCAGTTAGCAATAGAGTAACGTGATGAAAAAACGTTCTGACGCCTCGAAAAAGTTAAGTGAAAACACTTTTTTATATTCAGAGAAAGACCCGACTTCAAACACCATAAATGCAAATCATTCAAATCACTTTGTAGATTTATTGCATCCGTTGAATCCTTGACAATTGTAAAAACTTTCAGGTCGTCAGCGTAAAGCAAATAGTTCGAAAAAGAAAAACAATTGCTAATATCATTGATAAAAAGGACAAATAATAGAGGTCCTAGAATGCTCCCTTGGGGAACACCTGAAGTAGCTACAAAAGGGTCCGAAGTTACACCATCAATAGTAACCACACAACGTCTTTCAAATAAATACGATGCAATCCATTCTAAGAACGATGAATGAAAACCTAAACAAGCTAGCTTATTTATTAGGATTTTGTGGGAAACTCTATCAAATGCCTTTGAAAAATCTGTATAAATGCAGTCGACTTGGTAACCAGCTGAGAATGAAGAAGTACAAAATTCACTGAAAACTGCAAGATTAGAAACTGTCGACCGACCCGGCACAAATCCATGCTGATTCGGGCAGATTAAAGATTTAACCGCAAAATAGATCTTCTCTTTAACAACACATTCAAACAGTTTTGAGGTAGTAGATAATTTCGAATTTGGACGATAGTTCCGAACATCGTTTTTACTTCCACTTTTGAAGATGGGTGTGATAGTAGCTAACTTCCAGTCGTCAATGAAAATACCTGACGATAAGGATTTATTAAAAATCATCTCAAGAGGAATTGCTAACGCTGGACAGCCTTTGAATAGGATAGCCGACAGCCCATCAGCATCTGTACGCGAAGAAGGTTTAAGGGAAAGCATTCCCTTTACAATGTCTTCCGACGAAATATGAAGAGCCCCAAAATTAAGAGTGGAAGATATTTCAGAAGAAAAATCATGGAACTGCCCGTCATCTGGAACATAATTAGACATAAAGAAATCGGCAAATAAATTAGCTGCTTCGGCAGGGGTACTAGCAAATTTATCATCAAGCATTACGGATGTAGGTATACTTGAGCAAGATTTTTTTGAGTTCACAAAACTCCAAAACGATTTCGGATTAGCTTTAATGTTCTTTTCAGTGCTACGAATATAATTTTTATAAAGGTAGTCATTTACAGATTTAAATTCCTTATGGTAATGTTGGTGTTTAACAAAGAATGACTGAATGTTAGTTAATTTAAATTTTTTTAGATACTTATTTTTGAGATTTTTTAGTTTCTTAAGGTCTTTGTTATACCAAGGAGATTTATACGCACGCCTCTTTTTAATTTAGGGGTAATCCTGGACAGCAAATTGAACTGGAAACCTCATGTTGATCGCATCATCAAGAGGGCAGGCAATGCTCTCTGGAGTTGCAAAAGAATCTGTGGCAAAAATTGGGGACTGAGACCGAAGTGGCTTCAGAGTTTATACTCCCTAATAGTTCTGCCGACTATCACCTACGGGGCGATAGTGTGGTGGAGGAAAACCACGGAAATAACTACTGTGACTAAGCTGGGAAAACTTCAAAGACTAGCGAATACCTGTATAACAGGATGTCTCAGTACTACACCAACGGCAGCCCTATATGTTATATTGGGGATTCTGCCGCTGGAACTAAATGTGCAAATGGCTGCAACCATCAGCGCACACAGACTAATGCATAGTGGATCCATACATAGGGATGCACATGCAATCGGTCACCTATTCCTGTTGAAGGATAGGAGGCGAGATGGAGGCTTCTGGATGCCTCTGGATCTGATGCCACCGAGACACCTCTTCAGGAAGAACTACTCTACGTACATACCGCATAGGGAAGACTGGGCTGCTAATAGAATCAGTCTCACGTGTGATGACATTGTCTGGTACACTGATGGCTCAAAGATGGAAGGCGGAACGGGAGCTGGAATATTTAATACTAGCTCCCAATTAGCAGTTAGTCTGGGAGACACGGCCACAGTCTTCCAGGCTGAGGTCTTTGCCATAAACGAGTGTGCCAGGAAGATACTGACTCTCAATGTCAGGAGAAAGAGGATAATCATAATGTCCGACAGCCAGGCTGCAATAAAAGCTTTGAGCTCGACGACGTTTGACTCCAAAATAGTCTGGGAGACAGCAAATGTTCTCCAAGACATTTCAAAGGATAACCGGGTGATAATACACTGGGTTCCTGCGCACTGTGGGCACGATGGAAATGAGGAAGCGGACAGATTGGCAAAGGAAGGGGCGGCAAAACGCCCCTTGGACCTGAGCCAATCATAGGTGTCAGCAGAGCTCATTTCAGGCATTGTGTCAAACAGAAATTAAAAAATCGGGCCAACCAGAAATGGTCCAATACGGTGGGACAACGCTGTTCCAAGCTATTCTTTCCGGCCTATTCGGAAGGCAAATCTAAATACCTATTGGACCTAAGCAGAAAGGAGCTTAAGTTCATGACGGGAATTCTGAGCGGGCACTGCCTGCTAAATATGCATAAAGCGCGACTGGGATTGACAGATAGCGAACTATGCAGATTCTGCACGGAAGATGATGAAACATCCGTGCACATCATAACCGAGTGTCCCGCTCTCTTACACGCAAGGAAGCGTATACTGGGAAGGGAACTAATTCAGACAAACGAGCTGTCTGGAACTAATCTGGGAAAAATCAAGGAGTTCCTGGACAGTATTGGGGGAGATGAACTCCTCCAATAAAGAAAAGGGATACGACACAATAGTTCTCTTTGGACGCAGTGTCTCGGGCAGTTGATGCTCGGCTCCCGTATCTATTCTATACCTCTTCTAAGGAATACGGCTTCAAGTCGTTTCTTTCATGCGGAACTCATTTTGTTAAACTTTGCACTTGTTTCACGAGACTGACAATTTTTGCAATGCATATTACAAAAATGATGAGGCTACTTAGGTGTATTCAAGTGACAATTTGGTCGATCACGCTTCTACTGGACAGACTGTACATCTCACAGAAGTTCAAGCCTTGTATGGAGATATTTAAATGCCTGTGAGATCAATAAACAGCCTTCAACGTTGAATTGAGAAATCCTCAATTCTTAAAAGATTAAAGATATTTAAAATCAAATTACATTCATCGCTTCTTAAAATTTCGTCAAAACACCGCATTCCTTCAACTTCTATCCCGCTTACGTTATTGTGTTTGCCAGGAACGCAATAGGGTGTTCAAGTTGAAGCAAAACAAAATTCACAATTGCACCGCCAAACGTTAAAGCCCAAACTCCATAAAGGTCAAACTCCATGAAGCGCGTTTCAAACGTATCGTCGTTTTTTCGCGTTTCCCGCGTTTCGAGAACAAGTAGAATCAGTGTGTTTGTATGAAGCAAACTCCATGACTTGACGTCGATAAGAATTATGATATTATGTGTAGCAGAACAATTATTAAAACAGAAAGACCCGCCCAAGCTAAATAAAAATCAAACCAAAAAAGCACCTGGCGCTTTTTAAAAATTAAAAACGATAGGCAATAGTGCCCTCGATCACGTTTCAAAACACGATTTGCAGCACATGTCCGATAATTTATAAAAAATACATTGATGTGAATTTTCATAAATCTTTATCTATAATCTATATATTGTTACGAATACTACGTCTAGTGGGCTGTTACGTATCACTGGATTGTGCAATTTGAAAATGAGACAACTTTAATTATTCCAACGTAGCCAATTCAAAACCAACAGTCACTTTATTATTCACAGTTTTACACTTTACTGTTCGTACACTTAAGTATTAAGTGTATAATAAGTATATAACCAGACTGACTCGCTGCGCCGCACCCGGCTGCCTTTTATACCTGTCTGGCCATCGCGCGGACTAGAGTGGACTAAAGGTTTCCATGATGATCGCGACCATCGTTGCCAGATTGGACTAAAAGTTATTATCGCGGCCGTCGTTGCCAGATTGAATTATAGCACGGCGCGAAGCGGCAGGGTTGCTTTGCATAGCGACAGACTGTCTTATCGTTACAATATATACTAGCTGGGCCCTGCGGTTTCGCACGCAAGCTCTCTTCTTTCACCCGATACAAATTTTGAACGCATTGTTGACCCGTTAGATTTTGATTTTAAAAAAAACATACGTCTATTATCTTTGATGTCAAGTGCTTCTAAAAATTGTGAAGTCAAAAGGCCCTTTAAATTATGAGTTTTCACATTTACTCTAAACAAATTCTTAACTTAGTTTAACACGGTATATTTGGTTGGTTTTGAATTGGCTGCGTTGGAATAATTAAAGTTGTTTCATTTTCAAATTGTACAATCCAGTGATATGTAACAGCCCACTAGACCTAGTATTCGTAACATTTATTTATTTATTTAGAAAAAAGTTACACATCTGTACAATATAAGAACTAAGTCTTTTAAATGCACATCAATCATTAATAAATTTTACAGGAATGAAAGCAAAAACTTAAATCTAATAACAATAATAATATATTAAACCTTACATCTAGAAGTAGAAGACAAAAATAGTAGGAAAATTAGAGATGAAAGAGGAGAATACATAAAGAAGAAGGAGAAGAAGAAGAGGTGACCTGCATCCAACACAAAAGTACCTTGGTACCCTGCGATTAAAGTGATTTAAAATACTCATAAATTCTTGTCTTAAAGTTGTTCCTGTTCAGCCCCGCCCTTATGACCTCAGGAACCGAGTTCCAAACCCTCACAGCGTTAATGAAAAATAGTCTTGATGATGTTAAAAAGTTATATTCTGGGACAATCAAATTGTGGTGTCTCCTGGACCTGAAAGGTATGAGCTTTTCGAACAAATAGTGAGGGATTTTCCACTCCATTAGTCTGTAGATAAATATGCAGTTTTTAGCAGATAGGTAATTTTCAATACTACAGCCTAGTACCTTATTCTGCCAAAGGGAAATGTGCTCATACCTTTTAAGTCCGTAGCCATATCGCGTGGCATTATTAAATGCTACGTTAACTTTATGCAAAGACACGGAATCAAGCTTACTATACACAATCTCTGAGTAGGCGATAAGGGGCACAATAAGCTGAACAACCAGCTTACGCCTGGTTTCCAAGGGGGTAAACGAAGCAGAGATACGCAGTTTACGCAGTGTAGCATATACCTTGCTCACAACCCCATTTATATGATCACGACAACTTAGATCGTGGTTTACAATAAATCCCAGATTTCATATTTTTTCAGTAAATGTAAGCGCACTAGAGCCTAAATATAGCTTAGGAATACTATTAAGGTGAACTACACTATGACAAATAGGCAAAACGTAGGACTTAGACGCATTTAGACACAAATAATTGGCAGTAGCCCAGTTAGAGATAGCAGACAGATCACTGTTCATTTTGAAACACAAATCCTCAACAAGGCCAATTCGGCTAGACAGGTGCATTTGAATATCAACTGCATATGCATAAACATTCACATACTGGCACACAGAGAATACGTCGTTGACAAAGAGACTAAACAACAGAGGTCCTGATCCTTGTGGAACACCTGCACATACCAATCGAGACTGAGACATAGATTTGTTAGATATAACTTTTTGCGTCCGTCCCTCTAGATAACTGGCTATAAGCTTCAACACACTGCCACTAAAACCAAAATAATGTTCAAGTTTTGCACACAAGAGAGTATGGTCAACTGAGTCAAAGGCCTTTGAGAAATCAAGCAAACAAAGAATTGTCAAGTCTCCAATGTCAAACTTAAGTCTAATGTCGTCAAGTATTTTTACCATAGCAGTAGAGCAACTATGCCTAGGCCGAAAACCAGACTGTAGAGGGGAAAGAAGGTTGTGTTTTTGTATGAAAGTAGAGATTTGCACTGCCATCAACTTTTCGCACACCTTTGAAAAGGCTGGCAATATACTAACAGGCCTGTAATCCCCAGGACAAGAAGCATTCGACTTTTTTGCAACAGGCAAAATAACTGCTCTTTTCCACGCAGAAGGAAAGCAAGAACTAGTGAAGCAGTGATTTATTACATGAGTAAGTGGACCAATAACAAATTGTAACACAAGCTTCACAAATTTTAAAGATATGCCATCCTCACCAATTGCATTAGATTTAATACCCATTATTGACTTGAACACATCAGCCTCACTTACTGCTATAAATTGGAATTTCTCTTTAACACCACAACAAGATGATAAATGTTTTGGCAAAACAGTGCGACTCTCTTTGTGATTGGCACCAATAAAGAAATCATTTAGCTCATTAGGATTCAAGTCACAACCAGAGTTTTCCTTGCCATGAATTTTCAAATTTTTTAGATTGCGCCATAGTTTCCTAGATGGGAGTGAAGGGTCAAGCTGTGAATTGCTGTAGCTTTGCATGTCTAATTGTAGCTGTTGCTTCATTACGGGCAGCTTTATATTGACACCAAGCAGTATCTGACCTAGTTTTACGCCACTTTGCATGCAACTTATTGCGTTTTCTAATAGATAAACGTACTTTAGCGTTAAACCAGGGGCATGAACTATTTACAACATGGAAAGTACGGAGAGGAACATGTAGATTGAACAAAAAAGTCAAGTTGTTATTAATGAAGTCAAGTTTTTTATCAACAGTTTCAAGAGACCAACACTTATTCCAATCCACTCTACACAAGTCAGAAAGCAAGTAGTTGACATTCAACGATTTGAAATCACGGTATACAAAAGTATTACTAAGGTCAGAACGATTCATCACAACATCCCAAGTGCAGAATATTAAATCATGGTCAGAAATGAAAGACATTTGTTCGAACTTCAAGATATGCGACGGGTCAGTAGTAATGAAGTAGTCAAGGAGGCTGGGTAAGGCATTATTCGCATACCTAGTTGGTATTGTGTTATTAATCACACATAGTCCTGTAGCTTCTAACCAGTCAAATAGTTTATTTCTGCTGGGGTCATTAATTAATAAATTAACATTGAAATCACCACAAATCAGAATACTTTCATACTCAACTAACAGTTCAGACAACTCAACAAAAAGGGGATCAAGGGAACAACATCTGTGAGGATTGTACGCACACACAATTAAAACTTTAGATACACCATCAGACACTTCACTAAGAATAAATTCTGTGTCACAGTTGATAGACTTAGACAGCAGTCGTAACTTAAGTGTTTTTTTGCAATATATTGCAACTTCCCCCCCCTTTCCTGTGCACACGATGATGTCTTAGTACGTTATACCCATCAAGAGACAAGTTGAAATCAGGGACATCACTTTGAAACCAGGTCTCAGACACACAAATTATATCCACAGAAGACCCCTCAAAAACATACCTAACATGATCAAGTTTGTCATGACTTAAACTTCTCGCATTAAAATGCACTACATTAAGACCAACAACTTGTTTACCAAAAATGTCTAAAAGAATTTTTTGATTTTCACTAACGCCAGAGTCAGATTTATCAGTCAGCCCCATCATCACAGAAAAGGAACAAAACAGAAACTACCAAAGACAGGCAGGTTAGGAGATGCACAGAAAGTGAGTAACTGAGATATAGAAATAAGCACGAGAAATGAAAAACACCAAAAGAAATGAAAGAATGAACAAGAGCAAGTAAAAAGTAAGCACAAATAAAACAAACAGAGAGAGAAAATAGAAAAATAATGGAGAAGGACACAGAAACAATAAGTAATAACATCAAAATAGCTTATATTAAATTTTGCAGAAGTCATTGCTGTTTCTATGCTGCCCGACGATTCCATCGATACCTTTTTTGTCAAATACTTTTACGGCCTCATCACCATCTCGTTTTCTCACCATGATTTGCCCACGTATCGAAAAAGCAGCAACAAGAAGTTTCTGTCGTTTAAGCTGAGCTGCATAATGCATTAGTTCACGATTATCCCTAGTTAGACTTTCGTGCACATAAAATTTTGCATTATCATCCAGACCAATATCTCTCAGAGCAAGAGGCCGCTTGTTGGCTTTACAATAGCCAGCAATGGATTTAAATAGCTGACTGCGAGCATGCTGGGAGAAAAGCTTAACGATGATCGCCGAGTTGTTGTTACGATTTTTAATGCTCCTCACTGGCAGCCGGAAAACTTCCCGCACTGGGGGCAGCTCGTGCTGAACGGCCTTACACATACGCGAGAAGATCTCCTCTCCGCTGATATTAGAAGAGTTAGGTATGCCGTTTATTAAGAGATCAGTACGGATCAGAACGGCTTCATTCTCGCGTCTCTCTGCCTCTCTTTTTAGTGCAAGAACCTCATTTCGCAGCACACCCAACTCTTCACATGAGGTTTCTACTGCCGTTAGCCTCACATCAAGGAACTTTATTGTCTTCTTTATATTTAGCAATTCAGCTGAGAGGTCGTTGAATTTTTGCATTAGACTCTCTTCACTGTTCTTCACTTGCTCACTCAGCTGCTCAATTATGTGGTCCTTTTGCTGATCCATTTTCGGCTCCAGCTGAAGTAACCACGAAGCTGCCGTGGGGCTCTCAACACGACGGCCCTTCGAGAGCATAGGAGTGGCAGAGTCTGTTTTTACCGGTGAGAGCTTCGTGCTTCTGGTGGTTTTTTTAACAGCAGCCGACATGTTATGAAAAGCAGTTCGAGTGTGGGAGATGAAAAATTATTTAGTTTAAAATTTGAAGACTTTTTCAGCAGGTAATTCAGATCTCAGCATCAGCAGCGCGTAGAAAAGTTCATAGGACAACTCCTGGCCAGATCTCAAAATTTTTAGCGTTGTTTACGTGGTAAAACAGGTGGTTGAATCGGCAGCACAAAATTATACGTCTACTCACGACCCATCACTTCACTCACTCACTCACATTTGGTGTCAGAAGTGGCATTGTGGAAAATTGAAAGTAAACAAAAAAATAAAATTGTAAAAGCACGGACATGGTTAAACTCGAGCTGCTGAAGGTAGACCAGCTGAAGAAGGAGCTGGCTGCTTGGAATTTGCCGACGGCTGGCGGAAAGGTGGAGTTGCAGTTGCGCTTGCGAGAAGCATGTGGGGCACGAGGCGTCAATTGGACTGGGCACGAGTTCGGAGCGCAAGAACTAGAGGCGTCGGCCAAGGTGGAGGAATCGCCTGCTGCTGCTGCGTCGCTGCAAAGTACGGCTGCAGCGGCTGCGCCACTACAAGCATTGGACATGAGCCAGCTAATGGTTGCACTTAAAGGCATGTTCGAGACTTCCAACCGTGAAATGGCAGCGAAACTGGAATCTTCGAATCTCGAAATTTCGGCAAAAGTCGAGACTGCAAATCGAGCAATGTTAGCGAAGCTGGAAACTACAAATCGAGAAATGGCAGCGAAAATGGAAACGGCGACCCAAGAAATATCGGCGCAAGTGGCGGAGCTCATGGAAGTCAAGCTTCAGGGAATTCTGCGCGCTTGGAGCAGAAAGAGGAGGAAATCTCAGACAGGATTAATGGGAAAGTCGAGCATCTGGAGACGCGGGTGGAGCACTTGGATAAACGAGTCGACGACCTGGATGATTCCCTGAACAAACGAGTTGATAGTCTGGAAGACTCGATGAGCAGAAAGATAGACGAACGGCTTCGAGAGGTACAGCTGCGAGCAAGGGTGCAGACAGTTGAGGAAAATTTCGCCATAGAAGTGCCTACCTATGATGGTACTACGTCGTTTGACACATTCAAACTACAATTCGAGATGGCTGCTTTGGAAAGTCAGTGGACCGATGTTAGGAAAGGTCGGAGACTGATACTGCCTCTGAAAGGTCCTGCGGCTAAGGTAATCAAATCAGTTCCAGAATGTTTAAGAGGTGATTACGACACCATCATAAGGGCGCTGGCAGCCAGATACAGTGACGAGCACAACAAAATGCTGTATTATTGCGAGCTGAAGAGCCGTAGACAAAGGGCCAACGAGGCGCTGCAGACATATGTAGCAGACATTGAGCGGCTCGTACAGTTGTGCTACCCGAAATTCGGCGCTGATAACCTCGAGAGGATGAAGATTGAGTCATTTATTGAAGGTCTTCATGACCCAGAGACACGTCGCAGTGCGTTGATGATGGGCAAGCCGACATTTAAGGAGACGGTGGCCAGCGCGATGACTTATGAGGCGGCCTGGAGAGGAAGTTTTCGACATTCATCTGCGGAAAAGCGTCCAGCCCAATCTGGACGTGTCACCCAAAGCCAGACAGTGAGCTCGGAGGCGCCGGCGGGGCTGCGGGCAGTGTCATCTAGAGTCAGTTGCTGGCGATGTGGCAAGCAAGGCCACATATCACGAGACTGCCATCTGCGAGAAAAGCGTTCCGGACAACAGACGTCGCCAAGAAGCGCAAACGCTCTGCCGCACCATTCGTGCAAAACCGAGTGCAGGCATAACTCGCGAGCCGAAAGCGAGGGACAGATTGTGGATGTTCGGTCGATAAGCGTTATGCCAGAGGAAGAGTGGTCTGCGGAGAGGCTACCAAAGGACCAGCGTGAGGATGCGGATCTTGCAAAATTCATCGAAGGCAAGAAGCAAGGCGCACGTCCAGACTGGCAGGAGGTGGCCGGTGAAAGTCCAATCGCTAAGGCTTACTGGGCACAGTGGAAAAGTCTGCGGCTGAAGGAAGGATGCCTGTACCGCGAATGGGAGAGCGCGGATGGTCGGATCAGCAACTCCCTAATGGTAGTGCCGAAATGCAGAATCAACGAGGTCATCGAGGCACACCATAACGGCTCCAGTGGAGGGCACCTGGGTATCACCAAAACCGTCGCCAAAATAAAAAGACGATTCTACTGGGTAGGATGTCAGGAGTCTGTAGCCGAGTGGATTAAGAGCTGCGACCGATGTTCAGCCGCGAAAGGGCCGACAAGAAAATCTCGAGGCCGCATGCAGCAGTACAACGTGGGAGCGCCCTTCGAGCGCTTGCTATGGACGTCGCCGGCCCATTCCCAACTAGTACTCAAGGCAACAAATATGTGCTGGTGGTAATGGATTACTTCAGCAAATGGCCCGAAGTGTAGCCTATTCCTAACCAGGAGGCCACTACGATCTCGGAAAAGCTGGTAAACAACTGGGTAGCCCGGTTCGGAGTTCCGTTGGAGTTGCACTCAGATCAAGGCCGGAATTTCGGGTCTGCGGTATTCAAGGAAGTGTGTGAGCTGCTGGGGATAAAGAAAACGCGTACCACTCCTTTGCACCCACAGTCCGATGGCATGGTGGAACGCTTTAACCGGACACTGGAGCAATACCTGCGGAAAGTGGTAGGCAGGAATCAAAAGGATTGGGACACGCATATCCCCATGTTCCTGATGGCGTATAGGTCAGCCCCGCACGACACGACATCACTCACTCCAGCCCGAGCAGTGTTTGGCACAGAGTTGCGGTTACCCGCTGACTTGAAGTTCGGGGTAGTCAGCACAACGGGAGGCGCTAAGACGGACTACGTCAGCGATAAGGCGAAAGCCAGATACGTTCTACGGGCCAACTCAGCAGGGTTCCAAGAAGGCGATTTGGTAATGCTCTTTAACCCGCAGCGGAGGAAAGGTTTGTCTCCGAAACTTCAAGCGTCATGGGAAGGACCGTACGAAGTCGTGACTAGGATTAACGACGTGGTATACCGGATTCAACGTTGCAGCAATAGAGACGCTAAGCTGAAGGTAGTTGGAGCGTCTGGCGCCTCATCACAGCGGAGCCTCG
Source organism: Melieria omissa (assembly GCA_963971225.1). Taxonomy (NCBI): domain Eukaryota; kingdom Metazoa; phylum Arthropoda; class Insecta; order Diptera; family Ulidiidae; genus Melieria; species Melieria omissa. Next base: position 2,146,126 of record OZ020269.1, on the reverse strand, counting down.
GCACTTGTTCGGGACGAACAAGTCTAAGTGGTGGGCAGTGTAACAATAAGACAGTCTGTCGCTGTGCAAAGCAACCCTGCCGTTTCGCGCCGTGCTATAATATATATATATATACTGCTATATTTATAAAGCCAATAAATAGTCGTATACTGCTAAGGCTTAACGATTGAAAACAATCTTATGGAAGAAAACCATACATTTTTTTTTTATTATCGTTTTATTAAAAAAAAACAAACACTGCGATTTCATTGAAGTGGTTGCTGCGACTGGCTTTGTATTAGTTAAAATTTCTAAAGCCGTGTTTACGGTTTCTGGCCCTATCTCATTAATGGTTTCGTCTAATTTAAGGGATTATATTGTTTTTGAATTACCGACGTAGCCTCTATTTTTGACTATACCCTACAAAAAGCCAAACTCAGCTCTGAAGCGGAAAATTGACATCGCCAAATCGGCTGCTGACACAGTTATCGAAGTGTAGTGTGCAAAGGATCAATTGTTTGATGAGCGATTTGACATGGTTCGCCAAGTTGTGCGGCTAACAAATTTAAACCTATGTATATTAATGATAACAGATTTAGATAACAGATTTAGTTACATGAATGTGCCTCGCTTCTTATCGCACGTCCTTCACAGTTTTTTCGTAAAAGGGAACCATTAGGACCCATACTGAGTCTCAATACTTCACATCTTTTAATATCTATTTCTAAAAGCTGTATTACAAGTATATTTCAATTTGTATGACAGATATCGCGATATATTGGTATATTGAAACCAATTAGAGTTTGTCACCCTCATATTTAAATAAAACGGAGCTGATTTTAGTAATTTGTTTTCTCTCACTCAAATGCAGATATAAAAACAATACAACACGGAATATTCATATCGCCGTTTACATTATTGCTGTGTGACCAAACTCGATTCTTAGTCCAATAAACCAAAGAAACATTTAATATATCCACCGGCTTATAGAAACATGTTCGCAATAATCGTTGTTGCGGTATCATTGTGACGGTTTTTCATTTTTAAATATCTGTATTTTCTCTAGTATTTCTATCCACTTTTGCTTTGGTGACTTTTATTTTCTTATCCTAAAAAATTTTATGTTTTCTTTAAATTTATTTTGTGAAATCAGCCAAATCCAATGTGTACTTCTCGAGATATCAGCGGATATGATATGTAGTCTTGGTGGGCATGGAAAACTTGCGGTCTTAATAGTGTTAACGTTAACCGGTTCACAGGATATTAAATACAGAATATATCAACACAAAAAAAAATCATTTAATATTAATAAAGGTTTACAGAAAAATACTAAGTTCAGCCGATTCTTATGAACGTAACGGGGTGCGGGTAATGCTTGAATAACCTTGCATACCCTATGCTTGCCCCACTAAAACACATCATTTAGTAACAATATTGTTTTACCGAAACATATCATCGTGTAATTTTATTTGTAACGGGGGTTATAGTTAGGCATGGCCAATGTCATATAGCCTATGTACTATTCACACGTATAAGTAATCATTTGGTTTAATAAAAACACATTATCGTTTAGTAAAAATATTGTTTTGCCGAAATATATCATCGTGTAATTTTATTAGTAACGGGGGTTATAGGTAGGCATGGCCAATCTCATATAGCCTATGTACTATTCACTTATATAAGTAATCGTTTAGTACTTATTTAATTTAGACCCGTTCACTGATTTTTACGTTATTATGGCTCAAAAATTGTATATTGGTTTATATATAAAGGTATAAAGATAACTACACCACAGTCTTTATAAATATAATTATTTAAACTGTAGTTACATTTAAAAACATGAACATCCACTAAGGCCGATTTTTTTTTAAATTCGAGGTCGGAAAGAGCAAAACATGGGTTGAGGTGTTGTATGAAGAAACGTGATTAAATAGGTCTATTAATTTCAAACTTGGTAAAAACACTCCAAATAAAAAATAATTCTACAAATATTTTTCAGTTTTTCGTAAACCAAAATTTAACGGTGTCACACATAAATTAATGGGTCTTGTTTGTGTGTTTATGTAAGCAGACATTGACCGCTGCAATATTGATGCAAGTTAGGCATTTTTACCTTGTTGTTATTATTTCTTAGCATATTGTGCATTTATGCAATTTTGGTATTTTGATGTTTGTGTGTTTATGTAAGCAGACATTGACCGCTGCAATATTGATGCAAGTTAGGCATTTTACCTTGTTGTTATTATTTCTTAGCATATTGTGCATTTATGCAATTTTGGTATTTTGGGTCTTATTATTGTTATTATTCTTAGCATATTGTGCATTTATGCAATTTTGGATTTTGGGTTTGTATTTATGGATATTTTAGCATGTAAGCAATATTGTCAATATAAATAAGGGTTCGATAATCAATAAAGGCACAGTGGTAACACAACTTCACAGCGTTTAACTACCATTGTTCTCCAAGGCGACACAGTTCAAGTACTGTTTTCGCACTGTGCTTACACTCTGGTGATACGACCAGAAGTGATATTTACTTACATAAACATTTTGGTGACCCCGACTCAAGTATCACACTTCGACCATGGAATTCGACGAACTAATAAAGCTGCAGCAGGTTGTGGGAAAAGAAATCCAGCAAGTAGTGGTTAACTACAAAAAGGACTCAAACGCAAGAAAAGCATCGAAGGAGTACTTCGAGGAACGACTCAAGCGGATCGTGACCCGTTACGAGGAGTTCGAAGCAAACGACAACGCCATTAGGACACTGAAGGGAATTCCTCTCCAACATCAATACTTTACCTACCACACGGAGATTAGCAATGTAGTGCACGAATACACGGCTCATTTTGAAAAAAAAATTGAAGAAATACGCAATACGGCAAGCGCAAGTGCAAGCACAACTCAAGTTTTCGCCATGGAACCATCCGAGCATGATCAACTGAAGAAAACCCAAAAGCAAGGGACAAAGATTGATGGCTTAATCAGACGACAAAACGCATCGAAAGTATCATTGAGGAGATTTTTGGGCACAGTATTGCCCACGGCAGCCGCCGTGGCTCAGTAGGTTAGTGCGCGGTCCAAGCGAGTCGCATGCAGAGCGACGCTAGTTCGAATTCTGCGTGTAACACCTAAAAAAAATAACGGGAAACTCGATTTCTCTTTCGGTGGCTGTCCTCTCAGCTGGAAATGGCAAACCTCTGAGAGTAAAAATTGCCTATGAAAAAGCTCCCAACCTGCCGTTCGGAACCGGCATAAAACTGTAGGTCCCTTCCACCCGCGTACAAAATTCACACGCACAACACTTGTGGTTGCGGGAAGCTAGGCCTTAGTCTCGCGTAAGCGGGCTGTCGTGCCAATCAATACACAGCGCAACAAAAAAACACTATTTTTCTGTTGCATGGAGTTTTTCTACTGTTTCTTACTAATTTGGGTGCGCTGATTCCGAATCTACCCTCCAATTTTTTCTAGCAGCTCTAGTTTGTGAGATATAGGTACCCTGTCATTTTTTCAGTTTTTCCTCCACTTCTTCCATATTTTCGATCGTAGTTTCTAAACCAAGAAACCGATTGACATGATTTTCACCTTATCGCATTAACAACACCGCACGGCTTCTTTTACGATGCAACTTATTTTTATAAGTGTTAAAATGCCGCGGTAATTGGACCTCAAAGTTGGAAAAAATGTAATTTTAAGGCGTTTTCTTTGATGGTCAAAAGCATACACATTTTTTGTAAAACAATAAACGAGTTAGGTGTATAATGAAAGTCGACACATCAAGCAATATAACACAGCTAAATTATTTGGCGGAATACACATTCGCATCGAAATAACAGGAAAAAAGTACCATCGCGATTTTCATCACTTTTCATACTTTTTCCTTAAAAAATTAGGGGCCTGAAAATATGCAAAGTTTTTAATTTTTTTTTGTTTCGAGAAATTCAAAATATTTTTGTTTTTGCTTGTATTCCAAACTAAAATTTGAACATATAAAAGAGCATATTTTGAGGCTCCTAATTTTTTAAGGAAAAAGTATGAAAAGAGATGAAAATCGCTATGGTACAGTTTTATTATTATTTCGATGCGAATGTGTATTCCGCCAAATAATTTGGCTGTGTTGTATTGCTTGATGTTTCTTCATATACTTCGAAACTTGATTTATGAAACATCTTTACATTTTTCGCCATCAGAAAAAACGCCCACGCCCATTTAGAACGCATAAAATTGATTAATGTCAGGAAAGATGGCGTGAAATGTTGTAAGTGCAACGATATAAAAATCATGTCTATAGGGTTATTGGTTCAGAAATAACAGTCGAAAACGAGAAAAAACCCGAGGAAAATTCGAAAAAGTGACACGCCCATTTTTCGCGAAAACTAGAGCTGTTACATAAAAACGGAGTATGGATTTGAAAACAGCGTGCAAAAACGATTCAGATTCATGTAAAAAACTCCATGCAACAGACATGCTGTTGTGCAGTGTTATTAATTACACTGCGTGGTAATAACGACATGATTTTTATATTGTTGCACTTACAACATTTCACGCCATCTTTTTTGATATTAATCAATTTTATGCGTTGTTAATTGGCGTTGTAATAAGGTTTCAAAGTAGGAAAATATTGAATTTCAAGGCGTTTTTTCTGATGGCGAAAATTATACAGATGTTTCACAAATCAAGTTACGAAGTATATGAATATCTTAAGAAGAAACATCAAGCAATACAACACAGCGAAATTATTTGACGAAATGCACATTCGCATCGAAATAACAACAAAAATGTACCATAGCCGTTATCATCACTTTTCAGCCATTTTTCAATGATTTACTCAAAAAACAAAAGCCCTACAAATATGCAAAGTTTTTTTTTATTTTCCATCGAACAATTCAACATTTTTTTGTTTTTTGCTTGCACAAAAAAAGGGCATATTTTGAGGCCGAAAAGAGAAAGTTGTTTGGCAAATAGCTGAGGCTGAAATGTTTTGGCACAAATATAAAGTTTGGCACTGCCAAACTACATGAAAACTGATGGCGCATCAAAACTACACTGTCAATGTTAAACCATTGGTGTTTTCTATAAAAAAAATCAGAGAATCATTTGAGTCCCACATTAGAGGAGGCCCCACTATAAACAACTCTTCCGTACCATTTGAAACCATATTATGCACCAGCATTTTTTAGGGGGTTTGAACCCCAAACACCTACCCCTGGGTCTAGTGACACATAAGTACCAGCAAATCAGTAACGACGACAGTAGCATCGGCAGTGATTTTGGTTGCTTCAATTATCCCCGACCACTAAATCAAGATGATCTAAATGACTTGATCAGGGAGCTTGGACTGTCTAAGACTGCATCAGAAAGAAATCTGTTAACAAAGGAAACGAAGGTATCGTACTACCGTAGCAGGGAAACGGATTTACTCCCTTTTTTCACTGAAGAAGACAATTTCGTATTTTGTTCTGATATTCCAGGCCTAATGACTGCAATGGGATTAAAACAGTATAATCCAAATGAATGGCGTTTGTTCATTGATTCGTCAAAACGAAGTTTGAAGTGTGTACTTCTGCATAATGGTAATAAACTAGGTTCGTTACCTATTGTTTTGTTTTTTTTTCTACTATGGAAACTTTACTTTTATATGTTGCTTGGATTGTAAACAACAGGTTAAGGATAGTTGAGTATATAACACAGAACAACGAAATCGCACTTTTTTTCTGTTGCATGGAGTTTTTCTTCTGTTTCTTACTAATTTAGGTGCGCTGATTTCGAATCTACCCTCAAATTTTTTCTAGCAGCTCTAGTTTGTGAGATACAGGTACCGTGTAATTTTTTCAGCTTTTCCTCTACTTTTTCCATATTTTCAATCGTAATTTCTAAACCAAGAAACCGATTGACATGATTTTCACCTTATCGCATTAACAACACCGCACGGCTTCTTTTGTGATGCAACTTATTTTTATAAGTGTTAAAATGCCGCGGTAATTGGACCTCAAAGTCGGAAAAATTGAATTTTAGGCGTTTTCTTTGATGGTCAAAAACATACACATTTTTTTTTAAACAATTAACGAGTTATGCCCCGTTCTGACTATGTCATATATGGTGTCATATGCACTGACGACAAACACTGCCATATATGTCATGTTCGTCCTATGTCGTCAAATGCGTTCTCATTGCACGGCAAAACTGACGAAAAATACATATGACAAAGTTTGCCAGCATGTTGACATTTTTTGTTTTCTCATCAAACGTAGTCAAATCGTTCGTTCGACACAAATTCGGTCGTTCTCATTTGATTCTCGTTTCGTATTGGAAAATTGTAGTCATACATGCAGGCAAACGCAAATGACACCATATGACAACCCGTTCTCATTTAACTGACTACAAATGACACCATATATGACATAGTCAGAACGGGGCATTAGGTGTATAATGAAAGCCGACACCTCAAATATTACAACATAGCCAAATTATTTGGCGGAATACACATTCGCATAATAATAAGTAATGCCCCGTTCTGACTATGTCATATATGGTGTCATATTCACTGACGACAAACACTGCCATATATGTCATGTTCGTCCTATGTCGTCAAATGCGTTCTCATTGCACGGCAAAACTGACGAAAAATACATATGACAAAGTTTGCCAGCATGTTGACATTTTTTGTTTTCTCATCAAACGTAGTCAAATCGTTCGTTCGACACAAATTCGGTCGTTCTCATTTGATTCTCGTTTCGTATTGGAAAATTGTAGTCATACATGCAGGCAAACGCAAATGACACCATATGACAACCCGTTCTCATTTAACTGACTACAAATGACACCATATATGACATAGTCAGAACGGGGCATAAGTAAAATAATATACCAAAAATGCCCATGTCAGTTGTCAATAATTGACGTACAAAATAAACGGCCTCAAAATATGCCCTTTTTTGTGCAAGTAAAAAACAAAAAAAATGTTGAATTGTTCGATGGAAAATAAAAAAAAACTTTGCATATTTGTAGGGCTTTTGTTTTTTGAGTAAATCATTGAAAAATGGCTGAAAAGTGATGATAACGGCTATGGTACATTTTTGTTGTTATTTCGATGCGAATGTGCATTTCGTCAAATAATTTCGCTGTGTTGTAATATTTGATGTGTCGGCTTTCATTATACACCTAACTCGTTAATTGTTAAAAAAAAAATGTGTATGTTTTTGACCATCAAAGAAAACGCCTTAAAATTCAATTTTTTCCGACTTTGAGGTCCAATTACCGCGGCATTTTAACACTTATAAAAATAAGTTACATCACAAAAGAAGCCGTGCGGTGTTGTTAATGCGATAAGGTGAAAATCATGTCAATCGGTTTTGTGGTTTAGAAACTACGATCGAAAATATGGAAAAAGTAGTGGAAAAACTGAAAAAATGACAGGGTACCTATATCTCACAAACTAGAGCTGCTAGAAAAAATTGGAGGGTAGATTTGAAATCAGCGCACCCAAATTAGTAAGAAACAGAAGAAAAACTCCATGCAACAGAAAAAAAGTGTTTTTTTGTTGCGCTGTGTAATGAGTCAATCACGTCAAAAATATAGGTTTAAGAATAATTGAGTCAATCACGTCCAGAAAGTAAACTCAACCGAGAATGAGTCAATCACGTCAAAAATATAAGTTTAATAAAAATTGAGTCAGTCACGTCAAAAGTTTAATGCTCAAAAAAATTGAGTCAATCACCTCCCACTAGTAACGACCGAAATAGCGAAACCTTTGGTTTTAAATGCTCATAAGAGTATGAACATCCGTTCACGCAGAAAGCCAATCGCATAATAACATGAAACAAGCAATTGTTCTGCAACCAACGCGTCGCCGGCAATCGGCAAAAGCCAGCCAGAAACGAAAATTTCAATTTTCAATCGCTGATCAGCGCAACAACAACAACAGCACGGCGCCGTTCGCTTCGTGGAAAATAACAATAACTTCTACGGCCTGCTTCGAGCGCACGAGCCCGCTGTGCACTGCTCGGCACCTAGCGAAGTTGAAAATAACAGAGATCATCGTCACACGACAAATTAACAGAAACAAAAGTTCTGTTCACCAAACTCTGTTACCTCACCCCTGCTGCTTTCGGCCCGCACCCGAAATTCAGATTGCTTCGTGGGTCGACATGCGCATTCTGTATACTGTTTATTCTGTGCTATCATCCACAAGTTACTAGGTCAGCCGACTGCAGCACCCACCGCGCATCACCTAAGGGCGCTGTTATGCAGACGGTCAAATGACCGTCGGTCACGATAGTTGTTGTTGCTTCAATGTAAAATGAAAAATTGAGAGAGAGAGCGGGAGAGTAAAATTTGACCGCGTCGGTCAAAAATGATGAGGCTCTCGATGCCAAATCATGCGATCAAAACAGTGTTGCGTTGTAAAATTATTCACAACACAAGTGTTTTCGGAGCAAAATGGCACACTTGTCGCAAAAATATGTATCTAATGACGGAAAAAATGGTTCGTAGCAACCCTCATCGTTTGTTTACATTTGTGTAAACACTTTCTGATGACTCTCCTGTGTTCGTCCCGCCAAAATACAACTTTTTTGGCGAATGCGTTGCCAAATTTAAGTGCTTCTAAGCCAATATCCATTTTTATTTATTTAATTTCACAAGACTTCGTTCAGGCAGTGTTGCTAAGAACAGAAAAACGCAGCGTCAAAATTAAAAAGTACGGAAAAAGTGCTGCAAGTAAGCGAAAAGTGTACTGGTGACCGGCGATCAAATGACCGTCTGCATAACAGGGTTTTGGCACAGAGTAGAAAAAACAAAACGAGAGCGTAAAAAGTATCGTGACCGACGGTCATTTGACCGTCTGCATAACAGCGCCCTAAGGGAACTTCATGACACTACACAAGAATGCTTATTTGCGCTGCAGAACTTGAGAGTTGATGTCAGCACATGGGATCCGATACTGTTATATATTTTCGTAAAAAAACTAGATCGGCAAACGCATGCACTCTATGAACAATCATTGACGTCACCAAAGGAACAACAAGAAGTTGGTGCATTTCTAAAATTTTTGGAAGCCAGATTCCAGACGTTGGAATCCTTAAGCTCGAAGGATAAAATAACACGACAAGGCAACACAGCCTTGGCAGCAACAAGGCCCACAAAAGAATGCGCAGTTTGTAACAACAATCACCCACTGTTTGCATGCCCCGAGTTCAAGCTGCTGCCGGTTCTACAACGAATGGAATTAGTAAAACACAACAATCTTTGCTTCAATTGTTTAAAGCGGGGACACAGATCAAGTCAATGTTCATATGGTAATTGTCTCAAGTGTCATGAAAAGCACAATACCTTACTACATAAAGACAAGGGAGCAGTGGAAGAACAACACATAGCTGCCATATCAGTCTCTGAGTCCATAAATTCGAGCCAAACTACGACAACTTCCGAAGAACTACCTAACTCAGCTTCTCTAGCCACAGCAGTTCAGCTTGGGAGGCGAGGCTACGTTCTGTTGGGTACAGCCCGAGTCATTGCCTCTGGCAGCAACGGAAACTCCACTGAATGTCGTGCAATGTTGGATTCAGGTTCACAAGTAAATTTGGTAACGGACCGATTGGTGAAGAACCTTAAACTAAGGGCTGGATCTGCGGCAATTAGCATCGAAGGTATCGGAAAGGGCAGAATGAACACCCACCGTCGAATAGCGCTTACAATAGAGTCAAGATCTAATAACTTCAAGGTAGTCATGGAAGCCTACGTTCTCCCACAGATCGTATCGGAACAACCCTCACAACACTTACAAATAAATAATTGGAAAATACCAGAAAACATTGAACTAGCTGATCCTGCATTTCACAGATCTGAGAAAATTGATATTTTGCTAGGTGCAGAATTTTATCACCAATTATTGAGAACAGGGCAAATTAAATTGTCCGAGGGCCTACCAACTCTACAGAATACTGTTTTCGGATGGGTAGTCGCAGGAAAAATTCATGAAGGTTTATCAACTCACCTGACATGTGGAATGGTTACAGACGACAAATTGGAAGACGCAATTGAACGACTGTGGAAGATGGAAGAAATCGACACAAAATTAAAAATACCTTCTCCGAGTGAAAAACAGTGTGAGGATTACTTTACACAAACCACATCCGATAACGTCAACGGCCGCTTCGTGATCAGACTTCCCTTCATTGAAGACACCTCCCGACTGGGTGATTCCAAACAAATGGCCTTTAACCGATTCTTGGCATTAGAGCGAAGGTTATCGAGGGACAGTAAATTAAAGGAACAGTACGTCAGCTTCATGAAGGAGTATGAAAAGCTAGGCCACATGAGAGAGATTTGCATTGAATCAATTACCACCGCCAACTACGTCATCCCTCATCATTGTGTCTTAAAACCTGACAGCACTACAACCAAACTGCGAGTGGTGTTCGATGCCTCTGCCAAATCCTCATCCGGACTCTCATTAAACGACTTAATGCACACAGGGCCTACAATACAAAATGATCTGCTGTCCATTTTATTAAGGTTCAGGATGCCTCGATTCGTGTTCACGACGGACATCGAGAAGATGTACAGACAAATACTCATACACCCTGATGACAGGAAATACCAGCTCGTGATTTGGAGGGAAACTCAAGACTCGCCGATAAAGTACTATGAACTAAATACTGTCACTTATGGTACTAGAGCGGCACCATATTTGGCAACAAAATGTCTACGAGTAATCGCGGACAATAATAGAGAATTGCATCCATTAGGAGCCAAGGCGCTTCAAGATAACTTTTATGTAGACGATGGTCTTTGTGGTATAAAGGTCAACCTTCCACCAATTGACAAGATCACAAAGCGATCAGTAACATCAGATCTGGCACGATTATTTGATCCACTTGGGCTCTATCACCAATCGTCGTGACAGCAAAAATGTTCATCCAAGAGCTTTGGAATTCAAATATAGGTTGGGACGAACCACTGCCAGCTGAAGTATGCAAAAGGTGGGCTGAATTTCGAAGCAACCTATCATCCCTGTCTAATCTGCAAATACCACGACACATGTTCAACGGGTAGTTGCTAAGGCCATTCAGCTCCATATTTTCACAGATGCTTCGGAAAAGGCATATGGAGCCTCAGTATACATAAGATCGGTATTGCGAAATGGGCAAATCAGCGTAAGAATCCTATGCGCTAAGTCAAGAGTAGCCCCACTCAAACGAGTTACACTTCCTCGGCTAGAACTATGTGCTGCTGTAATTGGTGCGCAATTGGCAAATCGCATAAGAGAAGAGCTACAATTAAAGAGTTGTCAGATTTATTTTTGGTCTGACTCACAAATTGTTCTTTCATGGATTAATACGTCATCGTCCAGTTTTCATACCTTTGTAGCAAATAGAGTAGCGACAATCCAAGAATTGACGAGACCCATTCAGTGGCGCCATGTGAACACCAAGGACAATCCAGCTGATATCCTATCAAGGGGCCTACCACCTGATCAATTGTCAGCCTGTAATATCTGGTTCGCAGGCCCAGTCTTTCTGCATGGATCAGAAGATATTTGGCCGCAGAGATTTCTACCAGAGTTAGCCGTCGATGTGGTATCCGATCCCGAGCGAAGAAACAAGACTGCAGTCTCAGCAACCTCAGTAAGGGATCAAGACACTCTTGTAGAACTTGTTTACAGCATTAACCACAAAAACTCCTTTGAAAGGCTCAAACGAGTCATGGGCTACATACACCGGTTCATAAGGCATACCAGGAAGGGGCGGGTAACACCCCAGCGCAATTTAACATTGACACCAACAGAATTAAATGAAGCATTAAAAACAATCATTCGAGCCATACAAGACGCTGAATTTTCTGAAGAAATTAAGGACCTTAAAAGGTACAAAGAGCTTAAAAAGAACAGATCCATAGCAAACCTATCCCCTTTCCTGGACAACGAAGGCCTAATGAGAGTTGGAGGAAGACTGGAGGCCTCTAATCTTCCATACGACGCAAAACATCAACTGATTATTCCTTATAATGACCAGCTGACGAAGCTCATCTTTGAAGCAACACACAGGCAAAACATGCATTCGGGACCCCAGACACTTTTGTATCAGATACGGCAAAAATTTTGGCCAATAAAGGGCAAATCAATGGCAAGATCGACAGTTCAAAAGTGCATAATCTGCAGCAAGGCCAGACCAAAACTGCTCACACAGGTAATGGGTAACCTGCCCACAATGCGCGTAACACCCGCACGCCCCTTCATCAACACTGGGGTGGATTTTTGCGGACCATTCTGGGTTCACTACAAAGTAAGAGGAAAGAGGCCCACCAAGGCATACATTGCAGTGTTTTGTTGCTTTCCGACTAAGGCGGTACACTTAGAACTAGTCAGCGATCTAACTACCGAAGCCTTCATTGGAGCTATCAAAAGATTCACCAGTCGGCGCGGTCAATGCCAGACAATAATTTGTGACAACGCGACAAACTTCAGCAGCTGTATACTCCCAAGAAGCAGTTGAATCAATAGCTTCAAGTTGCACCAAGAGAGGCATAACATTCCAAATGATACCTCCACGAGCACCTCACTTTGGCGGCTTATGGGAGGCCGCAGTGAAGTCAGCGAAGCATCATCTAGTAAGGACTGTGACAGGTGCATCGATGACGTACGAAGAGCTAGAAACAGTCGTGGTTGAAGTCGAAGCTATTCTAAATTCCCGACCATTGACACCGATGTCAGACAGTCCTAACGATCCGACGGCCCTTACACCAGGACACTTCCTGATTGGCGAGCAAAGCACCTCAACCGAAGTTCCGGCCAAGAAACGTCGAATAGTGTCCACCAATTATCTACTTATGGCAACTATTTCGCTCTTACTACTACCACTAATCACTGCAACCCGAATAGAGATAAAAAGATTCAGACCTGAATTAGGTGTCCATTTTGAGGACATGGGAGAAATCAAGATAGCAACGAGCCAGTGGAATTTTATAGTGTATTACGATTTGGCAATACTCGCAACAATCGCTCATTTTAAGGGCACACTTGAGAACCTTCAGTTGGAAGGTATATTACTGTCTCCTAAACGAGTGAAAAGAGGCGCCATGAACGTGATTGGAAATGTAGCAGGTGCATTGTTTGGTGTATTAGACAGCGAGTATGCAAAGGAGATGTCCCAGACAATCAATGAAATTAAAAACAATGAGAATCACCTGTCGAACCTGTTGCGAAATCAAACATCGATTATTGACTCAACCATAAATATATTACGAGCAGACACCATCGAAACCAAAAAGAGGTCCTCCGAACTCGAATCGCAGCTATCAGAAATCATTAAAAACCTCAACCAACTAGGCAATGAAGACTACGAGCTGAAACTACACCAAGCCTTTTTTATGATGACGATACAACTCACCTTAATGGCGGCGAATCTGCAACGCATTCAAGATGCACTCATCGATGTATTAGCTGACACACATCATGGCAAAACGAACACATTGTTATTGTCTGCAAGCCAGTTGAAGGCAGAATTAAGGACAATACGAGCTCACCTACCGTCGTCCTTGGAGCTCCCCCTGGACGATGGCAATCTCATACAATTGTATAAATTAATGACGATCAGGGGAGGCATCAGCCAACATCACGCTGTCTTCGAAATTACACTTCCATTAGTCAATCCAGAGCAATTAAAAATGTTTAGAATAATTCCAATTCCGACATCAATAAATGGTAGCATGATAATGGTTAAACCCTGTGCAACAGCATTAGCGACAAATAAACACATGGATCACTACGTTCCTGTGAGACAAGATCAATTAAATCAATGCGTAATTACAGCACCAAGAAGATACTTATGTTCCAACATCCAAGCTCTATATCACAGAAGTTCTCATCTATGCTCTTGTGAAATAAATCTGTTTGTCAACGAGACTTCACCGACATGCAAACTAGAAAAGGTTAAATCAAATTATTACCTGGCACAATTGGAAGAGAAAAACCAGTGGCTATTTGCTATAACAGATTCTATGCGATTTACCACAGTGTGTGACCACGACTTCTCTCAGCTTACTTTAAGGGGAGCTGGAATAATAACTCTGGCACCAGACTGCACAATAAAAAGCAACACGGTGACAATAACTGGACATCAAACGCTATTTAATTGTCTGCGAACAACATTTGCAAGTTTCGGCAACATTTCACAACTTTCATCACCAAGGCACATCAGAGAACTATTCGCAAACGTCAGTTCGACAGACTACACAGATCACATGAAGAATCTAACAAGTCTGCAAACGTTGCTCAACACATTGAAAATAGCTGAGCTACCTTACGATCTGAAGTCACAAAGCCGCATCACCATATCGTTGTCTAGTGTGGCTCTCGTATGCACAATTATTCTGCTATTGCTAGCAGTTTGGTACTGGCAATCTAAACGACGACCAACGACAACAAATGAGAAACCTGGAACCACACCCCCGGAACCAGCCCCTAGAAGACTATCAACAGCAGACTTCACTGTCAATATATAGTTGAACAGTCGTTCAACGGGGGGCAGGGTGTTTGTGTGTTTATGTAAGCAGACATTGACCGCTGCAATATTGATGCAAGTTAGGCATTTTTACCTTGTTGTTATTATTTCTTAGCATATTAAGCATTTATGCAATTTTGGTATTTTGATGTTTGTGTGTTTATGTAAGCAGACATTGACCGCTGCAATATTGATGCAAGTTAGGCATTTTACCTTGTTGTTATTATTTCTTAGCATATTGTGCATTTATGCAATTTTGGTATTTTGGGTCTTATTATTGTTATTATTCTTAGCATATTGTGCATTTATGCAATTTTGGATTTTGGGTTTGTATTTATGGATATTTTAGCATGTAAGCAATATTGTCAATATAAATAAGGGTTCGATAATCAATAAAGGCACAGTGGTAACACAACTTCACAGCTTTTAACTACCATTGTTCTCCAAGGCGACACAGTTCAAGTACTGTTTTCGCACTGTGCTTACACTCTGGTGATACGACCAGAAGTGATATTTACTTACATAAACAGGTCTATTGACTTTAAAATTAATGAAATTAATAAATTAATTAAAACACGATGGGTTTGTATGGAGGGAAATATGTTTTAATATGGCTATTGACTTCAAATATAACAATAATAAATAACGAGTATTTTTTCATAAAAATCTCACGGTGCCAACAAAGGGTTAGGAGAAACTTAATTTATTGGCCAATTGATTTAACCCTTGTGTGCGCACCCAGGTCTGGCCAGACCATATTGAACTTTGGGTCCACTTTTAGTAAGGTTGTAGTAAAGCTATCGGGTTCATATTTCATGATATCCTCAACTGATCCTTTCTAAGCACTAAAACCAATACATGAACAAAATTTTTACAAAAACAAGGCGAGAATCGTGCAAAACGTATTTATACCCCTTAGTTGAACCTCCTATGGTCTGGCCAGACCATGGTGTATTTTCATACAAAGTTGCCTGTTATTTTCAGTTTTTTTTGTTATTTTCGATGTAATTAGTGTCAGAATTGTTTATAAATATTTTTTCGTTTGTTCCTTATTCAGTTCTCTACGAAACATAGGGCTGCAACTAGGTTTTTCCATCTGACCCGATTTGAAGCACTTTTTTCGTGCCAGCTCGTTAATAGTGACATGAGTTAGCTAGCGCAAAATATACCTGGTCCAAATGTTTTTGGCTCGCCTTGGCTTTTATTTTCTTTTAGGTTAGTAAATTATAATTTTTGTTAGAAAAGAATGTCTGAACACATTCAAAATTAATATTTATCCATTGTATTCGTGGTTATATTCGTGTTTTTGGTGTCAATTTAATTACATTTCTGAAGCGAAGGAAATATTTGTGCTCTTGTCGTGTCTGATTTTAACCAATTGGATTGTATGTTTTCTGTGCCAGAGATTAAAGGATGCAAATGCTATTTCGAGGATAAGGTGTATATTATTTTTGAACTTCAACGCTGGAGTAACATCAGAGAGGACGATTTCTCTAAAAAAAAATAGTTTAAGCAGTAGCAAAAACCAAAGCGTTAGAGCAACAGAATTAAGATATTTAACTATTTATTTATTCTAAGTCATTAATTAAATAGTTTGAATAAGTTTAACTTAAATGTTGAATACTTATCACTAAAGTTTTACTCGGAAGCATACAAATTACGCACGCAAATAATTCTCGCAATTGGCTCATTGAATGAATACGTAGTTCTGTGGAATAATTGAATGAACCACCTGTACTTTTTAAAGTTTATGGAGGATTCATTTGTTGCAGACCAGTTCAGCATGAACGGTAACATGTTGAGTATGTTATGCTTGAACGGAATGTTTTAGAAGATATTTTGTCTTATTGACAGCTAATAGTTCGCAGTGTTGTGTATTAGTCAGCTACCTTTTCGACTTCAAAGCATAATTGTCAATAGTGAAAGGAATCCAGAAATAAAAATGTGTTAGATATATCAAAACACGATTTGTTTATGTCCAATATAAAATCTCAATGTGTTTGAGTCATTATACTGCATTATATCCCTGCAACCACTGCATTGGTGAAGCAGTTGAGGCAAATCCATAACAACGTATTTTACGTTTTTAATTTTTTTCCTTACTATCGTATATTTTTAATTTCAAAATGTATCTATTGAAGTTGAAATTCGCTGTGTATTTTATAAATCAAGCATAATTTTACCTTTTTACCTAAATAAAAAGTAAACAAGCAACAGAAATTATTGTATTCAAACTTTTTTTTTTCAGACAAACACTCACACATACTAAGATATATATAAACTCATCAACAAAAATATAAAAAAATATATTAACCAGCACAATCCTCGAATATCCTCTTTTTTGCACCATGGTCTGGCCAGACCATGGGGGGTTCAAGTATGAGGTTTTAAGTGGGTGCGCACACAAGAGTTAAAACTTGCGTACAAAGCCTCCAGGCCCTGCATCATGATACAACAATATTCAGGTAATTTCATTCGATCAAATTTAACAGTCAGTTTCTTTTTTGACAAATAAGTAGAAAATTTTAATGATACTTGTTATCAGTGCAGCGCAGGCACTGTTTTGTCGCTTATGACTTATGCTAAAGACATTAATTTGGTTAGTGCACAGACTGTGTTTATTTAGTGCACTAAACATTAGCAGTAACACATTTTGGGTTATATCTGAGGTGGCGGACATGTCCAAAACTCGCACTTTTAATAAAACACACCACCACGCAACCCAAAAACCTGCCTTCTTTTTTCTGTCGGTCACCGTGCAAACATTAAGAAAAAATGTGTTCTTACACATTAATTCTTATAGTATTTGTATGATACGTTACTACATAAACTGATAGCCGCAAATTTACAGCCTATGGCAAAAATGAAAAGAGTAGTTGAAAAAATTTATTTCTCATTTGTCAATTTTCTTCTTATCTGTCTTTATGAAACTACCTGTATTTTATTGTATCATGCCCTGCATGTATTCAGTGAACTAAATACATCTCTGCGCATATTCAACTTCTCCCTGTGTTTCATATATTCCACACTGTGATATTAGTTCTCTTTCTTGTAGCACAGATCCCCTGTTACTGATAGAAGAATAGCAAAACAAAAATGTGGTAAGTTTGTACAAGGGAAGCAACGAACTTAACATAAGTAAATGTCCACAAACCTTATATATTCATTGCAGTGAAAATGTCGACGAAATTGCTGCAAAGATCCAAAAGATCATAGAACATTATGCCGCAAATGTGGAAGTAGACGTATCGGAATGTGTAGAACATTTAAAGGCGCTTCGCAACTGTTGCGCCTGCGGTGCTCCTCACCAAGAGGCAATAGCAAAGCATCAAGATTTACAGAATCTATTGCACATTCTAATTTTCAACAACAGCATCAGTCAACCATATCCCTCGCAATTAACGTTAATTGCACTACAGGTACTAGCCAATGCAATCGTCAAGAATCCCATAACGCAAAGACTTGTATGGCAGCGACACGGGAATGCCATTCTGCAACAGTGTGCGCATCCCCCACTCGGACGTCTCACCGATGTGCTACTTATGATAATTTACAACGTGTTCAATGGCGAAGCTGGAACGTGAGTTTTATCTTTCAATATTTTTTACAGATTATACCATTGCCTAACTTTTGCCATACTAATGCTTCCCATATGCTATTTGCCAAAACTTTTTAAAATTTAAATTGTGGCAGAAAACAATCTAATTTGGTGGGTCGAAGCAAAGTAAGGATCATTAAAATTGGTATTAAAACACTATGAAGACGAAATGATAAAATCATGTTATTTTCAATCTTTATGGTTGGCATTTTTATATTATATTTTTATATTATATTATGGGATCAAGTTTAAAAGTTAACTACGGTGGCGATAATATTTTTACTTTGGACCAATTAGTCCAAACTTAACGCTAACGTTGAAAAACTCACAAATGTGTTCAGTAAATTTAAATCGTAGTTTGAATAGATCAAAACAAAATCCCAATATGGTATAGTCTGCACCAGACTCGATTCGTTGCTGTTTGCAAATAGTAATAGTAAAAAATAAACAGGAAGCAATTCAATGATGTTCATTAGCGCAGCTTCCATATTAAGTTTACAAAAAACAATGCCCAGAAAGCTTGACGTGGTATTGGCACAGCAGTTATTACAGCATCATCTGCATAGTGTAGAATATTTAAACAACAAAAAAGTTCCATCGGTCTTTCCAACAGATTACTCGCCGAGCAGCAAGTGCTTTCTACCGTGATTCATGTTTGGCAGACAATTTTGGCGGAGCGCAACGAAGGGAGTTTTGACTTTCTGCACTTCCTATTCGAGCATTTCCTTGTGCAAGACGGACGCGGGACCGTTCGATACTATGCACAGTATTTAAAACCTGCAGAGCGTGTAGTCTTCCTTGACTACTTAGGGCGATATCTGCGTCACGATAGTCCGAACGGTCGTGTTCATTCGTTTCTGCTGCAGCATGTGTCCAAGGAGTTCAAATTGAAGTCTGACTGTGTGCTACGAAACACAGTTCTAGCATCACAGCACGAGGCAGATACGTTGCAGGCACGTGAGGCATACGCGCTGCTGCGGGTCGTTGCCAGCGCCTCAGGCTGTGAAACGTATGCTCCATTATATACTTCAGATCATTCCCTCTTTCTCAATGTGAGTAGCCTGCTTCGCTGTCTAGTGGCCGCCGGAAAAGAGTTCGAGCCGAACATTTTTACCCCTAAAAATAAGCTGGAAGAAGTGGCGTTGACGTCAGAAATTCCGCGCGACTTCGAAACCGAGGTGTCATTCGAGTTGAAGACGCTTTTGGTGCGTAGTATTGCGAATTTGTTATACAAGAATCCGACCAATCAAGGCTACTGTCTGGACACCCAACTTATGCCTACATTACTTGAGTGCACCAACATCGACGCACGTAATCCATGTGCGTATCAACTAAATAACTGCAATTGCACTTTACTAAATTATTTATAATTTCATTGCAGTAATGAAGGAGTGGAGTATACTGGCTATTCGCAATGCGTGTATCGGCTGTCCTGAAATTCAACAAATAATCGCAAATCTGACAAATCAGGGACCAGTACAAAATGACATCTTGACCGAGCTGAATCTGGAAATGGGTTCGCTAAGAATTCAACCAAGTAGAGAGTAGAGTGCCAATTCAAAATTTGCAATTGAACTGCGTCCCTTAATCTGGAACCAAATCCTAGTACATAGATAACAAGTATCATTGCGGACACGCAAAAATAAATTATATACTTTATGTATAAGAGCGCTCTTTTTTCAAGAAAAGCACCACCAATGTAGATAAGTACTTATTCTTATAAGTATAATGCAGCTTTTCTGCAAAGGTCATGTTTTCCACAACTATGCACATGCAGTATGGATTTTTCGAAGGAAATACGAACAAACATTTATGAAACATTGACGTAAGATCCATTAACATAAGAAGGCTTATCTAACCTTTCTGAAATGCCCATATGAAGTCATTTTGACGCAAACATTGTTTATTGAGTTTTTGGTTTTAATGCTTCCAATAACGGCATTTATGAATAAATACACATGAAATTAAAATCAGAATATGTATTTCATTTTCGTACTTAGTATTTAAAGATAAAATTCTGTTATAATGACGCAACAGAACAGCGAAAAATATTAATTATATACACTTTTTTCACACCCTCCAGTACACTAACCAGGGACTTAACCATTATAAGTTTTTTAAGAAAATAATTGCAGTGTAACTATTAATATGTAACAAATATTTTTTGTTGATTATAATTATTATTTGCGACAGTTAATTTTAACGTTGCATAATAGCTGTTATGAAAAACAAATATTTTTTTCGTTTTCGATAATTAGTATTTTGGAATTTTTTTTACGTACCGATAACTATTATTACATTTTTATTTTTTTTGACGTTGCTTCATACTTTTTATTTATGATTTTTTTTTATTTTTGTTGGCGCTATTATTTCAAAGAAAATTTGAATATATTTTACGTTGCCTTACCACATTTTGAGTATGGATTGATTTGTAATTGTTTAGGTGTTGGTGGAAATTGGTTTTCTGCATTTAATTTGGAACAACGGAACGGCGCCGTATGAATGACACACTTAATAGCGACCTACAAACAATCTCCAAGTGGGGTCAAGCGAACAGGGTCGATTTTAATCCCCGCAAGACCCAATGTTGCCTGTTATCCCACAAACGAGTCTCCCCACATCCCAACACATCCCTGGTTATGGGTGGTGTGGGTATTGCGGAATCGGCAGCTCTTGACGTTCTGGGCATGCCCATTAAGAACGATCTTCGTTGGAACGATCATATTTTTGGCGTGTCAAAAGAAGCAGCCAAGTGCCTCGGCTTCCTAAAGCGGTGAAACAAATATTTCACTCCGTCTGATCTCCGCATTATTTACACCACCTATATCCGACCTAAAATGGAGTTTAACTCGCACCTCTGGGCGGGGGCTTCAAAAACCCATTTGGAGCTCCTGGACCGGGTGCAAAACCGTGCGATTAAACTTATAGGGGACAGTAGGGCATCCAGCTCTATTGACTCCTTGGAACATCGTCGAAACGTGGCATGTGTGGTGTTATTTTACCGATACTTTTTTGGTAACTGCTCAGTGGAGATGAGCACCTTGATGCCATCACTTCGGGTGTTCCCCCGGACAACCCGTTTGACACTAGCGCCCATGCATTCTACGTCGAAATGATGCGCACTACGCACTACAGGGAAAGTTCGTTTCTGGCCCGTACAGCACGGTTTGGAATGGTCTCCCTGCGGATATTTTCCCCAGCACTTATGATCTCGATGGGTTCAAGGCAAGAGTCCATAAACACTTCACTCATAACCCTATCCTTTATATCCCTCCTGAACCAACGCAATGCTTCGCATTAATAGGGGTCATCCCCTGCGCGTTTGTTCCTGTTAAAAAAAAAAAAAAGAATTTAAAATGAATTCCCAAAATATGGTAATTCAACGTAAAAAACATTTTGTTCAAAATAATAGTTACCGGCATCGTAAATTAAAAAAAAATCATAAATAAATGTAATGAAGCAACGTAAAAACAAAATTTCTTAAAATGATAGTTATCGGTAACGCAAGTAAAAAAGTCGTAAATAAAAGATATGAAGCAACGTTAAAAAAAAATCAAAAATATTTTTTACATGATAATAGTTACAGGCGACATACAAAATTTCTTATTGGGAATAATTATTACAAAGCAATAATTATATAAATTTTTTAAGTTATGACAATTTTTTTATTTCCAAAAATATGGATAATAATTATTTTAAGTCTGACAGTAACACATAAAATTAAGACAATGACATCTGATGTAAATGTTAACGAAACAGATTGATTACTTCTCCAGATAGTTTACTAGACTCTCCATAGTTTTAAATGAAACATTTAAATACGCCTCATACTTAGGGATGCTTTGGCGTTTGAAAATCTTCGGTTAAGCTTTAAATAAATGCGTGTTGATGTATAAATTCTACCTTGGTCGAAATTCACTGAATAGCTCTGCTCTTGAAGTCGATATTACTGTCTATAGGACTGCACGATCTCGGTGGCCAGCATGTTCTGTGTGACATGTAGTGCCGTCCTTTTGGAACAACATGTCAGTAATCATACTTATGTCATCTAGTTTAGCCCACAAGAAGTTACTTTTCATCGAACTGTAGCGTCGCACTATGGCCCAACGGTCGGCAAAACGTTGCAAAAATCAAAAATTTCATGAAATCGTTCGATAAAATGAATACACGCATCTTATTGAGAATTTTCCAGTGATGACGAAAATTTAACTTTAATTAAATTCGGATTAGTAGTTTGGGAGGTAGAGCCGCTCAAATTTGACAATTTTTCCACATCGAGAAAAATGTGTATTTTTTGTTTTTTTTTCATCTTCAAGATTGATTTGTATGTAAATGAAGCGGCCAATCGGTAACTTGTTGGTTTTTTCTAAAAGGTACGTTAATCTATATATATAAAAATGAAACGTGGTTCGTTCGGCTGCTTAAAACTCGAAAACGACTGGACCAACTTGGATACTTCCTTCGGCGGGTTTGTTCAAAACTATTACGTCAAGGTTTAGAAAAAAAGAAAAGTCGGGAAAACGGGGCGTGGCACCACAAGAATACATTTTTACACAATAACTTTGGAACCATAAGTCACACATCAATTAAATTTGGTACAAACTTGCTATTTGATCATATCCTTCAATAGAGGGAATAGGATGGGTATTGAACAAAGGGGTGTGGCACCGCCCATACAACTCAAATCTTTTAAATGGAATAGCTTCGGAATTGTCAGCCGCCGTGGCTCAGTTGGTTAGTGCGCGGTCCAGCGAGTCGCATGCAGAGCGACGCAAGTTCGAATTCTGCATGTAGTAACACCTAAAAAAAAAATCAATTAATTAAATTATTAAAAAAGCTTCGGAATTGTCGCACAGCATTGAAATTTGGTGCACCGTCGTTTCATAGATGTGTCATTCTACTGTTAATGGGCGTTGAACAAGGGGCGTGGCACATTTTTTATGCAGCAGAACTGTAAGTCGTACATCATTGAAACTTAGTATGAACCTACCATTTAATCACATCTTTCGGCAGAGGGAATGGGGCGGGTATTTAACAAGGGGGCGTGGCACCGCCCATACAATTCAATTCTTTTAAATGGAATAGCTTCGGAGTTGTAAGCCACACAGCATTGAAATTTGGTGTACCGTCGTTTCATAGATGTATCATTCTACTGTTAAAATTTGATGGGCGTTGAACAAGGGGCGTAGCACATTTTTGATGATCCAACAGTTATGCAGTACATACACACATCAGTGAAATTTTGTACGAATTCTCCACTTAGTAGTACAATTCGACTAGAAGAAAGTTGTGAGCATTGGACAAGAGGGCGTGGTACCACCTCCATTTTTATATACATAGATTGTTTGCCCTAACTGACTGACTGATTGACTGATTGATTCATCATCGCTCAGCCCAAACCGCTGAAGCTATAAACATGAAATTTGAACTGTAGGTACATCTTAAAAAATGAACCTCCGCTAAGACGGAATTCTTTGAAATTCGGGGTGTAAAGGGGCAAAACATGTGTGAAGGTGTTGTATGAAGAAAAGTGATTTAGAGACATATTGATTTCGAACTTCTTGAAAATACTCTAAGCCAAAAATAATTCGACACATATTTTATAATTTTTCGAAAAAATCAAATTTTAAGATTTGTTTAAGGGTAGACTCGAAAAAAACATGAACCGATAGGCCTATTGACTTCAAAAATTGTAAAAATACTTGAAATAAAAAAGTTTATACACGCGTTTCTCTTTATTTTCAAAATCGAAATCTAAATGGATTAACGACGGGTTAAAAGTTTGTATGGCGAAACTGTAAAAAGACATAAAGACTTCAAACTTTGTGAAAGTACTCTAAGTGAGAAATAATTTGACACGTGTTTTTCACTTTTTTGAAAATCAAAATCTAATAGGGTCAACAATGCGTTAACAGTTTGTATGGAGAAACACGATTGATTGGTCCATTTGACTTCAAACTTAGACAAAAAGCACTTTAGTCGGGAAATAATTAAAATGTGCTTTTCATATTTTTGAAAACACCGTGCGACAAAAATGAAAAAAATTTGTCACACTGGAAAAAATCCATATGGGTGTGAAACTAGATACCAAACATAGTAGTACTGCGTACTCAGTTTTTCATTTCTACATCCTTTGTCCTTTTAAAAGGACTTCAAAATTTTGAAGGGAATAAAAAATAAAAAAAATATAAAAAATACTTAACCTCGTTAATATGGCGATATGTATATCAAATGAAAGAGGAAAAGCTCAAGAATTTAAATAAAATTGATTTTTTATCTATTTGTAAAAAAGGACATAAAAAAGGTCCTTTGAAAATTTTAATCCTTTATATCCTTGAAACTTTATAATTTTCTTTATAATTCTTTATAATTTTCTTGAAAAGTAGGTATGTTTAAACCCAAAATCTCCTTGATCACATGTCAAAATTTCATTTTTCTCGCTTCTTTGATTTTGTGTCTGTTTTATTATTTAAAATACTGATACGTAAATAAATCAGAATATTTGTACTGCATTAGACTTGCAGCTCCCACCTTTTTTTTTAATAACTTTCGAACAAATAAAGTTAGACTAATTAAATTTTGACACGTGATCAAAGAGATCTTGGGTTCTAACATAACACTTCGTTCAATAATGTGTGTGACTAACTAATTAAAACACATTTTTTTGCCAAAATTCATTTTTATTCATCAACATAGTCCCCTTTTAGGGAGATACAATCATTCCAACGCTTTTCCAATCTTTCGATACCGCCTTTGTAGAACGATTTTTCTTTGCCTTCAAAATAGGCGTTAGTTTCGGCGATTACTTCATCATTTGAGCCAAATCTCTTACCACGGAGCATCTTTTTGAGGTCTGCGAGCCAGTAGTCGCTGGGGGCCAGATCTGGAGAATACGGGGGATGAGGAAGCAATTCGAAGCCCAATTCATGCATTTTTGCCATCGTTTTCATCGACTTGTGACACGGTGCATTGTCTTGGTGAAACAACACTTTTTTCTTCTTCATATGGGGCCGCTTAATCGCGATTTCTTCTTTCAAACGTTCCAACAACGCTATATAATAGTCGCTATTGATTGTTTTCCCTTTCTCAAGATAGTCGATGAATATTATTCCGTGCACATCCCAAAATACTGACGCCATATCCTTGCCAGCCGATGTTTGTGCCTTTGGACGTTTTGGGCGGCTTTCACCGGTTGCATGCCACTCAGCAGACTGCCGATTTGACTCTGGAGTGAAATGGTGATGTACCGACGCAAAAACTCCGACTTGTTGCGCGTAAACATGTCCAAACAGCTCTTTGAATCATCGATTCGTTGTTGTTTTTGCTCCGGTGTGAGCAAACGCGGCACCCATTTCGAAAACACCTTTTTCATAACCAAATGTTCGTGTATTATGGTGTGTACACTGCCTGCTGATATCTTTAGAATGTCAGCAATCTCCCCCACTTTCACTTTACGTTCGGACATAATGATTTTCAGTGTTTTTTCAACGTTTTCCGGAATAACAGCGTCATTTGGCCGTCCAGTAGATGGAATGTCATCGGTGTCTGTAATATAACAAATAACAAATGGTTCTGTTTGATGGAGCAGAGTCCGAATAATGTTTTTCAAGCCATTCCTGGCATTGAACAGTATTTTTTTTCATTAAAAACAATGATAAATCAGCACACGGAATTGCTTTGAATTCATTTTTTTTGAAAACTCAAAAGTAGTGTCACTTAAAGCACTGTAACTTGTAAACTAATGGTCGGATTGACATATAATTTTGACAGTATGCCTAAAAAGGTTCACAATTTCGAAAAAAAATATTGATTTAGTATTAGTGCCGCCATCTATGTGTCAGTCACACACATTATTGAACGAAGTGTCGTTTTACATTTTCAAGGAAATTTTCAAAGGATCTTTTTCATATCCTTTTTTTACAAACAGATAAAAAATCAGTTTTATTTAAATTCTTGAGCCTTTCCTCTTTCATCTGATATATATATCGCCATATTCTAGATTGGTTAAGTATTTTTTATATTTTTTTTATTTTTTATCCCCTTCAAAATTTTGATGTCCTTTTAAAAGGACAAAGGATGTAGAAATGAAAAAGTGAGTACGCAGTATTACTATGGTTGATCTCTAGTTTCACGCCCATATGGATTTTTTCCAGTGTGAAAAATGCTGTCGCACGGTGAAATCGAAATCTACCGTGGCTAAGAGTTAAGAATTTGTTTAAAGTATATGTGAAAACTCATGAGCCTCATGGGCCTTTTGCCTTCACAGTTTTTAGAACCACTTGACATAAAAGATAATAGACATATGTATGGTTTTTTCTTTAAATCAAAATCTGACGGGGTCAACAATGCATTCAAAATTTGTATCGGGCGAAACAAGAGAGCTTGCGTGCGAAGCCGCGCGGCCCAGCTAGTTGGTAATATAATTAAAATATAAAATGTTTGTTTTGTTTTCAAAGATATTCGATCTACCGATTTCTCAAAAAATCTATAACATATTTCGACCTTTTTTTCAACTTTGATCGAAAATAAAAAAATATACCAAAAATAACCTCCGCGAAATTGAAGGTGGTTATTTATTATTCAATTATTTAACTAACTTCCAAAACTCAGCTGCCGCTTTTTGCCGCTTTACTTTCTAGAGCAATAAAAGTGAAACAACTTCGGGTCGATAACCACGTAATTATACCAGGGACTTAACTATTATAAGTTTTTTAAGAAACTAATTGCAACGTAACTATTACGATGCAACATAAATTTTTTTTGTTGATTTTAATTATTATTTGCAACAATTAATTTTTACGTTGCGTAATAACTGTTATGAAAAAAAAATAAAAAATTTCGTCCTCGATAATTATTATTTTGTTTTACGTTACCTCATAACTTTTATTTTCGATTTTTTTTATTTACGTTACCGATAACTATTATTTTCAGAATTTTTTTTTTTACGTTGCTTCATAACTTTTATTTTCGATTTTTTTATTTACGTTGCCGATAACTATTATTTTCAGAAATTTTTTTTTTACGTTGCTTCATAACTTTTATTTCCGATTTTTTTTTTTTACGTTGCCGTTAACTTTTATTTTCAGAAATTTTTTTTTACGTTGCTTCATAACTTTTATTTTAGATTTTTTTTTTTTACGTTGCCGATAACTATTATTTTCAGAAATTTTTTTTTTACGTTGCTTCATAACTTTTATTAAAGAAAAAATTTTTTTTACGTTGCCTTGCCACATTTTGAGTTCAAAATTTTTTTTTTATTGTTTCAATACATTTATTTGTGGTACAACAAATTGACAAACGCAAATTTATTGCAGAAAACCAATTTACACCAACAACTAAAGTGCATTTTAATTTTTGTGCACATGAAAATCGCATATGGGAAACACGTCAGTGTTTGTAATTTAATTTGAAAAAACAAAACCCATATTTATGAAACAAAAAATCCTTCGGACGCGTCCGGACGGTTAGATTTGAAACTACAACCTTCGGAATTGAAGCTTGCGTACACTACTGTGAAGCCACAAGCTGACTTACAACAATTTAGAAAAAAAAAAGAAGATACAAAAGTAGCCACGCGGAAATTAGTTCTATCAATATCATCACGTGTTATTAAGTATTAATCGTAAATAACAGTTATAACGTGTTATCAACAAAATCATTACTATGCATTGTACGTGCACGTGAAGGAATAAGAAGTCTATGTACATATAATTGTTTGTCCTGACTAACTGACTGATTAATCACCGCCTAACCCAAAGCTACAAATATGAAATTTGAACTGCAGGTACATATTGAAAAATGAAGACGCTAAGACGGGAGTTTTTGAAAATCGGGGTCTAAAGAGGCAAAACAGGGGTTAAGGTGTTGTATCAAGAAACTTGATATAATAAGCCTATTGATTACAAATATGGTGAAAATACTTCAAATAAGAAGTAATGAGATAAGAATTGTTTCATAAAAATCTGATTGGATCAACAAACGGTTAAGAAGAACTTGATTTATTGGCTTTAGACTTGCGTGCAGCGCGGTGCGTACATACGACGGAGTGTAGCGCTGATCAACACAACAACAACGATAGCACATCGCGCTTCATTGAAAATAACAGTAACTTCTATGGCCGGCATCGAGCGCACGAACTTGCCCTGCACCATTCGGCACTTACCGAGGTTACAATAACAGAAATCATCGTAGCACGAGAAATTAACAGAGACAAAAGTTCTGTTCAACCAACTCTGTTATCTTCCCTTCTGCTGCTTTCCGCCCGTATCCGAAATTCAGATTGCTTCGCTGGTCGATATGCGCATTCTGTATACTGTTTATTCTGTGGAAGAATATCATTGATTTAATTGATAACACGTGATAACATTGGCATAACTTATTTCGGCGTGGCTGAAAGTAGGATTTTTTATACGTGCCAACAAAATAATAATTTTGCTAAATTGTTGTAAGTCAGCTTGTGGCTTCACAGTAGTGTACGCAAGCTTCAATTCCGAAGGTTGTAGTTTCAAATCTAACCGTCCGGACGCGTCCGAAGGATTTTTTTTTTCATAAATATGGGTTTTGTTTTTTCAAATTAAATTACAAACACTGACGTGTTTCCCATATGCGATTTTCATGTGCACAAAAATTAAAATGCACTTTAGTTGTTGGTGTAAATTGGTTTTCTGCAATAAATTTGCGTTTGTCAATTTGTTGTACCACAAATAAATGTATTGAAACAATAACAAAAAAAAATTTGAACTCAAAATGTGGCAAGGCAACGTAAAAAAAATTTTTTCTTTAATAAAAGTTATGAAGCAACGTAAAAAAAAAATTTCTGAAAATAATAGTTATCGGCAACGTAAAAAAAAAAAATCTAAAATAAAAGTTATGAAGCAACGTAAAAAAAAATTTCTGAAAATAAAAGTTATCGCAACGTAAAAAAAAAAAATCGAAAATAAAAGTTATGAAGCAACGTAAAAAAAAAATTTCTGAAAATAATAGTTATCGGTAACGTAAATAAAAAAAATCGAAAATAAAAGTTATGAAGCAACGTAAAAAAAAAATTTCTGAAAATAATAGTTATCGGTAACGTAAATAAACAAAATCGAAAATAAAAGTTATGAAGCAACGTAAAACAAAAAAATTGCAAAATAATAATTATCGAGGACGAAATTTTTTATTTTTTTTTCATAACAGTTATTACGCAACGTAAAAATATTTATTACATGATAATAGTTACAGGCCATGTAAACAAATTTTTATTGGAAATAATTATTATAAAGCAATATTTATAAAAATATCTTAAATAAGGGCAATTTTTTTATTTCCAAAAATATTGATAATAATTATTTTAGGTCTCTGAATTATACGGAAAATCGCGCACATTAAATACGGCCAAAAACCCATTTTGTGTTGCTGGCATCTATCTATATCTATATATGTAATGACGCTCAAACAGACTGGCCGATTTCAATAAAATTTTCTTTATTGGATTCGTCTTGAGTCAGTTCAAGTTCGTGCGAAAAGAAAATTCCGGAAAATCTATTGGAAAAGTCAAAAACACCTGTAATTTTTGACTGTGAATCCTGAAAATTTTCAGACGATAACGTTGGAACTATAAGTCACACATCAATTAATTTCACTAGGAACCTACTATTTAGTCGTGTCCTTCGACAGAGGGAATGGTGCGGGTATTGGACGAGGGGCGTGGCACCACTCATACAAGCCAAATCTGAATAATGGAATATCTTCGAAATTGTAAGGTGCACAGGATTGAAATTTAGTATTGTGTCGTCCCATAGATGAGTCATTCTACTGGTAAGATTTGATGGGCGTTGAACAAGGAGCGTGGCATATTTTTTGTGACCTAAATATTTTGCTGAATTATAAGTCGCACAGCAATGAAACTAAGTACGGACCTACCATTTATTCATATCTTTCGACAGCGGGAATGGTGCGGGTATTAAACAAAGGGGCGTGGCACCGCCCATTTAACTTAAATCTGGTGCAAGCGCAGTCGATTTCTTTACTAAATCTTAGCAGTCTCGATTGCAGCCATGATTGAGTTAATCAGAGAAAAAACTTACTCCTACGGTGCACAAAATTGTAGCACATGGAAAGGATTTAATAGAAAGCAGTGCTTACCAAAAGGGGAATTGTCTGAAGAAGCTCAAGAATGCAAAAATAAGCACTACAAAAGGAATATATATATGAACACTTGCAAAATATCACGAGCTAGACAAAATTAAGACCTTTTCAAGATGTTAGCAGTCTCTTCTGATCCAGTTATTTCATCTATGAGATCTGTAAGATCACAAAAAGAACTTACAGATACTTACAGCTTAGAAATGGTTTCATTATTAGGCATTCCTTCCAGCGTAGATAGCGATTTTGAAAAACTCTAACTTTAAACAAATTTTGTTTTCTTTCATTACGTGTGAATCAATAAATTATATTAATCTATTAGAAAAAATACATAAAAAATTAATTTTTTAATGCAAACAAAAAAGTAATTTCATTGTAGTATGAGTATTAAAACCCCCTGTTACTGTGGCCCTGCTTAGCTTAGCTTAGATATTACACTTTCAGATGCAGTTGAAATTTCTTAAATATCTTTATTGGTTCAGAAGTTATGATTTTTACAACGAAAAATGGCAAACCGGGCCATAGTGCGTCGTCGAATAACGAACCGTTGATTCTTATTCAAACTGATTTTTTCGGAATCATTTAGGCAAACCAATTAAACAAATTTGTTTGTTTACATATCCATTCATCGAAAGTGGGCCTAGTCGCAAAAAAGATCACAACAATTGGCTACAAATTCGATGCCACTTTAACAACACAGCTGCTATAACTTTACGAATTTTTAGAGTCCCTATTAAAAAACATTATAGCTACACTCCACTGAAATTGGGCCTGTGCTACATACACACTGTTATCTCAGCAAATTGTCTACGTAATTTTTAACGTATGCTAAGCAAAAGTTTCCGATTTCTGAGACATTAACAAATAATTACACTTTTGACTTACAATAGGTTAGTAAATAAGTATCTATAGGCATTCGAAATTTTTCAAACTTGGGACTGTACTTTAAAATATGAAAATTCTTCAATATTTAGTTTGCCTGAATAAGCGCACTAAAAAGGCGAGGCATCCTCTTAATACAAGTAAGTATTAAATAAACAGTTATTTGAGATTCTTGAAGGTGACCTATTCCTATTTTTGATCCAATATCTGGCTAATTTAAAACATATATATTGTTTTCTTCCACTATACTCACACAAAAAATGTAAGTATTTACATGAAAACTGTACCCATTTCTTTCGAATCGCGCATGTTTCCTCTACTAAATGAAACTTAATACCCGATAAATCCAAACAGCACTATTCGATCGAAACGCACGCGCCGTAAGTATAAACCGCAAACCAAAACAATAGGTACAAAATTATATTATGTATGTATATAGACATGCGTACTTCCCTCTTAAATATACTTCCCCGTCTTATCAGTATACGTGACTACGTCTTAAGTCGCTATTGACGCTGCGAAAAAATTGCTAGAAAGTCCCCTTGTGAGTTCATTAAAGCGAAGACCAGCGCTAAGACGCGAGGCAAATGGTTGATCACGAGCTCTATACTGTAGGCTCCTTGATGGCAGTTACGACTATAAATATCGCAGCACAATGTAGATGTCAGCATTAAATTCCGCCAGCACTTGAAGCTATCAACATCAGCAATCGTAGCATTTGCAACTAAAGTTTTCGAAATGAATTTTGCCATCACGTTTGTCTTACTATTCTGCGCCTTCAGTGCGCTCACAGGAACCAACGCGCTGCCAACTGTCTCTATGGAGGATGTTCTGGATGAGGCCGTTGCTGGCGAAATGGTGGAACAAGAACCTAGACAGCTGGAAACGGTGCCCAGTCGACAGAAACGTGCTACTTGCGACCTCTTGAGTGGAACCGGCCTCAACCACTCTGCCTGCGCAGCACATTGCTTGCTCCGCGGCAATCGGGGAGGTTACTGCAGTAGCAAAGCTGTATGTGTATGCCGCAACTAATTACTTTAATTATCTGAATGTTACAGTCGTTAAAGTCGGTAAAATTTTTGGAGTCGGTTATCAACTGGTAATAAATTAATAAAAGAGCACTTTTGTAATTTTTATCATTTCCGACAAAGGAACAAGTAAAGAAGAGACCGTTCGCTTGGAAAAATATTTTTTTTAAAGTGGGCGTGGCTTTCCTTTGTTAGCTGGTTTCAAGGGTATAAACATTGTTGGTGAAAATGGAAATCTTATGTGAAATGGAAAGCTTATGTAATCAAAAGCTTATGTTTTGGCGATTTAAAAAAAGTTCCATTGTTGAAATAAATTAAAGTCCTTTCATTTGATGTGGATATTTATCAATAAAAAGCATATAGATTTTGAGAAAATCAACTATAAAAATACACACCTATTTTTTCAACATTTTTTTCTTACAAAATGTGTAATTAACATATCTAAAAATAAATTACTTAAAAAAAAAACATTCAATTGACTTTACTTTAGATCGACTGTAGCGAGGTTTTCTGGGTTTTGGATCGCAATTTTGATGATTGTTGGTTATTTTCTATGTCATATTCATAGACCCATGCTTCATCATTGGGAATAATGGCGTCGATAGCATTTGTGCCCAAACATATTTCTTCTTTCACTTCAACTCGTCTTAAGCCCAAGAAGTCGTGCTCACACGACGATCAGCGAGGATGACTTTCTTAACTTTTTCGATGTTTTCATCAATCACACTGGTGTACGGACGACCGGATCGCCTAAAATCATCAACCAATGTACGGCCTGCTTTCAACTCTTTTAAAAAAATTCGGGATATTTTTTTATCAAATGTACATAAGTATGTGTGCTACGCGTACGGTACTTCCTACCTTTCTCTGGGATTTATAAATATTACTAATAGGGGTACCGGTTAATTCGTGCGGTTTTTTTGGGGGAAATTGAAGCTTTATTATGAAAAAATTGTTACAAATTTAATATTCAAAGTATTGTCCATAACAAGCTATAACCTTTTACCATTTTTCTGGCAATTCACGAATACCCTTTCTGAAAAATTCGGCCGGCTTTTCCGCTAACCACGAATCAATCCAATTTTTTACTTCTTTATAATTCGAGAAGTGCTGGTCAGCCAGGCCATGTTGCATTGATCGGAAGAGATAGTAATCGAATGGCGCAAGGTCTGGATTATACGGCGGGTGGGGTAGGACATCCCATTTGAGCGTTTCAAGGTAGGTTTTGACGACCTGTGCATCATGTGGCCGAGCATTGTCATGTTGCAAAATTACCTTGCCGTACCTTTGTTCATATTCCGGCCGTTTTTCGCGCAGTGCTTGGCTCAAACGCATCAATTGTCGTCGGTAGACTTCCCCTGTGATCGTTTCATTCGGTTGCAACAGCTCATAATAGATCACACCCAGCTGGTCCCACAAAATACACAGCATAACCTTCAGGCCATGAATATTCTGAACGGCCGTCGATGATGATGCGTGGCCGGGGTATCCATACGTTGCTCGACGTTTTGGATTATCGTAATGGACCCACTTTTCATCGCCAGTGACAATTCGATGCAAAAAACTTTTTCTTTTGTGCCGTTGAAGCAGTTGTTCACACGTGAAAAATCTGCGTTCGACGTCTCTTGGCTTCAATTTATACGACACCCAATGGCCTACCTTCCGGATCATTGCCATTGCTTTTAGACGATCGGAAATGGTTTGTTGAGCGACGCCAAGTGATTTTGCAAGTTCTTCTTGCGTTTGAGATGGATCTTGGTCGAGCAATGTCTCCAATTCGTGATCTTCAAACTTTTTTGGCTGTCCGGGCCGTTCATCGTCCTCCAAGTCAAAATTGTCACTTTTTAAACCGTGCAAACCACTTCTGGCACGTACGCTCCGCTTAAGCATGCACACCATACACTTCCACCAAAATACGATGACTTTCGGCAGCCTTTTTCTTCATATTGAAGTAATGAAGAAGTACTCCCCGCCAAGAACACTTTATTCGGCAGAAAAGTCGAAATTTTCAGAGTAAAAAAAGTATTGTTGTTTACGCTTCAGCTAAATGACGCATACTGATTCTGAAACTATATGACAATAGCTTTCCAACACATATTTGGAAAGGTGAATCACTGTTCACAAAATCAAGTTACGCCATTTCACAGTGATTCGTTCCATAGACAAAATTCAAAAAATGTATGAATGATTTTGATGTCATTTGAAAGAAAAACTCCAACTAAGAAAACCCCAAAAAATCTATGCAAAAAATCAATTAATGTGTGTGCAAAAGCGGCTCAAAGTTGAAACTTTTTTCACAAAAAAATTGAAACTAAAATTTTCTGTTTTTTAGTCTATTGAGTAAACAAAATTTTAAAAATACATGGTTACCATGAAGTTGCTTAAACTTTAAATATAGCATAAGAAATGATGTTTCCATTTTCGCTTTTAATTATTTGTCAAAATTTGCAAAGCGTAGGCTTTTACTTCAATTTTAATTTAAAATATTTTTCCAAATTAAAAATCTGAAAATTGGCAAAACTTAGAGGAAAATATCTAAAAAGTATGTGAAAGTATGTTCCTGGATTTTTTTTATTTTAAGAAGCATTCTTTCTTTGTCGGATAATGTAATTACATCCTCCGATATCTTCCGATCTCAGAAAATAATTCAATTTAAAAAGTGGTCTAAACACGTATTTTTCGACAAAATTTATTTTATTTATGCCTAAAAGTATGCAATCAGCACGAAAAATGATAAAATCTGCAAAAATGCAGAACATACATCTATTATTATCGTTTTTATTGCAAAACCAGAGGGTCCTGAGACAATTTCTGTTACTCTTTGGAATAATAAATGTTGACGTTACCGATTAAACGTAAAATCTGAAAAATCTAGCCAACACACTTGGTGCTATAGCTCTCCAAAAATGACGAAATTTGAAAATTTAAGTCTCAGGCATTGCCAAACTACAACAGTTTAAGAAAAACAAAATGCAGATTTCAATTCAGAAGACCATGATTAACTGGTATACGAAATTTCATGAAGAACGGACCACTCCTTCTAATTTTGTCCCGCGGTTGTATGGAGTCGAATCACTGTGCATCTGTTAGAAAACCGCATGAATTAACCGGTACCCCTATTAAAAGAGCGATATTTTTGATGGGTGAATAGCATACTTCCGTTTGAATCAAATGTTCAGTTAAGAGTATAGAGTATACTGTGTGTATGATTTATGTACTTATGTATACATACACCTTTACATATGCACTAGTTGCGTACACGCAAACAAAAATTATGTTTTGATGAAATTTTACCTCAAAAATGGGTTCTGCTACCAAAATTTATATAATTTGGATTTATTCAGCCCTGTTCCAGAATCCGAATCGAAATCGGATTCGAATCGAAATGAAATCCGATTCCGATTTGAAGATGTGTTCTGCAATCCGAGCGGAATTGTCACATTCGAAGTTTATTTCGAATCCGATTGTTAGCAAATTAACAAACCTTCAATCAGCTGTTTGCTTTTAATGTTCAAATGAAAAACGAAATTGTAAAATTTTGTAAGATTTTTTATTTTATTTAATGAGTTGGGTTATTTTATTGGCAGTATTGCTTTAGAACGAGCAGTCCGCCGTTAAAAAAGTAAAGCGCAGAATTTTGCGAGACCACAGCAATCCGATGGAATTGCCAGATTCTTCGTAACTAGTACAAGTCATTTCAATTATGTTCAAAATTTCCGCCTTAACAAAGCAGCATTCAACATGATCTTGACCGAAGTGAAACCTTTTCTTCGGCAGTGCTCCATTCCGCCAGAATTGAAATTGGCGACGGCTTTGCAATTTCTTGCCGAAGAAGGCTATCAACGATCGGTAGAAAAGGCAACCGCCTCTTTCATTTCGGAAAGTGTGTGCTTCTTAAAAGGTCCACCGCCGGTCGCTAAAGCTTCTCTTCTATTATGCGCCAGCTTCCTTCTTACTTCACTTTTCCAATCAACTCAGGGTTATGATTGAAGAAAATTTTACAAAATGAATTGATTTAATTTACTTCTCACCTTTTTCCACCACGTTACACTTTTTATTGGTGGTCCTTGCCCGTTCAGCGACTGCGTTAAATGCTTCCATTTATTTTCAAATTCGACTTTGTCGCCTTTGCAGAAACCTTTCGCGACGTCCGCATTCTCCTCCATAAAATCCAAGAGCATTTTGCTCTGGTCAGCAGTCTTATGCTTTCCCGTGATTAAAAATTAATTTATTAGTTTTATTTAACACGATTCATCATTTATTTGATTACATTTTCGTTATTTGTTTTCGTTTTGCTGCTTTCCGATTTCAATTCCACCAGCTTTTTGTTTAGCGGATTATTTTCGACAAAAATTTCCGATAATCGGAATGCAGAACACCAAATTTCCGATCCAAATTCGTTCCAACTTAATCGGATTTGAGAACAGGGTTGCATCGGAAAATATTCCCGATAATCGGAATGTAGAACACCGACGGTCGGAATCAAATCCATTTCCGATTCGGAATCTGGAACAGGGCTGATTATAATTTGGAGAATTTTTTTTTTTTAGTCAACAGTCAACAAGGAATATTATTGGAACGTTATGCGTCATTTGCGTAACGCTATCCGCCTAAAAAGGCCGGAATTGTGGAAGGACAATTCTTGGTTTTTACACCACGATAATGCACCATCCCATACTGCACTCGTAATTCGTGATCATTTCGCCAAAAACTCAACCCATATCATTCCGCAACCACCGTATTCACCTGATCTGGCGCCGTGCGACTTCTGGCTGTTCAGCAAGCTCAAAAAACCGCTCCGGGGACACCGTTTTGATACGATAGAGGAGATTCAAGCCGCAGCGAAGACGGAACTGAAGGCCATCCCGGAAAGTGATTACAATCAGTGTTTTGAAGATTGGAAAATCCGTTGGCATAAGTGCATTGCATCGGGAGGGGATTACTTTGAAGGGGATGAAATTGATTTGGAAAAATAAATAAAGAATTTTCAAAATAAATACAATGTCACCTTATTTTGTGGACACAGTAGCTTTTATTGCACTTTTTGTTTTAATTAAGCATTAACATATGTAATAATTTTCCATGTATTCGTATTTATTGGCAAAATACTGTTACGAAATTCCCCAGTTCGTTATCGACGGTTCGTTTTGATTGTATTTGAAAATAAAACAACTTTAATCATTCAGCGCAAAAGGCCCAAAAACCAACAATCCTTTATTTACAGAATTTACACTTCGCTTGTATCTACACTTGTTACCACTTTGCTTGCTCAACACAGACTCGACCCACTGCGCTGCACACTGCTGCTTTTATACCAGTTTTCTTATCGCACCGAAGTTTCTTGCAACTTCCAATTGGAAAATGCTCGACCATTCTCGCACAGTCCATTTCTCGCGAACCTTGCCATATCGGACTATACCAAGCGAATTATACCAGTTTGCCGTACTTCACAGTGCATGCCTAAAAGTATGCTTGCAAAAGCGTTCATGCACAGCACAAAGTGCCTTTTCGTTTCAATACCTTCAAAACTGTACAGAAAAAGTTGACGTACGAAAATTATAACAGGAATTTTGATTATGTTTTCTATGTTTATTTGAAAATTTGTATGCTATTAAGCTGTAAACCGACTTTTAAACTGTTTTTAAACGTATACTTACATAAATGCTTGACATTATGTATATAGAAAGCTATAAAACCCAAGAAAAAATGATTACAAATTGATAAAAACAGACATTCTTGCTTTCCTGCTACGATCTGGCAATTTTCATAAGCTTCTGGAGCAAGAGATATATAGTGTTTTGCAAAGAGTGTATCGAAATCTTAGGCTAGTTGCATCCAACATCTGCAGAAATGTACATATATGCGAGAATGGTCGAGCATTTTCCAATTGAAAGTTGCAAGAAACTTCGGCGCGATAAGAAAACTGGTATAAAAGCAGCAATTTGTCCTTGTGAGCACAAAGTTTTACCAGTGAAACGGCACATCTAAACGGTGGCCCCGTACCAAATTTTAATGCTGCCCGATATCTCATTCCGAAGATATTCCATATAGAAAATTTAAGTTGTATGGGCGGTGCCACGCCCCCTTGTCAAAAACCCACCTCATTCCTCATATCGAAAAAACACATCTAATTGTACGTTTGTACTGAGTGTCATTGATGAGAACGCTATAGGTTAAACGCCCATTTAATTTTACCAGTGAAACAGAACATCTAAACGGTGGCCCCGCACTAAATTTTAATGCTGTCCGACTTCTCATTACGAAAATATTCCATATTGAAAATTTAAGTTTTATGGGAGGTGCCACGCCTACCTATCAGGTCCTATTCGCACTATGTGGTTTACCGAGACTTACTCAGGACGAACATTTGGTGAAAAATTCAACTAATCGGCTGTCTAGTTTTTGAGCTTTAGTGTCGTGGGACCAACAAACACCACGTTTCGACGATGCTCCAAGGAGTCAATAGAGCTGGAAGTTTAATCGCACGGTTTTGCACCCGGTCCAGGAGCTCCAAATGGGTTTTTGAAGGCCCCGCCCACAGGTGCTAGTTAAACTCCATTTTAGGTCGGATATAGGTGGTATAAATAATGCGGAGATCGGACGGGGTGAAATATTTTTTGCACCGCTTTAAGAAGCCGAGGCACTTGGCTGCTTCTTTCGACACGCCAAAAATATGATCGTTCCAACGAAGATCATTCTTAATGGACATGCCCAGAACATCAAGAGCTGCCGATTCCGCAATACTCACACCACCCATAACCAGAGATGTGTTGGGATGAGGGGAGACTCGCTTGTGGGATAACAGGCAACATTGGGTCTTGCGAGGATTAAAATCGACCCTGTTCGCTTGACCCCACTTGGAGATTGTTCGTAGGTCACTATTAAGCGTGTCATTCATACGGCGCCTTTCTCTCTCAATCTCCACAGAGCTGGGGCGCTTTGTGAAGGAGTATGAATGACAAATGGTGCTGTCATCCGCAAACGAGTAGATGGGATTCTTCGTCGACGACAATAGGTCATCGATGAAGATAAGGAAAAGGGTTGGAGAAAGGACCGAACCCTGCGGCACTCCCGCGCTAAGGGAATGCTTTTCCGAGGCTATGCCGTCTATTACAACACGAATAGAACGATCATAGAGGAAGCTCGTAATCCAACGAGAGAAAATACTACCGACGCTATAGGCAAGCAATTTAGACACGAGTGCTTTATGCCGCACCCGGTCAAAGGCCTTAGAAATATCCAGTGCAAGAACCTTGCTTTCAGCGAGGTTTAGAATGCTATGGTTCCATTTCTCGGTGAGGACCGCCATAAGGTCTCCCGTCGATCGCTGTCTTCGAAAGCCGTATTGGCGGTCACTTAGCAGTCTATTGTGCTCCAGATACTTCACAAGGTTGAAGTTTAAAATGCTTTCCATTACTTTGGAAAGCACCGAGCAGATTGCTATAGGTCGGTAGTTCGCAGGGTCAGTAGTCTTGCCTGTTTTAGGAACTGGTTGAACATTTGCTACCTTCCAGCATGTCGGAAATACACCTGTGGTGTATGACATGTTAAAAAGTTTGCGTAATGGACAAGCCAGTGGGGTAGCGCACTTTTGCAAAACAAGAGCTGGAATACCGTCCGGCCCTGAAGCCTTATTTACATCGAGATTTGCAAGCACCCTTTTAACTACCCGTGTACGAAAATGAATTTCTGGCATAGAGCAAGATACGTTCTCGACTACGGGTAGTGGTTGATCGCTGGGGGGCAGGGAGGAATTCTCTGCGAAAATTTTAGCCAACAAATTAGCTTTATCAACCGAGTGAGTGATGATTTGATCATTGTTAAGAAGAGTTGGAATGGAAGACGATGTTTGATTATTCACCTTCTTAACGAATGACCAGAAGTTCTTACTACCACGCTGGCATTGAAGAACTTTTTTCCTTTGGCGCTGTTCGTGCAGAAACTTTTGGCGCCTTAGGATGGCATTGCATCGATTTCTAGCCTGTTTACGCAGCTGTTCAGTGGTGGCATTTTTATTTGCCTGCCATGCTTTGAAAACTTCCTCTTTAGACCTGACAGCAATTCTGCATGTCTCATTAAACCAGATATTGTTCTTGGGTTTAATGCAAATTTGCTTATTGGGGATGAAGGACCGCATTCCCAATAATACAATTTCTTCAACCATTTTGGCTGCGGCATTTATGTTTCTATCAAGAAAACACAATTTCCAATTGAAGTGGGCGAAAAATTCATTAAGTCCACTCCAGTTAGCTTTATCATACATCCACACTAGCCGCTTCGGGGCTAAGAGCGAAGCATTGCGGATAGAAGAGTATGAGAAAGACGCCAAAATGGTACAATGGTCCGAGTTTCCAAGAGGTGCGTGCATTTCAACATCATATTTTTCATGATGTGAAGTGAGAAAAAGGTCTAGAGTATTGAGAGCTTACCCCGCAACGCAGGGGATATGCGTTGGTTCATGCACTAATTGAGTCAAGTTATTATACTCGGCAAAGAGCTCGACAAATAAGCCTTCAGGAGTTGTGTGGCTGGAATGGCGTAGCCAATTGGAATTATGAATATTGAAATCACCAGCAACTACAATTTCACTATTCGGATACGATTCCAGAATATGAGAAATAGAATCAGAGAGAAGATAAAACTTGTTATAAGTAAAATCTCTCCCTGAATTCGGGCTCCTATATAGGAAGCAGAAGTGCAGAATCTGCGACTGGATATTGAATTTAACCCACATGGAGCTAAATTCGGCATCCGTCGTGTATAGTTGTTGCTGGCACTGGTACGCAACATTACTGCACACATAAATGGCAAGACCCCTGTGAGGAGAGAATAATGGCAGTAGGTGGTAACCAGGGATGTGAAAATCCAGTGGATCTGCATCCCCACACACTAGTGCCATTACATGGGGTTTATGGAGGGTAACAAATGCGTATACGGCAAACAAGTTCGCCCTGAGCCCGCGCACGTTGCAGAAGGCTATGCGGAATTTGTCCACCACCATGGTCTATATGGGCTAAAGAACAAGGAAAGTAGCTGGGAATGAGATCTGCCGCACTAAGAAATTGATTATGCTCTGTGGTAAGTGTTATGCCTTTACCACAGAACAGTCAATTTCTTAGTGTCGAACAAGACCGCATGTAGCGCCACTGAATACGGACGGAGGAGGGAGACACGGAAAGAGAACCACAAACAACACCACGCGAGCAGAGTTTAATGCGGCGGACGGCGAGTTAACGGCATTTTGGATTCGGTGATCGATTTCGTTTTTGCGTTTTTAATTTATATTTGCAATATGCAATTTGTAAATTGTTTGATGGCATACGCGGGGTAGCTGACACTGTGTAAAAAGACAAACACAACAGGCGGACGAACATTAAT
Organism: Melieria omissa; assembly: GCA_963971225.1. Taxonomy (NCBI): domain Eukaryota; kingdom Metazoa; phylum Arthropoda; class Insecta; order Diptera; family Ulidiidae; genus Melieria; species Melieria omissa. The sequence goes on along the minus strand of OZ020269.1, from coordinate 2,104,634 downwards.
ACACGCGCGAGACGGATAAAAACATTAAAACCCGGGAGCAAAAAAGGCACGTATGCCCACGCGTAGCTGTGTTGACACTCTCCCTATTAGTTATTATAGTGGGCGTGGCGAAAAGGCATATCAGGTGGGCGTGGTCAATCTTATATATCCTTTGTTAACATCAACGAAACACGGAATCATTTGATATTAATACTGATCTACAGACATGTACCGTAGCTTCGTTTTGTTAGTTTAGTGGGCACGGAAAGTGGGCGTGGCCGATTATATTATAGCCTATGTTTGCCGCAATGACACGCTGAATCGTTTGATACCCATATTCCTATGACAAATATACCATGGCTGATTTGTTATTATAGTGGGCGTTGTGAAAAGACATATCAGGTGGGCGTGGTCAATCTTATATATCCTTTGTTAACATCAATGAAACATGGAATCATTTTGTATTAATACTGATTTACCGACATGTACCGTAGCTTCGTTTTGTTAGTTTAGTGGGCACGGAAAGTTGGCGTGGCCGATTATATTATAGCCTATTTTTGCCGCAATGACACGCCGAATCGTTTGATACCTATATTGCCTTACAAAACCATAGCATAGATGAGTTTGGTTACCATAGTGGGCGTAAGAAGGGGGCGTGGTCATTTTCATATAGCCTATGTACCATTCCCCCAGATAAAACAATGTTAGGTGCTTATTTCATCTAAATCAGTTCAGTGGTTTTTGCCTGATTGTGGCTCAAAGAACGTCACACTTGTTTTTATATAATAGTGAAATGAAATGAAACGATAAGGCACTCTGTAATGAATGCTTTCCTATGCACGAATGTGTTTTCCAAGCATACTTTTAGGCATCCACTTTGAAGTACGGCAAATTTGGTATAATTCGCTTGGTATAGTCCGATATGGCAAGGTTCGCGAGAAATGGGCTGTGCGAGAATGGTCGAGCATTTTCCAATTGGAAGTTGCAAGAAACTTCGGCGCGATAAGAAAACTGGTATAAAAGCAGCAGTGTGCAGCGCAATGAGTCGGAGTCTGTGTTAAGCAAGCAATGTGGAAACAGGCAATAGTAGTAGTGTAAAGTAGAACAAGTGTAAATTTGTAAATAAAGCGGTTGTTAGTTCTGACTGCGTTTTTGCGCTGAATAATTAAAGTTGTTTTATTTCCAAACCCAATCCAAACGAACCTTGGGAAACTTGGATTTTCGTAACAATAGTATAGAGTATAGATATAGATAAAACTCCATAGCAGTGCGTGTATGAGAAAAGTCCTGAAAAAAGGTTTTTTCCTACACATTAAGTTTACTAACCAGGTATTTTCTCCTTTAAACATATAAAATAACTAGCTCGGCCCCGCGGCTTTGCATGCGCGCTCATTTTTCCCCGATACAGATTCCTAACCCATTCAGTTTTTGATCAAAAAACATGTTTTCAAAAATTGTGAAGTCAAAAGGCCCATTAAATCATGTCTTCATATTTACTCTAAACAAATTTTTAACCCTTGCTTTACCACGGTAGATATCGATTTTCAAACAAATAAAACCACGTTTTTATTATTTCCCGATTGAAGTGCTTTTGCTGAGTTTATATTTGGTGGGTATTTGGGTAAAGAAGCAAAATTTCCATAAAAATATTAGTTTATGTTATGTTAAAAACTACTTTCGAATTTGTTCAGTGAGTCGAAATCATAACTATTTACATTGGATAAATACAGATGGCAAGTATTAGACATAAATGTTAAAAGATCACTCGGGTGGGTATAAGGAAAGGGAATCCAATTTCAAGTAAATTTTAGCTGATCTTGGATGGCTCAGTTTTGATGGATTCTGCGGTGATCGCGGATTTCAGTTGAACTCTGCCACGGGATAAACGATAAACTTATTTCATCAATTATCAAGTTTAAAGCAAAACTTATTATTCGTTCTTTGCAAATTAATATTGAATTTTTGTACCAGTAACACAAACATACTTTTACTTCAAACTCAATAACTTCGCTTCCAGTGAGTAAAATTTCATGAAATTTCCAATGCACTAAGTCACATATGGCTGGCACCACCACAAAATGCCCTCTGTGAGGGACATCATTAATATATTTTGTTTTTGGCCCTTCTTTCATACTGCGGTCAAGTTTTTGCTAATAATATCTTAATAGAATGAAAGAACGCAATTTATGGAAAAAATGTTGTTTTTGAAAAATTACTGGAAGTGATTTATTTTCGTATGAAAAAACTATGTACCCCTTGTACGTAAACCTATTCTGACTATGTAGTGTATATACTCGTACTTCCTTTACATTCTATTCCTAAATATTACCTCGATACATACATACTATATAAAATTTAGGAATGGAATCAAAGCGACTATTTTTATTCCGTAAAAATCAACTTTGAATTTCAGACCACCACCTGCAACCATTGTTTACATGATGAACTCCCACGCGCGGGCGCAGCTACTGTGCACGTGCGGCAAGTTCAAATCGATGACATAATGCACGCTGCCAGTATATAGTTATGCGTTGAGCAATAGAGCTAACAGCATGGTGGGGTGTTGTACATCGCAAGGCTGCAATTTAACCCAATCATTTAGCAAACAACGGATGAAAATAAACTGTTTTCCTACCCTGTACACATCTTAAAGACTCGAGCAGATCATGTGCCCCGCATAGCATACACACATGACACGGTCGCCTGAACAGCGACTAGCACAACACCAATGGTTTTGCTATCGACACTTTTATTACTTGGTGCGTAACGTTGCGGAGAGATCTGTGGCGACGTTGAGATACAGCAACACATGCTTGCGAGCATAATCTGTTTGGTGAGAGCTCAGCATCGAGGTAGTGAAACGCTCTGAGCACTCCCTAGGAGTGAAAAACCAAACAGAGACGTTCGCCAAGACATCGGCTACGGCCAGAGTAACCGCGTCCCAAAGAAAAGTCGGTCTGCGAGCGCAGTATGTCAAAAACTGATTGGTCAGTCGGACGCCTGTGTCCGTAGTGCACTGCCAGCCTGTCTGCGAATATCTTTGGGTAAATAAGTGCGTTGTATCGAAAGTAAGCACCAACGCGATCGTCAAGTGGGGAAACTACAGATGGTAATGCGTGGCTGGTGAATGTCGAAAAATTTACGCGCGAATTCGAAAACCAAATAGCTGCGGGCTCTTTTCGTATTTCAGTTTAAAAAGATGTGACAAGCAACACCCACTCAATGCATCCTCAACTGCAAAACTAAATTAATAGAGCGTGTCGAATACCACCGAATTAAAGCGGGGCAAGAGCGAGCAAACGTGAAATATAATAGTTACTGCATTAGCAAAGAAAAATACAAACTTTTAATAATAATATCCTAAATTGTATGAAAACTTATAAAGGTAAATGCATAATGCGACTCACTAGATGATCATGTGTATACATTTCAAAACCTCCGTAATGTATTTTCCAAAAAACAAATTAGCGGTCCTTCCATTGCTTAGTAAGTCCGTGTCTCCTAATCCAATAATCGTTAGTGGGTCAGTGAACTCTGTTCTGTTTGCAACATTTTGAAAAACACCGCTGCTCACTTATTGTGCTAACACACGCAGTGGCGTATTAAAGCACGTAAAGTCCTAGTTTTCAGAGACGGCTATAACGGTGATTTTGCAGGCCATTAGTGCCGTTAGTTGCTGTTAAATTTATCTAATTTATTTTTATTACCCGTATTGTTGATGCTTTGTACATATGTATTTACGAAAAGTGATATATCTGCGCCAAGTGAAAATATTCAGAATATGAGATTATGCCGTGTTGGCTTTCGACCAATCGTCAACTGTAGCCCCAAACAGTAGAACCCTGACGACTGATAGTCGCCAGTATAAGCGAACCAGTTTAACCAAAAACCATTATATGTACATACGAGTACATATCTATTATGTTTACATACTAGCGTTGAGTGGAATCGATGCTTAAAGTAGTAATTACTTAATTATTGATATATGTATATGAATTAAAATAATCAAGTATTCAGTATCCTACAGTATAAAGTATTGTAGGAATTGAAGCAGTTAATTTCGCATGACACAAGAAAAATTGTCAAATATCTATTAATACGAGACAAACATCACAAATGTGTACACAAATGTATCAGTTCTTTCGAAAATTCCCGATACTTAAAGTGTAGATAGTGCAGTACTTTATTAGAAGTTTCACTCCTTTCCATGACTGATACATACATACATATGTTAAAAAAATACATATGGGAAAAATGAGATCGCTGTGCTGAAATATTTGACATAATTTGTTAGCGAATAAACGCCTGAACTGGACGAACATTAAATGTGAAAAATCACCTTTTTATTTATTTAATAATGCGACTAAAAATACACCAAAACAAAAGAAAGGAAGTCTGAGCGAAAATAATTTTCAAGTTATTGTGACAGCTGAGATTTTGAATAGAATGTTGAAATAAAGCACGGGTCCCTTTTGTTCTGAAATTACGACAGGCCACCGAAAGAATAGAAACTTAGTTCATGTGCGAATGATGAAGAAAAGATATTGGCGCCCAAGAAAAATTGAAAACTGCTCTAACCGAGAAATGCATAAAAATAAAATTATCGGCAGCTCTCGTCTAAAACGCTTAAACAAAAGTAAAAAATGTAAATGAAAACAAAAACAAAAAACGAGAAAGTAAAGCAAGATAAAAGAAACCAAAGTATCCCACCAGACAGCAAACACGGGTAGGAATGTGCGGATGGGCACGAAAGTCAACGAGGAAAGTAGAAACCTCGAAAAACACTACACTGATTTTTGGCTCTACTTATGAATTTGCTGTGATTTCGGTTTGTTTTCGAAAATAATGCCTCAATGTGTCCATTCGTGCGTTGTCGTGCCTAGGTGTGCTTGTGCGTTTATTTTCATATGCTTGTTTGTTTAAATGTGATTTGACGACTGCGCAGCCCCGAAAAGAAACACAACGAATTATACGGCGGCTAAACTAAACGTTTCTACTACTGTGCAACTAAAAAGTTGCTCGATTATGGTCCACACCCGCACTTCACGCACCTGTCACTGCTGCGACTGCGACAGACCTCTCCCCTCCTGGCGCACACGTTGAAGATTTGATTTCTATTTGAAATATGTACTTGATGGCTTCAAAATATTGGTATACATTATGTATAAATAAGTAACTAGGGGACACCAAAATCACATTCGTACATAAATGCATACGTACATATGTATCCGCTTGAATATACTATATACGAATAAATAATTTTCAGTGCTTGGTGGCGTTCAGTGGTCGGTTGCGTATGAACGAGCAACGAAAGGTGTGTCCAGGTCTATGTGGCAGCGGTGATACTGGTCAACAGACTGGCAAGGAAATAAGACTTAGCACGGCAAGATGAAGCGGGACGTTTCCTCGTCGACAATCGGGCGCGATGAGGACCGCAAGCCACTGATGGCCGCCTACATGTTTCAACGCCGTGTACTTCTCGGTTGCAGTGTGCTGATGGCAGTCTCGTTAATAATCTGGATAGTAGCCATAGCGACAGATCGTTGGGTTATTATTTCAGGTAGCGGAGGTAAGAACATTAATACCGGACTGTAAATACGAACCACACCTAAATACATAACAATACAGTATACGAGAGACTTATTGGTCCATAACAAAACGCAATAGCCCCACTTTTTACTTTTTCGTTTTTTTGAGTGAATCCCATTCTACAGATTGAAATCTATGTAACGATTATTATACAATATACCAAAGGTCAATAATTTTACTGTAATTCAAAACCAAAGATAATGGTTCAGACCAAAATGAAAAATTTCTATATGTACTATATCTTACTGATTTGAATTAAATTTATTCGTGTATCCAACAAATTGTTCTGGTGGAATTGCATTTTGTTATGGACCTCCTCATTTAAACAGTCCTACATCTGTATTAGCGATCGCAATTTTTTGCCATTTTGCGATCCCGGGATTTTCGGGATTGAAAAGTCAAATCCCGGGATCCCGGGATTTATTCCCGGGATTCAAATAACAAATTTTTTAAATAAAACAATTTTACCAAATTGCATAAATACTTGTTTATAATATATTTGCCATAAAAATGGACACAGTTTAATCACATTTGGGGTAGTTTTAAGATTTTTTATCTTGAATTTAATCACATTGTAAGGTGGAAAGGGAGGCAGTCGGTGTTGAGTCGTCGAAGTGGTTGGTTGTGCGCGGCACATCACCAAAATCCAGTTGTCATTTACAATCAGTTGTCAATTACATTCAAAATTGTCAGTTTAAATTTAAATCAAATAAATAAACATAGTCATCCTTGACAACATTTTGTGTAACTTAAAAGTTTTTCATTTGACATTTAACTTCAGTTTGATAACATTTTGTTTTATCCAAAAATGACACTTAAACATAACTTATTGCTTTGCATCAAATGTATCATAAAGTACATATATACGCATATTTGATAAAAAAAATTAAATAGTTAATTTGTTAGTACTTTTAGTTTTACTTCGATTGTTTCGATAAAAAAGTTAAGCGTTGTGATTAACTAAAAACTGAGATCTTAAAAATACTAAGGCATTAAATGTTTTGCCCTCTAATCTAGAGCGAAATTTATTGCAAATAAACCCTGAGAGAAAACATCTTTCAGATTCAACACTTGCTGGTTGAATGCTTAGTAAATAATTATAAGCCTTTTGCAAAAGACGCCCTCTATCCCCTCCCTCCTCCATCAGATAAGGAATTGGGTTTTTGTGTAGAGTCCGACCGATTAATCGGCATCGGCATCGGCATCGGCTAGTATCGGCCAATAAAATTGGTATCGGCATCGGCTAGTATCGGCATCGGCCAAAAAAAAAAGAATCGGCATCGGCATCGGCTTCGGCCTTTTTTGGCCGATGCCACATCGGCTTTTTTTGGCCGATGCCACATCGGTTTTTTTGGTCGATTTTACGATTTTCGATTTTTTAATACGATTTTATTTGCAGCTGAATCGCACTGTCTTCCTTTTTCATATCTCGCTTTGTATATTTATTACATTTTTATTATACGTTACAAACCAGTGTTGCCTGATTAGGGGGTTTCTCCTTAGATTTGTTTGGATTTTATGACAAATACTTAAGGGGACAATATTTTTCAGATATTTTTAATCTATTTTTGCTACATCAACACCTTGTTCAGCTATATTGGCTATTGGGTCTTTTGTTAATTGCTTGTGCCAAATAGAATGAGCAATTTTCATGAGATATTAATTTTGAATTCTGAATTTTCTTGTAATTTTATTTAGTTTTTAGTTGTTTATTTTCTCGTTTTCGTTTGTTAATTTGTGATAAATGTGATGAAATGTATTATATATGTAATAGTTCCTTTTGTTGTTTTATAAAATAAGCTGTGTTTTTGATTGAATTCATTCGTGTTTTTTTTTCTATGGAATCGGCATCGGCATCGGCATCGGCCGATTTTCGGCCTTTTGACCGATTAATCGGCATCGGCTGATAATTGGCCGATGCCGATTAATCGGCATCGGCATCGGCCAAAAAATTTGGTATCGGTCGGACTCTATTTTTGTGCTTTTAAATTTATTTCATTTGAAGCATCTTTTGCAATCCCGAAAATCCCGGGATTAAAAGATTTGAATCCCGGGATTTTCGGGACTGGAAAAAGTCCGGGATCCCGGGATTGCGATGCCTAATCTGTATGTAATTTTGAAGTTTATGCTGTAAAATATAAATTATTGAGGCATAGACGGAACATATAAAAAACCAGTGGCGGATTCAGGGGTTGAAACTCCCGAAATATTAGGGTCGCATTTAAAACTACATACAAATTAAAGGAACATACCTAAACAGTTATGAATATTAAAGAATTACTTTTTGAAACCCGCCGAAATATTTTTCTGAATCCGCCCCTGTACAAAACCAACGATGAATCTTGGATGTATTCAAAAGTTGAAACAAAAAAAAACATATCCTAATTAAAACAAAATTAGTTTTGCAATACGCTAAAAATTATGATTTGTCCCTAAGATCTTTAAAAAATGGATGACCATTCAAATGCCAGCCTCTCGCCATAAGTTCCCCTTTGGTTGAAACGTTATACACGCAGTGGCGCACACAGGATATCATTTTGGAGGAGAAGTTCCACATACATCTTTTAACGCTAATACCATTTGAAACCCTATTTGCTTCCCACAAGTTTTGTAACAGATATTTGGGGATGCGCCGAAACCGTCTAGTGCAACGTTTAGATATTTTTTGTACTTGTAGTGCAGTGTACTTAACTATTATAGATATAACGTGAACGCTAAATTGAGCCAAACAATTGTCAATGGTCTGATAATAAAATCTTGAAGCACCATGCCCGCGTCTCAGGTTGACTAATAATAAAACTCATTCGCCTATTGACCGCTGCTGCCATGCGTTATAAGTATGCAGTATGTATATTTACTACATGTCTAATAAAGAGCTGCAATTGTGCATTTGAAAGCTGTTTCAAGACACTCTCTCTCTTTGCACGGCACTGCACTGCACTGGCTCAGTGCAAACAGATCGAATCAGAGCTGCCAGCGAAGAGAAGCAAAACATGTGTGTGCATGACATATGAGAGCTGAGTCTTTGTTGCTTTATAACATTAGTGTGTGCGAACACACTAAAGGCAATGCACAGTAAAGGCAATGAAATTTACTGCAATGACACTGAATGCAGTAAATTATACCAAAAAGTATGGAAAAATATTCTTTGGTTATACTAATAGAACAATTAGTGATTTGTTGTTATTGTAATAATCACGCATATTTTTGAGTTTTTTTTAATGGTATTTAATTCTAATTAAATTTCATATGGTGGGTGAGCTGATTGCTAGACTAAAAATTACAATAATATTGTAACAACATACACTAGTCAGAATAAGTTTGCGTACAAGGGTACGTAGCTTTTTCATATGAAAAATAAATCAGTTAAAGTTATTTTTCAAAAGCAAAATATTTTGTATTTCTTCCGTAAAGTTAGTTATTTCATTCCATTAAGTTTGGGCAAGTTTTTCAACTTGCCCAAACTGTAAAAGAAAAGCCAAAAACAAAATATGTTATGAATTCACCTCAGAAAAAGTTTGCGTACCAGATAAGGTTATGTAGTTAAAATGTAATTGAAACTAAGTTTTGAACTCCCTGCAGAAGTTTCGGCGTACATTTTATTAAATTCGGTGTTTTTTCAGCGGCTATTTTGTTATATCCTTGTTACTATATCTTTGAAGATGGAGTGTTTTTGGGCTCAGGGTTCAAGTAAACCCCTTATATACTCAATAAGATGCACGTTAAGTGACTAGGGAGGAACTTTTTCAACTTTGTTGAGCCAGTTAATAGCAAAAATAGCTTCGCATCGTATGCATTGCGCCCTAAGGTCATCGTAAAGTTGAATGAAATGTTGGAACCTGATGCAAGATTTTGAAACTTTGGCTTGCATAAGCTTTTAGAATATGTAGACGACCCCTCGGAACCATTTATAAATAAAACAACACAGCCTGCTCACTCCTTTACTAGAAATGCAGTCCCATACCATACCCCCTCAAATGCTATGCTTTGCTGTTAATGTCAGATTTTTGTTATTAACTGAATCCTCTTCAAATTAGTTGATGCCTTTTAATGCCAAATATGCTAAACCATTATCAGAGAACAATAAATCTTCCTACTCCATAGATAACAACACATACTACATGGGCTGAAAAGTCTTTGGCCTGACATAGAGATGGCGCCAAAAATTTCGTGTTTTGATAAAACATTGCTATTTGATGGGCAAAAATACAGTGGAAACAAAAGCATGGCTTGATAAATGTTATAATACATCTGTATTTTTGCCCATCAAATAGCAATGTTTTATCAAAACACGAAATTCACTTTTTTCCATTGTTTACAAAAATTCAGAGGTAGCGTCACTTCGAAAGCAATAACTTGAAAACGAGTCAACCAAATGTCATGAAACTTTGACAGAATCTAAGTTAAGGATGGTTTTCCATGTACAACACAATAATTCTTAATTTTTGGCGCCATCTCTATGTCAGGCCAAAGACTTTTCAGCCCATGTAGTAGTCCTGGAAATGTGGTTTTCTAGACTCTTTGATGGACTCTTTCACGAAAGCAATTATGTGCTCCTGGTTAGTAAGCTAAATACGAGATTCTTACATGCTGTTATGTAGAGAAAATTTGTTTATTTCAGGACTTTTCTTATAAAGTCACTGCTACTGGGTTTTATAAATATTTCTATACATTTCTGAAGAAATCGGATGCAACTAGCCTTATATTATGATGCACTGATCGCAAAACAATCTAATCCTATTGCCTGGGTAGTCTAGGAAAATGGCCAGATCATAGTAACGAAGGAAGATTTTCTGTTTTTTTTGTGATTTAAGATGGCTTTTTGGAATAACGAATGTGCTCTTCCAAAAATTTCTCTAATTTCCGTTATTAGTTTTGAACGCAATCTTATTCTGCTCCGTTTTGTGAGTATACTGTCAATAAATACGAATACATGGAAAATTATTATTTTAATGCATCTAAAACAGAACAAAAAGTGCAGTTAAAGCATATATAAAAAATGTGGATAAGTTTTTATAAAGAAAGAACCCATTTTTGAGGTCAAAATTAATCATAACATAATTTTGACTTGCCTGTACGCAAACTTATTCTGACTAGCGTATTTTTTAATATTACATTTAATTAATTTTTAAAAATAAAATATATATATTACATTAATATTACATTTAAATTATTTATTTACATATATTATATTTACTCACATCATCAACCTCCATTTTAATTGATATTTTGTCAGAAACTAAAATGTTTTCCGAAACTGTCTCACTTAATTACGCGTGCCAAACTGTCCTTCAATGACTCATTGCATTCAGCGTACATGTAGCATTTCGGCCCGTTACGCACTGTCAACGATTCATTAGCATTGCTGGCAGTGTGTATAGCAGAGAGAAAATAGTGCGTGCCTTGCAGAGACAAGCAAATGAGTGTTGACTGCTCTTGCGGTTTCCCTTTTTTTTGTCATTCTCATACTGCTCTCTTACCACAGTGAATGCTAGCAATCAGTGCACACTGCACCGAATCACACTGTGTGTAGGGAGAAATGAATCATCCATCGCAGCTCTTTAATGTCTAATGGTTTCTACTGCGTCAATGAGGTTCTTAAATAGTATTATACAACAACTAAATTAAGTATTACTGCGACCTCTCATAAAAATTTCATAATGCGTATTTCAAGATGATTCATGTAAAATATGTGTAAAATTACGAAGAAAAACTATTGTTTTAATGGGGCATAAAAAAGTAGACCACAATCATAACTAAGCACATGCCTAGGTATGCGTATATCCTTTATTCACCAGAGCTTTAAAATCTTCATAATAAATATAGGAATTTTCATACCGGAGACACGTCGCTTTTTTATGTCATCCCATTCGGGTTTATGGCGGCACTGTCGCTATACGATCACTCCAAATGCATTGGCCAACTCCAACGTAGTGCGCAACTTTACATCCATCGCCTATCAGAGCCCCACGACTCTGGCTGATGCAAAACTGAACGCTTCACATCTGGAATTCATTCGAGAATTCAGCGAAGAGGTCCTCGAGCTGCCGTTAAAAAATTTCACAGAGGGGGCCAAACGGCGAATGTTTGCGCATTGGGTACGCAACGATGAACTCGAATTCAATACGTTCAAAAACGCCTTCCAGACGCTAGTTCTATCCTCGGATGAGGCGAAAGCTGACATTTTACCAATTGACGCTAAGCCAATTGCCATTAATCCCCTTGACGTCGGTGGAATACAGGCACGCAACACGTTTGGTGGCGCCTTGCAAAGGGTGAATGTCAACTCCACATCGTATTTCTTTGTCATACCTGAGGCGGCCCAGACGGCCATCTTTGATGGTTGGAACGAACAAAAATACGTACCAAAATTGTTATGGCCCTATGTTCGCGATCTTGGCATACCAGCATTTGTACTAAACGATGACCGAATCATATTACAACTGGTGCCGCCACAGCCACCGAAGAAGGGTCGCCAAGCCAACGGCTATGACTACGTTCAGAACAGTGAGTATTGGTGTTGGTTCGCCTTTACGTAATAAACAAATGGCATTGATCGCTAGGGCGCTGTAAGTACATAGACATGTTTCCCAATGCCAACACTCTGCGCAGCGACCCAGGTTTCGACGCCAAGTTGATGGGTATGTCAATAGTATTCTACACTCCATCCTGATAGACGATACATGTACACACTTCTTTAACATATTTTAGACTACATCAGGACGCAGGCCTCGTTCGCCTGTATTACCGTTTTCGTGATGTGCCTTGGGGCTGTCTTCTCCTTTTACACATTCATGAATCCACGATACATGTTCAAACGACTGGCAGGCGGCATACATTTGGTGTCGGCATCGACGGCCATTGTGGTTATTCAGGTTCTTTTATCATCGGTGGATTACACGAGAGAGCACTTGTTTTATGCGTATCCAGATGGTGCTGAGCTGAGGTAAGCGCCAAAAGAATGACTCATTAATTATATAGTTTCGAATTTCATTTATATTAGTTTTTAGCCATTTCGACCCCGAATTTTACCCTGTGTCTCGATATTACTTATTTAAATCATGAAATATTTGCCTAAGAAGTGGGACACGACATTTGAAGTCGCCACGCCTCTTTGTTAGAGCTCTAGAGCTAGGTTAAAACGGGTTAAATAAATTTTGTAACAATACTTTTTAATTATATACAAATTTTTTGATATTTATGTAAAAATACATAATTATGTCTTTTTTAATTTATTTAACCATTTTTAAAGAAACAGGGTTTTGATCAAACGCGCCCAATTTGTAGACTTCAATTAGAACACAAACTTTCCCTAATATCGCTGCAAACTATTCGAAATTATTTTGGGGATAACAGTAACATTTTTGTAATTTGCATTGAATTCACTTCTAAAAATATTAATTTGTTGTTGCCTATAATTCCATAAATTAAACCCAATAATCCATCGTAGCTTTTGCTATAACATTTTATATTTTTGTCATTACAAATAGGTGAAGTTGCTCTCAGGTAACTTTGGGGTCGAAAGGAGTAATAGGGTTACTTTGTTTTCATAGGGGTTTCCATGCGAATTCATGTTTTTTTTTTGGGAATGTTCTCACCAAAATGTTCTCAGAAAATTTTCTTTAAAATGGCGTTCATTTACAGTGGCGGACAAAACTGTTCACAAAAAAATTAAATTTCACAAAATGTTAAATTCGCGGGTACTTGTTTGGAGTATAGCAATCGTAGTTTGCCACATTTTTACTTCAAGCCAGCATGTTATACCATGATAATTTTAGCTGTTTATATTTTCTGCAAAATACCGTTTTCTAAAGAAATATTTGCAGGCATGTGTGAACAGTTTTGTCCGCGATCGGGCAAAGCTACGTATTAGAGCATTTGTCTCGACAATCGCTATTAGTTCTATTCGGAACCGCGTCGGTGTATTGAGAAGATAAATAATATATAACATTATGCTCCAAAAAACTTTTCAAAGTACAAAACTTCTAATTAAATTTGCTGATTTGAAATAGGTCGAAAATTGTTTGCAGAATTTAAAGAAAATTTTTGCAAAAGACATTGAAAGTAGTTTCACCTATCGGAAATTTGCTGGAAAACACAAAATATCAATCGGTGTAGCTAAAAAAAATAAAAGACTGCTATAATATAACACCCAGATCGAGCAAAAATGGTCGCAAGAAAAAGTATTTTCCGGTGGTTCAGCGTTTTGTTTGCAGATTGATTTTAACTGTTGCCACTAACACTGCTGCAGACATCGCAAAAGTACTACAAGCTGATTAATGTATACAAGTCACCACTAGAACCGTCCAAAAGATATTAAACGAAAGCGGATTTGTAGCCAAGATCAAAACATAAAAAAACATTTTTGACTGGTCGTCATCGCAAGGTCAGGTTGGCATTTGCTAAGAAGTACGCAATGACTCCCGTTGATGACTCGCGGAGAGTAACTTGGTAGGATGAAACAAAAATTCATCGTTTGGGGTCTGACGGTAAACGTTACACTTGGGTAGACAAGCAAATTGAAGTCCCAAACTGCAATATAGAAAAAACTCTAAAGTTTGGAAGTTGTTTCTCTTATAGCATGCGGTTGTTTCCGTGGAAGTGATGTCGGAATTTTGCGCCGTATCAAAAGTAGAATGATTATTACGATTTGAGAGGACTCTTACCTACTAAGTTTAGATATCTTTTATAAAAAGCCGGGTCCCGAAAAAATTTTTGTGCAGGACAACGATCTAAAACATACAGCCAGAGCCACCAAAAAGTGGACAGCCGAAAACGGCATACACATTTTTGATTGGCCACCCCAATTACCGGACTTAAACCCCATAGAACACTAGTGGTTTGCCTTAAAGAGAAAAATTATGCCCAACAAGACTTACCAAAGGATATTGACAGATTATGGGAAAAAACTTCACCAGCGTGGTTGGAAATACCCTCAAAAATACTACACAATCTAGTACAAAGCATGCCGAATCATTATAAAGGCCCGCGGAGACCACCTAAAATATTAAAGATAATATCAATCGATTTTTGCTTATATGCGTCAAAACTGTTCACACCACTTTTGTTGAATTTTAGTGTTTCTTTATTTATTATTATATAATTATAATATTTTGTTTGTTATTTTTCAGTAAACAAAATATTCAATTTTAAAACTATGTACTTAAATTTTTGTTTTTGTTGTTAAAAAGTAAAAAATTTGATAAGCTTTCTAACTTATGAAAATTCGTGAACAGTTTTGTCCGCCACTGTATAAGTGCACATTTTTGCATACAGTGCTTTATAACGAACCCGTTTAAAACGGGTTTCCGCCTAAAACGAACCAATTTCAAAAGTACGCGCTTTATGTTTTCGCTTATTACGGACCCCTTTTAAAGCGAACTTTCGGTTAAAACGAACCATTTTGCCCGGTCCCTCGAAGTTCGCTTTAAGCGAAAAGTACTGTATTTCGCATGTTTTGGCATAATTGCAATGAAGTGCATATTTGTAAGGATGTTCTCAGTTTCTTTTTCGTTTTGAAGGCATATTTCGGAACATTTTTAATAAAATGGATATTTAATCATATTTCTTAGTGTGTACTTATATTTAAGTGTTAAAAATCAGAAAATTGGTTGCGAGTTTTGTTAGTCACTTTGAAATTTTCTGATTCGGAAAGATATTTCACCTATTTTGTTAAGAACATTTCCAAAAAGACGTGCATCTGCATGGAATCCGCTCCCTAGTAATTACAAATTCTTTTTCGAATATCGAATGATTGTATTTATGTATCCCTCTTGCACGTGTGAATTAGTACACGTATAACTAAAATTACCTATAGTTTTAGGGCTCGAATCCTCGACCCTTTTACTAACGTTCCAATGCACTAACGACGTGATTTTTGTTTTTACCATTCATTGTTTATCAGGTTAAATCAGGGGCGGACTCAGAAAAATATGTTGGGGGTAGTTTCAAATAGTAATTCTTTGATGTTCATAAATGTTTATGTATATTCCTTTTAATTTGTATGTAGTTTTAAAGTCGACCCTAATATTTCGGAGGGGTTTCAACCCCCAAAACTACCCCTCAATGCGCCACTGGGTATGTAAATACACCACTTGTGAGTGAATTCAATAAATTTAATGCTGATAATCGAATTCATAATTCTGTCCAAAGCAAAGTGACCCACTTTTCACAAAGTACAGTCGAAACTACTCAAGGTAACTATTCCAATTTGTATTTCACTAATATATGTACAACTAAAGTGCAATAAGGCAAATAAGCAGTCAGGTTCCAGTCTGCATTGAGAATAGCATGGCTCCAATGCTTTGGGTTATTGTCCCCTTGTCAGACCAATTTTCGTTCTCGGGTTCAAACGTCTTGGCCGACTTGGACAAGGCACGTTTGTAAATTTTGAGCATCCTAACCCAACCAAATTTTACGTGAAGAGCTCCAAACACCCAAATCAGCGCTCTGGAGTGCACCTCCAGACATTCACTTTTATATGGTGTTGTACAGCGAACTGAATAAAATCGGTATTGCGTCCTGCTTCGCGCCCAAAAAGTCGCTTCATCCAAAAAATCTCCTTCGACCACTCGCGTTCTTTATTCTCGCTCACCTAGGTCAGGCGTTTTTTGATGTAATTAAGCAGCGGTTTCGAAATCGAAGTGCCAAACACATACGCAATTGACCTTGGGTTCGCGCTTCCGCAGATTGAGATGACTCCTGAACAACTGCACAATTACTGTGTCGTCTTTGCTGGACGTCACAGGAACAGGCTGATAAAGTGGGTTTGGCTAATATAAAAAAAAATATTGTAAATAAACGCGTGTGTGTCTTGTCAGTGTCTTGCTGACTTCGGTCATCGGGCTAATGTGAACAGGTACAGGAATTGCCTTTCTTCACACCATCAAATACGAGTATGCGTAAGTCAAAAATTGATTCCACTTTGGTTAACACACTTTGCAAATTCCTTCAACAAATTCTGAAAATGCTGCAATTGAAATGTCTATATGTAAGTGTTGGCTAAGCAAAGTTAAAAATAGCTTAACAACATTGTATAGCTACAAAAAACGCTAAATGTGTTTGATTGTGCAAAAATACTATGAAAGAGTCAACACACTTAAAACTCGACACCAACGAATTCAGCTTACTGAGTATATTTCTTTTTAACCCATTTTTTACCGCCCGTAGATCCCGTTGACCGATTTTGAAAATTTTCAAAACACAGCCTATTTAGAGCCTCCGTATGCCATTTCTGCTTTCAGAAAAATAAAAAAATTTTTTTTGGGCTGGTGCAAATGTGACTTTTAAGACACGCTGGCAAAATACGTAAGCCAAATTTGGAAAATTACACATATTTCAAGTTTAAGTTACTGTTTCTTTTTAACTACGCATCGAAAGTAGTTACAACCAAGGAGAAAGTTCAATATAATGCGATTCCCATGTTTTTAAGTACTTACTTACTTACTTAACTGGCCATAACAACCCGTTATCGGGTTACGGCCTGCCGCAAAACTTCTCTCCAGGCGCCTCTGCTTCGCGCGCGCCTTCTCCAGTTGGTCACACCAAGAGATACCAGGGCCTCTTCCACTTGGTCCTTCCACCGGAGACACGGCCTCCCTCTTCGGCGTCGACCTCCAACCATCGCATCGAATACCTTTTTCGCCGGAGCTTCGTCGTCAATGCGGCAGACATGACCGAGCCAGCGTAGCCGCTGGATGTTAATTCGCTGCGCTACGTCCATGTCCTTATACAGCTCATACAGCTCGTTATTGGTTCGTATGCGATAGTCGTCACCAACCCGAACAGGGCCGAAGATTTTGCGAAGCACCTTCCTCTCGAACACTCCAAGGGCCGCTATGTCGTTTCGTGTCATTGTCCATGCTTCAGCGCCATAGAGGAGCACGGGCAAGATAAGCGTCCTATAGAGTGAAAGTTTTGTCGGTCGAGAGAGGTCTCTACTTCTCAATTGCCTACCGAGACCGTAGTAGCACCTGTTGGCAAGAGTTATCCTTCGCTTTATCTCCAGACTGACATCATTGCTGCTGTTGATGGCGGTGCCAAGGTAGACGAATTCCTTGACAACTTCAAAAGCATACCTGTCGGCCTCGACGTGAGACCCTAGCCGCTGCGAGTCCCTGCGTGTAGACAGCATATACTTCGTCTTGCCCTCATTTACCACCAGACCCATTTTGGCAGATTCTCTTTCGATAGCCGCAAAGGCAGCGGTGACATCTCGCTTGTTACGTCCGATGACATCAACATCATCAGCGTAAGCAAGGAGCTGGACACTTTTGTTGAAAATTGTGCCATTACGATGTACACCGGCCTTGCGCAGAACACTCTCCATGATGAAGTTGAAGAGGTCGCAGGACAAAGGATCGCCCTGTCTGAAACCTCGAGCGGTATCAAAGGGGTCGGAGAGGTCACTTCCAACCTTGACGGAGCTGCGCGTATTGCTCAACGTCGCTCTGCAAAGTCTAACGAGCTTTGCAGGGATACCAAGTTCAGACAATGCGGCATATAGGCGATCCCTTATCGGGCTATCGAATGCTGCCTTGTAATCGATGAAGAGATGGTGTGTATTGATTTGGTTCTCATGGGTCTTCTCCAGGATTTGGCGTAGAGTGAATATCTGGTCGATGGTGGACTTAGCAGGTCTAAAGCCGCACTGATAAGGTCCAATCAGCGCCTTGGCGAGTGGCTTTAGTCTTTCACATAATACGCTCGTCAGGACCTTGTATGCAATGGGAAGTAGGCTGATACCCCTGTAGTTGGCGCATATTGTTGGGTCGCCTTTCTTCAGCACAGGACAAAGGGCACTGAGGTTCCAATCGTTGGGCATTCATTCCTCCAGCCATATTTTGCAAATGAGCTGATGCATGCATCCAATCAGCTCACCGCCGCCGGCCTTGAACAATTCAGCTGGTAGCCCATCCGGCCCTGCAGCTTTGTTGTTCTTGAGTCGCTCGATAGCGACCCGGACCTCGTCATGGCTGGGCGATGGCACATCCACACCGTTGTCGTCGATTGGTGCCATCTGGACATCTTCACCACTGGCGGTATTGTTCCTTTCGTCGCCTGCGAGCAGCTTGGTGAAGTGCTCCTTCCACAACCTCAGCACACCCTGCGCATCCGTAACCAGATCCCCGTTTTCGTCTCTGCAAGAAGATGCCCCGGGCTTAAATCCTCCCGTGAGACGCTTAACTTTTTGGAAGAATTTTCTAGCGTCATTCCTGCTCCTGCACTCCTCGATTTCCTCACGCTCGCGCCTTTCTTGCTCCCGTTTCTTGCGTCTAAAAAGGAACCTCTCTTTCTTCCTCTCCTCCCGGTATTTTTCTGTCATGGCTCGCGTGGCGGTCGACTGCAGGGTCTTCTTGTATGTAGCATTCCTCACTGCAGTGGCTGCGCGACACTCTTCATCGTACCATTGGTTTTTTGGTGCTGGGCGTCGAAAACCAAGGACATTTTCTGCGGCGGCGCGCATAGAGTGGGATAAGTGAGCCCATAATCCGCCGATGTCATCAGGTGGAGAGGGGGAGCGACCGAGCTGGTTGGAGAGTTGAGCGGAGTAGGCTTCGGCTACCCCTTGTGATCGCAGCTTACTGATGTCAGCTTTCTTCGCAAACTAGGTTGTGCGGTCTTCGCTGCGCAAAGACGCATGCTTACCTTGGCTGCAACAAGGTAGTGGTCCGAGTCGATGTTGGGTCCTCGGAACGTGCGCACATCTAGAATGCTAGAAGCATGCCTTCCATCAATCACAATGTGATCAATCTGGTTGCGGGTGGATTGATCGGGGGATAACCAGGTGGGCTTGTGGATATCGAGGTGCTGGAATCTGGTGCTACTAACTACCATGCTTCGTGCCGCGGCGAAATCGATCAGCCTCAGACCGTTGTTCGAAGTGGTCCCATGGAGGCTGAACTGCCCGACTGTGGGGCCAAAGATGCCTTCTCGCCCGACCTTTGCGTTGAAGTCCCCGAGGACAATTTTGACGTTGTGGGCCGGGCACCTGTCGTAGACATCCTCGAGCTTCGCATAGAAGGCATCCTTGGTCGCATCGTCCTTCTCTTCCGTCGGGGCGTGCGCGCAAATTAGGCTGATGCTAAAGTATTTAGCTTTGATGCGGATCGAAGCCAGCCGTTCGTTCACCGGAGTGAACCGAGAGACGTGGTGGCGAAGTCTCTTGCTGACCACAAATCCGCAGCCAAATTCGTGCTTCTCCGCATGGCAGCTGTAGTAGATATCGCAGTCTGCTCGCTTGGAGCAACCTTGTCCTGTCCATCGCATTTCCTGGATGGCGGTGATGTCAGCCTTACATTTCGTGAGGGCTTCCGCCAGTTGGATAGAGGCACCTTCCCTATAGAGGGTCCGGACATTCCAGGTGCATATCCTCAAATCATGGTCCTTGAATCGTTTGCTGTGGTCGTCAACATTGTGGGTTCCTTCCGAGGCTTGCTTTTTGGCTTTCATTGGTAGATGATTTTCCGTGGCGGGCACCAAACCCTGCGCACAACCCAAATTTTAAGTCCTGGGGATTGAACTCGCTGCACACATTAGTTCACTATTCAGCGGATGCCAAATAGCTATCCAGAAGGGCCGCGCGGAGGCTGTGCATCAGCTTGGATTGGACAGGGACAAGGATCGTTCTGGCGTTCGCCAGGTTGAACGCAATCAGAGACTTTACCTTGTATGTCCGCTCCCTTCCTTCCTGTTTTTAAGTACACACCAAAATATTTCAAGTTAGAACACGCTTAAAACTTAAGAAAACTGAAAGTTTAATAATTTGTATGTCAACTTTGTTCTTTTGGTAAGCAGTATTAAGTGATTTATTAAAAACAAAAATTCATTTTGTATAAAAAGAAACATTTTTTAAAACCCTTAAAAAAGGTGATCCTGTTTATACCAGTTTTACACTGAGTGAAACCCTAAAGTTCGTAAATAGTTTTTCGTAGTTTGAAAGACAATGAATGTAGCTTTCCGATAGTGTAAAAATATTAAATATGCGTTAGAAACTGTTATTTTAAGAATTTTTTAAAGCTGCCGTGTCTTTAAAGACACGGCGGTAAAAAATGGGTTAAATGCGAAATCGTGTTAAGCGAAACAAGGGACCAGTGCGAAAGGGCAGATTACGTTCTAATATTTAAAAAAGCGCCAAATATTTTTCTTTTTTTCATACGATTTTTTATTTAAAACAAATTAACAAAAATATAAAATAAAATTACATTTATCTTAACCCTTTAACTGTTTATGTCGAGTATACTCGACAGAGCGAAACGAACAATTTTCGCATAATGTCGAGTATACTCGTCGTGAAGAAAAAAAAATCGCATTCGTATTAATATTCAACGAATCCACTGTAATTGTTTTTCCCTGAAAAAGGGCAAATAAAGATCTTATAAAAAATGTACATTTTAGAATATTCGTTAGTCTGGCAACCATACTTATTTTAATACACAATAGCTTGTCTTAAACTAAAATAACACATTCTGGGGAAGTACGGTTACAAATCGGTTTGTTGCAAATGAAAACGTATTTCGTATGCGTTTCTCAGTTGATTGTGCATTATAACAATCCTGTATCCATATCCAAATAATCCGTAATCCTGTCGGAAGACCCAAAGCAGTGGTTTTTTTGGGAAACATGATTCCCTGCAAGATTCGTACATATACACATCGATCCATCGTTTTCTTAATCTAATAAATAGGGCCACCTCCATAAAACGTAAAACATACCCAATAAATCCGAGTAAATCTAACTCAAAAATCAAATTTTAACATTAGCTACAAACGCATGCAATTATAACAATACTTTTTTCTTGTGCTTTGTCTATATAAAGTATCTTAGGATTAAGGGCACAATAGATCTACAGGTCGCGGTGCATCGTCCCCATCAATAATCTTAGGATTAAAGCAAAAAAGGCGAAGCAGCAAATTTAACATGTCACTCTATATTTAGTAGCAGCACTATTATTTTGCCCGCAACTGCACATGTACACCGTGGCGACGAATAACTGTTACCTTTTTTCAAAGCGCTGCTGCGCCTATCGTATTAGGCCTAGACTTATTATTTTTTTTGTATTTTTTTGTATCAATACTGTAAACAATACACTAGTTAGGCAACGAAATCATTCAGTGTAAACAATTTGAGAAGCATACACGCCAAACGAGAACTTGGGGTAAAATTACATTTGAAGAGTGAAAAACCAAGGGTGATTGTCAAAATGAAAAATCAACAAAATGTTTGTATATCGTACTATAGCGCGGTTTAAGAAAACTAGAACCTTCAAAATCGCAAAAAAGAACAGTCACTTTTGTGACTTTTTTTGGTACTTTTGTACCGGAAGAACTCCAGAAATGGTGAAGATAGTGCGTGAGCTCATACGTCGAAATTGTGCGATTTCTGTAAGAAAGATGTTATTAAAAAAAATTTGAAGATGAATGCCTAAACAAAAAAAAACAATTCACGGTCTTACAGAGCGTCAACAAAAATTGAGAAAGGAAAGAAGTGAGCAACTCCTTCGGCGGCACGCAAGCTGCGAAATAATTTTTTCGGATGAAAAACTCTTTTTGTTACAAGACAGTCATAACGTACAAAATGATTGTGTGTATACAACAAAGATGGCTGATATCCCGACTCATAAAAAAGCGATTGAGAGGTATCAAAACGTATCCTCCGTTATGGTATGGGGAGCTATTTCTGCAGAAAGGCAAGTTTCCTCTCCTTTTTAGCGAAAAAGGCGTAAAAATTAACGCAAACTACCACTTGGAAGAGGTTTTGAAAAGCATTTGTTGCTCCATGCCACGCAGTTATTATATTATTGTTTGCAGCAAGATTCCGCTGCAGCTCACAAGGCAAAACTTGTTCAGAGCTGGTGTAAAGACGAACTTCCATGTTTTATTTCGGCAGATGAATGGCTATCCTTTTCTCCGGATCTGAATCCATTGGGTTTCTCTATATGGGGCTTCATGCTGGACAAAATGAAGAACATAAAACACCTGAAGATAGAAGAGTTCAAGCGACGCCTTCAGAAGATATGGAATAAAATATTTGACGAAGACGTGCGTGCCGCCTGCGCTGCCTTCCCAAAGCGTTTACGGCTGGCGAACAAAAACAAGGGTGAAAGTTTTAATTAATAATTAAAAACTAAATGAAATAAGTACTGAAATAAAGATATATTTTTTTCAGAACCAATCACGGTCTTTTTTATTTTTAACAAAACCTTAGAAACAGTTATTCGTCGCCACGGTGTACATGCATGTATAAATCAGCGAAACATAACGCAAATTTTTTTTTTGTTTCAATACCGTGTTAGACCAAAGCTTTTTACGTGTTAATCGAAAATGTGTCGCAAAATGTGAACCCTGTTAGAACGAGGCCATGTTATCCGACGTATGTCTTAAGTGAGGTCTACCTGTATGTTAAGGGGGTAGTCAGGTAGAATCGACCATGTTTTTAAGTAATTTTTTTTTCATACAAATTTTTATTCCACATTAAAAATTGTTGCATATGTTATTGTACATAGTTTTGAGTACTGAACACAATTTTTTTCATAAATTTTCGTTTATATCCGGGGGAGATATGGGCGACCGGAAGACGCCATTTTGAAACGCTGGCTGACACGATTTCTCCATTTTGGATGATCTGAAACATACCAAACAAATTTCATTTTGAAGTACAAATAAATGGCTCTCGTTTGAAATATAACTGTAAAAAATATTAATAAATAAACATTTAGTGCAATTGTATAGTTTTTTCCTCTTTTTTTTTGCTTGTTTTTTGTTAATAATTGTGTCATAACGTTGTTACATAGAAATGGACAATAATGATCGTAGTTCACGCGATAGCCAAACCTTTTCTGAAAATATAAAAAAAGTTTAAGCAAATCGGTGCAGTAGATCGGCCGTAATCGTGTCAGCCAAATTTTTAATGTGGAATAAAAATTTGTATGAAAAAAAATTACTTAAAAACATGGTCGATTCTTCCTGACTACCCCCTTAAAATAAAATACGATTTTATTAATATGCGTAAAGCTTCAGAATGGTTTGATTATATTCTCGTTTATACCAAATACAACTATGGAGATACAAGAAAAAGGAAAGTGAGATTCCAAAGAATTGTCAAATCACTTTTTTTCAACTGCTGTAACTCAATTCATTCAACAGCAACTAAATAACTAAATGTTGGTTTTGGTTGCATTTTATAAACTTTAATAACTGTCTTTACATATACTTTGGTCAATTTTTTTTACTCTGCAGAATTAGCTGTATGTAGAAAATTCAAAAAATTCATCAACTAATTCACCAACATAACATAAGTTAATTTGTGACATGTAATTACAATAAAATTATGCACTGTTCTTGCAGTTACGGTTATGGCGTTTACTTGGCTTGGTTTACCTTCAGTGTAAATCTGATGTGCGGCTTAATGTTCATTTGGTACTCCGGTAAGAAAAAGGGCAATAAAGCGCCAACTGATGAAATCGCAATGGCGGACGAGCCCACCATTATGGGCAGATAAAAATAGTCCATACTCCTTCAAATATGTTATTGGTTTTATTTGTGACTTATTTATTTTCTAAAAAAAAAGGCGTTAAACTACATTTTAAATCTGGCGTTCATGTCAGCATTTCACCATAAAGTGTGAAATCAGAAAAATATCTCCTATAAGTAATTTTTATAACAGCAAAGAACAAATTAACTCAATCAATTTTTCAGCGCTCAGCGATTATTTAAAACTGCAACCACCGAAAACGACACTTTATACTATTGTGTTGCTTATAATGTAAGAAGTGGGATGTTCCGCGCGAGTCTTTTACATATCTTGCACGGATTTGATACAAACGTAAACATGTATTCGTACAGCGAATCAACGACAACTCACCTACAAATTAAAAGTCATAATTATAACTTTAATCTTTTGATCTTTGTCATATTGAATTCATTATGTAATATATGTATATACCTATATATTTGCTTTATGCATACATTTGGTGGAAACTGAGTCAAAGCTACTTAGAATGTTACAAAATATGCTCGCAACCAAATTCAATTTAAATCCAATTTGCATTTGCCGCCGCATAAAATACTGAACGTATTGCTTGGTCGCGAAATGATATACATATTTTGCTCCCAATTTGTGGAAAATATCACCTTTTTGTATATTCATTGCCCATAAAGAGTTAGTTAATTTTAAACCTTAGAATGTGAACTGTAAACCAATTCATTTACTATAATTGTAAAGCTTTCTACCCAGTTTCCTCGCATATGTATATGCAAATGCATTCATATGTACTGTTATAATATTACGTTTGTTAATTAAATGTATACACACTTGTTTTCTTTTTCTAATTACGTGTTTTATTTCAAATGATGCAGTGGTACTTCATCTGGCAACACATAAGCTGGACACTAACTTAATTATACCACTTATTGAACAATTTAAGGACTCATGCAAACAAGCTTTTTAAAGTAAATTAAATGGATTCAGTTCTTAATTGTTTGAACATTATACAGTAGAATCAGCCATGGTTAATCAGTCTTTTACAAACATGTCGAGCATTATCCGCGAAATTAACGTAAACGCGAAAGCAAATTTTACCGCGAAAGAATTTTTTAATTCTTCTGAAGATGTTCTGTGAAACTATAAATGTTTAAAAAGGTATAATACAAGTTATAGATTCATTATTAAATTAATTTGATAGTTAAAAATAGTATTATTATTGTTATTAATTTATTGAATAAGGACAATACAATTATGCCTTAACAATAGCCTCAAATGTTAATAATGCCATCACTGCCGCAGGCATTTTGGGCTGAAATTTTAGGCAGCCGCCGTGGCTCAGTTGGTTAGTTCCCGGTCCAGCGAGTCGCATGCAGAGCGGCGCAAGATCGAATACTGCATGTAGTAACACCTAAAAAAAATAACGGGAAACTCGTTTTCTCTTTCGGTGGCTGTCCTCTCAGCTGGAAATGGCAAACCTCTGAGAGTAAAAATTGCCTATGAAAAAGCTCCCAACCTGCCGTTCGGAACCGGCATAAAACTGTAGGTCCCTTCCACCCGCGTACAAAATTCACACGCACAACACGGGTGGTTGCGGGAAGCTAGGCCTTAGTCTCGCGTAAGCGGGCTGTCGTGCCAATCAATTATTAATTATTTGAGGCATTCGTTAAATGGTTTTCAATGAAAAATTCCCTTTTTTATTTCTTGATCAATTTTTATACATTGTCTTAATCCATCAAAGATGGGTTTTGCAATGTTTTAACAGAAGACATTCGCTACAAAAGATTGAAAGAATATTGTTCTTATCACAAGGGCCTTTGGATCATAAAATTTATTTGAAGAAATTTATAACTCTACAAGGAGCCCATACAGTGCGGTTTCGAATAAATGATTCTATACATGGGGGTTTTGCACTACAATCATAGTGCACCATGCTTTCCACTACCACAAGTGGTTACTGAAACAAGTTCCAATAACACCGTGCGACAAAAATGAAAACAATTTCAAAACACGAAAAAATCGGTATACTCGAAAAACTAGCTTTTCTCTGTGATTTTTTTAAAAAGGACTTTGAAATTTCAAGGACATGTTTATTTCAAAATTTTATTATTATTATTGTTTTAAAAATTGAGCGCATTGTAGAATAACAATATGGGTATCAAATGAATTAGAAAAATCCTTAGAATCTTGGAAAATTTAATGTTTTGGTACAAAAGGACCATGAGATTTTAATGAAAAAATACTTATCTAATTTATTACCCTTTCTGTGAAAATTTGTAATGGATTAGCCAACAAAAATGATTGATACCAACACTCATCACCAGCGATTATTTATATTTGTTTCTTGGGTGAGAAAGAGGGAAGAAAACGAGAAATTAAAATGGTTATCAAATATTGTGATATTTGGTCATGAATACGGTATATTATCATTTATTATTAATTAAGAGTGCTATAAATTTTGGCCAAATCAAATACTGAGGAGCTGATAATAATGTGCGCAGGGTTTGGTGCCCGCCACGGAAAATCATCTACCAATGAAAGCCAAAAAGCAAGCCTCGGAAGGAACCCACAATGTTGACGACCACAGCAAACGATTCAAGGACCATGATTTGAGGATATGCACCTGGAATGTCCGGACCCTCTATAGGGAAGGTGCCTCTATCCAACTGGCGGAAGCCCTCACGAAATGTAAGGCTGACATCACCGCCATCCAGGAAATGCGATGGACAGGACAAGGTTGCTCCAAGCGAGCAGACTGCGATATCTACTACAGCTGCCATGCGGAGAAGCGCGAATTTGGCTGCGGATTTGTGGTCAGCAAGAGACTTCGCCACCACGTCTCTCGGTTCACTCCGGTGAACGAACGGCTGGCTTCGATCCGCATCAAAGCTAAATACTTTAGCATCAGCCTAATTTGCGCGCACGCCCCGACGGAAGAGAAGGACGATGCGGCCAAGGATGCCTTCTATGCGAAGCTCGAGGACGTCTACGACAGGTGCCCGGCCCATGACGTCAAAATTGTCCTCGGGGACTTCAACGCAAAAGTCGGGCGAGAAGGCATCTTTGGCCCCATAGTCGGGCAGTTCAGCCTCCATGGGACCACTTCGAACAACGGTCTGAGGCTGATCGATTTCGCCGCGGCACGAAACATGGTAGTTAGTAGCACCAGATTCCAGCACCTCGATATCCACAAGGCCACCTGGTTATCCCCCGATCAATCCACCCGCAACTAGATTGATCACATTGTGATTGATGGAAGGCATGCTTCTAGCATTCTAGATGTGCGCACGTTCCGAGGACCCAACATCGACTCGGACCACTACCTTGTTGCAGCCAAGGTAAGCATGCGTCTTTGCGCAGCGAAGACCGCACAACCTAGTTTGCGAAGAAAGCTGGACATCAGTAAGCTGCGATCACAAGGGGTAGCCGAAGTCTACTCCGCTCAACTCTCCAACCAGCTCGGTCGCTCCCCCTCTCCACCTGATGACATCGGCGGATTATGGGCTCACTTATCCCACTCTATGCGCGCCGCCGCAGAAAATGTCCTTGGTTTTCGACGCCCACCACCAAAAAACCAATGGTACGATGAAGAGTGTCGCGCAGCCACTGCAGTGAAGAATGCTGCATACAAGAAGACCCTGCAGTCGGCCGCCACGCGAGCCATGACAGAAAAATACCGGGAGGAGAGGAAGAAAGAGAGGTGCCTTTTTAGACGCAAGAAACGGGAGCAAGAAAGGCGCGAGCGTGAAGAAATCGAGGAGTGCAGGAGCAGGAATGACGCCCGAAAATTCTTCCAAAAAGTTAAGCGTCTTACGGAAGGATTTAAGCCTGGGGCATCTTCTTGCAGAGACGAAAACGGGGATCTGGTTACGGATGCGCAGGGTGTGCTGAGGTTGTGGAAGGAGCACTTCACCAAGCTGCTCGCAGGCGACGAAAGGAACAATACCGCCAGTGGTGAAGATGTCCAGATGGCACCAATCGACGACGACGGTGTGGATGTGCCACCGCCCAGCCATGACGAGGTCCGGGTCGCTATCCAGCGACTCAAGAACAACAAAGCTGCAGGGCCGGATGGGCTACCAGCTGAATTGTTCAAGGCCGGCGGCGGTGAGCTGATTGGGTGCATGCATCAGCTCATTTGCAAAATATGGCTGGAGGAACGAATGCCCAACGATTGGAACCTCAGGGGCCTTTGTCCTGTGCTGAAGAAAGGCGACCCAACAATATGCGCCAACTAGAGGGGTATCAGCCTACTTCCCATTGCATACAAGGTCCTGACGAGCGTATTATGTGAAAGACTAAAGCCACTCGCCAAGGCGCTGATTGGACCTTATCAGTGCGGCTTTAGACCTGGTAAGTCCACCATCGACCAGATATTCACTCTACGCCAAATCCTGGAGAAGACCCATGAGAACCAAATCGATACACACCATCTCTTCATCGATTACAAGGCAGCATTGCCGCATATGCCGCATTGTCTGAACTTGGTATCCCTGCAAAGCTCGTTAGACTTTGCAGAGCGACGTTGAGCAATACGCGCAGCTCCGTCAAGGTTGGAAGTGACCTCTCCGACCCCTTTGATACCGTTCGAGGTTTCAGACAGGGCGATCCTTTGTCCTGCGACCTCTTCAACTTCACCATGGAGAGTGTTCTGCGCAAGGCCGGTGTACATCGTAATGGCACAATTTTCAACAAAAGTGTCCAGCTACTTGCTTACGCTGATGATATTGATGTCATCGGACGTAACAAGCGAGATGTCACCGCTGCCTTTGCGGCTATCGAAAGAGAATCTGCCAAAATGGGTCTGGTGGTAAATGAGGGCAAGACGAAGTATATGCTGTCTACACGCAGGGACTCGCAGCGGCTAGGGTCTCACGTCGAGGCCGACAGGTATGCTTTTGAAGTTGTCAAGGAATTCGTCTACCTTGGCACCGCCATCAACAGCAGCAATGATGTCAGTCTGGAGATAAAGCGAAGGATAACTCTTGCCAACAGGTGCTACTACGGTCTCGGTAGGCAATTGAGAAGTAGAGACCTCTCTCGACCGACAAAACTTTCACTCTATAGGACGCTTATCTTGCCCGTGCTCCTCTATGGCGCTGAAGCATGGACAATGACACGAAACGACATAGCGGCCCTTGGAGTGTTCGAGAGGAAGGTGCTTCGCAAAATCTTCGGCCCTGTTCGGGTTGGTGACGACTATCACATACGAACCAATAACGAGCTGTATGAGCTGTATAAGGACATGGACGTAGCGCAGCGAATTAACATCCAGCGGCTACGCTGGCTCGGTCATGTCTGCCGCATGGACGACGAAGCTCCGGCGAAAAAGGTATTCGATGCGATGGTTGGAGGTCGACGGCGAAGAGGGAGGCCGTGTCTCCGGTGGAAGGACCAAGTGGAAGAGGCCCTGGTATCTCTTGGTGTGACCAACTGGAGAAGGCGCGCGCGAAGCAGAGGCGCCTGGAGAGAAGTTTTGCGGCAGGCCGTAACCCGATAACGGGTTGTTATGGCCAGTTAAGTAAGTAAGATAATAATGTTCCAGAAGCACAAATGCCTTTGAATGAAATGTGTGCAATCAGACCGCTGCAAAAGCGAAAAAGTCTTTTACAATTTATTTGAAAAAGTAATGAAAGAGTTAAGTCACAATTAAAAGTGCCGAAAACGTAGCAAAGGCGTAGTAGTGACGGGCAATCAAATTAACGTCAGCTTCATGATGCAATTAACATGGACTAAGAACTAATGGCCAAACTCCATAAAGCGCGTTTCAGGCGTTCGGGGTGTGTCGGGTTATGGCGTTTCTCTCGTTATTCGCGTTGCAAATGGTCAAACTCCATAAAGCGCGTTTCACGCGTCAGCTTCTTCTTCTTACGTCAGTTGATGCTAGTTTTTAATTGGCAAACTGCTGATTGATTTCGTTGTGAATTGTGAAAAACAACGAAATGAAATTGCTATACGACGTTATAGACTTTGTAGAATTTACTGATTTCATTTTAAACACATTAAATGCATATCGAACATTGCAAAAAATAAAAAAAAGATTCAGTTGAATTCAATTTGTAGCAATTTATTTCACAGGGATGAGCAAAATTCGATCGACAACGAATAAGCTATCGAATTTCCAATACAGCGAAGACTAAGTTTCGTCTGTCAAAGAATTATGCTAATTTTTACGAATTTCTCCACATTTTACGTTAAAATATTGAATTTCAAATGTTTCTTAAATGTATTTAATAGCTTTCGTGTAAAATAAATGCATCCGACTTTTGCGATAACACAAGTTTGTTATCGGCATTACCATTTAACCACATAATGTATGACATCTTTAAGAGCTCTGTTGCTGTTTGACGTCGTTTAGCGAGAAACGCGAGAGAAAGTTGAAAATAGTTCAACTTTTGCCGCGTTTCGGGCGTAGTCATGGAGTTTGCTTCATACAAATACACTGATTCAACTTTTTCTCGAAACACGAGAAACGCCAAACACCACGATACGCCTGCAACGCGCTTTATGGAGTTTGGCCATAAGAGCCATTAAAATTCGCTTTCGAGAAATTGCAGTTGTTGTTAAATGTTCTCATTGAACAGGGTGGTTTGCTGCAGTTTCACAATCACTGCCTAGACTACCTTGTTAATTGTATCAGGCCGGCTACTGCTCTGACACAAGGCGAATTCGTATGAATTCGCCTTGGCTCTGACAGCTGTCTCAACCAGTGTTGCCGCTCTAGTGGAATATTACTAGACTTTACTGTTCTGGAAAATCTCCAGATATCGAATACTGGCAGCAACCCAGAAAACAAGATTTTGGCAATACCTCAAGCATTTTGCATTGTTTGGGTACTTTTCCAGTAACAATTTGTAACTTCAGGTAAGCTTACATCTAAAGCATGAAAACACAAGCTCAAGGTACATTCGCCAACATCACAGTACAGCAATAGTGAAATATGAGCGAGAAAATGTATAAACGAATGTACCTTGACATATTTCAAAAGTTTCAAAAAGTCAGGTGCGTTCAAACGGGGAAAAAATTGACTAGAAAAAAAAATGTGTCGAAATTAAATTGAAAATTGAAATTTCTTAAACCGCCCCTGGAGCAGTTTGACAGTTGTTCATGTGTAGAAGTGCTCATGTATACACGCATAGAAACCCATTCACAAAATTTCGTGTTTTCTGTCTCATCGCTTGTCTCCCTTTGATTTCCGAATGAAAACACATTGTGAAGATAGGTTAGTGCCAATATAATATTACATATATGCATGAAAACTATTCAAGTAAACAAACAGATATTTCTAACAATTTAATAGTTTAACTATTGTTTCCACTAGTGTGACGTCATATTCAAAACTTAAAGGGGTAAAAGGGTGTAAACAAGAGAATTTAAAGAATAAACAGCTGATTTCATTTGAAGTTTGAATTTACAGGGAAATTTACGTTTAATCAGACATTTTATGCAAATGTCTTGCAGCAGGTGTAGCTAAGCAAGACGGTTGAGGTTTAGTAATCTTGAGAGAACACAATTTGTGTGCTGTTCTTATTTGCATACAAATGATTACAAAAATTATATGTCCTTCTTCTTACTGGCTGCAAAATGCTGGCAAAAATTTAACCAGTAAGATCTTGCAATTTCTCCCAAAATTAACTGTCACTTTACGCTCTTATTTTCTTTCTCATAGTAAGAGTTTGGTAGTACACAAAAATTCGGATAATTTGTGCATATTATCCGTACACAAAAAGAACTATGGTCGTACGTTCAGTTCTAATAAGTAATACGACAGCAGCCACCTTCTCTAATCTTCACTTAAATCCTTCATTTTTTTGTACTTGTTAACAAATATAATATTTCCACGCTGCATGCTTTAAAGGAACATGATAACCCTGTGGAAATGTAACCTTGTGTGACACGTTGAACGCATAGTGAAATTAATAAAGTGTGCCAGATAGCAGACACTCTCTCTTCATCGTACACTTATTTTCTGACAGTTAATGTCATTATGCTGACAAATGTCAGAGTTCATAACCCGTCTGTGCTGTATGAAAAAATTTCAAAATAAATTATTGTTTGAAAATATGTTTTGGCCCAAAACCGACACAAAAAAGGCAATAACGTGCCAGGAAGAACGTGCTGTCTCTCCAAAAAAAAGCAGGGCAAAGCAGTTTCTGTGTTTTTCGAACATAAAATACATAACAAAAATTTATATTTCTGGAGTATTAAAAGTAAATTTTAAATTTTGGGCTATTTTAGCGACAACAAAAATAAAGGTTAACTGAACAAATAAATTGACACCCTGACAATTGCTACTCTGAGAAATAAGTGTACGTCATCTACCTGGTACACTTTATTTATTTCACTATGGTTGAACGCAATGCAGTTTGTAATTGTCAAAAAAAAGTGGTAATGATGCCAACTCTCTTTTATTAGATATAATTTCGAAAATATTTAGAAATGTTTTGGGTATATTTAAAAGAACTCGTTCTTTATAGCTAAGATCGTTTACTCTTTATATAGAAAGGAATAACTAGTTGCATACATTGATTGACGTTGGAGATTAGTAACCATATTCCAATACTTCTGTGTCGGCTTTTGTATTTTTTGTTAGATAAGCCTACCAAGTTAAGTTATCGTTTGTTTTTAATACTTTTAAGATATTAAATTCTTTTCCTGCTTATTCATTTAAAATATCCAATTGCAATGCGTTTGTATAGAAAATCATGGCATACGCTTTAAAAGATTTTGGGAATTAAAAGTTGGCAGCACCATGAATAGTAGTAGACATTACTAAATGGAACGCAGCGATTGTGAAGTGTCTAGCGAACTGCATAATTTTGCCTCAAGAAAAAATCAAACATATAAATTTAACTTTGTTGTATAGCAAGAGGTAAGGATCGTGTGGTTCGTCCAATTTAAAAACCCGAAAGGTCAAACAGGCAGTATCCATCCGGTGGTGTGGCAAAAAAGGTCCCAGCAGGTAATGCCATGTGATCAGGTTCGTACGCCGTGGTTTAATGATGCCGACAAAGTTATTCCATTTAAGACAAAAAAGGCTCTGTTTTAGATCTATTAGTGCATAACGACGTAAAATGTGCAAGAAAGTTTAACCTTGACGACAAAGTGGAATAACTATGACGCAATAGCGTAGATTTCGTTGCAATTCAGCTCTGCAGCGCCAGAGTTCAGCCCTGATAAGTAAAATGGCACTGCTGAAAGATAGTTTTATTTGCAAGGCCTTTGGACCAGTTGTCGAATCATAGTTATTTCTTTTTATATGCCATCTGACTCTTTTCATTGATAAAGGACATACAATGGTGGCAGATAAAGATAATGTAAGAACTGAAACTGCCGGTGGAGATGAACAAACGTCAAAGAAAGCAGCCAAGAAGCAAGCGAAAGAAGCACTCAAAGCAGCCAAAGTAAGAAATAAAAAACGGTATCCCGTTAAACAGGCCTTAAATTAGTAATTGCATGTCTTCACCTACAGAAAGCGGAACACAAAACGGCGGCAAATGTGGATAACAATGCGGGTGACGACATTAAGGACTGTTCGGTGGGGCGATATGGCTTCGCTGAAATGATTCAATCAAAAGAGAAGCTCGAAGATCGGAAGTTCGTAGCCGTAGGCAAGTTGATTGAATTTGTAGGCAAAGCAGAACTGGTGTGGGCACGAGGGCGTGTACACACGTCACGATCCAAAGGGAAGCAGTGTTTTCTCATCCTACGTCAACAGAGTAGTACAGTGCAGTGCATACTAGCTGTGGGTGACAATGTCTCCAAGCAGATGGTGAAATTCGCCGGAAAGTAAGTGTGCTCCTATGTTCCAAATATAAATGTTTTACAGAAAACTCTGGTTGGGTTTGCACATTTACTGGTACTATTCAGTAACAAAAGACAATTTTTACATGAAGGGAAAGTTGAAATATTTATTCGGATTTTGTTGATGGCTGGTGATTACGATCACGGTTGTGTAGACTAATCACCAATTAAACCAGATAGTGCTCATCATATTTATAGTAAACACATATTTTCTTACCCTATAGTATTCACAAGGAAAGCATAATTGATGTACAGGCCAAAGTTGTATCCGTGCTGAATAAAATTGAATCATGCACTGAACAAACAATTGAACTAAACATACAGCAGATATTTGTTATTTCGCAAGCAAAGGCTCAACTACCACTTCAAATCGAGGATGCTTCTCGCGCGGAAAACTCTGATGTAAGTATGTCATTGGATTTGGTTTTCTGTTTGACATATATGCGTACACAGGATCCAGAAGGTCTTAACATCCGCGTCAACCAGGACACCCGTCTGGACAACCGAGTTCTTGATCTGCGTACTCCGGCAAACCAAGCTATTTTTCGTTTGGAGGCAGGCGTGTGTCGTCTCTTCCGAGATATATTAACTGCAAATGGTTTCACTGAAATTCATACACCGAAGATAATTTCGGCTGCCAGCGAAGGCGGAGCTAATGTCTTCACCGTGAGCTACTTTAAGGGTAAGTGTACCACGAATGCACCGACGATACAGCAACAACAACTGCCCATTTCCAGATTCAGCATACTTGGCGCAGTCACCTCAACTATACAAGCAAATGGCTATCGCCGCTGATTTTGAGAAAGTTTTTACCGTTGGGGCCGTATTCCGTGCCGAGGATTCCAATACGCATCGACATTTGACTGAGTTCGTCGGCCTTGATCTGGAAATGGCTTTCAAATACCATTATCACGAAGTTCTGCATACCATTGGTGACACCTTTACCGCCATCTTTAAAGGGTTGCGTGATTCCTACAGTCATGAGATTGAGGTGGTGGGCCAACAATACAAAGTGGAGCCATTTAAATTTCTGGAGCCACCATTAATACTTCAGTTTGCTGAAGGCGTCGCAATGCTGCGTAAAGCGGGTGTAGAGACTGGTGACGAAGAGGATCTTTCAACGCCTAATGAGAAACTGCTGGGTCGTCTGGTAAAAGCTAAATTTGACACAGATTTTTACATTTTGGACAAATTCCCTTTGGCTATTCGCCCGTTCTACACGATGCCCGATCCTAACAATGCTATATATTCCAACTCTTACGATATGTTTATGCGGGGTGAAGAGATTCTTTCAGGCGCACAACGTATTCATGACCCCGACTTTTTGATGGAACGTGCAAAGCATCACGGCATAGGTCTGTACATCAAGATTTGTCCAACTATTAATAGAAGATAATATTATCTGCATGTTTTCATAATTTCTTCAGATACTTCAAAGATTGCAGCATACATTGAATCCTTTCGTTTCGGTTGTCCTCCACATGCGGGTGGTGGTATTGGCATGGAGCGTGTTGTCATGTTGTATCTAGGCCTTGACAATATTCGCAAGACTTCGATGTTTCCACGTGATCCAAAACGATTGACTCCCTAAAACAACAATTCTTCTCCAAAAAACTTTTACCATGCCGAATTGAATTGTTTTTCAATTCTTTTCTTTGATTTCCAAAAATACTTGGTCTTCAATGTGCGTGTTCTTTTACTTAATGACATGTATATCCTATGTTAAATAAAAGCAAAGAATGGTGACTAAAAATAAAAGCAAAGTATGGTGACTAAAATAAAATAATGGTAAAATATTCACACATTCGAAAATTCGTTCACTTTGGATACTTCAAGGCATAAGTATTGTTATGCCTAAAAGTATGCTTGCAAAAGCGTTCATGCACAGCACAGAGTGCCTTTTCGTTTCAGTATTTTGGTTCTCCAATCCCAGTGAATAGGATCCCAGTGATTAATACTATTACATTGAGCCCAAATGCGTGATTTGGGCAAAAATTCTCAAATGCGAAGCCAAATCACGCATTTCCCCATACAAATTGAAATTGACGAAATGACTTATTTCAACAAAACGACGAAGCAAATGCGATAAAACATGACAAATTTTATCGAACGCATCACAAAATGAAAGCGCTTTTGTTCTTTTTGACAGTTCAAAATCAAAACAAACGAAAATTATCAAAATGGAATTTTTGAATGAAAATTTTCGTCTGCTTCAAATATGTAGAATATGCTTAGCATGTAAGGTATGTTGTATATTTGTATTCAAATATTACAGTCTGTAGAGCATAGATGCAGCAAAAAAGCAACAAATTATTTAGTCAGAAGCCGGAAAAGAGCTGATCTATGAGCTGCGGCAAGAGCATTGCATTGAGCATTTGACATTAGCTGCCAAACAAAATGCAAACGCAATGTAAACACTGATATGACACATTTGAAACTACGCATTTGGGCTCAATGTAAACGTAGTATAAGGTTCTATGCCTTATACAATTACATTCAAAATCAATGCAATCAAATAAAACAACGGGTTACTCGAGCTATAGCGAATCCCGAAAAAAATAAAAATACCTGTCGAATTATTTTTATTTGAAGTGTTTTCATCATATTTGAAATCAATATACCCAATAAATCTCGTTTTTTCATACAGCACCATGTTTTGCCCTTTTAGACCCCGTATTTCAAAAAATCCTGTCTTAGCGGGGGTTTATTTTTCAAGATTTACCTACAGTTTAAATTTCATGTTTGTAGCTGATGCAGTTTGAGTTGGGCGATGATGAATCAGTCCGTCAGGACAAAGACGTATAGAGATTACCAAATTTTCACATAATTATAGTGGAATGCCGTATTTTTAGGAGCAGGATTAAGTTCTGCGAACTTGGGGGTCTTCCTTCGAAAAATTAAAATGATAAAAATGTGGCAACTTACCAGTGGCACACACAGGGAGTTTAAACCAACTCCCAAATACAAAAATTGTTGGTGCAAAATATCGCTCCTTCGCTGCAAGAACGTCATAACTCCAAAAAATTTGTTTTATCAGTTTATGGCAGCTCTGTGTGTATCTGCATATGATCTTTGATCTGTCAAAACCTCTTTGTAAAATATTCAATACTTTGCTCACAAGACGACATGAAAAATTTGTTGATACCTTGAACTGCCTGCAATGGTAAATTTTAAAATTGAATTGTCACGGAATGATGTAGTTTTGAGTTATGACGTTGCAGCGAAGGAGAGATATGGTTTCAAATATAATTGAGCTCAGAAGCTGTACGCAACCCCGTCCTTCCGCCATTTAAAATTTAATCCTGTGTTCGCCACTGCAATCCACTATGTACTACATGGGCTGAAAAGTCTTTGGCCTGACATAGAGATGGCGCCAAAAATTAAGAATTATTGTGTTGTACATGGAAAACCATCCTTAACTTAGATTCTGTCAAAGTTTCATGACATTTGGTTGACTCGTTTTCAAGTTATTGCTTTCAAAGTGACGCTACCTCTGAATTTTTGTAAACAATGGAAAAAAGTGAATTTCGTGTTTTGATAAAACATTGCTATTTGATGGGCAAAAATACAGTGGAAACAAAAGCATGGCTTGATAAATGTTATAATACATCTGTATTTTTGCCCATCAAATAGCAATGTTTTATCAAAACACGAAATTCACTTTTTTCCATTGTTTACAAAAATTCAGAGGTAGCGTCACTTCGAAAGCAATAACTTGAAAACGAGTCAACCAAATGTCATGAAACTTTGAAAGAATCTAAGTTAAGGATGGGTTTCCATATACAACACAATAATTCTTAATTTTTGGCGCCATCTCTATGTCAGGCCAAAGACTTTTCAGCCCATGTAGTACAGCTGCGAGCAGTGAAATAGTAGTGGAAACTAACGTCAAATATGTCTTTGAATATTTAAACGTACCAATTAATTTTAAAATTTTTTGTATTGCAGAAGTAAAGTCTATTTTCGTAACTATGGTAACAAATAAGAAAAATTTGAGTTGAAAACGCAAAAGGTCCAATATATTACATAGATGTGATTTGCATCAAAATTACAAGGAGCAGTAAAATAGTAGTGAATTCATTTAAAAAATTATATAAGGAACAATGACGGTTTTTTTTAGATTATTTCTATAGGTAAATTTAATACTTGGTGGCATGACCACGATTTTTAATAACAGCTACACAACGGCTCTTCATTGAGTCAACAAGGCTCTCACATCTCTTCAAGGGTATATTGTGCCATGCGCGCTGAGCTACTGCCCATAGTTCGCTGTTGTTTTTAGATTTAGCATCCCATACTGCCTTCTTGATGTCAGTCCATAGGTTTTCAATAGGATTGAGGTCAAGGGATTGAGCTGCCCAATCCATGACCTCAATGCCATTGACCCGAAACCACTCCTTGGCGACTTTACTGGTATGCTTCGGGTCATTATCCTGCTGAAATGTCCATTTCAGCGGCATGTCCTCTTCAGCAAAAGGCAACATTACATTTTGCATAATATTCACGTATGCGTGCTTGTCCATTATGGTATCAATCCTATGGATTGAACCCACACCTTTATAAGAGAAGCAGCCCCAAACCATAATACTAGATCCACCATGCTTTAAAGTTTTTGTGGTGAACCTGGGGTCATACTCTGTATTAGGGCGACGTCTTACGTATTGACGAGACTCTTTGCCACCATATAGAACCACTTTTGACTCATCCGTCCACAGAATATTCCTCCATTTTTCAACAGACCATGTTCTTGGGCAAAATTAAGACGTCGTGTCACATGGTTTTTTTTCAATAGTGGCACCTTGCGGGGGCTCCGGGCATATAAATTATTTTCACGAAGTCGTCTTCTCACAGTATGAACACTGCACGGCAGGTTCAATTCATCCCGGATCTCTACAGCTGACATTGTTGGCCGAATTTTTGCGCATCTGACGACATTTCGTACAGCAGT
The DNA here is from genome assembly GCA_963971225.1 of Melieria omissa. Lineage (NCBI taxonomy): Eukaryota > Metazoa > Arthropoda > Insecta > Diptera > Ulidiidae > Melieria > Melieria omissa. Next base: position 2,065,834 of record OZ020269.1, on the reverse strand, counting down.
CTCTGAAAGAATGCGTTTACCACCTCTTTTTTGATTTTTCTTTTTGTATGTAATGGCGTTGCGGATCATTGTGGCTGAACATCCAACGAGTTTTTCAACTTCCTTGTAAGTTTTACCGTCTTTTATAACACTTTGAATAAATCCACGCTTTTCATCACTGCAGTGCTTGCCTCGGCCCACTAAAGGATGCACGGTCATGTAATATTATTTTTGTTTTAATGCATTAATAATAAAATACCATAAAACTTACTTTTTGTGAAAAAAAATTAATTATTTTGACGTTAAAACAAACTTTTTCCAACAGCTTACTATTCACCATGATGCAATTATTAAAGGTGATGTACGTAGGCAGCCGTCTCGTTCTAATTTGACAATGTTGGCTCCCTTAGCAAATCAGTAATGCTTCTTTGAAAAAGTTCTTTTTTATTTAGAAGAAAATTTGAAAAAAGTACTTACAAATAGTAACATTCTCTAAAAACAAAAGGTGGGTATTACTGAACCATTTCACGCTGTTTGTTTTGATTCTTTTCGTTGAAATTCAAATATATTTTCGTTGTATTTGAATTTAAAGCGCGCGAATTTCGGTATATTTAATAATTTTACCATCCACTACGTGGAGACTGGCGGCTAATTCAGCTACACAAACAACAACAACTGCAATTCCCACCCGCTGAAGCCATTCTACATACTTACTTAACTGGCCATAACAACCCGTGATCGGGTTACGGCCTGCCGCAAAACTTCTCTTCAGGCGCCTCTACTTTGCGCTCGCCTTCTCCAGTTGGTAACACCAAGAGATGACAGGGCCTCTTCAACTTGGTCCTTCCACCGGAGACACGGCCTCCCTCTTCGCCGCCGACCTCCAACCATCGCATCGAACACCTTTTTCGCCGGAATTTCGTCGTCCATGCGGCAGACATGACCGAGCCAGCGTAGCCGCTGGATGTTTATTCGCGGTGGCACATCCACACCGTCGTCGTCGATTGGTGCCATCTAGACATTTTCACCACTGGGAACAACCCATCGTCACCTGCGAGCAGCTTGGTGTAGTGCTCCTTCCACAACCCCAGTACACCCTGCGCATCCGTAACCAGATCCCCGTTTTCATCTCTGCAAGAAGATGCCCCGGGCTTAAGCCTTCCGTGAGACGCTTAACTTTTTGGATGCATTTTCGGGCGTCATTCCTGCACCTGCACTCCTCAATTTCCTCAGAAATCGATCAGCCTCAGACCGTTGTTCGTGGTGGTCGTATGGAGGCTGAACTGCCCGACTGTGGGAATAAATATACCTTCTCGCCCGACCTTTGCATTGAAGTCCCGAGGACGATTTTAACGTCATGGGCCGGGCACCCGTCGTAGACGTCCTCGATTCTACATACAGATACTGCAAATCGTTCAGGCCCAGGCCGAGCGCGCGCTACCGTCTTGTTGCATTTTTTAAATGCCGAATGCACTTTCGCGTATAATATTTAAATTGCATGAAAAATAAAATCAACAAAAAATATTTGCATTTCTTTTCTTTTCAAACTGGAAATTATTCCCATTTTTTGTTTTCAAGATTACGGTATCTTTAAAGATATAATCATTTAAACCTCTTAAATCGTTGTAAATTATCCGAACCCACCCAAAAGCATTCTGATGGTAACATTTTTTTGAATAACTTTCTTATATATTTTGACCTTCCGCACATCATTTTTTTTACTTATATTTAGTTTTTAATCAAAATCAGTATCCTCGGGCATTTAAGGGTCAAGATTTCTTCCTATATGTTAAATTCTAATAATGGATTTTCCTCCTTTTAGGCAGTTTAACACGCATTAAATACTACTTTTTTAAATACCTTTTCATGAAAAGGCCTCAATTTATTCCCCATTACCCCTGCTTCTGAAATACAGCACTGAGCTAAGGGAGTGTCAAAACTCGGCTGTCACAACGTACATCACCTTTAATAATTGCATCATGACTATTCACTACTATTTTATTGCTCGGTCAGAATAACAGGTATAGCAATGCAATCCGCTCCAAAACAAAGCAACGGACTTTTATCAATTCAAAAATGGTTGCAACAGGTTTGTTACATATTAAGTAACATAATTTAAAAAATGGTCTTCATCATTATCAAATTACTTGCAAAATATACAACGAAATGCACTTTGGAAGTACCCACTACTATTTCAATGCTCGCAACTGTATTTAATTTTGAATTTTAATACGGATTTGGTGTCAATTTTAAACTAAACTTTTTGCTTAATTTTTAACCGATTTCAAAAAAGAGAACAGAAAATAGAAACAGAAAAAATGATGTCATTTGTGTCATTCTTCAAACGCTAATGTGCACAGTAGTGCTGGAACCAACGTCAATGTTACATCGATATATCTATGTTTTCAAATATATTTCAAACGTTGATTTTTTCCAATGTTCGATGTTTTTCTCTACTTTCCCATTACTATTAAAAGGAGCGCAAGAAGCTACAAATTCATATAACATTTATAAAGCTTATAAAACAAATTTGTACATGCTGGTATTTATAAACCGCAGTGAATGGATCTTGACCATAGGCAAATAAGATTATGCTACTGGGTATCACAGAAATGTTTATTTGGTTATTAGTGTTCATTAATATGTTGAATTATCTCTTTTGATGTTGTTAAATTCTTTTAATGGATTATTTTTTTAACACAAAACCCCTTTAATAAACTGGCTAATGAATTGCTAGAATTTTTAATTTCATTTTAAGTTTTAATATACAGTCGTGTCTGGTATAGTGAGCTAATTATTGCAAGGCCTGTTCACAGTATTGAGGTTGTTCACTATATCAAGGTTAACATTTTTGATCAAAAAATAGCTTTATTTGCTCAAAAATGAAATTGCTTTCAAAATATTGTTCAATATTTAGAAGTTCCATGTCAAAATTTGGGTGATCACTATATCGAGGTGTACGACTGTATTTTAAAAAAGTCAATAAGGACTTAGGGAAAAAAGGTCGATACATCGATGTTCATATCCCAAAAACATCGAAATATGTTTTCCAGCTCTAGTACACAGCGTGTGATGTGACAATTACGTAAAGCACGTGTGCCTTTTATCATTTTATGTTACGAAAATGACTTCTCTAAGTTCGTTTTTGGATTGTGCTTGAAAATAAAACCACTTCAATTACAAACAAACGCGCAAACACAGTCAAAAATAAACAATCACTTTATTTACAGATTTACACTTTGCTTGTATCTACACTTGTTACTACTTTGCTTATTCAACTAAGACTCAAATCCTGCACACTGCTGCTTTTATACTAGTTTTCTTATCGCGCCGAGGTTTCTTGCACATTTCAGTTGTACTTTCTATCTCGATCGTTCTAGCACAACCTATTACCGCCGCGAACCATCCCTGCCATATCGGCATTATAGATTGCCGGCCGTAATTCAAAGTGCATGCCTAAAAATATGCTCGTAAAAGCACTCATGCATAGCACAACACAGAGTAACTCATCGTAACAATATAAATATGCAGCCGTTAATGATGCCTAAATTTTATTTAGTTAGTTTTTTGTTTAGTTGTGTACCCTTTAGTAAGTTTATCTTTATTTTCTATAAGCGTGCAAAAGTTTATATGGCGCATAGTCATAGTCGAAATAAACTACACTTTAAGTTCAATAAAGTACACTTTTGAATAAAGTAGGCTCTAAGTCAATCATAGTCGAGTTAGAGCATACTTTAACGCTTAAAGTATACTCAAACTTTAAAACTAGCAAAAGCTGTTGCTAAACCAGTTAGCAATGAGTAAAAATGAGCAGAAATACCAAATACTTTAAATTCAAAAAACGAAATAAATCTAAAAAAAATGTAAAATGTTTCATTTCGAGGAAATTGAAAGAGAATTAAATATTATGAACGACAACATTGTGCTGAGACGGCGAAAAGTATATAAAGGCCTGATGGATCCCTTCGAGTTTGCTGACAAGACTTCTATCGTCGTTACCGGTCGATGAAGTTTCTGCTCACTTTGCAATTAATGTTTTGAAAATTCAAGAACCAAGCGGCAATAGAATACAATTGTTTTCTTTACCCCGTAAAGTAGGCAAACATTTTCATATCGATCAGCTGTTGGTTTATTTTGTTTATGTCAGAGATGGGCAGATTAATCCTCGGAAAATTGTGCAGTCGAGTTTTTTAGGCTGCCGTCTGTTTTTCACAAGTAGCCGACCGTAGTCGTCCATTTTTAACTGCTAATTAGTGTTCAGGAAAACAAATATTGCAAAATAATTGATTACAAAATAAATCGGTATGGCCATAATTACGAAAATAAACCCTCATTTGTAACTCCGAATCGCTAGTTTTTGCAGAGTTGCCGTTGCTTTCGTTTGCTGTTTCAAAAAGTCGCTGCTACGTAGAAGCATGTTCTAAACTGACTATGGTAACTGAAAAATTAAAGTCGACTTTATCTTTTTAGTCTTTTGCTAACTAAAGCCGGCTTTTATGCGGGACTATGATTACACAGCGCAACAAAAAAACACTTTTTTTCTGTTGCATGGAGTTTTTCTACTGTTTCTTACTAATTTCGGTGCGCTGATTCCGAATCTACCCTCCGATTTTTTCTAGCAGCTCTAGTTTGTGAGATATAGGTACCCTGTCATTTTTTCAGTTTTTCCTCTACTTTTTCCATATTTTCGATCGTAGTTTCTAAACCAAAAAACCGATTGAGATGATTTTCACCTTATCGCATTAACAACACCGCACGGCTTCTTTTCCGATGCATATTTTTATAAGTTTTAAAATGCCGCGGTAATTGGACCTCAAAGTTGGAAAAAATTGAATTTTAAGGCGTTTTCTTTGATGGTCAAAATCATACACATTTTTTGTAAAACCATTAACGAGTTAGGTGTATAACGAAAGTCGACACATCAAGCAATACAACACAGCTAAATTATTTGACGGAATACACATTCGCATCGAAATAACAGGAAAAATGTACCATCGCGATTTTCATCACTTTTCATACTTTTTCCTTAAAAAATTAGGGGCCTGAAAATATGCAAAGTTTTTAATGTTTTTTTGTTTCGAGAAATTCAAAATATTTTTGTTTTTGCTTGTATTCCAAACTATAAATGGAACATATAAAAGAGCATATTTTGAGGCTCCTAATTTTTTAAGGAAAAAGTAAGAAAAGAGATGAAAATCGCTATGCTACAGTTTTGTTATTATTTCGATGCGAATGTGTATTCCGCCAAGTAATTTGGCTGTGTTGTATAGCTTGATGTTTCTTCTTAAGATATTCATATACTTCGAAACCTGATTTATGAAACATCTGTGCATTTTTCGCCATCAGAAAAAACGCCTTGAAATTCAAAATTTTCTTACTTTGAAACTTTATTACAACGCCAATTTAGAACGCATAAAATTTATTAATGTCAGGAAAGTTGGCGTGAAATGTTGTAAGTGCAACGATATAAAAATCATGTCGATAGGATTATTGGTTCAGAAATAACAGTCGAAAACGAGAAAAAAGCCGAGGAAAATTCGAAAAAGTGACACGCCCATTTTTTGCAAAAACTAGAGCTGTTACAGAAAAACGGAGTATGGTTTTGAAAACAGCGTGGAAAAACGATTCAGATTCATGTAAAAAACTCCATGCAACAGACATGCTGTTGTGCAGTGTTATGTACCTATATATCTTTTTAAAGGAATTTCGAATGAAGTGCATTTTACTCTTAATCGAATTAATCTTCAATTTCGAAATATTCCTTGAATAAGCACATTTTGGTTGTATTATTTATGAATTGGAAACAACCAGGCGCGGATTCAGAAAAATATTTCGGGGGGGTTTTAAAAAGTAATTCTTTAATATTTATAAAATGCCTCTTAATTTTCATGTAGTTTTATAGTCGATCCAAATATTTCGGGGTGTTTCAACCACCCTCTTCTGGATCCGCCACTGGAAACAACATTTCTTGCTATAGTGTCAATTTGACATTTGCAATTCGAGTTCGTGCCCCAAAACGAAAGTTCTTAGTATCCACCTTTCAAATACGATAAATTCAATGATATGGACAAAGCAAGAGATAAAAGGCACAAAAAACTCGGAAACTCTATTATTTCTTCATGATGCAATTATTAAAGGTGATGTACGTTGTGACAGCCGAGTTTTGACACTCCCTTAGCTCAGTGCTGTATTTCAGAAGCAGGGGTAATGGGGAATAAATTGAGGCCTTTTCATGAAAAGGTATTTAAAAAAGTAGTATTTAATGCGTGTTAAACTGCCTAAAAGGAGGAAAATCCATTATTAGAATTTAACATATAGGAAGAAATCTTGACCCTTAAATGCCCGAGGATACTGATTTTGATTAAAAACTAAATATAAGTAAAAAAAATGATGTGCGGAAGGTCAAAATATATAAGAAAGTTATTCAAAAAAATGTTACCATCAGAATGCTTTTGGGTGGGTTCGGATAATTTACAACGATTTAAGAGGTTTAAATGATTATATCTTTAAAGATACCGTAATCTTGAAAACAAAAAATGGGAATAATTTCCAGTTTGAAAAGAAAAGAAATGCAAATATTTTTTGTTGATTTTATTTTTCATGCAATTTAAATATTATACGCGAAAGTGCATTCGGCATTTAAAAAATGCAACAAGACGGTAGCGCGCGCTCGGCCTGGGCCTGAACGATTTGCAGTATCTGTATGTAGAATCGAGGACGTCTACGACGGGTGCCCGGCCCATGACGTTAAAATCGTCCTCGGGACTTCAATGCAAAGGTCGGGCGAGAAGGTATATTTATTCCCACAGTCGGGCAGTTCAGCCTCCATACGACCACCACGAACAACGGTCTGAGGCTGATCGATTTCTGAGGAAATTGAGGAGTGCAGGTGCAGGAATGACGCCCGAAAATGCATCCAAAAAGTTAAGCGTCTCACGGAAGGCTTAAGCCCGGGGCATCTTCTTGCAGAGATGAAAACGGGGATCTGGTTACGGATGCGCAGGGTGTACTGGGGTTGTGGAAGGAGCACTACACCAAGCTGCTCGCAGGTGACGATGGGTTGTTCCCAGTGGTGAAAATGTCTAGATGGCACCAATCGACGACGACGGTGTGGATGTGCCACCGCGAATAAACATCCAGCGGCTACGCTGGCTCGGTCATGTCTGCCGCATGGACGACGAAATTCCGGCGAAAAAGGTGTTCGATGCGATGGTTGGAGGTCGGCGGCGAAGAGGGAGGCCGTGTCTCCGGTGGAAGGACCAAGTTGAAGAGGCCCTGTCATCTCTTGGTGTTACCAACTGGAGAAGGCGAGCGCAAAGTAGAGGCGCCTGAAGAGAAGTTTTGCGGCAGGCCGTAACCCGATCACGGGTTGTTATGGCCAGTTAAGTAAGTATGTAGAATGGCTGCAGCGGGTGGGAATTGCAGTTGTTGTTGTTGGTGTAGCTGAATTAGCCGCCAGTCTCCACGTAGTGGATGGTAAAATTATTAAATATACCGAAATTCGCGCGCTTTAAATTCAAATACAACGAAAATATATTTGAATTTCAACGAAAAGAATCAAAACAAACAGCGTGAAATGGTTCAGTAATACCTTTTGTTTTTAGAGAATGTTACTATTTGTAAGTACTTTTTTCAAATTTTCTTCTAAATAAAAAAGAACTTTTTCAAAGAAGCATTACTGATTTGCTAAGGGAGCCAACATTGTCAAATTAGAACGAGACGGCTGCCTACGTACATCACCTTTAATAATTGCATCATGTTATTTCTTTCACTCAGATGAGCGATGGCGCTAGTTTTACACAAAAAAATTTGTGTTATTTATTACTAGATGACCCGGTGAGCGTCGCACCACTTAAATTGTAACTCCATGCTATTGGAATGCACTGAGTTGTACGGAAAGTGCCACGCCCCCCTTGTCCAATGCCCACCTTATTTTCCCAGCCAAATTGTACCTCTAAGTAGTAATTTTCAAATTCCATTGATGTGCGCCTTACGTTTCTAAAGCTATGTCGGAAATTTGAGTCGCAAAATAAGTATGTTCAAACCCCCTACAAACAAAAATGACTTGTGCAAAGTATGGTTTCAAATTAAATTGGGTTTAGAAGTTGTACGCAAACCCCCCAAAATGAAATCCTGTGTGCGCTATTGGCTACTTGTCCAAACCCCGTCAAATTCTAATTTTTTATGTTTATAAACCACCCCTGACAAAACAAAAAAAAATATTTAAATCTGTCCAGCCGTTTTTGGGTTTTTGACGCTAACGCACGGCAAACAGTTTTTATATAAAGATGTAGATAGATTTGGGCTTACCCAATAGTCTGGACGTTGAATACTTCATGATATTCTTTCATCGATTGGCAAAGCGTGCTTTGCAAAATTGCAATCGCGATTTGAGGGACACCATTTTTTCTTGTCTTCAACTGTATTTCGCTCAGTGGGCCTTGTCCATTGTATGTAGCTCCCCTGCAGGAAATGTAACTAATTTTAAACTAATTTATAACTAGTCCTTTTCTGTACAGGACTGATTACAAATTAGTTATTTTGCTTGAAAAGAAGGGATTATTTTAACGTGGCGATGTCCTAGCAGCACATCAATTGTCTACCTCTGCATGACTTCCCAACTAGTTTATAACTAGTTGTTTCCAAACCAATTAATAATTAGTCCGCAATGGACTGATTTAAAACTAGTTGTTTTGTGACTAGTTTAAAATCAGTTACAAACTAACTAGTTAAAAATTAGTTAGTTTGTAACTGATTTTAAACTAGTCAAATAGTAACCAATTACAAATTACTTGCATATAACCCCATTAAATGAATTTTCAAATATACTCTCATTCAATTCATACGATTGTGTTATTAAATGTTTTCAAAAACAAAGTACACTCCTTTTAAAAAATATTTACAACTAATTACAAACAAAACAGCAAAAATGTAAAACATTTCATAAAAATAACAGTTCAAATCATTTTACAAGAAAAATTAATTTAAAGAAATAAAAGTAAAAGAAAACAATACTTCAGACAGTTCACTTAAGGCACTAAGATATTAAATAAATTCAAGTTTAACGCCGACAGAAGCTCTTCTCAGCTCTTCCATGGGATCAGCTGCATTTATTGAATCTAGTTAAAAGAGGAACGAATTGTAGAATTAGTTATGGGAATATTATGCACAGTGAATGTAATTTTGCATATGTGTACGTGCATAACATGTGTTACATACCAAGCAAAATGTTAAAAAATGTGTTGTCCTTCTTAAGCCTTTTCCCATTACTCCCAAAAATGTTCACGGCTACAATGAAAGCAGCTTACAGGTACGCTGTAATTTTCCGCGCACAAATGTTCCACTTGCACGTCTTCAGTCGTGCCTTTCAGCCGCATTTTCAATTCCACTTCTGTTTTTGTTATTTTGCGACAAATATTTTTTTATTTTGAGGAATTTTTTTTTTACTTATTAAATAATTTATTTTACACACCTCTTTAAACTACGCACTTATTTACACTTTTTCACGCGCACGCTTTGACGAAAAAAGACGATATGGCGTCGATTATGTTGCCAACCCATTGGATTCACTTACAAATTCTAAGGATCGAAAACGTGACCCCAGAAAATATCAATTTTCAAACAATAGGCAACCCTTGTTCACCGCGCAGACGCCAATGGCGACTTGTCGTTTATACGAACAACGCATTGTACGGTGCATGCGCTCGTGAACTGTGTAGCCATGCATAATTTTTCAATCAGTTACAAATTAGTTGTCAAATAATTAGTTAAAAATTAGTTACTTTTGCCAACTGACTACTTCTTTCCTGCAGGGTCATTACTTCTATGAAGCTCATTACTTCACACACACACTTCCACACAACACATTCACCTGATTCGTTTTGGAATATGCTCTCAACCAATAAACGAGAGCTAAGAGACTACCACAATGGCTGGCAACAACTAGCTAACCAATCAGCAGTCTCGGTATTCCATTTGTCTCGCTTCCACTATCGGCTTACGAACATTTACACCGAAGAGTGAGGTGGTGGAGGGCGATATTGTTCCCAATCAGTGAGTGAACCAGCCAGTATTGTTTGTATAAGCGAAATTGAATGATCTCTGTAACTGCACCGGATCGCAGCGCAACGAGTTCTCACATTCTCGTCAGCTTCAACCGCAGTTTGCTTTCATACCCAGCGCGTCATTAACTTAGTCCGCTGCATCGATCGATCAAGTATTGTGTGAAAATGTAACAAAACTAAACTGATTCCAGTCAAACTGCGCCGGAAATGGAAAGTGTACTTTCAAAATTTAAAGTGAAAAGTGATTTTTTAATATCAAACTCGGCAGCCAGTTATTGCCATTCTTTCTCAATCGACAACCTACGGCATGCTTGGAATTTGGCTTGAGCGACTGCTGAATATCAGCGACCACATATGAGCAATCCTCTCTTCCTCACCTGCATGGGATCAGTAAATTGGATCGACTGAAAATGTTTAAAAATTCAAACAATTCACGTGAAATGCTAGCGACATTTGCTCGTGCTATATACTCTCGATTCCTATGTGCTTAATGTGATGGTCTACCATAAAAATCAAGATATGTGTAATATGTTTCATTGAATGCAACATGAAATAAATATTAAATCGAAATAAGTAAATGAGCCTATAAGAGTAATTGCGGTGCTCTAGTGGTGGTGTTATGATGATGTGGTGCTCAAAATGTTCACGCACTCGCAACCTAGTGTTGATTTGCCGTCGGTGAAATGCGTATGGAAGACGATAAAAGTGCTTAAACTACTAGCCCGATGCCAGAGTAGATTGTAAATGTAGAAATTTTCAGCGCAGGGATACGCGACTGCAACAATAACATCGGTGGATCTTCTTAGGTATGCGTATAAAATATAAATATATACATTATTATACATTAGGCAGCCCTCGTAGCTCAGCTGGCTAGTGCGTTGGGCCGCGAGTCAAGACTCCGCGAGTTCAATACTCCGTTACGTTAAAACCGAAAAAAAAGAAAAACAACAATTTTTCTTTCGGCGGCTGTCCTCTCAGCAGGAAATGGCAAACCTCTGAGAGTAAAATTGCCTAAGAAAAAGCTCCCAACTCGCCGTTCGGAATCGGCATAAAACTGTAGGTCCCTTCCAACCTTGTAAAAAATATTCGCACGCACAGCACGGTTGGTTGCGGGTAGCTAGGCCTTAGTCTCGTAATCGGGCTGTGGCGCACTAACAATTTCATTTTGGCGGTGGGTTCCGTACACAACTTTTTAGTCCAAATCACCCAAAATGTTTGTAATAATCAGATATTACGAGTGTTTTGAACCTCGAAAACCCACGCTTGTGTATGCGACTGATATATGTAAGTACATATATGCATATACAGTCTTTTTCGTTTATAACGAACCCGTTTAAAACGAACTTCCGCCTAAAACGAACCAATTTCAAAAGTACGCGCTTTATGTTTTCGCTTATTACGAAACCGTTTAAAGCGAACTTTCAGTTAAAACGAACCATTTTGCCAATCCCTCGCTTTAAGCGAAAAACATTATATATGCATACGTACAATTTTAAAATTCAATTAACCCTTCAATTCCCATGTCCAAAATAGTGAAAAAGAAAATTTTTTTTTTATATAAAATAGCTTAGATACGTTTGGATAAGACAAAAAAATACATAAAAAATTTTTAAACTACCCTCATTTTTATATTGAAAGAAACCATACAAACTCGCACTGCTTTAACTACGCGTTAAACAAATGAATAAATTTGACAAATGACGTTTCGCTATTGTTGCTAGGAAAATTGAATAAACAAGTACTACTTGACTTTGCTATACAAGTGTTAGAATTTAAAAATAATTAATAATTTTCCTACCCACCTGTGTGGTAGGAAAAAAATATTAAGCATCTGTCACCTACAGGTGACACTGGGAATTGAAGAGTTAAACGCAATAAGGGTCTCAAGAACACGTCTAATGTTTCGTATGGTATTCCATTTGCTTCAATAAGTGGCCTAAGTGGCAGTGGAACCGTGGCATGCGCACTCTATTTAATCACTTTTGGATAAATGCTCGCTTTTGTAAATGTGTAAAAATGCTTCGGCATTATCTCCCAGCGCACTGCCAACTGACAAGTTATTGGTAAAAAAAAACAATTTTGTGGTCAGCAATTTCTCATAATTTCCAGGATTGAATCCGTGTAATACCGCAAATAAACTCTTTCCTAATCTTCCATCTATTAGTGTTTCATGAGTAAACATGTGTTCTTAAGAAAAAATACCTAAAAGTTTTTAATTATATCTTAAATGTCACAGTATTTTAAGGATATGTGTTTGTATAGTATAGGGTTTTCCAACAAGAGGTGTTATTTTGGTATTCAAAGAAAAATGTCATTTTTTGAAATAAATTATCGGATGTTTATTTCATAATAAAGAGGAAGGTATGCCGTTAATAACGAAAAACAATATCAGCCAAATGGCCACCACGACCACGCTTACAGGACCATATCCTTTTCATGAAATTTTCCATAAACAAATCGCAAAGTGGCTGCCCTATGTCCTCGATAGCCTCACGAATTATATCTTTGAGGTCTTGAATCGACGCTGGGCTGTTGGCGTACACCTTATCGTTCACGTGGCCCCAAAGGAAGAAGTCGCAAGGTGTTTAATCACAAGATCTCGGTGGCCAATTGTGATCACCTCTTCCAGAGATAACACGGTCCGGAAACTTTTCCCGTAAAAGAGCAATGGTTTCGTTGCTTGTGTGGCACGTAGCGCCGTCTGTTGAAAGTAAACGTTGTCCAGATCAATACCATCCAACTCCGACCATAAGAAATCATTAATCATCTCTCGATAGCGCAATCCATTCACCGTAACTGTTGATCCAACCTCATTTTCGAAAAAGTAAGGTCCAATGACCCCGCCGGACCATAAACCGCACCAAACAGTCACACGTTGAGGATGGAGAGGCTTCCCAACAATAACTCTTGGGTTTTCCGAGCCCCAGATGCGACAATTTTGCTTGTTGACGTAGCCACAGAGGTGGAAATGGGCCTCATCAGTCAAGATGATTTTTCGATGAAATTCCGGATCAAGATTTTCATCATTTTTGTAGTGAATTTTAATAATTTCAATGCGTTGTTGAAGCGTGTATCGTTCCATTTTTAGTAATGGCGTAGTTTCTATTTGTCAAATGTCAAAGAATAAAAGCTTCAAAAGTGACAGCTACCGAAATACCGGGTGATCCAAAATAACACCTCTTGTTGGGAAACCCTATATATATATTAAAAGCAAATCAGTAAATACGCTCGACACTCAACATGGGTGGTGGCGTGTCGGGCGTCGCCAGGGGCCTTATTTAGTCTTGTAATCGGAGTCGCGTACCTGCCGTGTATGTATGGGCAAATTTTATTTAAGGTAGCATGGCACGTTAGAAAGGGGAATTTTTAATGCTTTACAAAATTCTTTATTGCTCAGCTCCTTTATTATCAATCTTTTTTCTTTTTTACAATATATTGAAGATTAAAAGAGCACAAACAAAATTTTTTTTTTTTTTTAGCATATTGTCACTTATATAGGTGGAGCTGAAGTCGCGTAGAAAAAAAAACACCCTCCATTACGGACACTTAATCTCCGGATAGGCTAATCTGACATAAAAAAACAAAAAAGATTCATAATTATTAAGCTTTCGGACACAGAAATTCACCGGAAAAATTAAGTAAACCCTAAAAATAAAAGGATAGGAGCTTTTTGAAAAAAAAGTCAAAAATTTCCTGCGTTTTTCACCTTTTTTCCCCAGAAAAAGTACTTTAAATCCAAAATTTTCTTAAATGTTGTGGTGGATTCTTGTATAAAATAAGTTAATAAAAATAACTAAAAATTTTTTTTTTAAATCGGTCGGGCCAATCCGGACATTAAGTGTCCGTAATGGAGGATGTGTTTTGTTTTCTACGCGACTTCAGCTCCACCTATATAAGAGACAATATGCTAAAAAAAAACTTTTTTTTGTGTTCCTTAAACCTTCAATATATTGTAAAAAAATTTTCAAAAAGATTGATAATAAATATAAAATTTAACAATAAATAATTTTGTAAAGCATTAAAAATTCCCCTTTCTAACGTGCCATGCCTTAAGTTCCAAATTAAAAATCAGTGACAACAGCGACCCCACAAAAAAGTTAAATTTTGACAGCTTTTTGTTCATTGTAGACTGACTGGACTATATGCGCGCATATATTCCCAATTTTTATTACAATTTCCCCATTCAATTATTTTAATTGGAATACAAACACGCAAAGAAATGGATAGAGGGACTGATATAGTATTCGCCAAGGCGAATTCATAGAGGTGATAGCGTTTTTGTTTTCTGGGCTTAGATTGTCAAAATCAGCCAATCAAAACAAAGCTCGATTTTTTTAATTTTAAACTGTCACAGTTATACACAGGCATTATGACAATCTAGACATTTTCCACCACAAAAAAATCAAATCAGCTTATTCAACGAGGTCACCTGTATTAATTCGCCTTGGTATGCACCCAGTAATTTTATGCTTCTGTCATTTTTGAGGTTTTTTTTAATCTAATATTGGATTTTGGTTCTCTTTCATTGCAGTGCAATACGGCCAGTGAAAAAGGAGTTTCGCAAAAATGTTCACTCATGGATCGTGTAGACAGTGTTATTAGATACAATAACCCTCGGTGCAATTCTTCCAAGACCGCAAGCGGCAAATAATTCCAACAAATCTTTACCTGCATGTGCACAGGTGAATGCGCTTTCCATTGGTAATTTTTACGTCTCAACATGTAAAATGTAATTAAATCCTGCGAAAGAAGTTTTCTTTATTCTCGGAATCCGCCACTACAACCGAGCCGTGTAACAATAACAAAGCAACACAAACAACAACGAGAGGTAGAGATGATGCAGTGCAGTGAATAAAAAAAATCAGGTTAATTACGTGCATACATACCTATGTATGTACATGTCGTAATAGTATGTAAATATACTTACGGAAAACGAATGCAAAACATAGATCAAGAAACATCAAATTCCAGCAGTTATAAAAAAGAACGTATTAACAATAAGTTGCTTAACGAAAATATTGCGTGTATCTGATTTCATATCAGATTTCAGACTTAAATCATCGATGATGGCAGTGTCCTGCCCAGAAGTGATGTACGGTGCTTACTATCCATATTTGTATGGACGCGCAGGACCAAGTCGTTCATTTTATCAATATGAGAGGGTAAGTTGGAAAAAATTCTAATATGATATCAAAATCTATCAAAAAGATTTATACAGGGACTGCAAATAATAATACTTATATTTGTGTATATTCTTGTTATACAATAAAATATTTTATCATTCATCACAGATCAAACCCCTAATGTGTTAATCTGAGAGGCTTTCTTTATCTTATATATATAAATATATATATAGATATGTAATGGGTGATAGGGGAGGAGAGAAGAGTGAAATCTCATATTTCATCCGTTTTGAAATGTGTATGCAACACTGTTTTTTCTAACATATGTTACAGCACACATTTCAAACGGTTTACCGATTCACCGATTTACTTGAAATTTGTTACGGACTTTTTTATTACTATCAAAATTGTCTCGACGTAGGGGTTTTTGTAATTTGTTTCTTTTTTCTATTTTTAAAACATTACAAAATTTGAAAAAGGAGGCAAATTAATTTTACTTAATTTTCAGAAAGACACCATTTTGCAAAAATCTTTTTTTTTTCAAATCGACTACGTCCAGATAATTTTAATCCTTGTTTAATAGGAATTAAACTTACTTTTATGTTATGTTTCAAATCACGAGGAGGATTGGAATCACGTCAACCAGGAGACACCTTTTTCTCTTTGAATTTTTCAATTCAATTTTGAATTTTTTTCAACTATTATACATTTTTATACTTTTCAAGAATACAAAAAAAAATCTGATAAAAACAGGGATAGTAAAAATACTGTGATCAAAAGCAATAACCGCTTAAGTTGACTTAAAAAGAAGTTAAGGTTGAGTTATGGTTGCCACCATGTTCCCTTGACTGTGCTCTAGGTTTGTGTAAAATTGGGGAGTTTGTAACTTTAAAATAAAAAAGTTATTTAAAAAAACCTATTGCGTTACTACTTTTATCAAATATGCGCCTAAAACTTTAAAACGAAACAGCAATTTTCGACTAAGGTTATTGGTTTTGACCACAGAATTATTACTGTTTGTTTTTATTACACTTGTTAAATAACCTCAAAATCTAGACTAGAATACTCCCTTAAGGGTTAAATATTTTATTGTATAACAAAATCAACGACTAGAAATCTGTATCTATCTCTATCTGTGCGATAGAATATACATATATAGAACGTTTTAAATATATGCGGATTTACATAAAGTTTTTTTTACCACCGGTATTAACTTTATATTTCTTATTCATCTCGGTTTAAAATATGTAATGTTATATTGCAATACTAAAATGCCTACTATTGTGCTGCGTAGCTCGCATGCAACTTGAATATTGCCATCTATTTAAAACATTATATATTTGCCGATTAAATACGAGTAACGGCTGTGTTACAGCTCCGTAAAAATATTTTTAGTCTCCGCTGAAATGGTAAAATGAAAATATATTACAAGTCCCCTTTTTTCATACCCTAGATTATTTTGTACCAGAAGATTCATTCAGGCTTTCAAAAAACCTGAAATTAGTCACAACCTTAGCTCGAATTCAAGTGGAACGTGGTCGCGTTCGAGCAGATTGAAACAGTCATTTAAGGAAAAAGTTGAAAAGTTCTCACGCTGCAAAGTTTACCCATTGATTTGGGATACAAGTCGAACTGCTCGCAGCACAAAGTGAACGCCGCATCTGCTCTTTGGTGTACAAAATACTAAACAAGAAAAAGTCAAAATAAACCTGAAAAGCAAAAGTCGCCTTCTTACAAAGGAATTCCGCTGTCTTTGAGCCCAATTATACAAGGCCGCCACTCTAAAGCTAAATTGCCCTTTTATGTAGCCCAAGCAAGGCAAAAACAACATAAACAACAACAATGCAAGCACACAGTTTCAAAGCTTCCATATAGATCCGCGCTTTGCATGCCCCTTCATACACACTCGCACATATGTTATGGTATCCCGCAATAAAAATTAAAGGGGGAGTAAAGCATTACCTACCGTTATTACTATGTATGTACATACATATATGTATTGTTTTATAAATTTTCGATGGTGATAAAAAATAAATAATAATATATTTTTTTAAAACATATATTCTGAGATATTCTCTTTCATATGTTGCCCTATATGCAATTTAATATATCCAATTTAGGGGTGACTGAGACCCCCAATTGTCTTCCGGTTTGCAACTGCTTGCAACGAAATTTTTCGCTCTTTTGTCGCCTTCGGCCCAATGAATTCTCCTCTATGCCAAGCATATGGTTTTATCGCTACAACTTGTTTCTTTGTATTGGGTTTCGTTCTGCACATTTTAGACCTCCAAAATTGTGTGAAGTTCATTTGAACAACTAACAAAAATATCGCGATTGCCATCAGTTTCACACAATGGCTATGCTTTAACCTCTATGCGGTGTCACCCGTACCGAGCTGATTTATGCCGTGCGAGTGTTTTACGCAACCGACGACCAGCACACAGCCAATCTCAATCGAAACATTGACACAGCCGATTACTTACTACTCGCGACTTAAGCTCGCTCACATCCAAACCTGCAATGTACTCGTACACAAACAGTGGCAGCGAACGAATTCACAGGTCGCCGTGCTCGATCAGCGGCGTAACAAATAGACAGTGGAGCACTCGGTCACCGCATTCCTTTCAGCCGGCGCACACTGGGGTAATTCATGCCGATTTTGGCGATTAATTCACCCGGACTATTTAGACATGAAAAAAGTATTAGGTTTAGTTAAGATAGATAAGAAAGTAAAAAATAAATGTATTTCAACATACGTTAGTGGATTTTTTTTATTTATGACCAAAAATGAAAATTGTTACAAAAGGGTATGATACAGAATTCCTCGCTTATTTATTAATTACTATCGAAATCATCATCGTATTCACCCACGCTTTCGCCTTCGCATCCATCGTTATCCTCATCATCATTGTTCATATCATCGCGTTTTTCTTCCGCAATTATCAATAAATCCGATGGTTCCATTGGCATGCGCGGCACTGCTTTATGCGGCAATTTCATTTCTGTCGATATAATGGGATCAGAATTTATAAGCAGTCTATTTAGAACGTCTTCGTTGGTTTTTTCTCGGCTACTTTTTCGAGAAAAATATTTCCTGAAAGCCTTAAAATCTTTATTTCTCGCTTCCCGCGGTTCTTCAGATAATTCACCGATTCGCAACAAGGCGTGAGCTATGACCTCTGGTCCATTAATTAAATATTTATGAACAGTCGTAGGCATGTTATACCAGGGATAGTAATCAACGAAAGATTTGGCACAATTTAAGGCAAAGAGTTGGTCATTATGTAATAAAGACTTTAACGAGTATACCAAATAACATTGGATTTCGTTCCTAAATGAAAACAACCACCTTTTTTAATATCTTGAAAAAGTAGTCTTTTGCAGTTACCCTTTACCTAATTAGTTTAATGCACATCACTGCGGTTATTTAAATCGATTACACATAAGTAATACAAACAATAACAATGCCCAATACTGCAACTTCTGATAAATAAGGTCAGCGGACCTAGTTTTGCACACACCGAGTTTTGCAGATATCGAAATTTTATTTGGTTCTGTATCATTTGAGATGATTTTTTATTGTGGTTCATAAATATCTTAAAAACCAAAAATAATATGTCGCCTATATGCTGGTTAATATAAATCTAACATGCCGGCCCCCCGTAATGTAGGTTAAAAAGCATAAAGAAATACTAAAAACCATACATTGAACAACAACAAAACTGACATAAAACATATAGCTCGTTGCTTTTCTCATATTTTTGGCATTTACATTTATTTTTTGTCTTTCCTTTCACGGACCGCGTGCATATTTTGCAAAGACTTCACATACTAAAATCGAAATGCTGCAAAAGTGCGCAACAATAGCGCAACTTTTTTTTCATAGAAAGTTGCTAGAATATCCACAGATTACGATTATGACAATATTTTAGGTGAACAGCACTGAACAAACAACTATAAGTATGTCTATGAATAGGGTCAAAATAAGGCAATTTTTAAGCTTTTTTTTTTAAATAAAAATATTTACGAACACTTAAAAAAAAAAAAAAATTTTATTTTAATACTTAAATACCTGAACAAGAAGCCTCCATCATCACTTTTATGCTACTTTAAAAACTTGTAAAACAAATTTGATTTAAATAATTGAAAAATTCACGTTCCACGCTGTGCGCACGCTAAATGAAAATAAATGTCAACTTTAAGGGCCACTTTTTCAGTGCGAGTTTAAACCCAGTTCAACCGGAGTTTGCTTGAACTTGGTTTAAATTTGAACTAAGTTTAAACGACAAAGCAGTTTTTCAGTGCTAGTTTAACTGGAGCAAATATTTGTCATTTGAGTATGGCAATACTGGCAACATTTTTATCTAGCTAATAATTTTCCTTTGTTTTGATTGTCATTCGTAAATAAATTCTTTGCGCTCAAATAATGTATTTATGTAATTAAAAAATTCAACATTTTTCGTCTCGGGAAATCGAATGTCTTCTTGCATTTTTGAAAAAAAATATACAAGTGCTCGAGTGCAAGAAGGACCGCGTGAGTACCGAGGAAAAACAAACCAAATAGAAAGAAATTGAGGACGATTTCGATTCAAAATTTGTTGATAAGTTCCGGTGCGCGAAAACGTTGCGCACAAAGTATAAGAATCTAAAATAGTGCAAAAAAAGAATTTCGCTCACGACAGGCAAGAGCTGACCAAAACCAAAAATAAATGAACTGTCAGAAGCTGTTGACAGTTTAAACTTATTTTAACCGTGGAAGGTTGGGCGTTTAAACTGAGTTTAAACTTCAGTCAAGTTTGACTGAAAAATTCGATTTTGCGTTTAAACTAGAAACTGAGTTAACACTCCGATGCCCAACAAGGTCCGTAGGGACCTATGGCGTTTTAAAAGATGCGGCATTTCAATACGGGGGGAGTGATGAGCTTGAGACTTTATGACTTCTATAAATGGAATGTTTAGAAGCTGTTAAAATAGATTTCGGCAAGATTGCATGTATTTTACTACCATAACTATTGCATTGAAGTCATTTAGGGCGTCGATGACCGACAAGGTCCGCAGGGACCTTGTAGGTAGCTCCATGTAATTTGATTTTATTTTTTGTTAGTAAGTATAAATAGTTAGTGCTAAATATTTATAGCAGCACAATTTCAAATAAATCATTGAAATTAAAATACGTACGGTGATTGGGATCAAATTGATATGCCGCCGTACGCGCTTTCATAACTGAGCATGAGTGAACAACAAGCAGTAATGCAGACTTTGGTTAGATATTTGGAAAACAATGAAGAACCTTATTCATTCACCGAGGAGACAAATTACAAAGATTTCTTGCCATACAATGAAACATATGATGCTGAAGTTGAACTGAATGTCACTCTGGCGGTTGAAGATGACTCTGACGACGATGATCAAACTCCATTATTAATTTGATAATGGCTGAAGGTATTGCCTAAGTATATACACAAATAATGAAAAAGTGAATAAAAATAAAAATAAATATATATAAAAACCCATTACTCTAAAAAAAAATGCCATACTTGCAGCGGCATAGATGCATGAACAGCTAAAGCAAAGTTAGGCAACTAAATGCAATTATTTTGTATTGTATACGTTTTTACCTATCTGTCTGTAGTAACAAATACACATGTGTTTACAAAAAAATATACACGAAGCAAAACTTGTTGGCTCTCCAAACACATCTAGACACATTCTGTAACCCTACATTATAAAATTACACATCTTATATGCAATATTACAAAAAAGGTCCCTGGGGACCTTGTTGGGCTTTGACCGTGTAAAAAATTATCGGTTATCGGAGTGTTAAACTCGCACTGAAAAATTGACCCTAAGAGTGCTTTGCGGGAAAACGGTAAACTATTTCGCAACAATTCTTTCACGTATTAATGCAGAACTTTATTCACTTTAACCCGGTACCAAAAACATATCTCTATCTTTATTTTTCGTTTTTGAATTAATCGCCACTTTACTTATATGTATATTACACCAGTGTGCGGCGTACGAATGGTTTCTCAAGTGCACACCTTACCGATTTTGCAGGACCGACGAAGCAGCGTAGCAGGATGCTGATGAAGCGCGGCCACTCGAGTATCAACTGAAGTCCGGTTCTACTTTTAGCCGATTGCCAATCGCTGATTGTCGACCGCGCTGCTGATAAGACAAAGCATTGATTATGTGGTTAAAACCGCTGACAGATCATTTACACAATTATTTGTCACATTGTCCTTAGCTACCCAAACTCAACTCAGCCTTAATCAAGATTATTTTTTAACACATGAGGTGAAAAGTACGATTTTTTTTGCTTATGCTTTTAATTTTAAGAGTAGTGTCTCGTAGTCAGCTTCGAGGCTTCTCCAATTAAAGTGTAAAAAAAGAGTTTTCTATAAATCCAAAATACCCACCAAATGAGACATTACAAAAAAAAAAATAGCATTCTAGAATATTTTTACTACAATATGTTATTTATATAAAATAATAAAACCTGCATAAATCTGCAGCAGATAGACATTGAGTGATATACAGTGTTGTGACTAATATATTAAAGTAGTGTAACTAATTACGTAGTATATTACTTTTGCTTTAAAAATATAGTGTAACTAGTTACTTTTTTCCATAAGTAATCTTACTTACTTACTTACTTAACTGGCCATAACAACCCGTTATCGGGTTACGGCCTGCCGCAACACTTCTCTCCAGGCGCCTCTGCTTCGCGCGCGCCTTCTCCAGTTGGTCACACCAAGAGATACCAGGGCCTCTTCCACTTGGTCCTTCCACCGGAGACACGGCCTCCCTCTTCGCCGTCGACCTCCAACCATCGCATCGAATACCTCTTTTCGCCGGAGCTTCGTCGTCCATGCGGCAGACATGACCGAGCCAGCGTAGCCGCTGGATGTTAATTCGCTGCGCTACGTCCATGTCCTTATACAGCTCATACAGCTCGTTATTGGTTCGTATGCGATAGTCGTCACCATGCGGCAGACTTGACCGAGCCAGCGTAGCCGTTGGATGTTAATTCGCTGCGCTACGTCCATGTCCTTATACAGCTCATACAGCTCGTTATTGGTTCGTATGCGATAGTCGTCACCAACCCGAACAGGGCCGAAGATTGTGCGAAGCACCTTCCTCTCGAACACTCCAAGGGCCGCTATGTCGTTTCGTGTCATTGTCCATGCTTCAGCGCCATAGAGGAGCACGGGCAAGATAAGCGTCCTATAGAGTGAAAGTTTTGTCGGTCGAGAGAGGTCTCTACTTCTCAATAAGTAATCACCCTCAGTAATATTACTACTTTTTTTCAAGTTACTTATTACAATATTACTTTTTAGTCAACAAAGTTCTAACTTTAATGTAAAACAGCAACACTGATAACATAATTAAGATGCATTAAATTATACAACGCTGCACTCGTCCATACTAAACATAGCTGGCGTGTTTCATTTCCAACTGAGTTTGGTAATGGAGAAACAATTAACATTTGCAAGCAAATTCAAGCGGTTTTAACAAAAAAGGTAGAGAAATTAAATTGTAATTCAAAATGAAATAAACATTTAACCTGATTGGTTTTTTGCAGAATGACTACTTTTAATAGCTGGAAATTTCGCAGAAATTTTGATTTGTTGACGGAAAATAATATATTACTTTTTGTGATACATTACTTCACATTTCCAGTAATAAGTAATGTAACGATATTACTTTCAAATGGCAGTAATGTGTAATAAGTAATATGTTACTGTCAAAAGTAATAAGTCCCAACATTGGTGATATACCACATTGATAAATCGGAATAGGATTTTGTTTTTCACGTCCTAGTCATAAGCAAAGAATAAGAAATATTTTATTAAATTTCAAATTTAATTTACAGTAATAAAATAATACCAAAAGGCTTTTCAAAAACCATTAACCCGGCATTGGTGTGGTGGGGTATACCATACCCCAGAGGTTGTATTTTTGTGAATAATACGGATATCAGTTTTATGTGGGCACTATCGCTTCTAGTAGCTGTTTATAACAGTCCAACCATACACATTTGCTATCTTAAAACAACTTGAGTGTGACCAGATTTCTGTCACATCCCGCTAAAGTTCATTGGAGTATGACATACCCCACCACCAGGGGTACCAACTGTCCGGCTTTCGCCCGGACAGTTCGGTTTTCGGAAGATTTGTGCGTCTCCGGTTTCAAAGTACAACCGAACACAAAAATGTCCGGTCGTGCATAAACTTGCCAAGGAAGTGTTTAGTACTATCTAGAAATTAGAAAATGTTTTTTTTTACTGTTACCGTTTCACACAAAAATTGATGATTATTATAAAATCGATACTTGCTATGAATAACGAATCGTTATTAACGGTCTATAATCAGCTGTGCTATAGGTACAACAATATGGTAGCACTTCTGAATCAGCTGTGATTTCCTTTGTTGTTTTAAATTTGTTATTTTTTTTAATTTCATTGCTTTTAAATTTTTGTTTTTTACTTACTTCTTTTGTGAATTTCTTTTGTTTTAGTTGTTAACTTTTCTGCGAATAATATGGGTAATGCTTATAAGACAGACATTCACTAGTCAGAAAAAGTTTGCGTACAGGCAAGTCAAAATTATGTTATCATCAATTTTGACCTCAAAAATGGGTTCTCTGTTTACCAAAACTTATTCACATTATTCATATATGCCTTAACTGCACTTTTTGTTGTGCTTTATATGCATTAAATGCATACTTTTCCATATATTCGTATTTAATGACAATATATACAATACAATATATACAATACAATATATATATATGACAATAAATATACTCACAAAAGGGTGAAGAATAAGTTTGCGTACAAAACTAATAACGGGAATTTCCAGTTATGCTTTCTATTTCTATTTGGAAATGTGCATTGAGCAGTAAATGGACTGGTAAATTATTTTTAAACCTATAACATTTCGTTCAATAATGCGTGTGACTGACACATAGATGGCGGCACTAATACTACATCAATATTTTTTTTTGAAATTGTGAACCTTTTTAGGCTTACTGTCAAAATTATATGTCAATCCGACCATTAGTTTACAAGTTACAGTGCTTTAAATGACACTACTTTTGAGTTTTCAAAAAAAATGAATTCAAAGCAATTCCGTGTGCTGATTTATCATTGTTTTTTAATGAAAAAAAATACTATTCAATGCCAGGAATGGCTTGAAAAACATTATTCGGACTCTGCTCCCTCAAAAAGAACCATTTGTTATTGGTATGCCGAATTCAAACGTGGTCGTACAGACACCGATGACATTCCATCTACTGGACGGCCAAATGACGCTGTTATTCCGGAAAACGTTGAAAAAACACTGAAAATCATTATGTCCGACCGTAAAGTGAAAGTGGGGGAGATTGCTGACATTCTAAAGATATCAGCAGGCAGTGTACACACCATAATACACGAACATTTGGTTATAAAAAAGGTGTTTTCGAAATGGGTGCCGCGTTTGCTCACACCGGAGCAAAAACAACAACGAATCGATGATTCAAAGAGCTGTTTGGACATGTTTACGCGCAAAAAGTCGGAGTTTTTGCGTCGGTACATCACAATGGATGAAACATGGATCCACCATATCACTCCAGAGTCAAATCGGCAGTCTGCTGAGTGGCATGCAACCGGTGAAAGCCGCCCAAAACGTCCAAAGGCACAAACATCGGCTGGCAAGGATATGGCGTCAGTATTTTGGGATGTGCACGGAATAATATTCATCGACTATCTTGAGAAAGGGAAAACAATCAATAGCGACTATTATATAGCGTTGTTGGAACGTTTGAAAGAAGAAATCGCGATTAAGCGGCCCCATATGAAGAAGAAAAAAGTGTTGTTTCACCAAGACAATGCACCGTGTCACAAGTCGATGAAAACGATGGCAAAAATGCATGAATTGGGCTTCGAATTGCTTCCTCATCCCCCGTATTCTCCAGATTTGGCCCCCAGCGACTACTGGCTCTTCGCAGACCTCAAAAAGATGCTCCGTGGTAAGAGATTTGGCTCAAATGATGAAGTAATCGCCGAAACTAACGCCTATTTTGAAGGCAAAGAAAAATCGTTCTACAAAGGCGGTATCGAAAGATTGGAAAAGCGTTGGAATGATTGTATCTCCCTAAAAGGGGACTATGTTGATGAATAAAAACGAATTTTGGCAAAAAAAATGTGTTTTAATTAGTTAGTCACACACATTATTGAACGAAGTGTTATGTGCTTGAAATTATATAGAAAGCAATAGAACCCAAGCGAAACAAAATAAAAACGAATAAAAGGATAATCTTACTAAATCTTTCCCAAATTGACAACAAATTCTGAGAAAATAGAGAAACTTTTCGAAGAGTACATTCGACATTTCGAAAAGCCATCTTAAATTTCGAAAAAAAACAGAAATTCTTGCTTCTTTACTACGATCTGGCCATTTTCTGAAGCAACCCAAGCAATAGAATTAGATTGTTTTGCGATCAGTGCATCATTATCTTAGGCTAGTTGCATCCAATATCTTCAGAAATGTACAGAAATATTATAAAACCCAGTACCAGTACCTTTATAAGAAAAGTGATGAAAAAAACATATTTCCCCTACATAATAACGTGTAAGAAGTTCATATTTAGCTTACCAACACGGAGCACAGCATTTCTTTCGTGAAAGAGTCCATTAAAGAGTCTAGAAAACCGGATTTCCGGGACTATGTGTTGTTATCTATGGAGTACGAAGATTTATTATTCTTTGATAATGGTTTGGCATATTTGGCATTAAATGGGGCTGGATGTCTAGTAAAGGAGTGAGCAGGCTGTGTTTTTTTATTCAGAAATGGTTCCGAGGGGTTATTTACATATTCTAAAGGCTTATGCAAGCCAAGGTTTCAACAATTTGGATCAAGCTCCAACATTTATTTTCAACTTTACGATGACCTTAGGGCGCAATGCATACGATGTGAAGCTATCTTTGCTATTAACTGCGTCAAAAAAGTTGAAAATTTTCTTCCCTAGTCACCTAATAATAATAATAATTGATTGGCACGACAGCCCGCTTACGCGAGACTAAGGCCTAGCTTCCCGCAGTCACCCGTGTTGTGCGTGTGAATTTGTACGCGGGTGGAAGGGACCTACAGTTTTATGCCGGTTCCGAACGGCAGGTTGGGAGCTTTTTCATAGGCAATTTTTACTCTCAGAGGTTTGCCATTTCCAGCTGAGAGGACAGCCACCGAAAGAGAAAACGAGTTTCCCGTTATTTTTTTTAGGTGTTACTACATGCAGTATTCGAACTTGCGTTGCATTTAATTAAATATATAAGGAGTTGAAACCTGAGCCTAACAACACTCCATCTTCAAAGATATAGTAAACAAATATAACAATTCAAGGATATAACAAAAGAAACGCTGAAAAAACACCTAGTTTAATCAAATTTATGCCGAAACTTCTGCAGGGAGTTCTAATAAGAGAAGCATATCCAAAAAGTTATTAATTTTTGGACAAAACTTAGTTTCAATTAAATTTTTGTTACATGACCTTATCTCGTACGCAAACTTTTTCTGAGGTGAATTCATAACACATTTTGTTTCTGGCCCTTCTTTTACAATTTGGTCAAGTTTTTGATATTATTGTATTAATAGAATAAAAGAACTAAGTTTATGGAAAAAAAAAATATTTTGTTTTTGAAAAATTACTTAAAGTGATTTATTTTTCATATGAAAAAACTACGTACCCCTTGTACGCAAACTTATTCTGAGTAGTGTATATAGGTCGTTTGTGTTTTAATTTAATTGTGGAATATAATTTCAAAACCCCCGCGGCCTTCTTTAAACAGTTTTAAAACATCTGTCCGGTTTTTAAGCACTAGAAAGTTGGCATCCCTGCCCACCACACCAATAACGCAACTTTTTGTGTAATTGATTTTGATTCAAATTGATATTTTCGATGGTCTAGTAGTTATCGATTTATTCAAAAATTTGCCGTATGGAAAAATAAGAGGCAAATACCAACTGCCCAACTGCTACGTGCAAGAAAAGCTCCCAGTTCAGTATTCGCATATCGTCGCCGTAGAAAACGAATGTCGTATGTTTCATTAAATTTAATAGCACGTACGACAATCGCTTTCATCGTATCATATGTTCCAAAAAATATCATTATTTTTCTACATCATCATGATTCTGTAAATCCTTGAGATTAGGCGAAGCTGTACCAAAACGTCGTCAGTACAGCACACGATGTTCGGTTTGTCCGAGAGCAAAAACCTTATACGACTTGCGAAAAATGGACTAATTTTGAGACCCTGTAATTCGCTACTCTTTTAAGATAGCTACCAAAAATTTAAAATCACATAACTATATGTCTTTCGTGTTTAAAACAGGCTATGTTTTTTAGAAAATTGTATAAACACATTTTTGTAAACCCCATTACATGAAGTCAACTTATAGATATCAGTATTTTTCGTTTATTTTTGTTATACAGTCGTGTCTGGGTATAGTGAACCCCCTATATAGTGGACACCTCGATATCGTGAACATCCAAATCTCGCATCGAGCCTCTAAATATGGAAAACAATTTTCAAGCAAAAAACAAAGTGTTTTTTGAGCAAATAAAACGAGTTTTTGAAAAAAAAGGTTGACCTTGGTATAGTGAACAACCTCAATACAGTGAACAGGCCTTGTAATAATTAGTTCACTATATCCCGACACCACTGTATTTGGTATTTTCTTTTACAAATTGCTTGCACATGAATTGTTTTTGTTTTTTCTTACGTTAAAGTAAGTGAGGAATAATATATAATTGCTATCTTTTATATTTGTGTTGTTTCGTGAGGTTGCTACTATATAAAGTTTTGGGGTATGTCATACCCCACCACACCAATAACATAATATTTTTTCACCACACCAACGTCGGTTGGTGAGGTAGCTACGACTAAAAAAATATGTGAATATCCTGTAGTATAGAATTTGCTTTAGTAGAGAAGCAATTGATAAAAAAGTACACAAGATATATTTTAAAAAGTAAATATGTATGCTTTCTACACTTTTAGTTAATTTTGTGCAGTAATTTTGCTAGACAATTTTAGTAGGCATCATATTACATTAGGTTAGCTAAGTAACTGCGCAGA
The DNA here is from genome assembly GCA_963971225.1 of Melieria omissa. Taxonomy (NCBI): domain Eukaryota; kingdom Metazoa; phylum Arthropoda; class Insecta; order Diptera; family Ulidiidae; genus Melieria; species Melieria omissa. Next base: position 2,037,548 of record OZ020269.1, on the reverse strand, counting down.
ATTCAAGCCTGCGATGCGCAAATCGCATAAATCAGAGCGCCAGAACCAGATTTTCGAAAATGTTGTTTCCCCGCATTGTCATCGAAATGACTGCGCGCGCACTTCACCCGTGCATGTAGGAATCATAAATGGATCGTGCTGGTTAACCCATCATTGCCTACTTACTGCGTATTTGACATGGAATTTAATTTTAGAGCCGTCGCTAAACCAAAATAAACTCAACTAAATGAACCGCAACGACTTGCATTCACACATGTATCGTCAATGCATATGCATATCTGTATGTATGTACATATGTGTATATCAATGCAAACGTACAAGGCGCCAATTCTCTAATGACACCAACACCAGCGTCGCGACACGTCGTTAGTGGGTGAAAATTGGATGTGGTCGCAATCGTGGCGTAAGGCATGATGTTCTTAATCGCAGGCACGTACCGCCGCCCTCGACATTCACAGTAAGCAAACTCATCTAGGGCGACCGTATTGGAATTGCACTTAGTCGTGTTACCGAGAACAAGCGGCAATAGACACTATTGCATGTGTTAATAGGCCTCCGCCGTATGTTGTAGGTGACATAGTCATAAATTAAGTATACGCTGCTGCTGTTGCACCGCTTCTAGCGTTTTCCATAAACATAAATTAGTCATTTTCAATTTACTGAAATACTTAAACAACGCACATGCTGCTGCAATATAAATACATAGTAGCTGTAACAATTTAACTACTTTAAACGATCTGATTTAATTGTGCATTTTGTATATGTATATTCGTGTATGTACCTATGTGAACTTGGTTCTTCATTTCAGTTCAACCAAGATCTCTATTCGTCATCGGGAGTACAGTTGGCGTCGTCGAGTGCGTCGGGTAGCTCGCATTCGCCCTGCAGTCCCATCCTGCCACCAACGGTGAGTGCCAACGCTGCCGCAGCAGCAGTAGCGGCGGCTCACAACACCGCTGCAGCCGTTGTAGCCGTGGCTGCCCAAACAGTCAACCAGACGGCGAGCTTATCTGCCTCCACAAATATACCGCTGGCCGGTGGCGTGGTAGGAAGTAGCTTGGTAGTAGGTGGCAGCGTAAGCGGCGGAGGAGTGGCAGTGGGCGGAGGAGGTGGAAGCGCAGCAAGTGGAGGCGTCATTGGCGGCACAGTGGCAGTCAACAACGCGGTACACAACAGAACGCATACCAAAGAAGAAGACCTAGGCGTGCCGCGAAGTGAAGCCGAAGGTACTTTCTTCATTGTGATACATGAAAGCATATATGTTTAAGACCTACAGTCACTTCACACTACTTACTTTTACTTACGATACGTGATATACGAGATATAAAACTTATTTTCAACTTTTAAAAATATTGAGATGGCAATTACTGTTTCATGGGACTTGATGCAAAAATTTCTTCCACCAATAAAATCAGGTCTAATTCATATTGCATGAACATATTGTTTACCAATAGCTTTAGACATACTTGACATAGACATGCTTTCTAACAATCGCTTACTTGCTCACGAGCATTCCAGCAGCCTTAACTTTAGAAGCGCGATCGGAATGTCGCCGCTCACTTTGGTGCCAAGTCCATCTGAATTCTTAACATTCCGCGAGCCAGGGGATTTTTAATTTCGCCTCCACCTTCTCAGTGTGAGCGTGCGCTGCTAATTAATTTGCAAATATTTCAAATTTTCCTATATCATTATATCTGTCTTAAAGAATGCAAGAGATGAGGCATTCTAAGCTAACCAAAATAGAATATAAATAAAGTAATAAAAAGTCAAAATACATAGTATTAATTGAGTTTCACGTAAATAAAAATTAATTTCAATACAAATTACTGTTGCGAATAGCTACTCACGGTAACAGGGTACTGATCGAATCCAAATTGAACCGAAAAAAGGTCAAAAAGGTAAAAAAAAGCCCGTCGGGATCTGTATAAAACTGATGGTCCCGTCTATTTACGTGGGCAGTCTCGCACACAACAGAGATGATTGTGGGAAACTTAACTTAAGTCTCGTTTGGGCTGTCCGTTATACACATATGCATATAAAAACTGAAAGTTCCAAAATACGTTCTGAAGCTATTAAATGATAAACAAATAATACAATTGGTTGCAGCTCGACTCGTGGGCTCGCATCACAACGAATCTTCATGCTCTTCAAGTCCCGACTCGCCGCGCCATAATTTACATGGAGCTCAAACGAAAGAAATACCGCTGCCCCTGGACACCACAAACGTTAATGGACATGGGAGGGCACAGTACCTATCTGCGACCTGCGTCGTATTTACAAACTATTCCGGCGATACAGCGAGTGTTGTAGATGAACACTTTTCACGGGCACTTAATTTTAGCAACAAAGACAACAAAGGTGAGTTTCCTATACTATTAGAGAAATTCATCAATGTAAGAATGCATATCGAACTATCTATAAAATGTTATGTGCAGATTTAAAAATTGACTGGTCACGTTTTAAATCGGTTAGGTTAAGTTAGTTAAGGTTATTATGGTTAGGTTGATGCGGCGATGAAATCCAGATTTCATCTAAGTAAGTAGCACGATTATGCCGTTTTAGTACCACGGCCTTAGTGATCCTTTAAAAGTTCGGAGTTCCTTGCATTTAAAGCATGGGCATTACCATGCTTAGTAAATCTATTTTGTTTTATTTTTAAACTGCAGCATTCTGAAAAGTTTCACTTCCAAGAGTTAAGTTTTTGATGCTTCTAAGGCTAAAAACATAGTGGAGCGGCGAGCAAAGCGAAGAGCAAAGCGGCGAGCAAAGCGACGAGAACAAATAAACGCTTTTGAATCGAAGCGCACATAGTCACGAGCAAAGCGAAGAAGGCTGAAAAGAGCAAAGCGACGATTTCAAAAAATTTTGTTTTCATCGCTTTGCTCGCCGCTTTGCTCCTGGTGAAAAAAAAAAAAAATCAAATTTTTAAATATTTCTGTGATACAAAAATGAACGTGGACGCACTAATCAGCGCAATTTTTGCCAAAAACGCGTTATGGGATCAAAGAGATCCCATGCACCACAACCGCCACGTCCTGGACAAGGAATGGGACGAGGTTGCAGCACAGATGCAAACAACACCGAGGCTTTTTATTCTTTTTCCGTCACTGAACTGCTTGTTGCTTTTTACCCAAAACGGATGTCCCTCGCGGTTCAGTGGCGTTTAGATGTTTGTTGTTAACAATGTATATTTGTTACATTTAAATTTTTGATTAAATTTTAAATTGTCTTTAACCTAAATCGGCAACAAGTGTTCATCCTTCAATCACCACACTATTCACATAACACCAACATTGTAACATCAAAACATTATATAAAATTACACATTAAACATAAGAACTCATAGAACATTCAACATTTATTATTGTGAACAATTAATACGAACATTAACAACAGTGAATAAGACAGTAGATGGTTACTACCAAAACTTAAACCTCCCAAATTGCTTCGGAAGCATCGACGGCAAACACCATGTTTTTCAATTATAAACATTTTTATTCTGTGGCGTCGGAAGCTGTAGCAGATTCCAACTACAAGTTTAAAACAATGTTGAACCTTTCATTCTTCTAAACTTTTTCATTCAATCGAAAGTGGAGACCTTAATATTCCTCCCGATACGACTTTGCCATCGACTGCGGTTACCGTGCCATATGTATTCATAGGAGATGAGGCATATCATATAGGTCTCCACTTTCCATTGCATGAAAAAGTGAAGAAGATCGAAAGGTTCCACCATCACTTTGCTTCCCATATCCTCCAACATCAATTGTTATAAACTTATAGTCGGCATCTACTACAGCTTGCAACACAACAGAGTAAAAATGTTTATAATTATAAAACATTGTGCCAGAATGAGCAGGGCATTTTATCCGCACATGTTTGCCGTCGATGCTGCCGAGGCAATTTGGGAAGTTCCATTTTTGGTAATAATCAGCTGCAATTTTTTTGAAAGAGGTTTCCGTAGGCACTTTCATGTGTATCGGCTGGAGAACTTCCCAAACCGCGTCCATGGTTTCACGTACAATTTTTGACACAGTTGTTGCACCCATTCGAAAAGTGAATGCGAGGGTTTTGAAGGATGATCCCGTAGCCAAATATCTATAAAAAAAAGAATAAATTTATCTTTTTAATTGTTTTTATCTTATCAATACGCAATTTCGGCGCAGCTGACAAGACGGTCGTTGTTGTTTGTTATAAGCTGTTTGTTTATTTGTTTGTTTGATGAAAACATGTAATTGTTCAATAAAACAAAGAATTGAACTTACCTTAACATAACAACTAATCTTTCTTCTGCGCTGATAGGTGTTTTGTTAAAATTTGTCCACTTTTGTATCAATCTATACTTGATTTTTTGAAGTATATAATCAAAAGTGGACATCTGCATACGGAAATATGCCTGAAACCTCTCAGGACTCTCGCGCAGTTGATTATAAAGGTGGTGAAATTCACCGTGAATCTTCCTTTCCTTGTTTATGTTATGCACACTATATCTTCTTTTGTTTTCTTTGGTCTTTTTTATAATGTACCATATTTTTAATGCAGAATTTTCAGAGATTATATCCATTTTTAAAGTCTGCTGTCTTTTCTCTTTTAGATTGATTTATAGAATAATTCTTTTGATTACTCTTGCAGCGCCGCCTCACTATGTTTGCTTGACTCTTTGCTCACTCTACGCTTTGCTCGTCGCTTTGCTCGCCGCTTTGCTCTTCGCTTTGCTCGCCGCTCCACTATGTTTTTAGCCTAAGGTAGATAGCCTTACACGCCAAATTGTTAACGAACTTCAGATGTACAACGTCATCAGCCTAATTTACATAACTAATTACGCCTTTTACAACATCGCCCCACGTCAGATTATAATGTGATGATCAAAAACCCGCATCTGTCAAGTAACTGTCGCTGTTGATCTCGTTTCGCGCCTCTGTTTATCAGCTCTTCGGTGCGGCATATCAAAACAGTACCGCACAGCAGACAGAGTTTTACAACAACCGCCAATTCAAATGTCGCATTATGTATTATGCGTATGTACTAAAAATTATCGCACAACTTTTAATTTAAATATCCAAGCACGTCAGTTCCTTGCGACAGCTACAGTGCGTCAGCAAATGTTGCCACTTTCATTGATGTCTCAATATTTTCACTCTTTGAGTCACTTAAGGAAAACTTGGCAAATCGGCCACACAATAACTCCATAAATTAGTTGCAACACCAGCAGAAACAACAGCCGATGTTGATGGCGTTTGCTGCGGTGACGGAGGCGTTGCTGCTGACTGTCAGCCTGCCACTTGCTGTGCTGTTCTTTTCAATTTTGGGAAATTAATTACCGCACTTGATGAAGATAAGCGCGCTGTGGGCGCATGACTAGCCCCTTTCTTTGCGCGAACCACTTTTTTTGTCTCTGCCTGCACGCATGTTGCCGAGATGTTCTCGCTTTGTCGTAGAAAGAACACTGCTTATTCCTTACACTGCTTTTTATATGTAAAGTGGGCTACCAACTGCTTGCGCTGACTAATAATTGCAGAACATACCATCATATGTACATATGTGCCGCTCACCGTAGTTCCACCGTGCATGTTTAACTTAACTCAAATTCAGTCGAACTATCCACAATTTACAAGTACTAACCGTATTCTTCACTGGTCACAGTCTGCTCTGCATTTACGTAAATATAGTTTTCGCATGAGGGAAAATTACCAAATACGATCATTTTTATATTAATCATTTATGTGTTTTCCGCTGAAAACAATTACATTGCCTATTGCCCGTTCTTTTAAGAAATAATTTTTATTTGCAATGTAATTGAAAAATAACTGATTAATTCTTATAACAAGGATGATCTTAAAATAAGCGAACAAAACCAAGGTGGCTTTAAATAATGGTGTACTTGTAGTTAAGTACTCTAACATGTTGTAGACAAATTTATTTGTTTCGCATTTAAATCATTAAACTAAGTAAAATTTTTTATAAAATTTATAACTCTGTCCGAAAATACATTGATACAAAGTGGAACGCTAAAGTTTTTCTGCCATTATCTTCTCGAAATAAACGACTTCCAACCCAGCGAACAGTCGTTTGAATATCTATGCTTTCTACTCATTGGCATTCTAGCTAGTCGGGGATGAATAACACCGTATTCCAATAGGCGCGCGAACGAAATATACCTAATATGCTTTCACAAATATTTACGTCTTCCGTTACAGAGCAGCACGTACCGAATCTTTGCTTTGCATGCAAATGACTTTGCTTTAGCAGCGGCATTAATTGCTCAATTGGCGCAAATCTCAATGCCAATGGCCATTCACCATTTCAATGGTTTTAAGTGTCATTTTAAACTTCGCATCCAGCATCACTTTTCTCAAAATCTCCACCAAAAACGGGAAATACAATACACGGTAAAAGATCAGGAAAGTGAAAGGATAGATTTCGGCAACACTGATAAATTGCACTGGCGACATGTACTCACAGCTACAAAGTGCACAGCCGAATTTAAAGTTCAACGCGCTGTTGCAGTTGATACATTTGCGACATGCACTGTGGAATGTGCCGCGTTACGACGGCTGTTGCTGCCAATGCCAGCGCATCAATTTATTACAATTTTCAATTAACCACATTTGCGGCTGCGACTACAACTATAATAGCAGCAATGCTTTCCCAAAATATCCTCAAGGGGTATTTGAGTGAACAACACGTCTACCATGGCGTATTCATGATTCGAAAGCAATTTAATTAGATACCAACCAAAATTCGATGAAATTCTTTTGAACGTCAAGAGGAATACGGCTAAGAAAAGGGAAACAACGAGTTGTTGTTGCCTTAGTGATTTGTCGCATTTAAAACATTGCATGAAGATGTCTATTTTTAATTTTTCCTCGCAGTTGCTGTTGCAGATATGCAACTGTATAATACCTGCCACTTCTACGACGTGTAGCATTGACAACCTAACCCAACGGCATCGATTCAAAGGATCTCAGAGCGATGGCTTCGTGCAAGTGCGCGGTGCTGTGTGGTCCTTTTGGTTACATAATCAGCGATATTATCTTAATCACTATAAATTATAAACAATTCTCCAATTAACATCACACAGCCCTAAAAATTCGTACAGCAGGTAGAGGGACTTAAGAGTAAGAGGCAGACAGAAAGTTTCTACTCCTGTTATACATTAGAAATACTAGAAATTACTAACTGCACGCATATGAATGTGTAAATGCTTCCGCGCATGTACGTGCTCAAATAGCTGTATAAGTATATACTTTACTTAAGTAACCAAGCATCTATGTAAGGCCGATTGATTGATGGCCCATTCAACGCGACTCAACGTCGAGCGTCTTTTGTTGCACCGACTGTCTATTCTGCCACTCCCCGACGGTCTTATCATTCTCTAGTGCGTTTGCAACCTTAGTTACATGGCTCTCCTTAGGCATGGTACGTCAAAACTTATAAAAGTTTGCCACATTACTGTGGCAGACTTTGGTATACTCGTCATACCGTTGCACGGGATTGACTTTATAAGGCTTTCAATTTTGTGTTGTAAAAAATCACTTACTGAATAGTTTTTAGTTCTGCGTGTTTTGTTATGTAATATATATGCAACATACATATAAAACGATCACAAAAAATGCAAATGCAAGATAATTTCGAAGACCAATCATTCCATTCCTTAAGGCAGGTTCTCACCTTGTGGATCCGAAAAAGTGCACTTTTTTTAGGAATTTTTTTTGAGAAAACGGTTAAAGATACAACGCTGAAAATTGTTTCTGGATATGAACACACATTTATTTAGAGAATACAATTTTTCAAATTGAATGAATCAAAAAAAGGGGGGGAGGGGGCGTCCATCAGTGGCGGCATGTCGGCGAGGAGGTGTCCCGCTACCGGAAGTGATTCCGTCAAAACCCGTGATCGGAAACACAAAAATCGAACACATTCTTAATGTGTACCGTATTATCTATTGAATGAACCAAGATTATGAAAAAAAAAATCAAAATTACAAAAGTTATGAGGTTTTGAAAAAAAAATTAAGATTTTCGCATTTTTTTGTTCACTTATTATTTTTTTAAATAAACAATTTTCAATATTTTTGGCTGATCGGTGGTTCATTCATTAGAAAAAACCCTAAGGAACATTTGCAAAAAATTTGGTGACGATTGGTTCATTCCAGCGCCTTCAATCACTTCCGTAAGGTCCGAAAATGTGGTTCTGAGAAAAACGCGTTTAAAGTTTAAAGCGCGCTTGGCCGGTGCTCTACACTGCTCTATGTAACGGCCTGTAACTTTTGTAATTTTTCAGATTTTGATCTGAAATTTCTGGAGTACATTTTTGAAACATATATCTACACGATAAGGCAAAAAAAAAAATTGTTGTTTTTTTTTTTCCACAAGGTGAGAACCTGCCTTAAACATGTGAAGATCTCCGAAAAACCCTGAAGTGGTAAAAGTTGGAGAAAAATAAAATTGTGGAAAAGAATATGCTACACCTGCTAGAATGCAGTAGAACAAGAAGCTTAAAAAAAAGAGAATAAACAAACGTTCCATTCAGGGGTAAATGAATGTAGATTTACTTCTAAATAAGTGTTGGAGAAAGAGGTTACTACCACTAATACGACGCCATAGGATTCCAACAATTTCATGCCCTTATTTAGCAGCATGCCACTACTGCGCTGCAACGGCCGACTGGTACCAAAATAAAAATATAAATTTTGTTGCAAAGCACACTAAACCTTCCAACATTACAGACGGGGGAGACTATATCCTTAAACAGACTGGAAAACATCCCAACTGGGTATGCTTAGGGTGCGTTTCTTCTGCCAGATTGTCTATAGGACCCATCCCCGCCACTAGATATAAAAACTTGGTACGACTTGACCCATCTCACCAGAACCTGTATTTACGACCCACACACTCGTAGCATGGTAGCCGTTGCTACTTCCATTGATTGCCTCGGACACCCAATATTTATATGTATTATTATATTTTTAAATGATTACAGTATTTGCACAGAATGCACTCCAGTGCGCTCATATTAACGGAAATTCCTTACCCGTATTTCGCATGCATTGCATTGTCTGCATTGCTTACACAGCAAAAGCTGGACAGCGTTTCAGAAGAGTCAACCTCATTGCAATAACATAATAATTAGCAATGGAGGCATTAACATGAAACTCTTGCTACACTGTGCTTCATAATACATCAGGCTTCAGCAAACGTCCTATCGTTCTGGTAAAATTAAGCGAACGTGTCCGCCGCACACAACAAATGAAACGTACACCCCAGCCTCACCCTTCCTTCAGAACACAGTTGGAATGTTGTCCCCAACACTGAATGTTTCCACTGGCGAAAGCACTGTCACTGCTTCATTTGCTGCCTGCGAATTCCTTGGACGCGAACGCAAGTGCGGAGTTCAAGCGTTAAATACTATCTATTTCTGGCGACTATTCAGAATTGTATGCATACCCGAATTTATGTACAAATGTGTATGCTTATGCGTTTCAGCATATGGTGAATATTATTTTCTAAATATTGCATAAGGACCGGTTGCACTCAAAAGCCAAGTTGATCTTTAACAAGCGCACCCGCTTCTAATTTAACATTCATGGCTACTATCCGTCTATGCGCTAAAACAGAAAAAGTTATTAATTTATATCTGTGAAGAGTACTTCATTCTGTTAATTATTTATATAAATGTTATAATTATTATTATTTGGCAGCAACTCATACATAACATATATCTGCCAGGGTATACTGTATCGAAGTGATGATGTCATGAAGTCAAGTCTCACTTGCACACCATTTATTTATTCAAATAATAGGAATTATAGAAATAATTCAATCTAATGTGCAACATTTCTGAGGTTTTAACTTTTACTGTTGTAGAAGCGAGCAGTCCAATGTCAGCTAGAAACTTCCCACCTTCATTCTGGAATAGCAATTATGTACATCCAATCCCTGCTCCCACACACCCACAGGTAAACTACATTGTCATCTAAATGATGTTATATTCTGTAAGTCGCAACAGCACACACCTCATCCAACTGTGATTGCAGGTTAGCGATTTATACGCATCAGACGGTGGTTACGCTGCGGATCCTTGGGTGCCCCATGCGGCCGCAGCGCACTATGGCTCCTACGCGCACGCTGCACATGCGCATGCGGCTCACGCGCACGCCTACCACCACAACATGGCACAATACGGCAGCCTTCTCCGGTTGCCACAACAATACAGCCACGGCTCTCGGTAAGTCGATTAAAGCTCATTGCTGTGGCGTTATTAATTTCTGGAATGTGGTTTGCAGACTCCACCACGATCAGCAGGCCCACGCATTGGAGAGTGCAGCTGCCTACAGCAGCTATCCGACAATGGCAGGTGAGATTGAGATAGCCATAGTCTTATATATAAAGCCAAAGAGAGTGCAATAAAATTATGTCTATATTATAATTATGTATGTTGCCAAAGCAATTGCAAATTACTATACTAGAGCAATCTCTACATAGTCGTCTGTAGAGTGCAACATAATGCTCTGACCTGTCAATTACTTTAATTGCGACATTGCAAAATGCGGGTTAAACCATAACAAAACACATTAATAAACACATTATATTGCTTTTTTTCGCTACCATAGGACTGGAAGCGCAAGTGCAGGAGTCATCGAAGGACCTTTATTGGTTTTAAGCTGTCGATTCGTTTTCACCCACACTACCACCGTTAAGTGTTACCGAGCTGAATACATAATTACTTCGGAATTACAGTAACAAGAGGCATATGCACATCATTTCGTCAGGACATTGCGGGCAGTTTTCTTATAAAGACAAATGCAACAAAGTTTCACACAAGAGCAAAACAATTACAACATAAGGACGTAAACTTTAAACTCGATCAATCGCCTACAAGTGCTTCTAGATTCTTATTAAATAACTTCAATAGCAAAATCAAATATAACACGGCAAATATGCATGTATATATAATTCATCAGATCAGTATAATTCATTTAGATCAATATTAGTTACCATTTCAAACGGAAAAACACTTTCAATTATAAATACGATAACAACAGTTGAGTTGGTTGTCTGGGTACCACTGAATGCATGTGCTTATAAACGCGTTTATGTACGTTTCACACAAGTGCACATGGTCGCCAAAAAAACTGTAATAAATTAAATGCGTCGAAGGATATATTTAGATTTTAACAAACATGCTCAGAACTGAATTGCCCGCTACTGTGCCCCCTACCTTGCATAGCATTTCTGGGATACGAAGTCTAAGCTCCTCTTCCATCACCTTTACTATTTACCAACGGGCTCCTTTTTATTCCCTCATATTCTTTTCTGTACAACTTTTGTGACCGAGTTGAAAAGTTTTCGCATTTTATTGCAATCAAATATTTATGTACTCCAATCTAAAGGGCAAACATTAAAAATCATCAAATGCTTAAACTCCAATAGTTATTCATAAGTAGTTAAGAATTGTAGCCCTTATTGCTTCGATTAAGTTCTATAGAACATAAAAGTAAATAAATTTTCAAAGTCTACAATGTTGTTTTAATGTTTTTGTCGTTTTCACATTTAATGTGCTTACAAAGGAATCAACATTATGTAATTGAAGAAGATAACAACACTGCTATTGCCGTAGTGTACAACGAACATTGAGCAAACTACGTAAGTATGATAATAAGGCTTGATCGTTGTTACTAGTTACGGAGAGGGAATAGTGGTGTCCATCGTTTTAGTGAGGAAGTGTTTGGCAAAATCATCAAAGGATTTTGCGTTTTTAAGATATAACATGCAAACATACAACATACATACCTAATTTTATATAAATAGTTCGTGATATTAATGATGCCAATGATTTCAATAGTGACAGTGGGAAAGATAAAGATCTGTTTGTATGATTCAGTATGCTTAGTGTCTTCACGTAAATGTAAGCATTTTCGAAGATCAAATTGCTCAGCTGAAGACTAGCATCTCTTTGTTACCCCGTGCCATAAACACATTGATGTCTTACCGATTCCAAATGGTTTTACGCAGGCCTTATACCTGACATATAGCAAGGCTTGGCTTGACTCGGTTGGCTTGATTTAAAGCGGTCAGACGTCTTATTGAGTGCGTGCGTTAATCATATCAAAAAGGTTGTATAATTAATGATGATCAACACTGAAATCGTCAGAGCTTAGTAGACTGTGAAAACGGATTATCTGTACGCATCTGCATCCCAATGTCTGTAGATACATATACATACATATAAACACAAGCTGTTTGCACGCATGGGTGTGGGTCAAACTTTTAGTCAAGCCGGCTTTATTTGGCTATATATAATCATACATTACTTAACTCAAATAGTTTCATCTCCTGTAATTAAATAATTAATTTAATTAAAAAAAAAACTGCGACATAAGTACCGCGAAGCAACGCTTCTTTTCGCATTATCGTTTCGTTGAGTGTGCACATGTTGTTTATATTGCTGATATTATTGTTTTATGGGATTTCTAATGACTTATCAAGAATCAGTGATGCGCCGCAGCCCCTTCATTTCATTATCCCAACTCGCCACCTGCAGTCAGACTTGAGGTATCGCTCACCTGGACATCAAAAAACCACATGGCCGATCGCGCTGCAGCAAAAGCCACTTGTTCATATTCGACATTTGGTCAACGCGCGCTCATGAATAAAAGAAACACATATTACACTTATAAAAATTTCGTTTTATTTTGCCAAGAAAATATTAGGTTAGGTGAGGCTGGCTGGCGGCCTCGGTATCACGCTCAAGCCTAATTGGTTCGTTGTGATACCACAAATGTCACCCGTTTAAAATGTTGTTCAAATGTTTGTTAATTCTCATCTACCTCTTGTGGAAAGCGATAGAATTAGACAAGTCTTTAACTAGCCTCACCTTGGAATCAAACATAGAGCGTCTGGTTTGAAGATCAAACGAGCTACCCACTGAACTATCGAAAGAACTTATTTCTTTCTATTATTTTGAAAACAATTTCCAAAGACCATGTTCAATTTAAGAAAATTATTTAGCGAAGCGTGTTATTTGTTAAGTGTACATTTGGCGTACGCTCCCATCGCAGTATTTTTTTGCATGTTAATTCACAGTAAGAACTTGGTGACCCGGTGATCAATGATAAAGCTGATATTATTCTCATCTGGATAGTATCATACCAGTTAGATATTTGCGATTCTGTATACATACATGTGAGCTCTACAGTATTATCTACAGTATATATATATACATATATATATTCTAAAATCCATTTCAAAAATATTATCCTAACGATTATTAAATAGAATCACATTGACTCAACTCGTTAATGCTTATATTAGCGAATTAATACTGTACATCGAAAGCTTTTATTTTTTACTATCACGTGAAACCCCTTAATCGCCAACACCAGGTGAAGTGAGGGAAGCACCTTTGTCATATGGTGTGGTGGCAAGATCTGATAATTTCTTTCGTATGTCTTTCTTTTAACTTATTTTTTGCATGTAACGTTAAACGAACGGAACAAATTTATTATAGTGACGAAGAAAAGGGGCATTTAGCAAGAGTCTACATTCGAGCCAGGACTGGGAAACATAATTTAAACATAAAAATTCAATAATCCTGGTTGCTACGACAACCGAGCGAACTATAAGCAATTGATGAGTTTCGTGGCTGGTTGAGACTAAACTGGTTGCGTAAGCAGTCAATTTTTGTTACCAGTAACGGTGGAGTGCAATCCGGTGCATATGTGCATGCCGCCAAGGTGTCCACCAATTCGCAATGAATGGGTTTATCGTTTTTTAATAAGTTGGAACGGTTGACAGTTCTCCAATTTATGTTTTGTGTTTTCGGCTACTACATTTGCGGTGACAGATGTGTTGAACTTCCGACATGCGTCGGGCATTTCACGACTGTAAGCATACTTCATTGTACACATATTTTTCCTCATATTGGTTTTAGACGGACAGATAGGTTTAATAATGAGTCTTGGCGCATGTAAAAATAAAGTAGTTGGGGCGACGATCAGTGGATCGGATGGAGTTCAGCACTTCAACAAAAACCTGACGTTACCAACATGTCAGTGCACCATAAGCAGCTGAATCCATGATTGCTACACAATCCATAGAAAACATATCGGAAATTGGATACTTTTTCTAACGTTTTTTTACCCGGGAAAAATTTACCCAGGTATCCCACCACAGGGGGGTAAAACTAATCCCGGGGCTAGTGGTGCAGTGGAGCGCAGCGCCACCTCTGCCTTTTCGAAGTTTGCTGGGACGCAAAAATGCGCAGCCACAACAAACAAGAATGACTTTGCTGACGGCAAATTCGACACTGTCATCAATTCAAGCCCCCCAGTCTAAAGACGCGCTGGGGCAACTGTGTCTAGGGGTGGTGCTAGGCCTTCGGTTCAGCCCAGGTCTCGTATCCGCCCCTTCCTGCGGGGGGTAGGAAAGGGTTCAACGCCCAATGCCAGCCACAGCAACTATTCGGGTAGCATGTCGTCCATGAGTAAATCAGGACAGAGTGGTCACCCCTTGTCAGCTAATCCAGCAAAAGGGGCTGTGCAACAAAAACAGGCCGTGTTGACAGGCGCAAAGCCCTCGCATGGCCAGGCTGTGTCGACAGGTGCAAAGCCCTCGCATATCAAGGCTGTAGTAAAACAGCAACACTTCGGCTATGCCCTCTTCAGCGCGCGCTATCAGCGCTTCGACGCTAGCGCACCGCAACAGGAGAGCGGCATACAAGATCCTTGAAAGGGTAAACGCCGTCAATGAGGACGCTCTCACGGATAAGGATAAGGCCTCCCGTGATTGGGTCAATTCTGTGATCGCTGAGCACAAGACCAAAAAACTGGTTTCTAAACGGCAGCGATCAGTGCAGGAATCTCCGGCTGCGGCTAAACGCGCCAGGGCCTCTCAGACCTCCACGGTCTACAATCGTAGCTTTCGCTTTTAGCGGTGCTGCGAAAGATAATCTCACCTTGGCGGTTAACGATCGCAGTAGCACCGACGACTCTATCTTGCCAAAAAATTGGGCATTGGTCGAGGAGAAACTCTGGCCAGCTTACATTGATGTGCTGGCCAAACATCCTGGTCCACCACCCTGCTGCCGCGACTCCGGTTGGTTCCAGAGTTGCATTAAACTGACCTCGTGTGCTGATCAGCAATCTGCCGAGCTGTATACGCTGGCAATCGCAGGCATTGGTGAGGTTTGGCCTGGCTTACGACTTGAAGCCGTGACCAAGGACAAAATCCCGAATCGCCCTCGCTCTAGAGCTTGGGTTCCGGCCATCTACTCCGACCCAGGGACTATCCTTCAGCTGATCAGGCTTGGAAACCCTGACCTTTCCACCGCTGATTGGAGAGTAGCAAAGCTGGGAGAGGTTGTAGGTAACTCGCGTCAGGTTACTATGATCCTAAAGGAGGAATCCTTAGCCCCCTGGCTCCTAGAAAGGGCGAAATAAATTTCTGTTTCTCCCACCTGATCTTGCGCGTTTACCGACAAGATATCAACGTGCTAACTGACACTCAGGCCATGGAGGTATCAGAGGTGGAGGAAACAGAGAGCATCACGTCTGAGGAGTCTACGTCGTGCATGGTCCGGGACCTGTTCGGCGGACCCTCCGAGGACGAACTGCTACTGTCCCCCCATCCGACAACATCGCACTGTCGGACCCACCATCCGGTGATCATGAGAGTCGTGCAGATTAACCTGCACCACTGTCGGCCTCGATAGTCAAGCGGGTAGCGCGCTGGCTTCTCATACCAAAGGCTCCAGGTTCGATTCCTGGCTCGGGTTGGTGAACAACTCATCTACTTCTATCGTTATCCACATGAAGGGAATGAGAAGTACAAGAATCGCACAAGTGCACTCTTGGCAGGCAATGGCAAAACCTCCAAGTGTGAACGAAAAACTGCCAATCGCCGTTCAGATTCGGCGTTAAACGGTAGGTCCCCTCCCCCTTTCCCCATCCGTTGCATACACAGTTCAAAAACGGGTGAAATATGTGGTATGGTATCACAATGGGCCTTTCAGGCCTCCGAGTGTGTCTCTTATAGAGGCAGCCACCGCAACCTAACCTAAACTTCTCCTCCGCCTGACAAACAAAGGAGAGGAGATAGCGCTCGTGCAAGAACCTTGGGTCTGCCAAGGGCGCATTCGCGGTCCAGAGTACAGGATTCTGCATGCTAATGTTGGAGGTAATAGCAGATCCTGTATCCTCATTAAGAAAAATATTAATGCGTTTCTTCTCAACAGTTTCAGCGACGCAGACAATGTAGCTGCTGCGGTGGAACTTCCGGAGTTCACGTTGTGGGTCACATCCACGTACATGGCCCATGACGACCCCGAGGACCCTCCACCGCGACTCCTGAGAAGGCAAGTGGAGGCAGCGAGGAGCAATAGGATGCCATTGGTAATCGGTGCAGACGCCAATGCGCACCACACCATCTGGGGTAGCTCCGACACCAACCCACGAGGTGAGTCACTTTTTGAGTTCATAATTAGTACTAATCTAAGTATTGCTAATACTGGACATGAGCCCACATACATTACCTCTATCCGTAAAGAGGTTCTTGATATTTCCCTGGTAAATACATATGCCACCAACTTTCTCAGGGAGTGGAAGGTCTCCAATGAGTACTCTTTTTCCGACCATAGGTATATAGATTTCTATATAGAAGTTTACAGCCCCCAGGTCACTCCCTACTGGAATAGAAGACGAACTGACTGGGACAAGTTTAAAGAAGTCTTCACGAGATCTCTTCCAGCTGACGGTCCACCAAAAATTGGATCCACTCAGCAACTTGAAAAAGCGGAATCATCCCTTACCGCTGCCTTTAAGGTCGCCTGCCCTGTGAGAGTCCTCTGGGGTAAAACCAAGCCCAAGTGGTGGACCTCTGAGGTGACTGCATTGAGAAGGGACTGCCGAAAACTCTTTAATCGTGCCAATAATCATACAATCGACTCTTTACCATTGGACACCATTGATAGTTTGGATATATCGTCAGATGATGTCGTGCTTGCAATAGCTAATCTTAAAAATAGCAATTGTCTAGATCATGAGGGCTATTCCCCCATATTTTTTAAACTGCACTCAGCATTTATATCAGTCCCCATAGCTAAACTTTTTAATAAATGTCTAGTGAACGGGGTATTCCTTGACTGTTGGAAAATATGTTCAATTGTTCCTATCCATAAATCAGGTGATCGCAATAATGTATGCAACTACAGACCCATCGTGAAGCAGAGTACCTTTTCTAAACTGTTTGACTTTTAATTCCGGAATATCGAAGTCTCAGTATGGCTTTATGCCACGAAAGTCTACTTGCACCAACCTTACACTAATTGCCAACAAAATAATTAACGCCTTTGAAGATCACGCCCAACTTGATGTTATTTATACAGATTTTTCCAAAGCTTTCGACAAAGTCGATCATGCTATTCTTATGAATAAACTATATGCTTTCGGTCTTAGAGGAAACATCTTAAAATTTTTTCATAGTTTCTTAACAGGAAGGAGGCTTTTTGTAAAGATGGGCACCTCTAAATCTTCTATAATAATAGACGCTTGGTCAGGTATACCTCAGGGGACACATTGCGGTCCACTTTTGTTTCTCATTTTTATTAATGATTTACCAAAGAAATTTTTAAAAGCTCAATGCTTAATGTTCGCGGACGATGTAAAGTTATTCCTGAAAATCCGAAATACGACTGATTGCAATGATTTTCAAGTTGATCTCGAAAAATTTCACGCGTGGTGCACGGTGAATAATTTACACCTAAACTCTCAAAAATGTTGTGTAGTTTCATACTCAAGGAAAACAAATTGTTGTAATTTCAATTACAAGTTGGATGGTATAACATTAAAAAATAATAATGAGATTAAGGACTTAGGTTTGATTTTTGATTCAAAATTAACGTTTGTGAAGCATGTTGACCATATTGTATCTAAGGCATTTTCAATGGTTGGGTTCATACGTAGAAATTCCGTGGATTTCTCCGATCCAATGACTTTAAAGGCGCTGTATATTTCGCTAGTACGTAGTCTCCTAGATTATTGTTGTACAATTTGGAGTCCGTACTACCAATCCCATTCTAACAAAATAGAAAGAGTGCAAAAAATCTTCACAAAGTTTGCATTGCACAAACTTCATTGGCCAAATGGTATTCCTAATTATCTGGGTAGACGAAAGTTCTTAGGCTTACAAAGCTTGTCTGATAGAAGGACTTACTTCTCGGTGATGTTTATATATAATATCATTAACGGTAAAATTAATTGTAATGAAATTTATGAACTGCTAAATTTCCACTGCCCTAAACGCGAATTGAGGCAGGTACGACTCTTTACGGTCGCCGCGCACAAATCTACATATGCATTTAATGAGCCAATATCAAGATGCATTCGGCTATGCAACACATTTTCTGATGTTATTAACTTTAATTTAAATGAATATAACTTCAAATTGAATTTATTTAAAGTATTTAATTGATCTAGTAGTCTGTAAGAACCTCTGTAGACGAAAAATAGAAATAAATAAATAAATAAATAAAAACGGCAACCAACTGGTCTGAGTACAAAGATAAACTTAGACTCTTCAAAAAAGCGGCGAGATCAGCAAAGCGCTCCTCCTGGAGGCAGTTCTGCCAGGATATAGGCAGCAACTCAGAGGCTAGTCGCCTGCGTAAGATCCTCGCTTCCTGTCCATCAGTTCCTGGCTTCCTACAAAGGGAAGACGGTAGCTGGACATCGTATAGTCAGGAAACCATTGAGCTTCTAATAGACACTCATTTTCCAGGCAACAGCTTCTTTGACGCTGGGGCCCTGTTTACTACACAATACCAGTGGACAGGACATAGTCAGTAGTGAAAAACTACACTGGGCAATATAAAGTTTTCTGCTCTTTGAATCTCCAGGCCCTGATGGTAAAACACATCAAGTCTGGTGGTACCATGGCTCTTGGAAATCTACTTAGCCATTTTCCATCTGGCTTATGTTACATCCCATCCGAATCTTGTAATTTATTCCTAAGGCTGGGAAAACCTCTTATTCCAAAGGATTCAAAGCAAAAGATCACAGACCGATAATTATGTCCTCTTTTCTCCTCAAAACCCTAGAAAGGCTCATCGATATCTACATTGAGGACAAAGTTGGTCATTTACTATCCCCTAATCAGCACGCGTATACGAAGGGTAAATCCGTAAAGACAGCTCTTCACGCACTTGTGTAACAAATTGAATACTCCCTACTTTACAAGGAATTTACTCTGGTGACTTTCCTTGATCCTTGATCCTTGAAAGCTCCCTTTCAACAACATAATTCTGTCGGCCATTATAGGCTCACTAGTTAATATGGAGCTACGGAAACCGCTGGTCGACGTAGTATATAAACTCTTCACCAATAGGGTTATCAATTCTTCACTCGGGGCTTCCTCTGTAAAAAGGTGGGTAAGCAGGAGCACCCCACAAGGAAGTGTCCTCTCCCCCTCCTTTAGAACTTTGCACTAAATGAACTACTTCTCCAACTAAACAAGACAGGGTGTAATGTGGTTGCATACGCGGACGATGTAGCTAGTGCGGTATCAGGGAGGAATCTTCCGACACTGGTCGATCTTCTCCAGGGTGCCCTCAACCTACTCGTATCCTGATGCAATCAGAACGGTCTGGGGGTTAATCCTTCAAAAACCGATCTGATTCTTTTCACAAGGAAACACGTAATTCCTACTTTTAGTCCACCTATCCTTAGTGGTACAAGTTCAAGCATTAAATCGCAGGCCAAGTATCTTGGTATACTGCTGGATAGAAAACTCAGCTGGAAAGCGAACATACTGGAAAGGGTTCGCAAGGCTACAGTAGCATTGTATTCCTGCAAAAGAGCAGTTGGAAAAAAATGAGGCCTGCAACCACAAATAATGTACTGGATCTTTATTTCAGTGATCAGGCCTATTCTCTTCTATGGAGCGGTAGTCTGGTGGACGGCCCTAGACAAGAGGGTCAGAAGCCATTGGACTCGGTTCAAAGGTCGGCGGCGCTCGTTATAACCGGCGCCATGCGATCAACACCATCCAAGGGGCTCTATACCCTGCTCCACCTTCTCCCCGTTGATCTTTATGGGAAACAAGCTGCAACCCTCTCCGCAGTAAGATTGAACACTATGAGGGGATGGGCGCGCACTGATTTCGGTTGTTGCCGTATCCTAGGTAAAGTAACCGACATTCCCAACAACATTGATCACTCCCTACCGTCATACCTCTTAGACTCAAAATTCTCAACCCACATACCCAAAGATTGGAGTGGGTAAGTTAACATACTGGCCAGCATAAATATAACAACAAAGCACCGCTAGCTCAACCACAGGCAAGCAACTACAACGCCTGAAAAATTCGTCGTTCTGGTTGTTGATGAGCAGGAAGATCTAAAGATCTTAGTTTTTTTCAAAACTAAGTGAAATTGAAATTAAGTAAAGTGAAATTAAAATTAAGTAAAATTAAAACTAAGCGAACCTAAAATTGTGAAATAGTGTTGAAGGCAAATAAATAAATAAAACAAAACTAAGAAGTGTTTGCACCAAACCTAACTGGTACAAGATACGGTGTCTATAACTAGAGTATATTTTTACACAGACGGCTCCAAGTTGGATGGTGTGTTGACCCTCCCATGGAAGACTGTTTTCCCCTTCCAAACTTCTGTACTGTCTTCCAAGCGGAAGTTCTAGCAATTTTTAAAGCCCTGTCTTTGCTAAAACAGCACAACCTACCTGGTGATACTGTTAGGATCTTCAAGGACAGTCAGGCAGCAGTCAAAGCCCTCAAGAAGGCCTTCACCACATAAAAAGTGGTCTCTCTCTGCCGATCCCTGCTCAATGAGCTAGGGTGTGAGTACAACATCACTCTGACTTTGATACCGGGCCACAGAGATATTAGGGAAAACTGCATAGCCGATGAGCTCGCCAGACGTGGCACCCCCTTTACAGATGACAATATTAATAATACAGTAGGCATCCCTCTCGCTACATGTAAACTCAAAATACGCTCTTCTTTGCTCGACATAGCCAACAAGCGATGGCAGGAGGAGAGCACTTGCTCAATCACAAAACAACTATAGCCCACTTTAAACCTCGGGCGCACTAGAACTCTTGTCTTGCTTATCAGACAACACATCAGTACGATTGTCTCGATTCTTACGGGACATTGAATATTTGGTCGTCATGCGACGGTCGTCATCGGGACTTTTGCCGAAGCTGTCAAAATGAGGAGGAGGAAGAATCCATTAGTCACCTCTTCTGTCACTGCCCGGCTCTCTCTATACGAAGGTGGAAAGCCTTGAGCTCTACTTTCTTCGACAACCTGGATGACCTTAGATTAGTCAACATTAGAGACTTGCTTGGTTTTATCCATAAATCTAAATGGCTTGTATAGGCACTTAACTTGCAGTTAGTCAGATCACTTCCTCCTTGTGGTATCGGGCCCTTTTCGTGGTCTAAGTGTGTCCTTTGGCAAGTCCCGTGCCTAGGCAGCCACTTTAGCCTAACCTAACCTGGGAGACATGTCCGGGCCAATATTGTTTTTGAATGATAACACTGCACAACAGCATGTCTGTTGCATGGAGTTTTTTACATGAATCTGAATCGTTTTTCCACGCTGTTTTCAAAACCATACTCCGTTTTTATGTAACAGCTCTAGTTTTTCCAAAAAATGGGCGTGTCACTTTTTCGAATTTTCCTCGGCTTTTTTCTCGTTTTCGACTGTTATTTCTGAACCAATAATCCTATCGACATAATTTTTATATCGTTGCACTTACAACATTTCACGCCATCCTTCCTAACACTAATCAATTTTATGCGTTCTAAATGGGCGTGGTAATAAGGTTTCAAAGTAAGAAAATATTGAATTTCAAGGCGTTTTTTCTGATGGCGAAAATTGTACTGATGTTTCATAAATCAAGTTTCGAAGTATATGAATATCTTAAGAAGAAACATCAAGCAATACAACACAGCCAAATTATTTGGCGGAATACACATTCGCATCGAAATAATAATAAAACTGTACCATAGCGATTTTCATCTCTTTTCATACCTTTTCCTTAAAAAATTAGGAGCCTCAAAATATGCTCTTTTATATGTTCAAATTTTAGTTTAGAATACAAGCAAAACACAAAAATATTTTGAATTTTTCGAAACAAAAAAAAATTAAAAACTTTGCATATTTTCAGGCCCCTAATTTGTTAAGGAAAAAGTATGAAAAGTGATGAAAATCGCTATGGTACATTTTTCCTGTTATTTCGATGCGAATGTGTATTCCGTCAAATAATTTAGCGGTGTTGTATTGCTTGATGTGTCGACTTTCATTATACACCTAACTCGTTAATTGTTTTACAAAAAATGTGTATGTTTTTGACCATCAAAGAAAACGCCTTAAAATTCAATTTTTCCAACTTTGAGGTCCAATTAACGCGGCATTTTAACACTTATAAAAATAATTTGCTTTGGAAAAGAAGCCGTGCGGTGTTGTTAATGCAATAAGGTGAAATCATGTAAATCGGTTTCTTGGTTTAGAAACTACGATCGAAAATATGGAAGAAGTTGAGGAAAAACTGAAAAAATGGCAGGGTACCTATATCTCACAAACTAGAGCTGCTAGAAAAAATTGAAGGGTAGATTCGGAATCAGCGCACCCAAATTAGTAAGAAACAGTAGAAAAACTCCATGCAACAGAAAAAAAGTGTTTTTTGTTGCGCTGTGTAATTCACTGTTCTACGTCCATGTCTGTAAACAGCTCATGAATTTCGTTATTCCTTCATATACGATTAATAAATAATTTTTTTAATAATTGACTGGCACAACAGCCCGCTCACGCGAGACTAAAGGCTTGATTACACGTAACGAGTAGAGTGAGAAGACAGCAACTCGAACGAGTACTCGTTTCGTCTAAACGGTAAGGCGAGTTCTTGATTGAGTCAGTGATCGATGAAAGTGGCGAGAGAGCCACTAGAATCACATTTTGTTTGCTAGGCCGAGCGACCACTACTTTACCGTTATATTTTTCTCTTTTCGCAGCGATTCGTGCAATCGCTCGTCACATGCGGCATCGCTCGTCACATGCGGCATCGCTCGTGACATGCGGTATGCGTCACACACCACTTTTCGCTCGGTTGAGTTTAATTGCGCGAGTTGCTTAGTTCATTTTGTGCATTGTAAAACCGAACTGACTCGCCGCGTGTCGAAATACGTTTGAACAACGCGTCGCTTTTGCTCGCTATCCCAATTCTTTCGGCCTAGTACCATTTTGGTGTCTCGTCACTTGACTCGTTACGTGTAATCAAGCCTTAAGGCCTAGCTTCCCGCAGCCACCCGTGTTGTGCGTGTGAATCTGTACGCGGGTGGAAGGGACCTACAGTTTTATGCCGGTTCCGAACGGCAGGTTGGCAGCTCTTTCATAAGCAATTTTTACTCTAAGAGGTTTGCCATTTCCAGCTAAAAGGACACCCACCGAAAGAGAAAACTAGTTTTCCCGTTATTTTTTTTAGGTGTTATTATAGGCAGTATTTGCCAAAGACCATATTTTCTATATGAGCTTCTAAATATACGCGTCCTTGTCAGTTTTTACTACTTTCTTGCCAACCAAGATTAGTCTTGTGCAGAACCTCTCCATAGCGAAGTAGAAAGGGCCGCACGATAAGGCATTGCCCTGTCTAAAACCTGGAACAGTACCGAATGAATCGAAGAGATCACTTCCGACCTTGAGGGAGCTGTGATTATTACGTCTCTCTGCAAAGTCTCACACTTGATACGGTGTTGTAAAAGCATGTTGTAAAGGCGATTCCTTGTCGTGCAGGCAAGTTTTGAACAATATTTTTGTTCTTTCATACATATATTTGCAAAACGAAACTCGTTTGATAGGGTGTTGGTATGGTGTTGTAAAAGCATGACTGTTGCAAACTTGTTGCTTTCGCAGAACCCCAGACTGTTTAATTGGCCCATTTATTGCGAAGTTTATTCTGATTTGTTCGTTATAGTTACTCAGTGGCACACATAGGATTTCATGTGGGGGATTTTGGGTACAACTTTTAAGCCGAATACCATTCGAAACCATATTTTGTATCAGTCATTCGTAAGATGGGGGTGGGGTTTGAACCCCAAACCAAGTCCGCCCTGTGTGCGCCACTGCCGTAAATGCATTGCATGCGTTACTAACCTCAGAGTTTGTACTTTCGATTAGAATAAAAATAAAACCACATTGTACGAAAATATTCCTTTTTCTTGTTGTTTTAAAATTGCCAACCGTGTACGACTTAAGGGGGGTTTCTACCTTGTGCGGTCAAAACAATCGATTTTTTTTTCATGCATTTTTGGATTAATACATGATTGTAAAATACGCTCCCAAAATTTGAAGTTGAAATCTTTCGAATTACGGAAGCAATTTATCGAAACAGGTAGCGGTGTCGAGCGCGCCGAGTACTGAAGCAAAACTCTGAACGCGTTTTTCTCAAAACTACATTTTTTGACCTTGCGGAAGTGATTTAGGCCACACGAGTTGAGCAATAGGTACGAAATTTTAAACAGTCATTTATCAAGGTCTTAGCTATAGCCCGAACTAGGATCTTCAAGAAATAATAATTTTTTTTCATTAAAAATAAAAATTTGTATTGAAAAAAGTATGTAAAAATTGAGTTTTTTAGTCAAAATCGCATTTCTCCTTCATTTTTCATTTTTTTTTTTAATCCTAGTTCCAGCCATAGACAAAAGGATACAGAATACGAAAAAATTTCATTTTTGTGTTTCAAGTCATCTCAAACAGCGGCAGGACTTCCGCGAGTAAGGAAGTCCTGCCGCCATTGCTCGATGGCCCCCTCCCCCCTTTGCATATTTTATTTTGAAACTTTTTTTACTTGTACAATAAACATATACCTAACATACATCTGAAAAAATTTTCCAGTGTTTATCTTAAAAACCTTTCCATCAAAAATTTTTCAAAAAAACAGTTTTCTCGGCCGCACAAGGCAGAAACCTGCCTTAAGTCCTTCATGCGACTTGGTACAAGGCTACAATTTAATTCCGGTGCTAAGAAGAAAATAAAGAACTTTTTGCTAAGCACCTAACTATGTACATATTTTTTTCGCAGAGGGTTGCCATTAGCTGCAACGAAAACATTTGAAGATTAGAAACCAGAACGTGATCCGCCACTGACTGCTAATTGCAATTAGCAAAATTGAAATTTGTTATGACGAATTGGCTCAATTTACATCTAAATTGAAGATGAATTGAGAAAATGTCTAAATTTCCCAATTTACCTGGCTGTCTGAGTAGGGTACAAGAGTTTGAGCAGATCCGCACAGTACAATAGTCGCGACTACTGAGTGCTACTACGGAAGGCCTTTGGCCTTCCTGCCTACCAACACATCATCATGGGTAGGGCCACAATTTAATTGGACTCCAAATCTAAATCACACCCAATGTCACCGCCAACATTTAAACATAAATAAACCATTTCCACTTAAACTTTCCAATTTTCATTCAAATAAATTTCCGATCGATCCAATTAGCACGGCATTTCTAGACAAATTTACGACTGGGAATTAAAATTAGGCATTTAATGGCACGCGGAGAGCAACACGTTTCCATACTTGAACCGTACAGTTCGAAAAACATAGATAAAGAGCAAAGCAACTGCGAAATTTACATTTGTGGTGCTATTGAGGCATAAAGCAAATTGTTTATCTAGGAAAACCATAAAATGTGTGCCTGCCCCGCGAAGCGCACTCATAAATGTCACGTTCTGCCGAACCGGTAACCTTTTAAACAGACAAACGCCGCCTACTCTATTTCAAGGCGAGATGGGCCTGATTATAAATAGGCATTCACACCAAAACATTTTCCTGTCCATCTCTCACTTTTCAGACCCAAATATTTGCTTTGTACTTACTTTCAACAACACCATGGCCACTGCTGCTCCAACTTATATTTAGTTGTTTATCGCTGCCTATGGTGTGCAGAGGGAGTATGTTTATCGCTTACATGATAGATGATAGTTAGATATTACACCTGAAAGAGATAAATTCTTAAAGTACACACAAGAGGTCATTTGGCGAGATACACTTTATGATCAAAACTAATCTTATATTTTACTAGCTGACCTGACGAACTTCGTCTCGCACATTTTTTTTTTATAATGAAATGCATGAGATGGCGAATCTATGGCGATGCAAATTGACGAAGAAAACCAACTAAAGGAAAAGGTAGAGCTACTGACTAACGCAATTGAGGCCTACAAATCAGTAATGTTGTTGCTAAGTTTCAGTAAAGAAATGGACTGCGCTTGAACTATGCCAAACCATTCATTCAAACACTAATTTTTATAACTTTTACTTACGCCACGCCCCCTTTTTCAATACCCGCACCATTCCTACTGTCGAAAGAGAAAATAGTAGGTTCGTACTAAGTTTCATTGCTGTGCGACTTATAGTTTAGCGGAATATTTATTTATTATTTACCAGCTGGGCCCTGCGGCTTTGCACGCAAGTTCTCTTGCTTCCCCCGATACAAATTCTTAACCCATTGTTGACCCCGCCAGATTTTGATTAAAAACAAAAAAAACATGTGTCTAATTATCTTTGATTTCAAGTGTTTCCAAAAATTTTTAAGTCAAAAGGCCTATTAAATCATGTGTTTTCACATTTAAACAAAAGTAACTTCACATCTAACCAAATTCTTAACCCTTTTCCAAAAAAATTAAAAGCACGTTTTTATTATCTCTCGATTCCCGAAGTGAAAAAAGTGAAAACACGTCTCAAATTATTCCTAACTAAGAATACTTCCACCAAGTTTGAAGGCAATCGGCCCATTAATTCATGTTTTTCACAATTTATCCACACAAACTTTCAACCCGTCGCTGACCTTGTCCGATTTTGATATTCGGAGAAATGAATATCACGTATCGAGTTATTTTCAGTGTTGTGACTAATATATTAAAGTAGTGTAACTACTTTGGCTTTAAAAATGTAGTGTAACTAGTTACTTTTCCCCATAAGTAATCACCTTCAGTAATATTATTACTTTTTTTCCAGTTATTTATTACAATATTACTTTTTAGTCAACAAAGTTCTATTTTTCATGTAAAACAGCAGCACTGATAACATGATTAAGATCTATTACAACTATACAACACTGCACTTGTTCATACTAGACATAGCTCGCCTCTTTCATTTCCAACTGAGTTTGGTAGTAATAATTTTTTTTTTTTAATAATTGATTGGCACGACAGCCCGCTTACGCGAGACTAAGGCCTAGCTTTCCGCAACCACCCGTGTTGTGCGTGTGAACTTTGTACGCGGGTGGAAGGGACCTACAGTTTTATGCCGGTTCCGAACGGCAGGTTGGGAGCTTTTTCATAGGCAATTTTTACTCTCAGAGGTTTGCCATTTCCAGCTGAGAGGACAGCCACCGAAAGAGAAAACGAGTTTCCCGTTATTTTTTTTAGGTGTTACTACATGCAGTATTCGATCTTGCGTCGCTCTGCATGCGACTCGCTGGACCGCGCACTAACCAACTGAGCCACGGCGGCTGAGTTTGGTAGTGGAGAAACAATTAACATTTGCAAGCAAATTCAAGCAAATTCAAGAGGTTTTAACAAAAAAGGTGACGAAATTCAAATTGTAATTCAAAATGAAATAAACATTTAACGTGATTGTTTTTTTTTGCAGAATGACTACTTTTAATAGCTGGAAATTCCGCAAATATTTCGATTGTTGACGGAAAATAATATATTACTTTTTGTGATACATTACTTCACATTTCCAGTAATAAGTGATGTAACGATATTACTTTCAAATGTCAGTAATGTCTAATAAGTAATATGTTACTATCAAAAGTAATGTCCCAACAGTGGCGTCCCCAGGGGGGGATTAGGGGGATGGATCCCCCCCTTGGTCGGAGAATTCACTTATGCAATTTGCTATAACAATCTGGAATTGTGAAACATTTTTACTATTTGCTTTATCGCTTCTGTAATCACCCACTTAAAACCTAATAACTGAACCTCCCATGATCTGGCCAGACCATAATGTAAACAAGATGATAGTCGAGGATTGTTGTTAAGGATATAAAAAAACCAGAAAGTGTGAATACAATGATTTCTTTTGCTTGTCTACATTATTTTTACGTAAAACGGTGAAAATATACTAGAATAATTAAGTAAATAGCGAGTTTCAACTTTAATGAGTTAATTTTGAAATTAAAAAAATACGGCAGTAAAGCAAAAAAATAAAAAAATGTATAAATGTAAAATACGTTACTTATGGATCTACTTCAGCTGCTTGACCAATGCAATTATTTCAACAATATAATGCAGTATCATGACTATACCACATTGAGATTTTACATTCGACACATACAAATCGGGTTTTGATATATATATTTCTGGATTCCTTGCACTGTTAATAATTCTGAACTGCTTTGCCAAAGAAAAATATGCAAAACATGCTCTACATGTTGTTGTTCATGCTGAACTGGCCGGATATCGTTTTCCTTGTCGCCTTCGTCGTTGCTATCTTCACATTGAACTATCTAAACGACCATTTTTTCTATCAGTATCAGAAGCTTCGTTTTGTTCAGGGCCAAATGAAAGCGTGAAATTGGCAGCACCGTTATTATTGCCTCTCGCAGCAAATTATTTAATATCTTAAATTCGTTGCTCTAAAGCATTAGTTTCCGCTATTGCTTAGACAATTTTTTTTTTGATAAATTTTCCTCTCTGATTTAACTCCAGCGTCGAAGTTCAAAAACAATGTCCACCTGATTCTCAAAATAGCATTCTCTTCCTTTCATCTCTGTCACAGAAAACACCCAATCGAATTGGAAAATGGATAAGTATTAATTTTGAATATGTTCCAACATTATTTTCCAACAAAAATTATAATTTATTAACCCAAAGAAAATAAAAGCCAAGGCGAACGAAAAACACTTGGACCAGGTACATTTTGCGCCAGCTAATTTACGTCACTATTAACGGGATGGCACGAAAAAAGTGCTTCAAATCGGGTCAGATGGAAAAACCTAGTTGAAAATATATATATAATATAAAAAAATATTTATTAACAATTCTGACAATAATTACGTCGAAAATAACAAAAAAAAAACTGAAAATAACTGGCAAATTTGTATGAAAATGCACCATGGTCTGGCCAAGCCATGGTTTTGGGTTTTGTGCTTAGAAAGGATCAGTTAAGGATATCATGAAATTTGAGCTCGATAGCTTAATTACAACATTACTAAAGTGGATCCAAAGTTCAATATGGTCTGGCCAGAACCGGATACCCGCAGAAGGGTTAAGAATAAATGAATAAAAAAAATCAGCATTGCATTTGTTCTCGCAGAATAGTTGTATTTTCAATGTTCCCAAAAGTGTCGACTATTTACCAAAATAGTAATCAAACGCAGGCTTCATGCCAACCCTGCATCAGCTGTTGAAATTAAAAAAAAATTCACTTATATAGTTTTGGTAAATTGCGGGTAAACATGGAAACATGGTCACCTCTATCATAATTAAATTTCAGAACGTCATACATTTTGTAAATGTTTGATTTCTTTTACATAGCTGGTGTGCTTTTTAAAATACGTCTTTTGGTTTTTCGTAATTCTATTAGCAGTTGTTTTCGAAATGTCATAACTTAAAACAAACTTGAATTTTTTGGTTGGGATTTTATGACTTAAAAATACATGTCACTTGAATTTTGTGTTTTAAGAAGTTTATGTTAGTATATGTATACATATATGTATGTATGTACAATTTTATTCAACATGTATTAAAAATAATACGCAAAGATGAAAGTATAAAAATGGCGTTAAACTGCATTTTTTGCATATCCCGCCCCTTCCCGAAATCCTGGGGACGCCACTGTGTCCCAACACTGGTTATTTTACCTTTGAAGTACTTTCAGCAAGTTTGAAGTTAAAAGGCTTGTTTCTCCATACATACATTTAACCCTTCGTTGATCCAGTTAGATTTCCATTTTGAAAATAATAGGAAACACGTGTCTAATTTTTTTATTTCAAGTAATTTTACAATGTTTGAAGTCAATAGCCCCATCTGTTTATTTTTTTCGGAGTCTTCCCGTAAACAAACCTTAACCCATTGTTGGCCCAGTTAAATGTTGGTATTCGAATAATTATAAAATACGTCTCGAATTATTTTTGATTTAGAGTATTTTTACCAAATTTGAAATCATTAGGCCCATTAAATCACGTTTCTTCATACAACAACTTAACGCATGTTATGCTCTCTTAGACCCCGATTTTCGAAAAAACCCGTGTTAGCGGAGCTTCATTCTTTAAAATGTACCAACGTTCAAATTTCACGTTAGTAGCATCATCGGTTTGGGCTCGGCGATGATGAACCAATCAGTCCGTCAGTCAGGACAAATAACGTTTATATACATATATAATCCTCACAACTTTTTTCTAGTGGAATTGTGCGACTAACTGGTAAGTTCGTGCAAAGTTTCATTGATGTGCGACTTACGGAAATGTTGGGTCATAAAAAATGTGTCACGCCCCTTTTCCAACGCCGGTAAAATCTTATCAGTAGAATAACACATCTATGAGACCACGGTACACTAACTTTCAACGCTGTTTGACTTACAATTCCGAAGCTATTCCATATAAAAGATTTGAGTTGTATGGGCGCTGACACTCCCCCTTGTTAAAACTCCGTCCCATTCCATCTGCCGCAAGATATGACCAATAGGTAGGTTCGTTCTATGTTTCATTAATGTGATCAATATAATAAATATGCCACGCCGCTTGTCCAACTCCCATCAAATTTTAACAATAGAAAGACACCTCTATGCGACGACGGTACACCAACTTTTAATGATGTGCGCCCAGCAACTTCGAAGCTATTCCATATTAAAGAATTGAGTTGTATGGACGGTGCCACGCCCCTTTGTCCAAAACCCACCCCATTCCCTCTGTCGAAGGACACGGATAAATCGTAAGTTTATACCGAGTCTCGTTGATGTAAAAGCTATAGTTCAAAGGTTACATCCGAATTTAAAAAGTGCCACGCCCCTTGTACAACGCCCATTCAATTTTACCGGTGGAATAACACGCTTACGCCATGACAATGTACCAAATTTCAATGCTGTCCGACCTATAATTCCGAAGATATACCATATAAAAAATTTAGGTTGTATGGGAGGTGCCACGCCCACCTGCCGTACAAACATGTAATATCGCTATAAACCACCGCATTGACATCTTCTATCACACACAAAAACAATTTTCTCGAAAGAATGAACCGTTTTCGCAAACACTGGCACGTTACAGAAGGTTAAGTTTTTTTATATATAAGAATAAATAAACGAGGAACAGTTGGATACAATTTGAACTAATTTTTTGCGCCCTCTCCCCATAAGCGAACATCTCCCATAACCGAACAAAACCACTGTGACGGTGAGTGTCCGGTTATAAAAAATTTCACTGTATATGGATTTAAATGGCCCGAAAATTTCGATAATGTTATGTCAGCAGGTGTTTCTATTTAATTGTGACAAACATTATTGAAATGATTGACTGAGCAATCAAGCGAGGAAGTTTATATCGAGTTAAATGTAAGCCTTTTTCTTACGGAACGTTCAAAACATACGACATCTACCGGTTAGTCAACTACAGAAATCTCCAACATTGTCCTACAACTAAAATTATAACGAAAATCAATTTATTTTAAATTAAATGTGAACATATTTCGGCCACATGTTGACTGTGTTGGCTGAACAAGGGCTACAGCCATTGAACAGGAGCCAGCGTCTGCGGTCTCCCATCTCTGATTTTCGGTCGGTATTTTCCGCATTTTAATTTATAAAACGAATTCAATGTAAGTGTCGTTGTTTCACGACTTCTTTGGCTGGCCGGTCTCTCGTCGGTTGGTTGCATTCCTGTAGCTTAGGCGCTATCAGCAGCGTTAAAAAAGCCATACATCATTTCACTGCAAGCAACTTATAGCAGTCCTATTACCCATTTGTTGTTTTGGATTGGGTTCTGTACGTGGCCGGATTTTCATTCATACGTACACATATGTAGGTATTTGTATATGGATTTTTATTTCGAGTGTTCATCTTTGGGACACTCGTTTAGTGTTATTGTGATTTATTTGTCTGTGATTTGATATTGCACCCTCATTAGCATATGTGTACATTACCCAAACCAAATATCACTACTACAGTGTAGTGCGACCGAATTATGAACTCAATTAACTTAAATCGTATATATTTTAAACCAAAGACCGACAATAATTATAATTTTTCACATAAAATATGTTATTGACAAAATAATTATTATGGATAAAAGTTTGATTTGATCATTATGAAATACAAGTATTTGTTTTTGATCTCCGATAGCGGTTATACATAAGTAGGTAACTAAATTTGTTTTTGGCTTTTCCATCACTTTTATTTGTATGGAAAATTTTTTTTGGCTACGCATAACCAGTATGAATAATATTTTTCCTGTTTCACTCATAGTTATTATATGTGAGGGGACCTCATTTTTCAACATGTGTTATGCAACACATTTTAAACGGTTGGGAAAAAAATCGGAGTAATCCTCATTAGAATTATTTTCTTTATTCAAATAGTGCAAAATATAGGGTAAGTTGAAATCTGGCATTCCAAAGGCAAAAAACGAGTCTTTCCTTTCCTTTTAAATCGCTACTGCACAACACAGCTGATGCCTTGGCAGTAAAAACTTTTAGAAAAAAGGAGCGGGACATTACCTCAGCGTTATTGCATAGTGTTCTTACTTCAGTGGCACTGCACTGTATGCAAGTGAATGCCCTTCTGTTGCAAGTCAGACATATCCGGAGCACATTGAACAGGAAAATCACTTTACTGGACTTTAGTTAATGGCGCTCCAATCTATAAACGAAATTATCAAATGCATTATCGAAGTTTTTGGAAAATTTTAAACAACAACCTTGAAACCAACTCTTCCTGGATATGGGAATTGTGTGCCATTGGGTGGTTTTAATCTTTTAAGAATATTTTATATTAACTGTGTTTATGTGTGCACTGAAATGTTTTATGCCGATACAACATTTTTTATTTTGAAAATCTAAAAACAAATATAATTTTGAAATTCAACTTCGAACCTCAGTCCTTTGTTTTTCGAATAGCGTTACTTTATCATTCTAACGGAACTCTCAATAATATAGTTTGTAAAAATTTCCTACATCGTCTATTCGAAATTTATAACTGTAAGCAGTTTTTTGTTGTTACATAACTTTCCTTTCAGATCTGACTGTTAGTCACTCTAAACATCTAATAAAAATACTGTGGTAACGAAATAAACTAAATTTCCTATTTTAAAATTTTTAAATTTTAATTTTCTCATTTTCCCATTTTCGTCACTGCAATATGAAGTCCACTTAAACTTCCACCCACCTCATCACAACCAACGCCGCCATCGAGCCATTCCTTTTTCTTTCAATAATGTTCCGTCGCGGTTACGGCACAGTTATATTCGATAACTGCTTCAACAACTCCTTTGAACTTACTTGGAGAATGCGGTAAGGCGTCATCGGCGAAGGCTGGTAGCGCAAAGCATACGCAATGTGAAGGCGAAGGCAGTATGAAGTGCGCCACAGTAAATTTTCAAAGAAAATTATTGCCACAAATTTGGGTTGATTTGACTCAATGAGCTCACGCATTCATTCGTTCTGTTGCTTGTTCTTAGACTGCTGCTCACTGCTTTTGAGTAGCCGCACTAGAGTGGAACGGGTGCTTCAATTTTGTTCATCATAAGAGAAAATGTTTCATACAATTTTCAACAAACATTCGTTTTAAATAGTTTTTACTTCCGGAAATCGTTTTAAGCCAAATAAAACAACACAAATATTTAATTTTTATGTACTTTAAATATTTGTATTTATCTAAAAATTAATAACTCAAGAATTTGTTTTAATAATAAATTTTTGGAAAAGTTTTTGTCAACGACCAATCCCAACCACTTAGGTACACCACAAATGCATGCATTTGTTTTTACCGATTCCACATTAGCTTGTTGTCTAAATCCTCCTTTATTCTAAAGAATTTTACAATTTCGCCATTCTAAAGTGCTAAGATCCGCAGTGATGTGTAAAAGGTGGGCCATGTAGTTGTTTCTTTTTAAAAATACAATAAAATGAACAAAATTACATGATTTCCATGTATTATGGCTTTATTAATAATAGCAAATATTCCCATTTATTATGGAACACAACGTCGTTCGAGTGGCTACCTCGGCTGGCTTCGCAGTAGTCATTTCAATTTTCCAAGACCTTGTTGATGTTTTCGGACTATAGCTCACGGATTGCTTGGAATAAATTGGAATAAAGTGCTTAAATCGTTTATGGATTGTTGGCATAACATCGGTCCTTCACGGTTCCCCACAAAAAACGTCCAAAGGGCTAAAAAACATCGCCAAGACGGCTGACAACACAAAAAACGCACTGTTTGGGCTGCACAGCACTTACTTTGGAAATAAGTTTGCAATATTTCCCAACGTTGTTTAAGCGTGACTTATTGTGACTCATTTCGTTCCGCGGATGATACTGACTTTCTGTCCAGATTTCGAGCGGGAAACAGCTGTCAGTGTCAAAGTTATCTACGATTTAAAAAGAAACCACTTGATGAACTACCCTGTAGAATGTTTGTTCCCTCGCTAATTTTTATACCACAAGAATTAAATTTTGAACTTGAATTGAAATTTAGCTTTTGAACTCGAATTTTAGCAGTGCTAAAACAAGAGGATAAACTCGAAGGAATATACCGTAATTTAAAAGTTCGAAGAAAATGAAAATTCCTACAATACTAACTTTATTTCACTATACTAGCAACAGCGCGATGTCACCAATCATTTAATCATTTAATTTTTAATCATTATATTCCCCTACGGAACTTGAGACATAACAGTCTTTTTATCGGCCCTGTTCACAAAATTAATTATGGTAAATGAGCCAATTATAAGATGCATACGTCTGTGCAAAAAGTACAGAAGCGTCATAAATAAATAAATTCAAAGGACTCATTCAATTCCGTTACTTTAAACAAACAAAAACTTATATTTCTCATCCCACAAAATACTGAGAAAGAATGAGAAGGAGCTAACAAAAGAAGAAAAAGCTATTTTCCTATAATAAATACAGGGAAAATAATGAAAAAACACACTGTTAACACTAACCATGAGTAAAATTTACTCATCCGTGTTCTGCAAATGCGATGTTGCACGCTCCCCACGAACTGGCTTAGTATTCTGGGGTTAAATATTTATTTATTTATTTATTTAAGTCAATGAATAAACAATTCTTACAGACTAATAACAATATACATATGTATATTCAAACAATTCATTTAAAAAATTCAGCTAAGTTTCTTAAAACTGAGCTTTTAGGAAGCGCGAGATCAAGTTCAGGAACAGAATTTAAGTTGCAAAGAGCTCTAGTAATTAGAGCATTTTTGATATAATCAAATCTGCAGAACCCAACATTGAAATAATTAAAATGTCTGAGTGTGCGAGATGGTAAAGAGAATGGGATTCTTTGCAACAACTCGGGACAGTCGACAGCGCCGTTTATGACATTGAATATGAACGAGCAAGACAGATAGGAACGCCGGCCTTCCAGTGATTTAAGGTTAAGAAGCAAACAGCGGGAATCATAAGATGGGATAGGATCATAAAAGTTGAGGGAACGAAGGGCGAAGCGAAAGAAAACTTTTTGTACGCGTTCAATACGGTTAATGTGGGAAGAATGATAAGAACGCCAAATAAACGAGGCATATTCAAGGTTAGACCTAACATAGGAGGAGTAAAGTGATTTAAGAGTATATGGGTCGGAGAAAGATGAACAGCGACGACGAATAAATGCTAACATGGAATATGCTTTGGAGACGACAAAGTTGATGTGGGAAGAAAAGGACAACTTCGAATCGAAGAATAGACCAAGGTCCTTAAGCTCTTTCATCATCCCAAGAGTGGAGCCAGAAATAGTAAAATACCTATACGTAGGGTTATCCTTCCTGGGGAATAACACATGAAAGCATTTTTTGATATTAAGAAACAGACGATTCTGTTCACACCACCCGTGAAGATTATCTAGGTCCGATTGCAGTGCAACAGAATCAGAAGGCGACCTTCTGATAATATATATCTTCAGATCATCAGCGTACAGAAGAAACTTAGCTGAGAGAAAGCAAGAGCCGATGTCATTAATGAACAGGACGAAGAGCAGTGGTCCCAAGATACTGCCTTGGGGGACTCCAGAGGAGGCCACAAAAGGCATGGAGGGAGTGTTGTCAATTACAACGGTACAACACCTATTCGATAAGTAGGACCCGACCCACTTAAGAAAATACCAAGGCGTTCAAGCTTAGAAACAAGGATTCTGTGCGAAACTCTATCAAAGGCCTTGGCAAAATCCGTATAGATGGCATCCACTTCATGGCCGTCCTTAAAAGCCGCAAGACAATCCTCAGTAAATACTGCTAAATTAGAAACTGTAGATCTGCCACTTACGAACCCATGCTGATTAGGGCAAATCAGATTGCGTACTGCAGGGACAAGTTTTTCCTTGACAATTCCCTCAAAGAGTTTTGAGACTGTAGTGAGCTTGGAGATAGGTCTGTAATTCGAGACGTCATTTTTATTACCACTATTAAAAATTGGAGTAATGGTAGCTTTCTTCCAAGCTTCAATGAAAACTCCCGAAGCTAGCGACTTGTTAAAAATATGCAGTAATGGCTCAATGAGAGAGGAGCATTGTTTAAAGAGAATAGCCGAAAAACCATCCGCGTCAGTTTAGGAGGAAGATTTCAAACTCAAGATGCCATTTTCAATATCGTCGTAAGACAATGTTAAAGACCCCAGAGAAAGAGAGGAATTAAAAGGTAGTGGACTGTCTAGAATAACATCAGCGTCAGAAACGAAATTAGAGCTGAAGAACTCAGCAAAGAGATTTGCAGCTTCTTCAGCAGAGCCGGCAATTTTATTGTTTAGGAAAAGGGAATTAGGAATACTGGATGTCGATTTCTTAGATTTGATGAAACTCCAAAAGGATTTTGGATAATTTTTAATGTTGGATTCATACTTATTAATATAGTTTTTATAAAGTGACTTATCAAGACAATTAAACTTTTCCAAGTAGTATTGATAGGTAGTAAAGTAATGGGAACTATTGGTTGACTTGTATTTCTTATAAAACTTATTTTTTAAATTTTTAAGATGTTTCAAATCTTTAGTGTACCACGGCCGTTTATAGACTTGTTTACGATGAGTGGGAATAGTCTGAAGGCAAATTTCAAACACCTTCGTTTTGAAAATATCAAAGCAGGTAGCCGCATCTGAGTTAGAAAACAAGTCAACCCAGTTCAGGCAAAGTAAGCAATCGTTAAAAGCGCGGAAATCACAGCGGTTGTAATTAAAGCTAACATTAAGACTTCTGGGCTTAATATTCAAAAATTCATAAAACTCTATGTCAATAGTTAGCTGAGCATGATGCATACAAGCTTGATACAAAAACTAAGTCTAGGATACGATTTAATTTATTTGTTATGCCGTTGATTTGAGATAAGTCGATATTCAGGATATGGTTTGGTAAGAGAGAACATTTTCGAATTATTTGCCATGCGAGGTTTCACATAAGGCCGTGCCTTTTCCTCTTGAACCTAATGATACAGATACTTTCTGCGTATCTAGTTAATCCAAAAATAATTGTCGAATAACCGTTATTTATAAAGAATCCAAAAATTAAAGTTGAAAGATTAAAAAACAAAATTAAAAATTAAATATACTTATATGTATACACCAATACCTCGCTTTGCGTCGTTTCGTTTTGCGTTTTTTCGAAGTTGCGTCGCTGCGTTGCGTTGTTTTGGGTTCGAGTCTTTCATTTGTTTGTTTTTTATTTTCTTTTTTTTCTAAAAGATGGCACGACTTTGGTTTCTAATTGCGCCGTGCCATCAAAACTCGGGGATTCCCTTTCTAACTTTTGTGAAAGAAAGCCGACTTACGACAACAGCCACTATGGACTCATCAAACAGTGATTAATTTTTATTTTGTTTTTATAAATAAATTGAATATTTTATTTTCTTTTAATTGAATTTGTTTTTTTTTGTTTTTTGTATGTATGTAATAAAATTTTACTTTGTTCAATTTTTTTTTAAGTAGTATTTTCGTAACCCTGAAACCTATCTTCGATCTTTACATGATTTGCTAAAGAAAATCATAATTCACTTTGGTATATGTGTAGTCTATAACAAAAAATTAAAAAATGTGTTTTTTTGCAAATCTTTTTTTACTTAAACTTGTCAAGAATGTCAAGAATTAAATGTAGTTAAAACACAAATTTGTATTGCGTTAAATTTGGCTAACTTATTTTACATAAGGCACGAAAGTGCATTTTACTTAAAGTTGTTTAAATTATATGCGCTTCGCTCCAACTTTAAACAAAACGTTGTATATACCAATCTTATTGCAAGAACGTGTGAGCCCATAAATGCATTTTCGCAAGAACTGTATACCCGGTGTACTGGGATATTTAAACGCATACAAAAATCGATAAATACCGAGTTAAAAGAAGAACGAATACATAAAGAGTAAACTAACAGCTGCCACCTCATCGGAGCGACAGAGTGCACTACACAATGCCCTGTTTTCGTGAGGAGCGCATGCAATCGAGTTTGATATCAAGTCATCTGATACGAGCGACTCGTACTACGAGTATAACAGCTACCGAGCAAACACTCAACTTTAGTCTCCGCCCAATCAACAAGCCGAAACCCCTTCCAGTGTAGCAGCAAGCTAAAACCGGTTGGCGACCATCTGCCAATCTGAGTATGTATGCGCTTTTGCGACTGGAAATTTGTGGCTGTGCTACAAACAGCAGCAGACATCTTTGCCAAGGGTTGGACTTCATCAGCCGTTGCATGCGAAAGCCAGCATAACTACAAAGACACAAGGGATGACGAAGTAAATAGGGAGCACAGAGCGTACAAATGCAGAAAATATTACCACTGGCGCGGATGCTAGAATTGACGTTACCTTTTTTAACCGCCTTATGCACTATTTACAATGGTTTTTATGTGAGCAATTAAAAAAAGAAGGAAATAAATTAATAATAACTTTTTTAATTAGGCGGCACTTCTTAATTCAGACTATACTAGAAGCTTTGCATGGCCTGCATTAAATACAACGAGTCCATAACTAAAATTCTCCTTTGCATGGGTACTGCTTACACAACTAAAAAAAAAATGTATTAAAATTACGAAGTTTAGTTGTAGTTGGTAAGTCGCGCCAGTTCTGTATTATTTATTTTTTGTGTATGTTTACGTAGATGGAGCTTTAACGCTGCGCATAGGTAAATTCGGTTAATTATCCAATTTTAATTTCGTAGAAACTCAAATATTGTAGGTACATACATACGGCCATAATGGGCAGTCAACATGCAAAGGAAACAAAATGATAAAATACTAGAGCAATGAACTACTGTTTTGTGAGGGAAAGGGAGAAAAGGTTCCGTCTACAATGTATTTTCAAATACGTAACAAGTTTCTGATATTGTTAAATTGATCCGCAGAGTTATGTATAAGTAAGGCCCTGCGGACTACGCCCACTACTCCCACTAATGTCTTGGACATTGTGCTTCACCTAATTCTGTTAGATATCCTGGGAAGGCAATTGGCCGCCAATGCCGCCACCAGGATGCGAGCTGCCCCGCTATGGATAGTTTTACGTAATAGGCACTCTGCGATTCCCAATTTCTCCAACAACATATTTCAGAACGTTGATTACATGAGGCCTGGGTCTCCTTTGAAAGGACTGTCAAGTTTCAATCCCATGAAGAGTCGAATGGGAGCTGGGTGAGCGGTGATTTCCATATACATACGGACTAGGGATTGCAATCCCGGACCAGTTTTACAATCCCGTGATTTTCGGGACTGAAAATCACAATCCCGGGATTCCGGGATTTTTTTCGGGATTGAATATATTACTTTAAGGAACTAGTTCAGACTTTTTTTCAATCAAATAAATTATATCTATGTATTAAACACATTTTTGTATACTTAATTTAAAACTAAGAACAAAATATTTATGACAAATAACTTAAAAACGCGTTTAATTGCCAATTCATATGGCTACCTGCTGAAAAAGGCATCTCTCTGGTTCAATACTATGTAGTAGATCAAATCGTATTATATGTAAATCTTCAAGTTTTGGCCATTCAAAATAAGTTAAATTCGGTGTGAGTAATAACTATCAATAATTCAAGTTTCGCTCTAATTTTTATTCTCAAAGGCTGATGAGTTAAACTTGCATGTTTTTAGAAAATTCTAGTTGTAATCTTTTTTAAATGGATTCATTTTTGAGACCGTAAGCTTGTTTGCACTTTTGATTTTGGTTAGTGGTTACTCTGGTAACACAGAGCTAGTTTGTACAAATTTGTAAATAGTAGTTATACACAAACAGAGCTATTGTTGCATTAACACTTATGCAAACGTCACAGGCAATAGGCAATTTATTTTTTGTGTTAAATAAGAAGGGTTGAATTTTTCGAGATCAACATGACAAAAGCAAAAAGTAAGCTTTTTTTTGTTTCGATCCCGGGATCGGATTTTGTCAATCCCGGGATTTTTCGGGACTGAAATTGTCCGGGATCTCGGGATTTCGGGATTCACGATCCCGGGATTGCAATCCCTAATACGGACGGATAAGAGACACACTCGGAGGCCCATTGTGATACCACATATTTCACCCGTTTTTGAAATGTGTATGCAACACTGTCTTTCCAACATATTGTTACGAAATTCCCCAGTTCGTTATCGACGGTTCGTTTTGATTGTATTTGAAAATAAAACAACTTCAATTACTCAGCAAAACGTAGTCAAAACTGACAATCGCTTTATTTACAGAATTTACACTTCGCTTGTATCTACACTTGTTACCACTTTGCTCGCTCAACACAGACTCGACCCCTTGCGCTGCCACTGCTGCTTTTATACCACTTTTCTTATCGCGCCGAAGTTTCTTGCAACTTCTAATTGGAAAGCGCTCGACCATTCTCGCACAGCCCATTTCGAGAACCATCCCTGCCATATCGGACTATACCAAGCGAATTTATAACAGTTTTGCTGTACTTCACAGTGCATGCCTAAAAGTATGCTTGGAAAACATTCGTGCGGAGAAGGCATTCCCGTACACTGCGGCACAGAATTTCTCATCGTATCACTGCCCATCACTTAGACTTGTTCGTCCCGAACAAGTACCGAGGCTCCGCCGGAGTAAGACGCCAGGCGCTCCAAATGGACTACTTTCAGCCTGGCGTTTCCGTTGCAGCAGCGTTGAACCTTGTACACCATGTCATTAATCCTGGTCACGACTTTGTACGGTCCTTCCCATGACGTTTGAAGCTTTGGAGACAAACCTTTCCTGCGCTGCGGGTTGTAAAGCATTACCAGATCGCCTTCTTGGAACCCCGCTGTGTTAGCTCGTAGATCATATCTGGCTTTCATCTTATCGCTGACCAGTTGGATACGGTCCCTTATAAACTGGTGGATTTCTTCCAGCTCCGATCGCTTATTAACTGCGTAATCAGTTTTAGCGCCTTCCGTCGTGCTGACCACTCCGAACTTCAAGTCAGCAGGCAATCTCAGCTCTGTGCCGAACACTGCTCGGGCTGGAGTGAGTGATGTCGTATCGTGCGGGGCTAACCTATACGCCATCAAGAACAGCGGAATATGCGTGTCCCAATCCTTTTGATTCCTGCTTACTACTTTCCGCAGATATTCCTCCAGTGTTCGATTGAATCGTTCCACCATGCCGTCGGACTGGGGATGCAAAGGACAGGTGCGAGTTTTCCTTATTCCTAGTAGCTCACACACTTCTTTTAATACAAGAGACTCGAAATTCCGGCCTTGATCCGAGTGCAACTCCAGTGGAACTCCAAATCTGGCCACCCAGTTGTTTACCAACATTTCCGCGACCGTGGTGGCCTCCTGGTTAGGAATAGGATATACTTCGGGCCATTTGCTGAAATAGTCCATCACCACCAGCACATATCTGTTGCCTTGAGTGCTAAGTGGGAATGGCCCGGCGACGTCCATGGCAATTCGCTCAAAGGGCGCTCCCATGTTGTACTGCTGCATGCGGCCCCGAGATCTTCTTGTTGGCCCTTTCGCAGCCGAACATCGATCACAGCTCTTAATCCAATCGGCGACAGACTCCTGGCATCCTACCCAGTAGAATCGCCTTTTTATTTTGGCGACAGTTTTTGTGATGCCTAGGTGCCCTCCGCTAGAGTCGTTATGGTATGCCTCGATCACCTCGTTGATCCTGCATTTCGGGACTAAAATTAGGGAATTGCTGGTCCGGCCAATCCTCACTCTCCCACTCGCGGTATAGGCAACCATCAGACAGCCGCAGACTTTGCCACTGCGCCCAGTAAGCCTTCGCGATCGGGCTCTCACCGGCCATCTCCTGCCAGTCTGGACGTGCGCCTTGCTCCTTGCCTTTAATGATTTTTTTAAGATCCGTATCCTCGCGCTGGTCCTTTTGTATCCTCTCCGCAGACCACTCCTCCTCTGGCAGAACGCTGACCAATCGTACGTCCACTATCTGCTCTTTGCTTTCGGCTCGCGAACAATGCCTGCATTCGGTTTTGCACGGACGGCGTGACAAGGCATCGGCATTTCCATGGCTGCTACCCTTGCGATGCTCTACCGTGTAGTCGTAGCTCTGCAGCCGCTCGATCCACCGCGCCAATTGGCCTTCCGGATCTTTAAAGTTCAGTAGCCATTTCAATGCCGCATGATCTGTGCGCAGGCGAAACTTTTGCCCATACAGGTATTTATGGAAGTGTTTCACGCATTCCAGTACTGCGAGCAACTCCCTTCGGGTCACACAGTAGTTGCGTTCAGGCTTTGACAAAATTTTGCTGTAGTACGCTATCACTTGTTCTTGGCCATCTATTATCTGTGACAGCACACCGCCAATACTATGCCCACTTGCATCTGTATCCAGCACAAACATCTCTCCAGGAACGGGGAAGGGCAGAATTGGAGCAGTGCACAGTTTTTCCTTCAGTCGTGCAAAAGCCTGCTCCTGCTCTTCACCCCACGCGAAGGCTTGATTCTTTTTCGTCAGTTTGTGCAAGCTGCCAGCTATGTTCGCAAATCCTGGAACGAATCTTCGGTAGTATGTGCACAGGCCCAGGAAACTGCGGAGTTCGTGTAGATTGCGTGGCCGGGGCCACTCCTTCACCGCCGTGATCTTGCCTTCGTCCGTATGTACTCCGCGAGCGGAAACCGTGTGACCCAAATACTTGACCTCTTTTTGGAACAGCGAGCACTTCTTTGGGTTGAGTTTAAGCCCGGCTTTCTGTATTCGCTCAAATACCTCCTTCAGCTTTTCCAGGTGGTCGTCGAAGCTTTTGCCCATCACGATTATGTCGTCGAGGTATACCAGACACGTCCGCCAATGCAGCCCTTTTAGCACACGCTCCATTAGCCGCTCGAATGTTGCTGGTGCGTTGCAGAGTCCAAACGGCATGACGGTGAACTGCCACAAACCGTCGCCAACACTAAAAGCCGTTTTCTCCTTGTCCTGGTCTGCAAGTTCCACCTGCCAATAGCCGCTGCGTAAGTCGAGTGTGGAAAACCACTGTGTGCCTGACAGTGTGTCCAGGGTGTCATCGATCCGAGGTAGTGGATAGCTGTCCTTCTTGGTCACGTCATTGAGCTTCCGATAGTCCACACAGAATCGGGTACTGCCATCCTTTTTCTTGACTAGCACGACCGGCGAGCACCAAGGACCTGACGAAGGCTCTATGACCTTTTCTGTATGCATGTTTCCAATCAAATTTGTGACCTCTTCCCTCTTGGCCAGAGGAACTCGTCTTGGCGGTTGGCGGATTGGTTTCGCGCTTCCGGTGTCGATGTTGTGCTTCACTATGGCTGTTCTTCCGCCCGCTTCCGTTGCAAATATTGACCCATAGTGCTGCAGGAGTGACCGCGCCTTCTGTTTCTGCTCGCCTGTCAATTCACTGCTCCACTGGGTCTGCGGTATGGCGTCCATGTTAGAACCGCTTTTCTTACTTCCTCCGGGTGGACTGCTTTCGCAATTGACAACTGCTTCCGCCTCTCTACACTCGCCAATGACCGCATCTTTTCCGACATATCTGGTCGTGTTCAGTGGATTGAGTATCCTGACTGGTATTTTGCCATTTTTGGGTTCCACTAATGTACGTCCGATTATTATGTTGTCGTATCCTTGTTTTGGCGCTTCCACAACCCACAGCCGACTTGTCCCATCGTCCTCGTCCACCTTAGCCCACACAATCGCCTCGGAATTCGCTGGTATCTTCTGGTGTTGACACGAGACAACTTTCCTTACCGCCACGCTTCGGTCATAGCCAGTGTGCAGGGGGAATTCAACGTTGGCATACTTCAGCACATTTTCTTTCAGGTCCAGCGTAAAACCATGCCTAATCATGAAATCCACGCCGATAATCACGTCGTCCATTATATCCGCGACGATGAACTCATGCTCCAG
Source organism: Melieria omissa (assembly GCA_963971225.1). Taxonomy (NCBI): domain Eukaryota; kingdom Metazoa; phylum Arthropoda; class Insecta; order Diptera; family Ulidiidae; genus Melieria; species Melieria omissa. Next base: position 1,993,006 of record OZ020269.1, on the reverse strand, counting down.
GCTGCTGGTGCCGATAGCAATTGTTTTTGTTACTTTTCCTCTTACCGGCGCACGCTCGCCAGTCGCAGTCCTCAGCTGTATGCCATGCAGCGGTTCCCAGTTCTTCAGAAGCTTCCTTTTTATGATCGAATATGACGCTCCAGTATCCAGTGTCAACACGAACAACTTTCCATCTATCTTTCCTTCAATCGTCAAGCTGCTGGGTTGCCGTTTCAGCTGTGAGACAAGGACGGTGGGGCAGCGGGTTGTGGGGATCAGCTCACGCCCCTTTGGGCTGACCCGTTTTAGTTTAACGACTCCTCGTCCTCAGCCCTGCGCTTGTTGGCTGAGCCTCGATCGTCAGTATTCCTCGCTTCAGGCGATTGCGATCGAGAACGGGAACGCCTCTTTCGTTGGCGGCAGTCTCGTGATATGTGACCCTGCTTGCCACATGTCCAGCAAACAACTTTAGAGGAGACAACCCGTGGCCTGCCCGGTGTCTCAGAGCTTATGGCCTGGATCGAAATGTCGCTGTCCGGCTGGATTTGACGTATCCTTGCAGATGCACCCCGATTGCCTCCAATCCATGTCGCTTCATATGTCATCGCGCTGGTCACCGTCTCCTTAAATGTCGGCTTGCCCATCATCAACGCACTGCGACGTGTCTCGGGATCATGAAGACCTTCAATGAACGACTCAATCTTCATCCTTTCGAGATCATCAGCGCCGAATTTTGGGTAGCACAACTGTACGAGCCGCTCAATGTCTGCTGCATATGTCTGCAGCGCCTCGCTGGCTCTTTGCCTGCGGTTCTTCAGCTCACAGTAGTACAGCGTATGGTTGTGCTCGTTGCTGTACTTTGCTGCCAACGCTCTCATGACGGCCTCATAATCACTTCTCGAGCATTCCGGAACTGATTTCATTACCTCAGCCGCAGGACCTTTCAGCGCCAGTGCCAATCTCCGACCCTTCCTGATATCGCTCCACTGATTTTCCAAAGCAGCTAAGTCGAATTGCAGTTTGAATGTATCGAACGGCGTAGCACCATCATAAGTAGGCACTTCTGTTCGGGTGGCGAAACTTTCCGGAATCGGCGGCAAACATTCTCGTGGCTGTACCTCTCTAAGCCGCTCGTCGATTTTTCTGTTTACCGAATCCTCCAGACTGTCCACTCGTTTGTCTAAATGTTCTACTCGCGTCTCCAGGTGCTCAACTTTCACATTAATCCTGTCTGAAATCTCTTCCACTTTCTGCTCCAAGCGCGCAGAATTTTCCTGAAGCTTGGTTTCCATTCGCTCCGCTACTTCTCGGTTCGCCGTTTCCATTTTAGCTATTTCTAGATTTGTCGTTTCGACTTTTGCCGAAATTTCCTGATTCGTGGTTTCCAGTTTCGCTGTCATTTGCGCCGAAAGTTCCCGATTCGCAGTTTCAAGTTTCGCTGCCATTTGCGCCGACATTTCACGATTTTCATTTTCCATTTTGGCTGCCATTTCCCGGTTGGAAGTCTCAAACATGCCTTTAAGTGCAACCATTAACTGGCTCATGTCCATTGCTTGTGGTGGCGTAGCCGCTGCAGCCGTACTTTGCATCGACGCAGCACCAGCAGGCGATTCCTCCACCTTGGCCGACGCCTCTTGTTCCTGCGTTCCGAACTCGTGTGCAGCCCAATCAATGCCTCGTGATTCACACGCCTCTCGCAAACGCAGCTGCAACTCCACCTTACCGCCAGCAGTCGGCAAATTCCAGGCAGCCAGCTCCTTCTTCAGCTGGTCAACCTTCAGCAGCTCCAGTTTAACCATGTTTTCGTTTTTATAATTTTATTTTACTTTCAGTAATACAATCCCCAATTTCTGACACCAAATGTTACGAAATTCCCCAGTTCGTTATCGACGGTTCGTTTTGATTGTATTTGAAAATAAAACAACTTCAATTACTCAGCAAAACGTAGTCAAAACTGACAATCGCTTTATTTACAGAATTTACACTTCGCTTGTATCTACACTTGTTACCACTTTGCTCGCTCAACACAGACTCGACCCCTTGCGCTGCCACTGCTGCTTTTATACCACTTTTCTTATCGCGCCGAAGTTTCTTGCAACTTCTAATTGGAAAGCGCTCGACCATTCTCGCACAGCCCATTTCGAGAACCATCCCTGCCATATCGGACTATACCAAGCGAATTTATAACAGTTTTGCTGTACTTCACAGTGCATGCCTAAAAGTATGCTTGGAAAACATTCGTGCGGAGAAGGCATTCCCGTACACTGCGGCACAGAATTTCTCATCGTATCAATATGTTACAGTACACATTTCAAGCGGATATGGAAAGGGAGCGGAGGGGACCTACGGTTTAACGCCGAATCCAAACGGTGATTGGCAGTTTTTCTTTCACACTTGGAGGTTTTGCCATTGCCTGCCAAGAGCGCACTTGTGCGATTCTTGTAATTCTCATCTGCTTCATGTGGATAGCGATAGAAGTAGATGAGCGTTTTACCAGCCCGAGCCAGGAATAGAACCTGGGGCCTCGGTACGAGAAGCCAGAAGCCGCGCTACCCGCTGGACTATCGAGGCTGGCGGCTATGCTGGATTCCGGGTCATAGAAATTTTCCAGGGAACTGTAGAGAAGATGAGCTCGCGTAGCATGGTACTAGCGAGCAGACATGACAGCACTCGGTGTCCCTCTCTTAACCTGTAAGCTTCGTACCCATATGAGTTTTATACACGACACTAATTTCAAACTTCGACGTTCTAAAGAACTCCTCTCATTGAACAAAGCCCAAAGGAAAAAGAAAATATGCCTCACCTATTATGCAACTGTCCTGCTCTATCCAGAAAATGGATGACTTATTTGGGCAAATTCTTCTTCGATAGCCTAGAGGATCTGATAGGACCACTCGCCTATTCGTCTTGGCCTAAGTGTGCTCCTCTTGGGGCAGCCACTCCTACCTACCTACCTGACATAGTTTTTAATGTGGACTGCAAAATTGTAAAAATGTACTGTAAGCACGTGAGCACGTAAGCACAAAAAGATGGCTCGTTGTGATACCACAGTGTTACCACATTACGACGCTGGAAACCACGAGGATTCCAGAGTAAACCTAGCTATCTCCCTAATGTTTAGAGTTGATAGCTTGTTGAGATCTCTGAAGAAAGGGGATCCTAAATTAAAATTTATTTACATATTTAATAAATTTATTGAATTAATTGAATAAATTGCTATTGTTGGATATAATGGCAACTGTTTACGTGGAATAAAAGTCTTGCAAAATGTCATATCCCAATAGCTTTTGTATTGTTGAGATAAATTTCATCTCATCTTTTTGCGAAATACTTCAATGAGGCAAACATTGAAATAGCTGCTCTCGTAATTATCTGACAAGAAAGTCATAGTTTGCACTACTTCTTGTTTTTATTATAACGATCATCGAAAAGGTTCAATAGGTGTGGAGTTATATCCGAACAAAAGTGAACAGGGTCTAACTGACTCAGTGTATTTCCGATGATTTAAAAAAATGTATGCTCTCTGAAAGTTAAAAACAATGCAAGCATTTAAAACAGCATTGCGCCAGCCACAATTGGTTCTGTTGTCGCCAGCAAAAAGAAATTCCTTTTTCTTAATAATTTCCTAATAAGGTCGAACTATCAATATGGCTTGTCAAAGTATCCCTAGCCAGTAATGCAAAGAAATATTTTCTTTGACTTTCTAGTGTCTTTAACCCAAGAAGAGTATACTATGCTTATAGCTGGAACAAAGATCACATTTCAGTCTAGCGATGGGAAACCTTGAAAACCTTCTTTGGATAATTAATTAATAATAATTGACTGGCACGACAGCCCGATACCGCGACTAAGGCCTAGCTACCCGCAACATCCGTGTTGTGCGTGCGAATTTGTACAAGGTTGGAAGGGACCTACAGTTTTATGCCGATTCCGAACGGCGAGTTGGGAGCTTATTCATAGGCAATTTTACTCTTAGAGGTTTGCCATTTCCTGCTGAGAGAACAGCCGCCGAAAGAAAAATTGTTGTTTTTTCTTTTTTTCGGTGTTAACGCAACGGAGTCTTGAACCTGGGTTCGAGCTTCGCATTTAACTCGCGGCCCAACGCACTAGCCAGCTGAGCTACGGCGGCTGACTTCTTTAGATGCTTTGGATATTTTTGATTCTATTGATATGGCACGTATAAGCCGCGACCCATACAACACAGCAATACTCAACAATTGAACTGACTCCAACAAGGCATTGGTCATTGAAATTAAATAATCGAAGCGATAAGAAAATTATAGCTTTGGTCAAAAAAATAATACCTAAATCTTTCTTTGTTTGAATTCTCAAAAGATCTTTGACTGCGGTTGAAAAATTAAACGAGATGGAAGATGTTATTTTACCGAATGAAAGAATCTCACATTTTGAAATGTTAAAGTTCAACTTGTTAGAAATATAGGGTGTTTTTTTTAGAGGTTTGTTTTTCGAATAGAGATAAAACAGGTTGACAAAAGAACAACACTTGCAAATCTTGCAAATTTATTTCGAAAATAATGGTTCAGTTCGCGAAGTTTACCGCAAGCTCCGTCCATTTTATGGTCCATCAGAGCAATTAATTCGGTTAACCATGGGTCGTTTTCGCACTACGTTTACTCTATGTGATAATACGCATCCGCAGAGACGTCGAACAGTGCGCACCGAAGAAACAATTGCCGCTGTAGAGCAAAATGTTGAAGAGGACCCGAATGAATCGATTCGCCACCGTGCACAGCAATTGGAGCTTTGTCCATCAACTGAAAATTGGACCTGTAGAATTGGCTTTATTCGAGCCAGCCGCGGCGGCCACATACCCCAAAATCATATTTAAACATTAATGGCATAAAATTATCCTTCCAAATTGCCAAATTGATGGACATTAAAACGATTTTCTTGTGTTTTATTTCAATTCGAAGTTCTATACCTCTAAAAAAAACACCCTGTACATTATTCCTGTAGATTATCCTAGTATTAGTAACAAACTTGGCGTTGCCAAAAAACCTGCTTTCGAAATTCCGATTTTATGATTAAAGGCAAACTACATGAAATATAATAGAAAGTTTAGTGGAACAGAAACTTGCAGGAACAGTGCAATATTTTTAAAAGAAAAATATAGTACACTATATTTTAGTTTAGTTTAGTAACTTTAACTTCGGCAATGTTAGTTGGTCGCGTACGCTGCCCAAATCAGCTCTTATAGCTTGTGATGTAAATTTATCTAGTAGATAGTTTCATAAGAATTATTCTTATACAAATAAACTGTTTTCCAAATAAACTAGGTCGCACTTTAAACTTTATATTTTTAACTGCTACAGCAAATTCTTCTTTCCTTGAATGTACCATATCAATTAGTAAATCAGACATGCATCGTGTACCTTTAGTGCTTGATCTTGATTTTTATAAAGTTTCTGAAATTAGTAATGGTAATTCAGATTGATCTTTCAAATTTAAGTTATGCAATTTTTTTTTAAATTGAATGATCTTCTAATGAGCATCAACTTGCTTGTTTCGTGTTCTTGGTGTCTCTAAGTGTTTCGAGATCTTTCGGTCTATCGTGGTGGACTCTCGCAAAAGTATTTGCGCTCTTATAATATAAAAGCATTATAAAGTGCTCTGGCACAATGCGGCCTCGATGAAACTTCGAGATAAGAGAAAAAATTCCATCGTAAATTCAAAAAAATAACATTATATCAAACTACATATATAATATTGTAACGGTAAGACAGTCTGTCGCTGTGCAAAGCAGCCGGTCGCTGTGCAAGGCGCCCTGTCGCTACGCGCCGTGCTATGAATGCTTTTACGGGCATACTTGCTATAATTCGATCTGGCAATGATGGCCCGCGATAATAATGGAAGCTTCTAGTCCAATTAGAATGTGCGGGAACGATCTGCGCGATAGCCGGACAGGTATAAAAGGCGGCCGGGTACGGCGCAGCGAGTCAGTCTTGGTTTAGGCAAGTGAAGGTACCACACGGAGCAGTGGCGTCCCCAGGATTTTGGGAAGGGGGGATATGCAAAAAATCCAGTTTAACACCATTTTTTTACTTTGATCTTTGCGTATTATTTTTAATATATGTTTAATAAAATTGTACATACATACATATATGTATACATATGTTATACTAACATAAACTTCTTAAAACAAAAAATTTTAGTGACATGTATTTTTAAGTCATAAAAACCAAACTAAAAAATTAAACTTTGTTTTGAGTTATTACATTTGGAAAACACCTTCTAATAGAATTACGAAATACTCAAAAGATGTATTTTAAAAAGCATAACACAGCAGCTATGTAAAAGAAATCCAACATTTACAAAATGTATGACGTTCTGAAATTTAATTATGATAGAGGTGACCATGTTTCCATGTTTACACACAATTCACCAAAAAAATGTAAGTGAATTTTTTTTTTCAAATTTCAACAGCTGATGCAGGGTTGGCATGAAGCCTTACTACCTTGGTAAATAGTCGATACTTTTGGGAACACTGAAAATACAACTATTCTGTGAGAACTAATGCAATGCTGATTTTTTTAATCATTTATTCTTAACACTTCTGCGGGCATCCAATATGGCCAGACATATTGAACTTTGGATCCACTTTAGTTATGTTGTAATTAAGCTATCGAGCTCATATTTCATGATATCCTTAACTGATCCTTTCTAAGCACAAAACCCAAAACCATGGCTTGGCCAGACCATGGTGTATTTTCATACAAAAGTGCCAGTTATTTTCAGTTTTTTTTGTTATTTTTGACGTAATTTTTGTCAGAATTGTTTATAAATATTTTTTTTATATTATATAATTATATATTTTCAACTAGGGATGGATAACCATCTGACCCGATTTGAAGCATTTTTTTCGTGCCATCCCGTTAATAGTGACATAAATTAGCTGACGCAAAATGTACCTGGTCCAAGTGTTTTTCATTCGCCTTGGCTTTTATTTTCTTTGGGTTAATAAATAGAATTTTTGGTGGAAAATAATGTTGGAACATATTCAAAATTAATACTTATCCATTGTATTCATGGTTATGTCCGTGTTTTGGTGTCAATTCAATTACAATCCTGAAGTGAAGGAAGCATTTGTGGTCTTGTCGTGTCTGGTTTTTTATCAATTCGATTGGGTGTTTTCTGTGGCAGAGATGAAAGGAAGGGAATGCTATTTTGAGGATCAGGTGGACATTGTTTTTGAACTTCGACGCTGGAGTTAAATCAGAGAGGAAAATTTATCAAAAAAAAAATTGTCTAAGCAATAGCGGAAACTAATGCTTTAGAGCAACGAATTTAAGATATTAAATAATTTGCTGCTAGAGATAATAATAACGGTGCTGCCAGTTTCACGCTTTCATTTGGCCCTGAACAAAACCAAGCTTCTGATACTGATAGAAAAAATGGTCGTTTAGATAGTTCAATGTGAAGATAGCGACACCGAAGGCGACAAGGAGAAAGATATCCGGTCAGTTCAGCATGAACAATAACATGTTGAGCACGTTTTGCATATTTTTCTTTGGCAAAGCAGTTCAGAATTATTAACAGTGCAAGGAATCCAGAAATAGATATATCAAAATGCGATTTGTATGTGTCGAATGTAAAATCTCAATTTGGTTTAGTCATGATACTGCATTACATCGTTGTAATAATTGCATTGGTCAAGCAGTTGAAGTAGATCCATAAGTAACGTATTTTAAATTTATACATTTTTTTTATTTTCTTGCTTTACTGTCGTTTTTTTTTTTTTATTCAAAATTAGTTCATTGAAGTCGAAAATAATGTAGGCAAGCAAAAGAAATCATTATGTTCACACTTTCTGACTTTGTGTATATCATTAACAAAAATCCTTGACTATCCTCTTGCTCACATCATGGTCTGGCCAGATCATGGGATGTTCAATTATTAGGTTTTAAGTGGGTGATTACAGAAGAGATAAAGCAAATAGTAAAAATGTTTCACAATTCCATATTGTTATATCAAATTGCATAAACGAATTCTTCGACCAAGGGGGGATCCATCCCCCCTAATCCCCCCTGGGGACGCCACTGACACGGAGTAATTAAGCAAATAATTAAGTGTAAAGTAATTAAGTGTAAATGTGTGAAATTTGACAAATAAAGTGATTGTTTGTTTTTATTGACGGCGTTTGAGAAATTAAGTGTTTTTTTTATTTTAAATTGCACAATCCAGAGAAACGTACCAGCCCACTAGAACTAGTATTCGTAACATTTGGTGTCAGAAGTGGATTGTGCTATTGAATAAATAAAAGGAAAAAAAATTTAATAAAATTATAAAACGCGGACACTGGATTCTGGCGCATCATATTCGATCATAAGAAGAAAGCTCCTGAGGAATTAGGAACCATTGCATAGCATACAAATGAGGACTGCGACTAGCGAGCGTGCGCCGGTAAGAGGAAAAGTTACAAAAACGATTGCTATCGGCACCAGCAGCCTGGAACATGAGTTCATCGTCGCGGATATAATGGATGACGTGATTATCGGCGTGGATTTCATGATTAGACACGGTTTTACGCTGGACCTGAAAGAAAATGTGCTGAGATATGCCAACGTTGAATTCCCGCTGCACACCGGCTATAAGCGAAGCATGGCGGTAAGGGAGGTTGTATCGTGTCAACACAGGAGGATACCAGCGAATTCTGAGGCGATTGTGTGGGCAAAGGTGGACGTACATTAGTGGAACCTAAGAATGGCAGAATACCAGTCAGAATACTGAACCCCCTGAATGCACCCAGATATGACGGGAAAGATGTGGAAATTGGCAAGTGTAAGGAAGCCGTAGCATTGGTCAATTGCGGGAGTAACCCACCTGGAGGTAATAAGACGAGCGGTTTTAACATGGACCGCAGGAAAACCAGTGGAGCAGCGAGTTGACGGCCAAGCAGAAACAGAAGGCTCCGCTCCTTCAGCACTATGGGTTAATATTTGCGGCAGAAGCAGGCGGAAGGATAGCCATAGTGAAGCACAACATCGACACCGGAAGTGCAAAACCGATTCACCAATCGCCAAGACGAGTTCCTCTGGCCAAGAGGGAGGAGGTCGCAGATTTGACCGAATACATGCGGAAAGAAAAGGTCATAGAGCCTTCTTCGGGCCCCTGGTGCTCGCCGGTCTTGCTAGTCAAGAAAAAGGATGGCAGTACCCGGTTTTGTGTGGACTATCGGAAGCTCAATGATGTGACCAAGAAGGACAGTTATCCACTACCTCGGATCAAAGGCACCCTGGACACACTGTCAGACACGCAGTGGTTCTCCACGCTCGACTTACGCAGCGGCTATTGGCAGGTGGAGCTTGCAGACAAGGACAAAGAGAAAACGTCTTTCAGTGTTGGCGATGGTTTGTGGCAGTTCACCGTCATGCCGTTTGGACTCTGCAACGCACCAGCAACATTCGAGCGGCTAATGGAACGCGTGCTAAAAGGGCTGCATTGGCGGACGTGTCTGGTGTACCTCAACGACATAATCGTGATGGGTAAAAGCTTCGACGACCACCTGGGAAAGCTGAAGGAGGTATTCGAGCGGATACAAAAAGCCGGGCTTAAACTCAACCCAAAGAAGTGTTCGCTGTTCCAAAAAGAGGTCAAGTACCTGGGGCACACGGTTTCCGCCCGCGGAGTACATACGGACGAAGGCAAAATCACGGCGTTGAAGAAGTGGCCCCGGCCACGCAGTCTACACGAACTCCGTAGTTTCCTGGGCCTGTGCACATACTACCGCCTATTTGTTCCAGCATTCACGAACATAGCCAGCAGCTTTCACAAACTGACGCAAAAGAGCCAAGCTTTCGAGTGGAACGAAGAGCAGGAGCAGGCTTTTGCACGTCTGAAGGAAAAACTGTGCACTGCTCCAATTCTGGCCTTCCCCGTGCCTGGGAAGATGTTTGTGCTGGATACAGATGCAAGCGGGCATAGTATTGGCGGGGTGCTATCACAGATAATAGACGGCCAAGAACAAGTGATAGCATACTACAGTAGGGTTCTATCGAAACCTCTGTGCAACGCAACTACTGTGTGACACGGAGAGAACTGCTGGCGGTATTGGACTGCGTAAAACACTTCTCCAAATATCTGTATGGACAAAGGTTTCGCCTCCGCACAGATCATGCGGCATTGAGATAGCTCCTGAACTTGAAAGACCCTGAAGGGCAATTGGCGAGGTGGATCGAGCGACTGCAGAGCTACGACTACACGATAGAGCATCGAATGCAGACAATGTTCGCGATCCGAAAGCAAAGAACAGATAGTGGACGTCCGGTCGGTAAGCGGTATGCCAGAGAAAGAGTGGTCTGCGGAGAGGTTACAAAAGGACCAGCGTGAGGATGCGGATCTTGCAAAAATCGTCGAAGGCAAGAAGCAAGGCGCACGTCCGGACTGGTAGGAGATGGCCAGTGAAAGCCCGATCGCTAAGATTTAAGAGTGAGGATGGTCGGACCAGCAACTCCCTAATGGTAGTCCTGACCCGAAATGCAGGATCAACAAGGTCATTGAGGCATACCATAATGACTCCAGTGGAGGGCACCTAGGCATCACCAAAACCGTCGCCAAAATAAAAAGACGATTCTACTGGGTAGGATGTCAGGAGTCTGTAGCCGAGTGGATTAAGACCTGCGACCGATGTTCAGCCGCGAAAGGGCCGACAAGAAGATCTCGGGGCCGCATGCAGCAGTACAACGTGGGAGCGCCCTTCGAGCGGATTGCTATGGACGTCGCCGGCCCATTCCCAACTAGCACTCAAGGCAACAAGTATGTGCTGGTGGTAATGGATTATTTCAGCAAATGGCCCGAAGTGTACCCTATTCCTAACCAGGAGGCCACTACGGTCGCGGAAAAGCTGGTAAACAACTGGGTAGCCAGGTTCTGAGTTCCGTTGGAGTTACACTCGGATCAAGGCCGGAATTTCGGGTCTGCGGTATTCAAGGAAGTGCGTGAGCTGCTGGGAATAAGGAAAACTCGTACCACTCCTTTGCACCCACAGTCCAACGGCATGGTAGAACGCTTTAACCGGACACTGGAAGAATATCTGCGGAAAGTGGTAGGCAGGAATCAAAAGGATTGGGACACGCATGTCCCCCTGTTCCTGATGGCGTGTAGGTCAGCCCCGCACGACACGACATCACTCACTCCAGCCCGAGCAGTGTTCGGCACAGAGTTGCGGTTACCCGCTGACTTGAAGTTCGGGGTAGTCAGTACGACGGGAGGCGCTAAGACTGACTAGGAGGAAATTCACCAGTTTATAAGGAGCCGCACCAAACTGGTCAGCGATAAGGTGAAAGCCAGATATGATCTACGGGCCAACTCGGCAGGGTTCCAAGAAGGCGATCTGGTAATGCTCTACAACCCGCAGCGGAGGAAAGGTTTGTCTCCAAAACTTCAAACGTCATGGGAAGGACCGTACACAGTCGTGACTAGGATTAACGATGTGGTATACAGGATTCAACGCTCCAGCAATAGAGGCGCTAAGCTGAAGGTAGTCCATTTGGAGCGCCTGGCGCCTTATCACAGCGGAGCCTCGGCACTTATTCGGGACGAACAAGTCTAAGTGGTGGGCAGTGTAACGGTAAGACAGTCTGTCGCTGTGCAAAACAGCCGGTCGCTGTGCAAGGCGCCCCGTCGCTACGCGCCGTGCTATGAATGCTTTTACAGGCATACTTTTAGGCAAGCACTTTAAAGTATAGCGACTTGCTATAATTCGATCTGGCAATGATGGCCCGCGATAATAGTGGAAACTTCTAGTCCAATTAGAATGTGCGGGAACGATCTGCGCGATAACCGGACAGGTATAAAAGGCGGCCGGGTACGGCGCAGCGAGTCAGTCTTGGTTTAGCCAAGTGAAGGTGCCACACGGAGTAATTAAGCAAATAATTAAGTGTAAAGACACTTTCGTAACAATATATATTCCAAAAAAGTTCTTGCGTTTAAATAAATTCCTCAACTTTGAGCCAACTAAAATTCCAACACAAAAGCATTTTGTTAATTCGTAAAAATTGTATTCCAATATTCCTTCAGCACTTTTCCTCGGCGGCGTAGCTGCCAGTCCTCCTCTCCTCTATGCGAAATTAAGTCAAATTTCGGAACTGAATCTGCTAGTGACGGGAACCTTTCTATTACTTTGCAACCGCCCTTTGGTTTCGGAAAGCTATTCCTGTCTTTCCAAGATGTGCTCAATGGCATTTAACGTCTTAAATATTTTGTACAAATCGATGTTGATGTTGATCTTTATAGATGCTTGGAATTCGGCTTCAACACACCTATTTTCAAAAGTGGTAATAAAAGTGGCATCAGTAGCAACAGCCCCATTTCTAAACTTTTTAACTTTTCATGTCTAAACTTTTTGCATATATCATCCAAGATAAATTATTATTTTCGGTGAAGAATACAATATGTCCGGAGCAGTATGGTTTTATTCCTGAACGCTCAACTGTGTCTAATCCAGCTGTATTCTCAAATGATTGTACTGTAGCTTATCAACCAGGTAAGGCATTCCACAGGGTTTCTCACGTTATCCTGTTAAATAAATTAACCTGCATTGGGTTGCACTCAACCTTCTTGAGCTGGATTGCATCTTATTTAAACAATCGTCATTGCATGGTTATTGTGGACAATGTAAGGTCTATCCCTTTTGTTGCTTGCTCCTGTGTAGCACAAAGCAATATCGTAAACCCGTTGTTTTTTGTTAGCAAGGTTTCTTCTTCATGCAGACGACCTCAAAATCTACTCGACGATCAACAACTCAGCTTGGTGTATTAAAAATCGATTATCGTGTTTCAAAGCTACTTTTTCTAAACGATCTTAAATCTTGGACACAACTTATCACATCTCTTTGCAACCCCTGCTGCGAGTTAACGAAATCCCGGAGGAAATCCTTGACTACGTTTACTTTCGTTAGTTATATCAATTTAATGATTCCCAAGTTCTATGCCATGCTTGAATTTGTACGGTCCACGCTCGAATACGCGTCCTTCATCTGGTCTCCTTATTATGTATGCCATCTTGCATAGGTGCTTATTAATTAATTAAAAATCTTTGCAGAGTAGGAGAATAATCCTCTCTTAATCCTTTGTTTTTGGTATACCCCGTGGTAGTGTTGATTGTCCGGTACTCCTGGTGGAGGTTATCTTTAATGTATCCAGATCTCTCCGCTGCGTTGAGTTTTTTCGTGTTGGTCTTATTGGCCTTATTGAGCTTAATAAAATCTCCAAATATGTTGAAATTGATTTTTCATTTTCAAAAAATCGCTGAATCGTTGAATCTCTTATGATTTCTCAAAATTTCAATTAAAAATGTGTTCAACTTAACCCATACGATTTTTATTGTTTTTAAACCTTCCTTGATTTAAGGCAGTGTGTGTTTTCTCGATAGAAACATAAATGCCGCAGCCAAAATGGTTGAAGAAATAATATTATTGGGAATGCGGTCCTCCATCCCGAATAAGCTAATTTGCATTAAACCTAAGGACAATCTATGGTTGAATGAGACATGCAGAATTGCTGTCAGGTCTAAAGAGGAAGCTTTCAGAGCATGGCAGGCAAATAAAAATGCCGCCACTGAACAGCTGCGTAAACAGGCTAGAAATCGATGCAATGCCATCCTAGGGCGCCAAAAGTTTCTGCACGAACAGCGCCAAGGAAAAAAGTTCTTCAATGCCAGCGTGGTAGTAAGAACTTCTGGTCATTCGTTAAGAACGTGAAGAACCAAACATCGTCTTCAATTCCACTTCTCCTTAACAATGATCAAATCATCACTCACTCGGTTGATAAAGCTAATTTGTTGGCTAAAATTTTCGTAGAGAATTCCTTTCTGCCCCACAGCGATCAACCATTACCCGTAGTTGAGAACATCTCTTGCTCTATGCCAGAAATTCACTTTCGGACACGGGTGGTTAAAGGAGTGCTTGCAAATCTCGATGTAAATAAGGCTTCAGGGCCGGACGGCATTCCAGCCCTTGTTTTGAAAAATTTCGCTACCTCACCATTACGCAAACTTTTCAACATGTCATACACCACAGGTGTATTTCCGACATGTTGGAAGGTGTCAAATGTTCAACCAGTTCCTAAAAAAGGCAAGACTACTGACTCTACAAACTGCCGACCATAGCAATCTGTTCGGTGCTTTCGAAAGCAATGGAAAGCATTGTAAACTTCAACCTTGTGAAGTATCTGGAGCACAATAGACTGCTAAGTGACGCCAATACGGCTTTCGGAGACAGCGATCGACGGGAGACCTTATGGCGGTCCTCACCGAGAAATGGAACCATAGCATTCTAAACCTCGGTGAAAGCAAGGTTGTTGCATTGGATATTTCCAAGGCCTTTGACCGAGTGTGGCATAAAGCACTCGTCTCAAAATTGATTGCCTATGGTGTCGGTAGTACCTTCTCTCGTTGGATTACGAACGTCCTCTATGATCGCTCTATTAGTGTTGTAATAGACGGCATAGCCTCGGAAAAGCATTCCCTTAGCACGGGAGTGCCGCAGGGTTCGATCCTTTCCCCAACCCTTTTCCCCATCTTCATCAACGACCTATTGTCGTGGACGATGAATCCCATCTACTCGTTTGCGGATGACAGCACCATTTGTCATTCATATTCCTTCACAAAGCGCCCCAGCTCTGTGGAGATTGAGAGAGAACGGCGCCGTATGAATGACACACTTAATAGCGACCTACAAATAATCTCCAAGTGGGGTCGAACGAACAGGGTCGATTTTAATCCGCGCAAGACCCATTGTTGTCTGTTATCCCACAAGCGAGTCTCCCCACATCCCAACACATCCCTGGTTATGGGTGGTGCGAGTATTGCCGATCTTCGTTGGAATGATCATATTTTTGGCGTGTCGAAAGAAGCAGCCAAGTGCCTCGGCTTCCTAAAGCGGTGCAAAAAATATTTCACTCCGTCTGATCTCTGCATTATTTACACCACCTTTATCCGACCTAAAATGGGGTTTAACTCGCACGTATGGGCGGGGGCTTCAAAAATCCATTTGGAGCTCCTGGACCGGGTGCAAAACCGTGCGATCAAGCTTATAGGGGACAGTAGGGTATCCAGCTCTATTGACTCCTTAGAACATTGTCGAAACGTGGCATGTGTGGTGTTATTTTACCGATACTTTTTCGGTAATTGCTCAGTGCCGTCACTCCGGGTATTCCCCCGGGCAACCCGTTTGAACACTGGCGCCCATGCATTCCACGTTGAAACGATGATTCAGCACACTACGCACTACAGAGAAGGTTCGTTTCTGGCCCGTCCATCGCGGTTGTGGAATGGTCTCCCTGCGGATATTTTCCCCAGCACTTATGATCTCGATGGGTTCAAGTCAAGAGTCCACAACCACTGCTCTCAAAATCCTATCTCCTAACCTTTATATCCTTTCTGAACCAACGCAATGCCTCGCATTAATAGGGGTCATCCCCTGCGCGTTTGTTCGAGTCAAAAAAGAAAAATGAATGATTCTAATTTTCCGTTTTCGAGTTTTAGCGGGGCTATCGCATGGAAAATGATTTTTATTTATATAAAGAAGAAGATGGAAGATGATGATAGATATCAACTGGAAAAGGGGCAATATGAACAATATTTATTTTTTTACTCGTCAGGATAAAAATATAACAATTATGCTGAGCATGCTGAGTATTACAAATATGTACATAGTACGTATACGAGTATCTAGTATAAAGATTCAAATTTATATTTGTTTTTCGGGCCTATACTTTTGCTCATATATGTGTACCTTGCTATTATTTTTAGCTTTACAATATTTTGTTTTCCTATACCTGTTTACCCTGTATAGGTAATCACACTATCTTTTTGTAAACTTGCTGGCTATAACTGCAGTCGCGCTCTCACATTCGACAACGTTTCAACAGAATTGTGGGTTACCACCACCTAGAGCGGCGTTTGGAAGATATGCCACCGCCACCGTATTAGGTGCTTAGCAAACGTGGCTCACATGGCTGCATATTAGAAAGAACTGATCGCTTAAAAACGAGCTAAATAGTTGCGGCAAGCTCTTTAGTGATCTACCGGCGTAAAATATGCCAAGTTTAGGTGCTTGTAGCACTCATACTCTCGAATGAAGCGACTATAATATCGCTCATTAGCACACGCTCGTAGCACGCGACGCACAGTGTAACGGGTGTGGCCAAAAATAAGAAAAAAGCGATTTAAAAAATATGTGGGAAAATTTGTTTACACATCGGAAAATAATACTCCTATTAAGACGAATCCGGAATATTCCCTTAGTACTTCAATTATTGCAGCCACTATAGGCCACTAAAGTTGACCTTAAAATTCGAGCCAATGGATTAAATTTTAAGCGAGAAAAATTAAATATAATAAATAATTATTATTCAATTACAAATCACAAACAATGCTTCATAGACTATTTCGCTTCATATTTCCCTGGAAAAGTTAATAGAATTTAACTTAAAACTAGCATATACCCTACTACGTAGTAGTGTTTTTGCGATCAAAACGTAAAACTGTTACTGACATTTTCCCTATCCACAGAAAACCGACCTTTGGCAAAAAATATAACGTAGCACCTTGTGTCTCGATAAATCTTGTGCCTGATGTATTACTTATTGATCTTTGCACACTATAAGGTTGTCGTTCCGATCCTGTATAATCTGCTCTTCTCCCGCACTTCTTTGAAAAACTGAACCAAACGGTTCCAGTTCAACAGACCAAGTCTTGAGACCACTCTAGATTATAGCAACATGCCCTACATCTGCTTATTTAGCACTGCAACGCCTTAAAGGCTTTTACTAAGGCCAATAGCAATTAAGATAACTCGCTTCAGTGTTTCTTTATGCACTCTCGCTGTGTCCTGTCAAATGACAACGCCGTTCATGGTGGTCGCAGATACATTGCACCATGGAATAGACCAGGTTGATTAGGAACGATCTGTTAAATACCTACTGCTGCTACTGGTTGAGAGGCATTCAGCCTAGCGGCAAATTACCTGCTGCAGCCTTTGCTATTTTCAAATGGAAGCACGAATGCAGATAGATTGAACCGCATTTATAATGAATGGAATGGAGTTTTAACTTAAGTTGGCAGAGACATGGCACGGGGCAATAACAATCATCAAATGTGTAAATATCCTAGAAATGTGGTTATGCACCTTACTCAACCTTTAACTTTAAGCGGCACGTGGCATCCACATAATCGAACAACAAATAACTGAAAAAAAATTTCATTTGGATTGCCTTACTTCGGCAACAATTTACATTAATAATTTTGACTTTTTATCTCTCTATCGAAATATGTAAATTGCCCTTCTTCTATTGAAGATACCGTGAAAGTGAACAAGAAAAGAGAGAACGACCGGAAAAGATAAAGCGTGTGACAGAACGCAATCAACCGGTGACACCTGCCAACGAAAGACCGCCAACGTTTAACTACTTGAAAGCACCCGACAACATTGTGCTACATGAGGCTGCAGACGCAATACCAACACTGTTACCAATGGCAGCACAAACTCAACATTTGCGGAGTTCTGCCAAGCGACCGCCATTGTCGTTCGTTGCTATTGTTTTTCTTAATAAACCTCGAAGGTAAATTGATATAATGAAAATGATTTCCAAGTGCTTGCTTTTAAAGATGCCATACCTTCCCCTACCCCATCATATTACAATTGTTTGGGGGTAGAAAAACGATTTATGCACAACCATATTTTTATAAACTCAAATTTGTCATGGTATGGTGCTTGCTTAAAAATAAAGTTTAACCGTAGATCGAGCTACAAACAAATTATGGAGTCCTATCCTATGTATACAAAGGAGAAAAAAAACGTTTCAATTTTCTCAAGACCTCTTCCTTAAAAAAGTGTGAAAGATGGTTTTAAACAAGCATAATCCCAACACAAACAAAGTCACAAGAATGGTTCAATTAATTATATCCTGAAAAAAAGTTATAATAAAACAAAAAACCAAATGTATCATTTTTGATACAAAGCTCGATCTACGGTTAAAAATATTCAGGACCAATGTAATTTTTACTATCTCTCCAATACAACAACTGTCATAAATTCTACTAGACTAGCAATTTATCTTTAGCCCATTTTCTCCAATTTGTCCAATTTTTACTTCAAGAACGTACTAATTTGTGGTAACGTTTATTTAATGAGAAAGCGAACGTACAATCTGCAACAATAATTCAATATCAGCAGCAACCTTTTCCAAAATTGCTAAGGCCGCAGTCGGGGTATTCAAGTCAAATTGTACACTTTATCTGGCAGATCGGCGCAATGTTTCAATAAGCTTATGACCATGTATACACTCCGATTTTGCTGCATCAACGTTTCTAACGCTACCACAAACGAATAGCGACTAAATCAACAACAGCGAAAAACCGCAATAACAGTAACAAAACGAAATGCAAAAGACAAGCAGCAATAAACGAGTAAAATCGTACCAACTGCCAGCATTCGCGTTCTCACAAACACGCACACATATGCGTAATCTACTCAAATACCCAAGGAAATACACTAAAAAGAAAGCAAAAAGCTCACAAGTTGGTTAAAGTCACGTGAAAAGGAACTAAAAAGAAAGCAAAACGACTGCGCTCCTACCGGCTTGTTAGCCAGCAAAGCAGCCACCAGCATTTTCTCGTTTTCGGTATCTCTTTGAACGCCTGTAGTCATGGGAACGAACTTTTCACATTCCACAGATGCTTCTTTTTTGTCTTTGCCTCTTGCTCCTTTCTGTTGTTGACTTTTTAAGATTGTTTTTCATGCTTTTTACTCATCTTTAAAATAACCGCAGATTCGGCTCTGATTCATTGCCTTTAGTTCTTTTTACTGTTGTGCGCACAGAGTAAGTACTTGACTTTGAGTTAAAAACTCAAATGACAATATGCCGAAATATCAGGCCCAACCGTGTATATTGGTTACATGGGAAAGGGAATGGTAATGTTTCTGTATTTGTATTATCAATCGGTTTCTTAAGCGTTGGTTTTGTAACAAGTTTTCTACAAACTGCCTTGCATTAATAAAAACAACTTCTTTAAAGTTTTGTGGGTTTTAACGTGGGGGAGAACAGTGATAGTGGTCGTGCTCGTGGTCGACATTTATTAATCGGCCTTACTTCATCTTCGGCACAATTCCAAAAAACTGCAACAAGTTCATACTTACCTGCGCTCCGGAACGGGAATGGCATACATCAACCGTCGGCAGATAAAACTACAAATCACTCTGTCCAACACTTTGTCGGACTAAATTTAACCATCGGCCAGACGTTCTATAGATCAACCCATCTCAAAGAGTAAGCTCCGAGTCAGTTGAATTTTGCTAAATCGCTAAATCTTTTGGCTTTAGACTCGCAAGATCTCAAATTTATAAAAACACGAACAATAACATCAACACCGCGCTCCATCCAATTGTTCATGGCTCAATCCCACGTGCTGCGCACACACAAGCATACTCAGATTTTATGCATCAACAAGTGTAACATCACCTCAAATGCTTTTCGAATTCAGTGCCGCCCTCTTTGTTGTTCGCCCAGCCCTCTATCGCTGTCGTCGCGTCTGCATCCGAAATATATCAAGCCAGCCTCTCAATCTTTCAACAACAGTGGGTAGTAGGCGCATTCCGATTGCAGTGAATGGCCAACTCAAATCGATCGGCATCTGTACGCCACAAAGGCCGGCAAGCAGAAACAAAATTGCAAAAACTAAGCAAAACAGTGAGAAGATACGTATGCATTGATGTATACAAGTTGGGTGAGGGGAAGAGGAGGTCGAGGGGTCTTTGTGGTTTTAGAGCAGCGGTGCACGAATGGGGGTTTGGGATTTCAATCTCGCTAAATATATATTTGTTACAAAAATTTTCGGTGGCAAATAAAGTTGTGTATAGAGCCCCCATAATGTGGGCACTGACCTAGAATATGTTCTTAAATATATATAATTGAGCATACAGCCCAACTATATAAGCCTAGATTCCTGTATAATTCCTACAGTTCTGCGTCGATTCTATACGTTTGATGTTGAGTTTGACGGGGCTCGTGGCCCAATACATCAACCAGCTAAATCACGGTGGCCACCGTGGCTCGGAACTTATCCTATTAAAAACTGTATATATGTTGACACGTGCTCTTAACATTTATTTTAAAGAGTTGCCTACTTGATCCCCATCTACTTCAAAGTAAATACGCTCATGTTTGTATAAGCATGCCTCAACTCGTAAAAACAACATCAAGCCGCCAGGCAACCAAAGAAAAAGTCGAAATGCCAAACATGAAATTTTTTTAATTAATTTAAACTTTTCTTATCGCATAAGTCCCTTTGGAAAAGCACAAGCAGCCGGCGATTCAAAGAAGATGCCCCCGTCCGATCAAGTCCTACCAATGACCGTCCGACCGACTGGCTGGTAACCGGATATTCAACCCGAGCATGATGATGCATTTTAGATTCTTCCGATTTGTCATTATTGCAGTGTGGTATGTGGTATCCTTCCCCTTGCCGTTTCAAACCTCTTTAACACCCACCTTAAGTAAAACCACATACCCATTGATTGATCTACTACCGACTATGGCAGGAAAAATGACAGTTAATCATACTTGCACTCATACACTGGCCATCCGTTCAACCGCCCCACCTGTTTACCAGTCCAGTGCCTCTTACCTACATTAAGCTTTGTTTGCAACTTGGTTTGTTGGCAGATTTGATGCCAGCAAGGCAGATGGGCTTAAAAGAAACAGGGGCAGCAATTACCTACAACAGCTAGTGCTGTTAATACCACAAAACAAAATGGTAGCCCGATGGAAATTTCAGGTTTTGACACTGTCGGTTTGTCGGTCTCATTTGAAGTCGCTTACGTTAATATTAAGTAATGACAAAGTTGATGCAATGATGCAGACGTTAAAATAACAATAATTATTTGTATACTTAGTATATATGTAGTTAAATGACAAGCAATTGCCTCTTGCGACCTCAACCAAACGTACACTCTATCATAAAGTAGTGTTCGGCAATCCTAATAGCATTACGCAGTAACAGATTAAACAAAAAATATTTTCTCCACAGCTATAGCTTAAATAACTAAATTTGATGTTATGTACACTTTTCCAACTATGAAAGTCAAGTTTTTCGAACTATGCGTAAAAACCTCCATTAACGCGTCTGTACTTGTGAACCATTGGTATACTCACTTTAGTGTGAAGTTGGTAGCTACCCGAAAGAGGGATGTTCAATGAAAATTACATATACTATATATGCGCTGGTTACTACTTAAGTTTTGAGATACGTGTGGCATCACCATCGTTTAATACACCAATTTTAATGGTAAACGTTGTATGCAGTGACTTAACACTAGAATGCCCAAGGGAGTCATTTTGACTACATTGAGGTCTTTTATTGTAAATAACTTTTGTTGCATCGCTTTCTAAACAAATATCTTACGTGACTTTTATTAGTTTTTAAAGCTAAATGGAATTTATTTATTTATAAATTAAAAATATTGTAAACATATTTTTTACCCCAATTTTGCAAAATTTACCTTAAGGGGCACAACTAGTTTGAAATTTTGAAAATTTCGTTTTTTGTTTTATTTCATATTTTTATAGTATAGGGTGTTTTTTTGAGAGGTTTGTTTTTCGAATAGAAATAAAACTGGCATTTTGTGGTCAAATCTGGCAACTCTAATGTCATTTATGTTCAGTTTGGTTTGCCATTTCATCCTGAACAGGTTGACAAAAGAACAACGCTTGCAAATCGTGCAAATTTATTTCGAAAATAATGGTTCAGTTCGCGAAGTTTACCGCAAGCTCCGTCCATTTTATGGTCCATCAGAGCAATTAATTCGGTTAACCATGGGTCGTTTTCGCACTACGTTTACTCTATGTGATAATACGCATCCGCAGAGACGTCGAACAGTGCGCACCGAAGAAACAATTGCCGCTGTAGAGCAAAATGTTGAAGAGGACCCGAATGAATCGATTCGCCACCGTGCACAGCAATTGGAGCTTTGTCCATCAACTGAAAATTGGACCTGTAGAATTGGCTTTATTCGAGCCAGCCGCGGCGGCCAAATGCCCGAAATCATATTTAAACATTAATGGCATAAAATTATCCTTCCAATAAAGCCAAATTGATGGACATTAAAACGATTTTCTTGTGTTTTATTTCAATTCGAAGTTCTATACCTCTAAAAAAACACCCTATATAACTATCATAGAAAAAGTATACGAACGGATTTTGTCGAACTCGTAAAAGTCTCTGAGATACAGAGCCTCAAATCCGTCTCGTTCGTACGCGGTAACACGGTTTTAAAACTTTAAACGCGTTTTTTTCAAAACTATATTTTTCAAATGTGCTGCAGCTGTAACTTGATAACAAATCATCCGATCGACTTGGGTCTTTTTTTAGCTTATTGTGTATTTATTTTTCCATACAATGACCCTCCAGTTTAACCCATTAAGCCCTGAGCGTTGCGTTTGCGCAACGTTTGGGAATTTCGCTACATTAAGTAATTCATAAAGATATAAGACTTGAAAATGGGTAGAATTGGATTCGAATTGATCGTTTTAGATTCTGCCATACTCAAATTTCAAAATTTTTTAAATATTCATATCTTTTTTTCGATCCAAAGTCAAAGGTTTTTTTTGGGGAATTTTTGAAATTCAATTAAAAATACTTATTCTTCAAACCTATCAAAATCCCTTTGTGGGCTGCATTTTGTAATGCTAAACTATTTAAAAATAAGTTTAAAAAATTTTTTTTTTTTTTTAATTTTATGTTTTGTATGTGACTAAGGCCCAAATTGCGTTTGCGCAACGTACCCTCCTGGGTCAGGGGGTGGGGGTATGAATTATTTGCTTCATTTTTTTTCTTGATTAGGTCAATTACTAACATTGTGTAAAATTTTATGGAAATCGTACAAGCCCTTCTGGGGTCAGGTTTTAATGGGTTAATGATAGGATGAAAAGTATAATTATGCCAGGCCAGAAACCATCAGATTTTTCAGCAAAATTTTAATTTTTTTCTCAAAAAACCGCCGTTTTGTTGCATTTTATTTTTTTTTACAACCGAGGGTCATTGTATAACCAAGTTAAGTAAAATTTTTGGTTTTTTTGATTTCAGGCACTGCGAACAGTGCTACAATCACTGCAGCAGTGGGAGAACGTTTTTTTTTTTTTTAAGACTCAGGAGATGGTGGATAACTTGCTGAAAATCGAATATTTTCATTTGAAAAAATTACTTTGTATTCATTATTTACGCATAAATATATCTGCAAAATTTTAAAACATTCGATGCAATACTTCACAAAATTCAAAATTCACAAAAATCTCCTTTTTTCAGGCGGTCAAACTAGTTGGCCCCTTAAATGTCCAAAGGTAGTCATTTTGACTACCGCTCAAAAAATGACTCCTACCGATTGGTAGAAACAAATTTGAAAAAATTGATAGATTTCCTGGGCGTATTACAGGTTAACTACCACTAACTTATGTATTTAGTGAAATTAAATCGATGTATCCACTATAATTTTATTTTATCGTTTTTCAACTACAAACCTAGTAGCAGTAGATTTTAAAAATTTCCACAAAATTAATATTAGTAGCAGTGGAGTTGAAAAATGTCCACTAAATATTAGTGCTTCAAAAATTATTCCCACTAAGTGTTAAAATCATAGATTAGTGGTAGTGGCAGTTGAAAAATATTTCAAGCACTACTTTCAAAATTAGTGAAAATGATTTACATTACCGAAGAATGTCCATAACCACTGCACTTATTTTGTTATAGCGGAAGAAATTTTCATTGCCACTACACTAATTTAGTCATAGCGAAAACATTGCAATTAGCACTACATACAATTTCCATTACCACTACACCCGTTTAGTTATAGTGAAGAAAAGTTTCATAATTTTAATATTAGTCCGGTGCTTCAAAACACCTTTATAAGAACATGCATGCATAAAAATCCTAAACTTAACAGAAGCCGATTGTATGGATCTTTCAAAACCCTCAATGGTTTTTTTCGCAAATCAACAATAAATTGCAAATTCAACGTTTTTCGACGGAGGAGTGGTTGATGCGCTAATGTTTTGTAGTTAACTTATTCAGAGTGGAAAAACGACTTCGAAAATTTATGTAAACGTTAAAATATATATATTTATATATTTGTACATATTGCTCGCAGCTCTTCTTTAGCGCTGGCTTCAATTCCAAATATAAAGAACTACTCTAATCAACACAACAATTATAAACGATATCATTAAAAGAATTCGTTAAAAGGAAGCATACATATTAATGCATTTAACGGCTAAGCATCGCGTCGGATAGCAACGTTTTAATTATTGCTGACATGTCGTTTATGTTGTGTAAACTTGTAATTATCCGATGCAATCTTACACTTATAACATCCAATCCCATTGAAAGGATTATAAATCATACATATGTGTTTGTGGTCCGCGTCCAAAGCGTACGTTAGATGCAAATCGATAACGCGTCCACTAGGCCGTCTGCACAGCAGCGAATACACGACAAACAACGGTGAAAAGCGGCACTAATAAATTTCCACTATTCCACCATTCACCTACTTGGTTGTGTGGCTCGGTGCCTATCCATTACTATGAACTGTCCTCACCGCAGTGCCATGATGCCACCGATGTCAACACCCCTCTAACTCTTTCATTTGTGTGAGTCTTTTGATAATAAAATTTCCTGGTGCTGCTTATCTTGATCGTCCTTTTTAAGCAACCAGGCAGGTTTGTAGGCAGACCTTTAGGCAACAGGACACATTTAATGCGAAGCCACATACTTCTGGCGTATTCTTTCGCAAAGTTCGTCGTGATGCAATTGTATTTTCAGCTTAATGAAAAGAGCATTAAACAAGGACAAAAATTAAGTCGCTGGATCTAAAGAATGTTCATTACAAAAGCATAAACTGTAAAATAAAGCCGCTGCCTGCTGTCCCTTACAGTTTCGCCGGCATTACCCTAGAGCCATCAGAATTGCGAAAGAAAACCCTTTGTCCTATAGTAGCAATAACTTTCCATAAGTAAACTTCTTCGAAGGAAGGGCGTTCCTCTAAATGTAGAAGCAGAAAAAATTACATTTTATAAGTGGGTTGACATTTAAAATTAAGTACGCTGACACCAAAAAAAACATTTTCTCGACATTAATAACTTTTTTTTTTTTACATTAGACATTAATAACTTATCAGCGTACGTTTGTAAAATTATTTTACATAAGTATACACATACATAACTGGAGCAGCAGCCTGATTAAATGGCTAAGGCTTAGCTTTCCGCAACCAGCCGTGCTGTACGTGTGAACCGTCAGTTTTATATTAAATTTGAATGGTGAGTTAAGCAAAAAAAGCGGCTGCCATCCCTTACTCGTGGGGAATTAATTTACAAATAGGAAATTCTAATCGAATCCATCACTCTGTGCTTTACTACATGATGCACAAGTCAATGAAAATTACGAAACAAAAACATGAGCAGATATAATTTATCTTTTTAACTTTCCAATAACTTTTCGAGTAACACCAGAAATCCCAGTGACACCCACACTCACAAATGAAACAAAAAAAATTATCAACGTAAGTACAATCCATATACATAGGTACATACATACATACATACTGTGAATTTGAAAACCAGAAGCGTGCCGAAATTGCTTAGCAATGCCAACACTACCACCGCCACAAACAACACTCATTCCAGCATGCTCTACAAGCAATAACGAAATCAACGAACAACATATTGCAGGACTTATGCGATGCACTCGACCCCATGAATACAAAATACAAATTAAAGATTATATGGCAATCATCAAACGGCATTTTATTAAATTCACATAGCACAACACCGGACTATGTGCGCACAGATCCGTCAGCTCGGCCGCCGTTCACTTCAACCAGAGATCATATCACAAGAGGGTGTCCCATCCAGCCGGGCAAACATTTTTTAATATTGCCGACTTTGTGAATGTGTTTGTGTATGCGTGAAAACGTTTAAGTAGTCCAGAAGACCATTAATCCTTGTGTCATAGCATTGTCGTCGGGCTGCTTGGCCCGACGAGAAATCAAAAGGGCGGTTCAAAAAGACGCCAGACGAGCATGCAAAGGCAAATGTGTGGCATTGCCCACACTACACAAATGAGTAAGCAAGTAAGAACAAGTGCGACCATGAAATGTATGTATGTATGAAGGTTGAAGGGGTATCAACGCCTATCCCTTTTCAAATTGCACAAAGCGGGTTCGGATGCGGAAATGCAGAAGGTACACGGTAAAAAATATAAAAGACAACCGAATATATCTGTACCTTCAGACAAGTGTATGTACTTTCTCAACGTGTTTTCTGTGTGACAATATTGCTGAAAAGTGTAGCCAATCGTTTTGGAACATCTTTGACTATCTCAAACCAAATTACACATTGTCCGACTTGCATCTCCAGCTGCATTCAAAGTTATAAAATTGATAGTCGAGGGCTTTGCGATTTTTGCACTCGAAAGAAGTCAAAGCGAACCACTTGCCCTATTGAAAACGTGCTCGGCAAGTGTTGTGTGACCTACTAATGACCAAATACTCTTGCAATACAAATGTGTGCCAAAATCTCTAAAATTCTAAATGCTCTAAATTCTCCCATTTTCACCAATAAAACCTTTAACCTCCTCTAGTTGTAAATTTTGAAAAAATCGATTTTTTTTGTCATATTTTTATAGTATAACTTTCATAGAAAAAGTATACGAACGGATTTTGTCGAATTCGTAAACGTCTCTCAGATACAGAGCCTCAAATCCACCTCGTTCACTACGCGGTAACACGGTTTTAAAACTTTAAACGCGTTTTTCTCGAAAACACATTTTTTGACCATTGCGCCATGATTCCGTCGAAACTAATTGACCGATTCACTTGATTCTTGTTTTGCTGTGTTCAAAACTTTTTGCTCCACGAGTTAACCTACGGAGATTGCGCTCCATTGACTAGCCGATTTGGGGGGTGGGGGGTTTAGAGCAATTTCGATCAGATCGGGTTCATTATAGGTCATTCTTTAATTGGAGTAATGCTTTTTAAGAGAAAATTTTTTGATTACATTTCAGACGAACAGGAACAAAGTTAGGATGGCGCAAACGCACCCTTACAAAAACAACGTGGACAAATTTTTTTTTATAGTTCAATATTTAAAGAATAAACGAAGAATTATCTCGTTATCATTTGCAGTTTTTGAAAAAAAAATCCCAAAAAAGCTTTAAAAAACACCGTTTGTAATATACTAGAGGACCCCCTTAAATCGCAAAGTCGTACAGTTTCAAAATCAGAGTGCAATATATTTATGTATGTTTGACTGAACCTAAGACCTAAGACCGTACCTAACACTTCCACAATTGATCGCAAAAGTAGACTGCAGAACTGGTATACGTTCCGGTTTTCCGATACATGTTTTGATTAAACAACCTCCAAGTGTGAAAGAAACAGTGCCAACCGCCGTTCGGATTCGGCGTTAAACTGTAGGTCCCCTGCCCTACCCACCATCCGTAAAAGGCCTTGTTCCATGTAATATCTAAGACACGTTCTAGTTGTTCACAAACTTTTGTCCGATTTTCTCGCTTTACTACAATCCACACATTACTAAGTGCCATACATTATTATTGTCCTCATGGCTCACCCTCGTCATTGTATAATTTCGCACACTTGCGTGGATGAACGTATTCTTGCTGTCGAATAGGGTACGAGTTTAATGAAAAGTAAAATTAAATGATAAAGGATGCTGCAATGTACGCGTATATATACATGAATGTGTGTGTGTATGAGAGACGGTGGAGGATTGGAGAGGTCGAGCACCTGTTTTATTAAAAAGCAAATAAACGGTCCGCAATTGAATGGGGTGCTGCCAAGTGTTCGGTGGCATAATAATTGTACATATTAGGGTTTTTAATAAAACCCAATCGTCATGGCATCATTACAATAAGGGTGCGGCGAAAGGGAAGAATCAGATATTGACTTAATGTAGGCATTGGGCGATGAAATTTTAATTAAATTCTAAGCACTTGAGGCATACAAGTTTTTGGATGACGTTTATGCATCACATCCATGAGTGTTCATTTCGATACATTTACATTTCGCATTTTTTTAAATTGAGCGGAATTTGACTGAGGCAATGGTTTTTTAATGAATACTAATTACAAAAACTTCTAAATTTTCAAATCAATCGACTGCGTTTGCGTTCGCAATGAATGTCTTCACTCGTTTTAAAGTACTGAGAAACTTAACAAATTGAGAGGAAGAGCTTTGCCTCCGTTTTACTTTACTTTACTTTACTTATTAATGTTTATTTCTGCAAAAACAAAATCTTTCAAGAGAGCGAAAAACTGTGTCATTCGCTCAATTTAATCATTTATCGTCTAACACTTTTTAATAATCTAAACTACTTATTTACGTCTTTGTAGCAGATAGAGTAAAATTAATGTCGAAATAAGGCAGATAGCATCCCGGGGAACTGTAGGGCGGACGAACTGGCCAGACTAGGCACAACCAAAGGGCTATCCGCAGAATTTGCTGGCTTGGGTGTCCCGCTAAGCACTTGCAAGCTGATGCTAGAGGAGGCCGTGACTAAAGCCGCCAACATCGCCTGGGCGGCCTCGGAGACAGGCAAGACAGCGCAACAAATCTGGCCAAAGTTGGACTGGATGCGCACCAGAAGTCTGCTAAGCCTCAAAAGGGGCGCGCTCAGGGCTGTTGTCGGGGTAATCACTGGGCACTGCATCCTCGGTGGCCACGCAAGAAGGCTAGGGCTGGGCCATCTAGCTAACGATTTCTGCCGTAGCTGCAGAGACGTAGAAGAGGAAGAAACCATTCTACACTTCCTCTGCACCTGTCCTGCTCTTTGCAGGACTCGCAAAAAACACTTAGGTTTTTACTACACCGCCAACCTAGCCGATATATCAAATGTCGACACCAAAGGCCTAATACGCTTCATTAACTGTTCAGGTTGGTTTGAGACCTACTAAGTTGAAGGGGATAACGATCCAGTGGCATCACAATGGGCCTATTTTGGCCCACGTGTGCTCTCGTAAGGGCCGCCACATCTACCTACCTAAGGCAGATAGCAACTATAGGACAGTAATGAAACTTGGCTTTATTATATTATAAAATAAATGGTAAACATTTAAGGTTAATAGACTACAGGTTGCGCATACCTGATGTTCGCCATGTTGATGGCGTAGGCGGGGTCACAATCGAGGCTACTTATTGACAACTATACATTTAAAATCCCTAGAAAACAAAATGCTTGCTTTTTTCCATACACTTTCAAAATATTTTGAAACCAAAAATGAAGTGCTCGGTGGCAAGAATACAAGAACTACAGCGCGCTTTCGACGTTACAAGATACACACCAAGTGGTTGGACTTATGTAGCGGCGAAAATAATTTTAATTTAAAAAACGCCCGTATTTGCTCATCTCACTTCAGTTGCTCATCTCACTTCCGAACGGAAGACTTCAATAAGAGTTTGAAGGAGCTCAAATCCAGAAAAGTATTCGGATTTATTATTTAGGGGTATAAATATAAAATCTGGCAACTTTTTTTCAGGATTTGCTTACACTTTTTGAAAAATGTTTGCTAAAAATATTTTCAGCCAATCAGAGCCAACCTATGCCTACGACACGCGAGGTGCTGTCATTTTGGTAAACATTAGACTCTGAATTACTTGTACCAAATGTGAACGCAATGGGACAACCAAAAAAAGTGAGGTCGTAAAATTTGTTTATATTCTGGTCAGTTATACTTCTAGTAGACGTGGGTGTGTACACCCAATTTTTTTCCGTATGATGTTTTTTTGCTGAGTTATGAGCAATGGATTGGAAAAATGGATTGCTTCATGGATAGCGTCAAAAGAGGACTCCTTTTTTCGAGCCGGGATCCGAAAATTGCCGGAAAGATGGGAGAAAGTTGTCGCTAGCGACGGACAATACTTTGAATAATACATCTGTAAGCACTTTTTCGCAATAAAGCTTTTAATTTTGGAAAAAAAACGGCGGAAGCAAAGTTGTACACCTGATATATATAATTCATCAGATCAGTATAATTCATTTAGATCGATATTAGTTACTATTTCAAACGGAAAAACACTTTCAATTATACCTTGTGACCGAAAAGTTTCCGGAAATTTTAAATAAAACGCAAAATTCTTAATCTTCATCAATATTTATTTTATCTCCTTCAAAGTATGCTCCATTAGAAGCGATACACATATGCCAACGTTTCTTCCAATCATCAAAACATTTTTTATAGGCGCTTTCCGGTATAGCTTTGAGTTCCCTCTGCGAATTCTGTTTTACGTCTTCTATGGATTCAAAACACGTTCCTCTGAGTGGTAATTTGAGTTTGGGAAACAGGAAAAAGTCACACGGTGCAAGATCAGGTGAATACGGTGGCTGTTCGATGGTATTTATTGAATGTTTGGCCTTAAAATCGTTGATAATGTTGGCTCGGTGCGAGGGAGCATTATCGTCATGAAAAATTAATAAATCATCCTTCCACAATTGAGGCCGTTTACGGCGGATATTTTCACGCAAAATGCTCAAATAATAGTCTTTACCGACTGTTTGTCCTTCAGGGATGAATTCATGATGCACCACACCACGAATATCGAAGAAAACAATCAGCATTACCTTGATTTTCGAGCGACTTTGGCGTGGTTTTTTCGGTTTCGGCTCGTCTTTTCCTCTCCATTCCGATGATTGTTGGCTTGTTTGCATGTCGTACTCGTAGACCCATGTCTCGTCACCAGTTATGATGCGTTCCATGAAAGTTGGATCGGAATTGGCACGATCAAGCACGTCCAAAGAGACCTGTTCACGGTACTCATTTTGAAGAAAATTGTCAACAAAATCGCAACGCACTACTGAGGTGAACTGGTTTCAACAGCTGCCGTAAACAAACTGTCAGACAAAATAAAATATCGAAAAATATACAGCGCGCGAATTTTAAATGAGAATTTCCGGAAACTTTTCGGTCACAATGTAGTTCGCTGTTCGGTAGAACTACACTGGTGGCAATTTCCATAAACTCACCTAAATCTGCTACATTTAGTACATTTACATTTTGTTTAAAAAATTAATTCAGTTAAAATAGTTCTACTGAAATATTTATTGTAAAATATAGTATATAAGAACTAAAAGAAGAAATTGTACAATTTGAGGTGGCAATTCACATAAACTCAGTACATAAGAAATATGAAATTGCGTAAAGTAAAAATATTTTCATAGCTCAAGGTACTATAAATGGCTTTTAAAAAATGTGTCCATTTCCCATTACGGCTTAAAATATTTTAGCACAAGTTAAATAAGATTCTGAAGAGTTTGTGCCGGTATGCAAGCTCCAACCGATTTAATTGCTTTTTTAAAGTCAAACTTTGAATAAAACTGTCGTTCTTTTGCGTAAACACCTCGAGCAAGAACCCAAAGGTGCTCGAAGTGATTTAAGTCAGGAATTCGAACTGGCCAATCAACAACTTGAAAAAGTTCCGTGTTTTTCTAGAACTGTGAATTACAGTAATTTCCTGCTGAAAAATAAATTCAGGCCCATAAGATTCTTCTGATAATTGCGCTTAAAAGTTTGCAGTAAATGTATAATTCATTTTTTTTCAGAAACCCACGCAAGTTAAGTCATACCATGCATGGCAACACAGGCCCAAACCATTATATCACCACCTCATTATGTCCGGCTCATACAGACTTCCTTTTCAATCAACTTATCGTTCTAAAAGTATTAAAAGTCGTCAGTAATACCTAAAATAACCCTTTTTAATTACTAAACGAAACTGTTTACAACTGTTCTCTAAATAGCTTCTCCGCGATTTTCATTCTTTTGTGTTTAAGACCATCAGTCAAAAGGGTTTTTTTAGGCGTTTAGTGTAAACACCGCTGTTTCAATTTTGTGAAAATTTTCGAACATGTTGGGGCTTTTTAAACAGATCGATTCTGCAAACAAACTCCGTCGAGTAAAGTTTCCTTTTATTCCCAATGCCATTATCACACGTTTTGGCCGTACAATAATTTTCGTGTTTTGGTCATATCTTACGTTTTTCCCATAAGGTCCGCGTAATTTTAAATAATGACACGAGTGTCTCAGACCTGCCTATTTTATCCGCTATTTCTCGTGTCGAAAACTCTTATTGATTGAAAGCATTAATTTTTCGCTTTTCTGCAGGTGGTAATTACTTTCCTCTTGGCATTTTCACGAGTCTGAAGAAAATAAAAATGTTACTTTTTTAATAGTACAAAAATCAATTTAACCCATTAAAACCTGACCCCAGAAAGGCTTGTGCGATTTCCATACAATTTTAGACAATCTTATTAATTGACCTAATCAAGAAAAAAAATCAAGCAACAAATTCTTATCCCACCCCTTGAACCAGGAGGGCACGTTGCGCAAACGCAACATTGGGCCTTAGTCATATACAAAACATAAAATTTCAGTAAACTTTTAGTTTTTATTGCGCATATTAATAACATCTTTAGGAATGGCTTCCGCTTGATCTGATAGCAGCTGAATGTTTTCGTCAACGTCTTCCATGTCACTAATTTGGTCAACTTCATCGGAAGGTAGCTCAGCCATTTCTACGACATCCGCGTATTTCAAGTTTCTAATTGCTTCGTCCTCCTCGTCCGAATCATTCAGGCTATTTTCTGGTTGGTTGGTTGAGGTGGCTGACTCACAGTCCCCCTGCAAGTCACAATTAGCGCATAGACGCCGTTTTGGTACCACATGCTCACCGAAAACTAAACCTGGTTAGTTGTATGACTAAATCCACCTGGTAGAATTTAGGTATCCAAGAAGATTCGCCCGAGCTAACTGTCGAGCAATCGGTCATACAAGTGAAAAAGTGTTTCCCTAGAAACTTAAATCTTGCCCGGGGGCAACGTGGGAAACTCCATCTACAGAGCCGAAGAATCAGGCAGAAAAAAGGGTCCAATAACCTAGAAGTGCTGAAGAGGCTTGTTAGCACATATCGGAATAAACCCACGAGGGCGACTTGAGATATTGCAGCTGCATCAGGCACATCGCAATCAACTGAGATGCTATATAAGCGAAGTCGAGGGTTAAGGACCTACGAACAGCAGAAAGTGCCTGACCGGTCGGAAGCAAAAGAAAAAATAGGGAAGACGCGGGCTCGAAAACTGTATGACGATTACGTAACCAAGTTCGATTGCGTGATTCTCGATGATGAAACCTACTCTTAAGTGGATTTCAAGCAGTTGCCTGGGAATGCCTATTTCACTCAAAACAATAAGAATGGAACACAAAGAAAGTACTCCGAAGTGAAATACACCAAATTTCCAAAACGCTTCATGGATTGGCAAGCTATTTGCACCTGTGGTCTACGGAACAAGACGTTCATTACGACAGGAACAATAAACTCTCGAATTTATATAAAAGAATGTGTGCAAAACCGCCTTCTACCATTTATTGAATAGCACAAAGGAACAGTTTTGTTTTTGCCAGACCAAGCGACAAGCCACTACTCCAGGTCAACTATGGACTGGTATGAAGGAAATTGTGTCACGGTGGTCCCAAAAGAGGCAAATCGTCTCAACTGCCTGGAACTTCGGCCTATTGAAAGATATTGGGCCGTAATGAAGCAAACTCTAAGAAAAATAAAGAAAGTTTGCAAAAATGATGTACAGTTCCGAAATCGATGGAAGCAAGCCTATGCAATAGTCACCGAAAGTACTGTCCAGTCTCTAACTAAGACCGTTAAGAAAAATATAAAAAAATTTTGCAACCACTAATTATATTTCATGAAATTTTTTTGTAAATTCGAGTTTCAGAAATGTATAATAAACTGCAGTTTATTTTAGTAAAATCAGACTATTACTTTTAACGTATTCTTAACGTATACTTTTAATGTATTCTTAAAAATTCTATGATAAATTTTTTCTGGTTCACCTCTTAGTTTAGCATTGCAAAATGCAGCCCACTAAGGGATTTTGACAGGTTTGAAGAATAAAGTAAGGTCCCACGATTCCGCAATGCGTAGAAATTTTACGCATTTTTAAAAAACTCAAATGCCAATCGTGTAAACTCGATTCGGTTTCGGCGCAAATGTCAAAAATATTCTATCTGTCTTCTCTTGCGCCGAACGAAATCGGTACTGTAGCGTCAATCGTGTGAACAGTTGAAGCCAGACAAAAAAATTAAAAATTGAGCCGAATTTTGTCGGCAACTCGAGCGCCAACCATAGGGGCCGACAAATTTTGTCGGTGCTTTGAAATTTTTTGAGAATTTATTTCAATTTGTTTTTCGATTCGGGCAATCGTGTGACCTACCTATGAAATCGTTCGGTGCGATATTTCTGTTTGCTAGGTTGAGCCGACAAAGTTTGTCGAAATTGAGGCAATCGTGTGATACAAATAAAAAATGTTTTGCTCAATTAACAATTTCTGCGTAGTCAATGCCCGACCAGATCGGGCTATGATCGGCGCATTTGCGGCAATCGTGGGACCTTAGCTTAAGTATTTTTAATTTAATTTCAAAAATTCCCCAAAAAACCTTTGACTTTGGATCGAAAAAAATGTATGAATATTTAAAAAATTTTGAAATTTGAGTATGGCAGAATCTAAAACGATCAATTCTAATCATGTTCTAATCCAATTCTACCCATTTTCAAGTCTTATGTCTTTATGTATTACTTAACCCTCTAACCCGCCAAACAGAAAAACGGGGTATAGAATAAATTAAAATGTCAAATTGGGTTAATTTGACCAAGAAACACGAATCTGAACTTATTTTTACAATACCGTTAACGGTTTCACCACCAGATGAAAAAAAGTCATACTATTGCTCATATACTGAGTAGCAAACGAAATTTAGTTTATTCTCTTCTTGTAACAAATGTAATCCAATGGTAAAAAAAATTGTTCAAATGGAATAAATGAACTATTTTGCAGTTACAAAATTACATATTTATATACTTGTACATACATGTGTGTATGTGACTTATCATTTGTCATTATGAAAATCAAAACAGCAATTTGTTCCTGCTGTGAGGCATAAATTCAGCTTACACTTCAAGCAGTACACAATTTGCAGCGCCTTTTACGCTTTGAATCTGTCATTCCTGGATAATGTAATGCCATCGTATCGCTCGTCGTCGCACGGTATCTTAGCTTTTGTTCCGACTTCAGATAAAGTATGTTCTGCAGATAATGTAGATGGCCTGCAAGGGCTTGCAGCTACATCTTCAGGGAAATCTGGTAACTTGAATGTTTCTTTTTCACCTTCACTAGGACGTCAATATAATATGAAGGTATTTGTCATAATCATATCTAACAAATGATAGAAGATCCGCAGCGCACAGTTACGTGTCTTCAACCGGATATGATATCTGCCTATCAAACCGTCCATCAAATCCACACCTTCCATATGGGCGTTGTATTCCTTAATTATGTGTGGGCATTGGACATCTTCATATTCCTTCTTCCTTCGGTCATACCGGGGTTTTGTACCGGCTTATGAGGATGTTGCTGCTTGTGCAAATTGCTGAATACCAACATAAGTAGAAGCAAAGCGAACGAACTGGTGTCCTTCCACAAAACGATTGAAACTTCGACACCGTATGCTGAGACAGTTTATTCCCCGTAATACCCACGATCAGCCCTGGTAAATTGCTTATCCGAAGGAAACTTGCATTGAGGTATTCTATTTGATCGAATTACCGCGCGCACGGAGATATACCAACAGAGGAATCGATGTGTATAGATTATCGTAATAAATTATGTGATTTATATTGTCGGGAAATGTTTGTGAAAGCCGCACGACTACGTTAGCTGTAGGTCCTAGGTCGGGTGAGCCAGGAAGCACCACATTATTACCAGCCCCATTATAAATCTCAAACCGATATGAAAACCCCAATGAGTCGCAAAGCACGAAGAATTTAGTTCCCCACTCGTGCGGTTTGTTTGGCATATATTGACGCAGGTGATGACTCATCTTCGTTGCGCACATCTGCCCATCCACGCATAAACGAGAAGTTTTTGGAATGGAATCAAGTCTTTGGTTAAGTTTGTCCGAAATGAATCTGATTCTAAACAGGAGATCATAACCAGTTTGCCCTTTCCGTACTTGATTTTCCTCATTCGCAAAACTTATAAATTGTTTAATTTTTTTAAATTGTTTACTGCTCATTGTGCTGTTATTGGTTGAAAAGTATCCTTACTCCAATAGCTTTGTAGCCGCGGATAACGATAAAGCGACATGTAGAACAGAACCCCATAATTACTCCCTAAACTGGTCATAATACTGCCAAATTTTAACTAAAACACTCTTTAACAAAAAATCAGTACCTTATTTTTCATTGGGAGGGGTGAAAGAGGAGGGATATCCCATTCGCCCTATTATCTATTTGATTCACTATTAAACAAACGCAATAAACGTATACAATTTAAATCCATTACATCGCTTACGCAGCAGTGCACAATGGCATATGCACACCCAAAAAAAGTTCCCACTAACCGGAATAACCGGAATTTAATATGTTGGTTGAAACGTTATTTTATAATAAAAACACATTAAATTTCTCATCAGCTAATAATTTTTTTACTTAAAGCCAACAACTCAAATTAATTTTAAAAATCGGGGAAGAAACCGTCTGCAGACGGTCATTCCGGTTAGAGGGTTAATATAGCGAAATTCCCAAACGTTGCGCAAACGCAACGCTCAGGGCTTAATGGGTTAATCAGCTTATAAAAACATAACTTACCTCAAATTAAATTAAATCGCTGAGTTTATGTGAACTGCCACATTTCAACTCTGAGAAAACACTAGTCGTTTTGAATGTTTTGAACGATCACGCAAGCTATAAAAGAGTGCATGCACCTGTCATTTCTTTCAGCAAACTATGGAAGGTAAACTACAATCTTTATTTGGTTTTAAATAATCTGCTCTACTCCTACAAGACTTTTCATGCCTCAGCTCAAAGTGAGTTTACGGGAATTTCCACCAGTGCAAGTCGTGCAGGTAGAGTTTATTGCATTACATAAAAAAATGATGAAAATGCGAATAAAACAGCTTTACTAATTTCTGTCACTTGCAGTATCAATTAAAAAATCGCTACTGAAGCTACTTGCATTTTTTAATGCAATTGTTTCTATCTGCGTAAGAGATATATGTGTCATCTGCGGCTGTAGAGTTTGGCATTAAAATCTAATTTTCATTTTTGAAAAGTTTATATGCTTGTGTCATTTATTCCTCCAACGCACACCTTCGCTCTGCTTACAAAGTGTCCTACCAAATTGAAGTACTTATTGACTACAATTACAAAACTTTGTAAAATTACAGGAGACCAGGAGACACATAAGCCGACTAGAATGCGTTGCTAAAGTATGTAGTGCGTGAAGTATCAAGAACTTAACTTTTTGTTTATGCGGTTCACCAGATTTGAAGTCTATAGTCTTATTAAATCATGTTTTCCTGCACAAACTGTTAACCCAGCGATGACCCCGTCAGATTTTTATTTCCGAAAAAATAAAAAACACGCACAGTGCTTCGAGAGTGGAAAAAATAAGAAAAAAAAATTATCGCGGATTTTGCCAAAAGTAGTATCATGTTAAAGGTAATTCTTTAATTAAGCTGTATCCAAAATACTTTCTCGAAAAATTGTCAAGATTAGGAGATATAGCTTGTCAAAGTCGGATATATTTTTAGAAAAATTTATGAAGGGGAAAAATGAAATTTAGGTGCTTGTATAAAAAAAATTGTAGAAAATGTGTTGTTGTAGATAGGCCACCAATTTCTGTTAATATTAAAACTACATTGATAGGAGCGAGACTACTGATCAGTTTTTTTTTTGTTTAGCATAAAAAAGTTTTTTTGTACGAATTTTCAAAAGTGAATGTTTTTTAACCAATGAAAATTTAAAATAACCAAATTTAGAAAGGCAATTTAAATCGAATGGCGTTAACTGGCGTAAATCCGTTTTATGAACTTTTTTAGATGGACTTTCTTCTCTTAAGTCCGCAAAAAAAATTTTGCGTCTTTTTGCGCCTTTGGAAAATATTCAATTTTTTCGAAACTGTTAATGTTTATTTTTTTACAGAAATCGCTTGAGTTAAAATTGCGACCAAAATGTGTAAACAAGTAAAAGCCATAAACTATGAATGTTTTTTATAAAAATAGGTTTGGCACGCTTATTTAACCCATTATGATCCATATTATCCGTTATTTTCTCATTATTATGGAATTTGATTGCTAAAATGTGATTCAACGCTAAGATATTCTAAAAAAAAGAGGAATGTCTCATTTTAAAGAAGGCCTAGTTTTGAAGTATAATTTTTATAATAGTCTCACCGTTATAAATTTAGCTGCATTGCATATTCATTTGTCTCATCTCCATGTTAAGTTCTACGGATATCAAATAAACAAAAAATATATCCTTTAAGCAACTTTACAGCACTCTTTCCACCCTTTAAATGTCGAATTTAGAAAAACGCTGAAATACGTATTTTGTTATTGCTTTTTTAGTATACATATACACAATTTTTAAACAATCCGACCAAAAAACAATGTCCGTCCATATAAGCTTCACCACCCCCTTTCCGCCCTTTAAAGGTCGACGTTTTTGAAATTGCTTCTTTTTTAAGGGTTGACTTTCTAAAATACAACTTTTGACCAAATTTCATCATTATAGCTTCAGCGGTTTGGGCTCGGTGATGATAAAATAATATATAACCATATATATTAGATTTTTTTTAAACTATATATATTTTTTGGAAACAAACTCAAATTTTGAAGTCAGCAGCCCAAAATTACTTAGACTGCAAAGTTTCAGCGAATTTCACGTACTCCTTCTATTTTTGCCGCAATTTTGTATGGAGTCGAAGCACTTTGACACGTGTCAAATTATTTCTCACCAAGAGTACTTTCACCAAGTTTGAAGACAATAGGTAAATTAATTCATATTTTTTACAGTTTCTTCATACGAACCCTTAACACTAGAATGTCCGACAATCTGACCCACCTAAAATGCCCATATGTAGTCATTTTGACCACAGTACTGTTTATTGACTTTTCTTATATTTATTGGTTTTTAAGTAGCAAATATGTATAAATGCACACGACATTAAAATAAAAAAAGTATTTCGTTTTTATTTTTATATGGTTTACAAAGAAAATTCATTTAATGTAAAAATTACTCCTCTTGGGCATTTAAGGTAAATGTTGCAAAATTGGGGTGAACAATTTTTTTACAATACTTTTAATTTCTTTATTCCATTTAGCTATAGTAAAAGTCACGTATTCTTTAGAAAGCGATGCAATACAAGTTATTTGCAATAAAAGACCTCAATGTAATCACTATGACTACTTCGGGCATTCTAGTGTTAACCCGTCGTTGACCCCGTCAGATTTTGATTTTTGAAAAAATTAAAAACACGTATCGAATTATTTCACATTTGAAGTGCTACGAAAAAATAAAAAAATACGTTTCGAATTATTTTTTATTTGGAATATTTTCACCAAGTATGAAATCAGTGGGCCTAGTTTAGTCTAGTTTCTTCATACAACACCTTAACCCATGTTTCATTTTTCGAGAAGTATCAAGTTTAAATTTCATGTTTGTAGCTTTAGCGGTTTTGGCTGGGCGTTGATGAATAAGTCAGTCAGTCAGGACAAATAATTATATGTACATTGTGCATAGAAAGAACACCCTTAGCCCCATTTTTGATTATGCATATATGACACACACACACACAATCTCTATGTCACTAAAACATCTCGTCTAACCTTTATTTGCACACAGAAGAAAGGGACCTTAAATTGTATACGTATTTTGAAGAGCGATAAAAGTGAAATATATATATATATTATATGTTATATATAGGGATCGGAAATATATGCAAGTGCATATTTTTTTGGAGCTTCCGATTTGAACAGGACCAAGACAGAAATTATTTTTCTTGAATAATATCAAGAATGAGCTAACATATGCACTGTATATTTGCATATTTTGCATAGTTTTTGCATATAAATCCGATACCTAGTTATATATGTATACTAGCTGGGCCCCGCGGCTTCGCACGCAAGCTCTATTGTTTCATCCGATACAAAAGTTGAACCAAAGAATATGAAGTAATTACTAATAAGTAAGTAAACTAAGTAATTACTTCATATTCTTTGGTTGAACGCATTGTTGAACTCGTCAGATTTTGATTTAAAAAAAAACATATCGCACAAGTTATGTCACAGAGTGACTCAGCCCTCTCCACGTTTTAAGCAAGTGACAAAGATGTAACAGATGGGCAGCTTAGACTGACTCATCATTTCCAAATTGACACTTTATTATTGAAAAAGACACGTAATATCAAAGATGCACCACAGTCTGCATCTTTGTTATTAAAAAAGTCACGAAATATCAAAGATGCACCACAAAAAAGTCACGAAGCACGAAAAGATGGACCAGATGGTCAATTTTGTAAAAGGCACGTATCATAAGGACACATTATACCAAAATATTACT
Source organism: Melieria omissa (assembly GCA_963971225.1). Lineage (NCBI taxonomy): Eukaryota > Metazoa > Arthropoda > Insecta > Diptera > Ulidiidae > Melieria > Melieria omissa. The sequence continues at coordinate 1,952,544 of OZ020269.1, read as the reverse complement.
TAAGCCACGGATTTGGAAAATAAAACTCAGTTGTATTCATCAATTCAATCATATCGGACGTTTTATTAAAAAATCCAAGATACATTAGTGGCGCAGTCGGGAAAAACGAATTCTAAACGTTTCCTTATGAACATAAAATCCACTAAATTCTTTGTGGAAAAGAAAGAACTTATCTGTGAATAACTCCTTGTGAAGAAAAAACTAATCTGTGAATATAAAATTCACTAAATTCTTTGTGAAAAAAATAAAAACTAATCTGTGAATATAAAATTCACTAAATTCTTTGTGAAAAAAATAAAAACTAATCTGTGAATATAAAATTCACTAAATTCTTTGTGAAAACGGAAAAACTAATCTGTGAATACAAAAATTCACTAAATTCTTTGTGAAAAAAAAATAAATACTAAACTGTGAACATAAAATTCACAGAATTCACTGTGCAAATAATAATATTTTTCACCACAAATAACGTTTTAAAATGGAATTCGGAATCACGGACTTAATAAAGGAGTGCAGAGCACTTCCAACATTTCGACATTTTTATCTGAAGCGGGCTACATGATTTCACTTGTAGAAGACGGCAGAGCCAAACAATATTTAACCCGGATAATTATATCTAAAATCCAAGGCGAAGCGTTGACGGCAATAAGAGGACTACCAACTGACAGTTCCTGGGACACAATAAAAGATAAACTCAAGAAGTCGTTCGGAGTTCCAGAAGAGTACGCAGCATTAAAGGAAGCAGCAGATAGAATAAAATTCATAAATGTAAGCCAATACTATAAAGATTTAAAAAAAATATCAGGTGTACAACTTTGCTTCCGCCGTTTTCCGATAGGTGGCTGTACCGGCTGAGGCTGTTTGAAATACATAGATGGTAATGCCTTTAAAGTGAGTGTGGACAGTGCCTAACGAATTGTCATCGCCGTTTCAGTGACAGTTGTTCTTGTTTTCGTATTATTCACGCTCGAAAATGTCCGTTTATGTGCCCGATTCTCGCCATTTGCGGGAAGTTTTACTTTTCTGTTACAATTCGAAAAAAAATGCAGCTGAAGCGCATCGAATGCTCTCAGAAACTTACGGTAATGCTGCTCTGAGTGAAAGAACGTGTCGGGAGTGGTTTCAACGTTTTAAAAATGGTGATTTCGATGTCGAAGACAAACATGGTGGTGGAAGAGAAAAAACCTTCAAAGATGAACAACTAGAAGCATTGCTTGATGAAGATTCGTGCCAAACCCAAGAAGAGCTTGCCGAATCGTTGGGAGTGAGTCAGCAAGCCATTTCAAAACGTCTCAAGGCCCTGGGCATGATTCAGAAAGAAGGAAACTGGGTGCCGTACGAGTTGAAACCGAGGGACATCGAGCGCCGTCTATTTGTATGTGAGCAACTGCTTCAAAGACAAAATCGTAAGGGGTTTTTACATCGAATCGTAACCGGTGATGAAAAGTGGGTTCGATACGATAATCCTAAACGCAGAAAATCATGGGGAAAGCCCGGGCATGCTTCTTCGTCGAAGGCAAAACCGAATATTCACGGCGCCAAGGTTATGATTTGTATTTGGTGGGATCACCTCGGTGTGATTTACTACGAGCTCTTAAAACCGGGTGAAACCATCACAGGAGATCGCTACCGAACGCAACTGATGCGCCTTAGTCGCGCGCTAAAAGAACAGCGGCCACAATATCAAGAGCGACATGACAAAGTCATCCTCCAACACGACAATGCTCGGCCTCACGTCGCAAAAGTGGTTAAAAAGTACCTGGAAACGCTGAAATGGGAAGTCTTGCCCCACCCGCCGTATTCCCCAGATGTCGCCCCTTCTGACTTCCACCTATTCCGTTCGATGGCACACGGCCTGGCAGATCAACATTTTCAATCCTTCGAAGAATTGGAAAAATGGATTGCTTCATGGATAGCGTCAAAAGAGGACCCCTTTTTTCGAGCCGGGATCCGAAAATTGCCGGAAAGATGGAAGAAAGTTGTCGCTAGCGACGGACAATACTTTGAATAATACATCTATAAGCACTTTTTCGCAATAAAGCTTTTAATTTTGGAAAAAAACGGCGGAAGCAAAGTTGTACACCTGATATTAGATAAGCTCAATCTGAAATATGGTTTAGATAACCAACCACCACTAGATTATAAACCAGAGTATAATGAACAAAGTATGCTAAATAAGTTTTTTTATAAGATACCCAGAGAAGATGAAATGTATTTGAGATCTAAAAATGTACAATCGTTAGAAGAGGCATATTTCGCTCTATTGGCCATAGGATTTAAAGAGAAAATTGACAATAAAAATTCGTATCAATACCAATATAGTAGAAACGTAAACCAACGTTGGTATCCCGGACAAACAAAAAATTATTCAAGTCAGTTGCGAAACTACTCGGGTCCAAACCAACGATTTGACAACACTAGCGGACAATATCAACAAGTTAATAACCAGTACCCAAGTCAACCCCAATACCAAACTAATAATCAAATATATGACAACAAAACCGGACAATACCGACAAGTTAGTAATCAGGCCCCGAATCGAAATCAGTACCAAACCAGTAATCAGTGGCAACGGACATCCAGACCATTTGAATGTAGAAATTATCAACAGACGGAACCAATGGATGTAGACACCATTAATACTCAAGAAGCAGAAAATTTTCGTGTCAACGCCTCGGAAATTCATTTCCCATAATCGAAATAACGATAGGCAATGATGTATTGGATTGTCTGATCGATACAGGATCAAGCATATCGGTTCTTAATTCTAAGTTACTTCCGCATATAAGAAATCATAGAACATTCACAACACCAGTAAATACAGTATCAGGAAAAGCTTTCATTAATTTTGAAAAAATTACAAGTGCACCTAAAGAATTTAAAATTCACGCTACGATGTCATGGAAGTTATTAGATCTAAGCAATAAAAATGTTGATGCTATAATAGGAAATAATATACTTATTCCAATGAATGCGCAAATTAACTTTAGAGATAATGAAATTGAAATCAACAACCAAATCATTAAATTTAAGGGATTTAATTGTCCATATAAATATAAGGAAATCTACTCTCTACAACCTCTAAAAGACATTAACTTAATAAATAAAATTCAAACTTCACATCTTAATGAAGAAGAATTTACCAGCCTGACGGAAATTTTGAAAAATAATCACGACTTGTTCTTTTTAGAAGGGCAAAAATTAACAAAAGTAGGAGGAATAAAACATCAAATCATAACCACATTAAATTCTCCAATCTACTCTAGAGCTTACGGGTTCCCTCCGATACACGCTAAAGGGGTGGAGAAGTAGGTTAAAGAAATGTTGGACCAGGGCATTATAAAAGAAAGCTCTTCACCTTACAACAGTCCCATATGAGTTGTACCCAAAAAAATTTACCATTCAGGGCAATAAAAGTGGCGACTTGTAGTTGATTTTAGGAAACTTAATCAAATTACAGTTACCGACAAATTCCCCATACCAAATATAGAGGACTTATTCGACAAGTTAGAAAAAGCTCAATAATTTTCAACCTTGGATTTAGCGAAAGGTTTCAATCAGATAGAAGTTGACGAAAAAGACCAATTAAAAACGGCATTTTCTACACCCCGAGGGCATTTTGAATACACACGAATGCCCTTCGGACTCAAGAATGCGCCGGCATCATTCCAAAGAATGATGAATCAAGTTCTAAGTGGTCTCGTGAATAAAATTTGTGTAGTATATAAAGATGATATACTTGTGTTCAGTACAAGTATAGAAGAGCACAAGGAGAATTTACGTAAAATTTTTCAAAGATTAAGAGATTACAATCTTAAGATACAAATTGATAAATGTACGTTCTTTGCTAAGGAGACAGAATATCTGGGACATATTCTCACGGACAAAGGCATTAAGCCCAATCCAAAGAAAATTGACGTTATCAAGACCTTAAAGTTACCAAAGACTCCGAAACAAATAAAAAAATGCTTGGGAATAACTGGGTACTACCGTAAGTTTATGAAAGACTACGCAAAAGTAGCTCAACCCCTAACTAAATATTTGAGGAAAGGAGCAAGAATTAATTTATCTGATGTTGAATACGCAAACGCTTTTGAGAAACTTAAAGAAATTATTACCTCTCCACCAATTTTACACTATCCTAATTTTAACCAAAAATTTCAACTTACAACCGATGCTAGTCAATATGCAATCGGTGCGGTTTTAAGCCAAAATAAACATCCTATCTGCTACGCAAGCAGAACTTTAAATAAACACGAAACCATGTATAGCACAATTGAAAAAGAATTGTTGGCCATTGTGTGGTCCATTCAATACTTCAGACCATACTTATATGGTGTGAAATTCGACGTGTTTTGCGATCATCAACCTATTAAATGGTTGAAAGACAAAAAGGATTGCAGGGATGTGAGTCCAAGATTGCAGAGGTGGATACTTAGACTTGGCGAATATACTTTCGATGTTGAATACATTAAAGGGAAAGAAAACCATGTTGCAGATTTTCTAAGTAGGATCGATGTAAACAAACACGAAATAAATATGATCGAAAATCAAGAGGAGGAGGGAAGCATTACAGGAAGCACTGACATGCAAACAGCACATAGTCAAGAAGAAGAACAAAATGACCACTTCCCGATAGTTGGAACAATAGTAAATAAATACAGAACACAGATTATTATCTCAGAAACAAAAGACAAAGAAACAGAAGTCACAAATAAGAACTTGAAAATTTATATATCAAAACAAAATATTGAAGAAAATGAATTAAATGATATTTTCAGAAGATTTATAAAAAAAGGAACTATTGGAATCTACTCTTACCTGAACGATAGGATATACAACATAGTACAGCTAAAGCTAATTGAACTCTTCAGTAATAGGACAGATGTGAAATTCAGAAAATGTGATCTCATAGCCGAAGAGTTATTAAATGAAAATGAAGCTCTGCGTTATATAAAAAATACTCACGAAAATGAAACTAATCATAGGGGTATAAACGAGAACTACGAGTTCCTTAAAGATAAGGTCTACTATCCAAAGTTAAAACAATTAATTCAGAGATACGTCAATAATTGCAGGGTGTGCCAAGTTGCTAAATATGATCGAAATCACATAAAAATAAAATTCAAGATAACTAAAACACCTGCTGACAATAACGAAATAGTTCGTATGGACACTTGGACGATAAAAGGACAACGATTTTTGACAACTATTGATCGGTTTTCTAAACATGCCATGATATTTCACTTAAATGACAGAAATTTGGTTACAATCAGGGAATCACTTAAACAAAGGCATTCTATGTTAGGAAAGCCAAAAATGTATGTAGGTGATAATGAATTTGATGGGTTTATTTTGAGAGAATTCTTAAATAAGGAACAGATAGAACTACACTTAACAAAACCAAATAGCCATACTGGGAACGCAGACGTCGAAAAACTACATAGTACACTGAATAAACAAGTTCGTATAATGGAAGTTTCGCCCAGTTACAAAGAATTTTCAATGAAAGATAAATGCTTTAAGGCAGTAGAGTTTTATAATGTTTCAATTCATACTGTTACTAAAGAACGGCCTATAGATTTTGTTTCAGGTAATCTTAAGACTAATAAAAAAAAAGTAAAAGAGAGATTAGAAGCAGAAAAAAGTTATAGATAAAAAAAATTAACATTAACAGTGCAAGTGCTAATTAAAAATTATAAGGCTCTTAGACATAAGCACGAACCCAAATACAAATACGCTAATAACCAAAACTTACATCCCTCGAACATTAAACGGATTTATAAATTTACTTCAGGTCAAAACAATCATGTGGGTGCTGATCCTGTTTTTAACGGGAGTTAATGCAGAAATGCATCTGGAAAAGGTGGAGAGCCAAAGCGGACACTTAACTATTAAACTTGAGACAATTCGTATAATAGAAAACTACGACACAATATTGCACACCATCAACTTAAAGGACATAAACAACTTGATAAAGCATATGGACTTTACATTAAGCACATTTGATGACAAGGAACGACTTGAAGTTCTCCAAAAAGAAATTAACGCCGTCAAGCATATTTATTCCACACTAATTCCACATAGAATCAAACGGGGACTACTGAATATAGGCGGCACAGCAATGAAATGGTTGTACGGTACACTGGACAATGACGACAGAGAGGAGATAGAAAACAATTTACGAGTGATCGAAACAAACAATCACAATTTGATAGAAACAGTTAACAAACAAATCATTATAAACAATATAACAAATCAAAATATAGAACAACTTAGAGAAGTTGTATTAACAGACAGGCAAAAAATACTTAAACTACTAAAAGACATTAAAAATCAAGATAAATCTTATATTAAAGACATATATTTGAATCAACAAGTTATCCGAATTAGAATTTTGAGGGATGAACTAGAAAAGATACAAGGAAATATTATGAATATAAAATTAGGACACATGATCCGAAATATTCTAACTAATGAGGAAATTCACACTTACGATATTGATCTGTTTAAATTAGAAAACCTCAAATTGGGGTTTTTAAAATATAAGGACATACTAAAATTTGTTATAAAAATCCCTAAAAGCGTTAAAAATACTTACAAATATATAGTAACAGCATTGCCTAATAACAACTTCGAAGAACTAGACATTGATACGCAACCAGTTGTCATCATAAATAATAGTTATTACAAGGCACAGGAAGATATACACATTAAGAACATGAAAAAGGTTAATAAATGCATTAAAAGCCTCTTCACTGGAGAAATAGATTGTAAGAAAGAAGATTAACAAAATACTCGATTTCAGAACTAGAGACAGGATTATACCTTTTAAAAAATTGTAAAGATGTAAAAGTTAAGAGTTCATGCAATGAGTTTAATTATACTCTAAATGGTAATTATTTACTAAAATTTTTTAATTGTAACACTATAATTTACCACAACGGGCCGCAATATGGCCTACGTGAGCTCTTAAGCTGCCACCCTAACACTATAATTAATGATGTTCAACTAGAAAATAAATTCAGACATTTCGAACAACTTATTACTGTTCCAAGCTACGGACACATCACCACAGTAAACTTAACTCTATCATTAGAGGATATTCAGATTAAGCAATATGAAAATATGTATAAATAAAATAACAGAGCTAAAATCGAAAACAAATATACATGGCTGGAGTTTAGGAGTATTAACAATGATTGTTGTAATCACCTTACTAGTTGTATTATTTATCTTTAAAAGAAAATTTAATGGCCTTAAAAGTAAAATAATTGTAAATGTTGCAAATCCGCTAGATTTGAAACTTAAGGAAAGGGGAGTTATGTCACAGAGTGACTCAGCACTCTCCACGTTTTAAGCAAGTGACAAAGATGTAACAGATGGGCAGCTTAGACTGACTCATCATTTCCAAATTGACACTTTATTATTGAAAAAGACACGTAATATCAAAGATGCACCACAGGCTGCATCTTTGTTATTAAAAAAGTCACGAAGCACGAAAAGATGGACCAGATGGTCAATTTTGTAAAAGGCACGTATCATAAGGACACATTATACCAAAATATTACTTAACCCATTAAGCCCTGAGCGTTGCGTTTGCGCAACGTTTGGGAATTTCGCTACATTAAGTAATTCATAAAGATATAAGGCTTGAAAATGGGTAGAATTGGATTCGAATTGATCGTTTTAGATTCTGCCATACTCAAATTTCAAAATTTTTTAAATATTCATATCTTTTTTTCGATCCAAAGTCAAAGGTTTTTTTTGGGGAATTTTTGAAATTCAATTAAAAATACTTATTCTTCAAACCTATCAAAATCACTTTGTGGGCTGCATTTTGTAATGCTAAACTATTGAAAAATAAGTTTAAAAAAATTTATTTTTTTTTTGATTTTATGTTTTGTATGTGACTAAGGCCCAAATTGCGTTTGCGCAACGTACCCTCGTGGTTCAGGGGGTGGGGGTATGAATTATTTGCTTGACTTTTTTTCTTGATTAGGTCAATTAATAAGATTGTGTCAAATTTTATGGAAATCGCACAAGCCCTTCTGGGGTCAGGTTTTAATGGGTTAAGCCACGGATTTGGAAAATAAAACTCAGTTCATCAATTCAGTATTCATCAATTCAATCATATCGGACGTTTTATTAAAAAACCCAAGATACATTAGTCACACGCACATCAAAAGTGACACAACTCAAAATTTGTGATTTTTCAGGAAACGCAAAAAACTGTTTTTGAGCTAAATAAACATTTTTTTTAAATAACTAATAGACCGTTCAGTAGAAAATCCTTACAGATTATGCTTTTTGATAAGTTCCAAGAATTTTTTTTTATTTTACACTAGAAAATCCAAAATTTTGAGTTGTGACTGTTTTGATGATTATTTAATTCAATAATTACAGAACTATTTCAAGTTATGCCACTTTTTCTGAATTTAATAATTATAAATGACAATTAAAAAGTTAAAAGAAAAATTTTGAAAATTCATAATTAATTTTAAAAATTAAAAATATATACAAAAATTGTCAGAATTTTGCTTAAAATTAACTTTAACATAAATTTATTTCGTCAAAAGTGACACAATTTGAGTTAGGACTCTCTTGCATTGAGCTGCAGCAATGAAATAGCATCAAACTTCGGACATGAAAAGAGACCTAACTGTATTTTTGTAACAGTTAACAACGACAAAATATACTAAGCTTTTGCTGATTGGTAGATTTATGCATTGTGCACAGTGTTAACACATAAACCCGAAAATGAAAAATTTTTAGTTGTGTCACTTTTGTAGTGCGTGTGCGATATGTCTATAAACTTCGATGTTAAGGATTTTCTAAAAACTGTGAAGTCAAAAGGCCCTTTAAATCATGAGTTCTCACATTTACTCTAAACAAATTCTTAACTCTTAGTTTACCACGGTAGATTTCGATTTTCAAAAATATGAAAAACACGTGTCAAATTATTTCTCACTTAGAGTACTTTCACAAAGTTTGAAGTCAGAGATATTTTAATTATTTCCCGATTGAAGTGCTTTTTGTCTAAGTTTGAAGTCAAAAGGACCAATAAATCGTGTTTCTCCATACAAACTGATAACCCATTGTTGACCCCGTTAGATTTTGATTTTCAAAAAAGTGAAAAACACGTGTCAAATTATTTCTAACTTAAAATACTTTCACAAGGTTTGAAGTCAGTGGGCCCATTAATTAATGTTTTTTTACAGTTTCGCCATACAAACTTTTAACTGGTCGTTGACCCCGTCCGATTTAAATATTCGGTAAAAATCAAAAACACGTATCGAGTTATTTTACATTTGAAGTACTTTCACCAAGTTTGAAGTCAAAAGACTAAAAAAAAAATTGTTCTCCATACAGACTTTTAACCCGTCGTTGATCCAGTTAGATTTTGATTTCGAAAATAATGACAAACGCGTGTTTAACTGTTTTTATTTCAAGTATTTTTTCAATTTTTGAAGTCAAAAGGCCTATCGGTTCATGTTTTTTCAAGTCTACCCTTAAACAAATCTTAACCCATTATTCGTCCAGTTAAATTTTGATTTTCGAAAAATTATAAAACACATGTCGAATTATTTTTGGTTTAGAGTATTTTCAGGAAGTTCGGAATAAATATGTCTCTTAAATCACTTTTCTTCATACAACACCTTAACACATGTTTTGCCCCTTTACACCCCGAATTTCAAAACTCCCGAGTAAGCGGAAGTTCATTTTTCAAGATGTATCTACAGTTCAAATTTCATGTTTGTAGCTTCAGCGGCTTGGGCTGAGCGATGATGAATCAATCAATCAATCAGTCAGTCAGTTAGGGCAAATAATCTATGTATATAAAAATGGAGGCGGTACCACGCCCTCTTGTCCAATGCTCACAACTTTCTTCTAGTCGAATTGTGCTACTAAGTGGAAAGTTCGTACCAAGTTTCACTGATGTGTGTGACCTGCATAAATGTTAGATCATAAAAAATGTGCCACGCCCCTTGACCAACGCCGATCAAATCTCATCAGTAGACTGACACATCTATGAAACGACGGTACACCAAATTTCAATGCTGTGCGTCTTACGATTCCAAAGCTATTCCACATTAAAGATTTAAGTTGTATGTGCAGTGCCACGCCCCCTTGGTAAATTCCCTATGTAGAAAGATATGACTAAATTGTAAATCCCTACTAAGTTCCATTTAAGTGCGAGTAACAGTTACAAAATTATGCGGATAGATAGATAGATAGATAGATAGATAGATAGATAGATAGATAGATAGATAGATAGATAGATAGATAGATATATTCTTTATTCAATTGTTTAACAAATATTACAGAAATAATTTAATTAACAATAGATAACATTTATAATAAAGAATTTACGACAATGACTTTTAAGTCGTCTGTCGGAAATTATGCGGATAGTTTGCGTCAAACAACTGTGCCACGCCCCTTGTCCAACGCCCATAAAATTTTAACAGTAGAATAACACATCTATAAGGTGACGGTACACTAACATTCACTGCTGTGCGACTTACAATGCTGCAGCTATTCCACTCAAAAGAATTTAATTGTATGGGCGGTGCCACGCCCCCTTGTTAAATACCTATCCCATTCCCTCTGCCGAAAGATATGATTAAATGGTAGGTTCATACCAAGTTTCATTGATGTACGACTTAGAGTTTTGCTGCATAAAATGTGACACGCCCCTTGTTCAACGCCCATCTAATTTTAACAGTAGAATGACACATCTATGAAAAGACGGTACACCAAATTTCAATGCTGTACGACTAACAATTCCGAAGCTATTCCATTTAAAAGATTTGAGTTGTATGGGCGGTGCCACACCCCTTTGTTTAATACCCACCCCATTCCCTCGGGCGAAGAACAATATTAAATAGTAAGTTTGTACCAAATTTAATTGACGTGTGACTTATGGTTCCAAAGTTATTGAATAAAAATGTATTCTTGCGGTGCCACGCCCCGTTTTCCCTACTTTTCTTTTTTCCTAAACCTTCACGTAAAAATTTCAAACAAACCCATCGAAGGAAGTATTCAAGTTGGTCCAGTAGATTTCATGTTTTATGCAGCCGAATGAACCACGATTCATTCGGCTGCCACGATTCATTCGGTTCGTTTTGATTGTGTTTAAAAATAAAACAACTTCAATTATTCAGCGCAAACGTAGTCAAAACTAACAATCACTTTATTTACAGATCTACACTTCGCTTGTATCTACACTTGTTACCACTTTGCTTGCTCAACACAGACTCGACCCCTTGCGCTGCCACTGCTGCTTTTATACTAGTTTTCTTATCGCGCCGAAGTTTCTTGCACATTCCAGTTGTACTTTCTATCTCGATTGTTCTAGCAAAGTTCATTACCATCCTTGCCATATCGGACTATCCAAGCGAATTATATCAAATTTGCCATACTTCAAAGTGCACGCCTAAAAGTATGCTTGGAAAAGCATTCATGTACAGTACGGCACGGAATTTCTCATCGTATCACTGCCCATCACTTAGACTTGTTCGTCCCGAGTGCCGAGGCTCCGCCGGAGTAAGATGCCAGGCGCTCCAAATGGACTACTTTCAACCTGGCGTTTCTGCTGCAGCAGCGTTGAACCTTGTACACCATGTCATTAATCCTGGTCACGACCTTGTACGGTCCTTTCCATGAGGTTTGAAGCTTTGGAGACAAACCTTTCCTGCGCTGTGGGTTGTAAAGCATTACCAGATCGCCTTCTTGGAACCCCGCTGTGTTAGCTCGTAGATCACATCTGGCTTTCATCTTATCGCTGACCAGTTGGATACGGTCCCTTATAAACTAGTGGATTTCTTCCAGCTCCGATCGCTTATTAACTGCGTAATCAGTCTTCGCGCCTACCGTCGTGCTGACCACTCCGAACTTCAAGTCAGCAGGCAACCTCAGCTCCGTGCCGAACACTGCTCGGGCTGGAGTGAGTTATGTCGTATCGCGCGGGGCTGACCTATACGCCATCAAGAACAGCGGAATATGCGTGTCCCAATTCTTTTGATTCCTGCCTACTACTTTCCGCAGATATTCTTCCAGCGTCCGATTGAATCGTTCCACCATGCCGTCGGACTGGGGATGCAAAGAACAGGTGCGAGTTTTCCTTATTCCTAGTAGCTCACACACTTCCTTTAATACCAGAGACTCGAAATTCCGGCCTTGATCCGAGTGCAACTCCAGTGGAACTCCAAATCGGGCCACCCAGTTGTTTACCAGCATTTCTGCGACCATGGGGGCCTCCTGGTTAGGAATAGGATACACTTCGGGCCATTTGCTAAAATAGTCCATTACCACCAGCACATATTTGTTGCCTTGAGTGCTAAATGGGAATGGCCCGGCGACGTCCGTCGATGGCAATTCGCTCAAAGGGCGCTCCCATGTTGTACTGCTGCATGCGCCCCCGAGATCTTCTTGTTGGCCCTTTTGCAGCCGAACATCGATCACAGCCCTTAATCCAATCGGCGACAGACTCCTGGCATCCTACCCAGTAGAATCGCCTTTTTATTTTGGCGACAGTTTGGGTGATGCCCAGATGCCCTCCGCTGGAGTCGTTATGGTATGCCTCGATCACCTCGTTGATCCTGCATTTCGGGACTTCAATTGGGGAATTGCTGGTCCGGCCATCCTCACTCTCCCACTCGCGGTATAGGCAACCATCAGACAGCCGCAGACTTTGCCACTGCGCCCAGTAAGCTTTCGCGATCGGGCTCTCACCGGCCATCTCCTGCCATTCTAGACGTGCGCGTTGCTCGTTACCTTTAATGATTTTTTTAAGATCCGTATCCTCGCGCTGGTCCTTTTGTAACCTCTGGCATAACGCTTACCAACCGGACGTCCACTATCTGCTCTTTGCTTTCGGCTCGCGAACAATGCCTGCATTCGGTTTTGCACGGACGGCATGACAAGGCATCGGCATTTCCATAGCTGCTACCCTTGCGATGCTCTATCGTGTAGTCGTAGCTCTGCAGTCGCTCGATCCACCGCGCCAACTGGCCTTCCGGATCTTTAAAGTTCAGCAGCCATTTCAATGACGCATGATCTGTGCGCAGGTGAAACTTTTGCCCATACAGGTATTTATGGAAGTGTTTCAAGCATTCCAATACTGCGATCAACTCCCTTCGGGTCAGACAGTAGTTGCGTTCAGGCTTTGACAAAATATTGATGTAGTAGGCTATCACTTGTTCTTGGCCATCTATTATCTGTGATAGCAAACCACCAATACTATGCCCACTTGCATCTGTATCCAGCACAAACATCTCTCTCCAGGCACGGGGAAGGCCAGAATTGGAGCAGTGCACAATTTTTCCTTCAGTCGTGCAAAAGCCTGCTCCTGTTCTTCACCCCACGCGAAGGCTTGATTCTTTTTCGTCAGTTTGTGCAAGCTGCCAGCTATGTTCGCAAATCCTGGAACGAATCTTCGGTAGTATGTGCACAGGCCCAGGAAAGTGCGGAGTTCGTGTAGATTGCGTGGTCGGGGCCACTCCTTCACCGCTGTGATCTTGCCTTCGTCCGTATGTACTCCGCGAGCGGAAACCGTGTGACCCAGATAGTTGACCTCTTTTTGGAACAGCGAGCACTTCTTTGGGTTGAGTTTAAGGCCGGCGCACAGTGTCGCGAGTCCATAGTAGCGAGGGACAAAAATATAAGGAATAGTCGTACGAGAATAAAATTTTGTACATATGATTTTATTATAAAGAGATGTTAATACGCCAAAAATTACTTTAATCGCCCCACGGACACGCTCACCTCCCATACAAACCAAATACTAAGTTGACTGTATTTCGGAAACTATACAAGATATATTGATGAATATTGGTACAGCAACTCATATCATCAGTATTAAAGTATATACCAAAAATGGTATCAACCTACAAATACGCTTGTCATAAAAAAGGAAATATTGAAAAAACTACAAATATCTGTGCATACTTATGCGCAGCTAAGTAATTTCAAACACAAATAGAAAATAATAATACCTTTTCTTAAATTCAGTAAAGCATATGTTTTTATTAAAAATCACAATTTATTAATCTGTACTGCCAGGACAATCGGCTTCCGATGATGAATTATTCAAATTGAACCCTCTAAATCTATTTTTGACAACATTTTAAATAAAATTTTTTTTAATATTGCATTATATCAGAGTTTCGGTTTTCATGTTTATCTTTAATTTTCCTATTAGCATTAACAAGTTTTGCTTCTTTTCGAAAGTTGCCTTAATTCGATGGCAAGCCACCCAGTATTACCGAAGCCTTCCACCGAATCTACCTTTTTTTTGTAATTTTTCTAAATCAAGTGGTGTTTACATATTATTACAAACAAAAATTAATAGTTTAAGTGAAACGCAGTGGTCCCACATCCAACACAACTCATTTCAACTTACATCAACCTGGTACCAACAAATCAACCATCACAAATGCCCACCAAAAAAATTCATCACTCCAAGTACGAGAACTGACATAACCAAATTCGAGCGATTACGACTAGGTCATACTAAAATTACACACCAACATTACTTCACAAATTCACCCCAACCCCACTGTCCCTACTGTAACACCAATACACCCTTAAACATAAAACACCTTTTAAATGATTGCAGAAACTTTGACCACCTAAAGAAAGTAATCTTCAATAACACTAAACCCACATCCCTCCTTTCGTCGATAGACGAAAATAACGTCACAAAGCTATGTACATTCCTGAAACAATCCAACTTGTACCCACACATCTAAGCACCTCCCAAACATAAGTATCATATAAATTAATCACACATTATGCCATATATTATACAATAACCAAATTAATACTGAGCTAATGCAACCACACATGTCAATTACACAACATAAGAAATTTGTAAAAATTGAGCATAAGGCCTGCGCTGCTATTGCTCTCCTTTTTCCCACTAGCTTATAATTTTAATTATAAGTTCAGTATGTTATAAATAAATAAATAAAAAACGTTGTAAAATCTCGAAGTAGTAAGAATTAGTTTTTTTATAAGTTTATCTAAAGTTTGATGAAATTGCACTATTATTCCTACGAATTGACGTTTTTTCAAGTAACGGTACAAGGAATATGGAAAGCAAAACAAAAGAGGGAAAGCTTCCAAAGAGTTCAAAAAATAGTATATTTATAGAATATATTTACTTGACATAAAGTTCAATGGGAAATTTTTCAATAAGAGTCCTCGAACTTACATTCAACAAATTGCAAACGGCAGAGTCCAAACGGCATGACGGTGAACTGCCACAAACCGTCGCCAACACTAAAAGCGGTTTTCTCCTTGTCCTGGTCTGCAAGCTCCACCTGCCAATAGCCGCTGCGTAAGTCGAGTGTGGAAAACCACTGTGTGCCTGACAGTGTGTCCAGGGTGTCATCGATCCAAGGTAGTGGATAGCTGTCCTTCTTGGTCACGTCATTGAGCATTCGATAGTCCACACCAAATCGGGTACTGCCATCCTTTTTCTTGACGAGCGGTGAGCACCAAGGACCTGACGAAGGCTCTATGACCTTTTTTTCCGCATGTTTTCAATCAAATTTGTGATCTCTTCCCTCTTGGCCAGAGGAACTCGTCTTGGCGGTTGGCGGATTGGTTTCGCACTTCCGGTGTCGATGTTGTGGTTCACTATGGCTGTTCTTCCGCCCGCTTCCGTTGCAAATATGGACCCACAGTGCTGCAGGAGTGACCGTGCCTTCTGTTTCTGCTCAGCTGTCAATTCGCTGCTCCACTGGTTCTGCGGTATGGCGTCCATGTTAGAACCGCTTTTCTTACTTCCTCCGGCTGGACTGCTTTCGCAATTGACAACTGCTTTAGCCTATCTACACTCGCCAATGACCGCATATTTTTCGACATATCTGGGTGTGTTCAGTGGGTTCAGTATTCTGACTGGTATTTTTCCATTTTTGGGTTCCACAAATGTACGTCCGATACTTATGTTGTCGTATCCTTAGCAAAGTTATTCCTTAAACAAACAAAAGTTATTCCTTAAACAATTTGGGGCCTCAAAATATTCAAAGCTTTTATTTATTTTTCTTTTATTCTTTTTGTTTTTTGCATGTATTTCAGATTATAAATGGAACGTAAAGAGAGCATATTTTGAGGAATTCTAAGAATATTTTAAGTATGATGAAGTGATGAAAATGGGTATGGAATATTTTTGCTATTATTTCGATGCGAATGTATATTCCGCCAAATAATTTGGCTGTGTTGTATTACTTGATGTGTCGGCTTTCATTATACACCTAATCGTTAACTGATTTACAAAAAATGTGTATGTTTTTGAACATCAAAGAAAACCCCTTAAAATTCCATATTTTCCGACTTTGAGGTCGGCATTTTAAAACTTATAAAAAGAAGTTGCATCGGAAAAGAAGCCGTGTGGTGTTGTTAATGCGATAATGTGAAAATCATGTCAATCAATTTTTTGGTTTAGAAATTACGATCAAAAATATGGAAAAAGTAGAGAAAAACTGAAAAAATGACACGGTACCTATATCTCACTAACTAGAGCTGCTAGAAAAAATCTGAGGGTAGATTCGAAATCAGCGCACCCAAATTAGTAAGAAACAGTAGAAAAACTCCATGCAACAGAAAAAAAGTGTTTTTTGTTGTCCTATGTTACAAATTTTCCCGATTCGAAATATAAAAATATGAATAACTTTTGAGAAGAAGCAGGTCGGATTTCAATTCGAACGGATTTTGCACCTATAACCATCAACAAATACAACCTCGTTTACAGTTTTCGTCGACATTTTTGTGCAACCTATCGATACTTCCTGCCTACCGTGTGTACGAGCCGCTCAATGTCTGCTGCATATGTCTGCAGCGCCTCGTTGGCTCTTTGCCTGCGGTTCTTCAGCTCACAGTAGTACAGCGTTCTGTTGTGCTCGTCGTTGTATTTGGCTCTAGCGCCCTTATGACGGTCTCGTACTCACTTCGTAAACATTCTGGAACTGATTTTATTACCTCAGCCGCAGCACCTTTAAGAGCCAGCGCTAATCTCCGACCTTTCCTTACATCCGTCCACTGATTTTCCACAGCAGCCAGGTCAAATTGTAGCTTGAATGTATCGAACGGCGTAGTCCCATCATAAGTAGGCACTTCTGCTCGGGTGGCAACACTTTCCGGAACCTGCGGCAACCATTCTCGCGGCTGTACCTCTCTAAGCCGCTCGTCGATTTTTCTGTTTACCGAATCCTCCAAACTGTCAACTCGTTTGTCTAAATGTTCTACTCACGTCTCCATGTTCTCAACTTTCACATTAATCCTGTCTAAACTTTCTTCCACTTTCTGCTCCTAACGCGCAGAATTTTCCTGCAGCTTGGTGGACAGCTCGCAATTTGCGCTTTCGAGTTTCGCTGACACCTGCGCCATTTTAGCCATTTCTTGATTCGTAGTTTCCAGTTTCGCTGCCATTTCTCGATTCACCGTTTCCATTTTAGCTATTTCTTGATTCGTAGCTTCCAGTTTCGCCGAAATTTCCTGATTCGCAGTTTCCATTTTCCGGTTGGAAGCCTCGAACATGCCTTTCATTGCGACCATAAGCTGGCTCATGTCCATTGCTTGTGGTAGCGTAGCCGCTGCAGCCGTACTTTGCATCGACGCAGCACCAGCAGGCGATTCCTCCATCTTGGCCGACGCCTCTAGCTCCTGCGTTCCGAACTCGTGCGCAGTCCAATCGACGCCTCGTGCCTCACACGCCTCTCGCAAGCGCAGCTGCAACTCCACTTTACCGCCAGCAGTCGGCAAATTCCAGGCAGCCAGCTTCTTCTTCAGCTGGTCCACCTTCAGCAGCTCGAGTTTAACCATGTCTGCGTTTTTATAATTTTATTTTACTTTCAGTAACACAATCCTGACTTCTGACACCAAATGTTACGAAAATCTCAAGTTTTCCAAGGTTCGGTTTGATTGTGTTTGAAAATAAAACAACTTGAATTATTCAGCGCAAACGTAGTCAAAACTAACAATCACTTTATTTACAGATCTACACTTCGCTTGTATCTACACTTGTTACCACTTTGCTTGCTCAACACAGACTCGACCCCTTGCGCTGCCACTGGTGCTTTTATACTAGTTTTCTTATCGCGCCGAAGTTTCTTGCACATTCCAGTTGTACTTTCTATCTCAATTGTTCTAGCAAAGTTCATTACCTTTCGCGAACCATCCTTGCCATATCGGACTATCCAAGCGAATTATACCAAATTTGCCATACTTCAAAGTGCACGCCTAAAAGTATGCTTTGAAAAGCATTCATGTACAGTACGGCACGGAGTTTCTCATCGTATCAATGTAGAAGAAGATTTGCGAAAGCATTGACGCTGTCCAACCGAAATAGACATGCAACCTCGTCGAGGCCCCGGCTGGATAGTTACTTGCAATGTATCCAATTCACTTGACACTACCCTTAAGGTCAAACTCCATGAAGCGCGTTTCAGGCGTTCAGGGTTTGTCGCGTTATGACGTTTCACGCGTTATTCGCGTTGCAATGTTGTATGCTCCATAACACGTCTTCTTCTTCTTACGTCAGCTGATGCTAATTTTTAACTGTCAAACTGCTGATTGATTTCGTTGTGAATTGTGAGAAAAACAAGGAAATTTTTAAAAAGAACGAAATGAAATTGGTATATGACGTTATAGACTTTATAGAATTTAGGGGGATTCTTTGTAAGGTGCCACTCCTGCTCGATTTCGACGTTCCAGTAATCCAAGCAAAAAAATGCCTATTGTCATCTATATATATTGAAACGATGAGTCACTCTGAGCCGTGATATTGAAACGATGAATGCTTTTCCAAGCATACTTTTAGGCATGCCTTTAATAACGGTCGGCATGCTATAATGTCGATATGGCAGGGATGGTTCGCGGCAGTAATAGGTTGTGCTAGAACGGTCGAGATAGAAACTGGAATGTGTAAGAAACTTCGGCGCGATAAGAAAACTAGTATAAAAGCAGCAGTGTGCAGTGTAAAGGGGAGAGTCTGTGTTGAGCAAGCAAAGTGGTAACAAGTGTAGATACAAGTAAATCTGTAAATAAAGTGATTGTTAGTTTCTGACTGCGTTTGCGTTGATTGAAGTAGTTTTATTTACAAACACAATCCAAACGAACCTTGGAAAACGAACTTGGATTTTCGTAACATTTGGTGTCAGAAGTGGGATTGTGTCACTAAAGATAAACAAAAAACTTAATAAAGAAAATTATAAAAACGCAGACATGTTTAAATTCGAGCTGCTGAAGGTGGACCAGCTGAAGAAGGAGCTGGCTGCCTGGAATTTGCCGACTGCTGGCGGAAAGGTGGAGCTGCAGCTGCGCTTGCGAGAGGCGTGTGAATCACGAGGCATCGATTATTGCGCTGCACACGAGTTCGGAACGCAGGAACAAGAGGCTTCGGCCAAAGTGGAGGAACCGCCTGCGGGTGCTGCTTCGATGCAAAGTACGGCTGCAGCGGCTACGCCACCACAAGCAATGGACATGAGCCAGCTTATGGTTGCAGTGAAAGGTATGTTTCAGGAGACTTCTGCAAAAATCGAGAATGTCAAGGCATGTTTCAGGAAACGTCTGCGAAAATCGAGAATGTCAATCGCGAAATGTCGGCGCAAACGCAAACTACGAATCAGGAAATTTTGGCAAAAGTGGAAACTGCAAATCGAGAAATGGCAGCGAAACTAGAAACGACAAATCAAGAAATAGCTAAAATGGTAACGGCGAACCGGGAAATGTCAACAAAACTTGAAAATGCAAATCGGGAGTTGTCCAGCAAGCTTCAGGAAAATTCTGCGCGTTTGGAGCAGAAAGTGGAGGTAATTTCAGACAGGATTAATGTGAAAGTCAAGCACCTGGAGACGCGAGTAGAACATTTAGACAAACGAGTTGACAGTCTGGAGGATTCGGTGAACAGAAAAATCGACGAGCGGCTTAGAGAGGTACAGCTGCGAGCAAGGGTGCAGTCGGTTGAGGAAAGTTTTGCCATAGAAGTGCCTACTTATGATGGTACTTCGTCGTTCGACACATTCAAACTACAATTCGATATGGCTGCTTTTGAGTCAGTGGACCGCTGTTAGGAAAGGTCGGAGACTGATACTGGATCTAAGAGGCCCTGCGGCTGAGGTAATAAAAACGGTTCCGGAAGGTTTGAGAGGTGATTATGAGACCGTCATAGGGGCACTGCCAGCCAGATACAGTGATGAGCACAACAAAATGCTGTACTACTGTGAGCTGAAGAGCCGTAGACAAAGGGCAAACGAGGCGCTGCAGACATATGCAGCAGACATTGAGCGGCTCGTACAGTTGTGCTACCCGAAATTCGGCGCTGATTATCTCGAGAGGATGAAGATGGAGGCGTTTATTGAAGGTCTTTATGACCCGGAGACACGACGCAGTGCATTGATGATGGGCAAGCCGACATTCCGTGAGACGGTGACATTGACGTATGAGACGGCCTGGAGGGGAAGTTTTCGACAGTCATCTGCGGAAAAGCGTCGAGTCCAATCTGGACGTGTCACGCAGAGCCAGACAGTGAGCTCGGCACCAGCGGGGCTACGGGCAGTGTCATCTGGAGTCAGTTGCTGGCGATGTGGCAAGCAAGGCCACATATCACGAGACTGCGATCTGCGAGAAAAGCGTTCCGGGCAACCGACGTCGCCAAGAAGGGCTGACGCATTGCCATACCATTCTTGCAAAACCGAGCGCAGGCATGATTTGCAAGTCGAAAACAAGGGACAGATTATGGATGTTCGGTTGGTAAGAGTTCTGCAAGAGGTAGATTGGCTTGCGGAAAGGCTACAGAAGGACCAGCGCGGGGATACAGATCTCACGAAGATCATCAAAGGCAAAGCGCACAGGTTACTGCCGGACTGGCAGGAGATGGCTGTTGAGAGCCCGACCACGAAGGCTTACTGGGCACAGTGGCAAAGTCTTCGTCTGCAGGATGGCTGCCTATACCGCGAGTGGGGGAGCAGGGATGGCAGGACGAGAAAATCTTTAATAGTGGTCTGGAAAGGCCGGATCGACGATGTCATCGGGGCAAGCCACATCGACTCTAGTGGAGGGCACCTAGGCATCGCAAAAACTGTCGCCAAGATAATAAGGCGGTTCTATTGGGTAGGATGCCAGGAGACTGTCGCCAAGTGGATCAGAGGCTGTGATCGGTGTTCGGCTGCGAAAGGACCCATGAGAAGATCGCGGAGCCGCACTCAGCTAGTCGAAAACAGGTTAAAAGCCAGCTATGGTGTACGGGCTAACTCAGAAGGGTTCCAAGAAGGTTATCTGGTAATGCCTAATAACCCGCAGCGGAAGGAAGGTTTGTCTCCAAAAATTCAAACATCATGGGAAGGACCGTACAAACTCGTGACCAGGATTAATGACGTAGTGTACAAGGTTCAACGCTGCGGCAACCGAAACGCCAGGTTGAAAGTAGTCCATTTGGAGCGCATGACATCTTACTCCGGCGGAGCCTCGGAGCTTGTTCGGCACGAACAAGTCTAAGTGATGGGCAGTGAAAGTAATAGGTTGTGCTAGAACGATCGAGATTGAAACTGGAATGTGTAAGAAACTTCGGCGCGATAAGAAAACTAGTATAAAAACAGCAGTGTGCAGTGCAAGGGGGAGAGCCTATGTTGAGCAAGCAAAGTGGTAACAAGTGTAGATACAAGCGAAGTGTAAATCTGTAAATAAAGTGATTGTTAGTTTCTGACTGCGTTTGCGTTAATTGAAGTAGTTTCATTTTCAAACACAATCCAAACGAACCTTGGAAAACGAACTTGGATTTTCGTAACAATATAAAAATGAATCGTGGTTCTTTCGGCTGCTTAAGGGGTCCTCTAGTACAAACGGTGTTTTTTAAAGCTTTTTTGGTTTTTTTTATAAACTGCAAATGATAATGAGATAATTCTTCGTATATTTATTATTTACATATTGAATTATAAAAAAAAATTGTTTCCACGTGCTGCCGCGAACACTGTTGGGGTCCGCCAGCTGAGTACCGCCCATGTTTTTTTTAAGGGTGCGTTTGCGCCATCCTAACTTTTTCCCTGTTCGTCTGAAATGTAATCCAAAAATTTTCTCTTAAAAAGCATTACTCCAATTAAAAGATGACCTATAATGAATCCGATCTGATCAAAATTAGACCGCGCCATCGTTTTAACGTGTTTTTTTCGAAATTCGCCCTTTTTTTTGGCTCTAAAAACTCCCCCCAAAAATCGGCTAGTCAATGGAACGCAATCTCCGTAGGTTAACCCGTGGAGCAAAACGTTTTGAACACAGCAAAACAAGAATCAAGTGAATCGGTCAATTTGTTTCGACGGAATCCAGGCGCAATGGTCAAAAAATTTGTTTTCGAGAAAAACGCGTTATGTTAGAGTAATGTATTTTCCTTTTTTCCGACAGACGACTTAAAAGTCATTGTCGTAAATTCTTTATTATAAATGTTATCTATTGTTAATTAAATTATTTCTGTAATATTTGTTAAACAATTGAATAAAGAATATATCTATCTATCTATCTATCTATCTATCTATCTATCTATCTATCTATCTATCTATCTATCTATCTATCTATCTATCTATCTATCTATCTATCTATCTATCTATTCAATTGTTACCGATGTGACTATTGTTACGGTTGCCAGAATAGGGCTGTTAGTAGCACAATTCGACTAGAAGAAATTTGTGAGCATTGGACAAGAGGGCGTAGTACCACCTCCATTTTTATATACATTGATTGATTCATCATCGCTCAGCCCACGCCGCTGAAGCTTCAAACATGAAATTTGAACTGTAGATACATCTTGAAAAATGAACCTCCGCTTACACGGGAGTTTTGAAATTCGGGGTGTAAAGGGGCAAACCATGTGTTAAGGTGTTGTATGATTTGTTTAAGGGTAGACTCGAAAAAACATGAACCGATTTTTGACTTCAAAAATTGTAAAAATACTTGAAATACTACAACGACGGGCTAAAAGTCTGTATAAGAGACACACTCGGAGGCCTGAAAGGCCCATTGTGATACCACATATTTCACCCGTTTTGATCTGTGTATGCAACACTGTTTCGCCAACATATGTTACAGCACACATTTCAAGCGGATGGGGAAAGGGAGGGGGAGGACCTACAGTTTAACGCCGAATCCGAACGGCAATTGGCAGTTTTTCGTTCACACTTGGAGCGCACTTGTGCGATTCTTGTAATTCTCATTCCCTTCATGTGGATAGCGATAGAAGTAGATGAGTTGTTCACCAGCCCGAGCCAGGAATCGAACCTGGAGCCTTTGGTATGAGAAGCCAGCACGCTACCCGCTTGACTATCGAGGCCGGCTAAAAAAAATGTAAAATAACTCGATACGTGTTTTTCATTTTCTCCGAATATTAAAATCGGACGGGGTCAACGACCGGTTAAAAGTTTGTAAGGCGAAAATATAAAAAAACATGAAGTAATGGAGCCATGGGCTTTAAACTTTGTGAAAGTACTCTAAGTGAGAAATAATTTGACACGTGTTTTCACTGTTTTGAAATCAAAATCTAACGGGGTCAACAATGGGTTAACAGTTTGTATGGAGAAACACGATTTATTGGTCCTTTTGACTTCAAACTTAGACTTAGAAATGTGCTTTTCATATTTTTGAAAATCGAAATGGCGAAATGAAATTCCAAAATGGCGTGTAAAAATGTAAAGTGCCACCTTTTTTCTTTGTAAGGTGCCAACCCGCAACCGCCGCACAATGTCGCGATCCCATATAAGACGTGGCCAAAAACACTTAGCGTTGTCCTATTTCGATGAAACTTGGTGAGATTGTTTTCGTGGTAGAAATTAAGAAATTTACAAAAAATCATTAAAATTAGACCACTGCCACGCCCACCTCCCATACGAAAGGAACTGTAATATTGAAATAACTTTCTTAATATTAGTGATAGAATTATGGAATTTTGTATTTGAGCTTAAGATAATGACGTTAAAGCTTACACTAAAAATGGGCGGCCTGCCACGCCCACTTTCAAAAATATTCGTATTTTACTACAACTAAAACTGTATTCTTAGAAGGCTTTTTACGATACTCGTTCCACGATGTCAGTTTAATTGGTAGGCTTTTTAAAACCTTAAAGTGGGCGTGGCAGCTAGAGCATATATATAAAGTGGCGAAAACTTTTCTTTTATGAATTCATGTTTAATTTTTTCAGCTTGTGATACCATCTTTTTGTATAATTGTTTATATTTTTAAGTGGGCGTAGCATTCCACCTACTTTTGATAATACGAACAATGTGCCAACCTTATCCTTTGCCACTACTTTCATTGAACGTCGGAAGCCATACTTCGAAAAAATCACAATTTTCGACTGTAGGTGCTACTGCAAAAAGTAAATGTTAAGGTGGGGACGCAAATTTTACTTTTGTTCATGATTAACATCAACGCCCGTCTTATCTTTAAGTAAATTTATAAGAAAATCAAGTTTTATTGACCGCTTTCTGTATTCAGCTGTACGACACACTTCGAAGAAATCACGTATTTTTAGTGGAGGCGTCACAACCAAATAGGCACTTAAAGGCAAAAAATTACTCCGGATTATGTTAAGGGGCACAACTAGTTTGAAATTTTGAAAATTTCGTTTTTTGTTTTATTTCATATTTTTATAGTATAACTATCATAGAAAAAGTAAACGAACGGATTTTGTCGAATTCGTAAAAGTCTCTGAGATACAGAGCCTCAAATCCGTCTCGTTCACTACGCGGTAACACGGTTTTAAAACTTTAAACGCGTTTTTCTCAAAACTACATTTTTCAAATTTGCTGCAGCTGTAACTTGATAGCAAATCATCCGATCGACTTGGGTCTTTTTTTAGCTTATTGTGTATTTGTTTTTCCATACAATGACCCTCCAGTTTAATGATAGGATGAAAAGTATAATTATGCCAGGCCAAAAACCATCAGATTTTTCAGCAAAATTTTAATTTTTTTTTCAAAATACCGCCATTTTGTTGCATTTTATTTTTTTTTTACAACCGAGGGTCATTGTATAGGAAATATAACCTAGTTAAGTAAAATTTTTGGTTTTTTTGATTTCAGGCACTGCGAAGGCTACAATCACTGCAGCAGTGGGAGAACGTTTTTTTTTTTTAAGACTCAGGAGATGGTGGATAACTTGCTGAAAATCGAATATTTTCATTTGAAAAAATTACTTTGTATTATTATTATTATTTATGCATAAATATATCTGCAAAATTTTAAAACATTCGATGCAATACTTCACAAAATTCAAAATTCACAAAAAATCTCCTTTTTTCATGCAGTCAAACTAGTTGTGCCCCTTAATACATACTGAAACGAAAAGGCACTCTGTGCTGTGCATGAACGCTTTTGCAAGCATACTTTTAGGCATGCACTTTGAAGTACGGCAAATTTGGTATAATTCGCTTGGTATAGTCCGATATGGCAAGGTTCGCGAGAAATGGGCTGTGCGAGAATGGTCGAGCATTTTCCAATTGGATGTTGCAAGAAACTTCGGCGCGATAAGAAAACTGGTATAAAAGCAGCAGTGTGCAGCGCAGTGAGTCGAGTCTGTGTTAAGCAAGCAAAGTGGTAACAAGTGTAGATACAAGCGAAGTGTAAATCTGTAAATAAAGTGATTGTTGATTTTTGCTGAGTAATTGAAGTTGTTTTATTTTCAACCACAATCAAAACGAACCGTCGATAACGAACTGTGGAATTTCGTAACAATACTTTTTTGAGTAATTTAGGATTGAAACTAACTTTTTTACGTTTTTTCAACTTTTTTCCACCAAACTTTTGGTGTTTTGTTAGAAGCAAATCGGAAAACGTAATTTTTCAATGTAACGAGATTTCACAGTTATTTTAAAGCACAAACCAAAAAATAGTACTGCCATACAGGAAAAATTCGAAAGTTTTATTTAATATTTTTTTTTTAATTTTTAATTTTTTATTATAACATGACTATATTAGTATGATAATTTATATAGGTTTCGATTAAAATGAAATCAGTTTGTTTTTTTGTTGTTATAATTTATGTTTTCTCATCAATAAAACCAATGAATTGTTCATAAAACTTAAAAAAACGAAAAAAAGTTTGATGCAGTTTTACTCCTTTGCGGGCCATTGTACGATATATCATACAAATTTCATTGAGCTGTAATTCTCAACCTAAATTATATTTTTGATATTTTGTTGTATTTTATTGCTAAAATTTTCAATGAGAGTCAATAGTTTGCGAAACTATTTCCACGTTTTCTCGCTTTCTCTAATACATAAGATTGTTGTTAGTAGAAAACTTTTACATTACAAGAAAAATATAATATTACTTGAATAAGCTAAAAACACAAAGAAAAAAGTGCATATAATTCGTCAAAAGGCTCAGAATTTTTTTTTGTTTTTTTACAGTAGTATATTTCGGCCAAAAACTTTAAAAAATTAAAAATTCTTTTACATTAATCAAATATAGATATTTACATCATCGGTTTCATTGCAACTATTCCCTTGTTCGTCTAACAATATCTTTGTATAATATTCTAACCCGGAAATGTTTGACCACTGTTGGCCATAATGTTTTTCCAATAGTTTAACAACATCTTTCTTCTTTTCTGAATTAATTGCAACACCAAGAGAAATTCCATCAAGCAAACGAGGGGGTATTTTGCGTCTTTTAAGGTAGCTGGTAAATTTTTCTTTGCCTTCAACTTGACTACACGTTGCTGTTTTATGGAGAGTTTAAAGTAAATTCTTTTCGTACTCTGTATGCCGTTTATAGGACGGTAATATTCTGCCAACATTTTTAAATTCTTAAGGTGCCAATCCTTTCCTAAAATCTTAACTTGCCCATGCGCAGAATAAACTTTGTGATAACCTTCCTTAAAAAAAATTGTAGTATTTTTTCGCAAATCTTTTTCAACACGCCCAAAAACTCGATCAGCTGGCAAAAAACTATGACCTCGGACAGGAAAATATAATTCTACTTGTTTCAGCTGTTTCCGTGCACTTTTTAACATCCAATGCATTAAGGCATGTATGATATGCATATTTTTATCTAATGTCTCGAAGTTATTTATTGCATAGATATGGAAATATTGCATCACCTCCTCATATGCTCTTCATTACCTTAAGGTGAAATCTAATAACATCACATACAAAATAAAACAATTAATTTAAATTCATATTTTTGTACACCGTTTTTTGTCCTTCCTGGAATATGTGAAAAACTGGACTTAGCACCTTTTTACTCTAAGCCGACGAAAAGCTCAAATATAGTTTCCATTACATTTGAATTCAGAAATTCAAAGATACACGAAGTATACTTTATTTATTCCAGATTCCTGCCCACTGCTCTTAGTTTCAAAACGCCGAGCAGCGATATTCGCTTTGCGATAATTGCTTAGTATTCACCTTCTACGTAACTGCAAAATAATCCTGATAAACACATCTGTAATTAAAAAGAAAATCATAACGAAAATTTAAAAATAATTTTCTTTCATCATTGCAAAAATGCCTCAAATTGCACAGAAAAACAGTTGGCTAGCAATGCTTTTCGCCTAATGTAAACAAAACCAACAAAAATTTTTGACAACCTACCGAACTCTGATGAGAAAATAATAAAAGTCTGTCCGCCCGTTATACCCGTGACAGACATGTAGTACAAAAATCCTGCTAGTACAAAAAACCAATGTCTGTCACTGGTTTTTTCAACTTTTGTTCGAAAGCAACTGGATTTTTGTACTACAATTATAGTACAAAAATCCAGTAGATTACCACGAACAGGAATGGGATTTTTCAGTTTACTACAAAGGGAACTGACTGGAATCGAAACGGAACATACAGCAAAGCTTAAAGCGCTTTAAGCTCTTCGTTGTCAACCTCACTGCAGGAATAGAGAATGAACCGAAAAAATATTTCCGACACCAAGTGTGTGTCAGCATGCTGGTATGGGTTTTTTAGAGCTTTGATTGTGTATTCTTCGTAGTACAAAAATCCTATGTCTGTCAGGAGTATAACACTACCTTGTTATTGTGCCATGGCTACACTCAAAAGTTATAGCAAGCGAATGTCAAAAGATTTGAAAGTTAATGGGAAAAGCATGCATAAGCAGATTGAAAACACATGTGTTTACTTCAGGTTGACATATGCTTGAACCATGAGTTCTTTCTAATGTCAACCATAAATAAAAAGCATTTTGTGAAATGTAAAAATTTTATTCAAGATTTCTATATTAGTTGTATGTTATGTTAACTTTTTTAGGTTACCCATGTAATGAAACATATTTTATTTAAAGATTCATGCTTATTTGTAAAGTTTGATAAATCCAATATAAAAAATAAAAGCTAGTTTCCAACCTTTTAATGTCGTTATGTAAACAAGTAATAAAGAAGAAGAATAACAGCTTTAAAAGTAGTGGAAAATGGGCCAGAGCAGTATTGCACGGCTTCCTATATTCGGGCTCCAAAAGTAGCCGCAAATGAGCCAAAGGACCCCTCCGGTTACCGACTACCATGGTACAATAGTGTTGCTACCGCGGTTCCGTAGCAGAACCAAGTCCTTGCATATCGTTTTCGTGCTCCGGCTCTGCTATTTCATTGTCGGTAGCAGTAATCGGGGAGCAGAATAGAAACTCATGTTATTTGCTGTGTTGTAGCAAAGAATATGA
Source organism: Melieria omissa (assembly GCA_963971225.1). Classification (NCBI taxonomy): domain Eukaryota; kingdom Metazoa; phylum Arthropoda; class Insecta; order Diptera; family Ulidiidae; genus Melieria; species Melieria omissa. The sequence goes on along the minus strand of OZ020269.1, from coordinate 1,923,888 downwards.
AGTAATATAGAACGCGCATGTGGGCACAAAAGTGTTTTCGGTTGCAATGATGCGAGCGGGAAGAGCGAAGCGTAGGCATTTGAGAATGTTAAGTTCATAACATTTTCTGTTAGATTTTCGTAGGACAACAGCAAAAAGCAATGTTATTGTTCGCAACGGCTTCACTCGTGTACATTGAAATGGTTGTGTTGCAGCGTAGTGTTCGCTCAATCATTTTTTGCATGTATGTTTCTTGATCTTGTTTGCCAAATCGCAAGCAAAGAGCAAACAACGAACCAAAGCATCGTCATCATCGTTTCAACGAAGATGACTCGGGATTCGCTAATGTTTTTGTTGTTGTCGATTATTGTGTGTATGCTTGTTTGTGTTGCCGATTGCCGGGTTTGCTGCCCAAATTGCTATAATATTTCTATCAATCGAATCTTTGTGGTGTATGGCTTTTTGATGGCCAACGCTTTGATTGATTTTAAAATTTGGAGGTTGACAATTTAAAATGTTTACAAATATTTTTACGTGGTGAGTTCGAAATAAAATTATTAGTTTATATTTTCACATGGTTGATTACAAGTTTGAGAATATGGAAAAACTACGAAAAAAAATTAATTGATGGCTATATTGCCTTCAAAATTCATAAAAACACTTGAAATCAAAAATAATTAGATACGTGTTTTAATTTTTTTTTAATCGAAATCCTTACCCCATTTTTTCAGCACACACACTAGGGTTAAGTAAGCATTATATGTGGGCAGTAAAAAAAGTTCCAAAGAACGGGACGGAAAATTATTACGGGCTAATAAAAGCGTCTTCCTTTCTTTCCAATTTCCCTTTTTAATTGTCTTTTGTGATTACTTTTTATTTATTTTTTATTGCCTGTAGCAATCATATAGGTCACCACGCCAGCCATATTTTATTTTCTTTCTATGATTATGCGCACACTACAGTCGGCAGTGAGTTCAGGAGCAATATGAAACGCCGTGCAGGCTTATAGAAGAACAAAAGCCAGCCGCCAGAAAATACAAATCGTTTTACAATTTCAGCATTTCGCCAGCGCAACAACAACAACAACAGCACATCGTCCTCATCTCCCAATCATCCCACGCCCAGTGATGTTAACTTTTTTTTTAACATCCCTACGCGACTTGAAAAAAATCCCTACTTTTCCCTACGCTGTCCAGCAATTTTCCCTACGAAACTCCCTACACTTATTTTCCAAGTATTTTGTAATATTTAAGGTTTTTTAATTTTTTGTGAATAAAAGTCGAAAAAATTCATTTGCAACATGAAAACAACAAAACAAAGTTGTGCTTTGTACTGAGATACGATTTAAAACATGGAAACATAACAACATAAAAAAAATTGTGCTTTGCACTGAGATACCATTTCATCACATTAAAAAAATCAGTACAAAAATTACACTAAGACTAATTATTTATGGTCATACTACACAGTGTATGCAATTTTCTTAAAGTGCTGTTCCTTACATTGAAAATTTACACAGGTGATATCTTCGTCTTCTAAGTAAGAGCGAATTATACAAATTGAAGTCAAATTGTCATAGCTAGATGTGCTCCTTTTTTGTTCGAAAATATTCTTACAGAGTCTACATTAGAATGTGGTAGTGCCGAAACATATTTGGCCAACTTTGACAAATTGGGAAACAACATTTGATCGTTAAAATTTTCAGTTTGACTAATTTGACTTCAAAATTTTCCATAACCAGGGTTGTTTGAAAATTCCCTACATTTAGTGAATTTTAAAAAATCTGTCCTTTTTTCCCTACGCACACAATTTTCGCTAAAATTCCCTACATGTAGGGAATTTTCCCTACAGTTAACATCACTGCCCACGCCGCAGCAGTGTGCGCAGACTCGCTGCAGTGAGCTCAACCAAAAGCAAGCCTTCGTATGTTTATTTTCTTTGCTTTTACTCACATGTTACGCCGAAGTTACAGAGATTTCTGCTGTTACAGAACAGAACAGAGAGTTCTGCTGTTAGTAACAGAGGGTACTACCAGCAGTACCCGCCATTAGAGCTGGAAAACTATCGATGGCACTATCGATAGTATCGATAGTTTTCATTTTCACTTCACTATCGATGGTTTTCGTTACTATCCTTCTTCCCTGGAATTTGCCGACTGCTGGCGGTAAAGTGGAGTTGCAGCTGCGCTTGCGAGAGGCATGTGAGGCACGAGGCGTCGATTGGACTGTGCACGAGTTTGGAACACAAGAGCTAGAGGCGTCGGCCAAGGTGGAGGAACGCCTGCTGGTGCTGCGTCACTGCAAAGTACGACTGCAGCGGCTGCGCCACCACATGCAATGGACATGAGTCAGCTAATGGTTGCAATAAAAGGCATGTTTCAGAAAACTTCTGCGAAAATCGAAAATGTCAATCTCGAAATTTCGGCAAAAGTCGAAACGACAAATCTAGAAATAGCTAAAATGGAAACGGCGAATCGAGAAATGGCAGCAAAACTCGAAAGCGCAAATTGCGAGCTGTCCAACAAACTGCAGGACAATTCTGCGCGTTTGGAGCAGAAAGTGGAAGAAATTTCAGACAGGATTAATGGGAAAGTTGAGCACCTGGAGACGCGAGTAGAGCATTTAGACAAACGAGTTGACAGTCTGACAGATTCGGTAAACAGAAAAATCGACGAGCGGCTTAGAGAGGTACAGCTGCGAGCAAGGGTGCAGTCGGTTGAGGAAAGTTTTGCCATAGCAGTGCCTACTTATGAACTACAATTCGATATGGCTGCTTTGGAGAATCAGTGGACCGATGTTAGGAAAGGTCGGAGACTGATACTGGCTCTAAGAGGTCCTGCGGCTGAGGTAATAAAAACAGTTCCGGAAGGTTTGAGAGGTGATTACGAGACCGTTATAAGGGCGCTGGCAGCCAGATACAGTGACGAGCACAACAAAATGCTGTATTATTGCGAGCTGAAGAGCCGTAGGCAAAGAGCCAACGAGGCGCTGCAGACATATGCAGCAGACATTGAGCGGCTCGTAAAGTTGAGTTACCCGAAATTCGGCGCTGATGACCTCGAGATGATGAAGATTGAGTCATTTATTGAAGGTCTTCATGACCCAGAAACACGTCGCAGTTTGTTGATGATGGGCAAACCGACATTTAAAGAGACGGTGACCAGCGCGATGACGTATGAGGCGGCCTGGAGGGGAAGTTTCCGACATTCATCTGCGGAAAGGCGTCGAGCACAATCTGGACGTGTCACGCAAAGCCAGTCAGTGAGCTCGGAGGCACCAGCGGGGCTGCGGGCAGTATCATCTAGAGTCAGTTGCTGGCGATGCACAGTGTAACGAGTTCATATAACGATTGGACAAAAGTCGAAATAGTTGTCCTAGAGTAATGAAATTTTGCACACATGCTTTTTTTTACATGAACAATTTGTTCGTAAAGTTATAGAAAAATCAAACAAGAGACACGCCCACCTCCAATACAACCTGAAATTACAAACCTTTGTGAAAGCCGCTCATATTAGTGTAGGACCTTAAAATTTGGTACACATGATGTTTTCTTTAAAAGTACAGTCCACACAAAATTTCATTCAAATCGGTCCATTGTCATGCCCTCCCTTCATATAACAGTTTAAAGAAAATAGTAAAATTTATAAATATAATAACAACGTGGTGGTAAGTCGACATTTTATAAAATATTTGCAATGTGTTTGACTAAGTACCTGTGCAATGATATTGCAAATAAAATTGTTTAGTGCCCTGAATGCTTATCGTATTAAAAATACCAAAAAACTGTATCAATCGAAAAATTAAACATACAATTTCGAATTAACAAGAGTTCAATTCAATATTGACATGTTTGAATTCATATTTTAAAATACATACAATTAAAAACAAAATATATACACTGCAGAGCATAACTATAGACGCACCCACATTTTTCCGTTTCTGACCAATTAAAAATTTTTGAGCAAAATCTAATGATGCAGAGTCAAAGAGCTTTAAAAGTTATTGACTTTAGGTTCTTGTGCAAATTAAAAAAAAAATTTTGCTGAACACTGCGATTAAAAATGCACTTTCTTGCTGGTGCATAACTATAGACGCACTTTGAACATTTTATTTTGAGTACAATAATGACGTATTAAAAAAAACAAATTTTAGTTGTGTGAGTGTCAGTAGTGAGTAGGTCCTCCTTTGTTTTGGATAAGCTCGAAAATTCGGTTTGGCAAACTTTCTAAAAGGTTTAAACGCGAAGAATCGCCAATCGATTCTAAATGTTGAATAATTGCCACTTTTAAGCTCTCAACCGTGTCGTATTGCTTGTTCTCAGCAAACACTATGTGCACCAGTATTCCCCACATGTTCTCCATGGGACCTTAATCTGGAGAACAAGCTGGCCATTGAAGAAAAGGAATGTGATGTGTCTGGAGCCAAGTGTTTGTCTCGTTGCTTTTGTGAACAGAGGCATTATCTTGTTGAAAAACTAGTCCACTTCACCGATATCGGTTAAAAAACCGTAGCAGATTCCTTTGCAAGAGTGTAGTGTACTCCGCCGAATTCATTCGCGTACTAGGAAAAGCCAGCTCCAACATACCGTTCCCACAAAATGCTCCCCACGCTATTAAGGAACCCCCACCGAAGTTTCTTTTGGAAAAATACTGCGGTTCTTTGCTTAAATCACTTCAGTAAGAATTAAATCCATCTGGACCGTCAAGGTTAAACTTCTTTTCATAGGAGAATATTATCTGCAAAAAAAATTCATGCTTCAGGAAGCAGAATTAGGGATTCGGAAAACTGTTTTACTTTTTTCCAATTCATACTCATATTGTTTCGAGCGAATTGCAATCGGGATTTCTTATGGCGTGCCAATAATCGGAGCATATTTTTCAATTTCTGCCGGGAAATGTTCGGAGACTCCTTCAACACTCTGTTCACTGTCCAACGAGACACATTAACTCCACAATCTATGCCAATTTGCTCAGCTGTTGCCATAGAGTTACTATCGGCAGCAATTACACGACGTTTATCCCGTTCAGAAACCTTTTGTTTTCTTCCTCTTTTTTTGTTTGTGCCATAATTGGTGGTATCTTTTAAAAACGATCGCACTACTTTGTCCGATCGCTTAAATTTTCGACCGATTTCGCGAAGTCCAACACTTTCCTCGCGAAAAGCTATAATTTTGCCTTTTTCGATTTCCGACAAGTACGAACCATGTAGCATTTTGAAAACATATGGAAATCAACCAAAAAAAGTCCAAAACCTACCGCTATTTCTTGACTTACTCGATTAACACACTAAATAACTCACATTTTTACAGTGCGTCTATAGTTATGCACCAGCCAAAAACTACATTTTTAATCGCAGTGCTTAGCACAATTTTTTCTTAAATTTGCACAAGAACCTAAAGTTAATAACTTTTAAAGCTCTTTGACCCTGCATCATTAGATTTTGGTAAAAAAATTTTAATTGCTCAGAAACGGAAAAATGTGTGTGCGTCTATAGTTATGCTCTGCAGTGTATACAAGAAATTAATACAAAATATTTACAAAATATAAATTATTCACTAAAGGAATTTTCATCATCATCATCATCATCACTAAAGCTAATATCAAGGGGTACAACTAAATTTTCATCGGTATCTTCTCTTTGTTCTACATGTGGCATCAAAAAAATTTATATTTCACTAGCTGACCCCGCGAACTTTGTCTCGCACGACATTTGTTGTTTTTTTATAATGAAATACGCGAGGTGGCGAATCTATGGCGATGCAAATTGACGAAGAAAACCAACTGAAGGAAGAGGAGGAGCTACTGATTAACGCAATCAAGGCCCACAAATAAACAATGTTGCTGTTAAGTTTCAGTAAAGAAATGGACTGCGCTTGAACCGGATTTAAATTATATGGGCGCTGTCATGCCCTTATTCAATGCCTGCCCCTTATTCAATGCCCTCTGTCAAAAGAAAAAATGGTAGGTCCGTACTAAGTTTCATTGCTGAGCGACTTATAGTTCAGCAAAATATTTGGGTCACAAAAAATGTGCCACGCCCCTTGGCCAACGCCCATCAAATGTTATCAGTAGAATGACTCATCTATGGGACGACGGGGTACTACATTTTAATGTTGTGCTACTTATAATTTCGAAGATATTCTATTTTAAAGATTTTGCTTGTATGGGTGGTGCCACGCCCCGTTGTCCAAAACCCGCCTCATTCCGTCTGTCGAGAGATATGATTACATGATAGGTTCATGCTAAGTTTCATTCCTCTGTGACTTGTAGTTCAGCAGAATAATTGGGTCACAAAAATGTGTCACGCCCCTTAGGGGTATAAAAAATAGTTAGTAGCCGATTCTCAGACCTACTGAATATGCATGTAAAATTTCATAAAAATGGGTCGAGCCGTTTCGGAGGAGTACGGTAACAAACACTGTGACACGAGAATTTTATATATAAGATTTCCATACTTTTTTTTTAGTTTCCCTTTTGCCTATATACTTTCAGCAACGGTTCGGATTGCAACAATAAGGAGTTAAACAAGTCCTTGTTGCAGAGTATCCTACTTATTTTTCTTGTATGTTTTAATCTATTGTTTCTTTTTATTTTATGTGAACACTCGAGTGCTTCTTCCGACAGTGTTCCAATTGGTCTTGAAGAATATCTTATTTATCTGCACCGTGTATTAAAAGCTTGTGCACTGTCACAGGCATGTAATACTCCTCACTCGTTTTTTCTTAAATGCAGAGGTCAAACTGTTGCTCAAGAAATTGTTACACGCTAGGAATAATGCTCTCTTTTTTATTTCACTTCGCTTGCAGCCAAGCATAAAAAATTGTTCGAATTTGAGCTCGAGTAGTCACTGAAAAAGTTGTATAACTTCAGAAAAAGCAAGCCAAAGCAGCTGAAATTTTTATATAGAAATCTACATACTTGCGTGCACAAAATATGAAAAAAAGAAAAAAGTGATAAGAAATGATTTTTTTTAATCGTCTCTGAAATCTGACTTTAACACTTTTTTTAAATTGAAATTTCGCTGTCCGTTTTTTAACGGGAAAAAGCAGACGTGAAATTATTGTACGCAGGTTATAGTATTACCAGTTAAAAAAAACAGTCAAACATTGTTCTGCAAATAATTTTGGCAATTTTATCGATTGTGGTCAAAATTATCGAATTTCAAAGTTGGAGTACAAAATACGCTTTCAACGAAATGAAATTGAAGCAAAGGGAATGCTAACTTTGAGCACTGATAACTCCTACAGTTATATATATTTTTTTACAATATTTTAGATTTGTCTAAGCCAGTATATTGTTAACAGAACCTCATACTTGGATTTTTACATTTTCGACTTTGCAAATATCGACTTTTGTCCATACTCGTTACACTGTGCGATGTGGCAAGCAAGGCCACATATCACGGGACTGCCATCTGCGAGAAAAGCGTTCCGGACAACAGACGTCGCCAAGAAGGGCTAACGCTCTGCCACACCATTCGTGCAAAACCGAGCGCAGGCATAATTCGCAAGCCGAAAACGAGGGACAAATTGTGGATGTTCGGTCGATAAGAGTTTTACAGGAGGAAGATTGGCTTGCGGAAAGGCTACAGAAGGACCAGCGCAAGGATACGGAACTCGCGAAGATCATTAAAGGCAAAGCGCAGAGATTACGGCCGGACTGGCAGGAGATGGCTGGTGAGAGCCCGATCGCGAAGGCTTACTGGGCACAGTGGCAAAGTCTACGACTGCAGGATGGCTGCCTATACCGCGAGTGGGGGAGCAGGGATGGCAGGACCAGAAAATCCCTAAAAGTGGTCCCGAGAGGCCGAATTAACGATGTCATCGAGGCATACCATAACGACTCTAGCGGAGGGCACCTAGGCATCACAAAAACTGTCGCCAAGATAAGAAGGCGGTTCTATTGGGTAGGATGCCAGGAGTCTGTCGCCGATTGGATTAAGAGCTGTGATCGATGTTCGGCTGCGAAAGGGTCAACAAGAAGATCTCGGGGCCGCATGCAGCCCTTTGAGCGAATTGCCATGGATGTCGCCGGGCCATTCCCACTTAGCACTCAAGGCAACAAATATGTGCTGGTGGTGATGGACTATTTGAGCAAATGACCTGAAGTGTATCCTATTCCTAACCAGTAGGCCATCACGGTAGCGGAAATGTTGGTAAACAACTGGGTGGCCAGATTTGGAGTTCCACTGGAGTTGCACTCGGATCAAGGCCGGAATTTCGAGTCCCTTGTATTAAAAGAAGTGTGTGAACTTCTAGGAATAAGAAAAACTCGCACCTGTCCTTTGCATCCCAGTCCGACGGCATGGTGGAACGATTCAATCGAACACTGGAGGAATATCTGCGGAAAGTAGTAGACAGGAATCAAAAGGATTGGGACACGCATATTCCGCTGTTCTTGATGGCGTATAGGTCAGCCCCGCACGATACGACATCACTCACTCCAACCGTGTTCGGCACAGAATTGAGATTGCCTGCTGACTTGAAGTTCGGAGTGGTCAGCACGACGGAAGGCGCTAAGACTGATTACGCAGTTAATAAGCAATCGGAGCTGGAAGAAATCCACCAGTTTATAAGGGACCGTATCCAACTGTTCAGCGATAAGATGAAAGCCCGATATGATTTAAGAGCTAACACAGCGGGGTTCCAAGAAGACGATCTGGTAATGCTTTACAACCCGCAGCGCAGGAAAGGTTTGTCTCCAAAGCTTCAAACGTCATGGGAAGGACCGTACAAGGTCGTGACCAGGATTAATGACGTGGTGTACAGGGTTCAACGCTGCTGCAGCGGAAACGCCAGGCTGAAAGTAGTCCATTTGGAGCGCCGGCGTCTTACTCCGGCGGAGCCTCGGTACTTGTTCGGGACGAACAAGTCTAAGTGATGGGCAGTGATACGATGAGAAATTCTGTGCCGCACTGTACAGGAATGCTTTTCTCCGCACGAATGTTTTCCTAGCATACTTTTAGGCATGCACTGTGAAGTACAGCAAAACTGTTATAAATTCGCTTGGTATAGTCCGATATGGCAAGGATGGTTCTCGAAGAAATAGTCTGTGCGAGAATGGTTGAGCGCTTTATAATTGGAAGTTGCAAGAAACTTCGGCGCGATAAGAAAACTGGTATAAAAGCAGCAGTTTTTTTTCCGCGCAGGAGGTGGAAATCTTCGAAAGATACTGGGGCAACCCACCAGCATGCCGGATTTTTACTGACTAAAACCACTCCCTGTTAACCCTTCATTCCCTCTGCGGAATTACCGCTAAGTATCGCATCGCAGAGGGGGTTAAGTTTAGCCTATATTTCCAGGCTCTGTTGTGCGTTGGCTGCTTCTGGCCCATTCTGCTCTTCGCAGTTCAGCTTGCATTAAAGTTATGCCTCCACATATTTTGTCCCAAGCTTCCGCTGACTCCAGCATCACGTCAATTATATTGTGTGGGTTCAAAATTTTCTGGGCCGCCGTGTTTAATTTGGAGCGAACGGCCTCGAATCGTGGGAATTCGAATAACGTATGCTCAGGATCTTCTGGCTTGTCGCAGGATGGGCAATTGGCATTGTCGTCGTGGCCGAAGCGTTTTAAGTAGCTTCTGTAGCCACCGTGGCCTGTGAGGAACTGTGTTAATTGAAAGTTAACCTCGCCATGCCTTCTGCTTGTCCATTTGTCTATGCATGGGATGAGCTTGTGCGTCCACCGACTTTTGCTCGAGTGGTCCCATCTCGCCTGCCACTGCCGCATGGAGGTTGCTCTTTCGACGCGCGCTGCTTCCTCTTTGGGTCGTGTTCCCTTAAAGGCATATATACGCCGCATCTCGTCCGCCTTGATGTCGATTGGCAACATCCCGGAGATGACACAAGCTGCTACGTCTGACACCGTTCTAAAGGCGCTTATCACGCGCAGTGCTGCAAGCCGATAGACGCGTTCGTACTGTCGCTTGTACGCCTTGATGTGAAGGGATTCGGCCCAGATTGGCGCTGCGTATAGTAGCGAGGACGATATTACGCTAGCAAGTAGCACTCGCGTACTAGCTTTTGGGCCCCCGATGTTGGGGAGCATCCGTGATAAACTGGTATAGGTCTTGGATGCTTTGCAGCAGGCGTATTCGGCGTGTTTTCGGAAGCTGAGCCTGTCGTCGATGACCACGCCTAAGTACTTAATAGATCGACTGGAGGTAATGATATTGGCGGCAACCTCAATTCTTATTACCTCGCTTTTCTTGCGGCTGCTCACCAGAACTGCTTCCGTTTTTTCTTCTGCTAGTTTTAGGCCCACTGACTGAAGCCACGATCGGACGAGCGTTATTGTGGCATTTGCTTTTGCTCTACGTCCGCAAGCTGTTTCGCTACAACTGTTATCGCGATGTCGTCCGCGAATCCCACCACTACCACGCCTTCTGGAACGGGGAGTTTTAGCACTTCGTCATACATAATGTTCCACAGTACTGGCCCGAGCACTGACCCTTGTGGAACACCTGAAGTTACTGCATATTGTTTGGGGCCTTCATCACTATCGTATTGCAGTACTCTATCCGCAAGGTAGCTGTTTAAGATGGCCAACAGGTAGTCCGGGGCTTCCAGTTTTTGGACCGCTCCCAGAATATGGACCCATCCGGCCGAGTTGAACGCATTCTTTACGTCTAGCGTTATTATTGCACAATACTTTTTCTTGCCGCCCTTCCATCTCCTTCCTTGGATGGCGTCCTTTGCCGTGTGGACGACCGTTGCGACTGCGTCAATCGTCGACCGTGCCTTTCGGAATCCGAACTGCTTGTCCGATAGCCCGTGCTCTCCTTCGGTGAATGGGGTAAGTCTGTCGAAGATTAGGCGTTCAAGCAGCTTGCCCATCGTGTCTAGCTAGCAGATTGGTCGGTAAGCCGACGGCTGGCCTGGGGCTTTTCCAGGTTTTGGCAGGAGGACTAAATTCTGTTTTTTCCATCTGGCCGGGAATATTCCTTGCTGCAAGCAGAGCTGCATGACGTCCACAAATAGCTCCGGTCGAGTAGATATGGCTAGCTTCAAGGACACGTTTGGTATGGCGTCTGGTCCTGGTGCTTTGTTGCTCTTGATTATTGAGCTTGCCTCGATGATTTCGTCTGGCGTCACTTGCACCTCGTATGTTTGAGAGCATGCGGGCTGTGGGCTTCTAACTGGACGCCTCGGGTATAGTACTGAGACTATGCTTTGCAGCAGAATCGGACAAGTTTTCTGTTGTCTGCTTTTTAGTTTGGCCATGACTAGCTTGTAAGCGCCGCCCCAAGGGTCAGCGTTTGCTTTGTCGCAGAGTTCTTTGAAAGCCTCTTTTTTACTCTTGCGTATCTCGTTACAAAGCTGTTTCCGGATAATAGCAAACTCTTTTCTGCGTAGTTCGTGGCCCGGATTTTGCCGTCCGCGCTGACATTTGCGCCTGGCATGGAGGCACTTTGCCCTGAGCTGCCTAATGCTGTCGTTCCACCAATAGGCAGGGGCGCCGCGATTTGACATTTTGCGTCTGGGCATTGCGGCATCGCAGGCTCTTGATATACAGTTGGCCAGCTGGTTAGCCGCTTCATCCGCTGTATGGGCAATGTTGGTATTCTCGCAGAGCTTTTTTAATGTATAAAAGCAGCAGTGTGCAGCGCAATGGGTCGAGTCGGTGTTGAGCAAGCAATGGTTTCCCCATGCAATAGTAGTAGTGTAAAGTAGAACAAGTGTAAAGTTGTAAATAAAGCGATTGTTAGTTACTGTTGATTTTTGAAGTTGTTTTATTTTCAAAACCAATCCAAACGAACCTGTGAAGTAATTTTCATAACACTATGATCAATAAGTACCGGGACTGTGTATTTTAAATTTTCCGCCGTTGCCCGATGCAGGTAAAAAAACTTCAGTCAACTTTTTGTACTTCGTCGCATTTTACAATGGATAATTTTGTTGATCAACGTATTTGTTTGAAATTTTGTCTTAGGAACGAAATTTCTTGAGCCAATGCGCTTAAAATGTTGCAGAAAGCATTTGGGGAGTCTGCTCTAGCAAGAACCAGAGTGTTCGAGTGGTATAAAATGTTCAAAAGTGGTCGTGAAGTAGTCGAAGACTTTCCTCGTTCTGGACGTCCTTCAACATCGAATACCGACGAAAATGTTGAAATTGTGAAGAAAACCGTGCTTGAAAATCGTCATGTGAGCCTCAGAGAGATTTCTAACGATCTTAACATCTCTTATGGAAGCGCACAACACATTGTTGTCGATATTTTGCGCATGAAATGCGTCGCCGCACGGCTTGTTCCTCAAGACTTCAATTTCGTCCAAAAAGATCATCGAAAGCAAGGGGCTGAAGACATGATTTCCGAAGCTAAGAAGGACCCAACGTTCATGAAACGTATAATTACTGGTGATGAGACATGGGTCTATGAATTCGACGTGACAACTGGCCAGCAATCATCCGAATGGCGTGCTGAAGGCGAGCCAAAACCAAAAAAAGTGCGCCATTGTAAAATGCGACGAAGTACAAAAAGTTGACTGACGCTAACAGCTGCCAAACAAAAACTAATGATGCAATCCCGCTCAAAATTTGACACAGATGTCAGTTAAGGTCCTACCGACCTCGAAAAATGTTTTTACCTGCATCGGGCAACGGCGGAAAATTTAAAATACACAGTCCCTGTACTTATTGATCATAGTGTATGTACACAATTACATTTATTTTCATTTCAGAGCAACGAAAATGATTCACTAACACTCAGCACCTGTGCCAGTCGCTACTTCTGTATTCTAGCTACCTCGACAGAGTCGGAGCGAATGTTTAGCAAAGCCGGCTTGATAGTTTCGGATAGAAGATCAGCCTTAACGGCTGGGAACGTAAATTCATTGCTTTTTTTGAACAAAAACAAATTGGTAATTGAAGAATCCTTGTGTGTATGTATGTTTAACTTGATCTCATATTTATTTAATGTCTATAAATTAAAAAAAATTTCCACTAAGGTTGCGATAATACCTTAAGTTTATTTAAATTGAGGGGTTAAATGTTTTATTAATAAAACAACATTAAACATGAAATAAAGTATTAATACATTTTTATTTCGCGCCAAATGGAGAAGGCGTGCTTAAAGCAGAGGCCCCTGGAGAGAATCTACGCCTCGTAGGCGTAGATTAGCTTTTTAGGGTTAAAAACGATAATAAGTTTTAAAACACGAAACTGTTTTATATATATATATTGTTACGAATACTAAGTCTAGTGGGCTGTTGCGTATCTCTGGATTGTGTAATTTGAAAATAAAACACAGTCAGTTTCTTAAACGCAGACAATAAAATAAACCAACAGTCACTTTATTATTCACAGTTTACACTTTACTGTTCGTACACTTAAGTATTTTCTTGATTATTCCGTGTGGCAACTTCACTTGTCAAAACCAGACTGGCTCGCTGCACCGCATCTGGCCACCTTTTATACTCTGTCCGGCCGTCGCGCAGATCGTTCTCGCACGTTGCCAGATTGGACTAGAAGTTTCCCTGATGACCGCGACCATCGTTGCCAGGTTGGACTAAAAGTTATTATCGCGGCCGTCGTTGCCAGATTGGGTTATGGCACGGCACGTAGCGGCAGGGTTGCTTTGCACCGCGACAGACTGGCTCATCGTTACACTGCCCACCACTTAGACTTGTTCGTCCCGAACAAGTGCCGAGGCTCCGCTGTGATGAGGCGCCAGGCGCTCCAAATGGACTACCTTCAGCTTAGCGCCTCTATTGCTGCAACGTTGAATCCGGTATACCACGTCGTTAATCCTAGTCACGACTTCGTAAGGTCCTTCCCTTGACGCTTCAAGTTTTGGAGACAAACCTTTCCTCCGCTGCGGGTTGTAGAGCATTACCAAATCGCCTTCTTGGAACCCTGCTGAGTTGGCCCGTAGATCATATCTGGCTTTCGCCTTATCGCTGACCAGTTTGGTGCGGCTCCTTATAAACTGGTGAATTTCCTCCAGTTCCGCCCGCTTATTGGCCACGTAGTCCGTCTTAGCGCCTCCCGTCGTGCTGACTACCCCGAACTTCAAGTCAGCGGGTAACCGCAACTCTGTGCCGAACACTGCTCGGGCTGGAGTGAGTGATGTCGTGTCGTGCGGGGCTGACCTATACGCCATCAGGAACAGGGGGATGTGCGTGTCCCAATCCTTTTGATTCCTGCCTACCACTTTCCGCAGGTATTCCTCCAGTGTCCGGTTAAAGCGTTCCACCATGCCGTCGGACTGTGGGTGCAAAGGAGTGGTACGCGTTTTCTTTATCCCCAGCAGCTCACACACTTCCTTGAATACCGCAGACTCGAAATTCGGGCCTTGATCTGAGTGCAACTCCAACGGAACTCCGAACCTGGCTACCCAGTTGTTTACCAGCTTTTCCGAGATCGTAGTGGCCTCCTGGTTAGGAATAGGGTACACTTCGGGCCATTTGCTGAAGTAATCCATTACGACCAGCACATATTTGTTGCCTTGAGTGCTAGTTGGGAATGGGCCGGCGACGTCCATAGCAATCCGCTCGAAGGGCGCTCCCACGTTGTACTGCTGCATGCGGCCTCGAGATTTTCTTGTCGGCCCTTTCGCGGCTGAACATCGGTCGCAGCTCTTAATCCACTCGGCTACAGACTCCTGACATCCTACCCAGTAGAATCGTCTTTTTATTTTGGCGACGGTTTTGGTGATGCCTAGGTGCCCTCCACTGGAGTCGTTATGGTATGCCTCGATGACCTCGTTGATTCTGCTTTTCGGCACTACCATTAGGGGGTTGCTGGTACGACCATCCGCGCTCTCCCATTCGCGGTACAGGCAGCCTTCCTTCAGCCGCAGACTTTTCCACTGTGCCCAGTAAGCCTTAGCGATCGGGCTTTCACCGGCCATCTCCTGCCAGTCTGGACGTGCGCCTTGCTCCTTGCCTTCGACGATTTTTGCAAGATCCGCATCCACGCGCTGGTCCTTTTGTAGCCTCTCCGCAGACCACTCTTCCTCTGGCATAACGCTTATCAACCGGACGTCCACTATCTGCTCTTTGCTCTCGGCTCGCGAGTTATGCCTGCACTCGGTTTTGCACGAATGGTGTGGCAGAGCGGCAGCCGTTCTTGGCGACATCTGTTGTCCGGAACACTTTTCTCGCAGATGGCAGTCTCGTGATATGTGGCCTTGCTTGCCACATCGCCAGCAACTAACTCTAGATGACACTGCCCGCAGCCCCGCTGGTACCTCCGAGCTCACGGTCTGGTTTTGGGTGACACGTCCAGATTGGGCTCGACGCTTTTCCGCAGATGAATGTCGAAGACTTCCTCCCCAGGCTGCCTCATACGTCATCGCGCTGGCCACCGTCTCCTTAAATGTCGGCTTGCCCATCATCAACGCACTCCGACGTGTCTCTGGGTCATGAAGACCTTCAATAAATGACTCAATCTTCATCCTCTCGAGGTTATCAGCGCCGAATATCGGGTAGCACAACTGTACGAGTCGCTCAATGTCCGCTGCATATGTCTGCAGCGCCTCGTTGGCCCTTTGTCTACGGCTCTTCAGCTCGCAATAATACAGCATTTTGTTGTGCTCGTCGCTGTATCTGGCAGCCAGCGCCCTTATGACTGTGTCGTAATCACCTCTTAAACATTCTGGAACTGATTTGATTACCTCAGCCGCAGGACCTTTCAGAGCCAGTATCAGTCTCCGACCTTTCCTAACATCGGTCCACTGACTCTCCAAAGCAGCCATCTCGAATTGTAGTTTGAATGTGTCAAACGACGTAGTACCATCATAAGTAGGCACTTCTATGGCGAAACTTTCCTCAACTGACTGCACCCTTGCTCGAAGCTGTACCTCTCGAAGCCGTTCGTCTATCTTTCTATGCATCGAATCTTCCAGACTGTCAACTCGTTTGTTCAAGGACTCATCCAGGTTGTCAACTCGTTTGTCCCAATTGTCCATGCGCGCCTCAAGATGCTCAACTTTCCCGTTCAGCCTATTGGAGATTTCCTCTACCTTCTGCTCCAAGCGCGCAGAGCTTTCCTGAAGCTTGACTTCCATTCGCTCCGACACTTGCGCCGATATTTCATGGGTCGCCGTTTCCATTTTCGCTGCCATCTGCGCCGACATTTCACGATTTTCACGATTGGAAGTCTCGAACATGCCTTTTATTTCACTCATTAGCTGGCTCATGTCTAATGCTTGTAGTGGTCCAGCCGGTGCAGCCGTACTTTGGATCGACGCAGCACCCGCAGGCGATTCCTCCACTTTGGCCGACGCCTCTTGTTCCTGCGTTCCGAACTCGTGTGCAGCCCAATCGATGCCTCGTGATTCACACGCCTCTCGCAAGCGCAGCTGCAACTCCACTTTCCCGCCAGCAGTCGGCAAATTCCAGGCAGCCAGCTCCTTCTTCAGCTGGTCCACCTTCAGCAGCTCGAGTTTAACCATGTCCGTGCTGCTATACTTTTATTTATTTATTTAGTTTTTTTTTTGCTTGTTACTTTTCGTTTATTTTCAATTTTCCACAATCCCACTTCTGACACCAAATGTTACGAATACTAAGTCTAGTGGGCTGTTGCGTATCTCTGGATTGTGTAATTTGAAAATAAAACACAGTCAGTTTCTTAAACGCAGACAATAAAATAAACCAACAGTCACTTTATTATTCACAGTTTACACTTTACTGTTCGTACACTTAAGTATTTTCTTGATTATTCCGTGTGGCAACTTCACTTGTCAAAACCAGACTGGCTCGCTGCACCGCATCTGGACACCTTTTATACTCTGTCCGGCCGTCGCGCAGATCGTTCTCGCACGTTGCCAGATTGGACTAGAAGTTTCCCTGATGACCGCGACCATCGTTGCCAGGTTGGACTAAAAGTTATTATCGCGGCCGTCGTTGCCAGATTGGGTTATGGCACGGCACGTAGCGGCAGGGTTGCTTTGCACCGCGACAGACTGGCTCATCGTTACAATATTATATAGTTTTTTGTTAAACTATTGAGTGGTCGGACTATCGGTAGTTTTGCAGCTCTACAATACAAACACCGTTTGGAAGACACTCTTCTAGCCAAGGTGTATTAATAAGGTGATGGCACTACTGCAAAAACAAAATGCCCATGCATTTTGTTAGTGCTTTTCGGCATGCCGATTGTCAAAATAAAAACAAAACACAAACAACACAAAAACAATTTTACCAATTTTTGACAATTAGCATGCCCATTCGCGAAAGCTCAAAAGAAAATCAGAAGCATGGCTCAACTATAAGGTTGTAGCAAGCCACCGGCTGATTGTTTATAGCTTCTGTCAAAATCGTCGGTGTGCTGTGTTACCGCATCGGTTGAAATGAAAATACCTGACTGAAAACAGCTGACCTGAGCACTTTTCCCGTTTTTTCACACGAAATACAGCGCCGTCTGGCAACAATCACTTTTGTTTGTTTTCACTTTCTCCCTCTTTCGTCGGAAAATATCAACTGATTTTGACAGTAGCGATAAACAATCCTACCAACAAAATACATGTGGTTTTTGGTGTTGCGGGGATGCTATAACCTTATAATTGAGCCATGATCAGAAGAAATCAAAAGAAAATCAGAAGACAAAAGTTTAAGCAGCTGTGTTGCCACCTTTTCTTAATAGGGATCGGAATTATATGCAAATGCATATTTTTTAGAGCATCGGATTTGAACGCGACCAAGACAGAAACTATTTTTGCTAAAAAATATTAAGAATGAACTAACATATGCACTGCATATTTGCATATTTTGCATACTTTTTGCATATTTTGCATATTTTTTGCATATTTTGCATACTTTTTGCATATTTTTTGCATATTTTGCATACTTTTTGCATATTTTTTATATATTTGTTGAATATTTTGGCATAATTTTGCATGTTTTTTTTCATTTTTTGCCATATATATCAGGTGTACAACTTTGCTTCCGCCGTTTTTTTCCAAAATTAAAAGCTTTATTGCGAAAAAGTGCTTACAGATGTATTATTCAAAGTATTGTCCGTCGCTAGCAACTTTCTCCCATCTTTCCGGCAATTTTCGGATCCCGGCTCGAAAAAAGGAGTCCTCTTTTGACGCTATCCATGAAGCAATCCATTTTTCCAATTCTTCGAAGGATTGAAAATGTTGATCTGCCAGGCCGTGTGCAATCGAACGGAATAGGTGGAAGTCAGAAGGGGCGACATCTGGGGAATACGGCGGGTGGGGCAAGACTTCCCATTTCAGCGTTTCCAGGTACTTTTTGACCACTTTTGCGACGTGAGGCCGAGCATTGTCGTGTTGGAGGATGACTTTGTCATGTCGCTCTTGATATTGTGGCCGCTGTTCTTTTAGCGCGCGACTAAGGCGCATCAGTTGCGTTCGGTAGCGATCTCCTGTGATGGTTTCACCCGGTTTTACACGAATCTTCATCAAGCAATGCTTCTAGTTGTTCATCTTTGAAGGTTTTTTCTCTTCCACCACCATGTTTGTCTTCGACATCGAAATCACCATTTTTAAAACGTTGAAACCACTCCCGACACGTTCTTTCACTCAGAGCAGCATCACCGTAAGTTTCTGAGAGCATTCGATGCGCTTCAGCTGCATTTTTTTTCTAATTGTAACAGAAAAGTAAAACTTCCCGCAAATGGCGAGAATTGGGCACATAAACGGACATTTTCGAGCGTGAATAATACGAAAACAAGAACAACTGTCACTGAAACGGCGATGACAATTCGTTAGGCACTGTCCACACTCTCTTTAAAGGCATTACCATCTATGTATTTCAACCAGCCTCAGCCGGTACAGCCACCTATCGGAAAACGGCGGAAGCAAAGTTGTACACCTGATATATATATATAAACATATTCATATAGACTTATGTTCTTCTATGCAAATGAGCAAGAGTGAAGTTGATGTGCTCCTGTGTGCAAAGGGGTTGGGAGGGGAGGGGGTCAATTTGGACAAGCCCAGACTTTTGTTATTCCGAGAATGATGTTCTTAAGATAATTATTGAGGGTGTTGTAGTTTGGCTCACTAAGCTATTTTTGGGGGTCAGCAATGCCCAGCATTCAAGAATAATGAACGTTTTCGTACTCCAAGAGCTGGTGTACGGCATAGGCATGGCATATGCTGACCCTAGAAATCTTTGAGAAAATTTTAGTTATTTACTGTGATAAGTAGTAAATTTTTTACATTTTATTTTAAGTTTTGTTATTATTTGAGTTAAGGTTTTGATTGGTGGTGGACTTCAAGTTAAGGAATGAATTCTATTTAAAACACGATAATTTTTTAAACTGTTTCGAACTTCCCCAATTTTTCTAAATTCTTGGAATATAAGAAATACTACCAGTTATCCCCGGCTCTGAACGGAAGAATTTCATACTTTTATTAAAAAAAATTGTCATTCCACAACTAGCAGGATCCCGCGGCTTTGCAGGCAAAGTTTAACTGAATGGGCTCAATAAATCAAGTTTCTCTTAACACTTTGCCGTCCGCACGTCTTGTTTCATTGTTCATTTATTCATTCATTTATACGCTTGGCGCCGGCAGCGCTAATACGGATTACTTGGCTTGTCGCCGGCCGTTTTTGACATTATCTGGAGACTATGAATTATTAAGTTTTACCAAAGAATATGAAGTAATATAGAACGCGCATCTCATACAAGCAAACGCGTTGTATGGTGGGTACTGCTGGTAGTACCCTCTGTTATTGACAGCAGAAATCTCTGTTACTAACAGCAGAAATCTCTGTAACTTCGGCGTAACATGTGAATTGAAGTCGCTTCTGTACTCATTCGTATTCTCGCTGCTGTTGCGCCACTTGATAAACATGACGATGAACGCTGCTTTTGTTGTCGCAGGGAATAGCATTATAATATTGGCAAACAAAAAAAGTTAGCGGTATACTGTTTTTTGCGCTGTGCCGTGCAGGCGGGATAGCATTGTTGTTGGTAATTGTTGCGTCGCTATTTCTGCTTTCTTTTTTATAATCACAAGCAAATTACAATTAGCAAAAAAAATGCGTGAACTTGGTGTAGTAAAATATGGGTGCAAACATGTTGCACAAGAGCGTTTATAGTTATTTATTAAAAATATTATTGTAAGGTTTTATGCTTATTGTTTTACTTTCGTTTAAATTTATCTTTCATAAATAATAATTTTTAATAAGAATTTTTTTATTTGCCAAAAATTATTTTCAATTTTCGTTCTTTCCAACTTCCTTTTTGCACAGCCCACATGCAGTGTTTTCGTAGAAGAACTAAAATAAGAAAATCTAAAATTTGGACTCTATGGTTACAGCACTCACCATGGAACCATTCAGGTGTAGCATTTTTACAAGATTGTAAAACGTGTGCCTTAATACCAATTTTTTCAGGTTCTGCTTCGAAGATTTTATGAAAAATTAAAATATGTTTTATGCATACATTCATTAGGGAAGTGGAAGGAGCAAAAAGATCACCAAAATCAGAAATTGACTGATAATTTTTGTGAAAAATAAAAATTTCACTTGGAGCAGTCAAAACTTCATCCCTTCTTCTCAATTCGTCACCGCATTTTTCACAATTTAACCCTTTCGGGACGGAGTTTAATTTTGTAATCCAAAATACTCTTAGTAGAAATATTTTCATGCCATGAATGTTGGAGTTAGAAAATTATATTGGATGCTCACAAATTCTGAAATCATCTGTTTATGCGAGAACACCGAAATTGAAGAAATATTTTGCGTTGGTCGTAAGATTTGAATAATTGTTTTGAGGGGCTTAAAAAACCTGCTGGGACGTATTATCCCAGTAGTCCCGAAAGGGTTAATTTAGGAATGATTTTGTACGCTACGTATCCAACAAAATACCTAATGGAAACCAGCTCTAAGTTAATATCTTTCGGATTACAAAAGGTGTCACCTACAAAATACGCCTCGTGCATCTCACTACTTAGATCAAGATTTTCCAGGATTTCATTGTCATTATCATCGCCATTAGTCTGCAAAACATCCTCACTAAAAGAAGCGCTTGAAATTAAATTAGTCATTGAATCTTGCGTCTCTTCACAATTGGTAGAGGAGCTAAACTTTATTATTTTAAAGGCTAATAACCTGGCTAAGATATTATTAAGTTCGGCTACAGAGGGGTTACAGTTATTACCTCCTTTTTGCCTTAACACAGCAAACGTATTCTCCAACTTGTCCTGGTTAAAGGCCTTTGTCATAATAAAAAACGTGTCCGAATTATCTTTTAATATTTCATCTACAAGTAGAAGGACCGATTTTAAGGATAGTTTCATGCCATCTAGGAAGAAAACTCGTTTTTTTTCATCAACGAATTTCACTTCCTCTAGATAATATAAAAATGTTTGAATAAATGTGTGCGATTCTTTCTTAAGGCAGGTTCTCACCTTGTGGATCCGAAAAAGTGAATTTTTTTTAGGAATTTTTTTTGAGAAAACGGTTAAAGATACAAAGCTGAAAATTGTTTCTGGATATGAACACACATTTATTTAGAGAATACAATTTTTAAAATTGAATGAATCAAAAAAAGGGGGAGGGGGCGTCCATGAGTGGCGGCATGTCGGCGAGGAGGTGTCCCGCTACCGGAAGTGATTCCGTCAAAACCCATGATCGGAAACACAAAAATCGAACACATTCTTAATGTGTACCGTATTATCTATTGAATGAACTAGGATCATGAAAAAAAAATCGAAATTAAAAAAGTTATGAGGTTTTGAAAAAAAAATTACGATTTTCGCATTTTTTTGTTCACTAATTATTTTTTAAATAAACAATTTTCAATATTTTTGGCTGATCGTAGTTCGTTTATTAGAAAAAACCCTAAGGAACATTTAGAAAAAATTTGGTGACGATTGGTTCATTCCAGCGCCTTCAATCA
Source organism: Melieria omissa (assembly GCA_963971225.1). Taxonomy (NCBI): domain Eukaryota; kingdom Metazoa; phylum Arthropoda; class Insecta; order Diptera; family Ulidiidae; genus Melieria; species Melieria omissa. The sequence continues at coordinate 1,902,094 of OZ020269.1, read as the reverse complement.
CTTCCGTAAGGTCCGAAAATGTGGTTCTGAGAAAAACGCGTTTAAAGTTTAAAGCGCGCTTGGCCGGTGCTCTACACTGCTCTATATAACGGCCTGTAACTTTTGTAATTTTTCAGATTTTGATCTGAAATTTCTGGAACACATTTTTGAAACATATATCTACACGATAAGGCAAAAAAAAAATTTTTGTTTTTTTTTCCACAAGGTGAGAACCTGCCTTAATCTAAAGAGCAGATCGGTAGCAGTTATCTGCATACAAAGATCCACTATTCATGCAATCAAATATTTGATCAAATTTTGCTATAAAATCAGCTGTGGATAACGCTACCTCTTGTGAGATTTTTTTAAATCCACTTATGTCTGAAATTGTTCTGATAGCAGCTTCAACTGTTTTACTGAACACTTGCGTGGCAAATTTAACACGCATTTTTTCAAATGAATTTGTAAATATGTGTTGTCTAGTCAATTTTGGGCACATTTTGGTTTTACAATTTTCTTCCCTCTCCCAAAGCTCTTGAACTACTTTAAAGCTAACTAAACCATCAGGCGTTTTTAAGTCGCATTTAAGCCAACCATTTCGCAATGACTTGATTAAATGTGGGAAATCGAACATGCAATAAATTTTTTGATTTTGAAATTGAAAATATGGTTTTTCTATACATACGCCTAAGTCGGAGAAACACTTTCTATTAGAAGACCCCTGATCACAAACCAAAACGTTCACTACTATACCAAAATTGCTTAAAATTTTAAGATTTTCTTTAATTATTTTGCACAACGTATCTGCTGTTAATCCATTCTCTGACACAAAATAGTTTAAAATTGAACACCAACTCGAGAACATGGACTTCAACATAAATACACATACTTGCTTACCAATTTTTTTTGTTCTTTCGAAGCCTGTGCATTCAAATCCGTCAATTAAATCTAGTTTTTGATTGTATCGTAATTCTCTACGTATTGCCATTTCGTCCATTAAAAGAAAAAAAAATTACGATTTTCGCATTTTTTTGTTCACTAATTATTTTTTAAATAAACAATTTTCAATATTTTTGGCTGATCGTAGTTCGTTTATTAGAAAAAACCCTAAGGAACATTTAGAAAAAATTTGGTGACGATTGGTTCATTCCAGCGCCTTCAATCACTTCCGTAAGGTCCGAAAATGTGGTTCTGAGAAAAACGCGTTTAAAGTTTAAAGCGCGCTTGGCCGGTGCTCTACACTGCTCTATATAACGGCCTGTAACTTTTGTAATTTTTCAGATTTTGATCTGAAATTTCTGGAACACATTTTTGAAACATATATCTACACGATAAGGCAAAAAAAAAATTTTTGTTTTTTTTTCCACAAGGTGAGAACCTGCCTTAATCTAAAGAGCAGATCGGTAGCAGTTATCTGCATACAAAGATCCACTATTCATGCAATCAAATATTTGATCAAATTTTGCTATAAAATCAGCTGTGGATAACGCTACCTCTTGTGAGATTTTTTTAAATCCACTTATGTCTGAAATTGTTCTGATAGCAGCTTCAACTGTTTTACTGAACACTTGCGTGGCAAATTTAACACGCATTTTTTCAAATGAATTTGTAAATATGTGTTGTCTAGTCAATTTTGGGCACATTTTGGTTTTACAATTTTCTTCCCTCTCCCAAAGCTCTTGAACTACTTTAAAGCTAACTAAACCATCAGGCGTTTTTAAGTCGCATTTAAGCCAACCATTTCGCAATGACTTGATTAAATGTGGGAAATCGAACATGCAATAAATTTTTTGATTTTGAAATTGAAAATATGGTTTTTCTATACATACGCCTAAGTCGGAGAAACACTTTCTATTAGAAGACCCCTGATCACAAACCAAAACGTTCACTACTATACCAAAATTGCTTAAAATTTTAAGATTTTCTTTAATTATTTTGCACAACGTATCTGCTGTTAATCCATTCTCTGACACAAAATAGTTTAAAATTGAACACCAACTCGAGAACATGGACTTCAACATAAATACACATACTTGCTTACCAATTTTTTTTGTTCTTTCGAAGCCTGTGCATTCAAATCCGTCAATTAAATCTAGTTTTTGATTGTATCGTAATTCTCTACGTATTGCCATTTCGTCCATTAAAAGAACCATATTATTTTCATTTTTTTCCTTCAACTCTAAGCACATCTTTTTAATGAATTCAAAAGCCACATTGTTGATACCGGGCTGAAGGAACTTTATTGGAGCCCACCGATTTAAGGTGCTGATATGTGGCAAATTGAAATTTAACTTATCTCTTAGGAAAGAATATGTTGATTGTGAAATATAAAAAATATTTAGCGCTAAATATTTCACTTCGTCAGAATATTCTTTTGGCCGGGTGCTAAGTAAAAGTTTACAAAATGTTTTGGATTCCAAGTTGATATGTTTTAAAGAATCAATTGAATTTTTTAAAGTCTTTGAACAACAATTTTTGGATTTTAAAATAAAGCGCTTTTCTTTTCGCAATTTTTCGTTAATTTTTTTGAATTTTTTTAATAGGTCGCTGTATTTCTTTTTGTAATAATGGGTTATTTTGACGTTTTTTCGCAATTACTGCATACTATGTCATCATAACGTGGTCGTTTCAATGAAGAATCTGGTTCTAAAAATTCTTCATCCGAAATCTCATGATCTTCGTCTAAGTTTAAGGTTGGAATCGCATCCTTTTTTAGAAACCTTTTTCCTACATAAGTACTGGAGAAATGATTTTCACAAATATACAGTTTTCGGTTATAGTCGTCATAAGATATATTGCATTTTTCGCGCCAAATTTGGCCAAACACAAATTCAGCAGCGGGGAATCTAAATAATCTAAGATTCTCGCATTGTCGTCTCGATTTGTTGCAACTGCGAACACAACATTGAATTCCAGATGTTGAGGAATTTCTATTTGTCTTTATATTTGTAGCCATATTGTAACAAGCCGAAACACAAAATAGAATTACAATGTTGGACAATGGCGTTAAAATACTTCTTAAAAAAAAATTCAAAATTGGTATCAACCACGTCAAAATATAAACAAATAATTTTACTTGGAATGCGCCACGTAAAAATATTTGTAGAAATTTCAAATTGGATTCAACCACGTCAAAAAAAAAAACCGCTGCAAAAGGTTCAAAATTGGTATCAACCATGTCAAAATATAAACAAATGATTTTACTTGGAACTCGCCACGTAAAAATATTTGTGAAAATTTCAAATTGGATTCAACCACGTCTAAATATTTGCAGGTTTTAAAAATCAATCAAAGCGCAGCATTTAAGCAAAGCCAAATTTGTCGAACTTTTTGACACATTTTTTCCTTGGCCGCTGGACATCTATATGATGAGTTATCTGTGGTAGTAGTTTTCCCATATTCTCAAACTTGAAATCAACCATGTCAAAATATAAACAAATAATTTTATTTCGAACTCGCCACGTTAAAATATTTGTAAACATTTTATGTAAATTGGGATCAACCACCAAACTTTAAAATCAATCAAAGCGTTGGCCATCAAAAAGCCATACACCACAAAGATTCGATTAATAGAAATATGATAGCAATTTGGGCAGCAAATCGGCAACACAAAAAAGCATACACACAATAAACGACAACAACAAAAACATTAGCGAATCCCGAGTCATCTTCGTTGAAACGATGATGACGATGCCTTCGTTCGTTGTTTGTTTTTTTCTTGCGCTTCGGCAAACAAGATCAAGAAACATGCATGCAAAAAATGATTGAGCGAACACTACGCTGCAACAACCACCACTTCAATGTACTCGAGTGAAGCCGTTGCGAACAATAACATAGCTTTTTGCTATTGTCCTACGCAAATCTAACAGAAAATGTTATGAACCTAACATTTTCAAATGCCTACGCTTCGCTCTTCCCGCTCGCATCATAGCAACCGAAAACACTTTTGTGCCCACATGCGCGTTCTATATTACTTCATATTCTTTGGTTTTACTAATCTCATCGTTAGTTCTCATAAGTTCTCAAGCTTGTTCCCCTACTTTCATGAAATTTCGAATATATACATATGGGCATCTCCCAGTGGCACGGACGCGACATTCGCACGCTTTCAATTACACCAAAACAAGAAAGAAACACAAAAAGTCGATATGTTTTTTTAGTGTTCTAACGCGCTGAAATAGTGCTACATTTTAGAAATATATTGGAAAGATTTAGTACAAATTAGTACAAATTAAAAAGCAATTATGCAATGAAACGGACGCGACAAAAAAAAATAAGTTTTTTTGAAGCTCTTATAGAAATATACAAAATTTATCGTTTTTTGGGAACTTTTTTTATACATGCAAATTAAGGTCAAAAGATAACTTTTTTTCGTAGACTTATGAAATATGAGAATTTTGTCTTACCTTTTTTTAATTAGGTATATCATGAATACGGACGCGACATCACGGACGCGACAAATTTTTCCAAGGGTATTCCCCTTATTGAATACAGTAATGGTTTTCATTATAACACTTCAACTTTTAATAACAATAACAATAACACATAACAAGTTAAATTCAAGTTACAGCAATCAAAATAAGGAAAAAATAAAGTTAAAAGTTCTTAGTGTGGTTTATTTAATTTTCTTGAAGAACTCTATTGGAATTAGATCTTGTTTAATATCGTGCGCACAGCTCTTACAATTATTAGCAATGCACCTTTCATTCATCACATCGCAGTAAACTGGTTTTAGAAATAACTTAATAAATTAATTAAATTAAATTAATTAGCTGAACATATTTCTACAGTATTTTTCATTAACCCTTTCCGGAAATTTGTACGATACATCGTACAATTTTGTTTAAAGATTTTTTTTTTACAGCGAACGTATTTTTTATGAAACGGCTTTTTAATTCTTATTAAGTAGGTTATGTTTTACCATTCTGGTCGAAAATATAAATCACAATAGCCGTGGCTATACAGTGTGCGTGCGTTTTGTAAGCAGCTCTTTGCAAGATTTGGCGATGCGATGCTTCTGCGGAGGAATTTTTAAATATTGTTACGAATACTAGGTCTAGTGGGCTGTTACGTATCACTGGATTGTGCAATTTGAAAATGAAACAACTTTGTTTATTCGAACGCAGCCAATTAAAAACCAACAGTCACTTTATTATTCACAGTTAACACTTTACTGTTCGTTCACTTAAGTATTTGCTTAATTACTCCGTGTGGCAACTTCACTTGTCAAAACCAGACTGACTCGCTGCGCCGCATCCGGCCGCCTTTTATACCTGTCAGGCCATCGCGCAGATCGTTCCCGCACATTCCGGAGTGGACTAAAAGTTTCCATTATTGCCAGGTTGGACTAAAAGTTATTATCGCGGCCGCTGCCAGATTGGACTAAAAGTTACTATCGCGGCCGTCGTTGCCAGATTGGATTATAGCACGGCACGTAGCGAAAGGGTTGCTTTGCACAGCGACAGACTGTCTTATCGTTACAATATACTTTACGTAATACTTTTTAGTAGCAAAGAGACAAACAATTTCAAAGTTTGAATCTCAGTTGATTTATAAAACTTATTAAATTTAACAATTTTTTCTTCTAAATATTCTTCCCGAGCCTTTAAAAAATTGTACGATATATCGTACAAATAACCACAAGGGTTGCAAAGCTTTGTACGATTTATCGTACAAATGGAAGGCAAAGGTTGCAAGTGATGTTAGCATTTTTTTTAAGTTATGGATTTGGTAACAGAATTTTTCTGTTTGCTTGAATGCCACGCCCATCACTAAATCGTATGACTAATAAAATTCGACTGTTCGACTATTTCTATTCAGAAATAACAATCACTTAACGATTTTGTGTTTCACTGGGCAGACACAGATTACCAAACCTAATTATTCCTATTCCACTTACTTCCACGCAATTATGCGATGGGGGACTGATAAAAGCAAACAAATAAACAGTTACGCGAAACTTTGGCCGCCTAAGCGGCCGTTTTACTTATTGGATTAAGGATTACACAATATTTATTTGATTACACGATAATTATTTGATTACAAGTTGAGGACGTCTGCCCACGCCAGCAGCCAAACCAGGAAGAGACGGAAAACAGGAAATGGCGATCCAAGCTTGCATTCGCAGGGTTGCATTCGCAGGCTTTTACATTCGTGGTGTTGCCACATCGTTCCTCGCCTGGTGGTGCCGCCACAGTACTCCCCTTCTAGTGACGGAGTCACGATGAGATGTGGAACCTCACCCGTTCGTACGTGTGTGAAATGAGATCGTTAGTGCCGGCGGTGAGGGTGATGGTGACTGCGGTAGTGGATGTGTGTTTGTACCGGCCTAACCACGCCGCTTAGTCGCGTCATCGCTGCGCGTACGAGAATTCGGTCTGCGCATGCGCGTGAGCCCTCGAGTGCTGACAGCACGTTGCGTGTGTGTGTCCCTGGTTGTGCATCGGCCGAATGTATGCTGGTGCTGACTGTGTGCTACCGCCGTATACACTGTGTGCCACATAGCTCGGATCCTCAAAGTGTACATGTTGAAATCGGGTTTGCTTCGGCCTTGGGGGCGATATCTCGTGATCGACGACTTTGGTTGGTTTATTAGCCTTAAAAGCTGATGTCGGGGTCACCACTTTGGCCACCTAAGCGGCCGTTTTACTTATTGGATTAAGGATTACACAATATTTATTTGATTACACGATAATGATTTGATTACAAGTTGAGGACGTCTGCCCACGCCAGCAGCCAAACCAGGAAGAGACGGAAAACAGGAAATGGCGATCCAAGCTTGCATTCGCGGGCTTTTACATTCGTGGTGCTGCCACAAAACAGGCGCACGAGTGACATCTGCAAGGGGAAGCGGACAACTGCGAAAATAGCGCGCACCAACCTGATCTAGCGAGGTCCCCAACCATTCTGCTGTAACCTCCTCACAACAGATGGCGCTACGATGATTCCATCACTTAGGACTACCTGCGGCAGGCCAATCACCTACCCTGGCAGAACAACACAACTGATTAATGTAACCAACACAAGGCTGTCTTGTGGAGGCCCTATGCTCCCGAGAGGAGTGCACAAGGAAAAAAAATATGGTGTTTAGTTGATTCTGTGTTTTATTGTGGGGAAAAGGGCTATGCAACAGCAATAACGGTTTTATAAGGCCTGATAAATGTTACTCAATTGTTTATATATATAATTTATATAGTTGTCGATCAAAATAAAATCACGTTTTGATTTTTGTTGTTATAATTTATGTTTTCTTATCAAATAAACCAATGAATTGTTCATAAAATTAAAAAAAAACCAAAAAAAGTGTCATGCATTTTTACGCCTTTGCGGAAAATTGTACAATATAACTAGAGTCCGACCGATACCAAATTTTTTGGCCGATGCCGATGCCGATTAATCGGTCACAAAGCCGAAAATCGGCCGATGCCGATGCCGATGCCGACGCCGATTCCATAGAAAAAAAACACGAAAAGGAACTATTACATATATCGTACATTTCATCACATTCGTCACAAATTAACAAACAAAATGAGAAAATAAACAACTAAAAACTAAATAAAATTACAAGAAAATTCAGAATTTAAATACATTAAACTAAAATTTCCCCCAAATTTATAACACATAAAATTAATATATCATGAAAATTGCTCATTCTATTTGGCACAAGCACTTAACAAAAGACCCAATAGCCAATATTGCTGAACAAGGTGTTGATGTAGCAAAAATAGATTAAAAATATCTGTAAAATATTGTCCCCTTAAATATTTGCCATAAAATCCAAACAAATGTAAGGAGAAACCCCCTAATCAGGCAACACTGGGTTGTAACGTATAATAAAAATGTAATAAATGTACAAAGCGAGATATGAAAAAGAAAGACAGTGCGATTCAGCTGCAAATAAAAACAAACAAGAAATGAAAGCAGGAAAATCGACCAATAAAAACCGATGTGGCATCGGCCAAAAAAAGCCGATGTGGCATCGGTCAAAAAAGGCCGAAGCCGATGCCGATTCTTTTTTTTTTTGCCGATGCCGATACTAGCCGATGCCGATATCAATTTTATTGGCCGATACTAGCCGATGCCGATTAATCGGTCGGACTCTAAATATAACATAGAAATTTGATTGAGCTGTAATTCCCAACCTAAATGATTTTTTGATATTTTCTTGTATTTTATTGCTAAAATGTTCAATGAGAGTCAATATTTTGAAAACAAAAATTGTATCTCAAGAAATGCGGAAATGTACCGGAAATCGAAAAACAATCGAATCGATAAAGAGCTTCCGGTTACGGATGCGACAAATTTTAAACACCCATAAAATTTTTCTCCGATTTTGCCGGGAACCAATTATTATATTTTCCTAACGGGAACAATGCACCTATTTAAAACCTGACAGCTACTTGCATTTGAAAAGTTTGTTCACTAATGGCAACAACTAATAAGGTTTTTTGGGCACGGACGCGACAATGGGATACAGGAAGAAGCAAACAAAAAAAAAATTCCGTTCTTCGAACTCCACTTTCTCTCGCTTTCTCGAATACATAAGATTTTTGTTAGTAGAAAACTTTTGCATTACAAGAAAAATATAATATTACTTGAATAAGATAAAAACGCAAAGACAAAATGTGCATATAATTCGTCAAAAAGCTCAGAAAAGTTTTTTTTTTGTGACAGTAGTATACTTCGGTTAAAAATTAAAAAAATTAAAAATTCGTATACATTTATAAAATATAGATATTTAAGCTGTATTATTGGATAATAAAAAGTTGTTCTGAGCAATTTGAATTTTTCACTCGTGGTGGACCTTTTTTGGGAGATGCCCATATTCTTAAAGCTTATGCAAGCCAAGGTTTCGAAATTTTGGATCAGGTTCCAACATTTCATACAACTTTACGATGACCTTGATGCAATGCATACGATGCGAAGCTATGTTTGTGTTCACGTCGTTGCCTGCCGTCACCGCGCACCACCTACAACATAAAATCAATATAAATAAATGTATCGTACATATCCTCTCCAATCCCATATACTTACCTTATTCCTATATACCTACCTTCTCCTTGTATATTTCCTATTTGTACGTTTCCGCTATCCTCTTTATATACTTACCCTATATACCCACCTATGTACTGACCGACGGCATCCCTCGCTGTCCTAAACGGTGCTTGCGCGGCTGACGGCAAAATCACTCATCATCTGAATACCGGCGATAACACCACGCGATCCGCGACGACCACAGCCTTACCAACTAAACACGGAATTCACAATCAGATTTCTTGCAAAATAAACGAAATATAAGGCCACATCCTACAAACACAGTTTACGAATATTGTACAAAACGTATACTCATAATACGACATAGCTAAAAACCAGAATACAATTAACATTCATGAACATTTTATATCGATACATTGAACTATTAAAAATACACGAATTATAACGTTTTTCACACAACCTCGTCTTCTATTTCTTTGTGCGCGATCGCCGAAAGCTTCGTGACGCGTTTAGTTTGCTATTAACTAACTCAACAAAGTTGAAAAAGTTCCTCCCTAGCTACCTAACGTGCATCTAATTGAGCATATAAGGGGTTTACTTGAACCCTGAGCCCAACAACACTCCATCTTCAAAGATATAGTAAATAAATATAACAATTCAAGGATATAACAAAATAACCGCTGAAAAAACACCGAATTTAATCAAATGTACGCCGAAACTTCTGCAGGGAGTTCAAGCGAGAAAAGCATATTCACAAAGTTATTAATTTTTGGACAAAACTTAGTTTCAATTACATTTTAACTACATAACCTTATCTGGTACGCAAACTTTTTCTAAAGTGAATTCATAACATAATTTGTTTTTGGCTCTTCTTTTACAGTTTGGTCAAGTTTTTGATATTATTATCTTAATGAAATAAAATAACTAATTTTACGGAAGACATAAAAAATATTTTGTTTTTGAAAAATAGCTTTAACTGATTTATTTTTCATATGAAAAAACTACGTACCCCTTGTACGCAAACTTATTCTGACTAGTGTATATGTTGTTACAATATTATTGTAATTTTTAGTCTAGCAATCAGCTAACCAACGCCATCATTAAAATAAAAATTTTGAAAAAAAGGTTAGATGCACAAGTAAACATAATTTAATTTTTCTGTTCAATTTTTTATGTCCATAAAACAGAATAGTGTCAACTTTGCTAGCGAAGAGAGTGAGAGGTAGTTGCTTTCCGACAGCCGAAGCGAGTGGACGTGCGGCGCACGCGCGCATTGTTATTTCGTATATTTAAATGTAATTTTAATTCTCAATAAAGTGTTATGGCCAAACTCCATAAAGCGCGTTTCAGGCGTTCGGGGTTTGTCGTGTTATGGCGTTTCTCCCGTTATTCGCGTTGCAAATGGTCAAACTCCATAAAGCGCGTTTCACGCGTCAGCTTCTTCTTCTTACGTCAGTTGATGCTAATTTTTAATTGGCAAACTGCTGATTGATTTCGTTGTGAATTGTAAAAAACAACGAAATGAAATTGCTATACGACGTTATAGACTTCATAGAATTTTCTGATTTCATTTTAAACACAATAAATCGAACATGCAAAAAATAAAAAAAAAGATTCAGTTGAATTCAATTTGTAGCAATTTATTTCACAGGGATGAGCAAAATTCGATCGACAACGAATAAGCTATCGAATTTCCAATACAGCGAAGACTAAGTTTTGTCTGTCAAAGAATTATGGAAATTTTTAGGAATTTCTTCACATTTTATGTTAAAATATTGAATTTCAAATGTTTCTTAAATGTATTTAATAGCTTTCGTGTAAAATAAATGCATCCGACTTTTGCGATAACACAAGTTTGTTATCGGCATTACCATTCAACCACATAATGTATGACATCTTTAGGAGCTCTGTCAGCTGTTTGACGTCGTTTAACGAGAAACGCGAGAGAAAGTTGAAAATAGTTCAACTTTTGCCGCGTTTCGGGCGTAGTCAACTCAACTTTTTCTCGAAACACGAGAAACGCCAAAAACCACGATACGCCTGAAACGCGCTTTATGGAGTTTGGCCATAACAGTTCCGAGGAAAGTCAGCCTGACAGATCAGAAGTGGGATCGAATTCGCGCTAATCCCTCGCTTCGGCAACAACGCACTCGAACGCACAACGGCAACGGTCGCAAGCACAACGGCAGCGACATAACAACGAGCAGCGCTAACGCACAATGGCAACGGCCGCAAGCACAACGGCAGCGGTACCAACGATTAAGCGATGTGAAACTGGGAGAGCCGGTAGAAATACATGCACAGAATTACACTAATATTATTGCAAAATTGCAACCTTGGGGCCGACTAGTAGGGCCCAAGCTTGATCAGGAAGGTACTTTTTCCTCCATATAAATTTCTAAAACGGGGTTGTTGTTCTAGTTCATTTCAAATTGCCAGTGTAGCTGGTGTGAGTCATTTTTTGTGACTAAAGAAATTTATCTTTTTATTTGTATATTTTTGGTGCCATTTCGTAATACGTTTGTATAAAATTGAGTCGAAAAATATATTATTGTCCAAAAGCGTCAAAATAATCTTTGGGTATGCTGTTAATTCAATTAAATTAAGACTTTATAAGCTGCATTCAAAAAAACAACCCTGCGGTCAAACTACAGCATTTAGCAAAAAAATCATACCTGATCGTTAGAGATTCGCTAAATGAAGAAATGCGAAATACAAAGGACGACAATTGACCCCGTCATATTCAATGCATTTAGCTTTGTTTTCTTTGGTATATTTTTCATTAATATTTACATAATTGAACCAAAAAAGTTTATGTGTTGGCATTTAATTCAGAAAATTAATGAGAACATACTTTAAAAAGCAAATAATTGTAAGGAATCCCTAATCCCTAATATCGGGAAAAGAGCAGACACAGTGAAGAGCTGATCACTGCCAACACACACGGACTGTGTACGTGAATTGCAAAAAACGCACAAAAATCGGCTTACTCTCCCAGTTTCACATCGCTTAATCGTTGGCGGTACGGCAACGAGCAGCGCGAGCACAACGACAGCGACATAGCAACGGGCTGAGCGAACGCACAACGGCAACGGCCGCAGGCACAACGGAAGCGGTACAGCAACGAGCAAAGCTAAGGAGAACGGCAGCGCAACGGCTAAGCGTACACACGGATCAAACAAAAACAACAACGTAGGTGAACGGGAAAATCACGCCACGCATTCAACGCGTGACACAGTAATGGCCAAACTCCATAAAGCGCGTTTCAGGCGTATCGTGGTTTTTGGCGTTTCTCGTGTTTCGAGAAAAAGTTGAATCAGTGTATTTGTATGAAGCAAACTCCATGACTACGCCCGAAACGCGGCAAAAGTTGAACAATTTTCAACTTTCTCTCGCGTTTCTTGCTAAACGACATCAAACAGCTGAGAGAGCTCCTAAAGATGTCATACATTATGTGGTTAAATGGTAATGCCGATAACAAACTTGTGTTATCGCAAAAGTCGGATGCATTTATTTTACACGAAAGCTATTAAATACATTTAAGAAACATTTGAAATTCAATATTTTAACATAAAATGTGGAGAAATTCATAAAAATTAGCATAATTCTTTGACAGACGAAACTTAGTCTTCGCTGTATGGGAAATTCTATAGCTTATTCGTTGTCGATCGAATTTTGCTCATCCCTATGAAATAAATTGCTACAAATTGAATTCAACTGAATCTTTTTTTATTTTTTGCAATCTTCGATATGCATTTAATGTGTTTAAAATGAAATCAGTAAATTCTATAAAGTCTGTAACGTCGTATAGCAATTTCATTTCGTTGTTTTTTACAATTCACAACGAAATCAATCAGCAGTTTGCCAATTAAAAATTAGCATCAACTGACGTAAGAAGAAGAAGCTGACGCGTGAAACGCGCTTTATGGAGTTTGACCATTTGCAACGCGAATAACGAGAGAAACGCCATAACACGACAAGCCCCGAACGCCTGAAACGCGCTTTATGGAGTTTGGCCATAACGGTCAAAGCAGCACAAAGGCTAACGGGACATTTTTTGGAAGTTCGAGGAAGAATTCTCGAGAAATATTTATGTTTTGGAAAAATGGTTGGTTGCACGGCAGTCGATGACAATTCGGGGAGTGTAAAGCGAACTACGGAAGCGGCAAGACGTGCTGCTGATAGGCTCAACGAGGTGCACTAAGGAAATTGAATAAATAAATTTAAAAAAATATGACTAAGTTGTTTGCACTCAACGTCGGACAGTTGAACGAGTTGCTGAAGGAGTTGAATAAGGCGCACAAAGTGGCAGCGTTGATTGAAATGTTGGTGACGGACGAGATCGACGAAGAGGAGGTTCCATCGGCGGAGCCATGGGAGCAGTCAGTCAATCAATTAAAGGAGTTGGTATCGGAGCTAGCCAAGTCGGTCCAAGAGCTGAAGACGGCGGCGCAACCAGCAGCAGTGGCAACGGCGAGTCCAGCGGCAAGCGAGGTTGCCAGGGCCAAGGTAGCAGCAGCGGGTGGAGCATCACCAGAACCGGCAACGTCACATGGGTGGCCAACGCAACGCGGACAGGAACCGGTACGCAGTGTCACCGAGGTAGCAGGCATCCTTCCCGAATTTGACCCGATACGCAAAACTATGACAGCAGTACAGTTTTTAACAAAAGCTGAGCAGTTGCAACGAGTGTACAGGTGGGGCCATGACACAATGCTTCTGGCGGTCCAACTTAAATTAAAAGGAATTGCGAAGGATTGGCTGAATGCGCAACCGGTCTTTGAATCCTGGGCAGAGTTTTCTTCAACGTAACATCGAGATTTTCCGACCTCGATCACATCAGCTGATGTGCATCGCGAATTAGCAGGTCGGCGCCGAAAATCAGGAGAAACGCTCCTTGAATATTTTTATGTTATGCTAACAATTGGACGGCGAGGAGGCGTGGATGAAGAGTCAATAAACACATACACCATCAGTGGGCTGAACGACGGTGGGCTCACACGCACTTTATCAGCAATGAGTTTGTGCACCAGCAACGATCTTCGGCAGTCGCTCGAGAGCTTACGAACAACATCCCAAGTAAATGTGCAGCGTGAGATGCAGACTGGAAGTGCAGTGCAAGCTAGTGGTGGGCCAGCTGAAGACAAGGCTAAACGCATTAAGTGCTACAATTGCAATGAAATTGGACATATGGCAGCAAAATGCCCTCGGCCACAAAAGAAGCAGCGATGCAGCATATGTTCAAAGGTGGGCCATGATGCCAAGTCTTGCGCGACAGACAAGCGACCAACGGTCGCCAACATTGATGAAGGCGAGAAAGACGTAGTCGTGCCACCGATTGTAGAAGAGGTGGTATTCGAAGGTGCAGTGTATCAAGCGTTGGTGGACACCGGCAGTGACCACTCGTTGATACGTCAGTCTGCAACGACCGCAAGTGCTAGGCGGACCACAAATAAGAGGCTTAAGGGGTTCGGCGGCTCCATAGTTGAAGTGAAGTACATCTTGGAGGCGGACCTGAAATTCAGTGGCGGAAATGTCAAGGTGCAGTTGTATGTGGTGCCAGATGAATTGCTGAGCCATGATCTCTTACTGGGTAGAGATGTGCTTTGTGGCCGTGATCGACGACTGGTAATCGATGCAGGTTCAATGGTGCTGCAAGTTAAGGACGAAAAGCAGTACAACGTCGGTGAGGGTCTGCAGGGTCAACAGCGGCAAGAGGTTTTGAACATGTTAACCACTTACAACGATTGTTTTTCCGAGGGCATTGCCGCGCTAGGTAGATGCAAAACGGTCACGATGAGAATCGAGGTGACCAACCAGGACCCTATAGTTGGGAAACGGTATCAGGTGCCGTTCGCGAAGCAGCACGAGCTATCCGTCATTGTGGAAGAGCTCCTGGCCAACGAAATTATTCGGTCAAGTACATCACCGCACGCAGCATCGGTCGTGTTAGTCACAAAAGCCAACGGCGAAAGCAGGATGTGTGTAGATTATCGCGCGCTAAATGAGGTGACGGTTCGTAAACATTTTCCGATGCCAGTGGTGGAGTAACAGTTGGCGAAGCTGGCGGGTGGACAGTTTTTCACCACGCTCGACATGACCAGCGGCTATTACCAGATTCCTATAAAGGAGGAGTGCAAGAAATACACTGCGTTCCTGACGCATGAGGGCTTGTTCGAGCATAATGTTATGCCATTCGGTTTAGTTAATGCGCCGATGGTGTTTCAAGAGATGGTGGTACGAATGGTGGCGACGCTTGCTTGCAGAGACAGAGTCATCAGCTATGTCGACGAGCTGATTATAGCTACTTCTACGGTGGATGAAGGAATCGAAGCATTGCGAGAGGTTCTAGGTGCACTGCGAGAAGCAGGCCTGACGTTGAGGCCCTCGAAGTGCCTTTTCCTAGCCAGCGAAGTTAAGTTCCTGGGGCACGTGGTATCAAGTGACGGTATAGCTCCAGGGGACGTGAAGACGCAGTGCATCGTCGAGTTTCCACAACCCACCAACGTTACTCAGGTGCGGCAGTTCCTGGGTTTGACCGGGTTTTTCCGCAAGTTTGTTAGCGGATACAGCCAGACGGCAACACCGCTCACGGCATTGTTGAGGAAGGTCGCCAAGTTCCAGTGGGCAGTGGAGCAGCAAGACGCATTCATGAAGTTGAAAGCAGCCATTTCCAGTAAACCGGTTTTGACGCTGTACGATCCACGGAAACGCCACGAGGTTCATACCGATGCGAGTCAAGCAGGGCTGTCCGGTATTTTGTTCCAGCGCGAAGATGATGGGGAAAAGCCAGTATTCTTTTACAGTAGGCAATTCAGCGAGGTCGAGTCGCGGTATCCAAGCCACGAGTTGGAGGTACTTGCCATTGTTGAAACGCTAACACGATTTCGAATGTATCTCCTAGGTAAAGAGTTTACAGTCGTAACCGACTGCAACGCCATAGTGACAACGAAGGCCACAACGCCACTTCTTCCACTAATTGCATGGTGGTGGCTGAAACTGCAAGAGTTTGCTTTTAAGATAGTCCATCGGCAGGGCCATAAGATGCAGCACGTAGACGGGATGAGTCGAGCTCCTAGTCTTCCTCCTGTCGAGTGTGACACGGTAGCGGAGAAGTTGCTAGCTGTCGTAACTGAGGGCAGCAACGATTGGGTGTTTGCAATGCAGATGCAGGACCCCAAGCTGCAAGGCGTTGTATCAGCATTGAAGGGGGCTCTGATGCAGCGAAGCAAGTCAAAGAGGACTACGAAATACATAAAGGGCGGCTATTTCGCAAGGTAGGTGGTGACCGACGGTTAGTGGTCCCACAGGCTGTAAGGTGGCGCATCACAAAGACATGCCACGACGACATGGGCCATTTTGGGGTCGATAAGACCTTGGAGCGGCTTAACCGAGACTTTTGGTTTCATCGCATGCGGCGCTACGTTAAGAGCTACATAGCTTCGTGTCCAGAGTGCTGCATGAACAAAGTCAGCGGTGGCAAGCCAGAAGGGCAGATGCACTTGGCAGAGATGACGCCGGTGCCCTTCAGGTCAATTCACATGGACCATTTGGGTCCATTTCCGAGAAGTAAGCGTGGGAATCACATCATAGTGATGGTGTGTGCTTTTTCGAAATACACCATATTGAAGGCGGTGCGAAACACTAAAACAGGGCCAGCGGTGGCAATGTTGCAAGAAGTGATGTCGGTTTTTGGTCAACCGATTCAAATTACATCCGACCGTGGAACCGCATTCACGTCGAAAGAGCTGGAGAAGTTTTTGCAAGCATATAACATCCGCCATATCAATGTCGCCGTGCGGACACCGAGGGTACAACGAAGGCGACCTGGTCGTAATTACAACAGTTCCAGCAGCTACAGGCGAGTCGCATAAGCTCGACGCCAAGTATAAGGGCCCGTATATGGTGACGAAGCTCCTGGGCCACGATAGATACTTCGTGGAAGATCTACCCGACATACCGAGGACACAACGGCGATATTGCGGGGTGGTGTCTACCGACCACATGAGGCGATGGTGCCATCTCAGCCCCAATCTAGAAGACGAAGATGATGGCGGCACTACATCCGATGACGAACCGAGGGCGGTTGGCGAAAGGCCAGGAAAGGCCGAGCTGTCAACTTTGCAAGCGAAGAGAGTGAGAGGTAGTTGCTTTCCGACAGCCGAAGCGAGTGGACGTGCGGCGCACGCGCGCATTGTTATTTCGTATATTTAAATGTAATTTTAATTCTCAATAAAGTGTAACAGTTCCGAGGAAAGTCAGCCTGACAATAGTTTTAATTTAGGTGAAAATATTTTATTTGTAATTTCATATGAAATATAATTTGAATTAAATACCATTCAAAAAACTCAAAAATATGCGTGATTATTACAATAACAACAAAGCACTAATTGTTCTATTAGTATAACTTACTGCATTCAGTGTCATTGCAGTAAATTTCATTGCCTTTACTGTGCATTGCCTTTAGTGTGTTCGCACACACTAATGTTATAAAGCAACAAAGACTCAGCTCTCATATGTCATGCACACACATGTTTTGCTTCTCTTCGCTGGCACCTCTGATTCGATCTGTTTGCACTGAGCAAGTGCAGTGCAGTGCCGTGCAAACTGTATATTGTTTGCCATTTATGAAAATAGACCGATTTAGCATCGCTCAAAGTATAAACCAAGGCGAATTAATACAGGTGACCTCGTTGAATCAGCTGATTTGATTTTTTTCTGGTGGAAAAGGTCTAGATTGTCAAAATGCCTTTGTAAAACTGTGACAGTTTAAAATGAAAAAAATCAAGCTTTGTTTTGATTGGCTGATTTTGACAATCTAAGCCCAGAAAACAAAATACATTGAAATTTTGTTGCTGCCCTAACGCTATCACCTGTATGAGTTCGCCTTGGTGTAAACAGTGTTGCCAGATCAGGAGATTTCCTCCTAGTTTTAAGAGATTATCGGCCTTTTAGGAGCATTTTTAGGAGGAAGAATTGTTTAGGAGAAAGTTTGGGAGATTTATATATCAGGTTAGGGGATTTTTCGAATCCTTAGTGGATTTTTGGGAGATCTTTGGATAATGAAATATGATGTATTGGGAACACTAGCAACAAAACATACTTTGGCAACTGTTTTAATAGTCAAAGCACCATATTGTGTTAAAATTTTTTAAGATTACAAAATGTAAGCTCATTCTACCTCGTTCTTACTTATTGCTGTCACAACGAAGTCTCGTCAAAATTGGCATTTTTGGTTTAATTCATTTATTATATGTTTGTTTTTGTTGTTAAACTGAAGATGAATAAAAAAGGCCTCATGAGACCTTTCATTCCTTTAAAATTCAGCAAATTACAAAAAAATTTAGGAGATTTTTTTAAATTTTGGGAGAAAATTTCAGTATTTTTTAAGATTTAGGAGAAAGTCATTTCAGCTATCTGGCAACACTGGGTGTAAACATAGTGAAAATTCACTACAAAAATGGTGAAAATTTGAGCACCACTTTTTGTGCACTAAGGAAGGATTCCGGACGTCACGGAAGGCTTGTTTTGTCAACAATTTCGGATTTATTGGCGAAATTCGAACGAACTGATTCTGTACAAAATGTAGAGAGGCCAATACGTAATCGCCCTGCTCGTTCGGCCATAGGGCCATATTTCTTCGAAAATGACGAAGGCCAAACCGTTACCGTCAATTCTGAACGTTATGGCCGTATGATATCCGAGTATTTCTGGCCAGCGATCGAAGATATGGATGTGGCGGAGATGTGGTTTCGACAGGACGGCGCTACATCAAGATCGTGCGATCTGAACCCTTTGGACTTTATTCTTTGGGGCTACGCGAAAGACCAAGTCTATGCAGACAATCCGCAGACTCTGGAGCATTTGAGGGACAACATACGTGCAGTTCTTGGCACCTTACAGCCTGCTATATGTAAAAAAGTCATCGAAAATTACCGGCGGTCATTTGAATGATGTCATATTCCATTACTAATGGCACAAACCAAATATTATTTTGATAATAAAGTTTCATCAAAATTCAAATTTTAATTGATTTTTTTTCTTTATTTACGTTTTCGGCTCATGATGATAAACCTTATATGTGTTTATATTGTAACGCTGACACAGTCTGTCGCTGTGCAAAGCAACCCTGCCGCTACGTGCCGTGCTATAATCCAATCTGGCACCGACGGCCGCGATAATAACTTTTAGTCCAATCTGGCAGCGGCCGCGAAAATAACTTTTAGTCCAACCTGGCAATGATGGAAACTTTTAGACCACTCCGGAATGTGCGGGAACGATCTGCGCGATGGCCTAAGAGGTATAAAAGGCAACCGGATGCGGCGCAGTCAGTCTGGTTTTGACAAGTGAAGTTGCCACGCGGAGTAATTAAGCAAATACTTAAGTATACGAACAGTAAAGTGTAAAAAGTGTAAATAATAAAGTGACTTTTGGTTTAATTTATGGTCTGCGTTTAAGAAACTGACTGTGTTTTATTTTCAAATTACACAATCCAGAAATACGTAACAGCCCACTAGACTTAGTATTCGTAACATTTGGTGTCAGAAGTGGGATTGTGGAAAATTGAAAATAAACAAAAAAAAGAAATAAATAAAATTCAAGAAGCACGGACATGGTTAAACTGGAGCTGCTGAAGAAGGAGCTGGCTGCCTGGAATTTGCCGACTGCTGGCGGAGAGGTGGAGTTGCAGTTGCGCTTGCGGGAAGCATGTGAGGCACGAGGCGTCGATTGGACTGTGCACGAGTTCGGAGCGCAAGAACTAGAGGCGTCGGCCAAGGTGGAGGAATCGCCTGCTGCTGCTGCGTCGCAGCAAAGTACGGCCGCAGCGGCTGCGCCACTACAAGCATTGGACATGAGCCAGCTAATGGTTGCACTCAAAGGCATGTTCGAGACCTCCAACCATGAAATGGCAGCGAAGCTGGAAACAACGAATCTCGAAATTTCGGCAAAAGTCGAGACTGCAAATCGTAAAATGTCGGCGCAAATGGCAGCGAAAATGGAAACGGCGACCCATGAAATATCGGCGCAAGTGTCAGAGCGAATGGAAGTCAAGCTTCAGGAAAACTCTGCGCGCTTGGAGCAGAAAGTGGAAGAAATCTCAGACAGGATTAATGGGAAAATCGAGCACCTGGAGACGCGAGTAGAGCACTTGGATAAACGAGTCGACGACCTGGATGATTCCCTGAACAAACGAGTTGATAGTCTGGAAGATTCGATGCACAGAAAGATAGACGAGCGGCTTCGAGAGGTACAGCCACGAGAATGTTTGCCACCGGTTCAGGACGGTTTTGCTGCCAGAAGTGCCAACTTATGATGGTGCTGCGCCGTTCGATACATTTAAATTGCAATTCGACTTGACTGCTTTGAAAAATCAGTGGACAGATATCAGGAAAGGTCGGAGGTTGGCACTGGCGCTGAAAGGTCCTGCGGTCGAGGTGATTAAATCGGTTCCAGAATGTTTATGAAGTGATTACGGTGCCATCATGAGAGCGTTGGCAGCGAAGTATAGCAACGAGCACAACCATGCGCTATACTACTGTGAGCTGAAGAACCGCAAGCAAAGAGCCAACGAGGCGCTGCAGACATATGCAGCAGACATTGAGCGGCTCGTACAGTTGTGCTACCCAAAATTTGGTGCTGATGATCTCGAGAGGATGAAGATTGAGTCGTTTATTGAAGGTCTTCATGATCCAGAAACACGTCGCAGTGCATTGATGATGGGCAAGCCGACATTTAAGGAGACGGTGACCAGCGCGATGACATATGAAGCGGCATGGATTGGGAGCACTCGGTATGCAAGGATACGCCAGATACAGGCGGACAACGACATTCCGATCCAGGCCATAACCTCTGAGAGACCGGACAGGCCACGGGTGGTCTCATCTAAAGTTGTTTGCTGGGTATGTGGCAAGCAGGGCCACATATCACGAGACTGCCGCCAACGGAAGAGGCGTTCCCGTTCCCGATCGCAATCGCCTGAGGAATACTGACAGTCGAGGCTCAGCCAACAATCGCAGGGCTGAGGACGGCGAGTCGTTAAACTAAAACGGGTCAGCCCAAAGGGGCGTGAGCTGATTCCCACAATCTGCCGCCCCACCGTCCTTGGCTCACAGCTGAAACGACAGCCCAGCAGCTTGACAATTGAAGGAAGGATAAATGGAAAGTAGTTCGTGTTGACACTGGATACTGGAGCGTCATATTCGATCATAAAAAGGAAGCTTCTGAAGAACTGGGAACTGCTGCATGGCATACAGCTGCGGACTGTGACTGGCGAGCGTGCGCCGGTGAGAGGGAAAGTTACAAAAACGATTGCTATCGGCACCAGCAGCCTGGAACATGAGTTCATCGTCGCGGATATAATGGACGACGTGATTATCGGCGTGGATTTCATGATTAGGCACGGCTTTACGCTGGACCTGAAGGAAAATGTGCTGAGATATGCCAACGTTGAATTCCCGCTGCACACCGGCTATGAGCGAAGCGTGGCGGTGAGGAAGGTTGTATCGTGTCAACACAGGAGGATACCAGCGAATTCTGAGGCGATTGTGTGGGCAAAGGTGGACGAGGACGATGGGACGAGTCGGCTGTGGGTTGTAGAAGCACCGAAACAAGGACACGACAACATCATCATCGGACGTACATTAGTAGAACCCAAGAATGGCAGAATACCAGTCAGAATACTGAACCCCCTGAATGCACCCAGATATGTCGGGAAAGATGAGGTAATTGGCGAGTGTAAGGAAGCTGTAGCAGTGGTCAATTGCGAGAGTAGCCCACCTGGAGGTAATAAGAAGAGCGGTTTTAACATGGACGCCATACCGCAGGAGAACCAGTGGAGCAGCGAGTTGACGGCCAAGCAGAAACAGAAGGTGAGGTCTTTCCTGCAGCACTATGGGTCAATATTTGCGGCAGAAGCAGGCGGAAGAACGGCCATAGTGAAGCACAACATCGACACCAGAAGTGCAAAGCCGATTCGCCAACCGCCAAGACGAGTTCCTCTGGCCAAGAGGGAAGAGGTCACAAATTTGATCGAAAACATACAGAAAGACAAGGTCATAGAGCCTTCTTCGGGCCCCTGGTGCTCGCCGGTCGTGCTAGTCAAGAAAAAGGATGGCAGTACCCGGTTTTGTGTGGACTATCGGAAGCTCAATGATGTGACCAAGAAGGACAGTTATCCACTACCTCGGATCGATGACACCCTGGACACACTGTCAGGCACACAGTGGTTTTCCACACTCGATTTACGCAGCGGTTACTGGCAGGTAGAGCTTGCAGACAAGGACAAGGAGAAAACGGCTTTCAGTGTTGGCGATGGTTTGTGGCAGTTCACCGTCATGCCGTTTGGACTCTGCAACGCACCAGCAACATTCGAGCGGCTAACGGCACGCGTGCTAAGAGGGCTGCATTGGCGGACGTGTCTGGTGTACCTCGACGACATCATCGTGATGGGTAAAAACTTCGACGACCACCTGGGAAAGCTAAAGGAGGTATTCGAGCGGATACGAGAAGCCGGGCTTAAACTCAACCCAAAGAAGTGCTCACTGTTCCAAAAGGAGGTCAATTATCTGGGTCATACGGTTTCCGCCCGCGGAGTACATACGGATGAAGGCAAAATCACGGCGGTGAAGGAGTGGCCCCGACCACGCAATCTGCACGAACTCCGCAGTTTCCTGGGCCTGTGCACATACTAGCGCCGATTTGTTCCGGGATTCGCGAACATAGCCAGCAGCTGGCACAAACTGACGAAAAAGAGCCAAGCTTTCGAGTGGAATGAGGAGCAGGAACAGGCTTTTGCACGTCTGAAGGAAAGACTGTGCAGTGCTCCAATTCTGGCCTTCCCCGTGCCTGGGGAGATGTTTGTGCTGGATACCGATGCAAGCGGGAATAGTATTGGCGGTGTGCTATCACAGATAATAGACGGCCAGGAACAAGTGATAGCGTACTACAGTAGGGTTCTATCGAAACCGGAACGCAACTACTGTGTGACACGGAGAGAACTGCTGGCGGTATTGGACTGCGTAAAACACTTCCACAAATATCTGTATGGACAAAGGTTTCGCCTGCGCACAGATCATGCGGCATTGAGATGGCTCCTGAACTTTAAGGATCCTGAAGGGCAATTGGCGCGGTGAATCGAGCGACTGCAGAGCTACGACTACACGATAGAGCATCGCAAGGGCAGTAGCCATGGAAATGCCGATGCCTTGTCACGCCGTCCGTGCAAAGTCTAATGCAGGCCGTGCTCGCGAGCCGAAAGCAAAGAACAGATAGTGGACGTCCGGTTGGTAAGCGTTATGCCAGAGGAAGAGTGGTCTGCGGAGAGGCTGCAAAAGGACCAGCGTGAGGATGCGGATCTTGCAAAAATCATCGAAGGCAAGGAGCAAGGCGCACGTCCAGACTGGCAGGAGATGGCCGGTGAAAGCCCGATCGCTAAGGCTTATTGGGCACAGTGGAAAAGTCTGCGGCTGAAGGAAGGATGCCTGTACCGCGAATGGGAGAGCGCGGATGGTCGGACCAGCAACTACCTAAAGGTAGTGCCGAAATGCAGAATCAACGAGGTCATTGAGGCATACCATAACGATTCCAGTGGAGGGCACCTAGGCATCACCAAAACCGTCGCCAAAAATAAAAGACGATTCTACTGGGTAGGATGTCAGGAGTCTGTAGCCGAGTGTATTAAGAGCTGCAACCGATGTTCAGCCGCGAAAGGGCCGACAAGAAAATCTCGAGGCCGCATGCAGCAGTACAACGTAGGAGCGCCCTTCGAGCGGATTTCTATGGACGTCGCCGGCCCATTCCCAACTAGCACTCAAGGCAACAAATATGTGCTGGTGGTAATGGATTACTTCAGCAAATGGCCCGAAGTGTACCCTATTCCTAACCAGGAGGCCACTACGATCTCGGAAAAGCTGGTATACAACTGGGTAGCCAGGTTCGGAGTTCCGTTGGAGTTACACTCAGATCAAGGCCGGAATTTCGAGTCTGCGGTATTCAAGGAAGTGTGTGAGCTGCTGGGGATAAAGAAAACGCGTACCACTCCTTTGCACCCACAGTCCGACGGCATGGTGGAGCGCTTTAACCGGACACTGGAGGAATACCTGCGGAAAGTGGTAGGCAGGAATCAAAAGGATTGGGACACGCATATCCCCCTGTTCCTGATGGCGTATAGGTCAGCCCCGCACGACACGACATCACTCAATCCAGCCCGAGCAGTGTTCGGCACAGAGTTGCGGTTACCCGCTGACTTGAAGTTCGGAGTAGTCAGCACGACGGGAGGCGCTAAGACGGACTACGTGGCCAATAAGCAGGCGGAACTGGAGGAAATTCACCAGTTTATAAGGAGCCGCACCAAACTGGTCAGCGATAAGGCGAAAGCCAGATATGATCTACGGGCCAACTCAGCAGGGTTCCAAGAAGGCGATCTGGTAATGCTCTACAATCCGCAGCGGAGGAAAGGTTTGTCTCCGAAACTTCAAGCGTCAAGGGAAGGACCGTACGAAGTCGTGACTAGGATTAACGACGTGGTATACAGGATTCAACGTTGCAGCAATAGAGGCGCTAAGCTGAAGGTAGTACATTTGGAGCGCCTGGCGCCTCATCACAGCGGAGCCTCGGCACTTGTTCGGGACGAACAAGTCTAAGTGGTGGGCAGTGTAACGATGAGACAGTCTGTCGCTGTGCAAAGCAACCCTGCCGCTACGTGCCGTGCTACAATCCAATTTGGCAACGACGGCCGCGATAGTAACTTTTAGTCCAATCTGGCAGCGGCCGCGAAAATAACTTTTAGTCCAACCTGACAATAATGGAAACTTTTAGTCCACTCCGGAATGTGCGGGAACGATCTGCGCGATGGCCTGAGAGGTATAAAAGGCAGCCGGATGCGGCGCAGCGAGTCAGTCTGGTTTTGAAAAGTGAAGTTGCCACGCGGAGTAATTAAGCAAATACTTAAGTGTACGAACAGTAAAGTGTAAAAAGTGTGAATAATAAAGTGCCTCTTGGTTTATTTTATGGTCTGCGTTTAAGAAACTGACTGCGTTTTATTTTCAAATTACACAATCCAGAGATACGTAACAGCCCACTAGACTTAGTATTCGTAACAATATAAAAACATTTAGCTGCTTTAATAATTTTGTGCTGAAAAAGCTATACAAAACGAAATAACCAAAAATCCCGGGGCATCCAAAAGGCTTCAGTATTGAACGCGTTGGTCCTTATAGTCTAAAGTCAAAAGTGATTTGAACTAAATTTGTTAAGTTAGATATTGAAATGCATTTTGAAAAGCATACAATTAAATAAAGAATCCAATATAAATTAACTTAAATAAACATAACTAAAATTACTTATTCAGGTTATTCTTAAATGATGAAACTTAGGGAAACAATATTTTACACAAAGTGGGTTTATTTATAAACTTTCCGAAATGATAAATCAAATTTTGTTTTTTGCACCGCCACACTGCCACAAAACTTTGTACGTTTCCGAACACATCCATTTAGAGTCAGCAATTGAAAATTGCAGTAAGAAATACTATACAAACTCTCCGAAACAGTGTTTCAACGGTCCACAGTTTTTTTTATAGCGTGACGATAAACTATAACTCCCTTGCTCAATTTGGTCGCACTGTAACCGGTTGAAGCAAATCTCGTTATTATTATCGTTTTTACCTGTTACTTTTTTCGCCATTGTATGTTGACATTGTATACTTGTGTCTTGCATGGAAACAAGGTATGTCCATATTAATTGAAATATTGTTTAATAGCAACCCAACGAAAATAGTACTCTTGCGCTTTGCTCGGCAGCCCTGGAACTTTGGTTCGTTCGCTTTACTCGTGTTCGGTGACAAAAAGCAATTTTCTTCGTTTTGCCCTTGCCTTGGCTAGTGAGTTTCATTTTTGTGCATCGGTTTAGCAGCAAAATACATTTTTATAAAAAAGGGTAAGTGGAAAATCAAATTTCTCTTAAATGCGCCGAGGAGAAGCAATTTTTAAATTAACAAATTTAGATTGAAATATCAATTTGCTTGGGGAAATGTAGAATAAAAACTTGATTCTTAGGTGGTAATTTCCGTTTGTTAGGTCGCAATATACATATCTCTTGTAAATATGGGTGTAATTCCTTCGAATATCTTTGGTACTCGCCTGAAGGAATATTATATGTATATGCAAAGCATGAAGAGCAATAGCGAAAATTGATTTTCACTTTGCGACATTAGGCTAATATTTGGGGTATGAAAAACCTTTGCTTATATTGCCTCGCAACCTCGGCCTCGCGGAATACAATGACAGTGAATCACACGAACGTGAGAATCAAGATGGCGACGACGTCGTCGGCTGACCGCTGTGTTGTTTCGCACTCTTCGCGCACACAGGCGCATCTGCATCCATACTTACACGTCGATATGTATGGTGAGTGATACTATATACTGTACCCAGCTTCAATTATTATATTTACGGCTCCAAATCTGCAGCCAGCATCGCACAATGCGTCATAAAAAAAAGTAATATGTGACTTTTGCGAGATACTGCGCTTACAATTGAGAAATACTGTAGACTAGCAAGTATTCGCTGTGTTGGGAAGTACATAAGAAGCGGCATTTAGTAGAGTGACATACATAGTCTACCCAAAATTCAGTCGCGTTATTTCATTGCACATTCTCAGCTTCCAGACCATTCCCCTGCAATTATGCAAGGAGAGCTACGCAAAAGAAATTCAACAAATTTGAATTGAGGCCATCATCGCAAAAGATGAGTGATGAACTACACGAACTCAAAGGGGGAGGGCTGATGGGTTGAAGTTGGCATGTACCTAGAGTGCGGCAGGTGCAACGTATACATTTGCTACATTGTACTCCGCCATTTTTATTGTTACCCGTCTGCCTTCCCCACCACCTTAATCTGGGGTTGACTAGGGGGGCCGAGGCATTCATCATCGCTCATTAAACAAAGAAAGTGAGTAGCTAACTCATCACGGATGTAGAGCTGCCGACGTTAGTTTCCCAGTCAGAAAAAGTTATGAATGGTAATGGAGACGGTAATCGTAAATCTTCACCGTTGATGTAATACAATATTATTGCATATAGATTTTTTCCAAGCGTGATCATAAACGCATATATATGTACATGTACATCATTTAATCAATACATTTTTTGTGGCAATTCAGAATTTTTACGCCATCGTAAAGGTACTGCATGGCTAGTTTTTTAAACAAAATCCTTTTCCAAATTTTCTAAAAGGCAGCAGTATTTTTTTAAGTGTCAGAAGTTATGGGATAGCTTCATTAAAGCATTGATAACAAATTATGGAACTATTTAGAGTTACAATGAATAAAATATATATATGTTCATATGCGCGTCTGACTGCCTTCCAACTCAAACTGACATAGATTCTGCGGCCAAAAGCTACAATTGATTAAGCCACAAATTGTGGTTTCGGATAATTTCGAATTAAAGTTCAAACGCTTAATAATGGATTTTTATATAAATAATTAGTATGTGCTATCTATGAAATATTATTATTTAGATAACATTATAAAAAAAGGGTTATGACCATTATTACACATTGACTAACTCACAATTATTGGGCTTATAGCGACTTAAACTTTGTTGCTATTCAAAATGTGGTAGTTTTTTAATATACTTAACTTACATCCGTCCCTCATTTCATTATCCTCATTTGCCCCTAGAGTGTCAATTTGACACTACATGAAAACAGTGTATAAAAATCAATAATTTTTATTGTAATAGTGTAAATTGCATTTTTAGTTTATTTTTCGTGACCAAGTACACATTTTAACACATGACTCGCAAATATTGTAATGAACGTTACATACGTATTTTCGGCATTTTTCACAACGAGTGCTATGAATGTTGGCATTGCGTTTGTATTCACATTTATAGCAGCGAGCTTGTTTTCGAGTTGGAGAACTATGCGACAATCGAATAGAATCATTGTTACTACTTGATGGTTGGGGATTCCCTTGAATATCGTTAACGATGGCGAGAGCATTTGCTGCTGCCCAAAGTAAACATTTTCGTTTGGCAATATATGGACGAACTAACTCATGTCCTAACTAAGTGATTAGTTGGTTTGTTTGTTATTGTCAGAAGCAGGGACTTAACTGTTATACGTTTTTTAAGAAATTAATTGCAATGTAAATATTACAATGCAACAAATTTTATTTGTTGAATATAATTATTATTTGCGACACTTAATAACTGTTATTGCATAATAACTGTTATGAGAAATAAATATTTTTTTCATTCTCGATAATTATTATTTGGGAATTTTTTTTATTTACGTTGCCTCATAACTTATATTTATGACTTTTTTTATTTACGTTACCGACATGGTACAATAACAAGGTATGCCAAGTAGACGAATCTCCCTCTTTTTCCGTTTGTTTACATTTGGAAATGCTGTCAAACAGAGAAAATAGAGTTGCGTGCACACTAGAAATTTAGTACCTTTTTCCATGCATACCATACCTTTTGGAAATGTTCATGCTAAACAAGAAATATGCACTAGCTGCCTTAGAGTGAAAAGGTGCTAAATATACTTTTTCAAATGTTACAGGAAAGACAAAAAACTAAGTAAAAATAATTTATATTTATGTTTATTCTTTGGACTTTCTTTGCTCCGGACTTTGTGCACTTTTCCACGAAGCAAGACATTTTCTTTTTCTCTCTTTTCATGCATGTTCCGCCGACTTATGACGACATTTTATGCCGTTATTTTTAATTTGTGCTTTGTGAACTTTTTCGCCTTGCCGTGATTCTGTGCTTTTCATTTCAAGGAGTGATTGAGTGTTGAAAATTTTTAAATTGAAAATCGACGGTGTGAATTAATAATGCCGGGAAATTCTTGTGCGTTGTGCAGAAGCACGCACAATAAGGCAGTGAGCATGTTCCACCCACCAAGAGACCCTACGATGCGGCAAAAGTGGTTGGCTGCATGCAACATACAATTGCAGGACTCATCGGTAATATGCGCCAAGCATTTTACCGATGATCAAATAATAAATAATCCAAACAAGCGGAAATGCCTCAAAAGGACGGCTGTTCCTTCGGAGAATTTAAAAAATAATAATGAAGAATGCCTAAAACGAATGAGGTCCAGTACAGAGTAAGTGAACACTGCATCCATCGATTGCTTCACAGAAGATGGTTTGGAATATGTAGCAGGCTACATCGCTAGAAAACTCAATTTGGGAAATGAGTATAAGGTGGAGATGCACAACTCGGAAGCATGGACATGGGTTGACCAGTTAGGAGGCAAGCTTATAAAGCCTAGCTGCATGTTCATGGAGCAAATAAAAATGTTGGAAAAAATATTTGTGGCCGTAAACGGCAACGAAATAATTGCCTTAAAAAATTTAAGAGAAATGCTACTACAAAGTAGCAAAGATATTTGCGTACCTGAAAATATAAAAAGATTGTTTTTCAAATGCAGAATATTTTTCAGAATCAAATTTTTAAATAAAAAACTCAAAGAAAATGAACTTAAAAAAAAACTTCTAATAAAAAAAAAACTGTTGAAGACAGTAACATAACTAATTTGTTTCTATTTTTCCGCAAGTAGCTGGTACCGGACATGTTATTTACGTCCGGAACTTATTTTTGGCAGAAATATGAGCATTTTTATACTTTTTGCAAAGAAAAAGATTCCTATTAAAGTTTTTCTGTGTATTGTAAAAACTGTATGCTTTTCAGTATTTTCTGTGCAGCCCTGCGCACGACTCCCATTCATAAGCACCTCTAATTTTTCTCGTTTGACATTCGCATCTCATAGTACATGAATAGTACTCTCCCTATCTGGCATACCTTGTTATTGTACCATGGTTACCGATAACTATTATTTTGAAAACAATTTTTTTACGTTGCTTCATAACTTTTATTTATGATTTTTTTTTTCATTTACGTTGCCGATAACTATTATTTGAAAGAAAATATTTTTTACGTTGCCTTATAACTTTTATGAAAGACATTTTTTTTATTTACGTTGCCTTACCACATTTTGAGTATGAATTAATTTTTAATTGTTTATTTGTGGGTGGAAATTAGGTTTCTGCAGTTAATTTGCGTTGGTCGATTTAAAACAATTAAAAATTAATTCATATCCAAAATGTAGTAATTCAACGTAAAAACTTTTGTTTTCAAAATAATAGTTATGAAGGAACGTAAAAAAATCTCTCAAAATAATAGTTATTACTAATTACTTATAAGAGTTATTATGAAAGTCAAAAATATTAATTACATAATAATAGTTATAGGCTACGTAAAAAATTTCTTATTGGGAATAACTATTATTTATAACATAACAATTAATATAACAATTTTTTTAGAAATTCCTTGAATAAGGGCAATTTTTTTATACCCAAAAATATGGATAATAATTCTGTGGTCAAAAGCAATAACCGCTTAAGTCGAAAATTGCTGTTTCGAGCAATCTCGTTTTAAAGTTTTAGCGCGTAGTGTATTCCTTATGGGAATGCGAATAGGTTTTTATTAATAACTTTTTATATTTTAAAGTTACAAACTTCCCGATTTTACACAAACGTAGAACACAGTCAAGAGAACGTGGTGGCATCCATAACTCAATTTCTTCTTAAGTCGACTTAAGCGGTTATTGCTTTTGACCACAGAATTATTTTAATTTCAATTTTTTTCTGCAAACCTGTCAGATGAAGAACTACTCTCTGACCTTGGTTCCTTTCCACATGGAAATTTCCATGTTATATGCGTAGAATGTTTTTGAGTCACAAACTGTCCATCCTTTTATCCCATATTTGTTTGGTTTTGACGGTACGTATTGGGTGAAAGGGCATCGCTCTTGCTGGAGGTGGAGGGTCCTTACAATATTGAATTGTTTTATCTTTTGACAAAATCCAATTGTTCTCATCACAAACCACATCTTCAAGCATTTGCAAATGTTCATCGTCGGTGTCGGAATATTCAGCGCCACTTTCAGCGTCATTCAGGCTCACTACATTCATCAGGTTCTTCACTTGGCGGTCATCATCACTGCTCACATGAAATTCATCACTTTCCCGGCCTTCTTCCGCACCGATTGCATTTAGTTCAAACAATTCATCCATATTTTGGACGCAATATTTCACAAAATGATTTTTGGTAAAGGAAATTGCGCAATAAAGAAAGGAATAACGGCTTTTTTGTTAGTAGTGTCAATTTGACACTGTAGGGACTTATTTGTAACTTAGTGACAGTGATAGTGTTGCATGAATACAACGGTATCTATAGGTAACACTTCGTTCAATAATGTGTGTGACTAACTAATTAAAACACATTTTTTTTGCCAAAATTCGTTTTTATTCATCAACATAGTCCCCTTTTAGGGAGATACAATCATTCCAACGCTTTTCCAATCTTTCGATACCGCCTTTGTAGAACGATTTTTCTTTGCCTTCAAAATAGGCGTTAGTTTCGGCGATTACTTCATCATTTGAGCCAAATCTCTTACCACGGAGCATCTTTTTGAGGTCTGCGAAGAGCCAGTAGTCGCTGGGGGCCAGATCTGGAGAATACGGGGGATGAGGAAGCAATTCGAAGCCCAATTCATGCATTTTTGCCATTGTTTTCATCGACTTGTGACACGGTGCATTGTCTTGGTGAAACAACACTTTTTTCTTCTTCATATGGGGCCGCTTAATCGCGATTTCTTCTTTCAAACGTTCCAACAACGCTATATAATAGTCGCTATTGATTGTTTTCCCTTTCTCAAGATAGTCGATGAATATTATTCCGTGCACATCCCAAAATACTGGCGCCATAACCTTGCCAGCCGATGTTTGTGCCTTTGGATGCTTTGGGCGGCTTTCACCGGTTGCATGCCACTCAGCAGACTGCCGATTTGACTCTGGAGTGAAATGGTGGATCCATGTTTCATCCATTGTGATGTACCGACGCAAAAACTCCGACTTGTTGCGCGTAAACATGTCCAAACAGCTCTTTGAATCATCGATTCGTTGTTGTTTTTGCTCCGGTGTGAGCAAACGCGGCACCCATTTCGAAAACACCTTTTTCATAACCAAATGTTCGTGTATTATGGTGTGTACACTGCCTGCTGATATCTTTAGAATGTCAGCAATCTCCCCCACTTTCACTTTACGGTCGGACATAATGATTTTCAGTGTTTTTTCAACGTTTTCCGGAATAACAGCGTCATTTGGCCGTCCAGTAGATGGAATGTCATCGGTGTCTGTACGACCACGTTTGAATTCGGCATACCAATAACAAATGGTTCTTTTTGATGGAGCAGAGTCCGAATAATGTTTTTCAAGCCATTCCTGGCATTGAACAGTATTTTTTTTCATTAAAAATCAATGATAAATCAGCACACGGAATTGCTTTGAATTCATTTTTTTTGACAACTCAAAAGTAGTGTCACGTAAAGCACTGTAACTTGTAAACTAATGGTCGGATTGACATATAATTTTGACAGTAAGCCTAAAAAGGTTCACAATTTCGAAAAAAATATTGATTTAATATTAGTGCCGCCATCTATGTGTCAGTCACACACATTATTGAACGAAGTGTTACATGGTTGTATTTATGACAATAAATAAGCTTAAGTTGCAAAATATCATCTCAATATTACTGTTAATAAAAAAGTTATACGAATTTAAAGACAAAAGTAGTGTCAATTTGACACTAAGGACGGATGAAGGAACTAAATTAGAGTTAAGGAGTTTTAAGCTGAATTCTTAACTTACTGAATTCTTAGCTTAACTCGAAATTAGCGGTTGTTGAAATGTTGGCAACTTACAATATGTGACATACCATCTGAGTCAATGTAAGCTTTTAAAGACCCAAACCCAAAAATAACCAAAATAAAACCCGGAACTCTTTTTATACTAAAGCGATTATTACCAATGCAACTTGTGTTCATGATAATCCAAGCTTATAGGTTTTTCTTAGTAATTTATTTTATTGTAAAGTTGGAAACTCCCAAAAAAATGTACAGCACAGTCAAAGGAACATGGTGGTCTGCTTTAAGTCGATTTAAGTGGAGTTTTTGTTTTTGTTAGATGAATTAATGTGCGAGTAATATATATATTTTAACCGAAAGTTCGCTTTAAACGCTTTCGTAATAAGCGAAAACATAAAGCACGTACTTTTGAAATTGCTTCGTTTTAGGCGGAAGTTCGTTTTAAACGGGTTCGTTATAAACCAAATATACTGTATATAGATTGCTTTATTCTAAGTAATTTAATTTTTTTAAATTAATATACCATACAACATACGTCATTAAACTATATATATGGTTATGGTAACTTCAAGAAAAATTGGGTTATTGAATTTTGGCCCCCAGTCTAAGCAAACTCCGAAATACTATAAACGAAACGACATTTCATACAACCTTAATGATGTTGTGTAATTCCACATGTTCCAGCGTTTAATCAGCCCATTGCTGGAAAATTAGGCGAGACAAAACATTATAACCGTTTTCTTGTTTTTTGCAGGTTATTTACTACCACAAGGCAATCGACTATAAGGAGGCATTCATTAGAACAGCTAAAATTAAAATATTCCAGTAAATAAAATTAAAATAAGGGAATTCTGGTCAAAGTCCTAAACCCCAAACCGAAACCACTTTGTGTCTACTTCCAATTAAAATTTTACGTTTTTGATTACGTGTACGAACCGTGAAAATCCCCAGTTAGCGGACGCATTTCCACAAACAAACGCATTCGCAAAGTTTGCTCTCGAAGTAAGAGAAAAACAACGAAACGGCCTGATAGTCTACCCGCATATTATCGCTCGAAAAACTCGACCGATTAAAAAGCGGGAAGTCAGGGGACACAATACGTTTGCTCAATTTGTAGATAACTGCAAAAGCAAGAAGGAAATTTTTTAACCCCACGTAAACCGCAAAGATTTCATCATTCCTCATTCAACGCTTGACGTCTACTTGTTGCAATCCTACAACGATAGTCGGCAACGTTGGTACTCAACCAACGCGCAGTCCTCAGGCATCATAGCTCACGACAGGAGCGTTAAATCAACCACCATTGAGGGAGGCAACGGCACCGGTGACACCAGCATCGGCGGCAGCGATTTACATCTAACAATAACGGCTCATCCAACCGATACTGAGCGCTTAAACGAAAACTCGAGCAACCGAGGAGGAGGAGGCGGCGGCGTCAGCGTCAGCTGCGGCGGCCAATCCCCGCCGATACCAACAGTCGGAAAGACTCTGCTTAATACAAGTGCTAACCTTCTACCGATTACCACTGCATCAGACACTTTCAACAACTTAAAAAATTTAGTAAAAATTGACAAGGGATCAGCGCCGGTGAGCAGCAATAGCGGAAGCAGTGCTAGTGGCTACCGCCCAAAAAGTAGTGGCGGCGCTTATAAAAGTAACGGTCCGCTTACTCACATTATAAGCTCATCCCCCTCCGGTGAGAATCGCAATATCGCCAACGGACCCGGTCCTGTTAGCGGTGGCGTCAGATCTGGAGCAACAGGAGCTTCGGGACACTTTTCCACTGGTTTTAGCAAGAATTCCGCCAAAATTCGTCAACACGATTCGGACGTAAGCCCACGGCCTCGACGACCTTACCAGAGTGACTCGTCGTCGTCGCGTTACTATAACAAAAATAGTGACATCTTGGGTCAGGGCACGAAGAGCGGGGGACCCGGCAACGGCGCACTCAGCAGCACCGGCGCACGCAACTTACTTAGCAACGAGAGTGGCGGTAGCGGACGGGGTGCATTTAACGCTGACAGTGGCAGGCGCAACTATCAGGGTTCAGATGGAGGGTACAGTAATCGGATTGTAAGCTCGGTCCCTGGAGGCAGCTATCGCCAACCACAGGGCACACGCTACGAGAACGGCAATGGAAACGGACAACAGCGGCCATATGGCGCCACTTCGAACGCTGGCTACAACCACAGCAACAAGTCATCGTTCGGCCCTCGGGGCAACACTGAGGGCAATGTAAATTCCCGGTCATCACACTGGGACGACTATAGCAGCAACTATCGTGACTACGACGACACTCCACGCTCTCGCTACGGCGGCGGTAACAACAACGGCAGCAACAGCCACAGTAATAGCCTAGAACGAGCGAGTAAGGGACGTTTCAAGCCGCAAGAGACAAGCAGTGCCAGCACCTTGTCAGCAGGGCCATCTGCATTGCGCCAAAGTGGAGCAATCGACGGCTACGAGCGCTCTGCGATTGAGGGTAGGGCACACAATAACCGCACACCACTTGGCAGCAGTGGAAATGCAGCTGGCGCAGGGTCGTCGTCGACACCGTCATCTTCTGTAAATTCTGCTTCATCATCATCACGCGGTATTTCTCCCAACTCGTCTAGTGCAGTTACCACCCAACATCCAAGTCCCTCGCCCACACCACCACCACCGGCTGCTGGACGTTGGGTGCCACCATCACTGCGTCCACAACATGGACTTACACAAAGCGAAAAAAACGACGCGGTCTTCAGAAAGGTTAGTGTAAAATTAACAGTTTAACTTACTTTTTTACCACACTTTAACTCATAAACAAATAAATGTTGAAAAGCACTATATCGATGATTCAGTTCTTTCAATGAAATTATCAGTTGTTTTTTTTTGTTTTAATTTTATATACAACCCTAAAATATTTTTAACTAATCTTACAAAGCTTTCGTTTCATTTAAAATTTACAAGTAAAGGGAAACCTTAATAGAATAGTATTTGGAACATTTTCCTAAATCGAGGATAGTTCATTGAAAATTGCTTGGCCTTTATGCAGTCAGTATCATACCTACCGTGTAATTATTAATATATTATCTCTGCTCACAGGTTCGTGGCATTCTTAACAAATTGACCCCAGAAAAATTCCAGGAGCTGAGTGACGACTTGCTAAAACTCGATCTAAACTCGATTCTTATACTGAATGGCGTAATCTTGCTGATCTTCGATAAAGCTTTGGATGAGCCCAAGTACTCGTCTATGTACGCGCAGCTGTGCAAGCGTCTCTCAGAAGAAGCGCCTTCTTTCGAAAAAGACCTCAACAGTTCTTGCACCTTCCTGCGTTTACTGATCGCCGTCTGTCGTGACAAATTCAACAACCGCTTGAAGCGTGACAACGCTGACAGCGATAACAACAATCAATTTAACAAAGTACATCGCCCGCAAGCGAATGCAGGCGCTAGCGAGAATGACACCGATGAGGAGGAGCGTCGCCATCTGGCAAAACAGCGCATGCTGGGTAACGTCAAATTCATTGGTGAGCTTAACAAACTGGACATGCTATCAAAAAACGTACTGCACCAATGTATCATGGAATTGTTGGACAAAAAGAAGAAGCGCTCTGCCACACAGCAAGAGATGTGTGAAGACATGGAGTGCCTGGCACAGTTGCTCAAGACATGCGGCAAGAACCTGGATTCAGAACAGGGCAAAAAGCTGATGAATCAGTACTTTGAGACACTGGAACGCCGATCAAAGTCGACCGACTATCCGCCGAGGATACGTTTCATGTTGAAAGACGTCATTGAGCTGCGCGAAAATAATTGGATACCCCGTAAAGTGGCAACCACTGAGGGTCCCGTGCCTATCAAGCAGATACGCACCGACGACGATACAATTATCCGCACACCCTTCGCTAATCGCAACCGCGATATGCGTAATAATGACCGCGATGGGGACAGCTGGATGAATCGTTTTCATTTAAACCTGCAACCCGGTTACAACGACATGTTTGGCAGCTTAAGTGTTACGGGTTCATCGCCAATAATGTCTCCGTAAGTATGCATATTGATAAGGTCCTGAACTCAATATCAACTATCATACGTAAATTTTACAGATTCAATAGCAACAATGCGGGCAGATCATACAGTAATAGAGAAAGAAACCCTCAGAACAACAATTACAATCGTTTCAACAAGCACAATAATCAGAACGGCTCAGGCGGTAGTCGGGATGACATGCGGTCTGGCGGCCAGCACATGGGTCGTGGTGAACAGTCTGGTTCTCAGTTCGGCAGTAGTGGTGGTCAGATGATCAATAGCAAGGAGTTAGCACCTCGCTTTAAACGCAACCTCATGTCAACTAATCAAGACCCCGTCGAGAACTTACAAATGCGACCGGCTGCCAACTCTCTACTTTTTAAGGCAGCCTCGCAAAACCAAAAACTGCCAACTTTGCTACCCATCTCGATGCCTCCAAGCAAAGGATCAACTGTTGGCGCTGATAGTATTCCTCACAGTAAGGATCAACAGTTGTCCAACACACAATACCCATTGCTGGGCGCACCTACTTCACACGTCGCAAATCCAACACGTCCATCATCCACGCCCTCTGCTGAATTTGATGGTGGCAAAAGCTCACTGAATAATCTAATTGTAACTGCTGATAAAGGTCTCAAGGCAACATCATCCTCTCCGAATTTTAGATCTACTGGCATTAGTGGCGACAAATTCAATGACGTTGCAAACGTTGACCACAATTATTTAGAGAATGGGCCGAAAAACCTCGATGCATCCACGTTTGAATCGCAACTGGTGACAAAAAATGGTTCTACGGAAAAAACATCATCTACAGCGGGCAACGTCAGTGGTACCATTAAGCAGCAGCCGAAGAAAGATAAGTTTAACAAAGAAGAGGTTTTAAAAAAATGTACTTCGTACATAAAAGATATGTTCTTTTATGAACTGGCCGAGCCAGAAGAAGAACAGACGTATAATTCGTCAGCTAAAAGCGAAACAACAGTGGGCATCCAAAATTATGAACAAGAAAGCAACGACAGCGGTACCGCCAGCGCTAGCAATGACGTTAATAATGCAGAAACGAATAAGGGTTCGCGGGGCAGGCAGTTCGCCGAACTCGTCGACGGTTTTTTAGAGCTGAAGGTGCCCGAAAAATGCATGAAGGACGTGTGCCTGAACGTTGTAATGGATGTGCTGGATCGAGCGGAGGAGCAATACTTGGATCGAGTGATCGTTTTCTTACAAGCACTTCGTAAACAGTGCAATATAAAGCCAAACGTTATGTTGGAAGTTTTCAAGCAGGTTATTAACAAAATGAATGAACGCGAAGCTCTAAATCCACGCATCGCCACACACGTGGCCAGCATGCTGTGTCGTGCAGTTTGTGAAGTAGGACTCTTGAAATTAACCGACATCGCCAACTACACGGACAACGGTCAACATTATCCATTGTTTTTGTTAGTGCTGCAACAACTGCACAAGACAATTGGCAAAGATGCGCTTGAGGAGAAGTTCCGCAACAGCAAGATTAATCTAATGCATAGCCTACCGGAGACAGACCGCAACAAAACACGTCTGGCAGAGATACTAGACGATCGCAACTTGACTTTCTTGTACCCGCTGTTGAAGGTGCAGGCAGAAATGATGCGGCAGTTAAACAGCGACCCTAGTCCTTCCGCTTTCTACAAGTGGGTTAAAACTAACGTCGATGTGAAATA
This sequence comes from Melieria omissa, assembly GCA_963971225.1. Classification (NCBI taxonomy): domain Eukaryota; kingdom Metazoa; phylum Arthropoda; class Insecta; order Diptera; family Ulidiidae; genus Melieria; species Melieria omissa. The sequence goes on along the minus strand of OZ020269.1, from coordinate 1,863,688 downwards.
TTACAAGGATCCTGGTTTTGTGAGCGCTCTCATGACTGTGTTACTTAAATACATTACACAGGTGGATAATAGTGCAGGAGCAGTAACGCAGTACCATTTATTTTCGTTTGTTTTTATTTTCTCCACAGGATACAACATTAGCGGAAGGCATTGATATCAAAAAGCACCCAGATCGAGCAATTATAGAAAAGGAAGAGCTCTTACTGGTGAAGTATTGTCAAATCCTGCAAACGTTCCTTGGCGGCAGCACAGAACTGCAAATGATTGCCGTTTACGCCTTACAAGTCTTCTGTTACAATGAAAATTTTCCAAAAGGTAGGTCGTTATTGCCCAAAAACATGTATCATTTTTTAAACCTTTTTATATATGACAGGCATGCTTTGTCGTTGGTTTAAATATCTGTACGAAGCTGAGGTTATCGAGGAAGAGACGTTCATATTGTGGAAAGAGGAAATTTCTGATAAGTATCCGGGAAAAGGCTCCGCTCTATTTCAGGTTAACAACTGGTTGACTTGGCTGCAAGAAGCAGAATCTGAGGATGATGATTGAAGTTCAACAAAAAAAAACTCACAATTTAATAAATGAAGAAATGGAACACAAATATATAAATTTATCTTAACAAGAAGCAAAAATTATGAGCAAAGAGCATTAAATCTTTAATATCAACTCATAGAGATTACATTTCAATTCACACTAAAATTTAACTTAAAATATGCGCGGTAATTGCAACAAACAATATACATACAAAGGGCTAGACACAGGCGCTGGGTGCAAATGAGATATTAAATATATTGATGATGAAATAGTTGGTGTTTTAACTAATTCTGCACTTCTCGATTCTAACCCTACATCAATGGCATCATCAAAATGAGCGAACAAATTGTAGAATTTTATTCTTATCTGTCATATGTAGCAAATTACTATCATTACTGAACTAAATCAATTACACTTTATTTATAATTTCCCACACGCAAATGTCAATGTATTTTCATTAAAATGCACCAAGATAAAAGGCAAAAACGGAAGAGGGGGTACGCATTCGAGTTATTTGAATCAGAGAGTAACTCTTGAGAATGTTAATTTGCTCACCACCACTTTGGCTTGAATATCAAATAGCTAACTATTCTATTTTTGCCAACAATGTTAGATTCTGATAATGTGTTAAAGCAAATGTACCAATAAAAATCTTGAATCTTTGTGCATATTACCGAATGCCAACATCATGTGAAAGCAAAATAAAACGAAAATAACAGCAGCCGCAAATAATGTGTCTTATTAACATTCGCCAAATGTGAAAGTTGGGTAAGTTAATATGAACATTCAGACAGATGCATGCTGGTTTGGAAAATCAACATATATGTACCTTTACAAAGAGATTAATCACTTTTCAATGTGATTCTCAGCTAGAAGAATTTGAGTAAATTACGACCAAGTGATGCGACCTACAATATCTAAGGACATCAATGATAAATTTTAATTATGTGAAATTTTACCCATTTGTGATTTATGGTCTATTAAAACTAGGATGTTTAAATGTTATGAAGATCCGTTTAAAAGTATAGTGACGGTGGGTAAGATCAAATTCAAATTTGAATGCAATGTAGCCGGTTTTTGGTACCACAGTTGACGTGTCAGGTAGGTGTGGCCAATATTAGATAGTGTATGTTTTCCTCAATAAAACATTCATTTGATATTCATATCGGCGTATTCCTTTAGGCCAAGGATGAGCAACCTTTTTAATCAACGGGCCAATTTAAATTTTAAAATTTTTTGGCGGGCCCCATATAAAGTAACACTTAATAATTTACAAAACTTTAGTTGTAATAACAAAATAAAATAAATTCAATTTTAGAAATGCTTGGTGGGCTGCATAAACATGTTTAATAGGCCGCATTTGGATCGTCCCTGCTTTAGGAAAAATAAAACCAAAAACAAAAGAATCGTGGTACAGTAGCGACTCGGTAAAAGCAACCGATTAATGACAGGGGCAGTTGCAACTACCGAGTTTGTTGCAATTATCGAGTCTAAATTTTTGTATGAAAATTTGCAAATTTCACAAAGTTTTATAAGGGTTTCATTAGAATTCATTATTATTTTATTCATATTTTGTTGTATTACAAAAAAAAGAACTTAAACTAATCACATTCATTGTGTTTAAGAAAAATCAAACAGAAACAAGAACTTCAAACATTTCTTAAAAAGGCTTTAATTAACAAAACAGTTTGATAACAATTGCGTTTACTGATTTAACCTTCACACTGTCACTATTAACATATGTTAATATTTTTCTTTTCATCCGTTTTATAAAGACAGTTTTGATTTTTTGAGCTAAGTTGGTAAGCAAAAACGTAAAATGGACTGTGCTTAACAGATTTTACGTTCAAACGTGGAAGGGGGAAAAGGGATGAATGGGGTTTCAGCCCCACAATGTGGGCGAATTTGTTGCTTTTTTTAAATAAATTCCATAAAAAGTGCATTTTCAAAGATATTCTCACAAAATTTTGTATTTAAGATTTTTAGGTAATTCCAAATTTGAGCATTGAATTTTGAATATGTTAATTGTAACCAAAATAGGAGTAAAAATTTTCATTTAAAAAAAAAAGATGGAATAAATAAAATTTTTAGTTTTCTGATTACATATTTAGAAAGAGCTTGATAAAATGGCCACTGAGCCGAAGCCGCATGAAAATCGGACTTAAAACTAAAAAGTTATAGCAAAATCAAAATTTGAAATATTAACAAATGTTAATGGTGACAGTGTGAAGGTTAAAGAAACTAGAGAGAGAAACGGGACATCAACTGACACTCTACTCCACAAAAAGAAAATAAGACGAAGAAAAAGTTGCGATTATTGAGTTTTTTTCGGCAGCAGTTGCTTTTACTGAGTCTATAATGTATACAATTCGGTGGTTGCGATAATCGAGGAGTTGCGCAAATCGAGGGTTGCTTTTACCGAGTCGCTACTGTATATTTATTTTGGTTTTCAGGCATGTACTGTAGCTTTGTTTTATTAGTTTAGTGAGCGTGGCCGTTTCTATATAGCTCATATTGGCCACAAAGTCACGTGAAATCATTTTATACCTAACTATCATACATCGCCTATTATAGTTGAGTTTTGTTACCTGCAAACGCTGAAATGGGAAGTCTTGCTCCACCCGCCGTATTCCCCAGATATCACCCCTTCTGACTTCCACCTATTCCGTTCGATGGCACACGGCCTGGCAGATCAACATTTTCAATCCTTCGAAGAATTGGAAAAATGGATTGCTTCATGGATAGCGTCAAAAAAGGACTCCTTTTTTCGAGCCGGGATCAGAAAATTGCCGGAAAGATGGGAGAAAGTTGTCGCTAGCGACGGACAATACTTTGAATAATACATCTGTAAGCACTTTTTCGCAATAAAGCTTTTAATTTTGGAAAAAAGCGGCGGAAGCAAAGTTGTACACCTGATACATCGCCTATTATAGTTGAGTTTTGTTACCATCATGGAGGTGAGCGTGGCCAATCTCATATAGCCTATGCACTATTACCTCACATAAAAAATCGTTCGTTCGTAAATAATTACGGGAATTTAAATTTAAGTCTCGAAATCGGGCAACCGTGTAAATTAAGAACTAAAATCTGGCAGCCATTAAGTGACAAAAAAAAAAACGAAAATTCGTAATGAAACCTTTTGTTTAATTTATATTAAAACTAAAAATTTAACCAAAATTGATTGTAATATTATTCACAGTAAAATACTCGCACTCGCACGCCCTTCAGCAGGACTTGGATTTCGCTTATTTTTGCGACATTATAGTTCTTAATAAATCGCAGAATTCACTTCGCTAGCATTATTTTACATAATATCTCCATCAATCTACACATATGTATATGTAGTACTTCTATATTGGCACTAAGCTTAAGGTACATTCGCCAACATCACGGTACAGCAATAGTGAAATATGAGCGAGAAAACATATAAACGAATGTACCTCGACATATTTCAAAAGTTTCAAAAAGTCAGGTGCGTTCAAACGGGGAAAAAATTGACTGGAAAAAAATAAAAATTTGTCGAAATTAACTGAAATTTCTTAAACCGCCCCTGGAGCAGTTTGACAGTTGTTCATGTGTAGAAGTGCTCATGTATACACGCATAGAAATCCATTCACAAAATTTCGTGTTTTCTGTCTCATCGCTTGTCTCCCTTTGATTTCCGAATGAAAACAGATTGTGAAGATAGGTTAGTGCCAATATAGAAGTACTACATATATGAATCTACACCTTTAAAAATGAATTATTCACTTTTTAAATCACACAAGAACATTGCCTGCCAAGCTAATGCTTTCGAGTTTTAAACCTCGGATACTCTTCTTGTCTTTCTTTTCTGCAATAAAAAAATCCAAGCCAGGTGTTTGATTAAAACAAAAAAAAAAAGAAGATTTTGTTCCGTCATCCATGAATTGCAATACATATTTGTTGAAAAATCACTACAACTTTCTAAAACGGGTTTTGCACAACTGCTCTTTACCATCTCTATTTGGAACTTTCTGCACTTAAAATGTTCTTAGGTTTGCTCTATTTTTGTTTCTGTCAACGGTGGATGCTTTTATTTTTATTTTAGCGGCAACAATACGTTCAGGAAGTTTACCCCTTATCTTACTCTTTGTGCCCGATTTTGTGCCACATCTAGCTTTTCTCTTAACCCTGACATTATTGTTAATATTGGCTATATATCATTGATCTTCCTACTTTTAATTTATTAAATTATTTTTCCCAGATCGGGGACTAATTTTTAAGGGCTGGAACTTGGGTAAATCGCTACCTACATTAGTACTACCATTAAAATAATTATATGACAATCAAAATTGGCGTCCGAACACTTTTCCCTGCCTTATCCGACTATAGCCTTTTTCCAAACCTTCGCAATTACGTAACATGTTTCATGTAAGCAAAGAATATGTAAAATTAATGTATTACTTCATGTAATAATCATTGCAAAATGTGTGCGTAGTTTACCTAATATCTTTGCATTAAGTACAGATGTGGGAGTAAGTTTTTCGCAAGAAACAATTTCAATAATTGTATCCAAACATTTTGCAAGCTTATTCCAAATGCAGTGCTTTCGTGCGTAAGCTTGTAAGTTAATTCCAAATTAAAATTGTTTCCTGGTATACAATTTTCAGTGTTTTCGGTCAGTGGCCAACATGTAGTGAACCAAAGCATTAATAGAAGTACTGCACAAAATTGCGCTTGCGCATGACAAACAGCTAGTGGACGAAGGAGAACGACTTTAAGTTGCATTACAAAGACAAAAATTCAGTAGCCAAAACAGATGTAATGGAAACAAATAGTAAGTTACCTATACTGTTCCGTCTGCTTCAAACAAAAAACAAATACTTGACAATCAAACTACCCGTGATTAGGGAAAAAGTAAAATCAGGTGGGGTTCTGTTACTATCTAGTCGATGTGCATTGTTCATTACTTTATCGAAGCACCTTGAATACAACTCTGTCGTTAGCACAGCTGATGTATTTGGCATTTTCAATAAATAATAAACTAAAAGTTGTCTTTGTACCAATAATCGAATAATTTCAGTCGTTACTGCTAATAACATTTCTAAAGGTCTTAATTCAGCTTCATCTAATGACTACCGTTATTCCGCCAGCATATAAAGCTGTACATGAGGATGGCTTTACCTCCAGCAGCACCGAACTAGAACTTTGCGAACAGCGAGTAAAACTGCACATCCTACGGATGGATGGGGCTACAATGTTGTTTGTTTGTCAGACCGGTGTGGAGTGCTTCGACGAGTTGGGTGTGGCATTGGCCCCCACATTAGTGAACGTAAAGCCATCATCCACAACGCTTCTAGGAAGTGAGTACGCTTCAAAGTCGCAGCGACTGGCGGAGCAGCTGAGCAAGTACTACGGTAGACAGTTCTTTGTCAGCTACAATATTCCGGTGGATAGCATCAGTGGACCGTTGCTGGACAGACAGATATGCGAATATGTACGATCTCATGAAGCGACCATTTGAAAAAGCAACGGTTAACATATAAGTTTTCAGTGTTAAGTAGGAAGCACGCGCACTACGAATATAATATTTTCTTAGTGTTAAATGCATACACATATTGTGATGAATCCGATCTAAAAAATAAAGGTACAATTAAATTGTTGTCTATTGATATCTTCCCAATTTTACTGTCGCAATTTATGTTGCCAACCCAGCCGCGGAGGGTCAAGTTTGGATACGTTCAGTAGCGTTTGGTTATTTCTGAACGAGCTGCTTCAATAGTTATTTTCGGCATTCCGTATGCACACTGATACAGCTATGCGAATGCACTAATGACCCCCCACCTCTGCTAGTTGGGGCCAATTTAAGCGCAGCGAACTGCTTGTGCGTTGAAGAACTCAGACTTGTAATATACGTGGTAGGAATTTGATCGCAAGTTCGTATTGTTTTCCTCGCCGAGTCCGTTTCAATATTAGCGTTGACAATATTTGATTAAACTATATTACAGTTGGAAATTATCCACTGTGCAGTATTGTCGTTGATAAAAGTAATGCACAACTTAGTCATTACTAGTACTAGTTTTAACCTGTGTTCTGATTAAAAATTTAAAAATTAACTGAAAACAATAGATTATTATGAAACCAGATTTCACATGGATTAAATAAACTCGCTTAATAAAGCGTCATCCTACCCCAGTGCGCATTGTGTACTTGTTTACCATGCAAAAGTGAAACAAATTATTAAAATTTGGTTACCTATGATTTTAACGAATCCTCTTACTCGGAAGCGCGTGGGTTGTAATTACTTATTTGTAAACATAAGTTCCAAATTCGTCTAGTCATGATGAACGTGCCACCGCACCAATTCGCCGTCTAGACATATCGCCCGACAAGATAATAATTTTTGGTAAAACAAAAACAACAGCGCCGAGTCACATCTTACCATACCGTCTAGCCGCGTTTTACTCGACGAGTACTCGTAAGTCACAGTCCGACGCATAAGTAACATATAGCAATAAAATAATTGATATTAAGTTTGCTCGCGGAAATGCGCTTGTGTAGGTATATGCATAGGGTAACATATCCCTACAAGAACAGTGACGGTCATATGATCGGTCATATGACCGACATGCCTGACCGAAGTTTCGGTCAGCTCTCCGAACATAGTTTCTATCATTTTTGTACAGGCGGTGTGAAAAAAATGACCGAAAATCTCGTGTACGTGTGATTTTTTGTTTCACTCTAACACAGACCTTTTGCATATTAAGAAAAGTGTGTTTGCTCTGCTCTAACGCATACGTGTTCCAACCTCCAAATATTTCGTTTTTAATGGCTATTTCACCGCCGCCGCCGCGGCAGCCGCCGTAGCACAGCTGGCTAGTGCGTTGGCCGCGAGTCAAGACTCCGCGAGTTCAACTCACCGTTGCAGCAGACTTTTTTTTCGGTGTTGCAGCAAACACCGAAAAAAATGGAAATGCCAGTCAGTTGACCGGTCATGTGCCGAAATTACTGACTGAAATACTGATGCAAATATCGGTCACAATGTGATGTATAAATCGGTCATTCATGACCAATACTCAATATTGGAAAAATGCAGGTTTTTATTGAAATGTTTTGGAAAAACCGTTTGCTCTTACTTCTGTCTGAATTTATTTTAAATTAATTTAAATAAAATAATAAAAAAAAATTGAATTTAAAAAAAAAATTCATTTGCGGCCCTGCTTGGATGACTCCATATTGTCGCAATCGAAGGCGTTTGATTAGCGCGACATCATTGGCATCGGCTTCCTTGGTCTTGCGCTTCGGTACTTGTTATGGCCCAATATTGAAGTTACTGAAAAGTGCAGAGTTATTTAAATATTCAAATAATGATATTATTTAAATTAAATTTCAATTCGATTTCTTACCTTCTTTCTGTTTTTCTTTTTTTCGGCGTTTGAAACAACGGAGTTTGAACTTTGGGCTCGCGCGTCGTATTTGACTCGCGGCGCGCGCGTTAGCCAGTCGAGCTACGTAGCTACGGCAGCCGACGACTCTTAATCATTTATATTAACTACGATGCGAGTTCTTGTCAGCAGTTGTTTCTATTGTTGTCTCATTCTTACACATGCGTGTATAAGCAATTAATGTTTCTATGGTTGTCAAATGGTTTGTTTCAGTTTAAATTAAAGACAAATTGCAGCGATATGTTGTCTCATATGGGCAAAATTTCATGCAAATGTATTGGTAAATTCAAAAAATGTCACACCGCCTGTACAAAAATGATAGAAACTTTGTTCGGAGAGCTGACCGAAACTTCGGTCAGGCATGTCGGTCATATGACCGATCATATGACCCTCACTGTTCTTGTAGGGAAGGCATGTGCTGACAATTACACCGGCATATTTAATAGGTGCCTCGATAGCCTAGCGTGAGTGCACTAGACTGTCATCCCAGAGGTCGTGGGTTCAACTCCCGCCGTGTGCACGGCCCCGCACTTTTCCATCAAATTTTCCTGTTCTCTAAATTTTCCTAAAAACCCTGCAACATATCCAAGTTCATTGATTCCCAACCCAATTATTCCTATTCCACTTACTTCCACGCAATAGAACGCGCAATTATGCGCTGTGCGACTGATAAAAGCAAACAAATAAACAGTTACGCAAAACAGGCGCACGAGTGACATCTGCAAGGGGTAGCGGACAACTGCGAAAACAGCGCGCACCAACCTGATCTAGCGAGGTCCCCAACCATTCTGCTGTAACCTCCTCACAACAGATGGCGCTACGAGCGGAAGCGACGTCCCTGAGCGGCGTTAGATGATTCCATCACTTAGGATTACCTGCGGCAGGCCAATCACCCACCCTGACAGAACAACACAACTGATTAATGTAACAAACACAAGGCTGTCTTGTGGAGGCACTATGCTCCCGAGAGGAGTGAACACGGAACAAAAAAAAAATTAAATAGGTGATTTAGGCCTAATCAGTGGTTATTCTTAGCCAACATTACAAGGTTACTAGATTCATATTGGTATAAATCTGCGTATATGCATGTGTATATAAATGTGAGCTTAAAAAATTGAAAAAAAAAACAAAATGAAATCAGGAAAGGAAGTTCTGTGTGGACACAAACCATTACTCCGTCGTCCGTTTAATCGTTTCTACTAAACATTTTAGTAAATTTTAGGCAGACAAAAATATTATGATCACTTCTTGTTATTAGTAAATTATCTGCGTATTATTTTAAACTGTTCATTATGTACATATGTATATGAGTACGTACATCACAAAAGGAAAGCAAGACATGCATATCATCGCGCACACAAAATTTATTTTGGAGGGGTGGAAGTTTGCGTACTGCTTATTCAATGCAATTTTTGTAATTGGGAGGGTTTGAACTCCCAAACTCCGGGGATAGAGGTGCTGGGTAGAGGGCTTGGAGGAAATTTCATTGTTGTTATTTTTGCTGTTGCTGCTGGGATCAGCAACAATACAATAATATGACACCATCGAATGGGCCGAGCCACAGATACGCAAGGCAAAAACTCTATTGGACTTTGTTCGTCTGGCATGACAACTCATTGAATCACAATCGACATCAATTGGCTCGGCAACGGCTTGATTGGTTTGATCTAGGCAGCCATTTAAACAGATAACGTAGTGAGCAGCCGCTGCTGGTAATGACGGGTCATGAATCGACCCAGACCACCCAAAAATTACGCATTATATTAGGAGTGCAGCAACAGTTACGTTAAGTCCCAACCGTACTCGTTCTCTGAACAGCGGACACTTATTCCCACTGGTATATGCGTATGCGTATGCGGCGTAACTCGATTGCCATTACAGCCACCTCCGTCTCTGCATTTAATTGGTGACTTGTTATCTGTGAAGTGTTTTAGCTTTTAAATCTATAGGGATTACTCGCCTAATCAGTTTGTGACCAAACCGCCGCAAACCGGAATCGCTTTAAGTTTGTGACTGGGTACTTTATTCAAGATTTTCCTCTACACTCTACACTTGCACAAAGCAATCACAACTTCTCACAGTTTTATTCTTTCGTGTCCGGCTTTCTGTAGAAAATTATTTTCCTATGATAGAAGATTTAATTCAATTAAGACCATTTGCGAACTCGTCTACCACGTCATGACCGTTACTCCCTTAGTCATCGCCTGTCAGAATTGTGATATAGGGGTACCAAGATGCGGCCAGCATCAGTATTGCGCTGATGAAATGTTAATGAATGTTTCGCAAAAACAAAGCGAACGTGGGGGCTTTCGATGAGATCAAAAAATGGCAGCTGAGTTTACCAGACACACATACAGCAAAATAGACAAGGCAAACGTGAAAGTAATCACATGGTGGCGAATGCTTCGAAAGGCGATCTTATCACGATTGAGTCAAAGTTCACAAATCGTTATTGTCTTGCGAAAACCGGTTAAACATTTATATTATGCCGAAAATTTCAGATGTTTCGAAGAAAAACTGAATTGCTTTTTCTTTTAACATTTAAGTGATTAGAAATGTATTATGTAAAGTTGTTAGTACGATTTCGTTGACAGTTATATAGTTGTTAGGTACGAATTACTGTTTATATTCTCCAATACTGGATCAGTGCATGTAAGAAATTTGAAACGTGGGCATAGCAAAGAAAACGGAAAAGCTCATATTAGTTAAAAATTAACTCAGCCATCGTTACATAATCCGATTAAAAATATGTGGCCGCTCCCAAGCAGGGTCATTATCCTAAATTATGCAACTTAACTAAATTTTTAAGATCATCCTTTTATTGATCAGGTATGGGCAAAGAGAGACAGGAGGGACAGTACTACTGAAAAACTTGTAATATAAAAAAATTTGTATAGATAATGAAAGTGTCACTAACGAGGGCAACAAAGGCAAACGTTATAGTTCAACATATACATTCATACACTCATACGAATGCAATTCGTTAGTAGTGCTCTCTTAAATTAAATTGTATTCCAGGTTATTTACCATATACTACCATCCACCCGACCTAGACAAAAATATCCCATCACCAAAAAGAAAGCCCTCATACTAAAAGCAAGTTTAATTGTGTTTTCGGGAAGTAATTGACGTAAGAGTAATGAATCAACACTTAGCTGACGTAGACGTTCATGTAACAGGCCAATACGACGTCACTGTTAACTTGCCTCGTTCGGCTAAACACTGTTGCAAACTTCAAAGTCTATGAAATTTAAACGAAGACGTTATATGTATGTATGTATATTTAATTACCCCGTGATTTCTCCACTTCAGCAGACATTTCTACACATGTCTAGTAGGTTCTGGTTTTGTTACGCTACTTTGCGATTTTATTCATTTTATTGCAAAGCATGTTTTTAGCAATGTTTTGACACTGCAATTAAGCCATTTACCGCCTGTCAGTGCACCATACACAACAATTAACGGTTGTTAATGCATATCTGTATATCATAGAAAAATAACGCTTCAGAGAGTGAGTATTGGCACTCTCACCATTTTCACTCAGCTAATAGATACGAATACATTAAATATTAAAGGCAAAGTACAGTACGAGTACATTAAATGCAAATCCACGTTACAGCCTCTTTTTTTTAGTGTACCAATTTTATCTAGTTTGTCTTAACCGAAATTAAAACATTACGCCTAAAAATAAGGTCATTGAACAATGAATACGTTTTCTGTCTGTCTGAAAAATCAGTACAAAGCCGTCTTATATTGTACAATCAAATATTACCCCCTGTAGACTGACGATTTCGTCGTTTATACGCCAGTTTTACGAAGCGCATAACGATAACCGAAGCAGCCCGACTTTTCTAGGTAATGAATGAAAGTAGCAAAGATTTATTGTCTTTCTCGCTCAGTTAGTTGGCTTTACGTATTGGCTTGGTCTCTTTAAGTGTCGGGAAATATTTTGTTCTTCATTGAAAACAATCACTACCAGACCACATATTCGGTTATATTGTTGGCCAATGCCATGACCCATACAGCGCTCCCCCTGCTCTGTCTGACACACAAGGTGCCTGATAAGACATCGTTATCGCGTGCTCGCTTGCCTTCCATAATACACCAGCGCCTGAAAGTAACGAACTCAGTCATTAAAAGTTCGCGCTAGGCGACAGTCATCTCAACATCGTTATTGATTCTTGTTAAGTTAAAAGAACTGACCCATTTTAACGCAACTGAACCCTAGTAATGGAGATTCACAAATCATATAGCGCCGCATTCAATTCTGCACATTGCCACTTTGGGCAACCTTTCGTCACATATGATTCTTGGTCACTAAGTCATTTGAATGTCGTGCCACATTCAACAGCACTTTTAACACTGTCACCGTTGCTGCCGCCCGAAGATTGCTTTCAAATGCAGCATCTCAGATTCCCAACGCCCCCGATAACACCACCATTCGGATCAGTTAATTTTCAGAACTCCCAAGCGCTGTCAGCGTTAGCAGCGACGTCGTCACAAGCATCCCCATCCTCCGCGCGAAAACAGACTGTTATTATGAAAATCGATCAGCATCCTCCCGCCAACAATGCTGTATTCGATTCAAGCAACCTCCCTTACTACAAACAATCCAGCGAAGGAGCATGCAGCCAAAGTTCATCTCCAAAAAACCTTGAGTACAAATGTGACTGGATTGATTGCAACAGGTTAGTGTGACTAAATTTGGAGTAAATGTAACTTGAATGAGAAAGTTTATTTTAACATCAAATTTTACCCATCAGTTTTTAGAAGTGTCGGATTCAATATTTCAGATTTAATATTTATAGCAATTTGAATATACAACCAAACAGACTTTTTATAACTACCATACAATAATTTTTTTTCACCGCAGTCTGTCTTTCCTTTTGCAGATATCACAAAAGCCTCGATTCTTTAGTAGCACACGTTACCAAAGTGCATGCCGTAGCTTCGCCCATGGACGGTCTTTACTACTGTCGCTGGTCCGGCTGTATACGAGTCCGAGGCTTCTCCGCCAGATACAAAATGCTTGTTCATGCCCGAACGCACACCAAAGAAAAACCTCACCAGTGTCAGTTATGTACAAAGAGCTTCTCCCGCGCCGAGAATCTAAAAATTCACATTCGCTCTCACTCGGGCGAAAAACCGTACCTTTGTACGTATAAGGGCTGCCACAAAGCTTACTCAAATTCTTCAGACCGTTTCAAGCACACGCGTACTCACGCTATGGACAAGCCTTATATGTGCAAAGTACCAGGCTGTCAAAAGCGCTATACTGACCCCTCCTCGTTGCGTAAACACGTCAAAACGTTCAAGCATAATTTACAATTGATTTGCCCAACTACTGCCACATATATGTCTAACAAATCTACCGTAGACAGTACTCTATTAACGACATCTTCGCCAACAACTTCCGCAATTACCACAGTAAATCACCACCGAAACTATAAATATACCCCGTCAACTCTACTACATCAACATCTTTGCTCCGAACCAGAGAAGGCCTCACCTGCTTATCAGCCCGGCTCCCCACTACAATCGACCACAATTAAGGTGCGCACCCCACACTTTTACGTAGGAAGCCTAGAAGAAGATATGTGCCATATAAAGGCCACCCAGTTAGATTACTACTACGCAGCGGCAAATGGAACTCTCGCCCATCCTAACAACGCTACGCCCAGTTACTGGATTGCGCACACACCCCGGAATGTAGACCCAATCATGGAAATAGAAACACCTCTCGACCTCAGACTACACCGCAGTTGATCAGGCTCATCGCACTGCAACAGTAAACATTCAAGTCTAGTCCAAACAACGACTTTAACACTTTGACGCCGAAAATATCTGCGTTTTCATGAGTAATTTATATTATTATTATTTCATAGTCATATCTTTAGCCTTATAAGTAGTGGTATGTAAAACCTGTGCGCTGATTGCGTACTTAAAATAAAGACTGTTTAATTTTAAAGAACAAATCCAGCAACTGATTTAACAAAAACAAAGCAGGTTTAAATTTTACATCTGAAATAACAATTATTTAAGATAAATTTTAAAATTAATAACGTTTTACAGTTTTCTTACAGATCAAGAAATGAACTGTAGATAGGTATCTCAAGTAAAATGAATGCCAGTGTCATCAATTAAAATCGTAGCATCATTCATCGAACGTTTCTCTAGTCCAAAGCTCGTAAACTTTTCCAGTTTTAATTCATAATCTGCGTTTGTTTTCAGTTTATCCTGTGTCAATGATTTAGCGGCCAAATAATTGCTATCAACCGTGAAGACACAATAGACATTGTGCCGACGGCATATTTGTCTGATACGACTAATGTTTCGAGCGTAATGCGTTCGCATGCGCAGAGGTCTCACACGCGCCTGTGTCCAATAAAACTCATCCAGGCTGTCGATTGCTAATAACGATATGTCGGTTCGCTGCCATAGTATTTTCTCCAAAGTTTCCAAAACATACTCGAATTCAGCAGGAGAGTAACACCGCATCACAGTTACAGCGCTTAGACAGCTGTTCACCTCGAAATCCAGCTCTTCACCTGTATACTGCTCGCCGGACTCACGTACAACCTGCTCTATTTGCTTTGTAAGGCAATCCACGCTGAACTTGTGGCTCAAATCGATGACAAAGACAATGCCACCGACCTTCTCATTAAGGTAGGGGAGCAAAAGACATCGTGCTACTAAGCGCCACAAGAGCAAACTCTTACCAGAAGCAGGTGGCCCTGATATCTCAATGAGCGACTTTGGTTGGGGACCACCGCAAGGAAACACACATGTATCAAGTCCTTCTAATGTGCGCCGCTTATCAGCTAACTCGCGTACACAGCATTGGAAAGCATTGGTTACGATACAATTTGCAGACATTGTTACATGGCACAATAAACAAGGTAGTGGCAGGAAGGAGCGAAAAAATGCACGTGTATTTTGTTAGTGTTTTTGTTCGGTTCATTGTCAAATCGGACGGACGATTCTCTTGCCAACAGTATTGCCAGCATCGAATAGACCACTTGGTCTATTCGAAAACGTAAAAATACACCAATTAACAGCAAAAGTACATAGCTTCATTGTTTTAATCTATTGTTTTACAATTAGGGGCAAAAGTGCTAAGTCCATAGTTCGCCAATTTTGCGTTAATTCATAACAGAGCTGTTAAAGAATGTAATCATTTGCGAATAATTAGTTGATTTTTTGGCAAAAAAGTGCATTCATTTTTTGTATTCAATGAATAAGAATAAAAAAATGAAGTCATTATTCAGACTAAAAATTTATGAATAATTATTCATTTTTACATTCATTTTTTGCTAGTCATTTGATTGCAATCATTTGATTGCAATATCAAAATGAAGTCAATTGAAGTCATTTGAAGTCATCTGAAGTGATTTGAAGTCATCTGCAGTTAAGCTAAAGCCAGCTACCCTAAGGGCCACTTTTTCAGTGCGAGTTTAAACCCAGTTCAACCGGAGTTTGCTTGAACTTGGTTTAATTTGAACTAAGTTTAAACGACAAAGCAGTTTTTCAGTGGTTTAACTGGAGCAAATATTTGTCATTTGAGTATGGCAATACTGGCAACATTTTTATCTAGCTAATAATTTTCCTTTGTTTTGATTGTCATTCGTAAATAAATTCTTTGCGCTCAAATAATGTATTTATGTAATTAAAAATTACAACATTTTTCGTCTCGGGAAATCGAATGTCTTCTTGCACTTTTGAAAAATAATATACAAGTGCTCGAGTGCAAGAAGGACCGCGTGAGTACCGAGGAAAAACAAACCAAATAGAAAGAAATTGAGGACGATTTCGATTCAAAATTTGTTGATAAGTTCCGGTGCGCGAAAACGTTGCGCACAAAGTATAAGAATCTAAAATAGTGCAAAAAAAGAATTTCGCTCACGACAGGCAAGAGCTGACCAAAACCAAAAACAAATGAACTGTCAGAAGCTGTTGACAGTTTAAACTTATTTTAACCGTACAAGGTTGGGCGTTTAAACTCAAGTTTGACTGAAAAATTCGATTTTGCGTTTAAACTAAGTTTAAACTAGAAACTGAGTTAAACTCGCACTGAAAAATTGGCCCTAAGTCAATTCACTTTATGCTTGACATAAGTCTTAATCGATAACAATGCTGAATCGCTATCCAACAATTAAAAAAGCGTATTTAAAATATAACACACCGTTACCTTCTTCAGCTGCCGTGAAACGGTTATTTTCGTTTGCAACACTATTAAATACGCCTCGTCGAGGTTCCCTTTCGGACAAAAATTTCAAAATATTATTATTGTTGAAAGTAAATCATGTAATTTTAATGAATTTACATTCATTTGATTGCTACCTTTTGTTAGAATGAATTATTTTAATTTTAATTTTGTTAATATATTAAATATTTTTCAAAAAGCGCTGATCTTAATTTAGTGACTTCACTGAAAAATGAAGTCATTAACTGACTTCACCAAATGACTAATTAGTCAGAATAACAGAAATGACTTCAGACTTCAAATTTTTAGTCTTTAGTCAAAACGTTAGTCAAAGACTGCAATCAAAAATTTAAGTCATTGACTGTGACTTCAACTGATTTAATTCGCATTTGATTGCATTCTTTAACAGCTCTGATTCATAAAACTTAACAAAAATTGGAAAAATAATATTCTTTCCTCATTGCAAAAATGCTTAAAATTTCACAGAAAAAGAGTTGACTGGCAATGCTGTTGGCCGAATGTAAAGAAAACAAACAAAAATTTCTGACAACCTACCGAACTTTGACGAGAAAAAAAATAAAATTCGCTCCTTCCTGCCACTACCTTGTTTATTGTGCCATGCATTGTTACAATCAAACGCAAAATTAATTTATACCTCGCAATAAGGTAATGGGCAACATACAATATACCATAAATCAAACACTTGTAACCAACCCAGCTGATGAAAAATCAGCTGCTACAAGTACTATCTACAATAGTAAGATTATGACACTAATACCCTACTCATACCTCATTCAGACAGCCAGCTAAATTGCACAATTTAAGATCTTTTTCAATTTAGGTCTATATTGAACTCAATTTACAATTAGCTAATTCAATTAGCGCTAAATTCGCCATACATTAAGCTCGACTCATCATGCAACCCTGACTCGTGCTGTTATCGGTAAGCAAATTAATTCACAATCGACGGAACCAAACGAAATTCAGAAAATTTCGATTAAAAATTGTGTGCATCAGTATTGATGTTACATAAATATTATTAAATGATCGATAAATGTATGTATGAACGCTTTTATACATAAACAAAAAAAGCCGTTCTTTCGTCAAAACAAAAACATTTTCGATAACAGCTAAATTGAGGAGTGTAAACAGCAATAGCGATAAACTCAATTGAGATTTGCTCCTCTCATATATGTAATACTTCTCTATTGGCACTAACGTATCTTCACAATGTGTTTTCATTCGGAAATCAAAGGGAGACAAGCGATGAGACAGAAAACACGAAATTTTGTGAATGTATTTCTATGCGTGTATACATGTGCACTGCTACACATGAACAACTGTGAAACTGCTCCAGTGGCGGTCGAAGACGTTTCAGTTAATTTCGACACATTTTTATTTTTTTCCAGTCAATTTTTTTCCCGCCTGAACGCACCTGACTTTTTTGCCACTTTTGACAGCTGTCAGAGTACATTCGTTTATCGCTTTCTCGCTAATATTTCACTATTGCTGTACTGTGATGTTGGCGAATGTACTTTGAGCTTAGTGCCAATATAGAAGTATTACATATATGGCTCCTCTACAGCTACATAGTCAGCTACACAGTCGGAGTCAAAATTTAGTATACAGCACAAAGTAAATCCTAAGTATCGACACTGTTTGACAACCGGACGTCGATTTTTCGGAAGGTTCCTGTCAAATTGTTGTTATTCACGTGTAAAACGGTCACTGTGGTGAATAAGTACATTAACTTTCAGGGTTACGTGTACTTGACAAACCCTGAAAAACTGGAGTTTTTATAAATTTCTTAAGCTTATTTTAAAACGATTTTATGTTTCGGACACTGACTTTTATGCAGACATGACTAAGGCACAAATATTATTCTCACAAATTAGATGCTTTCCAACTAAAATCATGAAACAATTTTACATAATTTCGAATGCTTTGCAAAAGCAACTCTACCCGGAACTAAATATCCACCACAATTATGGTCAGTTTAAAATTTGAATTTGAAATTTTATTTTTTATATTGTAACGATAAGACAGTCTGTCGCTGTGCAAAGCGACGCAAAGCTACGTGCCGTGCTATAATCCAATCTGGCAACGACGGCCGCGATAGTAACTTTTAGCCCAATCTGGCAACGACGGCCGCGATAATAACTTTTAGTCCAACCTGGCAATGATGGAACCTTTTAGTCCACTCCGGAATGTGCAGGAACGATCTGCGCGATGGCCTGACAGGTATAAAAGGCAGACCGATGCGGCGCAGCGAGTCAGTCTGGTTTTGACAAGTGAAGTAGCCACACGGAGTAATTAAGCAAATACTTAAGTGTACGAACAGTAAAGTGTAAACTGTGAATAATAAAGTGACTGTTGGTTTTTAATTGGCTGCGTTCGAATAAAGAAAGTTGTTTCATTTTCAAATTGCACAATCCAGTGATACGTAACAGCCCACTAGAACTAGTATTCGTAACATTTGGTGTCAGAAGTGGGATTGTGGGAAATTGAAAATAAATAATATTATAAAAGCACGGACATGGTTAAACTCGAGCTGCTGAAGGTGGGCCAGCTGAAGAAGGAGCTGGCTGCCTGGAATTTGCCGACTGCTGGCGGTAAAGTGGAGTTGCAGCTGCGCTTGCGAGAGGCGTGTGAGGCACGAGGCATCGATTGGGCTGCGCACGAGTTCGGAACGCAGGAGCTAGAGGCGTCGGCCAAAGTGGAGGAATCGCCTGCGGGTGCGGCGTCGATGCAAAGTACGGCTGCAGCGGCCGCGCCACTGCAAGCATTGGACATGAGCCAGCTAATGGTTGCAATGAGAGGCATGTTTGAGGAAACGTCTGCGAAAATCGAGAATGTCAAAGGCATGTTCGAGACTTCCAATCGTGAAAATCGCGAGATGTCAGCGCAGATAGCGGCGCAAATGGAGGCGAAACTGGAAATCACGAATCAGGAACTGTCGGCGCAAATTGCAGCGAAACTGGAAAATACAAATCGGGAGTTGTCCAGCAAGCTTCAGGAAAATTCTGCGCGCTTGGAGCAGAAGGTGGAGGAAATCTCAGACAGGATTAATGGGAAAGTCGAGCACCTGGAGACGCGGGTAAAGCACTTGGATAAGCGAGTCAACGACCTGGATGATTCCCTGAACAAACGAGTTGGCGACCTGGATGATTCCCTGGACAAACGTGTTGACGATCTTGATGATTCCCTGAACAAACGAGTTGATAGTCTGGAAGATTCGATGAACAGAAAGATGGACGAGCGGCTTAGGGAGGTACACCCGCGAGAATGGTTGCCGCCGGTTCCGGAAAATGTTGCCACCCGAGCAGAAGTGCCTACTTATGATGGGACTACGCCATTCGATACCTTCAAGCTACAATTCGACCTGGCTGCTCTGGAAAATCAGTGGACCGATGTAAGGAAAGGTCGGAGATTGGCGCTGGCTCTTAAAGGTGCTGCTGCTGAGGTAATAAAATCAGTTCCAGAATGTTTACGAAGTGAGTACGAGACCGTCATAAGGGCGCTGGCAGCCAAATACAGCGACGAGCACAACAGAACGCTGTACTACTGTGAGCTGAGGAACCGCAGGCAAAGATCCAACGAGGCGCTGCAGACATATGCAGCAGACATAGAGCGGCTCGTGCAGCTGTGCTACCCGTCCTTCGGCGCTGATGATTTCGAAAGGATGAAGATAGAGGCGTTTATTAAAGGTCTTCATGATCCGGAGACACGTCGCAGTGCGTTGATGATGGGCAAGCCGACATTTAGGGAGACGGTGACCAGCGCGATGACATATGAGGCGACATGGATTGGGAGCACTCGGTATGCACCTGCAAGGATACGCCAGATCCAGCCAGACAACGACATTACGATCCAGGCCATAAGCTCTGAGCCACCGGACAGACCACGGGTGGTCCCCTCTAAAGTTGTTTGCTGGGTATGTGGCAAGCAGGGCCACATATCACGAGACTGCCGCCAACGAAAGAGGCATTCCCGTTCTCGATCGCAATCGCCTGAAGCGAGGAATGCTGACAATCGAGGCTCAGCCAACAAGCGCAGGGCTGAGGACGAGGAGCCGTTAAACTAAACCGGGTCAGCCCAAAGGGGCGTGAGCTGATCCCCACAATTTGCCGCCCCACCATCCTTGTCTCACAGCTGAAACGACTGCCCAGCAGCTTGACAATTGAAGGAAGGATAGACGGAAAGTTGTTCGTGTTGACACTGGATACTGGAGCGTCATATTCGATCATAAAAAGGAAGCTCCTGAAGAACTGGGAATCGCTGCATGGCATACAGCTGCGGACTGCGACTGGCGAGCGCGCGCCGGTAAGAGGGAAAGTTACAAAAACGATTGCTATCGGCACCAGCAGCCTGGAACATGAGTTCATCGTCGCGGATATAATGGACGACGTAATTATCGGCGTGGATTTCTTGATTAGGCACGGTTTTACGCTGGACCTGAAGGAAAATGTGCTGAGATATGCCAACGTTGAATTCCCGCTGCACACCGGCTATGAGCGAAGCGTGGCGGTAAGGAAGGTTGTATCGTGTCAACACAGGAGGATACCAGCGAATTCCGAGGCGATTGTGTGGGCAAAGGTGGACGAGGACGATGGGACGAGTCGGCTGTGCGTAGTAGAAGCATCGAAACAAGGACACGACAACATCATCATCGGACGTACATTAGTGGAACCTAAAAATGGCAGAATACCAGTCAGAATACGGAACCCCCTGAATGCACCCAGATATGTCGGGAAAGATGAGGTAATTGGCGAGTGTAAGGCAGCTGTAGCGCAGGGTAGCCCGCCTGGAGGTAATAAGAAGAGCGGTTTTAACATGGACGCCATACCGCAGGAGAACCAGTGGAGCAGCGAGTTGACGGCCAAGCAGAAACAGAAGGCGAGGTCACTCCTGCAGCACTATGGGTCAATATTTGCGGCAGAAGCAGGCGGAAGAACAGCCATAGTGAAGCACAACATCGACACCGGAAGTGCGAAACCAATCCGCCAACCACCAAGACGAGTTCCTCTGGCCAAGAGGGAACAAAATTTGATTGAAAACATGCATAAAGAAAAGGTCATAGAGCCTTCGGCAGGTCCTTGGTACTCGCCGGTCGTGCTAGTCAAGAAAAAGGATGGCAGTACCCGATTTTGTGTGGACTATCGAAAGCTCAATGACGTGACCAAGAAGGACAGCTATCCACTACCTCGGATCGATGACACCCTGGACACACTGTCAGACACGCAGTGGTTCTCCACGCTCGACTTACGCAGCGGCTATTGGCAGGTGGAGCTTGCAGACAAGGACAAAGAGAAAACGTCTTTCAGTGTTGGCGATGGTTTGTGGCAGTTCACCGTCATGCCGTTTGGACTCTGCAACGCACCAGCAACATTCGAGCGGCTAATGGAACGCGTGCTGAAAGGGCTGCATTGGCGGACGTGTCTGGTGTACCTCGACGACATAATCGTGATGGGCAAAAGCTTCGACGCCCACCTGGAAAAGCTGAAGGAGGTATTTGAGCGAATACAGAAAGCCGAGCTTAAACTCAACCCAAAGAAGTGCTCGCTGTTTCAAAAAGAGGTCAAATATCTGGGTCACACGGTTTCCGCTTGCGGAGAAAATACGGACGAAGGCAAGATCACGGCGGTGAAGGAGTGGCCCCGACCACGCAATCTGCACGAACTCCGCAGTTTCCTGGGCCTGTGCACATACTACCGCCGATTTGTTCCGGGATTTGCGAACATAGCCAGCAGCTTGCACAAACTGACGAAAAAGAGCCAAGCTTTCGAGTGGAACGAGGAGCAGGAACAGGCTTTTGCACGTCTGATGGAAAAACTGTGCAGTGCTCCAATTCTGCCCTTCCCCGTGCCTGGGGAGATGTTTGTGCTGGATACAGATGCAAGCGGGAATAGTATTGGCGGTGTGCTATCACAGATAATAGACGGCCAGGAACAAGTGATAGCGTACTACAGTAGGGTTCTATCGAAACCGGAACGCAATTACTGTGTGACACGGAGAGAACTGCTGGCGGTATTGGACTGCGTAAAACACTTCCACAAATATCTGTATGGACAAAGGTTTCGCCTGCGCACAGATCATGCGGCATTGAGATGGCTCCTGAACTTTAAAGATCCTGAAGGGCAATTGGCGTGGTGGATCGAGCGACTGCAGAGCTACGACTACACGATAGAGCATCGCAAGGGCAGTAGCCATGGAAATGTCGATACCTTGTCCCGCCGTCCGTGCAAAGTCTAATGCAGGCAATGCTCGCGAGCCGAAAGCAAAGAACAGATAGTGGACGTCCGGTTGGTCAGCGTCATGCCAGAGGAAAAGTGGTCTGCGGAGAGGCTAGAAAAGGACCAGCGTGAGGATGCGGATCTTGCGAAAATCGTCGAAGGCAAGGAGCAAGGCGCACGTCCAGACTGGCAGGAGATGGCCGGTGAAAGCCCGATCGCTAAGGCTTACTGGGCACAGTGGAAAAGTCTGCGGCTGAAAGAAAGATGCCTGTACCGCGAATGGGAGAGCGCGGATGGTCGGACCAGCTACCCCCTAATGGTAGTGCCGAAATGCAGAATCAACGAGGTCATCGAGGCATACCATAACGACTCCAGTGGAGGGCACCTAGGCATCACCAAAACCGTCGCCAAAATAAAAAGACGATTCTACTGGGTAGGATGTCAGGAGTCTGTAGCCGAGTGGATTAAGAGCTGTGACCGATGTTCAGCCGCGAAAGGGCCGACAAGAAAATCTCGAGGCTGCATGCAGCAGTACAACGTGGGAGCGCCCTTCGAGCGGATTGCTATGGACGTGGCCGGCCCATTCCCAACTAGTACTCAAGGCAACAAATATGTGCTGGTGGTAAGGGATTATTTCAGCAAATGGCCTGAAGTGTACCTAACCAGGAGGCCACTACGATCTCGGAAAAGCTGGTAAACAACTGGGTAGCCAGGTTCGGAGTTCCGTTGGAGTTACACTCAGATCAAGGCCGGAATTTCGAGTCTGCGGTATTCAAGGAAGTGTGTGAGCTACTGGGGATAAAGGAAACTCGTATCACGCCTTTACACCCACAGTCCGACGGCATGGTGGAACGCTTTAACCGGACACTGGAGGAATACCTGCGGAAAGTGGTAGGCAGGAATCAAAAGGATTGGGACACGCATATCCCCATGTTCCTGATGGCGTATAGGTCAGCCCCGCACGACACGACATCACTCACTCCAGCCCGAGCAGTGTTCGGCACAGAGTTGCGGTTACCCGCTGACTTGAAGTTCGGGGTAGTCAGCACGACGGGAGGCGCTAAGACGGACTACGCGGTCAAAAAGCGGGCGGAACTGGAGGAAATTCACCAGTTTATAAGGAGCCGCACCAAACTGGTCAGCGATAAGGCGAAAGCCAGATATGATCTACGGGCCAACTCAGCAGGGTTCCAAGAAGGCGATCTGGTAATGCTCTACAACCCGCAGCGGAGGAAAGGTTTGTCTCCGAAACTTCAAGCGTCATGGGAAGAACCGTACGAAGTCGTGACTAGGATTAATGACGTGGTATACAGGATTCAACGTTGCAGCAATAGAGGCGCTAAGCTGAGGGTAGTCCATTTGGAGCGCCTGGCGCCTCATCACAGCGGAGCCTCGGCACTTGTTCGGGACGAACAAGTCTAAATGGGGGGCAGTGTAACGATAAGACAGTCTGTCGCTGTGCAAAGGAACCCTGCCGCTACGTGCCGTGCTATAATCTAATCTGGCAACGACGGCCGCGATAGTAACTTTTAGCCCAATCTGGCAATGATGGAACCTTTTAGTCCACTCCGGAATGTGCAGGAACGATGTGCGCGATGGCCTGACAGGTATAAAAGGCAGACCGATGCGGCGCAGCGAGTCAGTCTGGTTTTGACAAGTGGAGTTGCCACACGGAGTAATTAAGCAAATACTTAAGTGAACGAACAGTAAAGTGTAAACTGTGAATAATAAAGTGACTGTTGGTTTTGTTGTTTGGTTTCATTTTCAAATTGCACAATCCAGTGATACGTAACAGCCCACTAGAACTAGTATTCGTAACAATATTTTTACACATAAGTTGACTGGACACAAGAAAATTTTATGTTGATCGGGGGTTGTTTGCAATGGAATGCGATATGTTGTAGCGCTGCGCAGCTGAGAGTATATGATTGTGTGCGCTTAACATCACCGGACCGCGCTCCACCACGAACAACTCCTTCAGCATGACCAACTCAGGCAGCAGCCCGGGCGGTCGCCGGCCAATGAGTCGGCGCCACACTGCAACACAATCATCGTCGGCAAGTAGAAGTTTAGCACTGTCCACAGAGCTGCTAACAGCTCCACCGCAAACGTTTACTGGCCAACTGCAGTGAGTGCACCGGCGATTTGGCCAGGGGCGATACAGACCGCAGCTAGACGAAAAAATGTTCAATGGCTCACATTTGTAAAAATAATTTTGTGAGCAATGACATTTCAATTTTTGTCTTCGTGGTGAATATTTACACATTCTGTGGAGAAGGTGGCAATTGAAGTTGATGTAGAGTTGATATTTTTGTTACACATGTTTAGTATAGAAATGTTGCAAAATGGATAATTTTTCAAACATTTTTGATTTTTTTAATAGTTTAACCACTTCAGCTACATTTAAATATTCAGCCATAAAATACAGAAATGTTCAATTGAACTCAAATGCGTTCCGAACTCAAATGCATTCCGATTTAAAAATCGCGCATATAAATGTTGTACATTAATATATGTTGGTAAACACATTTGTAGTGCTTATTAAGAGTTATGAAGATACACAAAATTATATTTAAATAAAATTCTTGATACTTTTTCGCTAGCACTTGCACTGGAGCAAAATTACATTGACATTGATTCCGAATGTTTAATGTTTACATAATCAAATTGCATACACAAAAAGCAATTTCAAAATGTTTATTCAAATCTTTTCTGGTTCAGTTAATTATATTGACACTTATTGAATTATTACAACAAATATGTATCTATCAAAAGATATTTATTTTCCCAAACAAATGCTTACTGCTTGTTTCGAAAAAATAGTAAGAAAATTAGTTCGGGGTGAAAAATCGCATCGGGGTAACACGGTTAACAGACTTAATGTACCAATGACAGCTTGAAAAAAGAGTGTCGCTACTTAGAGTATACTTTGATACAGCAGTTATTTATGCTTATAATCCAAGATTCATTGAATACAGAGATTGCGCCTTCCGAGAGAAAATCAATTTTAAACCGCACCAGTGACGTCATCGGAGAATATGTAGGGTTTCCATCAGTACTTTTTAAACTCTTTTATTTTGAACTTACATTTTGCTTTACTCTTTTGAGCAAATAAATGGCTTTCTTTATACTTAAGCCCCTATATATACATATGCTTACATAATAGTTTAATAGAAATTTGTATATCTTTACCAAATTAAATATAAATTCGTATAATTCGTTCATATAAATAACACAAATAAAACAAGTGAAATTCGGGAGGAAACCCTGCAATTCAATTCAGATTTCGTGCTTTGTTTTCATTGGTTGAAAATTTTGTATTCACAAATATTTCATTTTTTGTAAATCGTGCCGCTTTTGCTTGATTGTTTTCATTGTTTTTTGTTAAAATAATTAAATAATTTTGAGTTTCAAAAGTCCTTGCTGTAAAAGTGCGTGTAGTGAGAATATCGCGGAAAAATTTCAAAAAAAGCAAAAAAGAAGAGAATCATGCGGTTTGCAGTGGGCCTGTGTACACAAAATAATGAAAAAAAGGTACATGAGTGGTGAAGTGCTTTTCAAATGGAATATCTATATATATACTAGCTGGGCCCCGCGGCTTCGCATGCAAGCTCTCTTCTTTCACCCGATACATATTGTTACGAATATTAAGTCTAGTGGGCTGTCACGTATCTCTGGATTGTGCAATTTGAAAATAAAACACAGTCAGTTTCTTAAACGCAGACAATAAAATACACCAACAGTCACTTTATTATTCACAGTTTACCTTTACTGTTCGTACACTTAAGTATTTGCTTAATTATTCCGTGTGGCAACTTCACTTGTCTCGCTGCACCGCATCTGGCCACCTTTTATACTCTATCCGGCCGTCGCGCAGATCGTTCTCGCACGTTGCCAGATTGGACTAGAAGTTTCCCTGATGACCGCGACCATCGTTGCCAGGTTGGACTAAAAGTTACTATCGCGGCCGACGTTGCCAGATTGGGTTATGGCACGGCACGTAGCGGCAGGGTTGCTTTGCACCGCGACAGACTGGCTCATCGTTACACTGCCCACCACTTAGACTTGTTCGTCCCGAACAAGTGCCGAGGCTCCGCTGTGATGAGGCGCCAGGCGCTCCAAATGGACTACCTTCAGCTTAGCGCCTCTATTGCTGCAACGTTGAATCCGGTATACCACGTCGTTAATCCTAGTCACGACTTCGTAAGGTCCTTCCCATGACGCTTGGAGTTTCGGAGACAAACCTTTCCTCCGCTGCGGGTTGTAGAGCATTACCAAATCGCCTTCTTGGAACCCTGCTGAGTTGGCCCGTAGATCGTATCTGGCTTTCGCCTTATCACTGACCAGTTTGGTGCGGCCCCTTATAAATTGGTGAATTTCCTCCAGTTCCGCCCGCTTATTGGCCACGTAGTCCGTCTTAGCGCCTCCCGTCGTGCTGACTACCCCGAACTTCAAGTCAGCGGGTAACCGCAACTCTGTGCCGAACACTGCTCGGGCTGGAGTGAGTGATGTCGTGTCGTGCGGGGCTGACCTATACGCCATCAGGAACAGGGGGATATGCGTGTCCCAATCCTTTTGATTCCTGCCTACCACTTACCGCAGGTATTCCTCCAGTGTCCGGTTAAAGCGTTCCACCATGCCGTCGGACTGTGGGTGCAAAGGAGTGGTACGCGTTTTCTTTATCCCCAGCAGCCCACACACTTCCTTGAATACCGCAGACTCGAAATTCCGGCCTTGATCTGAGTGCAACTCCAACGGAACTCCGAACCGGGCTACCCAGTTGTTTACCAGCTTTTCCGAGATCGTGGTGGCCTCCTGGTTAGGAATAGGGTACACTTCGGGCCATTTGCTGAAGTAATCCATTACGACCAGCACATATTTGTTGCCTTGAGTGCTAGTTGGGAATGGGCCGGCGACGTCCATAGCAATCCGCTCGAAGGGCGCTCCCACGTTGTACTGCTGCATGCGGCCTCGAGATTTTCTTGTCGGCCCTTTCGCGGCTGAACATCGGTCGCAGCTCTTAATCCACTCGGCTACAGACTCCTGACATCCTACCCAGTAGAATCGTCTTTTTATTTTGGCGACGGTTTTGGTGATGCCTAGGTGCCCTCCACTGGAGTCGTTATGATATGCCTCGATGACCTCGTTGATTCTGCTTTTCGGCACTACCATTAGGGGGTTGCTGGTACGACCATCCGCGCTCTCCCATTCGCGGTACAGGCAGCCTTCCTTCAGCCGCAAACTTTTCCACTGTGCCCAGTAAGCCTTAGCGATCGGGCTTTCACCGGCCATCTCCTGCCAGTCTGGACGTGCGCCTTGCTCCTTGCCTTCGACGATCTTCGCAAGATCCGCATCCTCACGCTGGTCTTTTTGTAGCCTCTCCGCAGACCACTCTTCCTCTGGCATGACGCTGACCAACCGGACGTCCACTATCTGTTCTTTGCTTTCGGCTCGCGAGCATTGCCTGCATTCGACTTTGCACGGATGGTGTGGCAGAGCGGCAGCCCTTCTTGGCGACGTCTGTTGTCCGGAACACTTTTCTCGCAGATGGCAGTCTCGTGATATGTGGCCTTGCTTGCCACATCGCCAGCAACTGACTCTAGATGACACTCCCGCAGCCCCGCCGGCGCCTCCGAGCTCACTGTCTGGCTTTGGGTGACACGTCCAGATTGGGCTCGACGCTTTTCCGCAGATGAATGTCGAAAACTTCCTGTCCAGGCCGCCTCATATGTCATCGCGCTGGTCACCGTCTCCTTGAATGTCGGCTTGCCCATCATCAACGAACTGCGACGCGTTTCTGGATCATGAAGACCTTCAATAAACGACTCAATCTTCATCCTCTCGAGATCATCAGCACCAAATTTTGGGTAGCACAACTGTACGAGCCGCTCAATGTCTGCTGCATATGTCTGCAGCGCCTCGTTGGCTCTTTGCTTGCGGTTCTTCAGCTCACAGTAGTATAGCGCATGGTTGTGCTCGTTGCTATACTTCGCTGCCAACGCTCTCATGATGGCACCGTACTCACTTCTTAAACATTCTGGAACTGATTTGATCACCTCGGCCGCAGGACCTTTCAGCGCCAGTGCCAACCTCCGACCTTTCCTGACATCTGTCCACTGATTTTCCAAAGCAGCCAAGTCGAATTGCAATTTAAATGTATCGAACGGCGCAGCACCATCCTAAGTAGGCACTTCTGTTCTGCCAGCAAAACCGTCCTGAACCGGTGGCAAACATTCTCGTGGCTGTACCTCTCGAAGTCGTTCGTCTATCTTTCTGTGCATCGAATCTTCCAGACTGTCCACTCGTTTGTTCAAGGACTCATCCAGGTTGTCAACTCGTGTGTCCCAATTGTCCATGCGCGTCTCAAGATGCTCAACTTTCCCGTTCAGCCTATTGGAGATTTCCTCTACCTTCTGCTCTATGCGCTCAGAATTTTTCTCGACTTTTGCCGAAATTTCGAGATTCGTAGTTTCCAGCTTCGCTGCCATTTCACGGTTGGAAGTCTCGAACATGCCTTTAAGTGCAACCATTAGCTGGCTCATGTCCATTGCTTGTGGCGGCACAGCCGCTGCAGTCGTACTTTGCATCGACGCCGCACCTGCAGGCGATTCCTCCATTTTGGCCGACGCCTCTTGTTCTTGCGCTCCGAACTCGTGCACAGTCCAATCGACGCCTCGTTCCTCACATGCTTCTCGCAAGCGCAACTGCAACTCCACCTTTCCGCCAGCAGTCGGCAAATTCCAGGCAGCCAGCTCCTTCTTCAGCTGGTCCACCTTCAGCAGCTCGAATTTCACCATGTCCGTGCTTTTATAATTTTATTTCTTTAGTTTTTTTTTTTTTTTTTATCTTCAATTTTCCACAATCCCACTTCTGACACCAAATGTTACGAATACTAAGTCTAGTGGGCGGTCACGTATCTCTGGATTGTGTGATTTGAAAATAAAACACAGTCAGTTTCTTAAACGCAGACAATAAAATACACCAACAGTCACTTTATTATTCACAGTTTACACTTTACTGTTCGTACACTTAAGTATTTGCTTAATTATTCCGTGTGGCAACTTCACTTGTCAAAACCAGACTGACTCGCTGCACCGCATCTGGCCACCTTTTATACTCTGTCCGGCCGTCGCGCAGATCGTTCTCGCACGTTGCCAGATTGGACTAGAAGTTTCCCTGATGACCGCGACCATCGTTGCCAGGTTGGACTAAAAGTTATTATCGCGGCCGTCGTTGCCAGATTGGGTTATAGCACGGCACGTAGCGGCAGGGTTGCTTTGCACCGCGACAGACTGTCTCATCGTTACAATATGTTAAAATCTATGTAACAATTTTTATAAAACATACCAAAAGTCAAAATTTAGCTGGAATTCAAAACCAAAAATAATGGTTCAGACCAAAATGCAACATTTCCATATCTATGCAATAAATAACTTCGAGATATTACTGAAAAGTCAATTATATATAGGGGAAAGTGGGGTAATGACGGCCATGGGGTAATGACGGCCATCACCATTTTTGGTACTTAAAGTTGACGTAGGTCTAAACCGTTTACTGTAACAGAAAGCTTGTTCCGTAAGCTTGTTTTTAAGAAGAAGCTGAAGTGTGTGGATTTATTATAACTTGTAGTTCCAGACCAGTGCCGATACGTAACTACCCGAAAGTTTTATAAGGTGTTCAAAATATCGATTATTTCGTCAACACTTTCAGCTACACAAGCAAGGTAAATATGTTAAAATGTTGCTACTAATATTAGCTTTGTAAATCAAGTAAAATATGTCATGTGTCTTGCATAGTTTATTTGTACTGCATGCTTGCGCAAAATGAGGTCAGTGGGGGAATGACGGCCACTAGAGGTGGGGTAACGACGGCCATGTCATTAAGAAGTATTTCTGGAATCCGCATGATGATATTTGTTCATCATTGAGGCCTTTTATGCCATTTAAAGAGATCCACTGCTTGTCCAGTCGTTCTAGACGGTATAGCTATTCTGCACTATACATTCTCACAAGTCCCGACGATGAGGATGAAAATTAATATCGTTGTATTGTAAGTTTGAGGCATTTTTTCAATATGTTTCAATTTCGTTTCTCTTCCGCTTTTTGTGAGCTATCAATAAAGTTACAATTACAAAAATGTCAAATTTCCATTTGTTTTTCTTTACGGAGCCTTTATTAAGCATTCACAGCGATTTGTGTTGATATTTGTGCGATTTCTGGTCGGTTTTTTTGAGTGGCCGTCATTACCCCACCATTTTTCTAAATGACAAAAACCAACTTTTTTATAGATTCTAATTTTTTATAGTTAAAATCAGAATTTTTGAAATCTGCCGATACACTTTATTAGCATATGTGTTCGAGTTGTGCTCTTAACTCTGATTTGATCAAAAATATCAATTTTTGGATATGTTTTGATGCTAAATGAAAACTATGCCGTCATTACCCCACTTTCCCCTAAGTAATCAATAGAGACAATTAAAAAGGCATATTGGAAACATAGGAAGACGTTTTTATTAGCCCATAATAATTTTCCGTCCCGTTCTTTGGAACTTTTTTTACTGCCCACATATAATGCTTGCTTAAAAGAACTAAAATAAGAAAATCTTATATTGTAAATTTATGGTCACATTTTTCGCCATGGAACAATTCGGGTGTAGAATATTTATACTATTTTTAAACGTGGGCATGCCGTAATAACATTTTTCATATGACAAAATACTTGTCTTATTATTTATTCCTTTATTTAGTGCTTTAGTAGTGCTTTCGGCATATTGAAAGTCAATAGACCTATTAAATTATGCTTGTCCATACAATCTTTTAACCCTTGGTTTGTCCGTTAGATTTCGATTTAAAAAACAAATTAAAACACGTATCTAATTATTTTTGATTTCAAGTGTTTTTATGAATTTTGAAGTCAATATAGCCATCAGTTAA
Organism: Melieria omissa; assembly: GCA_963971225.1. Lineage (NCBI taxonomy): Eukaryota > Metazoa > Arthropoda > Insecta > Diptera > Ulidiidae > Melieria > Melieria omissa. The sequence continues at coordinate 1,832,379 of OZ020269.1, read as the reverse complement.
TTTTTTTTCGTAGTTTTCCCATATTATCAAAATTGTAATCAACCATGTGAAAAGATAAACAAATATTTTTATTTCGAACTCGCCACGTAAAAATATTTGTAAACATTTTAAATTGGGATCAACCACCAAATTTTAAAATCAATCAAAGCGTTGGCCATCAAAAAGCCATACACCACAAAGATTCGATTGATAGAAATATGATAGCAATTTGGGCAGCAAAAACAATCTGCCGACACAAAAAAGCATACACACAATAATCGACAACAACAGAAACATTAGCGAATCCCGAGTCATCTTCGTTGAAACGATGATGACGATGCTTTGGTGCGTTGTTTGCTCTTTGCTTGCGATTCGGCAAACACCCTGTCGGACCTGAGACAACCAGTTCCGAAAATTCATTGGTCTTTCAACTGGTTTTTTGTCGTCAATTGGGCAACTAGTTGTCCAAGTGACTGTCAGCGGATGCAGAAGTGGGTGAGTTCGCGTCTAATCGTTCACGTTCTGCGTGCGCGTTCATAGGCGAGAAGAAACATGAAAATACGAAACGAAAGACGAAACAGAGGTGAAATAATCAACATTATTCTGTTACGGCTGATCTTGCGATGCTTTTGTTACAACAACAACGTAGAAATGTTTCTTTCTTTCTGTTTTTATGACTCGAAGTTCGCTCGATTTGCACGTTTTGTCTTGAATGATTTCAGTTAGAATTTTGCGTGGTTGCGTGAAGCAACGAATTGCAGCAGCAGTCGAATGGTATGTATTAATAAATTTATGTAATTATGTTTATGTAATTATTTATTAATTTCAGTTTGTCCGCATAAACAACACAGGTTCCGATGGTTTAAACGTTACCTCTGGAGTGCCTCAAGGCAGTCACCTAGGACCACTTCTGTTTCTGATCTTCGTTAATGACATCCCTGATTTCATCTTAGAGTCGTCCTGCTTAATGTGCGGATGACTTAAAAATATTTCGTACAGTGAAATCATTGTCTGACTGCGTTAAACTTCAGGATGATTTATCCAAGTTGCAGGCTTGGTGTGTGACGAACTCATTTAGCATTTATGTCATTTAGCAGGCGTTTAGACGTAATCGATTATCAATACTCAATTGGAAATGATACTTTTTCCCGAATCTACGAAAAAAAGGATCTGGGGGTTATATTCAATCACAAGATGTGCTTCTCCAAGCACATAGATTTTATGATTGCCAAAGCAAGGTCTATGCTCGGGTTTGTAATTAGAAACTCGAATGAATTCTGTGAATTTTGTTAGATCCAACCTCGAATATTGCAGTATAATTTGGGATCCTCTCTATTCTGGGTATTCTTTAAGAATCGAAAGAATCCAGAAACGTTTTACCAGGTATGCCATTCATCGCCTGCACTAGCGTGGCGTGCCCGAGTACAAAAGCAGGTGCCTCTTACTTGGACTGCCAACATTGGAAACTCGTAGGAAATTTTATGCTATAATGTTTATTAGAGACTTGGTGACGTACCACAATAATTGTCATTTTTTGCTAAAATTAATAATTTTCAACTGCCCCTCGCGGGACTTAAGATCATGGGATACATTTCGTATTCCCCTTTGCAGAACTAACTACTTCTTGAATGAACCGCTCAACCGCTGTTTAAGGCACGTAAATGAGTTAGGTCGTCAGTTGGACCTATTCTCAGAAAGCAGGGATAGTTTTAAGGCTAAATTAATTGCACTGCTGCATAGTCATTTTTGCTTATAATTACTTATAATTACTTATTTAGTTCTAGTAATCTACTTGTGTAAAAACTAATTGACGAATAAATGAATAAATAAATAAATAATTAATTTTTGTATTAATTGCAGGCGAAGTCAGGATGTTGAACTGCGTCAGACCCCCAACAGTTTCGACTGAAGTGTGTCAACAAGTCGAAGTTCATCTTTACGTGCACCAATACTTTTTTTATTCGCGATGAATTTTTGTTATTAATTTTAAATATTTTTAAAATAAAATAATTAATTAAAAAATTCAGTTTTATTTTCTCCATAAAAATCGAGTGGTTAGAAATCTAATCCAGAATATACTAGTTCGCAAACTACTCGCTTTACAACTGGTTTGAAAACTGGTTGCTTCGGAATAACCTTGGACTAGTTGCAAATGGATGCAGACGGGGACAATTGACCCTCGCCTAGGACACCGCCATGTTAAAAGGGTGAGTTTGCTCCAAGGAAATGAGTCGATTCTGAGGTGATATGTGACTGTCAAGCGACCAGTTGAAAAACTAGACTTGGACCAGTCCGATATCCCACAGGGCAAGATCAAGAAACATACATGCAAAAAATGATTGAGCGAACACTACGCTGCAACACAACCATTTCAATGTACAAGAGTGAAGCCGTTGCGAACAATAACATTGCTTTTTGCTGTTGTCCTACGAAAATCTAACAGAAAATGTTATGAACTTAACATTCTCAAATGCCTACACTTCGCTCTTCCCGCTCGCATCATAACAGCCGAAAACACTTTTGTGCCCACATGCGCGGTCTATATTACTTCATATTCTTTGATAAAACTCACCCAACACTTCGATATCAGCACCGTTGTAAGCACAAAATTTCTCCTTACAGGGTTTCAAATTGTTTCGATAAAAATATTTATCAAATGTTGCTTTCGGCACAATTGAACAACCTGCACCAGTATCCAAAATGAAATCCAATGAAATTTTATTGATTTCAACTGTAATGGTGAATGGAGGAGACGCCTGCTTGGTCGCAACACTGTAGACCGAAAAATCTGTAATAGTATGAAAATCGTTAGAATTACTTTTACAAACAGCATCAATATCAAAATTTGATTCAGATACTAAATTCACGTTTTTGCTGGTGCAAATATTCGCCAGGTGTCCCACTTTGCTGCACTTGTGACAGGTACTTCCGGCACTTATCGCTCTCGTGCGTCTTCCATCCGCAATGGCTGCATTTCTTCTTTTGCGTGTTGTTATTCCTTTCCTTGTTTTTATTGTTGTGGTAATTATTTTTGTTGTAGGTATTTTGATTGTTGTTGTAGTGGCATTCGTCGTTGTTGTTGTTGTAGTTTTCGTTTTGCTGGCGATTACGTCTTGTAATCATGTTAACGTCCGCGTCAGCATATTGTCTAAGAATTCTGGCTTCTGTCATCATGGCCTTTCTTACCGCATCTTCCAGCGTTAAGCATTCATCTTCTTCACAAAGACGTTCAAAAATGTTGCCATAGAGACCCGTTACAAATTTATTAAGGACGAACGCGTCAAGTTGCTGTCCGAACTTACATTCTTTTGCAACTTTCAAGGCACATTTAATAAGGTAGTGGTAGCAACACAGCTGCTTAAACTGTTTTCTTCTGATTTTCTTTTGATTTTCTTTTGGCTTTTCGCGAATGGGCATCCCTATTGTCAAAAATTGGTAAAATTGTTTTTGGGTTGCTTGTCTTTTGATTTGAATTTGACAAGCAGGATGCCCAAAAGCACTAACAAAATACATGGGAATCGTAGTGCCATCACCTTATTAATATACCTTGGCAACTTTCTTTATCCGAGCAAACCATGTATAGTGATGGGACGATTAATCATTTGATACACAATAATCGATTTTTTTCTTTCAATTCACGATTTAATTGTATCGAAAAGTGGGTTTCGATTAATCGAAACGTTAATCGATTAGATGCTAAAATAATCGAAAGAAAACGTATCACTACCTTTTTTTTCGCGCAAAATAAAAACTTGAGACGGACACTTTGATGCTATATTGAATTTGATTTATGGGCCCACCACAAGTTGATGGCTCACAAACGTCACAAAAAAGACAACGACCTAACCCAAATTCAGGATGAGCCTAGATTTTTTTGAATGCTCCCGTTTTGAAACTAAAGCGCAACGCCATCAAGCTTTATATAGTTAATAAATAACTCGTCGGTACTGTTATCTTTTAGAAACTTCGGTACAAGCAGAGCCCCTCTTTTCAAAAGCAGGTGCAACTGCCACTGAAAAGAGACACAGGTTCACGATCTCCCGCCTGTCAAAACTATTATTTTTAAACTCTGCAATGAACAAATAAAATACAAAAATATATATTTTTCCCTTTAAAATTTACATTTTAACATACTTAAAATTAGACGGTTAAATTAAAATATTAAGGAAAGCATTCAATTATTCGATTAATATCCATTTCTTTCGATTAATTGCAATTAATAATCGCTCTGTTTCAATTAATCATATTGTTACGAATACTAAGTCTAGTGGGCTGTTACGTATCTCTGGATTGTGTAATTTGAAAATAAAACACAGTCAGTTTCTTAAACGCAGACAATAAAATAAACCAACAGTCACTTTATTATTCACAGTTTACACTTTACTGTTCGTACACTTAAGTATTTGCTTAATCACTCCGTGTGGCAACTTCACTTGTCAAAACCAGACTGACTCGCTGCGCCGCATCCGGCCACCTTTTATACTCTGTCCGGCCATCGCGCAGATCGTTCCCGCACATTCCGGAGTGGAGTAAAAGTTTCCCTGATGATCGCGACCATCGTTGCCAGATTGGACTAAAAGTTATTATCGCGGCCGTCGTTGCCACATTGAATTATGGCACGGCGCGAAGCGGCAGGGATGCTTTGCACAGCGACAGACTGTCTTATCGTCACAATATGGTTCATTAATCGATTAATACATTTTTTTCCCATCACTAACCATGTAGTAACCGATTCTTCAGCAGTCTTCACAGCATCGACAAATTTTTGGCGCTCGCGAAATAATAACTGGCTGGCCATAATGGCGTTCGAATAGATAACATAAATCGCTATACTTCTTCGCCGAGGGCAAAACTGGATCGCAAAGATCACGCAGTAATCCATACGTCCAGGACTTCTTTCCAATTTCTCCAGCTGTCCCTGTTTGGCCGGAACTCCTGAATTGACAGTACAATTGGTGATGCAACCCCTTCCGAATGATTTCCAGGCATTTTTGTTAGCAGGAAACAAAAAATTTAAAAAAAAAAATGTTTTCTTCCGACAAAAAAAAACAACTTTTTAATGTTTTATCCTCGTCGCCAATGTAGTGTACGGCAAGTTGATTAATGATTTATTTTATAAAAAGGACGGAAAGGAAGGATAAAGGAAGGTGACAATTGATTCCAAGGGAGGCATACATAGATAACTAGCCTACTCTACAAGAATAAATACAACTCAATTGTTTGATATTTTTATATCAATACTTAACCCATTATAGACGACGATTTTTTTCGAACACGGTCCCCAGGAGCGAAATTTATTTTCTTTAAATTTTACATGTAAGAAAGGCTTCAGATAATTTTTAGATTTTTTGGTACACAGTAAAACTAATCCCAAATTTTGTTTTCCTGTACTTTACAGATTTCATTAGTTCCAGAAAAAAATGTTAATTCGACGACTAGTTTACTCAGAATAACTTATAATTGCATTACTGTTATTGCACACACGGTGTGCAGGCTGTCTTATAGCCTCGGAAATCCATTGCACACATGGTGTAGAAATCTATTCGTCGCGGAGCGGGTTAAATAAAACGCGGATTGGTTTTCGGGTGTTGGGTGGTTTATTCGTTGAGTGTCGAATCAAGCAGTGACTACGTGACGCGAAACTGAGCGGGGAAATGATTTTCAGACCATTTTTTGCTTTTTCCAATCGTCCGATAGTGTACGGGTTTTTTTTACCCAAGCATTCGCACAGCACCGGTTACCAGTCAATTGCTTGCATCTTAAAGTGATAACTTTTCTTATTTGCTGTAAAAATAACGTTGCGAAAAACCTTGTTTTACTGGTCGAAGTCATTTTGATTGTTACCCGTACCAACAGAAAGCATAAATAAATGATTTCAGACGGTAAAGTCAGCAGATATTCGGTTGCTTTTTCATTCAGTTCATGTCTCATTGAGTTTGCCGTTTCTAGTGCAGCAAGAAACAGTGATGGCAAGTTGAACTCTTTTCAAACGCAGAGCTGCAACACAAGCAATTCAAACGTGAAGGCTTTGAGGGCAATCAGCAAAAACTGAAGTTAAATCATATTAAAACTAGTTGGAACATACTTATGACGTTTTTCAGCAACAACATTTTTTTTGCAATCAATTTCCTATAAACGTACTACAAAATGAGAGAGGAAAAAAACAATTATTTCATTTGCAAATAAACTTCGAACGCACCAGCAGCCCTTGCCCTGACTTTTGTATGGCGAATTTGCTGTACGAACCCTAATCAACTCTGGGGCCTGGTTTGACCGAATTAGCAACCGTGACTCCTCTCAGTTTCGCGTCATGTAGTCATTGGAATCAAGTGTAACAATAGAAAGACAATAAACACTGAACGAGAACAACGGCCTAAGCCGTTGAGCATAAATAGGGGGAACATCAGTACAAGAGGATAAGGAAAAGAAGGGATTAGTGGTGGGATCGACAAATCACTGAACAACCACAGCACTCATTTAGCCATCGCGGCCGCCATTGCAGAGTGCAATTAATGAAGTAGCCGGGGGGAGGGTTGCCTTGATGTGGCTGACGTCTGGCTGGTGGTGGTACGGCTCACGGCTGGCTGGCTGTGGGTGCGCTTAGGGGTGCGCCGATGACCTCTTTGCAGGATGGTAGCCGCTGCGGATGCTTGGATCTCTATCGGGCATGCGGGACAAACTCGAAGGCAGCTGCTGCGATGGTCGCTAGACAACCATCGCAGCAGCAAAGAAGGTGGATGTCAGTTAATTGGACATACACGTTTTGAGGCTGGCATCGTGAGTATGGGAAATCGGCTAAGCTGCGGGGTTCGCTTAAGCTAAAGCCGGAGAATATAAAGTTATATAATCTGGTCGAGTTGCCATTTTTTTTAGGGAAAGTGAAAAGAATTTCGAGAGGGTTATGAGGGAGTATTTTGTACGTTCGTAGGGCTCGAGAGAAGCAGGAGATCCGACCGAGAATGTCGGTTTGCTCTTCGAGAGGGTGCTGGCAGTCAACAGCTCTTTGATCCGGGATTGGAAATGTGTGAGCATAACCGTTTGGCTCAGCATTGAAGAATTGCTGGAACCGTTCACCCAAGAGGGAGATCTTGGATTTTGCGCTTAGAGCAAGTCGCACTGGAGTGGCGACTGACCTCTTTTCGGAACCGGGATGGAGGCGGTGCAATGAGGAACTGCGGGGAAAAGCAATTTCCGTCAGTTGCTGTGAATGTGGGCCGTTTTTGGCGAACCCTTTTGGGAGACCTGCCGGGATGAGATCACTGCCACTCACTATATCGATCTCCGCTGTCTTGAAGGGGTTTGAATCAGTTAGATTTAGCATGGTGACAAGGTGGGAGCAATTTCGTAAGCTCGTGGACGATAGCTTGCACGGGGAGTTTCATGCTCGATTGGGGGACTGCCAAAGTCAAGAAGCATGTATGATTGGCATTTTGCACAATCTAACCGCCCATGCCCGAGATTTGAGGCGTTTCTGGACCTCCGAGGAAATGAAGGTACGCTGAGAGGCTTGGTCAATAAACGCTCGAACTTTAAACAACTTTCCTGCGTGCTCAATAGACACCAGTGCCGTACAGTGCAGTGCAGTGCAGTTTCGCATCATGTTATCATTGGTTTTGGGCATGGTACAATAACAAGGTATGCCAGATAGGGAGAGTACTCTTCATGTACTATGAGATGTGAATGTCAAACGACAAAAATTAGAGGTGCTTATGAATGGGAGTAGTGCGCAGGGCTGCACAGAAAATACTGAAAAGCATACAGTTTTTACAATACACAGAAAAACTTTAATAGGTATCTTTTTCTTTGCAAAAAGTATAAAAATGCTCATATTTCTGCCAAAAATAAGTTTTGGACGTAAATAACATGTCCAGTACCAGCTACTTGCGGCAAAATAGAAACAAATTAGTTATGTTATTGTCTTCAACAGTTTTTTTTTATTAGAAGTTTTTTTTTTAAGTTCATTTTCTTTGAGTTTTTTGTTTAAAAATTTGATTCTGCAAAAAATTTTGCATTTGAAAACAAGCTTTTTACATTTTCAGGTACGCAAATATCTTTGCTACTTTGTAGTAGCATTTCTCTTAGTGCGTGCTTCTGCACAACGCACACGAATTTCCCGGCATTATTAATTCACACGGATGATTTTGAATTTAAAAATGTTCAACACTCAATCACTTCTTGAAATGAAAAGCACAGAATCACAGCAAGGCGAAAAAACTCCCAAAGCACAAATTAAAAATAACGGCATAAAATGTCTTCATAAGTCGGCGGAACATGCATGAAAAGAGAGAAAAGAAAAAGTCTTGCTTCGTGGAAAAGTGCACAAAGTCCAGAGCAAAGAAAGTCCAAAGAATAAACATAAATATAAATTATTTTTACATAGTTTTTTGTCTTTCCTGTAAAATTTGAAAAAGTGGATTTAGTACCTTTTCACTCTAAGGCAGCTAGTGCATATTTCTTGTTTGTTTAGCATGAACATTTCCAAAAGGTATGGTATGCATGGAAAAAGGTACTCAAGTTCTAGCGTACACGCAACTCCAGTATCTCTGTTTGACAGCATTTCCAAATGTAAACAAACGAAAAAAGAGGGAGATTCGTCTACTTGGCATACCTTGTTATTGTACCATGGTTTTGGGCTTTATTCTCATTTCGACAACAACACGCAATGTTGTTGTTTTCCGCAGCAAGCCAGCTTGGCTTTACTCGGGCACTTGAAATGGTGGTTGATTTGACAAAGCGATCGCCAAGGCAAATTCAATAGGTAGTTGCAGCACCAGAACTGATTAAACTTTTTTTTTATAAACGAGCCAACGCGCAGGGGATACCCCCATCAATGCGAGGCATTGCGCTGGTTCCGGAAGGATATATAGGTTGGGAGAAAGGATGTTGGGTGAAGAAATTATGGACTCTTGCCTTGAATCCATCAAGATCATAAGTGCTGGGGAAAATATCTGCAGGGAGACCATTCCAAAATCGCGCTGTACGGGCCAGAAACGAACTTTCTCTGTAGTGCGTAGTGCGATGGAACATCGTTTCGACGTGGAATGCATGGGCGCCAGTGTTCAAACGGGTTGCCCGTGGGAATACCCTGAGTTCTTTGATAATTAGCACAACATTGTAGCAATAGTTTTCCACTTATTATCACTTTCTTAATGCGGGTTGGTTGTTCCAATATTTTTACACATATGTTTATTTGGCTTAAATGCAGAATACCACACCCTCTTAAAAAAATATTTTTTCCTTTTATCGGAACGAGGAGTATTTTCTTAGTCTAACGAACTTAAAATTTTGCTGCGGAAACATTCACAGAGGGCGTGGTCCGCCCCCAAAGTTTCAGTTATATATCCGAATTTCTCAATAAATAACCAACCGATCCTAACAATATAGGTGTCATATGAAAGGTATTTTTTCCCCCTTTCGATTGATGTATAACAATAGATATGTTATATCTACCAACAATGAGTTATAAGCGAAAATTTGTTTTTTTTACATAAATTAAAAAAAAGTGATTTTTTTCTCGAAAAAATACGTTATTAAGCTATTATAAGTTTGTTACCATATTAAAGCCTGTGAAATTCCCTTTACAGTGAAATATAAAACATTCAAAAACTATGTTATTTCGCTTTTATATTTTAATTTAAGTTGAGGTAAAAGCACCTGTTTACCGTATTGATATGGCGCTTATGAAGGTTTTGCTTAAGAGCGATATTCTGCAATGAAAGGATTTGAACAAAAAATACTGTGCACATCTTACTGTTGCCTCATGTGGTGGTAACTCCCATGAGGGTTATTTTTTTAGCGCCCGGCCGAAGGCCGGCCACCTGGGGAAAACTTAATGCCAAGAAAACTATGGATTTGAACAAAAAAATACTGTGCACACCTAACTGCTGCCTGATGTGGTGGTGACTCCCACGAGGGTTATTTTTTAGCGCCCGGCCGAAGGCCGGCCAGCTGGGAAAATCTTATTGCCAAGAAAAGACCAAGAGTCAAGTTACAAAAAAGTAAAAAAAATACTTAAAAACATAAAACTGTGCATTATTATATTTCACTGTTAAGGGAATTTCACAGGCTTTAATATGGTAACAAACTTATAATAGCTTAATAACGTATTTTTTCGAGAAAAAAATCACTTTTTTTTTAATTTATGTAAAAAAACAAATTTTCGCTTATAACTCATTGTTGGTAGATATAACATATCTAATGTTATACATCAATCGAAAGGGGGAAAAAATACCTTTCATATGACACCTATATTGTTAGGATCGGTTGGTTATTTATTGAGAAATTCGGATATATAACTGAAACTTTGGGGGCGGACCACGCCCTCTGTAATTGTTTCCGCAGCAAAATTTTAAGTTTGTTAGACTATAAAAATGCCCCTCTTTCCGGCCAAGAAAAAATTATTTTTTTTTAAGAGAGTGTGGTATTCTGCACTTGTTCCGTTTATTTTCATTGTAGCCATTTGTACTTTTTACAACATCTATTTTACAAACAGACCAAAAGAACTAATAAAATCCATAGAATTTTTTTTTCCGTAGTGCTACCACCTTATTTATTCGTCTTGGCGTTCGCTCAATCAATTTTTTTATGCAAACTTTGCCTGTCCAATTCTTGTTCTTGTGTTTGTAAAAAAGCAAGCGGAGAGCAAGCACGAGCCACCACCAACATGCAAACTGCACATCGCTTTCATGGTTGCCACAATTGGTAACTTTTAAACTGTTTGGTAACTTTATTTTCATTTTGGTAACTCTTGCAATCAAAAATTGATTTGAAGTAATAGACAAGAAAATTGGTTTTTTTATTTATAAATTTATATCACACCTTGTTTTATACATTAAATACGCAGCACTGGCAACAGTGCCTTCAGCCCGGTTCAATGGCAGCATTGTTGGCACACTTCTACTATTCGATTAACTAACATCGACCAACATTGCGAACGTTTTGTAACACAGTTGAAATTAATTAATAATTATCGACGATGCATTGACATGAATTTCGCTGTTAACGGTTTCATTTCTGGAATTGGTTTGACTTTCAGTATATTCAAAATTCAATTCTCCAGGACCTTCGGAACTTGTTATTATATTATGAAGAATCATACAAGAAATTATTATATGCTTAACTAGTTTCATGTTTTTTACATCAATGGAACTTAAGATTCTAAATTTATTTTGTAAAATGCCAAAGACCTGCTCGACGCATACTCACGTATTACTCAAAATAGTATTGAAAGTTTGCAATATTAATATTGTTTCGCAGTTCTTTTTCGCTTTTGCTGTGCGTCCATTTTGCAGTATTTGCTTGCATCAGAACCATTCGTAAACCAAGCAGTGCAACACATAAATGTATGCAATATATCACGACTGCATACCTAACTGGCATCACGATAGTAGTGATAGAGCATCACTGCTTAGCATAGGGATGTTTAAGAAGACAGCCTTACTTTTACAACCCTATTCTGGCAACCGTACCAATATTCACCTCGGTAACAATCGAATACTTGGTAACAATTGTCACTTTTTGGTATTCTGGAGCAAATTCAAAAGCTCAAAAGGCGTCAATCGCTACGAAATTTGTTACCTCCGTAGGAGCAGGTGACAAGCACATAAAGCTTATAAAATTCAAATTTTGTGTTCAAATGCGCCTTGATAAACTGCAAAAAATGCTTTAGTTGTTCCTGCGTCGTGCGCTTAAACTTAGGAATGCTATAATTCTGACCGTAGGTGTACATGTGATGAGCTTAGCAGTAAATTGAACTATGTTTTGTACCTTTGTTATGAAATGCATTGTTTTGTCAATAAAAAAAATTTGTAACTTTTGGTAACTTTTTATAAAAGATTTTGGTAGAAAAAATTTTAGGCGAGTGGCAACCATGATCGCTTTGTTGCCCAACAACAACAACCACAGTGTGTGGCATGATACAAAAATATACAGGTAGTTTCAATGCGACAGATAAAAATAAAATTGACAATTGGAAAAAAATATTTGTTTACAAATTTTGTACTACTATTTTTATTTTTGCTACAGAGCTGCAATTACACACAATCAGTTATGTAGTATATCATTCAGTTTCTCTATTTTTTACTTGTTTTTGCACCCTTAAAATTTTATTTTTATTTGTCAAAAAAGCAAATGACTTTTAATTTTGTCGATTGAATCTACCTGTATATTTTTGTATCATGGTGTGTGGTGCGCGGCAGTGCTGCCGAACGTACTACTATAGTACTATTTTGCTACTATTTCGTCATTAGTACTACCGTACTACCCACAGGCCGATTATACTACTATTTTCTGAGATATAAACGTACAAGCAAACAAAATTACGATACCAAAGTTATGTTTTGCTTCGATGTTAAAAAACCAGTTTTCCACTTTTGGCCTTTTTTGAGAAAATTTTGGTACAAAAAATTTTAGTTGAGTGGCAACCGTAATTTTAAGAAAAGATTATACAAACATGTTACCGAACCAATGACTACATGACGCGAAACTGAGAGGAGTCACGGTTGCTAATTCGGTCAAACCAGGCCCCAGAGTCGCAAATTCGGTCAAACCAGGCCCCAGAGTTGATTAAGGTTCGTACAGCAAATTCGCCATACAAAAGTCAGGGCAAGGGCTGCTGGTGCGTTCGAAGATTATTTGCAAATGAAATAATTGTTTTTTTTTCTTTCATTCTGTAGTACGTTTATAGGAAATTGATTGCAAAAAAAATGTTGTTGCTGAAAAACGTCATAAGTATGTTCCAACGTGTTTGAATATGATTTAACTTCAGTTGTTGCTGATTGCCCTCAAAGCCTTCACGTTTGAATTGCTTGTGTTGCAGCTCTGCGTTTGAAAAGAGTTCAACTTGCCATCACTGTTTCTTGCTGCACTAGAAACGGCAAACTCAATGAGACATGAACTGAATGAAAAAGCAACCGAATATCTGCTGACTTTACCGTCTGAAATAATTTATTTATGCTTTCTGTTGGTACGGGTAACAATCAAAATGACTTCGACCAGTAAAACAAGGTTTTTCGCAACGTTATATTTACAGCAAATAAGAAAAGTTATCACTTTAAGATGCAAACAATTGACTGGCAACCGGTGCTGTGCGAATGTTAGAGTAAAAATACCCGTACACTATCGGACGATTGTAAAAAGCAAAAAATGGTCTGCAAATCATTTCCCCTGCCAGTTTCGCGTTATTTATTTATTTATTTATTTAAGCCAATCGAAATACAAAAATATCTACAGGCTAGAAAAAATACAAAAAGTAACATAACTTAAGAATTAGAATAACAATTGCGCTAAGTAAAAAACATATTAATTAATTCTTTAAATTTTGGTTTTGGAATGGAGAAATCGACATCATTGCTGCAAGCCAAATTATTTAATTGCATTAATGATCTAGCAAGCGGTTGATTATAAGCATAGTTCGTCTTGTAATGCTTTACTACAAATAATTTATTTGTGCGAGTAGTTCTGATTGGAACGAAGAAGTTTATAAGACTAAGTAAAGCAGGGCACTTGGTACTGCCACAAATGACGACATATACGAATAATAATGAATTTACCATGCGCCTCGATTCTAATGATTTCAAATTTATAAGTAAGCAACGTGACTTATACGAAGGAATCGGTTCATGAAAATTTAGTGAGAATAGGGCAAATTTTAGAAATTTCTTCTGTACTCTTTCGAGGCGATTAATATGAACAGCATAGAACGGATTCCAAATAAAAGCAGCGTATTCTAGCCTGGACCTCACGAAAGCAGAGTATAGAAGCTTGTATGTATAGGGGTCCTTAAAATCAGAGCAGTTTCGACGTATAAAGGCTAACATAGCATATGCTTTAGGGATTATATTATTTATGTGATTGACAAAAGTCAATTTGGAGTCGAGCAGTACTCCCAAGTCGGATATCTCATTAACATCTTTAAGGCGATTATTTGCAATGGAAAAAAAAGTGTGAGTATTATTATTCAATTTCGAAAAGGTTATGTGATAGCATTTTTTAACATTAAGAGCTAAGTGATTTTTTAGGCACCAGATATTCAGACTATCCAAGTCAGTTTGAATACGTGCCACATCACTAACACAGCGAGTTTTAAGAAAGATCTTAAGATCATCTGCATACAAAAGGAAATTTGTGTTGCAAAAGCAAGACTCGATATCGTTTATAAACAACAGAAAAAATAACGGCCCAAGGATGCTTCCTTGGGGAACACCAGATGTGGCAGCAAAAGACTTCGACTTTATGCTATCCACAACAACATGGCAAAATCTACCACATAGGTAAGAGTGTATCCATTTCAAGAAAGAAGAATGAAAACCAAGCCTCTCCAATTTCAAAGTAAGAAGTTTGTGTGATACTTTGTCAAAAGCTTTCGAGAAATCAGTGTAAATAGTGTCAACTTGAAGTCTCTCTTCAAAAGCTGAGAAGCAGTATTCAGTGAAAACAGCTAGGTTAGTTACTGTGGACCGGCCAGCGATGAATCCATGCTGATTAAGGGAGATAATTCTAGAGAGAGGAAAAACCAAGTATTCCTTCACAATTACTTCAAACAATTTTGACACGGTTGAAAGTTTCGAAATTGGGCGATAGTTTGAAATATCATTTTTGCACCCATTTTTAAACACTGGAGTAATATGCGCAATTTTCCATCTTCCAATGAAGTCACCAGAAGACAAAGAGAGATTAAAAATATGACACAGAGGCTTACAAATTGTAGAAGCACAATTTTTGAAAAACAGAGAAGAGAAGCCATCACTATCTGCCTTAGCAGAAAGCTTTAGTTTCATGATACCTGCCATGACATCATCTTCCGTGATTTTCAAAGATCCAAACTCAAACGACGAGTGAATATTGTCTAATATGGAGCTGTCAATTGACTCTGAATCCGTTGCGAAATTTGACATAAAAAAATTAGCAAATAGGTTTGCGATACCAAGCGCAGAATTCGAAGAAACTCCATTATAAGCCATTAAGGAAGGGATGTCCGAATGCGATTTTTTAGATTGAATAAACTGCCAAAAGGCTTTTGGGTTGCTTTTAATACTGGTTTCAAAGTTTAAGATATAGTTATTAAACAAAAATCTGTCGAGAACAGCGAATTCCTTTGAATAGTTTAGGAATACGTTTTTATCATTTGCATCATTAGACGTCTTGAAGCGATTGTAAAATTTATTTCTTAAATTCTTCAATTTTTTCAATTCTTTAGTGTACCAGGGTAACTTGTAAACTTTTGGTTTGACCAAAGGAACCCATCTGCAACAAGCGTCATATAGCTCATTGCAAAATATATCAAAGCATGAAGCAGTATCAAAGTTAGTAAACTTATTAATCCAATCAGAACTACCGATAAAGTTATTTAGGATATCAAAATCACAAATTTTAAAGTTAAAATTCCGCCTATCCGAAGAATTTGGTAATTTTAAAAATTCATAAAATTCAACATGGAGCACCAGCGGCACATGATGCATGTCTGATGGAGATATCGGGAACATACATTCGGCCAGAGTGTGTTTGACAGCGTCACTTAAGAAAATTAAGTCTAACAAACGATTCAGTTTGTTAAAAAATTTATTAATTTGCACAAGGTCAAAGCAGCAAAAACTGTCAATTAGAAGTATCTCATGAGCAGCAGTCACATTCGATGGAGTTAATTTATTCTCTGCATCAGAATAGGACCACGAGAGTTTACTGAGATTAAAATCTCCCAAAACACAGAAGTGCACATTTGCTTTATCTAGATCCGGCAGATTTAAGATATTATTAACATGAGCTGAATATAATGAGTCAGAGCTATTAGGCGGAATATAAGAAACGCAGATAACTAACTGCTCCGGTGAACCAGAAATAGAAACACATAGCTGGTCAAGCAAGGTATCATTATCAAACAGTTCGTGCGCAAAGGAGCGCAACGTACGTTTAACTGCAATAAGTACACCACCACCTCGTTGGCACCCTGTTTTTGTTGAATCTCTATCCTTACGATAGACTTGGTAAAGTGATTGGTTGAAAAATTCTCCATCACCAAAATCCCCATTTAACCATGTCTCCACCAGAATAATCACGTCATACTCCATATGAGATGTTGCAAGAAAAATCGACTTGTCTCTTGAAGTGCTAAAAGTAATATTCGAGGGATATTAATAAAAAAATTTAATAACACACAATTTTTTTTATGGATTTTTAAACTTCAGGTATTTTAAAACCCGTCTACCAAAAATTTTTTTTTTTATAAAAATATCTTCAATTTGGGGTTTTTAGAGTAGACAAATAGTTATAAATTGGGCTGCATTAGGCGAGAACTTGTACGTATTCTAGATATGCAAATATTAAGCTACTATATTGTTGAAAAGATCTTGCCAGGTTTTCCCTATTTGAGCAAATATCAGCAAATATGTAATCATGCTAAACCACGCCTACTAATATAATTCGACTATTATATAAAGTACATTTTGGTTAAGATTGACCGTTGAAGTCCATCGAAAAAGAAGTAAATCTGTGGTCAAACACGATTGTCGCTTAGGACTTAAGCGATTATTGCTTTGCCACCAAACAAATTACTGTTAGTATATAATAAAAACATGTAAATTATATGAATTACATTGTTTCTTTACTTTTTTATAAATCAAATTCTTAATGTGTTTTGAAACTTAGTATTTGATTTAGTAGTTGATGAATCCTTGCGATTTTTTATACTGTGAAGAAAATATGTAAGTGTACTACCAAAGAATATGAAGTAATATCACTAAGGGCGCTGTTATGCAGACGGTCAAATGACCGTCGGTCACGATAGTTGTTGTTGCTTCAATGTAAAATGAAAAATTGAGAGAGAGAGCGGGAGAGTAAAATTTGACCGCGTCGGTCAAAAATGATGAGGCTCTCGATGCCAAATCATGCGATCAAAACAGTGTTGCGTTGTGAAATTATTCACAACACAAGTGTTTTCGGAACAAAATGGCACACTTGTCGCGAAAATATGTATCTAATGACGGAAAAAATGGTTCGTAGCAACCCTCATCGTTTGTTTACATTTGTGTAAACACTTTCTGATGACTCTCCTGTGTTCGTCCCGCCAAAATACAACTTTTTTGGCGTATGCGTTGCCAAATTTAAGTGCTTCTAAGCCAATATCCATTTTTATTTATTTAATTTCACAAGACTTCGTTCAGGCAGTGTTGCTAAGAACAGAAAAACGCAGCGTCGAAATGAAAAAGTACGGAAAAAGTGCTGCAAGTAAGCGAAAAGTGTACTGGTGACCGGCGATCAAATGACCGTGTGCATAACAGGGTTTTGGCACAGAGTAGAAAAAACAAAACGAGAGCGTAAAAAGTATCGTGACCGACGGTCATTTGACCGTCTGCATAACAGCGCCCTAAGCAAATAAACACATAGAGGTGTCAACTGGCACAAATTTGCGTACCAGCGCAGTAGGTCCCATACGCACTTCGGCTATTCGAACATATTCGCGATGACTTCGGCAAACTTCTCAATTCGAAGTCAGCTTTCATAATTTGCTTTATGTTGATGTGGTCAGTCGCACATCAACTGTGCGCTGTGATGATGTTGCTGTTATGCGCCTTGCTTTCAGCGCAGCAGGTCCCATACGCACTTCGGCTAGCTGAAAATATTCGCAAAATTGTGTGCGTTGCCTTCACACGCAATGAAATAATCAACCACCAAAAAAGCCAACAAAAGCAACAACACAATTTCACTTGTTCGCGCTTATTTTTGTGTGTATACCTTTTTTTCGTTGACGATCGCTTTCGCTTCAACAAATTTGCTGATGATGAAACTTCGACTGATGGACATCTTTCTTGGTCGATTATTTGCAGGTTATATGAATTGGATCTGAGAGTAAAAATTGCCTATGAAAAAGCTCCCAACCTGCCGTTCGGAACCGGCATAAAACTGTAGGTCCCTTCCACCCGCGTACAAAATTCACACGCACAACACGGGTGGTTGCGGGAAGCTAGGCCTTATGGCCAAACTCCATAAAGCGCGTTTCAGGCGTTCGGGGTTTGTCGGGTTATGGCGTTTCTCTCGTTATTCGCGTTGCAAATGGTCAAACTCCATAAAGCGCGTTTCACGCGTCAGCTTCTTCTTCTTACGTCAGTTGATGCTAGTTTTTAATTGGCAAACTGCTGATTGATTTCGTTGTGAATTGTGAAAAACAACGAAATGAAATTGCTATACGACGTTATAGACTTTGTAGAATTTACTGATTTCATTTTAAACACATTAAATGCATATCGAACATTGCAAAAAATAAAAAAAGATTCAGTTGAATTCAATTTGTAGCAATTTATTTCACAGGGATGAGCAAAATTCGATCGACAACGAATAAGCTATCGAATTTCCAATACAGCGAAGACTAAGTTTCGTCTGTCAAAGAATTATGCTAATTTTTACGAATTTCTCCACATTCTATGTTAAAATATTGAATTTCAAATGTTTCTGAAATGTATTTAATAGCTTTCGTGTAAAATAAATGCAGCCGACTTTTGCGATAACACAAGTTTGTTATCGGCATTACCATTTAACCACATAATGTATGACATCTTTAGGAGCTCTGTCAGCTGTTTGACGTCGTTTAGCGAGAAACGCGAGAGAAAGTTGAAAATTGTTCAACTTTTGCCGCGTTTCGGGCGTAGTCATGGAGTTTGCTTCATACAAATACACTGATTCAACTTTTTCTCGAAACACGAGAAACGCCAAACACAACGATACGCCTGCAACGCGCTTTATGGAGTTTGGCCATTAGTCTCGCGTAAGCGGGCTGTCGTGCCAATCAATTATTATTATTATTAAAATTATTATGAATTGGATAAAAACAATTCAACCCGCCTTTGTCCCAAATTGACAACAAAGCATATTCATCCTAATTCATTTGAAAAAATGAAGGTTAAATACGCAACTCATATTTAGCAATACTGTATCCGCAGCCATAAAATCTTTCGTTGAAAATGGCTGTTATAATGATTGCAAAGAAAAAGCTTCGTCCACAGCTATATTTATTGAAAAAACAAACAGACTTTTTGATTGTTTGAATAGCCATGTTCTTTTTGATAAAAAACCTTTCCGATCAGCTCTTCGTGAGAATAACAATATCCAAAATTATTTGAAGGAAATGAAAAACTATGTCAAAAGTTGTCAGTATTCTAAAACTGTATACTATTGAAAATGTATAGTTTTATCAATTACTTCCGTTTTGTCTCTTTCACAAGATATCTGGGCGGAAAAATCCAATTTTCTTTTATTATCAAGACTTAATCAAGAAAATCTTGATTATTGAAAATCTTTTTTATTTGGTAAGAAAAAGCGGAGTTACAAACAATAATCCTTCACTTTTTGAGTTTGACCATATTCTTGCGTTAATGATCTTAATGAAAATAATAGCATTTAAGGCAGGAACCTTCAATTGTGAACCAACTGACGAAGGTTCATTTATAATAATTGACAATAATACCAGTTTGTTTGAACATATGAGTGATGGTTCCCTTCGTTATTCCTCTGGTTTCATATTGATGCAAACTATTGAAAAATTTGACTGTCATAACTGCAAAAAGTTAATAAAAGATGAGCTTTGTAATTTACAAAGAAACGAAATGTTTATATTTTTCAAAAATTTCAACTATTTTAACAGTAGTTTAAAACTAAAAGCTCCAATCGACTAATTTTTTTTGTTTCAAAAATCCTTTACAACACATTTCATACGTTTTTTAAGGAAAACCCTCATTCCTCCAATATAAAAAAGCTTTTGTACAATCAGTACAATCGTAACAAAGTAGATGAATACAAAATGGGATTTTCAGAACCGTCTACTTGTTGGGAACATGAGCAATTTATATTAGACTAGCTGACCCGGCGAACTTCGTCCCGCACGTAGGAAAATATTAATGTATGCTTATTGAAAGAAATGGCGAATAGGCGTTTGCTTCTTGCGTTCACAAAGTTACTTTTGAACCGCTTTTTCGTAGATTACCCTTGTATACCAACATATTCAGTGCTGTTGTCCTCAGCCCATGCTACTCCATGTAAAAATTTTGGCGTTCACTATATTGAAGTGTTCACTACATAGGGTGTTCACTATACCCAGACACGTTTATATATAGATTTAAGTTATATAGGTGATGCCACGCCCCCTTGTTCAATACCCGCACCATCCCCTCTGTCGAAAGATTTGAATAAATGGTAGGTTCGTGCTTAATTTCATTGCTGTGCGACTTATAGTTCAGCGAAATATTTGGGTCACAAAAAATGTGCCACGCCCCTTGTCCAACGCCCATCAAATCTTACCAGTAGAATGACTCATCTATGGGTCGACGCTATACCATATTTCAATGCTGTGCGCCTTACAATTTCAAAGATATTCCATTATTAAGATTTAGCTTGTATGAGTGGTGCCATGCCCCCTCGTCCAATACCCGCCCCATTCCCTCTGTCGCAGGACATGACTAAATAGTAAGTTCGTAGTGAATTTAATTGATGTGTGACTTATGGTTCCAAAGTTATTATCTGAAAATATGAAAAAATTCACGGTCAAAGATGGCATGGATTTTCCGAGTTTCCCAATAGATTTTCTGGAATTTTCTTTTGGCACGAACCTGAACTGACTTAATACGAATCGAACAAAACAAACCCCATGAAAATCGGCCGTTCCGTTTGAGCGTGATGCGGTCACACACATACTGCCACTCTCTTTTATATATATAGATTACTTTTAATAATTTTGCTAAGAAAAAATTGCACATGGTTAAGAGAGCAAATTGCAAGTAAAACGAAAAATAACAATAAAATAAAAATACTAAAGAACACATAAAATTACTAAATAATATAAATTTTAAGGAAATGATAATAATAAATAGTAATATGTTGCTGTTAATATATGAATTTGAAAAATTTATCGGTATGAATTTTATTAGGCCAGAAGGCAACGTAGCCTACATGAATGCCAACATTGCACAGCAGAAATTCATGTTTTTAGTTTTTTTTCAATAGGAACGCACACTCTACTGTACGCCTTTGCGAATTCACATGGTTCATTTTTCATAGCAGAACCGAAAGCCATGGAAATTCAATTTGCTTTTTATCTTGTGCAGTTGCTCGTATTGTTTTCATTCACCTCAGCGCATACACAAGCAACACGCACATTTATTTTCACACGGACACACACCCTTGCATATTCGAATTTGCAAACGATACGCCGCGGCGCGCCGTTTGGTGCTCATCAGCACAGCACAGCTTGCAATTGATGTTCCTTGTCGAATATCCCACAAAGAATGAAGATGAACTTCGAAAATTGAAGTTTGGCGAAGCCAGCGACAAAACTTCGTATAGCCGAAGTACGTGTGGGACCTACTGTGCTAGATTTGCGTGGCCGAAAAATTTTGTACTGCGTGGTACCTCTATGTGTTTATTTGCTTAGTGGTAATATAGAACGCGCATCTCATACAAGCAAACGCTCTGTTACTAACAGTAGAACTCTCTGTAACTTCGGCGTAACATGTGAGTAGATGCAAAGAAAATAAACATAAGCGGCCTTTAGACGGTCGCACATGTTTGCAATCATGTGCGATGAGCGTTTACACGGTCAAACATGTGCGCACACTTCAGTTGTCTCGCTGCTGCCAACGAAGCAACATGGTATGCGCTTTCGCATCAATTTCTTTAAATTTGCATAAAAGCACCTCATATGCTGCGTTTCTTTTACATTTATTTTTATATTCTTCGCTTTTCACTTTCCACAGTTCGGGATGGTGTCTATACACTTGAATGAACTCCTTCCCCAACATTTCATTTCTTTGCGACGCCATCCTCACTGTTCGCTGTCTACCGATCGAATGACAAAATGCACTATGTGCGTCACACAGCCGTTTACACGGTCGCACATGTGCGTCACGCCGGCAGAGAAATCAAAAACTTTTGAAAACCGTCGCACATGTCCGACGACACGAATTTCTTGCGTTTACACGGTCATTCTTCTCGTCGCGCCGCACATGATTGCGGACATGTGCGACCGTCTAAAGGCCGCTATACGAAGGCTACACGATGTAGAGTCCGACCGATACCAAATTTTTTGGCCGATGCCGATGCCGATTAATCGGCATCGGCCAATTATCAGCCGATGCCGATTAATCGGTCAAAAGGCCGAAAATCGGCCGATGCCGATGCCGATTCCATAGAAAAAAAAACACGAATGAATTCAATCAAAAACACAGCTTATTTTATAAAACAACAAAAGGAACTATTACATATATAATACATTTCATCACATTTATCACAAATTAACAAACGAAAACGAGAAAATAAACAACTAAAAAAAACAAAAAATTCAGAATTCAAAATTAATATCTCATGAAAATTGCTCATTCTATTTGGCACAAGCAATTAACAAAAGACCCAATAGCCAATATAGCTGAACAAGGTGTTGATGTAGCAAAAATAGATTAAAAATATCTGAAAAATATTGTCCCCTTAAGTATTTGTCATAAAATCCAAACAAATCTAAGGAGAAACCCCCTAATCAGGCAAGACTGGTTTGTAACGTATAATAAAAATGTAATAAATATACAAAGCGAGATATGAAAAAGGAAGACAGTGCGATTCAGCTGCAAATAAAATCGTATTAAAAAATCGAAAATCGTAAAATCGACCAAAAAAACCGATGTGGCATCGGCCAAAAAAAGCCGATGTGGCATCGGCCAAAAAAGGCCGAAGCCGATGCCGATGCCGATTCTTTTTTTTTTGGCCGATGCCGATACTAGCCGATGCCGATACCAATTTTATTGGCCGATACTAGCCGATGCCGATGCCGATTAATCGGTCGGACTCTAACACGATGTGCTGTTGTTGTTGTTGTTGCGCTGGCGAAATGCTGAAATTGTAAAACGATGTATATTTTCTGGCGGCTGGCTTTTGTTCTTCTTCTATAACTCACTGCCGACTTTAGTGTGCGCATAATCATAGAAAAGAAAATAAAATATGGCTGGCGTGGTGATCTATATGATCGCTACAGGCAATAAAAAATAAATAAAAAGTAATCACAAAAGACAATTAAAAAGGGAAATTGGAAAGAAAGGAAGACGTTTTTATTAGCTTTATTATTAATAATTTTCCGTCCCGTTCTTTGGAATTTTTCTTGCGGCCCACATATAATGCTTGTTCAAAAGAACTAAAATAATAAAATCTTATATTGTAAATTTATGGTCACATCATTCGCCATGGAACAATTCAGGTGTAGAATATTTATACTATTTTTAAACGTAGGCATTCCTAAATCACATTTTTCATATGACAAAATACTTGTCTTATTATTTATTTCTTCATTTAGTGCTTTAGTAGTGCTTTCAACATATTGAAAGTCAATAGACCTATTAAATTATGCTTGTTCAAATCTTTTAACCCTTGGTTTGTCCGTTAGATTTCGATTTAAAAAAAAATTAAAACACGTATCTAATTATTTTTGATTTGAAGTGTTTTGAAGTCAATATAGTAGTAGCACAGATTATCATATAGATGTCTAGTCTCATACGACGAAAACGGCACAAAAATTTCAAGCTCTGAATTACAGTTTTTTCCGCAAAGCTATTTTACGCACACAACTGCATGTGCTCATCCAGAACTTTTGTCGGATTGAATTAATTTTGAATTTCTTTTCTTGCTTGTGATATTCCTTTTTGCAACATATATTTATGATTTTAGCTACAACGATCACGTACTGTATTTGGTGTAACAGGTAGACAGCACATCAGATGTCCGTAATTTCTTTTTCGTAAATTTCGCCTCGGGTTCAAGGCTGGGCGGGAAGCAAAATTGCTCTTAACATTTAACGCTTTTTTTTATAAACCTTTTTAATCGGTTATACCGGAAATTAATAATGTGTTCAAAAAATGTGATATAAATGAATCGGCACTAAAAATTTTGTGCATGATCAAAGAATATAAAGAAAATAATTTTCTTTGGCATGATACATAGTATCATCAAATCGGAATCATTCAAGTAGCTTCTCATTATTTGAATACAGGTTTCTTTGACCAAATCTTTCTCACTTTCATTAAAAAGAACTAACTTATTAGTTGGAGGAAACAAATATAAAGCAATTTTATGATAAATGGTCAAATTTGGGAGCAATAAAGTATTTATATAAAAATTAAGTTTATCTTTAAATTTCCGTATAGGTTCAAAATTGTCTGTCAGAGTTCCACAAAATTTCTTTAAGTTATGAATATGAACTAAGATCAAATGTAGTGTAGGGTGGTTAGAGCCTTCAAGCTTTTTTGATGTTTCTTCAAAATTTTTTAAAATTTGCACCATAGCACTTACATAATTTATATTAATGTTGGCTATCCTCATTAGCTCATTTCTTTCTTGCAAAACATTTATAATATCCGCCCAATTTACTTCGATTGAATTTAACAAATAATAAATTGTATTCCATCTTGTGCAGGAAAAGCTTTTAAGTGACATCTTTAGTGTTGAATTGACAGATGACTTTTTGAAAAACTTTACAACTGCAGTACATTGAGTACAAATTTCAGAAATTTCGGGTATGTCTTTTATAGATTTTTGTACTACATTATGCAGTAAATGGTTTGCACACGCAATATGCCGATTCTCCCGAAACGCTTTAACCATGTTAGCTCCCCTATCAGTAACAATTAAAACTTTATCATCTAGCTCGCCACCAAACTCATTCAATATGCTTTGAATTTGCAAGCGTATATGGTCACCTGAAATACAAAAGAGGAAGATAAAAGTTGACGTTGGAGGTGTGAAAAAGCAGTCTAACGCCGTCTAAGGAAGTTTGTGTTTACTATAACAATTGTGTGGCACAGTCTTAAGTAAACTTAAGCGGTTATCGTTTTTGACCACAGAGTTTATATTTACCTGTGCATGAAGTTCCCTCCATAGATTTGATTTTAAGAAGTCTACTCGTTATATGAGAATTTTTAATGTAATGGACAGTACATGACAAATAAGATTTTCGTATGAAGTCGTCTGTCCATAAATCCGTAGTGACACCATATCCGTCTGCCGTATTGCTTTTAAAATCGTCGTACACTATTTTCTTGTAACGTTCGTAAAGTTTTTCAATATTTCTGCCAATCGTGGTAGAATGCGGCAGTAAGTCATCTACGTCAACATTTTCCCCAAATTTCGCTCCGACCGAAATCAAGAACTGCGCATACTTTTTTAGGCCACTATCTTGTATGAGGTTAAACGGTCGACAATTTTCCACAACCCATTCTGTCGCAATTCGAATTCCGGCCTTCTTCGTTTCAGAGTCAACTAAAGCTTGGGGTTGGATTCTGCGACTATTGCTTAAAATATAACATCGATGTCGTACTAAGTTGGAGGTGCTTCTTGAAAATTTTTGAACACTAGAACATGTTCTACATGGCACAAAATTCTTTATTTCAACGCCATTAGCATCCTCTACTGTTCCAAACGTGTTCCAAATCTTGCTTCTACCCCTCTTATTGGTAATTTTGTAGTCGCCAGATTGAATTTTGTTTTTGATTAAGGCATTAGTTAGTGATTCACTAGTGCTTGCCATTGTTTGATCCGAAGCTTCTGAATCATTCGTGGATTCCTGATAAAAGTTGTAAAACAATTTTAACATATACATACTATATAATAACTTTTTACCTCTTGCAAATCCATTTTTTTATTTTAAAACCCTCGAACGCAACAATATTTTCCAAAGAATGTTATATATGTAATATGGTAGCTAATAATGAAAAATTAAATACATATTTTTAGTTTTTTTCATTTATTAATTTTTTACTTAATTTATTGAGGGCGTTCTAAGAAAAAAATAATTAAGTTATTTCAGTAACTAAACAACGACTTTATTTTTTAACATTAAAACTGTGTTTGAAATGCAATACAATAAATAAAATAAAATAAAATTAAATTAAATTAAATTAAATTAAATTAAATTAAATTAAATTAAATTAAATTAAATTAAATTAAATTAAATTAAATTAAATTAAATTAAATTAAATTAAATTAAATTAAATTAAATTAAATTAAATTAAATTAAATTAAATTAAATTAAATTAAATTAAATTAAATTAAATTAAATTAAATTAAATTAAATTAAATTAAATTAAATTAAATTAAATTAAATTAAATTAAATTAAATTAAATTAAATTAAATTAAATTAAATTAAATTAAATTAAATTAAATTAAATTAAATTAAATTAAATTAAATTAAATTAAATTAAATTAAATTAAATTAAATTAAATTAAATTAAATTAAATTAAATTAAATTAAATTAAATTAAATTAAATTAAATTAAATTAAATTAAATTAAATTAAATTAAATTAAATTAAATTAAATTAAATTAAATTAAATTAAATTAAATTAAATTAAATTAAATTAAATTAAATTAAATTAAATTAAATTAAATTAAATTAAATTAAATTAAATTAAATTAAATTAAATTAAATTTAATGAAATTAAATTAAATTAAATTAAATTAAATTAACTTAAATTAAATTAAATTAATCAGCAAAAATACTGCACTACTAAGCTTGTCGGCACATCTGGTATAAGGGCTTTATTGTATTTATACTTAAGCAAGTACTTTGCAGCCAACCCATACTTTCAGTAGATAATATAAACTTACCTTTACAATATACCACTTTATTAAAATTTCGATTTTTTTACCACAAAATTCAACTTTTTTTATCGTTAACTTATTATTTTGGCACTCCGACACTTGCAATTTTGCGAAGGGTTTAGAACATAATGTTTAGATCTAAGTGAATAAATTATCAACGACTATCAGCAATGGAAACAAAGAATGTATATACCGTTGTCATATATAAATGATGCTAAAGAATGTTGATAAACTTACGTACAAGTGAGTATTGAATATTCACTAAAGAGAGTGCTGTTTTACAAGGCCGTAGCTAGGGGGCAGGGGTTAGAGAGGTTCAGAAATAAGAGTTTTGCAAACGGCGAAGAATTCTTATTTTCTCTTTCATTTTATATTCTTATTTTTATCATTGTATGAGCGCGGCTATTTGAACAATTTTTTTTAAATTCTTATATCATTGCAATACTAAAACCCTTTCAGAAAATCAAAAATCAGAAAATTAAGAACTGAGTACGCAAGATGATCAGATGATGATCAAGATGATGGTGGCTTTGTATGATATCTAGTTTCACGTCTATTTTATGGATCTCGATAAAAGTCGTCTTGTAGTGTTTTAGTATGTTTTTGATCTTATTTGTTAAATGTTACCGTGCAATGAATGTTTTGTTTTGTTATTTTTCGGAAATTTTTTTTTAAAAGTTGTATATTCACACCATGTGAAAGTCAACGTTACACTTAGAAATAGTAAGAAAAGTATTTTTCATAAAAATCTTATGAGGACACAAAAGAGAAACATGATTAATTGCTTATGTTGACTTGCGTGCGAAAACCTGCTAGTTAAATATAATTATTGTTATAGTTCGATTTAATTTAACTTATTTAATAGTTTTATTCTCAACAAACTTTGCTAAAACTTGATAGAGAAGCATTTCATTTCATTTTGGGACACACTACTCAATATGAATGACGCGATGCATTCATTTGATTTTGCTGTATTCATATCATAAAGTGAATACAGTTTCTCTTTGAGTACAGTATAAAATGACTCATTCAATTTATGAATACACTCAAAACTGTATTTTACTCTGTGCTGTCTGAGTGAATCTCTCGCTCGGAGAGAAATTATGACTCATTCATTCCCATTCACAAAAATGAATGTGAGTGAGGGAGTAGGTAATTTCAGAGTGAATGAGTCAAAACACGTTTTGAGTCCATTCATGCAGACGTCTAATACATACACATCGTTGCTAAGGCAACGCATTGTCAATAGCTGCGCCGCCAGCAGGTCTATCCTTTGCGTCGGCGTAACTGTATTGCGACAATGAAGTGACCGCTGAACAGTTAAGGCTTGATTACACGTAACGAGTCGAGTGACGAGACATCAAAATGGTACTAGGCCGAAAGAATTGGGATAGCGAGCAAAAGCGACGAGTTGTTCAAACGTATTTCGACACGCGGCGAGTCAGTTCGGTTTTACAATGCACAAAATGAACTAAGCAACTCGCGCAATTAAACTCAACCGAGCGAAAAGTGGTGTGTGACGCATACCGCATGTCACGAGGGATGCCGCATGTCACGAGTGATGCGGAATGTGACGAGCGATTGCACGAATCGCTGCGAAAAGAGAAAAATATAACGGTAAAGTAGTGGTCGCTCGGCCTAGCAAACAAAATGTGATTCTAGTGGCTCTCTCGCCACTTTCATCGATCACTGACTCAACCAAGCACTCGCCTTACCGTTTAGACGAAACGAGTACTCGTTCGAGTTGCTGTCTTCTCACTCTACTCGTTACGTGTAATCAAGCCTTTACATTCGTTTTGGCAGATTTAGCCGATCTTTTCATTTTTTTTGCGAAAAGCAAGTGCCTGGGCGTACCCAGCAACAAATTAAAGGGGGCAAAGACATAACTACATTTCCGAATTCAGAATATAAAATTCAAATAAAATAGAATATAGATTTCTGAGCATATGTATATAAAATATAGAATTATGTAGGGGGAGTTACCCTCCTCTACCCATACCTAGGTACGCCCATGAGCGCCTATCATCATCAACCGAATCTTTTTGCTGTGTGGTTGTTTGTAACCGTATGCTGCGCTTGGTTGATTGATTTTAAAACTTGCGAACAATTATATGTGTATCCAAAACCAAACAATTCACTAATCAAGAGATCTAGAAACCAAATAAATTGTTCATTCATCTTTTATTCACGGGTCGTAAAAAAAGGAATATATATTTAAAAAGAAAGCCATTAAAAAATTATTGGCGGCTACAGCGAGGATTGAACCGCGAACTCGTCGTCCGAGACACTCCCGCTTGCGCGTTTGACCATCAACACTCAATCCCGACTGGCTGCTTAAAAGGTATGATAACAGACAAGCGCCGTTTTGACTAGAAAATCACATATTTCTGTATCTCAAAACAGAGTACAATGCGTGTGAAGCGGTGTTTGTGTGAGTGACATTAGAGGCCAAAAAGCTCTTATCGGAGGCCAAATTTGTCGAACTTTTTGACACATTTTTTCCTTGGCCGCTGGACATCTATATGATGAGTTATCTGTGGTAGTAGTTTTCCCATATTCTCAAACTTGAAATCAACCATGTCAAAATATAAACAAATAATTTTATTTCGAACTCGCCATGATGAAATAAACAAGGTGAAGCGAGTAGCTGACAGTTTTGTCAACCCATACCCTTATTTTGAAACATAGCAATTGACAACCAATTTTGCTTTGACATTGAGAGAAGATTTTTAACCCCAATCAAAACGTAAAATCGAAAATATTGTGTTTAAAAATTTTCATTTGTAAAATACGCGTTTAACTTCTTCTTCTAAAGTAAGAGAGTCAAGAGTTTTAATTTTCTTTCTGTAAATGAATTTGTTTCACATATTGTTATGTTTTTTTACATGTTTTACATAAATGTTAATCGTTTTTTAGTAAAGCATGTTACGTTGTGCTACGACATACATATTTATTTTTGGTTTCATATTTCTTTATTATTCAATACCAATAATTATGCAGCGTGGGGACCTGCCCCCACGGCAACGAATCGGCATAATCTTACCTACAACGCACTACAATAATAATGAAATTGATTTTTTGATACACCAGGCTTAAGTGGGTTAATGCGAAGAAAGAAGAAGACTTTCATGTTTTCAGAGAATTTATTTTGAAAACGTTAGTTTTTCAAAAGCTCTCTTGTCAAAATAAGGGTATGTCATCTACTCGCTTCACCTTGTTTATTTCATCATGGAACTCGCCACGTTAAAATATTTGTAAACATTTTATGTAAATTGGGATCAACCACCAAACTTTAAAATCAATCAAAGCGTTGGCCATCAAAAAGCCATACACCACAAAGATTCGATTAATAGAAATATGATAGCAATTTGGGCAGCAAATCGGCAACACAAAAAAGCATACACACAATAAACGACAACAACAAAAACATTAGCGAATCCCGAGTCATCTTCGTTGAAACGATGATGACGATGCCTTCGTTCGTTGTTTGTTTTTTTCTTGCGCTTCGGCAAACAAGATCAAGAAACATGCATGCAAAAAATGATTGAGCGAACACTACGCTGCAACAACCACCACTTCAATGTACTCGAGTGAAGCCGTTGCGAACAATAACATAGCTTTTTGCTGTTGTCCTACGCAAATCTAACAGAAAATATTATGAACCTAACATTTTCAAATGCCTACGCTTCGCTCTTCCCGCTCGCATCATAGCAACCGAAAAGACTTTTGCGCAAACATGCGCGTTCTATATTACTTCATATTCTTTGGTACTACTCAAAGTCCGTAAATACTACCCAAAAATCATAACATGTACTACTGAAACAAGCAGCTTCTCAGCTTACGCTCTCGCGCTCTGTGCGTTCTCGTCCCCTTTACTGCTTCCCCCGCATCTACAAACGGGTCCTACCGCTGGAACCCGCAAAGAAAATTTTCTTTACACCAGATGCGCATTCTGTATATTGTTTGTTCTGTGGTGTAAGGCTTGTACTTGGGGCGTACTTTGCCTGGAAGATGTGCGGGGTTGCGCATCCGAAAAGGGGGAATGAGTTGCGGAGTTGTAGTGCGTTCGTTTTGGACTTGTTGCGACCTGTGGAGTGGTCGAATGTTACCGACAATCTTTAGTGAGGTGCGATGTAGCAAGACAATTTACGCAGAGATTGTGCTTCTTAACGTATTTAAGTCGACTCTGGGGTTGAGTCTTTTGAAGCTCTGGCAAGTCCGTATGGGATGATTTGCGTTGCAGAGTTTGCATGCGAAGTCCCTTTTTACTTGAGTGTAATAATTTAGGGATTTGTGTGGCCGATTTGGGAGGACATTGGAAGTCGAGGGTTGTGATTTTGGCTTAGAAGGGCGAATGTTTTACAGCCGTTCAACTACCTCGTATCTGCCGGTCAGGAATTCATCCATTTGCGACCAGGGTGGCAGATCCTTCCGGGATGTCAATGATTGCTCCCATAGAGCAAGTGTCTCTTGGGGCAATTTGGTACAACATATATAAACTAGCAGCGGATCCCAATTGCCTGTATCTACGGCCTGGGAATTTAGTACTGACAGAAAATTATTTATGGTGTTTTGGATCCGTTGAAGCGCCTCACTATTTTCGGTGTGGGCAGGAGCGATATTTAAAAGGGATCTAATTTGGGTGTTAACCAAAATGCGTTTATTTTCATACCGGGATTTTAGGGATTCCCACGCGAGTCCGAAATTGTCATCGGTTAATGCATATTGCTTTACAATAGCACCGGCTTTACCTTGCGTCTTGTATCGGAGGTGATACAATTTTTGGGCTGGAGTCAGCTGGGGGTGGTCAATGTAAACCGCAGTAAACATGTCTCGGAAAGACGGCCACTGCTCATAGCCCCCGAAGAAGGTTTTGGTATCACAAGGCGGAACTTGTAGGCAAATGTAGGAGGTATTTGCTGGTTCTAGGGTTCCGGTTCCATATGCGCAGCGGGCTGGGGGGACTGAGTTTGGAGCATCTCAATGATGTTCAACATCTGAGCCATGCACGACTCATACTGGTCTATGCAGGCGTCGATTTTTTGCCTATCCGACTCTTTGAAACCGTCGGGCTGGCTGTTGTCTTCAGCAATGAAGACTGCCTCATGTGCGCGCAAAAGCCTCTCCCATTGGGCTTGCACATTTGTTTGCTTAATTTCGACCAGAGATTTGGTCAAATCCTCAGTGGGAGCCGATGAAAACTTTGTGCATAATTGCACGAGTCTATCGGACTCGAAAATAAATTTTGCAACACTAGGATCGGTTGCTTTGGGACTAGAGAGTTTGGAGCGAGTGTTTGGTGGCTCCCGAGTGACAGGAACTGTCAAACGTGCACTGGCTGACTTTGCGTATTTGTAGGACGGAGTCTCCATTGTGATAAGTTGGCGTTTAGGGGATCGCTCAACAGGCATTTTGTTTAAAAAAGCTCGACAGAGAGTAAAAAGTTTGAATATATATAATTGTCGGGTGTTGGGAAATAGACGTGTAGTATAACCGCGTCTGCGCGAACGATTATTGAGAATGGGAAGAGTTGGAAATGGGAAAATTCGTTGAAACGAATTTGAATACTTGTCGAGCGAAATATATATGTATATGGGAGACAAATAAATTGTTTGTAAATGTAAATGCGTAATAAATAGAAATGTGTATATGAGAATAGGTGGAACAAGCAAATTTTTTGTCAATATTGAAACGAAAAGGCACTCTGTGCTGTGCATGAACGCTTTTGCAAGCATACTTTTAGGCATGCACTTTGAAGTACAGCAAAACTGGTATAAATTCGCTTGGTATAGTCCGATATGGGAAGGATGGTTCTCGAAGAAATGGGCTGTGCGAAAATGGTCGAGCGCTTTCCAATTGGAAGTTGCAATAAACTTCGGCGCGATAAGAAAACTGGTATAAAAGCAGCAGTGGCAGCGCAAGGGGTCGAATCTTAGTTGAATAAGCAAAGTGCGATCCCGGGATTTTCGGGATTGAAAAGTCAAATCCCGGGATCCCGGGATTTAATCCCGGGATTCAAATAACAAATTTGTTAAATAAAACAATTTTACCAAATTGCATAAATACTTGTTTATAATATATTTACCATAAAAATGGACACAGTTTAATCACATTTGGGGTAGTTTTAAGATTTTTTATCTTGAATTTAATCACATTGTAAGGCGGAAAGGGAGGCAGTCGGTGTTGAGTCGTCGAAGTGGTTGGTTGTGCGCGGCACATCACCAAAATCCAGTTGTCATTTACAATCAGTTGTCAATTACATTCAAAATTGTCAGTTTAAATTTAAATCAAATAAATAAACATAGTCATCCTTGACCACATTTTGTTTAACTTAAAAGTTTTTCATTTGACATTTAACTTCAGTTTGATAACATTTTGTTTTATCCAAAAATGACACTTAAACATAACTTATTGCTTTGCATCAAATGTATCATAAAGTACATATATACGCATATTTGATAAAAAAAAATAAAATAGTTAATTTGTTAGTACTTTTAGTTTTACTTTGATTATTTCGATAAAAAAGTTAAGCGTTGTGATTAACTAAAAACTGAGATCTTAAAAATACTAAGGCATTAAATGTTTTGCCCTCTAATCTAGAGCGAAATTTATTGCAAATAAACCCTGCTGATAGAAAACATCTTTCAGATTCAACACTTGCTGGTTGAATGCTTAGTAAATAATTATAAGCCTTTTGCAAAAGACGCCCTCTATCCCCTCCCTCCTCCTTCAGATAAGGAATTGGGTTTTTGTGCTTTTAAATTTATTTCATTTGAACTTTGAAGCATCTTTTGCAATCCCGAAAATCCCGGGATTAAAAGATTTGAATCCCGGGATTTTCGGGACTGGAAAAAGTCCGGGATCCCGGGATTGCGATGCCTAGTGTAGATACAAGCAAAGTGTAATTCTGTAAATAAAGTGGTTGTTAGTGTGCGTTTGCGCTGAATGATTTAAGGGGCACAACTAGTTTGAAATTTTGAAAATTTCGTTTTTTGTTTTATTTCATATTTTTATAGTATAACTATCATAGAAAAAGTATACGAACGGATTTTGTCGAATTCGTAAAACTCTCTGAGATACAGAGCCTCAAATCCGTCTCGTTCACTACGCGGTAACACGGTTTTAAAACTTTAAACGCATTTTTCTCAAAACTACATTTTTCAAATTTGATGCAGCTGTAACTTGATAACAAATCATCCGATCGACTTGGGTCTTTTTTTAGCTTATTGTGTATTTGTTTTTCCATACAATGACCCTCCAGTTTAATGATAGGATGAAAAGTATAATTATGCCAGGCCAGAAACCATCAAATTTTTCAGCAAAATTTTAATTTTTTTTTCAAAAAACCGCCATTTTGTTGCATTTTATATTTTTTTACAACCGAGGGTCATTGTATAGGAAATATAACCTAGTTAAGTAAAATTTTTGGTTTTTTTGATTTCAGGCACTGCGAAGGCTACAATCACTGCAGCAGTGGGAGAACGTTTTTTTTTTAAGACTCAGGAGATGGGGGATAACTTGCTGAAAATCGAATATTTTCATTTGAAAAAATTACTTTGCATTCATTATTTATGCATAAATATATCTGCAAAATTTTACAACATTCGATGCAATACTTCACAAAATTCAAAATTCACAAAAATCTCCTTTTTTCAGGCGGTCAAACTAGTTGTGCCCCTTAAGTTGTCTTACTTTCAAATACAATCAAAACGAACCGTGGAACTGGGATTTTCGGAACAATATGAATGGGGTATACTATGGTATGTATAAAATAATTATAATGCAACAAATGTCCAGTCAAATGTGTATTAAATGTGTTTTTATTTGTGAAAAAGTGAATTTTTTTGTATGGGAATGTGAATGTGAATATACACGAGTTATATGTCCTGATATATTCCCATATATTCTACTTGTTGAATTTTACTTGTTAAATTTTATAATTTTGTAATCAAACATCAAGGAGAATTATTGGTCATAAATATTTTCTAGAAAATTGAGCAGTGAAAATAAATCATTCAAACCTGAAACAACCGAATTTGATTTCGGAAAGAATAAAAAATAAAACTGGCGACGAGGACGGGATGCGTTTGAAAAAAACAAAAAACCGATCCAGTAATTCAACCGCGATTTTTTTCGCGTAGCTGCAAATTTATATTCAACATTTTTCATCCGCGAGTGTTTCGCGTAACTGCAACTTTATATTGAACATTTTATATGATATTATAAAAACTATATAAAAACAATATAAAAGCTATATAAAAACAAAACAAAGAACAAAAAAAACAAATACAACTATATTTCATCTTTACGCTCAATAAAACAAAAAAAATATATACAACAATGACTTTGGCGCTGCAACAACAACAACTATAAAGAATAAAGAAACTGCAATACTAATAAATTAACAACAACAAAACAATCACGAGTGTTTAAACAAAAACAACAGTAGCAGCAACGACATCCCGTAAGGAAAACAATGGCTTTGACCACAGAATAAACAGTATACAGAAGGCGCATCTGAAATAATTTTGCGATTTCATTTCAGACGCGGGCGGGAAGCAACAAAGGTGAGGAAAATGTAAAGGGAACCGAGAGAGTAAGCGCGAATTGATGTATTGTATACGCATAGATTCGATTTTTTTTGGGCTTTATTCTCATTTCGACAACAACACGCAATGTTGTTGCGGCTGGCTTGCGCAGCAAGCCAGCTTGGCTTTACTCGTGCACATTGAAAGTGGTTGATTTGGCAAAGCAATCGCCAAGGCAAATTCAATAGGTAGTTGCAGCATTCTTTGATAATTAGCACAACATTGTAGCAATAGTTTTCCACTTATTATCACTTTCTTAATGCGTCTTGGTTGTTTCAATATTTAACACATATATTTCATTGTAGCCATTTGTACTTTTTACAACTTCTATTTTACAAGCAGACCAAAAGAACTTATAAAATCCATTGAATTTTGGTTTTTCTCGTAGTGCTACCACCTTATGTGCCTTGGCGATCGCTCAATCAATTTTTCTATGAAACTGCCTCTCCACTTCTTGTTCTTGTTTGTCAAAAAGCAAGCCAGAGCGAGCACGAGCCAGCACCAACATGCAAGCGGCACATCGCTTTGTTGCCCAACAACAACAACCACAGTGTGTGGTGCGCGGTCGCAGCTTCTCAGCTCACGCTCTCGCGCTCTGTGCGTTCTCATCCCCTTTACTGCTTCCCCCCGCATCCACAAACGGGTCGTACCGCTGGAACCCGCGAAGAAAATTTTCTTTACACCAGATGCGCATTCTGTATATTGTTTGTTCTGTGCTTTGACGCTTGCCGAATGTCTGAGAGAAGCAAGAAGCTTGTCAGCATTTAGTGGAAGCGGAGACTATAAGTTGAGCAATTACTTTCGAGATGCTGCAACGGTTCTATAGTTAACGCCAGCTGACAGGCGCGGATTCAGAAAAATATTTCGGGGGGGTTTCAAAAAGCAATTCTATAATATTTGTAAAATGCCTTTTGATTTGTATGTACTTTTATAGGCGAACCAAATATTTCGGGGGGGGGTTTCAACCCCCAAAACACCCCCCTGAATCCGCCACTGCCAGCTGAACATCAAGGTACGCTACAGGCAGCCTTAAGCAATCGGTTGCAGGGTAAAGCACTAAAAGCTGTAGAGACGCTAGTGAACCCTACCTGGCAGGATATATTGGCAAAACTGAAGGAAGAATTTGGTGTTAAAAGGTCATTCTTCAACTTGAGAAGTGATGCATTAAACGTTGATGCAAGGACCATCGAAGAGCTGCATTTTAAATTGAGGGATATTTTAAGTGAAATGAACACTAAATTTAGTTGAGAACCAGATAACTTGTGCACACCTGAAAATAATGATAAATTGATTTTTGACACTTATGTTAATTACTTACCCATTAGTATAAAAACGCTTTTAATTCAAAATAATATTAGATCCACTTCGTACACATTTCTCTTAGAAAATAACTTATTGAAACGAAAAGGCACTCTGTGCTGTGCATGAACGCTTTTGCAAGCATACTTTTAGGCATGCACTGTGAAGTACGGCAAACTGGTATAATTCGCTTGGTATAGTCCGATATGGCAAGGTTCGCGAGAAATGGGCTGTGCGAGAATGGTCGAGCATTTTCCAATTGGAAGTTGCAATAAACTTCGGCGCGATAAGAAAACTGGTATAAAAGCAGCAGTGTGCAGCGCAGTGAGTCGAGTCTGTGTTGAGCAAGCAATGGGGAAACATGCAATAGGAGTAGTGTAAAGTAGAACAAGTGTACATTTTTAAATAAAGCGATTGTAAGTTTTGACTACGGTTGCGCTTAATAACACAGTACAACATTTTTAAACTTTTTGTGTGCAACAGAGTAACGACCATATATTCCTGAAAGAGGACGTTGTACTGATCATTTTTGCCCCCCTCCGCTTTTCTTACCCCCTTATTCACGATTTTCGGAAAAATTTTTCATAAAAAGCTTGTATTGAGTAAAATATTGCAAGAAATACCATATTGTCTTTTGGGCAAATATTCCCCATTAAAAAATAGGAGGGGTCTTCAAACAGCAAAACTTTCTCAAAACTTCCCCCAAGAATATAAAAAGCCTTAAACACGAAACCTTCATTAAATAATCTTTTCATAAATTGCTAATTCTGCTTGAGATGTTGAGAAAAATGTTGAATATTGAAAAAAAAAAAAAATTTCCCATTGAATAATAGTTTAGGTGGTCTCCAAACAAGAAGTCCTCTCTTAATAAAATAAACAATTTTTATGATTTCAAAAAGACGCTTTCGCTTTACGGGAATGCGCAGATGGGTCAATATTGCGATTCAAATTCCAAACGTACTCAGCGAGGATTGCTACATTCTTCAAGTAGCTTCATTTGTTGATAAAACTTTTCACTTTTTCATCAGAAACAGCCCCAAGAAGGCAAAGCGAGAACTTGGAAATTAACATATTTTCCCGATTTTAAGTCAAAATTTCATGAAATTTGGTTCAATGGAATTGAAGTCATTCCGTCTGAATTGAAAGTATGTTTGTATCATCGGTACAAAAATATGCATCAAACAAGCATCCAATATCAAGTATTTTTTCCTCATCAGAAAACTTTTTTAAGTATTTTCAAAGTCGCAAAATCGTGTAAATCTTTGTAATGAGGCTTTTTTTTTCAATATTCAACATTTTTCTTAACATCTCAAGCAGAATTAGCAATTTATGAAAAGATTATTTAATGAAGGTTTCGTGTTTAAGGCTTTTTATTTCCTTGGGGGAAGTTTTGAGAAAGTTTTGGTGTTTGAAGACCCCTCCTATTTTTGAATGGGGAATATTTTCCCAAAAGACAATATGGTATTTTTTGCAATATTTTACTCAATACAATCTTTTTATGAAAAATTTTTTCGAAAATCGTGAAAAAGGGGGTGGGGGGTTCATGTGTACATACAAAATATTCACATTTTTATTGCGAACAACTTAGACATCAAAGCTCTAGCTCTTCTAGTTTTTATACTTTCCGTGTAAAAGTCTATAGAGACCCCTTTAACCTTAATGTGCAAATTACAAAAAACTCAGACGTGCTGGACTATTACTTTGTTCTGCAAAAATGATCAGTACGACGTCCTCTTTCAGGAATATATGGTCGTTACTCTGTTGCAGAAATGCTGTTGTACAGTGTAATTGAAGTTGTTTTATTTCGAACTCAGAGAACTTGGATTTTCGTAAAATTTGGTGTCAGAAGTTCGGATTGTGTTACTGAATGTAAAATAAAATTATAAAAACACAGACATGGTTAAACTCGAGCTCCTGAAGGTGGACCAGCTGAAGAAAGAGCTGGCTGCCTGGAATTTGCCGACTGCTGGCGGAAAGGTGGAGTTGCAGCTGCGCTGGCGAGAGGCGTGTGAATCACGAGGCATCGACTGGGCTGCACACGAGTTCGGAACGCAGGAACAAGAGGCGTCGGCCAAGGTGGAGGAATCGCCTGCTGGTGCTGCGTCATTACAAAGAAGACTGCAGCGGCTGCGCCACTACAAGCATTGGACATGAGCCAGTTAATGGTTGCACTTAAAGGCATGTTTGAGACTTCCAACCGGGAAATGGCAGCCAAGATGGAAAAAGAAAATCGCGAAATGTCGGCGCAAATGGCAGCGAAACTGGAAACTACGAATCAAGAAATGGCTAAAATGGAAGCGGCGACCCATGAAATATCGGCGCAGGTGTCAGCGAAACTCGAAAGCGCAAATTGCGAGCTGTCCACCAAGATTCAGGAAAATTCTGCGCGCTTGGAGCAGAAAGTAGAAGAAATCTCCAACAAGCTTGATGTGAAGGTGGAGCACCTGGGAGCGCAAGTGGAACACTTAGATAAACGAGTCGACGGCCTGGATGATTCTCTGAACAGACGAGTTGACGATTTGGCTGATTCCTTGAACAAACGAGTTGACTGTCTGGAGGATTCGGTAAACAGAAAAATCGACGAGCGGCTTAGAGAGGTACAGCTGCGAGCAAGAGTGCAGTCGGTTGAGGAAAGTTTTGCCATAGCAGTGCCTACTTATGATGGTACTACGTCGTTCGACACATTCAAACTACAATTCGATATGGCTGCTTTGGAGAGTCAGTGGACCGATATTAGGAAAGGTCGGAGACTGATACTGGCACTAAGAGGTCCTGCGGCTGAGGTAATAAAAACAGTTCCGGAAGGTTTGAGAGGTGATTACGAGACCATCGTAAGGGCGCTGGCAGCCAGATACAGTGACGAGCACAACAAAATGCTGTATTATTGCGAGCTGAAGAGCCGTAGGCAAAGAGCCAACGAGGCGCTGCGGACATATGCAGCAGACATTGAGCGGCTCGTACAGTTGTGCTACCCGAAATTCGGCGCTGATGCCCTCGAGAGGATGAAGATTGAATCATTTATTGAGGGTCTTCATGACCCAGAGACTCGTCGCAGTTTGTTGATGATGGGCAAGCCGACATTTAAAGAGACGGTGACCAGCGCGATGACGTACGAGGCGGCCTGGAGGGGAAGTTTTCGACATTCATCTGCGGAAAGGCGTCGAGCACAATCTGGACCTGTCACGCAGAGCCAGATAGTGAGCTCGGAGGCACCAGCGGGGCTGCGGGCAGTGTCATCTAGAGTCAGTTGCTGGCGATGTGGCAAGCAAGGACACATATCACGAGGCTGCCATCTGCGAGAAAAGCGTTCCGGACAACAGATGTCGCTAAGAAGGGCTGACGCTCTGCCACACCATTCGTGCAAAACCGAGCGCAGGCATAATTCGCAAGCCGAAAACGAGGGACAGATTGTGGATGTACGGTCGGTAAGAGTTCTGCAAGAGGAAGATTGGCTTGCGGAAAGGCTACAGAAGGGCTAGCGCGAGGATACGGATCTCGCGAACATCATCAAAGGCAAAGCGCAGAGATTACGGCCGGACTGGCAGGAGATGGCTGGTGAGAGCCCGATCGGTGGCTTACTGGTGGCTCACAGTGGCAAAGTCTACGGCTGCAGAATGGCTGCCTATACCGCGAGTGGGAGAGCAGGGATGGCAGGACCAGAAAATCCCTAATAGTGGTCCCGAGAGGCCGAATCGACGATGTCATCGGGGCAAGCCACATCGACTCCAGTGGAGGGCACCTAGGCATCGCAAAAACTGTCGCCAAGATAAGAAGGCGGCTCTATTGGGTAGGATGCCAGGAGTCTGTCGCTGAGTGGATCAGAGGCTGTAATCGGTGTTCGGCTGCGAAAGGGCCGAGGAGAAGATCGCGGAGCCACACTCAACTAGTTGAAAGCAGGTTGACAGCGAGCTATGGCCTACGGGCTAACCCAGAAGGGTTCCAAGAAGGCAATCTGGTAATGCTTTACAACCCGCAGCGGAGGAAAGGTTTGTCTCCAAAACATCAAACATCATGGGAAGGACCGTACAAAGTCGTGACGAAGATTAATGACGTGGTGTACAGAGTTCAACGCTGCAGCAACAGAAATGCGAGGTTGAAAGTTGTCCATTTGGAGCGCCTGGCGTCTTACTCTGGCGGAGCCTCGGTACTTGTTCGGGACGAACAAGTCTAAGTGATGGGCAGTGAAACGAAAAGGCACTCTGTGCTGTGCATGAACGCTTTTGCAAGCATACTTTTAGGCATACACTGTGAAGTACGGCAAACTGTTATAATTCGCTTGGTATAGTCCGATATGGCAAGGTTCACGAGAAATGGGCTGTGCGAGAATGGTCGAACATTTTCCAATTGGAAGTTGCAAGTTTCGGCGCGATAAGAAAACTGGTATAAAAGCAGCAGTGAGTCGAGTCTGTGTTGACCAAGCAATGGGGAAACATGCAATAGTAGTAGTGTAAAGTAGAACAAGTGTAAATTTGTAAATAAAGCGATTGTTAGTTTTGACTACGGTTGCGCTTAATAATTGAAGTTGTTTTATTTCCAAACCCAATCCAAAAACGAACTCAGAGAACTTGGATTTTCGTAACTTTATTAAAAGACATAAAATTAGTAAATACTAAAGCAGCATATATTTTTCCAAGAAATAATTTCCTAACTAACAATAATTTCAAAAATAATAACAACTTACAGAATACCGATTTTCAAAATAGAAAAAATTTTTCAAATGGTAAGAATGTTCGTAATAATACTAATTTCCAACCATTTCAATTTCCAAACCATAACAGATATTTTGAAAATAACAACTCGCATAGTTTTAACACTAAAAATACTAGAAATGATAATACAAGAGTTACCACAAATTTAAGAAAACCACAAAATTTTAACAATTCTGGAAATTTTCGGAATCAAAATTATTTAAGCAGTTTTAGAAACACAAATATCAATTCCGGTAATTTTAGAAACCAAAATTATTACAATTTTAACAATCCAACACAAGAACCAATGGAAATTGATGCTATTAATGCAACTGAAAATTTTCGTTTACAGCCTTGGAATCAATATTACCCATAATAACACTTACAATTAATAATATAAAAACCAAATGTTTAATTTACAGTGGTGCTGCCACCACACTTGGCAATTACCCATTTTTCATTAAAATAGGTATAAGAAAAAATTTAATAAAACCGATTTTACTAAACATTTTAGTACATAATAATATAATAAAACAAGAAGTAATAGTAAACGTACCAGAAGAATTTAATGCCAAAAATGATACTATGTCTGTTAAATTAACAAATTTCATTAACAAACCCTTTGATTGTATAATAGGAATAAATGTATTAGGCCCAATTGGCGCGATAATAGATTTTTAAAATAATACCATGACAATAAATAATAATGAAATCGACCTTGTTAAAAGAGATTTTAAAATAGATTACGAAGAAATAAATTATTTAGAAAAATTTGAGTTAGATGAATTTAAAAAGGTAATACCTAATTATTTAAATAAAGAAGAAACTATAATACTAGAGAAATTTTTGCATAAAAATAAAAATACTTTCTATATTGATGGTCAAAATTTAACAACTACTAATTTTGTAACATGAAATTATAACATTTGATAAACCAATATACAGGTAACCCTCCTACAACGCGGGTTCCTATAACGCGTTTTCGCTACAACGCGGTTCCCAAATTGCGGACATTTTCTTACAACGCTACTCCTACAACGCGATTTTTACGAAAATTTTTATGTAGGAAAATTTTTTCAAATATTTACTATTTTAATTTGAAAAAGGTTTTCTTTCCCAAATAAAATTCTTTGCATTTTGTTCATACTTTGATACCTATCTTTTTTATAACATTGCACCCTACACTTGAACATGTGTTTACAAAGTGACAATTAAATACGTATGTAATTGTGTAGTCTCTTGTCCAACATCTTAAGAGCTGTCAAAATGTTCTACAACGACAAAATTTAAAAAAGGGGTTTCTCCGCGGTTCTAACATCACACAACGATTTATGCTACTTTCATTTGATGTAGTAATTTTTTTGTTAGTTTGTTGTCGCCATTGCAAATAAGAGCATCAATCTAAAAACGCGTGTAAAAAATTGCGAAAAAATATTCAGTCTAATTCTAGTTAAATTATAAAAAATTTGTGAAACAGTTTTTGTTTAAATAAATCAAGTGTTATTAACCCATTAAAACCTGACCCCAGAAGGGCTTGTGCGATTTCCATAAAATTTTGCACAATCTTAGTAATTGACCTAATCAAGAAAAAAAATCAAGAAAATAATTCATACCCCCACCCCCTGAACCAGGAGGGTACGTTACGCAAACGCAATTTGGGCCTTAGTCACATACAAAACATAAAATTTAAAAAAAAAAATTTTTTTTTTAACTTATTTTTAAATAGTTTAGCATTACAAAATGCAGCCCACAAAGGGATTTTGATAGGTTTGAAGAATAAGTATTTTTAATTGAATTTCAAAAATTCCCCAAAAAAACCTTTGACTTTGGATAAAAAAAAAGATATGAATAGGGGAGAGTGGGGCGAATCGTTACGCTTTTTTGTAAGCCCAATATTTTTTATCTGCGAAAAAATTGTCGACCATGTTATATATCGTTTTGAAGCCTGTTATTTTGCGCAACTTTTGATTATAAACACTTAGGTGTAGGACAAATACGAAATAAGTTATGTCGATATTCCCAAAGTGTCCAAAAAATGGCATATTAAAAAGTGTGGGGCGAATCGTTACGCAGTATGGGGCGAATCGTTACACTCGCTTTTTTCAAATGTTGAGGCGCTGAAATCAAAATATGTATGCACAAATAATATTTCAATTATTTACTTAATTTTTATTAAGAAAACGAATACATGTTTGATGGTTAAATTGACCAACATGCCAAAAGAAAATGGTGGAAAAATATATGAAAAAATTAAAAAGGAAAAATTTGATTTTTAATCAGAATCTGACTCAACATCAG
Source organism: Melieria omissa (assembly GCA_963971225.1). Lineage (NCBI taxonomy): Eukaryota > Metazoa > Arthropoda > Insecta > Diptera > Ulidiidae > Melieria > Melieria omissa. The sequence goes on along the minus strand of OZ020269.1, from coordinate 1,788,910 downwards.
CATAATCAATCGCAATGATGGCGCTTCGACGCTGGCTTATGCGTTTCGGTGCTGCCTCAGATGATTTTTGAAAAGTTGCAATAAAGTAATGAAAAATAAAAAAAAATCACGAAAATGATAAAAAACATATCATGACGAACAACACAGATGATTTTTCTACAAACACAAGCAATAACGCAGTCTTCAAAATTGCGTCAGACGCTTAAATGCATAAAAAATGACCGTCACGATTCGCCCCATACGAAATGTAACGATTCGCCCCACTGTGACATGTTTGCTATGGAATGGCTTAGCAAAGACACGGTAACAATATTTGCGAATTTTCTTTTTTTACGCGAAAGGCAACACAATAAAGATAAAAAAACATACACTTTCGATTGATCACAAAATTATTTAGCACTCGAAATTGAAAGATTGTAGACATCCAAATATGAATTTTACAAGTCACAAAACACATTTTACCCTGTCAAGCGTCAGTTTTCTACTGACAATTGGAATGTCACCGAACCAAATGAGCGGCTGAAGGTGACGAACATTTAGCTATGCGACATTTGATATATGGTGGCGTAATTTTTAAGATATCGCTCTGTAACGATTCGCCCCACGTAACGATTCGCCCCACTCTCCCCTATTTAAAAAATTTTGAAATTTCAGTATGGCAGAATCTAAAACGATCAATTCGAATCCAACTCTACCCATTTTCAAGTCTTATATCTTTATGAATTACTTAATGTAGCGAAATTCCCAAACGTTGCGCAAACGCAACGCTCAGGGCTTAATAGGTTAAATTACATAAAATGTATGTTCTTATGACTCAACAAATAAATACACAAAAATATACATATTAAGCACATATTTTTACTATACCAATTCCAATATTTTATTGAACAATTTTTTACTTTGGAACCAAACTCTGATTTTTTTATGGAGTTCATATCTCCTACAACACGATTTCTTACAACGCGGCATTTTTTGGGAACCTATTCCCCGCGTTGTAGGAGGGTTAGCTGTACTGCAAAAATTACCGTCACCCAGAAATTTTAGAAAAGGAAATTGAAAACAAATTAATGATATGTTAGACCAAAATATAATAAGGCATAGTCGGTTACCCTATAATTCACCATTGTGGATAGTAAAAAAGAAAGCGGATAATTGAAATAAACAAAAATGGCGTTTAGTAATAGATTTTAGAAAACTTAATGATATCACAATAGATGATAAGTTTCCACTTCCGAATATTGAATCATTATTCAACAAGTTAGGTAAAGCACAGTACTTTTCATCATTGAACCTTGCAAAAGGTTTTCATCAAATACCAATGGATGAGAATGATATAGAAAATACTGCTTTCTCGACATCTCAAGGACATTTTGAGTACATCAGAATGCCCTTTGGATTAAAAAACGCGCCATCCACGTTTCAGCGGATGATGAATTGCGTTTTATCTGAATATATTAATAATATTTGCATAATATATATGGATGACCTTTTAGTTTTTTCGACATCTTTAACTGAACATATTGAAAGATTGCAGAAAATTTTTAATAGACTTACTGAATATAATCTGAAAATCCAAATTGATAAGTGTTCATTTTTGGCAAAAGAAACTAATTTTTTGGGTCATATTGTTACGAATACTAGTTCTAGTGGGCTGTTACGTATCTCTGGATTGCGTAATTTGAAAATAAAACACATTCAGTTCAGTCAATAAACTAAACCAACAATCCTTTATTTCACACTTTTACACTTCACTATCTTTACACTTAAGTATTTGCTCAATTACTCCGCAGCTTCACTAGTCAAAATCAGACTGACTCGCTGCGCCGCACCCGGCTGCCTTTTATACCTGTCCGGCCATCGCGCGGATCGTTCTCGCGCATTCCAGAGTGGACTAAAGGTTTCCATGATGATCGCAACCGTCGTTGCCAGGTTGGACTAAAAGTTATTATCGCGGCCGTCGTTGCCAGATTGGACTAAAAGTTACTATCGCGGCCGTCGTTGCCAGATTGGATTATAGCACGGCACGTAGCGGCAGGGTTGCTTTGCACAGCGACAGACTGTCTTATCGTTACACTGTCCACCACTTAGACTTGTGCGTCCCGAACAAGTGCCGAGGCCCCGCTGTGATGAGGCGCCAGGCGCTCCAAATGGACTACCTTCAGCTTAGCGCCTCTATTGCTGCAACGTTGAATCCGGTATACCACGTCGTTAATCCTAGTCACGACTTCGTACGGTCCTTCCCATGACGCTTGAAGTTTCGGAGACAAACCTTTACTCCGCTGCGGGTTGTAGAGCATTACCAGATCGCCTTCTTGGAACCCTGCTGAGTTGGCCCGTAGATCATATCTGGCTTTCGCCTTATTGCTGACCAGTTTGGTGCGGCTCCTTATAAACTGGTGAATTTCCTCCAGTTCCGCCCGCTTATTGGCCACGTAGTCCGTCTTAGCGCCTCCCGTCGTGCTGACTACCCCGAACTTCAAGTCAGCGGGTAACCGCAACTCTGTGCCGAACACTGCTCGGGCTGGAGTGAGTGATGTCGTGTCGTGCGGGGCTGACCTATACGCCATCAGGAACAGGGGGATATGCGTGTCCCAATCCGTTTGATTCTTGCCTACCACTTTCCGCAGGTATTCCTCCAGTGTACGGTTAAAGCGTTCCACCATGCCGTCGGACTGTGGGTGCAAAGGAGTGGTACGCGTTTTCTTTATCCCCAGCAGCCCACACACTTCCTTGAATACCGCAGACTCGAAATTCCGGCCTTGATCTGAGTGCAACTCCAACGGAACTCCGAACCTAGCTACCCAGTTGTTCGTAGTGGCCTCCTGGTTAGGAATAGGGTACACTTCGGGCCATTTGCTGAAGTAATCCATTACCACCAGCACATATTTGTTGCCTTGAGTGCTAGTTGGGAGTGGGCCGGCGACGTCCATAGCAATCCGTTCGAAGGGCGCTCCCACGTTGTACTGTTGCATGCGGCCTCGAGATTTTCTTGCCGGCCCTTTCGCGGCTGAACATCGGTCGCAGCTCTTAATCCACTCGGCTACAGACTCCTGACATCCTACCCAGTAGAATCGTCTTTGGTGATGCCCAGGTGCCCTCCACTGGAGTCGTTATGGTATGCCTCGATGACCTCGTTGATTCTGCATTTCGGCACTACCATTAGGGAGTTGCTGGTCCGACCATCCGCGCTCTCCCATTCGCGGTACAGGCATCCTTCTTTCAGCCGCAGACTTTTCCACTGTGCCCAGTAAGCCTTAGCGATTGGGTTTTCACCGGCCATCTCCTGCCAGTCTGGACGTGCGCCTTGCTTCTTGCCTTCGACGATTTTTGCAAGATCCGCATCCTCACGCTGGTCCTTTTCTAGCCTCTCCGCAGACCACTCTTCCTCTGGCATAACACTTACCAAACGGACGTCCACTATCTGTTCTTTGCTTTCGGCTCGCGAGCACGGCCTGCATTCGACTTTGCATGGACGGCGTGAGAAGGCATCGGCATTTCCATGGCTACTGCCCTTGCGATGCTCTATCGTGTAGTCGTAGCTCTGCAGTCGCTCGATCCACCGCGCCAATTGCCCTGCAGGATCCTTAAAGTTCAGGAGCCATCTCAATGCCGCATGATCTGTGCGCAGGCGAAACCTTTGTCCATACAGATATTTGTGTTTTACGCAGTCCAATACCGCCAGCAGTTCTCTCCGTGTCACACAGTAGTTGCGTTCCGGTTTCGATAGAACCCTACTGTAGTACGCTATCACTTGTTCCTGGCCGTCTATTATCTGTGATAGCACACCGCCAATACCATTCCCGCTTGCATCTGTATCCAGCACAAACATCTCCCCAGGCACGGGGAAGGCCAGAATTGGCGCACTGCACAGTTTTTCCTTCAGACGTGCAAAAGCCTGTTCCTGCTCCTCATTCCACACGAAAGCTTGGCTCTTTTTCATCAGTTTGTGCAAGCTGCTGGCTATGTTCGCGAATCCTGGAACAAATCGGAGGTAGTATGTGCACAGGCCCAGGAAACTGCGGAGTTCATGTAGATTGCGTGGCCGGGGCCCAGGGGTTTGACCCAGATACTTGACCTCCTTTTGGAACAGCGAGCACTTCCTTGGGTTTAGTTTAAGCCCGGCTTCTCGTATCCGCTCGAATACCTCCTTTAGCTTTCCCAGGTGGTCGTCGAATTTTTTTAACCATCACGATTATGTCGTCGAGGTACACCAGGCACGTCCGCCAATGCAGCCCTTTTAGCACGCGTTCCATTAGCCGCTCGAATGTTGCTGGTGCGTTGCAGAGTCCAAACGGCATGACGGTGAACTGCCACAAACCATCGCCAACACTGAAAGCCGTTTTCTCCTTGTCCTTGTCTGCAAGCTCTACCTGCCAATAGCCGCTGCGTAAGTCGAGCGTGGAGAACCACTGTGTGCCTGACAGCGTGTCCAGGGTGTCATCGATCCGCGGTAGGGGATAACTGTCCTTCTTGGTCACATCATTGAGCTTCCGATAATCCACACAAAATCGGGTACTGCCATCCTTTTTCTTGACTAGCACGACCGGCGAGCACCAGGGGCCCGAAGAAGGCTCTATGACCTTTTCTTTCCGCATGTTTTCGATCAAATTTGTGACCTCCTCCCTCTTGGCCAGAGGAACTCGTCTTGGCGGTTGGCGAATCGGTTTTGCACTTCCGGTGTCGATGCTGTGACTATGCTTGACTATGGCTGTTCTTCCGCCTGCTTCTGCCGCAAATATTGACCCATAGTGCTGCAGGAAAGACCTCACCTTCTGTTTCTGCTTGGCCGTCAACTCGCTGCTCCACTGGTTCTCTTGCGGTAGGACGTCCATGTTAAAACTCTTCTCATCACCCCCAGGTGGGCTACTCTTGCAATTGACCACTGCTACAGCTTCCTTACACTCGCCAATTACCTCATCTTTCCCGACATATCTGGGTGCATTCAGGGGGTTCAGTATTCTGACTGGTATTCTGCCATTCTTAGGTTCCACTAATGTACGTCCGATGATGATGTTGTCGTGTCCTTGTTTCGGTGCTTCTACAACCCACAGCCGACGCGTCCCATCGTCCTCGTCCACCTTTGCCCACACAATCGCCTCAGAATTCGCTGGTATTCTCCTGTGTTGACACGATACAACCTTCCTTACCGCCACGCTTCGCTCATAGCCAGTGTGCAGCGGGAATTCAACGTTGGCATATCTCAGCACATTTTCCTTCAGGTCCAGCGTAAAACCGTGCCTAATCATGAAATCCACGCCGATAATCACGTCGTCCATTATATCCGCGACGATGAACTCATGTTCCAGGCTGCTGGCGCAGATAGCAATCGTTTTTGTAACTTTTCCTCTTACCGGCGCGCGCTCGCCAGTCGCAGTCCTCAGTTCCTTTTTATGATCGAATATGATGTTCCAGTATCCAGTGTCAACACGAACAACTTTCCATCTATCCTTCCTTCAATTGCCAAGCTGCTGGGCTGTCGTTTCAGCTGTGAGACAAGGACGGTGGGGCGGCAGATTGTGGAGATCAGCTCACGCCCCTTTGGGCTGACCCGTTTTAGTTTAACGACTCGCCGTCCTCAGCCCTGCGCTTGTTGGCTGGGCCTCCATTGTCAGTATTCCTCGCTTCAGGCGATTGCGATCGGGAACGGGAACGCCTCTTCCGTTTGCGGCAGTCTCGTGATATGTGGCCCTGCTTGCCACATACCCAGCAAACAACTTTAGAGGAGACCACTCGTGGCCTGCCCGGTATCTCAGAGCTTATGGCCTGGATCGGAATGTCGTTATCCGCCTGAATCTGGCGTATCCTTGCAGGTGCATACCGAGTGCTCCCAATCCATGCCGCTTCATATGTCATCGCGCTGGTCACCGTTTCCTTAAATGTTGGCTTGCCCATCATCAACGCACTGCGACGTGTTTCTGGATCATGAAGACCTTCAATAAACGACTCAATCTTCATCCTCTCGAGATCATCAGCACCAAATTTTGGGTAGCACAACTGTACGAGCCGCTCTATGTCTGCTGCATATGTCTGCAGCGCCTCATTGGCTCTTTGCTTGCGGTTCTTCAGCTCAGAGTAGTATAGCGCATGGTTGTGCTCGTCGCTATACTTCGCTGCTAACGCTCTCATGATGGCACCGTAATCACTTCTTCAACATTCTGGAACTGATTTGATTACCTCAGACGCAGGACCTTTCAGCGCCAGTGCCCACCTCCGACCTTTCCTGATATCTGTCCACTGATTTTCCAAAGCAGCCAAGTCGAATTGCAATTTAAATGTATCGAACGGCGCAGCACCATCATAAGTAGGCACTTCTGTTCTGGCAGCAAAACCGTCCTGAACCGCTGGCAAACATTCTCGTGGCTGTGCCTCTCGAAGCCGTTCGTCTATCTTTCTGTGCATCGAATCTTCCAGACTGTCAACTCGTTTGTTCAAGGACTCATCCAGGTTGTCAACTCGTCTGTTCAGGGATTCACCCATTTCGTCAACTCGTTTGTCCCAATTGTCTATTCGCGTCTCGAGATGCTCAACTTTCACATTCAGCCTATTGGAAATTTCCTCCACCTTCTGCTCTATGCGCGCAGAATTTTCCGCCATTTCTCGATTTGCTGTCTCGACTTTTGCCGAAATTTCGAGATTCGTAGTTTCCAGCTTCGCTGCCATCTGCGCCGTCATTTCACGATTTTCACGATTGGAAGTCTCGAACATGCCTTTTATTGCAATCATTAGCTGGTTCATGTCTAATGCTTGTAATGGTCCAGCCGTACTTTGGATCGACGCAGCACCCGCAGGCGATTCCTTCACTTTGGTCGACGCCTCTTGTTCCTGCGTTCCGAACTCGTGTGCAGCCCAATCGATGCCTCGTGATTCACACGCCTCTCGCAAGCGCAGCTGCAACTCCACTTTCCCGCCAGCAGTCGGCAAATTCCAGGCAGCCAGCTCCTTCTTCAGCTGGTCTACCTTCAGCAGCTCGAGTTTAACCATGTCCGTGCTTTTATAATTTTATTTATTTTCAATTTTCCACAATCCCACTTCTGACACCAAATGTTACGAATACTAGTTCTAGTGGGCTGTTACGTATCTCTGGATTGCGTAATTTGAAAATAAAACACATTCAGTTCAGTCAATAAACTAAACCAACAATCCTTTATTTCACACTTTTACACTTCACTATCTTTACACTTAAGTATTTGCTCAATTACTCCGCAGCTTCACTAGTCAAAATCAGACTGACTCGCTGCGCCGCACCCGGCTGCCTTTTATGCCTGTCCGGCCATCGCGCGGATCGTTCTCGCGCATTCCAGAGTGGACTAAAGGTTTCCATGAAGATCGCAACCGTCGTTGCCAGGTTGGACTAAAAGTTATTATCGCGGCCGTCGTTGCCAGATTGGACTAAAAGTTACTATCGCGGCCGTCGTTGCCAGATTGGATTATAGCACGGCACGTAGCGGCAGGGTTGCTTTGCACAGCGACAGACTGTCTTATCGTTACAATATTATAACCAATAAAGGAATAAAACCTAACCCGGACAAAATTAACGTCATTCAAAATTTACAACTACTAAAAACTGTGAAAGATATAAAATCTTTCCTCGGATTGACCGGATATTACCGCAAATTCATAAAGAACTATTCTTTGGTAGCTAGTCCTATAATAAAATACTTAAAGAAAAACACGAAAATAAATTTAAATGATCAAACTTATATAGAAGCTTTCCAAAAATTAAAGAATATATTAATAAATCCTCCTCTACTATGTTACCCAGATTTTAATAAAAAATTCGTTTTAACCATTGACGCTAGCAATATAGCTATAGGAGCAGTTCTAAGCCAAGGAAGTAAGCCAGTGTGTTATGCTAGCAGAACCCTAAATGGCCATGAAAAAAACTATTCTACCTTAGAAAAAGAATTATTGGCAATCGTTTGGTCAATTAAATACTTTCGCCCATATCTATATGGTAGAAAATTTCTTGTTCAAACTGATCAACCTTTAAAATGGCTATACTCTCTAAAAGACCCAAACTCTAGAATAATACGATGGAAAATATTGCTGGATGAGTTTCAATTCGATATCGAATTTTTTAAAGGGAAGGAGAATAGAGTGGCTGATTTTTTGAGTAGAATTCAATTATATCAAAACTTTATAGAAAGTATTCACAGCGCAGCAGACGATTTGAATGACCATTTTTACATAATAGAAAAAATGGTTAACAAATATAGAACTCAGATAAGAATCATAAAACATAAAGATAAAGAATTGGAAATACTTTTTGGTAAATATAAAATAATTTACGTTTCAGAAAATGGCATAAATAATAAGCACTATTTAAATGATTTATTTAGAAGAAAGTTAAGTAAAGGAACTGTGGGAATATTTTCGGAACTTCAAGATGATAAATATACTACTATTTTCAAAAGACAATAACATAAAATTTACAAAATGCACGAAGCTAGGTAAAGATATAGAATCTAATGAAACTTTGTTAAATATTATTAATGATATTCATTTAAAAGGTAATCATAGAGGAATCCAAGAAAACTATGAACAGCTTAAAGATCTTTACTTTAATCCTAAATTATTTAAATACATAAACAGATTTAATAACAGTTGCAGGGTATGTGCTGAAAATAAATATGACAGAAAACCAATAAAAAACAATTTTATAATACTTATACACCCGAAAAACCAAACGAAATAATTAATTTAGACATTTTCCAAATTCAAACATAATGTTTTCTTACCACAATTGATAAATTTACAAAATTAGGCACAGCTCATAAGTTAAGTGATAAAAATATGATAACAGTAAAAACTAAATTAGAAGAAAGAATCGCATTTTTAGGAAAACCAGATAAAATAATAATGGATAATGAATTTAATAACGCATTAATAAAACTATTTTGCCAGGAAAATAATATTGAAACCCATTACACAACACCTAATTCGCACACAGGTAACTCCGACATAGAGCGATTACACTCTACACTACTCGAACACATAAGAATTCTTAAAAATAATGATAATATTAACGATGCTGAAGAACTAGTACTGAAAGCAATTAAATTGTATAATAATTCGATACATTCTACCACTAAATTAAAACCTATTGATTTTATAAATGATTTAAATCTAAATTTCAAACAAGTTAAAGACAAATCTGAAGTAAATAAAAGAAAAGCCATTAATAGAGAAAATTCCAAAAGAGAAAATATTTCCCTTGAGTTAGAAAAACCAAATTTGTTTATGGAAAACCCAAATGTTAATAGACAAAAGACTGCTAAACGTTTTAATAAATATCATCACAGTAATCCAAACAATGTTGATGTAGCACAATTCAGAAGACCGCTTAGATCCATAAATTAAAACAAAAAAAAATATATAAAGATCGTATATATATAAAATCTTAAAATCTCTTGGAAAATTATATGCTTACTTCAATTAAAAAAAATAAATAAATAAATAAATAATAATAGTAATAATTCATGTAAATAATTTTAAAATAACCTTTGTAAATAACTTCAACCATGTATACCTTTTCTCAATTTATCAATTCGACACTTTTATAACATTACTTTCTCTTTAAATATTTATTTATTTATCTTATAAGCTTTTACTTTAATATTTAATTGTTAAACCTTTATCATATAAAATTAAAACCTTATATTGTATATTACACAAAAAAAAAAAAAACTGGCGGGCGCCAGTAGTGTGGCGCCCGCCAGGCCGCCACTGACCAGCGCAAAACCCGTCAGACAGGCATTCAATGCAGTCACGCCCCCACCACCACCGCTTTTCTTTTGTGTTCTTTTGTGTGTCACTGCACTTTTCAATGTTTTGTACGTTTTTCTTAATTTTTTGTCTTTAATTTTTGAAATTTGAGCACTGTTTTGGATTTGTTTGTCACTTTCTGTTTTTTCTATTGTTCACTGCGCTTTTTTGTGCCATTTTTGGTAATTGTTGTAACTATGTATGTGTGTTTTTTTTTGTTATGTATTTTCACTTTTTCGATTGTTTTGTATTTGTGTAACTTTGTATATTGTTTGAAATTTTTGTTTTAAGTGTTATTATTTTAAGGGGGGCGATACATTTAGAAGCGTCAAAAAAGGTAGTTTTTTCTCATTTTATGCTGGGAGAATAAAAACACATAGAATCAGGTTTGTTTCGGATATATATAAAGGCATAATAAAAGTGGGAGAAAAAAATTGTTTACAAAAAGAAAACCAAAATGGCGGAGTTATGGCCGATCTCCTGGCGGTGACAAACTTTGCGGCCGGCAACTTCCTAGGTAGAGTTTTGATGTGAAACAAGAAATGAAAATATCTTATGAATCAGAAAGCTTTTATCAAGTGCATAGCGAAGAGATTTACTGTAATTTTGAAAAATTGGAGGTATAGTCATGCTTTTAGTGAAAAAGTGCTATTTTTTACCCGTGTTTTTGACATAAAAATGAGTAAATAACTGTGAAAACGCTTTTTGTAAAAAAATTGCGCTGCCACGCACTTGAATATAAAATTATCTATAATATGCTGTTTAATCCGACTAAATCGGTTGAATAGCTCGCTCGCAATCTTGACGGCCGGATCAGAAAATATAGGTTTGAGAAAAAGAGGTTCAAAGTTTATGTGCGCGCAGCTGCCTGTATAGCCGCCGCGCGGGTCTTGGGCTATTATCTCCCAAAATATTAACAGTAGGCCAATAGAACTTCGGGACTATGTTTTTAAATAGTTTATCTTTCGATTGCAGCAATAAAAAAAATTTCGATTTTTTTAAGGTTTTAAATGTTTTGTTAATTAATGTTTTGTTAATTGTTATGCTTCCGCGGCGCGAGTTTGCGGTTGGCTCGAAGGACCATGTAGAAATGTATTCGTCGCGGAGAGGGTTAAATAAAACGCGGATTGGTTTTCGGGTGTTGGGTGGTTTATTCGTTGAGTGTCCAATCAAGAGTAACAATAGAAAGACAATAAACACTGAACGAGAACAGCGGCCTAAGCTGGGGAGCATAAATAGGGGGAACATCAGTACAAGAGGATAAGGAAAGGAAGGGATTAGTGGTGGGATCGACAGATAACTGAACAACCACAGCACTCATTTAGCCACATGGTGTGCAATCGGTCTTGAATGGGTTAAAAAAAATTAGTTACGAAATCAACGTGAGCGAAGCCGCAGGGAGCTAGTGTATGTATAAATTTAGTGTATGACCAGCATCTTATACGTAATTAAAAAAAAAAAAGCATAAACACAGTATATATGCCTACATACGGGTTAAAATATTATTTTTATTGTTACTATGCGTTTTGGAATGAACTGGATTACATGTTGTATTATAGATACTATACTAGGGAGACCAGCATACAATACATATCCATACAACCTAAAATAAATAAGTATAAGTAATCACAACGAATACTTGTCCATTTCATGGTCAGAAAGCAGCTAACGATTTGGCGGTGTGCACCCATATAAGTCGAAGTACAATATTAAAAAACAAATAATACAGATCGTTTATGATTTATCTAGGACTTAAATTCTAAAATAAACTTAAAATTTTTCACTTAAAAGTGCACATTAATGCTTACTTGTTCAGCGTAACTTACTGCAGACGTAAACCACATATATACCGATTGATCGAAAACAACAAACTGCCGAATAAATTTGGAAGAGGCATTGCATGCCGGGGAAAAAATAAGCAAAAGTGATTGCCGCTTATGCCCGAAAGAATCGTACTACACGCACAATGTACTGCCTACAAATAGGGCACTCGCTGAGCACTTTGCCGCAGTTTGTACAAGTTGCCATATGACCGCATTCCAAAATCACACATTCAATTGGAGCATCCATACAAATCTTGCACAGCTCATCGGTCTGCAATTTGTCTATTGCTAAAACAAGCAAAACAAATCGAAAATTTATGTTTAGTTGAAAGGTCAAACCAAATAGGTTTTTATTGCGTACCTGGTGCCGACTTAAGGTTCTTCCACAGACGTTCAACACGCTCCAGCAGCTCCTGCTTTTCACAACAACCTTTGTAATCTACCCGATTTAGCATCAGTACTTCTTTTAATTGCTTTACTGATAAGCTCTCCAAATCTACCCTATAGTAACCCAAAAGAAAGGATATTGAAAACAAATGTAATTATATGTAGGAAGCCCAGATACACCGACAGTTAGGAATACGAGATGCACAGATGATCGGAAGTACTTATCCATGTATCGACTTATTTGTAAACCTTTTATCACACATATTACATACAGTGGCGTGCAAAACCGATAGCCATATTTTTGCACTTCAAGCGCTATAGAATCTGAAGCATTAGCTCAAACATCACCAAATTTTTAATGTTTATTCCTTTTATGTTGTAGAATAAAAGAGCAGTACACCCTAAACTCTATATCAGAAAACAAAAAAAAAATAAATCAAATTCTCAAACAAATTCATTCCGTACAGTTTTGAGTGTTACGCAATAGAAGATTTTTTTGTATTTTGTTCACAGATGTACTCTTAATAGCAGTATTCATACTGTTACGAAATTCCACAGTTCGTTATCGACGGTTCGTTTTGATTGTATTTGAAAATAAAACAACTTCAGTTATCCAGCGCAACGTAGTCAAAACTAACAATCGCTTTATTTACAAATTTGCACTTGTTCTACTTTACACTACTACTATTGCATGTTTCCCCATTGCTTGCTCAACACAAACTCGACTCATTGCGCTGCACACTGCTGCTTTTATACCAGTTTTCTTATCGCGCCGAAGTTTCTTGCAACTTCTAATTGGAAAGCGCTGGACCATTCGCCATATCGGACTATACCAAGCGAATTTATAACAGTTTTGCTGTACTTCACAGTGCATGCCTAAAAGTATGCTTGGAAAACATTCGTGCGGAGAAAAGCATTCCTGTACAGTGCGGCACAGAATTTCTCATCGTATCAATACCTTTTGACATATTTTGAACTAGACTTTCGATTCTTTTATTCTCCACATTTCTCGAGCTGTGGTTCATTTGTCGCCCTCGTTATAAGACGCACTTTTGTATTTCCATTCTGTTTTTAACAAAAGCCCTTAAATGTTGTATCGGTTGTAATCGGGGCTTTGTGCTGGCCAGCTAAAAAAGCCCCTTCAAAAAAATACCCCCCCATTTCGCTTGGTTGATTGCTTAATTTGCTAATTTTTTAATGGGTTCGTATGGATAATGCCAACTTGTAACGGACTGGGTTTCCAGAGGCTTAGGTAACATACTAAGGTTCCTCTCGGATACAAATATAAGATCTGTTTGGCCAGATTTCCAGTAAAAAATATTAGGAGAGTAAGCCAGCATACGCTCCCTAAAATCGAACTATCCAAAAAAGTAAACAAACAGCAATTTGTAAGAATTTGCAAGCTTTAACTCTTGGTTACACCACCGGGACTTGGCTCACTCACGATATACAGTAAAAAGGGTGTAAACAGGAGGGTTAAAGAACAAATCAGCTGTTTTATTTGAGTTTCATTTGAGGTTTGAAGTGGTAGGGAAAATTAAGTTAAATCAGACATTTAATGCAAAATGCAAGTAGTTCGTTGCACTCAATCTGCAACTCTTCCCTTTCAGCTTCAACGAGTAAAGCTGAACAAGTCGGTTGTGGGTCAGCAGACTTGCGAACGCACAATTTCTTTGCTGTTTCCATTTGCCTCAAAATTAATTTTTCTTTGCAGTCGATTGTATGATTGTACGAATTTGTACAAATTTTTACTGGATCCTGTATGTTGACGCCAAATCTCCAGTAACGAGAGAGAAACTGAGAGCGTAAAGTGACAGTTCATTTCGTGAGAACTTGCAAGTTTTTACTGGAGAAATTTTGTCCAGTAACTTTTTGCCAGGAAGAAAAAGAACAAGAAAAACACATGACTGGCTGCCATATGATCGACTGCAAAGAAACATAAATTTTGAAAACCTTTGGCGGCAAATGGAAACAGCAAAGAAATTGTGCGTTCGCAAGTCTGCTAACCCACAACCGTGTTGCTCAGCTTTACCCGCTGAAGCTCAAAGGGAAGAAGTGCAGATTGAGCGCAACGAACTATTTGCATTTTGCATTAAAAGTCTGATTTAACTTAATTTTCCCTACCACTTCAAACCTCAAATGAAACTTTTAGATCAGCTGTTTCGTTCTTTAACCCTCCTGTTTACACCCTTTTTACTGTGTAGTGTGAGTGAGCCAAGTCCCAGTGGTGTAACCAAGAGTTAAAACTTGCAAATTATTACAAATTGCTGTTTGTTTACTTTTTTGGATAGTTTGATTTTAGGGAGCGTACGCTGGCTTACTCTCCTAATATTTTTTACTGGAAATCTGGCCAAACAGACCTAATAGGTCGGTTTGGCAGAGAATAATTTGTACGAATTTGTACAAATTTTTACTGGATCCTGTTTGTTGACGCCAAATCTCCAGTAACGAGAGAGGAACTGAGAGCGTGAAGTGGCAGTTCATTTCGTGAGAACTTGCAAGTTTTTACTGGAGAATTTTTGTCTAGTAACTTTTTGCCAGTAAGAAGAAGAACAAGAAAAACATATGACTGGCTGCCATATGAAACATAAATTTTGAAAACATTTGGAGGCAAATGAAAACAGCAAAGAAATTGTGCGTTCGCAAGTCTGCTGACCCACAACCGTCTTGCTCAGCTTTACCCGCTGAAGCTGAAAGGGAAAAATTGCAGATTGAGCGCAACGAACTATTTGCATTAAATGTCTGATTTAACTTAATTTTCCCTACCACTTCAAACCTCAAATGAAACTCAAATAAAACAGCTGATTTGTTCTTTAACCCTCCTGTCTACACCCTTTTTACTGTGTATTGTGAGTGGGCCAAGTCCCAGTGCACAGTGATTCGTTCCATAGACAAAATTCAAAAAATGTATGGTCTCAGAATTTAATGATTTTGATGTCATTGGAAAGAAAAAACTCCAACTAAGAATACCCAAAAAAAATCTGTGCAAAAAATCAATTAGTGTCTGTGCAAAAGCGACTCAAAGTTGAAACTTTTTTCTTAAAAATATTGAAACTCATATTTTCTATTTTTTAGTCTATTGAGTTAAAAAATTGTAAAAATACATGGTTACCAAGAAGTTACTTAAACTTTCAATATAGAATAAAAAATGATGTGACCATTATCACTTTTAATGTTTTCTCAAAATTTGCAAAGCGTAGGCTTTTACTTTACTTTTAATTTAAAATATTTTTCTAAATTAAAATCTGAAAATTGGCAAAACTTAGAGGGAAATATCTAAAAAGTATGTGAAAGTATGTTGCTGGATTTTTTTTTAGTTTAAGAAGCATTCTTTCTTGGTCGGATAATGTAATTATATCCTCCGATATCTTCCGATCTCAGAAAATAAATCAATTTGAAAAGTGGTCTAAACACGTATTTTTCGACCAAATTTCTTTTATTTATCCCTAAAAGTATGCAATCAGCATGAAAAATGATAAAATCTGCAAAAATGCAAAACATACATCTATTATTATCGTTTTTATTTCAAAACCAGAGGGTTCTGAGGAAATTTCTGTTACTCTTTGAAATAATCAATGTTGACGTTACCGATTAAATGTAAAATCTGAAGAATCTAGCCAACACACTTGGTGCTATAGCTCTCCAAAAATGACGAATTTCGAAAATTTAAGTCTCAGCCATTGCCAAACTATAACAGTCTAAGAAAAACCAAATGGAGATTTCAATTCAGCAGACCATGGTTAACTAGTATACCAAGTTT
This sequence comes from Melieria omissa, assembly GCA_963971225.1. NCBI lineage: Eukaryota > Metazoa > Arthropoda > Insecta > Diptera > Ulidiidae > Melieria > Melieria omissa. Next base: position 1,773,175 of record OZ020269.1, on the reverse strand, counting down.
TATAAAGAACGGACCACTCCTTCAAATTTTGTCCCGCGGTTGTATGGAGTCGAATCACTGTGCAGTGGTGTAACTAAGAGTTAAAACTTGCAAATTCTTACAAATTGCTGTTTGTTTACTTTTTTGGATAGTTTGATTTTAGGGAGCGTACGCTGGCTTACTTTCCTAATATTTTTTACTGGATAATTTTTACTTGAAATCTGGCCAAACAGACCTTTAGTGAAATTAATAAAGTGTACCAGGTAGGTGACGTACACTTAATTTTCTGAGTAATTGCAATTGTCAATGTGTCAATCTATTTGTGTCAGTTCGATTAACCTTTATTTTTGTTGTCGCTAAAATAGCACAACATTTAAAATTTACTCTCAGTACTCCAGAAATATATATTTTCGTGAAGTGTTTTTTTCGTTAGAAAAACATATAAACTGCATTGCCTTGCATTTTTTGCAGACAGCACGTTTTATGAAATTTGTTCATACAGCACAGACGGGTTATGAACTTTAACATTTGTCAGCAAAATGACATTAACTGTCAGAAAATAAGTGTACGATGAAGAGAGAATTCCTTCTATGTGGCACACTTTATTAGTAGCAAATAGGCAAAAATTGCACATTTAAGTCTCAGCCATTGCTAAACTACAAAAGCTTAGAAAAACAAAATGGTGGTTTCATTTCAGCAGACCCGGATTAACTAGTATACCAATTCCTTCTAATTTTGTCCCGCGGTTGTATGGAGTCAAATCACTGTGCAATGCTTCGAAATCCACAGCACTTGTAGTGCAAAAGTGGCAAACGTCCGAACGAGTTTGTATGTATGTATATATGTATGTATTTTTGGGAATTACAAAATAATTTCGTACCAAGCTGACAGACGTACATATACAAATGTGTGTATATAAATAAGTGTGAATCGTTCCAATATCGAAATTGCCTAAACATACATTTTTTAGTTCTTATTAGATATATTTAAGTTTTTACTTAAATTCTGCACCTTTTTCGCATTGACGATACGGTGTACTCTATAACCGGTGTTGAAGTTACACATATATGTAGTTTCGACACCTTCTAGTGCAGGGTATATTAAAGACTAAACGCAAATATTTACTTACAAGGAATCGAAATCATTTAGGTTAATAAACCGCGATACTTTCGCGCCAGCGTCAATATCTAGAGATGGAGCGTACACATGAATCCCATCATTATCATTTGTAAAATATTGAAACTGGTGCCTGCGCTGCCGCTGTTGTTGCAACGGCGTAGAAACGGTAGATGTCGTGGGTGTCTTTTGACAATTTGTCCCCCCAAGGGATGATGTAACAGTTTCCGCGTCAGAGCATTCTACCGACTTACTACGTTTTTCTAAATATGCCAAGAATGCCGTCAACTCACGTTTAATATCTGCTTCGGACATTTGCGAGCTCTCTAAGTGGGAGCGCATCTTTTCCACTTGTCGTCGCAAGTTTGATTTGTGCTTACCGCAGCTATAGCAACTCACACCACCAGTCTGATGCATTACTGGAGACAAATCCAGTACCTCATCTTCAGGTACTATGAATGCGTCTCCTCGGCATTTGGTACTTTGTGTCGGCGAGTCATCCTCGCTGCCTGGATGCTGCCGTTGTCTATTCAGGTAACTAGTAGATCGTCGACGAGTTACTTTTTTGACACGCTGTGACACAACTGACGGCTGTAACGGCGCATTCGGTTCATATAGCAATACTAACTGCAAAGCCTCTTCCGCCGGAACACTAATCTTGGTTTTTCTGTCCAAGTTTGCTTCCTTATTGTCTTCTTTTACAAAATCAAGACTATTTCCTTGAGATTGTTGTATTGTATTGTCTAGCATTTGCCATTGATCCAAATTGCTGCTATTTGTATCGGTTGCTGCTTTACTATCGTCTGATATACCACCAATGGCGCCGAGTTCCTCAAACGATGACTGCGACGATAAGTCGCCACCGTGCAGATCTACCTTATAGCCACCTGAACCTGAGCCAGAACAAGTGCCCGAATCTGTGTTCGTATTCATGCTAGTAATTGACGGACCACTAGCATTTACATCTCCATTCAATGAATTCAGTGTCTCTTTTTGTGATGTGAAACCATCGATTCTATTGCTCATTGCACACCCACTATACGTGACAATTAACTCGTCATTAGAGCACTCGCAATCATAATTTAATTTTCTTTCTTCCTTCTCGACAACCGTTCTCTCAAGTGTTTTTGACTTCTTCTGACCGCTTTCTGATGACTGCAGCTGTACTCCTCGTATTCGTGAATACGGTTCACTGACGGAGGCATATGAAGTGGACAACGGCTTATGGCTTGGTGCGGCTCTAATTGTTAGACTTATGTCGGTATTTGCAGCTATGTGCTCAGTATCATACAAATGTTCAGCACTATGTGACGTTAAGGATGACTCTGCAGCAGATTTAACTGTAATGTCCCGTATTGTAACCGGTGAGAGGTTGTGTCTGATTGATGGGTCATCACATGCAGTAGCTGGCCCCAAATGCCCATTACCGCTTTGACAGCTGGCGTATGTTGGAATCTCTCTAGTTGACACTCGTGGTTGATCGAAAACATGAGAAGACTCCGTGTTGTCTGTAGAGTTTTGCCTTGTTCGTCCCTGACCGGTACCCTTCGGGGTGGCCCTGTTATCAAAGGCCGAAAAAGAATCACTAATGTTCTCGGTTATGTTGCTAAAGAAATTTTGGCACGTTTGTTTAAGGCTGTCGAATGAGCTTGTCGTGGGGTCACTTGTGTGCGAACGCACACTACCAGTACTGGCTTCCCGCAGAGTATCCACCTGCTGTACATGATTAAGCACCAGCCCTACCAGCTCGTCCTTTTCAACGCATCCCGTTGTTGAGACGTGTTTCGACTGTAAATAGAATATTAAATCCTTCGGTTTGAGCTGCAAAAGATCTGTTCGCAATAAAGGACGTTTCGCAAAAACAGCGCAGCGATCGCAGAGAAAATCCGTCGATGAAAAATACACGTTGTTGTTGCCAGTAATATTGTGTTTCACGGTCGATAAACAACTGCTGCAATAATACCGCCTGCAAAAAAAAATCGCTTAATAAAGAAGTTTACTTGTAGGTGGTAACCAACTCACTTGCAATCAACACAGCTTTTCTTCCTACGGAATACAGTGAATTGCACACGGCAAGACTCGCAGGGCATGATTAGCTGTGTAACGCAAACACGCGTTTCCAAATTCAAAGTCAAATAAGTACAGAATTAAAATTAAATCATACACGGTAACACCATAGCGAGTTTACAAGATTTCATAAACGACTGTGCGCCTAAATTATTCCACTAATCCAAATCCATATCTATAGGTGAATCATTCCACAATTCTTCAATATCACCCGTGCCATGTTCAAGGTCTGGCGATGGTGCCGCTATAACTGACACAGTGCGTTCCGCTGCTTTTCTTATTCTTTACTTAAAAACGCCTGGCAACGTGAGTTTCGTTATATTAATTTCCCCAAATTATTGTATTACAATTTTCGCTCACAGCCAATAGTTTCTTCTTTTTAGTTTCTCTTCATAATATCTGAACAAAGAGGAAATGGAGAAATGTCGATACTTCCAAACGAGAATACGAATACGCTGAGGATGTCACAAAATGAAAACTGGGTTGCCGTGAAATCCATATTTGTACCATGATTCCAAGGTACCTCAACCAGGTAGTGCCGCTAGACTGGTAATTTTATTTTCCTTTTTTCAAATGAGAGTTTGGTTTATTGTCAGTTTTCGGTTTTTAGTTCGCCTTTTATTTTATTTACTGCAGGCGGAACAGCATTGCCATTTAGAAGTTTATTGCATTGGTAAAAATAATGTTTCATAATTTTTTTTTAATGCTTTCAAAATTAGTTATATAAAAATAAGCTACAATAATCGGATGAGTAATCGTTTTACAAATATTTTTACTACTTCTCTCCCTGCCGGGCTTTTAATTTTTCCATGAACTCCTCCTTCACCTTCGTCCACGACAGGGGCGGATTCAGAAAAATATTTCGGGGGGTTTCAAAAAGTAATTCTTTGATATTCATAAATTGTCTTTTAATTTGTATGTAGTTTTAATGTCGATCTTAATATTTCGGGGGGGGGCCGGTTTCAACCCCTTAAAATACCCTCCTGAATCCGCCACTGGTCCACGAGTATCTCATGAGCACGCGAAATAGGACCATCAATTTCTTAGTGCGTCAGATCGTATTTCCAGCTACTTTCCTTGATCTTTAGCCCATCCAGACCATGGTGGTGGACAAATTCCCCATAGCTTTTTGTAACGTGCGCGGGCTTAGGGCGAACTTTTTCGCAGTTTACGCGTACGTTAACTTCCATAAACCCCACATAGTGGCACTAGGTGAGACCCAGGTGTGTGAGGATGCATATCCACTGGATTTTCACATCTCGGGGTACCACTTACTGCCATTATTCTCTCCTCACAGTGGTCTTGCCCTTTATGTGTGCAGTAATGTTGCGTACCAGTGCCAGCAGCAACTATACACGACGGATGTCGAATTTAGCTCCATGTGGGTTAAATTCAATATCCAGTCGCACATTCTGCACTTCTGCTTCCTATATAGAGGTCCGAATTCAGGGAGAGATTTTACTTATAACAAGTTTGATCTTCTCTCTGATTCTATTTATCATATTCTGGAATCGTATCCGAATAGTGAAATTGTAGTTGCTGGGGATTTCAATATTCATAATTACAATTGGCTACGCCATTCCAGCCAAACAACTCCTGAAGGCTTATTTGTCGAGCTCTTTGCCGAGTCTAATAACTTGACTCAAACAGTGCATGAACCAACGCATATCCTCTGCGTTGCGAGGCAAGCTCTCAATACTCTAGACCTTTTTCTCACTTCACATCATGAAAAATATTATGTTGAAATGCACGCACCTCTTGGAAACTTGGACCATTTTGGCGTCTTTCTCATACTCTTCTATCCGCAATGCTTCGCCCTTAGCCCCGAAGCGGCTAATGTGGATGTATGATAAAGCTAACTAGAGTGGACTTAATGAATTTTATGCCCACTTCAATTGAAAATTGTGTGTTCTTGATAGAAACATAATTGCCGCAGCCAAAAAGGTTGACGAAATAATATTATTGGGAATGCGGTCCTTTATCCCCAAGAAGCAAATTTGCATTTAAGCTAAGGACAATCTTAGTTTAATTAGACATGCAGAATTGCTGTCAGGTCTAAAGAGGATGGCAGGCTTTCAGAGCATGGCAGGCAAATAAAAATGCCACCACTCAACAGCTGCGTAAACAGGCTAGAAATCGATGCAATGCCATCCTAAGGCGCCAACAGTTTTTGCACAAACAGCGCCAAAGGAAAAAAGTTCTTCAATGCCAGCGTGGTAATAAGAACTTCTGGTCATTCGTTAAGAAGGTGAAGAACCAAACATCGTCTTCAATTCCAACTCTTCTTAACAATGGTCAAATCATCACTCACGCGGTTGATAAAGCTAATTTGTTGGTTAAATTTTTCGCAGAGAATTCCTCTCTGCCCCCCAGCGATCAACCACTACCCGTAGTCGAGAACGTGTCTTGCTCAATGCCAGAAATTCATTTTCGGACACGGGTAGTTAAAAGAGTGCTTGCAAATCCCGATGTAAATAAGGCTTCAGGGCCGGACGGCAGTACAGCCCTTGTTTTGAAAAAGTGCGCTACCTCACTGGCTTGTCCATTACGCAAACTTTGCAACATGTCATACACCACAGGTGAATTTCTGACGTGTTGGAAGGTAGCAAATGTTTAACCAGTTCCTAAAAAAGGCAAGACTTCTGATCCTGCGAACTACTGATCTATAGCAATGTGTTCGGTGCTTTCGAAAGCAATGGAAAGCATCCTCACCGAGAAATGGAACCATAGCATTCTAAACCTCGGTGAAAGCAAGGTTGTTGCATTGGATATTTCCAAGGCCTTTGACCGATTGTGTCATAAAGCACTCGTGTCAAAATTGATTGCCTATGGCGTCGGTAGTACCTTCTCCCGTTGGATTACGAACCTCCTCTATGATCGCTCTATTATTGTAATAGACGGCATAGCCTCGGAAAAGCATTCCCTTAGCGCGGGAGTGCCGCAGGGTTCGGTCCTTTCCCCAACCCTTTTCCCCATCTTCATCAACGACCTATTGTCGTGGACGATGAATCCCATCTACTCGTTTGCGGATGACAGCACCATTTGTCATTCATATTCCATCACAATGCGCCCCAGCTTTTTGGAGATTGAGAGAGAACGGCGCCGTATGAATGACACACTTAATAGCAACCTACAAACAATCTCCAAGTGGGGTCAAGTAAACAGGGTCGATTTTAATCCTCGCAAGACCCAATGTTGCCTGTTATCCCACAAACGAATTTCCCCACATCCCAACACACCCCTGGTTATGGGTGGTGTGCGTATTGCGGAATCTGCAGCTCTTGATGTTCTGGGCATGTCCATTAAGAACGATCTTCGTTGGAACGATCATATTTTTGGTGTGTCGAAAGAAGCAGCCAAGTGCCTCGGCTTCCTAAAGCAAAAAATATTTCACTCCGTCTGATCTCTGCATTATTTACACCACCTTTATCAGGCCTAAAATGGAGGGAACAAGTGCAGAATAGCGTACCCTCGTGAAAAAAAAAAAAAAAATTTGGCTGTATAGAGCTTGGTTTTGTGAATGTAACAAACTAAAAATTTTGCCGGGGAAACGCCTACAAAAGGAGTGGCACGGGGTCAAAGTTCAAAACTTTTATCAAAATAACTCATTCAATTTTCAATCGATTTATATGATATGGGTATCAAACGAAAGGTCTTTTTCATACCTTTATTATGGTGTACCACATTATATACTTTATATGTACGAGTAAAAAATTATAAGCAAAAAATGATTTTTTTTTATAAAATTTACAAAACCCGATTTTTTTCTAGAAAAACGTCGTTATTAAGATACAAAAAAATGTACACTATATTATAGCCTGTGGAATTATCTTTTCAATGAAATATAAAAACATACAATTTTGTTTTTTTTCAATGCGTGTTTTAATTAAATATCGCGCCTAAGCAAAGAATTTCTGCATTCAAGTACCTTTTGTGTGGCCGGCCTTCGGCCGGGGCGCTTGAAAAATAACCCTCATGGGAGTCACCACCACATCAGGCAACAGTCAGGTGTGCACAGTATTTTTTGTTCAAATCTATAGTTCCAAGCCATAGTTTTTTTGGCAATAAATTTTTCCCAGGTGGCCGGCCTTCGGCCGGGGCGCATGAAAAATAACCCTCATGGGAGTCACCACCACATCAGGCAACAGTCAGGTGTGCACAGTATTTTTTGTTCAAATCCATAGTTCCAAGCCATAGTTTTTTTTGGCAATAAGTTTTTCCCAGGTGGCCGGCCTTCGGCCGGGGCGCATGAAAAATAACCCTCATGGGAGTCACCACCACATTAGGTAACAGTCAGGTGTGCACAATATGGAAATATAAAAACTTTGAACCTCGATATCTCGAAAACGAAGCGAGATATCGAAAAATTTTATTCTTCATTTTCGATTTACTTTCGGTCAATCTATCTAAAAACATCATCAAATGGCGGCGCCACGGAAACCGTAGAATCCCCTTGCAGGCACATTATTTTAACTCAATATAAATTTAAATATAAAAACAAAAAAAGTTAAAATATTCTATATTTCATTGTAAAGGGAATTCCGTAGAGAATATATGGTAACAAATTTATTATATCTTTATTTTGGTTTTTTTCGAGAAAAAAATCGGGTTTTGTAAATTTTATAAAAAAAAAATAATTTTTTGCTTATAATTTTTTACTCGTACATATAAAGTATATAATGTGGTACACCAAAATAAAGGTATGAAAAAGGCCTTTCGTTTGATACCCATATCATATAAATCGATTGAAAATTGAATGAGTTATTTTGATAAAAGTTTTGAACTTTGACCCCGTGCCACGCCTTTTGTAGGCGTTTCCCCGGCAAAATTTTTAGTTTGTTAGACTCAGGAGCGAAACTTCTTTGTAAAGGCATACTTATTAATTTTTTTCACGAGGGTACGCTATTCTGCACTTAAGCCAAATGGAGTTTAACCCACACCTATGGGCGGGGCTCATTTGGAGCTCCTGGGCCGGGTGCAAAGCCGTGCGATCAAGCTTATAGGGGACACACTTGAATCAGAGTTCTGAGTGAATCCAAAGTGAGGACGTTTAACCAAAGTGATCCTGAAAAATTTGATTTTTTAAGTGGCAATCCGACAAAGTGACCAAACTTTCTTCTCACCAAGGAGCCAGGCAAGAGCGTGTCACGCCGAGCGAGTGAAGTGAAGCTGCGCATTCAAACACAGGCTTCAAAAACTAAAATTTTTCCTCGGGGCGCTAGCCGCGCCATTGGCAAGTTTGCTCATTTTCCTTTCACTTCTTCACTTTTATTAACTTGTATACGTTTCCACTCAATTTTATTTGCAATACCGGTGCTATTAGAGACAAGTTAATTTTTCTCTGCACTTTAACTTAATTTTCTGTTCTGTTACTTATTTTGTTTTGATCGAGTTTTGACATCTACGAGCTGTGCGCGCTCGCTGGTAAAGAATGGGGGAAAAAAGGCCGCGCATGAGGCCAGGGTTGTTAAACGCATGATACAAATATAGAAGGCAATGACCATGGTACAATAACAAGGTATGCCAAGTAGACGAATCTCCCTCTTTTTTCGTTTGTTTACATTTGGAAATGCTGTCAAACAGAGATTCTGGAGTTGCGTGTACGCTAGAAATTTAGTACCTTTTCCATGCATACCATACCTTTTGGAAATGTTCATGCTAAACAAACAAGAAATATGCACTAGCTGCCTTAGCGTGAAAAGGTACTAAATCCACTTTTTCAAATTTTACAGGAAAGACAAAAAACTAAGTAAAAATAATTTATATTTATGTTTATTCTTTGGACTTTCTTTGCTCTGGACTTTGTGCACTTTTCCACGAAGCAAGACTTTTTCTTTTCTCTCTTTTCATGCATGTTCCGCCGACTTATGACGATATTTTATGCCGTTATTTTTAATTTGTGCTTTGGGAGTTTTTTCGCCTTGCTGTGATTCTGTGCTTTTCATTACAAGAAGTGATTGAGTGTTGAACATTTTTAAATTCAAAATCGTCCGTGTGAATTAATAATGCCGGGAAATTCGTGTGCGTTGTGCAGAAGCACGCACTAAGAGAAATGCTACTACAAAGTAGCAAAGATATTTGCGTCATTTTTATACTTTTTGCAAAGAAAAAGATACCTATTAAAGTTTTTCTGTGTATTGTAAAAACTGTATGCTTTTCAGTATTTTCTGTGCAGCCCTGCGCACTACTCCCATTCATAAGCACTTCTAATTTTTGTCGTTTGACATTCCCATCTCATAGTACATGAAGAGTACTCTCCCTATCTGGCATACCTTGTTATTGTACCATGGCAATGACTACATGACACGAAACTGAGAGGAAACCAGGCCCCAGAATTGATTAGGGTTCGTACAGCAAATTCGCCATACAAAAGTCAGGGCAAGGGCTGCTGGTGCGTTCGAAGTTTATTTGCAAATGAAATAATTGTTTTTTTTCTTTCATTCTGTAGTACGTTTATTGGAAATTGCAAAAAAAATATTGTAGAGTTCAACTTGCCATCACTGTTTCTTGCTGCACTAGAAACGGCAAACTCAATAAGACATGAACTGAATGAAAAAGCAACCGAATATCTGCTGAGTTTAGCGTCTGAAATAATTTATTTATGCTTTCTGTTGGTACGGGTAACAATCAAAATGACTTCGACCAGTAAAACAAGGTGGTTCAAAATAACGATATATAACGCAAATATGAAAAGTTATCACTAGGGATCAGATTTATATGCAAATGCATATTTTTTTAGAGCTTCCGATTTGAGCGGGACCAAGACAGAAAATATTTTTATTGAAAAATATTAAGAATGTATATTTGCATATTTTGCGTATTTTTGCATTTTTTTCATAGTTTTTGTATAGTTTTTGCATATAAATCCGATACCTAGTTATCACTTTAAGATGCATACAATTGACTGGTAACCGGTGCTGTGCGAATGTTTGAGTAAAAATACCCGTACACTATCGGACGATTGTAAAAAGCAAAAAATGGTCTGAAAATCATTTCCCCTGCCAGTTTCGCGTCATGTAGTCATTGATAGAAGGTAGAACCGCTGTAATTTGTTTTGACACTAAACGTGCTTATTGACGTTTCTCGTATTTGTCAAAAGCTTGGGTCGTGATGCCACTTCGTTGTAATACTAAATTAGGGCTATTTAAGGTTCTAAGGATTTTTAGATCTTTTTTAAAATAAACACGAACATTTCAATGTGACTAGTACATTTTGTTTAGTAGTATTATTGACTGTTAGACAAGCAACAACGCAATAAATAATACAAAGGTAAATTATTATGTAACTGTTTTTTTTAATTTCTTACTAATATTCATTTTTTTGTGTTTTCAAATTGCTGTTTAAAAACCGTATCCTAAAAAATGTTCGGCCTAAAAAAAAACGTTTCGCAACACGTTGCTCTAAAACCGTGCAATTTTGACTGTTAGTTAATAACTGTTCCATGTAGTTTGGTATTTCCACCAAACTTTCACCGTTAATGTTGGTGAAAATGGTATTTAAAATTTGTAAAATTTGCAGGAATTCCGAAGTTGGCTTATGTAATCCCCCCTCTGAAAGGAGATTAACGTATTGTAACGATAAGACCAAGGTTTATAGAATACAGGTTGCGCATTCCCAACGTTCGCCATGTTGATGACGTAGGAGGAGGCCAAAATCGAGTTGCCACTTTTTGACAAATGTACAATTAAAAACCCTAAAAAAACAAAACAAAACAAAACATGCCTTGCTTTTCCATCAACGGAAATATTTTATTTCCACACACTTTTTAAATATTTGTGAACGCGAAATGAAGTGCTCGGTGGCAAACTGCAAGAATTACAGCGGAAAATCGCGCTGTCCATTTTATTGCTTCCCGAAACAGCGGAGCTTATATAGAAAGTGGGTGGTCTTCTGTGGCCGCGACAATAATTTTAAGTTTAAAAACGCACGAATGTGCTCAGATCATTTTAAAACAGACGACTTGGAGCGGAACATGCAGTTCGAAATGGGTAATTATATAGTACTAGATGTTCTGTAAATTTTTCCTAACGTAAAGCAATTGTATTACATACAGGATTATGCAAACATAATGGTTTCCGTTTGAAGCCAACCGCAATCCCCACAGTTCTCGAAGTACACGGCGATGTTGAAGAACTACCAGGCCCATCAAATATCGACGAAAGCGTGTTGGAGGTGCTAGAGAATGAAGTCATTGAAGAGCACTCCAACAAAGAGCTGAGAAGCAAGATTGCGCTTGTCGAGGCTAAACTGTTAGTCGCAATATTCTTTATGTATATATATAATTTATTCCATAAACAAATTTAACTTACAGTGCAAGTCTCCGTCTCGAAAATTTTAAGCTAAAAAAAGGATTAGATTCGAAAGAGCAGACAATAAGTACTTTGGAACAAAATTTATTAAAGTTACGTGCTGAAAATCAAAATCTGGAGACACAATTAAAAAACATTTTTACGGCCGGGCAAGTGGCGAAAATTCGAAGTGGCGGAAAGCGACGGACGTGGACTGAAGCTGACATAGCGCAGTCTATAACCCTACATTCAACGAGTGCAAGGGCATATAAATTACTAAAACGGAAAGAGTTTCCATTACCGGCCATTCGCACTCTTCAAAGCTGGGCACACAAAATAGACATATCGCCAGGTATACTAAAGCCTGTGCTGCAGCTTTTGGCAGCAACTACACACGCAGTTTCGGTCATATTTGTTCTCAAATCCAGAAAAGTATTTGGATTTATTATTTAAGGGGTATAAATATAAAATCTGGCAACTTCTTTTTCCGGATTTGTTTACACTTTTTGCACTTTTTTTGCTCAAAAATATTTTCAGCCAATCAGAGCCAAGCTATGCCTACGTCACACGAGGCGCTGTCATTTTTTGAGAACCGGAATGCGCAACCTTCTATTCTATAAACCTTGCGATAAGACAGTCTGTCGCTGTGCAAAGCAACCCTGCCGCTACGTGCCGTGCTATAATCCAATCTGGCAACGACGGCCGCGATAGCAACTTTTAGTCCAACCTGGCAATGATGGAAACTTTTAGTCCACTCCGGAATGTGCGGGAACGATCTGCGCGATATCATGACAGGTATAAAAGGCAGCCGGATGCGGCGCAGCGAGTCAGTCTGGTTTTGACAAGTGAAGTTGCCACACGGAGTAATTAAGCAAATACTTAAGTGAACGAACAGTAAAGTGTAAACTGTGAATAATAAAGTGACTGTTGGTTTTTAATTGGCTGCGTTCGAATAAACAAAGTTGTTTCGTTTTCGAATTGCACAATCCAGTGATACGTAACAGCCCACTAGACGTAGTATTCGTAACATTTGGTGTCAGAAGTGGGATTGTGGAAAATTGATAGTAAACAAATAAATAAATAAAATTATAAAAGCACGGACATGGTTAAACTCGAGCTGCTGAAGGTAGACCAGCTGAAGAAGGAGCTGGCTGCCTGGAATTTGCCGACTGCTGGCGGAAAAGTGGAGTTGCAGCTGCGCTTGCGAGAGGCGTGTGAGGCACGAGGCATCGATTGGGCTGCGCACGAGTTCGGAACGCAGGAGCTAGAGGCGTCGGCCAAGGTGGAGAAATCGCCTGCTGCTGCTGCGTCGCCGCACAGTACGGCTGCAGCGGCCGCGCCACTACAAGCATTGGACATGAGCCAGCTAATGGTTGCACTTTAAGGCATGTTCGAAACTTCCAACCTGGAAATGGCAGCCAAAATGGAAAATGAAAATCGTGAAATGGCGGCACAAATGTCAGCGAAGCTCGAAACTACGAATCTCGAAATTTCGGCAAAAGTCGAGACTGCAACTCGAGAAATGGCGGGAAATTCTGCGCGCATAGAGCAGAAGGTGGAGGAAATTTCCAATAGGCTGAACGTGAAAGTTGAGCATCTCGAGACGCGAAATGGGTGAATCCCTGAACAGACGAGTTGACAACCTGGATGAGTCCTTGAATAAGCGAGTTGACAGTCTGGAAGATTCGATGCACAGAAAGATAGACGAACGGCTTCGAGAGGCACAGCCACGAGAATGTTTGCCACCGGTTCAGGACGGTTTTGCTGCCAGAACAGAAGTGCCTACTTATGATGGTGCTGCGCCGTTCGATACATTTAAATTGCAATTCGACTTGGCTGCTTTGGAAAATCAGTGGACAGATATCAGGAAAGGTCGGAGGTGGGCACTGGCGCTGAAAGGTCCTGCGGCTGAGGTAATCAAATCAGTTCCAGAATGTTTAAGAAGTGATTACGGTGCCATCATGAGAGCGTTAGCAGCGAAGTATAGCGACGAGCACAACCATGCGCTATACTACTGTGAGCTGAAGAACCGCAAGCAAAGAGCCAATGAGGCGCTGCAGACCAGGGTGCGGAGAACGATCAAAATACGATCTTTCTCACGAATAATCGCAACCAAAAACTGCGTGCTTCTAATTTCTCGCGAGCGATAAAGTTGCGCTGCGAGCAAAAGCATTTACGATCTCTCACGAGAAATCTAAATGTTCGGAAAAATCGCGAATGAGAAAATGTCGCTGCAAGCGTCGTCAGTTCGATCTCTCGCGATCGTTCGTTTGTTGCGAGCGCTTGTTGTAAAACTCAATCAGTAACTCGTATTGTGAAGATTGAATCTTTGAACGATCGCGATCGTTCGTCTGGGCAGTTTGCTAGTATACTCGGCTGCTACTGACTGAAGTTTATTTCCTAAAGGAAACTTATGTATAGAAGTTTGTAGATTTTAAAGACCTTTTGTGAGGAAAATTATAACAAAAAAATAGAAAACTTTGTGTTATGTTTGTATATGGTCTCGTAATGCCTTTTAATGTTTCCTTATATGTATCCTTTAAGGGGGTATTACGATTTTTGAAATTTTTTTTTTCGATTTTTTTGTTATTGTTTCATTCTATTCGTATATGCGTCTAGAATTCGTCCCCCGAATATCAGATCGATCCGTACATTAGAAAAAAAGTTATTGATATATATATTGTTATATGTATGCGTGAAAAAGAAGAGAACGCAGGGCGCGCAGGAACATTTAAACGTGTTTTTCTCGAAATCATGTTTTTGAAATCGGTTCCAGCTCGGGAGAAAAACTGTAAAGTGCAATCGGCCTAATTGTTTTTCTACTTATTTTTAAATACAATATCTAGTGCCTGACGAGAGCTTTTTTTTTACTTCGTATTTTTTTTTACACGACTTTTCGTCCCAAAAAACGACCATTTTTCGTATGTTTTTTTTAAAGTGCTGCCATTTTGTTACATTTAAAGTTAGACAAATTTCCTCTCGTCAGGCACTAGATATTGTACTTATCTTTCAAAAACACTTTGATTTTTTGATTTCAGATATGCAGAAATGCTGATCTAGCTGGAACCGCAACTGATTTTTTTTTGTACTCTTGAAGTTTGATACTACGATGTGTAAAAAGATTTGAATAAAAAAAGTTTTTCAGTTTCTCAAAAAAAAAAGTTGAAAATTCATTGAAAATCGCCCAAAAAAATCGTAATACCCCCTTAAGTTGTTTTCCACACAAAATGCACTTTGAAAAATCTGTGTCTTTATTATATGTAACAAGTTTCGTCTTGTCAATATTTGACACTTTGCCCATATTGATATAAAAAAAGCAAACGCACAAGAAAATAATTTCGCAAATCGTCCTTCGTCCGTATGTATCGCAAAATAGACTAAATTCAATGATTGTTTGCAGCCACGCTCTACCGACGAACCTTACAAAAATTCGTTCGCGATCGATCACACATTCGCTCGCGAACGATCGATCAAACATTCGCTCGCGAACGATCGAAAATTCGATCTTCTCATATTAGCTCGTTTTGCGATTGTATTTTATCGCGATAAATACTTGAGCAAACGAGCGGTTGCGAATGATTTTCTGCATCAGCGTTCTTCCCACGACCGATCGCTTTCGTACGCTCGTTCGTTTGAAATGTGTATACATAAACTCGCTGCATACGATCTCTCACGAACGAATACGTAGGCAATGCATTCGCAACCGCTCGTTTGCTCAAGTATTTCTCGCGATAAAATACAATCGCAAAACGAGCTAATATGAGAAGATCGAATTTTCGATCGTTCGCGAGCGAATTTTTCCGCACCCTGCTGCAGACATATGCAGGGGACATTGAGCGGCTCGTACAGTTGTGCTACCCAAAATTTGGTGCTGATGATCTCGAGAGGATGAAGATTGAGTCGTTTATTGAAGGTCTTCATGATCCAGAAGCACGTCGCAGTGCGTTGATGATGGGCAAGCCAACATTTAAGGAAACGGTGACCAGCGCGATGACATATGAAGCGGCATGGATTGGGAGCACTCGGTATGCACCTGCAAGGATACGCCAGATTCAGCCAGACAACGACATTCCGATCCAGGCCATAACCTCTGAGAGACCGGACAGGCCACGGGTGGTCTCCTCTAAAGTTGTTTGCTGGGTATGTGGCAAGCAGGGCCACATATCACGAGACTGCCGCCAACGAAAGAGGCGTTCCCGTTCTCGATCGCAATCGCCTGAAGCGAGGAATACTGACAATCGAGGCTCAGCCAACAAGCGCAGGGCTGAGGACGGCGAGTCGTTAAACTAAAACGGGTCAGCCCAAAGGGGCGTGAGGCGATTGTGTGGACAAAGGTGGACGAGGAAGATGGGACGAGTCGGCTGTGGGTAGTAGAAGCACCGAAACAAGGACACGACAACATCATCATCGGACGTACATTAGTGGAACCTAAGAATGGCAGAATACCAGTCAGAATACTGAACCCCCTGAATGCACCCAGATATGTCGTGAAAGATGAGGTAAATGGCGAGTGTAAGGAAGCTGTAGCAGTGGCCAACTGCGAGAGTAGCCCGCCTGGAGGTAATAAGAAGAGCGGTTTCAACATGGACGCCATACCGCAGGAGAACCAGTGGAGCAGCGAGTTGACGGCCAAGCAGGAACAGAAGCACTCCTTCAGCACTATGGGTCAATATTTACGGCAGAAGCAGGCGGAAGAACAGCCATAGAGAAGCACAACATCGACACCGGAAGTGAAAAACCGATTCGCCAACCGCCAAGACGAGTTCCTCTGGCCAAGAGGGAGGAGGTCACAAATTTGATCGAGAACATGCGGAAAGACAAGGTCATAGAGCCTTCTTCGGGCCCCTGGTGCTCGCCGGTCGTGCTAGTCAAGAAAAAAGATGGCAGTACCCGGTTTTGTGTGGATTATCGGAAGCTCAATGATGTGACCAAGAAGGACAGCTATCCACTACCTCGGATCGATGACACCCTGGACACACTGTCAGGCACACAGTGGTTTTCCACACTCGATTTACGCAGCAGCTATTGGCAGGTGGAGCTTGCAGACAAGGACAAGGAGAAAACGGCTTTTAGTGTTGGCAACGGTTTGTGGCAGTTCACCGTCATGCCGTTTGGACTCTGCAACGCACCCGAAACATTCGAGCGGCTAATGGAACGTGTGCTGAAAGGGCTGCATTCGTGGACGTGTCTGGTATACCTCGACGACATAATCGTGATGGGCAAAAGCTTCGACGACCACCTGGAAAAGCTGAAGGAGGTATTTGAGCGAATACAAAAGCCGGGCTTAAACTCAACCCAAAGAAGTGCTCGCTGTTTCAAAAAGAGGTCAAATATCTGGGTCACACGGTTTCCGCTGGCGGAGTACATACGGACGAAGCCAAGATCACGGCGGTGATGGAGTGGCCCCGACCACGCAATCTACACGAACTCCGCAGTTTCCTGGGCCTGTGCACATACTACCGCCGATTTGTTCCGGGATTTGCGAACATAGCCAGCAGCTTGCACAAACTGACGAAAAAGAGCCAAGCTTTCGTGTGGAACGAGGAGCAGGAACAGGCTTTTGCACGTCTGAAGGAAAAACTGTGCAGTGCTCCAATTCTGGCCTTCCCCGTGCCTGGGGAGATGTTTGTGCTGGATACAGATGCAAGCGGGAATAGTATTGGCGGTGTTCTATCACAGATAATAGACGGCCAGGAACAAGTGATAGCGTACTACAGTAGGGTCCTATCAAACCGGAACGCAACTACTGTGTGACACGGAGAGAACTGCTGGCGGTATTGGACTGCGTAAAACACTTCCACAAATATCTGTATGGACAAAGGTTTCGCCTGCGCACAGATCATGCGGCATTGAAATGGCTCCTGAACTTTAAAGATCCTGAAGGGCAATTGGCGCGGTGGATCGAGCGACTGCAGAGCTACGACTACACGATAAAGCATCGCAAGGGCAGTAGCCATGGAAATGCCGATGCCTTGCAAAGTCGAATGCAGGCAGTGCTCGCGAGCCGAAAGCAAAGAACAGATAGTGAACGTCCGGTTGGTAAGCGTTATGCCAGAGGAAGAGTGGTCGGCGGAGAGGCTACAAAAAGACCAGCGTGAGGATGCGGATCTTGCAAAAATCGTCGAAGGGAAGGAGCAAGGCGCACGTCCAGACTGGCAGGAGATGGCCGATGAAAGCCCGATCGCTAAGGCTTACTGGGCACAGTGGAAAAGTCTGCGACTGAAAGAAGGATGCCTGTACCGCGAATGGGAGAGCGCGAATGGTCGGACCAGCAACTCCCTAATGGTAGTGCCGAAATGCAGAATCAACGAGGTCATTGAGACATACCATAACGACTCCAGTGGAGGGCACCTGGGCATCACCAAAACCGTCGCCAAAATAAAAAGACGATTCTACTGGGTAGGATGTCAGGAGTCTGTAGCCGAGTGGATTAAGAGCTGCGACCGATGTTCAGCCGCGAAAGGGCCGACAAGAAAATCTCGAGGCCGCATGCAGCAGTACAACGTGGGAGCGCCCTTCGAGCGGATTGCTATGGACGTCGCCGGCCCATTTCCAACTAGCACTCAAGGCAACAAATATGTGCTGGTGGTAATGGATTACTTCAGGAAATGGCCCGAAGTGTACCCTATTCCTAACCAGGAGGCCACTACGAACAACTGGGTAGCCAGGTTCGGAGTTCCGTTGGAGTTACACTCAGATCAAGGCCGGAATTTCGAGTCTGCGGTATTCAAGGAAGTGTGTGAGCTACTGGGGATAAAGAAAACTCGTACCACGCCTTTGCACCCACAGTCCGACGGCATGGTGGAACGCTTTAACCGAACACTGGAGGAATACCTGCGGAAAGTGGTAGACAGGAATCAAAAGGATTGGGACACGCATATCCCCCTGTTCCTGATGGCGTATAGGTCAGCCCCGCACGACACGACATCACTCACTCCAGCCCGAGCAGTGTTCGGCACAGAGTTGCGGTTACCCGCTGACTTGAAGTTCGGCGTAGTCAGCACGACGGGAGGCGCTAAGACGGACTACGCGGTCAAAAAGCGGGCGGAACTGGAGGAAATTCACCAGTTTATAAGGAGCCGCACCAAACTGGTCAGCGATAAGGCGAAAGCCAGATATGATCTACGGGCCAACTCAGCAGGGTTCCAAGAAGGCGTCTGGTAATGCTCTACAACCCGCAGCGGAGGAAAGGTTTGTCTCCGAAACTTCAAGCGTCATGGGAAGGACCGTACGAAGTCGCGACTAGGATTAACGACGTGGTATACAGGATTCAACGTTGCAGCAATAGAGGCGCTAAGCTGAAGGTAGTCCATTTGGAGCGCCTGGCGCCTCATCACAGCGGAGCCTCGGCACTTGTTCGGGACGAACAAGTCTAAGTGGTGGGCAGTGGGCGATAAGGCAGTCTGTCGCTGTGCAAGCAACCCTGCCGCTACGTGCCGTGCTATAATCCAATCTGGCAACGACGGCCGCGATAGCAACTTTTAGTCCAATCTGGCAACGACGGCCGCGATAATAACTTTTAGTCCAACCTGGCAATGATGGAAACTTTTAGTCCACTCCGGAATGTGCGGGAACGATCTGCGCGATGGCATGACAGGTATAAAAGGCAGCCGGATGCGGCGCAGCGAGTCAGTCTGGTTTTTACAAGTGAAGTTGCCACACGGAGTAATTAAGCAAATACTTAAGTGTACGAACAGTAAAGTGTAAACTGTAAATAATAAAGTGACTGTTAGTTTTTAATTGGCTGCGTTCGAATAAAGAAAGTTGTTTTATTTTCAAATTGCACAATCCAGTAATACGTAACAGCCCACTAGAACTAGCATTCGTAACAATATTCTTCATATTTGAAGCAGACGAAAATTTCCATTCGAAATTTCCATTTTGATCATTTTCGTTTGTTTTGATTTTGAACTGTCAAAAAGAACAAAAGCTTTTGAAGCTTTTGAAAGAGATTTCATTTTGTGATGCTTTCGATAAAATTGGTCATGTTTTATCGCATTTGCTTCGTCGTTTTGTTGAAATGAATCATTTCGTCGATTTGAATTTGTATGGGGAAATGCGTGATTTGGCTTCGCATTTGAGAATTTTTGCCCAAATCACGCATTTGGGCTCAATGTAAACGTAGTATTATGTTGTACCACCAATTTGTTAAATCGAAAAATTCGTTAAATCGATCGAAATTTTTTTTTGTTTTAAACCATCTTTTTAAAGAAATAAGTCTCACATATTCAGTTTTTAAACTTCTGCCTGTCCCTTGGGGTCTATTTGACCCCAGGCAGAATTAAAAAACGGGTCAGCGGTTGTCTACTTGTGTTATTTAGTGTTAATCGCACTTAATAATAATAATTAATTGAATGGCATGACAGCCCGATACCGCGTCTAAGGCCTAGCTACCCGCAACCATCCGTGTTGTGCGTGCGAATTTTTACAAGGTTGGAATGGACCTACAGTTTTATGCCGATTCCGAACGGTGAGTTGGGAGCTTTTTCATAGGCAATTTTACTCTCAAAGGTTTGCCATTTCCTGCTGAAAGGACAGCTGCCGGAAGAAAAATTGTTGTTTTTCATTTTTTTTTTTTGCTGTCTTGAACCTGGGTTCGAGCGTCGCATTTGACTCGCGGCCCAACGCACTAGCCAGCTGAGCTACGGCGTCTTCGCGCTTACAACCCAATAACAAATCGAGAAAAATCACTTTTCGGAGCTTTCCTCTTTTCTTTTGCGGTTTATATTGTAACGATAAGACAGTCTGTCGCTGTGCAAAGCAACCCTGCCGCTACGTGCCGTGCTATAATCCAATCTGGCAACGACGGCCGCGATGGTAGCTTTTAGTCCAATCTGGCAACGACGGCCGCGATAATAACTTTTAGTCCAACCTGGCAATGATGGAAACTTTTAGTCCACTCCGGAATGTGCGGGAACGATCTGCGCGACGGCCTGGCAGGTATAAAAGGCAGCCGGATGCGGCGCAGCGAGTCAGTCTGGTTTTGACAAGTGAAGTTGCCACACGGAGTAATTAAGCAAATACTTAAGTGTTGGAACAGTAAAGGGTAAACTGTGAATAATAATGTGACTGTTGGTTTATTTTAGTGTCTGCGTTTAAGAAACTGAGCGTGTTTTATTTTCAAATTGCACAATCCAGTGATACGTAACAGCCCACTAGACGTAGTATTCGTAACAATATGTAACATTCCTTTATGTTTTGTCAGTAAATTATATAACCATTTGATTGGGGTCATCCTGACCCCAAAGAATAGCGATCGCAATTTTGAGCAAAGGACAGACAGAAGGTTACACAAATCTTGTTTTATTCCAGCGTTTTCAAAATACAAATATGGCTATGTGTGTACAGTGAAAAAGTCTTCGATGAGCGATTGCCTCTTAACCGCAAGTAAACTTTTCTGTATTTTCAATTTCTCTTGATTAATTATTGAAATTTTAATTTTTTAAAGAAAGAAGCCGACTGAACGCAAAACAAATCCTGTGAAAATGATCTGCAACGCATACAAACAGAAAAATGAAAATGTTGTTGTTATTGCAAAGAATGAATGTTCGAAGAGTGAAAAACAACATAAATATTCGTTATATCGAATAGAAAATTTCACTTTTATTCGTAATATAGAACCATCAATGGAAAAAATTTGGCCGTTCGTTAAGTCGAAAATTCGTTAAATGGAAAGTTCGTTATACTGGAGGTCCAAGAAAGGTCTGTAGTTAAAAGAAAATAATTTTATAAGCGTTTTTCTCAAAGCTTCAGTTTAAATTCAGCAGATTTTCGAGGCTTTTATTCATTCTGTGAAAAAGGAGCTGTGCAAGAAGACGAATCATGGAATCATATCAATTTATTTGCTCTATTTTTTTAAGTTGAAAATTCATTACAATAATCAAAATGCTAAAAAAATGTAAAATGCCTAAAAAATTTATTTTGGTAGGCTGAGATTGATTTTGGACCAATTTTGGTAGGAAAAAAAATGTGTTAGTGGCAACACTGACACCAAAGCCAGGATTGCGTGTACGTGAAAAATACTGAACAAATTGCGGTTTCTATGAATTTCTTAAACGTAATTTAAGACGATTTTATAAAGGAATCGCTGACTTTTCATGTTGGTATAACCAGAGAAAAGAAAGCTAAATAAAATTCTCAAAAATTAGTTGGCTTCTACCAAAATTTATGAACAAATTTAAATTATTTCGTTTTTTATTCAAGAGCAACTCCGCCTTTCTTATATATATTCACCACAAGTCATTGTCAGTTGCAAATGAAATTCAAATGGTATTCCTGATTGAATTTTCAATAATATATATATTTATTTATTATATATATTTATTTATTACATATATTTATTTTTATATGTATATCATAAGTATAAAAAATATTGTAAGGGTGAAAATATGCCTACAGGGGAACCGAGCACCCAAAAAACATCGGTAAGGGCGCTGTTATGCAGACGGTCAAATGACCGTCGGTCACGATAGTTGTTGTTGCTTCAATGTAAAATGAAAAATTGAGAGAGAGAGCGGGAGAGTAAAATTTGACCGCGTCGGTCAAAAATGATGAGGCTCTCGATGCCAAATCATGCGATCAAAACAGTGTTGCGTTGTGAAATTATTCACAACACAAGTGTTTTCGGAACAAAATGGCACACTTGTCGCGAAAATATGTATCTAATGACGGAAAAAATGGTTCGTAGCAACCCTCATCGTTTGTTTACATTTGTGTAAACACTTTCTGATGACTCTCCTGTGTTCGTCCCGCCAAAATACAACTTTTTTGGCGTATGCGTTGCCAAATTTAAGTGCTTCTAAGCCAATATCCATTTTTATTTATTTAATTTCACAAGACTTCGTTCAGGCAGTGTTGCTAAGAACAGAAAAACGCAGCGTCGAAATGAAAAAGTACGGAAAAAGTGCTGCAAGTAAGCGAAAAGTGTACTGGTGACCGGCGATCAAATGACCGTCTGCATAACAGGGTTTTGGCACAGAGTAGAAAAAACAAAACGAGAGCGTAAAAAGTATCGTGACCGACGGTCATTTGACCGTCTGCATAACAGCGCCCTAACGCGCCATTTTGCATACCCCTTGGGTGGTGTGGAAAAAGCAAACACATTTTCAGATCTAGACGCTGCTAGCAGTAGGATGCCGCCTGCCGATAGTTGTTATGGTTGTTGATTCGATGTCTCCTTTTGCGTTTGGCTGAATTAGAAAAGGGGTTTAATACAATTTAATACGACTTATGTGTGTATTGGTGCTGTTCAATTGAACCAACCAAACATCAAACTTTCGATTGCGTTTCAATAGGGTGACACCGGTGCACCATAATGATCCTGTGCTGGCCGGCCGCCAGTGTACATCAACGATTAAGCGATGTGAAACTGGGAGAGTAAGCCGATTTTTGTGCGTTTTTTGCAATTCACGTACACAGTCCGTGTGTGCTGGCAGTGATCAGCTCTTCACTGTGTCTGCTCTTTTCCCGATATTAGGGATTCCTTACAATTATTTGCTTTTTAAAGTATGTTCTCATTAATTTTCTGGATTAAATGCCAACACATGAACTTTTTTGGTTTCATTATGTAAATATTAATGAAAAATATACCAAAGAACACAAAGCTAAATGCATTGAATATGACAGGGTCAATTGCCGTCCTTTGTATTTCGCATTTCTTCATTTAGCGAATCTCTAACGATCAGGTATGCTTTTTTCCTAAATGCTGTAGTTTGACCGCAGGGTTGTTTTTTTGAATGCAGCTTATAAAATCTTAATTTAATTGAATTAAAGTCATACCCAAAGATTATTTTGACGCTTTTGGGCAATAATATATTTTTCTAGTCAATTTTATACAAACGTATTACAAAATGGCACCAAAAATATACAAAAAAAAGACTCACACCAGCTACACTGTCAATTTGAAATCAACTAGAACAACAACCCCGTTTTAGAAATTTATATGGAGGAAAAAGTACCTTCCTGATCAAGCTTGGGCCCTACTAGTAGGCCCCAAGGTTGCAATTTTGCAATAATATTAGTGTAATTCTGTGCATGTATTTCTACCGGCTCTCCCAGTTTCACATCGCTTAATCGTTGGTGTACATGCCACTGCTGCATAGAGTAGTCAACGCGTTTGCCGGTGCTGTAGTCGTTGAACACACGTTTTGACGACGCACATTGGGAAAAAACAGGCAAAAACGCTCGCATCGCCTGTTTTGAACTCTAGAATCTATAGTTTTTGCACTAGAGAACTGAAATTTCGCTACTATCTTTAGAATTCCTCTTAGAATTGTAGGGTGTAATTTTTTTTCATTTCCTTTACCAGGAGCTGGTACCCTACAGTCGGAAGTTAAGAGTTTTAGAAATATGCATAATCAGAAGCAAACAAAATAATTCAATATTTTGATAACTGATTCCAGTAGAAGATCAAAAATAAAGTTAAACGTGTTTTAGGGTTTTTTAATTTGAGCACTTTTGTGCAGCACGGTTTATGTTTTCCGAGTGTATAACAAAAGATTTAATAACTTCGGAAATAAAAAAGATAAAGGATTGAATTTTCGCATAACTGTTTCCCATAAGTAGAAGATGATTTATTCCAAAAATGAAAAAAATTCGCCCACGGCCACGCCTACTCTCCATACAGACTTTATTTTTCACAATATTAAAATAAGCTAAAATTTTGCTGTCATGCATTAAAATGTTCTTTAGAGACACTTAGCCCACTTTTATAAAAGTAGGCAAACTCTTTCTTAAAAAAATCTAAACTATTCCTTTACTTTTATAAAGCACGGAAAAAGTTAACTGACAAGTATGTTATAATATATATTACTAGCTGACCCGGCAAACTTCGTCTCGCCCAAACGGTCCATTTGAGTGTGATGCCGTAACTCACATACAGCCACTTTCTTGTATATATATATAGATTTGAGTTATATGGGCGGTGCACAGCCCCCTTGTTCAATACCCGCACCATCCCGTCTGTCGGAAGGGAAAATGGTAGGTTCGTACTTAGTTTCATTGCTGTGCCACTTAAAGTTCAGCAAAATATTTGGGTCACAAACAATGCGCCACGCCCCTTGTCTGACGCCCATCAAATCTTATCATTAGAATGACTCATGTATGAGACGACAGGGTACTAAATTTTAGTGTTGTATGACTTATAATTCCGAAATTATTCCATATTAAAAATTTGAGTTGCATGAGTGGTGCCCCGCCCCCTTGTCCAAAATCCACCCTATTCCCCCTGCCGAAGGACATGACTAAATAATAAGTTTATACCGAGTGTCATTGATGTGAATGCTATAGTTCAAAAGCTACACCGGAATTTAAAAAGTGCCACGCCCCTTTCCAACGCCCATTAAATTTTATTTGTGGAACGACACGTTTACGCCATGACACTGTTCCAAATCACTCTATCCATTAAAAAAAACCGCTTAAAAAACCGTTGCGTAGTTTTAAAGATTTAAGCATACATAGGGACAGACAGCGACAGCGACTTTGCTTTATACAATGTAGTGATGTATCTCAAGGGGTTCAAGAGGCATGTCACACCTATTTCCAGACAAACATATCCCTAAACGGACGGTAAATATTTAAAAGTTCATATTTTGAAAAATATCTTTATATGGCAACCCTGTTAAGAATGGGCAAACCACGCCCATTTTAGGCAATATGTTGTTCTCGTGATTTCAAAAGTGTTTGTACGAAATTTCAGTTTCGTGTCTCATTTTTTTCGAAAGCAATTGTGAATACCTTCCATCATACAGACGAATTGGAAGACATATTAACAGACGGACATAGATAAATCAATGCGATACATATCTCAATTCTATACATTTAAATACATATTTATTCCTTTCAACACCAGCCTTGCTGTTTTTCATACGTTATAGTTTTGCTCAGTAATTAAAAATATATCGTTGCTCACCACAACTGAGTACAAAAAGTGCTTGGGTTGGCATGCGAAAATTGCTCGCTTTCATTTTGTTGCAGAACGTCGCAGATGAGTTTGGTACCATCAGTTAGCTGAATGTTCAACCTAATCAGTGTATACGTATTTCGTTGAATGCTGTTGAATCTCAAAAGTTACAGTCCAGAGAAAATCCCGATTTTTCTCATTTTTATCAAAAAATGAGGCAAAGGTTAGATATATTTTTTTTGCCAAAATAAACATTTTTTAAATACAATTTTTTTTCATAGTAATTGCTTAGATATCGGTACCCCACATGTCAAAAATTATGGAATTTCATTAAAAAATGTAGATTGTACGGGCATTTGAAGACAGCCCTGTTAACGATATTTTGCTAGAAGTGAAAATAATTTAATAAAACGTTCAACTTTGAAAGGCTGTAAAGTCCAGGTCATGGGATGAAGGGACTTAAAAAGTTGATTTTCTATCTGGCTAGAGTATCTATATTACGACAAGTAAAAAAATATTCACATTCGCAACTTTTGAATTTGCTCCAATGCAAGCGTTTTTTCCTGTTTTTTTCCCAATGTGCGACGTGGACCAGAGACAATAAAGACTTTACACGTCGAGTTGTTCTCACTTATACAGACTCATTTCTTGCTGTCTAATAAATACCCGCTGTCACATAAATCCCCGAGCCAATAGATACATTTCGTGGTGTGTACATGAGTACCCATGAGTACCCGAAAAATTGAATGTAGTATGTATCATAGAAGTCGTTTCTACATACGACATTGCTTTACTGGTGCTGCCAAATAAACTTCCTACCATACTTCATGGTGAACATAATTTGAATTCTTATCGTTTGTTTATTTTGCAGCAGACTACGCCGAGGACACCGAGGATTAAAAAAGAAAATAAATACCAATTTGACTGTTAAATTAACGTTCGTATCTGTAGCATGTGATGAAATGTCACTTAAGCGACATCTCCATTATGATCGAAAATCAGATCGAATCATAGGCTTAGAGGATTTTGGCGATGAAAATCGTACACATAGGGTGGCTACTAGTGTTTTCACAATATTAGTGCAGGGAATAGGTGGGGAACCGTGGTCCCAACCAAAACAATATGATAAGTGCAATTTGGTCAAGTCACCAGAGCAGTTTATTTCATATATTGAAAATTTAGAAGAAATGTTCTGTGAACGTTTTAATTCCAAAGCACATAGAGTAGGGGTAGGTATATTTCTTTATGATGCACTCCACGATATCGAACCCTTTGTTTGTTGCAGTAATTGCAACACGGACAAACTTCTTGCTTTATTTGTGCAAGTTAGAATTTATTTTGTTTTAAAGTTTTTTAATAAAAAACTCTCTATTCCCAAGTCGAAAGATAAGATTTTGCGTGTATCGCATTTGTAGTTTTTCAAATAATTTTTGTTGATAAAGGTAGAACTAACACTAACACTAATGTTTGTAATGCTACTATCATCTTAAAAAACTATAAATTTTCAGTGCAGTTTTTCAGCAAAAACATTCAAAAAACTTGACGGAATTTTTGTATACTGTAAGTCGCGTAAAACCGCTCAGGGTTAATTTGTATATATTGTTTGTGTATATATGTTTTGCATGCTACTTCTTTAATTTATAAGTTCGCAATGTATTATATGTGACATGTATGTAATATGGCACATGTAAATATTTTGGTGCTGGTATTAAACAAATGTATTTATTGTACTTATATACACTTCTCATATGTACTTATGTACATATATATAATTGTTAAGTTGTTGCACTTATATGCTTTTTGCTTTTTTTACATTTTTTGTGTGCACATTTTGTATCTTTAGTTTTCATTTTATTGTTTTAAAAATATGAATTTCTGATTTCTGTTTATTGGAGAAATATTTTTTTTTTGCACATTGTTTGCATCTTTTGTTTTGTGTTATTGCTTTATGAATATTAATTTTTTATTTTCTGCTTATTGGTGCAATCTACATGTGACTTATATGTTCCTTATATTTTATGAAATGTTGTAATGGGTGAAATATGCCTACAGGGGCACCGAGCACCAAAAAAAAAAAATATTCGGTAATGCGCCTATTTTGCATACCTCTATGGTGGTGCGGAAATGTAAAGATATTTATAAAGATATATCTATTACGTGTAATAAATTTTTATTATAAATTAATCAAGCATATTGTGATGTACATTAGTTACTTGCAATAAGAGGAATCTTAAAATATTTGTGGTTTGGGTTGTAAGAATTTGCAAAACAAAAAATTACAATATATCAAAACTTAGCACAATACTTCTCAATTTTTTGTTTTTCGAAATTACCCCGGGCGGCATCAGGTTGATGATGAAATATCAAATCCAACAGCTGATGAAACTTTTTGACATCACATTTAGATTACAGAATGAACACATATTCTTGTTCCGGCAGCGATTTTACTGTAAATCATAATTTTGTGCACAAACATCCATCCCCGTAAAAGTTTCAAGCAGAAAACAGCTGATTGGGTTTCACCACGAATTGTAAACGCATTGCAGAATTGAAACTTGTATGAAAAATAGCCAATAAGCAATGCAAAATTATAGCAAACTTGAATGAGCTATAAGCAATTTTATGATCGCGTTTTTCTTAGATATGAATAATTTATTGATTAATATACAGTAAGATGCTTCCGATTGCTGTTTTATTGGAAAACTAATTATCATTTTTCCGGGAGCAAAATAAGTCCGCGAGCTGCTCCGGACAATAGATAAATAGAAAAACCAGCTGAGCACCAATTCACTATGAATTGAATGCAACATAAAAAGGAAATTTTTATGGCAGAAGGCGAAAGTTTTACGTCAAATAACAGACAATCGACGCATTCTAAGACATTGTAAGGCACGCGATCCACATATATGTACTATCTGAGATGTTCAGAGTGAAAAACATTTATACCGGCAATCCTTTTCATATAAAACCAAATGCTTTCAATTTTTTCCCCGGCAACCAAATCGCAAACAGCTGATTTCTTTGCTCTCACGGAGTTTTTATCTTGGTTATCTAGATAATCACACGTATAGGAAATTTCAGCTGTTTTTGGCAAAATGAGCGAGTGTAATGTCTTATTTGTTCTGGCTGTAATGTCACTATCAATGTGAAACTGAGAGTATTGACGAAATTTTGTCGTTTTTTTGGTCACACGAACACAATCCGTGTGAGCTGAAAAGAAAATCGTCAACCCTGCCAGCTTTCTCTCTTTGTGGAACAATTCGTATTGTAGCAAGCAACTGACAAGCGAATTTGTTCCTAACGCGGGGTTGTATTTTTGATGTACTTGTAAAAAAGTATGTTCGCAGTCTTATTGTACGAAGCAGTGTAAAATAAGGAAAAAATATATGAAATGATCAAAATTATTTAATTTAAATGAAAATGTTAGGGAAAAGTTGTAATATGCAGAGATATAAAGATGTAAAAAAGAAATCCTTATCTATTTGTGCATATGTAAAAACTAATAATAACTAATTTGCATTTTCCGAACCACCACTGAGGCAATACGGCGCGTTACCGATTTTTTTTTAACGATTTTGTAACATTTTAACAATTTTTTAACAATGATTTCAGAGAGGAACAAATAAAAAAATGTATTTAATGCGTTTGTTTCCCAATTCGAAAAAAACACGGACTAAACGGACCACAAAAACCAGAAGTAGCAGAAACTTATAAATGTCGGACAGTAAACAATTTATGTTTATAAGTGTAGTCTGCTACTTCGCGATTATAAAATCGTATCAGAAAACATATGTATATATATGCATATATCTATTATTATAATTGCGACAGCCATATTTTGCTATCCCTTTTTATACGGGTGCGCATATCATATATACATATATTATATATACATATATATATATATATACTAGCTGACCCCCTGAAATGTCTCGCACGACATTTGTTGTTTTTTTATAATGAAATACGCGAGGTGGCGAATCTATGGCGATGCAAATTGACGAAGAAAACCAACTGAAGGAAGAGGAGGAGCTACTGATTAACGCAATCAAGGCCCACAAATAAACAATGTTGCTGTTAAGTTTCAGTAAAGAAATGGACTGCGCTTGAACCGGATTTAAATTATATGGGCGGTGCCATGCCCTCTTATTCAATGCCTGCCCCTTATTCAATGCCCTCTGTCAAAAGAAAAAATGGTAGGTCCGTACTAAGTTTCATTGCTGAGCGACTTATAGTTCAGCAAAATATTTGGGTCACAAAAAATGTGCCCCTTGGCCAACGCCCATCAAATGTTATCAGTAGAATGACTCATCTATGGGACGACGGGGTACTAAATTTTAATGTTGTGCTACTTATAATTTCGAAGATATTCTATTTTAAAGATTTTACTTGTATGGGTGATGCCACGCCCCCTCGTCCAATACTTGCCCCATTCCCTCTGTAGAAATATATGAATAAATGGTAGGTTCGTACTAAGTTTCATTGCTGAGCGACTTATAGTTCAGCAAAATATTTGGGTCACAAAAAATGTGCCACGCCCCTTGTCCAACGCCCATAAAATCTTAGCATTAGAATGACTCATCTATGGGACGACGGGGTACTAAATTTTAATGTTGTGCTACTTATAATTTCGAAGATATTCTATTTTAAAGATTTTGCTTGTATGGGTGGTGCCACGCCCCGTTGTCCAAAACCCGCCTCATTCCGTCTGTCGAGAGATATGATTACATGATAGGTTCATGCTAAGTTTCATTCCTCTGTGACTTGTAGTTCAGCAGAATAATTGGGTCACAAAAATGTGCCACGCCCCTTAGAGGTATAAAAAATTGTTAGTAGCCGATTCGCAGAACTACTGAATATGCATGTAAAATTTCATAAAAATCGGTCAAGCCGTTTCGGAGGAGTACGGTAACAAACACTGTGACACGAGAATTTTATATATAAGATGTATATATAATATGCGCACCCGTATAAAAAGGGATAGCAAAATATGGCTGTCGCAATTATCGCAAAAACTCCTCTGGAGCTTTCATCAAATTCACATTTCATTCAAATTTCACGAATAAAATTCAATAAAAGCTGAATAAAAAATGTGTTAAACACGTATTAAAACACTTTTGACTGGTTTTCGGGAAATATTTTAATTTTTTAATCACTTTTCTTCCAAAAGATTACATAGTTACAAAGAAATTAAAATTGATTTTCCTATGTTTAAAAAATTGAAAGTAAACGCAACCCTCGCCATGGCCCTTGTATGGGAAATCAACAGTACGTTCCTGTGCAACCTCAGGGTCTGATGTTTGGCAAAATCAACCCTGGGGTCTGATGTTATCGGTGTATTAGTGCGGATTTTGAGTATGCATTGTGGTCGAGCGTTCTCAGTTTCGCATCATGTTATCATTGCCAACGATTAAGCGATGTGAAACTGGGAGAGCCGGTAGAAATACATGCACAGAATTACACTAATATTATTGCAAAATTGCAAGCTTGGGGCCTACTAGTAGGGCCCAAGCTTGAATAGGAAGGTACTTTTTCCTCCATATAAATTTCTAAAACGGGGTTGTTGTTCTAGTTGATTTCAAATTGCCAGTGTAGCTGGTGTGAGTCATTTTTTGTGACCAAAGAAATTTGTCTTTTTATTTGTATATTTTTGGTGCCATTTTGTAATACGTTTGTATAAAATTGACTAGAAAAATATATTATTGCCCAAAAGCGTCAATATAATCTTTGGGTATGACTTTAATTCAATTAAATTAAGATTTTATAAGCTGCATTCAAAAAAACAACCCTGCGGTCAAACTACAGCATTTAGGAAAAAAAGCATACCTGATCGTTAGAGATTCGCTAAATGAAGAAATGCGAAATACAAAGGACGGCAATTGACCCTGTCATATTCAATGCATTTAGCTTTGTGTTCTTTGGTATATTTTTCATTAATATTTACATAATGAAACCAAAAAAGTTCATGTGTTGGCATTTAATCCAGAAAATTAATGAGAACATACTTTAAAAAGCAAATAATTGTAAGGAATCCCTAATCCCTAATATCGGGAAAAGAGCAGACACAGTGAAGAGCTGATCACTGCCAGCACACACGGACTGTGTACGTGAATTGCAAAAAACGCACAAAAATCGGCTTACTCTCCCAGTTTCACATCGCTTAATCGTTGATCATTGCTATCAATCGAAGCTTTGTGGTGTATGGTTGTTTGCTCAAATGCTGCGCTTTGATTGATTTTTAAAACCTGCAAATATTTAGACGTGGTTGAATCCAATTTGAAATTTTCACAAATATTTTTACGTGGCGAGTTCCAAGTAAAATCATTTGTTTATATTTTGACGTGGTTGATACCAATTTTGAACCTTTTGCAGCGGTTTTTTTTTTGACGTGGTTGAATCCAATTTGAAATTTCTACAAATATTTTTACGTGGTGCATTCCAAGTAAAATTATTTGTTTATATTTTGACGTGGTTGATACCAATTTTGAACCTTTTGCAGTGGTGTTTTTTTGACGTGGTTGAAACCAATTTAAAATTTCTACAAATATTTTTACGTGGCGTATTCCAAGTAAAATTATTTGTTTATATTTTGACGTGGTTGATACCAATTTTGAATTTTTTTAAGAAGTATTTTAACGCCATTGTCCAACAATGTAATTCTATTTTGTGTTTCGGCTTGTTACAATATGGCTACAAATATAAAGACAAATAGAAATTCCTCAACGTCTGGAATTCAATGTTGTGTTCGCAGTTGCAAAAAATCGAGACGACAATGCGAGAATCTTAGATTATTTAGATTCTCCCCGCTGCTGATTTCGTGTATGGCCAAATTTGGCGCGAAAAATGCAATATATCTTATGACGACTATAACCGAAAACTGTATATTTGTGAAAATCATTTCTCCAGTACTTATGTAGGAAAAAGGTTTCTAAAAAAGGATGCGATTCCAACCTTAAACTTAGACGAAGATCATGAGATTTCGGATGAAGAATTTTTAGAACCAGATTCTTCATTGAAACGACCACGTTATGATGACATAGTATGCAGTAATTGCGAAAAAAACGTCAAAATAACCCATTATTACAAAAAGAAATACAGCGACCTATTAAAAAAATTCAAAAAAATTAACGAAAAATTGCGAAAAGAAAAGCGCTTTATTTTAAAATCCAAGAATTGTTGTTCAAAGACTTTAAAAAATTCAATTGATTCTTTAAAACATATCAACTTGGAATCCAAAACATTTTGTAAACTTTTACTTAGCACCCGGCCAAAAGAATATTCTGACGAATGGAAATATTTAGCGCAAAATATTTTTTATATTTCACAATCAACATATTCTTTTCTAAGTTAAATTTCAATTTGCCACATATCAGCACCTTAAATCGGTGGGCTCCAATAAAGTTCCCGGCCCGGTATCAACAATGTGGCTTTTGAATTCATTAAAAAGATGTGCTTAGAGTTGAAGGAAAAAAATGAAAATAATATGGTTTTTTTAATGGACGAAATGGCAATACGTAGAGAATTACGATACAATCAAAAACTATATTTAATTGACGGATTTGAATGCACAGGCTTCGAAAGAACAAAAAAAATTGGTAAGCAAGTATGTGTATGTATGTTGAAGTCCATGTTCTCGAGTTGGTGTTCAATTTTAAACTATTTTGTGTCAGAGAATGGATTAACAGCAGATACGTTGTGCAAAATAATTAAAGACAATCTTAAAATTTTAAGCAATTTTGGTATAGTAGTGAACGTTTTGGTTTGTGATCAGGGGTCTTCTAATAGAAAGTGTTTCTCCGACTTAGGCGTATGTATAGAGAAACCATACTTTCAATTTCAATTTCACATTTAATCAAGTCATTGTGAAATGGTTGGCTTAAATGCGACTTGACAACGCCTGATGGTTTAGTTAGGTTTAAAGTAGTTCAAGAGCTTTGGGAGAGGGAAGAAAATTGTAAAACCAAAATGTGCCCAAAATTGACTAGACAACACATATTTCCAAATACATTTGAAAAAATGCGTGTTAAATTTGCCACGCAAGTGTTCAGTAAAACAGTTGAAGCTGCTATCAGAACAATTTCAGACATAAGTGGATATAAAAAAGTCTCACAAGAGGTAGCGTTATCCACAGCTGATTTTATAGCAAAAATTGATCAAATATTTGATTGCATGAATAGTGGATCCTTGTATGCAGATAACTGCTACCGATCTACTCTTCAGATTAAGAAAGAATCGCACACATTTATTCAAACATTTTTATATTATCTAGAGGAAGTGAAATTTGTTGATGAAAAAACTATCAAACTATCCTTAAAATCGGTCCTTCTACTTGTAGATGAAATATTAAAAGATTATTCGGACAAGTTTTTTATTATGACAAAGGCCTTTAACCAGGACAAGTTGGAGAATACGTTTGCTGTGTTAAGGCAAAAAGGAGGTAATAACTGTAACCCCTCTGTAGCCGAACTTAATAAAATCTTAGCCAGGTTATTAGCCTTTAAAATAATAAAGTTTAGCTCCTCTACCAATTGTGAAGAGACGCAAGATTCAATGACTAATTTAATTTCAAGCGCTTCTTTTAATGAGGATGTTTTGCAGGCTTATGGCGATGATAATGACAATGAAATCATGGAAAATCTTGATCTAAGTAGTGAGATGCACGAGGTGTATTTTGTAGGTGACACCTTTTGTAATCCGAAAGATATTAACTTAGAGCTAGTTTCCATGAGGTATTTTGTTGGATACGTAGCGTACAAAATCATTCCTAAATTAAATTGTGAAAAATGCGGTGACGAATTGAGAAAAAGGGATGAAGTTTTGACGGCTCCAAGTGAAATTTTTATTTTTCACAAAAATTACACAGAGCAACAAAATCGACATAATTTTTTTTTTTCTGAAATCAAACCATACTATTCTAAAGGATTTTTGGACGCTGATTACAACTGCGTGTTTAGTTTTTTGATTGTTTGAGCGGCTTAAGAAATATTGATGGTTTTCCTCGGAGGGCGTTTTCCATGTTTTTTGACCATTATACGCATGCAGCTCCTACAAACCTGAAGTCTTATATGCCATTTTTTAACATAGATTAACAATACTCTAGCTATGTATTTAAAATTTAAAACACTAAAATCGGTTCAAATTTGCAAGAATTATTCATTTGCAAAGTCAAATTTTTAGTTACTTTGCAAGATTGCGAATACACAAAAGAATTTTTCTTACAAAAAATATATATTGTGATATAGTGAAAGAAGAATGTTGGGGCTTTCAATTAAAAAAGAAATTTTTGAAATACGATGTTTGTAATAGAGCATGTGTACAAATATGTAAGTTCTCCATTGATAAATTCAGCAACAAAAGCATGGATTTACTTTTGAGCTATAATATTTTAGGCAGCGGTATGAAAATGCTCACATTTATCAATGCCCTTAATTCATAAAATTTTCAGCTTTGATTTTGATTTTTTGCGCCCTAAAAATATGTCGCAATGAAATATGGAAAAACAGCAAGTAGTTTGCTAAGTGTGTGTGGTTGAAATTTTTACTTGTGTGATGCAACTCTTTTTAGAATAGCTCCTACACTGATGAACCAATTCAAATTTTGTTAATGCCGTTGAAAAGACAAATATTGACGCTTGCGAAAATACTTTAGCTACTTTCGTCAATGACGTGAAAAGCATTAGGAGATTTCAATACAAACACGTGTTCAGAAGATGAAGTCGCATTTACACTCTAATGAGCATAGGCCGAGAATGGCACATACAATAAAAAAATCTGTTCTATAAGTTTAAGTTACAACCTTACACTATACATTGCACACTAGCTGCTTGTTGAAAATTGCAACACCGATTTTAAATGAATTTTTATGAAAAACTCGCGAAAATTTAACTTTGAAGGGCCATAGCCATGTTAACCCTTGACCAATCGAAATCGACTATGGTCAGAATTATAACTTGAGGATTCGTTATTGCGTCATAAAAAAATTATCGTGTTTTTCAACATATTATAAATGCAATAAAAATTCAAAGATGAAAAAACGTGGAAAACACCTCCTAGCAAAAACCACCAATAACTTACAAACCGCTCAAACAATCAAAAAACTAAGTACGCAGTTGTGATCAGCGTCCAAAAATCCTTTAGAAAAGGTTTACTAGAACTCGGAAAAATTTTGCTGTTGCTCAGTGTTATCAGTCAATTTCTGATTTTGGTAATCTTTTTGCTCCTTCCAATTCCCTAATGAATGTATGCATAAAACATATTTTAATTTTTCATAAAATCTTCGAAGCAGAACCTGAAAAAATTGGTATTAAGGCACACGTTTTACAATCTTGTAAAAATGCTACACCTGAATGGTTCCATGGTGAGTGCTGTAACCATAGAGTCCAAATTTTAGATTTTCTTATTTTAGTTCTTCTACGAAAACCCTGCATGTGGGATGTGCAAAAAGGAAGTTCGAAAGAACGAAAATTGAAAATAATTGTTGGCAAATAAAAAATTCTTATTAAAAATTATTATTTATGAAAGATAAATTTAAACGAAAGTAAAACAATAAACATAAAACCTTACAATAATATTTTTAATAAATATCATAACTATAAACGCTCTTGTGCAACATGTTTGTACCCATATTTTACTACACCAAGTTCACGCATTTTTTTTGCTAATTGTAATTTGCTTGTGATTATAAAAAAGAAAGCAGAAATAGCGACGCAACAATTACCAACAACATCAATGCTATCCCGCCTGCACGGCACAGCGTAAAAAACAGTATACCGCTAACTTTTTTTTGTTTGCCAATATTATAATGCGACAACAAAACCAGCGTTCATCGTCATGTTTATCAAGTGGCGCAACAGCAGCGAGAATACGAATGAGTACAGAAGCGACTTCAATTCACATGTTACGCCAAGTTACAGAGATTTCTGCCGTTAGTAACAGAGATTTCTGCTGTCAATAACAGAGGGTACTACCAGCAGTACCCGCCATACAACGCGTTTGCTTGTATGAAATGCGCGTTCTATATTACTTCATATTCTTTGGTCTCATACTAATGACATAAAAATAACACCGGCACACAAAAAAAAAAGTGGTCTGTACATTTGACTAGACCCACCTATCCTTATGTATTTCGGTGCGCTGAAATCGAATCCGAGGTCAGTTTTGTCCGTACACCCTCAAAATTTTGAGTAAATTGCAAAAAAACTCCATTATTTGCGATTTTTAGCCACTTTTTGCAGTTGTTTGCAATTTACTCAACATTTTGAGGGTGTACGGACCAAACTGACCTCGGATTCGGTTTCAGCGCACCGAAATACATAAGGATAGGTGGGTCTAGTCAAATGTATAGACCACTTTTTGTTTTTGTGCCGGTGTAATGGCAGTTTTTTGCAATTTACTCAAAATTTTGAGGGTGTACGGACAAAACTGACCTCGGATTCGGTTTCAGCGCACCGAAATACATAAGGATAGGTGGGTCTAGTCAAATGTATAGACCACTTTTTTTTTTTGTGTGCCGGTGTAATTAATAGACAATAAAAAGAAAACCGAATCTAGTAAAAAAAAGCTGTTGCCTCCTGTGAGGATTGAACTCACGACCCCTGGTTTACAAGACCAGTGCTCTGCCACTGAGCTAAAGAGGCCAATACGTGCTTGGTACCAAATAACTCACTTCAATCCAACATTATTATTAAATTCACCACACTTCTCATTCATAATTATTTAAGTAACAAAGTAAACTTTTTTATAATAACTTTTGTTTGATTCTATCAAGTTCTTCAAACAATTTGCAAGCTTATTTCAAATGAGATGCTTACGTCTGTAAACTTGTTAAAACTTTATTTCAAACGACAATTGTTCACTGGGTTGATTGTAATTTTATATCAATACTTTCAAATCGAATCAGCTATGTATGTTAAGACCCAGCCACAGATAACTCATCAAGTTATCTTGATGAGTTAAGTGTGGTATGAGTAAGCACGATAGTTTGGAGACTGGACCCAAGATGAACACTTTTATGCATATGGAAAATGAGCGAAAAGTATGCACATACTCTGCACAGTTCTCCCCATGTGAGGTCGAGCATTCGCTGTTTTGTATGTGCTGCCAGATGCATCCCAAAGTTAAGCATGGTTGGGCCACAGATAACTCATCATATAGATGTCCAGTCTCATACGACGAAAACGGCACAAACATTTCAAGCTCTGAATTACAGCTTTTTTCCGCAAAGCTATTTTACGCACACAACTACATGTGCTCATCCAGAACTTTTGTCGGATTGAATTAATTTTGAATTTCTTTTCTTGCTTGTGATATTCTTTTTTGCAACATATATTTATGAATTTAGCAGCAACCATCACGTACTGTATTTGGTGGAACAGGTAGACGGCACACCAGATATCCGTAATTTCTTTTTCGTAAATTTCGCCTCGGGTTCAAGGCTGGGCGGGAAGCAAAATTGCTCTTAACATTTAACACTTTTTTTATAAACCTTTTTAATCGGTTATACCGGAAATTAATAATGTGTTCAAAAAATGTGATATAAATGAATCGGCACTCAAAATTTTGTGCATGATCAAAGAATATAAAGAAAGAAAATAATTTTCTTTGGCATGATGCATACACAACGTTGCTAAGGGGTCAAATTTTCTCAAGTGGGCCACTTTAAAATCGATGGTCTCAGTTTTCGTTGATCAATACGGTTTTCGATCGGCTTGGAGGTAAAAATAACACCCCTAAAATAATTTTGAAAAAAAATGTTTTTTTCATTAGTTATTTACCGTTAAAGTTTTTGGTCATGTTTTTTTGAAAAATTCATAACTCACGAACGGTTTATCGGAACTCAACGTTTTCTACATCAAAATTTTTGTCAATTAATATACTTCGCCATGAAAAAATCTTTCTTCACAAAAAAATTATTATTTAGCTGAAAAATCCTATTTGTCAATACGTGCTTCGTCAATACGTGCTTTTCCAGCGCTAGAGGTAGGAGCGCGGTCACAAAAACATGTATAACTTTTGACCTAATGCAAAATAATGACTTTTTTTTCACCAAAATTTGTGTAAGGGATTGTAGAATTGAATGAAATATGTTAGAATTTTCTCGCAGGCGGAGAAGTTTCATTAATTTTCAATTATTTACAACAAATAGGATTTTTCAGCTAAATAATAATTTTTTTGTGAAGAACGATTTTTTCATGGCAAAGTATATTAATTGACAAACATTTTGATGTAGAAAACGTTGAGTTCCGATAAACCGTTCGTGAGTTATGAATTTTTCAAAAAAACATGACCAAAAACTTTAGCGGTAAATAACTAATGAAAAAAACATTTTTTTTCAAAATTATTTTAGGGGTGTTATTTTTACCTCCAAGCCGATCGAAAACCGTATTGATCAACGAAAACTGAGACCATCGATTTTAAAGTGGCCCACTTGAGAAAATTTGACCCTAAGGCAACGCATTGTCAATAGCTGCGGCGCCAGCAGGTCTATCCTTTGCGTCGGCGTAACTGTATTGCGACAATGAAGTGAACGCTGAACAGTTACATTCGTTTTGGCAGATTTAGCCGATCTTTTCATTTTTTTGCGAAAATCAAGTGCCTGGGCGTACCCAGCAACAAATTAAAGGGGGCAAAGACATAACTACATTTCCGAATTCAGAATATAAAATTCAAATAAAATAGAATATAGATTTCTGAGCATATGTATATAAAATATAGAATTATGTAGGGGGAGTTACCCTCCTCTACCCATACCTAGGTACGCCCATGAGCGCCTATCATCATCAACCGAATCTTTTTGCTGTGTGGTTGTTTGTAACCGTATGCTGCGCTTGGTTGATTGATTTTAAAACTTGCGAACAATTATATGTGTATCCAAAACCAAACAATTCACTAATCAAGAGATCTAGAAACCAAATAAATTGTTCATTCATCTTTTATTCACGGGTCGTAAAAAAAGGAATATATATTTAAAAAGAAAGCCATTAAAAAATTATTGGCGGCTACAGCGAGGATTGAACCGCGAACTCGTCGTCCGAGACACTCCCGCTTGCGCGTTTGACCATCAACACTCAATCCCGACTGGCTGCTTAAAAGGTATGATAACAGACAAGCGCCGTTTTGACTAGAAAATCACATATTTCTGTATCTCAAAACAGAGTACAATGCGTGTGAAGCGGTGTTTGTGTGAGTGACATTAGAGGCCAAAAAGCTCTTATCGGAGGCCAAATTTGTCGAACTTTTTGACACATTTTTTCCTTGGCCGCTGGACATCTATATGATGAGTTATCTGTGGCCCAACCATAAATACTATATGTATGCACATGCAAGTATACGTGTCGATATTTCCGTGGTTACGCGTACTTTTATTTGAATTGTCTCTTTTCCATTCGCCTGCGCGTGCTTAATATAATGCTTTTTCGTTTTGTGAATAGATAAATTAACAGAATTTTAAGCGAGAGAAACGTGCATAAAAAAAAGGAAAAAAGACGGAGCTATGACTTGCCTCCTGTGAGGATTGAACTCACGACCCCTGGTTTACAAGACCAGTGCTCTGCCACTGAGCTAAAGAGGCGAACGACCACTTTCTGTTCAAATAATTATATCATTTCAGTACAATGCTACTACACCTCTTCAACCTCAAAATGAGAATGCGTAAATTCATAATGAGCAATATAAATACATAATGGGAATACGTTAATTCAAAATGAGAAATATAAATTCGTAATGGGAAACCGTAATTTCATAATGAGAAATATATACATAATGGGAATACGTAAATTTAAAATGAGAACTATGAATTCATAATGGGAATACGTTAATTCAAAATGAGAAAAGGAAAATTCAAATTGAGAATGCGTAAATTCAAATTGAGAAAAGGAAAATTTGAAATGAGAACTATGTAGTACATACATATAAGGTTTATTTTTAGTATGAGTAACTTTTATTATAGCGGCCCTTGGAGTGTTCGAGAGGAAGGTACTTCGCAAAATGTTCGGCCCTGTTCGTGTTGGTGACGACTATCGTATACGAACCAATAACGAGCTGTATTAGCTGTATAAAGACATGGACGTAGCGCAGCGAATAAACACCCAGCGGCTGGCTCGGTCATGTCTGCCGCATGGACGACGAAGCTCCGGCGAACAAGGTGTTCGATGCGATGGTTGGAGGTCAACGGCGAAGAGGGAGGCCGTGTCTCCGGTGGAAGGACCAAGTTGAAGAGGCCCTGTCATCTCTTGGTGTTACCAACTGGAGAAGGCGCGCGCAAAGCAGAGGCGCCTGGAGAGAAGTGTTGCGGCAGGCCGTAACCCGATAACGGGTTGTTATTTTTGCCCAAATAGTTTCGATTGGACTTGACATTGGCAAATATGGGACCAAGCGCAAAACAATAAAAAAAATACTCTCATTTTGAATTTACGCATTCTCAAATTGAATTTTCCTTTTCTCATTTTGAATTTACGCATTCCCATTATGATT
The DNA here is from genome assembly GCA_963971225.1 of Melieria omissa. Taxonomy (NCBI): domain Eukaryota; kingdom Metazoa; phylum Arthropoda; class Insecta; order Diptera; family Ulidiidae; genus Melieria; species Melieria omissa. The sequence goes on along the minus strand of OZ020269.1, from coordinate 1,732,355 downwards.
TTATGATTCTCATTTTGAACTAACGCATTCCCATTATGAATTTACATTTCTCATTATGATCTTACGCATTCTCATTACGAATTTATATTTCTCAATTTACGCATTCCCATTATGATTTTATATTTCTCATTTTGAACTAACGCATTCTCATTATGTATTTATATTTCTCATTATGATTTAACATATTCTCATTATGAATTAACATATTCTCATTTTGAGGTTGAAAAGGTGTAGATAATAATTGCAACATTAATGGTGACCGTTCTTATAGTAAAACAACAGATAACTCTTAAGTTGTCTGTGGTAAAACTTCAAACTGTTTCATTACTAACAAACTTGAACTGAACTGTACGTATAGAAGCAAAAGCTCAAATTTATACTACTCCGAGCTGGTGTCGTCCTGTGGTCGAAATTTGATAATTTGATTGTGTAATTTGCAAAAATTGTTTGCAATATTTCTGGACCGAATAAAAAACTCTTTGCGACTCTACATACGTACGAGTATCTTTGGTGTTCTTTTTATTAGTAAACAAGTATCAAATCGGTTCGAAAACAAAGACGTGATGAGTTGTCTGTGCTTTTAAAATAATATACATATATATCACAACGCCAATTGCTGCAGATCGACCAAGCTAAGAAACACTTTGAGGAATAAAAATATGTAGAGGATAAGTACATAGGACCTACTGTATGTTAGGTCCCCCCCTTTCCCCAACCGCTTGAAATGTGTGCTGTAACATATGTTGGCAAAACAGTGTTGCATACACAGTTCAAAAACGGGTGAAATATGTGGTATCACAATGGGCCTTTCAGGCCTCCGAGTGTGTTTCTTATAGAGGCAGCCACCGCAACCTAACCTAAGTACATAGGAGCATTTGTGCATAAGTTATTAAGGGGGCTTTCCCGTTTTTCGGTTTCAAAAAATCGTTTTTTTTTTTTTACAGAAATCGATTTATAAATACTATAACAATATGAAGCCAAAGTTTCATAATGAAATATGCAATAGTTTTGAAGTTCTAGCCAAAAATTTTTCGGCGCGCACAGCCTCGCGTACGCTTTAAAAAAACTTTAAACGCGTTTTCCTCGAAACCATGTTTTTGTGACTTTTTTACACTTTTTTTCGGATCTAATGAACCGATTTGAATAAAACTGAATTTCACGTGTTCACAAATGAATTCTCTATCGCACATCATAGGATTTTTTCAATATTGTGAAATTTCGATTTTTAACAACACTTTGAGTAACAAAATTTGGCAAAAAAAATCGATTTTTTTTTCAAATTTGCGCCAAATTTCACCAAGTTGAAATTTTTCAAAAATCCTCCGACATCCTAACAACAAAAAAAATAAAAAAGAATTACAACATTTTATCAAACTGTCTTTCCAAAATTAATTCTTGAAAAACACCTCATTTTTCGACGTAAAAACGTGAAAGCCCCCTTAAACAAAGTTAAAGTAAACAAGTAAACATATTGCAAAAGTGTATTGAAAACTTGGATCTCATTGTTCAAACAATCATTTCTCAAATCATAGCACGCGAGGCCAAAGGTGGTACGCTCACAGACAATAGCCGATTGAGTTTGATTGAAAATCTGTATTTTCACAATTTTTTTTTTTACATTTTTAGCGAATAACAACACGGTTTGGTTTTGCCCAGATTTTTTTCTTTTTTTGTTTTATGGCTATAACAATTTGTTGCATGTTTATCAGCATTTCATATTACCTCACAATTTTGGTGGGCATAAAAAAAGTTTTAGCAACGCTGGGTTAAACCATTTTGGCCCGAAAGTACTGCAGACTGAAGCGACACGGCCACAGAACTGAAAAATTGCGTCGGCTTCAACGCTCGCCGTGTTGTCATCCACTTGATTACAATGAAAGCGATACCAACATCGCACACATATTCTGGGGCTAGAAAAGTGTTAGCTGCAGTCTATAATTGCCTCTGGTTCTAGGGTTGGCGACAGCGAAAACTGCGACCGGGGGTCGTGTAGCCGTGCAGTGCAATGGAACGTTCTGATTTTATACTTTGACAAAGGTGGTCGTTTTACATATATTAAAAACAATAATTTTAGATAAATAAAATTAGGTTACTTTTACACATAAATTGCATTGTACTACATTGAAAAAAAAAGTATATTCCAGCAAATGTTCGACAAATTATCGTGAGCTAGGTCAAAAATTTATTATATTATTATATTAAACAGAAAAATCTCTGAAACGATTTTTGCTTATGATCACCTCAGACAAAACAAAAGAAACAAATTAGCAGCCTTTTTTGAAATTGAAGCAATTTTGTGCCGTTTAATACTGTGTATTTGACATCCTCAAATTTTATTTAGCTAATCTATTTGTGAAAACATTGTTTATTCATTAAAACAAAAAACTATACTTACGCGGAAGATGGGAGATGGAGTGATTTGTCCCTAGCAAAATGATGTACATCTTTTTATTTATATTTCAAAGTTTATCTTCTTATTTTTTAAATACAAATTCCGTATATGTATTGCAAACGCCATACTAAAATGAATATACTTTGGCACCTTTGTACAGGGTATAGAAATGTGCATCGCAATAAGCAAGCAGTGCCGATCACATTATCTCGCCTTTCGGTAGTTTGCTTGAAGTATTAAGCGTTTGTTTTTATATTGTACATATGTAATCTTTATTAATGTTTTATGTACGTATTTTTTTAGTTTGTATAATCGCATAAAATTAAATCAATTCACATCTACAACTTATAATAAGTGAAGTTCTATATCTCATCGGTGTTAGGGTTCATACACATATTTTCTGGAGATGTGTGAAAGCTTACACAAGTATGTGTGTGAGACGCATATCATATGCGTGTATCTGTGTTAAGCTTGTCATACGCATTTACATTTACGCATAAATTCTAATTACAATATCTTTTGGAAAGCATCGCCCACCAAAAAAATGTTACCAGCTTTAATCTAATAATATTAAACAAAAACTCGTAAAATTAATATTAGTTAAGCAAAGTCATATCAGTATTTAAAATTACAGCCAAACATCTGCAAACAAAAAGTTTGTTCAAACAAGAATTTACAATTCTCAACGAGTCACTCGATGCCAGTCAGAATAGATAAAATTCCCTCTTATTTAAGCATTTACAATGTGGTCCTTAAATTTTGACTACATACTCTACATATAACCACTTGAAATTTACTTTCAATTTCTCAACTTTTCCCACAAAGTGGTAAACCCATGTAAGCAATTACAGAAAATCAATAAACTTCGGTAATAAAGGGTAAGGAAAGTTTTGACAATTTTTCAAATCTGCAATCATGTGCATTAAATCTATTTCACAAAATAATCGTATGGGACATTTATGGGTTCAACAAATAATAATCAACTGGAGTGAGAATGTCTACTTAAAAATAAGTCAACAATTGGATGTCAGATCTCACAATACTATTACTAAACATCAGGCTCATTTGAAAGTTGTAAAATGTCATTTAACAAAAATTACTAAGCAATCGAATGCCTCTAACTCAAAAACTTGGATGTTTTCAGTTCGGACCGTTTTGATTTCTTGATTCTGCGATTTTAATTGTTCAAATTAGTGTTTTTTGGAAGCATAAACGGTTTTTACATAAAATACTTGAGAAATATTTAAAATGAAAATTGCATAAAAAAAATCAGGCTTATCATGACAGTTCATATAGTTTGAAAATAAATGTGTTAATCCCGAAAATTAACCCCAAAATGGATCTGTGATTTCAGGATTTGTAACTCTCATTTTAATCATGTCACCACAAATTTTACATTTTTAAGTTGAGCTTTAAAAACAACTTTTCAAGTTTCAAACTACGGAATCTTAACTTTTTAAAATAACGTAAAACAAAATTATTTTATATGCACACGTATGCACGTAGCCTAGATAAATGCATATATTTAAAGGCGTCAACCGCACAATTTAGACGCTAAATACAGCTAAAAACGCATGAAACCTATTAATAAATTACAATGAGTCTTAAAACAGGACCACTGGCGATGTCAAATGTACAACGAACGCAAAAGTTTCAAGATTTCCACCAATGCAGCTAAAAGAGTCACCAGTATCACCGCACTATATCAGCTAACTCACTCACTTTGACTCCAATTGGGCCAACAATGACCCAATGGATGTAATGATGAAATGGAAAAGTTGAGCCAGTTTTTCTATCTGGTCTATCACTTTGTGATGGGTGAATTGAAATTTAAACAAAAAACAGTGCGGGGAATGTTACTAATTTTAATTACGAAGTGCAAACTTAATACATTGGTGACTATGAAGGCATATTCGCGTTCGCACGTATTTTGCACATAAGAGATCATTCCAATGGGCAGTCCGCACGAGCAAATGCAAATCGATATGCTCCACGGACTGCAGTATGAATATCGAATTTAAACGCATTTGTTGGTCATGTTGCTCTTAATACTATAATACATCATCGCTAGCATTGCACACGTTTGCGCTAATTTTCGTGTGTTGCGATTGCTGTGAGGAGTGTGTATGTGCCTGTGAGTCCCTATGGGGGTCGGCGTGCATACGAAAATTATCATTATTATTGTCGTCGTCATGACTTGCATTTGCTGAAGCCACTGCTCCACCCGACCTTGCTGACGACGCATCTGCACTACCAATCAATGCAATATCTCCCAAGGCAGACCCAGCATTCGTACATATCTCACCACGGCCACAATTTTCACCATTATACAATCGTGATTTCTCATAATCTACAAAATCGTCGAAGAGACTGGGCCAGGCTTCCGTGTCGTCGTAGTTGTTAATATCACATTGCTCGGAAAAATTCAAAAACATGTTCCACGTATCTTTCGGAATACCGCGTATGCTGGGGTGCTGTTCGAGGAAATGTATCCAGTTACGTAAAAGCTCAGGCGTATGCACAGTAAATACCAGTTTCCACAAACATATAGCCATTTCCAACGAGAGTATGCGTTGGTCGGGCTCCAGACCAAAACTGTAAATCAATCAATATGATAGGTTAGACGGTTACGGCTCGACTGATTTGATTCCATATCATTCGACTCTTACTCATACGTACCGAAATGTGAAACGATAGAGCTGCTTGAACATCTCTGTGTCCACTTTAAGCATTTCGATGGTCTGTTCTAGTCTTATACGTATTGTGTCGATTGTATCCGCGCACATTTTATGTAAACCCTCGATGAATTCAGATTTAGTGAAGCGACACATCTGTGACGCATCTAGGCACCAGGCTAGCACCAATATGGCAAACTCATCTGGCTGGTATTTAAGGTCATGACATAGGCGCTCAATACCATCGGAAAGAATCATGTCATCCTCAGGATCTTTATATTCCTCGAATAGCTGATTTAGCGTGTTGTCAGACACTTCTAGTGTTTCTTTAACTAAAAATAACAAAATCGCGGATAACCAAACATTTAAAAAAGTGCATTAATTACACTTACCCGTAGTAATTATGTCATTCATGGTAGTAGCGTTCCCATTTAGAACAACTAAAGATTTCTTAAAACTATTTCGCTTAGTATCACAATGGTTTTCGTTTTTTAGTGGACTTCTGGGCGAGAGCAACTCGTCGGTTTCTGCAATGCAAAAAAAAAACAACCAGAAATTGTAGAAGTCAGACCGATCATAATAGAAATTACAAATCAAGGAATTAATAATTACATGCTATTATTTCATTTTATCATTATTATTGTTTGCTTAAAACATTTAAAAAAAATTACCTTCAATATTTGATTTTTGGCAGGTAGGCGCAGATACTGTAACTGGAGGATCCGTGTTCTCGGATGAAGACTGGAAGCAATACAAGCAGTTTCCCATCGCTGTGAGCGTGGGGGAGCGAGATTCGGTATCGTCGCTGCAAGCGCAGACGAATGTTTAACGTATTTGCTGTATTTTTGCATATAGCAGTAATAGTAGTAGCAAAAGCGAACTTTGTGCAAATGCTGGAGACGCGGGTGTGGCGTGAATCTACTCACCTGCTTACTGTATTGTATCTTCAGTAATGAAATAGTTTACTGCCACTTATATTCTTCACTTGCTTCGGTTTAATTGTTCACCAATTGCATGGAATAGCAACATCAGTGAAAATGCTTATTTATGTACTCTTATTTATTTGCTGCTGCTTTCTTTATAATTTCCACATGACTCGACCCCCTGTTACTTTTTCAGCTTGTCGCAGGGTTGCATTCGCGTGTTCATCGCATCTAGTGTCAAACCATAATGCCCCGACCACATTGACAGCAGCATGATACAATTAACAAGGCAAACTGTCTTGATCTACTGAAATTGACGTACGAGAAATTAGAATTGTCGTCAAATGTTCTCATTGAACAGAGTCATGGCACAATAAACAAAGTAGTGGCAGGAAGGAGCGAATTTTATTTTTTTCTCGTCAGAGTTCGGTAGGTTGTCAGAAATTTGTGTCTGTTTTGTTTACATTCGGCGAACAGCATTGCCAGTCAACTCTTTTTCTGTGGAATTTTAAGCATTTTTGCAATGACGAAGGAACTATGGACTTAGCACTTTTGCCCCTAATTGTAAAACAACAGATTAAAACAAAGAAGCTATGTACTTTTGCTGTTAATTGGTGTATTTTTACGTTTTCGAATAGACCAAGTGGTCCATTCGATGCTGGCAATACTGTTGGCAAGAGAACCGTCCGTCCGATTTGACAATGAACCGAACAAAAACACTAACAAAATACACGTGTATTTTTTCGCTCCTTCCTGCCACTACCAGCGTTGCCGTTTTGGTTATTTTTAACCAAAAATGGTTATTCTTATTTTTGAAAATGGGTTTTGGTTATTTGGTGATTTTTGATCCCATTTGGTTATTTTTTAGAATATTGCACACTGATACAAAATGTGTCTTCAATATAGCACACTGTTATTTGGAGTGACAATAATATTGATATTGTTTAATAGTGGCAACTCATAGGCAGTGCTGTTTCTCGTAAAATAGTAAGCAGCATTGTTTAAATCCTTAAATCTTGAAGTTTATGTATGAGTTTTTTTTTTGGTTTGTGTGGAATAAACATTTTGGTTATTTTTGTTACAGTTTGGTTATTTTTATTTTTGTTCCTGGCTATAAATTGTTTTTTCTTGTGGCAACGCTGGCCACTACCTTGTTTATTGTGCCATGAACAGAGTCGTGGTGCTGCAGTTATAATCAGCGTTGCCGTTTTGGTTATTTTTAACCAAAAATGGTTATTTTTACTCTGTAAATGGATTTTGGTTATTTGGTTATTTTTTAGAACATAGCCCACTGATGACAAAATGTATCTTTTAGAATAAAGCACAATGATACAAAATGTATCTTAAATATCAATGAGCACAATATTATTGGGAGTGGCAATAATATTGATACTGATTGATAGTGGCAACTCATAGTCATTGCTTTTTCTCGTAAAAGAGTAAGCAGCATTTTTTAAATCTATAAGTACAGTCGTGTCTGGATATAGTGATTTAATTATTGCAAGGCCTGTTCACAGTATTGTGGCTGTTCACAATATCAAGGTTAGAATGTTTGTTCAAAAACTAGTTTTATTTGCTCAAACTACACTGTGTGTATATAAATTTAAAAGATCATTAAAATAAAAATTAAAAACCGTACTTTCAACCACAATCGGTTTGCACTCGACAAAAAACATAGCCACTAAGGTCAAGAAACAGCTGATTTTGTAACAATCAACAGCAAAAGTACAAATTAGGGGAATACCCTCTTTTATTTTTGATTCATTCTTGTGTTTTTTGTTACTTTTTGCTTGAAATTGCTTTCAGAAGTTTGTTCACTATTTATAGGTTCTCGTTTGTTCACTATTTAGAGTAATATAGAATAATTTATTTAGAATAATTTGTTTTTCTTGTGGCAACGCTGGTTATAATGTATAACTAAAAAGAAGATCGCCAGGGTCCCACACGTATCCAAAAGTTCATTCTTGTATCCGAAAATCTGATGAAAGAAACCAACTAAAGGAAGAGGAAGAGGTACTGATTATCTGATTAAAGCAATTTAGGCCCACAAATCAGCAATGTTGTTGCTAACTGTCGGTAAAGAAATGAACTGCACTTAAACCATGCCAATATCAACATCTAATTTTTATCATATTTACTCACGCCACGCCCCACAGTGTGACTTTTATCAGTTTAAGGATGCCAAAAGTCATAGAAGCCAAACCAAAGTAGGGATGACCATGAAATTTTTCAAGAATATTTAGGAGATCAACATCGTGTTGGACAGAATGGGCGTTATCCGCCCACTTTTTCAACGAGCCCCCATATAAGGTGTCATTTCAGATGACAATAATTTCTAATTTAATAGAAAGGCGATTTAATTTGTCAAGGCGGACGGAAATAAAAATAGTTTTTTTTATAATATTGAATTAAATTTAAAACCAAAATCTGTTAAGTCCAAATTATTCGAAAACCAGTAACCGGCTAGTTACTCACCTGTTCCCATCTTGATCGAAAATCATAACAAATTTTCTTCACATATCTATGATTTTAATTTGGAGTGATCAACATCCCTGCACCCGCCGTGGCTCAGTTGGTTAGTGCGCGGTCCAGCGAGTCGAATGCAGAGCGACGCAAGTTCTGAGCTGGAAATGGCAAACCTCTGAGAGTAAAAATTGCCTATGAAAAAGCTCCCAACCTGCCGTTCGGAACCGGCATAAAACTGTAGGTCCGAACAGCTGATTAAGTAATTACACCTAGAACACTATTTACCATTGGTATACTTTTTGCAGCCGCCGTGGCTCAGTTGGTTAGTGCGCGGTCCAGCGAGTCGCATGCAGAGCGACGCAAGTTCGAATTCTGCATGTAGTAACACCTAAAAAAAATAACGGGAAACTCGTTTTCTCTTTCGGTGGCTGTCCTCTCAGCTGGAAATGACAAACCTCTGAGAGTAAAAATTGCCTATGAAAAAGCTCCCAACCTGCCGTTCGGAACCGGCATAAAACTGTAGGTCCCTTCCACCCGCGTACAAATTCACACGCACAACACGGGTGGCTGCGGCAACGATTAAGCGATGTGAAACTGGGAGAGCCGGTAGAAATACATCCACAGAATTACACTAATATTATTGCAAAATTGCAACCTTGGGGCCTACTAGTAGGGCCCAAGCTTGATCAGGAACCATTTCGCCATTTCGTAATACGCTTTTGGACAATAATATATTTTTCTACTCAATTTTATACAAACGTATTACGAAATGGCACCAAAAATATACAAATAAAAAGATAAATTTCTTTGGTCACAAAAAATGACTCACACCAGCTACACTGGCAATTTGAAATGAACTAGAACAACAACCCCGTTTTAGAAATTTATATGGAGGAAAAAGTACGTTCCGGATCAAGCTTGGGCCCTACTAGTAGGCCCCAAGGTTGCAATTTTGCAATAATATTAGTGTAATTCTGTGCATGTATTTCTACCGGCTCTCCCAGTTTCACATCGCTTAATCGTTGGCTAGGCCTTATAGTATAAACACAACCAAGTCGTCATGCAATTTTTACGCAGCGAACGTACGCTGTCAAAATTAAAACACACAGCAGTAAATGTGATTGCCCACAACGACGACGACTGCGATATTCGACCGACGACCGGCCGTCCGACGATAGAACAAATTCTAATTTGGTCGCAGTCGTCGTGCGAACCAATCAGCTGTGCAGCTGTCAGCGGTGAAAAACGAAAAAACAAACAAACGAAAAATTGTGGTAAAATTTTGTGATTTGTGGTTTTTTGAGGTTGCAAAGTTGTAAGTGGTTCAAATTTTAATAAAAAATTGTGCCAAATAATCTATTTTGTCTTTGCCTTTCGTATGTTTTAGAAAATGGACAAGACGGAGCTCCTAATTGCGAAAGAAATCGTGCCCGCACTAGCAGTTGCACTTCTGGTTACAGTTGCAGGTGGAGCCGGTTTTGTGCTGCCGTGAAGGAATTTGGCTAATATTGCTGCCCCGAAAGTAGCAAAAGTCGTCGCCTGGACGAATCAAGTTTGCGCATATGACAATACGCCCGTTAGTGTCCCGGTAGTGTTTGCCGTCGAGCGCCTGGCAGAGCGGGTGCGCTCCGAGGAACTGGAGGTGGTGTGCGTGCCCACTAGCTTTCAGGCGCATCAGCTGCAGCTGGGCGATCTGGACCGGCATCCAAAGCTGGCCGTGGCCATCGATGGCGCCGACGAGGTCGATAGCGACATGGTACTGATCAAGGGCGGCGGCGGCTGTCTGCTTCAGGAGAAAATAGTGGCCGCCTGCGCGAAGCAGCTTATTGTCATAGCGGACTACACCAAGAACTCGCAGCGCCTGGGCGAACAGTATGTTACAAGAAGGGGATTCCGATCGAGGTGGTGCCCATGGCATATGTGCCAATAAGGCAGCGCATTGCGGCCATGCATGGCGGTAGCCAAGGCGGGGCCGTGCGTCACGGACAATGGCAACTTCATACTTGACTGGCACTTTGAGCCGACAACGGTTTACGACTGGAAGGCGGTGAATGAAGATTTGCTGCTCATACCGGTCGTGGTCGAGACAGGTTTGTTCGTGGACATGGCAACGAAGGCGTATTTTGGTATATGTGGTGGTCTGTATTCGAATCTCATGTTTGTTTTGTAAACACGCTGCTTATTACAAAAAAAATAATAATAAATAAATCCTTAGCCAGGTATATGTCTTAATACAAATTGCTTTTAATCGCGCGATCCAATGAATCTCGGCAGCGGTTCTCGAGCGAGTAAGTGTTGCATTGCACCTTCAGAAGGACTTCTTGCTGCTCGTCGGCAGCAGACTTTCCTTGGCGTAATTGAATAATGACAGCAGACCCTGTTTCTTGCCGCGCGAGAAATAGTTTGTGACCACATCGTGATTGTCTGTAACCTATATACACATTCAGATTAACCGCCCTCAAAGTACAACAATAACGACGTACCCATATGCTCGTTTTCTCGACTTAGCGAATTCATGTTGATTTCCTTCACTCAAAATAAAGGCAATTGTGTGTTTGCAGGAATAATAGCTAATGCGAATGTCGCATAATTCTGTTTAACTGTGCGTATTTTCACGACGACGACGCACTGCGTAATTTTTCGGTGCGAATAAATTCGCACGACGACTTGGTTGTGTTTATGCTATTAGTCTCGCGTAAGCGGGCTGTCGTGCCAATCAATTATTATTATTAATTATTATGATCAACATCCCTTCCAATTTAACTCAAAATATAATTAATTTGTGATGCTTTAAAAAACATCACAAATTGCATTTTGCAGAACTAACATGCTTGATTAGGGGCATATATGTATGTAATACTACAGACAGACTACCCTGCAGGAAAGAAGTAGTCAGTTGGCATAAGTAATAATAATTTTTAACTAATTATTTGACAACTAATTTGTAACTGATTGAAAAATTATGCATGGCTACACAGTTCACGAGCGCATGCACCGTACTCGTTACATTGTTCCTACAAACGACAAGTCGCCATTGGCGTCTGCGCGATGAACAAGGGTTTCCTATTGTTTGAAAATTGATATTTTCTGGGGTCACGTTTTCGATCCTTAGAATTTGTAAGTGAATCCAATGGGTTGGCAACATAAACGACGCCATATCGTCAAAGCGTGCGCGTGAAAAAGTGTAAATAAGTGCGTAGTTTAAGGGGTCATTCTCATGCGCGGACAGGAAAAATGGACATTCTTCAGAAATTATTTCCTTTGTGAATACGAGGAATTATCAAAAAAAGATATTCCACTTTAATTTATTCATTGTTATGGTACAAAAATAAAAAAAAATAAAAAATTTTTTTTTAATTTTTTCAAACACTTTTTTCGATTAAAGACACGGCTTCTGCCGCGTCATGGTCAGCTGGCGGGAATTGTTTTGAGTCACACGATTATCTGAAACATAAATTTCAAAGAAATTCTTAATCAGTATGAACGTACCTCTCGCCCGTAGTAGTCTTGAATTTTTTCATAAGAATCTCACAAAATGGCAGGCATTGGAAGTTAGAGCAGTACAAAATTGTTGTTTTTGAAGATTTTATCAATGAAAAAAAATATGAAATTTTTAACATATCGGAGTGAATTTACTAGGGTCGATAGCTAACAGTATCTAGAATGACGTGACAAAATCGCAGAGAGATCGGATGAATGGTTTTTTTTAAGTCATCCCCGCCATTTCAATTTACATAAATGATATTGTTTCATCACTTCAATTCAGTAGTATAAAGCTTTTTGCGGATGATGCGTTGATCATGATAAGTGGCAAGGACATAGATCAAATGAACGAAAAGCTGCAATCAGACTTAGACAGTTTTTATAGTTGGCTCTGTGCAAACAAACTCAAGCTTAATATTGATAAAACGAAATTTATGTTTATCACAAGAAATAACAAGTTAAACGTGAATGGACTGAAATTCAACGGAGTAGAGATTGGAAAAGTAAATAAAATCAAATATTTAGGTGTTGTAATTGATGAGAAACTGACATTCAAAGATCACATTAATTACACAATTAGTAAAATTGCCAATCAAATCTTCTTTATGAAAAGAACTTGCAAACATTTACAAAAATCATATAAAATCATGGTTTATAAGTCCATTATCGAACCGCACTTTATTTATTGCCCAACAATATTTTTTATAATGAAAGATAATCAAATTAAAAAGCTGCAAAAAATGCAAAACAAAGCAATGCGATTTATTTTGAAATCACGATATGATGCACATATAGGAGATATGCTGTGTAATCTTAACTGGCTTAGTGTAAAGCAGCAAATATTTTACTACACAATGAAGTTTATCCATAACATTCTAAATGGTAACTTACCTAATTACTTATACACTCACTTAAAATTCATAAACGAAACGCATAGCATTAATACAAGACAGAAAAATAATTTCAAACTTCCTAAAGTTGGAAGAGAAATGGAAAAAAATTGTTTGTTTTATAAAGGTCTGAAATCCTACAATGAGTTGCCAGAGGATTTAAAACATTGTAAAAAAATCTTATTCAAAACGAAGCTGTACAATTATTGTAAGACCTTAGCAATAAGATAATTTTATATTTATATTATATATTTTATGTTTATATTATATATTTATAACAAAAATGAAATATGAATTAGGCCTAAAAAGCCGTAAGAAATAAAATAAATAAATAAATAAATAAATTTCAAAAAAAGGCGTTCCGAGAAAAACACGTTTAAAGTTTTGACTAACCGCTAGAATCCTTGACCGCTCGTTATATAAATGTCTGTAGAAGCCGAAATACTTGAAATTTTCCAATAAAAAATTGACAGCACCTTCTTCAAGGATGATACATTCCAAATATGTTAAAAAAAATTTTTACAAAATTTCACATGAGAATGACCCCTTAAAGAGGGCTGTAAAATAAATTATTTAATTAGTAAAAAAATGCCTTAAAATCAAAAAATATTTGTCGCAAAATAACAAAAACAGAAGTGGAATTGAAAATGCGGCTGAAGGCACGACTGAAGACGTGCAAGTGGAACATTTGTGCGCAGAAAATTCCAGCGTGCCTGTAGCCTGCTGTCATTGTAGCCGTGAACATTTTTGGGACTAATGGGAAAAGGCTTAAGAAGGACTACACACATTTTTATAGTTTGGTATGTATGCACGTACACATATGCAAAATTACATTCACTGTGCATAATATTCCCATAACTAAGTCTACAATTCGTTCCTCTTTTAACTAGATTCAATAAATGCAGCTGATCCCATGGAAGTGCTGAGAGCAGCTTTTGCCGGCGTTAAACTTGAATTTATTTAATATCTTAGTGCCTTAAGTGAACTGGCTGAAGTATTGTTTTCTTTTTCTTTTACTTTTCTTTCTTTAAATTAATTTTTCTTGTAAAATGATTTGAACTGTTATTTTTATGAAATGTTTTACATTTTTGCTGTTTTGTTTGTAATTAGTTGTAAATATTATTTAAAAGGAGTGTACTTTGTTTTTGAAAACATTTAATAACACAATCGTATGAATTGAATTCAGTATATTTGAAAATTCATTTAATGGGGTTATATGCAAGTAATTTTTAATTGGTTAGGTTAGGTTAGGTTGCGGTGGCTGCCTCTATGAGAGACACACTCGGAGGCCTGAAAGGCCCATTGTGATACCACATATTTTACCCGTTTTTGAACAGTGTATGCAACACTGTTTTTGCCAACATATGTTACAGCACACATTTCAAGCGGATGGGGAAAGGGGGGAGGGGACCTACAGTTTAACGCCGAATCCGAACGGCGATTGGCAGTTTTTCGTTCACACTTGGAGGTTTTGCCATTGCCTGCCAAGAGCGCACTTGTGCGATTCTTGTAATTCTCATTCCCTTCATGTGGATAGCGATAGAAGTAGATGAGTTGTTCACCAGCCCGAGCCAGGAATCGAACCTGGAGCCTTTGGTATGAGAAGCCAGCGCGCTACCCGCTTGACTATCGAGGCCGGCCCTTTTTTTTTTTTAATTGGTTACTATTTGACTAGTTTAAAATCAGTTACAAACTAACTTAATTTTTAACTAGTCACAAAACAACTAGTTTTAAATCAGTCCATTGCGGACTAATTATTAATTGGTTTGGAAACAACTAGTTATAAACTAGTTGGGAAGTCATGCAGAGGTAGACAATTGATGTGCTGCTAGGACATCGCCACGTTAAAATAATCACTTCTTTTCAAGCAAAATAACTAATTTGTAATCAGTCCTGTACAGAAAAGGACAAGTTATAAATTAGTTTAAAATTAGTTACATTTCCTGCAGGGTACTGACAGTTGTTCATGTGTAGAAGTGCTCATGTATTCACGTATAGAAATACATTCACAAAATTTCATGTTTTCTGTCTCATCGCTTGTCTCCCTTTGATTTCCGAATGAAAACACATTGTGAAGATAGGTTGCTGCCAATATAGAAGTATTACATATATGATTAGGGGTGAAGAAAACCGGTGCAAAAAGGCGCAAAAATTTATTGCAGGATCTTAAACTAGGCACGTTTTTCATTAACTCTACAGAACTACATAAGTTCTGTTATTGGAAAAAGGAACAATTTTAATTATATTTTAAGCTTATTTTAATCAATAAAAAACTATAAAAATTAATTAAAGCTTCAAGAACTTACCAAAGTTGGTACAAGATGTCGAAGTATATAAAATAAAAAAGATTTGTGCAAAAATATTTCACAATTCGCAATTGTCACAGTGAGACAAATTAGGCAATTCTTGTATGGGCGATGCCACGCCCCCTTGTTCAATAGCCGCACCATTCCCTCTGTCGAAAGATATGAATCAATGGTAAGTTCGTAGTGAATTTGAATTTTGATGTGTGACTTATGGTTCCGAAGTTAGGGTCTGAAAATTTGGGCTGGTGAAAAAGTACCACGCCTTGTTTTCCTAAAATATTATTTGATACAGGCCTTGTTCTGGCAACACGAATACAACCAAAACAAAAACCAGCCAAATCGGTCCAGCCGTTCTCAAATGATTCGCGGTCAAACATGGCAGGGATTTTCCGACTTTTCCAATCGATTTTCCGGAGTTTTCTTTTCACATAAACTTGAGCTGGAATCGGCGGGTCCGTTTGAGTGTGATGCGATAACACACATACATCCACTTTCTTTTATATATACAGTGCGTTAAGAAATGATAGCACCATTGACCTTTTGTCTGGGAAGGATTACCTCATAATCTTCTACAAAATTTGATCGAGTCCATGCCAAAGAGAATTAATTTAACAATTAAGAGTGGAGGAACCCCCATTTCTTATTAAACACAAAAATAAAGGGCATTGCTAAAAATAAAAAGAATTATTGTAAGTGGTGCTATCATTTCCTAACGCTTGTGAAAGTGACTTTTTTATGTAAATTCATATTTTGTCCGTTGTATCGAAGATTTCGGAATTTCGGTGCAGGACATTATTTAAATATATGTAATGGATAATTTGACCAAGTTTTTCCATTCTTCGATCATTAGAAGGGAAGTTATAATACAAAAGATCAATGGTGCTATCATTTCTTAACGCACTGTATAGATTTTAAATTTATATTCGAAATAGAAGATCGCTCACAATATTATTTTTACTTATTTTATTTTGAATATTAACGAAGAGGATGCAAAACAATGCTACTTACTCCTACTTGCACGATGCAACCATGCTCTTTGGAACAACAATAACAATAACAAGGTATGCCAAGTAGACAAATCTCCCCTCCCTCTTTTTTCGTTTGTTTACATTTGGAAATGCTGTTCATGCAGCAAATAAAAATGTTAGCAAAAATATTTGTGGCCGTAAACGGCAACGAAATAATTGCCTTAAAAAATCCATGGCACAATAAACAAGGTAATAGCATCCCCGCAACACCAAAAACCACATGTATTTTGTTGGTAGGATCGTGTATCGCTACTGTCAAATTCAGCTGTCATTTTCCGACGAAAGAGGGAGAAACTGAAAACAGACAAAAGTGATTGTTGCCAGACGGTGCTGTATTTGAGTGAAAAAACGGGAAAAGTGCTCAGGTCAGTTGTTTTCAGTCAGGTATTTTCATTTCAACCGATGCGGCAACACCGCACCACTGCTGACACCGACGATTTTGACAGAAGCGATACACGATCAGCCGGTGGCTTGCTATAACCTTGTTAGTTGAACCATGAAAAAATCTAAGAGAAATGCTACTACAAAGTAGCAAAGATATTTGCGTACCTGAAAATGTAAAAAGCTTGTTTTTCAAATGCAGAATTTTTTTCAGAATCAAATTTTTAAACAAAAAAACTCAAAGAAAATGAACTTAAAAAAAAAACTTCTAATAAAAAAAAAACTGTTGAAGACAGTAACATAACTAATTTGTTTCTATTTTTCCGCAAGTAGCTGGTACCCGACATGTTATTTGCGTCCGAAACTTATTTTTGGCAGAAATATGAGCATTTTTATACTTTTTGCAAACAAAAGGATACCTATTAAAGATTTTCTGTGTATTGTAAAAACTGTATGCTTTTCAGTATTTTCTGTGCAGCCCTGCGCACGACTCCCATTCATAAGCACCTCTAATTTTTGTCGTTTGACATTCACATCTCATAGTACATGAAGAGTAGTCTCCCTATCTCATGATGCAATAAACAAGGTGGTGTAAGTTCTCGGTTGTCATAGCGTATTTTGAAAAAATGCTCCCCGAAATAACAATGTTGCTTCTTTTAAAAAGTACGTTTGATTTCTAGGTAAACAAAAAAAGTAGTCACTGTTCATTACTTTTCATTAAAAAAGTATTGACAGTTATATTTCAAACAAAACGAGTTCTTGCACAAAATTTCAAGTTAAGAAAGGAATTTCGATACTCTAAACGGTGGCCATGTAATGGTTTGTGAACAGTTTGCAAAAGAATCTGTTAGAGAGAAGTGCTGCAATCGATTTGCAGGGAATGTTTTTGAAATGCCAAATGTATTTCCGAATAAAGCAACTAAATAAGATGCTGAAGCAACAAGTCCTCGCGAAAAGGCACAAACGATAAAGCACGCACAACCATCGTCGATCAGTTATGGCTTTCAAGCTGGCGTCAGCGGAGTCATTTACCGCACGCATCATGCTTCTGCAAATAATTGACGTACCGGACATTCTTCAGACGAATACGTAAACTGACTTTCCGTCCGTCCGGTGAACATACCTTTTATTCAGGATGAAAGGCGACTCTCAGTCTCAGACGAAGCTCCACGCTAATATTTTATACAACGGTTTTAGTCTGATAAAGTCTCGCACACGTAAATGCTTTCGATGCTTTCCCCTACTGAAAAAAAAACACCGTCGGAACGTATGTATCTACCGAGTCTATAAATATTTTTCCCTTCCCTTTAAAATAATTTTCGTTATGTTCAAAAACCATAACATATATGGTTTATGTTATGTTGGTTTTGAGAGAATTGAAGAACTTATACAGGAAAAATCGTACACCACTCTCTTAACCTAATTGCCATTATGTTTTTAAGGAGATATGTTTAGCAGATAAAACCGTATTAAATGTGCACAACAAATTTACAAACATATTTAAATTATTACTGTTAAAATTGTGGTATTTGATACAAATATTCACTTATTTATTAACTGTGTTTCTTCGAATTGGTTACGAATTCTACTACTATTGTTAGCGCCATCTAGTGGAAAAGGCCTGCATTTGTCCCCTTTTTAATCGTTTTTGAATGCAACAGTTCAACTGAGGGAGCATACAAAATTAGCTGTCAAAACTTACTTCACTTTGTTTATTTCATCATGTCCCTATCTGGCATACTTTGTTATCAAAGTAAATCCTAAGTAGCGCCACTCTTTGACAACCGGACGTCGATTTTTTCTGAAGGCTCCTGTCAAATTATTGTTGTTCACGTGTAAAACGGTCACTGTGGTGAATAAGTAGATTAACTTTCAGGGTTCCGTGCACTTGACAAACCCTGAAAAACCGAAGTTTTCATGTATTTCTTAAGTGTATTTTTAAACGATTTCATGTTTCGAACACTGACTTTTTATGCAGACATGACTAAGGCACAATAAAATAAATATTATTCTCACAAATTAGATGCTTTCCAACTAAAATCATGAAACAATTTTACATAATTTCGATTGCTTTGCAAAAGCAACTCTACCCGGAAATAAATATTCACCACAATTATGGTCAGTTTAAAATTTGAATTTGAAATTTATTTTTTATATTTTTACACAAAAGCTGACTGGACACAAGAACATTTTGTTTTGATCGGGTATTGTTTGCAATGGAATACGATATGTTGTAGCGCTGCACGGCCAAGAGTATATGATTGTGGGCGCTTAACATCACCGGACCGCGCTCCACCACGAACAACTCCTCCAGCATGACCAACTCAGTCAGCAGCCCGGGCGGTCGCCGGCCAATGAGTCGGCGCCACACTGCAACACAATCCTCGTCGGCCAGTAGAAGTTTAACACTGCCGCAAACGTTTACTGGCCAACTGCAGTGAGTACACCGGCGATTTGGTCAGGGGCGATATAGATCGCAGCTCTAGACGAAAAAATGTTCAATGGCTCACATTTGTAAAAATAGATTTGTGAGCAATGACAGTTGGATTTTTGCCTTCGGGGTGAATATTTACACATTCTGTGAAGAAGGTGGCAATTGAAGTTGATGTAGAGTTGATATTTTTGTTACACATGTTTAGTATAGAAATGTTGCAAAATGGATCATTTTTCAAAAGTTGTTGATTTTTTTTTTTAAATAGTTTAACCACTTCAGCTACATTTAAATATTCAGCCATAGGTACAGAAATGTTCAATTGAACACAAATGCGTTCCGAACTCAAATGCATTCCGATTTAAAAATCGCGCATATAAATGTTGTACATTAATATATGTTATATACACATGTGTAGTGCTTATTAAGAGTTATGAAGATACACAAAATTATATTTAAATAAAAATCTTGACATAATTTATAAGGAATAACTTTTTTGTAGCATTTTTCCTTGCACTGAAGCAAAATAAAATTGACATTAATTCCGAATGTTCAATGTTTACATAATCAAATTGCATATACAAAAAGCAATTTCAATTTTAAAAAGCAAATCTTTTCTATTTCAGTTAATTATATTGACACCTATTGAATTATTACAACAAATACATATCTAAAGATATTTATCAGGTGTACAACTTTGCTTCCGCCGTTTTCCGATAGGTGGCTGTACCGGCTGAGGCTGGTTGAAATACATAGATGGTAATGCCTTTAAAGTGAGTGTGGACAGTGCCTAACGAATTGTCATCGCCGTTTCAGTGACAGTTGTTCTTGTTTTCGTATTATTCACGCTCGAAAATGTCCGTTTATGTGCCCAATTCTCGCCATTTGCGGGAAGTTTTACTTTTCTGTTACAATTCGAAAAAAAATGCAGCTGAAGCGCATCGAATGCTCTCAGAAACTTACGGTGATGCTGCTCTGAGTGAAAGAACGTGTCGGGAGTGGTGATTTCGACATGACAAAGTCATTCTCCAACACGACAATGCTCGGCCTCACGTCGCAAAAGTGGTCAAAAAGTACCTGGAAACGCTGAAATGGGAAGTCTTGCCCCACCCGCCGTATTCCCCAGATGTCGCCCCTTCTGACTTCCACCTATTCCGTTCGATGGCACACGGCCTGGCAGATCAACATTTTCAATCCTTCGAAGAATTGGAAAAATGGATTGCTTCATGGATAGCGTCAAAAGAGGACTCCTTTTTTCGAGCCGGGATCCGAAAATTGCCGGAAAGATGGGAGAAAGTTGTCGCTAGCGACAGACAATACTTTGAATAATACATCTGTAAGCACTTTTTCGCAATAAAGCTTTTAATTTTGGAAAAAAACGGCGGAAGCAAAGTTGTACACCTGATATTTTCCCAAACAAATGCTTACTGCTTGTTTCGAAAAAGTAGTAAGAAAATTAGGTATTAAATTTACTACCAAAACCAACAGAAAATCGCATCGGGATAACACGGTGAAACAGACTTAATAGGTCTGTTTGGCAGAGAATAATCCTGTTTGTTGACGCCAAATCTCCAGTAACGAGAGAGAAACTGAGAGCGTAAAGTGACAGTTCATTTCGTGAGACCTTGCAAGTTTTTATTGGAGAAATTTTGTCCAGTAACTTTTAGCAAAAAGTATGAAACATAAAGAGTGTGCATCTCATACAAGCAAAAATTTGAATGCGGGTGCTGATATCGCCACCCGTCTTCTTGATGCGGGGGGGTAGACAACAAGAGGAAACACTTGAAATTACAGCACAATGCTCTGAGCGCAAATCATAGAAACACGAATGCCGCGTCTGTGCTCACTCGTTCATTCTCGCTCAATTGTCCGAAGAGGAGGAAGACGATGTGCTGTTGTTCTTGTTGTTGCGCTGGCGAAAAGCTGAAATTGTAAAACGATTTATATTTTCTGGCTGGCTTTTGTTCTTCTTCTATAAGCCTGCAGGGCGTCGCATATTGCTCCTGAACTCACTACCGACTGTAGTGTGCGCAAAATCATAGAAAGGAAAAGAAAATATGGCTGGCATGGCGACCTATATGATCGCTACAGGCAATTAAAAAATAAATAATAAGTAATCAATAAAAATGGAATTGGAAAGAAAAGAAAACGTCTCGTTCTTTGGAACTTTTCTTACGGCCCACATATAATGCTTGTTTAAAAGAACTAAAATAAGAAAATCTAATATTGTAAATTTATGATCACATCATTCGCAATGGAATCATTCAGGTGTATAACATTTAAACTATTTTTAAACGTAGGCATGCCGTAATACAATTTTCTTATGACAAAATACTTGTCTTATTATTTCTTTATTTAGTGCTTTAGTAGTGCTTTCGCCCTATTGAAAGTCAATAGCCCTATTAAATTATGTTTTTCCATACAATCTTCTAACCCTCCGTTAGACTTCGATAAAAAAAAATTAAAACACGCATCTAATTATTTTTAATTTCAAGTGTTTCACGAATTTTGAAGTCAATATGCCTATCAGTTCATTTTTTTTTCGTAGTTTTCCCATATTCTCAAAATTGTAATCAAGCATGTGAAAATATAAACAAATAATTTTACTTCGAACTCGCCACGTAAAAATATTTGCAAACATTTTAAATTGGGATCAACCACCAAATTTTTAAATTAATCAAAGCATTGGCCAGCAAAAAGCCATACACCACAAACATTCGATTGCTGGTGACATTGCAGCAAAATCAATCACAACACAAAAAAGCATACACACAATAAACGACAACACCAAAAACATTAGCGAATCCCGAATCATCTTCGTTGAAACGACGATGACGATGCTTTGGTTCGTTGCAAGGTGTATTAATAAGGTGATGGCACTACGATTCCCATGTATTTTGTTAGTGCTTTTGGGCATCCTGCTTGTCAAAATCAAATCAAAAGACAAGCAACACAAAAACAATTTTACCAATTTTTGACAATGAGGATGCCCATTCGCGAAAAGCCAAAAGAGAATCAGAAGAAATCAAAAGAAAATCAGAAGAAAAAAGTTTAAGCAGCTGTGTTGCCACCACTACCTTATTAAATGTGCCTTGGTTCGTTGTTTACTCTTCGCTTGCGCTTCGCCGAACAAGATCGCAAACTGTTGAGCGCGAGCAAATTTCCCGCAACCTATGCCTCCGCTCATCTCTTCCCGCCCGCATCAAGAAACACGCTTGACAAATTTTTGAAGATGCGTATTCTTTATATTCTATATTCTTTGCTTTTAGCCAGTAAGAATAAGAACAAGAAAAACATATGACTGGCTGCCATACAATCGACTGCAAAGAAAAATAAATTTTGAGGCAAATGGAAACAGCAAAGAAATTGTGCGTTCGCAAGTCTGCTGACCCACAACCGTCTTGCTCAGCTTTACCAGCTGAAGCTCAAAGGGAAGAAGTGCAGATTGAGTGCAACGAACTATTTGCATTAAAAGTATGATTTAACTTAATTTTCCCTACCACTTCAAACCTCAAATGAAACTATTAGATCAGCTGTTTTGTTCGTTAACCCTCCTGTTTACACCCTTTTTACTGTGTATTGTGAGTGGGCGAAGTCCCAGTGGTGTGACCAAGAGTTAAAACTTGCAAATTCTTAACAAATTGCTGTTTGTTCCCTTTTTTGGTTAGTTTGATTTTAGGGAGCGTACGCTGGCTTAATCTCCTGATATTTTTTACTGGACAATTTTTACTGGAAATCTGGCCAAACAGACCTAATGTACCACTGACAGCTCGAAAAAAGAGTGTCGCTACTTAGAGTATACTTTGGAGCCAGTCTGCTGGCTGCACCGGCGACTGGTGCGCTATGGTGCGCAATGCGGCTGATATGAAAGTGATAATGCGATTTAACGATGTGGCACTGAACCATTGGCAGGCAACGCTGCAATCACTGCGTTTTGGGCCAGTTTGCAAATTTTCCTTCATTTAGCGCGACTTTCCGTGACATTTTTTTTATAAACAAATGTTATTTGCGCACCGTGGTGACAAATTACACATTGTGTGGTGAAAGTTGTAAAATTATTATAAGCCAGGGTTGAAATTTTTGCTATCGATGGTGAATATAGAAATGTATTTAAATGGAAAATATTTGTAATGGTTATGATTTCATTTAAATTATTTCAGTCAATTCAGTCGCATCAAAGGTATTTAATAATGAATAAAAAAATGTTATCCTGAACACATTCATCATGTTCTGATAAAATCATCGTGTCGTGCTTTTGTGTTGCCAATAAAAATGAATAAAAACATATTCTTAATACTTATTATGATTTATAAACATGCACAACATTACTATTACGTAAAAGTTTTGAGGTAATTTATCAAAACAAACTTTGTAGCGGGCTTTTTAACTTGTACAAGAAGAAAATTACATTAATATTGATTCCGAAAGTTTATTGTTTTCATTATAAAATTATTTTTATGCATGCAAAATCGAAATTAGTATTCAAATCTTCTCTATTTTAGTGAATTATGATAAAAACTATTGTATTTTTACAGTAATTGGCCAGTTATCTTAAGATATTTGATCTTTCAAACATTTCTTTAATACTTGATTGGCAAAGCAATCAGAAAAATAGGCACAAAATTTGCTACCTAAACCAACAGAAAATGCCGTTGGGGTAACACTACCACACTCTGTACCAGGGATAATATCATTGCTCTGTACTTTGCGGCAA
The DNA here is from genome assembly GCA_963971225.1 of Melieria omissa. Classification (NCBI taxonomy): domain Eukaryota; kingdom Metazoa; phylum Arthropoda; class Insecta; order Diptera; family Ulidiidae; genus Melieria; species Melieria omissa. The sequence goes on along the minus strand of OZ020269.1, from coordinate 1,708,666 downwards.
CACTGTCACATTCTGTACCACTGACAGCTCGAAAAAAGAGTGGCGTTACTTAGGATTTACTTTGTTGTTATTGTACCATGGCTTCAACATTGTTTTGCGTTAACTCCAACTTCAGTTTGCCCCTGCTTTTCGGTTCATTCACAGTTGAAGTGTTTTGTTCATTGAACGAATAGGTATGTGTATACCCATGTGCATGTGTATGCACACATCGTTCACGCTTTAAGGCACATTTTTTTTGTTATTGTTTTGTTTCCAACCATAATATCTCTGCATTTGTACTATTTTTGTCAGAAACTTCTTACATATTTATATACAAAACATCCATTTACTGCGATGTTTTTCACCGTGCCTTAAAATACACACATACATATCTATATTTATACATATATCACAAGTTCTGTATATTTGTACATGCTTATATTGTATGCGAATAGTGTGTATATAAGTATTGACATTTTAAAACATGCTCGAAATCGCTCGTTTGATCTGCAGTCAAAATATACGGTGATGATAAATGGAAAGTTGAGTGAACTCACATCGCGCCGATCGACCACCCGTTTGTTTTTTTTTCTGAGCGGTAACCAGTTTTACACATGCTCAAACACACATACAAGCACTAAACAAAAGCGCACTTACACTAAATAAACCCCACAACCCATGGCACAATAAACAAGGTAATAGCATCCCGCAACACCAAAAACCACATATATTTTGTTGGTAGGATCGTGTATCGCTACTGTCAAATTCAGCTGTCATTTTCCGACGAAAGAGGGAGAAACTGAAAACAGACAAAAGTGATTGTTGCCAGACGGTGCTGTATTTGAGTGAAAAAACGGGAAAAGTGCTCAGGTCAGTTGTTTTCAGTCAGGTATTTTCATTTCAACCGATGCGGCAACACCGCACCACTGCTGACACCGACGATTTTGACAGAAGCGATAAACGATCAGCCGGTGGCTTGCTAAAACCTTGTTAGTTGAACCATGCCACAACCTATTTCACTTTGTTCCGTCCACGAGTTTTCGTTTACATTCGTCTTCTTTGGATACATATGCAAATACACTCAAAGCCTTGGCCATTATTCCGGCCTAACTATTTCCCATTTATAGTGCTGATGTGACATATTTAACCATACAGTTAGAATTATATTTACTCAAAAAATCTTATCATTGACTATCTACGTTTGTCGGATGGAAAGTGGACCAACTGGGGAGACAACAGCAACAAAAGCCGATAGTGTAATCATTGTGAAGTAACGATCATGTTTTCCGATCGATTCCACAAGTAAGTAGTGAAGCATGTTTTAAGATAAATATACATGGTGCCAATTAAAAGAGATTTGTTGTAGTAAGCTAGTAGCGCACACAGGAATTCATTTTTGACTGGAGATTTGCACACAACTTCAATCTTCAATATATAAACTTAATTCAGATAAATAATTTAGTAAATAAACTTAATAGAATTCTGGATTTGGTGTTCATTAGTGATGGCATGAACTTTTCCCAGAATGTCTCCTGCCAGTCTCTTGCTCGGGTTTACATCATGTTCCCCTTATTCTTGAAATGCAATTTAATGAGTTTAAGAATTAATTCTTGGTTAACCAGAAAACTTGCTTTAATTTTAAAAAGTGTAACTCTATTAGTAAATAATGTATTACATTCGCTGCAATGGGACTCTCTTTTCTCAGGGCATGATGTTTCTAATTGTTTCGATATCTTCAAAAATAAGATGCATGACATTTGTGCTGAACATATCCCACTGTTAAAAAGAGATGTTATAAAAAAACCATGGTTCACTAATAAGTTTAAAAAACGAAAGAATTTGAGAAATAAGTTCTATAAAAAATTTAAAGTTACTTGTAATTCCCACTTTAAACATAAATACTTGTGTTACTCTAAAAAATTCAATTCGTTGAGCAATTCGCTCCGTAAGAACTATAACCGGAAGTGTGAATCTGAGATCAAATCGAATCCGAAGGCCTTTTGGCGTTTCGTCAATTCTAAAAAACTTTGTGCTAATATTCCTACTAAAGTCTTTTTGAATGATGTGACGGCGAATACGTCCTTTGAGGCAGCTAACCTTTTTGCGGATTTTATCCGTTCTAATTTTGTGCGTGATACTGGAGCTCCTACAAATTTCAAGACGAACCTTAACTCTCACATAAACTTTGGTTCATTGTGCTTTTCTCGCGAGGACGTAATTGAAGGCATGGGTTGTCTTAAATCTTCTACGCAAACAGACGTAGACGGGCTTTCGGCGTGCCTATTAAAGAATTGTGATTCCCTTGTCTCACCGCCTTTAAGTATCTTTAATCGTTCACTGGAATCTGGTCCATTACACCCATTTTCAAAATTGGCAACAAGAATAATATTGCTAATTATAGGCCGATTTCCAAATTACACTGATCAACAGCAAAATGGCTTTTCTGGGTTTGACATCAGTTGGTAATTGGTACCGCTGATTTCGAATCCGCAAGCCGTTTTTAAAACTTAGTTTCCGTTTTCGCAAAAAATGGGCGTGTCACTTTTTCGGATTTTCCCTGACTTTTTTCATGTTTGGGTTTTTAACTTCTAAACCAATAAACCGGTTGAAATGATGTTTCCGCTTTCATTTAACAGCTAACTCATTAATAGATTTAAGAAAAATCTGCATGTTTTTGACCATCCAAGAAAACGCCTTGAAATTCCATATTTTCCGACTTTGAGGTCCAATTACCACGGAATTTTAAAACTTATAAAAATATTATTACATTGGAAAAGAAGCCGTGAGGTGTTGTTAATGCCACAAAGAGAAAACCATGTCAACCGGGTCGTTGATTAAGCAATTACAATCGAAAACGTGAAAAAAGTCAGGGAAAATCCGAAAAAGTGACACGCCCATTTTTTGCGAAAACGGAAACTAAGTTTTAAAAACGGCTTGCGGATTCGAAATCAGCGGTACCTAATTACCCTAGAACTGATGTCAAACCCAGAAAAGCCGACCAAAAGTCGAAATTTGTTGCTCTGTGTTATCGACTGTTTCAAAATTGTTTGAATCCCTGATAAAGAAGAAGCTTTACTTTGCTATCAAAAGCTTAATCTCTCCATGGTTTTGTGTCTGGCAGGTCAACAGTTTCTAACCTTGCCGTTTTGTCTTAATATTGCTAAGCGGCATTTAGTGAAGGTTTCCAAGTTGACACTATTTACACGGACTTTTCTAAAGCTTTTCACTCTACTCTTATCTATCTAATCGTAAATGTGTTGTTGTGGTTGATAATGTTTCTTCCTTACCTTTTATTGCTTCTTCTGGTGTTCCCCAAGGTAGTATTTTAGGTCCCCTTTTCTTTGTTATTTTTATTAATGATATTTAGAGTTGCTTCACCAATTCTAATTTTCTACTATATGCTGATGACTTAAAGATCTACGCCTCAGACACGGCTTTTCTCCAATCGAATCTTCATAAGGTCACTGATTGGTGTCGTGTTAACCGTTTATCGTTAAACATTAATAAGTGTTTTCATATGTCATTTTTTAAGTCTCGTGCTCCTATTCCTACATGTTATTCTATCTTTAATACTCGTCTGAAAGCCATTACTGAGGTTTCGGATTTAGGTGTCTACTTCGACTCCAAATTTTTGTTTCACAAGCACCTAAGCTACACAATTGCTAAACACCTTATTTTCATAGTTTCATCTGCCGTTTCAGTTCGGATTTTACTGATACGCTGAAAATTAGAATATGCGGTCTTTATCTGGAGGCCCTTCTATGAGTGCCACATAAAACGTTTAAAACGCATTCAAAAGGCTTTCCTTCGGTTTGCTCTTCGTTCCCTACATTTTGAAAATCCCACTCCCTCTTATAGCTCACGATGCATGCTCATTGATTTGCGCTCTTTAAATAGCAGAAGGTCTTTCCTCTGTATAATGTTTATACAGCGTATAAACTTCTTAGCTCCGTTGAGAACTCTAAGAAGTCAAGATCTGTTTCTTATTACATGTTGCAAAACTAATTATTCTTTTAGCTAACTTATTCTCAAATTCTTTAGATTTTTCAGTTTCTAAAAATGTATTTAAGAATATGCTAGAAAGGCTTCTAGTATAAGTATTTAATTGTCGGTTAGTCTGTATGAATTGTTAACTAATTCTAGGCTATTTTTGAAAATAAAAAAATAAATAAATAAACTTTTCATAACTTTTCATATTTGTCATCTAAAATTTTCAGGGTTTGAACCCATCAAAAGCCCCCTTACGTGCGCCACTATAGTAAACCTGACTGATAAATATATTAGTGGTGTAAAGTTGGTATCGTAGCAGTTTTTGAATTTCCGCAATGTTTTCGAAAGCAGTTGTAGCGGCAGATTGCTACGATAGCAATTTTACACCAGGTTGCACCTTTTTCAATTTGAATATAGAACGAACTGGTTCAAATAAGATTACATTTTAGATAATTATTTTATTAATGATTAAGGTTTAACGAGATTAAGGTTTGATCAAGGTTTACCAAATATCAATTTCAAAGACCCAATATTTGACATACAAATTTTAAGAAAATTTACGACCCCACGTTCTAGGAAAGCCAACTAAATCCAAAACAAGTACTATATATTTAATTGAAGATACATTTTTACTTGGCATTTCTTGCACAAGGGCAGCAAAAGATGGATTGCTAGATGTCTTAAAGGAAGCCACACGTAAAGAAGCAAATGCTAAAGATGGTGACTCGATGACACCCGTATTATGGGCCGCATTTGAGGGAAACCTTGATGCCTTGCGTCTTCTATGTGGCAGAGGGTAAACTAAAATGTTTTTCGCAATATTACAAAATGATCCAAAATCTAACTTCTACTAAAATTCTATTTACAGAGGCGACCCTGACAAATGTGATGAGTTTGGCAACACAGCATTGCACTTAGCATCTGCCAAGGGGCATTTGAGTTGTGTTGATTTCCTGGTTAAGTTCGGTGGCAACATTTATGCTTTGGATATTGATAGACACAGTGCGAAAGATTTGGCCGCTATTAATAATCGGGATGATATACTGCGATATTTAGATGCAGCTACTGCAAATTTTGAAGCAAATAATAGGTCTCCCTAAAATGATTGACTGAATTTATAAAACAATAACTTATGCACAATTACAGAAAAAAATCCAAAACACTACGAGAGTTGGCGGAGAAGGGCTGCGAGAAACGCATGCGTGAATACAGGAAACGGCAGCAGAAACTGGAAAGTGAATACATGGATACACATAAGCCTTCAACATCGAATGATTCTCGCGCAGGTACTACCAGTACTACCTATGGATGTAGCACCAGTAACAAACAAAATATGTTGTCGACCATAAAACAAAAGATCTGGTCGAGCCAAGGTAATATTAACAAGCCCGTGAAAGAGGCTGTTGGTCATTCCAATTTCACCGGCAGCAAATTCAGCGAGTTAGTAGGCTCGAGTAGTAGCGGAAGTGTTGGATCAATTGCAAGTCGTGCCGGTACGGTTCAAAAGCAATCAATCAGTAAAAATGGTAATTTTGAGGACACCGGGTTTAAAATTGGAGAAATCGAATCTGATGGCACACGCACCGTAACGTCACTGATGGGATTACAGCGGGACTCTGAAATACTTTATGTCGGCACGTTTAATTCGAATGAGGAGAATACAAAGCGAGGCAAAATTAGCGACGTTTTCGAAGTAAATGAGGCTAAAGAAACTGAGCGCGATCCGAGTAGACTTGGTTATGGCACACTGACAAGATCATTTTCACAACCTGACTTTTTAACAGATACAAATGTTTCTCCAAGCGGACGATTGTGTGAGGAACTGACCATGCAACGTCCAGCCGGGCTTTTTGCCAGACCAATGCTCGGTAGCATAGCCTTTCGTCGTTCTGTTACAGCAGCTCTTACACAACTTCATCCAGACTCCTGCTCTCCGGATATGGATTCAAACTCAAGTTCTGCAATGCTCCGGAAAGCAGGAACTATGCAGAAGTTACACAACAGTAAGTCACGGTTATTCCTCAATATATCGGACTCTGATTCGGATGGTGCAGATGGTTATAGTGAGGATGAATTGGACACTTCAGGTACACCGATTCAACGGTTTTTAGCGGCATGGGGCTTGGATGAATATTTGACAATGTAAGTTGGGCATAGTATAAAAGCATTTCATAAAATTGATTTTAGATTTCAGAAACAACAAATTGACTTGGATACTTTGATGCTACTAACTGAACCTGATTTGAAGTCGTTGGGTTTACCGTTGGGGCCCTTTAGAAAACTTACATGTGCAATACAGGAGCGACGACACGCTTTGTCGAGTCCGGGCGCAATGCACGATAGCCGCTTATAACCCACAATTATTTACATATTTACAATTATATACTTGTGTATTCGTATATGCAAATATTCTTTAACATGTATATGTACATACATGCATGTAAATAATATTTTATTAACAAACAAAACACATATATATTCGATTGCAAAAAATTCAACGAAGCAAGTGATATGTACATTTTCTTTGAAGTCTTGATTCCTAGCTGTGTAGCGAGACAATAGCTAAAATGCATGGGTTAACTCTCAACGGAAGCAATAAGTCAAATTTAGGCTACTTCCTGCATCATATAAAGTTCTGCATAAATGCCATTTAGCGCCATTAGCTCATCATGTGTACCTTTTTCTACCACCACACCTTTCTTCAACACGCAAATGAGATCTGCATCACGCACTGAGGTAAGGCGATGTGCGATAGTAATACATGTGCGACCACTCCTCGCTGCGTCCAAGGCATCTTGTACCACTTTCTCGCTTTCCATGTCTAAAGCAGAAGTGGCCTCGTCTAGAATCAATATTTTCGGATTGCGCACCAAAGCTCTTGCGATTGCAATCCGCTGTTTCTGCCCGCCCGATAACTGTGCACCCTTGCTGCCCAAACGGGTGTCATAGCCCTGGGGTAGTGAGGCCACAAAGTCATGAATATTGGCCTTATTCGCTGCCTGAATGATTTCCGCCATAGGAATATCAGCACGGAAGTTGTCGCCGTAGGCGATGTTATCAGCGATTGTGCAATCGAAAAGCACTGGTTCTTGCGAAACGAGTCCCAGCTTTGAACGAAGCATGTCAAACGAAAATTCTGTTGTTGGAACGCCACTTAATTTGACAGCGCCTTTTATAGGATCATAATAGCGAAGCAAGAGTTGCACACAAGTGGACTTGCCTGATCCGGAGGGGCCCACTAGTGCTACTGTAGTTCCACTTTTGATTTCAACGTTAAAATTCTGCAATATAGGAGATCCTTTGCGTGTTGGGTAGTTAAAATCGACACTTTCATATGTTATGTCTCCTTCAGATTTCTGTTGACATACATGTTTTTAGAGTTAAATAAAGCTTTTGAAGGGCAGAAATATACTTACTACAGCCGTGTTAAAAGGTTTGTCCGTAGGATTGTAGATGGCAGGTACTCTCGCGAAAAGATTAAGCAGTCTGCCAGCTGAGAGTATTGCAGCAGTTACGTTTGGAGCATATGCTAATGCCTGTCCCAGCATCCAAGAACCAAAAATTAAAGCCTCTGAAACTCTAGTAATCAGTTAAATATAAGAAAATAATCCGTTGATGATCAATCATACTTGATAATGTTCTCATAAGGCATTCCTGTATTGGCGACCAACATGCCCCCATAATAAAGAGAGACGCCATATGCCACGAATGGTGCCGTTTGGCCCAAACCAAACACTAAGCCGCGAAATCTATTTTTTTTGCCACAAGCCGCATCCGCTTTGTCGATCTGCTCACTGTATCGCTGCATTACATATCGTTCCTGACCTAGACTAGTGACGGTGCGAATGTTTGCAATTGCCTCTACCGCCACCTGTGAGGCCCGCTCAATCGCAAGCTTCTCTGCATAAGCACTTGCCTCCATAAACTTAGCCTCGAACATTATTGAAAGGCATACGAAGGGCACTGTTACTAAGGTAACTAGAGTCAGGTTCCACGAAAAAATGAAGGCTACCACCACACCCACGGTAAGTGTAGATAGTGCCTGTACAATAATGCCGATGCGCGCCCCAGTAGCACCCTGCACATTCGAGCAATCGCCAGCTAGGCGAGCGCACAAGGCGCCAACAGAGTTCTTTTCGTCGTCGAAGTAAGCCACCTCCTGGGCAATGATGGTCTTGAAGGCAGTTTTACGTAGCCGCGATGTCATCTTAACGCCAGCCGTATTGAACATATATGTCTGTGTCAACGTTCCCAGCCCGGCAATAATGCCAATGGCAATGAACATATAAGAAAATAAATTGGCCTGTTCTTGTACGTACTTATCATCGTCACTGCTTAAGACCTGCGCAAAAGTAAAAAGTACGCATAATGCGTAAATATTTCTGTGGTCATACGGACGAGTAGCTTAGGTAAAAAATTGATGTTTTGAAATATCAATTAAATTCTGTGCAATTTTTTTTCTAATGATTGTTGCGAAAAATCGGTTACTTAACCCTCAAAAGCATGAATTATTTTCACGTTTGCTAAATAAACATAGGTTTTGTTTTTAACACAGGAAATTACTAAAAAGTAAATTAAATATCAATAAACTACTAAATATTAACAAACAGATTTCGTATGTGGTTGTCGTTTCAAAATATTATATCGGGGCTTAATTTGAAGATATACAAATATGTTAGTGAGAAAAATGAATGGATGGTCGGAATATGTAAACAAAACGATGTGCACATAAGATGTTCTGACCAATGCATTGTTGTCTCAAAAGACTTAAGCGGAATTTGGAAAGCTAAACTAAAAATAGTATTTTTCAATACGAATGAAATACACTTATGTCCCGTATTTGTAGTCAGTTAAATGAGAACGGGTTGTCATATGGTGTCATTTGCGTTTGCCTGCATGTATGACTACGATTTGCCATTCGAAACGAGAATCAAATGAGAACGATCGAATTTGTGTCGAACGAACGATTTGACTACGTTTGACGAGAAAACAAAAAATGCCAACATGCTGGCAAACCTTGTCATATGTATTTTCGTCAGTTTTTGTCGTGTAATGAGAACGCATTTGACCATGGTTCAACTAACAAGGTTGTAGCAAGCCACCGGCTGATCGTTTATCGCTTCTGTCAAAATCGTCGGTGTCAGCAGTGGTGCGGTGTTGCCGCATCGGTTGAAATGAAAATACCTGACTGAAAACAACTGACCTGAGCACTTTTCCCGTTTTTTCACTCAAATACAGCACCGTCTGGCAACAATCACTTTTGTCTGTTTTCAGTTTCTCCCTCTTTCGTCGGAAAATGACAGCTGAATTTGACAGTAGCGATAAACGATCCTACCAACAAAATACATGTGGTTTTTGGTGTTGCGGGGATGCTATTACCTTGTTTATTGTGCCATGCATTTGACGATATAGGACGAACATGACATATATGGCAGTGTTTGCCGTCATTGAATATGACACCATATAAGGTCCGTTTCATAATTATAACGCCACTTGATTTTCCTGCATATCTCGAAAACCAGCAGTGCTATCAAAAAAGCGTCTTCTCATGAAATTGCACTTGCTATTAGTGCAATTTGATAACAATAAAAAAAATTTAAAAATCGTGGCTACTTCTTTATTTGAAAGCATTTTTTCTTTATTCAGTGTTTCATATTTATAACGCCACTTGTGTTAAGTAGGCAAAAACGGTTTCAAGAAGAAGAAAATCACAAGGTTAGTTTTGCAACTGCTTTCCTTTATTTAACACAACATTGGATATTCTATCATTCATGCTATGAATCAATTTTTGCATTGCATTTACATCGATGTTGTACCATTCTTTGAGAATGGTAGCTTTTAGATCAACATCGGTGTTAAATTGCTTGTTTCCTGCGTAGACGCGACGAACTAGAATTCCCCACAAATTTTCGAAGGGGTTCAGGTCTGGGAGTAGGCCGGCCAATCCATAACTTCCACATTATTGGCTGAAAACCAAGTCATGGTTTCGTGACTTGTGTGGATGGCGGCATTGTCCTGTTGGAATACATAGCCATTGGGTGTCTGTTGACTCAAAAAAGGAAGTACTCAAGCGCAGCACGTCAATGAAGTCACTGCTTTTCATTCGGCTCGATGCAAATTGTAGTTCGAGACATCCTTCGGATGAAATTGCACCCCAGACTATCACTGTTCTACTACCGAAGTTCCATTTGGAATAAAATTCAAGTTCTTCCGCAAGTCTCGCCAGTAGCCATGGTATCCGTCCGGCCCATCCAAATTCCATTCTTTTTCATCAAAAAACATTACGTAAAATAAGAAGAAGCATTAGTGGTAAGCATAAATCAATTTAAAAAAATTTGAACTTACTTTTTTCCAATCGCGACCCATGTTCTGGAGAGCAATAGTGAGTCTAGCGGTTTTATGACGGGCCAAAAGTTTGGACGCAGCCTTCAATACAATGTTTTTACGGCGTTTGATGGTGCGCCAGACTGTTGTCCTAGACACACTGACGTCACAAGTCCTCTTTAGTTGACTCAGCGTTTGCGAAGAATTGCTTGCCTCGCATATAATATGGGATTCGCTGCGTTGATTTGACATTTTTTCGCCCAGAACGTTTCTTGGAGTCGTAGGAGTCTTTGTCCTTCAAAAAATTTTGGACAATGCTGTAACTCCTGTCAATCCTGCGCCCAATTTCGCGAGTCCCTACGTTTTCCTGTTTAAACGCGAGAATTTGTCCTTTCTCGATATCGGTTAAACGTTTTCTCGTGGCATCATACACAAAATGATTAATTCTTAACTAGCTAAATCAGTATGCAACCAAACTGCATGCTATGATTTGAAAAATTAGATTTTTCGCAAGTGGCGTTATAAATATGAAACACTGAATATATAAAAAATTCGTTCTAACAAAGAAGTAGCCACGATTTTTGAATTTTTTTTATTGTTATCAAATTGCACTATTAGCAAGTGCAATTTCATGAGAAGACGCTTTTTTGATAGCACTGCTGGTTTTCGAGATATTCAAGAAAATCAAGTGGCGTTATAATTATGAAACGGACCTTATGACATAGTCAGAACGAGGCATTAAGCTGCTTGAATTCTATAAAGCTTCCAACGTAATAACTCAATTCACTCTTATATCGACGCTACTCTTCCATATGACCACAGTTTTATATAGTATGCATAACACATAAGTGGTGCGACAGCCCGTGTCATCCGTATAGTTTGAAGTCGGCCATTTTAAGCCGCTTCGTTGGGGAATCGAACCAAAGGACCAGAAGTGTTGCTTCTAACTCGAGGTCCAATGCACTATCATATGAGGAAACGTAAAACAGTGATTATATTTACACCAAAAAAGTCGCCAAAGAGTACAGCCCACATAGGAAATGTGGCACCGTGCAGCATGGCCGCAATGCATCCAAATAAAATGTAGTGCCATTCAGGTCCATTCAACTTCATCAGTTGCTTAATAGTAACATTATATTCTTCCCGCTGCTTTTCGTTTTCTTTTTTCTGTATCTTGCCTGCAAAACATATTCATATATTTTTCGTTTGTATCAACTTACAGCACCATAAAGTAATATCTTACTTTTACTAGCCACGCTATCTGCGTCCCCTTCGTCGTAAGTTTCATTTTCTTGCTCATCGCTGGCGTCTGGTAACGCGAGATGCTCACGCTCATAAGAGTGGCTGGTAGTAGGTTCGCCTATTTCCGCTTCTTTGTCCTCTTGTTTCCGCTTTGTTATTTGTACCAGCTGGCAGTAGAGACCCCCTTTCTGCATTAGCTCATCATGCGTGCCTTGCTCGGCCACGACGCCGTCTTTCACAAAGATAATCTTGTCGGCGTTGGTTATTGTAGAAAGACGATGTGAAACGACAAGTGTAGTACGACCTTGGCTCGCTACCTCTAGCGCCTCCTGCACCCGCCGCTCTGACGTGGGGTCAAGTGCGGAGGTGGCTTCGTCCAGCAACAAAATCTTTGGGTTGCTTATAATGGCTCGTGCAATGGCGATACGCTGCTTTTGACCACCGGACATTTGTGCTCCGCATTCACCAACCAGGGTATTATAGCCCTTTGGTAGTTTTACAATGAAGTCGTGGCAGTTGGCCGTACGGGCAGCACGTTCGATATCTTCTTGCGTTGCTGTTGGCTTCCCGTAGCGAATGTTTTCGCTAATTGTCGTAGCAAAAAGAGAGGGCTCTTGACCAACAACGCCAATTTGCGAACGCAACCAGCCCACGTTGAAATCGCGTATATCGTTACCATCCAAACGCACGCAGCCGCTATGCGGATCGTAGAACCGTTGTAACAATTGCAATGTCGTTGATTTTCCACAGCCTGACGGGCCCACAAACGCCACAGTTTGGCCCGCCTTTACGTGTAGTGAAAAGCCTCCGAGTACCTCTACTTCAGAGCGGGCGGGGTAGTGGAAAAACAAATTCTCGAAGCTGATGCTACCCTCCACTGAACTCAACATGGTGCCATTTTCGGCTAATGGGTCTATCGCTGATCTACGGTCAATAATGGAGAAAACGCTCCGTGCCGCTGCCTTGGCTGTCGCAAAGGCCTCTAGGTGTGGAAGAGAGAATCCGAGGTTTTGCGCTCCCATTATTATGGCGAAGAGTACTACTACTAGCACGGCTGGCGTATAATGGCGCACTTCATCCATGCGCTCTCCTAATATCAGCTTCACACCGTACCACATAGCGATCGCATAGCAGCAATAAATTATGAACCACATGACACCAGCACCGATGCCAGAGTAGAGACCCTTCTTTCGGCCGGTCCGTTCAGCGGGTAAGAGCAATTTGGAAAAACGCTCTGTTTCCTTTCTTTCGCCGCTGAATGCGAAAACTGTACGAATTCCAGAAAAAACCTCCTCAGCTACAGCTCCAGCACACGAATACGCCTTAAGCTCTTTTTCAGTAAGGGAGCTTTGTATCTTGGCAACCATTGCAGTGGAAATTATAATGAATGGGCAGCAAATTAAAACCACCAGAGTTAATTCCCATCCGTAAAGGAAAGATGCGATGATTCCAGTTACGAATGTCATTGTAAGAAAAATAAATATTCCTAGTTTTTCTCCCATTCCCTCCTTCATTTTATCTAAATCTCTAAAACAAAAATTTTCATATTGCAGCCAGCATTTATCGCCAGTGACACTTTTACTCACTCTGCCATTTTGCTAGCGAAATTATTTCCGGAGGTGGTGTCATACCAAGACATATCTTGACGTAAAATTGATTCCAAAAAGAGTTTTCGAATTCTTGCTATCTAAAGTTACCAAAAGAAAACAAAATTAATTATAAATTATGAAATTTCAATTGGCTCATCTCTATAAACCTATTGGTATCAATTATTATACAACTTTGGTTTGTTTGTAAAAAATTTCTATATAAAAATGTTCATAAAAAAACTATAATTTTGAAATTTTCTCACCTGCCTTAGAGCAACTCTATTCATGATATCCACTGCCAACGCCAGTAGTACCAGTTCTGCTAGAGCCCCAACCACTGAGCCCACACCAAAAGCCAAAGCATCTTCTTTAATGGCTTTCACATTTTCTTCTACACTTGTATTTACTCTGTAAATGCAATACTTTCTTTTCTACAAATGTATTTATACAAATGTGTATACTCAATCCTACTTACAGCTTACGACCGCCGCCGAAGAGCTGCAGAAGGAACGTCGGTGAAGACGCCCCGATGCCCACACTACGATCTATTAGCAAAGAAGTAAATTCGCCATATATAACTATCGAGTATGGAACACCGACCGAGCCTAGAGACGCCAAAATAATTCCAACTATAATCAAAATACGCTCCTCCACAGAAGAATATCGAAACTGCGAAAAACGATAAATAATATAGAAATAATCATAATAACAACACTACTTAATATTAATATTTTTTTTGCTAAAAATATTAACAAAATCGTCAACAGATCTAAACCGATTCCAAACAGAGACGCAAGTTTTATCATTGGTAATTTGACCCTCAAAATGTGGCATTTCGTACTGAGAGTCGTCACAAACATAAAAGTTTTGATTTCTACATTTTGGTGAAGGCTACGGCAGAGGACCGATATCTGGCATCGAGTGTCGTCTCGAAAATAAATTGTTAAGCAATATAGAATATCACGATACAATTAAGAAGGTAGACTGAGTACGCAGAGCCTTGAAAATTGGGATACGAGAATTGACAGTTGCCGTCAAATGCCAAATGGTGTTTCGCCTATTTTATTTTCAATGCTAACAAAAAGGCTGCAAAACAAAATCACGAACTCCTACTTGCAAAATGTACCCATCCTTTTAGAAGACGCAAATTCTAGCTGACATTCAAATTGGCGTACGTTGGCATACATAAACAAAGAATTTCGGAGAAGGCTTCCCGTAGAGGATAAGTGCGTTTGATATATAGGATTATCAGATCCAAAATCTGTGAGTTTTAGACATGACATTTTTTTTTAATGAATCCTTAACTTTTTTTTGTTCAATTATAATTTTAATTCAACTTTTAGTTTGAACTAATGATAAAACCAAAATGTAAATTTTCCAAGCTTTCACTTCAACCTTTCTAAATGTTTCTAAATCGAGACACACATTTTTTGGAGTGCTGTGCCGTCATAGTATTAGCACAGATAACTCATCATATAGAGATAACTAAAGGATAACAGATAACTCGTCTATCCTTTGGGTCGGCGTAACTGTATTGCGACAATGAAGTGACCGCTGAACAATTAGTTAGTTTTGGCAGATTGTGCCGATGTTTTCATTCGTTTTTGCGAAAAGCAAGTGCCAGCAACAAATTAAAGGAGACAAAGACATAATAACATTTCCAAATTCAGAATATAAAATTCAAATAGAATAGAATATAGATTTCTGTGCATATGTATTGATACGATGAGAAATTTTGTGCCGCACGGGAATGCCTTCTCCGCACGAATGTTTTCCAAGCATACTTTTAGGCATGCACTGTGAAGTACAGCAAAACTGTTATAAATTCGCTTAGTATAGTCCGATATGGCAAGGATGGTTCTCGAAATGGGCTGTGCGAGAATGGTCGAGCGCTTTCCAATTAGAAGTGCAAGAAACTTCGGCGCGATAAGAAAAGTGGTATAAAAGCAGCAGTGGCAGCGCAAGGGGTCGAGTCTGTGTTGAGCGAGCAAAGTGGTAACAAGTGTAGATACAAGCAAAGTGTAATACTGTAAATAAAGTTAGTTTCTGATTGTTGATTTTTGCTGAGTAACTGAAGTTGTTTTATTTTCAAAACCAATCCAAACGAACCTGTGAAGTAATTTTCGTAACATTTGGTGTCAGAAATTGAGGATTGTGTTACTGAAGATAAAAAAAAAAAAAAAATTAAATTATAAAAACGCAGACATGGTTAAACTCGAGCTGCTGAAGGTGGACCAGCTGAAGAAGGAGCTGGCTGCATGGAATTTGCCGACTGCTGGTGGAAAGGTGGAGTTGCAGCTGCGTTTGCGGGAGGCGTGTGAATCACGAGGCATTGATTGGGCTGCACACGAGTTCGGAACGCAGGAACAAGAGGCGTCGGCCAAGGTGGAGGAATCGCCTGCTGGTGCTGCGTCGATGCAAAGTACGGCTGCAGCGGCTACGCCACCACAAGCAATGGACATGAGCCAGCTTATGGTCGCAATGAAAGGCATGTTTGAAGCTTCCAACCGGAAAATGGAAACCGCGAGTCAGGAACTTTCGGCGCAAATGGCAACGAAACTGGAAACCGCGAATCAGGAACTTTCGGCGCAAATGGCAACGAAACTGGAAACCGCGAATCAGGAACTTTCGGCGCAAATGGCAGCGAAACTGGAAACGACGAATCAAGAAATAGCAAGGATGGAAACGGCGACCCGTGAAATATCGGAGCAAATGGAAGCGTGCAACCGAGAAATGGCGACAAATTCTGCGCGCATAGAACAGAAGGTGGAGGAAATTTCCGATAGACTGAACGGGAAAGTTGAGCATCTTGAGACGCGAATGGACAAGTGGGACAAACGAGTTGACAGTCTGGAGGATTCGGTAAACAGGAAAATCGATGAGCGGCTTAGAGAGGTGCAGCCACGAGAATGTTTGCCGACGGTTCCGGAAAGTTTCGCCACCCGAACAGAAGTGCCTACTTATGATGGTGCTACGCCGTTCGATACATTTAAACTGCAATTCGACTTAGCTGCTTTGGAAAATCAGTGGACCGATATCAGGAAGGGTCGGAGATTGGCACTGGCGCTGAAAGGTCCTGCGGCTGAGGTAATGAAATCAGTTCCGGAATGCTCGAGAAGTGATTATGAGGCCGTCATGAGAGCGTTGGCAGCGAAGTACAGCAACGAGCACAACCATACGCTGTACTATTGTGAGCTGAAGAACCGCAGGCAAAGAGCCAGCGAGGCGCTGCAGACATATGCAGCAGACATTGAGCGGCTCGTACAGTTGTGCTACCCAAAATTCGGCGCTGATGATCTCGAAAGGATGAAGATTGAGTCGTTCATTGAAGGTCTTCATGATCCCGAGACACGTCGCAGTGCGTTGATGATGGGCAAGCCGACATTTAAGGAGACGGTGACCAGCGCAATGACATATGAAGCGACATGGATTGGAGGCAATCGGTATGCATCTGCAAGGGTACGTCAAATCCAGCCGGACAGCGACATTTCGATCCAGGCCATAAGCTCTGAGACACCGGGCAGGCCACGGGTTGTCTCCTCTAAAGTTGTTTGCTGGACATGTGGCAAGCAGGGTCACATATCACGAGACTGCCGCCAACGAAAGAGGCGTTCCCGTTCTCGATCGCAATCGCCTGAAGCGAGGAATACTGACGATCGAGGCTCAGCCAACAAGCGCAGGGCTGAGGACGAGGAGTCGTTAAACTAAAACGGGTCAGCCCAAAGGGGCGTGAGCTGATCCCCACAACCCGCTGCCCCACCGTCCTTGTCTCACAGCTGAAACGGCAACCCAGCAGCTTGACGATTGAAGGAAAGATAGATGGAAAGTTGTTCGTGTTGACACTGGATACTGGAGCGTCATATTCGATCATAAAAAGGAAGCTTCTGAAGAACTGGGAACCGCTGCATGGCATACAGCTGAGGACTGCGACTGGCGAGCGTGCGCCGGTAAGAGGAAAAGTAACAAAAACAATTGCTATCGGCACCAGCAGCCTGGAGCATGAGTTCATCGTCGCGGATATAATGGACGACGTGATTATCGGCGTGGATTTCATGATTAGGCATGGTTTTACGCTGGACCTGAAAGAAAATGTGCTGAAGTATGCCAACGTTGAATTCCCCCTGCACACTGACCGAAGCGTGGCGGTAAGGAAAGTTGTCTCGTGTCAACGCCAGAAGATACCAGCGAATTCCGAGGCGATTGTGTGGGCAAAGGTGGACGAGGACGATGGGACAAGTCGGCTGTGGGTTGTAGAAGCGCCAAAACAAGGATACGACAACATAATAATCGGACGTACATTAGTGGAACCCAAAAATGGCAAAATACCAGTCAGGATACTCAATCCACTGAACACGACCAGATATGTCGGAAAAGATGCGGTCATTGGCGAGTGTAGAGAGGCTGAAGCAGTTGTCAATTGCGAAGGCAGTCCACCCGGAGGAAGTAAGAAAAGCGGTTCTAACATGGACGCCATACCGCAGACCCAGTGGAGCAGCGAATTGACAGCCGAGCAGAAACAGAAGGCGCGGTCACTCCTGCAGCACTATGGGTCAATATTTGCAACGGAAGCGGGCGGAAGAACAGCCATAGTGAAGCACAACATCGACACCGGAAGCGCGAAACCAATCCGCCAACCGCCAAGACGAGTTCCTCTGGCCAAGAGGGAAGAGGTCACAAATTTGATTGGAAACATGCATACAGAAAAGGTCATAGAGCCTTCGTCAGGTCCTTGGTGCTCGCCGGTCGTGCTAGTCAAGAAAAAGGATGGCAGTACCCGATTCTGTGTGGACTATCGGAAGCTCAATGACGTGACCAAGAAGGACAGCTATCCACTACCTCGGATCGATGACACCCTGGACACACTGTCAGGCACACAGTGGTTTTCCACACTCGACTTACGCAGCGGCTATTGGCAGGTGGAACTTGCAGACCAGGACAAGGAGAAAACGGCTTTTAGTGTTGGCGACGGTTTGTGGCAGTTCACCGTCATGCCGTTTGGACTCTGCAACGCACCAGCAACATTCGAGCGGCTAATGGAGCGTGTGCTGAAAGGGCTGCATTGGCGGACGTGTCTGGTATACCTCGACGACATAATCGTGATGGGCAAAAGCTTCGACGACCACCTGGAAAAGCTGAGGGAGGTATTCGAGCGAATACAGAAAGCCGGGCTTAAACTCAACCCAAAGAAGTGCTCGCTGTTCCAAAAAGAGGTCAAGTATTTGGGTCACACGGTTTCCGCTCGCGGAGTACATACGGACGAAGGCAAGATCACGGCGGTGAAGGAGTGGCCCCGACCACGCAATCTACACGAACTCCGCAGTTTCCTGGGCCTGTGCACATACTACCGAAGATTCGTTCCAGGATTTGCGAACATAGCTGGCAGCTTGCACAAACTGACGAAAAAGAATCAAGCCTTCGCGTGGGGTGAAGAGCAGGAGCAGGCTTTTGCACGACTGAAGGGAAAACTGTGCACTGCTCCAATTCTGGCCTTCCCCGTTCCTGGAGAGATGTTTGTGCTCGATACAGATGCAAGTGGGCATAGTATTGGCGGTGTGCTGTCGCAGATAATAGATGGCCAAGAACAAGTGATAGCGTACTACAGCAAAATTTTGTCAAAGCCTGAACGCAACTACTGTGTGACCCGAAGGGAGTTGCTCGCAGTACTGGAATGCGTGAAACACTTCCATAAATACCTGTATGGGCAAAAGTTTCGCCTGCGCACAGATCATGCGGCATTGAAATGGCTACTGAACTTTAAAGATCCGGAAGGCCAATTGGCGCGGTGGATCGAGCGGCTGCAGAGCTACGACTACACGGTAGAGCATCGCAAGGGTAGCAGCCATGGAAATGCCGATGCCTTGTCACGCCGTCCGTGCAAAACCGAATGCAGGCATTGTTCGCGAGCCGAAAGCAAAGAGCAGATAGTGGACGTACGATTGGTCAGCGTTATGCCAGAGGAGGAGTGGTCTGCGGAGAGGATACAAAAGGACCAGCGCGAGGATACGGATCTTAAAAAAATCATTGAAGGCAAGGAGCAAGGCGCACGTCCAGACTGGCAGGAGATGGCCGGTGAGAGCCCGATCGCGAAGGCTTACTGGGCGCAGTGGCAAAGTCTGCGGCTGTCTGATGGTTGCCTATACCGCGAGTGGGAGAGTGAGGATGGCCGGACCAGCAATTCCCTAATTTTAGTCCCGAAATGCAGGATCAACGAGGTGATCGAGGCATACCATAACGACTCCAGCGGAGGGCACCTAGGCATCACAAAAACTGTCGCCAAAATAAAAAGGCGATTCTACTGGGTAGGATGCCAGGAGTCTGTCGCCGATTGGATTAAGAGCTGTGATCGATGTTCGGCTGCGAAAGGGCCAACAAGAAGATCTCGGGGCCGCATGCAGCAGTACAACATGGGAGCGCCCTTTGAGCGAATTGCCATGGACGTCGCCGGGCCATTCCCACTTAGCACTCAAGGCAACAAATATGTGCTGGTGGTGATGGACTATTTCAGCAAATGGCCCGAAGTATATCCTATTCCTAACCAGGAGGCCACCACGGTCGCGGAAATGTTGGTAAACAACTGGGTGGCCAGATTTGGAGTTCCACTGGAGTTGCACTCGGATCAAGGCCGGAATTTCGAGTCTCTTGTATTAAAAGAAGTGTGTGAGCTACTAGGAATGAGGAAAACTCGCACCTGTCCTTTGCATCCCCAGTCCGACGGCATGGTGGAACGATTCAATCGAACACTGGAGGAATATCTGCGGAAAGTAGTAAGCAGGAACCAAAAGGATTGGGACACGCATATTCCGCTGTTCTTGATGGCGTATAGGTCAGCCCCGCACGATACGACATCACTCACTCCAGCCCGAGCAGTGTTCGGCACAGAGCTGAGATTGCCTGCTGACTTGAAGTTCGGAGTGGTCAGCACGACGGAAGGCGCTAGGACTGATTACGCAGTTAATAAGCAATCGGAGCTGGAAGAAATCCACCAGTTTATAAGGGACCGTATCCAACTGGTCAGCGATAAGATGAAAGCCAGATATGATCTACGAGCTAACACAGCGGGGTTCCAAGAAGGCGATCTGGTAATGCTTTACAACCCGCAGCGCAGGAAAGGTTTGTCTCCAAAGCTTCAAACGTCATGGGAAGGACCGTACAAAGTCGTGACCAGGATTAATGACGTGGTGTACAGGGTTCAACGCTGCTGCAGCGGAAACGCCAGGCTGAAAGTAGTCCATTTGGAGCGCCTGGCGTCTTACCCCGGCGGAGCCTCGGTACTTGTTCGGGACGAACAAGCCTAAGTGATGGGCAGTGATACGATGAGAAATTTTGTGCCGCACGGGAATGCCTTCTCCGCACGAATGTTTTCCAAGCATACTTTTAGGCATGCACTGTGAAGTACAGCAAAACTGTTATAAATTCGCTTAGTATAGTCCGATATGGCAAGGATGGTTCTCGAAATGGGCTGTGCGAGAATGGTCGAGCGCTTTCCAATTAGAAGTGCAAGAAACTTCGGCGCGATAAGAAAAGTGGTATAAAAGCAGCAGTGGCAGCGCAAGGGGTCGAGTCTGTGTTGAGCGAGCAAAGTGGTAACAAGTGTAGATACAAGCAAAGTGTAATACTGTAAATAAAGTTAGTTTCTGATTGTTGATTTTTGCTGAGTAACTGAAGTTGTTTTATTTTCAAAACCAATCCAAACGAACCTGTGAAGTAATTTTCGTAACAGTATATAAAATATAGAATTACGAGGGTGAACTACCCTCTTCTACCCATACCTAGGTACGCCCATGAGCGCCTGTCATCATCAACCGAATCTTTTTGCTGTATGGTTGTTTGTAACCGTATGCTGCGCTTGGTTGATTGATTTTACAACTTGCGAACAATTATATGTGTCTCCAAAACCAAACAATTTACTAATCAAGAAATCTAGAAACCAAATAAATGCTTCATTTATATTGTTTTCACGGGTCGTAAAAAAGGAATATATTAAAAAAAAGTTACCAAAGTTTTTCGTCAGCATGAACTCTATAACAAGGAAGAAGTATTTAAATTGTTATCTTTGAAAATATAAGCTCATTTTAAATACATACTCGTTTGTAATAATAATTATAATAATTGATTGGCACGACAGCCCGCTTACGCGAGACTAAGGCCTAGCTTCCCGCAACCACCCGTGTTGTGCGTGTGAATTTTGTACGCGGGTGGAAGGGACCTACAGTTTTATGCCGGTTCCGAACGGCAGAGGTTTGCCATTTCCAGCTGAGAGGACAGCCACCGAAAGAGAAAACGAGTTTCCCGTTATTTTTTTTAGGTGTTACTACATGCAGAATTCGATCTTGCGTCGCTCTGTATGCGACTCGTTGGACCGCGCACTAACCAACTGAGCCACGGCGGCTGCCGTGTTCGTTCGTTTGTGTTCGTTCGAAAATCTGTTAATTCTGTAAATCTTAGCAGCTACAGTAAGGACCGAACCGCGAACTTGTCGTCCAAGACACCCCCGCTTACGCGTTTGATCACCAACACTCAATTCCAACTGGCTGCTTAACCCTGCTGTTAGGTTAGAAAAGGGACCATTTGGTCTACACTGCAATTTTCGTACAAAACAACAATTTATTCAATTTTTTTGTATTTATTTTGGTTCATTCATTCTTTACTCAACATAACTGATGTAAAAAATAGTTAATAGTTAAATAGTTAGTCAAAAGTTATAAAGGAAACAAGCCAAAAATTGGACCAAATGGGCTTAACCTAACAGCAGGGTTAAAAGGTATGATAACAGACAAGCGCCGTTTTGACTAAAAATCACATATATCTGTATCTCGAAACAGAGTACAATGCGTGTGAAGCGGTGTTTGTGTGAGTGACATTAGAGGCCAAAAAGCTCTTATCGGAGGCCAAATTTGTCGAACTTTTTGACACATTTTTTCCTTGGCCGCTGGACATCTATATGATTAGTTATCTGTGCTAAAACCAACTCTCCTTCTTGCGCTACACACGGCTGCCTTTTATACCTGTTTGTTTATAGCAACGATTAAGGGGGTCTCCTCATCAGTCAGTTTCAAAAAAATCGATTCTTTTTTTTTTGTTCCAATCGTTAGAACTTTTATCTGAGAATATTCTTGCAAAGTTTGAGAGTTCAACTCAAACTAGTTTAGGAGTTACAGGTTCGGGACTCTCCGCGCGGGGCAAGCGCGAGCCAAGAAAACTTTACAGCCCACGTTCTGAAAACCATTTTTTTTTTAATTCCGTGCATGATTTAAACTAAACCATAAAAGCTATGTATACAAGTAAGATACTGTTTTTTAGATTATTTAATTGTGCATAGACTGAACTAAAAAAATTTTTTAAAAGATTTTTATTTTACAATGTAGTTAACGCGCTTACTTAAATACAAGGCCGAAAAATCGAGTACTTTTTTAAAGAATGACAAAAATATTTAAATTACATCTTTTAAGCACCATAATAGTCTATACTATGCAGGAAAGCCTTCTGAATAAAAAAGTATTTCAATTTCTTGTTTCAGGTAAAAATTACGGGCTGAGTCTTGCACGGAGTTTGAGTTGTCCGCATCGAGCTGCTGCGCAAGATTGTTCATAAATCGGCCATTTTTATTTATTTTGAAATTACATAAACTTTTTTTGTTGAATAAACGTATGTTAAAAAATATGCAAAAGATCATTTGTTTCTCTTGTTGTTCTCATGTTCAAAAAAAATCCTGAAAAACTACCTTTTTTCCAAGCTACTGATGAGGAGACCCCCTCAAGCGATGTGAAACTGGGAAAGTAAGCCGATTTTTGTGGACGTGAATTCACGTACACAGTCCGTATGTGTTGGCAGTGATCAACTCTTCACTGTGTCTGCTCTTTTCCCGATATTAGGGATTCTTACAATTATTTGCTTTTTAAAGTATGTTCTCATTAATTTTCTGAATTAAATGCCAACACATGAACTTTTTTGGTTTAATTATGTAAATATTAATGAAAAATATACCAAAGAAAACAAAGTTAAATGCATTGAATATGACGGGGTCAATTGTCGTCCTTTGTATTTCGCATTTCTTCATTTAGCGAATCTCTAACGATCAGGTATGTTTTTTTGCTAAATGCTGTAGTTTGACCGCAGGGTTGTTTTTTTGAATGCAGCTTATAAAGTCTTAATTTAATTGAATTAAAAGCATACCCAAAGATTATTTTGACGCTTTTGGACAATAATATATTTTTCTACTCAATTTTATACAAACGTATTACGAAATGGCACCAAAAATATACAAATAAAAAGATAAATTTCTTTGGTCACAAAAAATGATTCACACCAGCTACACTGGCAATTTGAAATGAACTAGAACAACAACCCCGTTTTAGAAATTTATATGGAGGAAAAAGTACGTTCCTGATCAAGCTTGGGCCCTACTAGTAGGCCCCAAGGTTGCAATTTTGCAATAATATTAGAGTAATTCTGTGCATGTATTTCTACCGGCTCTCCCAGTTTCACATCGCTTAATCGTTGGTTTATAGTGCCAATATGTACGAACTGCACAGTGACGGCGAGCGTTACCGTCACAATATACAACAATGTAGTGATTGCGCTGCAAAAGGTCGCGTCGCTAGCACCATCTTTTGCGTTCTTTTTTTTTGTGTGTACATTTCTTATAGCGACGATATACAATTAATTGATTATTTTTTAACCATTTGGTTAATTCTTAAAGGCACGTTTCCACAAATTATATATTTAAAAGCAGTGATTATTAAAAATCATATCTGCCGCGTTTCATCAGTCACGCTAACCTTTAGCAAAGAATACTAACGTGTACTTCTTGCTGGATATGCATTTTTTATCTAGTTTTACTTAAAACACAAGAGAGTAGGTATGTGTGCATAAGAATGTGTGTACTTATGTATTTGGGATTGCAATCCCGGGTTCCCAAATCCCAAGATCCCGGAGATCCCAAGTTTCAGTCCCGAAAAATCCGAGGATTGATAAAATTATGATCCCGGGATCGAAATACACTCGTAAAAATAGCTTTCTTTTTGCTTTTCTCACCTTAATTTCGAGAAAGGTAAACCTTCTTGTTTTGTACAAAAAATAAATTTCATACTGCCCGTGACGTTTGAATATGTCTCAATGCCAGAGTAGCTCTGTTTACGTACGGATACAAAGTTGTACAAACCAGCTTTGTTGATTACTGTTCCAGTATAAATTTGACAGTAGCTAAAATATGGAAAGTAAGCAGATTTGCCAGGTAGCTTAGCAATTAAATGCATTTTAATGTTATCAATTTTATGTAATTTGTAATGCATATTTTGCCCTTAGTTTTAAAGTAAGAACACAAAATTGTATTTAATACAAAAATAAAATGTATTTGATAGAAAAATACGTTAGATTTAGTTGCTTAAAATAAAACAACATCCCAGGGTTGCAATTTTTCGAAAATCCCGAAAATTTCATAAATATTTTTCATTTTGAATCCCTAGGTCTTGCAGAAAAATATTTAAGAAGAAAAAGCATATATTTTTGTTCATAGGCAGACACATATTGAAAGAAATATTTAAATATTTTCGAGCAATCTCATTTCAACCAATCTCAGGCCATTTACTTACCAAATTAAAATAGGAAAATTTTGTGCGTTTTTCGTCAGCATGAACTCTATAACAAGAAAGAAGTATTTAAATTGTTATCTTTGAAAATATAAGCTCATTTGAAATACATACTCGTTCGTGTTCGTTCGAAAATCTGTTAAATCTGGGAAGGGGTTTGATATTTTTGGGCTGCTTGTTTCTCCCCCGGCTACATCCGGTTGACCTGACACATAATAACTGTTGCTGACCATTATTCAAGTTCGGTTTAACTGTGATAAAACGGTGATAAAAAGATATATTTTCACATAAACTTTACTTAAAAAATGATTCAGCTTTTCAGAAAAACGAAAAAAGCAAAATGGGCACTAAAGGCAACTAGGTGGCACTCTAAAGGAAAATAATGCTCATAAAAGGTTTGTACGTTTTATGACTCCAAGTACAGAGGGGGTTTTGGAGGCTTAACCCCAAATACAAAAATTGTTTGTACAAAATATGGTCTCAAATGACATCGAGCCTGCCCGCCAAATGAAATCATGTGTGCGCCACTGATATGTGCTTAACTCCAAGTATAATATTGATACGATGAGAAATTGTGTGCCGCACTGTACAGGAATGCTTTTCTCCGCGCGAATGTTTTCCAAGCATACTTTTAGGCATGCACTGTGAAGTACAGCAAAACTGTTATAAATTCGCTTGGTATAGTCCGATATGGCAAGGATGGTTCTCGAAGAAATGGGCTGTGCGAAAATGGTCGAGCGCTTTCCAATTAGAAGTTGCAAGAAACTTCGGCGCGATAAGAAAATTGGTATAAAAGCAGCAGTGGCAGCGCAAGGGGTCGAGTCTGTGTTGAGCAAGCAATGGGGAAACATGCAATAGTAGTAGTGTAAAGTAGAACAAGTGCAAATTTGTAAATAAAGCGATTGTTAGTTTTGACTACGTTGCGCTGGATAACCGAAGTTGTTTTATTTTCAAATACAATCAAAACGAACCGTCGATAACGAACTGGGGAATTTCGTAACATTTGGTGTCAGAAGTTCGGATTGTATTACTGAAAGTAAAATAAAATTATAAAAACGCAGACATGGTTAAACTGGAGCTGCTGAAGGTTGACCAGCTGAAGAAGGAGCTGGCGGCCTGGAATTTGCCGACTGCTGGCGGTAAGGTGGAGTTGCAGCTGCGCTTGCGAGAGGCGTGTGAATCACGAGGCATCGATTGGGCTGCACACGAGTTCGGAACGCAGGAACAGGAGGCGTCGGCCAAAGTGGAGGAATCGCCTGCGGGTGCTGCGTCGATGCAAAGTAAGACTGCAGCGGCTGCGCCACCACAAGCAATGGACATGAGCCAGCTTATGGTTGCAATGAGAGGCATGTTTCAGGAAACTTCTGCGAAAATTGAGAATGTCAGTCGTGAAAATCGCGAAATGTCGGCGCAAATGGCAAATGGCACGAATCAGGAACTTTCGGCGCAAATGGCAGCGAAACTGGAAACCACGAATCAGGAAGTTTCGGCAAAAATCGAAACGACGAATCAAGAAATAGCAAGAATGGAAACGGCGACCCGTGAAATATCGGCGCAAATGGAAGCGTGCAACCGAGAAATGGCGACAAATTCTGCGCGCATAGAGCAGAAGGTGGAGGAAATTTCCGATAGACTGAACGGGAAAGTTGAGCATCTCGAGACGCGAATGGACAAATGGGATAAACGAGTTGACAGTCTGGAGGAGCGGCTTAGAGAGGTACAGCTGCGAGCAAGAGTGCAGTCGGTTGAGGAAAGTTTTGCCATAGCAGTGCCTACTTATGATGGTACTACGTCGTTCGACACATTCAAACTACAATTCGATATGGCTGCTTTAGAGAGTCAGTGGACCGATGTTAGGAAAGGTCGGAGACTGATACTGGCTCTAAGAGGTCCGGCGGCTGAGGTAATAAAAACAGTTCCGGAAGGTTTGAGAGGTGATTACGAGGCCGTCATAAGGGCGCTGGCAGCCAGATACAGTGACGAGCACAACAAAATGCTTTATTATTGCGAGCTGAAGAGCCGTAGGCAAAGAGCCAGGCGCTATATGCAGCAGACATTGAGCGGCTTGTACAGTTGTGTTACCCGAAATTCGGCGCTGATGACCTCGAGATGATGAAGATTGAGTCATTTATTGAAGGTCTTCATGACCCAGAGACACGTCGCAGTGCGTTGATGATGGGCAAGCTGACATTTAGGGAGACGGTGACCAGCGCGATGACGTATGAGGCAGCCTGGAGGGGAAGTTTTCGACATTCATCTGCGGAATGGCTTCGAGCCCAATCTGGACGTGTCACGCAAAGCCAGACAGTGAGCTCAAAGGCACCAGCGGGGCTGCGGGCAGTATCATCTCGAGTCAGTTG
This sequence comes from Melieria omissa, assembly GCA_963971225.1. NCBI lineage: Eukaryota > Metazoa > Arthropoda > Insecta > Diptera > Ulidiidae > Melieria > Melieria omissa. Next base: position 1,681,594 of record OZ020269.1, on the reverse strand, counting down.
CTGGCGATGTGGCAAGCAAGGCCACATATCACGAGACTGCCATCTGCGAGAAAAGCGTTCCGGACAAAAGACGTCGCCAAGAAGGGATGACGCCCTGCCACACCATTCGTGCGAGACCGAACGCAGGCATAATTCGCAGGCCGAAAACGAGGGACAAATTGTGGATGTTCGGTCGGTAAGAGTTCTGCAAGAGGAAGATTGGCTTGCGGAAAGGCTACAGAAGGACCAGCGCAAGGATACGGATCTCGCGAAGATCATCAAAGGCAAAGCGCAGAGATTACGGCCGGCCTGGCAGGAGATGGCTGGTGAGAGCCCGATCGCGAAGGCTTACTGGGCACAGTGGCAAAGTCTACGTCTGCAGGATGGCTGCCTATACCGCGAGTGGGAGAGCAGGGATGGTAGGACCAGAAAATCCCTAATAGTGGTCCCGAGAGGCCGAATCGACGATGTCATCGAGGAAAACCATAACGACTCCAGTGGAGGGCACCTAGGCATCGCAAAAACTGTCGCCAAGATAAGAAGGCGGTTCTATTGGGTAGGATGCCAGGAGTCTGTCGCTGAGTGGATCAGAGGCTGTAATCGGTGTTCGGCTGCGAAAGGGCCGAGGAGAAGATCGCGGAGCCGCACTCAACTAGTTGAAAGCAGGTTGACAGCGAGCTATGGTCTACGGGCTAACCCAGAGGGGTTCCAAGAAGGCAATCTGGTAATGCTTTACAACCCGCAGCGGAGGAAAGGTTTGTCTCCAAAGCTTCAAACGTCATGGGAAGGACCGTTCAAGGTCGTGACCAGGATTAATGACGTGGTGTACAGGGTTCAACGCTGCTGCAGCGGAAACGCCAGGCTGAAAGTAGTCCATTTGGAGCGCCTGGCGTCTTACTCCGGCGGAGCCTCGGTACTTGTTCGGGACGAACAAGTCTAAGCGATGGACAGTGATACGATGAGAAATTCTGTGCCGCACTGTACAGGAATGCTTTTCTCCGCGCGAATGTTTTCCAAGCATACTTTTAGGCATGCACTGTGAAGTACAGCAAAACTGTTATAAATTCGCTTGGTATAGTCCGATATGGCAAGGATGGTTCTCGAAGAAATGGGCTGTGCGAGAATGGTCGAGCGCTTTCCAATTAGAAGTTGCAAGAAACTTCGGCGCGATAAGAAACTTGGTATAAAAGCAGCAGTGGCAGCGCAAGGGGTCGAGTCTGTGTTGAGCAAGCAATGGGGAAACATGCAATAGTAGTAGTGTAAAGTAGAACAAGTGCAAATTTGTAAATAAAGCGATTGTTAGTTTTGACTACGTTGCGCTGGATAACTGAAGTTGTTTTATTTTCAAATACAATCAAAACGAACCGTCGATAACGAACTGGGGAATTTCGTAACAATATGTTTAGTCATTTCCAAATGATACACAATTAACGAGATAATTTTTACGAGTTCCTGCATATAATATTCGACGAAGCAATACCATAAGATAGCAGTGAAGAAATCTAGATTAAGAAAGTAGACGCTTGTAAAAAGAAAATTCATTACTGCCTTCATATAAAATACGTACGAATTATACAACTAGGTACTTAGACGGGTACCAGAAGACACTACCGAAAGTGGAAAGTCTATGTTTGTTTCGCAGAAATTTCCAACTACCTATCTACTAAATTACATTGGCTGTCATTTGTTAGATACCATTTATTCGTTTATATTCGCATAAATTTCTACAAAGTGTTAATTTGTCTGACGGGCCCAATAAATCAAGTTTCTCTTAAACCTTTGTTGACCCATCAGATTTTGATGAAAAATACTTTAATCATGTTTATTATACAATCTATCAACCCATTGTTAACCCGTCAGATTTTAATTTTCGAAAAAATGAAAAATGTTTGTCAAAATATTTCTCATTTAGGGCACTTTTACCAAGTTTGAAATCAATAGGCCACTTAATTTATGTTTTCACAGTTTCTGCACACAAAATTGTATCTTATCGTTGATCCCGTTCGAATTTGTGTCTCGAATTCATTTATATATATTTATTAATTACAGGGATTTGGCAGTAGAAAAACCCTTTTACCTACCAGATGTCTGTAGTGTTTTTCAAAAGGAAGCCTTCTCAATAGGGAAAGCCTGCAGAATTCTCCTACAGCAAGAAGTTCGACGTAGAGATGTTTACATTTTTTCGTACGGCCAGTAAAGCACTCACTAAGTCCATAGTCAAATCGAAACTAGTCAAAGAATGTAAGGAATTGCTGAGGCTGGTGAGAAGTCTGGTGGACCTCACCATCTCCTGGATGCTCGCTCACGCGGACATTCTTGGGAACGAATCGGCTGATGAGCTGGCCAGGGTGGGGTCTGCCATGCATGCTACGACAAATCTGTGGCCGTAAGGAATAACAACCAAAGTCGAATTAGGACAAAATTGAGTTATTACCACCATTGCATTCGTCGCATGTACTACTACAAAAAATTCTATGGCTTTTGCTCATAAAATGAATGTTTTACGCCCAAAAATCTAAAATTTATCTAGTGTAATCTAAAGCAAATTCAAAAATTAAAAGTGCTCTCCTGAAAACTTCATAAAATCGACTTTGGCTGTTATTCCTGACGGCCACAGAAATAAAGGACTATGTCCTGGAAAGCGGATAGAAGGCTGTGCAATCTCTCCAGCTATAGAGTGGCTTGACAAATTTGGCCTAGGCTAACAGCCGAGATCACTAGTCACTAGCCAATTGGTCTACTCGCGGCGAGATTGGGTATTCCCTACAATTCTTTGTGGGGAAACTGCAGGGAACACATTGAGTATGAGACCCTCGAACACTGCCTTTGCAGCTGCATTGCCTCAGCATTTAAAAAAGTAAACTCCTTAGGGAACAGCTTATTAGCCCTTAGCTGTTTGGACGATGCGGGGTGGCTTAGGCTGCCTAGTATTCTCTCCTATGTAGGGAAGGCCTATTTTAGGAAGCTACATCAAAACGGTACACTTGTGCTAATTGTGCGTTTTCAGCGATCTTGCAGTGGCCGCTACCTACCTGTGTCCTCATGACCGTTTTCAAATCGTGTACACGACTCATAAATTTTACCACGGGATAAACAATCGTCACCAAAAATTTGATGCTTTCATTGAAATTGTTCGATTAAAGTTTCAATATTCGATGCTAATTTTTGTACCGATAACACAAACATACTTCCAGACTTCCAATGAACCAAAAATTATGAAATGTTGACTAAAAATCTGAAAAATATACCTTTACCACACACTAAGTCGCATGTAAGTGGTGCCACCAGAAAATGCTCTTTTTCAAATGACTTGTTAAAGCACTCTCTGTCTTATCAAGACTTTTATGCACGCTATGATTAACTTAAACAAAATATTTCGCTGCTATACTTCGAAATGTTAAGAATAACACCGTCCGCTTTTAGTTATAACTCACACTAAACTGACGAAATTAGAAGAGGCAATCTAAGACGGTGACTGCTTTGGATATTTTAGCTTTTATGACGTACATATATTCGTACTACAACCTTTGCGATATATCTTTGTGAATTGCACGATTGTATACTGCGAGCTCGTTATATTGGGTTTTCCAACAAGAGGTGTTATTTTGGTATTCAAAGAAAAATGAAATTTTTTAGATAAATGATCGGATGTTTATTTCATTATAAAGAGGAAGGTATGCCATTAATAATGAAAAACAACATCAGCCAAATGGCCACCACGACCACGCTTACAGGACCATATCCTTTTCACGAAATTTTCCATAACCAAATCGCAAAGTGGCTGCCCTATGTCCTCGATAGCCTCACGAATTCTATCTTTGAGGTCTTGAATCGACGCTGGGCTGTTGGCGTACACCTTATCTTTCACGTGGCCCCAAAGGAAGAAGTCGCAAGGTGTTAAATCACAAGATCTCGGTGGCCAATTGTGATCACCTTTTCCAGAGATAACACGGTCCGAAAACTTTTCCCGTAAAAGAGCAATGGTTTCGTTGCTTGATGATCGGTCGGCTTGAGTTCTTGTGTTAACTGAACTTTATAAGCCTTAAGACTCAAGTCTTTATGCAAAATACGGTGTAATGACGTTTTTGGAATGCCCAATTCCAAAGAACGACGAGGAATCGACAAACATGGGTTTTCTTCAACACTTTGGGCTACAGCAGCAATATTCTCAGTTGTTCTTGAGCGACGCGCATGGGTTTTATTCTTCACATCACTAACTCGTCCCAACAGTTCGAATTTGTCCACCAATTTCTGTAATGCGGTCCGACAAAGTGCTTCACGACGACCCAAAAATGCTTTAGTTTTGCGAACTGTGACTGCAAGATTTTCACCATTTTTGTAGTGAATTTTAATAATTTCAATGCGTTGTTGAAGCGTGTATTGTTCCATTTTTAAGAATGGCGTAGTTTCTACTTGTCAAATGTCAAAGAATAAAAGCTTCAAAAGTGACAGCTACCGAAATACCGGGTGATTAAAAATAACACCTCTTGTTGGAACACCCTATATATAGGTACAAACGACGGCGGACGTAAGATTCTTAAATAAGGGGTATTCTTTGTTCTGCTTTGTACTGGTATTTCCAACATGCATTTTTCCTCTAAAATATTTTCATTATTTTCTTATATTGCGTTGTTTGTTAAAGGCATAGAATAATTATCAAGTAGTTTACTTAAAAAGAATACCCCTAATTTACTCCTATTTTGACAGATTTTGTAAAAATGCCATCAGCCGAATTTGTTGAATGGGAATGCGACTGTAAATAAAATTATTTCGAACTAACAAATATCTGATATAAAAATTAACGTGGATTGAGATTATAGAGATTATAAATGTATGTACTTACTATTTATATACTGGAAGCAACTTGCTTTACAATATGTTATTTGAAAATTAAAGAGAGACAAATGATGATGCAGCAAAGAACTACGGCAAACAAAAAAAAGAACTATTATCAAACCGCCTCAAGGGTGGTTTAAAAATATAAGCGAATATGCAACAATTTAAAACAATAAAAACTTTTATTTCCGCTCGACCAAATTACAAGTCAAAAGTCTCGAAAGTATTTTCTTATTCCAACTATAAGGTATGTGAAGAGGATTTTAGAAAATTAATTTTTAAAGAAATTGACAAAGTATAAGCACTGAATATTATTTTGTTGTATTAAACGGAATTGAGCGAACTTTCGTGGCTGAAACTCCTACTTGTGTCTGCGCCTGATCACGGGCATTGTAATTACAGCATGGTTGCTTATCACTCTAAATCATATACAATTTTATTTGCTGTACGATAACTTTTACAACTAATTTGCTATGAGCGTACCTACTACTTCCATGATAACGAAAATATACATAGATACCTATATATATGAATTTAGTATAAACAGGGTACTCCTCCTCTAGAGAGAAATGGACCTTAGCAAGACTTAAAACCATGTATTGGTTCTATAAATAATTTGATTAGAATGCCGCCGCCGTTTTGATATATACTCAACTCTTACTACTAAATCAGCTTCGTATAATACCATACCATACCATAAATGTGCTTTTGTTATTATTGTCAACGTCAATGAATGAATTGTGGTCAATGAAATACTTTCCGTAAATATTTAAAAGAAACAATGTTAATAATCTAAAACTGTTAAAATACATTAAACTTCCCCAGTTTGAATTAAAATGTTTGACGAACGGAGAAAAATTGAACTAGAAGTGTTCATATGCTGAGCATAGTTACCTCCATACGATGCATTCGATGTTTTGCATGTGCTGCAATGTGCATGCCAAATATTATTATTATATATTATTACATATATTTCTACATAAGTAGTTTACGGCATAGTTTATGACAAAATCCAAATGCAACTCGAACAGTTAGAATTTCTTTTATCTAATGACTTTGCCAACTTCTTGCAACGCATGATTTTGTCCACCAACTTTATCGTAGCAAATCTTAAGATTATAAATATTATTACAGTTCCAGAGACACATATGCATACCCAGCCAACTTGTGGCTTCACACTACTTGCCGTGCGTCCTATTACTGTCCTACCACCGGCGCATGTAAGAGGTTTTGAGGTTCAATCCCCGCTCCTTCAAAATTCTTTGATACTGTAACGATAAGACAGTCTGTCGCTGTGCAAAGCAACCCTGCCGCTTCGCGCCGTGCTATAATTCAATGTGGCAACGACGGCCGCGATAATAACTTTTAGTCCAATCTGGTAACGATGGTCGCGATCATCAGGGAAACCTTTAGTCCACTCGGGAATGTGCGAGAACGATCTGCGCGATGGCCGGACGGGTATAAAAGGCAGCCGGATGCGGCGCAGCGAGTCAGTCTGGTTTTGACAAGTGAAGTTGCCACACGGAGTAATTAAGCAAATACTTAAGTGTACGAACAGTAAAGTGTAAAACTGTGAATAATAAAGTGACTGTTGGTTTTGAATTGGCTGTGTTGGAATAATTAAAGTTGTTTTATTTTCAAATTACGCAATCCAGAGATACGTAACAGCCCACTAGAACTAGTATCCGTAACAATACAATAATTGTGAGGGAGAGTATGATTTTGAATGGTATTTGGTTCATTCATTTATCTCATTTCATTGACCCATATAGTCTAAAATTACTGTATAACTCTCTGGTTCGATTTAAGCTGGAATATACCGTCTTTATTTGGCGACCTTATCATGTTTGTTATATCAATAGACTTGAACGCATTCAGAAATCGTTTGTACGATTTGCATTGAGATCACTGAATTTTTTGTCGATCCGATTCCTTCTTATAATGCAAGATGTCTCTTAATCAATTTAAAGTCACTACAGTGTAGGAGGGTTATCCTTTCACTTTTCTTTGTTTTTCACATTATAAGTGGAGTGATTGATTCGCTATGCTTGAGCGCATTTCGTTTCATATTCCTACTAGAAGCCTTCGGAGTAATGATATATTTTTCCTTGAATGCGTCAGAACTATGTACGCTTTCCATGCCAATTCTATGGCAATAGACTTTTCCTCCTCTGGTGTCGAGTGTGAAAAGGATCCCCCGCTGGGGATCTGGAATAACACAGGGCTCGGTCAAGTGATGTTACGGCCGCGGTACCGGAGGTACCCGACCGCTAGTCTCTGCCGTAGCCAAGACCGCAGTGCGTGGTGCGGAACCACATCCTGCTCGAGGTGATACTGCTGCGGAGTCCGCTACAGCGAACACCCATACAGAACACTGCGGATCTAGACTGGGAAGTCAATAAACATCCGCCCCTCAAAATCAGGGTGTTATGCGACTCGTGCCCCTGATTGGTTTGCAGCCGGGGGGTGAAGTGCCTGGCTGTGTGTGAACGGGGCCTCCCCGACAGCGGGCCGAATCGGGTGTAGTATTTGGCCTTGCCATGGCAGGGGGGGCGCTGCCATGGTCGACCACCCTTGTCGCCCCCACTTCCTCAGGCCCGCTGCGCTTGCCTTGTCGAGCAAAGCGGGCGACTATGATATTGATGAATGGCTTCTTTCGATTTGGCCTCGGAACTCGTGGGAGACGAGGATAACCTCTCCCTCACTGACTTGGACAACCTCTCAGGGCTAAGTCAGGACACCATTACTGAGAGCGTCGGGGTGCGCGCCAGCGGTGCCTCCTCGACACCTGTCATAACGAGCGGACCGCAGACCTTCAGTGGAGAGAAACGGGACGCGAAAAAACCCAAAAGCGGACAGCGAAGGCCGCCTATAACCACGCCCTATTCGTTCTCCCTAAGATAGCAGAAAATGAAAAGAAGGGCGTGGCGGTTGAAAGGGACGCAGCCGACAAGCGAAGGTACCAGGCAGTTGTCGACGAGTACCTCGCCAGCGGGAGGGCAGCTGCCATGCTTAAAAGAGTGAGGTCCCAAGAATCTGCCGACAACCATGCCAAACGAGTGAAGGACGCCAGGGGCGCCCCGCGGAGGAAACCGCACTCCTCGAGCGAGCAGGTCCGCCTCTTAAGTGAAGTGGCCATGCATGGCATTGGTTGACGAGAAGAAAAGTACGGGCAGTCGATCAGCGAGCGATGGGACAAGATCGAGGCGAAGCTTTCCGACCTGGTGTTGGAAAAGCTGAGAGCTAAACCAGGATCTATCCCCAGTTTCGACTGTTCAGACGTGGTCAGGGGCCATCGGGTGATCAGATGTGACGACGAGGCCTCGAGGGTATTCCTGCTGGAGTGCGTCGCTAAGATCAGCACCGCCTGGGAAGGTCTGGTACCGGCCAGCGAGATACCTAAGAGACCGAGGGCGCGCATCTGGTTGCCTAAGGGGCAGACTGACCATGCGAGAATAGTGGAGACACTCGCTCTGCAGAACCCGGAGGTGCCAATGGATGACTGGGTCATCATCAAAGCGAAGGAGAACCGTCCAAAACTAGCCAAACGTTCGTGGTCCTTATCAACCCGGAGAGTGTTGAGGCCATCGAAAAGGCTGATTGTAAGTTGAGGTGGCATCAGGAAGGCCAGGATCCGTGTCTGGACATCCGACGCGGGTGCTGGTCAAGATGACATACCGGCCCTTAATCCGGATGAGGTGGAAGACATCAACAAGTTGTTGGACGACCTGGCGCTGGACGATAAGGAAAAACCCGCTAAGGATGCTTAAGGTCGTGCAGGTGAACCTGAAGCACTCGAGGTGTGCTTCAGACAACCTGTCCGTCCTTCTCAGCGAGGAGGACGTGGACCTCTGCATCCTACAGGAGCCCTGGGTCAGAGACTCAACTGTGAAGGGCCTCAGTATCCAGGGGTACAGCCTTCTGTACAGGGTTTCTTCAGGTACACCTATAGCCTGCATATTAGCTAAGAAACATACTAACGCCTTTTTATGTTGTAGCCTGAGCAGTGACGACCTCACCGTTGTGAGGCTTACGGACGCGCGCGGGCAACCCTTGATGGTAGCGGCGGCTTACATGGCCCATGACAACTCTGCTACTCGACCAGACTTATTTGAACATTGAGGGTTGAAGGGTGTCCGACAAAAAGTCTTACTCGGACCATAAATACATCATGTTCAGTGTTGACACACCATTGTGTACTCCAAAGAAGTTTAGGAATCCCCGTAAGGCGGACTGGGACAGGTACGAGAGAATCGTGAAGTGAAGGTTTCCGAAATCTAGCATCAGCTCTATATCCGAGTTAGAGAAGAGAGCCAATTGGCTCGAAAAAATCTGACTAGGGCCTTTGACCAATCTTGTCCGATTCGTCATGAAAGGAAATCAATTCCACCGTGGTGGAACACAGACCTTTCTGAGTTGAGAAAGGAGACCAGAAGAGTCTTTAATGAGTCCTATAGGACCAAGGTTTGGCAGCCATACAGGGAATGCCTGCGCAGATATAAACGAGCTATTAGATCTGCCAAGAGGCAGTCCTGGCAAAGCTTTTGCTCCTCGATAGGGAGCGTTAAGGAAACGGCCAGGCTAAGCAAAGCTCTTGCTAAAGGGTATTCAGCCCCGACGCTTCTAAACAGGCCTAATGGAACAGCCACGGATTCTGTGGCGGAGTCACTGGAACTCCTAACCGCACCCAGGGTTCTACCAGTTCGGAGTCCGTGGGCGAGAGCGGTCGCCAGAAGGTGATCTCTAGGGAGGTGACCCGATGGGCCATCAGCTCTTTCTCTCCGTTTAAAAGTCCCGGTCCAGACAGAATCCTGCCCATCATGCTACAAAGATTGGGGGAAGACGTAATTGACTGGGTTCGAGAGCTCTTCGTCAGCTGTATAGCACTGAACTATGTACCCAAATCATGGCGGAAAGCCAGGGTAGTGTACATACCAAAGTCAGGCAAAAGAGGGCACGTCCTTCTGAAGGAATTTAGGCCAATTAGCCTGACTTCGTTTGTGTTAAAAACGCTCGAGCGTGTACTAGATACGTATATAAGAGGAAGCCTGGAAGAGAACCATCTATTCACGGCTCAACATGCATACATTAAAGGTAAATCGACCGAGACGGCTCTTCACGAGGTCGTGAGGACCGTAGAGATATCCCTGTCGTTTAAAGAATACACCCTGGCGGCGTTTCTTGAGATAGAAGGAGCATTCAATAACGTGGATGAAGAAGCCATAGGTAACTCCCTGTTAGACCTACAAGTCGAGGGTTGCATCTGCTCGTGGATCTCGGCTCTGCTAAGTAGCAGACAGATCCAGGCTGAATTCGGCAACTCTAGTGTCACACGATATGCAAAGAAGGGAACTCCCCAAGGAGGGGTAATATCTCCATTGCTGTGGCTGATCACTTTTAACCCTATACTGATGACTCTTAACCAAGGTGGGGTCAAGGTAGTTGCGTACGCCGATGACATCATTATTATGGTGATAGGGCCCTTCCAAGATACAATTAGTGGCATTATGGAGGGTGCCCTTAGGACTCTGAGCAGCTGCTACTGTTTACGAAAAGGTACAAGATACCCCCATTTCGACTGCCAACGCTCAAGGAGAGCGAGCTTAGGTTATCCTCAGATGCTAAATATCTTGGAGTCATATTAGACACCAAGCTCAGCTGGAAAATTAATATACAAGAGAGGGTCAGGAAGGCACTGGTAGCGTACTACTGGTGCAGCAGACTCTTCGGTAAAAAATGGGGCCTACAACCGAAGATGGTTCGTTGGACCTACACAGCAATTGTTCGACCAATTCTCACGTACGGAGCACTGGTGCGGTGGCCGGCGCTGGAAAGGAACCACAATATTAATAGACTCAGTGCAGTGCAGAGGGCGGCGTGTGTCGGAATTACGGGGGCCTTGAGGTCCTGCCCGTCTGACGCTTTGAACACGCTTCTCCATCTGCTGCCAATTGAATCTTTTATAAGACGGACGGCCGCATCAAGCGCATTGAGATTGAGAGAGTCATCCCAATGGGCGGAGAGACCTTATGAACATAGTAATATCCTCACGAAGGCTCCAATGGACCTAAGGGGGGATACAGACTACACCACAAATGGTGCCGACTTTGATGTTGGGTTTTCCACGAAGAGAATGGAAGCGTAACGCATCTTCTTTAACAAACACAGGAACCTCACTGTACGGTTCAAAGATGGACTGTGAAGTTGGGGCAGGAATTTACTCTAAGGATTTGGTAGTGGAAAAAGCCTTTAATCTACCAGATATATGCAGTGTCTTTCAAGCGGAGGTCTTTGCGATAGGAGAAGCCTGCAGGATTATTCTACAGCAAGAAGTCCGAGGTAGGGATGTTTACATCTTCTCAGATAGCCAAGCAGCCATTAAGGCACTCACCAAGCCCATAGTCAAATCCAAGCTAGTCAGAGACTGTAAGGGGTTGCTAAGGCAGGTGAGCGGCCGGGTGGATCTTACCATCTGTTGGATACGCGGAAACGAGTCGGCTGACGAGCTGGCCAAGGTGGGATCTGCCATGGACACACAGCCCGAAAGGGTGGCGCCGCCTTTAAGTGCAAGGCTAAGACAGTTAAAGGATTATTTCCTGCGGAAAGCGGATAGTAGGTGGCGCAATCTTTCCAGCTGCAGGGTGGCTCGGCAGATCTGGCCACGCTACAGCTCCCACAGAACCAACAACCTGCTGCTAAATTCTCGTAGGAATGTTTCTAGGCTAACAGCCGTGATCTTGGGTCACTGGCCTATTGGTCTACACGCAGCGAGATTGGGTATCCCACACAACTCTTTTTGCAGAAGCTGCAGGGAAGTCAACTCGAACACTTCCTCTGTGGCTGCCCTGCCTTAGCATTTAAAAGACTTAATTCCTTGGGGAATAGTCTGATTAGCTCTCTAGCTGATCTGTCTGAGAGAAGACTGAGATGCATCAAGTCCTATTTGGACGATGCAGGCTGGCTCTAGGGCCCAGCATCTTCTCCCACGCAGGGAAGACCTAGTCGAGGAAGCGACAGCAAAACGGCACAAAAGTGCTAATTGGGCGTGCTCAGTGCATACGCAGTGGCCGCTACCTACCTACCTACCTTTCCTCCTCTAAACATTCCAACTTTAAGCTATTACTAAATGAATTAATTGCATAGTAACTAACTGTAATGGTCTCATTAGCTCTACATAATCTGTAAGGAATTATGTACTTTTAGATTATTTAATGAATAAATAAATAAATAAAAAGTTATGTACAGAATGGCCCCAGAATGAAATGCTATGTGCGCCACTGACTCTGAAGCTGTACTACAGAAGAAATCGAAATAGTTTACCAGGTATATCAGTATGAAGTGAGCCTTTTTTTGCGAAAATAAAACACTAATTTTTAATGAGAAAGTAAAAAACATTTTATTCAAATTATTGGCCATTGCTAGTCACACATTTTGTCCATCTTTCAGGTAATTTATGGACACCGCGCTCAGGCCCGGATTTAGAAATTTGCCGCCCCTAGGCAGTTGCTAAAATTACCGCCCCCCCCCTATTAAAATTTCTTGAATGGTGGAATTAGTTTGGTACGAATAGTTTTTTAATCAATAGAATGCTTTTTTCTGAGATCAAATATTTTATTTTATTATAATCAGTATCCTTATAATAATGAGGTATATGACTTAATGTCATTCAACAATACCATTATTTATGCTATTATCTGTTGTACACAAATTATTTCTTATTGGCTCAAATTTTTACGTCGTGTTTTTAGAATGGCAAAGTCATTGATAATGTCATCACAATCTAGAGACATGAGCAAATCTGATTCTATAGTTAACAAAGCAAGTGCATTTAATCGTTCCGCTACCAGCTTTGACCTCAAATAGTTTTTTACTCGCCGCAGCACGGAAAATGATCGTTCAGCGCTACAATTTGATACGGGTGTGCAAACAAGCATTCGGTACGCTATATCATATATAGCTACACGCAGGTTCAAATACTGCCTGTAATAACACCTAAAAAAATAACGGGAAAACTCGTTTTCTCTTTTGGTGGCTGTCCTCTCAGCTGGAAATGGCAAACCTCTGAGAGTAAAAATTGCCTATTAAAAAGCTCCCAACCTGCCGTTCGGCACCGGCATAAAACTGTAGGTCCCTTCCACCCGCGTACAAATTCACACGCACAACACGGGTGGTTGCGGGAAGCTAGGCCTTAGTCTCGCGGGCTGTCGTGCCAGTCAATTATTAAATTAGTATGTACTGTATGTGCTCTAAGTCTTAAACGGTTGGAGATCACGTTTTAATTTTTTTTGTGGAGAATAAGTACATTTAAAGCTTTAATTCAAGTTAAAAGAATTAAAAAAAAGTGTCGAAGTTTTTCAAACATCGATTTGAAATTTTCACTTCCGGTTTACTATACGTAAAAAAATTAAAATTTAGAATTCGAAAAAAACAAAAAAACAACAACTTTTTTACTATCAGAAACAATACTTTTTAGTTTTTTTTACAAATTAATTGATACAGATAAAAAGCATCGAAAAATTCATGACTTTATTCTTAGTGAATTTTTAAAAGCTCATAACTCAGCAAAAAAACATCATACGGAAAAAAAAATTGGGTGTACACATCCACGTCTACTAGAAGTATAACTGACCAGAATATAAACAAATTTTACTACCTCACTTTTTTTTGGTTGTCCGTTTGACGTGAAATGCCCCGTATACTAAATATGCTTGGCAAATGTCATAGAAACAAAACAAATAAAAAATTAAGGCTCGTTCACAACAAATATTCCCTTTCGAGATATTTGTATCTTGAGGCTCACTTCATACTGATATACCTGGTATTTCAGTTAGTTAAAAATCAATTCAGTTCAGATAATAAAATAAATAAGGTTAATGTGTACACCAGGTCCAAACACCTATGCCAAGTTTACTTCATAAAATATTTGTGGCACAGACCCCTTATACTTTATAAAATATTATGCCATTACAAGATTAGGATCATACTTGTATAAGTTAACTTTTGTATATTAACATTAACAAATTCAATTAAAATGTTACAATACTTAAACACAATATAACTTTATTGAAAGCGACTGCGTTGCGATCATTTAGATAAACATTTGCTTGTCTTGGCCCTGATTAAAATCGTCTCGACGCACCAACACCTCGTAATTAGTAATACGATGCTCATTGCCGCCGAATGGTATGTAAAGACAATGATGGGAGCGCTGAACCTTGCCTGGTGTCAAGCTGCCACAGTAATGAGCCCTGCCCACAAATAGTGGCTCACCGCTGTCAGTGCGTCCCGCTTCAACGGCGCCCGGCGCCACGTTTCCATTTTGCGCTGGTACCCAATGATAGCCGTTATCCACCAATATCTCAAAATTTGCCTTAGGTATTTCCTCTCCGGCGAATCCTATGTATGCGCACGCTCGCGTCGGTATGACTTTCCCTGGTACCAGGTAGCCGCTGTGGAAGGCGCGACAAACAAAGATCATGGAATGGTCTATATCATGCCCGGCGTGAACAGCTTTGGGCGGCATATAGTTGCTATTAGCAACCATCCACATATCTCCTGAATGTGGAGAGCAGTACTGTGGCGCAGATGGTATTGGTGGCAATGGCATTGGTTGTGGCAGTTGCATGTAAGGTGGTGGTGGTTCAAATGGTGCAGGGGGTCCAAATGAATTTGAAAGGAAACCCAATGACGGAGGCTGTACTACGGACGGTTTCACATCCATGGGTGGTGGATATAACTTCGTTTCACTGTTTTGTAGCTGAGGTGGAGATGTAGTTGCCCACCCAGCCATTGGATTTTCTTCAACTAATATTTCATATGTTTCTAGTCGACGTTCAATACCTTTGAACGGTATGAACAATGCGCGATGGACAGAAGAAATTTTGCCGACGGTAAGACTGCCTTCGTAATGCCCGCGCCCTATGTATACTGGCTGGCCGAGGCCGGTTTTGCCACACAATACCGCATTTTCTGGTATAACATGATCATAACAATGTCGCCATACTAAATTTTCCCCGCACAATATCTCAAAGTGGTCCTTACGAATTTCCTCGCCTCTCCATGATACGAACGCGATGTGTTTTGAGGGAATGACCTTTGCCACTAACATATCACCGTTATGAAAGCAACGCCCCACATAAATTGTCGATCCATCCACATCATTGCCACCTGGAACCACGTATGGGGGAATGGAGGAATATATGGAGGAGTGCACCCACTTGTGTGCTAAAAAGCAAAATTAATTCAATTTAATTAAAGTTAAAAAGCAAAACAATGAGCAATGGAACATGGAACAATATATGGAAGACTATATCCACTTGTGTGATAAAAAGCATAATGAATTCAATTTATTGAAATTAATAAGACAAAACAACGAACAAGTACAAATATGTATTTAAGCCCGACATCCCTAATACCCCTTTATCGTCTTGCTTAACATTTTCTTTCGTAATTTAAACGTAAAAATGAAATCAAAAATCAAGTCAACCCAAATTTTAACCAAACCTTATCCTAAGGGGAACGAAGTATTTTTTCAATAATATTGTAAGAATTAATACGTTAATTTGTTGCAAAATACGAATAAAATAATGCTATCGATGCAATTGCTCTTTCCAATAAAGTGATTGAGTTACAGAATTTTAGAACACCAAAATTATCTTAGGCGTACACGAAAACGGTGTTTATGGGTGATCCAAATTTAAATTATTTAAACTAAGTATTCCTTTTATCCCAGTCATAGCACTGATTTAACACATAGATACATACATTTCAATATTAAACAATAATAAAGAGTGCATGTACGCATGCGAAAGGCAGTGAGGTGCATATGTACACTCGGATGTAACTTTGCGATTTAAATGTTTATTTCACTTTGTTACAATTTGTTCTTTAACGCTACTCCGGTTGTCGGTAAAGTGTATCTACAGTTGCGAGGGGATGCTGCAGCTACGTCCATATGTTTATATGCCAACAACTTTATTGTCGACAAAGCACTTCATATGAACCAATGCGTATTTCGCGGCCACCGTACGGAATAAACAGGCAGCGCTCGTTCACCGACACCAAACCTGGCGAAAGGCTGCCGCTATGATGACCACGGCCAATGTACAGACGCTGTCCGGAATGTCCCATTCCGCTGAAAACCGCGTTGGGTGGGATCGCGTGGTGGTGCACTTTTACCCAGTTGTAACCAAAGCCGCAGAGCACCTCAAACTGGCGTTTGTTTATCTCGTATCCGCCATAGGACACATATGCACAACCCTTACTGGGAATAAACTTAGCTGGCAGCACCTCACCTTCATGCATCGCTCGACCCACATAAATTGGAGCACGATCGGTATCATATCCGGCCACCACTGCTTCAGGAGGTGTATAGTTGGGCGTAGAAGCTACCCACCGTTCTACATGCTGCTTTACCAAAACTTCGTATGTGTTCAGACGGATCTCTTTTCCGCCAAATGGTATGTACAAGCAGCCATGGGACGAGTGAATTTTGCCCACTGTTAAGCTGTTGTCGTGATGGCCACGTCCAACATACAACGGTTCGCCATTTTGCGTCGTGCCGCTACGCACGGCGTTTGGCGGAACATTGCCACCATAGCAGGGCACCCAGGCGTATCCTTCACCAACAAGCACCTCATAATGGGATTTGGGTACTTCCACACCGCTATAGCATACATAAGCATTATGTTTGCTAGGAACCACCTTAGCGGGCAAATTTTCGCCCTCGTGAAATGAACGGCCCACATAGATAGGTGAGCCGTCGCAATCATGGCCACCAATGACGGCATTAAATGGTAGCGGCGTAAATGGCGACGAATGTACCCAAGTGTCTGCAAGTGTAAAAAACGAACTTCTTAGATAGTAAGCAGTTGGCAGGTATGTCCAATGACGGTGGTATTAATTAATAGTAATTTCAAACGAATACACTCGTGCATTTGCAGCGGACATCTTCGTTGCTTCGATTAATGTAAAGGGGGATTTGTAGAATAAATCAAATTGGCTCACATATTTTCAACAGTGTACCTAGAAAGTTTCATACAAGGTGGTTCAGCTTATACGTAACACCGCATATCAGTTTCATTATTTTTAGGCTTTGATTAGTTGACACGGTTGATTAAAGATAATTTTATTAAATGTATGTCTTTGTCAACTATGCGTAAAATACGTGACGAAAAACATCAAAAAGGAAAGCAATTTGTTCGCTTAGGATGTGCCAAATCGATTGCATATCTTGACTAAATTTACCATGAAAGAAAACCGCGCCTTGTTGCATCGAAGTAGTTGCACCTAAAAGTATACACGCAACAGTAATGTAGTTAAACACTTTAATTTTACCATTTATGGTTACACTGGTGGTTTTTATGAAATATTTGGTAGGTCAATATGACTAAAAAATTAGGGTTTTTATCTGATTGCTCTAATTTCCTAGTTAACTGAGTAGAAAACTGTTTAAGTATAAACAAAATACTTAAGTAGAGGTAGACTAGCCAAAATCAAGTAGTCGAATAAAAGTATTCACTCAAGCATTTTACAAACCTGAGCTACTTAATAAACAAAGAATACCTTCTATGTTTTTCAAATACACCACATTCTGCCCTAGAACAGTGCGCAAAGCACTATACACGTTGCACACACAACACGGACAAATAAGATAAACTAGAAGCAGTTTGCACAGATGAATGGCTGGCCACACCGCAATCTTACCCATTTCAACGTTCTACTTGTTGGATTAAACACGTATTAAATTAAATCTGGAGACACTGCGCTTCTTACGCATCGGCTGTATATTGAGTACTGAACTGGTGTCAACTGCAGCTATCGAGTTATAAAAGAATTTTCGATCAATAATTTGAACTTTAAGGGACATAAAAAATAAAATGCCAAAGTTATCAGGGAAGAACAGAAGCAATAGCAAAAATAAAGCCGATGAGTCAGAAAACAGTACTATATATAATAAAGTACAGTAGGCGCTCGGAAACGGATATAACTCTCTTATTGCACTTAACACTTTTTCGCGTTTTCATTGCATAAACATTAAATAAAAAACCGAACAAAAGTCTTAAAAACAATACCACTATGACAGACTGTCATTTGCTAATTTCTCTGTACTCTAAGCAATATATAAGTAAAGAAATAGTAAATTATTATTAGTTAAATTATTAATTAACAATTAATTATTAATTAATTATTATTATTAAAATTACTATTATTTACAAGAGTAAATTTTTGTATAACTAAAGAATTGCTTTAGTACTTTATATTTATATACACATACATATATATACATTTGAAAAGAACAAACATGCGACATTGAATTTCATATCGGCTGACGGAAAATTCAATATTTGCTTAAGAACATGGCCAATTGTATATTCTTCGACTTAAGACTAATTCACTCATTGTACTCGTTCATAAATAAGCATCAATGATGATTCCAATCTTTCTGGGATTATAAAATTCGTTTCAAAATATATTTTGCGAAATGTGAAATACTATCCAGTTCCCTCATGTTATGAGCATTCGAGTTCGAGTTCTAAATATTATTTATTTTGAAAGTTTTCACAACATTACAAAGTTGCAGATTTTTAAAATATATTTTAGTTAAACCAGATCTAAATAATTTCTTAATCAAAAATATATTACGAATGTGCTTATAAATTGGACATGTACCAATAATATAGTAATTGTTGAATTTTACCTAAATTCAAAACTTTATAAACATTGAGACTTAGAATTCACGAAAATAATAGGCTTTTCGAAAAGTAGAGTAGTAAGGCGGGTGAACTTGGTAAAGTGACGTTGAGTTTTGTGCATATTGTGCAAATATTCCACACTTACTATGAGGTGCATACTGTAATATTTATGAGTTTACATAACGAGCAAAAGCTTTCGACATTATCTTATCACCAATTGATATTTTAGCAGGTGTGAATCAGGTTAGACTAGACTTAATAATGGTAAAGAGAGTGTTGTGTAAGGTGATTCTGGTGAAAAGAGGTTGAACATTGTGATCATTGCAATTTTCATATGTATTAAGGGTATGCATAGCATAAGGCCGCCGAGGCTGTTGGGGCCAAAATCAAAACATAATATATATGTTTTTAGTTCGGTAGCTGCCCTTTCAGCAGGAATTGGTAAACCTCTAAGAGTAAATTAATTGCATAACTATGAAAAAGCTCTGGTAATCAGTTATGTATATATGTAAATACATCAGTGACGCACAGGGGATTTGGGGGCTGGGGTTGGTTGCGTATAACTTTTGAGTCCAATACCATTTAAAACGGCAGTTACATGTATGTAAATTAATTAGGCAATTTAAAGGAGCAAAAAAACTAGGCATTTTATTATTATTTGAAAACATTCATCGATTGCGCTTAACATTCTTCGTTAAGTGTAGATACCTATGTATATGCAATGGTTTGAATGTGTGAATATTTATGTATAAACTTTGGGAACAGTACCGAGTAAACGCTCTTACCAATACATAATCCTGGAAGTGCAAAAATACATACATATATGTGCGGTTGAGATATAATCTTATTTTGATAACAGATAGTACAAAAAATCTCATTGATAAATCCATATTTGTTCTTTTTGAGAACCTGCTTGAAATTCTGACATATGTTATATTATACTACATAATTTATAATTATCTACCCTTCGGAAGCTATTAAACTCAATCTATAGGTCTCTTTCATGTTTACAAATTCTCACGCAAAGTACGGATGGTTGCGAAAGGCCAGGCCTTAATCTCAAAATCGGGCTAACGGATTAGTTGTGCACGTGGGCGGTAGCGGACAAAGCTTAAGCAAATCGCTAGAGTGCCGCCCCTAATTGTATTTTTTGATTCTTATGAAAACTATTAACCACGCACAATGGGGTAAACATGCCGAAAACCCGCGCATTACGGCTAATCTTAAAGTTACGGGCCTAACTTTTTTTTGGTGTTTTTTTGTAATCTACATGCATGTAGCAGTCAGAAAACGCTTTTTGCATGTAAATTGGACCAAAACTGGCTGCTATATAGCCATTCAAAGTTGGGTGTTTTTATACTCAATTTCATTTTGTCAACGTAACTTTTTTGATGGGTGTGCAAAAATCTCAATAAAATCGTTGTTTATAAATGTAATCAAATAATTTTTAGCACACATAATAAGCATATTCCTACAATTAATTTGACATATAATTCTTTTACATGGCACATTTTCTTGTAAAGATATAAGTTCTCAAAGTTTGAGCAAAAACGACGATTTTTTAGGAAAATGTCTTACTTTCGTGGTGTATAACTTTTATGGTTCATCATGCATCATCGAAAATCTTTAAGGAAAATAAGTGGGAACCTTCATAAAAAAATGGTGCCCAACTTGTCTGCGGAAAGCTGCCGAATGGTTAGATTTTTGGACTTTTATTCACGTCTCTTAGTAAGAAAACAAATATATATGAACTGAAAACTTTTTAGCGCGCGTATGGGTTGGTACGTTTATAACACTTGGTGCATAAATGTAGTATTAAAAAAAATAAATAAATAAACATTGATGTGATTTATCACCTGAATTAATAAATATGCTAAAACAAAATATTTTTCGGCTGGTACGCAGGATGATTCTTGAAAAAGGCAATATATTTCAATAAAACTTTGTAAGGAATTTACAAGTGGCTTAACTAAACTCTGACGCAAAAATGGGCATGGTACGCCTACTTTTACGTAGGTTTGCCATATAAGCATACTTTGTTAAATTGGGAAAATTTATTATATTTATATACAACGTCATCTGCACTTTTGTGGTTATTAATAACGGTAAGTGGGCGTGATACTCCCCATTAACCTGTTATGAGCCGTATCAACCCGTATCAAATGGTTTTTGTTTAAATACGAGTTACCCTACATGATTGTATTTTATGTGGGTATTTTATGAAAGGAGGCGAAAAATCGGGACGTGGCTACAATCTAGAGTATTCATTAGTCAGTTTTGGTCGATTTAAATACTATAACTTTGGTTTTGTTTCACTAATGACGATTTAAAAATGCATAATTGCCGACTGTAGGGTGGCGGTGCACGGTACAATAAATAAAAAAAATTAGAGTGAGCCAATCTTTGAAGAGTTTTGAAGGAGGTGTCCAAATTTGAGGTATTTATCTTTAACCGTTTAGATACTACAGCATAAAATAGGCAATGCGCGGGTTTTTGGCATGTTTACCCCATTGTGCCACGTATTATCAAAATCACAAATTGTATAACACCGTGCGACAAAACTGAAAAAAATTTTTCACACTGGAAAAAATCCATATGGGCGTGAAACAAGAGACCAAACATAGTAGTACAGCATACTCAGTTTTTCATTTCTACATCCTTTGTCCTTTTAAAAGGACTTCAAAATTTTGAAGGGAATAAAAAATAAAAAAATATAAAAAATACTTAACCTCGTTAAAATATGGCGATATGGCAAATATATCAAATGATAGAGGAAAAGCTCAAGAATTTTAATAAAATTGATTTTTTATCTATTTGTAAAAAAAGGATATGAAAAAGGTCCTTTGAAAATTTTAATCCTTTATATCCTTGAAAATTTATAACGAATTTTCTTGAAAAGTAGGTATGTTTAAACCCAAAATCTCCTTGATCACGTGTCAAAATTTCATTATTCTCGCTTCTTTGATTTTGTATCTTTTTTATTATTTAAAATACTGATACGCAAATAAATTAGAATATTTGTACTGCATTCGACTTGCAGCTCCCACCTTTTTTTTAATAACTTTCGAACAAAAAAAGTTAGAGTAATGAAATTCTGACACGTGATCGAAGAGATTTTGGGTTCTAACATACTTACTTTTCAAGAAAATTCGTTATAAATTTTCAAAGATATAAAGGATTAAAAGGATTATTTTCAAAGGATCTTTTTCATATCCTTTTTGTACAAACAGATGAAAAAATCAGTTTTTTTTTAATTCTTGAGCCTTTCCTCTTTCATCTGATATACATATCGCCATATTCTAGCTTGGTTAAGTATTTTTTTTAATTTTTTATTTTTTATCCCCTTAAAAATTTTGATGTCCTTTTAAAAGGACAAAGGATGTAGAAATGAAAAAGCGAGTACGCAGTATTGCTATGGTTGGTCTCTAGTTTCACGCCCATATGGATTTTTTCCAGTGTGAAAAATGCTGTCGCACGGTGTAATATCAGAAAGAAAAAAGTAGTTAGATTAAAAAATATAATTTTATATTTAAAATGCGTATAGAAATTCTTTCATGATTTGGAAATATGACATTTTTTTCACGTACTCAAATTTTGCCGCCTCTCCCAATATGCCCCATAAGCCTTGTGCTTTAACGCCGCCGTATGTGTGTATAACTATAGTATAGGGTGTTTTTTTTAGAGGTTTGTTTTTCGAATAGAGATAAAACTGGCATTTTGTGGTCAAATCTGGCAACTCTAATGTCATTTATGTTCAGTTTGGTTTGCCATTTCATCATGAACAGGTTGACAAAAGAACAACGCTTGCAAATCGTGCAAATTTATTTCGAAAATAATGGTTCAGTTCGCGAATTTTACCGCAAGCTCCGTCCATTTTATGGTTCATCAGAGCAATTAATTCGGTTAACCATGGGTCGTTTTCGCACTACGTTTACTCTATGTGATAATACGCATCCGCAGAGACGTCGAACAGTGCGCACCGAAGAAACAATTGCCGCTGTAGAGCAAAATGTTGAAGAGGACCCGAATGAATCGATTCGCCACCGTGCACAGCAATTGGAGCTTTGTCCAACAACTGAAAATTGGACCTATAGAATTGGCTTTATTCGAGCCAGCCGCGGCGGCCAAATGCCCGAAATCATATTTAGACATTTATGGCATAAAATTATCCTTCTAATAAAGCCAAATTGATGGACATTAAAACGATTTTCTTGTGTTTTATTTCAATTCGAAGTTCTATACCTCTAAAAAAACACCCTATCGTTCAAAAGTATATTTGTAATTATAATTTCTGATAGTCGAAAATTAAACTTAAACTCAAGAGCCCAAGTGACGTTCATTTTGTGAATACTATTTATGACTAAAGAACGGCAATAAATGTCCTTCAACTCAATCATAACAACGGCCTCGCTTCTAATACGCCCCTGGAACGAGCAATGTAGAAGTATTGGTGAAAAAGTTATCGCATTTGTTGAATTGCCTTCGTAGTTCTCCAAAATTAAAGCTTCATTGTTATCTTTCGAAAGTGAAGTAGTGGTGATAACAAAGCACAAAACAAAAATGATGAACTGGTTTTTATATATGAGGCACAGCTAACGCTCAGTTGTAATTGTACATTCGATTTTAACGGTACTGCATACGATACTCCTTGTGTCAATCAAATCTTCGCTACACTTTAAATATTTTCACAATGGGTGAGTATGATGACGCACACTTTTACAACGACTTTACTTTCAGAAGTAAAGAAGGAATTAATCATATACAATTTTAAGAATCTTTCAAATTTGTATGAATATATGTCAGTAAGAAGAAAGGGATATTTTTATAAACCCCGACAATGTTATCTAATGAGTAAAAGGTCCGCATGAATCCCCATTAACTCGACTCCTTTGTTGGGTGAGATAATTATTTTGCCACTCCCAAAACTCGAAATAATCATACATTTGCTAAATTTTGAAATGTGTGCAGCCCAATACACGAACCTATGCATGAATACGTGTGAAATGTAATCAAATAAAATTATTGTTGCATATTTCATATGACAAAAGTATTGATGTGATGGGTTTTCTATGTTCAAAAACGTTTACGTAATTAAACAACCAAGTACGGTTTTTCTGATTGCTTACTGCTACGCAGCAATACTGATTAACAGTTCCACCCTTGCGGTGGTGGTATGTAGTAATATTGGAGTTATTTCTATACCTTGACTTCATACACTTGTGTGTGCCTCTGGTTAAGTTCATATCGAGGTTAGTGTCAATATCTTGGCACTATTTACGACTTGTGCCATTTAGTGATAAGTAGCGTCGTCATGATTTAGAAGCTAATCGATTAGCAGTCAATGAAATAAATAGCATAAGACCTGTAAATCCTCCGTATGCCGCGTATGAGTACTTTACACAATAACAGGAAATTGATGAACTTAAACACTAATACTCACAAAATCGTTGTGCATTGATTTCAGATCATACCTGGGTAGCAACTAATGTCTACTCTGATTTGCCGCCCTATGCTATTCATGCCGGTCATGACTCAGATGGCGACCCAATCTACTTGGGCCGCGCATACCACAATGGCGATATGTTGCCAGCCAAAGTCATCCCCAACAAGCACCAAGCATACGTCGCTTGGGGCGGCGTGGAGATCAACAAGCAGGACATCGAGATCCTCACCGGACATCACTACTGTTGGATACCCAGCAGCGGGGGCCATGTTCCACCGCACGCGCTGCAAATCGGTCAGACGTCCGATGGCGAAGCGTTGTACGCAGGCCGTGGCAATTGGCACGGCAGTTTGACGCCAGGGAAGGTCCATCCTTCACATTCCTGCCTCTACATCCCCTATGGCGGCGGTGAGCATAAACTGGAAAATTATGAGGTTCTTGTGCAGCCAGAAACGTGGATTTCGTCGTCAGGCAGCAACATTGTGCCGGGAACAATACACGCCGGCACCGACGCTGATGGTGACGCTATCTATGTGGGTCGAGCCTACCACGATGGAGACCTATTGCCAGCCAAGGTGATTCCAAACAAAGGCTGTGCCTACATCTCCTACGGGGGCTTAGAGCACGTGAAGTATGACTTTGAATTGCTCGCTGGCTATGGCTACGGTTGGGTACCGGACAGAAATGGTTCCGTACCACCCGCTGCAGTTATTTGCGGCAGCACCAGCGATGGTCAGTCACTTTATATAGGTCGCGGTTATTATAGCGGTAGCATGACTCCCGGTAAGGTTCATCCATCGCACGGCTGCCTATATATACCATTCGGCGGACAGGAAGTGCGTCTTAATGAGTATGAAGTGTTGGTTCGTGCCTAGTCACATCAATTCTGTGTTCCAATTCAATGTTAACACGTTCGCGGACGTGAATGCTATAGCAGTCATTTTCATATTGATGCAAAATGACGTGAATGCTATAGCATTCAAATTTTAAAGCCAATTTTTATTAATTAAATTTTAAATAAACTGAAATTTTCGCAAATAATATGCTATATCATTCAATGTGTATAACGGCTAAAATACGATAATCTGACAACTGCAACAATATATGTGTAATCAAATTTCAGATAGTTCTACTAGTTTCCACAAAAATTTACTGTATATTTTTGTTAATGGTCTTTGGTTTGTCCAAGGCTTTACCATTTTGTAACGCCTTAGTAATACATATATCAGATATACCTATTACTTTTCAATAAATTTGTACGCTTATAAAGTGAATTGTGTTTTCCTAATAATTTGTTTGTAATCAGGATTTTCCTGATTACTCGGGGGAGTGTTGCATGTATGTTTGTACTAAAAATATCTACTTCTAAATTGAGTACAAACTATGGGGAGAAATTGAATCGATTTTCATAAATTATGCGCAACATATTGTTTTGTTTAAACTATCGCACAGTGATTCGACTCCATACAACCGCGGGACAAAATTAGAAGGAGTGGTCCGTTCCTCATAAAATTTGGCATACTAGTTAATCATGGTCTGTTGAAATGAAATCTCTATTTTGTTTTTCTTAAACTTTTGTAGTTTGGCAATGCCAGAGTCTTAAATTGTCAAATTTCGTCACTTTTGGAGAGCTATAGCACCAAGTATGTTGGCTAGATTTTTCAGATTTTACATTTAATCGGTAACATCAAAATTGATTATTGCAAAAAGTAACAGCAATTGTTTCCGGACCCTTTAGTTTTGCAATAAAATAGACGTATGTTTTGCTTTTTTGCAAAAAATACATTTTGTCGAAAAATAGGTGTTTAGACCACTTTTCAAATTGAATTATTTTCTGAGATCGGAAGATATCGGAGGATATAATTACATTATCCGAAAAAGAAAGAATGCTTCTTAAAATAAAAAAAAATCCAGGAAAATACTTTCACATACTTTATAGATATTTCCCTCTAAGTTTTGCCAATTTTCAGATTTTTAATTTGGAAAAATATTTTGTTTTAAAAATGATGTAAAAGCCTAAGCTTTGCAAATTTTTGAGATAACATTAAAAGCGAAAATGGCCACATCATTTCTTAATCTATACTGAAAGTTTCAGCAACTTCTTGGTAACCATGTATTTTTTTTTCCTCAATAGACTAAAAAACAGAAAAGATGTGTTTACATTTTTTTGTGAAAAAAGTTTCAACTTTTAGCCGCTGTTGCACACACACTAAT
Source organism: Melieria omissa (assembly GCA_963971225.1). NCBI lineage: Eukaryota > Metazoa > Arthropoda > Insecta > Diptera > Ulidiidae > Melieria > Melieria omissa. The sequence goes on along the minus strand of OZ020269.1, from coordinate 1,655,428 downwards.
TAATTTTTTGCACAGATTTTTTGGGGTTTTCTTAGTTGGAGTTTTACCTTTCAAATGACTTGAAAATCATTAAATTCTGAGACTATAAATTTTTGGAATTTTGTCTATGGAACGAATCACTGTGTATCGCCTCATTTCAAATAAATACTTAAACTGTAGGTCCCCCATATATGTAATACTTCTATATTGGCACTAACGTATCTTCACAATGTGTTTTCATTCGGAAATCAAAGGGAGACAAGCGATGAGACAGAAAACACGAAATTTTGTGAATGTATTTCTATGCATTTATACATGTGCACTTCTACACATGAACAACTGTGAAACTGCTCCAGGGGCGGTCGAAAAAATTTCAGTTAATTTCGACAAATTTTTATTTTTTTCCCGCCTGAACGCACCTGACTTTTTTGCCACTTTTGACAGCTGTCAGAGTACATTCGTTTATCGCTTTCTCGCTCATATTTCACTATTGCTGTACTGTGATGTTGGCGAATGTACTTTGAGCTTAGTGCCAATATAGAAGTATTACATATATGAGGTCCCTTCTCCTCCCATTCCCCAGCCGTTTCAAATGTGTGTTGCATGCGCATTTCACACGGGTGGAATTTGTGATATTCAGTATTACTTCAATTCAGTATTACTTACTTTTTACGGTAAACTAAACTTTTCAAAGAGGGAATTTTGTGTGACTTAGTGCATTGAAAATTTCATGAAATTTGGTTCACTGTAAGCGAAGTTATTGCGTCCGAAGTAACAGTATGTTTTTGAGACTGGTACAAAAATATTAAGTTTCGCTTTAAAGTTGGTAAAACTTTAACGGAAACATTTCAATTGATGAACTAAGTTTATGATGATCTGTTATCCGGTGGCAGACTTCATGAGTGAAAGATTCATCATAGATCGGCAAAAATCTACTTGAAATTGGATTTAACATTCACTTTTCTATACCCTCCTGGGTGAACTTTTTAATATTAATGTTCAATATCTGCCAGAGTATTAGTTCAACGAAGTTATGATTTCGACTTACTGAACAAATTCGAAATTAGTTTTCAAAACACAAACAAATATTATTTGGAAATATTATTCATGTTTTCTTGTTATTTCGTATACCGCCACCATTTTGAAGAAAACTCACATAAAATGTTTACGTATCTAATCTTCTAATATTTTCCATAGTCGTAAAATAAATCGTTAAAGTTAAGCCTTTTTTCGAAAAACGGACTATCACCACAGGAAGATATGAAATACTGAGGAATGTTATTTATTTATTGAGAGTTTTATTCAAAACAGCGGTGGAAGCGCCTGGCGTCATCCGGGTGGGTATTGGTCAAGGACTAATACAAAAATCTTTGGTAAGGCGAAGGTTAAGCATTTCAATAATATAAATTTATCGCATTTTAACTGAACTTTTGGCTATCGAAAGACGCCATCACATCGATAGACAATTGTGACTGACTGTTTGACTAAAACTCGAATTTTAACCATCAAACACCCCTCGTTTTCACCTGATGCGGCATAGTGCGACTTTAATCTTTTTAAAAATCATCCCATCCAAAAGGCTTGTAACGATGTAATGTGGAATAAAAATATCGTTGGTGTTATTTGTTTACTTCGAAAATGCATTATTTCGATGGGTTCAAAGTGAATTCTAACTTTAAATATTTGTTCATTTGCGATGTTTTATTAGTACATACTGTATTCGTTGTGTTTTCAACAAATTTAGACATTTTTTAATGTAACTACGACGTGTGCTATATACAAAATTGAAATATGAAGAAAATAAAGATTCCAAAGTCGCCAGAAGTGATATAAAGTTTAATATTTGGCAACTTTTTTATTAAAAAACAATACAATTAAAAAAAAAAATAGTGGTTGTTATATTTATATTTTGTATAAGGTTTTTCAACGTACATACATGAATTCCTAAAATATACTCCAAAATTCCAAAAATGTGCCAAATATGCTCTGTATGTTAACGAAGATATGCAGAAAATGGTTCGTTTCACGAAAATAAGCATTTATTCCTAGATGTACTATTATGTAATAAAGGTTAAAATATGAAAAATGTGTTTTATATTTTAAAGAAAATATGTATAAAATCACTTTTTTCATCAAAAATATTCAAAATATACAAAAACAAATAAAATGCACTTTAAAGAATCTTTTTATTATAATTTTTATTTTTTTTATTTTATGTTATTATTTTATGTATGTTTTCATATTAACTTATTCCATCATTTAATTTCATTTCATTCATTCATTTCACTCTTTCATATTTATTTATATACTAGCTGGGCCTCGCGGCTTCGCACGCAAGCTCTCTTCTTTCACCCGATACAAATTTTGAACGCATTGTTGACCCCGTCAGATTTTGATTAAAAACAAAACATATGTCTATTATCTTTGATGTCAAGTGGTTCTAAAAACTGTGAAGTCAAAAGGCCTTTCAAATCATGAGTTTTCACATTTACTCTAAACGAATTATTAATCCTTACCACGTAGATTTCGATTTTCAAAAATATGAAAAGCACATTTTAATTATTTCCCGATTGAAGTGCTTTTTGTCTAAGTTTGAAGTCAAAAGGACCAATAAATCGTGTTTCTCCATACAAACTGTGAACCCATTGTTGACCCCGTTAGATTTTGATTTCAAAAAAGTGAAAAATACGTGTCAAATTATTTCTCACTTAGAGTACTTTCACAAAGTTTGAAGTCCGTAACCCCATTAATTCATGTTTTTTACAGTTTCGCCATACAAACTTTTATCGGTCGTTGACCCCGCCCGATTTTAGTATTCAGAAAAAATTAAATACACGTATCGAGTTATTTTACATTTGAAGTACTTTCACCAAGTTTGAAATCAAAAGGCTCAAAAAACATTGTTACTCCATACAGACTTTTAACCCGTCGTTGATCCAGTTAGATTTCGATTTTGAAAATAATGAGAAACACGTGAATAATTTTTTTTATTTCAATTATTTTTAGAAATTTTGAAGTCAATAGGCCTATCAGTTCATGTTTTTTTCGAGTCTACCCTTAAACAAATCTTAACCCATTATTAGTTCAGTTAAATTTTGTTTTCCGAAAAATTATAAAACATGTGTCGAATTATTTTTGGTTTAGAGCAGGGGTACCCAAAATCTTCTTATGGAAGAGCAAACACCAATACATGTAAAGTTGCCCAAAAAAATGCAAACACAAAAATGGAATTCAGTATGTACACCGAAAAAAAATATCATTTTCTGTAATGTTATTAAAAAAAAATAATAAATTATCCAAATTGATATCAATATCAGTTGTCGACAATTTTAATATAGCCTCCAAATGTTCGTTGCTTATTCTATTTCTGTGCTTGCTTTTTATTAATTTTAAATTCGAAAAAGCACTTTCACAAATATATGTGCTACCAATACATGGAATACAAATTTAAAATTTCTTTGTAAAGTAAAGGATATTTATTTGGTGTTAAAGATTTCCAAAGTCAATGCCCTTTAAATTAGATATTTGAAGTTCAGAGTCGCATTGCAGATCACACAGCTCCATTTGTAGCTCAGGCTTTTGATCATAATGCTACATGCTACATGTCATTGGGCTATAAAAAATGGCTTTCATTTGCTTAATGCACCTAAAATCTTGAAATCTTCATTAGCGAATCCCGAGTCATCTTCGTTGAAACGAAACGAACACAGAATTTTTTCTAGTGCTACTCAATCGACAGCCGCACACGTTTTGAAGCAAATTCATTCGCTAGACAACAACAAAACCTACGTTGAAGATAACTGTCGCCAATGCGTGCGGAGCAGAGTCTACACTAGCCTTGAAACTCCTGTAAAATGAATTGGCAGCACTCATATGGAACTGTCACATCAAGACTTTTGGTTGTCACATCAGGACTGTCAACGGCAACATGCTTCCCACCACGAAAGATACTGCGCAGATAACGTTGTCTCAAGCTTTCTCAGCTTTTGTCGTATGTTGTCGAAAAGTCAAGACAACATACGATTTTGTTTTTCGGAGCGACATTTCTCCCGCCAAATTTCGTGGTAAAAGTAATTTTCAACGTTCTTTCGTTATTATTTCGCTCGTTTGATTGCGAAAACAGCGAAAAGACAAAAAATTGAATATATATTTAAACTCTAGTGCTTTAGTAATATTTGACCACGATTTTAGCGAAAGTAAGTATATTCGTCGATTTGCAAATGAATTTTCTTACAAAAATTATATTTATTTCATAGAAATGCCTCTACGACGCTGTGTTCTCGGATTTTGAAGCACATAGAGTAGGTGTAGGTATGTTCATATTTGATGCCCTCAAAGTAATTGACCCTTATATTTGTTGCAGTAATTGTGACACGGACAAACTCCTTTGTTTATTTGGGCGAGTAAGAATATATTTCGTTTTAAAGTTTTTCAATAAAAACCTATCAATTCCAAAGTCCAAACATAAAATTTTGTGTGTTTCACATTTATAGTTTCAATTGAATTGTTTTAGGATAATTATCAGGTGTACACCTTTGCTTCCGCCGTTTTCCGATAGGTGGCTGTACCGTCTGAGGCTGGTTGAAATACATAGATGGTAATGCCTTTAAAGTGAGTGTGGACAGTGCCTAACGAATTGTCATCGCCGTTTCAGTGACAGTTGTTCTTGTTTTCGTATTATTCACGCTCGAAAATGTCCGTTTATGTGCCCAATTCTCGCCATTTGCGGGAAGTTTTACTTTTCTGTTACAATTCGAAAAAAAATGCAGCTGACTCATGCTTCATGGATAGCGTCAAAAGAGGACTCCTTTTTTCGAGCCGGGATCCGAAAATTGCCGGAAAGATGGGAGAAAGTTGTCGCTAGCGACGGACAATACTTTGAATAATACATCTGTAAGCACTTTTTCGCAATAAAGCTTTTAATTTTGGAAAAAAACGGCGGAAGCAAAGTTGTACACCTGATAGTATTAGTATTAGTATTACAATTAGATCTACTGCTCGACATGGTAAATATTATATTATATAAATATATTATTATTATTCGGTCCTTTCTCCAACCCTTTTCCTTATCTTCATCAACGACCTATTGTCGTCGACGAAGAATCCCATCTACTCGTTTGCGGATGAGAGCACCATTTGTCATTCATACTCCTTCACAAAGCGCCCCAGCTCTGTGGAGATTGAGAGAGAACGGCGCCGTATGAATGACACACTTAATAGCGACCTACAAACAATCTCCAAGTGGGGTCAAGCGAACAGGGTCGATTTTAATCCTCGCAAGACCCAATGTTGCCTGTTATCCCACAAGCGAGTCTCCCAACATTCCAACACATCCCTGGTTATGGATGGTGTGAGTATTACGGAATCGGCAGCTCTTGATGTTCTGGGCATGTCCATTAAGAACGACCTTCGTTGGAACGATCATATTTTTGGCGTGTCGAAAGAAGCAGCCAAGTGCCTCGGCTTCTTAAAGCGGTGCAAAAAATAGTTCACCCCGTCCGATCTCCGCATTATTTATACCACCTATATCCGACCTAAAATGGAGTTTAACTCGCACCTATGGGCAGGGGCTTCAAAAACCCATTTGGAGCTCCTGGATCGGGTGCAAAACCGTGCGATTGAGACAGTAGGGCATCCAGCTCTATTGACTTCTTGGAGCATCGTCGAAACGTGGCATGTGTGGTGTTATTCTACCGATACTTTTTCGGTAATTGCTCAGTGGAGATGAGCAGCTTGATGCCATCACTCCGGGTATTCCCACGGGCAACCCGTTTGAATACTGGCGCCCATGCATTCCACGTCGAAACGATGTTCCAGCGCACTACGCACTACAGAGAAAGTTCGTTCCTGGCCCGAACAGCGCGATTGTGGAATGGTCTCCCTGCAGATGTTTTCCCCAGCACCTATGATCTTGATGGATTCAAGGCAAGAGTCCATAAATTCTTCACCCAACTTCCTCTCTCCCAACCTATATATCCTTCCTGAACCAGCGCAATGCCTCGCATTTATAGGGGTCATCCCCTGCGCGATGGCTCGTAAAAAAAAAACTTAATCGAAAAAAATTTAATAAATAAGTAAATAAGTAATAATTGACCCAAATTCAGACTTCGCGAAAATGTTTCGAAAAAAAGCTCAGGGTAGATATGTATATATGTTGTATATAAAAATGTAAATAGAATGCATGTTAGGTTAAGATTTTTTCACTTTTTATTTGTTATAACAATATATATATACATATATATTTTATATATACTATGTGTGCATATAGTATATGCTTTATTAATATGCATGTATTGCGGTTATGGCGTATATTTTGCCTTTTATTAACAACTGAATTATTCACTTTTAATTTTTACTTTTGCACATGTGTGTTTTTATTTTGCATTATATTGTTATGCATTGAATTCATATTTATTTATTCTTGTATTTTCCTGTAGATGTGCAAAATAACAAGTAATATTCTTCCGAATAGATTTTAGGATGGAAGTTAAATCTGTGGTCCAACTTCCAATCGCGGAAATTTTCACAACAAAGAAACAGCTGATATAGGTTCACCACGATTTTTTCTTCTTGGCCGGACAACAATTACATAGAAAGTGACGGCAGAATAATGCAAGAAAAGTATCAACAAAAGCAACTGCAAAAATGATTTTATGATGACAAACCATTTTAATATTCAGTTAGAATCAAAAACGCTCATACATCCTTGTTCCGGGGTAGTTCTTCATATAAAATAATATTGTTTGGCAAAGGCGGTGATGCTGGCAAATTCGCGAACAATTAACAGCTGATTGTTTTTCACCTCGCATTTCAGCAGGATCATCAAAAGGAAATTTATATGAAAATTTGATCGTATATAATGCACGACTGTAGCGACATAAACTAAAATTAACCATATTTGTTGATTGCAAATTGCTAACAACTTGCTGTGGAACTTCCTTCCGGTTCATATATAAATGAAAAACCAATGTTCATTATTTTGCATTTTCAGAAGTCCGCGACCTGCACCGTCTAAAAGATAAATTTTTGGCGCGGAAATGTATCTGCAAAAACAGCTGTGTACTTCTTCACCACTTTTTCATAGAGAGAGCAAAATTAAATTTGTATGAAAAATTACCAAAGAATTTCGCAAAACCACAAGAAAACAAGAAAAATGCAAGAGGTCGCATACCATACGAATGAAATAGTTAACAATTTTAAATTGATTTATGAGCAGAAAATTGTATTTACTAATCCTTTTTACTGGAAATCAGTTGTGCGACAAATTCATTTCAGCGGACAAATAGCGAACAGCTGCTTTGGCTGCTCTCTCACTTTTATTATCTAAATACGCAAAGATAACCATATGTTCAAAATTTTTTGACGATTGACCATTTCATGGTACAATAACAAGGTATGCCAAGTAGATGAATCTCCCTCTTTTTTCGTTTGTTTACATTTGGAAATGCTGTCAAACAGAGATTCTGGAGTTGCGTGTACGCTAGAAATTTAGTACCTTTTTCCATGCATACCATACCTTTTGGAAATGTTCATGCTAAACAAACAAGAAATATGCACTAGCTGCCTTAGAGTGAAAAGGTGCTAAATCCACTTTTTCAAATTTTACAGGAAAGACAAAAAACTAAGTAAAAATAATTTATATTTATGTTTATTCTTTGGACTTTCTTTGCTCTGGACTTTGTGCACTTTTCCACGAAGCAAGACTTTTTCTTTTCTCTCTTTTCATGCATGTTCCGCCGACTTATGACGACATTTTATGCCGTTATTTTTAATTTGTGCTTTGGGAACTTTTTCGCCTTGCTGTGATTCTGTGCTTTTCATTTCAAGAAGTGATTGAGTGTTGAACATTTTTAAATTAAAAATCGTCCGTGTGAATTAATAATGCCGGGAAATTCGTGTGCGTTGTGCAGAAGCACGCACTAAGAGAAAGAAATGCTACTACAAAGTAGCAAAGATATTTGCGTCATTTTTATACTTTTTGCAAAGAAAAAGATACCTATTAAAGTTTTTCTGTGTATTGTACTGTACTGTACTGTACTGTAACTGTATGCTTTTCAGTATTTTCTGTGCAGCCCTGCGCACTACTCCCATTCATAAGCACCTCTAATTTTTGTCGCTTGACATTCACACCTCATAGTACATGAAGAGTACTCTCCCTATCTGGCATACCTTGTTATTGTACAATGGGCCATTTGAGCGAAGTTTCAAGACTACTACAGACTCTGGTGCGGAGTGCTGTGTGAGTATACTACACCTTTTCAAGTTCGATTTCAGAAAGTGTAAAAACAATTTCAGAAAGCGTAAAAGCAATTCCAGAAACCGTTAAAGGAATTTCAGAAAGCGTAAATTCAATTTCGGAAATATAAATTTAATTTCAGAAAGCGTAAAGTAATTTCAGAAATCGTAAATTCAATTTCAGTTTTCTGAAATTGCTTTTACACTTTCTGAAATCGAACTTGAAAAGGTGTAGAATGCTCAGCCTATGCCGAAGATCATTTACAAAAACAAATGAGGAATGAGATTCCTCAGCCTATGCTGAAGAGGATTTGCAAAAACAAATGAGCAACGAGGGCATGGGCACCTCTGGTTTAGAGTATTTTCAGGAAGTTTGAAATCAATATGTCTCTTCAATCACTTTTCTGCATACAACACCTTAACACATGCTTTGCCCCTTTACACCCCGAATTTCAAAAAATCCCGTCTTAGCGGAGGTTCATTTTTCAAGATGTACCTACAGTTCAAATTTAATGTTTGTAGCTTCAGCGGTTTGGACTGAGCGATGATGAATCAATCAATCAGCCAGTTAGGGTAAACAATCTATGTTTATAAAAATTAAGGCGGTACCACGCCCTCTTGTCCAATGCTCACAACTTACTTCTAGTCGAATTGTGCTACTAAGTGGAAAGTTCGTACCAAGTTTCACTGATGGGTGTGTGTACTGCATAACTGTTAGATCATAAAAAATGTGCCACGCCCCTTGACTAACGCCGATCAAATCTCATCAGTAGAATGACACATCCATGAAACGACGGTACACCAAATTTCAATGCTATGTGGCTTACAACTCCGAAGTTATTGCATTTAAAGGATTTGAGTTGTATGGGCGATGCCAGACCCCCTTGTTCAATACCAACCCCATTCCCTCTATCGGAAGATATGATTAAATGATAGGTTCATACCAAGTTTCTTTGATGTACGACTTACAGTTCTGATGCATAAAAAATTTGCCACGCCCCTTGTTCAACGCCCATCAAATTTTAACAGTAGAATGACACTTCTATGGGACGATGTCATACCAAATTTCAATGCTGTGCGACTTACAATTCCGAAGCTATTCCATTTAAAAGATTTGAGTTGTATGGGCGGTGCCACACTCCCTTGTTTAATACCCACCCCATTCCCTCGGTCGAAGGACATGATTAAATAGTAAGTTTGTAGGGTAAAAGGTTCGGTTGTGGGCATAGTTCGGTTGTGGGCACCCCTTCGTATCTTTTGATAGAAAGCAGGCTGGGTTTTTTTGACTAAGGCTATTTGTTCATTATGGAAGCACGATCTTTTTGTGCCAAATACTGAATCGAACAGACACGCCTGCTTTGTGCTGGGACCATATATATCTTTCTGTGCTTAAAAAATAAGACACAAATTTTTTTAAACATTTTAAATGGTGTCATAAATCGAAATGAATCCATCGAGAAGGCGAGTAAAATGCATTTTTATTTAGTAAATTTATTATACTTTGTGATCCAATATTGATTACAACCAATATGTTTACCCCGAACAAATTTTTCACTACTTCTCAAAATGGCTGCCAAATTCGGTTGTGGGCACCCGTTTTTTTGGGATTTGGTAAGTTTTGGTAAGTTATATTATCGGAAATGGTCTTTTTACGCATTTTTTGGTTGTTGTAGCTATATCATCCGAGGATAAATTAAAAAAAATCGTCCGATATCTTTTTTAATGTGCTGGATGTAAGTAAACATTGTTCTGCAGATAAGGTAACCACAAAATCGACTGCCGCAGCGTATGCGATTTACCAAACCACTCTTCAACGCTACATGAAGACGGTAGAAGAAAATTTCGGAGACATCAAAGCCGTCGACGGTGGTGCTTTCTTAGATCTTGTTCGTGGATGTTATCGAATCAGGTTAACTGGTGTTTTCCACCTTCTTCACGTCACAGCACTTGAAGAGTGTTGATTAATTAGGTTGAATTTCATTTTACTTTAGGTCTTCTCGACAGCCCAGGAGAATGACTTGGTCACTTACATTTTGAAATGCCCGTCCATCTAAAGTGTGCCGACATGCGTCCAGCTACTTCACATGCGTGCATTGTGCTCCAAATAATTAAAATTTAATATTTTTCTATATTCGTGTTGGTTTTTCTTCATATTTCCCCGTTTCCAGCAGATTTTCCAAGGGTGCCCACAACCGAACCTATTCCCCCACCAAATTTAATTGATGTGTGACTTATGGTTCCAAAGTTATTGTCTAAAAATGTATTCTTGTGGTGCCACGCCCCGTTTTCCCGACTTTTCTTTTTCCCAAACCTTCACGTAACAATTTCAAACAAACCCGCCGAAGGAAGTATCCAAATTGGTCCAGTCGTTTTCAAGTTTTAAGCAGCCGAATGAAACACGATTCATTTTTATATATATAGATTGGAATTACTCTCTACTTATAACAAATGCAGTTTTTTTCGTTAAAAGCGGACAATTTTAAGACAGGTGCATGAAGGGGAGGGTAGGTGCAACTTTTTTTAAATTTAAAACATGCGGGCAGACACAATCACTTGTTTGATCCAATATCTTCGCCAATACCTAACATAAAGGTATGCCTGTGTAATAAAAATGTGTTTGCCATTTTTATTTCTACTATATACTGCATACATACTAAATACATATACATATGGGATATTGCGGCTAGTAATGTGTTTTCATTTTCTGTCTGTTCGATATGATGCCGTAGTTATCTATGTAGGGCTAGTTGCCTCTAACGAATATATGTATATGTAATGAAACGCGAGCTTGCACGTTGTAACAACTTCTCTTTTATTATAAAATGATGCAAAAAGGAATAACGGTTGCCGGCGCGACTGCAGCAATGATAACATGATGTGAAACTGAGAGGATTGACGAAATTTTGTCGTTTTTTTTGGTCACACGAACACAATCCGTGTGAGCTGAAAAGAAAATCGTCAACCCTGCCAGCTTTCTCTCTTTGTGGAACAATTCGTATTGTAGCAAGCAACTGACAAGCGAATTTGTTCCTAACGCGGGATTGTATTTTTGATGTACTTGTAAAAAGAAATGTTCGCAGTCTTATTGTACGAAGCAGTGTAAAATAAGGAAAAAATATATGAAATGATCAAAATTATTTAATTTAAATGAAAATGTTAGGGAAAAGTTGTAATATGCAGAGATATAAAGATGTAAAAAAGAAATCCTTATCTCTTTGTGCATATGTAAAAACTAATAACTAATTTGCGTTTTCCGAACCACCACTGAGGCAATACGGCGCGTTACCGATTTTTTTTTAACGATTTTGTAACATATTAACAATTTTTTTAACAATGATTTCAGAGAGGAACAAATAAAAAAAATGTATTTAATGCGTTTGTTTCCCAATTCGAAAAAAACACGGACTAAACGGACCACAAAAACCAGAAGTAGCAGAAACTTATAAATGTCGGACAGTAAACAATTTATGTTTATAAGTATAGTCTGCTACTTCGCGATTATAAAATCGTATCAGAAAACATATGTATATATATGCATATATCTAACATATATTATATTATAATTGCGACAGCCATATTTTGCTATCCCTTTTTATACGGGTGCGCATATCATATATACATATATTATATATACATATACATATTTATATACATATTTATATACATATATATATATATATATATGTATATATAATATGCGCACCCGTATAAAAAGGGATAGCAAAATATGGCTGTCGCAATTATCGCAAAAATTCCTCTGGAGCTTTCATCAAATTCACATTTCATTCAAATTTCACGAATAAAATTCAATAAAAGCTGAATAAAAAATGTGTTAAACACGTATTAAAACACTTTTGACTGGTGTAAAGTTCTGCGCGGAGCGGTTGAATAAAACGCCTTCGATTCGTTTTAACGTGTCTTTATTGTCGGACGTTCGAATAAAGAGTAGTACAAAAGAATACATGAAACATTAAACGATACGAGCGGCTGAAGCCGAGGAGAAGAAAATAGTGGGAAACATAAGTACAAAAGGACAAGGAAAGGAAGGGATTAGAGGTGGGATTGACAGATCACTGAAGACAGCACTCATTTAGCCATCGCGGCCGCCATTGCATATTGCAATTAATTTATGCCGCGGGCCAGACGGGCGAGGACTCCGGGATGAAGCTTTGGCGGGTGCGGAGGGGCCGTCCATCGTCGCCTCGTCCTCGAGGAAGTGCTGATGCAGAGGTTGGGCCGTAGTCACCGATCTGCAAATGGTAAACGATGTCAGTTATTGGAACACAATAGTAATGAGGCTGACATTGTGGGTATGAGGAAGCGCGGCTAAGCTGCGGGTTTCGCTTAAGCTAAAGCCGGGGGAATGTGGAAGTATATAAATTTAAAAATTGGCTGTAGTGCCATTTTATTTCGTTAAGGAGAATGAGAATTTCGAGAGGGTTATTTGTGTGCTCGTAGGGCTCGATAGAAGCAGGTTTGCTCTTCGAGAGGGTGGTGGCAATCAACCGCTCTTTGATCCGGAGTTGGAACTGTTTGAGCATGAGAATGGCTGAAGCCGTTTCACCCGAGAGGCAGATCTTATAGATCTTGGAGTTTATGCCCGATCAGTCCGACGTCTGCGGGATTGGCAGCGTTTGGAGCGAGTCGCACTGGAGTGGCGACTGTCCTCTTTTTGGACCCGGGCTGGAGTCGGTGCAATGAGGAATTGCGGGGAAATGCAATTTCCGTCAGTTGCTGTGAATGTGTAGAACGAGTGGCGTCATGCCAATGCTCTTGTCGAACCCTTTTGGGAGCCTTCATTGGAGGCGACAGCCCTCCTGCGGGGTCGAAACGTTTGGCAACTAAGGGGAAAATTTGCCGGTTTGAGCATGAGTTTGCAGGAGTGGTGGGCTCGAAGTGATTTTCCATTATTTCCTGAGGTGGAAACCCTGCGGGATTGAGGGCGGCAATCACTTGCGAGAGAGCTTCCTTTAGGGCAGGAAGATTATTTCGAAGGGCGTGTCCAGTGTGCATATGGCGACTTGGTACCTCTGTGGCACATGTCAAATGCGAAGAAGGGGGTACTGGACCGCTTAATACCCAACCGAATACTGTATGCTGAGCAAGTAAGCTGCCACATACATTCCGGTGGATACCTTCGAGCATGATCTGCGGGATGAGATCACTGCCAATCACTATATCAATCTGCGCTGTCTCGAAGGGATTTGGATCAGCGAGTTCTAGCATGGCGAAATGTTTCATATTGGGAGCGTTCATGTGGGAAGATGGGAGCGAATTCGTAAGCTCTTGGAGCACGATTGCTTGCACGGGGAGTTTCGTGCTCGATTGGGGGACTGCCAATGTAAAGAAGCATGTATGATTGGCATTTTGCACAATCTGACCGCCCATGCCCGAGATTTGGAAGGGGGATTTCTCGATCGGCAATTTGAGGCGTTTCTGGACCTTCGCGGAGATGAAGGTACGCTGAGAGGCTTGATCGATCAACGCTCGCACTTTAAACAACTTTCCTGCGTGGTCAATAGACACCAGTGCCGTAGGCAGAAGGGATTGGGTGCCATTATTGGAGTGTAGGGCTTGTACTTTGGGCGTACTTTGCCTGGAAGATGTGCGGGGTTGCGCATCCGAAAGGGGAGAATGAGTAGCAGAGTTGTTGTGCTTTCGTTTTGGAGCTGTTGCGACCTGTGATTGGGTCGTGGTCGAATGTGACCGATTAAGCGATTCAGAGAGCTGCGCATTGCCTTTGGGGAAATGAAGCATGGAATGGTGCTTCATTTGGCAATATACGCACGTAAAATTGCTTGTACAATTCTCAACAAGGTGGGATGTCGCAAGACAATTTACGCAGAGATTGTGCTTCTTAACGTATTTTAATCGACTCTGGGGGGTGAGTCTTTTGAAGCTCTGGCAAGTCCGTATGGGATGATTTGCGTTGCAGAGTTTGCACGCGAAGTCCCTTTTTACTTGAGTGTAATAATTTAGGGATTTGTGTGGCCGATTTGGGAGGACATTGGAAGTCGAAGGTTGAGACGGTTTCGGCTTAGAAGGGCGAATACTTTGCAACCGTTCAAGTACCTCATATCTGCCGGTCAGGAACTCATCCATTTGCGACCAGGGTGGCAGATCCTTCCGGGATGTCAATGATTGCTCCCATAGAGCAAGTGTCTCTTGGGGCAATTTGGTACAACATATGTAAACCAATAGCGGATCCCAATTGTCAGTGTCTACGGCCTGAGTATTGAGAACAGACAGACAATTGTTTATAGTGCTTTGGATCCGCTGTAGCGCCTCACTATTTTCAGTGTGGGCAGGAGCGATATTCAAGAGGGATCTAATTTGGGTGTCAACCAAAATGCGTTTATTTTCATAACGGGATTTTAGGGCATCCCACGCGAGTCCGAAATTCTCATCGGTTAATGCATATTGCTTAACAATAGCACCGGCTTTACCTTGCGTCTTGTATCGGAGGTGATACAATTTTTGGGCTGGAGTGAGCTGGGGGTGGTTGATGTAAACCGCGGTAAACATGTCCCGAAAGGACGGCCACTGCTCATAGCCCCCGAAAAAGGTTTCGGTATCACAAGGCGGAACTTGTAGGCAAATGAAGGGGGTATTTGCTGGTTCTAGGGGTCGAACCGGTTCCATATGCGCAGCGGGCTGGGGGGACTGAGTTTGGAGCATCTCAATGATGTCCGACATCTGAGCCATGCACAACTCGTACTGGTCTGTGCAGGCGTCGATTTTTTGCCTAGCCGACTCTTTGAAACCGTCGGGCTGGCTGTTGTCTTCAGCAATAAAGACTGCCTCATGTGCGCACATAAGCCTCTCCCATTGGGCTTGGAAATTTTTTTGCTTAATTTGGACCAGGGATTTGGTCAAATTCTCAATGGGGACCGATGAAAATTTTGTGCATAATAGCACGAGCTGTTCGTACTCGAAAGTAAATTTTGCAACACTGGGATCGGTTGCTTTCGGACTAGAGAGTTTGGAGCGAGTGTTTGGTGGCTCCCGAGTGACAGGAACTGTCAAACGTGCACTGGGTGACTTTGTGTATCTGGAGGAAGGAGTCTCCATTGTAACAAGTTGGCGTTTAGGGGATCGCTCAACAGGCATTTTGTTTAAAAAAGCTCGACAAGGTTAAAAGTTTAAATAAATATATGTAGGGTATTGTAATATAGACGTGAAGTCTACCCGCGTCCGCGCGAACGATAATTGAATATGGGAAGAGTTGGGAATGGGAAAATTCGTTCAAACGAATTTGAACACTTGTCAAGCAACAATAAATAAATAAATAAAAAATTGTGTAAATGTGAAAATGTGTGTATGGGTAATACAAATGTGTATATGGGAAATAAGCCAATTTTTGGTAAATGTGAGTGGGGAATGTATGTAAAAGCTGTAAAATATAAATATAATATAAATGTGAAGTCAAATGTGTATGAAAATTTGCTTTTATTTGTAAAATAAATATGTATGTGTATCGGAAACAAATAAATTTTTTGTAAATGTGAATGGGTACTAAATAGAAATGTGTATGTATGTGGGAATTGGGAATGTATGTTAAAATTATTATAATATAACAAATGTGTAGTCAAATGTATATTAAATGTGTTTTTATTTGTGAAAAAGTGAATTTTTTTATTTGGCAATGTGAATGTGTGTGAATATACACGTATGTATGTGTATGTGTATAAATTTGTGTGTGTATATATATATGTGTGTATAAATATATGTATTTGTATATATATATGTGTGTATAAATATATGTATTTGTATATATATATGTGTATGTGATTATTTGTATTAAATGTAAAATGTTGTAAGTTTTGTGTGCGAGTGGGGGATATTTGTCCCACTGTATGCACTTTGGGTGGCAGCGAATGTGCAGTGAATGAGTATGTGCAGCACTATTGAAAATTTTCGAAGTCCTAGAAAATTTTTCAATATGCTGCAGAAAATGAGTAACTCGTCCCACTGTGCTTGTTTATTTACTTCTGCTAGCGAGAGTGGAAAAATGCTTAGGCAGAAGTAAGAATATGTAATCGCACTTGGAGGCAGCAGCGGGAGTGCTTGCTGCTTGTGCGTGCGTATATCGCACAAAGCGAAACGCGAAAATATACACAGGTGGGAGAGCGCGAGATCAACAGCTGGAGTGGTCGCTGCTGATCTGCGGTATGTACAAAGCAAGAGAAGGGGAAATGTGCAGATTAGAAAATTAGTGCGAAGCAGGCTGCAGCGAGAGTTTTTGCTGCTTTGCCTGCGTAGGTCGCACAAAGGGTAATGTGAACACAAAAAGCGCAAAATTATGTGCAGCAGCGGGATTGCTTACTGCACTGCGCTATTTTGTATGTGTACAAGCTACGTGTACACGAGAAGCGGGCTGTGGCGGGGTGGATACCAGTATAATTTTTGAACTGGATTTTTTTAGGGTTTTTGATTTTGGGAATGGGTATATTTTTTTTTTTATTTATTTATTGATTTTTTTAATATGTTTTGTGTTAGTGAATGTGTAATGTTAAGTGTTAATTTTGTAATAATAATTGTTGGGCTTATCTTTTTGGGGCCCAGTGCCCGAGAATGGGGATCTGCACTCCTGTTTGTGCGTTTGTCCGCCGCTTGTGCGCTGATGTGTTGGCTGTTGTTGTTTGCCGTTGTTGTGTGTGTTTGTTGTTGTTACGTGTTCTGCTGCCCTTCTTGTCTGCTTTGTGTTCTACTGCTGTGGGTGTGTTTGTTGTTGTTAGTGCTGTTCTCTGCTGTGGGTGTGTTTGTTGTTGGTATGCGTTCTTCTGTAGTCCCCGTTTGCTAAGTGTTCTGCACAACACTGCACTGTCTTTTAAGTGTCTAATGTGGTTGGAGTTTGTTTTTGTTTTAACTTTTGTTATTTTGGTTTCTGTGATTTTATTTTATTTGTGCACTGTATTCTGTTTGTTTGTTACTTTCACTTTTTTTGTTTTTAATCTTTGCACTTTGTGCACGGTTAAGTTATCGTTGTCACACTTTTAGTTTGTTGCACTGTTTGTTTTCTCGTAACTATGTGTTTTTTGTTGTGAGTGTCTTTTCACTTTTTCGATTTTTTGTTTGTATTTTAATTTGTTTTATAGTTATTTTAAAAATATTTGTTTACCGCGTCGGTTCTATCGCGAGCGGCTCGAAGGACCATGTAAAGTTCTGCGCGGAGCGGTTGAATAAAACGCCTTCGATTCGTTTTAACGTGTCTTTATTGTCGGACGTTCGAATAAAGAGTAGTACAAAAGAATACATGAAACATTAAACGATACGAGCGGCTGAAGCCGAGGAGAAGAAAATAGTGGGAAACATAAGTACAAAAGGACAAGGAAAGGAAGGGATTAGAGGTGGGATTGACAGATCACTGAAGACAGCACTCATTTAGCCAACTGGTTTTCGGGAAATATTGTAATTTTTTAATCACTTTTCTTCCAAAAGATTACATAGTTACAAAGAAATTAAAATTGATATTTCTATGTTTAAAAAATTGAAAGTAAACGCAACCCTCGCCATGGCCCTTGTATGGGAAATCAACAGTACGTTCCTGTGCAATCTCAGGGTCTGATGTTTGGCAAAATCAACCCTATAGGGTCTGATGTTATCGGTGTATTAGTGCGGATTTTGAGTATGTATTGTGGTCGAGCGTCCTCAGTTTCGCATCATGTTATCATTGGACTGCAGCGCACGGCCTACTACCATAAAAACATTTCGTTGTGTTTAAATTTGCTGAGTTGATGACAGACAGCATTGCCAGCATTACATTTAGAGAGGGCATTGCCGTCACATCTAAGTGGCAAGTAGCGCCAGCTAGTGGTTGGTAGTTGCACTAATTACAAGGCGAGTACTGCCATTCAATCGGCTTTCGTCAAAAATGCCGAAGTGCCAAAATGAGCATTAAATATTTCAGCAATACTCTTCAGCACGCCACTCAGTTCCGAGGTAGGGTTGTAGCAAATAGCATTTGAAAACCAAATGATGTATATTCTTGAGCTGGGTGTAGATCATTATGTAATACTTGAAAATGAAACAGAAAGCATTTTTGAAATCTTCCAATGTACTTCTAGTCGTTTGGCCGAACCCCTACTGAGCAAAGATTCTCAATTCTTTTCGAGTAACTCGTGTACTTCTCTCAGTAATTTCGCGGAACAGTAATGTATTTTTCATTGTCGCTCCTCACGCAATGTTGCCAGTGTGTTTGTGCGTGAATTACAATTGAACACTGAACAAATGGCGCTTGGAAATAAAAAGTAAAATAAATTTAAAATAAAAAACCCCACCATGTTTATGTAAATATGTGTACCGAAATTGTTGAAGTAAATAGTTATTTTATAAAATATATTAAAAGACAGTAAAAAAATTGAAATAATTTTCTTGAATAATTGTAATAACGGAAATGAAATAATATATTTTACTTATATAATTAACTTTTACTTGTATGTGTTATATATATGTATGTATTTGGTCGCATACAGTTGCATACATTTTCTTTACATTTATATGAGATTATTCTGTACACAATTTTATTTGAAATTCTTTAAATGTGTTAATACAATGCTGAATCTCAAATGTAAAACATTAATTAACATAATTATATAAAAATAAAATAAATAAAGTAACATAACATTAATTATTTGGACGATATAAAAAGAAAATGTGGCATCATTGATAAATACTCAGTGATGCGAAGCCAACGCTCATTGGCTAATAATGCACCTATCAACGTCGCGCAATTCCACTCAAAACTACTGCACTCAACCGAGTGACTACCGTTATGAAGTGAGAAACGGTTTGGAAACAGTCCAACAGTAGAAACCTTCAAATTTTTAAGTGTAGCCGACAAACTCAAATAAGTTTAATAGATGTTAAAAAGGTGTCGTGGTAATTTTGAAATTAATAGGTAACGAAAAACAAATATAATTCGATCCAAATTGAACAAAGTTCAACAGAAGACATACATTTTTCAAGTATTAGCTTTCAAACACATCGAATGAAATAGTTTTCTGGCAAAAATTTGGCTGGTACTGTAATAAAGTATGTTCGACTACAAAAAATTAATAAATGTTCAGGTATTATAGCGATTAATGGTATGTCGAATGGTAAGGTGGCTTCAGGTATTGCTAAAGAATCTTGCACCAACGCGCTTTTTTCAGGCAATGGTTTTGATCATTTGTTGAAAAACTGCGTTAGCGTGTGATCAACTTTTTTTAGAGCTTGCAAAAAAGTTTTAGTAAGGCATACAAAATAACATTTTAATTATTGATTTGAATTACAATTAATAACTGAAAGTTATATAAAATACAATACAAAAACATATTTTTATTTTTTAACAATTTTTTAAAAGATGTCAATACGTCATGAAGGGTAATTTAGAATATCTTCCAGATATGCCGAAAAAAATCGCAAATGAAACGCTGAAAGCATGAAATTTATTCTGGACTGTATAGAATAAGAAATTAGGAATAACCCTAGCTTACATCACCCTTTAGGGCAGTGGCGCACACATGATTTAATTTTCAGCGGTTTTTCGTACCACTTTTGAGCCGAATACCACTCGAAACATTATTTTGTACCAGCAATTTTTATGTTGAGGGCAGGAAGTTTGAATCCTTAAACCGCCCCCTTCCTCCCTGTGCTTACTACTGATGTCAAATATTAATTAAAGCTGTTGCAGAACTTATATCTACTATAGTAAGTCGAGGACTGACTTTAGTACGGGTCCGTATTTGCATATGTTTAAGCCAGTGGCGGATTCAGGAGGGGAGGGTGTTTGGGGGTTGAAACCCCCCGAAATATTAAAACTGCATACCAATTAAAATTATTTTATAAACATTAAATAATTACTTTTTGAAACCCCTCCCCACCCAAATATTTTTCTGAATCCGCCCCTGGTTTAACCCCTTAACTATTTATGTCGAGTATTCTTCTTGACTGACACGACAGCACGATTGCGAGACTATGGCCTAGATACCCGCAACCATCCATGTTGTGCGTGTGAACTTTTACAAGGTTGGAAGGGACCTACAGTTTTATGCCGATTCCGAACGGCGAGTGGGAGTGATGAGAGGACAGCCGCCGAAAGAAAAATTGTTGTTTTTCTTTTTTTTTCGGTGTTAACGCAACGGAGTCTTGAACCTGGGTTCGAGCGTCGCATTTGACTCCCGGCCCAACGCACTAGCCAGCTGAGCTACGGCGGCTGAGTATACTCGAGTATACTTGTCATAAAAATCTGCCAAAATAGGTCAGATGCTAAATGAGGGAAAGATGAAGTGCAGTACTTTTCGTTTATAACGAAACCGTTTGAAACGAACTTCCGCCTATAACTAACCAATTTCAAAAGTACGCGCTTTATTTTTTCGCTTATTACGAACCCGTTTAAAGCGAACTTTCGGTTAAAACGAACCATTTTGCCCAGTCCCTCAAAGTTCGCTTTAAGCGAAAAATATTGTATATACTACATGGGCTGAAAAGTCTTTGGCCTGACATAGAGATGGCGCCAAAAATTAAGAATTATTGTGTTGTACAGTGGAAACAAAAGCATGGCTTGATAAATGTTATAATACATCTGTATTTTTGCCCATCAAATAGCAATGTTTTATCAAAACACGAAATTCAGTTTTTTCCATTGTTTACAAAAATTCAGAGGTAGCGTCACTTCGAAAGCAATAACTTGAAAACGAGTCAACCAAATGTCATGAAACTTTGACAGAATCTAAGTTAAGGATGGTTTTCCATGTACAACACAATAATTCTTAATTTTTGGCGCCATCTCTATGTCAGGCCAAAGACTTTTCAGCCCATGTAGTACTGCCAGCAGCGGCTTAACGGGGAGGCGGAGGGGCGGACCGCTCCCGGGCTGCGGGGGGCCCCCGAGAAAAGCTTGTATATAAAAATTTCAAGTTTTTCAAAACTGAAACTTGTAAAAAAACTATTTCCGCTCCACAATGGTTGATGAAAGACTAAGTTGTTTGTCACTTTCATCAATTGAAAGATATACAGTATCGACAATTGACTTTGAAATTGCAATAAATAATTCAGTTCATTAAAAGCAAGAAAACATCCATTCTAAATAACATTCGTTTGCAAATTTTCAAAAAACTGTCCTTGAAGATTGCAATATTTAATTTTTAATTTAAAATACTGTGCAAAATTGGCAAATACAAAATTCTAAGTTAAAAATTAAATATCGCAATCTTAGAGTTAGTTTGTAAACTAGTGTGTATTACACAATTACTTAACCTCATTAAACTTTGTAGAAGTCAAATAAATTTACAGTTATTATTATAATTATTCGTTGGATAACAACACATCGTCCCGAAAATCCGGTTTTCTTCTTTGATAGACTCTTTTACGAAAGCAATTCTATGCTCCTTGTAAGTAAGCCAAATATCGGCTTGCTGCTGTTATGTAGGGGAAATATGTTTTTTCAGGCCTTTTTTTTTAAAGTCACTGCTATTGGGTTTTATAAAATATATCTGTAGGGGAATTCTTTGTTAGGTGCCACTCTTTGTAAGGTGCCACCCCTGCTCGATTTCGACGTTCCAGCAGTCCAAGAAAAAAAAATTCCTATTATCATTTAAGGTATATATGTCAACATCAATTTAAATATGGTTTTTGAGGAAACAGACGCAATAACACGGTCTGGGTAAATAAAAGTGTCAAATTTGGTTAGGAAAAAACATAAAAATAAAAATTGAAGGTTTTCTTGTGGTGCAAAATAAATCAAATACGCGCAAAAAACTTAGGTAAATATCAGTGTTGGACTTAATTTTTAATGGTTTTTCATAATCCGAAATGATATCCGAGCATATCGTAAAAGGAACAAATTTATACAATGATTTCCAAAATGGCATAAAAATGTAAAGTGCCACCTTTTTTTCTTTGTAAGGTGCACCCCCCTTTTTTCACTGTTTTGTGGTCCTATATCGGTAAAATTACTTTTTATTGCTCGGAATCGTCATTACGATGAATTTAAAGTGTTCTTAGTCAATTTTTCTCTAATCCTATCATGAGGAATAAATTAATTCAGTTTTGTTCTTTAATTTCCATACAATTATTCGTTTTATTCGTTACCATTCAATTTCGGTTTTGGTCATTTTCTATTCAATTCAAATTAAATTCAATAATCTTTCGTAAATTTTCTAAATCATGCATTTTACATGAGATTTTTACGTTTTTAGCGGGTTTTTAAGGGGGTAGCACCTTACATTAAACAATTTTAGGATGTCGATTTTTAACACTTTGAGAAATTGGCTGTAAAATTCGTATTTACAACAAATTCAAATGAAGTGTTATCTTGGATCATAGCTCTTTAAACCCTCTTTCCAACGGTATAAGAACTTTGGCGATAAGTTAATTTTCTAAAGAGTAATGTGCAAAAAAGCTGTGGGGTGGCACCTTACAAAGAATTCCCCTAAATTTCTGAATATTTAGATTACACTACTCGAAACGAAAAATGCACCTAAAAATAAAAGTGTTTTCTAGACAAGAACTTTGAAATAGAATAAAATTTAGATGTATGAATGTACAGACTGAAATCTAAACTATGTATGTTTTCCATACCTGACATATTTTGGTCCTGAAAGTTCAAAATAGAAAATTTAGTTAAATCATTGCACTACCGCATATATTTAAAAAACTATTTGAAATGTGTATGTCCTTAAAATTTTAAAGTCCTTTAAAAAAGATTTTGAGTAAAAAAATTCAACACTGACTACGCCAGGATACTATAAATGATCTCTAGTATCACGTCTAGATCAAAATTTGGATGGGTCTCGGAAAAATAAAAAAAAATTTCGCACGGTCTAATAAATGTAAAGTTGGTGTTTTCACTCATATAACTTTGTCATTTTTCTTCGAATTCTTTTTTTTTCTTCTATTGATGTTAGGCTTAATATTTCATTTTAGATCTTAAAATCAGAGGAAATAGTCTATTTTTTCTATAACAAAATGTTTGAAAATTTATGATTTTTTAAATTGGTCGAAAAACTCACTTTGATACAACTTTCACCGTCAGTAACTTCCCCAAATCTCATCTGATTTGGCAACGACGGACAGCTCGTGTTAATCGGATAATTCTTTTAGGAGATAGGTGCTCATAACTGAAACAATAGGAAAAAAACTCGTTTTTCGAAGATTTTTCGAAAACGCTTCTTAAAAAATTTTTGGATTTTCAGTTTCGTGTTTAGCGGCCAAAGTAAGTCTATGTAGAAAACACTTTTATTTTTAAGTGTACGCGATTGGCCCATTTTTGTCGAGTAGTGTTTGATGCACTGATCGCAAAACAAGATAGTCCTCCTGCTCGGGTAGCTTAAAAAAATGGCTAGATCGTAGTAACAAGATTTTCTGTTTTTTTTTAGATTTAAGATGGCTTTTTGAAATGACGAATTTGATCTCCCAAAAGTTTTCCTAATTTCACGAAAGTTTTTATCAATTTTGGAAAGATTTAGTAAGATTATCCTTTTATCCATTTTTAATTTTTCTCTGGGATTCTATTGCTTTCTTTAAAATTTCAAGCGTTTCAAAATAGTTTGCAAGGCCGTTTATTGTTCAATGGAATACAAATTAAAAAAAAAAGTAAAAAGCAGAACCGGAAATTCCCGATATTAGTTTTGTTCGCAAACGTATTCTGCACCGTTTTGTGGGCACCCCCTCCGCCGTCGCTGCCCCGGGCCCCCGAACACCTTAAGCCGCAACTGTATGCTGCCCACACGCAGGGACTCGCAGCGGCTGGGGTCTCACGTTGTCAAGAAATTCGTCTACCTTAGCATCGCCATAAACAGCAAAAATGAAGCAACCTGGAGATAAAGCGAAGGCTTTCTCTTGCCAATAGGTTGTACTTCGGTTTTGGCAGGCAACTGAGTAGCAGAGACTTCTCCCGACACTATGTAGGACGCATAGACACTGTCTGAAGCATAGACACTGACACTTAAGCATGGACACTGTCGCAAAACGGAAGGTACTTCGCAAAGTCTTCGGTCCTTTTCGTGTATCATTCGTACTTTTCACCTCTATGCAAAAAACTCTATAGTGTGCATTGGTACGGCAGCCCGTTTACGAGACTAACGCTTGGCCGATATCGAACGAAAAGTTGGAAGCTTTTCTAACAGGCAATTCTGGGGTGAACAGTGGGAATTTTCTGAAAAATATTGCTGATGATCCAAAGAACCAATTTTAATGTTGGAAAATGTTTATTTTGAACTGAAAAATGTTGAAAATTGATGAAAATTGCTATTTCAAGTGTTTTCAGTCCGATTCACAGTTTTGGCATATGAAAAAACTGTTCGTCAATTCGCACATTTTACGAGGCATGATGACTGAAAATTCCAAAAAAAATCGAAAAATCACTTAAATTTAGTGAAAACAATTAAAAACCGAATGAAAACACACTGAAAATACACTGGAATATTCTACTGACAGTTCTCACTAAAATTCCCACTGTACCCCCCTAAGCTACTTTTGACAAATCGCTATGGCATCATCGTATAATGTATGGCAAGTGGAAAAATTTTGGTGTGCGTCGAAAGAGAAATGATTAAATTTTATTTTGTGTATAGTTACCTTTTTTATAACGTCGAAGAAAGTACAATTTTATTACAAACAACAGGAACCAGAAAAATACTTGTTTTACAATTTTTTATTTTTTCGTCTGAACGAGCACAAAAAAATGTGTGTTATGCGGTCTATGTCTTCTGAATAATGACTATTCAACGCGCGCTACAAGAATATGCTATTGACAGATTTCATACCGTTCAACAAATGGCGATTCCCACTGTACACCCCCGACTCACTGTACCCCCTTCTACTCTACGTAATTGGCAAGATTCATTGAATAGAAGATTGCGCCTTCCGGGAGAAAATAATTTTGAAACCGCACCAGTGACGTCATACAAAATTGGTTCCTATTGGCTGAAAATGTTGATTGAATTTTGGAGAGAGAAACACAGTGGGGCAAAATTAAATATTTGTTACTTCATTATTTTTTTCCATTTTCAATTCCCTTCTTAATTCCAGTAAATTTACCCTTACCGATAAATATTGAGTATTTGCCATTCGAAGGCGTTTTGGGTGAAGTGCAGCGAGCAAACTCTTGCCGTTTGAACATTCAAATAAGTCTCCCGGCCACAGAACTTCACTCAACGCTGTATAAGGCTTGCATCCTTGGGGAACCGGAAGAAGTGCACTGCGCAATCTAAATCATATATATGCATATATATATATATAAGTTATATTCCATTTGAAAAGCACTTCACCACTCATGTACCT
The DNA here is from genome assembly GCA_963971225.1 of Melieria omissa. Taxonomy (NCBI): domain Eukaryota; kingdom Metazoa; phylum Arthropoda; class Insecta; order Diptera; family Ulidiidae; genus Melieria; species Melieria omissa. Next base: position 1,629,949 of record OZ020269.1, on the reverse strand, counting down.
TTTTTTTCATTATTTTGTGTACACAGGCCCACTGCACACCGCATGATTCTCTTCGTTTTTGCTTTTTTTGAAATTTTTCCGCGATATTCTCACTACACGCACTTTTACAGCAAGGCCTCTTGGAACTCAAAATTATTTAATTATTTTAACAAAAAACAATGAAAACAATAAAGCAAAAGCGGCACGATTTACAAAAAACGAAATATTTGTGAATACAAAATTTTCAACCAATGAAAACAAAGCACGAAATCTGAATTGAATTGCAGGGTTTCCTCCCGAATTTCACTTGTTTTATTTGTGTTATTTATATGAACGAATTATACGAATTTATATGTAATTTTGTAAAGATATACAAATTTTTTATTAAACTGTTATGTAAGTATATGTATATATAGGGGCTTAATTATAAAGAAAGCCATATATTTGCTCAAAAGAGTAAAGCAAAATGTAAGTTCAAAATAAAAGAGTTTAAAAAGTACTGATGGAAACCCTACATATTCTCCGATGACGTCACTGGTGTGGTTTAAAATTGATTTTCTCTCGGAAGGCGCAATCTCTGTATTCAATGAATCTTGTGTATTCAATGAATCTTGCGTAATTGGTATATAATAAGCAGAGAGAAGCAGACAAATGAAACGAAAAACATTGTTGGAAACGAGAATAATGTTAGTGACGAATATTTTGGAATGCAGCGGTTCCTTACTGTTATCGCCATTGAGAATACCGCTTGATGTTAATGCTTTATAGTTTTAATGAGTGAACGAATATCAAAACATCCCAGCGAGCAAGAAGGCAAACGCGCTTGGAAGCAAATTGCTTTTAATGGCGACGTCGAATATAATGTCAATAGTGAGGGTAATAAAAAGAGTCTACTATACCTAAACCTAACAGAAAATAATTAACAATGCACAGAGTTCGTACATCTATGAATTTCACAAATCTGTGTCTGTTAATTTCCTCATAGACGCAGAGACAAAATTTTGCGCAAGTCAGTTATAACCAGTGTTGTGACTAATATATTAAGGGGGTCGTCTACGTAGCGGCCCGATTTTGGAGCCTTTTTTTCAAAATTTATTACGAAGGAACGAAAAAAGAGATTGACTCACTTTTATCTTATATAGGGGAATTCTTTGTAAGGTGCCACCCCATAGCTTTTTTGCGCATAATTCGTTAGAAAATTAACGTATCGCCAATGTTAATATACCGTTGGAAAGAGGGTTAAACGAGCTATGAAGCTATGACCCAAGGTAACACTTCATTAGAATTTTTTGTAAATGTGAATTTTACAGCCATTTTCCCAAAGTGTTCAATATCGACACCCTAAAACTGTTTAATGTAAAGTGCCACCCCATAAAAAAACCGCTAAAAACGTAAAAATCTCAAGTAGAAATGCATGATTTAGAAAATGTATGAAGATTATTGAATTTAATTTGAATTAAATAGAAAATGACCGAAAGCAAAATGCAATTTGAATGGTAACGAATAAAACGAATAATTGTATGGAAATTAATAAACAAAACTGAACTAACTCAATCCTCATGATAGGATTAGAGCAAAATTGGCTAAGAACACTTGAAATTCAACGTAATGACGATTCCGAGCAATAAAAAGTAATTTTACCGATTAAGGACCAGAAAACAACGAAAAAAGGGGGATGGCACCTTACAAAGAAAAAAGGGTGGCACTTTACATTTTTATGCCATTTTGGAAATCATTGTATAACTTTGTTCCTTTTACGATATGCTCGGATATCATTTCGGATTATGAAAAACCATTAAAAATTAAGGCCAACAGTGATGTTTACCTCAGTTTTTTATAAATTTTTGGTTATTTTTTCACCGCGAGAAAAACCTTCAGTTTTAATTTTTATGTTTTTTCTTAACTAAATTTGACATTTCTATTTACCCAGACCGTGTTATTGCGTCTTTTCTCTCAAAAACCACATTAAAATTTATGTGGACATATATACCTTAAATGACAATAGGAATTTTTTTGCTTGGATTGCTGGAACGTCGAAATCGAGCAGGGGTGGCACCTTACAAAGAATTCCCCTATTAATTTCCAGCTATTAAAAGTAGTCATTCCGCAAAAAAACAATGAGGTTAAATGTTTATTTCATTTTGAATTACAATTAGAATTCCGTTCCTTTTTTTGTTAAAACCGCTTGAATTTGCTTGCAAATGTTAATTGTTTCTCCACTACCAAACTCAGTTGGAAATGAAGCACGCGAGCTATGTTTAGTATGAACAAGTGCAGCGTTGTATAATTGTAATACATCTTAATTATGTTGTCAGTGCTGCTGTTTTACATGAAATTTAGAACTTTGTTGACTAAAAAGTAATATTGTAATAAGTAACTTGAAAAAAAGTAGTAATATTACTGAATTACTTATGGCAAAAGTAACTAGTTATACTACATTTTTAAAGCAAAAGTAATATACTACGTAATTAGTTACACTACTTTAATATATTAGTCACAACACTGGTTATAACCAACATTACCCCTGCTCAGTGTAGTATGTATGACATTACGTTGTACAAGTAGCAGCAGCAGTTAGGTCGCGCAGTAGACTGGTTTATCAGGTTGTCGGACAGACTGGTCGTTCAACAATCGTTCGTTGCTCGGTCGTTGCCGCTGCTGCACACGAAAAGATTTCTCGCACATAACGACCGCCAGCACCTTTTAACAGCGCTGCCAGCTTTTTAAATTCAAAGTCCACTTAAAGTATCATGGCACGTTAGAAAGGGGAATTTTTATTGATTTACAAAATTATTTATTTTTCAGTTCCTTCATTATCAATCTTTTTGAAATTTTTTTTGCAATATATTGAAGGTTTAGGGAAGACAAAAATTTTTTTTTTTGCATATTGTCTCTTATAGATGGAGCTAAAGTCGCGTAAAAAAAAAATTCCTCCATTGCGTACACTTAATCTCCGAATCGACTAATCTGAAACAAAAAACAAAAAAGATTCATAATTATTAAGCTTTCGGACACAGAAATTCACCAGAAAAATTAAAAAAATTTAAATTAAATAATTTTGTAAATCATTAAAAATTCCCCTTTCTAACGTGCCATGATACTTTAAACAGGCTCGCTTTCCGTGTAACACAAGCCGCATTGAAAAAATTGACACATTTACAAGTAGACTAAGAAGTTTTTTTTAGTAACACTAAGAAGCTAGAAAGTTATCATTATTTTGTTATTTATTTGTTTTATTGTGGGAAAGAGTTCTGGAACTTACAACAAATCTAGATGTATTTTTAAACACGATATAACACACGTTATTATCATAGAACCTCCACCCTTACACCAGGGCTAAATAATATTTTTCCATTGTTAAAAAGCACAAAATTTTTCTAAATTGGCAAGGCTGCCGTTTAGTTTTGCCTTGCGTTTGTAGGTCGCTCTTGGCGCTCCTCGCCGTTGTTACTTTTGCATTGCCTTCCTATTCGAATTAATATATATTCGTACTAATACACACACTACGAGGGTGTTTACAATTTGTGAATTCGACAGTTGGTAACGATTTAATTTAATTTCTTGTATATTATCTTTCTTATAGTTACTGTGCTGCACAACAAAGTTCAAAATAAACTTGTTTGTTTTGATTTTTATCTTCGCTTTTCGCAACAAATATGAAACAAAATCAGCTGTGGTAAAACAACAATTGTGTTGTTACCACACTAACATTGCAAAGAAAAGGTTTAACATTAAAATATTAACCAATACGAATTACCAACCCAACAGAGACGATATGAACACCCTTTACAGAGGTTTTTCGGCAAATCTAAAACAAGCGTTCACGAGTACTCAGTTGCGAGTAGGTACATAGTACAAGTACATATGTGTACGTATGTACCATCCATGCATGTATGTACATATGCATGCATAAAACCAAAGAATATGAAGTAATATCCCTGTGGGAAATCGGACTGGTCCAAGTCTAGTTTTTCAACTGGTCGCTTGACAGTCATATATGACCTCAGAATCGAGTCGTTTTCTTGTAGTTAACTCACCCTTTTAACATGGCGGTGTCCTAGGCGAGGGTCAATTGTCCCCGTCTGCATCCATTTGCAACTAGTCCAAGGTTAGTCCGAAGCAACCAGTTTTCAAACCAGTTGCAAAGCGACTAGTTTGCGAACTAGTTTATTCTGGATTAGATTTCTAGAAACTCGATTTTTATGGAGAAAATAAAACAGTGCATTTTTTAATGAATTATTTTATTTTAAAAATATTTAAAAATAATAACAAAAAATCATCGCGAATAAAAAAAGTATTGGTGCACGTAAAGATGAACTTCGACTTGTTGACACACTTCAGTCGAAACTGTTTGGGGTCTGACGCAGTTCAACATCCTGTCTTCGCCTGCAATTAATACAAAAATAAATAAATTAATTAATAAATAATTACATAAACATAATTACATAAATTTATTAATACATACCATTCGACTGCTGCTGCAATTCGTTGCATCACGCGACCACGCAAAATTCTAACTGAAATCATTCAAGACAAAACGTGTAAATCGAGCGAACTTCGAGTCATAGAAACAGAAAGAAAGAAACATTTCTACGTTGTTGTTGTAACAAAAGCATCGCAAAATCAGCCGTAACAGAATAATGTTGATTATTTCACCTCTGTTTCGTCTTTCGCTTCGTTTCGTATTTTCATGTTTCTTCTCGCCTATGAACGCGCACGCAGAACGTAAACGATTAGACGCGAACTGACCGACTTCTGCATCCGCTGACAGTCACTTGGACAACCAGTTGCCCAATTGACTACAAAAAACCAGTTGAAAGACCAATGAATTTTGGGAACTAGTTGTCTCATATGGCGGGTACTGCTGGTAGTACCCTCTGTTATTGACAGCAGAACCCTCTGTTACTAACAGCAGATATCTCTGTAACTTCGGCGTAACATGTGAGTAGAAGCAAAGAAAATAAACATACGAAGGCTTGCTTTTGGTTGCGCTCACTGCAGCGAGTCTGCGTTCAATAATGTGTGTGACTACTAATTAAAACACATTTTTTTGCCAAAATTCGTTTTTATTCATCAACATAGTCCCCTTTTAGGGAGATACAATCATTCCAACGCTTTTCCAATCTTTCGATACCGCCTTTGTAGAACGATTTTTCGTTGCCTTCAAAATAGGCGTTAGTTTCGGCGATTACTTCATCATTTGAGCCAAATCTCTTACCACGGAGCATCTTTTTGAGGTCTGCGAAGAGCCAGTAGTCGCTGGGGGCCAGATCTGGAGAATACGGGGGATGAGGAAGCAATTCGAAGCCCAATTCATGCATTTTTGCCATCGTTTTCATCGACTTGTGACACGGTGCATTGTCTTGGTGAAACAACACTTTTTTCTTCTTCATATGGGGCCGCTTAATCGCGATTTCTTCTTTCAAACGTTCCAACAACGCTATATAATAGTCGCTATTGATTGTTTTCCCTTTCTCAAGATAGTCGATGAATATTATTCCGTGCACATCCCAAAATACTGACGCCATAACCTTGCCAGCCGATGTTTGTGCCTTTGGACGCTTTGGGCGGCTTTCACCGGTTGCATGCCACTCAGCAGACTGCCGATTTGACTCTGGAGTGAAATGGTGGATCCATGTTTCATCCATTGTGATGTACCGACGCAAAAACTCCGACTTGTTGCGCGTAAACATGTCCAAACAGCTCTTTGAATCATCGATTCGTTGTTGTTTTTGCTCCGGTGTGAGCAAACGCGGCACCCATTTCGAAAACACCTTTTTCATAACCAAATGTTCGTGTATTATGGTGTGTACACTGCCTGCTGATATCTTTAGAATGTCAGCAATCTCCCCCACTTTCACTTTACGGTCGGACATAATGATTTTCAGTGTTTTTTCAACGTTTTCCGGAATAACAGCGTCATTTGGCCGTCCAGTAGATGGAATGTCATCGGTGTCTGTACGACCACGTTTGAATTCGGCATACCAATAACAAATGGTTCTTTTTGATGGAGCAGAGTCCGAATAATGTTTTTCAAGCCATTCCTGGCATTGAACAGTATTTTTTTTCATTAAAAAACAATGATAAATCAGCACACGGAATTGCTTTGAATTCATTGTTTTGAAAACTCAAAAGTAGTGTCACTTAAAGCACTGTAACTTGTAAACTAATGGTCGGATTGACATATAATTTTGACAGTAAGCCTAAAAGGTTCACAATTTCGAAAAAAAAATATTGATTTAGTATTAGTGCCGCCATCTATGTGTCAGTCACACACATTATTGAACGAAGTGTTACACTACTGCGGCGTGGGATGATTTGGAGATGAAGACGATGTGCTGTTGTTGTTGTTGTTGCGCTGGCGAAATGCTGAAATTTTAAAACGATTTCTATTTTCTGGCGGCTGGCTTTTGTTCTTCTTCTATAAGCCTGCACGGCGTCTCATATTGCTCCTGAACTCACTGCCGACTGTAGTGTGCGCAAAATCATAGAAAAGAAAATAAAATATGGCTGGCATGGCGACCTATATGATCGCTACAGGCAATAAAAAATATATGATAAGTAATCAACAAAGACAAGTAAAAAGGGAAATTGGAAAGAAAGGAAGACGTTTTTATTAGCCCGTAATAATTTTCCGTCCCGTTCCTTGGAACTATTTTTACTGCCCACATATAATGCTTGCTTAAAAGAACTAAACTAAGAAAATCTTATATCGTAAATTTATGGTCACATCATTCGCCATGAAACCATTCAGGTGTAGAATATTTATACTATTTTTAAACGAAGGCATTCCTAAATCACAGTTTTCTTATGACAAAATACTTGTCTTATTATTAATTTCTTTATTTAGTGCTTTAGTAGTGCTTTTGACATACTGAAAGTCAATAGACCTATTTAGGTTTGTCCGTTAGATTTCGATTTAAAAAAATAATTAAACCACGTATCTAATTATTTTTGATTTCAAGTGTTTTTACGAATTTTTAAGTAGGGACACAATAAACCTACTAGGTTGCAGTGCGCAAGGGCATTGTCCCTACCCATTATCATTACATTACATTACATTACAAGTCAATACAGCCATCAGTTAATTTTTTTTTTTTAAAGCGTTGGCCATCAAAAAGCCATACACCGCAAAGATTCGATTGATGGAAATATGATAGCAATTTGTGCAGCAAAACCAATCGGCAACACAAAAGAGCATACACACAATAATCGACAACAACAAAAACATTAGCGAATCCCGAGTCATCTTCGTTGAAACGATGATGACGATGCCTTGGTTCGTTGTTTTTTTTTGCTTGCGCTTCGGTAAACAAGATCAAGAAACATGTATGCAAAAAATGATTGAGCGAACAATACGCTGCAACAACCACCATTTCAATGTACTCGAGTGAAGCCGTTGCGAACAATAACATTGCTTTTTGCTGTTGTCCTACGAAAATCTAACAGAAAATGTTATGAACATTCTCAAATGCCTACGCTTTGCTCTTCCCGCTCGCATCATAACAACCGAAAACACTTTTGTGCCCACGTGCGCATTCTATATTACTTCATATTCTTTGATAAAACATATTTGGATTTAGTTAGTACAGATTAGTTACAACAACAGTTAAATGAGTGGAATGCACGTGAGCCGTAGTCAATTGGACTCAATCTGACTTCACTCACGATTATTGTATTATGTAACACATACGAGTATAATGTATGTACATAGCGTACATGCACAGTTCCTTGTAACAGCAGTAACAGGTTTGTGAATGGTGGCGTAAGGTGGGTAAAAGGGGTCTTAATTTACATAATTGGTTTGTTGCTATAGAACTACTGCGCCTCATTTATGTATGTGTGATACGAGTATTTTAATATTGACACCGTATATACATATATACATACATATATATGTTCGTTTATCCATTCATCCTTATTATTAAAATTATCGTTGAGGAAAAGCCGGGTAAATTTAAAACTGCTTCAAAAGTAGAATATTAATTTGTTTCATTATAGCGGTACTTTAAGTTACGAATTTTTCGAATATTTGAAAGCAAAAATTACGCCTTATTAATTTAGCAGAGAGTTAGTTATCCAACTTAATTTTATTAGTCAACTTTGAAATTTAGGGTTTAAATGCAGATATTCTTGATTAACATAGTCGAAACCCAATTTTGTTCCTGCAAATTTAGTTTCGGGGGATTTGAACCCCCAAACCCCTCTTGTATATACCACTGTTGGTCATCTTGATATATTCGAACGTAAACTCAGCTGGCTAGTACGTTGGGCCGCGAGTCAAATGCGACGCTCGAACTCAGGTTCAAGACTCCTTTGCTGCTAAAACCAAAAAAAGAAAAACAACAATTTTTCTTTCGGCGCCAGCCCTCTCAGCAGGAAATGGCAAACCTCTGAGAGTAAAATTGCTAATGAAAAAGCTCCCAACTTGCCGTTGGGAATCGGCATAAAACTGTAGGTCCCTTCCAACCTTGTAAAAATTCGCACGCACAACACGGATGGTTGCGGGTAGCTAGGTCTTAGTCTCGTAATCGGGCTGTCGTGTTAGTCAATTATTATTATTATTTATTCATTTGGAAGAATAGCTTGAGTTGAAAATTTACGTTTGAAAACCATGTGCACATAAGATGTTCTGAGACCTAAGTTAAAAAGTAAACTCTCATAGTATTGTATATTTTGTCCCCTTTAAGTAACAATGCTTTTATGCCAGCGCTTTTCCTAATCGTTGAGGCACTTCTGATATGCGCTTTTTGGTGGGGCCTTTCATTAATCTTTTTAGTTTTGGGGATAGGGAAAAGTTGCAGCGAAGACAAAAGCAGTAGCAGTTACAGACAAAAACAATGGTTCGACAATTTTCATCGCAAAGAATATATATCTGTGGCTGTAAGAAATGACAGCCAAAGTCGATTTTATGAAGTTTTCAGGAGAGCACTTTTAATTTTTGAATTTGCTTTAGATTACACTAGATAAATTTTAGATTTTTGGGCGTAAAACATTCATTTTATGAGCAAAAGCCATATAATTTTGTGTAGTAGTACATTTGAATACAACGAATGCAATGGTGGTAATAACTCAATTTTGTCCTAACTCGACTTTGGCTGTTATTCCTTACGGCCACAGATATATGAGCCCTTGATTTTGAAAGTGGTATAAGTCAAAAATTTTAAAAATCTAGTTTTTGATTGATAGTGGTATAAGTCAGTCTGTTCACAAAGTTTGGCAAAATAATTAGTAATTTTGTCATGTCTTCAGATAGCGGTTCAGGTATGATCAAGTAATCCTTTTAATGTAAAAACGTACTATTTATAGTTAATTGTAGACATTATACGGCGAAGAAATATAAGTAATGTTCCCAAGAAATGGAAACGAATAAGACTAATATCGTCTTCAGATGAATCAGTTTATGTATACTTTAAAAAAGTGAATTCGGAACCCTTACAAATGGAAGAAAGCAACATGAAATAAAGAAAGAGGACACGAAATCAACGTAATTATGCACAAAATATAAGAAAAATGAAGAGAAATAGTGGAGAGGAATATGAAACAATAGAGTCTAAGCATGTGAGTGGTAAACTTTTCGAAAATTTAGATTGCCTTTGTTCCAAAAAATCTATAAATGGAATCGGATATGAAGACAGGAAAGCTAATTTTGATTCTTTTTGGAAATTAGCAAGTTTCGATAAACATAATTTGTTTCTGTATGGTTTGGTTCGAAAACAATCAATAAAACAAAGACGACCCAGAAATTACGAAGGATATATGAGAAAATGTAGTTTTAAGTTTCATCTATATGTACGGAATTCAGAAGTTTCTGTTTGCAAAACTTTTTTCTTTGATACTTTCAAAATATCTAACGGAAGATTAAGCCGTGTCTTAAATGCTAAAACACCTGGAACGGATGGTCGTGGCAAAATGGCTGGTCTATCTAGAAAAACAGATGAAGAAAAAATTAAAGTGGTACGAGAACACTTTCTGAGTTTTCCAGCATGTGAGAGCCATTACACGAGATCACATCACACTTCAGGTCGAAAGTATCTAAGTGCTGACTTAGATATTCGAAAAATGTATGAGCTGTACATATGTGAAAAAATGTGATGAAAATAATACATCACGTGTGAAGGAGTGGACTTACGGAAAATATTCAATACGCAGTTCAACTTAAATTTTCATACTCCTCGTAAAGACACGTGCCAAAACTGTGATTCGCTAAAACTATTTATTTATTTATTTTTATTTTTATTTAATTTGTACAACAATAAATTATTATACAAATATAAATAGCAGCACTAGCGACTTTGGCCATCGGCTGTCCTAAATATACGCTGGGCGTAGCAGTTATGTAAATAATAATAATAATAGTAATAACTTAAATAAGATAAAGTTTTTTCTAAAGAAAAGCTATGTTGGTTGTAGTGCTAAATTATTCTTAACAGGTCTGCTGATTTAAGGAATTTGTACATTTGTTTAATGTTTTTGGTTGTTGGTTCTTTCAAAAGATCGAGCGGATCGACGGGTCCAAATATGTCGCGCCGGAGTGCGTTGATGTTGGGACAAGTTGTGAGGATGTAGGTCAAAGATGCATTACCAGCACAGAATGGACAGGTGTTTGGTGGGGTTCGCTGCAATAGGTGAGCGTTTGTGATGATTGTGTGTAGACGCAACCGTGTGAAGGGTGTTATGGCACATACGGGGGTGTCTGCTGGATAAGCTGCTCTGCTCCTAGAAGGATTGATGGCGGAGTAGTGGTGAGTGTACGTACTCCACTCGTTGAGTAGCGTTTTATGCCTCTGTTTCGAAGTTTCTAGCAGGAGATCATGTTTTGTTACACAGCTGTATAAAAGGGAAGGCGTCATAGCTATGGCCTTTGCTGCGGCATCGGCGTTTTCATTGACTGTGATTCCAGCATGCCCGGGTATCCACATCACTTTGATCTTGTTGGGAGAGTTTATAAGGATGTTGCGTATGGCAATTATTTCCCTGAGGTCATTTGAGGGTGACTGGATGGCATCGATGCATGAATTGCTGTCCGTACAGATGATAAATTTGACTTTGTTTCGTTTGGCAAATGAAACTACTTCAAAAACTGCGACAACTTCAGCTGTAAACACCGAGCATATAGAGTGCAGAATTCCGTGTTTTATCAATTGGCCATTCTGTTTCGTGACTGTAAATGCGGTGTTATTTGGGGTTTTGGATCCGTCGGTGTATATGAAGTTCCATCCAAGACTGCTGTACTTCGCTTTTTCCATTGCAAACTGTGCTCTGTAATTTTCGCTCGGAGTATTTGCTTTGGGAAGCTGTAGCGTTTTGATTGTTGATGAGATGTTGTTTATCAACCAATGTGGTCGCGTTTCGGTTGCTTGTGGCTTTGTGTTGAAGGGTAGCTGAAGTTGTTTGGAGAAGTCTAAGCTACGGAGAATGGCAGGCCTGTTTTTCGGTTGCCGTTTCCTTAAGGGGTTATATACACTTGCGCGCGAGAAAAAAAGGCATTTTTACGATTTTTTTTTGGAAAAACAACACAACTTTTCTTAAAACACTAAATGCCTATTTATTTATACACTTCGAGAGATGCTTCATGAATTTTTTCAAAAGAAAATATTTATAATACTAGTCACAGTAGCCATTATGTCAAAACACAATTTTCCCAACATCGTCCGCGGTGACCTCGATAACGAAGGATCTAATAATTTAATAATTGATTGGCACGACAGCCCGCTTACGCGAGACTAAGGCCTAGCTTCCCGCAACCACCCGTGTTGTGCGTGTGAATTTTGTACGCGGGTGGAAGGGACCTACAGTTTTATGCCGGTTCCGAACGGCAGGTTGGGAGCTTTTTCATAGGCAATTTTTACTCTCATAGGTTTGCCATTTCCAGCTGAGAGGACAGCCACCGAAAGAGAAAACGAGTTTCCCGTTATTTTTTTAGGTGTTACTACATGCGGAATTCGAACTAGCGTCGCTCTGCATGCGACTCGCTTGGACCGCGCACTAACCAACTGAGCCACGGCGGCTGCCGAAGGATCTGCTCATCTGAAATACAAAAACCAAAAAAATGTATGTAGTTTACACCTATACGCTGTTCGTGAACGAAGGATTTTGCAAAATAAATTTTTTTTTTGAAAATTATGATCGTCTTTCTAAAAAGTTCGAGTTTTGAACGTATAAAATTCAGGTTTTTACATCAGGAAAAAAAAGTTTTGCTTCAAATTGAAAATCCTTCGTTCACGAACAGGCTAATATTGTTTTTAATAAGCCTGGAAAATTTCAGACTGATCGAGTTAACGGTTCTTTAGTAATCGTGGTCACCGCAACCACACTTTTTGAAAAAAACAGTTTCGAGATAATCGCTCGTGAAGCGTGACTCGCCGTTGACTCGTAGTTGCAGATAGCGCGCTATCAATAGCTGCCAATCTGGTTCTAATGCTCGGATCTTTATGATTTTTGGGGAAAATATTCTCTAAGATATGTACTTTCAGAAAATGCAATAAAAAAATTTTCGATTTTTTTGACCAACGCAAGTGTATATAACCCCTTAAAAGAGCGTTGTGAACATCTTTCGAGAGGATGGCATTGGACGTGAACAGTAGTTTTGGCAGTAAACGGCGGTTGCAGTCAATGGTCCTGTCGGGAACGGTAGGCAGCCCAGTCTCAGCGCACAGTTTTTTTAGCGGAGTAGTTGGGAAGGCTCTGATGCTTCTGCGAACTGCGGTATTGTAGGGGGAAGAAAGTGTTTTGATATTTGATACAGCGCAGTTCCCATAGATTGGCAGCGCGTACTCGATTTTTGAAAGAACAAGAGCCCTGGTCACATTGATGAGTACAGACGGATGAATTAAGCTTTTGTTGCATGAAAGATATTTAATTATGTTTAAACTACCTAATAGACGATTTTTTACATAATTACAGTGAGACTTAAAACTATATGTACAGTCAAATATTAAGCCTACAATTTTAAGTTCTTGAGCCCTGGTTACATTTGTATTATTATAATAACAAGATAAGTTCGCACAATGGCGTTTTTTACAAATGTGTAGTGTTTTTGTCTTTTCGTAGGAAATCGTTGTGCCTGAGGACAATGACCAAGATGCTATTACAGTTAAAATGTTTTCGAAAAGTTGATTTACGGTATTGAGGTTTGAGTTTTTCGTGTAAAAAATAACATCGTCGGCGTACAGTTGGCACTCGATGCTTCTGAGGTTAGTTGTCAGCTGAACAATCTCATCAAAAGCTATAATGAAGAGGAGGGCAGATAACGGCGACCCCTGTGGAGTACCATTTTCTAGGGAAACGGTGGAAGAAAGGAAGCCATTGATTTTTACTTTGCATTTTCTGTGACAGAGAAAATGTTTAACAAACTTCTTGACTTTTGGTCCAACTTTCCATTTGTCTAGTTGCCTTAATATGATATGCGCACCAATGCGCAAATGCTTTGCTGAAATCTATGGCTAATATCGAGACATGATTTTTGGAGGATATGGCATGTGAGATGAAGTAATCAAGATCTAGAAGTGCATCTATTGTACCGTGTCCTCTTTTGTATGCAACTTGATTAGGGCTGATACGATTAGTTCTTTTGGTTAGCCTGGTTGCAATTATTTTCTCAAGTAGTGTGTCAAGTGTCTAGGCATGGCAGCAGTGATATTGGCCTATAGCTGTCTACATCAGACGGGGGCTTATTTGGCTTTAGTATTGGAACGATACACAAAGTTTTCCACATCTGTGGGTAGCATCCCGTATCAAAAATTTGATTGTAGAGCTTAATAAGCCTCTGTTTGATTGAGTTGGGAAGTTTCTGAATGATAGGATATGAAATTCTGTCGAGCCCAGGGGTCTTACCTTTTACGGAAGAAAGGGCAAGTTCGAATTCGGCTGAAGTAATTTTTGCTTCGATGAGTTTGGCTGGCAGCGATAATGGTTGGGGTACAGGTGGTTCATGTCTTAGGCGTTCAGCTTTGAGATTGCAGAAGGTACTTGAGAAATGGGTGTCAGATGAAGAGAGAGAGAGAATGGAGGCAAAGTGATCAGCAATATCGGAGGGTGAAGTGAGTGATCCGTTAATTGTGTTAATTTGTGGGAGAGTTGATTGTTTTGGGGCGCCAGTTAGCGTTTTTATATCATTCCATATATTTTTAGGGGTTGTTGTTGGATTAATATTCATGGTAAATGCTTCAAACGCTTTTCTTTTGGCTAATTTGGCGGATCGTTTGAACCGCGCATTTGAACGTTTGTACCACTGTAAATTTTGGTCGTTAAAAAACTTGTGAAGACATCCAATAGTACCCAGCATTTCTAATGCCAACAACTTCTCAGGCTGAATTCATGACTAGATTCAAACTGCGGGCTGCGCATTGTATATAGGGATAGGACGCTACAAGTAAAATATCGATACTCTCCCTCGAAATATGAGTACTTTTGGCATCGATACAATTTAAAATATTTATCAATACTTTCTTTCAATACCATTTTCACTGTACTAGAAAATATCCAATTCATTGGTAATTTCGGCACTTATTTAAGATTTGCTATACACAGGAAGCTTGACAAAAGAATAATTTTTTACATAAGTGCACTCCTAAATGCTTTGCATGTAGTACAAACCTGTTTCAAACACATAATATTTTGACTTACATATTTTATGTTTAAAAAAAATTACATATTATTTTATTAATAGAAAATAATTTATATTTATTCAGAAATATATGAATCGGACTTGTGTCTACTAAGAGGCGTAGATGATGTTGCTGTGTTTTGCACAGACTCTTCTCTCAGTGCTGCTTGTTTAAAGGCACAATACGCACTGAATTCTATTGGCGCCTGGTGTTCGAGCAAAGGCTTATCTGTCAATCCACTTGCATAATTCTCTTCACAAGACGCAGGAGGCTTGACGGATTAGTTCCGCTTGTTCTGAAAGGGTTAATTTGCTAAATTACTCCTAAATCAAGAATTATTTAGGAGTTACTCTTGATCACAAGCTATCTTGGGGAAAGCATGTTTCTCTGAAGATATCTCAGGCATTGTCCTAATTTTGGAGATGTCGTATTTTTGATAAAACATTCAGGTCTATCGCCTTGTAGAGTCTTGTGGATCTACACCGCAATAATAAGCCCAATAATTGGCAATAATGTGCAATCTGGCATAGGAGGCTCTCGCGCAAGTGTTTGGTCAACTCCCTGACTAGATTGCTCAGGACAGTCCACCTAGGCATCACTGGTGCTTTTCCCACCACGTCTCCAGAGGCTCTCAATAGGTCTGTTGGCAGAGAATAATTTGTACGAATTTGTACAAATTTTTACTGGATCCTGTTTATTGACGCCAAATCTCCAGTAACGAGAGAGAAATTGAGAGCGTAAAGTGACAGTTTATTTCGTGAGAACTTGCAAGTTTTTATTGGAGAAATTTTGTCCAGTAACTTCTTGCCAGTAAGAAAAAGAACAAGAAAAACATATGACTGGCTGCCACATGATCGACTGCAAAGAAACATAAATTTTGAAAACATTTGGAGGCAAATGGAAACAGCAAAGAAATTGTGCGTTCGCAAGTCTGCTGACCCACAACCGTCTTGCTCAGCTTTACCAGCTGAAGCTCAAAGGGAAGAAGTGCAGATTGAGCGCAACGAACTATTTGCATTTTGCATTAAAAGTATGATTTAACTTAATTTTCCCTACCACTTCAAACCTCAAATGAAACTTTTAGATCAGCCGTTTCGTTCTTTAACCCTCCTGTTTACACCCTTTTTACTGTGTAGTGTGAGTGAGCCAAGTCCCAGTGGTGTAACCAAGACTTAAAACTTGCAAATTCTTACAAATTGCTGTTTGTTCACTTTTTTGGATAATTTCTTTTTTGGGAGCGTAAGCTCGGTTACTCTCCTAATATTTTTTACTGGAAATCTGGCCAAACAGACCAAATACCATACTCAATTTACCTCCACTAGATATCTTTCTCACGGGAGAAACCATGAAATCTATTTGTAGGCTTATAGCTATAGATCATTGGTATGGACCTAGGGATATTCGCAACAGAGCGTTGCCTTATATTGAAGACATTCAACCCTGTTCCAGAATCCGAATCGGATCGGAAACGGATTTGATTCCGACCGTTGGTGTTCTACATTCCGATTATCGGAAATATTTTCCGATGCAACCCTGTTCTCAAATCCGATTAAGTTCGAACGAATTTGGATCGGAAATGTGGTGTTCTGCATTCCGACTATCGGAAATTTTTGTCGAAAATAATCCGCTAAACAAAAAGCTGGTGGAATTGAAATCGGAAAGCAGCAAAACGAAAACAAATAACGAAAATGTAAGCAAATAAATGAAACATCGTGTTAAATAAAACTAATAAATTAATTTTTAATCACGGGAAAGCATAAGACTGCTGTCCAGAGCAAAATGCTCTTGGATTTTATGGAGGAGAATGCGGACATTGCGAAAGGTTTCTGCAAAGGCGACAAAGTCGAATTTGAAAATAAATGGAAGCATTTAACGCAGTCGCTGAACGGGCAAGGACCACCAATAAAAAGTGTAACGTGGTGGAAAAAGGTGAGAAGTAAATTAAATCAATTCATTTTGTAAAATTTTCTTCAATCATAACCCTGAATTGATTGGAAAAGTGAAGTAAGAAGGAAGCTGGCGCAAAATAAAAGATAAGCTTTAGCGACTGGCGGTGGACCTTTTAAGAAGCACATACTTCCCGAAATGGAAAAGGCGGTTGCCTTTTCTACCGATCGTTGATAGCCTTCTTCGGCAAGAAATTGCAAAGCCGTCGCCAATTTCAATTCTGGCGGAATGGAGCACTGCAGAAGAAAAGGTTTCACTTCGGTCAAGATCATGTTGAATGCTGCTTTATTAAGGCGGTACTGAGCAATAAACCTTAAATAGGAAATTTTGAACATAACTGAAATGCCTTGTACTAGTTACGAAGAAGGCTTGTTAATTTGCTAAAAATCGGATTCGAAATAAACTTCGAATGTAACAATTCCGCTCGGATTGCAGAACACCTCTTCAAATCGGGATCGGATTTAATTTCGATTCGAATCCGATTCCGATTCGGATTCTGGAACAGGGCTGATTAACACTTTAGAGTTCTACGGAGTTAGTTGTTTTACAGTTCCATACATGCGAATTCTTCTGGTTTAGAGCGAATATAATTTAAATAGATCAGAGGAAGATTAAATGAAGTAAATTATGTACAGGGGACGTCTAGTATAACGAACTTTTCATTTAACGAATTTTCAATTTAACGTACGGCCAAATTTTTTTCATTGATGGTCTTATATTACGAACAAAAGTGAAATTTGCTATTCGATATAACGAATATTTATGTTGTTTTTCACCCTTCGAATTGTTTTAATTTGAGCATTTACATTCTTTGCAATAGCAATGAATGTTTATTTCGTCAAGTGAAGGGTACCTCAATTGTTTTTGTTTTTGTTACGTTAAAACTTTCAAATTTATTTATTTATTTATTTATTTATAATTAGTCAAAGAACAATTGTTTGCTTACTGACTAATAAAGAACAGTAACAGAGTAAATATTACGTAACAATCTATAACTTAATTAAAAACAGAGTTCAACAAGTTCATAAATATAGCTTTAGAAGTAGGTAAATCAACCGAAGAGTTCATTGAGATCTTATTAATTTCTATTAGAGCTCGCAAAAGAGGAGCATTTAAAGCATAATTCGTTTTGACGAAACCAACATTGAAAAAATCAAAGTGCCGGAGAGATCTACAAGGGATGTTGAAGTGTATCCTCTCTAGGAGGGAAGGGCAGTCAACCAACCCGCAAACAACATCAAAAACAAATTACAAAGATAGGATGGATCTTCTATCCTGCAAGGTTTTTAAATTAATGAGCTTACAGCGCGAGACGTAAGATGGAACAGGATCCTGAAAGTGCAGTGATTTCAGAGCGAAACGTAGGAAAACCTTCTGAATACGTTCCAAGCGATTAACGTGGCAATAGTGATATGGCCATGGTCCAAATAAACGAGGCATACTCCAACTTCGAGCGAACAAGACAGGTGTAAAGCAGTTTGAGAGTGTAGGGATTGGAGAACTCGGAACTATTGCGTCTCACAAAAGCTAACATGGCATAGGACTTGGCAATGGTGGAATTTATATGACTTGTGAAAGAAAGCTTTGCATCAAAAACTACCCCCAGGTCCTTAGTCTCGGTAAGAGATTCCAAATAAGTATTTGAGATTCGGTAGGAAGTCTGAAAGACAGAGTTGCTTTTAGAGAATGACAATTTAAAGCATTTATTAATGTTCAGCGGCAGACGATTGCGAGAGTACCACATGTTGACAGCGTCAAGTTCTGCTTGGAGTGTCTGAGAATCGGCGGAGTCCCTAACTGTAGAGTAAATTTTCAAGTCATCCCACAGTGTTTCGTGTAGAACAAGCTAGCTGGACAAAAATATTTTTCAGGATTTTTCGTTTAATATGCGGCTTTTTATTTCAGATACATATACTTTTTTAGTTTTTTATGTCTTTTTATATGTATATATACATACATATATACAAATACCTATATATACATATATACATTAAGGAGCTTAATAATTCCAGTCTTAGGACCAAAGGGAGAAAAATAGATGACCTAAAACATACCAGATATACTGATAAGTTGATTTATGCTGCGGAGATATCTGCACGATTGTCCACTGGCGAAATGTAGCAAGTGTTATCAAAATTGCGAAAAATGAGACTCAAGATTATCTGAACGAAAAAAATGATAGACGTTTAAGTTTGAGATATTACAGCTTTATTGTACTATAACGATAGCCAATCGACTAGTCATGCACACAAAAGGCCTCGGAAATGGAGTATCTAAGCTTGTCATAAGGTATTTCCGTCATTTTATAGTGTTAGAACGGCAAAAGCTGCTTGTATCCACATCCAAATTGATGTGAATGAAACGCGTGCTAAAATGAAACTTCAAGCAGTTTAAGATACGACTGTTGAGCGTTTATTCTTAGCACAGCAGGAAATTCTTGTCAATTTATTACCTACTTACAGTTCGCGGGACTGCTTTTGCGTATTGTTTGCTCTAAATCGCCTACAGACTTTATAACGAGCTTCCTCAGAAAGCTGACCAATTGGCAGAATTGCCGATTATATAACGTCAGTGCTGTGCACCAAAGTTTTGTGAACCGTAACAGGCATGTTATACCACGAAGATAAAGCGCGTAGGAGTGTGTCGAATTTTTTTATGAAAGTGACATCCAAGCCAGTAATTTCTACACTTTTTTTGCTATCTACATAGTATGCTAAAGCTTCTTCACTGCTCAAACATCTAGTTAGAATTTTTTCACATTTTTTTTCGTTCAGAGATTCTTGAGTCTCCCTTTTCGCAGTTTTGATAACACTTGCTACATTTCTACTGCCGGACAGTCGTGCAGATACCTCTGCAGCATAAATCAGCTCATCAGCACTTCTGGATTGTATTGAGTCATCTATTCGTTTGGTCCTCAGACTGGAGTTATCAAATACCTTCTTTGGTCTGCCAGAAACTGGATGTCTGAAGATGTCGATGGCAAGCTTGAACGTACAGTAATGTTGAAAATTATCTCTGAACCAGATAGCCAGTCAGGGTTCTTATTTAGAAATCGTTCACGGTTTCTTCCTAGGCTGTTCCACTTCATGGACAACTTTTATGGTATTTGGGAAAGTTTGACTTTATGCTTCTTAAGGAATTTTCTGTCACTTCATAATCGTTAAATTTGGTAACATGTGCCTCATTATCTCTTCATTTTTTGTTTCATTAGAATATTTCAACCAAATTTCCGAAAAATTTAAATTTTGTTATGCTTATAGTCAAATCTGAAAAAATAAAATAAAATAGATGTGCAAAAAATTCGCAATGGTTTTTTGTTCCATCTACTAGTCCGTACTTATGAGCAGAATATATATAAAAATTGGAGAGGTGACATGAGGAGACATCTCAACTTTTCACCTTTAAATTTAAAAATTTGTGGAAAAAATCGCTTTCCTTCTTAATCATGGCACGTTACAACTATTAAATATAGCTTAATTGCTAATACAAGACATTGTAAAAATACTACTCACTCTTAAGCACAGACTCCATTATAAAAAAAGATGTAACCGACTTTTAACACGAACTTATTTTAATAAATCTCTGCAGGCCAACTATGTGAAGAAATTATTAAAATTTACGATAATCTGATATATTTATCTATATAGCTCACTATATTGAAAGTGCCGGTGTGTTATTTTCACACAAATCCTAATGTATGAATATTGACATTCATTATCTAATGGAAAAATCAGGAAATAAAAATGTCATTTTTGTCCAGCTAGCTTGTTCTAGGCGAAACACTGTGCATCCGCATAAAGCAAAAAACTAGAACCTGAAAAACAACTGCTGATGTCGTTTATAAATAAAGAAAAAACAAAAACATTTACGTCAAGTTACCAACATTTTCAAATTCTGTTTGTATGATTTGCTTTGCGTTAGGTCGGATTTTTTCTTTTAAAAATTAAAATGTCAATAATTAATCAAGGGAAATGGCCATGCAGAAAAGTTTACTTGCGGTGAAGAGGCAATCGCGCAACGCAGACTTTTTCACTATACACACATAGCCATATTTGTATTTTGAAATCTTGGAATAAAACAACATATTTGTTCAGCCTTCTGTCTGTCCTTTGCTCGAAATTGCGATCGCTGTCCTTTGGGGTCAGGATGACTCCAATCAAACGGTTATATAATTACTGACAAAACATGAAGAAATGTTACATATAAATCACAAAAGAAAAGGGGGATGCTCCGAAAAGTGTTTTTCTCGATTTGTCATTGGGTTGTAAGCGCGATTAACACTAAATAACACAAGTAGACGACCGCCCAACCGTTTTTTAATTCCGCCTGGGCTCAAACAGACCCCAAGGGAGAGGCAGAAGGTTAAATAGTGAATATGTGAGACTCATTTCTTTAAGAAAGATAGTTTAAAACATAAACAATTTTCGATCGATTTAACGAATTTTTCGAATTTTTCATAAACTTTCTATACATACACTTGGTTGTTACTTTTGTCACTACTACTACTACTATATTCCTTCTATTTATGTTCTGGAAAGAGTTGGGATGCTGAATATTCCATAATATTTTTTTAATATTTCGTTCTATTTGTTATAAAATTGTCAAATTAGTGGACAAAACTTTGGTATCTCTCTCAATATCCCTCCTACTGTTGTCTCACATGCTCTAAATAAATGTCCAAGAACGCCGAAAGGAATATGAGTGGAAGTAGAAATACTACATGGGCTGAAAAGTCTTTGGCCTGACATAGAGATGGCGCCAAAAATTAAGAATTATTGTGTTGTACATGGAAAACCATCCTTAACTTAGATGCTGTCAAAGTTTCATGACATTTGGTTGACTCGTTTTCAAGTTATTGCTTTCGAAGTGACGCTACCTCTGAATTTTTGTAAACAATGGAAAAAAGTGAATTTCGTGTTTTGATAAAACATTGCTATTTGATGGGCAAAAATACAGTGGAAACAAAAGCATGGCTTGATAAATGTTATAATACATCTGCACAACATTTGCACGACTTTTTGCGGCTGGTACTGAAGACAACGGGCTAAACACCTGAAGCGGCTTTTCAGAACACCAATTGTTCGTTCAACCATATTGCAAGCTGCTGAATGCTTTATGTTGAATGTGTTCCTGCTTCTGGATCTCTATATGGAGTCAAAAGAAAAGGCTCCAGCGCATATCCAGCATCCCCCAGAAGCCAGGAATTGCGTTCACCGCCTTCAAAGCTTCTTACAATGTGTTCTCGAGCCCCGCTCATATTCCAAATGAACGCGTCATGGCTCGATCCTGGATGACGCGCATCGACACCTTTGATGATCATGTTGTAATCGCATATCTATGTAATTGTAGGTCTGTCAGTCCAGAACATGTATATACAGGTACTCATACACAGCCATATGTGTATACACTAGGGATCGCAATTTTTTGCCATTTTGCGATCCCGGGATTTTCGGGATTGAAAACTCAAATCCCGGGATCCCGGGATTTAATCCCGGGATTCAAATAACAAATTTTTTAAATAAAACAATTTTACCAAATTGCATAAATACTTGTTTATAATATATTTACCATAAAAATGGACACAGTTTAATCACATTTGGGGTAGTTTTAAGATTTTTTATCTTGAATTTAATCACATTGTAAGGCGGAAAGGGAGGCAGTCGGTGTTGAGTCGTCGAAGTGGTTGGTTGTGCGCGGCACATCACCAAAATCCAGTTGTCATTTACAATCAGTTGTCAATTACATTCAAAATTGTCAGTTTAAATTTAAATCAAATAAATGAACATAGTCATCCTTGACAACATTTTGTTTAACTTAAAAGTTTTTCATTTGACATTTAACTTCAGTTTGGTAACATTTTGTTTTATCCAAAAATGACACTTAAACATAACTTATTGCTTTGCATCAAATGTATCATAAAGTACATATATACGCATATTTGATAAAAAAAATAAAATAGTTAATTTGTTAGTACTTTTAGTTTTACTTCGATTATTTCGATAAAAAAGTTAAGCGTTGTGATTAACTAAAAACTGAGATCTTAAAAATACTAAGGCATTAAATGTTTTGCCCTCTAATCTAGAGCGAAATTTATTGCAAATAAACCCTACTGAGAGAAAACATCTTTCAGATTCAACACTTGCTGGTTGAATGCTTAGTAAATAATTATAAGCCTTTTGCAAAAGACGCCCTCTATCCCCTCCCTCCTCCTTCAGATAAGGAATTGGGTTTTTGTGCTTTTAAATTTATTTCATTTGAACTTTGAAGCATCTTTTGCAATCCCGAAAATCCCGGGATTAAAAGATTTGAATCCCGGGATTTTCGGGACTGGAAAAAGTCCGGGATCCCGGGATTGCGATGCCTAGTATACACCCATACCTCGCTTTGTGTCGTTTCGGTTTGCGTTTTTTCGAAGTTGCGTCGCTACTGAATTAGTACTAATTTTCACTGTGCGTCGTTAGATATTCGAAGTTGCGTTGTTTTGGGTTCGAGTCTTTAATTTTTTTTGGAAAATTTTCTTTTTTTTCTAAAAGATTGCACGACTTTTGTAATTGCGCCATGCCATCAAAACTCGGGGATTCCCTTTCTAACTTTTGTTAAAGAAAGCCGACTTACGACAACAGCCACTATGGACTCATCAGACAGTGATTAATTTTTATTTTGTTCTTATAAATTAATTGAATATTTTATTTTGTTTTAATTGAATTTGTTTTTTTTTGTTTTTTGTATGTATGTAATAAAGTTTTATATTATGTTTGTTTTTTTAATGTTTACTTTGTTCAATTTTCTTTTTAAAAAATAGTATTTTCGTAACCCTGGAACCAATCTTCGATCTTTACATGGTTTGCTATAGAAAATCATAATCCACTTTGCGTCGTGTTTTTAGGAACGTAACCACGACGCAAAATGAGGTATGGGTGTACTTACAATCATAGCATTGCTGAAATATCCCTTTCTATTGTAAAATAGTGATTCATCGTGATGCGGCTTTGTTATTTTGATGTGCGTGCCATCGACGCAACCTATGACACCGGGAATGCGAAAATTTTCGAGAAAATGCCGCTTCGACTTGCGACGCTCGTCATTAGAGCTATTTAATTTTATCCAGGTAGCACAAATCTTTCTTTCCAAATGGTAAGGTTTCTTGTCAAAACTTTAGAAACTGTGCTACGGTTCAAAGCTATGTCAGCATCCTTTCCAACTGATTTTTGGAAACTTCCTTCTGCTAAAAACCGTAGAGTGGCTGCTAGTTGAAGCTGGGCAGGAATTGAAGATGATGGTAGGTGCGGTGAAATAATTCTTAGCAACATATTGAACGCATCTTTGTTCACGCGGTAGTATGATATGAACCTTAAATGCAGTTACAAATTGTAATTACAAACTCGCAGCCAAATAATATTTCAAAACACTTACACTGCCTCTGTAAGTTCCATGGGATTGGATTGGTCCCTTAATGCACGCCGCTTAATTTTCTCGTAAGCGTTTCTCTCTCGTTGAATGGTTAAAACCGTGGTAATAAACACTGCACTCATTTTTACAAATCTCACAAGAAATGTTTGTTTCAAATTTAATAGTCAAATATTCAACTGAACTTCAGTCGAAAGTTTATTGTGAATCGATTTGGAAGCTGAACTTCAGCCGAAAGTTTATTGTGAATCGATTTCGAAGCTATGAAAACAAGTGGAATACAGCACATGAAAAATGAATTCACTCGATTTGCAATTTCGATTTCAATTCGATTTCGATCGAAATCTGGCACCTGCCTGTATATGTATGATTGGTTTCTATTCGAAGATCCCGCTGAAGAAATAAGACCATAACACTACCACAAAAAACCTCCTAAGATTTTAGATTATTGCATTTTATTAGTTCACTTTTATTTACATTATAATATACATTTCAGTAATAAAAAAATCTACAAAAAACATAAAAACCCAAGCATACATGTATGCTCATATATGCGTAATTACTGGATATGATAGTCAAATTATGTATAGTAATCTCATAAAATAATATATAAATGAATAAGAAATTAAGGGAATTCGATTCCGTTCATTGAGTGGGGGGAGGCAAAATAACAATACCCAAATTGTTTATTTTGAGCGTGAGGAGAGAGTTTGCTTAGCCGTGCTTGTTGATTGATCCTGTGACACGGCTATAGGCGGGGTCGCACCTGACTCTGCGGTTGCTTTCGGACTAGATGGAAGCGATGCCGGTGATACTTTGTTATTGCCTCCCTCACTTTCCACTGTTGGTGTTAGCGAGTTCTCCAGTCCATGCTTTAATTTTTGCATGTAATCCGAAAGGGCCTCTGCGCGCTGCATTCTAGTTAGCTGCTCTATCATATACGCTTGCTGATACATGGAGGATGAATAGTGATGGCTTAGTTGCGCCGCTGTGGCCGTTCCGTTCGGATACGGATAAAACATAACCGGCTGACTAGCTGCAGCAGCTGCTGCCTGTACCTGTGCACGGATCAGGTTGTCTTTAAGAAATTTGTTGAAATCGACTTGCCCAACGGCGGCTGAGGTCGCACCAGCGACGCCCAAATGAGGCGTAATATTTGGTAAGCCAGATGTAATTGCGGCCTGAATTGCTGCTGGCGGCAGAGTTGCCAAGGTAGGATGTGGCGACAACAGCTTGTTCAGAGCATTTACCGCTATGGTGGATGGTGGTGGCGGTGTGACAGAGGTCGCTTTGGACACAACTGTTTTGGAAGTTGCGAAGCTATTGTTCTGATAAACTGATGGTGGTGATTTTATGGTCGTGTTGATATTTTGAGTTGTTTTTGATGCATTGAGTGGACTTGGTGTGTTGCGTGGTGATTTTTGCGTTGATCCTCCACTTGATGACATGTTTGGCACTTGGTGTTGTTGTTGCTGTTGCAACGAACTAGGTGATTTTTTGGGCGGTGACACTTTTTTGTTGGCGTGCACCTTTACTGCCACTCCGCTTGGCGCAGAATATGTGCCAATAACATTTGCTGTAGTCACCTTGGGAGGCACCACTTCAGTAAGCGGTATCGGTTCTTGGCGGGGTAGAATGGGGCGAAATTTCTTTCCCACCTGCCCAACGGCATCTGCGCTAGCATTCTGACTCGATGACAGCTTTGTGTTATCAACAGGCGATGACAAAAAACTCGAAACCGGTCGTTTTTCAGGGCTTGGGGTTTTCTTATCATGAACTTGAGACTGGGTAGCGTTGGCTTGCTTTGTTTGCTCTTGTTGTTGATTTTGCAGTTGAACTGAATGTTGCATGTTTAATAATCCTGTTGCTTGACTGATCTTCTGGTTCGATTTTTGCACATTACCGGCACCGTCGGTGACGGGCTTTTGTGATGTGTTCAAATTTGTTGTAGTGGTATTTTTCATACGAGGCAGCATAACAGCCTTGGAATTGCAACTTGGAACGCTCATCATGGAATTACTGGAGGATGTACTTCCTGTACATGTCTGTTTGTGGCTGTTTGTGGGGGATGATGATAACGACGACGATGTTGGTGGTACCGACACCCTTTGCATGAGCTTCTGCGTCGTTTGCTGCTGTTGAGCACTTATACTACCAGCAGCCGACTTTACGTCAGAACAATTTTTTTTAACTGTGGCCTCTGACGTTGTAACTGTTGGAGTTTTTTGCGTCGGCGGTGTGGTACGGCGGCCACTTTCGTGCTCCGCTGGATGATCGGGCAACTTTAGAATCTCGATATAATTATTAACGGGGCTCTTGTGTTTTGGGTGGGTCTGGCTATTAGATTGTGTTTCAACATCTTCACGTGTTATCGTGATTGACAACGACGACGGAATGTTAATGTTACATGAAGTCAACAATGATTTAACCTTCAACTGCTTTTCGGGGGGATCTTCCGCTGGGCTAGGGCTACGTGCAAACGGGTACACCCGTTTAGGTTGTAATTCCGCTTTAGTGGTAACAACTGAGTCGGTTGGCGTAATATGACAAGCAGATGAAATACCTGGATCCTCTTTTTTTGTGGGTGGTGCTGGAAAAAGGTTTGCTAGTTGGCTGCTACCTCCCAGCACACTCTGCAGGAAGTTACTATTATTAGTGCCAGTGGGCTTGGGCGTATACTTGTATGTTGGCACCGTGGGAATAGTATAGTTGGGCACATACTGTGGCGAGCTGGGGGAATAAATGGGTGAGTTTGGCGTGTAGATAGGCGTTCGACAGCCGGGCGGTGCTTCATTTCCTTTCGACTTAGTGGAGTTGTACAATGCCATGTTTAAGTAGTTGTTAGCACTGCTCATTGCCTTGATATTTGTAGATTTGCTTCCTGTGCTTAGACGATGCGGCGATATTGCTCCGGGTCCTTGCCTCGGATGCTTTGCAGGTGGTAACGGCGGAGGGCCCATCAGCGTGCTTTCGTTAGTTGTTGCTGCTGTCGATGTTTTCGGCCCATACACTTTCGACATTTTAGCGTTATTGACAATAGTTTTAATTTCAGTGCCAGCATCCTTTAGAATTTTATTAACGTCGCTTGGGATATTGGCAAATGGATTGAGGCGTACTGTTTTCGGTAATATAGGCTGGTAGCGTTTTGCAATCGGAGTCCGGTTACCAGGGGCTGCTATTTGAATACGTTGCATGGACTGTGGTGGTCGAACACTAGACAAAGTACCTTTCTGTGATGTGCATAGCGATTTCTTAGGTGGGACACCAACTGGAGGCCGCATCATCGAAGATGTTGACGTAGCCAATGTCGTTGTTTTAGAAGTCGAAGATTCTGTTTGTAATATTGGTACCGAAGTTATCGTTTTAGCGGCTTTAGCGTTTACTTTTGCGGCTGGTGGCAGTTTAATTTTAAAATCATCATTAGAGAAAGTTGGCGATAACTTTGCCTTTTTTGAAATCGTCTTAACAGGCTCTTTACTTTTACGCTTTGATGGTACACTAGCTGCCGTTCTTAATGGATTTTTTGCTACAATTGGTGGCGACTTTGATTCCATAAGCGGCAAAGATAGGGAAATTGGAGGCTTTGATAAAGTATTTGGGGACTTCTGTTTCTCTGGCGTGCCCAATTTAAGATTTTTTATGGGTGTCAAAGCGAATGACATAAGAAATTTTGACTTCTTCTCTTCCTCCGAAATGTTAGTCTGAAGACTGTGAAAGACGTTCGATAAGGTTGTGGAGCTATTATGTGAGCTAGAGTTGCTTTTTGCCGTAGGACTTATTTGCTCTGCTTTTATTGTAAGTGGCGGAACCGTCAATGGACTCGCTGTCTTATGTTTTCGCTCATTATTCGGTGTGCATTTAGAATTCGACGCCCTTTCCTTTTTATTTTTAACCTTCCACTCTTTATCCGGTTTAACCGGCTTAGTAATTTCTTTCCGTTGCGGATCTGACATGTTTATAATTGTGACACTGTTTTGCTTTGATAAATCAATTTTCAATTTAATATTTTCCACTTTTCGTTCTCCGTTCGAAGCATCTGCAGGACTTGGAGCGATTTTTACATGATTATCCTTCATCTCTTTGAAGTTATTTGGCAACATCAATTTTTCAATGTCGGACGTTTTGGGTTCCGTACTGGACTTAGCTTGATCTAACGATTCATGCTTTTTTGGTATTCTTGAAACTGGTATCAAATCAGTTTCATCTTCCAACTTAATATCTTCCGGTGGAAGCAACATACACTCACCGTCCATTTCAGTATGCGAAATGAGCTGATGAACTATTGTCCTCACTACTGCAACTGAGCTATTTGACATATTTTCTTCATTTCCGTCGGTGTTATTGCTTGTGGAAGATTTTTCTTCCTTGACAACTATTGATTCAACACTCGGCAATGACAATGGCAATGGCGTTGGAGCGAGTACAAGTAAGGGCGTGGGTGCAGGTAACTTGCTTAATTTTGCTATTGGCTTAAGTGAATGCTTAACGCGAAAGTAGAACCGCATCGGATCGTCTCTCTTCCACGTATATATGTACGCTACATCCATGAGAGTATAATGATCGAGCAGCACGATAGTTTTCACTTTGTACATTATATCAATCCTGAAACGATGAGGGTCTATGTTGAATTTTCCGTGCACAAACTTCTTTAAAAGCCCAACGGTATACATTGCGGGACAGCGTAGGTAACGCGGCTTTAAAAGTTCGCTGTAATCGCTGTTTGCACCAATGTGTTCCCTGCAACAAAAAATAATTATTTAATAAAGCAATAACTAGAAAAAAGACCTAGAAATCAAATTCGAAATAGTAGGGTTGACTTTAAAACTACATGCAATAGCATTTTTATGGCATTTTATGAATATTAAAGAATTACTTCTTGAAGCCCCCTCACCCAAATATTCTTCTGAATTTGCCCCTGGCATAAACTTAAACAAAGCGAGCTAATGATTTGAGTTTGAATATCAAAGCAATTCATACTAAGAAAAAATTGCTATAGAAATATAAGCATTTCATTATTTAAAACACTATCGATTGTCATTTTCTTTTTCTATACACAAACAAAAGCTGACTGAGCCGAGCAAAATTTGTGCGGTAATTTAGTTGCACTAAATATTAACAAAAAGGACAATTTTTTCAACAGATTGCGAAAACCCCCGTATTTTGAGAACCAGCTTACTTAGTTTGGTTGTACTGATTTTTGCGTTCTAAATATCGGTTTAAGTAGGTATTAACAAGTCACGTATTTTTAGAATAACTTTAAAAATGTAAAAATTTATAAAATAATTCGAATGGATAAAACAATCGATTCTTTAATCGCTACGAAAAAAATACCCAATACAATATGAACAATAAGGTTTTGCCGCTTTATGTTTAATAATTATAGCATTTAAAAAGTGCAAGGGTCAAGCAGTGTGGTACCACAGATAACTCATCATATAGATGTCCAGCGGCCAAGGAAAAAATGTGTCAAAAAGTTCGACAAATTTGGCCTCCGATAAGAGCTTTTTGGCCTCTAATGTCACTCACACAAACACCGCTTCACACGTATTGTACTCTGTTTTGAGATACAGAAATATGTGATTTTCTAGTCAAAACGGCGCTTGTCTCTTATCATACCTTTTAAGCAGCCTGTCGAGATTGAGTGTTGATGGTCAAACGCGTAAGCAGGGGTGTCTCGGACGACGAGTTCGCGGTTCAATCCTCACTGTAGCCGCCAAAAAATGTTTAATGGCTTCTTTTTAAATATATGTACAGTGTAATCTGGGTGGAGTGAACCCCCGATAGAGTGAACATCAAAATTTTTACATTGAGTACTCTATAGAGTGAACAATTCTGAATCTCTTTAGAGTGAACACAATTTAAAATATGTAAATTACTTCAAAATTTAAAACTGTAACGACAAATTCAATCCCAAAAATGGGGAACCACCGAGGTAGAAAATCATGTGTATACTCGCATGTGTTTGTGTGTGTGTGTGTTTGTCAAAAAATGACACTTTTTATTGTGGACCGCATCTGCGTGGTTTTGTTTGACGTGCGCGAATATTAATCGTTTTTGTGTCTATACTTTTGAAGTGATAACTGTTTAAGCAAGAATGGACTCAAAAAAGCCAAACTTATCTTTGTGAAAAAAATTGGAAAAGGTGTTAATGTTACTGTTTTGGCGAAACAATAAATATATATTTTATATATATATATGCAAGCGTTATAGAAAAATGTTGGCAACCAATTTTCGAAAGTATGGGTTCAATAGAGTTCAATAAAACGATGATGAAGAGGGCATGTCATTGTCCTTACTCCGACAAAAATTGTTGAAAGATATGAAGCTGTTCATGAGATACAGGCTCTGTTGCAAGTTCTTAACGCTGATGTAGGTTTAGCAAAAAATTCAGGTCTGAGTATCTTGTACTATACATACATATGTAATGAATCTTGTTTCTTCATTTAGGTAATCTATACGGACGACAACATTGAAAAATGGAATTCAGTTGAAGCCAATGGGACAATTTGTAATGATGTCGAAACGATTCTCTCATCTGACGATGACATTGATGACGTGAACACTGAGGTAGTCCGGAATTCAATGACAGCTGCTGAGGCTATTAAAGTTTTTGACAAATAGCAAATCGAATGGGCTGAAGTCAATACTACAGATTTTACAAGCATTTTAGCATTGCAGAGCCTTCGAGCCAAAGCAGTACAAAAATCGCTGACTGAACGTAAAAAACAGACGGTTATAACAACATTTTTTCACTCTTAATATGTGACTTATTATTGATGCAATAAAGGAACAGAAAAACTCAATCTGGATATAGTGAACAATCTGGATTCTATGAACTGGCCTTGCATTAATTAGTTCACTCCACCCAGATTACACTGTATATTCCTTTTTTTACGACCCGTGAAAAAAAGATGAATGAACAATTTATTTGGTTTCTAGATCTCTTTATTAGTGAATTGTTTGGTTTTGGACACATATAATTGTTCGCAAGTTTTAAAATCAATCAACCAAGCGCAGCATACGGTTACAAACAACCATACAGCAAAAAGATTCGGTTGATGATGACAGGCGCTCATGGGCGTACCTAGGTATGGGTAGAGGAGGGTAGCTCCCCCTACGCAATTTTATATTTTATATACATATTGTTACGAATACTAAGTCTAGTGGGCGGTCACGTATCTCTGGATTGTGTGATTTGAAAATAAAACACAGTCAGTTTCTTAAACGCAGACAGTAAAATACACCAACAGTCACTTTATTATTCACAGTTTACACTTTACTGTTCGTACACTTAAGTATTTGCTTAATTATTCCGTGTGGCAACTTCACTTGTCAAAACCAGACTGACTCGTTGCCCGCATCCGGCCACCTTTTATACTCTGTCCGGCCATCGCGCAGATCGTTCCCGCACATTCCGGAGTGGACTAAATGCTTCCCTGATGATCGCGACCATTGTTGCCAGATTGGACTAAAAGTTATTATCGCGGCCGTCGTTGCCACATTCAATTATGGCACGGCGCGAAGCGGCAGGGTTGCTTTGCACAGCGACAGACTGTCTTATCGTTACAATATGCTCAGAAATCTATATTCTATTTTATTTGAATTTTATATTCTGAATTCGGAAATGTAGTTATGTCTTTGCCCCCTTTAATTTGTTGCTGGGTACGCCCAGGCACTTGTTTTTCGCAAAAACGAATGAAAACATCGGCACAATCTGCCAAAACTAATGTAATTGTTCAGCGGTCACTTCATTGTCGCAATACAGTTACGCCGACGCAGAGGATAGACCTGCTGGCGCCGCAGCTATTGACAATGCGTTGCCTTAGCAACGATGTGTATGTATCATGCCAAAGAAAATTATTTTCTTTCTTTATATTCTTTGATCATGCACAAAATTTTTAGTGCCGATTCATTTATATCACATTTTTTGAATACATTATTAATTTCCGGTATAACCGATTAAAAAGGTTTATAAAAAAAAGCGTTAAATGTTAAGAAACATTTTGCTTTTTGCCCATCCTTGAACCCGAGGCGAAATTTACGAAAAAGAAATTACGGATATCTGATGTGCTGTCTACCTGTTACACCAAATACAGTACGTGAGCGTTGTAGCTAAAATCATAAATGTATGTTGCAAAAAATAATATCACAAGCAAGAAAAGAAATTCAAAATTAATTCAATCCGGCAAAAGTTCTGGATGAGCACATGCAGCTGGGTGCGTAAAATAGCTTTGCGGAAAAAAGCTGTTTCGATTTTTGCAATGGAGTTAAATTTGAAATGACATTCCATAGTCACCGAGTTCACCTGATTTGGCTCTTAGCGACTTTTTTCGTTTTCATCGATTTAACCTTCATCGAACTTTCAATTGTACCTGGATGTGGAAGTGTTGCAAAAATTTGAAAAAAATCAGCATCAATTTTACGCAAGAGTCTAAATAGGATGGCGAAATGAGGGGCGGGTGGAGGTTAATATCTCTTCAGAATTATTTCATGAAGAAATGAAGTAAAAGTTTAAGAATTATGGCTCGAA
Organism: Melieria omissa; assembly: GCA_963971225.1. Taxonomy (NCBI): domain Eukaryota; kingdom Metazoa; phylum Arthropoda; class Insecta; order Diptera; family Ulidiidae; genus Melieria; species Melieria omissa. The sequence continues at coordinate 1,597,477 of OZ020269.1, read as the reverse complement.
TTTTTCCAAAGTATTGTATTTCGGCAGCATTTAAAAACATACATACATATATATTTACTCGCAAAATGTGAAATGTGAGAAATGCGTCTGCCCGTTTAGAAGTTAAAAATAAGGCGAATTCAAAATGTGACGCTTTCGCCGCTACTTTGAATATAAATAAGAATAAACAAATTTTTCAATATACCTGTCCAGAGCAGAGCTAAAACTTCGGCTGCTACCAACATGATTCGCAACACTATCGCAACATGTTGCCACCATCGGAAATTCTTTCATACCTTTGTAAACTAAATTGTACTAAAATTCTCTCTTGCTGAGTCGTTGAGTGAACGGCATTCGGTCGGCACATCAATAAAACAATCATAAGTAGCAAAAAAACTTGTTGCTTCAACAATATCCTTTGAAAAAAAATCCAATGCTTTTCCCATAATGGCGAAATAAATGGTCAAATTTAGGTTATTTCGGCAGCTGGAGTAATCCGAACGGCAAGTTGGGTGCTTTTTCATAGGCAATTTTACTCTCAGAGGTTTGCCATTTCCTGCTGAGAGGACAGCCGCCGAAAGAAAAATGGTTGTTTTTCTTTTTTTTCGGTGTTAGCGCAACGGAGTCTTGAACCTGGGTTCGAGCGTCGCATTTGACTCGCGGTCCAACGCACTAGCCAGCTGAGCTACGACGGCTCGGTCGCTGGAGTGATGTTCCTTTTAAATCGGGTAGATTGTAAACTTTACAACAATGAGTTATTAATAAAACACATTTTCGGTTACTTTATAACAAACATTTGTACATTGTATTGGTAATCCTCCTTACTTAGTCTTAGAGTTCCACCTTTTTTTAATTTTTTCTTTAAGAACTTACAGTCCCTGTTCATCGAATTATGACCGATGAAAAAATTTCGAAATTTCTACTTCCATCATCGATAAAACAAAAACTAATCAAGTAAAAATAACAAATGAGGTATCAAATTATTCATTAGAAAGTTTTCTTTGAAATCCTACTAGAGGAAACTCATTATGGTATATGGAAACTCTGTCGATGCCGGTAAACTCGTGACAACTAGGAAAAATCGTCAAATTTCCAATTGTTCTTGTCATCATAACTTTGTTTTAAAGGGAAATTCTAACAGAAAAAAAGAAATAACAAACAAAAATCATTTATGAAATTACGTATTAAAGACTAAGAAGTAAGTAGGTAAAATATATCATCACTATGTTTGTTTAGCACTATGTAAAATCCGTGTTGGATCTATTGAAGGCTTGTTAAATAAAATGGGTAGAAAACGTGACCTAACAGGGGAAAAAAAGTTTCAAATTGAAGCTTTGGTGAAGGAGGGCAAGTGAAGCTACTCTCAAATAGCCAAAAAACTGTAAGTTTCAAAGGCATCCGTGGTCAATCTTGCAAGACGAGTTGCCTTCAGTTTGTAAAACTAATAGGAAGAACTGCCGCGGTATTCGCAAAACTACACCGAGAACCGACCGTAGAATCGTGCAAAAAGGTTTGCAGAACCGAAATACTCCATGTAGGGTAATTTTAGAAGACCTAAAGGGTTATGGTGTCACAGTGTCGTTGATGACGGTGCGTCGTCGCTTATACAAAAATGGGTTGATATGCAGGCGTCCAACAAAAAAAGCAAAGTTAACCAAAGCAATGCGTCAGCGGCGGTTATATTGGGCACAGTTGCATAAGGCATTCAGACAAAACTACTGGACCAAGGTTTATCCATTAAATTTGCTCTTTCCTGCGATTTTTAACAATAATTCCTATTAATCACTTTTTTGCGAAATTCTTGTCATTTTTAGGTTATCTTTAGCGCTGAATATCGCTTGGAAGCGGTTACTGAACAAAAGCAATTTGTGCGAAGGAGGCAGGGGTACGATCGATGCATCGTTCCCTGCATTAAACAACCGCCAGCAGTAATGGTTTGGAGCTGCATTACATAGAAAGGTCCTGGTCCAATACATTTCGTTAAAGGAACAATGCGCTCTACCCAATATATAAACGTACTTCAAGATGTTTTAGCGCTGTATATCGACACCCTGTAGCAGCCCAAATAGGAATACATCTTCATGCAAGATAGTGCTCCTTGCCACACAGCGCGATCAAGCATAGGCGCTATTAATACATTAAATTTAAATGTGTTGGCGTGGCCTGGCAATTATCCCGATCTTAATCCGATAGAGAATTGCTGGGCATACACTTTAAGGGTTTACACTTTCGTAAAATCGAATTATTTTTTTTCTTATATTATTGTTAAACATTTCAAGAATATATTCTCCAAATCTTAAGTCGATCGGAGCAAAACTCTTGAAGTTATGGTCTATAGTTAGTCCCCTGTCCTTTAGTGAAGGTATAGAGCTTATTCACTTCTATCGCGTTTTTCTCAAAACTACTTTTTCAAAGACCGTGATCACTGTCATTTAAAGACTACTAAACCGATTCATTTGAAACTTGTACACATTTTCTACATATAAAATACCTCCCCCCAACGTTTACTAAACATAAGAGAATTGAGTTATTGTTGAGATTGGAGCTTTATAGAAGCTTAGGCGCTTAAATATGTGTCATCCGATTTGAAAAATCCTGTCCTTTAACAATATTATCTGTGTTTATTTTTTTAGCTCAAGTCTTTTGAAAGAACCATGCATTGGCCAGAGCAATTTATGTGTACATGCTTTTCAAACTTCAATTTTCGACTTAAGGGGCCCGAACACTGTAAACTGCGATTTTTCATATGTTTTTTATTTTATTTATTAAAAAAAACGGACGTTCCGATTTACATGAAACTTTACACATATGTTAATAAATGTTTAGATTACCTTTTTTACTACCTTTTTTAATTCGATTTGCCCCTTTCAGAACTTAAAACGCGATTATCTCGAAACCATGTTTTTTGACCGCGTTGACAGCATAACTGAAAAAGTTTTTATCCGATCGACCTGATTCAAATTGCATTCTATTCGGGAATAGTGTCGCTTCTGCTCGACGTAGCCGTTTTTCGATATATGCCAAACTTTTTTTTTTATAAATAATTTAGTGCAAAATTTTACGCGAAAAAAAAAACTTTTTCTTCAAACAGCCGCCATTTTTTTCTAATCAATATTTTTAAAATCCCCTACGTCAAACAGTAGCCAGTAATGTATATTTCAAGAATCTTTTTTGTTTTTTGCTCTAGGAGGCTCCGTTATGCTGATTTGCTGTCAACGCGACAAGGGTCATTTTAAAAAGACGACATTTTGGATCAGCTACAGAATACAAACATGGCCGCCAAAAAAAAAAAAAAAATTGTTTTCGATAATCTAAACATTTATTAACATATGTGTAAAGTTTCATGTAAATCGGAACGTCCGTTTTTTTTTAATAAATAAAATAAAAAACATATGAAAAATCGCAGTTTACAGTGTTCGGGCCCCTTAAGCTACTCTTCCATATGGCCACAGATATTAATTAATTAATTGATTGGCACGACAGCCCGCTTACGCGAGACTAAGGCCTGGCTTCCCGCAACCACCCGTGTTGTGCGTGTGAATTTTGTACGCGGGTGGAAGGGACCTACAGTTTTATGCCGGTTCCGAACGGCAGGTTGGGAGCTTTTTCATAGGCAATTTTTACTCTCAGAGGTTTGCCATTTCTAGCTGAGAGGACAGCCACCGAAAGAGAAAACGAGTTTCCCGTTATTTTTTTTAGGTGTTACTACATGCAGAATTCGAACTTGCGTCGCTCTGCATGCGACTCTAGGTGTAATTCTTCTAGGTGTAATTACTTAATCAGCTCGCGTAAGCGGGCTGTCGTGCCAATCAATTATTATTATTATACTTTTTGCAAATTGGCAGCAGTTTATTTACACAACAGAACTGCTTCTCTTTCAAATTGTTACTTGAAAAATTAAGAACTCAGTAAACTAAGTTAGTTGACCCCAAGACTTATAACTAGGGATCGGATTTATATGCAAATTCATATTTTTTTGGAGCTTCCGATTTGAGCGGGACCAAGACAGAAAATACTTTTATTGAAAAATGTTAAGAATGAGCTAACATATGCACTGTATATTTGCATATGTTTGTATATTTTGCGTACTTTTGCATTTTTTGCATAGTTTTTATATAGTTTTTGCATATAAATCCGATACCTACTTATAACAGACTTTTAAAGGCTGTTACATGCTTAACAGAGAATGACACGTCATCCGGTAATTCTAACTTGCTAGTCTTTTGATGGTGCTTTTGGCGAAAGAGATTTTTTTACCTGCGATTTTTGTGTTTGTTGTAATTGAGCCAAGGAATTGAACAGTGGTTTTGTTGTAACCATCGCGGGCCAACGATGCTACACGACAGATTTTGAAATACGTTGTGTTTGTTGTGATTAAGCCAGTGCTAGCCAGCAATTTTGTGTTTTTCCCATGCTTTAGATGCTCATAATAAGAAACAGATATTTGAAACACAATTCACAGCGCAGTCCTTTAGTTAGTGCCATAGAAATTTACAAAAAATTAAAAACATATGTAGGTAGGTACATGCAAAATACTGTTGCCATTTTTATGCATGCTTCAATAGATAGAAAAAATAATGTATTACGGCATTTAAGTCACAACAAAGAGTGAAGAATATATTGTAACGATAAGACAGTCTGTCGCTGTGCAAAGCAACCCTGTCGCTACGCGCCCTGCTATAATTCAATCTGGCAAATAATAATGGAAACTTTTAGTCCATCCCGGCAATGATGGCCGCGATAATGGAAACTTTTAGTCCAATCTGGCATGTGCGAGAACGATCTGCGCGATAACCGGGCAGGTATAAAAGGCAGCCGGGTCGGCGCAGCCAGTCACTCTGATTTTGACTAGGGAAGGTGCCACACGGAGTAGTTAAGCAAATAATTAAGTGTAAAGACAGTAAAGTGTAAATCTGTGAAATAAAGTGATTGTTGGTTTTTATTTACTGCGTTTGGATAATTAAAGTTGTTTTATTTTCAAATTACACAATCCAGTGACACGTATCAGCCCACTAGAACTAGTATTCGTAACAATATAAATAATTTAAAATCATTTTTGTAATTTGTTTATTCAGACTTATATTTTTTATAACTTGTTAATTATTTTACAGCGAAGACTAGTACGACAAAGACAAAGTAAAATTTTTCTGCCTGCAAAATTCGTTCAATAATAATGCGAATGTACATTATAATGTACATAATCGTTCAATAATAATGTACATTCGCATTATTATTGAACGAATTTTGCAGGCAGAAAAATTTTACTTTGTCTTTGTCGTACTAGTCTTCGCTGTAAAATAATTAACAAGTTATAAAAAATATAAGTCTGAATAAACAAATTACAAAAATGATTTTAAATTATTTATATTGTTACGAATACTAGTTCTAATGTACATAATCGTTCAATAATAATGTACATTCGCATTATTATTGAACGAATTTTGCAGGCAGAAAACTTTTACTTTTATCTTTATAGCGAGTAAACTCGATATAAACAGTTAAAATGTTAAGTAATAACTATCTGTGTATCATTACGTTATTATTTTATGTGTTGGGTAGCAGGGATACTCACTCTATGTCAGCATATTCCAGTGAGAGGGACATATAATCTGATGGACTGAATATTAAGTGTTCAGTATCATCTCCCCGTTGCTCTGGCGTGGCTATGGCTGCATCCTCTGGACGATCTTTATAGAAGGCACGTTTACGCATCAACTCACGTTCATATAAACCAGGCACAAGTTTGTACACAATGGCCTGAAGCGTAGTGTCGGGTCTAAAAATAAAAAAAATATCACGCCATTTTACTCCACTTTACAATTGCACAGAAAAGTGTTGTGTATTAAAATTAAAGCATATTAAACGTATTTACGATGTGCTATAAATTTGTGTGTATTACCTTTACATATTACGACGTACGATGTCAAAAATGTAGCTGATTTTAGTTTGCAACCACGGTCTAGCTAAAATAACAGGTGTTGTTAAACTTGTGACTGAGACAGTCGCTTAGTGATGATTGTGGAAACTTTTAAGATACTTTAGATTTAACTACAGTGAAATCAGCTTAAGAACCTCTCTTAACTACCTACCAAGTGTAAGTAAGCAACACTTGTGAACTCACTAAAGAACTCAACCCGCTTAAGTACTATAAAAAGATTGCATTACTAGGTGACGTATTTAAGCGGGTTCTACTGTTTTAAATGTTTCGACCTCAATAGTCCAGCGAAAAGAGGTCTGTCTTTTCATACCAGACTCTAGGTTCGATGTTGATCTCTTCTGCTCGCAGTGCTTAGGTAATTTTTACGTTCAAATTTATTGTTCTTTGTCATTTTAGTTTATAAGACTCTTTTGTTTCTTTTCTATTGTCGTTAGTAAGTTTTAGGCAACAATTCATTCTTATATTAGTCTGTTGGGATTTATTGTCATCCATAGACTTAAATAAATAAAATACGTTTCAGTTGAAAACTGTAAGAAATGGCTCTTCTAAAAAATACATTCAAGTAGAAACTAAAAATCACACATCAATAAAATTGGGCGCGAACTTGCTATTTTGTCGTGTCCTTCGACTGGAAGAATGAGACTAACATTTGGCGAGTGCGTGTGAAACCGCCCACACAACACAATTTTTTAATATGGAATATTTTAAAAAATATGGTCAGCATTGAATATGGTGTCAGCATTGAAATTCGGCATATAGGCACCTTTTCGGATAACCATCCAAATGCATGTTTATTTTGGGAATGTTCTCAACAAAATGTATACAATCTTTCCTAATCTTTCCGAATCAGCAAATTCCCTTTTGAAATGGCATTTCATTAAATTAGCGCATATTTTTGCATATTTCATATTGAATGCATGTTTTGGCATGTTTCAAATAAAATGCATATTTAAAAAAATTTCCTTTTATTTCTTACAAGTTTTGTGAGTCACCCTGTGATTCTAGAAGTGAAATGTTCATTGAATGTCGAATTTTTAACGTGAGTGCCGCCACAGTGTAGCCTACCCCACGGTGCTCAAAAGCACAGCTTATCAAAATTCAGCGTTGATAAGCGCCCCGAGAGACTAGCTCCCGGTACCAATTGGGTTAATTTAAATGGACATTACCTCTCCTTGGTAGGGATAGAGGTCTATCTAAACCTCTGCCGTGCTATGGTTCCGGCACCCGATTATAAACGCAACTTCACGCCGACACGAAACTACCCGCATTTGGGTGTTAAACCACGCCACCACGGAACTCCCCGAGGGGGCCATTCCCATAATCAGGCTGAAGCACAAGGCTCCAGGGGCACACTGATTCCCGTGGTACCAGACAAAGCCTCTGGTCAGACTGCGTAGCCGTGCTACTACTACCAGTTGAGCCCCATTTAGCTCGTGGACTGGTGACTACCGCACCCCACTTGACCCCATTCACGTGCGCACTCATTCATCCACTCAATAGACCAGCCCCTTACACATTCACACTTGGCAATACACCAATCTGCCGTCGCCGCCGAAACACAGCATTCGCATATTCATTCAATATGGCAATCAGCTGGCTGGAGGAGAGTGCTTCACGCGCACACCACACACCGTCCGTCCGACTAATCCCCATCCGCCCAAGGTCCATCATATCTGAGTACAACGAACACTCACAAAAGGGTCAACATTTCTCAAGTGGGCCACTTTAAAATCGATGGTCTCAGTTTTCGTTGATCAATACGGTTTTCGATCGGTTTGGAGGTTGAAAAAAAACACAAGATTTTTTGCGTTTGCGAGAGAGTTGCTCCTTTCGCGTTTAGGTTACAACTGGTCCGTGGACCGAAGTTTATTCCTTTTATAGTCCAAGTTCAAACTGTATTCTTTTGGGGTACATAAGCAAAGCGGTAACAATATAATTGGAGAGGTAGGTAAGTAAAATAGCACCGGTAAGTTACATACATAGTTATAGCTGCAGTGACAAACAGTTTAACAGTTTTTTCCAATTCAATTTCAATGTAACAATTCAATTTCAACTTTGACTTCAACTTAATATTCAAACAATTCAACTTATAATCTAATGAAGGTAGGTAACATAATTTTGTTTTTTAAAATCTTATTTGTGCATCATCTGACGCAACAGAGGTAAAAACGACACCCCAAAAATAATAAAAAAAAACATTTTTTTTTCATTAGTTATTTACAGTTAAAGTTTTTGATCATGTTTTTTTTCCAAAATTCATAACTCACGAACGGTTTATCGAAACTCAACGTTTTCTACATAAAAATTGTTGTCAATTAATATACTTTGCCATGAAAAAATCTTTCTTCACAACAAATTATTATTTAGCTGAAAAATCCTATTTGTTGTAAATAATTTAAAATTAATGAAACTTCTCCGCCAGCGAGAAAATTTTGACACATTTCATTCAATTCTACAATCCCTTACAATAATTTTGGTGAAAAAAAAGTCATTATTTTGCGTTAGGTCAAAAGTTATACATGTTTTTGTGCGCTTAGTCATCGAGTCATACGATGACGATTCGGTCACACGATGACTAAGCGCGCGCGCGTCAATACGTGCTCGTCCAGCGCTAGAGGTAGGAGCGCGGTCACAAAAACATGTATAACTTTTGACCTAATGCAAAATAATGACTTTTTTTCACCAAAAATTTTGTAAGGGATTGTAGAATTGAATGAAATGTGTTAAAATTTTCTCGCTGGCGGAGAAGTTTCATTAATTTTCAATTATTTACAACAAATAGGATTTATCAGCTAAATAATAATTTGTTGTGAAGAAAGATTTTTTCATAGCAAAGTATATTAATTGACAAAAATGTTGATGTAGAAAACGTTGAGTTTCGATAAACCGTTCGTGAGTTATGAATTTTTGAAAAAAACATGATCAAAAACTTTAACTGTAAATAACTAATGAAAACAAATTGTTTTTCAAAATTATTTTTGGGGTGTCGTTTTTACCTCCAAACCGATGGAAACCCGTATTGATCAACGAAAACTGAGACCATCGATTTTAAAGTGGCCCACTTGAGAAATTTTGACCCACAACACATGCAGCAACCAATCCTCTCTCACGGCTCCACACATACACTCAGCACTTGCACTTAGGGCTCTCTCATGCAAAAATGCATTGAGTGACCTGTGTCCAGTGAGTGGAAACCCAAGGCTCAAGCCGAAGCCGAAATCCCTGAGCCCTGCCACGAACCTCACATCCCGTATACACTCATATGTCGTTCTGCCATGGGGACTTTCGTCCCAACGTTGCTGTCAACGTTGCAGAACACAGTCCTCCAGCACTCTCCACCCCTTCGCCTTGCAGCCACTCATACTGCAGCAGCACCTCTCTATACCCCCTCCTTAGCCCGAAGCCCACGGCACGCCGTATAACTACGAGATCCAGAGGAGCCGCACCCATCAACACTTGCAATGCATCGGTTGATACAGTGCGGCACACAGGCATACAACCAATCGCGGCCAATTCGTGCCACGCCGACGCTCCGTACGCAGCACAAGCTACGAACAGACCGTGGTAAATGGTACGAACCGCGCGTCGGCCGAGTCGCCAGTCACTCCTGAGTATCCGGCGCACCTGACCCATCATGCACACAACCCTCTCTTTCAGCCTGACCAAGTGAGGAGCAAAACTCATTCTTTCACCAATTATTAGCCCCAAGTATTTGACTTGCGTCTCGTAACGGAGGCCAACACCACACACGCACAATGGGCGGACGACAGCGATCCAATTTGCCTTTCAGCAGCATGATCACCGTTTTGTCCATTGCCACATCCACACCCACCGATTCACCCCATTCACACACCATACACATAAATTGCTCCCCCAAGCGCTCTACATCCGCTCTTGATCTGCCGTCCACAAGGATAAGTAGATCATCCGCATACGCACAACACTTGCATACTGCTGCCAGACGCCGCAGTAGTGGATCCATCATGTAGTTCCATATATATGGACCACAGACGGATCCCTGCGGATATCCTCAAGCCACATCTATTTCAACCCGTCCATTCTTCCCAATCACACATGCTTTCCTGTCTGTGAAATAGCTCTTCCAGAGAGCTGTTTCCAGGCAGTCGGCATTGTTCAGCCATTCTACCACTTTATCCCAGCGCAGGTGATCAAACGCCCCCCTGAAATATACAAACACACCAAGAACATAGTTCTTGCAACTCTTACGCACCACCGATTTTACATACATCCACGCATCTTCTACGCCGAGTCTCTTTCGAAACCCAAACTGTCTATCCGATAGCCCACCCAATTGCACTTGAAGCCGATCCACCATACAGTACTTTACCAAGTACTGGTAGGAGGCAGATACCCCGATAAGAACGGGGGTTAGTCCTGATCTTATCGGGAGACTTCAAGAGCACTACGACCCTAGCTATCTTCCATGCGAGTGGAAAATAAGCTTCATAAAGGCATTTCTCGTAGATGGCCTCCAGGTACTCCGGAATGACTTTGTACAAGGCTTTGCACATCTCGCCAGTCAAACCATCCACCCCCGGTGACCGTCTAGACCTAACCAAGCCAAATGCAAAACCTAACTCTCCGTCTTCTAATGGCTTCGAAGCTGCCACTTGTGCTGGTGGCGTCTGCTCAACCGCCCTAGGAGAGAACTCGGCTAAGACCCAAATGTTCAGTTAAAATGCGATAATTTGATGTTCTTGAGATGTAGAAACCCAACTTCAAGAATTTCTTCGGCAACAAAATCCGGAATTCATGGCGCCGAATATCTGCAGGTATAATGTGAATACCGATAACCGGATATAAAATGCCGAAAGTAGAACATGTGTTTTGAAAAAACGTTTTTACAAAACTTAACTTGCGAATCGAGTTACACAGTACACCTCCTGAATATACCCCTGATCAAGGATGTGGACCATATTAATATTATACAATAATACAGGTAACCCTCCTACAACGCGGGTTCCTATAACGCGTTCTCGCTACAACGCGGTTCCCAAAATGCGGACATTTTCTTACAACGCTACTCTTACAACGCGATTTTTACGAAAATGTTTTCAAATATTTACTATTTTAATTTGAAAAAGGTTTTCTTTCCCAAATAAAATTCTTTGCATTTTGTTCATACTTTGATACCTATCTTTTTTATAGCATTGCCACCCTACACTTTAACATGTGTTTACAAATTGACAATCAAATACGTAATTGTGTAGTCTCTTGTCCAACATCTTAAGAGCTGTCAAAATAATGTTCAACAACGACAAAGTTTAAAAAAAGGGATTTCCCCGCGGTTCTAACATCACACAACGATTTATGCTACTTTCATTTGATGTAGTAATTTGTTTGTTAGTTTGTTGTCGCCATTGCAAATAAGAGCATCAATCTAAAAACGTGTGTAAAAAATTGCGAGAAAATTACGTAGAATTGAAATTTTATTTTATTTTGTTTTGTTTAAATAAATGAAGTGTTATTAAATTACATAATATGTATGTTCTTATGACTCAACAAATAAATACACAAAAATATATTAAGCACATATTTTTACTATAAAAATTCCAATATTTTCTTGAAAAATTTTTTACTTTGGGACCAACCAATTACTTTTGTATGGAGTTCCTATCTCCTACAACACGATTTCTTACAACGCAGCATTTTTTGGGAACCTATTCCCCGCGTTGTAGGAGGGCTAGCTGTATATTGATTTTTAATCATTTATGGGGATCGCTTCAATATGAACATTTTTGTCTAGATAGCAACGACAACATATTGTTTTGGGCTCGTCCATAACTTTGTCTGAAACGTTTTGAAGTTCAGCATAGTTTAAGTATAATTGGAATCACTGCAGCTGTACAGAAACAAAATCAATATACAGCCAACCCTCCTATAACGCGGTGAGTGCTAAGTGAGTGAGTATATGGAAACCGCGCTATAAGAAACTCGGATTTAACCGTACAAACCAAGCTAATTCGTAGTGCGTTCGATGGAAACCGCGCTATAAGAAACTCAGAATTAGTACAAATCACATCATTCGTACAGTGTTATATGGAGACCAATAAATACACAAGACAAGATAAATTTTTTTTATTGAATTCTTCTTTTCTTTTTATTGAACGTTCTTTTGAAGGTTTAAACCCCTGAGCACGCCGTCTCATCGGTGTTAAAAATCTGATCAGGTGAATAACCTCCTTAATTGATAATTCTAGCTAGTTCCAGCTTATAATTTTCGGCAGCCTCAGCATCTGCTAAGGCCTGTTCTCCTTGAAACGTAATATTGTGCAATGTGTACCTTTTTTTTAGTTTTTCAAACCATCCTTTCTCGTACTGTGAAAGAGCTCTGAGACGACTGACACGAAGCTGAAAATCAAAAAATATTTTTAAGAAGCGTTTTCGAAAAATCTTCGAAAAAACAGTTTTTTCCCTATTGTTTGAGCACATATCTCGTAAACGAATCATCCGACTAACACGGCGTTCAGAAGATAATACCTTAGCCTTTCCAGCAATATACGAGGGCGGGTCAATGACTTTTTGAATTTCCCGCCTCTTAATTGAAATGGCAACACATGTGCAGTTTCCATGGCAAAAATCCATGAATTGGGCTACGAATTGCTCCCTCATCCCGCCTATTCACTCGATCTAGCCCCAAGTGACTATTTCTTGTTCCCAAACTTGAAGAAATGGCTCGGCGGAAAGAGATTTGCTTAATGAGCACACGAAATTCACTTTTTTCCATTTTCTTCTCAGTCAACGCGGTAGTCTGATATTAACGGCTGTCAAAAACAAACTAAATGTCGCAGCTTGTTCAATTTTTGACAAGAGTCAACTGACAGATGACTGTTGACGGGAGCAGTGTTGCCATTTCAATTAAGAGGCGGGAAATTCAAAAAGTCACGGACTTATTGACCCGCCCTCGTATAGATTGTCCAAATGAGATGAGATTTGGGGAAGTTATTGACGGTGAAAGTTGTAAAAAAGTGAATTTTCGACCATTTTCAAAATCATAAATTTTTGAATGATTTTTTTTGTATGGACAAAATTTAGGATGAATTATATATTATTTGAGCCTAACATCAATAAAATCGAAAGAAAAATGACGAAGTTATAAAGCAGTGAGTGAACACCAACTTTACATTTATAACACCGTGCGACAAAAAAAAAATATTTTTGCCGAGACCCATACGAATGTTGATATAGACGTGAAACTAGAGGTCATTTATAATATCCTGGCATAGTCAGTTTTTCATTTTCTGACCCAAAGTCCTTTTTAAAGGACTTTAAAATTTTAAGTATATAAATACACATTTCAAATATATTTTTAAAATTATTTTCCGTTGTGCAATGATGAAGATATGGGTATCAAATGAAAGAGGAAAAATGTCTCCTTTTAACTAAATTTCCTATTTTGAACTTTGAATTTAACATAGCTAACACTTCATTAACGGTTTCTTCATTAGTTTCTTCGAAAACATCGGAATCCAAGTTTTCTAAAACTTCCTGTACTTCTTTGTCCCATAAAACCGACAATTTTTTTAAATGCCGATTGATATCTATAAAACGGAAACCACATACAAGTATACGTTAGTGACCAAATGCATTACATCTCTTCGCTTTGTTGCCTGATGCAGCCTAAAGACAGTCTGCTTTCTCAAGCCGAAAAAGTAACTGTAAATCCTTTTTTTTAACTATAAACACTTCAAATCAATAAATTACATTACAAGGTACTCACCCATAAATTCTTTGTTTTAATTTAACGAAAAGTATTTTTAATAATTTTTTCTTTTCTTTACATTTCACGAAATAATTATTTCTACTAATTTCCACGACGTTCAAATTTCAACTGATAATAATGGGAAACATGTGACGCTTACAGCCGTGCTACATTAAAGAAATGACAACTTAATTTTCTATAACATGCCCTAAAAATTTCTTAAAAAAACTTAAAATGTATGTGGACTTTACTAGGTTTTGGTGGACCGTGCCTTAAGGCCGTATGGAGCAGTAGAGGGTTAAAAGAATTCGACAAAAGAAGGACCTGGAATACCAGCAAAACAAATTGCTGATTGAGCGTTGAGCTACCCATAATTTAACAGTTAAGAGGTATGAAAAAGTCAATGAGTGCTATGGAGTCTTCTTATTATATTCACTTTCTACTATCACCTCGATATAAAAAAGAAAGCAAAGTGGAAGATGAACTGCAAACGCGTAAGCATCAAGAGATTTTGCATTGGAAACACCTCGCCCAAATCACATGTCGTAGATGGCGTTCGTTGCCGCCTGGCAACGTCGCCAGACGACGACGCGTCGTCGTAATTGTATACTTGCCGAGTGCACACACATTCTCACGGGGCATTTGTTCTCTTACGCCGTATGCCAAAGTAAATCCTAAGTAGCGCCACTCTTTGACAACCAGACGTCGATTCTGTATGACAAGAACTGTCAAATTGTTGTTGTTCACGTGAAAATCAAAATCGCGGTAAACAAGTACAGAATGTGGCAGTACTGCCACATGAAAATTACTGAAAAAACTGCGGTTTACATGAATTCCTCAAATGTAATTTAACACGATTTTACATAAGAAGCGCTGATGTTTTATATTGCTATAACCAGGGAAAAGAAAGTTAAAGGAAATTATCATAAATTAGTTGATTTTCAGCAAAATTTCTGAACAAATTTTAAATTATTTTATTGGCTCTTCAAAAACAACTCTGCCTGAAACTTGAAATGTAATTTAAAATTCTGCTAAGAACAGAAAATGGTACATTATGAAATAATTTAAACAATAATTTAAAATAAATAATAGGTTATTTCATCAGAGGATTGGTATAAATGGCATACTGACATACACTAGTCAGAATAAGTTTGCGTACAAGGGGTACATAGTTTTTTCATATGAAACATACATCACTTTAAGTAATTAAAAAAAAACGATTTTTTATTTTTTCCATAAACTTAGTTCTATTATTCTATTAAGATAATAATAACAAAAACATGACCAAATTGTAAAAGGAGGGCAAAAAAAAATGTGTTATGCATTCACCTCAGAAAAAGTTTGCGTACAAGATAAGGTTATGTAGCAAAAATTTAATTGAAACTAAAAATTAATAACTTTTTGGATATGCTTCTCTTATTGGAACTCCCTGCAGAAGTTTCGGGCATACATTTTATTAAATTATGTGTTTTTCAGCGGTTCTTTTGTTATATCCTTGAATAGTTATATTTGTTTACTATATCTTTGAAGATGGAGTATTTTTGGGCTCAGTGTTCAAGTACACCCTTATATATTTAATTAAATGCATGTTGGGTGACTAGGGAGGAACTTTTTCAACTTTTTCGAGCCAGTTAATAGCAAAGATAGCTTCACATCGTATGCAATGCGCCTTATGGTCATCGTAAAGTTGAAAAGAAATGTTAGAACCTGATTCAAAATTTTGAAACCTTGGCTTGCATAAGCTTTTAGAATATGTAAATAATCCCTCGGAACCATTTCTGAATACAAAAAACACAGCCTGCTCACTCCTTTACTAGACATGCAGCCCCATACCATACCCCCTAATATGCTATGCTTTACTGTTAATGTCAGATTTTTGTCATTCACTGAATCCTCTTCAAATTAGTTGCCTTTTAATGCCAAATATGCCAAACCATTATCAGAGAATAATAAATCTTCCTACTCCATAGATAACAACATATAGTCCCAGAAATCCGGTTTTCTAGACTCTTTGATGGACTCTTTCACGAAAGAAATTCTGTGCTCCTTGTTAGTAAGCTAAATATGAGATTCTTACATGCTATTATGTAGGATAAATGTGTTTTTTTCAGGACTTTTCTTATAAAGTCACTGCTACTGGATTTTATAAAATATTTGTGTACATTTCTGAAGATATTGGATGCAGCTAGAATTAGATTATGATGCACTGATCGCTATCCTATTGCTTGGGTAGCTTAAGAAAATGGCCAGATCGTAGCAAAGAAGCAAGAGTTTCTGGTTTTTTCGAAATTTAAGATGGCTTTTTGAAATGACAAATGTGCTCTTCGAAAAGTTTATCTACTTTCACGAAATTGTTTGTCCATTTGGGAAAGATTTAGTAAGATTATCCTTTTATCCATTTTTATTTTTTTTCGCTTGGGTTTTACTGCTTTCTATATAATTTCAAGCACATATATAGTTAAAAAAAATTTACAAATAATAATTGGAATAGAAATTTCCAAATAAAAATTAAAATCATAACTGGAAAGTCCCGTTATTAGTTTTGTGCGCAAACTTATTCTGCACCGTTTTGTGAGTATATTGTCAATAGATACGAATACATGGAAAATAATTATTTAATTCATCTAAAACAGAACAATAAGTGCAGCTAAGGTATATATGAATATTGTAAATAAGTTTTTATAAACAGAGAAACCATTTTTGAGGTCAAAATTGATGATAACATAATTTTGACTTGCCCGTACGCAAACTTTTTCTGACTAGTGTAAATGACAAGACTCAGCGAGCCAGTCTGCTGGCTGCACCGGCGACTGGTGCGCCATGGTGCGCAATGCGGCTGATATGAAGGTGATAATGCGATTTAGATACCATACATGATTGCAAACGATGTGTCATTCCGTGACATTTTTTTATAAACAAATGAGGTTATTTGCGCACCGTGGTGAAAAATTACACATTGTGTGGTGAAAGTTGTAAAATTATTATAAGCCAGGGTTGAAATTTTTGCTATCGATGGTGAATATAGAAATGTATTTAAATGGAAAATATTTGTAATGGTTATGATTTCATTTAAATTATTTCAGTCAATTCAGTCGCATCAAAGGTATTTAATAATGAATAAAAAAATGTTATCCTGAACACATTCATCATGTTCTGATAAAATCATCGTGTCGTGCATTTGTGTTGCCAATAAAAAAGAATAAAAACATATTCTTAATACTTATTATGATTTATAAACATGCACAACATTACTATTACGTAAAAGTTTTGAGGTAATTTATCACAACAAACTTTGTAGCGGGCTTTTTAACTTGTACAAGAAGAAAATTACATTAATATTGATTCGGAAAGTTTATTGTTTTCATTATAAAATTATTTTTATGCATGCAAAATCTAAATTAGTATTCAAATCTTCTCTATTTTAGTGAATTATGATAAAAACTATTGTATTTTTACAGTAATTGGCCAGTTATCTTAAGATATTTGATCTTTCAAACATTTCTTTAATACTTGATTGGCAAAGCAATCAGAAAAATAGGCACAAAATTTGCTACCTAAACCAACAGAAAATGGCGTTGGGGTAACACTACCACATTCTGTACTTTGCGGCAACACTGCCACATTCTGTACCACTAACAGCTCGAAAAAAGAGTGGCGCTACTTAGGATTTACTTGCCGTATGCTCCAGTTCTGTGCGTACCGATCAGTTTGCTTACTTCTACCACATATCGCACACGCACAACAAAAGTGACACAACTAAAAATTTTTGATTTTTCTGGAAACGCAAAAAACTGTTTTTGAGCTAAATAAACATTTTTTTTTAATAACGAATAGACCGTTCAGTAGAAAATCCTTCCAGATTATGCTTTTTGGTAAGTTCGAAGAATTTGTTTTTTATTTTACACTAGAAAATCCAAAATTTTGAATTGTGACTGTTTTGATGATATTTTAATTCAATAATTACGGAACTATTTCAAGTTGTGCCACTTTTTCTAAATTTAATAATTATAAATGATAGTTAAAAAGTTGAAAGAAAAATTTTGACAATTCATAATTAATTTTAATAATTAAAAATATATACAAAAATTGTCAGAATTTTGCTTAAAATTAACTTTAACAAAAATTTATTTCGTCAAAAGTGACACAAGCGCTTTCGCTGATTGGTAGATTTATGCATTGTGCACAGTATTAACACATAAACCCGAAAATAAAAAATTTTGAGTTGTGTCACTATTGTAGTGCGTGTGCGATATGTGGTAGATCTACCACATTTATTTTTAAAATCAAGTTTCTCCCACATCTACCAAAATTTATGTTGGGCTGCTTTTGACATTATAAGTGAAAATATGCAAAAACAAAACTTATGTGGTAGCACTCTCATCACTTCGAAAGCAGTGCACTACAAATAGTTGACAGTTTGATAATTGTTTTGGCAGCAGGTGCATTTAAAATGGAAAAATTTGTAAAAAAAAGTTGAATAATGTTTGCCTTTATTTTTTAGTAACGTTTAGTTTTTTAGAATATCGCATGGCGATGGCAATGCGCTTGGACGGGACGAAGTTTTACCACGCGAAGTTGTACCTGCTGCTGAAATTTGCGAGTCCGAGCTCCCAAAAAATAAAAAATATATAGTCAACAATACAAAAAACAATGGGAAGAAACACGGCACAGGTTAAAGTGCATAGAAGAACGCTAAATACAATTAATGTACAAATACAATAAATGAACAAATGCAATAAAATACAATTAATGTGCAACAGTGATGGAATTTGGGCCCAAGTGTATCGTATCAAACATCAGCATAGGAGTGTACCATATTCAAGCAAATTGTATCAATTTTATTCCAAGCTCTCGAAGGCAACTTTAATAACATCATTATTAAAAAACAATTCAAAAACAATTTCAAATTTATTCGAAATTAAAATGTGTATTTAACAACACCTGAAATTCACTTCTAATTTAAACAAGGAACATATATATATAAATTACTCTAAATAGGAATCATTCTTAAAATCATAACAACATCTTCTACTGGCTTTCAAGAAATCTTTCTTTTCGTAACTTGCTTTTGATTGGTTGAAGAGTGGGGAATGGATGAAATGCCTTTAACAACTCTTAAAATGTTTTTGAAAAGAGGCTCGTTTAATTAATTTTTTAAGCAAGAAAATCTTTGCCCAAAATTCAGTTATACCAACATTTGAAAAGATTCTCATTGTTAATTTCTTCGAGATATTTAATCTCTTCGGAAAAAAGCGTGGAAACAATTGCTAGAACAGTATTTGTTTTACGCAGCAAGACATGCTCGGGTGAAAACTTTGGCAAAAAGTTTTATATTTCATCATTAAAATTAACTCTTTTTCTTAAAGAATTAAGAAACTTTATGTAAAACTCACAACATTTCCTTTAAATTTTTAAAAATCTTCATCAGATATAACCCCTCATGTAATCTACTCCAACTACACAACACACATCACCCTCAGGTAATTGATCTTCAAATAAATTTATGTCTTTTATATCTTTACTTCTTTTTCAAAAAATTTCTTGCTAAATGGTGAAATGAAAATGCAATTCTTAAAAGAAATGTGTGAACTCGTGCGTCTTCCGAGTGCGTAGTGGAAACACGTTTGGAAGAAATGGGAACGAGTAGGATTGGAACATTATTCGCTGGTCTGCTACTTGGCCTGTCACGTTGTTCGTAGTGCGGACTTTACTTTTTGATTCATTAATTTGTCCATACGCATCGCCGTCGGCAAATACAAAAACCCCAGGCATTATTGCTACACTACCAGTGCTATATACATATGTATATTTATTTCTAAGCCGATCTTTTGGAACAACTAGAGTATTAAATAATATATCGAATTGAAATGCTTAACGATAAAATTATTATCTTCGTAGATGCACTCGAAGCAAAAGCGCTCGTTTATCAGTCGTTTCGTTTTTTCAAGCACTTAGTATTGGCATTACCGTTTTAATTTATATGCGCTCATTTAGCTAACCATATATTTCCACGACACATTACCGTGTCAAATCTCGTGAAAGAAAAAAACAAGTTCGAACCCAATAGAATTCTTGTATGAAAGTCTACCCTAACTGTTTTATACCGGGGATAATATACAAAGATTGGATCAAACGCTTCGAAAATAATCTTTATGACGTGGAAGATAACTAACATTTTGGAGCATTTAAGATTGTGCGCCGAGAGACTGTTTTCACATCTAGTGGCAGAAAATTAAAGTTTTTGTTTTTGCTCCGTATCCTGACTGGTCGTAAAAAGAATAGCACGACTGGGAATAATCCCACAAAAAATGGGTTCGATTCTTCTTAACCATCAAAAGACATATAATTTTTCCAGCAGGGAAAAACGACGGGCAATAAAATTTTAACGAAGAATCAGCGAGAACATATTCAAGTCTCAAACAATGAAAACCATGTACAGTACCGTACAAAACTTCCGAGTCACTAAAAATTATTTTACAAACACATATTTGGGGGTTTGAACCAGGGCTACCAACTGTCCGGTTTTCGCCCGGACAGTTCGGTTTTCGGAAGTTTTGTTCGTGTCCGTTTGCGAAGTACAACCGAACACAAAAATGTCCGGTCGTACATAACTTGCCAAGAAAGTGTTTAGTAATATGTAGAAATGAGAAATTGTTCTATTTACTGTTACCGTTTCACACAAAAATCTATGATTATTATAAACGCGATGCTCGCTATGAACATCACATACATGTATTAAACAATGTGGTAACGATCTACATTCAGCTGTGCTATACAACAGTATGGTAGCACTTCTGAATCAGCTGTGATTCCCTTTTTTTGTTTAAAATTTTTTTGTTTTTTTGAATTTCATTGGTTTTTACGCTAACTTTTTGTTTTTTTTAACTAACTTATTCTTTTGCGAATTTCGTGTGTTTTAGTTGTAATCTTTTTTGTGAATAATATGGATAATGCTTATTAGACACACAACAAGGTCGTCTGTGTTTTAATTTAATTTTGGAATATAATATAATAATAATATAATAATATAATATAATAATAATATAATATAATATAACAATAATATCTATACTATTATATAAAAGCAAGTGTGACGTTTTTTGAGCCACAATCAGGCAAAAACCATTGAACCGAACATTTTTTTATCTGTGGGAATGGTACATAGGCTATATGAGAATGACCACGCCCCCTTCTTACGCCCACTATGGTAACAAAACTCATCTATGGTATGCTTTTGAAAGGCAATATGGGTATCAAACGATTCAGCTTATCATTGCGGCAAACATAGGCTATAACATAATCGGCCACGCCCACTTTCCGTGCCCACTAAACTAACAAAACGAAGCTACAGTACATGTTGGTAAATCAGTATTAATACCAAATGATTCCGTATTTCATTGATGTTAACATAGGATATATAAGATTGACCACGCCCACCTGATATGTCTTTTCAGCCATGGTAAATGTGTCTTAGCAATATGGGTATCAAACGATTCAGCGTGTCATTGCTGCAAACATAGGCTATAATATAATCGGTCACGCCTACTTTCCGTGCCCTCTAAACTAACAAAACGCAGCTATGGTACCTGTCGATAAATCAGTATTAATATCGAATGATTCCGTGCTTCGTTGATGTTAACATAGGATATATCAGATTGACCACGCCCACCCGATATGCCTTTTCCCCAGGATCACTATAATAACAAATCAGCCATGGTATATTTGTCTTAGCAATATGGGTATCAGACGATTTAGCGATTCGATAGGGGAATGGGATTGGTTTTTGACAAGGGGGCGTGGCACCGCCCATACAAATTAAATTTTCAATATGGAATATCTTCGGAATGAGGAATCGGGCAGCATTAAAATTTGGTGCGGAGCCACCGTTTGATCTGCCGTTTCACTGGTAAAACTTTGTGAGCGTTGGACAAGGGACGTGGCACTTTTTAAGCAACTCAAATGTTTTGAATAACTCTGGAACTACAAATCACACAGTTAAGAGATTTGACACAAACTTAAGAATTAGATGTGCCCTTCGAAATGGGGAATGGGGTGGGTATCGGACGAGGAGGCCTGGAACTGCCCATACAAACCAAGTTTTTAATATGAAATATCTTCGGAATTATAAGTCAGCCAGCATTGAATTTTGATATAGCATCATTGCTTAGACGTGTCGTTCAAGTGGTTAAATTGTATGGGCGTTGGACAAGGGGCGTGGTAAGCGACCTTATTGTGTTCAATAACTTTGGAACTGCAAATCACACATCAAGATATTTGGCAAATACATACGATTTCGACGTGCCCTTCGACATGGTGGGTATTGGACGAGGGGCATGGCACCGCCCATAAAACCCAAATTTTTAATGTAGAATATCTTCGGAACAATAAGTTGGAAAGCTTTAAAGTTGTATACCATCGTCCCATAGTTGTGTCATTCTACTGACAGTATATTTTTTGCGACTGAAATTTTTCGCGTAACTTTGGAACTGAAAGACGCATATGAAACCGGGTCACACTTTTCGACTTCAATTGGACAATTTTCTCGGAACAATTTTCTTGGACACTAATATTGTCAATATAAATTCCTGTTTGGCTCTGCACATTAGCAGAGGAACAGGTGCCTTCTGACTTAGCAACATTACATGAATTAAATTTATTTGAATATGAATCCCTTTCCTTTTTCAAAAGCCTTCTTAAATTTCTTTTGCTTGCACTTCTCATTTTGGCTTAGCTTAAATAATTAAAATTAAAGCAATCACTTGAAAAAAAATATAAAATTGTTTAACAATTCACCTTTTTTAATTTAGTTTTTCACTTCGATTTCAATTAACTTTATTTCGCTGCACTGCGACCGCACGCGCGAGACTAAGCACTGATTACGATTTCATAATGCACGCAAGAAAATTACAAATATGTAAAATAAAATTCCAAACAGCAAAAAACAAACAACAATTAACTGTTTTTTAATTTCTATGCCCGCATTAAATTTGGGTGGATTCTGCATTACTTTGTAGTTACCTTATAGTTAGGGACAAAAAATCGCATAAAACAAATAGAACAAATTAACCGTTTTTTTAAATACAGTAGCGACTCGGTAAAAGCAACCCTCGATTTGCGCAACTCCTCGGTTATCGCAACCACCGAATTTTATACATTATAGACTCAGTAAAAGCAACTGCTGCCGAAAAAACCTCAATAATCGCAAATAATCGTCTTATTTTCTTTTTGTGGAGTAGAGTGTCAGTTGATGTCCCATTAGTATACACTGCAGAGCATAACTATAGACGCACCCACCTTTTTTTCGTTTCTGACCAATTAAAAATTTTTGAGCAAAATCTAATGATGCAGAATCAAAGAGCTTTAAAAGTTATCGACTTGAGGTTCTTGTGCAAAATAAAAAAAAAATGTTGCTGAACACTGCGATTAAAAATGCAGTTTCTGGCTGGTGCATAACTATAGACGCACTTTGAACATTTTATTTTGAGTACAATAATGACGTATTAAAAAAAAACAAATTTTAGTTGTGTGAGTGTCAGTAGTGAGTAGGTCCTCCTTTGTTTTGGATAAGCTCGAAAATTCGGTTTGGCAAACTTTCTAAAAGGTTTAAACGCGAAGAATCGCCAATCGACTCTAAATGTTGAATAACTGCCACTTTTAAGCTCTCAACCGTGTCGTATTGCTTGTTTTCAGCAAACACTATGTGCACCAGTATTCCCCACATGTTCTCCATGGGACTTAAATCTGGAGAACAAGCTGGCCATTGAAGAAAAGGAATGTGATGTGTCTGGAGCCAAGTGTATGTCTCGTTGCTTTTGTGAACAGAGGCATTATCTTGTTGAAAAACTAGTCCACTTCACCGATTAGGAAAAGCCAGCTCCAACATACCGTTCCCACAAAATGCTCCCCACGCTATTAAGAAACCCCCACCGAAGTTTCTTTTGGAAAAATACTGCGGTTCTTTGCTTAAATCACTTCAGTAAGAATTAAATCCATCTGGACCGTCAAGGTTAAACTTCTTTTCATAGGAGAATATTATCTGCAAAAAAATTCATGCTTCAGTAAGCAGAATTAGAGATTCGGAAAACTGTTTTACTTTTTTCCAATTCATACTCATATTGTTTCGAGCGAATTGCAATCGGGATTTCTTATGGCGTGCCAATAATCGGAGCATATTTTTCAATTTCTGCCAGGAAATGTTCGGAGACTCCTTCAACACTCTGTTCACTGTCCAACGAGACACATTAACTCCACAATCTATGCCAATTTGCTCAGCTGTTTCCATAGAGTTACTATCGGCAGCAATTACACGACGTTTATCCCGTTCAGAAACCTTTAGTTTTCTTCCTCTTTTTTTGTTTGTGCCATAATTGGTGCTATCTTTTAAAAACGATCGCATTACTTTGTCCGATCACTTAAATTTTCGACCGATTTCGCGAAGTCCAACAATTTTCTCGCGAAAAGCCAAAATTTTGCCTTTTTTGATTTCCGACAAGTACGAACCATGTGGCATTTTGAAAACATATGGAAATCAACTTTTAACGCTTAAGTATACTCTAACTTGAAAACAAGCAAAAGCTTTTGCTAAACCAGTTAACAATGAGTCAAAATGAGCAGAAATGGCACTTTTTCAAAATACTTTCAATTCAAAAACGAAAAAAAACTAAAAAAAATTTAAAATGTTTCATTTCGAGGAAATTGAAAGAGGTTTCAATATTATGAACGACGATATTGTGCTGAGACGGCGAAAAGTATATAAAAGCCGGATGGATCCCTTCGAGTTCGATGACGAAGACCTTTACAGTCGTTACTGGTCGATAAAGTTGCTGCTCAGTTTGCAATTGATGTTTGAACATTCAAGAACCAAGCGGCAATAGAATACAATTGTTTTCTTTACACCGTAAAGGAGGCAAACATTTTCATATCGATCAGCTGTTTGTTTGATTTGTTTATGTCAGAGATGGGCAGATTAATCCTCGGAAAATTGTGCAGTCGATTTTTTTAGGCTGCCGTCTGTTTTTCACAAGTAGCCAACCGTAGTCGTCCATTTTTAACTGCTAATTAGTGTTCAGGAAAACAAATATTGCAAAATAATTGATTACAAAATATATCGGTATGGGCATAATTCCGAAAATAAATTCTCATTTGTAACTCCGAATCGCTAGTTTTTGCAGAGTTGCCGTTGCCATCGTTTGCTGTTTCAAAAAGTCGCTGCTACGTAGAAGCATGTTCTAAACTGACTATGGTAACTGAAAAATTAAAGTCGACTTTATCTTTTTAGTCTTTTGCTAACTAAAGCCGGCTTTTATGCGGGACTATGATTATGCGCCAATAACTTTTAAAGCTCTTTGACCCTGCATGATTAGATTTTGGTAATTTAATTTAATTTAATTGCTAAGAAACGGAAAAATGTGGGTGCGTCTATAGTTATGCTCTGCAGTGTATTGTCTGCTTCTTGGAAGTTGCTTTTGTTTCCTCGCTTAATTAAAGCTTTTTTAAGAAATGTTTGGAGTTCTTGTTTCTGTTTGATTTTTCTTAAACACAATGAATGTGATTAGTTTAAGTTCTTTTTTTTTGTAATACAACAAAATATGAATAAAATAATAATGAATTCTAATGAAACCCTTATAAGACTTTGTGAAATTTGCAAATTTTCATACAAAAATTTAGACTCGATAATTGCAACAAACTTGGTAGTTGCAACTGCCTCTGTCATTAATCGGTTGCTTTTACCGAGTCCCTACTGTATGACAAAAAGGAAAAATTGCATTGATTTTGGGGAAGTTCTGCATTACTTTGTAGTTAGCTTATAGTCAGGTCATGAAAGTTAACTAGAAGTGAGTTATATTTGTAGTCGACTACCGAATTGCTTGCAGGGCCGGAACTCTCTTTTTTTGTGTTCTACAACAAATACATACAAAATATATGGAAAAAGTTTATGTCATATAATAATAATAATTATTTTACTACAATTTTTATGAAAACAACGCAAACATTATTGATCTGAAGTCCTCGAATAATTAGGTTTTCGTTTTCATTAAAAAATTCTGTACGTTTAAATGATTTATTAATGGGGAATATTTAAAAAACACTATACAGGTGTAGAGGCGTAGCCAACCTTCGTAGCCTCCGTAGTGAAAAATTCGTTCTTAACTATCACCAAAAATTATTTTGGGATAAATATCCAAGTGCAATTAACGCATATATGCGCGCTCTGGTGATAGTGGCCAAGCAAAATGTACGCATATACGCGCTTATGATGTAAATGGGTTAATATTTGATTATAAGGAGTGCGTCGTTAAAAATAGTGAAATCGAAAAATTAAAACACCTCAGCAACCACTAGTCCAATTTTTGAAAAGTCTGGTTTTTTATAACATGTCTTTTATGTAGATTTTAGAATTTATTAGAAAAAAATTATAATAAATTTTCAAGGGTAAATTTTCTAACTTTTTCTGGAATACCCCTCATAAGGGCTTTCATTTTTCCTTGTTAATTTTATAATTTTATCATTTATCGTCATTTTCTCATTTTATCATTACCATTTTATCATTAAATACTCATTCAATGCTATAAATGGGCATTCAATGACAAAGTTTTCATGGCTCACCTGATCAAAGAAAGTTTAATTTGAATTTGTATTAACGAAGTTATTAGAAAAATTGCATGTCACAATTTTTAACGACGCATTTCTTATGTGTATAGATACTAACTTGATATTTGGTTTGACTGCGTTAATCATCATTTCACAACGTGGGCAGTACTGTTCCATGCGTAAATGTTTTATCAGGCAACTGTGACAAACTGGAAAAAATATTAATAAAAGACAGTCAAACATTAGTAATGCATAATAATTATATAAGAAATATGAGATTTGAACAGTTGAATATGATTATTGTTAAAAATATTAAGTAAACACACTTTTATGCTTACGTATACGAAGAAGGGTCAAAAATTTACAAATATTAAAATAAACATAAACACCCTATTCGCCATTGTCCCTTTTTAGCTCGGCACACTTCGTCCAATATTACCCATTTTTTTTATGCCTTCCAAACAATACAATATATCAAGTCCAGCGAAGTAGCCGTTTGTTTCATCAATAACCTCTTCATTAGATACAAATCTCTTACCGCCAAATGGTCACAACAGGGCTAAACCGAGAGAATATGATAGATAATGGAGCAAATTGTAGTCGAATTAATTCAAACTGTTGCCATGATCTTGTTGGCCTACTGATCCATCTAGGCCTTAAAATGATTGCGTTTGGCCTTGGGTGAACTGGTTGGGCCTAACAAACTTCAGGATAAACAACCATAAGGCGAATTATTTCAGATTTTGAGTACTTCTTCAAAGTCTAAAATCAATGGGCCTAAGCATTTAGTTACATATATCTTTACCCCTTGTTTACCTCGTTAAATATTTTATGAAATAATAACAGTTAGATGTTTATTTTTTCTCATTTGAAGTGCTTTTACCATATTTGAAATCAATATATCCATTACATTATGTTTCACCATACAAATCATTAACCAAATGTAGATTTTGTAAGACTTTGATTTGCAGAGAAAATACAAATTAGCTGTCGAATTATTTCCTTTTGAGGTGTTTTCACCGAGTTTGAAGTCAATAGGCCCATTACATCATGTCTTTCGATACAAACGTTTAATGTTTTGTTTACCAAGTCAGATTTGGATTTTCGGAAAACTGAAACTATGTTCCGTTATATTTGCAATATTTTCACCAACTTTGAAAACTATAGGCCCATTTAATCACGTTTCTCCATTAAACACTGGGTTAAGGTGTTTTGCCCCTTTAGATACCCAATTTTAAAAAAAATCCCTTCTTACCTGAAGTTCATTTCTAAAAAAGAGGAAAATACACGAGTTTGGGTACTCATAAGCGGGTTCCATAGAACGGGGTGCACTGTACATACTTACATGATGGTTAACATTATAGGTGCTTACATTATACAAACTTTTGCGCGTTTAACCATTAACACATGTACATATATTTACAACACGTATATATTTCTATCAATCGATAAATACATTTATTAAGGTAGGGCCTAGGAAACTAAAGAAACGTGTCTTATAGATATATAATTCATAATTGTTAAGTAAAATTAGTTTAAGCAGACCGACCCACAACGACTAGAACAATATACCAGTAAAACGTAATGATGGCAGAATGTTTAATTTCTATGAAAAAAATACCGTAGTACCAAATTTCCAAAACGTAGTGCTAAAAGCTTTTGATATTAATAATAGTTCGTATACTTACACGAGTGTAAACATTCCACAATGGTGGTGGCATCAATCAAATAGCCCTTGCACAAATGGCAAATAATGTGTAGATTAACAGAACTTAACAATATAGGGCGAGGTTTGGCGAAAATTAAATTTTCATTTGAGGTGACGCCTACATTATTAGAGTCATGTGCTGCTTCGCCCGGCTCCTCCACTTTGACAACAACAGCATCGCATTCCTGCTTAATGTCAATTTCATCTGCTTGTGCTACTTGCAGTGCTGTTGCGTTTTCACTGCCATTGATTCTTGCAGATGCTTCCTTAAAATCATTTCTAGAATTTGATTGCTTTGGGATGTGATGTGAGTCCTCGGTGCTGTTATGGGAAGTATTTGCACTGCTGTTTGAGGTGGTGGTAATTTTATTATTCAATACTGAGGCCTGGTTTTGCATTTCGTTATTTTTAAGCCCCATGGGGCTGATTGCATGATTGTGCTTCGGTTGTTGTATTGTTTTCAGATTGTCACTGGCCATATCCAATCGTTCAAATATGTTATTCATGGTTCAACCCAATTAGTTGTAAGCCGAAGCCTTAGCGTCTTTAATGCCAAATAGTATTTGTGGGTCTGTAATAAAAATAATAACAATATTTTCGATAACTTATAAGAAATACTCAGAACATATCAAAATTAAAAAAAAATTAAAATTGGTTACATTTCCCAACACCCAACAAAACTCTCACGTAGAATGACGTAGCTTCCCATCACTGTTTCTTGCTGCACTTGAAACGGCAAACTTAGTGAGGCAGGAACTGAAGGAAAAAGCAATATAATATCTTTTGATTTTAGCGTATAAAATAATACTCCCTTTTTTTGGCACGCGTTTTACTTAGACTAGTAAAACAAGTTAGTTTGCAATGCTATATTTACAAAATATACACTGTGCACTATCTGACGATCAGAGAATTAAAAAAATGCTCTGAAAATCATTCCCCTCTCAGTTTCGCATCACATAGTCATCGGTTTCACTTCATCCGGGAAACGTCACGCTCGCTTGTTGAGCGTATTTTTGCTCGTAAGATTATGTTCTCAAATGAGTAAGCATATTACATCTAATTTTGTTCAGTGCTTTCTACGAATACATTGCAAAATTTCTTGGTATAGTTAGTACCCATCACTGCCACACATTTTTTTAAATTTAATTTTATGTTTGGTTCACTTACACAACAAGTAGTCCTCTACGCTCTACACTCTGATAAAAATATTTTATAGTGGACACTTGGCTTTAGATTCTTCAGTACAATATGAGCGAGACGGAGAATGAAGCTTTGAACGATACCATTCATCCATGGCATTTGACAACAAAGACAAAGAAAAACTAGAAAAATATTTCGCTGGCTGCTCAGATGGAGATGAGCCAGAGGACACCCTGGCGTAGATATGCCAGTTATTTTCACGAAAAGCGGGAAGAGCCACCAAGTGAACGTAGATACTGATAGCGAGAAAAACGATGAGGACGAATCACCACGGCAAACTCCAACTTCGTGCATTGCTAAAGAAAAAACCGCATGGATTGTAACGCCTCCACGACAACACAAAACCACATCATGTTTTTCGTCATCTTCAAAAAAGCACAGAAATAGTTTCAATACAGAACAAAAATGTCCTGTAGATTGAGCCCACAGAGAGGCAGAGAGTTACTGGTTGCTGCTTTATTTGTAACAACCTGTTTCGTTTTCCGTAAAAAAGTCTACGAAATCGTCAAAATCATGCTGAACTTCAATTCATTGGAATGAAGTAGCCATTCACGAATGATTTCGGAACAATTTGAATATTGAAAATCTTATAAATGATATTAAAAAAGTACTTTCAATGCAATGTCAACTGTAGCACCACCAATATTTTTGTTGTTGCGTGGGAATGTGTGGGGATAACGGTTCTTTGATCAAGCTCCGCCACTAATTTTTGCTGCTTTATTGCAATTAATCAGTCCTATCGGCGTTTTCGGGGGAAATTTTTTTACATGGAAATATTTCTCTTCCCCCAAAAGAAGTTCCTCGATCATAATTTTCCATCGGAAAATGTTTCCAATCGAAAAAAAAATGCTGCCAAGTTTGGAGACAAAATTCAGCTCTCGGAGTTCATATTTTGACAGTTAACGGAAACAATATTTTGCAAAACAAAGAAGTTAGATTTGTGCGATGAAATATATATACCATACAAATCCAATTCTTTGGAGCTGCCAACAAATACATATGCTATTTGATTATTTGCTTTAGATTTGTAAAAAACTTTCGCGTTAACAAATCTGCATTCAAATAATTCTGGAAGATCTCACAGAATCTTTTCGGAAAAATTTTGCTGTAACGCAACTATAAAATTATCCGCTTCGTTGCGGTTTTCGCTGAAGACAATTTTTATTTTCAGAAGTACTTTCCGAAGAGTTAAACGGTTTATTTTATTTTATTTTTTATTATTATTATTTGTTTACTTATAAAAATTCTTACATACATATGCATGTATATACATATACTCGCATTTTTATTCCAATCAGGTGATGCAGAGAAGGCTCCAGGCCTTGGTTGCTGACACCTCTCCGAAAATGTATTAAAGAGACACCTTAATCCAAGTTTGATAATGCTCATTAGCAGTGCCGAAATATTATTGAAAAAACAAACGGTTTTATAAGCAAATGCGGATGTTTATTAGGTTCCAGTTTCTCCTTCGTAATTTTTCGAACATCCTTCACTATTCCGAATTTTGGCGGAAGGGGGGAAATTTTAAAGAAATTTTTGTTTACCATTAGGCTAAATATAAAACCAAAACCAAACATTACCTATATTAAATAGTACTGAAAAGCAATGTTTTTGAATTTTCTGCGTTTTTCGAAAAACTTTTCGAACTTTGACAACTTTGAACTTTGACAACCATTTGGACTTCCCTAAGGTCTGTTTGGCAGAGAATAATTTGTACAAATTTTTACTGGATCCTGTTTGTTGACGCCAAATCTCCAGTAACGAGAGAGAAACTGAGAGCGTAAAGTGACAGTTCATTTCGTGAGAACTTGCAAGTTTTTACTGGAGAAATTTTGTCCAGTAACTTTTTGTCAGTAAGAAGAAGAACAAGAAAAACTTATGACTGGCTGCCATATGAAATATAAATTTTGAAAATATTTGGAGGCAAATGGAAACAGCAAAGAAATTGTGTGTTCGCAAGTCTGCTGACCCACAATTGTCTTGCTCAGCTTTACCTGCTGAAGCTGAAAGGGAACAATTGCAGATTGAGCGCAACGAACTATTTGCATTTTGCATTAATTGTCTGATTTAACTTAATTTTCCCTACTACTTCAAACCTCAAATGGAACTTTTAGATCAGCTGTTTCGTTGTTTAACCCTCCTGTTTACACCCTTTTTACTGTGTATTGTGAGAGGGCCAAGTCCCAGTGGTGTAACCAAGAGTTAAAACTTGCAAATTCCTACAAATTGCTGTTTGTTTACTTTTTTGGATAGTTTGATTTTAGGGAGCGTGCGCTGGCTTACTCTCCTGATATTTTTTACTGGATAATTTTTACTGGAAATCTGGCCAAACAGACGTCTAACGTGTGACAAAATATATTTTCATTTATTTATGATTTGAAAAATACTCGCAATAATTACACTGTGCAAGTCGAAAATTCAGACATGGGGGGACCTACTGAGCGACTTTCTATAGGTATACTTAGTTGAGATCCACTAGCTGTTTGGCTGGATTGGCTCTAGTTTAAGAGAAATCCGACTTTGAATTTTGCTCATTTAAGTCGAGTTCGTCGCTTAAGTCTTCGAACGTTTAAATGCTAATATGTCCTAAATCGTTCCGAATATCGCCTTACTCTCTTCGCCAAGTTGGTAGATATTTTAACGACCAACAAATTTGCTTGAGTGGATCTCAACTAAGTATACCTATAGAAAGTCGCTCAGTAGGTCCCCCCATGTCTGAAATTTCGACTTGCACAGTGATATTAATTAAATAGGGTAATTCTTTGTAAGGTGCAACCCCATAGCTTTTTGCGCGAAACTCGTTAGAAAATTAACGTATCGCCAATTTTAATATACCGTTGGAAAGAGGATTTAAAGAGCTATGATCCAAGGTAACACTTCATTTGAACTTTTTGGTAAATACGAATTTTACAGTCAATTTTCCAAAGTGTTCAAAATCGACACCCTAAAATTTTTTAATGTAAAGTGCCACCCCCTAAAAAAACCGCTAAAAACGCAAAAATCTCAAATAAAAATGCATGATGTAGAAAATTTACGAAAGATTTTTGAATTTAATTTTAATTGAATAGAAAATGACTGAAAGCAACGAAACGAATAATTGTATGGAAATTAATAAACAAATCTGAACTAAATTATTCGTCATGATAGGATTAGAGAAAAATTTACTAAGAACACTTTAAATTTATTGCAATGACGATTCCGAGAAATATAAAGTCATTTTACCGATAAAGTACCACAAAACAATGAAAAAAGGGGGTGGCACCTTACAAAGAAAAAAGGTGACACTTTACATTTTTATACCATTTTGGAAATCATTGTATAAATTTGTTCCTTTTACGATATGCTCAGATATCATTTCGGATTATGAAAAACCATTAAAAATTAAGTGATATTTACTTTAGTTTTTTATAAGTTTTTGGTTACTTTTTCACCGCAAGAACAACCTTCAGTTTTAATTTTTATGTTTTTTCTTAACCAAATTTAAAACTTGTATTCACTCAGCCGCCGTGGCTCAGTTGGTTAGTGCGCGGTCCAGCGAGTCGCATGCAGAGGGACGCAAGTTCGAATTCTGCATGTAGTAACACCTAAAAAAAATAACGGGAAACTCGTTTTCTCTTTCGGTGGCTGTCCTCTCAGCTGGAAATGGCAAACCTCTGAGAGTAAAAATTGCCTACGAAAAAGCTCCCAACCTGCCGTTCGGAACCGGCATAAAACTGTAGGTCCCTTCCACCCGCGTACAAAATTCACACGCACAACACGGGTGGTTGCGGGAAGCTAGGCCTTAGTCTCGCGTAAGCGGGCTGTCGTGCCAATCAATTATTATTATTATTATTATTATTCACCCAGACCGTGTTATCGCGTCTGTTCCCTCAAAAACCACATATTGACATATATATTGGATGACTGCATAAGTTCGTGCCCGATTTTAAGTCAAAACTTAAATTGAAATTTTTCAAAACAAAATCTTTATTAATCAATTATGTATTCGCCATCATGTTCGGCAATCCACTTCCAACGAACAACCAACTTATGGATGCCGGATTCATAAAAATCCCGCGTTTTTTCGTTAAAAAAGAGGAAAAGGTGGTTTTTAACGTCGTCCACAGTTTTAAATCCTTTTCCATTCAAATTGTTCTGCAATGATCGGAATAAGTGGTAATCAGAAGGCGCGATGCCTGCTGAATATGGAGGATGCGACATGATTTCCCAGTTCTCATCTGCTTCAGTTTGGACAGAGTCGGTTTTGCAACATGTGGTCTGGCGTTGTCGTTGTGGAAGAGGACTCCTTTGCGATTTGCCAAAATCTGACGTTTTTCTTTAATTTGGCCAATTTCTGACAAAACTTATTCGCGGTAATCGTTTCGCCAACGGGCAAGAGCTCAAAATATATCACTCCTCGGATATCCCACCAAACACACAGCAACACCTCATTGGATGCAATCCCCCATTAGAGACCGGTTCCGCCTTCTCGTGTGCCTGTTTCCAAGTTCGTTTTCGTTGGACATTGTTGTACAGAATCCATTTCTCGACACCTGTCACAAACCGATCCAGAAAAGGCTCATTTTTGATACGTCGAAGCAAATAAATGGCTGTTGTTACACGGTCCACTTTATTTTTTTTCACTCAACTGATGCGGCACCCAAGTATCGAGCTTTAAAGCATACCCAACCTTTTGTAAATGACGAAATGCAGTTGATTTGTTGACGTTCAGTTCTTGGGCAACCTTTTCTGTTGAAATGCGTGAATTGTTCTCAACAAGAGTGCGAATAACGTCGTCGTCAAGGTCGGAAGGCTGTCCAGCGCGAGGTTGGTCTTTGAGGTTAAAATCCCCAACTCGAAATTTAGCAAACCATTTCTTCACTGTGCGAAGCGCTGGTGCACGGTCCAAATAAACTGCTTGAATAGCTTTGGTTGCGGCGTAAACAGTTTTTGCCTTCCGAAACTCGTATAACATAATATGACGGTAATGTTCGCTTTCGTTATACATTTTCAATGCGCTTTTTCAACAAGCAAACTCAAAGAAATCAAAATGATTTGACGCTTGTTTGATTTGTCACCTTTACAAAGAATTACAAGTATACATTTCAGTCATGAGTACCAACCGTGAACGATTGAAACGGCACCTAGTAAAATCGGGCACGAACTTATGCACTCATCCAATACCTTAAATGACAATAGGCATTTTTTTCTTGGATTGCTGGAACGTCGAAATCGAGCAGAGGTGGCACCTTACGAAGAATTCCCCTATTCAATATTCATAAATTCGTACAAAATATGACAAAAAATAAACGAGAAACACTTGGATACAATTTAAACTCATTTTTTTACCACTCAACATAAGCGGACATCTCCCATAACAGGACAAAAACACTGCGACAATGTGTCCAGTTATGAAGAATTTTACTGTATTAGGTTAGGTTATAGTAAGAGACACACTCGGAGGCCTATTAAATATATGGCCCATTGTGGTACCACATACGCTGGAAACAGCGGAAAATATTTGGCTCTAAACCAATTGAATTTCGCCATTTGAATTTCAAAAAGTTAATCTATACAAACAATAATCATATATTCAATGTAATAATCTATATCTATATATTAATGTATATATTTCAAGTTTAACCCATTACTGCCTGCATATAGTTCTAGCCAGCGAATTTTGTCTAAATTTACATATGTTGGTAAGGGGTGCTTAGAATAGTTATACACAAAAATTCAGGTATCTACCTGATATAGCACCTGAGATATGGAGGGGGTGAAATTTCACCCATCCGGCACCAGGTGTGCCGAAATATTGCAAGAAGCTTGGTTGATTTCTTATTGCCTCTTGAAAATTGCCGATATAATTAATTATTTTTATTTTTACGTTTATTTAATTATGGAAAGCATTATCTATTATAAAAAAAGTAGCTGGGGTCTTCAGCTTTCATAAATGGGGCTACTAATTCCACCTACCTTCTCCCCCTGGAGCTATTCCTACCTTTCTTCCTACCTAGGACCCTACGACAGTAAACTTACTAAATTATTAAAATCTATTATCTACTATCTTGACTTCTAACAAAAGAAAATGTGTATGACAATGTCGGCGCATGAAATTGACGCCAAAATAAATGACGGTTTTCTATTCTATGTTTTGCACGTAAAATTATAAATGAAGGCGAGAATTAACAAAAAATCAATGAAAATGATTCGCAGACGTGAAGTTTTGAGCACCTTCAAAATAAATGACATAATTGAGGAAGAATGGAGTGAGCTCGAAGACATCGCAAGTCTTGGCTGAGCAGACGATATAGACGTAGTGCTTTACCACCCGATCGTGTGATTGACTTGACCGACGATGACAAACTTGTGATCAACGACACTGATCAAAATTTATCATCTGAGGTAGCCGGAGTAATGGAAGTAATGGAGTCACTCTAAGCATTCTAAGCACATTTTCATTGACCAACCATATTCCCATTTTTACATACAACCAACGAATGAGTGGAGTTGATTTAGTAGATAAAGGCATTGCGAACTACAGAATCCGGGTTCGTGAAAAACAAATGGTACTGGCCTTTGATAAGTAATTTGTTCGATGCGGTAAACGCCTGGAAATTGCATTGCTTGCTTCAAAATTTTAATAAAAGCAAGCCGATGGCGCATTTCGAGCTTCGACGTGATGTTGTTAAGAGTTGGTTGCCCCCAATTGAACGGAACGTACAATCCAAGAGATCATTTAGCACAGTGACACCAAGTCAAAAACGAGTTCGGAAAGATGGGATTGGCTACTTACCGCAACGAGGAGACAAATAACGTCGTTGCAACCATTGCCAAGGAAAAACCTTCTTTGCATGCATGAAGTGTGACGTGTGCCTGCATCCAAAAAACTGTTTCGAAAATATCATACTGTTTCGTGAAAATCCGACCAAACGAGCAACACATTGATTTTATTGATATCAAAACTATTACAATATTATTATTATTATTATATTGTACTATTAAAATTGCTTCTAAGTACCAAAAACTCTTTTTCTAAGTACCAAAATAATAACGCGCAATTTTTGAAACTTCGGTACACCTGGTGCCGGACGGGTGAAATTTCACCCCATTCTGGAA
Organism: Melieria omissa; assembly: GCA_963971225.1. NCBI lineage: Eukaryota > Metazoa > Arthropoda > Insecta > Diptera > Ulidiidae > Melieria > Melieria omissa. The sequence continues at coordinate 1,561,240 of OZ020269.1, read as the reverse complement.
AATCATTAATTGTACACAGATAGATAGTACAAGCAATACCAAAAATTCACAGAAGATAGGCAGGGCAATGCACTACATACTCCAGAGAAAACTGCTGGAATTTCCAATATTTACTATTTTTTAAGAATTTTAAACTTCTCAATAAAGTAAACAAAAAAAGTTAGTCAACTTTAAACACGGATTGGGATAACTTAATGTCACAATTCTTCAATATTATTAAAAACGAAATAAACCTGCATCTATTCCAATTCATTCTGCCAAAATTTCAGTCAAATCGCATAACACATTTAGTCAAGGAAGCCAAAGGAAAATCACCTTTCCAGGGGGTGAAATTTCACCCCATCCGGCTGGAATGGGTTAAGGTCCATGGAAGCGTAATTTTTGTTTTTATTAAAATGAATGAATATGTTTTTTGTTACAAACCCATTTCAATTTAAATTTTTTACGAAATTTCGAATCGTTTTCGAAGGTTCAGAAACATTTACGTTAGAAAAATTTAATTAACAATTTTTTTTTATTTTCTGTGTCTATGGAAGGAATTTAACGAAAGTTTGCCATATAATACTGTACTCTCGAATTTTGTGGCCATACTTTCAATATTATTCGTAGAATTCCGATAGAAGTAACATACAGATTTAAAAGACGCAGCTTTGCCTTTCCTGTCAAGGAAGCACTGTAAAATGCGGAATAGAACAGTTGCCACAGACAAAAAAACATTAGCCCTATTCATAACCTTGTGCAAACGGTCTTGCAACGTAGCGTATAGAATATTTTTACTCTACACTATCAAAATACGCAGAGATGCATTTGTAAATATGTTTAGAAAATACACTCAGCTGTAGGAAAAAGAAGCAAAAGGCGAAAAACAAAACTGAAAAAATGGAAAAGATGAAATAAAGTTACAGACTAATCGGGATAAAACAAAAAAAATATGGTGAGGAGGACACAAATAAAATAATTATTCAAAAGAAGCTTCGGAAATAGAGGCAGCACGAATGTTACGAGTGCTCCTGCTGTAGCCGGCTGCTGTGAATTTCGTAATTTGCTACAAATATTGCAAACTAAAGAGAAAAAGACCGTTCACTGTTGAAGGTAAATGTTTCCTATTGAATAGATTTGCAATCTCAATTGCATAAGATTTTGAATAAAGCTATTGTATATACGCAATATCATGCAACGAAGGGTTCAGGTGATAAGGAGATTTTAATAACCAATTACTTTACTGTGAGAAGTTTGTCATTTAATAAAAAAAATCCAATGCTCCAACGCAACGACCAACCGGTGGTTGGTTATTCCACGTGTTAGCTGCGTAAAGAATTCTTGTTGCAACAACGTTAAAATACCGCAAAATATTTAATTATATTTTATTGTTTTTACTCTTGCATGTGTGTACACATACAGTTTGTCAAGAAAGTGTTTTGACAAAGGAAAAAAGTTGAAATTTCTATCTTTCCTGTAAAAAACGACGGCATTTTGGGATTGTTTTTGATTTTTTTTTATTGCATTTCAATAAATAAAGTTTTTTCAAACTAATAGTAACAAAAGAAAACAATTTCAAAAAGTATTAGTAAAAAAGCCGTAACAAAAACAAAAATTCACTTGTCAATAAAGTTTTTTTACATATAACATTTTATAAGTAAAAGTAATCGAAAATGAGCAAATATTATAGTACTATTAATATTTTATGTGGCCACCTTTGGCATCTATAACGGCTTGCACTCTTCTTTTCATCGAATATACTAACTCCTTGACATGATAATCGTGTGTTAGGCTGTCTTCTTAAACATCCCTATGCTAAGCAGTGATGCTCTATCACTACTGTCGTGATGCCAGTTAGGTATGCAGTCGTGATATATTAGGGGTATTCTCCATGTCTTGCAAAACCCTTGCAAGGTGCACGAAATGCAAAAATTGCAGAATCTTGCAATCCGTGCAATGATACAAAAACAAAATACAAGCAAAAAAAGGTTGCATTTTTTGCATATCCTGCTGTGTGACATCGTGTGTATGTTAGGTGCACACGACACGACACGATTGTGCGACAGCCATTTAATTCGTGTACGCAAGCGTATTTTCTTTATTTTTGGTTTTATTTCAATCTTTTTATATAATTTGCATATATGTATTGCTTGTAGGTGGAAATGAATCAACCGAAAACCAAATTAAAAAGAAATGGATAAAGTTTGTGGCTGTTTGCGGCATTTTTGCAATATTTGCAATGTTTGCTTTTTTGTGCGTTCTCGATGTGTAGCATTTTCCAGTCTTGCACGTTTGCATTTTTACGAATTCTTCCTCCGTGCAAGACATCGAGAATACCCCTATTGCATACATTTATGTGTTGCACTGCTTTGTTTACGAATGGTTCTGATGCAAGCAAATACTGCGAAATGAACGCACAGCAAAAGCGAAAATAAACTGCGAAACAATATTAATATTGCAACTTTCAATACTATTTTGAGTAATACGTGAGTATGCGTCGAGCAGGTCTTTGGCATTTTAAAAACATGTAAAAACATGTAAAAAACATGAAACTAGTTAAGCATATAATAATTTATTGTATGATTCTTCATAATATAATAACAAGTTCCGAAGGTCCTGGAGAATTGAATTTTGAATATACATACTGAAAGTCAAACCAATTCCAGAAATGAAACTGTTAACAGCGAAATTCATGTCAATGCATCGTCGATAATAATGATGCGCAGTTTGCGATGCCGATGCAATCGATTGATCATTGGATGCGTTCACGAACACGATGCATTGTAACACTGTTGCATTTTTTGTTTACGAACATGATGCTTTGTACTGTTGCAAAGCAACTGACGTTTAAGAAGACAGCCGTATTTTTGCCATTCATCTACTATTGCTCTTTTAAGCTGCTCACGGGCTTTCGGGAGTCTTTTCGCCACTGTTTGTCTGGACTTTGTGCAGGAGTGTCCAATACTTTACTGCAATTATACAGATGCCACTACCTAACTACATGTGATTTGTGTTTTGGGTCATTGTCCTGGTAAAACTTGAATTTTGGTTTGTTATCAGTAGGTATCGGATTTCTATGCAAAAACTATACAAAAACTAAGCAAAAATACGCAAAATATGCAAACATATGCAAATATACAGTGCATATGTTAGCTCATTTTTTATATTTTTCAATAAAAATATTTTCTGTCTTGGTCCCGCTCAAATCGAAAGCTCCAAAAAAATATGCATTTGCATATACATAAATCCCCAGTTATCAGCAATGAAGTTAAATTTTTGGGAACCGTTTATCAAATGGCATTTCAGAATCTGCAAATATTGTTGTGCGTCCATGGTATTTTCAATAAATGCTAAATCTCCTACCCCTCTGCTTGAAATGCATCCCCACACCATGACTGATAATATGCGAAACTTTACTGTGGGCCGCCATACTTTGGCCCACAGTAAAGTAAAAGTAAAGTAAAATAAAGTAAATTGGGGCCGTCGTTGTAGTACATCATAATTTTGGTTTCGTCGCAAAATATGACATACAGGCATGTGCTACAAATCGTTTTCGTTTCAAATTCGGAGCGAAAACGTGATGGAGTGTGCTCAATTTCGTTTTGATTTCGTCAATTTTCGAAAACGAAATCGTTTGAAATGATATGTGCCAGAAAACCAAAATTCCGTTTTCGTTGCGATTAGAAAACGGCTGGTATTCTATTTGCGTTTCAACTTATAAAGAAATTTTGAACGTGAAAAAGTTGAGGGAGTACTGGCTCACTGACCAACATGAAATTATGCAAGCCGATAGTGGGCATAGTTCACAACCTGTTAACCAATAGGGTTACAACTCCATCACTGTTGCACTGTACTCTTGCAAAAGAGGAGCCGTAAGAAATGGAGTATCCAACCACGTATCATGTACTGGATTTACCTCTCTGTGATTAGGCCAATTCTTTTCTATGGAGCAGTAGTATGGTGGACTGCCCTGGATAAGATGGTTAACCATAAACTTCTGGACTCAGTACAAAGATCGGCGGCGTTCATAATAACTTGAGCATTCGATCAACACCATCCAGAGGGCTCTACGCCCTGCTCCACTTTCTTCCTGTTGACCTCTTCGGTAAACAAGCTGCAACCCACTCTGCAGTGAGACTATATACCATCAAAAGATGGACATGTACTGATTTCGGTTACTACCGAATCCTAGGCTGTTCACCTGACTTACCTGACAACATATACTACTCGCTACCATCATATCTGTTCGACTCTAAATTCTCAACCCTCATACCTCATAGACCGGAGTGGGAACAAGACACGGTTTCTATTCAGACGGTCTCAACCACAAAGTAGTTGCGATTTGCCTATCCCTACTAAATGACTTAGGGCATGTGTACAACATTACCCTTACCTGGGTACCGGGCCACAAAGACATCAGTGGTAACTGTGCTTATCAGCTTTCCAGACGTGGCACCACCCTCCCGTATTTCAACACCACAAAAAATGGCTTGAATAGTCTTCTTGACTTGCAGTAAGACAGACCCTAAACTAGTGGTATCACAACGGGCCTATTCAGTGGCCTAAGTGTGTCTTTCGGCAAGTTCCATGCCAAGACAGCCACACAAATTCCAATCTACATTGTTAGCAAAAATGATAAAATTAGAGAGAGTGAGATTCCGACATGTCCAATGGGTTGGAATGGTCTCTCAGAATGCGGCGTTTTACTGTTTCCACTTTTCTTTCTTCTTTATTTTTCTTCTGAGTACGTCAAACTCGCAAAGAAAATGCTCATCATGCAAGATATTCAATTTTCTGTTAACGTTTCAAAAAACATTGTATAGACGTCAACAAAAAAATCAGCTTGAATTTTATTTCGAATTGAAGTCAAATCGTCCGTTTTGTAGCACACCCCACAAAAATTCGTACGATTTCAAATTCCGATTTCGATTTGAAATCGTGCGATTTGCAGCACATGCCTGATAATCCCAGAATTCATTTGGCTTGGAAATGTGAATCGTTGCAAAAGAAAATCGCCTTTGAATACGCTGCACTGAAAGCAGTGGTTATTTTCTAGCAACTCTTGAAGTGTACTTGTGTGTTTTTAAGACTTATCTTATTGCTTCATGGGACATATCCACACCACACACTTCCTTAAGCTCACTTGCAAGATTCCTAGTCGAAATTCGCTGATTATTATTAACTTTTCTAATTGAAAACCGTTCTACCCTTTTCGATAATTTACGTGGACGGCCGGTCGATGCTTTTGCTTCTAATCTACCCTCTTTTTCCGCGCGCGACAGTAATGCGCCTACAGCGCTAAAGAGGAAATGTAAAAACACTTTGTTGACAAGCAAATTTGTGAGATCGCTTTGCTTTCGTTCCTGCATTTTGTTCCAATTTCTCGCAATTGCTTTTTTTACACTGTTCGCTTTAAAATACATCAAATAAATGTCTCGAACGAGAAAATTCAATAAAAACTGCATGCTTTGGTGCATAGAAAACCACAAAATATGTTTTTCCCCATTGTAAAAACACTTTCTTAACAAACTGCATTTCCTTCGCAGTAGTAAAATAAAGCAAAGCAAAGGGCAGTTTAAAAAACGTAATAAAAGAAAAATGAAAAATAAAAGTAAAGATTAAAAGCAGAACACAAACATAAGAAATTAAGCACTATGACCTGAACACAGAGGCAGCTGCATAACCATTCGATATGTAGCATAAGCCAGATCGTTGTGTATTCGTTGGAATAGGGTGGAAAATATGTTTTTGCCACCACGTAGCACTGTTAGCAGGAGTACAATAAGTTCTTGTTCGATATGTATTTGGGACATTTTTCTTTAAGCAAAAAGATTCCTCGTTTAAAGACCTTTTGAATGTGTGTATTTTTCAGAACGGGATGAACATAAGTTAAGTGGGGAAAATCTTTTTTAGTAGATTGTAGATATCTAGGCACTATACACTACAAACATATACATTAATAACTTAATATTTCGATACTCAACTTCTTTTTGCTATCTTAACTTTCGTTAGTGGCGCACACAGGCTTTCATTTTATCCAATATCTGCAATTTCAGTAAAAGTTTTCATTTCTAGAAATCACATGCTCGGGTATCAATATCGGGCAACAATATCATCGATTTTTGGTGTCCACTACAACTTGTAAGCAATGTAGCTGCGATGTAAAGTAGCTTGTGATATTCTCAATTCCTGTGATTGTCTCAATTCCTTGTGGTCTTTCAGCCACTGTCACTATGCTCTCTCAAGAGTATTATTAACTTATCCGAAACATTCGAACTTTTATTCATTATAGTTCTTTCTTTACTATACCAAACTCAGATCAGAACAGTGTGCGAAATATTTTTACCATTTTGTAGTAAATTTTCACTTTCCAGTTTTCCAAGTGTCACCGCAATGACAATTGAACGACATAAACTATGTGCCTTATTCTAGGTATTCCATACTCCTTACTCACGTAATTATATCATTCAAATGCAGGGAATGAACAGAAAAACCCTGCAAACTATTCTCAAGCTGATATAGATTTAATGTTTGACGTATCTTTCAGAAGCAGAGGTGAGAGGACATATGGATATGCTTTTATATAAATATAGGACAATTTATTTATTCAAAGACTTTTTAGAAGATAATGATAAAATCCTGATTTATATAAATGTATGGTTGTTATTCTATGATATTTCTCATTTCTATGCATTCCTCAATTGAATGAAATATCCTATTTAGCCCTGGAATATTACTCTTATATTTTTACTGTATTGTTACGAATGCTAGTTCTAGTGGGCTAGTACGTATCTCTGGATTGCGTAATTTGAAATAAACAAAACACATTTAGTTTCTCAAACGCAGTCAATGAAAACCAACAATCACTTTATTGCACCAATTTCACACTTTACTTTTTTTTACGCTTAATTATTTGCTTAATTACTCCGTGTGGCACCTTCACTTGTCAAAATCAGACTGACTGCTGCGCCGCACCCGGCTGCCTTTTATACATGTCCGGGCATCGCGCAGATCGTTCTCGCACATTCCAGAGTGGACTAAAGGTTGCCATGATGATCGCGACTATCATTGCCAGGTTGGACTAAAAGTTTCCATTATCGCGGCCATCATTGCCAGATTGAACTAAAAGTTTCCATTATCGCGGTCATCATTGCCAGGTTGAATTATGGCACAGCGACAGACTGTCTTATCGTTACAGTATTCAACGGCGTTTGCGATGTTAGTCGAATCGACTTTAACCTGCGCAATAACATATTCAGTACTACATAGTAATAATAACATAAAACAGTTAAATTGTATAGAATCAAATTTACAGAGTGGTGCAAACCTGTATAAAAATTTTCCGATCGATTTCGGAAAAAGTTGGCAACACTGATCGGTTAACACGAACAAGTGTTAAGTGAAAAGTGCTAGACTTCGAGAACACCCCAAAATTCAAATATTGTAAAAAATGCCGCAAACAGGCGAAAATTGTTGATTTCTTGATTGAAAGTGTTGCATTTTAAATTCTGCATTAGAATGGTAAGAATTTTTCTGGAAGATGGTATTAATTGAAACCAATTTTCGTTTTTAGCTGAAAAATTCAAAATGTTTATATAAGAGGAAATAAAACAAAATATGTGTGAAAAATTTACGCTTGCGCACACGAAATAAAATGAACGAATTTTTTGACAACCAGCTGACGCACGTTTGCACCCTCATATAAAACATGGGTATCACTGTTGTATCGGTGTACAACTTTGCTTCCGCCGTTTTTTTCCAAAATTAAAAGCTTTATTGCGAAAAAGTGCTTACAGATGTATTATTCAAAGTATTGTCCGTCGCTAGCGACAACTTTCTCCCATCTTTCCGGCAATTTTCGGATCCCGGCTCGAAAAAAGGAGTCCTCTTTTGACGCTATCCATGAAGCAATCCATTTCTCCAATTCTTCGAAGGATTGAAAATGTTGATCTGCCAGGCCGTGTGCCATCGAACGGAATAGGTGGAAGTCAGAAGGGGCGACATCTGGGGAATACGGCGGGTGGGGCAAGACTTCCCATTTCAGCGTTTCCAGGTACTTTTTGACCACTTTTGCGACGTGAGGCCGAGCATTGTCGTGTTGGAGGATGACTTTGTCATGTCGCTCTTCCATTTTTAAAACGTTGAAACCACTCCCGACACGTTCTTTCACTCAGAGCAGCATCACCGTAAGTTTCTGAGAGCATTCGATGCGCTTCAGCTGCATTTTTTTTCGAATTGTAACAGAAAAGTAAAACTTCCCGCAAATGGCGAGAATTGGGCACATAAACGGACATTTTCGAGCGTGAATAATACGAAAACAAGAACAACTGTCACTGAAACGGCGATGACAATTCGTTAGGCACTGTCCACACTCACTTTAAAGGCATTACCATCTATGTATTTCAACCAGCCTCAGCCGGTACAGCCACCTATCGGAAAACGGCGGAAGCAAAGTTGTACACCTGATACATATTGCACAAATTGCAAACCGTTTTTCCCTTGTATTTTGTTTTTGTATCATCATTGCACGAATTGCAAAAGCCTGCATAATCTGCAATTTCTGCAATGTGCAAGGGTTTTGCAAGACATCGAGAATACCCCTAATAAATTTCAAAACAGTTTGCTGCTACAAATACTTCAAAAATATTTCTCTAATTTATCACTAAATATGATAGCAGTTATTGCAAATATATGTTACGTAGTTTTTAGGCCTGATTTCACAGTGATTGGTTAGCCATTAACCGATGTTTACCTGTCTTTTTTCGATTTCAGTCTCTAGTTAAGTAACTGTTAACCAGCCAATATTGATTGGTTAACCATCCATAGGTTAGCCAAAAAAATAAATCATATGATTTGACAGCGCACAAAATTTGTGAAATTTGTCAACATATAAAATTGAGGTATTAAAAATTATTACATTTTCTTTTTCCACCAGTTTGACCGGCCTCGATAGCCGGACGTTGGCTTCTTATACCGAGGCCCTACATTCGAGTCCTAGCCCAAGCTGGTGAAACACTCATCTACTTATGATACTTCTATCGCTATCCACACGAAGCAGATGAGAATTACGCGCTCTTGGCATGCAATGGCAACACCTCCTGTGTCTCTTACAAAACGAGCCACCATAACCTAAGCAGTTAACCCTTTCGGTTATTCTATGCCATATGGCATAGCCTCTTTTCAGTGCCTGTTTTAGGTCAAAAACTTGTGGATACTATATTTTTAAATTTTTGTATTTTTCTCTGAAGGTTTTTATACCAAATAATGAAAAAATATTTTGATCAGGGCACCAAGTAAATTGTAAGGGTCCAGAAAGTGCGGAAACCTATTGAGCTGCGTATTTTACAAAAAGAGGTCACTTCGTACTTTTATTTATTCTATTACAAAAATCAATTTATTTTATAGGTTTATGTAAGTAATCTAGTAGATATTTATTGCTTTTTGATTATTCTTAAACAGTAATAAAATGTATGTAATGTAAAATGTGTAAATAGAAGTACCGAAAGGGTTAATAAGGTATGAAACCAATTCAAGTCTAGTCTAGTCTCGTGAACGAAAATGTTTGCACTTTAGAATAGAATAGAATTGATTAGGGTAAACTGCACTGAGACCAGGATTGATCTATTGTGCCCCTTACAAATGTTAGAGTACATCCCCTAGACCAATCGCCCTAATGAAACTTAGTAACTCGCGGGGGTCTAGGTGTTTGACGTCCTCTTCTGCAAGCCAAAATTGGCCCAGGTAACGCAACCTGCTGCGACAAGCCGCATTACAGTGCATTATGATGTGTTCGGGAGTCTCCTCTGCTGTTTCGCAGAGTCTACAGACGCTTACCTGTTCTATCCCGATTGTATGCATGTGTTTCCTCAATCTGCAATGCCCAGTTAGAAGACCTGTGACCTGTCTAAGCTGGTTTCTCCTTAGTTTGAGGCATTCTTCACTCCATTTGGGGTTATAATCTTTGATGAAGATTTTCGATTGCCTGAGACCGGAGGCGCTAGCCCAGTGTTCTGTTTTCCTGGTTCTTTCCTCAAGTCTCAGTGACTCCGTTATGGCGCTTTTGCCCAGCCCAATGAAGGGTTCAGAACCCAGGGGGGGCGTGGCTGCCGCGGTTCTAGCGAGGCTGTCCGCTTCCTCGTTTCCTCCGATACCTCTGTGTCCTGGAACCCAGAGGATCTTTACCTGGTTACACCTGCCCAGTGCATTCAATGCCTCGATGCATTCCAGCACTAACCCTGAGGTTATCTCATATGAGATTAGTGCTTTGATGGCTGCTTGGCTGTCGGAGCAGATGACGATGTCTTCCCCCTGTACTCACGCTCGAGATTGAACTGCACACAGAGCCTGATAGCATATAGTTCCGCCTGGAATATGCTGGGTGTTTTCCCCATGGGCTCATAGTGCTTGAGGCGAGGTCCAAACACCCCCGCCCCTGTTCCCTCGTGCGTTTTCGAGCCGTCTGTAAACCACTTAATTGTGTGTGGTTTAAAATGGACTTGGTGGTCTTCCCAGGCCCAGTCTACTTTATTGCTCATATAAACTGCGAAGTGTTTCTCGTAGTTATATGTTCTTGTTATTGTATCCATCGGATACAAAACATAAGGGTTGCTAGTGGAAAGCACATCTTAGTCTCTATGCCTAAGGATGTGATCCTCCCCCTTACTGGTTCTGGCCATTCCAAGGATTGTACGCTTGGCCGCCATCTCAATTGCTACGTGCAATGGCGATATATTAAGTATCACCTCCAGTGCCGCCGTGGGACAGGTTCTCATAGCTCCTGTAATGCACGTGCACGCAAGTCGCTTGTCGAGCCTTTTCCTCACTGTCGTGAGTGTGGCTCTTGGGGCCCATGCCACTGCTGCATATGTGAGTGCTGGCCTCACAATCATGGTATACATCCATTTCAGTATGCTCGGTTTGCATCCCAAGTTTTGCCTGCTAAGGATCTGCATACCATGACCGCCTTCGTTGCTTTCCTGATAACTGCCTCCGCGTGCTTATTCCAGAGTAACTTCGAGTCTAGTGTTACACCTAGATACTTCACCTCTGGTTTATAAGCTATGCTCTTCCCGAGCAAGCATATTGTCCGCATGTGTGGCAGCTTTCTTTTCCATGTAAAAGGTACTATGGTGGTTTTGTCCGGGTTTATTCGCAAATCTACTCGGGCTACTACTACTTTTTAAGCCTCTCTGGATTATGTCACAGAGAGTGTCTTCAAACCTTCCTCTAGCAATAATGACAATGTCGTCGGCATAACCCTGACACGTTATGCCATTGCTTGTCAGTAGTTCATGGAGCTCGTCCACTACCAGACTCCACAGCAGCGGTGATAGTACCCCGCCCTGTGGACATCCTCTTTTTGCCAGCACGCTCCTGGTGGTAGTGCCCACCTTCGTTATGGCCGATCTGGTGGAGAGCATGGCTCTTATCCAGCGGCTAAGTAAGGCTTCTACTCCTCTCCTGCTGAGCGCTCTTCCTATCGCCTCATGCGAGGTGTTATCGAAGGCTCCTTCGATATCCAGAAAAGCACACAGGGTAATCTCTTTGCTTTTAATAGCTTCTTGGATTGAACTCGTGAGCTGAAATAGGGCAGTCTCTGTCGATCTGCCTGCCCTATACGCATGCTGTTTTGCATGCAGAGGTGTTCTCTTAAGCGTCACGGTTCTAATATACTGATCTAAAACCTTCTCTATGGTCTTCATGAAGAAGGATGTTAGACCGATTGCACTTTAGTATTTGCAGGTTTTTTTTAAGAATGAAACTTTACGTAATAGGGTAACTTCGGGTATTGTGGTATACCTATTTGTTTTTTGTCTCTATCACAGTCAAATTCAGACCAAATTTAATGAAATTCAACGGATGACATATTTCAAGTATTGTTTAAAAGACAAACTAACAGAAAAAAGCTTCTCATGAAAATATTCAGAGATATTCTTGAAAGTTTGCAAAAAACCCATGAACGGCCTATTGAAAAAATTTTAATGTGATATATCATATTCAGGTAATGTGTATACACACATTTTTTATGAACTTATTTAAAATTATTTGATTGATTTGTAAGACAATAAGGTTTGTAAACATTTCTAAGCATGTGCAAATACAAACCTGGCTGAAATCAGTTTACTGTAGTAGATAGAAGTTCTACGCCTGTTTTTTTTTAATACTTGCCATACTCTAAAGGTGGAGTATGCTAAAGTTATTCAAATTTTATTATGCCTTACAGTCACAATTACATGCATCATATTTTTATCATTCCATTTGTGGTTTTTTTCTTTTCCCGGCCTATTTTGCACTGGAAGATGGCATACCACATTAGCCTCCACGACCTATACACTATTACCCGAACTTGACTTCTTTTTGTAGTTATTAAGGATATAAAAAAACCAAAAAGTGGGAACACAATGATTTCTTTTGGTTGCCTACATTTTATTTACTTGAATAATTAAGTAAAGAGCGAGTTTCAACTTCAATGAATTAATTTTGAAATTCAATAAATTCGACAGTAAAGAGAAAGAAAATAAAAAAAATTTACATTAAAATTTTTTCAGAGAAATTCTGATTTAACTCCAGCGTCGAAGTTCAAAAACAATGTCCACCTGATCCTCAAAATAGCATTCCCTTCCTTCCATCTCTGCAACAGAAAACACCCAATCGAATTGATAAAAAGCCCGACACGACAACACAACAAATACTTCCTTCACTTCAGGAGTGTAATTGAATTGACACCAAAACACGGACATAACCATGAATACAATGAATAAATTTTAATTTTGCATATGTTCCGACCTTATTTTCCAACAAAAATTAGAATTTACTAACCCAAAAGGAAATAAAAGCCAAGGCCAGTGAAAAACACTTGGACCAGGTAGATTTTGCGCCAACTAACTTATGCCACGATTACATGCGCACGAAAACAGGGTTTCAAATCTTCAAAAATATATTTTTAGGCCATTCTGACAGTAATGACGTGGAAAATAACAAAACAAATTGTAACTATTTAAAATTTTAAATTTTGAAAAAATCAATTTTTTTTTTATTTCATATTTTTATAGTATAACTATCATAGAAAAAGTATACGAACGGATTCTGTCGAATTCGTAAACGCCTCTGTGATACAGAGCCTTGAATCCGTCTTGTTCACTACGCGGTAACACGGTTTTAAAATTTTAAACGCGTTTTTCTCGAAAACACATTTTTTGACCATTGCGCCATGATTCCGTCGAAACTAATTGACTGATTCACTTGATTCTTGTTTTGCTGTATTCAAAACTTTTTGCTCCACGGGTTAAGCTACGGAGATTGCGCTCCATTGACTAGCCGATTTTTGGGAGAGTTTTTAGAGAAAAAAAGGGTGAATTTCGAAAAAACACGTTAAAACGATGCCGCGGGTCCAATTTTGATCAGATCGGGTTCATTATAGGTCATCCTTGAGTTGGAGTAATGCTTTTTAAGAGAAAATTGGATTACATTTCATACAAACAGGGACAAAGTTAGGATGGCGCAAACGCACCCTTATAAAAAAACATAGCCGGAACTCAGCTTTTTTTTATAATTCAATATGTAAAGAATAAATATACGAAGAATTATCGCATTATCATTTGCAGTTTCTGAAAAAATAAATCCCAAAAAAAGCTTTAAAAAACACCCTTTGTACTAGAGGACCCCCTTAACTGCCAAATTTTTATGAAAATACACCATGGTCTGGCCTGGCCAGTTTGTTTTTTTGCTTTGCAACATTACTAAAGCGGATCAAAAGTTCGAGTCTGGCCAGAACCGGATGCCCGCAGAAGGGTTAAGAATAAATGAATAAAAAAATCAGCGATTGTTCTCGCAGAATAGTTAAACGCAGGCTTCATGTCAACCCTGCATCAGCTGTTGAAATTTGAAAAAATTCAGTTAAATGTTTTGGTGAATTTATTTATTTATTTATTCATTTATTCATCAATTAGTTTTTACACAAGTAGATTACTAGAACTAAATAAGTAATTATAAGTAATTATAAGCAAAAATGACTATGCAGCAATGCAATTAATTTAGCCTTAAAACTATCCCTGCTTTCTGAGAATAGGTCCAACTGACGACCTAACTCATTTACGTGCCTTAAACAGCGGTTGAGCGGTTCATTCAAGAAGTAGTTAGTTCTGCAAAGGGGAATACGAAATGTATCCCATGATCTTAAGTCCCGCGAGGGGCAGTTGAAAATTATTAATTTTAGCAAAAAATGACAATTAATGTGGTACGTCACCACGTCTCTAATAAACATTATAGCATAAAATTTCCTACGAGTTTCCAATGTTGGCAGTCCAAGTAAGAGGCACCTGCTTTTGTACTCGGGCACGCTACCATTCCAGTGCAGGCGATGAATGGCATACCTGGTAAAACGTTTCTGGATTCTTTCGATTCTTAGAGAATACCCAGAATAGAGAGGATCCCAAATTATACTGCAATATTCGAGGTTGGATCTAACAAAAGAAAAGTATAGGCTTTTGAGGGCAAAAATATCACAGAATTCATTCGAGTTTCTAATTACAAACCCGAGCATGGACCTTGCTTTGGCAATCATAAAGTCTATGTGCTTGGAGAAGCACATCTTGTGATTGAATATAACCCCCAGATCCTTTTTTCGTAGATTCGGGAAAGAGTATCATTTCCAATGGAGTATTGATAATCGATTACGTCTAAACGCCTGCTAAATGACATATATTGACATTTGGCGGCATTAAGAGGTAATGAGTTCGTCACACACCAAGCCTGCAACTTGGATAAATCATCCTGAAGTTTAACGCAGTCAGACAATGATTTCACTGTACGAAATATTTTTAAGTCATCCGCATACATTAAGCAGGACGACTCTAAGAAGAAATCAGGGATGTCATTAACGAAGATCAGAAACAGAAGTGGTCCTAGGTGACTGCCTTGTGATTGTGTGTAAACATGGAAAAATTGTCACCTCTATCATAATTAAATTTCAGAACGAGAATTTCTGAATTTAATAACTGTTGTATTTCTTTTACATGGCTGGTATGTTATGCTTTTTAAAATAAGTCTTTTGAGGTTTTCGTAATTCTATTAGAATGTGTTTTCAAAATGTCATAACTAGGGATCGGAATTATATGCAAATGCATATTTTTTTGGAGCATCGGATTTGAACGGGACCAAGACAGAAACTATTTTTGTTGAAAAATATTAAGAATGCGCTAACATATGCAGTGCATATTTGCATATGTTTGCATATTTTTTGCATATTTTGCATATTTTTTGCATATTTTGTATATATTTGTTGAATATTTTGGCATAATTTTGCATGTTTTTTCCATTTTTTGCCGTATTTGGCGTAGCTATATATAAACATATTCATATAGACCTATTTGTTTTCTATGCAAACTAACAAGAGTGATGTTCGTGTGCTCCTGTGTGTAAGGGGTTGGGATGGGAGTTAAATTGGACAATCCCAGACTTTTGTTATTCCGAGAATGATGTTCTTACGATCATTATTGAGGATGTTGTAGTTCGGCTTACTCAGCTATTTTTTGGAGTCAGCAATGCCCAGCATACAAGAATAATGAACGTTTTCGTACTCCACGAGCTGGTGTACGGCATATACTGACCGTAGAAAACTTGGAGGAAATTTTAGTTATTTACTGTAATAAGTAGTTAATTTTTTACATTTCATTTTAAGTTTTGTTATTATTTGTGTTAAGGTTTTGTTTTGAATTATATTTAAAAGACAATGATTTTTTAAACTGTTTCGAACTTCCCAAATTTCACTAAATTCCTGGAATATAAGAAATACCACCAGTTATCTCCGACTTTGCACGGAAGAATTTCATACTTTTATTAAAAAAATTTTGATTCCATAACTATCACGACCCCGCGGCTGTGCACGTAAAAATTTTAAGTCAATATGCTCAATAAATCAAGTTTCCGTCCGGACGTCTTGTAAATATTTAGTCGCTTGGCAGCGCTAATACGGATTACTTGGCTTTACATTATCCGGAGATTATGAATTGTTAAGTTACACTAATCCGATCGTACTTTCATGAAATTTCGAAGATATACATACGAAACTAAATACAAAATTTGTTTGTTTTTTGTAATTCGCGCACGACACCACTGTGGTGTTGCCGGCTGTTGGTCGCTAGTTTGCTCACGACGCCACTGTGGTGTGACCGGACGACATAATGGGTAATCCTCCTTCGTTGACCCAGTCCGATTCGTACGAGAAAATAACTGTCTAATTATATCTTATTTAAAGGACTTTCGCCATATTCAAAGTAATTTGACCGCTTAAATCATGTTTCCCTACACAAACTCTTAACCCATCGTTGATAAAAAAACACGTTTCACTTTAACGTAGTTTGAAGAAAAAAAATCATTAAATCATGCTTATCCATACAAACTTTTAACCCTTAGTTTACCCTGTTTGATTTCGATTTTAAAAAAACTGAGAAAGACGTATTTGATTATTTCGCATTTGAAGTACTTTTACCAAATTTGAAGTCAAACGGGTCAAACAATTTTGTTTCCCCATACTAACATTTAACCCTTGGTTTACCTAGTTAAATTTAGATTTTCACAAAAGTAAAAAATTTGTGTTTAATTATTTTTTATTTCTAATGCTTTCAAAAATTTTTAAGTCAATAGGCCTATCGGTTCATGGGTTTTTCGTAGTCTTTCCGTATGCAAACCTTAACCCTTGGTTGACCCCGTTAAATTTCGATTTCCGAAAAAATTCAAAATATGTGTGGAATTATTTTTTATTTTAAGTATTTTCACCAAATTTGAAATCAATAGGCTCATTAAATTGGGTTTCTTCATACAACACCTTAACCCATGTTTTGCCCTTTTGGACCCCGAATTTAAAAAAATTTTTTTTGAACGAAGGTTCATTTTGGAAGATGTACCTACACTGTAAATTTCATGTTTCCAGCTTCAGCGGTTCGATCTGGATAGAGTGCATATGTTTTGCATATATTTTGCATATTTCTCGCATATTTGGTGTGCATATAAATCCGATACCTAGTCATAACTTAAAACAAACTTGAATTTTTTTTTTTGGGGATTTTACGACTTATAAATACGTGTCACTTGAATTTTTCGTTTTAAAAATTTTATGTTAGCATATGTATCTTCATATAAACAATTTTATGCAACAGGTATTAAAAATAATACGCAAAGATGAAAGTATAAAAATGGCTTTAAACTGGATTTTTTCGTATATCCCCCCTTCCAGAAATCCTGGGGACGCCACTGATTGATATGATAGTCAAAACGACGAACATTGGCTAAGCAGGGTTAAATATTGCAAGACTTTACTTTAATAATTCATACGAATATTTCAAACAATTATGTATGTACATACAGGTAGACCTCGTTTTACCCTTTTGTTCCTAATGGAATTATATGTTCCAGCAAATTTGAAACACGCATAACTTTCAAACCTAAGGCATGCCAATGAAGGTTTTGTGCAATCAGTATGGCGAAATATTACGTAATTTTTAAGTTAGTTTTATTAATAATTAATAACACTCAGCAACAGCCAAAATTTTTCCGAGTTCTAGTAAATCTTTTCTAAAGGATTTTTGGACGCTGATCACAACTGCGTACTTAGTTTTTTGATTGTTTGAGCGGTTTGTAAGTTATTGGTGGTTTTTGCTAGGAGGTGTTTTCCACGTTTTTTCATCTTTGAATTTTTATTGCATTTATAATATGTCGAAAAACACGATAATTTTTTTATGACACAATAACGAATCCTCAAGCTATACTTTTGACCATAGTCGATTTCGATTGGTCAAGGGTTAACATGGCTATGGCCCTTCAAAGTTCAATTTTCGCGAATTTTTCATAAAAATTCATTTAAAATCGGTGTTGCAATTTTCAACTAGGAGTTAGTGTGGAATGTATAGTGTAAAGTTGTAACTTAAACTTATAGAACAGAATTTTTTATTGTACATATGTGCCATTCTCGGCCTATGCTCTTTAGAGTGTAAATGCGACTTCATCTTCTGAACACGTGTTTGTATTGAAATCTCCTAATGCTTTTCGCGTCATTGATGAAAGCAGCTAAAGTATAGGGTGTTTTTTTTAGAGGTATAGAACTTCGAATTGAAATAAAACACAAGAAAATCGTTTTAATGTCCATCAATTTGGCTTTATTGGAAGGATAATTTTATGCCATTATTGTTTAACCCATTAAAACCTGACCGCAGAAGGGCTTGTGCGATTTCCATAAAATTTTACACAATCTTATTAATTGACCTAATCAAGAAAAAAAATCAAGCAAATAATTCATATCCCCACCCCCTGAACCAGGAGGGTACGTTGCGCAAACGCAATTTGGGCCTTAGTCACATACAAAACATAAAATTAAAAAAAAAAAAAATTGTTTAAAACTTATTTTTAAATAGTTAGCATTACAAAATGCAGCCCACAAAGGGATTTTGATAGGTTTGAAGAATAAGTATTTTTAATTGAATTTCAAAAATTCCCCAAAAAAAACCTTTGACTTTGGATCGAAAAAAAGATATGAATATTTAAAAAATTTTGAAATTTGAGTACGGCAGAATCTAAAACGATCAATTCGAATCCAATTCTACCCATTTTCAAGTTTTATATCTTTATGAATTACTTAATGTAACGAAATTCCCAAACGTTGCGCAAACGCAACGCTCAGGGCTTAATGGGTTAAATATGATTTCAGGCATGTGGCCGCCGCGGCTGGCTCGAATAAAGCCAATTCTACAGGTCCAATTGCTGTGCACGGTGGCGAATCGATTCATTCGGGTCCTTTTCAACATTTTGCTCTACAGCGGCAATTGTTTCTTCGGTGCGCACTGTTCGACGTCTCTGCGGATGCGTATTATCACATAGAGTAAACGTAGTGCGAAAACGACCCACGGTTAACCGAATTAATTGCTGATGGACGATTATGTCGACCATAAAATGGGGAGCTTGCGGTAAACTTCGCGAACTGAACCATTATTTTCGAAATAAATTTGCACGATTTGCAAGCGTTGTTCTTTTGTCAACCTGTTCATGATGAAATGGCAAACCAAACTGTACATAAATGACATTAGAGTTGCCAGATTTGACCACAAAATGCCAGTTTTATCTCTATTCGAAAAACAAACCTCTATAGAGAACACCCTATATTTTCGCAAGCGTCAATATTTGTCTTTTCAAGGGCATTAACAAATTTTGAATTGGTTCATTACTGTAGGAGCTATTCTAAAAAGAGTTGCATCACACAAGTAAAAATATCAGACACACACACTTAGCAAACTACTTGCTGTTTTTCCATATTTCAGTGCGACATATTTTTAGGGCGCAAAAAAATCAAAATCAAAGCTGAAAATTTTATAAATTAAAGGCATTTGATGAATGTGAGCATTTTCATACCGCTGCCTAAAATTGTGCTTCGATATTATAGCTCAAAAGTAAATCCTTGCTTTTGTTGCTGAATTTATCAATGGAGAACTTACATATTTGTACACATACTCTATTACAAACATCGTATTTCAAAAATTCCTTTTTTGGTTGAAAGCCCCAACATTCTTCTTTCACTATATGACCATATATATTTTTTGTAAGAAAAATTCTTTTGTGTATTTGCAATCTTGCAAAGTAACTGAAAATTTGACTTTGCAAATGAATAATTCTTGCAAATTTGAACCGATTTGAATGTTTTAAATTTGAAATACATAGTTAGAGTATTGTTAATCTATGTTAAAAAAAATGTCATTTTAGACTTCAGGTTTG
Source organism: Melieria omissa (assembly GCA_963971225.1). Classification (NCBI taxonomy): domain Eukaryota; kingdom Metazoa; phylum Arthropoda; class Insecta; order Diptera; family Ulidiidae; genus Melieria; species Melieria omissa. Next base: position 1,541,503 of record OZ020269.1, on the reverse strand, counting down.
TAGGAGCTGCATGCGTATAATGGTCAAAAAACATGGAAAACGCCCTCTGAGGAAAACCATCAATATTTCCTAAGGGCGCTGTTATGCAGACGGTGATGATGACCGTCGGTCACGATAGTTGTTGTTGCTTCAATGTAAAATGAAAAATTGAGAGAGAGAGCGGGAGAGTAAAATTTGACCGCGTCGGTCAAAAATGATGAGGCTCTCGATGCCAAATCATGCGATCAAAACAGTGTTGCGTTGTAAAATTATTCACAACACAAGTGTTTTCGGAGCAAAATGGCACACTTGTCGCAAAAATATGTATCTAATGACGGAAAAAATGGTTCGTAGCAACCCTCATCGTTTGTTTACATTTGTGTAAACACTTTCTGATGACTCTCCTGTGTTCGTCCCGCCAAAATACAACTTTTTTGGCGAATGCGTTGCCAAATTTAAGTGCTTCTAAGCCAATATCCATTTTTATTTATTTAATTTCACAAGACTTCGTTCAGGCAGTGTTGCTAAGAACAGAAAAACGCAGCGTCAAAATTAAAAAGTACGGAAAAAGTGCTGCAAGTAAGCGAAAAGTGTACTGGTGACCGGCGATCAAATGACCGTCTGCATAACAGGGTTTTGGCACAGAGTAGAAAAAACAAAACGAGAGCGTAAAAAGTATCGTGACCGACGGTCATTTGACCGTCTGCATAACAGCGCCCTAAGCCGCTCAAACAATCAAAAAACTAAGTACGCAGTTGTGATCAGCGTCCAAAAATCCTTTAGAAAAGTATGGTTTGATTTCAGAAACAAAAAATAATGTCGATTTTGTTGCTCTGTGTAATTGATTGGCACGACAGCCCGCTTACGCGAGACTAAGGCCACAGAATAAACAGTATACAGAAGGCGCATCTGAAATAATTTTGCGATTTCATTACAGACGCGGGCGGGAAGCAACAAAGGTGAGGAAAATGTAAAGGGAACCGAGAGAGTAAGCGCGAATTGATGTACACGCATCGATTCGATGGTTTTCTCATATCGACAACAACACGCAATGTTGTTGCTTTCCGCAGCAAGCCAGCTGGCTTTGCTCGTGCACATTGAAATGGTGTTTGATTTGGCAAATCTATCGCCAAGGCAAATTCAATAGGTAGTTGCAGCACCAGAACTGATTAAACTTTTTTCTTTGATAATTAGCACAACATTGTGGCAATAGTTTTCCACTTATTAATACTTTCTTAATGCGTCTTGGTTGTTCCAATATTTTTACACATATATTTATTTTCATTGTAGCCATTTGTACTTTTTACAACTTCTATTTTACAAGCAGACCAAAAGAACTTATAAAATCCATTGAATTTTGGTTTTTCCCGTAGTGCTACCACCTTATGTGCCTTGGCGATCGCTCAATCAATTTTTCTATGAAACTGCCTGTCCACTTCTTGTTCTTGTTTGTCAAAAAGCAAGCGGAGAGCGAGCACGCGCCAGCACCAACATGCAAGCGGCACATCGTTTTGTTGCCCAACAACAAAAACCACAGTGTGTGGTGCGCGGTCGCAGCTTCTCAGCTTACGCTCTCGCGCTCTGTGTGTTTTCGTCCCTTTTACTGCTTCCCCCGCATCTACAAACGGGTCCTACCGCTGGAACCCGCAAAGTAGATTTTCTTTACACCAGATGCGCATTCTGTATATTGTTTGTTCTGTGCTAAGGCCTAGCTTCCCGCAGCCACCCGTGTTGTGCGTGTGAATTTGTACGCGGGTGGAAGGGACCTACAGTGACCTACAGACCTTATGCCGGTTCCGAACGGCAGCTTGGGAGCTTTTTCATAGGCAATTTTTACTCTCAGAGGTTTGCCATTTCCAGCTGAGAGGACAGCCACCGAAAGAGAAAACGAGTTTCCCGTTATTTTTTTTAGGTGTTACTACATGCAGAATTCGAACTTGCGTCCCTCTGCATTCGACTCGCTGGACCGCGCACTAACCAACTGAGCCACGGCGGCTGTTAGTTTTATTAGGTTAAGTTATTCGAGGCTAGCAGACGCGTTGTGTGAGTAATACGAGTATTAATGTTTAAGTGTAAATTGTCGCTGGGAAGGGAAATAAGTTCATAAGTAATGTGTCGTTTTAAATTTATTTAAATATATAATTCAAAAATATAAAACGTGAGTATTTCATAACCTTTTCGAATAGGGATAAAATATCCCAATAACATATTCCAATGGGTTTTAGTAACCCAATATGACTCTTCAAGTACAAAATTCGAATTTGGTCAAGTCAAGAAGACTTTGACAGAGCAGCAAGTGGAGGAAGCTTTGTTACAGGACAATTAGAGTGAACGACGAAGTTGGCTTTAGTGCACAAAAATCGAGTTATATTCCATCTAGTGGCGAAGATGTGATCAGTAAAAATGAATTTCTCAGAGGGTCAAGCGACGACAAGGATGATGAGACTGCTTTTAATCCTATATTTAAGGGGCACAACTAGTTTGAAATTTTGAAAATTTCGTTTTTTGTTTTATTTCATATTTTTATAGTATAACTATCAAAGAAAAAGTAAACGAACGGATTTTGTCGAATTCTTAAAGTCTCTGAGATACAGAGACTCAAATCCGTCTCGTTCACTACGCGGTAACACGGTTTTAAAACTTTAAACGCGTTTTTCTCAAAACTACATTTTTCAAATTTGCTGCAGCTGTAACTTGATAGCAAATCATCCAATCGACTTGGGTCTTTTTTTAGCTTATTGTGTATTTGTTTTTCCATACAATGACCCTCCAGTTTAATGATAGGATGAAAAGTATAATTATGCCAGGCCAAAAACCATCAGATTTTTCAGCAAAATTTTTAATTTTTTTTCAAAATACCGCCATTTTGTTGCATATTATTTTTTGTTTACAACCGAGGGTCATTGTATAGGAAATATAACCTAGTTAAGTAAAATTTTTGGTTTTTTTGATTTCAGGCACTGCGAAGGCTACAATCACTGCAGCAGTGGGAGAACGTTTTTTTTTTGAAGACTCAGGAGATGGTGGATAACTTGCTGAAAATCGAATATTTTCATTTGAAAAAATTACTTTGTATTCATTATTTATGCATAAATATATTTGCAAAATTTTAAAACATTCGATGCAATACTTCACAAAATTCAAAATTCACAAAAAATCTCCTTTTTTCATGCAGTCAAACTAGTTGTGCCCCTTAAATTTATTTAAAGTAAACAAATAAGCCATTATCGAGATTAATCTCCGGGTTTGCAGTCAAACTAGTTGTGCCCCTTAAATTTATTTAAAGTAAACAAATAAGCCATTATCGAGATTAATCTCCGGGTTTGCAGTCAAACTAGTTGTGCCCCTTAAATTTATTTAAAGTAAACAAATAAGCCATTATCGAGATTAATCTCCGGGGCGAAAGAGTTTACACGATTTCGCTTAACACGGGATTTTCCAGGAGCGTAACCCCCGTGTTAAGCGTGGTCTAGCTGTACTATCTTTTAGTACTAGATATGCCGGAAAAGGAAGAAATTCGGAAATGGAACGTGAGAAAGGGAGATGTTTCATAAGAAATGTATTTTTGACTGTGAGGAATGAAATAAAGGGCGTTTTTTAACTGCATGAGAATGTCAAACTGTGTCGAAATTTCTGTTCAGTAAAAAAAATAAATCTGTTCGCGAAGTTCATAAAGCATTCGTCCATTTTATGGTCAACATAGTTGGCCTTGTGAGCAAGCAATTCGTGCAGTACCGAAGAGAATATTGCTGCTGTAGCGCGAAGTGTTGAAGAAGATGCCAAAGTGTCGTTTCGTCGTCGTTCTCAAGTTATTGGCTTTTGTCCTTCGACTACGTGGAAAGTTTACGTAAGGATCTTGGCTTACATGCTTATAAAATACAGCTCGTACAAGAACTGAAGCCAAATAATCATCGTTTGACAATTCTCAAGCCGTTAACGAATCACTATTACTATTAAAATTGACTGTTTGGTGCGGTTAACACGCTGGCGATATCATCGGTCCTTATTTTTTTTCGAAATGAAGAAGGAGCTGCCGTTTCGGTGAATGGCGAGCGCTATCGAGCCATGCTGACTGAATTTTTTATTCCAAAATTAATTAGCTAAACATCAACGACCGCGCGCTTAGAAATCGATTTGACAACTTTCTTTCCAGAAGTGGTCCTGTTCACTTTTGTTTACACCACTTTTTAGGGCAGTTGTAGAACTTTTATCTATCACTGGTTTTAGTCAGAGCTTGGATCACACGTTTAAAAATCATCATATATATTTTTTAATCAAATATATATGTATGTATGCATGTGTATTGAATGAGCTGTTTATGAATTTTTATTTGCGAAGTTTATTAGGAAGAGTCCCTTCGAGTTTGTTTAAAAGCCAAAAATCATCTGATGAATTTCAATCAATTTGGGTCAAATTTTACTTTGATATAGACAGAAAATACAAATAGGTATAGGTTTTTTTTTGGGGGGTTGTTTTTATTAAATTGAATTTTAATTATTAAAAACAATCGCGGTTATTGCGCCCTCAGTTATCATCTCTAGTTTTTCGGACTTAAGGGGGTCCTCTAGTACAAACGGTATTTTTTAAAGTTTTTTTAGGATTTTTTTTTCAGAAACTGAACATATTGAATTATAAAAAAAAAATGTTCCACGTGCTACCGCGAACACTGTTAGTGTCCGCCAGCTGAGGACCGGCCATGTTTTGTTTGCGCCATCCTAACTTTGTCCCAGGGCCGTAGCTAGGGGGGGTTAGGGGGTTCTGACCCCCCCGAAATGTTAGAACATTGTTTTAATTTATAATATTCTAAACTAGTTACTAATCACACCATGCATGGCTACGTTTACATTGAGCCCAAGTGCCTAATTAAGTTAAATTAGTAATTTAATTTAGCTTGGAAGCTTGTTTTCAGTCAGCTGTCGGGTTTTGATTTGAGTAACCCTCCCCCGAAAAAAAATCCTGTCTACGGGCTTGCTTAGTCCCAGTTCGTCTGAAATGTAATCCAAAAATTTTCTCTTAAAAAGGCATTACTCCAATTAAAGGATGACCTATAATGAACCCGATCCGAACAAAATTGGACCCGCGACATCGTTTAAACGTGTTTGTTTTCGAAATTCGTCCTTTTTTGGGCTTTAAAAACTCCCCCTTTCGAAGGAATCATGGCGCAATGGTCAAAACATGTGTTTTCGAGAAAAACGCGTTTAAAGTTTTAAAACCGTGTTACGGCGTATTGAACGAGACGGATTTGAGGCTCTGTATCTCAGAGACGTTTACGAATTCGACAAAATCCGTTCGTATACGTTTTCTATGATAGTTATACTATAAAAATATGAAATTAAAAAAAAAATCTACTTTTTTTCAAAATTTACAACTAAAGGACCCCCGTAAGTGCAGAATAGCGTACTCTCGTGAAAAAAATTAATAAGTATTCTTATACAAAAAAGTTTGGCTCCTGAGTCTAACAAACTACAAATTTTGCCTGGGAAACGCCTACAAAAGGTGTGGCATGGGGTCAAATTTCAAAACTTTTATCAAAATAAATCAGTAAATTTTCAATAAATTTATTCGATATGGGTATCAAACGAAAGGTGGTTTCATACCTTTATTGGTGTACCACATTATATACTTTATATGTACTGTAAAAAATTATAAGCAAAAAATATTTTTTTTATATAAAATTTACAAAACCGGATTTTTTTCTCGAAAAAAAACCATAATAAAGATATAATAAATTTGTTACCATATATTCTCTACGGAATTCCCTTTACAATGAAATATAGACCATTTGAACTTTTTTGTTTTTGTTTTTATATTTAAATTTAAATTGAGTTAAAAGAATCTGCCTGCAATATTGAAATGGCGTTTATGAAAGTTATTGCTTAGGCGCGATATTTTCCAATTATAGGAATTGAATATAAAAATACTGTACGCTCCTTACTGAACCTGATCCCCTAGTAACTCCCATGAGGATTATTTTTAAAGCAGCCCGGCCGAAGGCCGGCCACACAAAAGGTACTTGAATGCAGAAATTCTTTAGGTCACGAAACCGAAGTTACGTTCATAAAGGTTATTGCTTCCGAGATAGCCAACGTACTGGCAGGTACTTTGTAAAACCCCCTTTAGCCTTAATTGTCTGAAAATGATGACGAAGGGGATTACGAAATTGTTTTGGACCAGGAGTCGACTTAGAAAAAATTAAAACACGCATTGAAAAAAAACAAAAATTTATGTTTTATATCTCATTGAAAAGAGAGTTCCATACGCTATAATATAGTGTAATATAGGGGAGAAAAAAAAACGGGTTTTGTAAATTTTATATAAAAAAATATGTTTTGCTTATGATTTTTTACTCGTACATATAAAGTACTAGCTGACCCGGCGAACTTTGCCTCGCACGACATTTGTTGTATTTTTATAATGAAATACGCGAGATGGCGAATCTATGGCGATGCAAATTGACGAAGAAAACCAACTAAAGGAAGAGGAGGAGCCAGTGGCGGCTTAAGGTGTTCGTTAGCCCGGGCGGCGACGGCTGAGGGGGCCCCCACAAAACGGTGCAGAATAAGTTTGCGTACAAAACTAATAACGGGAATTTCCGGTTATGCTTTTTACTTTTTTTTTGAAAAATTGTATTCCACTGAACAGTAAACGGAATACAATTTTTGAAATTTTATAGAAAGCAATAGAATCCCAGAGAAAAAATTAAAAATGGATAAAAGGATAATCTTACTAAATCTTTCCAAAATTGATAAAAACTTTCGTGAAATTAGGAAAACTTTTGGAAAATCAAATTCGTCATTTCAAAAAGCCATCCTTAATCTCGAAAAGAAAATAGAAAATCTTGCTTCGTTGCTACGATCTGGCCATTTTTTTAATCTACCCGAGCAGGAGGATTATCTTGTTTTGGGATCAGTGCATCATAACACTACTCGACAAAAAATGGGCCAATCGCGTACACCTAAAAATAAAAGTGTTTTCTAGACTTACTTTGACCGCTGAACACGAAACTGAAAATCAAAAAATTTTTTAAGAAGCGTTTTCGAAAAATCTTCGAAAAACGAGTTTTTTTCCTGTGGTTTCAGTTATGAGCACATAGCTACTAAAGAGCTACAATGGATGATTCATTTCTCCCTACACACAGTGTGATTCGGTGCAGTGTGCACTGATTGCCAGCATTCACTGTAGTAAGAGAGCAGTATGAGCATGACAACAAAATGCAAACCGCAACAGCAGTCAACACTCAATTGCTTGTCTCTGCAAGACACGCACTGTTTTCTCTCTGCTATACACACTGCAAGCAATGCTAATGAATCGTTGACAGTGCGTAACGGGCCAAAATGCTACCTGTACACTGAATGAATGATTGATTGCAAGAAGAGTTTGCTACTTGACACGCGTAATTAATTGAGGGAGTTTTGTAAAACATTTTAGTTTCTGACAAAATTCCAATTCAAATGGAGGTTGATGATGTGAGTAAATATAATATATTTAAATAAATAATTTAAATGTAATATAAAAATGTAAATGTAATATATAAATGTTATTTTAAAAAATTAATTAAATGTAATATTAAAAAATACACTAGTCAGAATAAGTTTGCGTACAGGCAAGTCAAAGTTATGTTATGATTAATTTTGACCTCAAAAATGGGCTCTTTGTTTATAAAAACGTATCCACATTTGTCATATATGCTTTAACTGAACTTTTTGTTCTGTTTTAGATATATTAAAATAATAATTTTTCATGTATTTGTATTTATTGACAATATACTCACAAAACGGTGCAGAATATGTTTGCGTACAAAACTAATATAACGGGGATTTCCAGTTATGCTTTTTATTTTTATTTGGAAATTTTTATTCCATTGAGCAGTAAATGGACTTGTAAATTATTTTTAAACGTATATGTGCTTGAAATTTTATAGAAAGCGAAAAAAATTAAAATAAAAAATTAAAAATAGATTAAAGAAATTTTTGGAAGAGCACATTCGTTATTCCAAAAAGCCATCTTAAATCACAAAAACAACAAAAAATCTTGCTTCGTTACTACGATCTGGCCATTTTCTTAAGCTACCCAGGCAATAGGATTAGATTGTTTTGCGGTCGGTGCATCATAATCTAGTTGCATCCGATTTCTTCAGAAATGTACAGAAATATTTATAAAACCCAGTAGCAGTGACTTTATAATAAAAGTCCTGAAATAAACATATTTTCTCTACATAACAGCATGTAAGAATCTCATATTTAGCTTACTAACAAGGAGCACAGAATTTCTTTCGTGAAAGAGTCCATCAAAGAGTCTAGAAAACCGGATTTCCAGGACTATGTGTTGTTATCTATGGAGTAGGAAGATTTATTATTCTCTGATAATGGTTTGGCATATTTGGCATTAAAAGGCATCAACTAATTTGAAGAGGATTCAGTTAACAAAAATCTGACATTAACAGCAAAGCAAGGATATAACAAAATAACCGTTGAAAAAACACCGAATTTAATAAAATTTACGCCGAAACTTCTGCAGGGAGTTCAAGCGAGAAAAGTATATTCACAAAGTTATTAATTTTTGGACAAAACTTAGTTTCAGTTACATTTAAACTGCATAACCTTATCTGGTACGCAAACTTTTTCTGAGGTGAATTCATAACATATTTTGTTTTTGGCCCTTCTTTTACAGTTTAGTCAAGTTTTTAATATTATTATCTTAATGGAATAAAATAACTAACTTTACGGAAGAAATAAAAAATATTTTCTTTAAAAAAAAATAACTTTAACTGATTTATTTTTCATATGAAAAAACTACGTACCCCTTGTACGCAAACTTATTCTGACTAGTGTATATGTTGTTACAATATTATTGTATGTAATTTTTAGTCTAGCAATCAGCTAACCAACGCCATCATTAAAATAAAAATTTTGAAAAAAGGAGTTAGATGCACAAGTAAATATAATTTAATTTTTCTGTTCAATTTTTTATGTCCATAAAACACAATAGTTTTAATTTAGGTGAAAATATTTTATTTGTAAATTCATATGAAATTTAATTTGAATCAAATACCATTCAAAAAACTCAAAATATGCGTAATATTGTTCTATTAGTATAACTTACTGCATTCAGTGTCATTGCAGTAAATTTCATTGCCTTTACTGTGCATTGCTTTTAGTGTGTTCGCACACACTAATGTTATAAAGCAACAAGGAATCAGCTCTCATATGTCATGCACACACATGTTTTGCTTCTCTTCGCTGGCAGCTCTGATTCGATCTGTTTGCACTGAGCAAGTGCAGTGCAGTGCCGTGCAAAGAGAGAGAGTGTCTTGAAACAGCTTTCAAATTCACAATTGCAGCTCTCTAATATCTACTAAAAGAATTATCCAATTAACACTGTCCGTCTTTCGGAAGATAATACATTAACCTTTCTAGCAACATATAAATTGCCCAAATCAGTTGAGATTTGGGGAAGTTACTGACGATGAAAGTTGTAACAAAGTGAATTTACCAATTTGACCAATTGATTGACCAATTGACCAATTTAAAAAATCATAAATTTAATTAATAACACTCCTCTGGTTTTAAAATCTAAAATAAAATATCAAGCCTAACATCAATAGAATTGAAAGAAAAAAGTTATGATGCAGTGAGTGAACTTTACATTTATTAGATCCTGCGAAAATTTTTTGTATTTTTCCGAGACCCATCCAAATTTTGATCTAGACGTGAAACTATAGATCATTTATAATATCCTGGCATAGTCAGTATTAAATTTTCTGAACCGAAGTCCTTTTTAAAGGTTTTTAAAATTTTAAGCACATACGCATTTCAAATATTTTTTTAAATATATGCGCTAGTGCAATGATGAAGATATGGGTATCGAATGAAAGAGGAAAATGATCTCCTTTTAACTAAATTTTATATTTTGAACTTTCAGGACCAAAATATGCCAGGCAAGGAAAACATACATATTTTGGATTTCAGTCTGTAGATTCATACATCTAAATTTTATTCTATTTCAAAGTTCTTGTCTAGACAACAATTTTATTTTTAGGTGCATTTTTCGTGCAAACGAATGTTATTTATGCTTTTATTGAACTGTATTTGTTATTGCAATTTCAAAGTCAATTGCCCCGCCCCCCCCGTTAAGCCGTTACTGGGAGGAGCTACTGATTAACGCAATCGAGGCCCACAAATAAGCAATGTTGCTGCGAAGTTTCAGTAAAGAAATGGACTGCGCTTGAACCGTATTTAAATTGTATGGGCGGTGCCATACCGTCTTATTCAATACCTGCCTCATATTCAATGCCCTTTGTCGAAAGAGAAAATGGTAGGTTCGTACTAAGTTTCACTGCTGAGCGACTTATAACACTTCGTTCAATAATGTGTGTGACTGACACATAGATGGCGGCACTCGAAATTGTGAACCTTTTTAGGCTTACTGTCAAAATTATATGTCAATCCGACCATTAGTTTACAAGTTACAGTGCTTTAAGTGACACTACTTTTGAGTTTTCAAAAAAAATGAATTCAAAGCAATTCCGTGTGTTGATTTATCATTGTTTTTTAATGAAAAAAAATACTGTTCAATGCCAGGAATGGCTTGAAAAACATTATTCAGACTCTGCTCCATCAAAAAGAACCATTTGTTATTGGTATGCCGAATTCAAACGTGGTCGTACAGACACCGATGACATTCCATCTACTGGACGGCCAAATGACGCTGTTATTCCGGAAAACGTTGAAAAAACACTGAAAATCATTATGTCCGACCGTAAAGTGAAAGTGGGGGAGATTGCTGACATTCTAAAGATATCAGCAGGCAGTGTACACACCATAATACACGAACATTTGGGTTTGAAAAAGGTGTTTTCGAAATGGGTGCCGCGTTTGCTCACACCGGAGCAAAAACAACAACGAATCGATGATTCAAAGAGCTGTTTGGACATGTTTACGCGCAACAAGTCGGAGTTTTTCCGTCGGTACATCACAATGGATGAAACATGGATCCACCATTTCACTCCAGAGTCAAATCGGCAGTCTGCTGAGTGGCATGCAACCGGTGAAAGCCGCCCAAAGCGTCCAAAGGCACAAACATCGGCTGGCAAGGTTATGGCGTCAGTATTTTGGGATGTGCACGGAATAATATTCATCGACTATCTTGAGAAAGGGAAAACAATCAATAGCGACTATTATATAGCGTTGTTGGAACGTTTGAAAGAAGAAATCGCGATTAAGCGGCCCCATATGAAGAAGAAAAAAGTGTTGTTTCACCAAGACAATGCAACGTGTCACAAGTCGATGAAAACGATGGCAAAAATGCATGAATTGGGCTTCGAATTGCTTCCTCATCCACCGTATTCTCCAGATCTGGCCCCCAGCGACTACTGGCTCTTCGCAGACCTCAAAAAGATGCTCCGTGGTAAGAGATTTGGCTCAAATGATGAAGTAATCGCCGAAACTAACGCCTATTTTGAAGGCAAAGAAAAATCGTTCTACAAAGGCGGTATCGAAAGATTGGAAAAGCGTTGGGATGATTGTATCTCCCTAAAAGGGGACTATGTTGATGAATAAAAACGAATTTTGGCAAAAAAAAATGTGTTCTAATTAGTTAGTCACACACATTATTGAACGAAGTGTTAGTTCAGCAAAATATGTGGGTCACAAAACAAGTGCCACGCCTACGCCTTGTCCTATGCCTATCAAATCTTATCATGAGAATGACTGATGATATTTCAGTGTTGTACAACTTACAATTTGGAATATATTCCATTATTAAGATATGGCTCGTATGGGTGGTGCCACGCCCCCTCGTCCAATACTTGCCCCATTCCGTCTGTCGAAATATATGAATAAATGGTGGGTTCGTACTAAGTTTCACTGCTGAGCGACTTATAGTTCAGCAAAATATTTGGGCCACAAAAAATGTGCCACGCCCCTTGTCCAATGCCCATTAAATCTTATCAGTAGAATGACCCACTTTGTACTGACCCGCTGTGTACTCTTCGTTGGTGGTTGTTTTGGTCACTCAATAATTTTTTGTGCAAATTTCTCACAGCAACATAGCCAGCGCAATGATCGTCGTTTCAACTACGCTATTGTTTTTTGTTGTTGTAGTTTTTGTGTGTATGCTTTTTTTGTATTGACGATTGCTTTTGCTATGTTACATAGCTCGAGAAAAATGTGAACAGCTCTTCTTTTGTTGTTTTTTATTGTTAATGTTTTGCATCGTTTGGAACTTCCTTTTTTTAATTTAACCCTTTCGTGCACATAAGAGTTACAGCTATGGTGCGGGGAAACTGTTTACAGTTCATAGGGTCCTGAGCCGCGCTGAATCCGAATCCGAGGTCAGATTTTGGAAATTCAAGATGGCGGATCCAATATGGCGGACGGTAAAGTCCAAAATTCGAGATTTTGAAAAACAAAAAGTTTTTCGTATTCTACGTAAAAATACAAATACAAACTGTTCTTGGTGTTTTTTCGATATCTCTCTCGGTTTTTCAGTAAAAAATTCATAAACTTTGAAAATATCGCAGCCCTATTTGCCGTCTATTCCGTTCGTGCACATAGGCGTTGCAACCACATGAGTAAGAAACTGATGATGTTCTAATGTTTATGAATTTTTTAATTTCATTTCATTTCATTAATAACCAGTTTGAACCAAAATCAGCGGTTTTATAAACTCAAAAACTTTTATCGTCAACAAATCATACGGCTGCAAATATTGCAGACTCTCTTCGCATAGTTTTTAATGAGTGGGGCTTGACGCACAAGATCGTGGCGATAGTGACAGATAATGATGCATCAATGAGAAAGGCGTGCGAGATACTGAAAATCAAAAATTGTCCTTGCTTTGCACATACATTGAACTTGCTGGTAGAAGATCTTCTGAAGCAAAGTTTTTTAAGCGAAATCCTTTTAAAAAGCAAGCGTATCGTGGCATTTTTTAAAAGTAGCACTATAGCTTACGAGAAATTTAAGATAGCTCAGTGCGTTGACAATCCCTATGGTTTAATCCAGGAGGTGGCTACACGATGGAGTAGTGCGTTTCAAATGTTGCAATGCATTGTAATTACCAACGAGTCTATTTCGACCACACTTGTAAGCATTCAAAAGGCCCCGCAGCCATTATCTGCAGACGAAATAAGCACGATAAAGGAACTTGTTAAAACACTGCGCCCGTTCCATGATGCCATCACTTCTATTTCTGCGGATAAAAGAGTAACCATATCCATTGTAATTCCACTTATCTGCGAATTACATAAGGGATTAAATGATATGCATAACTTGGAAGTGTCAGAGGCTATAGCTGCACTGAACTTTTCCAGTACGACACAAGAACAATAACCATGATTGCTACCATTGTCGATCCGCGATTCAAAAAGGATGCCGAAGAACGCCGAACAAGCTGCAAAAGCCTTAGAGGAGGAACTGTTCAATGAATTGTCCAAAAATCCGCTAACCTCTCAACCAGCACCACCAACAGAACCAAAGCGTTTCTCCTTTATGAAGGATAAAATGCAAAGAAAAATCGTATCTTCCAAGACTGACGCTATTATTCTTATAAGACAGCATTTGGAAAAACAAATCGTAGCAGAGGAATCCAATCCCTTGGACTATTGGAAGGTAAGAAGAAGTTAGTTGTACGTATTTACAAAAATATTAAAAATATTATTTTTGGGAATGCAGTGAGGATATGTTGTCTTTCAAAAATATAGCAAAAAAGTTCCTTTGCGTCCCAGCATCGTCGTGCAAATCTGAAAGAATATTCAGCAAAGCGGGACAGATAATTTCCGAGCGCAGATGCTCGCTCAAATGTAATGTTGTTAACAAACTTTTGTTTTTAAACAAAAACCAAACATTGTTTGATCTCTGAATTTTTTTTCAATATCAAAAAGGGCCTTGTGCATAAATATTTATAATTCATGACTTGTTCCTTAAATTTAATTAATGTAAAATTAATGAAAATTTTTTTAAATAAAATTGTTTATTTTCAATTACTCTTTGCAATAGTATACAAAAAAGTTAATATAAATCTGTTTTTAACTGTAAGTGGTTTTAAAAATAAAATGAAAAACATCGATGTTCTCCGGAAACATCGAAAACATCGATTGTTTTCCAGCTCTATGTTGTACACCAAAATAAAGGTATGAAAGAGACCTTTTGTTTGATACCCACATCGAATAAATCGATATAAAATTGAATGAGTTATTTTGATAAAAGTTTTGAACTTTGACCCCGTGCCACGCCTTTAGTAAGCGTTTCCCAGGCATTTTTAGTTTGTTACATTCACAAAACAAGCTCTAGGGTAGGAGAAACTGCGGTACATTTGTCTTTGCGGCACATTTGACTATGGCCGTTTTCTAATCAAATCGGTGCAAGTAATGCAATTTCTCTATTGGGAACAATAAAATACGTGATTTCATAAAGCGTCATGAAGTTTGACAGTTTTTGCGCAAATTTTGGCGAAGCAGCACGTGCTTTTCTTTTTTTTACGGGAGTTTCTGTTTTTTTGTGACAGAGATACGTAAGGAATTTGTGAAGTGGGTTTTATAAATATCTCAAAGTGGTAAATTAATTTTACTTACAATAGTTTCTATTATTTCGAAAAATATTGCTAATTAAATGTCAATAAAGTATTTTAGGTAAGACAATTAAATTAGGTAAAGTAAAACATATGGGGTACATTTGACATTTTTGAATGGGGCACATTTGGCAAGAGCAAGAGCAAGAGAATCAAGTTAAAACTGCCAATTCCACAAAATCCGGCTTCAACTTCACGTTGACATACAAAATATATTTTTAGGATTAACTTCTCCAAATATTTTGTAAAATAAGTTTATTTTTATCCAAATTACACCTAAGTCTGTTTTTACACGGTCTTTTTTTACACGGTTTTGATATAACACGGTTTGAAAATTGAATATTTTTAATTTTTTTTACACGATTTTATTCCATTTAGCACGATTTGAAATTTTATGTACTTAAATTTTTTTTGTCAAATTTAATTTTTGCGAAGTATGTTCATATCACAAAAAAGTATTTATGAAAGAAAAAAGTCTGAAACCATCGATAGTATCGATAGTGCTATCGATAGTTTGCGAACACTAGCTTAAAGATTTAAGTGAATTCCCTTTTAGCGCGTACAAGCAATTTTTACTGGTCAAAGCAAATGTGAATAGCACTAATTTAGGGGAATTCCCTTTATGTGCATACAATAAAATTTACTGGTCAGAGCAATTGAAACGTGTTAATATTTTGTGAACTGTCAATGCAATAAGACGTGTTTGGTAAAGAAATTTTAATAGGTTTTAGAGATTAGGAACAAATCACCCATTTTTGTATACGATCAATGTCTTTTTTTACACGGTTTTTTTTACACGGCTTCTTCTGGAACCAATCTACCGTGTAAAAACAGACTTAGGTGTATTATTTTTTTTGTGTTAAATTTTTGTTCTCTAGAGACTTATAAATTAAATATCTATTATTTACTTTTTTCTTCGCATAAAATGAAAGATAAAAATATATGTATAATGAAATGTTGCTTATTTTTAATCAGAGGCGATTTTATTTTCTTTCACAAATACAGTATCTGTCCATTGAATTACGAACGAGGACAATTTTTCATGATATTCACTTTCTACGGAGACTTTTCACTATAAAAAAAATAAAAATGAAGCAGTTCGTTTTGCATACATTTGAAGTATTTAGGCTTTGATACGAAAATGTAAGATCCGCCTACTTTTCGATCGAGAGCGTAAGCAATAGTAATGTTGTCAAAACTGTAAAATTCAGTCATTCGTTCTTGATGTGTTATCGCGTGTGAAGTCAGTGAAATCAGTCGAAAATCGAAATAGTGGTCAAATTTTTTATTGAACCGGCTTATTGATAGTTTCGAGAACAAACGCACGTAAAAAAGATTACAGTTTTAGTTACTTGCATCCGAAATGCGATAGTTCTCTAATTAACGTCTCTCCAGAAGAAAATGGGTAAAAAACCTGACGTAAAAGTCGAAAAGATGGAATTTGTGGCTCTTCTCAAAAAATACAATGAGACACTTGACGATGCAGGCATTTTTCGGAGTAATCGCCAAAATTGCAAAGAAAACCGGAAGATCACTGCTAGAGAGCTTGATTGTGCGAAAAGCCTTAAAAGTTCAAACCGCAACGGCCTTGAGCATTTGGAATGAGGTTAGACACTATGGGGTTGAGATATCGCATCATACCCTACGCAGATGTCTTTATGAAAACGGCTTAAAGCGCAGAAAGCTAGCCAAAAAGTCTAAATTAAGGGGGGTTTCTACCCTGTGCGGTCAAAAACATCGATTTTTTTCATGCATTTTTGGATTAATACATGATTGTAGAATACGCTCCCAAAATTTAAAGTTGAAATCTTTCGAATTACGGAAGCAATTTATCGAAACAGGTAGCGGTGTCGAGCACGCCGAGCGCTGAAGCAAAACTTTGAACGCGTTTTTCTCAAAACTACATTTTTTGACCTTGCGGAAGTGATTTAGGCCACACGAGTTGAGCAATAGCTACGAAATTTTAAACAGTCATTTATCAAGGTCTTAGCTATGGCCCGAACTAGAATCTTCAAGAAATAATATTTTTTTTTCATTAAAAATAAAAATTGGTATTGAAAAAAGTAGGTAAAAATTTAGTTTTTTAGTCAAAATCGCATTTATCCTTCATTTTTCATTTTTTTTTAAACCCTAGTTCCAGCCATAGACAAAAGGATACAGAATAAGAAAAAAATTTCATTTTTGTGTTTCAAGTCATCTCAAACAGCGGCAGGACTTCCGCGAGTAAGGAAAATTCGTCCGGCGCGCCGCCATTGCTCGATGGCCCCCTCCCCATCCTTTGCATATTTTATCTTGAAACTTTTTTTACTTGTACAATAAAGATATACCTACATCTTTTCCAGTGTTTATCTTAAAAACCTTCCCATCAACAATTAAAAAAAAAAAACATGTTTTCTCGGCCGCACAAGGTAGAAACCCCCCTTAACGGTAAAGATGCGACGACGGCGCTTTTTGTGGGCACAACTCCACAAGGATTACGATTCGAGCTATTGGAACAAGGTAAATTACAGAGCATATATTTTTTTATGTGATTTATCTGTAAAAACGAACATTTTGAAATTGAATATTTCTTTCATTTTCATAGGTCATCTTCAGAGACGAATGCCGTCTGGAGGCGGTGAAAGAAGTGGCGAGTTTTACACGATGAAGAGTGGGAGAACGATTTTCTGATGCCTGCACTCTTCCCACAATCGAACATCCCCCCGCGGTAATGATTTGGAGTGGCATTACCAGTGAAGGTCCCGGCCTTGTAAAATTCATTTAGGGTAAAATGCGGTCTTCCCAGTACATTGATGTCCTTCAAAATGTGTTGGTACCATATTTTAACTGTCTTCAGTATCCAACGGGAGAATACACTTTTATGCCTTGCCACAAAGCCAGAGCTAGCATTAGCCACATAAATTCGTTGGACTTGGACGACCGGACTTAAACCCGATAGAGTATTGTTGGGTTTATCTCAAACGAAAGGTCTATCAGCGACAAAATATTTGAAATTTTGGAAGATAACATCAAACATGTGTGGGCAAATGCTGCCGATTTAAAAATAATGATTGATGCTTGCATTCGCAGTATGCCCGATAAAATAAAAGCTGTATTGAAAAAATAGGGGCGAGCAACAAAATATTGAATCTATATAATTTTAAATTTAAAGGAATATAAATAAATATATTGCTGAATAAATTAAATCGTATTTTGTTAATTTATTTTAAATAGTTTCTCATTTATTAAGCTTCAAAGTCAAAATTCAATGGACAGATACTGTATAGATGTCAAATGTTCCCTCCCAAAGTCAAATGTGCCTCTTGACTGGGGTACATTTGACAAAATGACTTTTTTCAAAAAACATGAAATTATAACGAGGAAAATCTGCTTTGTAAAATAATAACTTTAAATTTCCAAAATTTAATAATCACTTTCGAGAAAACAGCATTGATCTTTAAAAATAATCAATCACGTTTCCAGAAATATAGGTTTAAAAAAAGGTGTCAAATGTACCCCAGTTTCCCCTACCCCATATGTTTTACTTTACTTAATTTAATTGTCTTACCTAAAATACTTTATTGACCTTTAATAAGCAATATTTTTCGAAATAATAGAAAATATTGTAAGTAAAATTAATTTACCACTTTGAGATATTTATAAAACCCACTTCACAAATTCCTTACGTATCTCTGTCACAAAAAAACAGAAACTCCCGTAAAAAAAAGAAAAGCACGTGCTGCTCCGCCAAAATTTGCGCACAAACTGTCAAACTTCATGACGCTTTATGAAATCACGTATTTTATTGTTCCCAATAGAGAAATTGCATTACTTGCACCGATTTGATTAGAAAACGGCCATAGTCAAATATGCCCCAAAGTCAAATGTAGCCCAGTTTCCCCTACATTTGACATTTTTGAATAGGGCACATTTGACAAGAGCGAAATCAAGTTAAAACTGCCAGTTCCACAAAATCCGGCTTCAACTTCACGTTGACATACAAAATATATTTTTAAGATTAACTTCTCCAAATATTTTGTAAAATTAGTTTATTTTTATCCAAATTATTATTTTTTTTGTGTTAAATGTTTGTTCACTAGAGGCTAATAAATTAAATATCTATTAATTTTCCCTTCGCATAAAATGAAAGATAAAAAAATATATAATGAAATTTTGCTTATTTTTAATCAGAGGCGATTTTATTTTCTTTCACAAATATAGATGTCAAATGTTCTCCTCCCAAAGTCAAATGTACCCCAGTCAAGGGGAAAATGACTTTTTTCAAAAAACATGAAATTATAATGAGGCAAATCTTCTTTGTAAAATAATAACTTTAAATTTCCAGAATTTAATAATCACTTTCGAGAAAACAGCATTGATCTTTAAAAATAATCAATCACGTTTCGAGAAATATAGATTTAAAAAAGGTGTCAAATGTACCCCAGTTTCCCCTACGCTATTCTGCACTTGTTCCGTTTTTCGTAGTCACGTTAATCGGGAGGATACTATAACTTTAAAAATTTACAATTTTAATGAAGAAGCCCTCTTTGTAAAGGATGTAAACTTGTTGATTTTGCGTGGCTCTTTTGTGGTTCTAAATGAATCAAAATGTGGTTTTATGAATCTTGTTCACAGTATGGGATATAAAAGTGACGAAAACTGTACTATAAAAAAATATAAATTCCTTATGCGAGTACGAAACAGGGGGGGGTACAACTATATAACAAATTAAACATTTGTAATTTAAAAAAACTACTGAAATGTCTATAAGACAAAAGCAAGCACAAGGTAATGAACACTGGCAAAGAGGAAACACACATTGCTTTTGCCTCCAGGGTCGTAACTAGGGCATACGGCGCCTTTTTGTTGTGTTTATACCATCATGTTTGGGATTTGATGTTTCATTCATGAAAATCGTGTTTACATTTTCCATGAAATGCTTTTCAAATATTAACAAATAAATTTTACTTTGATGCTAGATTTATGAACATTGAATATGAATAGATAACGCCCCTGTGCGTCAACTAATTGCCATACCGAAATCCGGCACCGTCTGAACTGCTGCTACAGACTGCAAACAGTTGATATGCTTAGAAAGCCGTTACAAGCGGCACAAAATAAACGAAGGATGTGACGAAGGGAGGAAAGCAAAGACTGAAAATTCGGCCAAAAGAGACGCTCTGACGTTCAATAATTTTAAACTGAGTGAATTTCAAAATGGAAAGTAGAAGGAAACGCATACAAGTAATAAAGCATGTACCTTTAATTCGAGTCGGACTGCCAATAAAAATACATTTCCAAATGCGATATTCTCACAAGTTAACAGGGTGGGCGACACAGAGTAATGAAATATCCAAGTGATGGTGAAATTTGCACGACGCGCTATGCGAATTCACAACTGTCCCAACAACAACAACGACGGGTATGTTAATGTAACTTCGTATGTTTCGACCTTTCGCTTGCTCTTAATCGGTTTTTTCCAATCGCTTCGTACACAACTTTATCACGGCCTCTGCATTGCCTTACACACACACTCTCACGTAACAGCGTTGGGAATGCGACGGCGCGACACTCAGACCGTGCAATACTCAAATGCAACTCAAATACACTTCATCAAGTAAATAGACACACATTCGCATTGTGTTCTGTCTATATGCTATTGAATCACTCTCAAGGCGCCTTTGTTGTATTACTGGGTAACTGGTTGTTGGTACATTTCGATTGTTGTAATGTAGTTTTTAATATTTCACTTTCTTTTAAAATGTGTTTCTCCAACACATGTTTACTATCTGAACGGTTAGTATTTTAATGCAATTCTAATTACACACTTGTAGTTATTTACTGAGTAATACTCGGTTAACTCCAATAGCACAAAAATACCCGCACAAACTTCCGCACGATTCAACAGCTCGCGTCGAAATGAATCGAGGCGCCGAGAAAACGCCGACCGTAAGTATTGCAGCCCGCTAATACAGCATATAAACCAACACAGCAACACAAACGCCAGTCTTATTTACCTGGCATCCGAAACGATTATTGCACTCGAACTCGCCGAAAACTAAACAGCACCAGCAGCGACTAACGCCGTGCGGCGAACGTCGCTCTTGGTTGGTGCGTTCGCTCTCGCCCGTTCACACACTCGTTGCTATCTTCATATATACAACTGAGCAACGCTGTTTTATATGTGTTTGTATGTAAGTACCTCAATTTGCTCAACGTTTTCAGCTGCTTTATTTGCTGTTCGTCTGTTTCGTTTCCAGATTTTGTCGTGTCGCCAGTTTCTCCCTTCCTTTGCTTCTACTGCTGTAGCAACGACATGCTGATTGTATTGTCAGTCAAAAGTGCGTTGTGAAGTTTTAGGTTTGGTTGCGACAGCAATCGCAACTAGGGATTGGGCTTGAATTGAGAACGTCGCAACACTACTACATACCATGCACCACTGCGTAATTCTGCTGTGAAAAATTAAGCATTCGGAGCAGCTACTACACCGCATTCTGTTTTCCTCATCTTCTTTGCTTGTGCCTTTTTATCGTTTATTATTTGCGCACTATGCTCACTAAGCGCGCATAGCGTTAAAAGCATACATATACACATGCAAAATTCTCGTTTTATTGTACCGATTATATTGCAATTCGAACCGTGCTAAAACTTGGCATTTTTGCGACTGGAACTAAGTATCCTCTACGCCTGGTTTCTCATTCCCTTTACACTCAAAATTATGTTTCACTTCATCCACTGTTTGGCCCTTTTCTGTTCAGCGGCTTTCGAATTTCTTTTTGCCATCTATGTTTATGCTTGTGTACCCACCGCCACGTATATATATGCATGTATGTATACCATACAGATACCCAGCGCGACAAGTATGACTGAAATAAAACCACACATCTTTAGAACAATTTGAAAAATATATTTTTCTAATGCACACATACATACAAATATTCTTTATTCTTTATTTAAAAATAGCCTAGAATTAATTAACAAATATATTTCAACAGGCAGCTAGTTTTTGATTCTATTAGCTATAAAAACGGAGTGACTAATCTACTGGTCTCTGCTATTCAAAATGCGTATTAGTAGTAATTATTAAAGTTCTTTATGCGTAAGTGAGCCATCACAGGGACAAACAAACGTTAGTTATAAATATTTAACATCACTAAACCTTTCCATATGTAATGTATGTAAATACTTAATAATGTCGCGATAGCTTGATTACGAAAGCCTGGCTTTTTGCAACCATTTGTTCTGTGCGTGTGCATTTACTCGTATACCCGAATGGAACGGAACTACATCTGTACATGTACATACATATCTATGTATGTACACTGATTTCAAGCTGCGTGTTGTGTGTTTTTTCATATAAAGGTAATTACAGCGCTTTTCGCTTATAACGAACCCGTTTAAAACGATTTTCCGCCTAAAACGAACCAATTTCAAAAGTACGCGCTTTATGTTTTCGCTTATTACGGACCCCTATTTTAAAGCGAACTTTCGGTTAAAACGAACCATTTTGCCCGGTCCCTCGAAGTTCGCTTTAAGCGAAAAGTACTGTATTTTACTCACGAACGGTTGCCATTCTTGCTGAGAGGGCAGCTGCCAAAAAATGTGTTTATATATTCATGCATACATTCATACATACATATGTATGTATGTATGCATGAATATATAAACATACATACATATGCATGTATGTACGTGTTTAAGAGTAGAATAGTATTTAAACTCAATAAAACCAATTGCAACGGGCTACTTAAAATAAAATTATAGAAACTTCTTTTATCGGCTTGAAAAAACTCTGGTCTAGCAGTCTAACATGTAAGATTTTTCGTACAGGGTCTCTATACACATGTACATTGTATACAAATGTAGAAGAGTACCCAACATGTAAAACTCGTTTAGGTATACCGAGCGGAAAAGCGTACATCCATATATACATACACACATCTGCATGAATATATACTATGAATCTATTTCCTCTACTACGGCATATAACGGCGAAATGATTTCGCAGCCAACAACGCGTTTATAGTATGTATAAATATGTGTAATCATTTATATAGTCTGTACATATGATGCATACATATATAGACATGTCAGTATCTATCGATATAAATTTAATACTCAAGAGCGAAGCTCTTCGCGACTCATGCGAAAATTATATTTTACATAATATACATACGTGCATACATAGGTATGTTTGTATTAATGCGAATATATTTGTGTATGCACACAAACAGTCAAGAATGATATGTATAATTGTGCATACATATTTTGGAACATATGTATTTGTAGAAATACAAATATGTATGTATGTATGTACTAGAGTCCTGCACGAGCATCCATTTTTGCTATTCGAAAACATTCACATGCTTTTGAATATAATACTTCACTTCATCTCTGCGGACCAGTCCGAATGAATACAAGTACAGCTCTCTTCGAGTACGAGTAAGTTCCGAACAGAAACGAGTAGACGTACACTATTTATTCATATCTGTGACGGAATTCTTGATACTATTGTACTTTTTTGATACAATCACAGTTTAAAAAGTACGTTGGTACACGGCCGCGTTTTTGGTACACACTAGTCGAGAAACCAAAACACAATTTTGCATTGCCTTTTAGCACTAAAAACAAAAATTTTTGCAAATTGTGTGGCAACCTTAAAAGGATTGGTGCATAGCTTAACATCTGTAACTAGTTATGGATAGTTTTTGTCATATTACCATCTTCAATGCAATCGGAAGACGCACGAATTCACACATTTCTTTTAAGAATTGCATATTTGTTTCACCATTTAGCAAGAAATTTTTTGAAAAAAGAAGTAATTGATAGCAAAGATATAAACGACATAAATTTATTTGAAGATCAATTACCTGTTGGTGATGTGTATTGTTGAGTTGGAGTAGATTTGTTAAGTTTGAGTTGGAGTAGATTTGCTCAGGGGTTATATCTGATGAAGATGTTTTAAAATTTAAAGAAAATGTCGTGAGTTTTACATAAAGTTTCTTGACTCTTTAAGAAAAAGAGTTAACTTTAATGATATATTAAACTTTTGCCAAAGTTTTCACCCGAGCGTGTCTTGCTGGGTAAAACACAAACTGTTGTACCAATTGTGTCCAAGCTTTTTCCTAA
Source organism: Melieria omissa (assembly GCA_963971225.1). NCBI lineage: Eukaryota > Metazoa > Arthropoda > Insecta > Diptera > Ulidiidae > Melieria > Melieria omissa. Next base: position 1,517,848 of record OZ020269.1, on the reverse strand, counting down.
AGAGATTAAATATCTCGAAGAAATTAGCCTATACTCATTATAGGAAATTTTCAGAATATGAAGAACCAAAATCTTTTAAAATTTTAGAATTAAAAAATGAATTAAACGAGTCTCTTTTAAAAAACATTTTAAGACTTGTTAAAGGTATTTATCTATTCCCCACTCTTCACCCAGTGTAGAGCACGTATTTTCTGTACAAAATTTAATCAAAAGCAAGTTACGATCCCGTTTACAAATAAGCACTGTTTCGTCCTTAATACAAACAAAAGATTTCTTGAAAGCCAGTAATAAATGTTGTCATGATTTTAAGCTCCCTACTGACTTATCCTATGCAAATGTAACTGAAGATAATGATTCCTATTTAGAATAATTTACATATGTACATATGTATGTTTCTTGTTAACATTAGAAGTGAATTCCATGTGTTGTTAAATATACATTTTAGTTTCGAATACAACTTTTGAATTTTTTATTAATAAAAATGTTATTAAATTGGCCTTTCACTTAATTGGGAGCTTGGAAAAAAATTGATACAATTTGCTTGAATATGGTACACTCCTATGCTGATGTTTGATACGATACACTTGGGCCCAAATTCCATGACTGATTCATATTCGCTCGAAGCGGGAAAACGAGGACAAAAGCATTCGAATAATAGTACAAACTGCTTGAATATCCGAATATACTAGTTTTATTATTCCTAAGATTATTTCGAACTATTTTTGTTGTATATTAATATTTATTTATTTGTTATGCTACTTTCTTCAATAATTTCCATTTTGCGTATTTAATAAGCCACTTTAACCACACCACAAGTGACATACTGCGCATAGAAATATTCGATGAAACTGTTGATCTTCGAATACTTCGCAAAGTTCTTCATTACCGAATACGAGCACTGCAGTGTTCGCTATTCACCGAATATGAATAAAATCGAGAAGCGACTCTCGCTGGTTCTCGTTTCTATTCTATTCGTTGAAATGGTTGGATTTCAAACGCTCATCGCTTTTCATCAATAAACTTTTCATCAATAAATCACTTTGCATGCTAAATTGCCTGACTAAATGACTTCATCCTTTATACCTTGTATACTTTTGTACTTCTGATTAAAAAATAACAAATTGTTCATTTGAATTGTGAAGAAACAACTCGGTATTTCTTCAGCACGACAACGCGTCGGCTCCAACATGTCATCGTGTACGCGATTATTTTACCACAAACTACGTTCATACCGTTCTGCAAGCTTCGTATTCACCCGACATGGTCATCCTTGTGATTTTTACCTATTCCAACTACGGTTGCGAAAATTGATTACTTTTAACCAATATATGTAAATTATTTTGCGCTTAGTTAGTTTTTACAGTGTTTGATTTATTTTTTGGAAGGGAGTTCTAGTGTATTTCACATAATCGTATGATGTGAGGAACTTTCTTTTTGGCTCGCATGTTCTTATCTGGAAGCCGGTAAAACATACCGACACACAAACTCAGCGAGGCAAAAGGCATTTTTAAGGCCCCGTTACTTTTTAATATACAGTGCAAGCTCGGTATTCGCGACTAACCATTATCGCGACGGCTTAATTCTTAACATTGCAGGTTCTATAATCGCGACAGTTTACGAAAAACGGGGTTCTATTTTCGCGACTTTTATCTGTTTTTGTTTTATTTTATTACAATATCTCTAACCAAAAAAGGGAAATCCCCGTCTTTTGGTATATTAACCTTTTTGGATTTTTAAGCCGACAACAGCACTTTGAAAGTGATTCAGCTGTTATTTTATAAAATAATTTGCCAAAAAAAGCAACTCGAAATCTCCAATTTCTTTAAAAATGTTTAAAATGTAAATATATCAATAAAAACAGTTCTAATTTAAAAAACTACATACAATTTTCAATAAAATTTTGGGTTCTGTTATCGCGAAAATTCAGTTTTCGCGACAGGTCTGGTTTTTAATTAGTCGCGAAAATCGAGCTTGCACTGTAGTTACATTTTGAATCAAAATTTTTGATTGGGTGGTTGGTTAACCCATTTTCGGCCGCTTGTCGATTTTTCGACCAGGCACTTTGAAGGAGAGTAGTTCTGCACTTAGACATTATATCTTTGAACTTTTAATGCATAAAATAGCTTTGGTCTTTTGGTAACCCCTCGAAATAATAATTTTTTTTTAAAAAGATCAATTTAGAGATGTTGGCGAAGTTTCGTGCATTTTTTTAGTCATATTTTGAATATTCTGAAAAATATATAACCTTGTCAAATTATTTATTTATTATTGATTATTTACGAAGCCACAACCAATTGATATCCATAAGATTATGCAAGTATTTTTACCTCTCAGCACCGCGTATTTTTCAGAGGTCGAAAAATCGACCATCGGCCAGAAGTCGTTATGTATGTACATAAGTAAGCCAACAATTGTTTGTTTTCATGCTTGATTATAATCTGACTAAAACTATGTACATATATATTTATTTTTATTTGAAATTAAATTTTTATTTATTTATAAAAAAATTTTGTAAAAAAAAAACAAAAAAAATCCAAAAATATTCTTGATTAAGGTCCTAAATGTATGTCCTTAAAAGGAATTAGAAAAATATTGGCTATTTCTGGTAGCGGCCGAAAATGGGTTAAGTAGCTGCCTCTGTATGAGACACACTTAGGGCTATGGGCCCGTTGTGATACCACAAATTGCACCCGTTTGAAATGTGTATGCAACACTTTTTTTTCCAACATGTGATACAACACATATTTCAAACGAATGGGGATAGGGAGGGAGGGGACTTACAGTTTAACGCCGAATCCGACCGGCGATTGGCAATTTTTCTTTCACACTTGTAGGTTTTGCCATTGCCTGCCAAGTGCGCACTTGTGCGATTCTTGTAATTCTCATCTCCTTCATGTGGATAGCGATAGAAGTAAATGACTGTTTTGCCCAAGCCAGGAATCGAACCTGGGGCGCTCGGTATGAGAAGCCAGCGCGCTACCCGCTGAGCTATCGAGGCCGGCAATTGATTACTTTTCTAAAAAAAGTTGGTTAACAAAATTTTTCTCGCTTCGCGGGAAGCGTTTTGAGACGAGGTTTTATTACCTTAATTCGTTAAAGGAGTAAAATCCAAACTGAGCATATGAAGTGTTTTCAAGATTGGAGGAAACTTTGGAATATGTGTATTGCATACAATTGAGATTTACTTTGAAGGAAATAAAGTTATCGATGAATAATTGAACCGTTTTCGTTCTATAAAAGAGTTCCAGGCATTTTTTTTTTACCAGAAATATAGCAACGAACGAGGACTGTACCGAAAAGAAACTGCACACATTCTTTTGCGCACAACATAACGATTTTTATTAATTTTCGTTACAAATTTTTTTTGTATTGAAGCTTATGCTATTTTTATTTGTTTTTTATTAAAATTTATTTAAAAAATGTATTCTGTTAATTTACGGCGATTTTTTTGTTTTATCCCCTTAATTAAATTCTGCACACCCTCTTTTGTAACGGCAGCGCTGGCGTTTAGCCAGTTTTTTTTAAGTCCTTGACGTCAGCAACAACTCGACCTTCCTTCTTTAAATTTCAAAAAAGCCAAAGACAAAAGCCCAATATCTCTCTATAGAGCGGAATTCTGGAGCGTTTAGCGGATTCTCCTCTTTTGCAACATTATTGACATTGTTTTTTCTAACAAAGTCAATGTTGAACGGGCGTAGTGTGCGGTGGCTAAATCGAGCCAAAATATTGTCGAAACATTATATTTTTTGTAGAATGGTATCAGGTGACGGTTTGCACACTCTTTTTTGTAAATCTCAGCGGATAAAGTACCCTTTGTAAAGAAAGGAGAAGTTCTGTGGCCGCAGGAACAAATAGCCTACCAGGTGAGGACTTTCTCGCCAACTTTTCAATTCCAATTGTTGACACTGCCGGGTCGACAGAACCACCTTGCTGCTTTGTGGAAAATTGGGGACCTGGTAAGGTTCTTGAGTCAATTTGTATGAAAGTTTCGTCGTCCATCACAACACACTCAACAAAATTCTGATGCAAGTGATCGAACAATTTTCGAAGTCTTCTTTTCCCCACTTCATTTGTCTGCCACTTTTTTTGGGTACTTTTTGTTTTTTGTTAGTTTTTAGGTTATGCCATTGCTTCACTCTTTGAATCATAGCGGCTCTTGTTCTACCTTTTTTTGCTAAATCTCGTACAGACTGAATTGTTTTTTCTTATTAATGTTAGCACTTCTTTTTCAAGTTTCCGGTCACTTTGACATTTTTTTATTTCACTTTTTAGCAAACCTTTGAGAGAACAAGTATCTCCAAATTGGATGATTATATTTTTTACACTATTGACACTGAATTCGTATCGATTGGCCAACTATCTGTGAGAAACTTCCTTTTCAGAGCAGTAATTGTGCAAAATTTGCTTACGCACCTGCTCTTCGATTCGCCACATCGGGAAAACTGTACTACGAGTAGCAGAGAAAACAAAGACAATAAAAGCACAAATGATCATGCTTTCTAACGGTACATTCCGCATTGCGATCAAACGTCTACACTAAGACACATTTTGAATTTAAAGTGTGCAGTTTCTTTTCGGTACAGTCCTTATTTATTTTATTAGTTGCTTAGTTGATGCAAAATAATAAGAATCGTGGAACTAATTAGAATCGACTGTTTTCTTAATCAGTTGTTTTGGTTTTAACATCTATTACTTGCATTGTAGCATAAGCTCTATGCTAGAGCTCTACATTCACTCTACAGTAGAATTCTCTCGCCTAAAAATCTCTGTAGCGGATTCACAAATTTAACATGTGCGCTAGAGCTCTACATCTGCTCTATCAAACCTGTTTTATAGAGTTTTTTACTCTACGATAGATAATAACGGTATATTTTCGCGCGGATTGATAAGCATGCGTACGTGCGAGCCTATTGTTGTGCTTCTGTGTGACACAATTTAAACCCCATCGCAATGGCATCGGCAGCGAAAAAATTGCGTGGAAAATCTAATTCCAATTCGGTCACAACATTTTCTAAAATTATTTTCTTCTTCAAGCAAACATAGAAACTTAACTAGATAAGTATTTTTTTTTAACTTTCAATTAAAGGGTGTGCACACCAAAATCGGTACACTTGCTTTCTAATATAAAAATCAAACGAAGTAATCTAGAATTTTTTTTACAATTTATTCATATTTTTCGGTCTTTAAGGTACGATATAGTTCAGATTTATTTTTATTTTTGTCCTCTGTATGCCACCAACCACACTTTTCGTCGAAGTCCTGCCATACATTTTTTCACGGAAAATTCGTTCACTTTTTTGGACCCCCACAACCACTTCCTCCTGAACTCTTCTTCTGTCGATACCCTCGCATCACTCTTCTTTAAAATACCTTTAACTATCGACCCCTAGTTTTCGATTGGGCGGAGTTCCGGACTGTTAGGGGGATCACACTCGCGCTCTACATATTCCATCCCATATGGGGAATATTCTCTTCATACCACTACAGAGTTTCCCTGGAGTAGTGGCAAATCGCCAAATCAGGCCAAAACAACGGTTTTAATGTGTGGCAACGAATGAGAGGCAGCGGTCTCTTTTCGAAGCATTCTTCCCTGCCATTCATTGTACCGACTGTCACAAAAGAATTTGTTTTAACACCGCACGAACAGATTGGCTTGCCAAACCATGGTCTTCTTTGGGAATTTTTCCCTCGATTTCACCTTGTATTGCGTGGCTGTGTAGAAATCTTGCGCTGCTATAAATGTAATGTTGTTGAAGCAGTATGTTTCATCATCCATGATCACACTACTGAATTTCGTTAGCAAATTTTCGAACAAGTTACAACAACGGTGCTACACGGTGAGAATTCATTTCGCGTCCCGATCTGGTACTACTTGAGCCTTATAATTCTTCAAGCTTGGCTTTCTAGACGAATGATGACGATTTCTCCACGATTTAAGCCACCGAACGTCTTGACATTCGCGGATTTTTTTAAATGCGGGAATCACTTTCTTCGGGCATCTAACATTTTTCTGGTCATTATCACTACCACTACCCGCCTTACGATCAACCCTCAGCCTTTCATTACAATTTTTCAACACTTTACCGCATGTCGATGGTGCAAAATTTAGCTTTTTGTAATTCGGCGTATACTGAGGTTGGTATTCGTAGTGTGTTCGTGCAAGATGGATTTTCTACGTTCGTATTCGCTTGTCATTTTCTTACTAATAAAACGAGTTTTGCAAATTTTTTTAATTGAATATTGAAAACCAAGTCATGGAGTACTTACGTCTAAAATTTTACTTTTCAAAGAGTTTTATTTTAAAAGATACAGGGGTTTTAAAGTGTCCCGATTTTGGTGTGCACACCCTTCAGTTAATTCAATTTTTCCCATGCCCATACAGCCACCTTAACCCTAAACTAACGTAATCAAATGTTTGGTTCACTCAAAAAAATTGTGTACGCACGCACGACTGAATAAAGTGAAATGTCAAATGTTCTTGCTCTACCAAGGAGATATATGTCTGCAGTGAGCAAAGCCGGTAGAGCGCATGATAGAGTTCTACTCAAAATGTACGCTCCGCGTAGAGCGGTGAAGTGGGTAAAGTCGCGCTGTACTGGAGGCACAACAGGTGAAGTATCATCGCTGTAGGCACCACAGTCTACCTAAAAAATCTCTATAATGGACACTTGACTTTAGCTTCCTCTATCTGCCCAACCTTTAAAGGAGCTCTTTTGCAAAATGAGCTCCAAAGCTGTTCACAGATGTGTCAAATGTAAGACCGACTCCATTTATTTTTCCTTTCAAATATTTATTCCAAATATACTACTTTCTTTCTTCAATTCTGAAAGCAATTTCTATGCAATTAACTTCCCACTTGTAAATGTGGTAGTTAAGTAAGTAAGCATCGTATATGAGGAAACTACGAAACCAAATTGATCATTCAACGTTCTTTGTCGTTTGTAAGGCGCTTGCCACACAAACGATGTTGTGATATTGTCAACTTTTGGATTTTGTCAATATGCTTATATTAATGAAAACCTATTCTCCTCCCACTTCAAATATAATTATAATCTTTAGGTTTTAATTTAAACTGAATAAAATTCGAGTTCGGTTCTAGATAAATCAATAATGAGCATCGATTTAGGAAGGGAAGGAAGGGAGGGGAATTGATTAAATTTGGTTTCAAAATCTCGTGACAAATAATTTCTAGTCCCGTCTACAACTCAAATTTCTTATTTGAAAAAAAAATCAGAAGCCATACCGCATTGAAGTTTTGAATATCATCAATTGTCATGTGTGCTGGTTAAGGGGCGTGGTACTTTATAGTGACCCAGATTTTGTATGAACTTACTGTTGAGTCATGTGCTTCAATAGGAGAGAAAAGGGTGGACATTAAGCAATGCGTAGCATTGACTACATATCCTAATGAGCAACACAATAGCCTTCGAACTACGTACACGGGTAAAAATAATTTATAAAAATCTTATGAACGGCGTTTATTTTGAACTTTTTATGAAAAATGCATGCTTTTTTTTGTTTGTTTCATAAAACTTATGAAACAGTTCATACATGTTTATGAACGCGTTCATAAAATTTGTGAAACTTCGTTCATAAACCATTTAATAAAAGCCGAATCTTACATTTTTGGTTCGGGTACGCGTCAAGCCGGCACACTACATTTATTTTGAACTTTTTATGAAACATTCATAAATTTTTTGATGTTTTTCATAACTTTATGAATCAGTTTTTGAACACGTTCATAAAGTTTCTGAAATTCGTTCCTAAACCATTCGTTCGGCCACGGCGAATCCGAACGGCGATGAGCAGTTGGGACTATCGAGGCCAGCGGTACAGGTAAGTGAGGTAAGTCGAATTCAATTAAATAAATTCTTTATATTATTATTTTATTTATTTTTATATTATTTCATTGCTATTAATTGTCAGTTTCTTTTTAGCAGTCAAAGATGCGGGTGGCGGCCATATGCTGTTTATTATAAAACGAAAATGTATTTGTTCGAAACTCAGAACAGCGACGGCCGCGCAAACGGATTTAAAATAAAAGTAGCACACATTTTGGTCGGGTTTTTGTGTAATGTTTTATTGAAAGTTAATGTGTAATCTTTGTTGAAAAATTTATGTAATTGTTCGGTCTTATGTGAGTCGAGGTTTGTTGATGTTAGTTCGCCGGAGTTCGTTGATCGAGTGCCTGTCGGCCGCGCAAGCTCCCTTCGGGATGGCCAGGGTTGCCATCCCTACGTATACACATGTAAATGGACAACACAATACAATAATATTGACATAGTTAATTGTTAAGAGCTCCGTGGCCGGCAGTGTTTAACGATCTAAACATCCTGGGGCCGGATGCACTCGTGCATTCATGGGACCCCTCGGAGCTCCAGTAGGGCTTGGATGGCTAGGGTTGGAAGGGTCCGAACTCGGTGTCCGCGCAACTTGCTGGGCTGAAGCCTTGGATCAGACCTCCGTTGTCTGCAGCTGCTGTCTTCAGGGTGATACTGATTCGTGTGCGGACAGGTTGTGCTGTCATGGCGAAGCGAGTGAGTCCAACTGGATTCCTGTAGTCGTCGTCTACGTCTTGCAGCTGACTGAGGATGAATGGTGCGCGGGGGTTGCGCTTCGGCTGCGGTGTGCCCAAACTGTCTAGATTTAGACATGGGGCGAGAGGCTGTTTCCTTAACCGTTGTGCTAAGGGACTGCACAGGACGGTTTTTCCGTCTTCGCGAGCTAACGGAAGATGACTCATCTTGAGAACTCCGGGATTTTCTCGAAAAGGATGAGCTGTTTAATGAACTCCGATGCTGAGTCGTGAAAAATGGTAAGATGGCGTCTCTTTGGCGATTTGGGATTGTGTCAGAAGCGAAGTGAAACATAGAGTGATGCTGCTTCTGACATTGCGAACAAGTGTATCTACTTGTGCAATCCCGCTTCAAGTGAGTATGGGACAGGCAGTTTGTGCACAAATTGTGGGCTCGTACTGCCTTCACTCGATCATAAACAGATTACCTTTTGAACTTCGAGCATAGTTTGAGCGCATGAGCCGCGCTGCAAACCGGACAGAGGAATGTCCCTCTGCTCTCAGCTAAGTTTTGAGGTCTGTTATGATCCCGGTTGTGAGAAAACACGGACTTGGTCGGCCTCATAAGATTTAGTCTTTCCATGACCTCATATCTGCTGGTCAAGAAAGTGTTCATTTGCTCCCAAGTTGGAAGAACTTTCCGGGAAATAAGGGTCTGTTCCCACTGGGATAAAGTCTCTTCCGGGAGTTTTGTTGAGCAAATATAGACCAGGATCGGGTCCCAACCCTCTGTCGAGACGCCTTGAGAAGATAAGACGGACAGAGAATTGTTTATTGCATTTTGAAGGCTTTGCAGCGCTTCACTGTCTACAACAGCTACTTGAGGGAGGCTCAAGAGCGTGTTGACCTGTTTATCAACCAGAATGCGCCGATTTTCGAATCGGGACTTCAGCGCATTCCATGCCAATTTGAAGTTAGAATCGCTCAATGGATACTGCCTAACGATGGCGCCAGCCTTTCCGGTCGTTTTATATCGGAGGTGATATAGTTTTTGGGCGGAGGTGAGTTTCGGGTGGTTAATATAAACCGCCGAAAACATGTCGCGGAAGGACGGCCACTCTTCATACCCGCCGGAGAAGATTTCGGTGTCGCAAGGAGGGACATTCAGGCAAATAGAATTACTTGCCTGCTCTGTTGCAGAAGGGAAGGGGATTTCTGCTGGACGACTGGTTTCAGCGAGAGGAGGTTGCTGAGCGTCCATGAGGTCCGAAATCTGGGCCATAGTTTCATACACCCGTTCTCGGCACAATTCCATTTTAGAGCGAGCGATCAATTTGAAAGTTTTAGGCAGGTCTTCATCAGGGGTGATGCCGACTTGTGAAAAAGCTGTCTTTAGGTCCGCATAATAGCCATTGAGATCGGCTAAATACGCTTTGAGAACTGCGGGCGTTAACTCTTCGATAGGAACAGAAGAGAATTTGGAACAAAAGTGGACCAAATTGTCCGCTTCGAAATTAAAAATGTTCTTGGAAAGAACATGAGACTGTTTTTTGGATTGGCATGTCGGAATTGAGGTTGATTTAACAGTGGAATAAATAAATAAATCGATGGTTGATAAATATAGAAGTCGAGAAAAAACACCAAGAGAATTCGAAAGGTATTCGAATTGTAAACAAATGCTGCACAAAATCGACTAGGAATGTCGCAACCTGGAGCAAATTCACGAAAGGTGCAAGAAATTTTTCGAAGTGTATCACCTCAGAGGGGTTTTGAGGGAACACACGATAAATTTTATGATGGGAAAACAAGCTGACGATTTTTGAGGAAAAAAATCTAAATTGCATTGTTGCCCAGGAAAACGAAGAAATTTCTCCAAAGGAATTGGAGACAAGAAACTTCAAATTATTTTTCTTAAAGGCGTTAAGAAAATATAATTTACTCGGGAACTTATTCCACAACTTATTTTTTCCACTCCAGTGTACTACATAAAGAGGTTCATGTAGTGCCACTGGTAAGTATGTGTAACTGCACTGAGAGGTCAGCGACACTATTTACATATGTACATATGGGAAAATGTACATACGCAAAGTATGTTCCGACTGAAGTGCAACTAACACTTCGTTCAATAATGTGTGTGACTAACTAATTAAAACACATTTTTTTGCCAAAATTCGTTTTTATTCATCAACATAGTCCCATAGTTTAGGGAGATACAATCATTCCAACGCTTTTCCAATCTTTCGATACCGCCTTTGTAGAACGATTTTTCTTTGCCTTCAAAATAGGCGTTAGTTTCGGCGATTACTTCATCATTTGAGCCAAATCTCTTACCACGGAGCATCTTTTTGAGGTCTGCGAAGAGCCAGTAGTCGCTGGAGGCCAGATCTGGAGAATAAGGGGGATGAGGAAGCAATTCGAAGCCCAATTCATGCATTTTTGCCATCGTTTTCATCAACTTGTGACACGGTGCATTGTCTTGGTGAAACAACACTTTTTTCTTCTTCATATGGGGCCGCTTAATCGCGATTTCTTCTTTCAAACGTTCCAACAACGCTATATAATAGTCGCTATTGATTGTTTTCCCTTTCTCAAGATAGTCGATGAATATTATTCCGTGCACATCCCAAAATACTGACGCCATAACCTTGCCAGCCGATGTTTGTGCCTTTGGACGCTTTGGGCGGCTTTCACCGGTTGCATGCCACTCAGCAGACTGCCGATTTGACTCTGGAGTGAAATGGTGGATCCATGTTTCATCCATTGTGATGTACCGACGCAAAAACTCCGACTTGTTGCGCGTAAACATGTCCAAACAGCTCTTTGAATCATCGATTCGTTGTTGTTTTTGCTCCGGTGTGAGCAAACGCGGCACCCATTTCGAAAACACCTTTTTCATAACCAAATGTTCGTGTATTATGGTGTGTACACTGCCTGCTGATATCTTTAGAATGTCAGCAATCTCCCCCACTTTCACTTTACGGTCGGACATAATGATTTTCAGTGTTTTTTCAACGTTTTCCGGAATAACAGCGTCATTTGGCCGTCCAGTAGATGGAATGTCATCGGTGTCTGTACGACCACGTTTGAATTCGGCATACCAATAACAAATGGTTCTTTTTGATGGAGCAGAGTCCGAATAATGTTTTTCAAGCCATTCCTGGCATTGAACAGTATTTTTTTTCATTAAAAAACAATGATAATGAATCAGCACACGGAATTGCTTTGAATTCATTTTTTTTTTAAACTCAAAAGTAGTGTCACTTAAAGCACTGTAACTTGTAAACTAATGGTCGGATTGACATATAATTTTGACAGTAAGCCTAAAAAGGCACATTTTCGAAAAAAAAATATTGATTTAGTATTAGTGCCGCCATCTATGTGTCAGTCACACACATTATTGAACGAAGTGTTATAATCGAGCGGGTTGGTTCTGTATATAGAAAATATACACAATGGGACATCAACCGCTCGGTATAATAAAGGAAATAAGCCAACTTACAGTCAGTATTGTCGAGGGGACAGACAATACTTAAGATCGGGTGCTACCACGTAGCGCTCGCTGCTGCCGGGTATGCCGCTACTCCCACGCTGCTAACCGTTGATGTTCAATTCTCCTTGTGGTTGTTGTTGTGTGAAATTTGGTGGTTTGGTGTTCCGTATGTGGTTGTTGTTATTTGAAATTTCGTTTGGTGCTTCGTATGTAGTTGTTGTTACCCAGTAAACATTTGGGCTTGTTATGAAATTGCTAGCAACTTGATATCAAGCATGTTTCTCAACACTTACCTTTGAAATCAACACTTGCTTTTGGCTTGATATCAACTTGAAAACAATAGCTTTTTCAATAAAAAGGGAAGAAGTTTAGCAATTTGAAATTGCTATTGTTTTCAAATTCATGGCAAGCGTATGGCAAGTTGAGAGCAAACCTCTTTTCAAAGCTACAGGGCTTGATATCAATATTGATTTCAAGTGTATTTGTAAGCTTTTGTCAACAGTTCCAATTCCACTAGTCCCAATCAGTTTTGTACGTATTGAAATTTCTACACTTTGTAATAAGTCTGTTATTTTTATTTTGCAATTCATTTGCATATATTCTTAAAACATTGATGTAGTTCTAACATAGTTGTTAATAAACTTAAATTATTGTTTACATTTTTTTTAATTTCGTTTGGTATGCAGCTTTGTGCTTTGTAGCCCATTCTGCCAATGACGCCCTTATGGATGATGTGTTTTTGCTTCCCGCAACATCTTCCAGCTCCTCATCCACCTCATCGTCTTCCTCGCTGAAGGATGAGTAAATCGGTGATGCAATGTCTTCCGTTTTTAGCTGAGAGGCGGCGCCGGACTCCACCGGACCGTTGTTAATCTCATTGGGTGGCGCTGGTGTCATCAAACACTTAATCACTCGACCGCACTCATTTTTCACTTTTTTTATGCTCTTATTAATTTTTATTTTTTTATTTCTTTTAAAAAGTTATAAAGTTATCTTATAAATTACGACGATCCTTACCGACTGTTTGCGACGACACGAATGAACAATTGAATTCAATTCACTGAAAATTCACAGCCTTCTTCGATCCTCTCAAAATTCAAAATTTTTCAACTTGATTGCAAGTTGATAGCAAGCCGAAGGCAAGCCTTTTGCAAACCTTTGAGAATTCAAACTTGATATCAACTTGTTATCAAGTGCTTGTTATCAAATTGAATTTCAAAAATATATCAAAGGCTTGCTTCAATGTTTACTGGGTAATGTTTGTGCTACTGTTTATGCGTACGTGTATAATTGTTGCTTTTTTGGTTTGCGCGTTCGGGACTGTGTTATTGTAATTGTTGGTTCACTGTATTTTTAATTGTCTTTCACTGTGCGATTTTCTGTTTGTTTGTTTAATGCACTTGCACCTTTTCGACGATCTGTGTGGTTTTTATATTGGTTTTCACTAGTTTCACGTTTGTTCGGTGTCACTTTTGCACACAGTGTTTTCACTTTTTATTATTTAATTGATTTCGTTTGAGGTGCCAGCGTAATATCCGGCTCAAAGGACCATGTTCGAAACTCAGAACAGCGACGGCCGCGCAAACGGATTTAAAATAAAAGTAGCACACGTTTTGGTCGGGTTTTTGTGTAATGTTTTATTGAAAGTTAATGTGTAATCTTTGTTGAAAAATTTATGTAATTGTTCGGTCTTATGTGAGTCGAGGTTTGTTGATGTTAGTTCGCCGGAGTTCGTTGATCGAGTGCCTGCCGGCCGCGCAAGCTCCCTTCGGGATGGCCAGGGTTGCCATCCCTACGTATACACATGTAAATGGACAACACAATACAATAATATTGACATAATTAATTGTTAAGAGCTGCGTGGCCGGCAGTGTTTAGCGATCTAAACAGTATTGAATTTGTATACCATTATTAAAAAGTTAATTATTCATATTTATAATTAATAAACAAAATATGCATTTGTAGAAATATTATTCATAATTAAGGGAGAGAGCTGGGTTGTGAACAGGGGTTTTGTTTTTTGGCTCTAACTTTTCACAGAATAAAGATATCGAAAAATCGAAGATACCGTTGGAAAGGTGAATATATAACGCAACTTTTTTATTAAGACAGATTACCGTTTTGATTGAAATTTAACTCTCTACGTCCAATTTTCTAAGGACTTGATTTTTCGCTTTTCCGAAAAAGTGGCTGGGTTGTGAACCATCTGGAAAATCCCTATTAAAGTCGGAAAATACGAAGAAAACACCCATAATTTTTAAGTAAGTTGAGGATTTATTTAATCAGGAGGCCTCAAGAGGTGAAAAAAAGTTATAATGACGCCACTTAGGCCAAAAAATCGCAATGAATGAAAGTGCTCAATTTTTGGAATTTTCATCCTAATCGGTGTCGCAATGTTTGCTTGTGAAATACGAATGCGTTCTCGCATTGGCCCACTTCAAGTGAACTCAAGGAAATCGAGTGAAATTACATAAAATTACTTTATTTTAATATATCCGTCCATATTTGACAGTGTTAGAACAAATGTAGTACGAAAAACAGGTGGTTCATAACCCAGCCACCTCAGTGGTTCACAGCCCAACCACGATGCCATTTTGGAAACTTTAAAATAAACGACACTTCCAATCATAATTCGACATAAACAAATATTGCATCGTAAAATAGAATCAAAACACTAAATAAACATGTATTATACAGACCTTTTTGCAATAAGCTCAGTCACTTGGATAGCACTTTAAAAAAAAGCCAACAAGTTTTCGCAGTCGATTTTCAAACACGATGTCTTTCAAACTCGATTGCTGCCACAAGCAATACGTGTTTGTACTTCGGTGTAACCACAAAAGTAGAGTCCTATCATAAGACAAACTTGACAGTTGAAAGATTGGCGATATGTCAATTAGGGAAAGAAAAAACGGTAATGGTTCACAACCCAGCCTGGTTCACAACCCAGCCCTCTCCCTTACTTAATATGTTTACTGTAAATCACTTTCATATTTTGTAAGTTTCCATAAAAAGTATTAGAATTTTTCAAATAAACTAAAAATCAAAAATATAAGGGAGAGGGCTGGGTTGTGAACCAGGCTGGGTTGTGAACCATTGCCGTTTTTTCTTTCCCTAATTGACATATCGCCAATCTTTCAACTGTCAAGTTTGTCTTTTGATAGGACTTATTGCTTGTGGCAGCAATCGCGTTTGAAAGACATGGTGTTTGAAAATCGACTGCGAAAACTTGTTTGCTTTTTTTAAAGTGCTATCCAAGTGACAAGTTGCAAAAAGGTCAATGTAATACATGTTTATTTAGTGTTTTGATTCTATTTTACGATGAAATATTTGTTTATGTCGAATTATGATTGGAAGTGTCGTTTATTTTAAAGTTTCCAAAATGGCATCGTGGTTGGGCTGTGAACCACTGAGGTGGCTGGGTCATGAACCACCTATTTTTCGTACTACATTTGTTCTAACACTGTCAAATATGGACGGATATATTAAAATAAAGTAATTTTATGTAATTTCACTCGATTTCGGTGAGTTCACTTAAAGTGGGCCAATGCGAGAACGCGTTCGTATTTCACATGCAAACATTGCGACACCGGTAAGGATAAACATTCAAAAAATTGAGCACTTTCATTCATTGCGATTTTTTGGCCTAAGTGGCGTCATTATAACATTTTTTCACCTCTTGAGGCCTCCTGATTAAATAAATTCTCAACTTACTTAAAAATTATGGGTGTTTTCTTCGTATTTTCCGACTTTAATAGGGATTTTCCAGATGGTTCACAACGCAGCCACTTTTTTGGAAAAGTGAAAAATCACGTCCTTAGAAAATTGGACGTAGAGAGTTAAATATCAATCAAAACAGTAATCCGTCTGCATAAAAAAGTTGCGTTTTATATTTACCTTTCCAACGGTATCTTCGATTTTTCGATATCTTTATTCTGTGAAAAGTTAGAGCCAAAAAACAAAACCCTTACCAATGTTTTACATTTTTTAGGAATTTGAATTTCAGGAATTTTGTATGAATAAAATCAAATATTTTATGAATTTCGTTCATAAACGTTCGGGTTTATGAACAAGACTTATGAATGCGTTCATAAAATTTATGAACGCATTCATGAGCGTTCGGTAAACCCGAAGTCTTATGAATGCGTTCATAAGCTTTTTGAATACATTCATAATTTTTATGAACGCATTCATGAGCGTTCGGTAAACCCGAAGGTTTATGAATGCGTTCATAAACTTTTTAAAAACAAAAATTATGAATATGTGCATACAGTTTATGCACAAATTCATAAATTTTTTGAACGTTTTTCGTTCCGTGTAGATATTTTACAAATGCTATGCTGCCATGGACTGAGGAAAGCGATTCAACAGGATAACGATCTAAAGCATACAGCTAAGTATACGAAAAATTGGTTTGATACACAAAAACTCGACGTTTTTAGAGTGACCGTCTCAATCACCGGACTTAAATCCTATTGAGAACTTGTGGCATGACCTGAAAGTAGAAGTTGGAAAGCATAACCTATCAAATATCGAAGAATTGTGGGGAGTCGCTCAGGAAGCATGGTGCTCTATTCCGATCGCAAAATGTCAGAAACATGTGGACTCTATGCCGAAAAGATAAGGCGAGGTTATTAAAAAAGGCTTTGCAGAGGCTACAAACTTTCGTCAACAAATTCCTGCGAACCATCTGCAGGATATTCTGGCCCAACACAATTAGTAACGACGCGCTGTGGAAGATAACCAATGAGGAACAAATTCTGAGGCAAATAAAGCGCAGAAAATGGAAATGTATAGGTTATACAATAAGAAAACCCCTCGACAGCATCACGAGAATGGCATTGGACTGGAAACCGTAAGAGAGTAGAAGTCGCGGTCGACCAAAAAACACCTGGAGAAGGTCGACCCTACGCGAACCTGCCGCTGTCAACACCTCCTATCCGCAAAAATAGGAGCCCAGAATCGTGTAAGATGGAAGAGTCTTGTGCAGGCCCTATGCTTTAGAGAGAAGTGAACAAGGAAAAAATAAATAGATTATTATAGTAAGTTCGGGTTGTTACCCGATATGGTCGAGTAATGTGATATAGTGGCTCATTTCACAAGTGACCTTTTTCAAAATTAAACTTTTTAAAAAATCACAGCAACTTAAAAACTCTCGCTGCATGATTTTGGATGTGTTTGCTGAGTAGTGTTTGTGAGTAGTGCTTGCACAAGTTTTTGGTTTTAAAGTTTAAAGGCCCAGAATGTAAAAAAAAAATAATTAGAAAGTTCGAGGTCAATCAAAAGTAATTCAGTGATATCGGTTAAGAGTTTGCGAGGACGCTCTTCTTAACAAACAACGGTTTTTTATAATATCTTTTTTCGCAAAAAGTCAATTTCGGGTAATGTGATATACCAAAAGTTGGGTAATGTGATACAGTACATCACATTACCCAAACTTATTACAGCAATACTATTTGTACACAGAAATGTGTTTTTTTTTTTTTTTTTTTTTAAATACGAGCCAACGCGCAGGGGAAACCCCTATAAATGCGGGCATTGCGCTGGTTCAGGAAGGATATACTTTATTTTATAATATTTAAAATGAAATAATCTCGAAGATCTGTTATGGTTGAGTTTCAGATTAAAAAAATCCATGAAATCATGTTTCTCCATACAAAATTTTTAACCCACTTGTCTAATTGTGGTTTTGCAAACAAATTAGAAACACGTCTCAAATTGTTTTTGATTTCGAGGATTTTCACCAAGTTTGATACCAATTTGTCTGTTAAAAAACATTTTTCCGGGTATATCATATACCCGCCACTGTTATCAGACGCCAATATTTTGATATTTTTATTTGTAATTAAAAAACTCGTCAACAGTTTATCTTAAGGAATATCTTATATTAAATAATGCGTCAGTGAGCAATTTGAGACCTAAATAATCTCCTTTTAAGGCAAAGTGAGTCGGGAATCGCCGTAAATCAAACAGGTATGTACATATATCACATTACCCGAACTTACTCGAATAACATTGATAAATTTTAATAACAAAAACAGTACTTTCTTTAAAAACGAAATATTTCTATTTTTTGTCCATCTAAATGTTGTTAGTATGAAAAATAACGGTTATAGTAGACAATACAGTGGACGTCCAGTATAACGAACTTTCCATTTAACGCATACAGCCGAAGTTTTTCCATCGATGGTTCTATATTACGAACAAAATTGAAATTTGCTATTCGATAGAACGAATATTTATGTTGTTCTTCGCCCTTGAATTGTTTTTATTTGAGAATGTGAATTCTTTACAATAACAATAAATGTTTGGTTTCATCAAGTGAACGGTACCTCAATTGTTTTTGTTTTACTTTAAAATTTACGTAAAGTTGCTGGTCATTTTCAAAGGATTTGTTTTGCGTTCGGTCTTTCTTTCAAAAATTAAAATTTCAATAATCAATCAAGAACAATGTTCATAAACAAAAGTTTACTTGCGGTAAAGAAGCAATCGCGCATCGAAGACTTTTTCACTGTACAGCCATTTTTGTATTTTGAAATTGCTGGAATAAAACAAAATATTTGGTTAACCTTCTCTCTGTCCTTTGCTCAAAATTACGTTCGCTGTCCTTTGGGGTCAGGATGACCGCTTATATACTTTACTGACAAAACATGAAGAAATGTTACACATAAATCACAAAAGAAAAGGGGAAAGCCCCAAAAAGTTTTTTTCTCAATTTGTTATTGGGTTGTAAGCGCGAATAACACTAAATAACATAAGTAGACGAGTGCATAAAGCCGCTCAACCGATCTTTTCGAATTCCTCCTGGAGTCAACTAGACCCCAAGTCGGCCTCGATAGCTCAGCGGGTAGCGCGCTGGCTTCTCATACCGAGCGCCCCAGGTTCGATTCCTGGCTTGGGCTGGAAAAAACACTCATCGCTATCCTTATGAAGGGAATGAGAATTACAAGAATCGCAACAAGTGCGCTCTTGGCAGGCAACGGCAAAACCTCCAAGTGTGAAAGAAAAATTGCCAATCGCCGTTCGGATTCGGCGTTAAACTGTAAGTACCCTCCCTCCCTTTCCCCTTCCGCTTGAAATGTGTGTTATATCACATGTTGGAAAAAAAAGTGTTGCATACACATTTCAAACGGATGCAATTTGTGGTATCACAACGGGCCCATAGGCCTAAGTGTGTCTCATACAGAGGCAGCCACTTAACCAACCAACCAACCAGACCCCAAGGGACAGGCAGAAGGTTAAAAACTGAATATTTGAGACTTATTTCTTTAAGAAAGATGGTTTAAAACAAAAAAAATTGCAATCGATTTAACAAATTTTTCGATTTAACAAATTGGGGGTACAACATAAGATTCGTTATATTGGACGTCCACTGTACTAAAAACTGTGAGTAATAATTTTTTATGAAATCGATAAGGTATGGCCCCAGTGTTGTAAAATAGCCATATGAATGAAATGGAGTTATATACTCTATACCTTATTTCATTATGTAGTACAAAAAGCGGTGTTTCTATTATTTTGGCCATGGCTGTATTTGATACATATTCACATACTAAGTTGATTATTGACTTACATAAACGCGCACATTATTATTATTATTGATGGAGATGATGCACTGCGACCAAATACGCACATATGTACATACATACATATACATATAAAATGTACATATATTTGGAGTGCATAAATGAACTGTAAGGAACTAGCACTGGACACTAGCAACCGAGTGCAGCGCACGCACATAATTCACAGTTATCACAAAGTATACATACATACATACATATGTACTGTGAGCGTCAAAAGAAAGTAAACATTCAAGTTCCATGTATTCATCGATTTATTACAATGTTCAGTTTTACCTAAATTAAAAAGTAATATTGCATATTTGTGAGCTTATTCAATAGTAACTTAATTGCTTTTAAATAAAAAACAGAAACATAACAAACAGAAAATATTTTACTTAAATAAAAATAACCACAATTTTTACGCGTCAAAAAAATAGTAAACGAAAATCGTAAATATGGAAATTCAATAAAGTTGTTCAATTAACATACCTATGAAACCGGTAACGACATCTAGCGGTAAATAGCCGAATATTTATAAACTTCGGAACCGTACCAAATGTCATGTTTACTTCTTCTGTCATATGTCAACAATATTCAGTTCACAATTTGTCAAGTTTCATCCAACAACGCATTGTTTGACGCTCCGGAAAATGTCGGATTACGTGCCTACAAATTACGATTTGCGGACACAGTTAATTTTGTCATATGGTATAATAATAATAATAATAATTGATTGGCACGACAGCCCGCTTACGCGAGACTAAGGCCTAGCTTCCCGCAACCACCCGTGTTGTGCGTGTGAATTTTGTACGCGGGTGGAAGGGACCTACAGTTTTATGCCGGTTCCGAACGGCAGGTTGGGAGCTTTTTCATAGGCAATTTTTACTCTCAGAGGTTTGCCATTTCCAGCTGAGAGGACAGCCACCGAAAGAGAAAACGAGTTTCCCGTCATATGGTATGACCTTCTAAAACCTAGTGAAACGGTTAACGGTGAACGTTACCAACAACAATTGGCCGATTTGAACCGTGCTATACGCCAAAAACGCCCAGAAGCCAGGCAACACAAAGTGATTTTCCTCGATGACAACGCACCACCACACCGCACTAGAGCCACCAAAGAATTGGTTGCATCGTACAACTGGGAAGCTCTTGCTCATGCGGCTTACTCACCAGACTTGGCGCCTTCGGATTATCACATGTTCGCATCGATGGGCCACGCATTAACGGAACGGCGCTTCAATTCTCACGCAGAAGTAAAAAAAATGGATCGATGATTGGTTTCAGGCAAAAGACGAAACATTTTTTTGGCGAGGCATCCATAAATTGCCTGAGAGATGGGAAAAATGTGTAGCTAGCAATGGCCATTACTTTGAAGAATAAAATTGTAATAATTTCCTCACAATAAACGTGTTTTTTCAAAAATAATTACCGGTTTCATACCTGGTAAGTGATTAGTATTTAGTTTGTTTTCCTTTCGATTTCAACACTGCATTTAAACGTCTAGGCATAGATTCTACCAGGTTTTTTGTTATATTAGGAGAAATATTCCTCCATTCTTCAATAAGAGCTTTGTTTAAGTCGTCTTCATTTGAAATTACTCTCTGCCTTATTTTTGGTCGAGATGTTCCCACAAATGTTCAATGGGGTTAAGGTCAGGGAACTGCGGCGGGTGATCCAGGGTCTTAGGTGCACTATACAGTGGCCACTCCCTTGCTACTTTCGATGTATGATTAGGATCGTTGTCCTGTTGAAAGATCCAATTGCCAGATAAGCCTAACTTTGCAATACTTGTGTCAACATTTTCTTTTAAAATGGCTAAATATTTCATTTTGTCCATAGGTGAATCGATGAAAGCTAGATTTCCGACACCTGCTGCCGACATGCAGCCCCAGACCATAATCGAGCCACCCCCATGTTTAATTGTTTTATTAACACAGTTGTCATTTAATGCATCATTCGCTGCACGCCATATTTTAGCCGGTTTCTTTGCTCCAAAAATTTCATATTTGCTTTCATCATATGTTTTCCCAGAAATTTAAATTCTTTTTTCGGTACTTTTTGGCGAATCTCATGCGCTTCTTCTGGTTGGGTTTGGATATGTAAGGTTTTTTGCGTGGTATCCTTCCATGCAACCCGTTTTCCTGATGTTTGCGCCAGGGGCGTAGCCAGAACTTGGTCATGGGGGCTTCAAGCTAAATTAAATTACTAATTTACCTTAATTAGGCACTTGGGCTCAATGTAAACGTAGCCATGCATGGTGTGATTAGTAACTAGTTTAGAATATTATAAATTAAAACAATGTTCTAACATTTCGGGGGGTCAGAACCCCCTAACCCCCCTAGCTACGGCCCTGGGGGGGGTTTAAAAAAAAATTGTTTACCAATTTAGTATTACATGTTTTTTAAAGTACACTCCACCTTAAAAAAAAGCCAATATTCAGTTTTGCTTTAAATTTAGTAAAACTTTAACAAAAACATTTCAATTGATGAACCAAGATTATGGTGATGATCGTTTATCCCTTGGCAGAGTTAGAGTGGTATTCGTGATTTAAAAACGTTTGTCAGGACATAAATGATCCACCGCAGATTCCATCAAAACTTGGCAAAAACTTGGCAAAACTTCCATCAAACCTTCGCTTAAATTATACCCACCCGGGTGATCTTTTATTCATTTCATTTCATTTATTTAGTCTAATATATAAAATTACAGACTATTATAATACAAAATAGATTTACAAAATAAATTTACAAATACAATTACAAGTAATTCTTAAATTTAAAGAACTGAATTCAAAAGATTCAAAAAAGCTGTCTTTGTAAGAGAAAAGTCAAGGGTAACAGTTTGACTTATGATATTAAATTCACAAATGGCGCGAGAAATAGGGGCATTATAAGCATAATCCGTCTTAGCGTTATCCCCATAGAACGGGAAGAAAATCCGGAGAGAGCGCTGGGGAACATTAAATCTAATCCTTTCTAACAAGTAAGGACAATTAATGACTCCATTAATAACATTGTATGTAAAAGACAGAGACAGTATGGACCTTCGACTATCTAGAGACTTAAGATTTATAAGCATAAGACGAGAAGAATATGGTGGTAACGGATCAACAAAGTTTAAAGAACGAAGAGCAAATTTGAGAAAGATGTTTTAAACCCGTTCGATTCTATTAGTAGCAGATTGAGTGCACGGTCTCCAAATAAAAACAGCATATTTAAGATGTGACCGGATAAATGAGGTAAAGTGTAATTTGAACGTGGATCAGAACATTTAGTGGCATTACGTCTAACGAAGCCCAGTACAGAGTACGACTTTGAGGTAATATAGTTAATATGCTTATTAAAAGAAAATCTTTCATCAAAAACTACGCCTAGGTCCTTCATTTCACTAACATACTGTAACGATGAGCCAGTCTGTCGCGGTGCAAAGCAACCCTGCCGCTACGTGCCGTGCCATAACCCAATCTGGCAACGACGGCCGCGATAGTCCAACCTGGCAACGATGGTCGCGGTCATCAGGGAAACTTCTAGTCCAATCTGGCAACGTGCGAGAACGATCTGCGCGACGGCCGGACAGAGTATAAAAGGTGGCCAGATGCGGTGCAGCGAGTCAGTCTGGTTTTGACAAGTGAAGTTGCCACACGGAGTGATTAAGCAAATACTTAAGTGTACGAACAGTAAAGTGTAAACTGTGAATAATAAAGAGACTGTTGGTTTATTTTATTGTCTGCGTTTAAGAAACTGACTGTGTTTTATTTTCAAATTACACAATCCAGAGATACGCAACAGCCCACTAGACTTGGTATTCGTAACATTTGGTGTCAGAAGTGGGATTGTGGAAAATTGAAAATAACTAAATAAATAAAATTATAAAAGTACGGACATGGTTAAACTCGAGCTGCTAAAGGTGGACCAGCTGAAGAAGGAGCTGGCTGCCTGGAATTTGCCGACTGCTGGCGGAAAGGTGGAGTTGCAGTTGCGCTTGCGAGAAGCATGTGAGGCACGAGGCGTCGATTGGACTGTGTACGAGTTCGGAGCGCAAGAACCAGAGGCGTCGGCCAAGGTGGAGGAGTCGCCGGCGGGTGCTGCTTCGCTACAGAGTACAGCTGCAGCGGCTGCGCCAACACAAGCGTTGGACATGAGCCAACTAATGGCTGCACTCAAAGGCATGTCGGCGCAGATGGAAACGGCGAATCGAGAAATGGCAGCGAAGCTGGAGACTGCAAATCGTGAGAATCGTGAGATGTCGGCGCGGATGGCAGCGAAAATGGAAACTGCGAATCAAGAGATGGCAGCGAAGCTGGAAGCTACGAATCTCGAAATTTCGGCAAAAGTCGAGACGGCGACTCAGGAAATATCGGCGCAAGTGGCAGAGCGAATGGAAGTCAAGCTTCAGGAAAATTCTGCGCGTTTGGAGCAAAAAGTGGAGGAAATCTCAGACAGGATTAATGGGAAAGTCGAGCACCTGGAGACGCGGGTAGAGCACTTGGATAAACGAGTCGACGACCTGGATGATGCCCTGAACAAACGAGTTGGCGACCTGGATGATTCCCTGAACAAACGAGTTGATAGTCTGGAAGACTCGATGAACAGAAAAATGGACGAGCGGCTTAGGGAGGTACAGCCACGAGAGTGTTTGCCACCGGTTCAGGACGGTTTTGCTGGCAGAACAGAGGTGCCTACTTATGATGGTGCTGCGCCGTTCGATACATTTAAATTGCAATTCGACTTGGCTGCTTTGGAAAATCAGTGGACAGATATCAGGAAAGGTCGGAGGTTGGCACTGGCGCTGAAAGGTCCTGCGGCCGAGGTGATCAAATCAGTTCCAGAATGTTTAAGAAGTGATTACGGTGCCATCATGAGAGCGTTGGCAGCGAAGTATAGCAACGAGCACAACCATGCGCTATACTACTGTGAGCTGAAGAACCGCAAGCAAAGAGCCAACGAGGCGCTGCAGACATATGCAGCAGACATTGAGCGGCTCGTACAGTTGTGCTACCCCAAATTTGGTGCTGATGATCTCGAGAGGATGAAGATTGAGTCGTTTATTGAAGGTCTTCATGATCCAGAAACGCGTCGCAGTGCGTTGATGATGGGCAAGCCGACATTTAAGGAGACGGTGACCAGCGCGATGACATATGAAGCGGCATGGATTGGGAGCACTCGGTATGCACCTGCAAGGATACGCCAGATTCAGGCGGACAACGACATTCCGATCCAGGCCATAAGCTCTGAGATACCGGGCAGGCCACGAGTGGTCTCCTCTAAAGTTGTCTGCTGGGTATGTGGCAAGCAGGGTCACATATCACGAGAGTGCCGCCAACGGAAGAGGCGTTCCCGTTCCCGATCGCAATCGCCTGAAGCGAAGAATACTGACAATCGAGGCTCAGCCAACAAGCGCAGGGCTGAGGACGAGGAGCCGTTAAACTAAAACGGGTCAGCCCAAAGGGGCGTGAGCTGATCCCCACAATCTGCCGCCCCACCGTCCTTGTCTCGCAGTTGAAACGACAACCCAGCAGCTTGACGATTGAAGGAAAGATAGATGGAAAGTTGTTCGTGTTGACACTGGATACTGGAGCGTCATATTCGATCATAAAAAGGAAGCTTCTGAAGAACTGGGAACCACTGCATGGCATACAGCTGAGGACTGCGACTGGCGAGCGTGCGCCGGTAAGAGGGAAAGTAACAAAAACAATTGCTATCGGCACCAGCAGCCTGGAACATGAGTTCATCGTCGCGGACATAATGGACGACGTGATTATCGGCGTCGATTTCATGATTAGGCACGGTTTTACGCTGGACCTGAAGGAAAATGTGCTGAGATATGCCAACGTTGAATTCCCGCTGCACACCGGTTATGAGCGAAGCGTGGCGGTAAGGAAGGTTGTATCGGGTCAACGCAGGAGGATACCAGCGAATTCTGAGGCGATTGTGTGGGCAAAGGTGGACGAGGACGATGGGACGAGTCGGCTGTGGGTAGTAGAAGCACCGAAACAAGGACACGACAACATCATCATCGGACGTACATTAGTGGAACCTAAAAATGGCAGGATACCAGTCAGAATACTGAACCCCCTGAATGCACCCAGATATGTCGGAAAAGATGAGGTAATCGGCGAGTGTAAGGAAGCTGTAGCAGTGGTCAATTGCGAGAGTAGCCCACCTGGAGGTAATAAGAAGAGCGGTTTTAACATGGACGCCATACCGCAGGAGAACCAGTGGAGCAGCGAGTTGACGGCCAAGCAGAAACGGAAGGCGAGGTCACTCCTGCAGCACTATGGGTCAATTTTTGCGGCAGAAGCAGGCGGAAGAACAGCCATAGTGAAGCACAACATCGACACCGGAAGTGCAAAACCGATTCGCCAACCGCCAAGACGAGTTCCTCTGGCCAAGAGGGAGGAGGTCACCAATTTGATCGAGAACATGCGGAAAGACAAGGTCATAGAGCCTTCTTCGGGCCCCTGGTGCTCGCCGGTCGTGCTAGTCAAGAAAAAAGATGGCAGTACCCGGTTTTGTGTGGACTATCGGAAGCTCAATGATGTGACCAAGAAGGACAGTTATCCACTACCTCGGATCGATGACACCCTGGACACACTGTCAGGCACGCAGTGGTTCTCCACGCTCGACTTACGCAGCGGCTATTGGCAGGTAGAGCTTGCAGACAAGGACAAGGAGAAAACGGCTTTCAGTGTTGGCGATGGTTTGTGGCAGTTCACCGTCATGCCGTTTGGACTCTGCAACGCACCAGCAACATTCGAGCGGCTAATGGAACGCGTGCTAAAAGGGCTGCATTGGCGGACGTGTCTGGTGTACCTCGACGACATAATCGTAATGGGTAAAAGCTTCGACGACCACCTGGGAAAGCTGAAGGAGGTATTTGAGCGGATACAACAAGCCGGGCTTAAACTCAACCCAAAGAAGTGCTCGCTGTTCCAAAAGGAGGTCAAGTATCTGGGCCATACGGTTTCCGCCCGCGGAGTGCATACGGATGAAGGCAAAATCACGGCGGTGAAGGAGTGGCCCCGACCACGCAATCTACACGAACTCCGCAGTTTCCTGGGCCTGTGTACATACTACCGCCGATTTGTTCCGGGATTCGCGAACATAGCCAGCAGCTTGCACAAACTGACGAAAAAGAGCCAAGCTTTCGAGTGGAGCGAGGAGCAGGAACAGGCTTTTGCACGTCTGAAGGAAAAACTGTGCAGTGCTCCAATTCTGGCCTTCCCCGTGCCTGGGGAGATGTTTGTGCTGGATACAGATGCAAGCGGGAATAGTATTGGCGGTGTGCTATCACAGATAATAGACGGCCAGGAACAAGTGATAGCGTACTACAGTAGGGTTCTATCGAAACCGGAGCGCAACTACTGTGTGACACGGAGAGAACTGCTGGCGGTATTGGACTGCGTAAAACACTTCCACAAATACCTGTATGGACAAAAGTTTCGCCTGCGCACAGATCATGCGGCATTGAGATGGCTCCTGAACTTTAAAGATCCTGAAGGGCAATTGGCGCGGTGGATCGAGCGACTGCAGAGCTACGACTACACGATAGAGCATCGCAAGGGCAGTAGCCATGGAAATGCCGATGCCTTGTCCCGCCGTCCGTGCAAAGTCGAATGCAGGCAATGCTCGCGAGCCGAAAGCAAAGAACAGATAGTGGACGTCCGGTTGGTCAGCGTCATGCCAGAGGAAGAGTGGTCTGCGGAGAGGCTACAAAAAGACCAGCATGAGGATGCGGATCTTGCAAAAATCGTCGAAGGCAAGGAGCAAGGCGCACGTCCAGACTGGCAGGAGATGGCTGGTGAAAGCCCGATCGCTAAGGCTTACTGGGCACAGTGGAAAAGTTTGCGGCTGAGGGAAGGCTGCCTGTACCGCGAATGGGAGAGCGCGGATGGTCGTACCAGCAACCCCCTAATGGTAGTGCCGAAAAGCAGAATCAACGAGGTTATCGAGGCATACCATAACGACTCCAGTGGAGGGCACCTAGGCATCACCAAAACCGTCGCCAAAATAAAAAGACGATTCTACTGGGTAGGATGTCAGGAGTCTGTAGCCGAGTGGATTAAGAGCTGCGACCGATGTTCAGCCGCGAAAGGGCCGACAAGAAAATCTCGAGGCCGCATGCAGCAGTACAACGTGGGAGCGCCCTTCGAGCGGATTGCTATGGACGTCGCCGGCCCATTCCCAACTAGCACTCAAGGCAACAAATATGTGCTGGTCGTAATGGATTACTTCAGCAAATGGCCCGAAGTGTACCCTATTCCTAACCAGGAGGCCACCACGATCTCGGAAAAGCTGGTAAACAACTGGGTAGCCCGGTTCGGAGTTCCGTTGGAGTTGCACTCAGATCAAGGCCGGAATTTCGAGTCTGCGGTATTCAAGGAAGTGTGTGGGCTGCTGGGGATAAAGAAAACGCGTACCACTCCTTTGCACCCACAGTCCGACGGCATGGTGGAACGCTTTAAGCGGACGCTGGAGGAATACCTGCGGAAAGTGGTAGGCAGGAATCAAAAGGATTGGGACACGCATATCCCCCTGTTCCTGATGGCGTATAGGTCAGCCCCGCACGACACGACATCACTCACTCCAGCCCGAGCAGTGTTCGGCACAGAGTTGCGGTTACCCGCTGACTTGAAGTTCGGGGTAGTCAGCACGACGGGAGGCGCTAGGACGGAATACGTGGCCAATAAGCGGGCGGAACTGGAGGAAATTCACCAATTTATAAGGGGCCGCACCAAACTGGTCAGCGATAAGGCGAAAGCCAGATACGATCTACGGGCCAACTCAGCAGGGTTCCAAGAAGGCGATTTGGTAATGCTCTACAACCCGCAGCGGAGGAAAGGTTTGTCTCCAAAACTTCAAGCGTCATGGGAAGGACCTTACGAAGTCGTGACTAGGATTAACGACGTGGTATACCGGATTCAACGTTGCAACAATAGAGGCGCTAAGCTGAAGGTAGTCCATTTGGAGCGCCTGGCACCTTATCACAGCGGAGCCTCGGCACTTGTTCGGGACGAACAAGTCTAAGTGGTGGGCAGTGTAACGATGAGCCAGTCTGTCGCGGTGCAAAGCAACCCTGCCGCTACGTGCCGTGCCATAACCCAATCTGGCAACGACGGCCGCGATAGTCCAACCTGGCAACGATGGTCGCGGTCATCAGGGAAACTTCTAGTCCAATCTGGCAACGTGCGAGAACGATCTGCGCGACGGCCGGACAGAGTATAAAAGGTGGCCAGATGCGGTGCAGCGAGTCAGTCTGGTTTTGACAAGTGAAGTTGCCACACGGAGTGATTAAGCAAATACTTAAGTGTACGAACAGTAAAGTGTAAACTGTGAATAATAAAGAGACTGTTGGTTTATTTTATTGTCTGCGTTTAAGAAACTGACTGTGTTTTATTTTCAAATTACACAATCCAGAGATACGCAACAGCCCACTAGACTTGGTATTCGTAACAATACTTTAGGACAGAATTCGAACTAGTAGGTAAAATGTTAAAGATCTTTGCATACGTCATCTGAAAACATTTGCTTAGATTCAAGGAGAGGCACGACTCCAGGCACCACGAATTAAGCCTATCAATATCACTTTGGAGGTTAATTGCAAAGCAAAAGAAAAGCACCTACTAATATCATTAATAAAGAGAATAAAAAGAAGTGGGCCCAAGATACTCCCTTGTGGCACTCCAGAGGAGGCAACAAAAGGGTTGGAAGTAACCCCATCGATTGTGACAACACACTGCCTATTACACAAATATGAGTTTATCCAACGCAGAAAAATAGAGTGGAAGCCAATACAGGCTAATTTTTCAATTAAGATTCTATGTGACACCTTACCAAAGGCTTTTGAGAAGACAGTATAAATACAGTCGACCTAAAAGCCCGAAAAAAAGACTCGAAACATAATTCGCTAAAAACGGCCAAATTAGTAACTGTAGATCTACCAGGAACAAAACCATGCTGGCTCGGGCAAATTATAGATTTAACTGCAAAACTGCATGACATAGTAATCAAAGCTGCAAGTGCGTCAACCCCAACACTCGGACCAAAACGCTTTATGCAAAATCTTAGTAATAACATTCTTAACAAAATAAAGCAGAAGAGACGGCTCCGCAAACAATGGCAGAGGTCCAGACACCCACTAGACAAAGCTAAGCTTAATGACATAACGAAGGAAGTTAATATGATGTTAAAAAAGGACAAGGAAGATAGACTCAGCAATTATTTGACGAATTTAGAGCCCAGTATGTCAACACATTACTCACTGTGGAGAGCAACGAAAAACCTAAACAACGCTATACCTCATCAACCACCCATCAAAAGTCCAAGCGGAATTTGGGCCAGAAGTAACACACAAAAAGCTGACATCCTTGCACAACACTTTGAAAGAACGTTTTCAAATCCACTTGACCAACAAAAAATAATATTACCAACAACGCGAGAAATACAAAACAAACCCATACCTAAAATGACAACTGATGAGATTCGACGAAAAATTATGACACTTAAAAGTAAAAAATCACCTGGCTTTGACTTAATATCCGGCAAAGTTTTAAAGGAATTACCAAACGCAGCCTATGTGTATATTAGAAACGTTTTCAATGCAATATCACGGTTAAAATATTTTCCTGTGGTTTGGAAAGTGGCTAAGATTATCGCGCTGGTGAAGCCGGGGAAAACCCCAACCCAGACAACATCATATCGACCTATAAGCTTGCTACCAACATTATCAAAAGTATACGAAAAACTTCTCATTGAACGAATTGACCCCATCTTGACTCAGAAAAACATAATTCCAACACACCAATTTGGATTCAGGCGCAAACACTCAACGACTCAGCAAATTCACAGAGTTGTCAATAAGATATACAAAGACATTGATGACAAAAAATACTGTGCGGCAGTGTATCTGGACGTCGTAAAAGCGTTTGACAGTGTATGGCACAAAGGTCTACTCCACAAGCTAAAATCCTTTCTGCCACTTGACTTTTATGACTTATTGCAAAGCTACTTAGAAAATAGACATTTCTTTGTGAAATTTCAAGATGCTGACTCAGAAATGCGCACTATGAGTGCTGGTGTTCCTCAAGGCAGTGTATTAGGTCCTCTTCTATACTTAATTTATACTGCGGACGTACCTGTTCCTTCTTTTGACGACAGCATGATTGCAACATTTGCCGACGACACAGTTTTGCTTTCATCTAGCAAGCAACTTATAACAGCTGAACGAAACCTTCAAACCATAATAAATGACACAGTGAGATGGTTCAAGACCTGGGGTATCCAGATAAATGCTGAAAAAACAGTAGAAGTCATCTACACCAACAGATCTTTTAACCAGCACCTGCTTAAAATAGACGATTGCACAATTCAAATTGACAATAAGGCAAAATACCTGGGTATGACAATTGATGCAAAACTTACAGCTGCGGTCAAAATAATAGTAGTACGCATACAACGAAAAGAAAATTAAGAAAAAATAATCTGCTTTTTTTTACAAATATTTATTTTGTATTTTTTTTAACAAGTTATATGTGTTAACAATGCAATCATAAAAGAAAACTTAAGAATTAAACTCAGTTTGGTTTGATTTAAATTAAATGCGTCAAAAGCTCCAAAATATGGACGGTCAAAAAAATAGTAGTTCGCTTTACTTTCATAAAAATGAAGCAAAAATTATGTTTCATTTTAAAAGATTTAGTGGTTAAATAGTAATAACGTAATTTTTCTTCAAATTAATATTTAGTTGCGTGACTGTTGTTTGGCTATTACTGCAGCACAGAGCCGATGCATTGAAATAACCAAATTTTCATATCTTTCTCTAGGGGCGTGGTCTACTGCTTCTCAAAGTTGATTATTATTTAAAAGATTATTGTGAGCAACTGCTCTCTTCACGTCACACCACAAATTTTTAATTATATTGAAGTCTGGTGATTGTGCGAGCCATTCCATAACCCTAATCCTGCTTTTGCGAAGCTCCTTTCGTGCGACCTTTCTTGTATGCTTTAGGTTATAATCCTGTTGGAAGACCCAAAGCATTGGCGTTTTTTCACTGACATACGGTAGCACGATTTCCTGCAAAATTCGTACACATACACATCGATCCATCGTTTTCTTGATCAAATAAATAGCGCCACTCCATAAAACGTAGGACATGCATTTATTTATTCAGCATGTCTTACGTTTTATGGAGGTGGCGCTATTTATTTGATCAAGAAAACGATGGATCGATGTGTATGTGTACGAATCTTGCAGGAAATCGTGCTACCGTATGTCAAATAAATAGCGCCACCTCCATAAAACGTAAGACATGCATTTATTTATTGAGCATGTCTTACGTTGTATGGGGGTGGCGCTATTTATTTGATCAAGAAAACGATGGATCGATGTGTATGTGTACGAATTTTGCAGGAAATCGTGCTACCGTATGTCAGTGAAAAAACGCCAATGCTTTGGGTCTTCCAACAGGATTATAACCTAAAGCATACAAGAAAGGTCGCACGAAAGGAGCTTCGCAAAAGCAGGATTAGGGTTATGGAATGGCTCGCACAATCACCAGACTTCAATATAATTAAAAATTTGTGGTGTGACGTGAAGAGAGCAGTTGCTCACAATAATCTTTTAAATAATAATCAACTTTGAGAAGCAGTAGACCACGCCCCTAGAGAAAGATATGAAAATTTGGTTATTTCAATGCATCGGCTCTGTGCTGCAGTAATAGTCAAACAACAGTCACGCAACTAAATATTAATTTGAAGAAAAATTACGTTATTACTATTTAACCACTAAATCTTTTAAAATGAAACACAATTTTTGCTTCATTTTTATGAAAGTAAAGCGAACTACTATTTTTTTGACCGTCCATATTTTGGAGCTTTTGACGCATTTAATTTAAATCAAACCAAACTGAGTTTAATTCTTAAGTTTTCTTTTATGATTGCATTGTTAACACATATAACTTGTTAAAAAAAATACAAAATAAATATTTGTAAAGAAAAGCAGATTATTTTTTCTTAATTTTCTTTTCGTTGTACGCGTACTACTATTATTTTGACCGCAACTGTACATGGCGTGAACATATTAAGAAAAAAAAGAATGAGATTAACAACAAGTTCCGACAACTGCAATGGCTTCTAGGCAAACAATCAAACTTATCCCTAAGCAACAAATTACTGATATACAACACTGTCATTGCTCCTATCTGGAGATATGGTATTCAGATATGGGGTACGGCATGCAAAACAAACGTTGACATTGTACAGCGTACGCAATCAAAAATAATACGAAAAATAGTAGACGCTCCTTGGTACATCACAAACGACTCTTTGCATCGGGACCTTTCAATCAGCACAGTTGAAGAAACAATAAAAAAACTCAGCACGAAACATATTATTGACATGAAAAATCACGGCAACGTCGAAATACAGCATATACCCCTGATCGAAGAAAGGCGAATCCGAAGGCTTAAACGACTTACAACTTCTGACTTACCATCTAGACATTTTTAATGAAATATGTACTGTAAACTGTCTGTATGTATTGTAAACTGAGATTTAACTTATTGTTATACGCTAGTGTTTTGTTAAATTCGTAAATGTATGTATATTCTGATATTGATCTAAGTACATAAATTATTTCCAAATAATGTTAGAATATTACGAGATGCCTTTTATTAGGCAGGTGTAATAAAAATGGAAGTTTAAAAAAAAAAAAAAAAAAAAAACTGCAAAACTCAACTTGGTATTGACAATATGTTCAAAGATTTTTGAAATAGTCGAAAGCTTAGAGATGGATCTATAGTTACGAACATCATTTTTATTGCCACTTTTGAAAATAGGCGTTATGGAGGTAAGCTTCCAGTCATCAATAAAAATCCCAAAAGATAACGATTTATTAAAAATGAATTTCAATGGGAGAACTAAAGCCGGTCAGTTTTGTATTAAAATAGCAGATAGCCCGTCCACATCCGTTTGAGAAGAAGATTTGAGTTTACTAATACCATAAATAATATCATCCGAAGAAAGACTCAAAGCACCAAAGTTAAGAGAAGAAGCTATATTCGCAGAAAAGTTCGGGAACATACTGTCATCATGAACAAAATTTGACTTAAAAAACTCGGCAAATAGGTTAGCCGCATCGAATGGAGTCTGTGCGAATTTATCATCAAGGAAGATGGCAGTGGGTACACTAGAACACCCTTTTTTTGATTTGACAAAATTCCAAAATAATTTGGGATTAGATTTAATGTTGAACTCAGTATTATGAATGTAATTATTATAGAGTGATTTGTTTAAAGAATTAAAAGCTTTTAAGAAATGCTGATAATTAATGAAAAACGAGTGGTTTTTCGTGGATTTAAACTTCATATAAAATTTGTTTTTAAGATTTTTCAACTTTTTTAGCTCTTTTGAATACCACGGCAATTTGTATGGTTTTTTCTTTCTAAGCGGTATATTATTCAGACAAAGTTCAAACAAAATTGATCTAAAAGTAGAGAAACAACTAGAAGTGTCCAAGCTAGTGAACACCTCATCCCAGTGGCGTAGCGTGGGTATCGGCTGCCCGGGGCGGAAGACAATTTTGCCGCCCTCTTAATTAGGTATTTCAATTTAATGTATACTATACATTATATACATTAATTCTAGAGAACTTTTCGGCAAGAACAGTCATCATTATTTTGCATTAAACAGGTTAGATTTTAAATAAAAAAATTTATTTGTTTTACAATCACGTTTATTAATACAAAAATTCTTACTTCAACCATTGATATAACAGGTAGTTACATAGGTATTATTTAATCATGTCGATCGTCGAGGTATATTGTACAGCACATCTATCTATAGGCAAAAATCTGAAAACCGTAAATATTTGTTCGGAACCCTGGGTATGCGAGTGTAAAACTCGTACATGGCCGGATTTCAATAAATTAAAGCTTGAACAACATATCAGACAGTCCAACATACAATTACATAAATAAAATATTTAATACTCACACAGTTGAATGTACCCTGCAAGCAACTCGGTAGTCGACTACAAAAATAACTCACTTCTAGTTAACTTTCATGACCTAACTATAAGCTAACTACAAAGTAATGCAGAACTTTCCAAAAAACAATGCAACTTTTGCTTTTTGGCATATTTTAAAGAACAGTTAATTGCTATTTGTTCTTATGCGATTTTATGTCACTAACTATAAGCTAACTGCAAAGTAATGCAGAACCCCCCAAATTTAATGCGTGCGTTTGTGGCATAGAAATTAAAAAAAAAACAGTTAATTGTTGTTTGTTTTTTGCTCTTTGGAATTTTATTTTACATATTTGTCATTTTCTTTTGTGCATTATGAAATCATAATCAGTGCTTTAGCCTCGTGCGTGCGGTCGCAGTCCAGCGAAATAAAATTAATTGAAACCTAAGTGTAAAACTAAATTAAAAAACGTGAATTGTTAAACAATTTTATATAATTATTTCAAGTGATTTAATTTTAATTATTTAAGCTAAGCCAAAATGAGAGGTGCAAGCAAAAGAAAGTTAAGAAGGCTTTTGGAAAAGGAAATGGATTCGTATTCAAATAAATTAAATTCATGTAATATTGGTAAATCAGAAGCCACCTGTTCCTCTGCTAATGTGCAGAGCCAAAACAGAATTTATATTGAAAATATTAGTGTCCAAGAAAATTGTTCCAAGAAAATTGTTAAAAAAAAATGCATTAAAAGAAAAAAATCGGTGATTGGTATTTTAAAAATAGGCCATCTCGCAAGTGTTTTGAAGAGTTGTTAGGTATTTAAACATTTTTCAAATAAAAAAGGAAATACAAAAATTTTAAATTTACATAACAATCATAGAAATATCCATTTTTATGGATAAAGACGTAACTAATAGTTGAGTTATAGCTGATTTAAATAAAGTAAACTTGAAGTTAACTG
This sequence comes from Melieria omissa, assembly GCA_963971225.1. Taxonomy (NCBI): domain Eukaryota; kingdom Metazoa; phylum Arthropoda; class Insecta; order Diptera; family Ulidiidae; genus Melieria; species Melieria omissa. The sequence goes on along the minus strand of OZ020269.1, from coordinate 1,482,359 downwards.
AAATGTAATTAGTTTATAGCTAGCCACACATAAGATAACTTTTAACTAACTTTTGAATAACTAACTTCAAGTTAGTCGAAAAGTCATGCAGAGTCGGACAATTGACTACTGCCTAGGCCATCGCCATGTTAAAATAGACAGTTGGCTCCATTGAAAATAATCCAACTATCAACCACAACTAGTTGAGAATTAGTTAGATTAAAGTGCGTTAAAAGTTAGTTGAGTTGCCGGCAGGGTAGGTACAAGTAGCGGAAAATTCAAATTTTCACAAAGTTAACCAATAATTTCATAACCACTACACGTACTTATTTGTACAAAAATCACAGTTACGAAACAGTGTGAACTAAACAACTGAAGATCTATGAATAAAACTTTCTTTGAATTTTCAAAGCATCACAAAGCATCAAAGCAGCAAGTCAGAATAGACGGTGTTGCCATTCGCTACAAAATATCATTCAAAGAAAGGGGATTACCCGAATTCGTCACAGAATAAGTAATGAAAAATTCCGTACTCTTTTCAATTGGTGCGAATTTATAGTTGCGTTAAAAATATGAAATGGTTCAAATATTTACAAAATATATTTTATTATTTACTGTGAAATTTTGTCGCCCCCTAAAAAGTGCCGCCCCCGAAAAAGTGCCGCCCGGGGCGGGCCGCCCCCACCGCCCCCACTACGCTACGCCACTGCCTCATCCCACTTAATATCAGATAATTTATCATTAAAACCCGAAAAATCACATAAGGCATAATTAAAGGATAATCTGTCAACAGGAGCAAAGATGCAAAACTATAGCATTCAAGCTTAATAACTAAAGGTATTTCATGATTCTTGTTCAACATCTGCCAGAGTATTTAACCAATGTAGTTATTATTTCGACTTACTGAAAAAATTCGAAAGTAGTTTTCAATAACATAAACAAAAAAATGGAAAAATTATTCCTGTTTTTTGTTACGTTATTTGGTATACAAACACCTACACGGGTGATACCAGGCTTGCGCCACAATTTTGAATAAAAATCACAAGATTTTTTTACGTAACTCAGTATGTGTTCAATAAACCCTTTGGAAAGAAATCTAATATTTTTCATAGTCGCAAAATAAATCTTTAAAGTTAAACTATTTTCGAAAAACGGACTATCACGAATACAAATATCTTTGGTAAGGCGAAAGTTAAGCATCACAAAAACATAACATTATCGCATTTTAACCCTTATTCTCATACCCAAACTTACTAACGTCGTTTGGCACCCGGGGTACCCGGGTACCCATTTCATGAAATTTTAAGTTTTCAATATTTTGTTAATTAAAAAGTGTTTATAAAATTTTGATATGATTTGTTCGCTTTTCACCTAAATAACGAGGATCCGGAAGGTAAAAAAAAAATTTTCATTATTTGTCAGTTTTTTTCACGAAAATACATCGCAGTGGGCACCCGGGTACCCGGGTATGAGAATAAGGGTTAACTGAACACTTTGACTATCGAAATACGCTATGTCATCCATAGAAAATTGTGACTGATTTTCTTTACTAAAAGTCGAACTTTAACCATCAACCACTGCTCGTTTTCACCTGATGTGGTATCGTGCGACTTTCACCTTGTAAAAAAAACGAAGGCGTTTTGAGGACATAGAAGTCATCCAAAATGTTTTTACCGACATCCTGAAGGACATTCCAGCCGACGATTTAAAACACTCATTAAACATGATTTAAGATCACGCAAATAGCTGTACTGAGCCTGAAGGGAATTACTTAAAAAAATCATAACGGTTTCACCAAAAAAATTGTTTATTCTTTCAAATGTTTAAAGGTGAAAAAAATCGTCTTTGTAGGAACGTATATACCATGCAGAGTGATTAAAAATTTTAAATAATTATAGGCCTTGGGGGGGTTCTGACACCCAAAACCCCTCCTTTGGCTACGCCCCTGGTTTGCGCGATGTTTTCGGGCATTTTAACCGCACTTGATGCCGGATTCCCTCACATTATTTTTCAAGTTTCAATAGATGTTTGCCATGGCGCAAAGTTGTATTCGTTTATAAATTTTCACAAAAATTTGTTAAAAGAATCGAAAACAAAATTCGACACAACTAAATAAAACAAACCTAGACGAATTGTAAAATTTCGGCGGAGCTTATCCGGTGGTTTCCCGACAATGGAAAAAACTTTAGTAGGAGTACTACCAATGCTTACTTTTTTTACACGTAAAAATTGTGGTTATTTTGGATTAACACGTTCACGCCGGCGCGGACCACCGGTGGCCCGCGCTAGACTGTCTCATCGGACGGCGCGTACCGCCGGTTGTACGCATTCGATTGTGCTATTAGACGCTGAAAATTTAAATAATGAAAATTTAACGTATTTTCATTAAAAACATTTAATGAAAGCCAGATGAAGCACAGCATTAATTTCAGCGCCGCCTCACAGCAAAGACAATGAAAATTGGCCCCGGCGTGAACGTGTTAAGTGAAATATTTTCTGTTGTGTTATGTTTCTGTTTTTAATTGAAGTAAAAATTAACATTGTAATAAATCGACGAATACATGGAACATGAGTGTTTACTTTCTGTTGACGCTCACAGTATGTATGAACATTATGATAAACTTAGAAATATGTAATCACGAAACTGCTGATGGTGACGGCCGTTATTAAATAATTTATTTCACGGAAACGTCCCAGCGAACGACCACATATTGCACAAGTGAAATTTTCCGAAATGTGGCAACACAGCATGACGCCTTGTGGGAGCAGAAAAGCAAAGAAACACGATACAGCGCTAGATTTCATATACTGGTATTTGTATTTGGCTGTCTTTTTGCTCTAGCTTGATGAAATAGCATAGCGGTGGATGTGCCAACACACGATTGCGACAGCTACATATGAGCATCACAAGTTTCAGCTACGTGCCCGAGCTCGGCTGCCCACCCCACCTTTCCGTCGTGTAGACGAATTTTTCCCTCGTCTTATTGAATCAGTACCAACGGCTCATTCGAATTCGATATTCATGTTCGAATTTCGCACATGAACTCTACCTATATATAGCTACATACAATATATATGCATATAGGTACACAAAACACAAAAATTGACAAAACGCGGCGAATTCAATATGTACCGGTGGCTCTTTTTACGCATGTGTTCATGAGTATCTATGTGGTCCGTCTTCTCTCTGAATCCACAAAGAAGAGTAGTTAAGGTAAACCATCAGAGAGCAAAGTAACACCATGAAGTTAATGTTAATTACCAGTTCGAAATGAAAATGAAACAAAACCAAACCAAACTGCACTCAAACACAAGTTACTTGGCATCATTCAGATTTTTGCAAAAGCGCGGCATTTGCTCAATTTTTGCTCTCATGTCTTTAATTTTGTTTCGCATTCCACTTCTTTCCTTGTCTGTTGCCGTTGCTGTTGCCGTTGCCACAGCTATCGTTCAGCAACTTCGTCGCACTAGTTTTGCGTGAGTTGCGCGGCGCATACATATATATGTATGTAAACACATAAAAACACACATACAAACATGTATGGATGAATGCACGAGCACAAAGCTTTGAATTGCACGACCACGGGGAAACTTGGCAACGTCGCCCGTTCAATTGCGCTTATAATCAATCAACACAAGAAAATGAGATGGTTCACAGCGCATTTAATAGCAAAAAACTGGCACAAGCTAATTCTCTCTAAATATAACATTTGATGTATGTACAGTGACGAACAATAGTATTGAAACAGCAACGATTATTCAATAAAACAGCAAATTTCAGAAAAACAAAACATAAAATTCATTAATTTTAAGTGTCAACTTATGCATTTATATCACATTCATTTCAGGGCATAACAAATTCACATATGTATTACTTCTTATATTTAGAAAAAATAAGCAAAACTGTATTTCATAGTCGGTTTAGGCATGGACAAAAATAATTGGCACACTTACTCATGAACTAAAGAAACATTATGTTATGGCATAATTAATACTTCACCTATTCTCTTCAATACTTCGTTAAGTCTTTTGGGTATTGATTTTACTAAACTTTTGGTAATGCCTGCTCTTATATTTTGCCATTCTACTTAGTGAAGGGATATTGATTAGTTGGCTTTTATTAGTTATATTGTGCCTTCGAGCCAGTCTTTTCAAATCATCCAAAAGGTGTTCGATGGGATTTAGATCGGGTGATTGTGGCGGATGTGGTAAAATATGTGGAAGATTGTATATAACCCACATACGGACGTCGAAAGCTGTGTGCTTAGAGTCATTATCATGTTAAAAATCAAAAATTGTCTGTAAATTCCATTTTTTCATTGCTTTATTTTTAATTTTCTTTAAGTATATTCAGGTATACGGCTTTGTCCATTATTTCGTCTACAAATACCAACCCTCCCATGCCGAATGCAGCCATACAACCCCACACCATACCTCCTCCGCCACCCTGTTTCAATGTAGTCGCTGTATCATTTTTGTCGTATTCTGTGTTCAGTCTTCTCCATACGAATATTTTGCCGTCAGATCAAAAAATGTTAAGTTTACTACCATCAGATAGTAAAGTAAAGTCTTCGGATTTAGTTTTGTATTGCTGGGCATACTCTTTCCACCTTTTTCGATTTATAAGGCTGATGAAAGGTTTTCGCCTGGCTACCCTGGCTATATACCCAGCAGTGTACAGTACTGTATGTACGGTTTTCGGGTGAACTTCCTTGTCGAATTCTTCCTTTGCCACCACTGCGATTTAGGTGGACGGAATTTTTGGGGTTTTCTTAATTTTTCTCAGAATTTGAGCGTCTTCTCTAGCATTGAGCTTATGCGGTCGGCCGCTGCGTTGTCTACTTGCGAACTTCGTTGTGGCACCAAACTGCTTATCAATGTATCGAATGGTAAATCGGCTTCTTCCCATAATTTCCATAATTTCAGTTTACGATTTACTGTGTTTATGCAAATAAATAATGATTTTTCGCTCTGCTTCAGTTGCTTCTTTTTGTTTTCGGGCATATTTATGTTTTTATAAAATTTTAGCCACAACCAGCCCACTTTCAAATAAGTAACGGTATAAGTAACGGTATATACCAAATGACAGCTGGACATATTATTACTAGTTGGAAAAAATTTTGAAATATTTATTGCATTGAATTGTGCTGTGCCAATACTTTGGTCCATGTCAAAACCGACTATGAAATACATTTTTCTTTATTTTGTCTAAAGAAGTATTATGTAAATTGTTTATGCCCTGCAATGAAGGTGATATAAATGCATAAGTTGAAGTTGATTTGTTTATCTGAAATTTGCTGTTTTATTGAACAATCGTTGCTGTGTCAATACTATTGTCCGTCACTGTATGTGCGCTTATATACCTTCCCTCTTAAAAACCGTCCCATTTAAATACCCAACATTTGTGAACACTACATGCTACGTACGCCGCTTAGAACTCACCCTGGTTAAGTATCTCAAAAAGATTGCATTAGTCGCTGCAGATTTTACTGTATTAACATTAAGTTTTCACACTATAAATAATATAATGGATATAAGCTGTTGTAAAATGGTACTCATGTCATATAGGTACATACATAATTTGTTTCATTATTTGGAGAAATTTACATACTAAGACGTTTGATCCCCAAGCATTTTGGATACCCTGGAATTTCGGGACTTAAAAATGGCAACACCGGGATTCCGGGGTTTTTGTGAAACTTTTTTAGCAGAAAATTAAAGAAGATAGTAAAAGTTGTTACATAAACACATGCTATTTCTGCTAAGTTGTAGTTTTTAAGAAATAAACCCGAAATTTGTATAAATATATCGCGAATCAAACTACAGTCTTTTCTGGGTATAGTGTATAGTGAACACCTCGATAAAGTGAGCACCCAAATTTTTACATAGAGTACTCTAAATAGTGAACAATGAAAACCTCTAAATAGTGAACAAATATGTTTAAAGCGATTTTAAGCAAAAAGCTATCGCATGGGCTGAGGACAACAGTACTGATTATACTGGTATACAAGCACTGCGTAGTCTACGCGAAAAAACGGTTCAAAAGTCACTTTGCGAACGCAAGAAGCAAATGTCTATTCGCCAATTCTTTTAATAAGCATACACTAGTCAGAATGAGTTTGCGTACAGACAAGTCTAAATTATGTTATGATTAATGTTGACCTCAAAAATTGGTTCTCTATTTATTAAAACTTATCCACATTTTTCATCTCTGCCTTAACTGCACTTTTTGTTTTAGATGAATTAAAATAATAATTTTCCATGTATTCGTATTAATTGACAATATACTCACAAAACGGTGCAGAATAAGTTTGCGTACAAAACTAACAACGAAAATTTCCGGTTATGCTTTTTATTTTTTTTGGAAAATTTGTAATCCATTGAACAGTAAACGGACCTGTAAATTTTTTGGATGTGGATGGATATGCGCTTGCATTTTTATAGAAAGCAATAGACAGAAAAAAATTAAAAATGGATAAAAGGATAATCTTACTAACACTTTCCAAAATTTCATGAAATTAGGGAAACTTTTGGGAAAGCACATTCGTCATTTCAAAAAGCCATTTTAAATCTCGAAAAAACAGAAAATCTTGCTTCGTTACTACGATCTGGCCATTTTCTTAAGCTACCCGAGCAATAGGATTAGATTGTTTTGCGATCAGTGCATCATAATCTTAGGCTAGTTGCATCCAATATCTTAAGAAATGTACAGAAATATTTTATAAAACCCAGTAGCAGTGCCTTTATAAGAAAAGTCATGAAAAAAACATATTTCCCCTACATAACTGCATGTAAGAAGCCCATATTTAGCTTACTTACAAGGAGCAAATAATTGCTTTCGTAAAAAAGTCCATCAAAGAGTCTAGATAACCGGATTTCCGGGACTATGTGTTGCTATCTATGGAGTAATAATAATTAATTGATTGGCACGACAGGCCGCTTACGCGAGACTAAGGCCTAGCTTCCCGCAGCCACCCGTGTTGTGCGTGTGAATTTGTACGCGGGTGGAAAGGACCTACAGTTTTATGCCGGTTCCGAACGGCAGGTTGGGAGCTCTTTCATAAGCAATTTTTACTCTCAGAGGTTTGCCATTTCCAGCTGAGAGGACAGCCACTGAAAGAGAAAACGAGTTTCCCGATATTTTTTTAGGTGTTACTACATGCAGTTTCGAACTTGCGTCGCTCTGCATTCGACTCGCTGGACCGCGCACTAACCAACTGAGCCACGGCGGCTGCCGGAGTAGGAAGATTTATTATTCTCTGATAATGGTTTGGCATATTTGGCATTAAAAGGCATCAACTAATTTGAAGAGGATTCAGTTAATAACAAAAATCTGACATTAACAGTAAAGCATAGCATTTGAGGGGATATGGTATAGGGCTGCATGTCTAGTAAAGGAGTGAGCAGGCTGTGTTGTTTTATTCAGAAATGGTTCCGAGGTGTTAGTTACATATTCTAAAAGCTTATGCAAGCCAAGGTTTCAAAATTTTGGATCAGGTTGCAACATTTCTTTTAACTTTACGATGACCTTAAGGCGCAATGAATACGATGTGAAGCTATCTTTCCTATTAACCCTCCATTACTATCATCAGGGTGGAACCCTGTGAGTTCAATTTCTTAGTAAAATATAGATTTTTTTACCAAAACCAACATAAAGTTATAATGTAATCCAAATTTGCATATTTCGGAAGATTTTAGAGTACAGTTTTTAAAAAGTCACTGAGTGTGTTACACCCTACAATAGTAGTGGCGTTATAAAATTGCTGGATGCTTAACACCCATTATTAGTAATGAAGTTTTATAAATTGCATTTACATATTTGTATTCACTTTTTGGCGACAATTTTATTAGATAACGTATATGTTCTAGGATATGTAACAAAATTTTGTACATATTAGTCCTTAAGATATATTTTTTTCAAATTTTTTTTCCACTAGTTTTTGGAAATTTCCAAGGTAATTCAAGGATAAAGTTTTAAGAGGACAGTTTTTGTACCTCTTCGTCCTTTAGCACCGAAACATTACATTTTCTAAGATTTTAAGGATCTTTTTGTTTCTTTTCATACCCATATTGTTATTCTACAATGCACTCAATTTTTGAAATAATTCCTTGAAATTTCAAAGTCCTTTAAAGAAAAATCCTGTCGTCAGAAAGAAAAACTTAAAACGCAGTTTTCCTACATTAGTTTTTTAGTTCCTACCCTAGTTTTGCAAGTATATCGATTTTTTCGTGTGTTTGAAAATTTTTTGAATTTTTTCGCACGCTGTATCCTTTAAAAGTAGCAGGTATATTGTTGATTTTTGTTTAAGTTTTTACGCAAAATTTTACCTCGATCCGAAAAATTTATTAAATAATTATTTATTACTTATTTTTTAGCTTTCTAAATTACTAATCTAAAGAAACATAGCTCAAATATTGTACAAAATAGTATTTTCACTGTACACACATAGCCATTTTTGTATTTTGAAAACGATGGAATAAAACAAGATATTTGTTTAACCTTCTATCTGTCCCTAGCTCAAAATTGCGTTCGCTGTCCTTTGGGGTCAGGATGACCCCAATCAAACGGTTATATAATTTACTGACAAAACATGAAGGAATGTTACACAAAAATCACAAAAGAAAAGATGTAAGCCCGAAAAGTGTTTTTCTAGATTGGTTATTGGGTTGTAAACGCGATTAACACTAAATAACACAAGTATACAAGTGCACAAAACCGCTCAACCGTGAGACTTATTTCTTTAAGAAGGATGGTGTAAAACAAAAAAACTTTCGATCGATTTAACAAATTTTTCGATTTAACAAATTGGGGGTACAAGATAAGATTCGTTATATTGGACGTCCACTGTACTAAAACACATAAAATTAAATGAATGTGGCATTCCCCACAACTTAAAAAAATTTGATGGTTATTCCAAAAAAGTATCTAAAGGCAGTGGCGCACGCAGGGGGTGGACTGGGGGTTCAAATCCCCAAACACAAAAATTGCTGGTACAAAATATGGTGGAATGGTATTCGGCTTAAAAGTTGAGGGAGAGAGGCGGTTTGCGTACAAATTTTGAGCCCAATAATATTTAAAACCACATTTTGTGTTTCGGAGGGTTTGAACCCTAAAAGCTTCCTTGTGCGCGTCACTGTATATGTTCCATATAATTGATTGAGAAATGATTAAGATTTTTCATTAAAAACTGATATTGCAAAATAGTAGTTAGGCGTGCATTTACAACTAAACAAGAACAGCTTAGTCTGGTGGTCAATATGGCACAGATTCCGCGCGTTTTTGCCACAACCTCGGTGTCTTATAAGTACATTGAATTTATATTGGTTATTGTTCTACGAATACAGCGCCCCATTTACTTCGTCGCAAAACTAAATGATTGGGGCGTTTACCTCAAAAAAAGTTTAAGCTGTAAACAAAGTGCGAGATGATTTTCTAGTATTGGAATGGGATTTTTTTTTCTTTAATTTCGGGCCGGACCTTTACCGACAGACAACATTAACATTATCATTTAATGAGTGGTTCGCGTATAATTGGAATTGGTGTTTTGTGCATTCTTCCACCACCATTTAATAGGAAATAACACTTTCTTCCTTTACATCAACCGTCAACTTTTTTATTTTTAAAATTGAATAATTGGATTTATTTACCTAGGAGCGAGATCTATCTTCCTCTTGGTATGTCGCTGACCTTCGAAGCTTGTGCATTGTATGAGTGACTAAGCTTTGCTTAACCTTCACACTGTCACCATTATCATATTGTTACGAATACTAGTTCTAGTGGGCTGTTACGTATCACTGGATTGTGCAATTTGAAAATAAAACCACTTTAGTTATCCAAACGCAGTCAATAAAAACCAACTATCACTTTATTTCACACTTTACACTTCACTGTCTTTACACTTAAGTATTTGCTGAATTACTCCGTGTGGCACCTTCACTAGTCAAAATCAGACTGACTCGCTGCGCCGCACCCGGCTGCCTTTTATACCTGTCCGCCCATCGCGCGGATCGTTCTCGCGCATTCCAGAGTGGACTAAAGGTTTCCATGATGATCGCAACCGTCGTTGCCAGGTTGGACTAAGAGTTATTATCGCGGCCGTCGTTGCCAGATTGGACTAAGAGTTACTATCGCGGCCGTCGTTTCCAGATTTGATTATAGCACGGCACGTAGCGGCAGAGTTGCTTCGCACAGCGACAGACTGTCTCATCGCTACACTGCCCACCACTTAGACTTGTTCGTCCCGAACAAGTGCCGAGGCTCCGCTGTGATGAGGCGCCAGGCGCTCCAAATGGACTACTTTCAGCTTAGCGCTGAATATACTATTCCCGCTTGCATCTGTATCCAGCACAAACATCTCCCCAGGCACGGGGAAGGCCAGAATTGGAGCACTGCACAGTTTTTCCTTCAGACGTGCAAAAGCCTGTTCCTGCTCCTCGCTCCACTCGAAAGCTTGGCTCTTTTTCGTCAGTTTGTGCAAGCTGCTGGCTATGTTCGCGAATCCCGGAACAAATCGGCGGTAGTATGTACACAGGCCCAGGAAACTGCGGAGTTCGTGTAGATTGCGTGGTCGGGGCCACTCCTTCACCGCCGTGATTTTGCCTTCATCCGTATGCACTCCGCGGGCGGAAACCGTATGGCCCAGATACTTGACCTCCTTTTGGAACAGCGAGCACTTCTTTGGGTTGAGTTTAAGCCCGGCTTGTTGTATCCGCTCAAATACCTCCTTCAGCTTTCCCAGGTGGTCGTCGAAGCTTTTACCCATTACGATTATGTCGTCGAGGTACACCAGACACGTCCGCCAATGCAGCCCTTTTAGCACGCGTTCCATTAGCCGCTCGAATGTTGCTGGTGCGTTGCAGAGTCCAAACGGCATGACGGTGAACTGCCACAAACCATCGCCAACACTGAAAGCCGTTTTCTCCTTGTCCTTGTCTGCAAGCTCTACCTGCCAATAGCCGCTGCGTAAGTCGAGCGTGGAGAACCACTGCGTGCCTGACAGTGTGTCCAGGGTGTCATCGATCCGAGGTAGTGGATAACTGTCCTTCTTGGTCACATCATTGAGCTTCCGATAGTCCACACAAAACCGGGTACTGCCATCTTTTTTCTTGACTAGCACGACCGGCGAGCACCAGGGGCCCGAAGAAGGCTCTATGACCTTGTCTTTCCGCATGTTCTCGATCAAATTGGTGACCTCCTCCCTCTTGGCCAGAGGAACTCGTCTTGGCGGTTGGCGAATCGGTTTTGCACTTCCGGTGTCGATGTTGTGCTTCACTATGGCTGTTCTTCCGCCTGCTTCTGCCGCAAAAATTGACCCATAGTGCTGCAGGAGTGACCTCGCCTTCCGTTTCTGCTTGGCCGTCAACTCGCTGCTCCACTGGTTCTCCTGCGGTATGGCGTCCATGTTAAAACCGCTCTTCTTATTACCTCCAGGTGGGCTACGCTCGCAATTGACCACTGCTACAGCTTCCTTACACTCGCCGATTACCTCATCTTTCCCGACATATCTGGGTGCATTCAGGGGGTTCAGTATTCTGACTGGTATCCTGCCATTTTTAGGTTCCACTAATGTACGTCCGATGATGATGTTGTCGTGTCCTTGTTTCGGTGCTTCTACTACCCACAGCCGACTCGTCCCATCGTCCTCGTCCACCTTTGCCCACACAATCGCCTCAGAATTCGCTGGTATCCTCCTGCGTTGACCCGATACAACCTTCCTTACCGCCACGCTTCGCTCATAACCGGTGTGCAGCGGGAATTCAACGTTGGCATATCTCAGCACATTTTCTTTCAGGTCCAGCGTAAAACCGTGCCTAATCATGAAATCCACGCCGATAATCACGTCGTCCATTATATCCGCGACGATGAACTCATGTTCCAGGCCGCTGGTGCCGATAGCAATCGTTTTCGTAACTTTCCCTCTCACCGGCGCGCGCTCGCCAGTCGCAGTCCGCAGCTGTATGCCATGCAGCGGTTCCCAGTTCTTCAGCAGCTTCCTTTTTATGATCGAATATGACGCTCCAGTATCTAGTGTCAACACGAACCACTTTCCATCTATCCTTCCTTCAATTGTCAAGCTGCTGGGCTGTCGTTTCAGCTGTGAGACAAGGATGGTGGGGCGGCAGATTGTGGGGATCAGCTCACGCCCCTTTGGGCTGACCCGTTTTAGTTTAACGGCTCCTCGTCCTCAGCCCTGCGCTTGTTGGCTGAGCCTCGATTGTCAGTATTCTTCGCTTCAGGCGATTGCGATCGGGAACGGGAACGCCTCTTTCGTTGGCGGCAGTCTCGTGATATGTGGCCCTGCTTGCCACACACCCAGCAAACAACTTTAGAGGAGACCACTCGTGGCCTGCCCGGTATCTCAGAGCTTATGGCTTGGATCGGAATGTCGTTGTCCGCCTGAATCTGGCGTATCCTTGCAGGTGCATACCGAGTGCTCCCCATCCATGCCGCTTCATATGTCATCGCGCTGGTCACCGTTTCCTTAAATGTTGGCTTGCCCATCATCAACGCACTGCGACGTGTTTCTGGATCATGAAGACCTTCAACAAACGACTCAATCTTCATCCTCTCGAGATCATCAGCACCAAATTTTGGGTAGCACAACTGTACGAGCCGCTCAATGTCTGCTGCATATGTCTGCAGCGCCTCGTTGGCTCTTTGCTTGCGGTTCTTCAGCTCACAGTAGTATAGCGCATGGTTGTGCTCGTTGCTATACTTCGCTGCTAATGCTCTCATGATGGCATCGTAATCACTTCTTAAACATTCTGGAACTGATTTGATTACCTCCGCCGCAGGACCTTTCAGCGCCAGTGCCAACCTCCGACCTTTCCTGATATCAGTCCACTGATTTTCCAAAGCAGCCAAGTCGAATTGCAATTTAAATGTGTCGAACGGCGCAGCACCGTCATAAGTAGGCACTTCTGTTCTGGCAGCAAAACCGTCCTGAACCGGTGGCAAACATTCTCGTGGCTGTACCTCTCGAAACCGTTCGTCTATCTTTCTGTGCATCGAATCTTCCAGACTGTCAACTCGTTTGTTCAAGGACTCATCCAGGTTGTCAACTCGTCTATTCAGGGATTCACCCATTTCGTCAACTCGTTTGTCCCAATCGTCTATTCGCGTCTCGAGATGCTCAACTTTCACATTCAGGCTATTGGAAATTTCCTCCACCTTCTGCTCTATGCGCGCAGAATTTTCTGCCATTTCTCGATTTGCAGTCTCGACTCTTGCCGAAATTTCGAGATTCGTAGTTTCCAGCTTCGCTGACATTTCTCGATTTGCTGTCTCGACTTTTGCCGAAATTTCGAGATTCGTAGTTTCCAGCTTCGCTGACATTTCTCGATTTGCTGTCTCGACTTTTGCCGAAATTTCGAGATTCGTAGTTTCCAGCTTCGCTGCCATCTCTTGATTCGCAGTTTCCATTTTCGCTGCCATTTCGCGGTTGGAAGTCTCGAACATGCCTTTAAGTGCAACCATTAGCTGGCTCATGTCCATTGCTTGTGGCGGCGCAGCCGCTGCAGTCGTACTTTGCATCGACGCCGCACCTGCAGGCGATTCCTCCATTTTGGCCGACGCCTCTTGTTCTTGCACTCCGAACTCGTGCACAGTCCAATCGACGCCTCGTTCCTCACATGCTTCTCGCAAGCGCAACTGCAACTCCACCTTTCCGCCAGCAGTCGGCAAATTCCAGGCAGCCAGCTCCTTCTTCAGCTGGTCCACCTTCAGCAGCTCGAATTTCACCATGTCCGTGCTTTTATAATTTTATTTCTTAGTTTTTTTTTTTTTTTATCTTCAATTTTCCACAATCCCACTTCTGACACCAAATGTTACGAATACTAAGTCTAGTGGGCTGTTGCGTATCTCTGGATTGTGTAATTTGAAAATAAAACACAGTTTCTTAAACGCAGACAATAAAATAAACCAACACTCACCTTATTATTCACAGTTTACACTTTACTGTTCGTACACCTAAGTATTTGCTTAATCACTTCGTGTGGCAACTTCACTTGTCAAAACCAGACTGACTCGCTGCACCGCATCTGGCCACCTTTTATACTCTGTCCGACCGTCACGCAGATCGTTCTCGCACGTTGCCAGATTGGACTAGAAGTTTCCCTGATGACCGCGACCATCGTTGCCAGGTTGGACTAAAAGTTACTATCGCGGCCGTCGTTGCCAGATTGGGTTATGGCACGGCACGTAGCGGCAGGGTTGCTTTGCACCGCGACAGACTGGCTCATCGTTACAATATTTCCCCTACATAACTGCATGTGAGAAGCCCATATTTAGCTTACTTACAAGGAGCAAATAATTGCTTTCGTAAAAAAGTCCATCAAAGAGTCTAGATAACCGGATTTCCGGGACTATGTGTTGCTATCTATGGAGTAATAATAATTAATTGATTGGCACGACAGGCCGCTTACGCGAGACTAAGGCCTAGCTTCCCGCAGCCACCCGTGTTGTGCGTGTGAATTTGTACGCGGGTGGAAAGGACCTACAGTTTTATGCCGGTTCCGAACGGCAGGTTGGGAGCTCTTTCATAAGCAATTTTTACTCTCAGAGGTTTGCCATTTCCAGCTGAGAGGACAGCCACTGAAAGAGAAAACGAGTTTCCCGATATTTTTTTTAGGTGTTACTACATGCAGTATTCGAACTTGCGTCGCTCTGCATTCGACTCGCTGGACCGCGCACTAACCAACTGAGCCACGGCGGCTGCCGGAGTAGGAAGATTTATTATTCTCTGATAATGGTTTGGCATATTTGGCATTAAAAGGCATCAACTAATTTGAAGAGGATTCAGTTAATAACGAAAATCTGACATTAACAGTAAAGCATAGCATTTGAGGGGATATGGTATAGGGCTGCATGTCTAGTAAAGGAGTGACCAGGCTGTGTTGTTTTATTCAGAAATGCTTCCGAGGTGTTAGTTACATATTCTAAAAGCTTATGCAAGCCAAGGTTTCAAAGTTTTGGATCAGGTTGCAACATTTCTTTTAACTTTACGATGACCTTAAGGCGCAATGCATACGATGTGAAGCTATCTTTCCTATTAACCCTCCATTACTATCATCAGGGTGGAACCCTGTGAGTTCAATTTCTTAGTAAAATATAGATTTTTTTTACCAAAACCAACATAAAGTTATAATGTAATCCAAATTTGCATATTTCGGAAGATTTTAGAGTACAGTTTTTAAAAAGTCACTGAGTGTGTTACACCCTACAATAGTAGTACTTACTTACTTAACTGGCCATAACAACCCGTTATCGGGTTACGGCCTGCCGCAAAACTTCTCTCCAGGCGCCTCTGCTTCGCGCGCGCCTTCTCCAGTTGGTCACACCAAGAGATACCAGGGCCTCTTCCACTTGGTCCTTCCACCGGAGACACGGCCTCCCTCTTCGCCGTCGACCTCCAACCATCGCATCGAATACCTTTTTCGCCGGAGCTTCGTCATCCATGCGGCAGACATGACCGAGCCAGCGTAGCCGCTGGATGTTAATTCGCTACGCTACGTCCATGTCCTTATACAGCTCATACAGCTCATTATTGGTTCGTATGCGATAGTCGTCACCAACCCGAACAGGGCCGAAGATTTTGCGAAGCACCTTCCTCTCGAACACTCCAAGGGCCGCTATGTCGTTTCGTGTCATTGTCCATGCTTCAGCGCCATAGAGGAGCACGGGCAAGATAAGCGTCCTATAGAGTGAAAGTTTTGTCGGTCGAGAGAGGTCTCTACT
The DNA here is from genome assembly GCA_963971225.1 of Melieria omissa. Classification (NCBI taxonomy): domain Eukaryota; kingdom Metazoa; phylum Arthropoda; class Insecta; order Diptera; family Ulidiidae; genus Melieria; species Melieria omissa. Next base: position 1,466,644 of record OZ020269.1, on the reverse strand, counting down.
TCTCAATTGCCTACCGAGACCGTAGTAGCACCTGTTGGCAAGAGTTATCCTTCGCTTTATCTCCAGACTGACATCATTGCTGCTGTTGATGGCGGTGCCAAGGTAGACGAATTCCTTGACAACTTCAAAAGCATACCTGTCGGCCTCGACGTGAGACCCTAGCCGCTGCGAGTCCCTGCGTGTAGACAGCATATACTTCGTCTTGCCCTCATTTACCACCAGACCCATTTTGGCAGATTCTCTTTCGATAGCCGCAAAGGCAGCGGTGACATCTCGCTTGTTACGTCCGACGACATCAATATCATCAGCGTAAGCAAGGAGCTGGACACTTTTGTTGAAAATTGTGCCATTACGATGTACACCGGCCTTGCGCAGAACACTCTCCATGGTGAAGTTGAAGAGGTCGCAGGACAAAGGATCGCCCTGTCTGAAACCTCGAACGGTATCAAAGGGGTCGGAGAGGTCACTTCCAACCTTGACGGAGCTGCGCGTATTGCTCAACGTCGCTCTGCAAAGTCTAACGAGCTTTGCAGGGATACCAAGTTCAGACAATGCGGCATATAGGCGATCCCTTATCGGGCTATCGAATGCTGCCTTGTAATCGATGAAGAGATGGTGTGTATCGATTTGGTTCTCATGGGTCTTCTCCAGGATTTGGCGTAGAGTGAATATCTGGTCGATGGTGGACTTACCAGGTCTAAAGCCGCACTGATAAGGTCCAATCAGCGCCTTGGCGAGTGGCTTTAGTCTTTCACATAATACGCTCGTCAGGACCTTGTATGCAATGAGAAGTAGGCTGATACCCCTGTAGTTGGCGCATATTGTTGGGTCGCCTTTCTTCAGCACACGACAAAGGGCACTGAGGTTCCAATCGTTGGGCATTCGTTCCTCCGGCCATATTTTGCAAATGAGCTGATGCATGCACCCAATCAGCTCACCGCCGCCGGCCTTGAACAATTCAGCTGGTAGCCCCTCCGGCCCTGCAGCTTTGTTCTTCTTGAGTCGCTGGATAGCGACCCGGACCTCGTCATGGCTGGGCGGTGGCACATCCACACCGTCGTCGTCGATTGGTGCCATCTGGACATCTTCACCACTGGCGGTATTGTTCCTTTCGTCGCCTGCGAGCAGCTTGGTGAAGTGCTCCTTCCACAACCTCAGCACACCCTGCGCATCCGTAACCAGATCCCCGTTTTCGTCTCTGCAAGAAGATGCCCCAGGCTTAAATCCTTCCGTAAGACGCTTAACTTTTTGGAAGAATTTTCGGGCGTCATTCCTGCTCCTGCACTCCTCGATTTCCTCACGCTCGCGCCTTTCTTGCTCCCGTTTCTTGCGTCTAAAAAGGCACCTCTCTTTCTTCCTCTCCTCCCGGTATTTTTCTGTCATGGCTCGCGTGGCGGCCGACTGCAGGGTCTTCTTGTATGCAGCATTCTTCACTGCAGTGGCTGCGCGACACTCTTCATCGTACCATTGGTTTTTTGGTGGTGGGCGTCGAAAACCAAGGACATTTTCTGCGGCGGCGCGCATAGAGTGGGATAAGTGAGCCCATAATCCGCCGATGTCATCAGGTGGAGAGGGGGAGCGACCGAGCTGGTTGGAGAGTTGAGCGGAGTAGGCTTCGGCTTCCCCTTGTGATCGCAGCTTACTGATGTCCAGCTTTCTTCGCAAACTAGGTTGTGCGGTCTTTGCTGCGCAAAGACGCATGCGTACCTTAGCTGCAACAAGGTAGTGGTCCGAGTCGATGTTGGGTCCTCGGAACGTGCGCACATCTAGAATGCTAGAAGCATGCCTTCCATCAATCACAATGTGATCAATCTGGTTGCGGGTGGATTGATCGGGGGATAACCAGGTGGCCTTGTGGATATCGAGGTGCTGGAATCTGCTGCTACTAACTACCATGTTTCGTGCCGCGGCGAAATCGATCAGCCTCAGACCGTTGTTCGAAGTGGTCCCATGGAGGCTGAACTGCCCGACTGTGGGGCCAAAGATGCCTTCTCGCCCGACCTTTGCGTTGAAGTCCCCGAGGACAATTTTGACGTCATGGGCCGGGCACCTGTCGTAGACGTCCTCGAGCTTCGCATAGAAGGCATTCTTGGTCGCATCGTCCTTCTCTTCCGTCGGGGCGTGCGCGCAAATCAGGCTGATGCTAAAGTATTTAGCTTTGATGCGGATCGAAGCCAGCCGTTCGTTCACCGGAGTGAACAGCTGTAGTAGATATCGCAGTCTGCTCGCTTGGAGCAACCTTGTCCTGTCCATCGCATTTCCTGGATGGCGGTGATGTCAGCCTTACATTTCGTGAGGGCTTCCGCCAGTTGGATAGAGGCACCTTCCCTATAGAGGGTCCGGACATTCCAGGTGCATATCCTCAAATCATGGTCCTTGAATCGTTTGCTGTGGTCGTCAACATTGTGGGTTCCTACAATAGTAGTGGCGTTATAAAATTGCTGGATGCTTAACACCCATTATTAGTAATGAAGTTTTATAAATTGCATTTACATATTTGTATTCACTTTTTGGCGACAATTTTATTAAATAACGTATAGACCATTTACTTAGTAGAAAATCCTTAAAAATTATGTTCTAGGATATGTAACAAAATTTTGTACATATTAGTCCTCAAGATATATTTTTTTCAAATTTTTTTTCCACTAGTTTTTGGAAATTTCCAAGGTAATTCAAGGATAAAGTTTTAAGAGGACAGTTTTTGTACCTCTTCGTCCTTTAGCACCGAAACATTACATTTTCTAAGATTTTAAGGATCTTTTTGTTTCTTTTCATACCCATATTGTTATTCTACAATGCACTCAATTTTTGAAATAATTCCTTGAAATTTCAAAGTCCTTTAAAGAAAAATCCTGTCGTCAGAAAGAAAAACTTAAAACGCAGTTTTCCTACATTAGTTTTTTAGTTCCTACCCTAGTTTTGCAAGTATATCGATTTTTTCGTGTTTGAAAATTTTTGATTTTTTTCGCACGCTGTATCCTTTAAAAGTAGCAGGTATATTGTTGATTTTTGTTTAAGTTTTTACGCAAAATTTTACCTCGATCCGAAAAATTTATTAAATAATTATTTATTACTTATTTTTTAGCTTTCTAAATTACTAATCTAAAGAAACATAGCTCAAATATTGTACAAAATAGTATTTTCACTGTACACACATAGCCATTTTTGTATTTTGAAAACGATGGAATAAAACAAGATATTTGTTTAACCTTCTATCTGTCCCTAGCTCAAAATTGCGTTCGCTGTCCTTTGGGGTCAGGATGACCCCAATCAAACGGTTATATAATTTACTGACAAAACATGAAGGAATGTTACACAAAAATCACAAAAGAAAAGAGGTAAGCCCGAAAAGTGTTTTTCTAGATTGGTTATTGGGTTGTAAACGCGATTAACACTAAATAACACAAGTATACAAGTGCACAAAACCGCTCAACCGTGAGACTTATTTCTTTAAGAAGGATGGTGTAAAACAAAAAAACTTTCGATCGATTTAACAAATTTTTCGATTTAACAAATTGGGGGTGCAAGATAAGATTCGTTATATTGGACGTCCACTGTACTAAAACACATAAAATTAAATGAATGTGGCATTCCCCACAACTTAAAAAAATTTGATGGTTATTCCAAAAAAGTATCTAAAGGCAGTGGCGCACGCAGGGGGTGGACTGGGGGTTCAAATCCCCAAACACAAAAATTGCTGGTACAAAATATGGTGGAATGGTATTCGGCTTAAAAGTTGAGGGAGAGAGGCGGTTTGCGTACAAATTTTGAGCCCAATAATATTTAAAACCACATTTTGTGTTTCGGAGGGTTTGAACCCTAAAAGCTTCCTTGTGCGCGTCACTGTATATGTTCCATATAATTGATTGAGAAATGATTAAGATTTTTCATTAAAAACTGATATTGCAAAATAGTAGTTAGGCGTGCATTTACAACTAAACAAGAACAGCTTAGTCTGGTGGTCAATATGGCACAGATTCCGCGCGTTTTTGCCACAACCTCGGTGTCTTATAAGTACATTGAATTTATATTGGTTATTGTTCTACGAATACAGCGCCCCATTTACTTCGTCGCAAAACTAAATGATTGGGGCGTTTACCTCAAAAAAAGTTTAAGCTGTAAACAAAGTGCGAGATGATTTTCTAGTATTGGAATGGGATTTTTTTTTCTTTAATTTCGGGCCGGACCTTTACCGACAGACAACATTAACATTATCATTTAATGAGTGGTTCGCGTATAATTGGAATTGGTGTTTTGTGCATTCTTCCACCACCATTTAATAGGAAATAACACTTTCTTCCTTTACATCAACCGTCAACTTTTTTATTTTTAAAATTGAATAATTGGATTTATTTACCTAGGAGCGAGATCTATCTTCCTCTTGGTATGTCGCTGACCTTCGAAGCTTGTGCATTGTATGAGTGACTAAGCTTTGCTTAACCTTCACACTGTCACCATTATCATATTGTTACGAATACTAGTTCTAGTGGGCTGTTACGTATCACTGGATTGTGCAATTTGAAAATAAAACAACTTTAGTTATCCAAAAATAAAAACGCAGTCAATAAAAACCAACTATCACTTTATTTCACACTTTACACTTCACTGTCTTTACACTTAAGTATTTGCTGAATTACTCCGTGTGGCACCTTCACTAGTCAAAATCAGACTGACTCGCTGCGCCGCACCCGGCTGCCTTTTATACCTGTCCGCCCATCGCGCGGATCGTTCTCGCGCGTTCCAGAGTGGACTAAAGGTTTCCATGATGATCGCAACCGTCGTTGCCAGGTTGGACTAAGAGTTATTATCGCGGCCGTCGTTGCCAGATTGGACTAAGAGTTACTATCGCGGCCGTCGTTGCCAGATTGGATTATAGCACGGCACGTAGCGGCAGGGTTGCTTTGCACAGCGACAGACTGTCTTATCGTTACAATATTTTAATATTTCAAATTATGATTTTGCTATAACTTTTTAGTTTTAAGTCCGATTTTCATGCGGCTTGGGCTCAGTGGCCCTTTTATAAAGCTCTTTCTAAATATGTTATCAGAAAACTAAACATTTTTTCCATCTTTTTTTTACAAATGAAAATTTTTACCCCTATTTTGGTTACAATTGACATATTCAAAATTCAATGTTCAAATTTGGATATGTGATGATTTCATAAATCATACAGTACTGAATAGGGATAAAACAACAATTAGAAAGTAACAATTCGGCGGCTGACATAAACTGCAACGCGGTTGGCTACTACTAAGAGTACGACTTGTAATGGGCCAGTTACTCATGACACAGAACATAAACTTAACCATAAACATAAACTTAGAAAATTTGAGCGATTACTCAAAACTTTATTTCCGTAAACATAAACTTAAAAATCAGCTGATCAGCTGAGCGACAATATTGCCACTTCGATTTCTCCATCTCGTGAACAATCAAATTCAAACTTTTCGCGACATTTTTTTACTTGCGATTAGTAAATGTTTGAGCATCCAACGACTAAAATTATTAATACATTTACGAAACTAATAAAAATTGCAATCCATTTTGTATATTTTACAAATTATTTTAATTTGTTTACTTTTCAATTCATTCCGAAGAGAGTGGCAACATCTTTTGCGTTTTCCGTAAACATAAACTTAGAAACCAAAACGAAACCGATTTCTAAGTTTACGGTTAAGTTCTAAGTTTATGTTCTATGTCTCGGGTAACCAGTTGTACAGCTTTCGGGTATGCCAGGTCGTGCTAGCTGACAAATAAAACTAAGTTATGTCATGAGTAACTGGCCCATAAGGCCTATTATGTTGCAGTTTTACTGCTAACATCTCACACCAAGTGGAAATAAGAAATAGTCAGGTTGCTGGTTGTTGTTGTCGTTTAAGAATTATTGAATCTCAACCCTCACAAGGGCAACCACAATGCACCACCAACGCATTAAATAGTTGTTTGTGTGTGTGAATATACATACATATGTATATGTATGTTTGCGTACTGTATGCGTTTAAGAGTACTCATTTGGGGTAGGAATGCGTGCAAAAAGATGGGGGTTTCTACTTTCGCTCTGTTTTCTTCCTAATTAAAGCAGATTCCGAGCTCATTCACCATTTTGTTGATTGCTTAAATTACTTAAAAATAATTATTATCGGAATTATTATATGCGCTATCACTACACTGCGTACTTGTTTTCGGATATATATTGTTGTTGTTGCATACCGCGAGGCAATGTACTGCGCCGTGAAGCTTTCTGATCATTCCTCAAAATTTTTCATCAGGTTACAGACCACAAACCCACAAGACTCCAAAACTAAACACCACCAGAAAAATATCGCTTCAGATTGGAAAGGTGCTTTATGTCAAAAAGCAACAAAATGTGCTTTTAAGCCTTCATATTAAACACGCAATTTTTTATTACACATACGAGTACTTCGTAGCCTTGTTCTCTATTTGCTTTCGTTCTCTCCCCTTTGGCTTTTTCTGTTGTGAGTTCGTAAGTATTTCGGTTCGAGCCGAACAAAACCGACATGAAACGATTTAGTTACGTTGAAACCTGCCGTACACAGCCAAACCAAATCACGTTGCGTTATAAAGGGTGGTTTTTGTGCATTACAATGCCATTTCCGATGTGAGTGTTCCGTTTTTTGTGAGTGTTCCTACTTAGCTTTACCTTTCCCCATCCGCTTGAAGTGTGTGCTGTAACATATGTTGGCAAAACAGTGTTGCATACACAGTTCAAAAACGGGTGAAATATGTGGTATCACAATGGGCCTTTCAGGCCTCCGAAGATAAATTTATATCGTTTTTCGTTGACTTGAAGAATCACTATAACACCAAAAACGACTTCCATGACAGTAACTTCACAAGTATGTAAAGGTATCCAGTGATTGTCTCTGATCTCTGACCAATACTTACAATAAGTTAAGTGTAAGTTTTAACTTAATGTAAGTATGTATGTATTTAACTTATAAAATATGAATTAATTTTAATGGTTTCGGTTAGGTTATTTATATTTTTATAAGAATTTCATACAATTTTTATTAAAACAAAAACTTATTTCATATAACATAATGTTTTATTTCACAAAAACGGCAGCTTAATGACCCGAACACATAGACAACGGCCGTGACACGACTCCATCTGTCAAAATATAGAATCAGAACAATCGTTTTGGAACGATTATTTTGACGACTGCGCGAAAACACGAACAAACACCGAACACACAGATGTCGCTGACCCCAAGCTTAGGGCTGGTCTCGATTTCGTAGGCGATCAAAGCAATTGGTATCACTGCTTAAGTTGACAACATCGATTGCTTGTTTGCATACTTTGTTCAGCTGCTCCATGAGCAAAATGCGTATTAATTGTCATTTTGGTAAGTTGGAAAAATTAGCGTCACAAAACATATGATTGTTGTGCTGTTGCTGCCGCCATCATTGCAACCACGTTGCTAACTTCGCTGCGACTATATAAGCCGACGCCATCTTGCGGTTGCGTGGCCATGTCCCTGCCGTCGTCTATGTGTTCGGGGCATAACAGAAACAGTATACTGGAGTTCACTCGTCATAGCATTTTAGGTGTAAAGTTGCTATCGTAGCAATCTATCGCTACAACTGCTTTTGAAAACATTGCGAAAATTCAACAATTTCTACAATAGCAACTAGACCCCTAAAATGCTATGAAGAGTGAACTCCACTTATATGTTTATAAAAGAAATTTACACAGAACGAAATCCAGAAAAATCCCAACAAGTCCAGAGATTACCATTTTCAAATCCTGAAATCCCAGGGCATCCAGAATGCCCAATTGCTAATTGAATTGAACGTCTAATTGCTAACACATAAGTTTTACACATGTCTGAATGTGTCTGCGCAACAGAAATATGAAATACTTATTAAAAAGAGTCAAAGGTACAAAAACAAGCAATAATCTCATGCATGTAGTTTATGAGTTTATCTCATGCATGCGTTTATTGTTGAGTCGAAATTTTTCTTTTTTGCGTTTTAACGCGATTATAATGCTTCAATAAATATGCTTCAGTGCCCAGCGTGTTAACAAATGGACACATAAAAACGAACAGAAAGACAAGCCTACTGAACTGACAGGTAGACGCAGTGATAGTTCCGAAACATCGTTATCTGAATACTAATGCGGGTTTTAGTTGGTTAGCGTTATCTCCCGAATACATTGACAGCGGCGGCGACACGACCACATCTGTCAAAATATAGAATCCCAGCGTTCTTTTGGAGACGAATCTTTTGACGACTGCACGGCACATGACCACCGACTCCAGTTGTGGCTGTCGCCAACCTTAGAACTATTTTGTAGGCGACAAAAATAAATAAATTGGTATCACTGCGTCGAAATAGCTGTTGTTATGCCGTTCTTACTTTTTTGGTTGAAGCCGATACCAGCTATCTATCACACTAAAAACCGATTGCATATATTTGCTATGAATTTAAAATATACATGCCTTATTCATAATCCTGCAAGTTTGGGCAATAGCAAACATTTGCCATCAATTGTGAGAGGTTAGTTTGCAACACTTGTTGTAAAACGAGAAATTCACAGGTGATTGAAAAAACTGCTGAAGAAATTAGTTAGAAATTAGCCAGTTTCAGTACTTCTTTCTTCCTCATATTAATTATGTTTTCGCCTTTACTTCTTTTTTCATTAGCTATCAGTTTTCAACTCAGTGATGCATTCACATAGTAAATATAAATTAAGGGGTTCAAGTGCATCGCATCGCATGTATTGTATATTTTATTAGCGTTAAGTGAAAAAATTCTATAATTTCGCAAATGCTACAACGCAAGACCATTTGTACAAGATTTGGAATAGGGCTATAGTTGACAGTTCAGTCAACTGTTACTCCGCAAAAAGCAAACGAAATAAAATGTAAATAAGAGTTGATAGTCCCAGCAGCTATGACTATAATATTTTATATTGTAGACTAAATAAAATAATAATTAAATGTAAATAAAAACATCAATAGAGAGCAGCTTAACAAGATGTAAATGAAGTAGTAAGCCATCAGCAAGTTTAGTGCAGGTTAAACTGATTTTGTTAATGTTAATACACAAACCGGTCACCTATCCCTACTCACAAAATAGTTTTTCTGTAACTCGCAGCAAGATCTTTGAATTCCAAGACAGTGGAAAGTAATAATTAATAATAATAATTGATTGGTACGACAGCCCGCTTACGCGAGACTAAGGCCTAGCTTCCCGCAACCACCCGTGTTGTGTGTGTGAATAATTTTGTACGCGGGTTGGAGGGAACCTACAGTTTTATGCCGGTTCCGAACGGCAGGTTGGGAGCTTTTTCATAGGCAATTTTTACTCTCAGAGGTTTGCCATTTCCAGCTGAGAGGACAGCCACCGAAAGAGAAAACGAGTTTCCCGTTATTTTTTTAGGTGTTACTACATGCAGTATTCGATCTTGCGTCGCTCTGCATTCGACTCGCTGGACCGCGCACTAACCAACTGAGCCACGGCGGCTGCACTGTTGTTATATCCCTACTGACACAGCAACGATTGTTCAATAAAACAGCAAATTTCAGATAAATAAAACATAAAATTCATTAATTTTAAATGTCAACTTATGCATTTATACCACATTCATTTTAGGGCATAACAAATTCACAGATGACTTCTTATATTTAGGAAAAATAAGCGAAACTGTATTCCATAGTCGGTTTTGGCATGGACAAAAGTATTGACACCTGGCAATACTATGTTCAGCTATCATTTGGTAGATACCTTTACTTATTTTTGTCACATTTTTTACATTTGAAAATGGAAAAAATTTGTGGAAAAAATTTTATGAAAACTAAAATATGGCCCGAAAACAAAAAGAAACAACTTAGGCAGAGCCAAAAATCATTATACTTGCATAAACTTATATTTGCATAAGCACAGTATATCGTAAGCTGAAATTGGTGAAATTACTGGAAGAAGCCGATTTAACATTCAATACATTGCTAAGCAGTTTTGTGCTACAACGAAGTTGGCAAGTAGACAACGCAGCGGCCGACCGAGTAAGCTGAATGCTAGAGAAGAAGCTCAAATTCTGAGAAAAATTAAGAAAAACCCCAAAATTCCGTCCACCCAACTCGCAGCAGAGGCAAAGGAAGAATTCGACAAGGAAGTTCACCCGAAAACTGTACGTGGAGTACTGTACCGTGCTGGGTATATAGCCAGGGTAGTAAGGCGAAAAGCTTTCATCAGCCTTATAAATCGAAAAAGTCGGAAAGAGTATGCCCAGCAACACAAAACTAAATCCGAAGACTTTTGGAACAATACTTTACTATCTGATGGTAGTAAACTTAACATTTTTTGATCTGACGGCAAAATATTGGTATGGAGAAGACTGAATACAGAATACGACAAAAATGGTACAGTGACTACATTGAAACAGGGTGGCGGAGGAGGCAGTGGCGGATCCGGAGGGTTTGGGGGTTGAAACCTCCTCCCGAAATATTTGGATCGACTATAAAACTACATACAAGTTAAAAGGCATTTTATAAATATTAAAGAATTACTTTTTAAAACCCCCCGAAATATTTTTCTGGATCCGCGCCTGGGAGGAGGTATGGTGTGGGGTTGTATGGCTGCTTAAAGAAAATTAAAAATAAAGCAATGAAAAAATGGAATTTACAGACAATTTTTGATTTTTAACATGATAATGACTCTAAGCACACAGCTTTCGACGTCCGTATGTGGGTTATATACAATCTTCCACATATTTTACCACATCCGCCACAATCACCCGATTTAAATCCCATCGAACACCTTTTGGATGATTTGAAAAGACGGGCTCGAAGGCACAATATAACTAATAAAAGCCAACTAATCCATATCCCTTCACTAGAATGGCAAAATATAAGAGCAGGCATTACCAAAAGTTTAGTAAAATCAATACCCAAAAGACTTAACGAAGTATTGAAGAGAATAGGTGAAGTATTAATTATGCCATAACATAATGTTTCTTTAGTTCATGAGTAAGTGTGCCAATTATTTTTGTCCATGCCAAAACCGACTATGAAATACAGTTTTGCTTATTTTTTCTAAATATAAGAAGTAATACATATGTGAATTTGTTATGCCCTGAAATGAATGTGATATAAATGCATAAGTTGACACTTAAAATTAATGAATTTTATGTTTTGTTTTTCTGAAATTTGCTGTTTTATTGAATAATCGTTGCTGTTTCAATACTATTGTTCGTCACTGTACATACATCAAATGTTATATTTAGAGAGAATTAGCTTGTGCCAGTTTTTTGCTATTAAATGCGCTGTGAACCATCTCATTTTCTTGTGTTGATTGATTATAAGCGCAATTGAACGGGCGACGTTGCCAAGTTTCCCCGTGGTCGTGCAATTCAAAGCTTTGTGCTCGTGCATTCATCCATACATGTTTGTATGTGTGTTTTTATGTGTTTACATACATATATATGTATGCGCCGCGCAACTCACGCAAAACTAGTGCGACGAAGTTGCTGAACGATAGCTGTGGCAACGGCAACAGCAACGGCAACAGACAAGGAAAGAAGTGGAATGCGAAACAAAATTAAAGACATGAGAGCAAAAATTGAGCAAATGCCGCGCTTTTGCAAAAATCTGAATGATGCCAAGTAACTTGTGTTTGAGTGCAGTTTGGTTTGGTTTTGTTTCATTTTCATTTCGAACTGGTAATTAACATTAACTTCATGGTGTTACTTTGCTCTCTGATGGTTTACCTTAACTACTCTTCTTTGTGGATTCAGAGAGAAGACGGACCACATAGATACTCATGAACACATGCGTAAAAAGAGCCACCGGTACATATTGAATTCGCCGCGTTTTGTCAATTTTTGTGTTTTGTGTACCTATATGCATATATATTGTATGTAGCTATATATAGGTAGAGTTCATGTGCGAAATTCGAACATGAATATCGAATTCGAATGAGCCGTTGGTACTGATTCAATAAGACGAGGGAAAATTCGTCTACACGACGGAAAGGTGGGGTGGGCAGCCGAGCTCGGGCACGTAGCTGAAACTTGTGATGCTCATATGTAGCTGTCGCAATCGTGTGTTGGCACATCCACCGCTATGCTATTTCATCAAGCTAGAGCAAAAAGACAGCCAAATACAAATACCAGTATATGAAATCTAGCGCTGTATCGTGTTTCTTTGCTTTTCTGCTCCCACAAGGCGTCATGCTGTGTTGCCACATTTCGGAAAATTTCACTTGTGCAATATGTGGTCGTTCGCTGGGACGTTTCGGTGAAATAAATTATTTAATAACGGCCGTCACCATCAGCAGTTTCGTGATTACATATTTCTAAGTTTATCATAATGTTCATACATACTGTGAGCGTCAAAAGAAAGTAAACACTCATGTTCCATGTATTCGTCGATTTATTACAATGTTAATTTTCACTTAAATTAAAAAGTAACATTGCAGATTTGTGAGCTTATTCAATAGTAACTTAATTGCTTTTAAACAAAAAACAGGAACATAACACAACAGAAAATATGTCACTTAAACCAAATTAACCACAATTTTTACGCGTAAAAAAAAGTAAACGAAAATCGTAAATATGGAAATTCAATGAAGTTGTTCAATTAACATAAGTGATTTAGTATTTAGTTTGTTTTCCTTTCGATTTCAACACTGCATTTAAACGTCTAGGCATAGATTCTACCAGGTTTTTTGTTATATTAGGAGAAATATTCCTACATTCTTCAATAAGAGCTTTTTTTAAGTCGTCTTCATTTGAAATTACTCTCTGCCCTATTTTTTGGTCGAGATGTGCCCACAAATGTTCAATGGGGTTATGGTCAGGGAACTGCGGCGGGTGATCCAGGGTCTTAGGTGCACTATACAGTGGCCACTCACTTGCTACTTTCGATGTATGCTTAGGATCGTTGTCCTGTTGAAAGATCCAATTGCCAGTTAAGCCTAACTTTGCAATACTTAGGGCAACATTTTCTTTTAAAATGGCTAAATATTTCATTTTGTCCATAGGTGAATCGATGAATGCTAGATTTCCGACACCTGCATTTCTTGATGTTTTTTCAGTAAATTATACAACCGTTTGATTGGGGTCATCCTGACCCAAAAGGACAGCGAACGCAATTTTGAGCTAGGGACAGATAGAAGGTTAAAGAAATATCTTGTTTTATTCCAGCGTTTTCAAAATACAAAAATAGCTCTGTGTGCACAGTGAAAATACTATTTTGTACAATATTTGAGCTATGTTTCTTTAGATTAGTAATTTAGAAAGCTAAAAATAAGTAATAAATAATTATTTAAAAAATTTTTCGGATCGAGGTAAGATTTTGCGTAAAAACTTAAACAAAAATCAACAATATACTTGCTACTTTTAAAGGATACAGCGTGCGAAAAAAATCAAAAAATTTTCAAACACACGAAAAAATCTATATATAGGGTATTCCAGCAAGAGGTGTTATTTTGAATCACCCGGTATTTCGGTAGCTGTCACTTTTGAAGCTTTTATTCTTTGGCATTTGACAAGTAGAAACTACGCCATTACTAAAAATGGAACCATACACGCTTCAACAACGTATTGAAATTATTAAAATTCACTACAAAAATTGTGAAAATCTTGTAGTCACAGTTCGCAAAACTCAAGCATTTTTGGGTCGTCGTGAAGCACCTTGTCGGACCGCAATACAGAAATTGGTGGAAAAATTCGAGCTGTTGGGACAAGTTAGTGATGTGAAGGATAAAACCCGTGCACGTCGCTCAAGAACAACTGAGAATATTGCTGCTGTAGCCCACAGTGTTGAAGAAAACCCAGGTTTGTCGATTCCTCGTCGTTCTTTGGAATTGGGATTCCAAAAACTTCATTACACCGTATTTTGCATGAAGACTTGGGTCTTTAGGCTTATAAAGTTCAGTTAACACAAGAACTCAAGCCAACCGATCATCAACAACGTCGTGTCTTTGCTGGTTGGGTCCTTGAAATGCATGAAAAAGATCCGGAATTCCATCGAAAAGTCATCTTGACTGATGAGGCCCATTTCCACCTCGGTGGCTACGTCAACAAGCCAAATTGTCGCATCTGGGGCTTGGAAAACCTAAGAGTTACTGTTGATAAGCCTCTCCATCCTCAACGTGTGACTGTTTGGTGCGGTTTACGGTCCGGCGGGGTCATTGGACCTTACTTTTTCGAAAATGAGGTTGGATCAACAGTTACGGTGAATGGATTGCGCTATCGAGAGATGATTAATGATTTTTTATGGTCGGAGTTGGATGGTATTGATCTGGACATTTTTACTTTCAACAAGACGGCGCTACGTGCCACACAAGCAACGAAACCATTGCTCTTTTACGGGAAAAGTTTCCGGACCGTGTTATCTCTGGAAGAGGTGATCAAAATTGGCCACCGAGATCTTGTGATTGAACACCTTGCGACTTCTTCCTTTGGGGCCACGTGAAAGATAAGGTGTACGCCAACAGCCCAGCGTCGATTCAAGACCTCAAAGATAGAATTCGTGAGGCTATCGAGGACATAGGGTAGCCACTTTGCGATTTGGTTATGAAAAATTTCATGAAAAGGATATGGTCCTGTAGGCGTGGTCGTGGTGGCTATTTGGCTGATGTTGTTTTTCATTATTAACGGCATACCGTCCTCTTTATTATGAAATAAACATCCGATCATTTATCTCAAAAAATGGCATTTTTCTTTGAATTTCAAAATAACACCTCTTGTACTTGCAAAATTAGGGGCCAAATGTAAGAAAACTGCGTTTTAAGTTTTTCTTTCTGACGTCAGGATTATTTTTTAAAGGATTTTGAAATTTCAAGGAATTATTTCAAAAATTGAGTGCATTGTAGAATAACAATATGGGTATGAAAAGAAACAAAAAGATCCTTAAAATCTTAGAAAATTTAATGTTTCGGTGTAAAAGGACGAAGAGGTATAAAAAATGTCCTCTTAAAACTTTATCCTTGAATTACCTTGGAAATTTCCAAAAACTATTGGAAAAAAAATTTGAAAAAATATATCTTAAGGACTAATATGTACACTACTTCATCCTTGAATTTCGTTTTTCTAACTTTATTAGTTTAAGATATAACAAATTTAATGTTATAAAAATTTTGTTACATATCCTAGAACATCATTTTTAAGGATTTTCTACTAAGTAAATGGTCTATACGTTATTTAATAAAATTGTTGCCAAAAAGTGAATAGAAATATGTAAATGCAATTTATAAAACTTCATTACTAATAATGGGTGTTAAGCATCCAGCAATTTTATAACGCCACTACTATTGTAGGGTGTAACACACTCAGTGACTTTTTAAAAACTGTACTCTAAAATCTTCCGAAATATGCAAATATGGATTACATTATAACTATATGTTGGTTTTGGTAAAAAAATCTATATTTTACTAAGAAATTGAACTCACAGGGTTCCACCCTGATGATAGTAATGGAGGGTTAATAGGAAAGATAGCTTCACATCGTATGCATTGCGCCTTAAGGTCATCGTAAAGTTAAAAGAAATGTTGCAACCTGATCCAAAACTTTGAAACCTTGGCTTGCATAAGCTTTTAGAATATGTAACTAACACCTCGGAAGCATTTCTGAATAAAACAACACAGCCTGGTCACTCCTTTACTAGACATGCAGCCCTATACCATATCCCCTCAAATGCTATGCTTTACTGTTAATGTCAGATTTGCGTTATTAACTGAATCCTCTTCAAATTAGTTGATGCCTTTTAATGCCAAATATGCCAAACCATTATCAGAGAATAATAAATCTTCCTACTCCGGCAGCCGCCGTGGCTCAGTTGGTTAGTGCGTGGTCCAGCGAGTCGAATGCAGAGCGACGCAAGTTCGAATACTGCATGTAGTAACACCTAAAAAAATAACGGGAAACTCGTTTTCTCTTTCAGTGGCTGTCCTCTCAGCTGGAAATAGCAAACCTCTGAGAGTAAAAATTGCTTATGAAAGAGCTCCCAACCTGCCGTTCGGAACCGGCATAAAACTGTAGGTCTTTTCCACCCGCGTACAAATTCACACGCACAACACGGGTGGCTGCGGGAAGCTAGGCCTTAGTCTCGCGTAAGCGGCCTGTCGTGCCAATCAATTAATTATTATTACTCCATAGATAGCAACACATAGTCCCGGAAATCCGGTTATCTAGACTCTTTGATGGACTTTTTTACGAAAGCAATTATTTGCTCCTTGTAAGTAAGCTAAATATGGGCTTCTTACATGCAGTTATGTAGGGGAAATATGTTTTTTTCATGACTTTTCTTATAAAGGCACTGCTACTGGGTTTTATAAAATATTTCTGTACATTTCTTAAGATATTGGATGCAACTAGCCTAAGATTATGATGCACTGATCGCAAAACAATCTAATCCTATTGCTCGGGTAGCTTAAGAAAATGGCCAGATCGTAGTAACGAAGCAAGATTTTCTGTTTTTTCGAGATTTAAAATGGCTTTTTGAAATGACGAATGTGCTTTCCCAAAGTTTCCCTAATTTCATGAAATTTTGGAAAGTGTTAGTAAGATTATCCTTTTATCCATTTTTAATTTTTTTCTGTCTATTGCTTTCTATAAAAATGCAAGCGCATATCCATCCACATCCAAAAAATTTACAGGTCCGTTTACTGTTCAATGGATTACAAATTTTCCAAAAAAAATAAAAAGCATAACCGGAAATTTTCGTTGTTAGTTTTGTACGCAAACTTATTCTGCACCGTTTTGTGAGTATATTGTCAATTAATACGAATACATGGAAAATTATTATTTTAATTCATCTAAAACAAAAAGTGCAGTTAAGGCAGAGATGAAAAATGTGGATAAGTTTTAATAAATAGAGAACCAATTTTTGAGGTCAACATTAATCATAACATAATTTAGACTTGTCTGTACGCAAACTCATTCTGACTAGTGTATGCTTATTAAAAGAATTGGCGAATAGACATTTGCTTCTTGCGTTCGCAAAGTGACTTTTGAACCGTTTTTTCGCGTAGACTACGCAGTGCTTGTATACCAGTATAATCAGTACTGTTGTCCTCAGCCCATGCGATAGCTTTTTGCTTGAAATCGCTTTAAACATATTTTTTCACTATTTAGAGATTTTCATTGTTCACTATTTAGAGTACTCTATGTAAAAATTTGGGTGCTCACTTTATCGAGGTGTTCACTATACACTATACCCAGAAAAGACTGTAGTTTGATTCGCGATATATTTATACAAATTTCGGGTTTATTTCTTAAAAACTACAACTTAGCAGAAATAGCATGTGTTTATGTAACAACTTTTACTATCTTCTTTAATTTTCTGCTAAAAAAGTTTCACAAAAACCCCGGAATCCCGGTGTTGCCATTTTTAAGTCCCGAAATTCCAGGGTATCCAAAATGCTTGGGGATCAAACGTCTTAGTATGTAAATTTCTCCAAATAATGAAACAAATTATGTATGTACCTATATGACATGAGTACCATTTTACAACAGCTTATATCCATTATATTATTTATAGTGTGAAAACTTAATGTTAATACAGTAAAATCTGCAGCGACTAATGCAATCTTTTTGAGATACTTAACCAGGGTGAGTTCTAAGCGGCGTACGTAGCATGTAGTGTTCACAAATGTTGGGTATTTAAATGGGACGGTTTTTAAGAGGGAAGGTATATAAGCGCACATACAGTGACGGACAATAGTATTGACACAGCAACGATTGTTCAATAAAACAGCAAATTTCAGATAAACAAATCAACTTCAACTTATGCATTTATATCACCTTCATTGCAGGGCATAAACAATTTACATAATACTTCTTTAGACAAAATAAAGAAAAATGTATTTCATAGTCGGTTTTGACATGGACCAAAGTATTGGCACAGCACAATTCAATGCAATAAATATTTCAAAATTTTTTCCAACTAGTAATAATATGTCCAGCTGTCATTTGGTATATACCGTTACTTATACCGTTACTTATTTGAAAGTGGGCTGGTTGTGGCAAACATTTTATAAAAACATAAATATGCCCGAAAACAAAAAGAAGCAACTGAAGCAGAGCGAAAAATCATTATTTATTTGCATAAACACAGTAAATCGTAAACTGAAGTTATGGAAATTATGGGAAGAAGCCGATTTACCATTCGATACATTGATAAGCAGTTTGGTGCCACAACGAACTTCGCAAGTAGACAACGCAGCGGCCGACCGCATAAGCTCAATGCTAGAGAAGACGCTCAAATTCTGAGAAAAATTAAGAAAACCCCAAAAATTCCGTCCACCTAAATCGCAGTGGTGGCAAAGGAAGAATTCGACACGGAAGTTCACCCGAAAACTGTACATACAGTACTGTACACTGCTGGGTATATAGCCAGGGTAGCCAGGCGAAAACCTTTCATCAGCCTTATAAATCGAAAAAGGTATGAGTATGCCCAGCAATACAAAACTAAATCCGAAGACTTTACTTTACTATCTGATGGTAGTAAACTTAACATTTTTTGATCTGACGGCAAAATATTCGTATGGAGAAGACTGAACACAGAATACGACAAAAATGATGCAACGACTACATTGAAACAGGGTGGCGGAGGAGGATGGTGTGGGGTTGTATGGCTGCATTCGGCATGGGAGAGTTGGTATTTGTAGACGAAATAATGGACAAAGCCGTATACCTGAATATACTTAAAGAAAATTAAAAATAAAGCAATGAAAAAATGGAATTTACAGACAATTTTTGATTTTTAACATGATAATGACTCTAAGCACACAGCTTTCGACGTCCGTATGTGGGTTATATACAATCTTCCACATATTTTATCACATCCGCCACAATCACCCGATCTAAATCCCATCGAACACCTTTTGGATGATTTGAAAAGACGGGCTCGAAGGCACAATATAACTAATAAAAGCCAACTAATGAATATCCTTTCACTAGAATGGCAAAATATAAGAGCAGGCATTATGTACCAAAAATTTAGTAAAATCAATACCCAAAAGACTTAACGAAGTATTGAAGAGAATAGGTGAAGTATTAATTATGCCATAACATAATGTTTCTTTAGTTTATAAGTGTGCCAATACTTTTGTCCATGCCAAAACCGACTATGGAATACAGTTTCGCTTATTTTTCCTAAATAAAAGAAGTAATCTGTGAATTTGTTATGCCCTAAAATGAATGTGATATAAATGCTTGACATTTAAAATTAATGAATTTTATGTTTTGTTTATCTGAAATTAGCTGTTTTATTGAACAATCGTTGCTGTGTCAATATTATTGTCCGTCACTGTAGGTAGGCTGCTTGTGCACTGCTGCGCCTTGATAAATCCTTTTTTTATATGAAATTCGCACCAATGCGCCGTTATAACTTAATAACACTCTTCCACCGATGTTTATTAAAAAGTTACTAATGTGTTATGTTTTATGGACAGTCACAGAATTGTATTGAGTCAGAATTTAATTTTTGTCCTGACGTACAAATGGGTGAGGACGCCAGGGGCGGACTTAGAAAATTATTTCGGAGTTGTTTCAAAAGGTAATTCTTCAACATTCATAAAATTTTTATGTAGTTTTAAAGTCGATCCTAATATTTCGGAGGGATTCAACCTCCATAGCACCCCTGAATCCGCCACTGGAGAACGCATTCGTGCTGGAATTTTGAAATAAAATAGGTGACGACGTCAACAATCACAAATATGGACAATAATGACAAATGGGCAAGAACGGCGCAAAAGTAAAAACGCAACTACAAAGCTGGAAATACACGAATGGAAAGTGAAATATGCAACCCAGCAAGGAACAGGGGGGATTTAGCTGTCAGAACCCTCCATAGCCTAAAATTATTCACATTAGCAAAAGGTCTTTATAAAAATAATAACAACACATTTTTTTGACCAAAATCGATTTGTTTTTTAAATAGTTCACCTCACGCTCAACACAGCTATTTATAGAATCTAAAACCATATCTAATTAGTGTATTAGATTGTCGGCGGGGATGTCCTTCAGGATGTCAGCACAAACATTTTGGATGGTTTCTACGTCCTCAATGGCTTGTTTTCGGCAAATGCATTTTTTTAAAAGGTAAAAGTCACACGGTGCCGCATTAGGTGAAAACGAAGTTGATAGTAAAAATTCGACTTTTATGTACATATGTTGGTCATCATTTATGTATGTACTAACAATCGCGTTAAATTCGCGTGAACTCTGCAACGGGATAAGCGTATAAACTCGGTTCAATTGAAATGTTTCGGTTAAATTTTTACCAAGTTTAACGCAAAACTTGATATTTGTTCGATGCTAATTTTTGCACCGATGACACAAACATACTTTCACTTCAGACGCAATAACTTCGCTTTCAGTGAACCAAGTTATGAAATTTTAACTAAAAATCGGGGAAAAATGTAAATCTCTGTTGAACCAAGCCACATATTTATATACTAGTCAGAATAAGTTTGCGTACAGGCAAGTCAAAATTATGTTATGATTAATTTTTACCTCAAAAATGGATTCTCTGTTTATAAAAACTTATCCACGTTTTTCATATATGCCTTAACTGCACTTTTTGTTATGTTTTAGATGAATTAAAATAATAATTTTCCACGTATTCGTATTTATTGACAACATACTTACAAAAGGGTGCAGAATAAGTTTGCGTAGAAAACTAATAACGGGAATTTCCAGTTATGCTTTTTATTTTTATTTGGAAATTTGTATTTCATTGAGCAGTAAACGGACTTGTAAATTATTTTTAGACGTCTATGGGCTTGAAATTATATAGAAAGCAATAGAACCCAAGCGAAAAAAATAAAAACGGATAAAATCTTACTAAATCTTTCCCAAATTGACAAAAAATGTCGTGAGATTAGAGAAACTTTTCGAAGAGCACATTTGGTATTTCGAAAAGCCATCTTAAATTTCGAAAAAATTTTTGCTACGATCTGGCCATTTTCTTAAGCTACCCGAGCAACAGGATTAATTGTTTTGCGATCAGTGCATCATAATCTAAGGCTAGTTGCATCCAATATCTTCAGAAATGTACAGTCAGTAACACTTGTAGAGAAAGAGGCTGCTAGCAGTGAGGGCGTCGAGGAGATTAGCCTCCTACCTCACGAAGGCGAGGGGATCGATGCGATCGACCTCTCGATGCTTTGCATGGCCGCCGACGACGAAGACTCCGATAGAGTCTCCCTGTCGGACCTGGATAAGGAGAGCGGTCTGACGGAGGATGAAGGCGGCGCCGGAAAACCCTAATGCCGCTATGACCAGCACCGCAGTTGCGCAGATCAATCTGCACCACGCAAAGGCCGCTTCTGCGGTCATTGCGAGCGCAACCCTCAGGAATAAACTGAGTGTGGGGCTGGTCCAGGAACCCTGGGTGTGCAGGGGCCAAATCAAAGGTTTGGCAGAAAGGAACTTACAGGTAATTTGGGATATCAGATGTAATAACCCGAGAGCCTGCATGTTAGTAACCAATGGTTTGAACTTTATATGTCTTCCAGATTTCCTTTCTAGGGACCTGGTTGCAGTACAGATACCGGTACTAATAAAGGGGACGGCGCAGGACATAGTGATGGCCACAGGTTACTTCCCAGGAGAGAACACCCTGGCTCCGCCACAGGCAGTCTCTAAACTGGTGAGGTACTGTGAGCTGAAGAAGCTGCCACTTATACTGGGTTGCGATGCGAATGCGCACAACAAGGCCTGGGGAAGCAGCGATACGAATCAAAGGGGTGAGTACCTTTTAGAATTTATTATCAGTAATAAATTAGAAATGTTTAACGTGGGAAATATACCAACGTTTGTAACCAGTTCGCGAGAGGAGGTCCTAGACATAACCCTAGGAAGTACTCTAAGCTCCGAACTGGTTAAAAACTGGAGGGTTTCTGGGGAGCCTTCAATGTCGGATCAGAGAATAATACGGTTTGACATTGGAGGTTCTGCTTCAGTTAGGAAAATTTTGAGAGATCCCAGGAGAACAGACTGGGAAAAGTTTCAAGAAACACTGAGTCTTAACTCCGCCAACCTTGGGTTGGGGGATAATATCAGGAATTCTATGGAGCTAGATACTATGGTGAACTGCTTTAATAGGGTAGTTATCGATGCGTATGAGGACAGCTGCCCGGTCAGTAAGATTGCTTCCTCCAGGGACGTACCCTGGTGGAATAGGGACCTCAGCATACTGCGAAGCAAGGTTCGCAGGTTATTCAACCGGGTGAACCGAACCGGGAACTAGTCCGAGTATAGGAGCACTCTGACTATCTATAATAAGGAGATCAGGGAATCCAAGCGAAGAAAGTTCAGAAATTTCGGCGAAGATATAGAACAAACCTGTGAGGTATCCAGACTCTTCAAGGTTATGGCAATGAGCCACAACCTGTCCTCTACAAACCTCAGGAAAAGCAATGGGGAATTTACCGAGAGTGAGGAAGAGAAGGTTCAGCTATTTCTAGATACTCACTTCCCGGGCTCCATTGCTTGGAGAGGGGGAGGACAGGCTGAGGCGCTGTGCAGGATCTCTAAAAGAGACTGGAGAGTGGCAAAGGAAATCTCCACGGAGGAAAGGGTACAGTGGGCGGTTAATACATTCAAACCACTGAAGTCACCTGGAAACGACGGCATTTTTCCGGCCCTACTACAGAAAGGGATAGGTCTCTTCAAATACCATCTCCTGAAAATAACTAGAGCCAGTCTGGCACCATAAGCCTGGAGGAGGGCAAAGGTAGTTTTTATACCGAAGGCCGGGAAGAAGGATCAACTTCATCCGAAATCCTTCAGGCCGATTTACCTAACTTCATTTGTACTGAAAACTCTAGAGAAAGTTGTGGACAACTACATATGGACGACAATCCTATTAGACAACCCTCTGCCTACTTGTCAACATGCCTATAGGGCAGGTCGGTCCACCGAGACTGCTCTGTACCAGCTGACAAGTGTTCTGTAGGAAAGTCTGGAAGAGAAGGAAATGGCACTATGTGCCTTCCTGGATATAGAGCGGGCCTTTGACAATACCTCTCATGAAGTCATAGACAATTCTTTAACCAGCAGGGGCTTGACTAACACCCTAAGAGGCTGGATACATAGTATGCTCGCTACTAGGTCGGTGGAGATACAGACTAATACGGGTGGCCTAGTATTAGCAAACACAACCCGAGGCTGTCCACAGGGGGGGGTACTAACATATCTCCTCTTCTGTGGAGCCTCGTGGTTGATGATCTTCTACAGGAGCTAACTAACGCTGGCCTAGGTTAGGTTAGGTTAAAGTGGCTGTCTAGGCACGGGACTTGCCGAAAGACACACTTAGGCCACGAAAAGGGCCCATTGTGATACCACAAAGAGTGAGTGATCTGACTTCCTGCAAGTTAGGTGCCTATACAAGCCAATTTGTTTTGTGGATAAAACCCAGCAAGTCCCTAATATTGACTGATCTGAGGTCATCCAGGTTATCGAAGAATGTGGAGCCCAGGGCTTTCCACCTTCGTATAGAGAGAGCCGAGCAATGACAGAGAAGGTGGCTGATAGACTCTTCCTCCTCCGCATTCTGATAGCTACGGCAGAAGTCCCGACTGTCAAGACCTAATCTGTAGGCATGACGACCAAAGGTACAATGTCCCGTAAGGATCGAGACGATCGTATTGATATGTTGTCTGCTGAGCGAGACAAGAGTTCTAGTGCGTCCGGGGTTTAGGGTGGGCCAAAGTTGCTTTGTAATTGAGCAAGTACTCTCATCCTGCCATCTCTTGTAGGCTATGTTGAGGAAGGAAGATTGAATAATAAGTTTACATGTAGCGAGAGGGATACCTACTGTAATATTAACGTTGTCATCTGAAAGGGTACCCAAGTCAGAGTGATGTTATACACCCGCCCTAGCTCATGCAGCAGGGATCGGCAGAGAGAGACCACTTTGGATATGGTGAAGGCCTTCTTGAGGGCCTTGATTCCTGCCTGACTGTCCGTGAAGATCCTAACGGTTTCACCAGAAAGGCTATGCTGTTTTAGCAAGGACAGGGCTTTAAAAATAGCCAGTACCTCCGCTTGGAAGACACTGCAGAAGTTTGGAAGGCGAAAACAATCCTCCATGGGAGGGTCAACACACAATACACCACCCCCTACCCTACCATCCAACTTGGAGCCGTCTGTGTAGAAACATACTCCGTATCTTTTACCCACTCCAATCTTTGAGGTATGTGGGTTGAGAATTTGGAGTCAAAGAGGTATGACGGTAGGGAGTGATCTATGTTGTTGGGAAGTTCGGTTACTTTACCTAGGATACGGCAATGACCGAAATCAGTGCGCGCCCATCCCCAGATAGTGTTCAATCTTACTGCGGAGAGGGTTGCAGCTTGTTTCCCGTAAAGGTCAACGGGGAGAAGGTGGAGCAAGGCATATAGCCCCTTGGATGGTGTTGATCGAATGTCGCCGGTTACAATGAGCGCCGCTGACCTTTGAACCGAGTCCAATGGCTTCTGATAGGCCCTCTTATCTAGAGCCGTCCACCAGACTATCACTTCATAGAAGAGAATGGGCCTGATCACTGAAATAAAGATCCAGTACATTATCCGTGGTTGCAGACCCCATTTTTTACCAACTGCTCTTTTGCAGGAGTACAATGCGACTGTAGCCTTGCGAACCCTATCCAGTATGTTCGCTTTCCAGCTTAGTTTTCTGTCCAGCAGTATACCAAGATACTTGGCCTGCGAATTAATGCTTAAAGCTGTACCACTAAGAATAGGAGGACTAAAAGTGTTTTCTAGTGAAAAGAACCAGATCGGTTTTGGAAGGGTTGACACCCAAACCGTTCTGATTGCACCATGATACGAGTAGGTTGAGGGCACCCTGGAGAAGATCGACCAGTGTCGGAAGATTCTTCCCTGATACCGCAATCGCTACATCGTCGGCGTATGCAACCACATTACACCCTGTTTTGTTTAGTTGCAGAAGTAGTTCATTTAGCGCCAAGTTCCAAAGGAGGGGGGGGAAAGGACACCTCCTTGCGGGGTGCCTCTACTTACCCGCCTTTTTACAGAGGAGGCCCCTAGTGAAGAATTGATAACCCTATTGGTTAAGAGTTTGTAGACTACGTCAACCAGCGGTTTCGTAGCTCCACGTTGAAAAGTGAGCCTGTGATGGCCGACGGAATGATGTTGTTGAAGGCTCCCTCAATATCAAGGAAGGTCACCAGAGTGAATTCCTTGTATAGTAGGGAGTATTTAATTTGTTGCACAAGTGCGTGGAGAGCTGTCTCTATGGATTTGCCCTTTGTGTAAGCGTGCTGATTAGGGGAAAGTAGATGACCTACTTTTTCCCTAATATAGATATCAATGAGCCTTTCTAGGGTTTTAAGGAGAAAAGAGGACAGACTACGCTGGACGCTGGCCTAACGGTTCAGGGTTATGCGGACGATATTGTAATCCTATGCAGGGGAAAATTTGAAGATACCCTGCGGAAAAGGATTGGGACTAAGGTTAATGGGACTAATGGTGCACAAAGGTGGGGCTGAATATAAATCCGGCGAAGACCACCGTTGTACCCTTCACAAGAAAATATAAACTTGATGCCCTTAGACCCATACGTCTGGATGGGGCAGAGATAGAATTCCAGAAGGAGGTGAAATATCTAGGTGTTATACTAGATCAGAAACTTCTCTGGAAAGGACACTTAGAGGCAACGATAAGGAAGGCCACTAGGGCTTTCATGACCTGTAAGTCCATAGCAGGTAAAAGTTGGGGCTGCACTCCGACTATACTGAGATGGATCTACACGGCGATTGTAAGACCCATGATAACGTATGGTTCGGCTGTCTGGGTAAGCAAGACCAGCCAGTCGACCACTATCAAGACGCTTAGTAACCTACAGAGACTGGCATGCGTTTGCATAACAGGGGTTATGAGAACGTGTGCGACAGCATCCTTGGAGGTTCTTCTTGAACTCACACCTCTTCACTTACACTTACAGACCCAGGCGAAGAGGGCTCTCCTACGGATGGCTTATGTTAATATCGGGGCGGAGGGATTCCTGAGTCGTAAGAGGATTGATAGTCTCACGCTTCAGCACCCCGAAATCGCTATACCGAGGGACACAATCTCACCGAAGTTCAGCTTTGTCAAACAGTTCAAAACTGAACTTAGTAACAAAAAGAGACGGGTAGGTATATCGGAGACATATCCGATAGACCAGCACATGATATCCTGGTACACAGATGGCTCCTTAACGGAGGAAGGCACTCGGAACCGATGGGAAAGCACACCACTATCTGCCAGGCGGAAATATACGCCATTCAAAGGTGTGCTCACTTCAATCTGGTGAAGAACTACCGGAACCGGAAGATTGCCATCCTTTCTGACAGCCAAGTGGCTATAAAGGCTCTTAGATCCTATCAGGTGTCCTCGAAACTGGTATTGGAGTGCCTTGAGAAGCTGAATGAACTTGGCCGTTACAACAAGGTCTGGGTACTTTGGGTTCCGGGCCACACCGGCATTGAAGGGAACGAACGGGCTGACGAGCTGGCAAGAAGGAGGGCTTCCACACCCTTCGTCGGCCCGTAACTTATGAGTGGGTTGGGAAAAGGAGCCTCCTCCATCTTACTGAGAAAGGACGAGATAACCAGAAGGAATCAATACTGGGAAAATCAACCAGGTCTAGAGCATTCGAAGCTGGTTACCGGATCCTATAATAGGAAACGATTCGAGGAATGTATGACTTTATCAAAAAATAATCTTAGGATTATCACGGGAATGCTTACAGGGCATTGTAGATTGAACTATCATCTAACTAAACTAGGAATCCGTGAAAACGGGTATTGTAGGTTCTGCTTGCAGAAAAACCAGACTGCGATACATATACTAGGAAAATGCCCTGCACTCATGCATAAGAGACAGAAGCACCTGGGGGATCATCTCATACCGGGTGCGGACTGGGTATCCAGAGGTTTAGGAAACATACTAAAATTCCTCTTGGATACTGGACTCACTGATAGTCTTTGAGGTCCAAGAAGGGGATCTACTAGGTCGCAGTGCATTGTCCCCATCAATAATAATAATAATAATAGCACTGACTTTATAAGAAAAATCCTGAAAAAAACATATTTCCCCTGGAAGAAGCCAGAGCACAGAATTGCTTTCGTACAAGAGTCCATCAAAGAGTCTAGAAAACCGGATTTCCGGGACGATGTGTTGTTATCTGTAGAAAGTGGGACGATTTATTATTATCTGATAATGGTTTGGCATTAAAAGGCATCAACTAATTTGAAGAGGATCCTGTTAATAGCAAAAATCTGAAATTAACAGTGAAGCATTGCATATATGCAATATGCATATATGTGGAGATATGGTATGGGGCTGCATGTCAAGAAAGGGAGTGAGCAAGCTGTTTCTTTATTCGGAAATGCTTCCGAGGGGTTATTTACATATTCTAAAAGCTTATGCAAGCCAAGGTTTCAAAACTTTGGATTAGATTCCAGCATTTATTTTTAACTTTACGATGACCTTAGGGCGCAATGCATACGATGTGAAGCTATGTTTGCTGTTAACTGGCTCAACAAAGTTGAAAAAGTTCCTCCCTAGTCACCTAACGTGCATCTAATTGAGTATATAAGGGGTTTATTTGAACCCTGAGCCCAACAACACTTCATCTTCAAAGATGCCGTAACCCAATGTAACAAATTAAGGATATAACAAAATAGCCGCTGAAAAATCACAGAATTTAATCAAATGTACGCCGAAACTTCTGCAGGGAGTTCAAAGAAGAAAAGCATATTCACAAAGTTAATAAGCTTTGGACAAAACTTAGTTTGAATTAAATTTTAACTACGTAAACTTATCTTGTACGCAAACTTTTTCTGAGGTAATGGTTTTTCTGATAATGGTTATAATTTGTTTTGGCCCTTCTTTTACAGTTTGGTCAAGTTTTTGATATATCTTAATTGAATAAGAGAACTAAGTTTACGGAATAAATGAAAAATATTTTGTTTTTGAAAAATACTTTAAGTGATTTATTTTTCATATGAAAAAACGACGTACCCCTTGTACTCAAACTTATTCTGACTTGTGTAGGTGGCGCTGCAAAATGCGCTGTTTGAAAAGTGTAGTTAACTTTTACTTGAATAAATTTTTGTTTTTTAATTCAACGTTTTAAGTATCTAAGTTAATTTAAATGTAATTGCAACAAAATAAAAGAGCTGTCTGATACTCACGTGAAATATTAATTTAAATTAATAAATGTTTCCACATATAACACATTTTATTGTTGGAGTGAAATATTTTTATTAAATTCTTAATCCTAAAATTGTCCATAATCAACTCAATTTGTAACTCTGTCTGGTCGATTATCAGAGGAAATTAATTCACTAAATTAACGTTTCGACCTGGTTTCCGTCAAGACAATTTTCTTGAGCAATTCTTTTTGATTTGCTATTGTCCTTTCCGTGCTTGTTTCCACACGGAAACTTGATGCGGCAATTTATTATCTAACGATGTATATAACATAACACTAAATAGGAAAATATATATATGTATAAAATATAGGAAATACGACACTATTCTTGTGTTTGTTCTCTAAAAACCAAACTAAAAAAATAATATAAATCATTTACTAATGCACACTCAACCGATGAGAAGATAAGGATTAGGAAAAACTTCAAAAACTTGTGGGAATTGATTTCGCAAAATACAGGTATATATGTATACAGATATTTATACCCTGCACTACAGTTTGTACGTCCCTTTTCCTTAAAAAGTTCCTAACTCTGAAATGAAGAAAAATACAATAGTTTGTTATTTTTCAAAAAACCAAATTTCCAAAAAAAAAAAACATTGTTTGATGAAAATTGTTTGCGACAATGACATAACTATAATATTTCCATAAACAGGAACATTTTTTTGGATGCTATTAAAATTTACATACACATGTATGAAATAAAATCTTACATGAGAAACTACCATTTTTATTTAAGGTATTTCTTTTCTATACATCCCACGCTTCTTGGTGTTTCGAGCATTAACATCATACCAAACTGAATATATGTACATTACTTGCCACCCTAGTGCAGGGTATTAAAAAACACTTAATTTTGTCACATATTATTATGGTGAATGTTTATCGCACATGTACTCAATTTTTGTTTTGTTTGATTGTGTCGATAGTAATAATTATTGATTATTATATCATTAAATTTTAAGTAGCATGGTTTGAAGAAAAACCAAATTTGTAAAAAGGATATTAAGAGAGCCACTCAAAACGAAAGCAATTATAATTGGTGTATTTTTGCCGCATGGGTAGTTACATCTATTTGAATATCAGGTGACTACGCGCCAGTTTTAAATGCATCTTATAATTATGTTTAAAATCTATAGTTAATTCGTAACGCTGGGTTATCGCGCATAAGTTTTAATTCGTTTTCATACAGCAGGTAGTTTTATATTTATGCATTTATACATATATGTACATAAGTAATGTAGGAGTAATTCTTAAAATATAAACGAAAAAGTGTGTTAATCGTGCATCATAGCCATGACCATTGTCCGTGAAGTTTTGCCTAAATTTTACATGTAAAATTTGTCAAAAAGTAAAATTGTTTTAAAGAAAAGGGCTCAAAGCAATAATAATCATTTAAAATTTTGTTAGTAGTTGAGTAAACTCAAATATATTATTTAACAATACGAAATCGTTGCATTGCTATATCCACTAAAAGCATTAATAATAATTTTAACTTTCACGAGTATTTGGGTAAATTCAATTATATAATTAATCAAGTAAATATTACCTGTAAAAGAGCAAATGAAAAAAACTAAAAAAAACGCATTTCAATTTTAATCACATATAGGTATGTCCAGAATATTTAGGATTATCAGTCAGTCAGCGAATGAAATATTGTTCTAAGAAAATTCGTCAAATAATAATGTTTCAGTCGGTTTCCCCCGACCTATTCATACCCTGCACTTAAAACAACCAAATTTGTGCGTAAAAATTGTCTTTTCACTTTAAACATTTAAAAAAATAATAAAAACAAATTTTTTGGTAAAACCGGTACATTTTTTTAAATAGTTCACTTCAGGCTCAATACAGCTATTTCCATGATCTAAAGAATGTCTAATGAGTGTTTTAGATCGTCGAGCTTGTACGTACTCAAAACGTTTTTTTTTTAATAGTTCACTTCAGGCTCAATACAGCTATCTATAGTGAGTGTTTTACATCGTCGGGCTTGTACGTAATCAAAATGCTTTTTTTTTCATCGGCAAACGTATTTTGTTGAAAAGGGGCCACGTCAGGTGAAAACGGGTAGTGGTGGGTGGTTAAAATTCGACTTTTAGTCGAAACATCATTCACAAGTGTCTATCGATGTAATGGCGTTTTTCGATAGCCAAATGTGCAGTTCAAATAAGATAAATTAATGTTATTGAGATGCTTAATCCAATTTTAAAAATTGAAATGAAGATTTTGAGTGATCTTTGATGAATTCACGCATAGTGTTTCTGGAATCTGCGAATTTCTGTTGGCTAACTCGTTGAACATCATTTATGTCCTGACAATCGTTTTTAAATAGCGTTACCACTTATGAACGGGGTAAATGATCATCACCATAAACTTGGTTCATCAGTTGAAATATTTCGATAAAAGTTTTAAAAAGGTTAAAACCAAAGTTGATGTTGGCTTTTTGTCGGATGTTCATTTTTGTACCAATGACGCAAACATACTTTTACTTCAGACGCAATAACTTTGCTTCCAGTGAATCGAATTTTGTAAAATTTTGACCAAAAATCAGGAAAATATGTAAATTTTCAATGCACTAAATCACATTTAAGCGGCTCCACCACAAAATGCCCCATTTGTAAAGTGTAATACTTAAAAAACGGGTTAATTGGGAAAAAACAATTATTTTCAAACCGCGCCTCCCCATGACCAAGTTCTGGCTACGCTCTTGATTGTATATACCATCCACTCCTAGTTCGGGGCATCTTTATGCAGAGTAGGCCGGCCTCGATAGTCCAGCGGGTAGCACGCTGGCTTATCATACCAAAGGCCCCATAATCGATTCCTGGCTTGGGCTGGTGAAAAACTTGTCTACTTCTATCGCTATCCACAAGAAAGGAATGAGAGTTACAAGAATCGCACAAGTGCGCTCTTGGCAGGCAATGGCAAAACCTCCAAGTATGAACGGAAAACTGCCAATCGCCGTTCGGATTCGGTGTTAACCTTCACTCTGTGCATGGTTTTTACACCCTTATCCCGTGCAATGGGGAACTGAGTTCCCCATTTTGGAACCAGTGTAGTTTGTGTGGGAATGAGTAAAATAATAGTTTTTTGGGAAATAATTATATTATCATTATAGGATGAAATATTATTAATGTTGTTGTTGTTTGTTTTTTTGTATTAGTATTTTTATGTTATTTATTTGCACACCATCTTTGAATCTTTTATTCCACCGGTGAGTGTGCTCGTGATTTAGAACTTGAGTGGTTTAGAACTTGGATAAGTTTTGCATACAAAATGTATTGGTAAAAGAAACGGGATCATTTATTCCCCAAAGCACAACAAACAGTTTGTGTGCTTTTTCTGGCTATATCTGCCTAATCATACTTGAACTGAGATATTTGTTTATGTTTTTAGATTCCTCTCATCAATACCTTTCCAATGATATAATTATAAATATATCGTTTAGAATTAAAAACCTTCACAATTTCATGTTTTATGTCGTCGTGGGGAACTGTATACCCCAAGCACGGAGTGAAGGTTAAACTGTAGGTCCCCTCCCTCTCTTTCCCCATCCTCTTGAAATGTGTGCTGTAACATATGTTGGCAAAACAGTGTTGCATACACATTTCAAAACAACAATATGTGGTATCACAATGGGCCTCATAATAGGCCTGCGAGTGTGTCTCCTATAGAGGCAGCCACCGCAACCTAACCTAACCTATGCAGAGTAGGTACACAAAGAGAACACAATATATTTTAATAACAAATTATTCAAAAGGAATCCTTAAAAAAGTAATTTTCAAAAGTGAACGACGGAGAAAGAAAAATAGTACATATAGTAAAAGTTATAACAATTTTCATATAGTTACGAGAAAAAAGTATTTCCTATACATTAAATTAACAAAAGCTTGCGAAATTTAAATTGCAAAACTGGCGAATTAAAATTTCAAAATGTATAAAAGGACATTTGGGCCAAAAGGCCAAATGGATCGGAATTATATGCAAGTGCATTTTTTTGGAGCTTCCGATTTGAATGGGACCAAGACAGAAACTATTTTTATTGAAAAATATTAAGAATTAGCTAACATATGCACTGCATATTTGCAAATGTTTGCATATTTTTGCATTTTTTGCATAGTTTTTGCATATAAATCCGATACCTAGTTATGACATTTTATTTTATAACCGGCACTCTAAATATGTAAGTGCACTAATGCGAGTATATTACAGATTTTACATTATACATCAAAAGTATGCTAAACTTTTTACATGCCAAGTTGTATGTACAGTAAGCATGGGCGTACCCAGGAGCAAATTTAAGGGAAGTAGGGAAAGATATATATACATACATACAACTACATTTAAAAATTCATTATATATAATTCGAATATAATAGAATATACAGAATTCTATATATATATAATATAGAATTTTGGATTTTGGTGGGAGGGGAAATGCCCTGTCCCTACCTGGGTACGCCAATGGCATTGCGTCTGAAATTATCAAATCATTAGTATTTGGATCCAAAAAGTCATTGCACATTATCTTCTCTTTACATCGTTCTTTCGTTTTCTTAGATTTTAAATTGCACATCAATATCAGTATAGGTACATTACAGCAATTTTTCTATTTACTGCTCAGCACAATTATTAAAGTCCTAAATGTGTATATTTCCATTTGTTGACGTGGTCTCGAGTAATTTAGAAGTGTTATAAGGAAATAATATTATTTATATTTAATTGTTTCCATTTCGTGAGCACATGAAAAGTTTAAATGATTTCACAAATCTACATTATATTTTCCACGGAATGATATATTGTTCTTTAATATATGCTATTTTTAATTCACAATCCAGCTGTATCAGCAAGCATAGAGACACCACCTTAAAATATAGACAAAAAATATTTGACAGTTTTAGGTATCTGCCAATCACTGAATGTACGGACACTAGGTCAAAAGCATTTATGAACGTAAGACATTATACCTCAAGCACAAATCAATATACAAATACACATTTTTGCTCACCTCTAGTTCTGAACTGATTTGATAAATTTGTCTACCAAAAGAATTTGTCTATTTCTATTTGTCTATTACATCACAAAAGCGTTTTTCATTGGTTTAAAATCTATGTAAAAACCCATTGGCGAACAGGGGAGTTGAAATTTATGGCACAAACTATGGTTTCAAACGGTATTGGACTCAAAAGTGCGCCACTGTAAACACCTGATATATGAAAAAACACCTGATATATGTAAAATGTTAACCACGTGACGACGCTAGTACGAATAGTTCAATGGTCAATTGGCTTCGAAACACAACTAAAAAAATCTGAAACAGTGTGGCTTTAATGCAGCATTAACTACTTATACAGTAACCAAAGATATATTTTAATGAAGAATTCTATCTTAAGTTCCACATATGTTTTAAGGGTAAACTTATTTGGAGATAAATTCAACCAAATAAAATAATTACTTACACAGTTGTTTAAAAAATATAGCAAAAATTGCTAAATCGGCAAAATATTGCCGATCATCAATAATTACCGACATTGTAGCTATCTGACCCTGTTGTACTATGTAATAATACAACTGTTTAGTTGATTTTTAGTATAATCCATAGATCCATTAAGGGGCCCGAACACTGTAAACTGCGATTTTTCATATGTTTTTTATTTTATTTATTAAAAAAAAACGGACGTTCCGATTTACATGAAACTTTACACATATGTTAATAAATGTTTAGATTACCTTTTTTACTACCTTTTTTAATTCGATTTGCCCCTTTCAAAACTTAAAACGCGATTATCTCGAAACCATGTTTTTTGACCGCGTTGACAGCATAACTCAAAAAGTTTTTATCCGATCGACCTGATTCAAATTGCATTCTATTCGGGAATAGTGTCGCTTCTGCTCGACGTAGCCGTTTTTCGATATATGCCAAACTTTTTTTTTTATAAATAATTTAGTGCAAAATTTTACGCGAAAAAAAAAACTTTTTCTTCAAACAGCCGCCATTTTTTTTCTAATCAATATTTTTAAAATCCCCTACGTCAAACAGTAGCCAGTAATGTATATTTCAAGAATCTTTTTTGTTTTTTGCTCTAGGAGGCTCCGTTATGCTGATTTGCTGTCAACGCGACAAGGGTCATTTTAAAAAGACGACATTTTGGATCAGCTACAGAATACAAACATGGCCGCCAAAAAAAAAAAAAATATTGTTTTCGATAATCTAAACATTTATTAACATATGTGTAAAGTTTCATGTAAATCGGAACGTCCGTTTTTTTTTAATAAATAAAATAAAAAACATATGAAAAATCGCAGTTTACAGTGTTCGGGCCCCTTAACACCGATACAAAAAAACCAGACTAGAACCATGATTAGTTTTCTAACGGGCCACTATTCTGTAAAAAGCTCAAAGCGCTTCATTACATATCTTTATTTCGATTGTTTATGATATCCCAATAGGCATTCATTGGGCTCCGCCTTGGGCTAGCCACTTCCTAGGTAGGCTACCTACCTTAGCTACCTACCTACCTTAAGGCTTAAAGCAAAGACAGTTTTGTCATTTATCATTTTCAGTATGTATGTAAAGGAAAAATGGTACAGCCGTATTCGAAAAAGATAAGATATGTTCCAAGTATAAAAAGGGGACAGAATTTGAAAATAGTCTTATCTGTTCTTTCTTTAAAAATTCGTTAAGAATTTTTCCTATTTGTATGAATCCTTATAGCCCCTTAACAAATACATAATTTTATACACTCACCTTAGTCACTAGTCAACTTGCTGATATTATTATTATTATTGATGATGTTAGACACGCTGTCAGGTGAAGCTGGTGCCACAATAGCCGGCACTTTATCACTGGCCGTTGTGGGTAAGTTTTTGAACTGTTCGGTAACGATATCTTCAATTACCATCGCTTTCAACGCTTCTGAGGAATTGGTGGAAGAATCACATGTTTTAGTACACTTTTCCATATGCTCAGACATACTGCCTTGCTTTTGCAACTCCCCTGATAGGCTGTTTTTTGTGGTTGATGTAATTAGCAATGTATCTTCTACAACGTTCGTTTTAGCCGCGAAAGCTTCAGCTGCGGCAGCACGCATATTCAAATTTGCAGCAACCTGGTCGATTGTGGTTGGTTTTTTTCCTGTTCTCCCAACTGATAACGACACTGACGTACTAGCATTGAGTGGTAGAGAGACGCTAGTAATGGGAAATGATACCACCTTTTCACTTGAGCACTTAGTAGATGCGGTAGCTACGTTTATTGTCCTTTGCGAGGAGGCGTCATCTGAACTAACTGTCGTGGTAACTACAGTGGAAGCACTGCCCTTTGTAGGTAGACCTTCAATATTGCGAAATGCCAACGCTGAGGGATTGGGTATATTTCGGACTGACGCATTTTGTTGACGCACCATTGACGACTGCTGCAGTTTGGGCTTTTCGAAGAGATGAGTTGTTGAACGAATGGCGATCTTTTCGCGTGTTGTCGCTGAGTCGGACAACATGTGCAGATTCTGCAGATCGTCACTGCGACTCTCACCGGTTTCAAGCTGTAACTTTTTTACAGATACGCAATTGGACACAGTCGCCGAAGATATATTCCGCTTAATTTTATTAAGAGCAGCTTCCAAACTATCGCTAATAACCGGCAACGTACCACTTGTACGACTATTGCTTACCGTTACGTCCAGTATATCCATGCTGCCATCCTTAGATGTAGGACGAAATTCCCTCAGATTATTCTTTAGCTTCTCGGTCGTAGTCCCGTGTATTTTTCCATCGTCTTGAAGCTTTTTCGAACTTGAGTCTGCACTGACACATTTTTTGTCAGAGTAAATGCTTTGGAGATTAATCAGTGTGGAAGGCGACGTGCTGTACGAGCTATTAATGCGACCTTGGGTGATTTCAGTCGAATTTAGCACCAGTGGGGGAGATTTTATTCCGCTGTTATATGCACTGCCATACACAGGTGTCGTTGACAACTGATTGTTTGCCTTCTTGCCCTTCACCATCGATAGTGGTGGCCCCATGAGGCGGTTGCTTTGTGGAGGACTTCTTGGTAGCGGTGGTTGTAGATCGGCTGGTATTTGATTCGAGGTAATGCGCAATATCTCCACTGCCGGCTTGTTGAATGGCAAATGTGTCTGGTTGTAGGGCGGGGCAGACCATTGTGACTGTGCCATTATCGGCCGCTGACGAGCTGTAATGGTTACCGCATTTGTGCAACCGGAAGCTTGCACGTTGCATGTTGCATCAGTAATTTTGCAAATACTTATAGAGGAGGTTGGAGCGGATTGAGCTTTGCGCTTACCATATTCTAACTGATTATATTTGCCACCATTAGGTACATAAAACGCAGGCCGTTCAAACCGAGTTCCTACACCACTGGAAACGGATGATGGGATTTTTTCTTCCTTATGTATTGCGCCATGAGAGTTTTGATATTTTAATGTAGCACCAGAGTTTGTACTGCTCGACAAAGCTCCATAGACGTTTTTACGCATCAAGCGATCCAGTTCCAGTTTTTGATGTTTCTTCATTGCACTCGTTGACGAGGTGTAAGCCTCATCCAGCGATGTGGAACGTTTCAGTTGCATACCTATTTGCTTGTTAGTAGCACTAGCAATTGACGATGGGGGACCGAAAAGCTTTTGAGAGTTAGTGGAAGCGGATTGTGCACGACGGGGCAAATTTGGAATAACAAAATGTTGGCCTTTTGAGTTAGCCTGTGGTTTATCCATTGCAATTGTAGTAAACTTTGACGAGGGTAATGAAGTGGTTGATGTTATTGTGGTTGGTTTAGTGGCAATTGCCTTAGTTGTTGTTCTTTTTATAAAATGAAACTGCTCATTGGTTGATTCTGATTGTTTGGGCACAATATTTGGTTGCGTTGGTTGGCTTATGTCGGTGTTGGAAACACTCAAAGTGTTGAAATTCAGTGAAGTTGTTTTAAAGAGACTTGGAGGTAAAGGTGGCGACGAAGGAATTTTTGTTTCTTTAATGCTGCTTATGAGTTTAGGCAAGGGGATTGTTACATTCCCTTCAGTGACTTCCTCTTTATCCTTCATAAAGCGGTTTATGCTCATCGACTCTTCGCTTAGTGCTTTATTAAGTGTTGCCATTAGACTCGCATCTATATCTTCACCCTTTGCCTCATCATTTTGACACTTAAGTTTAACACCAACTGAACAAGTGCCTTGACCTACCTCGACATAGTTTCCTACCGTCTTTTTGTTATCGGCTTTATGCGCTCTGTGATTGTGTGGAGCCATAATTTTTACCTTCATTTTCAAACTTTCATCTGCAGGTTGTGAGGAGATTTCTGCGTGCAGCCTTCTGCGTTTTCCGTTTTGATCCTTTAAATCTTTCGAGTGTTTCTTTTTTCGTTTCCTGTGAAAGGAAGACGAAACCAAATCGACGCACGACACTTTGGTATTGCAGCTATTTGATGAAGAAGTTGTTGATGAACTTGAAGATGATAAAGGCGAAGCGTTCGGACTAAATTTCAACTTGTCGCAAGATTCTACGGGTGCTGTCACTTCTATTGGCTGCAGTCCAATATGCTTCGCATAGGTTTCCAAATCTACTGAATCTGCAATGTGTCCGATCTCATCTAAGGAGTATTTGCGATGCTTTATGCGTTTTTCGTAAGCATCGTCAAACTGTGCATCTGCCGACTTTGGCTTTGGTATTTTTACTTTTGTCTTTAGGCTGCTCAATTCTATTTTCAACTTTGGCACATTTTTCGCGACCTTCTCTGATTCATCACTGCCTACTGCAGTCGAGTTGGGTGACTTTTTGCTTGCTGTCTTCAAATGCGCCAAAGAGACATTCTCAAACTGTTCGTCAGCCGCATAAGGCGATTTTGGTATTCGCGAATGAGGAATACTGACGACAATGTCGCACTTGGATACCGGAATGTCCGGATTGGCTGTCTTCTCTGTACCTTGAAGAGATCTCTGATTATACTTGGCTTTAAGAGATCCCTGAATATGCTTGGTCGCGCTACTACAGCTGGTGGTAGATGTGACCGCGTAGTCGCTGTAGCGCAAGTCGTTGCTGCGAAGACTTTTAAAATCATTAGCCCCCTGAATTTTTAGTTCACTGCTATGAAGACCTTTTAATAACGGTTTTTTACTATCAGCAGATTTTCGCGCAATTACAACCTTAACTGAAGAGGAGCTCTCAGCAGCAGTGCTGCTGGGAGTTTCTTTCAAGTCGGTGGCAGGCTCCCTCTTTTGCTTACTTTTCCTTTTGTTCACTGTAGTCGTTTGAGTAACATGTGCTGTTATTGACGTCAGAGACGGTTTGTTGCCGTTCTCAGAAGATCTCACCGCTTTGCTTTGGTTAGACGAAAGCGGCTTGTCGATTTGGGGTGTTCTTTGACTTATACAAAGCGGGTTATTCTTGAAGTCGTCATCAACTTTGCAATAGAAGTTGCCGCATTGTTTAAACTTTTCTTCATAAATTAGTATGCGATAAGTGAACTTCATCGGGACATGCTGCAAGTAATGGGTTAATTGTAAATATAAAAGTGCATGTGTTTAATTATGTTAAGAATATCTCTTTTAGACTTAAAGGATAAAACCAATCCATTTATTTATGAATGAATTTAATAATTGCATATATTAATGTCGATTCATGACTAAATGGTTTCTCATGGCCGAGCCCACACCGCTGAAGGAGATCCGTCCTTTAAAGGAGTCAAAAATCAAGTCAGTAAGGAAAAACATATAAGGAAAAACATGATTGAATGGGCCTCAATACAAATGATTTGATATACGAGTATTTTTCACAAGGATAGTTCTATGCCGTTTATTTTTGAGTGGGTTATGCCAAAGGCAAAAGGGGGCTGAATAACGTTGAAATCAAATTTTTTCATTCATTTTCATTATTTTGCAAGTATTTTAGTAGTAGTATGTTATTATCAATATAATTGATATTATTCTTCAGCGAAATCTTATGTATAAAATTCTCATGTCACAGTGTTAGAAACCATACTCCTCCGAAACGGCTTGACCGAATTT
Organism: Melieria omissa; assembly: GCA_963971225.1. Classification (NCBI taxonomy): domain Eukaryota; kingdom Metazoa; phylum Arthropoda; class Insecta; order Diptera; family Ulidiidae; genus Melieria; species Melieria omissa. Next base: position 1,427,430 of record OZ020269.1, on the reverse strand, counting down.
TGGAAAATTTTGTATGTATATTTGATAGGTATGAGAATAGAATATAAAGTATATTTCATACCGCTATCCAAACAATCCCACACAATCCAAACCCTTAATAGTTAATAGTTTCGAAGTTATAAATCGCACAGCATTGAAATTTGGTATAGTGTCGTCTTATGAATGTATCGCTGCACTGGTAAAATAGTATGGGCGTTGGAAAAGGGGCGTGGCACTTCTTGAAGCGAACACAATTTTTAATAACTTTACAACTACAAGTCACACATCAATGATATTCAGGACGCACTTACTATTTAGCGAGTCGCATGCAGAGCGACGCAAGATCGAATACTGCATGTAGTAACACCTAAAAAAAATAACGGGAAACTCGTTTTCTCTTTCGGTGGCTGTCCTCTCAGCTGGAAATGGCAAACCTCTGAGAGTAAAAATTGCCTATGAAAAAGCTCCCAACCTGCCGTTCGGAACCGGCATAAAACTGTAGGTCCCTTCCACCCGCGTACAAAATTCACACGCACAACACGGTTGGTTGCTAGGCCTTAGTCTCGCGTAAGCGGGCTGTCGCACAGTGTCGCGATCCCATATAAGCTGTGGCCAAAAATACTTTGCGTTGTCCTATCTTGATGAAACTTGGTGAGATCATTTCCGGGGTCAAAATTAAGAAATTTGCAAAAAATCATTTAAATTGGACCACTGCCACGCCCACCTCCCATACGAAATGAACTGAAATATTGAAATAACTTGCTTAATATTAGTTATAGAATTATGACATTTTGTATTTGTGCTTAAAATAATGACAAAAAACCTCACACGAAAAATGGGCGGTCTGCCACGCCCACTTTCAAAAATATTCGCATTTTACTACAACTACAACTGTATTTTTAAAAGACTGTTTACAATACCGTTCTACGATGTGATTTTAATTTTTAAGCCTTCTTAAACCTTAAAAGTGGGCGTGGCAGCTGGAGAATATTTATTTAGTGGCCAAAACGTTTCCTTCATGAATTCGTGTATTAATTTTTTCAGCTTGTGATACCATATTTTGGTATAAACATTTAAATTTTTAAAGTGGGCGTGACATTCTGCCTACTTTTGAAGATACGAACAAAGTTCCCACCTTGTCTTTTATATAGCTCACCATTGTAACAGCGGTTTTGCTGCAGTTTTCATTGTGCGTTCCAAGCCATACTTCGAAAAATCACAATTTTTGACTGTAGGTGCCCCTACAAGAAGTAAAGTTTTAGGTGGGGACGCAGGTCGACGCAGCTAATTTTCTTTTTATTTGAAAGGTCGTACTTGTGCCTTTGTTTTGCACTAATCACTGCAGAGATGCATTGAGACGTTTTCTTTTTATCGTCTCCCAAAGTTAGCAATTTTTTTCACATTTCGTAAGCCAGGCCGGGTTTTTTTAAAGCAACGTAACTTCGCATATACTGATCAAAACAAAACAAAAAAGTAGCACCTGCTTGCCCAAACTCTATATTTTTCTTAGGTATGTAATTTGTATCCATACGTAGTACCTGTAAGCTAAAAATTCTACTTACATTTAGCATAAAAATAGTGAGTTGCTCTGGCAAAAATGTGTTCCAAGAAAAGGCTCAACTTTGTGGATGGCTCCTGCTTACATTTATTATTTGTTTTAAGAAATATTTTGGATTTGTCTTATTGGGAGTATTATCTCACCATGTATGTAAAAAAAATATCATATTTGCAACATCGACTTTTTGTATTTTTGGCCACACTCGCGACACTGTGTGTCGTGCCAATCAATTATTATATTAATTATTACTTATTATTTAGTCGTGTCCTTCGATAGTAACAATGTGATCGGCTTAGAACGGAGGGGCGTGGCACCTCCCATACAACCCAAATATTTAATATTGAATAAGTTTGAAGAAGAATAAGCCGCATAGCATTGAAATTTAATATATCGTCGTCCCATAGATAAGTCATTCTACTGAAAAGATTTGATGGGCGTTGGACAAGGGGCGTGGCACATTTTTTGTGACCCAAATATTTTGCTGAACTATAAGTCGCTCAGCAATGAAACTTAGTACAAATTTACCATTTATTCATATATTTCGACAGACCGAATGGGGCAAGTATTGGACGAGGGGGCGCACAGTGTCGCGAGTGTAGCCAAAAATACAAAAAGTCGATGTTGCAAACATGTTATTTTTTTACATATATGTTGAGATAATACTCCCAATAAGACAAATCCAAAATATTTCTTAAAACAAATAATAAATGTAAGCAGGAGCCATCCACAAAGTTGAGCCTTTTCTTGGAACACATTTTCGCCAAAGCAACTTACTATTTTTATGCTAAATGTAAGTAGCATTTTTAGCTTACATGTACTACGTATGGATACAAATTACTTACTTAAGAAAAATATAGAGTTTGGGCAAGTAGGTACTACTTTTTTGTTGTGGTTTGATCAACATATGCGAAGTTACGTTGCTTTAAAAAAACCCGACCTGTCTCACGAAAAGTGAGAAAAATCGCTAACTTTGGGATACGATGAAAAGAAAACGTCTCAATGCATCTTACCAGTGATTAGTGAAAAACAAAGACACAAGTACGACCTTTCAAATAAAAAAAACATTTGCTGCGTCGACCTGCGTCCCCACCTAAAAATTTACTTCTTGTAGTGGCACCTAGAGTAAAAAATTGTGATGTTTTCGAAGTATGGCTTGCGACGCACAATGAAAACAGCGGCAAAACAGCTGCTACAATGGTGAACTATATAAAAAAAGTGGGCATTTTGTTCGTATCATCAAAAGTAGGCAGAATGCCATGCCCACTTTAAAAATCTTAACATTTATACCAAAATATGGTATCACAAGCTGAACAAATTAATACACAAATTCAAGAAGGAAAAGTTTTGGCCACTTAATAAATATGCTCCGCCTGCCACGCCCACTTTTAAGGTTTTAGAAAGCTTAAAACCACATCGTAGAACGATATTGTAAATAGCCTTCTAAAAATACAGTTTTAGTTGAAGTAAAATGCGAATATTTTTGAAGTGGGCGTGGCAGACCGCCCATTTTTAGTGTGAGCTTTTTGTCATTATTTTAAGCACAAATACAAAATTTCATAATTCTATCACTAATATTGAGCAAGTTATTTCAATATTACAGTTCCTTTCGTAAGGGGGGTGGGCGTGGCAGTGGTCCAATTTAAATGATTTTTTGTAAATTTCTTAATTTCGATCACGAAAACGATCTCACCAAGTTTCATCGAGATAGGACAACGCTAAGTATTTTTGGCCATGCCTTATATGGGATCGCGACACTGTGGGGCGTGGCACCACCCATACGAGCCAGATCTTAATAATGGAATATCTTCCAAATTGTAAGTTGTACAACACTGAAATTTTGTACCCCGTCGTCCCATAGATGAGTCATTCTAATGATAAGATTTGATGGGCGTTGGACAAGGGGCGTGGCACATTTAGAGTGACCCAAATATTTTGCTGAACTATAAGTCGCTCAGCAATGAAACTTAGTACGAACCTACCATTTATTCATATATTTCGACAGAGGGAATGGGGCAAGTATTGGATGAGGGGGCGTGGCACCACCCATATGAGCCAGATCTTAATAATGGAATATCTTCCAAATTGTAAGTTGTACAACACTGAAATATAGTACCCCGTCGTCCCATAGATGAGTCATTCTAATGATAAGATTTGATGGGCGTTGGACAAGGGGCGTGGCACATCTTTTGTGACCCAAATATTTTGCTGAACTATTAGTCGCTCAGCAATGAAACTTAGTACGAACCTACTATTTTCTCTTTCGACAGAGGACATTGAATAAGGGGCGCCCATATAATATTTATTATATTTAAATCTGGTTCAAGCGCAGTCGATTTCTTTACTGAAACTTAGCAGCAACATTGCTTATTTGTGGGCCTCGATTGCGTTAATCAGTAGCTCCTCCTCTTCCTTCAGTTGGTTTTCTTCGTAAATTTGCATCGCCACAGATTCGCCATCTCGCGTATTTCATTGTAAAAAAACAACACATGTCGTGCGAGACAAAGTTCGCGGGGTCAGCTAGTCTATATATATAAAAATGAATCGTGGTCCGTTCGGCTGCTTAAAACTTGAAAACGACTGGACCAACTTGGATACTTCCTTCGGCGGGTTTGTTTGAAATTGTTACGTGAAGGTTTAGGAAAAAAAGTCGGGAAAACGGGGCGTGGCACCATAAGAATACATTTTTAGACAATAACTTTGGAAAGATCGGCCTCGATAGCTCAGCGGGTAGCGCGCTGGCTTCTCATACCGAGCGCCCCAGGTTCGATTCCTGGCTTGGGCTGGAAAAAACACTCATTTACTTCTATCGCTATCCACATGAAGGGAATGAGAATTACAAGAATCGCGCAAGTGCGCTCTTGGCAGGCAATGGCAAAACCTCCAAGTGTGAAAGAAAAACTGCCAATCGCCGTTCGGATTCGGCGTTAAACTGCAGGTCCCCTCCCTCCCTTTCCCCATCCGCTTGTAATGTGTGTTGTATCACATGTTGAAAAAAACAGTGTTGCATACACATTTCAAACGGGTGGAATTTATGGTATCACAACGGGCCCATAGGCCTAAGTGTGTCTCATACAGAGGCAGCCACTTAGATAATAACTTTGGAATCATAAGTCACACATCAATTAAATGTGGTACAAACTTACTTCAATAGAGGAAATGGGGTGGGTATTGAACAAAGGGGTGTGGCACCGCCCATACAACTCAAATCTTTTAAATGGAATAGCTTCCGAATTGTTAGTCGCACAGCATTCAAATTTGGTATGACATCGACCCATAGAAGTGTCATTCTACTGTTAAAATTTGAACAAGGGGCGTGGCAAATTTTAAGTGCAGCAGAACTGCAAGTCGTACATCAATGAAACTTGGTATGAACCTACCATTTAATCATATCTTTCGGCAGAGGCAATGGGGCGGGTATTTAACAAGGGGGCGTAGCACCGCCCATACAATTCATTTCTTTTATATGGAATGCGGCATTGTAAGTCGCACAGCATTGAAAGTTAGTGTACCGTCGCCTCATTTGTTTGACGCATAATTTTTGAACTGTTAGTCGCACATCAATGAAACTTAGTACGAATTTACCATTACCCGCCCCAGAGGGAATGGGGCGGGTATTTACCAAGGGGGCGTGGCACCGCACATACAACTTCAATCTTTAATATGGAATAGCTTCGGAATCGTAAGCCGCACAGTATTGAAATTGAATATGCCATCGTTTCATAGAACTGTCATTCTACTGTTAAAATTTGATGGGCGTTGAACAAGGGGCGTGGCAAATTTTGTATGCAGCAGAACTGTAAGTCGTACATCAATGAAACTTGGTATGAACCTACCATTTAATCATATCTTTCGATAGAGGGAATGGGTTGGTATTGAACAAGGGGGTGTGGCATCGCCCATAAAACTCAAATCCTTTAAATGGAATAGCTTCGGAGTTGTAAGCCGCAAAGCATTGAAGTTTTGTGTACCGTCGTTTCATAGATGTGTCATTCTACATTCACACATTCACACATCAGTGAAACTTGGTACGAACTTTCCACTTAGTAGCACAATTCGACTAGAAGAAAGTTGTGAGCATTGGACAAGAGGGCGTGGTAGCGCCTCCATTTATATATATATGGATTGTTTGCCCTAACTGACTGACTGATTGATTGATTGATTCATCATCGCTCAGCCCAAACCGCTGAAGCTACAAACATGAAATTTTAACTGTAGATACATTTTGAAAAATGAACCTCCGCTAAGAAGGGATTTTTTGAAATTCGGGGTGTAAAGGGGCAAAATATGTGTTAAGCTGTTGTATGAAGAAAAGTGATTTAAGAGACATATTGATTTCGAACTTCCTGAAAATAATAACCAAAAATAATTTGACACGTGTTTTATAATTTTTCGAAAATAAAATTTAACTGGACCAATAATGTGTTAAGATTTGCTTAAGGGTAGACTCGAAAAAAACATGAACCGATAGGCCTATTGACTTCAAAAATTGTAAAAATACTTGAAATAAAAAAAATTATGCACGCGTTTCTCATTATTTTCAAAATCGAAATCTAACTGGATCAACGACGGGTTAAAAGTATGTATGGAGAAACAATTTTTGTTGAGCCTTTTGACTTCAAACTTGGTGAAAGTACTTCAAATGTAAAATAACTCGATACGTGTTTTTCATTTTTTCCGAATATGAAATAAAATCGGGCGGAGTAAACGACCGGTTAAAAGTTTGTTTGGCGAAACTGTAAAAAAAATGAAATGGCCACGGTACTTTCAAACTTTGTGAAAGTACTCTGAGTGAGAAATAATTTGGCACGTGTTTTTCACTTTTCTTTTTTAATCAAAATATAACGGGGTCAACAATGGGTTAACAGTTTGAATGGAGAAACACGATTGATTGGTCCTTTTGACTTCAAACTTAGACAAAACGTGCTTCAATCGGGAAGTAATTAAAATGTCCTTTTCATATTTTCGAAAATCGAAATCTACCGTGGTAAACTAAGGATTAATAATTTGTTTAGAGTAAATGTGAAAACTCATGATTTAAAGGGCCTTTTGACTTCACAGTTTTTAGAACCACTTGACATCAAAGATAATAGACATATGTTTTTTTTTAATCAAAATCTAACGGGGTCGGACGGGTGAAAGAAGAGAGCTTGCGGGGCCCAGCTAGTTACTATATATTATTCAATATTATTCGATATTAATTTAATGACATTTACATTTACTTGCAAGGCCTTTGCACGCAAATTTTACTTTTCCTACCGTCTGGAAACCTCACTGCATTTTTTTTTTTTTTTTTTTTTTTTTTTTTTTACATCCCAAATTGATTACATCTGCCCGTGGGCACTTAGTAATTGAGTTAACAGGGGTGGGAAGATAGTTACTACATTAAATCAATACTTAAGTAATATGTTTAACGATTTTGAGTACATTATTAGGTTTATGTTTTAGTAATTTCTGCTATTATAGCGCTTGTGTCTGTTAATGCTGTCGGTGTAGTTCTCTTCAGTCTTCTCTCCTTTGTTAGTTCCATTTGAGGTATTCGTTGCACTTCTTTGTTTGAATGGGTTAGGAGTCTAAGTGCGTGCTTGGTACTGCTTTTCTCGATTACGTCTTTGACGGGTTCTATGTTTAAGTCGCGGTGGATATCGTCATTCGTTATATACCACTGCATTTTGATGTAGAAAATGGGATACCGACTCAGTTTCTCTTCCAAAACCGACATCGATGGTCTACCGGCCGTTATGTTTAAGAACTGCGCCTCACTTATTTACCCCTTAACCTTCACCTCTTAGGCCTTCAATTGGATATGATCTATACTGATTATCCAAGGCTTTCGTCAGGGGAACAGAGCAGAAGCTGGTGTAGTTTGCTATTTTGTAGTTACACTGAATAAAATACATGGTATGTCAACTTGCCTTTTGTTGACTCCGTCATATTTTTTGGAAAAATATTTATCATTTGGACCACTTTTACCAAGTTAAAAGTCAATAAACCAGTTAATTCATATTTTCTCTCAGTTCCTTCATACAAACTTTTAACCCATCATTGCCTCACAATTTCGAATTTCGAAAAATGAAATTTGAATATTGTCATTTATTAAAGGAACAGTACAAAGCAATATTATTAAAAGGCTATTTGTACCATATATGTATGGTATGTATTCTCTAAAATAGTGAATAGTGAAGTGAATTAATAATAATTAATAATAATTGATTGGCACGACAGCCCGCTTACGCGAGACTAAGGCCTAGCTTCCCGCAACCACCCGTGTTGTGCGTGTGAATTTTGTACGCGGGTGGAAGGGACCTACAGTTTTATGCCGGTTCCGAACGGCAGGTTGGGAGCTTTTTCATAGGCAATTTTTACTCTCAGAGGTTTGCCATTTCCAGCTGAGAGGACAGCCACCGAAAGAGAAAACGAGTTTCCCGTTATTTTTTTTAGGTGTTACTACATGCAGAATTCGAACTTGCGTCGCTCTGCATGCGATTCGCTGGACCGCGCACTAACCAACTGATCCACGGCGGCTGTGACGGCGGTGAAGTGAATTACTTCTTTTAAATTTTAGGTGATCCAATTTAAGTTTTCTGAATTGGCTGTCAATATTCTCGCATGCTTACAATGTCACATACTTATGTGTTTGCGTTAACATATGTGACAATTAGGGATCGGAATTATATGCAAATGCATATTTTTTTGGGGCATCGGATTTGAACGGAACCAAGACAGAAACTATTTTTGTTGAAAAATATTAAGAATTACCTAACACATGCACTGCATATTTGCATATGTTGCATATTTTTTGCATGTTTTGCATGTTTTTTGCATATTTTGCATATTTTTTGCATATTTTGCATACTTTTTGCATATTTTGCATATTTTTTGCATATTTTGCATACTTCTGGCATATTTTGCATATTTTATATATATTTGTTGAATATTTTGGCATCATTTTGCAGGTTTTTTTATTTTTTGCCATATTTGGCGTGCGTATGTATATAAAAATATTCATATAGACTTATGTTCTTCTATGCAAATGAGCAAGAGTAATGTTGATGTGATCCTGTGTAAAGGGGTTGGGAGGGGTGGGGACAATCCCAAACTTTTGTTATTCCGAGAATGATGTTCTTACGGTCATTATTGAGGGTGTTGTAGTTTGGCTCACTAAGCTATTTTTTGGGGTCAGCAATGCCCAGCATACAAGAATAATGAACGTTTTCGTACTCCACGAGCTGGTGTACGGCATAGTCATGGCATATGCTGACCCTAGAAAACTTGGAGAAAATGTTACTTATTTACTGTAATAAGTAGTTAATTTTTTACATTTTATTTTAAGTTTTGTTATTATTTGAGTTAAGGTTTTGGTTGGTGGACTTCAAGTTAAGAAATGAATTCTATTTAAAACACAACAATTTTTTAAACTGTTTTGAACTTCCCCAATTTTTCTAAATTCTTGGAATATACCATAAGAAATACTACCAGTTATCCCCGGCTCTGCACGTAAGAATTTCATACTTTTATTAAAAAAATTGTCATTTTAAGTGAATGGGCTCAATAAATCAAGTTTCTCTTAACACTTTGCCGTCCGCACGTCTTGTATATATTTATTCGCATGGCGCCGGCATGGCGCTAATACGGATTACTTGGCTTGTCGCCGGCTGTTTTTTACATCACCGAGAGATTATGAATTGTTAAGTTATACTAATCTAATCGTTAGTTCTCATAAGTTCTCAAGCTTGCTCCCCTACTTTCATGAAATTTCGAATATATACATATGTAACTAAATAAAAAAAATTTGTTTGTTTTATATAATTCGCGCACGACACCACTGTGGTGTCACCGGCTGTTGGCCGCTAGTTTGCTCACGACGCCACTGTGGTGTCACCGGACGACGTAATGGGTAATCCTTCGTTGACCCAGTCAGATTCGTACGAGAAAATAATTGTCTAATTATATCTTAGTTAAAGGGCTTTCGCCATATTTAAAGTAATTTGACCGCTCATGTTTCCCTATACAAACTCTTAACCGTAATCGTTGATAAAAAAACGTTTCACTTTAACCTAGTTTGAGGAAAAAAAATCATTAAATCATGCTTATCCATACAAACTTTTAACCCCTTTTACCCTTTTTGATTTTGATTAAAAAAAACTGAGAAACACGTGTTTGATTATTTCGCATTGAAGTACTTTTACCAAATTTGAAGTCAAACGGGCCAAAAAATTGTGTTTCCCCATACTAACATTTAACCCTTGGTTTACCTAGTTAAATTTAGATTTTCACAAAAGTGAAAAATTTGTGTTTATTTTTTTTTCTAATGTTTTCACAAATTTTTAAGTCAATAGGCCTATCGGTTCATGGTTTTTCGTAGTATTTCCGTATGCAAACCTTAACCCTTGGTTGGCCCCGTTAAGGGCCGCACCCTAAGGGTTTCAGCGTAAAAAAAACAATTTTTTTAAGAATTTTTTTTGAAAGTATGGATTGATCAAATTTATTTAAACCTTCTGTACATTATTAACCATACTTTTAATAATATTCTGTAATTTTTTCATGCAGAAATATTACAAAACAAGCCGGTGACAGAGCTTGCCTCAGAACGTATTTGAAAAAATACAATTTGCGGTGATCACTGTATCTCGGTCGGAAATTATCTGAAATCAAAAACCATTAAAATTTAGTCAAAGTATTATCAAATCCTCACCCCAACGTTCTCCGATTATTTTTTTTTTCATTTAAAAATTTTTGGTGGCCATCTAAAGTGTAAACTGCTATTTTCCACGAAAAATTCCGCCATTTTGTGGGTGGGAAACCCCCTTAATGTAAAAAAAAAATTGTTTACTAAACGTTCGGATGAGGTATTTTATATGTAGAAAATATGTACCAAGTTTCAAATGAATCGGCTTAGTAGTTTTTAAATGACAGTGGTCACGGACTTTGGAAAAGTAGTTTTGAGAAAAACGCGATAGAATAGAATAAGCTGTATACCTGCACTAAAGGACAGGGGACCAACTATAGACCATAACTTCAAGAGTTTTGCTCCGATCGACTAAAAATTTTGAGAATATATTATTGAAATGTTTAACAATAAGATTTTTCGAAAAGTTTCAATTTTCGAAAAATTGAAAAATACGTGTCGAATTATTTTTTATTTGAAGTATTTTCACCAAATTTGAAACCAATAGGCTCATTAAAATGCGTTTCTTCATACAACACCTTAACCCATGTTTTGCCCTTTTAGACCCCGAATTTCAAGAAATCCTTTTTGAACGAAGGTTAATTTTGTAAGATGTACCTACACTGCAGATTTCATGTTTGTAGCTTCAGCGGTTCGACCTGGATGGAGTGCATATGTTTTGCATATATTTTGCATATTTCGTGCATATTTGGTGTGCATATAAATCCGATACCTACTGATAATCTAATGTTGCACAAAATGCGTGCAGTAGGTTTCTCAATAGCTATGTCAACACTCTGACGCTTATGCTCAGGCTTTTGAGATGATAACGCTGTTAGTCTTCATCATTAATTATAAATTTGGCATACAAATTCTTGTTCTGCAAAATATTTACAACCAATGATCGCCAAACATTTTCGGTTGAACGGTTTTGTGAACGAGCAACATTAACGCATTTGAAGGAAACTACAAGGAGGACGAGTACAAGGAGGAGAGTATTATTAAGGTGAGGGAAAACCTAAATAAAAAATATTTTGTCTAATGCATAAACCTACGGTATGTTAAATTATACACGAAACACTCAACATAATATTACTTACCCTCTTCCAGTTGTAGCAGTACCCAACATCCATCAAACTGAAATCGTTTGGCAACACCTCATCTTCGTAAATCACTTCAACCTCGATGCGTTTACATTCGGGGTCAATGTCGTATTTGGAACAAAGGAAACGTTTTAAATGGCGAATTTTTAGACCAGCTGGACACTGCAGGTAGCGTGTTGGGGGAATAACGCTACTTGCGCAGTCCACTATCATTGCCGGGTAATACTCCAGTGATAAGCTATAACAACAAAAGTGAGAAAAATAGAAACATTTAGTGCACTACTAAATCCACTAAGAGTGGATCTCTTTTTTAATTTGCTAATGAACGCCGTTTCTCTATAAATATATTGGGCTTTTAAAAAAATATGTAATTAAAACTGACCTGATCGGCTCTATTGGTGAAAACAAATCTTCCTCCAGCTCCAAATCGTTGCCGCGATTTCCTGGCTCTTCTATGTTCTTATGCTCCTCGTAACGCAGTTCTGTAGTGAACTGAAAAATACGCTCACGTTCACGTTTGTATAAGCCAGGCACCAGCTTGTAAATCAGCGTACGCAGGATATCATCAGATCTATAATAACCAATAAATGTCTTTGGAAACAAAGAAACCGCGAGTTGCCCCAGGTAGCTCATTATGATTAAATGTCCAACTTAGTACATCAATTGCAATGAATTGCTTTTCATAAGTGCTTATTTTGTTCTGATCAGTTATTTTTGAAATAATAAAACAGTGCAACACTGAAAAAAGGGACAAGGTCAAGCCCATCTCATTCGATAGAGGACCTCAGTAGATGAAAAAGTGCCAAGGGATTTTTCCCAGAATTTTTGAGTTTTTTTTTTAAATTGAGTTTAAAGATGGCGGCTTTATGCCCCTTACTGAAACTTTTAAAACATCATATCTTTTGACTCAAATGTCAGAAAGGAATAATTTTTACGTCAAATGAAAGCTAATGATATGAATTCGATGACATAATATCCTTTTTGGAAAATTTTTATGAAAAAGGATATGAAGGACCTCAATTAAATTTTTATCCTTGAATATCCTGGAAACCGTGAGAGCTAAATTTATATAAATGACTTCTGGTGAAAAAGCATTCGAACATCTACATTGCTTGTAAATTTCATGTAAATAACTTTTAAAGTTAAGACTCTACAACGATTAAAAAAATGTGCTTTGCTACATTCGATGTTTTTAGGAAGCAGCTACGAGATATTCTGTACATAAAAACATGAATTCAGCAGTGTATAATTTTTGAAACGCTGTAGTGGCTTAACAGTTAAAGTGATTGAAATGAAATTAATATGCAGTATAGATCTTTGAATGCTTTTTAACCAAAAGTCACTTATATAAATTTAGCTGTCACGGGTTCCAGGATATTGAAGGATAAAAATTTAGTTGATGTCCTTGATGTCCTTATTCATAAAATTTTTCAAAAAAAGATATTGTTTCTTTGACTTTATATCATTAGCTTTCATTTCACGTAAAAAAATATTCCTCTCTGACATTTGAGTCAAGAGATATGATGTTTTAAAAGTGTTTAGATCGCTAAACACTGCCCGCCACGCAACTCTTAGAAATTGATATTGTCAATAATATTGTATTGTGTTTGTCCATTTATGTGCTTATATGTACGGATGGCAACCCTGGCCATCCCGAAGGGAGCTTGCGCGGCTGGCAGCCACTCGAAGTACGAACTCCGGCGACTTAACATCATCGAACCCCGACCCCCATAAAACCTAACTTCCACATATATATATATACCAACAAACATTCAAGATTTAATAAAACATTACACAAAAAAAACCGACACAAAACATTTACTGCGTTTAATTTCAACACGTTTGCGTGAACATAGCTTTACTGAGTTTATTCATGGTCCTTCGAGCCGGATACTACATTGGCACCAAATTAAACAATAAAAAGTGAAGACATTGTGTGGAAAAAGTGACAGCAAACGCAAACTAGTGAAAACAATCAGTGCAAGTGCATAAAAAACACAACAATAAATCGCACAGTCAAAAACAATTAAAAATACAATCATAAGAAAACAAAAATTGCAATAACACACAGTCCCAAACGCACCCAAACAGTGTACAACGATATAATATAATACGATAATACGAGCAACAACAACCACAGGGAGAACAGCAGAGCAGCGGTCAGCAGCGTGGGAGTAGTGGCATACCCGGCAGCAGCGAGCGCTACGTGGGAGCACCCGACTTTAAGTATTGTCTGTCCCCTTGACAATACCGGCTGTAAGTTGATTTGTTTCATTTTTTATAACGAGCGGTTGGATCCCTACACTGTATATCACCTATATACAGGACCAACCAGCTCGGTCATAGTCGCACTGGTAGTCGGAACATACTTTGCATATGTACATTTTCCCATATGTACATGTGTAAATAGTGTCGCTGACCTCTCAGTGCAGTTCCACATACTTACAGTGGCACTACATGAAACTCTTTATGTAGTACACTGGAGTGAACAAAATAAGTTGTGGAATAAGTTCACCTGTAAATTGTATTTTCTTAACGCCTTTAAGAAAAATACTTATATGCTTGTTGTTTCCAATTCCTTTGGAGAAATTTCTTCGTTTTCCTGGGCAACAACGCAATTTAGATTTTTTTCCTCAATAATCGTCAGCTTGTTTTCCCATCATAAAATTTATCGCGTGTTCCCTCAAAACCCCTCTGAGGTGATACACTTCGAAAAATTTCTTGCATTTTTCGTGAATGCGCTCCAGTTTGCGACATTTCTAGTCGGTTTTGTGCAACATTTGTTGACAATTCGAATATCTTTCGAATTCTGATGGTGCTATTTCTAGACTCTTGCCTCCTGTATCTACCAACCATCGATTTATTTTTTTACTCACTATTAAATTATTCTGTATTTCGACATGCCAATTCAAAAATCATTCGAAAAGTCTCATATTCCCTCCATGAGCATTTTTAATTTCGAAGCGGACAATTTGGTCCATTTTTGTTCGAAATTCTCTTCTGCCTCTGGAGTGCGCTGAAGTCCCGATTCGAAAATCGGCGCATTCTGGTTGATAAACAGGTCAACACGCTCTTGAGCCTCCCTCAAGTAGCTGATGAAGACAGTGAAGCGTTGCAAAGCCTTCAAAATGCAATAAACAATTCTCTGTCCGTCTTATCTTCTCAAGACGTCTCGACAGAGGATTGGGACCCGATCCTGGTCTATATTTGTTCAACAAAACTCCCGGAAGAGACTTTATCCCTGTGGGAACAGTCCCTTAGTTCCCGGAAGAATCTTCCAACCTGGGAGCAAATGAACACTTTCTTGACCAGCAGATATGAGGTCGTGGAAAGATTAAACCTTATGAGGCCGACCAAGTCCGTGTTTTCTCACAACCGGGATCATAACAGACCTCAAAATATAGCTGAGAGCAGACGGACTTTCCTCTGTCCGGTTTGCAGCGCGGCTCATGCGCTCAAACTATGCTCGAAGTTCAAAAAGCTATCTATTTATGATCGAGTAAAGGCAGTACGAGCCCACAACTTGTGCACAAACTGCCTGTCCCATACTCACTTGAAGCGGGATTGCACAAGTAAACACACTTGTTCGCAATGTCAGAAGCAGCATCATTCTGTGCTCCATTTCTTTTCTGACAGCACCCCAAATCGGCGAAGAGACACCATCTCACCACTTTTCACGACTCTGCCTCGGAGTCCATCACACAACAGCTCATCCTGTTCGAGAAAATCCCGGAGTTCTCAAGATGAGTCATATTCCGTCACCTCACAAAGACGGAAAAACCGTCCTGTGCAGTCCCTTAGCACAACGATTAAGGAAACAGCCCCTCACCCCATGTCTAAATTTAGACAGTTTGGGCAGACCGCAGCCGAAGCGCAACCCCCGCGCAACATTCAGCCCCAATCAGCAACAAGCCGTAGACGACGACCGCAGGACCTTAGTCGGACTCGCCTCGCCTTGACAGTGCATCCCGTCCGCACGCGAATCAGCCCCACCCTCGCTACAGCAGCCAGCAAGTTGCGCGGACACCGAGTTCGGACCCTTCCAACCGGAGCCATCCAAAACCTACTGGAGCTCCGGGGGGTCTCATCAATGCACGAGTGCATCCGGCCCCAGGATGTTTAGATCGCTAAACACTGCCCGCCACGCAACTCTCAGAAATTGATATTGTCAATAATATTGTATTGTGTTTGTCCATTTATGTGCTTATATGTACGAATGGCAACCCTGGCCATCCCGAAGGGAGCTTGCGCGGCCGGCAGCCACTCGAAGTACGAACTCCGGCGACTTAACATCATCGAACCCCGACCCCCATAAAACCTAACTTCCACATATATATATATACCAACAAACATTCAAGATTTAATAAAACATTACACAAAAAAAACCGACACAAAACATTTACTGCGTTTAATTTCAACACATTTGCGTGGACATAGCTCTACTGAGTTTATTCAAAAAGTTTCGGGAAGGGGCTTTAAGCCGTCATCTTTAAACTCAATTTAAAAAAAGCTCAAACATTCCGGGAAACATCCCTTAGCACTTTTTCATCTACTGAGGTCCTCTATCGAATGAGATGGGTTTGACTTTGTCCCTTGACATTTTTTTTGAACTTGTTGCATTGTGTAATCAACAGTTTCATTACGAAATTCGGATAGGTATATCTGGCCAGACCTATTCGGTGAAAATACGTGTAAAATTGCAAAAATCAATCAGGGGTGTCGTGGAATCCTATCGTTGTCGGAATCAGTTTCAAAACTGACAAACATTTCATTTCGGTGTCGTGCATTTCAATTTTATCGATTTCATTTTCGAATCGATTTTGAATCTGTTTTAGGTGTCGTAGGCCATGACTTAATCGGTTTGGTTATTGGAATCAAACCGATAAGAGAATTTTGTGCAGATTCATGAAACTGTGATTTTTTCTGTGTGCTGGCTGATATTTCGTGAAGATGGGATCGATGACGCACCCAAATGCGGCTCCACTGCATCCAACACTGGCAAAAATGCCTCCTTGTTGAGACGGTAGTGGGATATAAATCTGAGAAATAAATAAGCTAAATTGGTAAGCAAGCGCAACAAGAATCAAGTTAGCATTTACACCGATTCAGGTAGCTCCAAAGGATTGCTATGGTCCCTAAGGATTTTCCTTTTCAACTTCAAGGAGCACTCTTCCTCAAATAACAAAAATGCCAAAACGCCGGAACTCATATTTTTGTTAATTTATTTTCTTATGTTTTGAGCAAAATATTTCATTTGACACAGTGGCGTCCCCAGGATTTCGGGAAGGGGGGATATGCAAAAAATCCAGTTTAACGCCATTTTTATACTTTCATCTTTGCGTATTATTTTTAATATATGTTGAATAAAATTGTGCATACATACATATATGTATACATATAACATAAACTTCTTAAAACAAAATATTGTAGTGACATGTATTTTAAAGTAAAAAAATCTCAACTAAAAAATTCAACTTTGTTTTGAGTTATTACATATTGAAAACACCTTCTAAAAGAATTACGAAAAACTCAAAAGACGTATTTTAAAAAGCATAACACACCAGCTATGTAAAATAAATCCAACATTTACAAAATGTATGACATTCTGAAATTTAATTATGATAGAGGTGACCATGTTTCCATGTTTACACACAATTCACCAAAAAAATGTAAGTCAATTTTTTTTTCAAATTTCAACAGCTGATGCAGGGTTGGCATGAAGCCTGCGTTTGATTACTACCTTGGTAAATAGTCGATACTTTTGGGAACACTGAAAATACAACTATTCTGCGAGAACAAATGCAATGCTGATTTTTTTTAATCATTTATCCTTAACACTTCTGCGGGCATCCGGTTCTGGCCAGACCATATTGAACTTTGGATCCACTTTAGCAATGTTGTAATTAAGCTATCGAGCTCATATTTCATGATATTCTTAACTGATCCTTTCTAAGCACAAAACCCAAAACCATGGTTTGGCCAGACCATGGTGTATTTTCATACAAAATTGCCAGTTATTTTCAGTTTTTTTTTGTTATTTTCGACGTAATTATTGTCAGAATTGTTTATAAATATTTTTTTATTTTATATATATATTTTCAACTAGGTTTTTCCATCTGACCCGATTTGAAGCATTTTTTTCGTGCCATCCCGTTAATAGTGACATAAATTAGCTGACGCAAAATGTACCTGGTCCAAGTGTTTTTCATTCGCCTTGGCTTTTATTTTCTTTGGTTTAATAAATTAGAATTTTTCTTGGAAAATAATATTGGAACATATTCAAAATTAATACTTATCCATTGTATTCATGGTTATGTCCGTGTTTTGGTGTCAATTCAATTACAATCCTGAAGTGAAGGAAGCATTTGTGGTCTTGTCGAGTCTGGTTTTTTATCAATTCGATTGGGTGTTTTCTGTGGCAGAGATGAAAGGAAGGGAATGCTATTTTGAGGATCAGGTGGACATTGTTTTTGGACTTCGACGCTGGAGTTAAATCAGAGAAGAAAATTTCTCTAAAAAAATTGTCTAAGCAATAGCGGAAACTAATGCTTTAGAGCAACGAATTTAAGATATTAAATAATTTGCTGCTAGAGGTAATAATAACGGTGTTGTCAGTTTCACGCTGTCATTTGGCCCTGAACAAAACCAAGCTTCTGATACTGATAGAAAGAAATGGTCGTTTAGATAGTTCAATGTGAAGATAGCGACACCGAAGACGACAAGGAGAAAGATATCCGGCCAGTTCAGCATGAACAATAACATGTTGAGCATGTTTTGCATAATTTTCTTTGGCAAAGCAGTTCAGAATTATTGACAGTGCAGGAATCCAGAAATAGATATATCAAACCGCGATTTGTATGTGCCGAATGTAAAATCTCAATGTGGTTTAGTACATCGTTGAAATAATTGCATTGGTCAAGCAGTTGAAGTAGATCCATAAGTAACGTATTTTACATTAATAAATTTTTTTTATTTTCTTGCTTTACTGTCGTTTTTTTTTTAATTTCAAAATTAATTCATTGAAGTTGAAACTTGCTATTTACTTAATTATTTTACTATATTTTCACCGTTTTACGTAAAAATAATGTAGGCAAGCAAAAGAAATTATTGTGTTTACACTTTCTGATTTTTTTTATATCATTAACAACAATCCTTGACTATCCTCTTGCTCACATCATGGTCTGGCCAGATCATGGGAGGTTCAATTATTAGGTTTTAAGTGGGTGATTACAGAAGAGATAAAGCAAATAGTAAAAATGTTTCACAATTCCATATTGTTATATCAAATTGCATAAATGAATTCTTCGACCAAGGGGGGGGGATCCATCCCCTAATCCCCCCCTCGGGACGCCACTGATTTGACATAACAGCTGATTCGAAAATCGGTTTTGTTTTTGTTCGAAAGGAGGCAAAACCGAGCAGTTTTCATGACACCATTTGAAATCAGAATTGATTTTCAATTCCGGCAACAAGGCAATTCCGACTCGGTTTCTGCAACACCCCTGAATGTTTAATTATGTTTCAGAATCGGGTTAGAATGAGGTTAGGTTAGGTTGCGGTGGCTGCCTCTATGAGAGACACACTCGCAGGCCTGAAAGGCCCATTGTGATACCACATATTTCACCCGTTTTTGAACTGTGTATGCAACACTGTTTTCCCAACATATATGTTACAGCACACATTTCAAGCGGATGGGGAAAGGGGGGAGCGGACCTACAGCTTAACGCCGAATCCGAACGGCGATTGGCAGTTTTTCGTTCACACTTGGAGGTTTTGCCATTGCCTGCCAAGAGCGCACTTGTGCGATTCTTGTAATTCTCATTTCCTTCATGTGGATAGCGATAGAAGTAGATGAGTTGTTCACCAGCCCGAGCCAGGAATCGAACCTGGAGCCTTTGGTATGAGAAGCCAGCGCGCTACCCGCTGGACTATCGAGGCCGGCCGGAATTGAAAATCAATTCTGATTTCAAATGGTGTCATGAAAACTGCTCGGTTTTGCCTCCTTTCGAACAAAAACAAAACAGATTTTCGAATCAGCTGTTATGTCAAATGAAATATTTTGCTCAAAACATACGAAAATAAATTAACAACAATATGAGTTCCGGCGTTTTGGCGTTTTTGTTATTTGGGGAAGAGTGCTCCTTGAGGTTGAAAAGGAAAATCCTTAGGGAACATAGCAATCCTTTGGAGCTACCTGAATCGGTGTAAGTGCTAACTTGATTCTTGTTGCGCTTGCTTACCAATTTAGCTTATTTATTTCTCAGATTTATATCCCACTACCGTCTCAACAAGGAGGAATTTTTGCCAGTGTTGGATGCAGTGGAGCCGCATTTGGGTGCGTCATCGATCCCATCTTCACGAAATATCAACCAGCACACAGAAAAAATCACAGTTTCATGAATCTGCACAAAATTCTCTTATCGGTTAGATTCCAATAACCAAACCAATTAAGTCATGGCCTACGACACCTAAAACAGATTCAAAATCGATTCGAAAATGAAATCGATAAAATTGAAATGCACGACACCGAAATGTTTGTCAGTTTTGAAACTGATTCCGAAAACGATTGGATTCCACGATACCCCTGATTATATTTTTTTGATGTAGTTCAGTTGAATATTGATAATTTGGGGATAACCTAAAATTTCAAGTTTCTACTCGCATTTTTTATGTACACAATTTGCTATTAGAGTGTTCAATAGGTCTGGCCACACCTATCAACGCGCATGAGGGTTAAGTAGTAAGTATTTATAAGAAGTATTATTTCATACATTATTATATTGCAGGGACATATATTCAATAGTCTTTATTTACAATTTTCTCGAAAATTACTTTCTGATGGCAAACTCTTCAGTGATACAACTGTCATCTGTGGTATTATTTCGTACGAAATATTAAGCTACTTTATTGTCATGTTTGCTATTTCTTTAACTTTTTTGTGGGCACCCGGTTTTGGCGCACTACTGTTGTAGTTAATCTATGGAGCTCATATTCATAATATGAGATCATATCTTCAGCTGAACCTTTCTAAAAACAAAAACCAACACATGCATAAAGTTTTTACAAAAACAAAGCCAGAACCCGGCAAAATGTATTTATACCCCTTAGTTGATACCGCCATGAGTTTTGCACTTCGCTGGACAACAATATGACGAATAACCTGTGGGTCGGTAAGTAGGTAATTAGTTGATGCACATACCTCAAATTGGAGATGCTGACTTGTTTGCCGCCACTGGATTTGCATTGTGGGCAAAACGAATCACAGACTATGTGTTGGACTATGCAACTACGACAATCTGTAATAAACACGAATCGTAATATTATCTCAATAAAAAAATAGTTTGTGTTAGAAATATTGATCATCAAACGAAATTAATCCAACATTATGCGTTGTTGTAGCGACTACAGACATGGTGAGTACGTCACGTAGTTCTGATTAATATCACAGAATAAACAGTATACAGAAGGTGCATCTGAAATAATTTTGCGATTTCATTTCAGACGCGGGCGGGAAGCAACAAAGGTGAGGAAAATGTAAAGGGAACCGAGAGAGTAAGCACGAATTGATGTACACGCATAGATTCGATGGTTTTGGGCTTTATTCTCATTTCGTCAACAACACGCAATGTTGTTGCTTTCCGCAGCAAGCCAGCTTGGCTTTACCCCGGCTCATTGAAGTGGTGGTTGATTTGGCAAAGCGATTGCCAAGGCAAATTAAATAGGTAGTTGCAGCACCAGAACTGATTAAACTTTTTTCTTTGATAATTAGCACAACATTGTAGCAATAGTTTTCCACTTATTATCACTTTCTTATCGCCAAACTCCATAAAGCGCGTTTCTGGCGTTCGGGGTTTGTCGTGTTATGGCGTTTCTCGCGTTATTCGAGTTGCAAATGGTCAAACTCCATAAAGTGCGTTTCACGCGTCAGCTTCTTCTTACGTCAGTTGATGCTAATTTTTAATTGGCAAACTGCTGATTGATTTCGTTGTGAATTGTGAAAAACAACGAAATGAAATTGCTATACGACGTTATAGACTTTATAGAATTTACTGATTTCATTTTAAACACAATAAATGCATATCGAACATTGCAAAAAATAAAAAAAGATTCAGTTGAATTCAATTTGTAGCAATTTATTTCATAGGGATGAGCAAAATTCGATCGATAACGAATAAGCTATCGAATTTCCAATACAGCGAAGACTAAGTTTCGTCTGTCAAAGAATTATGCTAATTTTTATGAATTTCTCCACATTTTATCTTATAATATTGGATTTCAAATGTTTCTTAAATGTATTTAATAGCTTTCGTGTAAAATAAATGCATTCGACTTTTGCGATTACACAAGTTTGTTATCGGCATTACCATTTAACCACATAATGTAAGGCATCTTTAGGAGCTCTGTCAGCTGTTTGACGTCGTTTAGCGAGAAACGCGAGAGAAAGTTGAAAATAGTTCAACTTTTGCCGCGTTTCGGGCGTAGTCATGGAGTTTGCTTCATACAAATACACTGATTTAACTTTTTCTCGAAACACGAGAAACGCCAAAAACCACGATACGCCTGAAACGCGCTTTATGGAGTTTGGCCATTAATGCGGGTTGGTTGTTCCAATATTTTTACACATATGTTTATTTTCATTGTAGCCATTTGTACTTTTTACAACATCTATTTTAAAAACAGACCAAAAGAACTAATAAAATCCATTGAATTTTTCCGCAGTGCTACCACCTTATTTATGCGCCTTGGCGATCGCTCAATCAATTTTTCTATGCAAACTTTGCCTGTCCACTTCTTGTTCTTGTTTGTAAAAAAGCAAGCGGAGAGCAAGCACGAGCCACCACCAACATGCAAGCGGCACATCGCTTTGTTGCCCAACAACCGCAGTGTGTAGTGTGCGGTCGCAGCTTCTTAGCTTACGCTCTCGCGCTCTTTGCGTTCTCGTCCCCTTTATTGCTTCCCCCGCATCTACAAACGGGTCCTACCGCTGGAACCCGCAAAGAAAATTTTCTTTACACCAGATGCGCATTCTGTATATTGTTTGTTCTGTGTTAATACCCAAGAAATTATATCAACACGCACCATCGCTTTATGGATTACAAAGCAGCATCTGATAATCCGATAAGAGATTGGTCGTACATATACCAGATTGTCTAACATCAAGGTTTAGAAGATTCTTCTGAATGATTGTAAGAGAGAATCAGTTTCTTTCGATATCATTGGATATAACAACTAAGATTACATCACAGCTCAGCTCTCTTATTTTTCTACAACTAAATTGTATTACAGATTGTACCACATAATGTACTCGGTACTTTGTTATAGAAGAATATTTCTTCTAGAAAGTTTAGCGGATGTTTGAAACAATTTTAAATATAATACCGATACAAAACAAACTTTGCAAAATTTATAATAAAATCGACACCAGCTGCCTTAACCCCGGAAGTTACAATTTTTAACAACTACATATATGCAGCTAGTTGATTGAAATGGGCCGAAAATTGCAGTGATGCTTTATATTTAAGGGAATTGTAATAGAAAACTATTTTCTGTTAACTTTCATAGTCGGCAGTTACATCTTAACGCCACTATTAATTGTGTTCTATAATAAGGAATGTACCGAAAAGAAACTGCACACTTTTAATTCAATATTTCTCTTAGTGTAGACGTTTGATCGCAATGCGGAATGTTTTGTCTTTGTCTTTGTTTTCTCTGCTACTCGTAGTAGAGTTTTCCCGATGTGGCGAATCGAAGAGCAGGTGTGTAAGCAAATTGTGCACAAGTACTGCTCTGAAAAGGGAATTTCGTACAGATAGTTGGTTAATCGATACGAATTCAGTGTCAATAGTGTAAAAAATATAATCATCCAATTTGGAGATACTTGTTCTCTCAAAGATTTGGCAAAAAGTGGAAGAAAAAATGTCCAAGTGACCCGAAACTTGAAAAAGAAGTGCTAACATTAATAAGAAAAAACAATTCAATGTCTGTACGGGATTTAGCAAAAAAAAAGCTAGAACAAGAGCCGCTATGATTCAAAGAATGAAACAAAGGCATAACCTAAAAACTTACAAGAAACAAAAGGTACCCAAAAAAAGTGAAAGATAAGTGAAATTGAGGCTTCGAATATTGTACGATTGCTTGCATCAGAATGTTGTTGAGTGTGTTGAGATGGACGACAAAACTCTTCACGTTGTCATACAAAATATATTTTTAAGATTAACTTCTCCAAATATTTTGTAAAATAAGTTTATTTTTATCCAATTTATTATTTTTTTTGTGTTAAATTTTTGTTACCTAGAGGCTTATAAATTAAATATCTATTATTTATTTTTTTTGCATAAAATGAAAGATAAAAATATATAATGAAATTTTGCTTATTTTTAATCAGAGGCGATTTTATTTTCTTTCACAAATATAGATGTCAAATGTTCCCCTTGACTGGGGTACATTTGACAAAATGACTTTTTTCAAAAAACATGAAATTATAACGAGGAAAATCTTCTTTGTAAAATAATAACTTTAAATTTCCAAAATTTAATAATCACTTTCGAGAAAACAGCATTGATCCTTAAAAATAATCTATCACGTTTCGAGAAATATAGGTTTAAGAAAAAGGTGTCAAATGTACCCCAATTTCCCATACTAGTGAATCATTTGAAATTTACGGAAAGAAAAACAAGTATATAAACCAATATAAGGATATTGAGAATGGTACTTACAAGAATGCCAACAATTTTCGACAATAGTTGGGTCGATCATATATCCCTTGCAGATGAAACAGGAAAAAAACGAATTCAGTTCACGCACCTGTAGAACCGTCGAAGGATACAGCTTCATGGTAGGTATATTTTGCACTAGAGATGTTTTCATTACAAATTTCCTCCACACGTTTTTGTGGGCACAAGATTTGTTCCACGTCCGTAGACTATATCAGTACATTCCAAATGCAGTTTTGTGCCGATGTCAAACGGCTGTTTATAGGCAATATTTCTCCTAGAGGTTTATATTTTCTGTTGAAAGGATAGCCGCCTAAAGAAAAATACGTTTTTTTTTCTTTATTGTGAGGTTGGCTGTGTTGGTTGGCATTTATCCGCTAGACCACAGCGCCCACTTATACTTATACTTACTGTCCCCTATAAGTTTACAAAGCACTGTTAACTCAAAATTGGTACGCACAAATGAGATTATATCTCTTGAAAAAACAAGCACTCGATAATATTCTATAGCTCAAACAAAAGTGTATTAATTCAGTTATTCAAATAAGGAAATCACAAATTTATGTTTAATTTGAATGTATGAATTTGCGGGCATTTCTCTTGATGCTGTCCATTACTCGTTGAAGATCCGATCTAGTGACCTGGGCAGCAAACTTGTTCCACTTAACAATCATTGATCCTGCGTTTTTGATAGCACCACCATTTTTGTGCATTTTGTTTTTAACAATAACCCAATATTTTTCGATTGGGCGTAAATTTGGGCAATTTGGTGGATTGCTACATCGACACTATTGGCTTGAAACCAATTCATTGTTGCCTGTGAATAATGCAGGGTGCGGAAAAATTCGCTCGCGAACGATCGAAAATTCGATCTTCTCATATTAGCTCGTTTTGCGATTGTATTTTATCGCGAGAAATACTTGAGCAAACGAGCGGTTGCGAATGCATTGCCTACGTATTCGTTCGTGAGAGATCGTATGCAGCGAGTTTATGTATACACATTTCAAACGAACGAGCGTACGAAAGCGATCGGTCGTGGGAAGAACGCTCATGCAGAAAATCATTCGCAACCGCTCGTTTGCTCAAGTATTTCTCGCGATAAAATACAATCCCAAAACGAGCTAATATGAGAAGATCGAATTTTCGATCGTTCGCGAGCGAATGTTTGATTGATCGTTCGCGAGCGAATGTTTGATCGATCGCGAACGAATTTTTGTAAGGTTCGTCGGTAGAGCGTGGCTGCAAACAATCATTGAATTTAGTCTATTTTGCGATATATACGGACGAAGGACGATTTGTGAAATTATTTTCTTGTGCGTTTGCTTTTTTTATATCAATATGGGCAAAGTGTCAAATATTGACAAGACGAAACTTGTTACATATAATAAAGACACAGATTTTTCAAAGTGCATTTTGTGTGGAAAACAACTTAAAGGATACATATAAGGAAACACTAAAAGGCATTACGAGACCATATACAAACATAACACAAAGTTTTCTATTTTTTTGTTATAATTTTCCTAACAAAAGGTCTTTAAAATCTACAAACTTCTATACATAAGTTTCCTTTAGGAAATAAACTTCAGTCAGTAGCAGCCGAGTATAATAGCAAACTGCTCAAACTCCTATATACATAATTTATTGCCCAGACGAACGATCGCGATCGTTCAAAGATTCAATCTTCACAATACGAGTTACTGATTGAGTTTTACAACAAGCGCTCGCAACAAACGAACGATCGCGAGAGATCGAACTGACGACGCTTGCAGCGACATTTTCTCATTCGCGATTTTTCCGAACATTTATATTTCTCGTGAGAGATCGTAAATGCTTTTGCTCGCAGCGCAACTTTATCGCTCGCGAGAAATTAGAAGCACTCAGTTTTTGGTTGCGATTATTCGTGAGAAAGATCGTATTTTGATCGTTCTCCGCACCCTGGAATAATGAATGCTCGCCAAATCTGGCCAAAACTTTACTGAAGAACGATGATGATCAATAAAGCAGTAAAAATTTCTACAAGCATTCCTTCCTGTGTACTTCGGACGTCACAGCGCTCAAAGCCACATATTCCCTACTCTTCAGACCACAGCAGCAAATAGCTTGTTGCCAAATCGTCACTTTTTTCACAAATGTATCAATTTTTTTCTATTATTTAATACAGTAGCGACTCGGTAAAAGCAACCGATTAATGACAGGGGCAGTTGCAACTACCGAGTTTGTTGCAATTATCGAGTCTAAATTTTTGTATGAAAATTTGCAAATTTCACAAAGTTTTATAAGGGTTTCATTAGAATTCATTATTATTTTATTCATATTTTGTAGTATTACAAAAACAAAGAACTTACACTAATCACATTCATTGTGTTTAAGAAAAATCAAACAGAAACAAGAACTCCAAACATTTCTTAAAAAGGCTTTAATTAACAAAACAGTTTGATAACAATTTAGTTTACTGATTTAAAGAAACTAGAGAGAGAAACGGAACATCAACTGACACTCTACTCCACAAAAAGAAAATAAGACGAAGAAAAAGTTGCGATTATTGAGGTTTTTTCGGTAGCAGTTGCTTTTACTGAGTCTATAATGTATAAAATTCGGTGGTTGCGATAATCGAGGAGTTGCTTTTACCGAGTCGCTACTGTATTTTGAAGGAACATCGCCCCGTTTCTTTGAAGCATAAAACTTTTGTCCTGGGAGTTGTTTAAAGTCAAGTTTAACAGAGGTTTCATCATCCATTATAACGCACCCATTAAATTTGGTCAAAATGTTGTTATAAACTTTACTTTATCCAATTTGGGAATTTAATAGCTCGATATGATTTCAGTCCTGCTTTAACGCGTATTCGCCTAGCTGTCGAAAAGCTAGTTCCTAAGTTTTCGCGATCATTGTCAGATAAGCCGCGATTCTTCTTAATTGAGGCTAGTTCTAGAGAGTTTTTTTTAGTTTTGAGTCATTTTTTGTATTTGTTTTATTGTTTTTTTCTTCCTTTCAAGGCTCAGGGTATCCTTGAATTGTTTTATTACTCTGCAAACAGTAGTTTTGGACAACTTTAATATTTAAGCATTTGTGATCCTGACCATGTTGGATTTTCTAAAAATTTGTTCACAGTTAATTTCCGAGCAGCAAACTCCATAGCCAATAAAACTCACTAATAAAAATCTAGTTCTACAAAATTTAAACCTGATAACGGTACATTCATTGCCTAATGATACGAACTTACTTTTTTTAATACTTTCAAAAATGAGTCTGTAGGGATTGCTGGAGTGCGTACAAATTTTGAGTGAACAGTGCTTTTACTTATAGGGGACAGTAGGGCATCAAGCTCTATTGACTCCTTGGAGCATCTTCGAAACGTGGCATGTGTGGGGTTATTTTACCGATACTTTTTCGCTAATTGCTCAGTGGAAATGAGCAGCTTGATGCCATCACTCCGGGTATTCCCCCGGGCAACCCGTTTGAATACTGGCGCCAATGCATTCCACGTCGAAACGATGTTCCAGGGCACTACGCACTCCAGAGGAAGTTCGTTTCTGGCCCGTACAGCGCGGTTGTGGAATGCTCTCCCTGCGGATATTTTCCCCAGCACTTATGACCTCGATGGGTTCAAGTCAAGAGTCCATAACCACTTCACTCATAGCCTTTATATCCTTCCTGAACCAACGCAATGCTTCGCAATAATAGGTGTCATCCCCTGCGCGTTTGTTCGTGTTAAAAAAAAAACATTACAAAAGCAATACGAAAGAATTACAAGCATTTAAATTTTTCTCAAATGGGAGCAGTTCCCGATTCAAAAACAAATTTATTCTCTCTAGTATTCCTAGACTCGCAGCAGAATTTAATTACGGAATATTATAGTGGAACTTTTTCGCCATTTCACATGGCAAAGGTGCTGTAGACGGAGTAGGTGCCGTAGTAAAACAAAAAGTCTGGCAAATTGTCAAAGCAATATATATTGCTCTCGAAGATGCTCAATCCTTTTATGAATGGGCTAAGAAAAACAATTATGGAGTCCACCTTTTATATATCTCTGGAGAACAAGTTCAAGGTTTTTCTAATCAACTGTAAGAGTTATGGCAAAATGTTCCACAAATCAAAAGAGTTAAAAGTTTGCATTGGTTTTCATATTTCGACAGTCAATTAATTGAAGTAGCTCGAACCGCTTATTCATTAAAGAAGAAAATTTAAAAAGCCACATTAAGAACTTTTAACTTTATTTTTTTCCTTATTTTGATTGCTGTTACTTGAATTAAACTTGTAATGTGTTGTTTTTATTAAAAGTTGAAGTGTTATAATGAACACCATTACTGTATTTTATTCCCCTTAGAAAAATTTGTCTCGTCCATGATGTCGCGTCCGTATTCTTGCTGTACCTAATTAAAAAAGGCTAAAAGAAAAATCTCATATTTCATAAGTCTACGAAGAAAAGTTATCCTTTGATCTTCATTAACATGTATATATATAAAAAGAAAGTTCCCAAAAATTGCTAAATTTTGTATATTTCTATGAGAGCTTCAAGAAAACTTCTATTTTTTATCGCGTCCGTTTCATTGCGAAATTGCTTATACTTTTGTACTATTTTGTACTAAATCTTTCCAATATATTTCTAAAATTTAGCACTATTTCAGCGCGTTAGAACACTGAAAATACATATCGACTCTTTATGTTTCTTTCTTGTTTTTGGTGTAACTGAAAGCGTGCGAACGTCGCGTCCGTGTCACTGGGAGATGCCCATATAACAATAGCTCTCACAACAGTGAAGGCTTGATTACACGTAGCGAGTGACGAGTTGTTCAAACGTTTTTGACACGTAGCGAGTCAGTTCGGTTTTACAATGCATAAAATGAACTAAGCAACTCGCGCAATTAAACACAACCGAGCGAAAAGTGGTGTGTGACGCATTCCGCATGTGACGAGCGATTCCGCGATTCGTTGCGAAAAAGAGAAAAATATAACGGTAAAGTAGTACTCGGCCTAGTAAACAAAATGTGATTCTAGTGCAGGGGTCGGCAAAATTGACAATGAGATGGTGTGCCGACCAGTGTTCTAGTGACTCTTTCGCCACTTTACTCAGTCACTGACTCAATAAACAACTCGCCTTACTGTTTAGACGAAACGAGTACTCGTTCGAGTTGCTGTCTCGTCACTCTACTCGTTACGTATAATCAAGCCTTGACACTCGGTACAATTGCCGAGTGTAGCAATAAACGCCGGGTATATGCTGGTTAATATCACGTAAACTATGCATCGCATATAAAACTTAAAAAAAAATCAAGAAATTTATGGGTATTCTTAGTTATATGTAAATACTTACATTTCTTATCTAAATTAAATGAACTTACGAATCAATAATGATTGATGATGATAAAGGCAGAAAAAAGTTATTTTCATTTTATTAAGTTAATTTTTGAGAAAAAATGCTCTATTGCTCTATGCTAAAAAAACATTTCAATAAAATACAATACAGTGGACGTCCAGTATAGCGAACTTTCGAATATAGTGAATTTTCGATTTAACGTACGGCCAAATTTTTTCCATTGATGGTTCTATATAACGAACGAAAGTGAAATTTGTTATTCGATATAACGAATATTTTTGCTGTTTTTCACCATCGTCAAGAAATCGTCGAATTGTTTTTTTTTTTAGCATTCACTTTTTTTACAATAGCAATGAAGGTTTGGTTTTGTCAAGTGAACGGTACCTCAATTATTTTTTGTTTTTTGTTAAAACTTTTAAATTTACGCCAAGTTACCAACATTTTCAAACTCTGTTTGTATGCATTGCTGATAATTTTCACAGGATTAGTTGTGCGTTGGGTTGGATTTTTTCCTTTAAAAATTAAAATTTCAATAATTAATCAAGAAAAATTTCCATACAGAAAAGTTTACTTGCAGTAAAAAGGCAATCGCGCATTGTAGACTTTCTGACGTACATACACTAGTCAGAATAAGTTTGCGTACAGGCAAGTCAAAATTATCTTATCATAAATTTTGACCTCAAAAATGAGTTCTATGTTTACCAAAACTTATCCACATTATTCATATATGCCTTAGCTGCACTTTTTGTTGTGTTTTAGATGCATTAAAATAATAATTTTCCATATATTCGTATATATTGACAATATACTCACAAAACGGTGCAGAATAAGTTTGCGTACAAAACTAATAACGGGAATTTCCAGTTATGCTTTTTATTTTTAAATATTTGGAAATTTGTGTTCCATAGAGCAGTAAACGGGCTTGTAAATTATTTTTAAACGTATATGCGCTTGAAATTATATAGAAAGCAATAGAACCCAAGCGAAAAAAAAATAAAAATGGTTAAAAGGATAATCTTACTAAATCTTTTTCAAATTGACAAAAAATTTCGTAAAATTAGAAACACTTTTCGAAGAGCATTTCGCTATTTCGAAAAGCCATCTTAAATTTCGAAAAAAAACAAATTCTTGCTTCTTTGCTACGATCTGGCCATTTTCTTAAGCTACACAAGCAATAGGATTAGATTGTTTTGCGATCAGTGCATCATAATCTTAGGCTAGTTGCATCCAATATCTTAAGAAATGTACAGAAATATTTTATAAAACCCAGTAGCAGTGCCTTTATAAGAAAAATCATGAAAAAAATATTTCCCCTACATAGCTGCATGTAAGAGCCCATATTTAGCTTACTAACAAGGAGCACAGAATTGCTTTCGTGAAAGAGTCCATCAAAGAGTCTAGAAAACCGGATTTCCGGGACTATGTGTTGTTATCTATGGAGTAGGAGATTTATTATTCTCTGATAATGGTTTGGCATATTTGGCATTAAAAGGCATCAAATAATTTGAGGTGGATTCAGTTAATAACAAAAATGTGACATTAAGAGTAAAGCATAGCATTTGAGGGGGTATGGTATGTGGCTGCATGTCTGGTAAAGGAGTGAGCAGGTTGTGTTGTTTTATTTATAAATGGATCCGAGGGGTTATTTACATATTCTAAAAGCTTATGTAAGCCAAGGTTTCAAAATTTTGGATCAGGTTCCAACATTTCATTCAACTTTACGATGACCTTAATGCGCAATGCATACGATGCGAAGCTATGTTTGCTATTAACTGGCTCAAAAAAGTTTAAAAAGTTCCTCCTTAGTCACCTAGAGTGCATTTAATTAAATATATATGGGGTTTACTTGAACCCTGAGCCGATAAACGCTACATCTTCAAAGATATAATAAACAAATATAACAATTTAAGGATATAACAAAAAAACCGCTGAAAAAACACATAATATAATAAAATGTATGCCGAAACTCCTGCAGGGAGTTCCAATAAGAGAAGCATATGCAAAAAGTTATTAATTTTTGGACAAAACTAAGTTTAAATTAAATTTTTGCTCATAGCCTTATCTTGTACGCAAAGTTTTTCCGAGGTGTATTCATAGTACATTTTGTTTTTGGCTCTTCTTTTACAGTTTTGTCAAGTTTTTCTTCTTATTATCTTTATAGAATAAAATAACTAAGTTTATGGAAAAATTAAAAAAGATTTTGTTTTTGAAAAATTACTTTGATTGATTTATTTTTCATATGAAAAAACTTTATACCCCTTGTACGCAAACTTATTTTGACTAGTGTACATAGAAATATTTGTATTTTAGAAATGCTGGAATAGTTAAAACAAGACATTTATTTAAAAACTGAATATGTAAAACTTATTTCTTTAAGAAAGATGGTTTAAAACAAAAAATTTTGATCGATTTAACAAATTGGGGGTACAACATAAGATTTGTT
Source organism: Melieria omissa (assembly GCA_963971225.1). Taxonomy (NCBI): domain Eukaryota; kingdom Metazoa; phylum Arthropoda; class Insecta; order Diptera; family Ulidiidae; genus Melieria; species Melieria omissa. The sequence goes on along the minus strand of OZ020269.1, from coordinate 1,395,655 downwards.
ATATTGGACGTCCACTGTAATAAGAAAAAATACTAAAAGGCTACGTTTTTGCAACAACCGATGGAAACGTTCGAGGTTTGCAATAGTTACGAAGCTTGTATGTGACGATCAAATGTCGACGTCACGTCCAGCACTTAAATAGCTTATTTTTGAAAACAATTTTTAAAATAATTTACAGCATTGTGTTTAAATGTTTCGCAAAACAAAGAAAGATTGGAAAAGGAAAGTGATAAAGCGAAAAAGAGCAAAATGCAGCAGCAGCAAATTTTGACTTTGAATGAAGTCGTTCACCGCTCACTCACACACGTGTCGTGCAAGTGGTTGGGACGGTTGCGTTTGATTATTTAGCATCCCACCACTCGTCTTTTTCTGCTCTTATTAGCACTGTTTGTACTGTACTTGGATTGGTATTGTTGTTCCGCTCTCAGCGAGTTAAAAATAGCCGCACATCCAACACAGCAGCCATCAAATTCGATACTAGTGGCAGGCAAGAATGCAAGCAACACACGACTGCCGCTGATTGTTACCGTGCTACGCGCTACTACCGCCCTTCTTCCACCTGCTTCGTTCCATATATTAACACAACACTCAACCCCCTTTTCACATTCAAACTCTCTCTCTCTCTGTCTCGAACTCTTCGATGTTATATTCGCTCTCCTAAGCTATTCCACTTACGCAGTCCACTTTTCCAACCGTTCGCATCTGTATTTACTGTCTGTTTTGTATCTATCCGACTTAGCACTGGCAACGAACATTTCACAGATACACAATTATTATTCAACCGAGAGAGAACGCCAAGCAACGAGTAATCAGCCAACCCAAATAATGATATGCACAGTGGTCTAAAAGTCACAGGAAAATTCGTTGAAAATTTAATATGCCCAGAAATAAAAATAATTATATTCTAGTTGCGTTTGCATATAGGAAAAACTCAATATAAAGTATTAGATTAAGTTAATGTGGCTGGTAGAGCACGAGACGTTGCCGAAAAGTTGCAATATAAAAGTTGTTAAAATTCAATATAGAATTGTTTAGATTTTTTTCTCGTATTTACCATAATATTGATCGAATCATCTAGCTTGTGTAAGTCCAAGCACGTTAAAGAATTATGTAAGAAAACGTACATTGACGAATAATTTATTCGTACACATAAATTCCATTTACACATGTGTGAATATAAAAATAATAAGTTTTTGGTTATCTGTCTCCTATATAGTACAGGTATGTATATTAAAGAGTAATCGTAACGAATATCGTTTTCGTTATAAACTCAATGAGGGATATGAAAGTCGTTTGTTAAAGCCAGAGTATGGTACTGACAGCTGACGTTACTTTCTGTACTTTTTGCTACTTTAAGGTGGCTAAACTCACAAAGTACAATTTTACAATGATTGTCAATTAATTAATTGCTTATGGCACGTAATCGGACGAAATAAAAGTAGGCCAAACGGTTAAACAAGAGTTTTTTCATTCCTCTTCAACTCTCATGTGTACACCAAAATCTATGACATTGGTAGGCTCAAGGTTGATGTTAAAAAATTCGTCATTTAACCCTTATGTGTGTGATGGGTTACCCGGGTACCCAAATCACTTTGATACTGAAATTTTACATACTTGCGGATAACCTAAAAAGGTGAAACTTCATGACAACTCCCAAAATTGTATTATGTCTTTATTTTCGAGTGTTTGATTCCATTTAGTTATTGGGGCACTCGGGTAACCCAACACATTTTTTATGGAGTTGCATGGATTTCTTAGATATTTCTTGACTTTCTAAAGCAAATAATTTGTAATAGAACAATTTTATCAACAAAAAATGGCAGCCGCTTTATTTGTTTAGGGTCGTAAAGGTCGGCTAGCATCGTTATCGAAACCTATAAAACGTAAAAATTTGTTTAACCTGTCGAAAGACAACGGCAAAATGTCTTACAGTGCAAACAAAAAGTAAGAAATTTTCGTACAATTTGTACCCCATCACTTGGGTAAGAGCAAAGACAATTAAAGTATAAGATGTCTCACGTTCATACAAATCAGTGGCGCTTCAAAAATTTGCCGTGTCTTTTCGAATAAAGCCACGTGAGAGTGGTTTTTACAGCAGCGCCACATCCGGAGCGCAACGATGAACTCACGCAAGCAACTCTCTCTGCTTGCAGTCCGCAAAGATATGAATAGACGTGTGGTCTCTATGTGCTCTAGTGTTGATTTTTTTGGTGGTTGATTGTTTTAATCAGTAGCGCACGGGGTGGCAACATATGGGATTCAAACCCCCTCAAATGCAAGAATTATTGGTGAAATATCCTTCCAAAATAAAGTTTTGTCTACGCCACTGATTTCAATGCGTGTGAAGTGAGCGCACACAATTTTGCTTTGTGTTAACAAAACAGAGAGCGTTAATATTATTACGCTCTCACTGTGCCGACGCTTGCTACATCTTGATAATGAAAATATTGCAAATAATAATATTTCATACTATAATGATAATATAATTATTTTCCAAAAAACTGTTATTTTACTCATTCCTATACCAACTATAAAGGTTCAAAAATGGGGAACTCAATTCCCATGCACGGGATTAGGGTGTAAAAACCATGCACAGAGTGAAGGTTAAATGTGATAGATACCCAACACTGACATGTTTATGGCCGCATTCACCGTTCAGACATTTGTTTCTTTTGTGTGCTGGTATTTTCAACGTAAAAAATATATATTGCAAAATAATAGTTATCAGTCAACGTAAAAAAAATATATCCCATTCACAATAGTTACTGGCAGCGGAAAAAATATTTCTCACAAAATAAACGTTACCGAGCAACGTAAAAAATATTTTTCTCTCATAACAGTTATGCGATGACGGAAAAAATATTTTTCAAAAAATAAACGTTACCGAGCAATGGAAAAAATATGCGAAATGGAAAAAATATGCCGATAATTGTTATTAGGCCACAGAAAAAAATATTTATCACGAATAATAGTTGTACATAGATGTAAAAATAATTATTTCAAAATAATAATTAAATGTACCAATTAAAATATTTGTTACAGTGAAACAGTTATTTTCCAACTTTTTTTTTCTAAAAACGTTATAACTGTTATGTCCCTGCTTCCAGTACAACGAATAATATTATTAATGAAAAAGCAAGTTATTTCGGGTGGAGCTTTGTTACGTTTTTCTCATTAAATATAATTTTTAGACTGAGCTTTTTGTTTTAAGCCGCACGTCGATGCATCTCATCTCTTCTGCGTCGACTTCATCACTGTCAAAGTCCTCCCGTACTTTTAATGCTTACAGCCTGATTCTGTGTATTCTTGACAAATTTTTTACCAAGAAATTTTGTCAAGATTTTTATCAAGCAAAAGCTTTGCTGGTATTCTGATGCAACATTGATAAAGTAAACAGCTCATTTAATTCAACATAAGGTGAATATGCGACATTTGTCAAATTGTCAAAAAATAAGGCAAAAAGTTTAACTAAAGTAAGTTTTACAGAAAAAAACCGGCCTTGATATCCCAGCGGGTACGCGCTGGCTTCTCATACCGAGCGTCCCCGGTTCGAATCCTGGCTGGGCTGGAAATAAGTTCGTACGTTTTTTTTTAATAGTTTCATCACAATAGGCGCTTTTTGCATACAAAAAATAATTCGTGGGAGGTAACGGAATTTTTTTTTTATTTTCTCTGATGTAAAAGTGTAAACATGCACAATTCTTCCATTTTCAATAGGCAAAATTTCAATTTGTATGCTGTTGTCAATAGCATTCACACTTTTGACAATTTATCAAGAAAAGAGCTTTTATTTTTGGGATAGAATACCGATTCTTGACAAATAATAAAAACTTGACAAATAGTCAATATGGTGAATTTATCAAGTGTACAGAATCGGGCTGTTAGTCTTACTGTATATCCGATACTTTTTTATGATCCTTACTTTCGCGTCGTTTTCGTTTGTCACTTTCTTTCAAGAGTATCGACTAAAGCAGAGGCAACTCGCTGATAAAAAGATGGAATAGAACTGATGGAAAAGTCAGTATTTTTTATTAACTTCCAACTACATTAGCTACTTAACAAATAAACCTTGAAATATGCGTTATTTCTTTAAAAATTGTAGCTTGTGGGTCATGGAATATCGAAATGAAATGAAGATTTAAAAAAGAAAAAAGTTATAGCCAGACCCTGATGTAAACAAAAAGGTTAACTACACAACATCAAAATCATGGCGAAAGTGCGCATGTGCCACATGGTTGTGGTATCAAATGTTTATTAAGAAAAGCACTTCGTTGAAATTAACGTAAGATTCGGAAAACCCAGCTGTGGTAGATTAGTTAAACATTTTAATTTTCTTGCTTTACAAAAGCTGCTTGTATTTTTTGGAGTCCGTTTTGTGCGTTTCACCCACTGTTTGTACAAGTGGTCATAATAGCAAAAAGCGAGAGGAGGCTTACTTTCTACGCCTCGTGCAATTCTGTACCGGCACTTCGGCACCTTTTCGCCCACTTTTGCCATTTCGCCGCACAGCGGCACATTAACCAACTTCGCTCCAACGGAATCCACGGGCGAAATCGCACAAAAAGCAACACGCAAAACACATGCGAACACAATCAGCCGAACGTTTGAAAAGCAGAGAACATACATATGCGCTTTAACGCTAGTCATATATACATGTGTATGTATGCCTGCAACAATCGTAAGCTAACTCGTGCACACACAACACTATATCGTCGACCTCAGCCCCACTCCGCACATGCCAGCACACACACATTCCCCATACCTAAGTCAAAGTGAAATTTTTCTTATTAGACAAATATATTGAATATTTTCTCCTTTTCTGTCCTGCACTGTTTTCTTTTTGGCTTTGTTTTTTGTGCCATCGTTTTTCCGCATTTTTCATCAAATATCTAAAGCACTACAAATGATCCACGTCAATTTTTTCCTCTTTCGTCGACGAACAATCACAAAGCACGTATTACAAAAAGTTCCACTATAAGCTTTAACTCTACGCCGCCACCGGCAATTCGTTGTCACACTGACGTGCTATTGATTTTTAGCAATTCGCATGTTGAGCTGCACTGCACTCGTATCTACTTCATGCTTCTTATCGGTGTGGTCATACGCACGCATATACCTCTCCCGATTCACAGTTGCTTTATTTATCGATTTCTCAGAATTTAAACAATCCGACTATTGACAGTAACAATAGTGGTAATAACAGTTACACTTTTACAGATCTAACTTCAACCGTAGATATATCGTTGCAGATGTATTAAAGCGAATTTAAGCAAAACGACGCCGCACGAATTTGTCGACCACGCCGAACAAACCTCGCAATACGAATGCTATAAAAATACTGTTACAATGGCGCTGAAGCAGCAATCGGTGAGAGGCGCTGTTGCCGCTGTTCGCTTTGCGCCCTTGACCGCCCGACAGTCCCTTCTACCCGTTAGCCAGCTTAATCTGTCGCTTGGCAATCGAAATCGCGCCAAGCTGTATTCTCTGCTCCATTCTCCTCCCCAGTAGGCCGATGGACTTGGTGAATGGCAAATGCGAAATCTCTCCTTGGTGAGAGCGAGCTGCTTTTGGGTTAGACACCACATCTAGGCATGAGCGCGCAAACAAGAGAGCTGGTGGTGGTGGATTCGCTACGACTGAAGTGGCCGCGCCTACTCTTCGGGTAGCGGATAGCTTGATTGGCTGCATTCCGGTTTCGTGCTGGCTTGATTGCCGATTGCTACCACCGAAACCGGCCGAGTAAATCCGAAGTCGTTTAGTTCGATTTTAACACCGCGAAAACCAAAAACAACGCACAATCAGGCAACTTGTCACTGCCACTTTCAAATCTGATGTAGCTGAAGCACCAGTGTGTAGGTGTGCGATTGTTAGTGGTACAGTAAAAAGTGGATAGTTTGTAAACAGAGGAGGTTGCGTACAACTTTTGATTCCAATATTATTTAAAAGCATATTTTGTACCAGCATTTTTTTTAAATTGGGGGAAAACCTTTCATTCCCTCCCAAGAGTGCGCATAGAATCAGAACGTACCTTAGAGACGATTATTTTTATCAACGACCGCAGTTATCACTGTAACCAACCTTAGAACTATTCTCTATTTCGTAGATGATAAAACCGAATAAATCGGTTTACTCTCTCAAAACAGATATTCTTAGAATGAATAATAAAATGAATATACATAGACGAATGTGTAATTACACATTTATTACACACTTGTATACAAAGTATGCAAGTGGCGCATACAGGGGGTTAGGAGTTCAAACCCCCCAAATGATGTTCGGCTCAATAGTTGTAGCGTCCCCAAAATGAAATCCAGTGTGCGCCACTGGATGTATGTACAGTATTCCGTGAAAATTCACAAATTATTATTTTTATTATGCTTATTTCGAAATCATACAAAACTGAGATCTGCTATGTAACATATGTATATGTATATGTGCATAAGCTGTTAGTGCCTACATATATATTATATTTTTGTATATATTTGGAGAATTTTGTTAAAGATCCTCATAAGCAGCAGCAACAGTATCTACACTAGTCAGAATAAGTTTGCGTACAGGCAAGTCAAAATTATGTTATGATTAATTTTGACCTCAAAAATGGGTTCTTTGTTTATAAAAACTTATCCACATTTTTCATATATGCTTTAACTGCACTTTTTGTTCTGTTTTAGATATATTAAAATAATAATTTTCCATGTATTTGTATTTATTGACAATATACTCACAAAACAGTGCAGAATAAGTTTGCGTACAAAACTAATAACGGGGATTTCCAGTTATGCTTTTTATTTTTATTTGGAAATTTTTATTCCAAATATTATTTAGACGTATATGTGCTTGAAATTATATAGAAAGCAATAAAACCCAAGCGAAAAAATTAAAATGGATAAATTAATGGATAATCCTACTAAATCTTTCCTAAATTGACAACAAATTTCGTGAAATTAAAGAAATTTTTGGAAGAGCACATTCGTTATTCCAAAAAGCCATCTTAAATCACAAAAACAACAGAAAATCTTGCTTCGTTACTACGATCTGGCCATTTTCTTAAGCTACCCAGGCAATAGGATTAGATTGTTTTGCGATCGGTGCATCATAATCTAGTTGCATAAGATTTCTTCAGAAATGTACAGAAATATTTTATAAAACCCAGTAGCAGTGACTTTATAATAACAGTCCTGAAATAAACATATTTTCTCTACATAACAGCATGTCTCATATTTAGCTTACTAACAAGGAGCACACAATTGCTTTCGTGAAAGAGTCCATCAAAGAGTCTAGAAAACCGGATTTTCAGGACTATGTGTTGTTATCTATGGAGTAGGAAGATTTATTATTCTCTGATAATGATTTGGCATATTTGGCATTAAAAGGCATCAACTAATTTGAAGAGGATTCAGTTAATAACAAAAATCGGACATTAACAGCAAAGCATAGCATTTGAGGGGGTATGGTATAGGGCAGCATGTCTAGTAAAGGAGTGAGCAGGCATTGTTGTTTTATTTAGAAATGGTTCCAAGGGGTTATTTACATATTCTAAAAGCTTATGCAAGCCAAGGTTTCAAAATTTTGGATCAGGTTCCAACATTTTATTCAACTTTACGATGACCTCAAGGCGCAATGCATACGATGCGAAGCTATGTTTGCTATTAACTAACTCAACAAAGTTGAAAAAGTTCCTCTCTAGTCACCTTATGTGCATCTAATTGAGCATATACAGGGTTTCCTTGAACACTGAGCCCAACAACACTCCATCTTCAAAGATATAGTAAATCAATATAACAATTCAAGGATATAACAAAATAACCGCTGAAAAAACACCGAATTTAATAAAATGTACGTCGAAACTTCTGCAGGGAGTTCAAGCGAGAAAAGCTTTTTCACAAAGTTATTAATTTTTGGACAATTGGACAATCAATTACATTTAAACTACATAACCTTATCTAGTACGCAAACTTTTTCTGAGGTGAATTCATAACATATTTTGTTTTTGGCCCTTCTTTTACAGTTTAGTCAAGTTTTTAATATTATTATCTTAATGGAATAAAATAACTAACTTTACGGAAGAAATAAAAAATATTTTGTTTTTTAAAAAATAACTTTAACTGATTTATTTTTCATATGAAAAAACTACGTACCCCTTGTACGCAAACTTATTCTGACTAGTGTATGTATATCACAGGTGCCCATGCCCTATGCTCTCGTTGCTCATTTGTTTTTGTAAATGCACTTCAGCATAGGCTGAGGATTCCAGTTCCTCATTTGTTTTTGTAAATGATCGTCGCGGTGGCGCACGCAGGATTTTGTTTTTCAATGTTCTCAAGACTTCTTTCTTAAAGAAGTGTGAAAGATGGTTTTAAACAAGCATAATCCCAACACAAAGAAAGTCACAAAGAATGGTTAAATTAATTATATCCTGAAAAATGTTATGATGAAACAAAAACCAAATGTATCATTTACCAAATTTATCATAACTGACTATGCCAGGTAAATGACCTCTAGTTTCACGCCTATATCAACGGTCACGGTGTAATAAATGTAAAGTTGGTGTTTTCACTCAGTGCATCATAACTTTGTCATTTTTCTTTCGATTCCATTGATGGTAGGCTTAATATTTGCATAAATAATATATTTTTATCTTAGGTTTTGAAACCAAAGGAAATAATTTATTTTAACACATCGGCTGATAAGTCCCCGGTCTGACCCATTGTAAGCGCTATAAAACGAGAAATACTATTTTTTATTTTAAGTAGTAACCTTCAAAAGGTACTTGTAAAAATTTCATCACGATGTGATGTTTGGTTCAAAAGTAACAATTGGTTTAATAAATCAACTTTACTCCTGTTCAGAACAATGGAAAAACAAGAATTTCGTGTTTTCAGAAAACATTGCTTTTTGATGGGAGAAAACACCATTGAAACAAAATTCTGGCTGGGCAAGTGTTAGGCGGACTCTGCACTCGGAAAATCGACCATTATTGATTGGTTTGCTCAATTTAAACGTGGTCGTACGAACACCGATGATGCGCCGCGCTGTGGGCGGCCAATTGAGGTGGTTACTCCGGAGAACGGTAAAAAAGTCCACAAAATCGTTTTGGAAAATCGGAAAAAAAATTGCAGGAGCTAGCTGATACTAGCAAAATATCAATGGAGCATGCGGATTTTATTTTGCATTACATTTGTCCATGAGACAGCTGTTTCCAAAATGGGTGCCGCGTTTGCCAACAAACAAGGCAATGCAAAATGGCAAAATTACACGACCTAAAGTTCGAATTACTTTTGAACCCACCCTATTCTCCAGTGACCTTTATCTGTTCGAAGACTTAAAAAAATGCTCGCAGGAAAGAAATTTGGCTCGAATGAGGAGGTAATCGCTCAAAAAAATACCTATTTAGAGGCCAAAGATAAGTCGTTTTACAAGAAAGGTGTCGAAATGTTAGAGAAGTGCCGGAATGAATGTATCGCTTTTGAAAGAAACCATGTTGATGAATAAAATTGAATTTCTCAAAAATATTTTTGTTTTCTGCCTTACACCGGGGACTTATCAGCCGATGTGTTATCTATAAAAATACCTTCAAAAATTTATGATTTTTGAAAATGGTCGAAAAATTCACTTTTTTACAACTTTCGTCGTCAGTAATTTCTCCAAATCTCATCAGATTTGGAGAATCTGTATATCTCTGGAAACGCTAAGGTATTATCTTCTGACCGACGGACTTGTGTTAGTCGGATGGTTCGTTTACGAGATATGTGCTCATAACTGAAACAAAACTAAAAACTGGTTTTTGAAGATTTGAAAACGCTTTTCATACAATTTTTTTGATCTTCAGTTTCGTGTTCAGCGGCCCAATGTTAGCTAGAAATGCTAGGTGCATTTTTTGTGTCGAGTAGTGTTATTGATGATTGAACATATATGCAACTTAAAAATATTTCCGGGGGCGTTTGAACACCCAAAACGCCACTGGATCGTCGGGATAGGCTGAGCATTTTAGTATACACACACAGCACAGTATGCTTTATTGGTGTAAATTGGCGATAGTTATCTTTCACGTAGGTTTTGTTGTTGTTTAGCGTATGAATTAATTTTTATGTATTGGTGTTTGCTCTTCCATAAGACGATTTTGGGCACCCGTTTTGTATATGTAATCGACACCCGTTTCTATGTAGGCACTAACAGTTTATGCACTAACAGTTTATGTAGGCACTATGTTTATGTAGGCACTAACAGTTTCTATGTAGGAAACGGGTGTCGATGAATAATATGTTGTGTATCTTACATTACATTACGGCTGCCATAGCTCAGCTGGCTAGTGCGTTGGGCCGCGAGTCAAGACTCCGCGAGTTCAATACTCCGTTGCTTTAAAACCGAATAAAAGAAAAACAATTTTTCTTTCGGCGGCTGTCCTCTTAGCAGGAAATGGCAAACCTCTGAGAGTAAAATTGCCTATGAAAAAGCTCCCAACTCGCCGTTCGGAATCGGCATAAAACTGTAGGTCCCTTCCAACCTTGTAAAAACATTTGCACGCACAACACGTGCGAACACAAAGTTCAATATCTGGATATTTCTCCTCGTCACTACCATTCGAGTCATATGAGATGGTAAGTTTCTCTGCAACCCGCAGGCTCAGCGTCAGAGGCTTCTATTGCTGAGTCGTCAACTGATGGAATATGTTCATCTTCGCCTTCGGAAGTGGAAAATTCTTTATCACTTTTACTTTCGCACAGTATTTCTTGAATTTCGACTGGGATAAATCTTTCAGAACGAGCTCTTGCTGAATAAGAACTCATTTCCGAATTAGTTCAGATCTTTCACAATGCAATTACAACTAATTACTAACGACTAATTAATTTGTTACAAAGGTCAAATGTCAGAAATTTCCGTGACCTTCTATTGAAATTTATAGCAGCGTATAAATGGTATTCCCCTTTTATGGAAACGGGAATCCGAAATTGCAGAAAAATTCATTACTGGAAATTAAAAAACAAGTTTGCAAGTGACTTTTTGTAACAACATTTTTCTTACAGTGCGAACAAAAAGTGAGAAATTTTCATACAATTTGTACTGGGGTACCCCGGTACCCCATCACACGGGTAAGGGCGTTTTTTTCAGCACACACACTAGGGTTAAACTTATAATATGAAAAAATCACAATTTAAATTTTGTAAGACTTTGACGTTGCAATAATCGAACTTTGCGTTTAATGGCCCCCATCCGTTTTTACACAGTTTTGCTAAGTATCATTTTGGTGGCCTGAACATACATATTTGTAAAATCTTTGATTGTTCGAGGTGGTTCAAAAAATATTTTCGCAGTTTTGTTTTTAAAATTACTCAATAGCGCTCAATCGGCCGGAGCTCTGGACAACTCGGCGGGTTAATATCCTTTGCAACAAAATTGATTTTTTTTCTTTGGTGCCAATCAGTGACAGCAGCGGAGTAGTGGCAAGTTGCTACCTCGGGCCAGAAAATTATTGGGGTCCTGTATTGAAAAAATTTTGTTAGGGGGTTTCAAAAAGTAATTCTTTAATATTTTTTTTTTAACAATCAATAAACAAAAATGCCTTTTAATTTGTATGTAGTTTTAAAGTCGCTCCTTATATTCAGGGGGTTTCAACTCCCAAAACCACCCCCTGAATTCGCCACTGATGGGGTGTTCAAGAGTTTTACAAAATTTCCAAAACAATCTCTGAATATGTTCATCAGAACCCCTTTCCAGTTGATTTGTTTGAAAGCTAATATCTACTTAAAATATGTCAACTGTCAATTGACCAACTTTGTGATGTATATAAGATACAAATAGGTATACCACAATACCAGACGTTACGCGCGGTCCTTATAACCGGACAGCTTTAATAGCTGGACAAATTTCGCAGACACAACTATTCCATTAAGTTTTCCATACGCATATCATTCCAATAACCAGATGCTTTAATAACCGTACGCGGACATTATATTTCAAACCATTTCGATTAAAAAATCTCTCATAAACGGAAAAAATTCAAAAAATGCCAAACCAAGTTTTGAAAATCTGTACTATCCGTCAAACTCACTCTTATTTGAAAATAAACATTTTAAATTAAAACAATCAGTGTGTAGACAATCGACCATACAACATTTGTTTAACCAAAGTAGTATTCAAATTTAAAGACTTGTACAATGTATGTACTTTACCAATGCATGTACAGTGGACGTCCAATATAACGAATCTTATGTTGTACCCCCAATTTGTTAAATCGTAAAATTCGTTAAATCGATCGAAATTTTTTTTGTTTTAAAGAAATAAGTCTCAAATATTCAGTTTTTAACCTTCTGCCTGTCCCTTGGGGTCTATTTGAACCTATGCGGAATTAAAAAACGGTTGAGCGGTTTTGTGCACTCGTACTTGTGTTATTTAGTGTTAATCGCGCTTACAACCCAATAACAAATCGAGAAAAATACTTTTCGGGGCTTTCCTCCTGTATTTTGTGATTAATGTGTAAAATTTGTTAACGTTTTGTCAGTAAATTATATAACCGTTTAAACCGTCATCCTGACCCTAACGAACAGCGAACGCCATTTTGAGCAAAGGACAGACAGATGGTTAAACAAACATCTTGTTTTATTCCAGCATTTTCAAAATACAAAAATGGCTATGTGTGTACAGTGAAAAAGTCTTCGATGCGACCGAACGCAAAACAAATCCTGTGAAAATGATCAGCAATGCATAGAAACAGAATTTGAAAATGTTGGTAACTTGACGTAAATTTGAAAGTTTTAACGTAACAAAAACAATTGAGGTACCATTCACTTGACGAAACCAAACATTTATTGTTATTGTAAAAAAAGTGAAGCATTCGTTATATCGAATAGCAAATTTCACTTTTGTTCGTAATATAGAACCATCAATGGAAAAAATTTGGCTGTACGTTAAATCGAACACTCGTTAAATGGCAAGTTCGTTATACTGGACGTCCACTGTACAATGTATTAAACAAATATTCAATATTCATAAATTCGTGCAAAATACAAACATACAACAAAAATAAACGACAGAAAAATTCGGATACAATTCAAACTAATTTTTTGTACCCGCCCTCCCATAAGCGGACATCTCCCATAACCGGACAAAAACTCTGCAATGGTGTGTGTCCGTTTACGAGGAATTACACTGTACTTAAGCATTTTTTTTTAATTTTTTTCTCTTAGTTCTTACTGCGAGCTTGGGTAAAATCAATATAATTTCAAAATATTAGTTTTTATATACTCATAATAAAGTGCGCATTTCTTTGCAGATTTTTGTGGGCAAAGCTTATATGTAGCCCAAGCAGTGGCGCACGCAGGATTTTGTTTTGGGGGAGGGGGAGGCTGGGGTTCGTGTAACTTTTTTGAGAACCTTGACATAGAATAAAATTTAGATGTATGAATCTGCAGACTGAGATCCAAAACATGTATGTTTCCCCTACCTGACATATTTTGGTCCTGAAAGTTTATAATCCTTAAAAATGACTTTGGGTCAGAGAATGAAAACTGACTATGCCAGGTAAATGACCTCTTGTTTCACGCCTATATCAACGGCCACGGTAAAGTTGGTGTTTTCACTCAGTGCATCATAACTTTGTAATTTTTCTTTCGATTCCATTGATGGTAGGCTTAATATTTACACAAATATAATATTTGTCATCTTAGGTTTTGAAACCAAAGGAAATAATTTATTTTAACTATAAAAAACATTCAGATATATATGATTTTTGAAAATGGTCGAAAAATTTACTTTTTACAACTTTCATCGTCAGTAATTTCTCCAAATCTCATCTGATTTGGACAATCTGTATATCTATGGAAAAGCTAAGGTATTATCTTCTGACCGACGGACATCTTGTGTTAGTCGGATAGTTCGTTTACGAGATATGTGCTCATAACTGAAACAACAGGGTAAAAACTGGTTTTTCGAAGATTCGCTTCTCACAAAATTTTGTTGATCTTCAGTTTCGTGTTGAGCGGCCCAAAGTTAGTCTAGAAAACACTTTTTTTTAGGTGCATTTTTTGTGTCGAGTAGTGTTATTGTTGATTGAACATATATGCGAAGGTTTTAAATTAAAGTTCTGTACTAACTTAAAAATATTTCCGGGGGGTTTAAACCCCCAAACCCCACCTGTGTGCGCCACTGAGCCCAAGGCAAATCGCCAGAATTCCGCCCCCAATTTTGTTTATTAAAAAACTTATGAAAATTATCAACCATGTGTGATCTGTTTAAATTACATTTTTTCATACAAATCGATACTCGTAATTATAATGAACATGAAGACAATATTTTTCTGAAATTTGGCGCCCAATTTAAATATTTTTTTTTCACGTACCCGCTACTCTTCCCAGTGTGCCACCCTAGGCATTTGTCTCATAAGCCTTGTGCTTTGACCGTCACCGCAAACAGAATAAAATTTAGTATGTATTGCGTATATCGAATTCTCATATAACAGGGCATTTTTTAAGTAGGATAGATGTGGCTAAATGGCCACGTAGTAGTTCGAAGTGGCCATGTAGTTACAACAATTCGGCCACAATAAAAATGTTTGTTGAAAAGGATAATGCGCTTTTGAATAAAATAAAAACGAGGGCGACGTATGCAATTTGTCAATAGCATTCAATCCAGAATTCATAAGGCAATTACCAAGTACAGAGAATCGATGAGTACTATTTTTTGAGTTAAATTTTTAATTGCCAACATTAAGATGATCTGGTACAAATAAGCTAAAGATTACGAACGACATATACATATAACGAATGAAATTACAAACCATAATCTTTCGAAAAAAGTTTTGGATGAAACTCTTTCCGAGTACAAAGTGAAATCGGGCTCACGGTAACTTCTTTCTTTCTTATGAAGAAACTCTGTTACAGCCGGCTTAGGGTCATAAATTGCCAGTTTTGAAAAAGAATTGTATTCTTAATTTGCGGTTTTTTCAACGATTACACAGGTCAACATTTAATATGGAAAAAATCATCAGACGTTACGTAGATACCCAGGGGTTTTTGGGGTCGCTGATTGCGATGCAAGGGTCGGCTAAGCTCTATCACATAATATTCAAGGTAATTTGAAGGTCAAACTAAGAAATGGTGGTTTAAAAAAGTATACATGCATAATTTTTTTCATACTACATGTTGACCTGTGCTATAGATTTTTTCAGCATGAAATGAATAAAATTTGTATAAAATTTATATTTCGAATTTGTCTAAAAACAAACATTTTTCTGATATAGACTTGTAAGTATATTGCTAGAAATACAAGAATTCCTATTTATTTTTAATTAATACCTGTTAAGTCAATCTTTGATTCCTATTGAAATAATAATTTCCTTTCTGTGTATATTTGGAGGGGATGACACCTCCAGGGGGGATTGTGGCCACCTAGTGAAAAATCCTTAAAAATGACCTGTCATATATAGTAAAGGGTGATCCAACTAGAGGTACTTTTTTCAATAACCTTTTTTTGACAGATCACGCGTGAGTCGTGTCAAGCTGTCATATTATTTTTGTTCAGTATTGTTTGGCATTTCATCATGGAAAGACTTACGCCTGAACAACGTTTACAAATCGTTCAACTTTATTACGAACTGTTTACGAGCATTTCGGTGAACAGCTAATTTCACGTAATGGGCCGGTCGATTGGCCACCAAGATCGTGTGATATCACACCGTTAGACTTTTTTCTGTGGGGATACGTAAAGTCTAAAGTCTATACGGATAAACCCGCTTCGATTCAGGCCTTGGAGCAAAACATCACGCGTGTCATTCGCCAGTTACCAGTCGAAATGCTCGAACGAGTCATCGAAAATTGGACTCAACGGATGGACCATCTGAGACGTAGCCGCGGCCAACATTTGAAAGAGATAATCTTCAAAAAATAAATGCCAAAGAATGTTCTTTCGAATGATAATAAACATTCCCCGTTAAATTTTAATTTTCTGTGTTTTTTTCTTTAAAAAAGTAGGGAACCTCGAAATGGATCACGCTTTATTATACAATTAAAAATTTGAAATTGTAATTTTCTTATTGTACGAATTTCGACCCAACTCACAGTAAATACATACACACATATGTGAAAAGGATTCAGATTTCAATTTTTTGTACTTATAGGGAAAACTGGGGTATATTTGACTTTGGGGCACATTTGACTATGGCCGTTTTGGCATCAAATCGGTGCAAGTAATGCAATTTCTCTATTGGGAACAACAAAATACGTGATTTCATAAGGCGTCATGAAGTTTGACAGTTTTTGCGCAAATTTTGGCGAAGCAGCACGTGCTTTTCTTTTTTTACGGGAGTTTCTGTTATTTTGTGACAGAGATACGTAAGGAATTTGTGAAGTGGGTTTAATAAATATCTCAAAGTGGTGAATTAATTTTACTTACAATATTTTATATTATTTCGAAAAATGTTGCTAATTAAAGGTCAATAAAGTATTTTAGGTAAGACAATTAAATTATGTAAAGTACAATATATGGGGTACATACACACGGCAGAGGTCGGACGAGGATGCCCCCAGGGTGGTGTCCTCTCTCCACTGCTGTGGTGTTTCGTGGTCGACTCTCTACTAAGGGAGATGCAGGATCTCGGAGTTCATGTCCAAGCATACGCGGACAATGTCTGTGCACTAGTGTCAGGACGATCCCTCAGGATGTTTTGCAAAAAAATGCAGAAAGTCCTGGATAAGATTGATAACTGGTGCACAGGACGGGATCTTTCCGTCAATCCCAGTAAAACGACTCTGGTCCTATTTACTAGGAAGCAGAAGCTGGATGGTCTCGAACTGCCAGTACTAAAGGTGGGACCCTCAGTCTATCCACGGAAGTGAAATATCTAGGGGTAATCCTAGATAAGAAACTAATGTGGAAGACGCATGTCGTGACGAAGGTAGACCGTGCGCTGAAGGTTTTCCAACAGTGCCGTCGAGCTTTTAGCAAGACCTTGGGCCTGAAGCCGGCGGTGGTATATACCGCACTGATCAGGCCCATAATTACGTACGCATCGGTAGTCTGGTGGAGACGAACAATGGTTCCACAGCTTTGGCCCTGAACAGACTACAAAGAAGTATATGTATATGCATTACGGGTGCCATGAGCACTGTCTCGGGTGACGCCCTTAATGCCATGCTTGAAATGCTTCCCCTGGATCTAAAAGTTCAAGAGGAGGCGATGAAAGCGACATGTCGGCTGTATTCCTATGGATACTGGCATGACAACAAGGGCTCGGGTCATAGAGAAATCTTCAAGAGGTTGTCAGTGCAATATCCGTTGCTGCTGGCCCCTAAGGATTGCCTAATACCCGTAGTATCCTTTAGGAGAAACTTTGAAGTGAGGTTCCCAACGCGCGGCCAGTGGGACAAGCCAGAGGCCATGCTAGCAGATCTGAAGGATATTTTCTTCACTGACGGATCCAAGACCGTTAAAGGTACTGGAGCTGAATGGCACCTCGAAGAAAGTGTCAGATGCTACTACTCACTGATGGGCTGACTACCATCTTTCAGACGGAAATCTTCCACTACTTCTACTTTCCATTTTGAAAGTAGCGGAATGGATAATCGGGAGGAAATGGTGCGGGAAACATATAGGAGTCTGTAGTAACAGTGAAGCTGCACTTAAGGCCCTGGAGAACGCGCGTGTTACCTCTAAGATTGTCCAAGAATGTAAGCTTAAATCAGTCGCGAGACGTAATAAGCTCCAACTTATCTGGGTTCCGGGACACTGCGGTGTTCTAGGTAATGAAACTGCCGATGAACTGGCTAACTGTGGATCAGGGTGCACACCCATGGGACCAGAACCAATAATCGGCACCAGTCTAGCAGGAACCCTAGACTGGATCAAGTCCTATGTCAACAACCTACATAGAGAACGTTGGTCTAGCTTGGGAAGCTGTAAGACTGCCAAGTGTTTTGTGAAAAGCCCGAACAGGAAAGCAGGGAATTTCCTCCAGCATCTGAGAAGGAAAGACCTCCGACGAATGGTCGGGTTAGAGCACTTCCTCTGTACATGTCCGGCCTTCTCTAGAACGAGATTGCGCACGCTTTCAGATGTTATAAGAATGGATGAAGTTAATTCTTTCGCCCTGTGTGATCTTCTCAGATTCATTAATGAGTCCGGGAAATATGCACAGGAGAATCCATAACTCACTCTCCCCTTCCACCCACTTTCTCTTTTTCTTTTCCCATTCCAATTTCCTCTATCAACCTTTTTCCTGAGCCTTAAGTACAATGGGCTATAGAGCCTGAGTGCTTGGGGTAATGACCTCCCTTAGGTTATTTCCCCGGCTCCCCTTCACATCCATCCACATCCATGGGGTACATTTGACATTTTTGCATGGGGCACATTTGACAAGAGCGAAATCGAGTTAAAACTGTCAATTCCATAAAATCCGGCTTCAACTTAACGTTGTCATACAAAATATATTTTTAAGATAAACTTCTCCAAATATTTTGTAAAATAAGTTTATTTTTATCCAAATTATTATTTTTTTTTGTGTTACATTTTTGTTGACTAGAGGCTTATAAATTAAATATCTATTATTTATTTTATCCTTCGCATAAAATGAAAGATAAAAAAATAGTTTTAAAAATAATTTTAATCAGAAGCGATTTTATTTTCTTTCATAAATGTAGATGTCAAATGTTCCCCTCCCAAATGTACCCCAGTCAAGGGGCACATTTGACAAAATGACTTTTTTCAAAAAACATGAAATTATAACGAGGAAGATCTTCTTTGTAAAAAAATAACTTCTAATTTACAAAATGTAACCCTTTCAGTCACAATGTCCAATATATTGGACTACAGCCCATACAATTCATACAGCGGGCTGTATTTTCATGTCGGAAAGAGTTAATAATCACTTTCGAGAAAGCAGCATTGATTTTTTAAAATAATCAATCACGTTTCGAGAAATATAGGTTTAAAAAAAAGGTGTCAAATGTACCCCAGTTTCCCCTAATATTCAATTTTGTAAGTGTGAATGTATGAATTTGATTTTCGGGTTGTTTACAAAACTGAATATACCCAGCCACATCAATGAAAAACGTATGTACCTATGCAGATTTCACGAATGGTTTGCCGTCGGCATTACTTGCTATTGAGGCAACGACAAACCCCAACTGCCAAGCAATTCGAGCGAGCACACAATCTGCTCTAACTGTACTTTTGGTTGTGTTAAGCACCTTTGATGTTCCATGGGGCGGGTGCACTCTCGCGTTTTGTTCTTCACTGCATTGTTGCGGGCGTTCCAATCCGATACTAAAGCGGCGCAACGATTGGTCGGCTGGCACGTAGTCGGTGCAACCGATTAAAACCGAAGTGTTTCCATCTATACAAATGAAGTTGGCATATGTGAACAGCAGTGTTGTCACCTTATTGCACTATTAGTTGATCTACTACATTTTCTAACCATTTTCTTTCCTGTTACATCTATTACACACCATCTTAAATCTACTATAATTTGATAAAAATTCATTCATTGCGTATCTATAATTTTTTTTTAATATCGTCGACCTACATCACATAATAAATCGAGAGCGAATGAGTTTAATTTATTTCCCAAACAATACAATAAAACTTTCATTTATGATAATGTTTTTGATAGATGAGGATAATGAGTAATTGTAATTATAGTTTGCGATTAGTTCACTTGTGCTTTAAACAACATTTCAATGTGAGAGTAACAAGTGTCGCTCAGTCTACCTATACTATATCCAATGTATCTCACAATTTCAAAATTTTAAAGGAGGAAGAATAAACTTAATAACTTCATTCTTTCAGTAACACAACCCATTTTACCACTTTAATAAATGTTATTTTTTAACACGTGATATTAAAATGTTTCTCCCTTCAGGTAACCAGAATATAACCTGACAGCAACGAAATGGCTACCACGCTAGGGCTTTTTTTAATTTCCTTGTAAAACCGTTATATTTCAACATATGACTGTGAAATCTTAAACAGGATTGCATTTGAGGGTATTCTAACAGAAAATGCAAAAACACGATTTCGGAAAATTATGTACATACAGTGCTTTTCGTTTTTAACGAACCTGTTTAAAACGATTTTCCGCATAAAACGAACCAATTTCAAAAGTACGCGCATTATGTTTTCGCTTATTACGGACCCCTTTTAAAGCGAACTTTCGGTCAAAACGAACCATTTTGCCCAGTCCCTTGAAGTTCGTTTTAAGTGGAAAGTACTGTATATGTTAATTTTATTATAGTTTTTATATATGTTGAATCTATATATATAATAATCGTCCTATAGAGTGTAGGTTGTGTCGGTTTCGAGAGATCTCTGCTACGCAATTGCCTGCAAGGCCGTAGTAGCACCAATGAATGATGAAATGATTCGTTTAATTTTGTTGTTTTTTCATCAAAAAAATAACTCGAAATTAAAGAAGCACCGTAGAAAATACCAAATAAATTAAAATCAAAATAAAATATATGTTTCTCTTATTAAATAAAATGTAGGCGGTAAATAACAACTTTATTTTATTATTTTTGAAATAATGAAACTCAATATTAAATTTGTTTGATGCAAGTTAAAAATTAAATTCAATCGCTTCACCAAATATAATCTGCATAGTAAATACACATTAGAGACTGACAAATACACAATCAATATTTGAACTCTTAGTTGATATTTTCTCTATCAACTTCACATAAACAATTACTTTACTTTTACAAAACAAAAATACTTTTACAAAAAGTAGTCGTAAAAAAGTGTTGTTGACTCTTTTAAAACATACAGTCGTGTCTGGGTACACTAAACACCCTATATAGTGAACACCTCGATAAAGTGAATACCCAAATTTTTACATGAAGTACTCTAAATAGTGAAGGAACGAAAACCTCTAAATAGTGAACAAAATTCTAAAAGCAATTTAAAGCAAAAAGCAACAAAAAACACAAGAATGAATCAAAGAGGATATTCCCCTAATTTGTATTTTGGCTGTTGATTGTCACAAAATCATCTGTTTCTTGACCTTAGTGGTGATGTTTTTTGTCGGGTGCAAACCGATTGTGGTTGAAAGTACGGTTTTTAATTTTTATTTTAATGATCTTTTAAACTTAAAACGAGTTTTTGAACCAAAATTCAAACCTTTATATTGTGAACAAGCTGTGAACAGGCCTTGCAATAATTAGTTCACTATATCCAGACACGACTGTAGTTATCGATTTAAAAAATGCTGCTTACTCTTATACGAGAAAAAGCAATGACGGCAACGCTGGCCGCAAACGCAGCATATTTTCATTCACAATAGTGAGTAGCTGATAAAGTATCGATGGCATTGCCAGTGCTCACACATCAACATGGCTCAACTATAAGGTTGTAGCAAGCCACCGGCTGATTGTTTATCGCTTCTGTCAAAATCGTCGGTGTGCTGTGTTGCCGCATCGGTTGAAATGAAAATACCTGACTGAAAACACCTGACTTTTGTTTGTTTTCACTTTCTCCCTCTGTCGTCGGAAAATATCAACTGATTTTGACAGTAGCGATAAACAATCCTACCAACAAAATACATGTGGTTTTTGGTGTTGCGGGGATGCTATAACCTTATTATTGGGCCATGCACAACAAGTATCAAAGGCATTGCTATATTAAAACACTTAAATTCTATATGAATTCACGGTTAATTTCATGAATTAAGTCAATTAATTTGGACTAAGTCCGTTAAGGCAGGTTCTCACCTTGTGGATCCGAAAAAGTGCACTTTTTTAAGGAATTTTTTTTGAGAAAACGGTTAAAGATACAACGTTGAAAATTTTTACTGGATGTGAACACACATTTATTTAGAGAATGCAATTTTTCAAATTGAATGAATCAAAAAAGGGGGAGGGGGGTCCATCAGTGGCGGCATGTCGCTACCGCTACCGGAAGTGATTCCGTCAAAACCCGTGATCTGAAACACAAAAATCGAACACATTCTTAATGTGTACCGTATTTTCTATTGAATGAACCAAGATCATGAAAAAAAAATACAAATTACAAAAGTTATGAGGTTTTGAAAAAAAATTACGATTTTCGCATTTTTTTGTTCACTTATTATTTTTTTAAATAAACAATTTTCAATATTTTTGGCTGATCGTGGTTCGTTTGTTAGAAAAAACCCTAAGGAACATAAAAAAAACGATTGGTTCATTCCAGCGCCTTCAATCACTTCCGTTAAGTCCGAAAATGTGGTTCTCAGAAAACGCGTTTAAAGTTGAAAGCGTGCTCGGCCGGTGGTCGACACTGCTCTATGTAACGGCCTGTAACTTTTGTAATTTTTCAGATTTTGAGCCTATTTACACGAGGGCTTTTCCCCCTGCGTTAAAAGTCATGCGTGACAAGTTTGTTGGCGAGAAGCGGTGAGAAGTCAGCGGGGTAGGCAAACACGCACGGTCAGCGAATTCCAGGGGTTTTTTTGACATTTGCTTTGCTCTTTTTCGCACTTTTCTTCAAATTTCAAACCGGCCGGACGCTTTGCTAACAATTATATTTACATCTTCCCTATTATTTAAATTTGAGCAGTTAATAGCTATTTCAGTGACTTCTAAAATATTTTCAATAATTTCTTCTTTGTTTAAATCCATTTTTCTTTTAATAATGAGAATATCAAAAACTACGCGAAAATGTGAATGAAAGAAGATTGGCCGCTTAAACGTCCAAAAAGCCAAGCAAAGTTGCAAGTAAAAAGCCTTCATGTAAATGCTTGAAGATTTACGCAGCAACTTCAAAAGAGAGTTGCAAAAAACGCAGGGGGAAAAAGCCTTCGTGTAAATAGGCTCTTTGATCTAAAATTGCTGGAGCACATTTTTGATACATATACCTACACGATAAGGCAAAACAAAATCGTTGTTTTTTTCCCCCACAAGGTGAGAACCTGCCTTAATGTGCATTAACGTCACTGTCTGTTTTTGATATTAAACTCAATATTAAATTTGAATTATGCCAGCCA
Source organism: Melieria omissa (assembly GCA_963971225.1). Taxonomy (NCBI): domain Eukaryota; kingdom Metazoa; phylum Arthropoda; class Insecta; order Diptera; family Ulidiidae; genus Melieria; species Melieria omissa. The sequence goes on along the minus strand of OZ020269.1, from coordinate 1,372,713 downwards.
CCATTTGAACACCATAAATAAGCCTTACAAAAAATACAAACGGCAGATTTGCCCTTAAAGACGCTTAACTTTTTGCATTATCATTAATTCACAAAGTTGACCGTGTTTTATACTGAATTTATGTGTTTTAATATGGCAGTGCTGTCGATACTACATAACAGTCAAACTTAAATTGGAGCGTTGAGCGTTGCGTTTTCTGACGCAACGCTCTCGCTCAGTGCGGCATACCGAACTTGAAGCGTTGCGTTGGGATTGTCAAAATCATGAAATGAAAACAAATGTAAAAAAAATATCTGTTTAGTTGCCAAAAAACCAACAAACTATTATTATTTTGCAAAACTTAGCTCTTATTTGGATAAATTCCTCACAATTTAAACCAAATCAAATATAAATCACAGGCGTTTTTGTTTCTTGCAGCCAACTTCAACTGCTAACGCGCTGTCAAAATTGGAAATTCGAATAGCTCAGCGTCAGAGCGTTTCAATTGCGGTTTGCCCCATACAATTTATATGGGCATGAAGCAATTTTGACAGTTGCTTGCCGCTGACGCTCCAATTTAGGTTTGACTGTAAGCTATTGGCTATTTTGAATGAAAACAGGCTGCTATCGTGGCTCGAGGAGATAGCGCGTTGCGAAGCTGTTTGTGATGATGCCTGTCCCAGGTTCAATCTTTCGCTGTAGCTGAATAATAATTTTTTTTATTTTTAATCAAACTTCGTTTTTTTCAATCGATAACTCTGTTATCAAGTTAAGCTTTGAAGTAAATAATTTTGGATTGCGCTATGTTAGTAGGATATGGGTTTATCCGAAAATATAATCGTTTTGACGACAAGAAATGTTATCAACTGCCAACTAGTTTGTTCACATTTTATGAAAGTTTGCTGAAATGGAAAAATTAGTGCGCATATGCGTACTAAGCCGTTCAATCCCGGAATCTTAAATACCGAAATCCCGGGATCCAAGCTTTTAGAACCCGGGATTTTAACCTTCAATCTTTGCCTGGTAATTACAGCCTTAACCCTCCTTTACTATCGTACGGGGTGGAATCCACCCTGTGAGTTCAATTTCTCAGTAAAATATAGATTTTTTTAATCAAAACCAACATAAAGTTATAATGTAATCCATATTTGCATATTTCGGAAGGTTTTAGAGTATATGGCGTTTGTATTAAGAAAGCAATTGATTTTATACAATTGTTTTAAAAAGTAACACCCACGATAGTAGTGGCGTTATAAAATTGCTGGATGCTTAACACCCATTATTAGTAATGAAGTTTTATTTTTTATAACTTACATTTACTTATTTGTATTCACTTTTAGGCGATAATTTTTTTAATAACGTATAGACCATTTACTTAGTAGAAAATCCTTAAAAATTAAACTTAGTAATGAGGTTTTATTTTTTATAAATTACATTTACTTATTTGTATTCATTTTTAGGCGATTATTTTTTTTAATAACGTATAGACCATTTACTTAGCAGAAAATCCTTAAAAATTATGCTCTGGGATAAGTAACAAAATTTTTATAATATTAAATTTGTTATATCTTAAACTAATTACGTTAGAAGGACGAAATTTAAGGATGAAGTAGTGTACATATTAGTCCTTAAGATATATGTTTTTCAAATTTTTTTTCCAATCGTTTTCGAAATTTCCAAGGATATTCAAGGATAAAGTTTTAAAAGGACAGTTTTAATACCTCGTCTTTTTGCACCAAAACATTAAATTTTCTAAAATTCTAAGGATTTTTCTGTTTCATTTGATACCCATATTGTTATTCTACAATGCGCTTAATTTTTGAAATAATTCCTTGAAATAAACATGTCCCTGAAATTTCAAAGTCCTTTAAAAACAAATCCTGACGTCAGAGAGAAAAACTTAAACTGCAGTTTTACAACATTTGACCCCTAGATTCGCAAATATATCAATTTTTTGTGTGTTTGGAAATTTTTGGATTTTTGTCGCACGATGTAACCTTAAAAAGTAGCAGGTATATTGTTGATTTTTGTTTGAGTTTTTACAAAAAATTTTACGTCGGTTCGAAAAAAATTATTAAATAACTATTTTGTATATATTTTTTAGCTTTCTAGATCACTAAGCTCAAGAAACTTAGCTTAAATATTGTGCAAGATGTGGCTATTTTCCCAATACAACTTTTTATTTCATCTTTTTTTCCTTGAAATAAGATGCACATAAACAAATAAATGAATTAACAAAATTATATAATTTATTTTTTTTTACATGTTATGATCTGATTATGAAAAAATTGGGTTTTTGTTTATTTTACCTCAATGGATAAGTAAAACGTATAATAAAAAGTTGTGGGTGGATTATACCCACAATAGTAATGGCGTTAGTGTAATGGAGGGTTAACCGTGTGTGGTGATTTCAATTTATCACTGGTTACACCAGTACATTTTGCATGGGAATTAGTAAAAATAATAAGTAGTGTGTTAGGAACAAATTTTGTGGTCCAAAGTAATAATCACTTTAGTCCAAGGGTGAGCAACCTTTTTAATCAACGGGCCAATTTAAATTGTACATTTTTTTAGCACATAAAGTAACACTTATTAATAATTTACAAAACTTAACATTAGAACAAAATGGGAAAACAAAAATTGTAGAAATGCTTGGCGGGCCGCATAAACATGTTTAACGGGCTGCAAGTGGTCCGCGGGTTGCTCATCCCTGCTTTAGTCCATAAGGAAGGGTGAAGAAAAATTAGCGTGGGCAGACGTGCCCTTCCGTTGCTCCGCGGTTTTTTTCTGTTTATAAGTGTTTGCGCGTGTTTAATGTATAAATAAATGTTTAGTGTCGTTTAATGTCCGACGGTCGCTGCTACCGCGTTGTGGCCGGCTTAAATCGCGCGGCCAAATCGATAAATAAATAATAAAATTAAATTAAACGCGTCTTGCGCACAAATATCAAGTGCAGTGCGAGTGCCGTTATTCGTGCTGTCCGCCAATTCGACCTCCGTCCGCGTTGTGTTGTTTTTGTGTTTTTTTTTCCGTGTTGCCTTTTTTCTCCGTCAGTTTTTAGTAGCGCTACATGCGGTCCTGTTCGGCACTGGGAAATTGACTGCTCTGTGGTAAAGGCATAACACTTGCCACAGGGCAGCATCAATTTTTCAGTGCATCAGATCGCATTTCCGACTGCTTTCCTTGTCCTTTAACCCACCTAGGTCATGGTGCTGGACAAATTTCGTATAGCCTTCTGCAACGTGCGCGGGCTCAGGGCGAACTTTTTCGCAATATACGCGTTTGTAAATCTCCACAAACCCCATGTAATGGCACTAGGTGAGACCCAGGTGTGTGAGGATGCAGATCCACTGGATTTCCACATCCCAGGGTACCACCTACTGCCATTATTCTCTCCCCACAGGGGTCTTGCCCTTTATGTCTGCAGTAATGTTGCGTACCAGTGCCAGCAACAACTATACACGACGGATGCCGAATTTAGCTCCATGTGGGTTAAATTTAATTACCAGTCGCACATTCTGCACTTCTGCTTTCTGTACAGAAGCCCGAATTCAGGGAGAGATTTTACTTATAACAAGTTTGATCTTCTCTCTGATTCTATTTCCCCATATTCTGGAATCGTATCCGAATAGTGAAATTGTAGTTGCTGGTGATTTCAATATTCATAATTCCAATTGGCTACGCCATTCCATCCACACAACTCCTGAAGGCTTGTATGTCGAGCTCTTTGCCGAGTCTAATAACTTGACTCAAATAGTGCATGAACCAACGCATATCCCCTGCGTTGAGGGGCAAGCTCTCAATACTCTAGACCTTTTTCTCACTTCACATCATGAAAAATATGATGTTGAAATGCACGCACCTCTTGGGAACTCGGACCATTGCACCATTTTGGCGTCTTTTTCATACTCTTCTATCCGCAATGCTTCGCCCTTAGCCCCGAAGCGCTTAATGTGGAAGTATGATAAAGCCAACTGGAGTGGACTTAACGATTTTTTCACCCACTTCAATTGGAAATTGTGTTTTCTTGATAGAAACATAAATGCCGCAGCCAAAATGGTTGAAGAAATTATATTATTAGGAATGCGGTCCTTCATCCCTAATAAGCTGGTTTGCATTAAACCCAAGGATAATATCTGGTTTAATGAGACATGCAGAATTGCTGTCAGGTCTAAAGAGGAAGCAGGCCCGAAGAGGAAATCGATGCAATGCCATCTGTTCTGCACGAACAACGCCAAAGGAAAAAAGTTCTTCAATGCCAGCGTGGTAGTAAGAACTTCTGGTCATTCGTTAAGAAGGTGAAGAATCAAACATCGTCTTCAATTCCAACTCTCCTTAACAATGATCAAATCATCACTCACTCGGTTGATAAAGCTAATTTGTTGGCTAAAACTTTCGCAGAGAATTCCTCTCTGCCCCCCAGCGATCAACCACTACCCGTGGTCGAGAACGTATCTTGCTCTATGCCAGAAATTCATTTTCGGACACGGGTAGTTAAAAGAGTGCTTGCAAATGTCGATGTAAATAAGACTTCAGGGCCGGACGGCATTCCAGCCCTTGTTTTGAAAAAATGCGCTACTTCGCTGGCTTGTCCATTACGCAAACTTTTCAACATGTCATACACCATAGGTGTATTTCCGACATGCTGGAAGGTGGCAAATGTTCAACCAGTTCCTAAAAAAGGCAAGACTACTGACCCTGCGAACTACCGACCTATAGTAATCTGTTCGGTGCTTTCCAAAGTAATGGAAAGCATTGTAAACTTCAACCTTGTGAAATATCTGGAGCACAATAGACTGCTAAGTGACCGCCAATACGGCTTTCGAAAACAGCGATCGACGGGAGACCTTATGGCGGTCCTCACCGAGAAATGGAACCATAGCATTCTCAACCTCGGTGAAAGCAAGTTTGTTGCACTGGATATTTCTAAGGCCTTTGACCGGGTGTGGCATAAAGCACTCGTGTCTAAATTAATTGCCTATGGCGTCGGTAGTATCTTCTCTCGTTGGATTACGAGCTTCCTCTATGATCGCTCTATTCGTGTTGTAATAGACGGCATAGCCTCGGAAAAGCATTCCCTTAGCGCGGGAGTGCCGCAGGGTTCGCTCCTTTCTCCAACCCTTTTCCTTATCTTCATCAACGACCTATTGTCGTCGACGAAGAATCCCATCTACTCGTTTGCGGATGACAGCACCATTTGTCATTCGTACTCCTTCACAAAGCGCCCCGGCTCTGTGGAGATTGAGAGAGAACGGCGCGGTATGAATGACACACTTAATAGCGACCTACAAACAGTTTCCAAGTGGGGTCAAGCGAACAGGGTCGATTTTAATCCTCGCAAGACCCAATGTTGCCTGTTATCCCACAAGCGAGTCTCCCAACATTCCAACACATCCCTGGTTATGGATGGTGTGAGTATTGCGGAATCGGCAGCTCTTGATGTTCTGGGCATGTCCATTAAGAACGACCTTCGTTGGAACGATCATATTTTTGGCGTGTCGAAAGAAGCAGCCAAGTGCCTCGGCTTCTTAAAGCGGTGCAAAAAATATTTCACCCCGTCCGATCTCCGCATTATTTATACCACCTATATCCGACCTAAAATGGAGTTTAACTCGCACCTATGGGCAGGGGCTTCAAAACCCCATTTGGAGCTCCTGGATCGGGTGCAAAACCGTGCGATTAAACTTATAGGGGACAGTAGGGCATCCAGCTCTATTGACTCCTTGGAGCATCGTCGAAACGTGGCATGTGTGGTGTTATTCTACCGATACTTTTTCGGTAATTGCTCAGTGGAGATGAGCAGCTTGATGCCATCACTCCGGGTATTCCCACGGGCAACCCGTTTGAACACTGGCGCCCATGCATTCCACTACGCACTACAGAGAAAGTTCGTTCCTGGCCCGAACAGCGCGATTGTGGAATGGTCTCCCTGCAGATGTTTTCCCCAGCACCTATGATCTTGATGGATTCAAGGCAAGAGTCCATAAATTCTTCACCCAACTTCCTCTCTCCCAACCTATATATCCTTCCTGAACCAGCGCAATGCCTCGCATTTATAGGAGTCATCGCCTGCGCGTTGGCTCGTCTAAAAAAAAAAAAACCAAGTACTGCAACGTTGAGCGTGCTGCTCAACGCTTTAACCCAGCTTTCGTATACCTTCGTACAGGGTCGCGTTGAACGCGAAGACAATCGGAAGTTAGCGAACTACAATTACAAGGGTGAGTTTTGGCACGGAGTGCGTCCCAGGGACTCTGGGTGGAGTTTTTTGTGTTACAAAAATTTTACTTGTAAATTTTTGTTTAAATCGTGTTAATTTAAATTTAGGATGCCAAAATGGCTGCGAAAAGTTCAAGAATTGAGAGTGTTAACCCTTTTAGAAGTTTTGCTACTAACAATTTGCCTTAGTTGTGCTAAAAAGGTATGTGAGGTACAGTCTGTCCAGTAGAAGCGTGACCGTGGTAACTTGGAAACTATTTGTCCGATTCGTTTCAAACAAACTGCATTTTATGCGTTTATAATATTTATTGTACGCAATATTTTTAATAACAGGTATAGTCACCGCCATTCGCTATTATGGCATCAAACCTCCGACCCATTCTTTGCGCTAAGTTCTGAGCAAGTTTCCGAGGCAATCGACTCCAAATCAGCAGAATTTGTCTCGATAACTGTTTTGCTGCTCATGTAGTTTTTCCTCTGAGTTTCTGCTTTACTATTTCCCACCCATTTTCTATCGGGTTGGCATCAGGCGATTGTGAGGGCCAATCTAACACTTCCACATCATTTGCTGTTTTCACTCAGCACACATTCGGCTGCGATGTTTGTGGTCGTTGTCTTCTTGTATAATCCAAGAGAGACCTCTTCTCCTGAACATCGCCGCAGCTGGTGGTAATAAAGCTTTTTCATAAATTTTGTTCATCAAAACCGCGTTCAAGTTGGTGGTAATAACGAAAAGTCGCCCAAATCCTTTTTCTGAGAAGCAGCCCCAAACATGGACCTTTACTGGGTCTTTAACAGTTCGTTGGAACAATCGGTTGATGGCGGCACACCAAGATCGATTTATGCTACTATTTGCCCAAAATTAGGATTCATCCGTGAATATTACATTATTCCAATTCCGATCTGAATTGGCCTAAGCCCAGGCAAGCCATTTTTGAACGTGTGATGATGAGAGCAACTTTGTTTTCAAAGAGCTCCGGTATTTAACGTCGTTAGTTTGTAAACGTCCTCGAATCGTCTCTTTTGATATTTGTACACCAGTTTTCTCTAAAACTGCTTTAGCTTTACGCAACGATAAGCCCCGCTTTGTCGCAAACAAATCAATGATTTTCATGTCCTGGTTTGGGGAGGTCTTTTTTTCAAGGCCCCGCCCAGCCAAATCCACGACATTTTTTGCTTCCATAAACCGATTCGTTCACCTCGTTACGAATGACGTCGACTTCTTCATATATTTTGCTGCAGCTAAACGTGACATTTACGGCCCTCTAGGGTGTAGACAAAGGCATACGGCTTTAAGTCGCTTCTCTCATGCGGAACTAATTTTGTTAAAACACCGTGCACTTTGTAATTGTTTCACGAGACTGACAATTTTTGTAATGCGTATTACAAAAATGTAGGGATCGGAATTATATGGGCATCTCCCAAAAAAGGTCCACCACGAGTGACAAATTCAGACTGCTCAGAAAAATTTTATATTATCCAATAATAAAGCTTAAATATCTATATTTGATAAATGTAAAAGAATTTTTAATTTTTTTAATTTTTTGCCCGAAATATACTACTGTAAAAGAAAAACAAAAAAAATTCTGAGCCTTTTGACGAATTATATGCACTTTTTTTCTTTGTGTTTTTAGCTTATTCAAGTTATATTATATTTTTCTTGTGATGTAAAAGTTTTCTACTAACAACAATCTTATGTATTAGAGAAAGCAAGAGAAAGCGGAGTTCGCAAAACGGAAATTTTTTGAGTTTGCTTCTTCCTCCATCCTAATGTCGCGTCCGTGTTCAAAAATCATTATTTATTGTTGTCATTAGTGGACAAACTTTTCAAATGCAAGTAGGTGTCAGTTTTTAAATAGGTGCATTCTTCTCGTTAGGAAAATATAATAATTGGTTCCCGGAAAAATTGGAAAAAAATGTTATGGGTGTTTGAAATTTGTCGCGTCCGTAACCGGAAGCTCTGAATCGATTCGATTGTTCTTCGATTTCCGGTAAATTTCCGCATTTCTTGAGATACAATTTTTTTTTCAAAATATTGACTTTCATTGAACATTTAAGCAATAAAATACAAGAAAATATAAAAAAAATCATTTAGGTTGGGAATTACAGCTCAATCAAATTTGTATGTTATATTGTATAATGGTCCGCAAAGGAGTAAAAATGCATACAACTTTTTTTTCTTTTATTAAGTTTTATGAAAAATTCATTGGTTTATTTGATAAAAAACATAAATTATAACAACAAAAATCAAAACGTGATTCCATTTTGATAGAAACCTATACAAATTATATATGTATATAAACAATTGAGTCACATTTATCAGGCCTTATAAAACCGTAATTGCTGTTGCAAAGCCATTTTCCCCTCAATAAAAAACAGAATCAACTAAACACCATATAGCTTTGTAGAAAGATACCGAATACAGTCGATTCTTATTATCGTAGTGGGAGTGGCAAGTACTCATGTCTAACCTTACATAATCTGTGTCTGCCCAGTGAAACACAAAATCGTTAAGTAATTGTTATTTCTGAATAGAAATAGTCGATCAGTCGAATTTTATTAGTCATACGATTTAGTGATGGGTGTGGTATTCAAGCAAACAGAAAAATGCTGTTACCAAATCCATAACTTAAAACAAATGCAAACATCACTTGCAACCTTTGCCTGCCGATAAATCGTACAAAGCTTTGCAACCCTTGTGTTCATTTGTACGATATATCGTACAATTTTTTAAATGCTCGGGAAAAATATTTAGAAGCAAAAAATTTTAAATTTAATAAGTTTTATAAATCAACTCAGATTCAAACTTTGGAATTGTTTGTCTTTTTGCTACTAAAAAGTATTACATATTTAAAAATTCCTCCGTAGAAGCATCGCATCGCCAAATTCTTGCAAAGAGCTGCTTACAAAACGCACTCACAATGTATAGCCACGGCTATTGTTATTTATATTTTCAAACAGAATGGTACTTAATAAGAATTAAAAAGCCGTTTCATAAAAAATACGTTAGCTGTCAAAAACAAATCTTTAAAAAAAATTGTACGATATATCATACAAATTTCCGGAAAGGGTTAATGAAAAATACTGTACAAATATGTTCAGCTAGTTAATTAATTTAATTTAATTAATTTATTAAGTTATTTCTAAAACGAGTTTGCTGCGATGTGATAAATGAAAGGTGCATTGCTAATGATTGTAAGAGCTGTGTGCGCGATATTAAACAATATCTAATTCCAATAGAGTTCCTCAGGAAAATTAAATAAACCACACTAAGAACTTTTAACTTTAATTTTTCCTTATTTTGATTGCTGTAGCTTGAATTTAACTTGTTATGTGTTATATTTATTCAAAGTTCAAGTGTTATGATGAAAACCATTACTGTATTTAATAAGGGGAATACCATTGGAAAAATTTGTCGCGTCCGTGATGTCGCGTCCGTATTCTTGCTGTACCTAATTAAAAAAAGCTAAGACAAAATTCTCATATATCATAAGTCTACGAAGAAAAGTTATCCTTTGACCTTCATTTGCATGTATATATATAAAAAAAAAGTTCCCAAAAATCGCTAAATTTTGTATATTTCTATAAGAGCTTAAAAAAAACTTCTTTTTTTTGTCGCGTCCGTTTCATTGCATAATTGCTTATTAGTTTGTACTAATTTGTACTAAATCTTTCCAATATATTTCTAAAATGTAGCACTATTTCAGTGCGTTAGAACACTAAAAAAACATATCGACTTTTTCTGTTTCTTTCTTGTTTTTTGTGTAATTGAAAGCGTGCGAATGTCGCGTCCGTGCCACTGGGAGATGCCCATATGCAAATGCGGCAAAATTTTTTGTGGCATCGGACTTGAACGGAACCCAAACATAAACTATTTTTGTTGAAAAATATTAAGAATTACCTAACATATGCACTGCATACTTGCATATGTTCGCATATTTTTTGCATGTTTTGCATATTTTTTGCATATTTTGCATATTTTTGTATATTTTGCATACTTTTTGCATATTTTTTCCATATTTTGCATACTTGTTGCATATTTTGCATATTTTTTATATATTTGTTGAATATTTTGGCATCATTTTGCAGGTTTTTTTTTAATTTTTTTGCCATATTTGGCGTGCGTATGTATTTAAACATATTCATATAGACTTACATATGTTCTTCTATGCAAATGAGCAAGAGTGAAGTTGATGTGATCCTGTGTAAAGGGGTTGGGAGGGGTGGGGACAATCCCAGACTTTTGTTATTCCGAGAATGATGTTCTTACGGTCATTATTGAGGGTGTTGTAGTTTGGCTCACTAAGCTATTTTTTGGGGTCAGCAATGCCCAGCATACAAGAATAATGAACGTTTTCGTACTCCACGAGCTGGTGTACGGCATAGTCATGGCATATGCTGACCCTAGAAAACTTGGAGAAAATGTTACTTATTTACTGTAATAAGTAGTTAATTTTTTACATTTTATTTTAAGTTTTGTTATTATTTGAGTTAAGGTTTTGGTTGGTGGACTTCAAGTTAAGAAATGAATTCTATTTAAAACACAACAATTTTTTAAACTGTTTTGAACTTCCCCAATTTTTCTAAATTCTTGGAATATACCATAAGAAATACTACCAGTTTTCCCCGGCTCTGCACGTAAGAATTTCATACTTTTATTAAAAAAATTGTCATTCCACAACTAGCAGAACGGCTTTGCAGGCAAAGTTTAAGTGAATGGGCTCAATAAATCAAGTTTCTCTTAACACTTTGCCGTCCGCACGTTTTGTATATATTTATTCGCATGGCGCCGGCAGCGCTAATACAGATTACTTGGCTTATCGCCGGCCGTTTTTTACATCACCGAGAGATTATGAATTGTTAAGTTTTACCACAGAATAAACAGTATACAGAAGGCGCATCTGAAATAATTTTGCGATTTCATTTCAGACGCGGGCGGGAAGCAGCAAAAATGAGGAAAATGTATATTGAACCGAGGGAGTAATGGCCAAACTCCATAAAGCGCGTTTCAGGCGTATCGTGGTTTTTGGCGTTTCTCGTGTTTCGAGAAAAAGTTGAATCAGTGTATTTGTATGAAGCAAACTCCATGACTACGCCAGAAACGCGGCAAAAGTTGAACTATTTTCAACTTTCTCTCGCGTTTCTCGCTAAATGACGTCAAACAGCTTAATGTGTTTAAAATGAAATCAGTAAATTCTACACCGTGGCGACGAATAACTGTTACCTTTTTTCAAAGCGCTGCTGCGCCTATCGTATTAGGCCTAGACTTATTATTTTTTTTTGTATTTTTTTTGTATCAATACTGTAAACAATACACTAGTTAGGCAACGAAATCATTTAGTGTAAACAATTTGAGAAGCATACACGCCAAACGAGAACTTGGGGTAAAATTAAATTTGAAGGGTGAAAACCCAAGGGTGATTGTTAAATCGCTAAAAAATCTGACAATCAACAAAATGTTTGTATATCGTACTATAGCGCGGTTTAAGGAAACTAGAACCCTCAAAATCGCAAAAAAGATCGGTCGCAAAAGTACCGGAAGAACTCCAGAAATGGTGAAGAAAGTGCGTGAACTCATGAGTCAAAATTGTGCGATTTCTGTAAGAAAGATGGCTAAAGACATGGGTGTGTGCCATAAAGCCGTACAAAATGTTATTAACAATTTGAAGATGAATGCCTAAACAAAAAAAACCCATTCACGGTCTTACAGAGCGTTAAAAAATAATGAGAAAGAAAAGAAGTGAGCAACTCCTTCGGCGGCACGCAAGCGGCGAAATAATTTTTGCGGATGAAAAACTCTTTTTGTTACAAGACAGTCATAACGTTCAAAATGATTGTGTGTATTGAACAAGGATGGCTGATATCCCAACTCATAAAAAAGCGATTGAGAGGTATCAAAACGTGTCCTCCATTATGGTATGGGGAGCGATTTCTGCAGAAAGGCAAGTTTCCTCTCCTTTTTAACGAAAAAGGCGTAAAAATTATCGCAAACTACTACTTGGAAGAGGTTTTGAAAAGCATTTGTTGCCCCATGCCACGCAGTTATTTAGAAATGCACAATTTTGCTTCCAGCAAGATTCTGCTCCAGCTCACAAGGAAAAAATTGTTCAGAGCTGGTGTAAAGACGAACTTCCATGTTTTATTTCGGCAGACGAATGGCCATCCCTCTTCTCCGGATCTGAATCCATTGGATTTCTCTATATGGGGTTTCATGCTGGACAAAATGAAGAACGTAAAACACATGAAGATAGAAGAATTCAAGCGACGCCTTCAGAAGATATGGAATAAAATATCTGACGAAGTCGTGCGTGCCGCCTGCGCTGCCTTCCCAAAGCGTTTACGGCTGGTGAACAAAAACAAGGGTGAAAGATTTGAAATTAATAATTAAAACCTAAATGAAATAAGTACTGAAATATATATAAAATATATATTTTTCAAAATCAATCACGGTCTTTTTTATTTTTAACAAAACGTTAGTAACAGTTATTCGTCGCCACGGTGTATAAAGTCTATAACGTCGTATAGCAATTTCATTTCGTTGTTTTTCACAATTCACAACGAAATCAATCAGCAGTTTGCCAATTAAAAATTAGCATCAACTGACGTAAGAAGAAGAAGCTGACGCGTGAAACGCGCTTTATGGAGTTTGACCATTTGCAACGCGAATAACGCGAGAAACGCCATAACCCGACAAACCCCGAACGCCTGAAACGCGCTTTATGGAGTTTGGCCATAAGCGCAAGCGAGCGGAGAGCTGCTTGCGATGCTCTCTTGCATTCCCGCATTCATTCGATTGATTGTTGCTTTATTCTCATTTCGACAACAACACGCAATGTTGTTGTTTTCCGCAGCAAGCCAGCTTGGCTTTACTCGGGCACATTGAAATGGTGCTTGTTTTGGCAAAGCGATCACTCAGTCACTTTTTCCTATGCAAATTTTGCCTGTCCGCTTCTTGTTCTTGTTTGTAAAAAAGCAAGCGCAGAGCGAGCAGGTACCGGCAAATTTGTTTCTTGTCATAATCAATCGAATCTTCGACAGAGTCTATACTAGTCTTGAAACTCCTGTGAAATGAATTGGCAGCACTCATATCGAACTGTCACATCAAGACTTTTGGTTGTCACATCAGGACTGTCACCGGCAACATGCTTCCCACCACGGAAGATACTGCGCAGATAACGTTGTCTGAGAAAGATTTTGTCGTATGTTCTCGAAAAGTCAATAGAACATACAACTTTGTTTCCTGAAGCCCGAAGAATTGCATGGTGAAACTGATTTTATACGTTTTTTTGTTATAGCACAAAATTATTCAAGCACAAAAATAGATTTAAATCAAGAAAATTAAAGTATCAAAATGCTTTGTGATTAATATTCGCTTTAGTAGATTATTTGAAGAAATTTCTTGCTTGCACAAGTACATAAAAATTGTGTTTATTTCAGAAATTTATTGCGAACAAAATTGCGTTTTGCGGTATTGTCTTATTTGTAATTTTGCGCATGTTATGTTCGCACTCATATTGCATCCGATGAATGTTCTTTGTAAGAAAATAAGGTGTTCTCATGCCAAATATTATCCTTTACCTAAGAACTGAATAAAAAACCATTTGTGGTTCTGCACATGAGATACAGTTTATAGGTAAAAAACTCTTGAAATTGATTCAGTCATAGAAAAAAAACGAGTGTGCTTATGACCACACGACTGAAGTGAAACTTCTTTCGCTCCATCTGTATGTATATATATATATGTGTGTGTACAATATATACATGTATGTACATATACATATATTAATTTTCTACAAATATTTAAACTTATTTTATGTTCTTCTAAATTAATATTTTTGCATAGATCTTTTATTTTCGTAAAGAAAAGAAAGTGTGTGCGCGCACTGCTCTCTCTTGCTCCTACACTGTGATGCAGACAATAGGCCTGCAGAAAGAAAATGTGCGCGCGCACTGCTGTCTCTTGCTTATATCCCCCACTCAACTCCCGTTCGCCTCGCCCGATCACACTTTTCGTAACGCTTACGTCACGCGTTCGCCAGCTTACTCCCCAAGTCAAGCGTGCGTAAACCACTCAACTCCCGTTCGCCTCGCCCGATCACACTTTTTGTAACGCGTTCGCCAGCTTACTCCCCAAGTCAAGCGTGCGTAAACCACTCAACTTCCGTTCGCCTCGCCCGATCACACTTTTCGTAACGCTTACGTCACGCGTTTGCCAGCTTACTCCCCATGCCAAGCTTGCGTAAAGAAGTTTCACTTCAATAAAACAATATGTTGACGTATCTGATGTTTAGAAAAAAGACTTTTTGACATATAACAATATTTATTTATATAATATCAATAATAATAATATATAATATAATAATCAATAATAATATTTTTAATTTACCCCGAGCAACAAGCAGGTAGACGACGAATAAACAAATAAGCAGATATTTACTCACCATGGCTTTTATTTATTGGCAGCACAAAATATGTATGAGAAACACCGTCGGAAGAATGCAAAAATGCAGCAGTATCAAAAGCCACGAAGAAACTTTAACGATGCAAACCTTCTTGCATTTTCCTGTAGGTGTGCAAAATAACATGTAATATTCTTCCGAATAGATTTCAGCATGAAAGTTAAATGTGTGGTCCAACTTCCAATCGCGGAAATTTTCACAACAAAGAAACAGCTGATATAGGTTCACCACGATTTTTTCTCATTGGCCGCACAACAATTACATAGAAAGTGACGGCAGAATAATGCAAGAAAAGTATCTACAAAAGCAACTGCAAAAATGATTTGATGATGATGATGGCAAACCATTTAAATATTCAGTTAGAATCAAAAACGCGCATAAATCCTTGTTCCGGGGTAGTTCTCCAGATAAAATAACATTGCTTGGCAAAGGCGGTGATGCTGGCAAATTCGCGAACAATTAACAGCTGATTGTTTTTCACCTCGAATTTCAGCAGGATCATCAAAAGGAAATTTATATGAAAATTTGGTCGTATATAATGCACGACTGTAGCGACATAAACTAAAATGAGCAATATTTGTTGATTGCAAATAGCTAATAACTTGCTGTGGAACTTCCTCAGTAGTAAAAACTTCCTTCCGGGTCATATATAAATGAAAAACCAATGTTCATTATTTTGCATTTTCAGAAGTCCGCGAGCTGCCACGTCTAAAAGATAAATTTTTGGCGTGGAAATGTATCTGCAAAAACAGCTGTGTACTTCTTCACCACTTTTTCATAGAAAGAGCAAAATTAAATTTGTATGAAAAATTACCAAAGAATTTCGCAAAACCACAAGAAAACAAGAAAAATGCAAGAGGTCGCATTCCATGCGAATGAAATAGTTAACAATTTTAAATTGATTTATGAGCAGAAAATTGTATTTACTAATCCTTTTTAGTGGAAATCAGTTGTGCGACAAATTCATTTCAGCGGGCAAATAGCGAACAGCTGCTTTGGCTGCTCTCTCACTTATATTATCTAAATACGCAATGATAACCATATGTTCAAAATTTTTTGACAGATTGGCCATTTGAGCGAAGTTTCAAGACTAGTATAGACTCTGTCCAATGACTACATGACGCGAAACTGAGAGGAGTCACGGTTGCTAATTCGGTCAAACCAGGCCCCAGAGTCGCAAATTCGGTCAAACCAGGCCCCAGAGTTGATTAGGGTTCGTACAGCAAATTCGCCATACAAAAGTCAGGGCAAGGGCTGCTGGTGCGTTCGAAGTTTATTTGCAAATGAAATAATTGTTTTTTTTTCCTCTCATTTTGTAGTACGTTTATAGGAAATTGATTGCAAAAAAAATGTTGTTGCTGAAAAACGTCATAAGTATGTTCCAACTAGTTTTAATATGATTTAACTTCAGTTTTTGCTGATTGCCCTCAAAACCTTAACGTTTGAATTGCTTGTGTTGCAGCTCTGCGTTTGAAAAGAGTTCAACTTGCCATCACTGTTTCTTGCTGCACTAGAAACGGCAAACTCAATGAGACATGAACTGAATGAAAAAGCAACCGAATATCTGCTGACTTTACCGTCTGAAATCATTTATTTATGCTTTCTGTTGGTACGGGTAACAATCAAAATGACTTCGACCAGTAAAACAAGGTTTTTCGCAACGTTATTTTTACAGCAAATAAGAAAAGTTATCACTTTAAGATGCAAGCAATTGACTGGTAACCGGTGCTGTGCGAATGCTTGGGTAAAAAAAACCCGTACACTATCGGACGATTGGAAAAAGCAAAAAATGGTCTGAAAATCATTTCCGCGCTCAGTTTCGCGTCACGTAGTCACTGGTGTAGCCGTCAATGCCACGCTTGCCGGAAGTTGAGCTGCCATTATCGTCACGCTTCTTATCGTAACTGCGGAATAAAAACAACACGCAAATAGATTAATAGAATGTTTTCAGAATATTTTTTTTCGGCCTAGGGAGAACAAGAGAATAGAATGTAAGACGTACCTTCTGGATGACGCTAGACTTGCATCAAAACGTGGCGGTGGTGCCTCGAAACGACTGTCAGTGCCTGCTGGTCGCTTGCGATCTGCCACATCCACATAGCGTTCATCGCTGGGGCGTTTCGCCAAACGCTTAAGTGGATTTTCCCGTGCTTGTATAATCCTTCAATTGGTCGACGACAAGACAGAGATCCAGGCAAAGTGGTGGGGAAAAAGAAATTAAAGCGACGTATTAGATATGTCTTCATTTAATTCACACTTACTTACATTACAATTCGCACATTGCATTTCGATGGAGCAAACCGAGGAATATGCTCCTGCTTCTGGATATAATGGCTACCCGGCGAATTGCATTTCCGCGACTTGCTTCTGCAACTCGAGCGCAATATGGCTACCTAAAACAGAAAATACAATTTAAAAAAGTGAGATTGATAGATACTCACCAGGTTTCACTTCGGCACTTTATTATATTTAATTATATTAATTTTTAATGTGTTTCGTTGCGATATTTTGTTCCTTTTGAACAATGTAATCAAAAATGACATTTCATTTCTGCATTGGAGGTGAAATTTGCACATTTTGTGGTGAAAGTGGTCAAATTATTAAAAGACAGGGTTGAAATTTTTGTTATCGATGGTGAATATAGAAATGTATTAAGATGGGAAATGTTTGTAATGATTATGATTTCATTAAAATTATTACATTCAGTTCAGTCGCATCAAAGAAATTTAATAATGAATTTGATTGAATTATCTTTTGATTAAATTATCGTGTTGTGAGTTTATATTACCAATCAAAATGAATAAAAACATATTTTTAGTACGTATTAAGAGCTCTGAAGATGCACGACAATACTATAACACACAAATTTTGAAATAATTTATTGCAAGAAACTTTGTCGTTCGCATTTTACCTTGTACAATAACAAAATTACCTTGATATTGATTTAGAATGTTTTATGTTTTTATCATGAAATTATTTGTGGGAAAGAAAAATTGAAATTTTTATTCAAATGTTGTCTATTTTAATCAATTGTGGTAATAACTATTGTATTTCTCCAGTAATTTTACAGTTTTGTTAAGATATTTAATCTTTCAAACATTTTTTTATTTCTTGGTTGGAAAGTCAGAAAATTAGGCATAAAATTTACTCCCAAAACCAACAGAAAATCGTTATGCGGTAGCACTGCTTGTGCGGCAACACTGCCACTAGTGTCCGGCCAAAAAAGAGTGCTACTTAGGATTTACTTTGACCGACTGCCTCCCTTTCCGCCTTACAATGTGATTAAATTCAAGATAAAAAATCTTAAAACTACCCCAAATGTGATTAAACTGTGTCCATTTTTATGGTAAATATATTATAAACAAGTATTTATGCAATTTGGTAAAATTGTTTTATTTAAAAAATTTGTTATTTGAATCCCGGGATTAAATCCCGGGATCCCGGGATTTGACTTTTCAATCCCGAAAATCCCGGGATCGCAAAATGGCCAAAAATTGCGATCCCTAGTGTTCACTATACCCAGACACGTTTATATATAGATTTAAGTTATATAGGTGATGCCACGCCCCCTTGTTCAATACCCGCACCATCCCCTCTGTCGAAAGATTTGAATAAATGGTAGGTTCGTACTTAATTTCATTGCTGTGCGTCTTATAGTTCAGCGAAATATTTGGGTCACAAAAAATGTGCCACGCCCCTTGTCCAACGCCCATCAAATCTCACCAGTAGCATGACTCATCTATGGGTCAACGCTATACCAAATTTCAATGCTGTGCGCCTTACAATTTCAAAGATATTCCATTATTAAGATTTAGCTTGTATGAGTGGTGCCACGCCCCCTCGTCCAATACCCGCCCCATTCCCTCTGTCGCAGGACATGACTAAATAGTAAGTTCGTAGTGAATTTAATTGATGTGTGACTTATGGTTCCAAAGTTATTTTCTGAAAATATGCAAAATTCACGGTCAAAGAAGCCATGGATTTTCCGAGTTTCCCAATAGATTTTCTGGAATTTTCTTTTGGCACGAACCTGAACTGACTTAATACGAATCGAACAAAACAAACCCCATGAAAATTGGCCGTTCCGTTTGAGCGTGATGCGGTCACACACATACTGCCACTCTCTTTTATATATATAGATTACTTTTAATAATTTTGCTAAGAAAAAATTGCACTTGGTTAAGAGAGCAAATTGCAAGTAAAACGAAAAATAAGAATAAAATAAAAATACTAAAGAACACATAAAATTACTAAATAATATAAATTTTAAGGAAATGATAATAATAAATAGTAATATGTTGCTGTTAATATATGAATTTGAACAATTTATCGGTATGAATTTTATTAGGCCAGAAGGCAACGTAGCCTACATGAATGCCAACATTGCACAGCAGATATTCATGGTTTTAGTTTTTTTTTCAATAGGAACGCACACTCTACTGTACGCCTTTGCGAATTCACATGGTTCATTTTTCATAGCAGAACCGAAAGCCATGGAAATTCAATTTGCTTTTTATCTTGTGCAGTTGCTCGTATTGTTTTCATTCACCTCAGCGCATACACAAGCAACACGCACATTTATTTTCACACGGACACACACCCTTGCATATTCGAATTTGCAAACGATACGCCGCGGCGCGCCGTTTCGTGCTCATCAGCACAGCACAGCAGGGCTGCCGAACGTACTACTATAGTAGTATTTTACTACTATTTCATCATCTGTACTACCGTACTACCCCCAGGCCGATTGTACTACTATTTTCTGAAATATAAGTTTTAGCAGTTGAATTTTCATATTTTAAGTAAGGCTACTCGTAAAGAATATACAAACAAACCAAACTGAACATTGCCGAAGCACGAAATTCCAACCAATGTTGCTGTTTTTTATTTCTAACCAAATATCTTTGGTTCGTAGGCAGCCCTACCACATGTGTTTCCGTATGTTTCACTTTTTGATGGACTTTTTTCAATCAAGCAAATGAGCTTGTCGTAGAGTTACCGTTGTGCGACTAAAGTGACAATTGCACCTTTTTGAACCGCGTTGCCAAATGCTGTTCGTATAATAGTTCACATTATTCTAATCATATGATATAAGATGTTGATAGTCATAAACTTTGAAAACAACGCAGCAGATGCGATACCCAAAAATGAACATCGTGAAATAATAAGTAATATTACTGTATTTAAATACAAATTAACTTATGCATGTTTGTATATTCTTGTAGGAACCTTTTAAAATTTGGTAAAGACAATAAAGTGGTTGCTGGGACGTCGACGAGTCAGAAAAATTAAACTAAGGTGAAACTCGTAATCATTAGAATATCCTGATATAAGTGTATAAAATCGTTCGATTTCTCTTGGGGTTGACATTTTTTTAACCATATTCGATAATGATATTTGATATTAATAAAAAATTTTAATAGTACTTGGTTTTATTATGGAATTTTCAACTTATAAAACAAATTACGGGAAAATTTTTTTATTTTTGTATAAATATATCTTCAAAATGTGAATTTTATAGAATTTCCGTAGACAAATAGTTATAAATCTTGCTGAATTAGGTAAGAAATTGTACGTATTGTATGTACGAAATGCAAATAGTAAGCTACTATATTGTTGAAAAAATTTTGCCAGTTTTTGCCCATTTGTGCCATTTCATGCTTAACCACGCCTAGTATAGTTCCAATATTATATAGAGTACATTTGGTTACGATTAAGTATTTTATCAAAGCTTTATAAATATTTTCCATTGAAGTTCATCGCAAAAGAAGTATTAGTATCATTAAGTATTATTTAATCTGTGGTTAAAAACAATAATTGCTTAGGTCGACTTAAGACATCATTGAGTTAAGCATGCAAACCTGTTCCATTGAAGCGTGCTGCTCAAAATAATACCTATGAACTTAAGATGTATAAGCATAAAATAAGCGTGAACAGCTCCTACGAATAAATCACATGTTTTCGGGCTTTGGCCGCACTGAAATTCAAAAACTTCCAGAAACTCCGCACGACTACCGTTACCTAACGCGAGCCGCTGACAACGCCAACCAGCTGAATTGTTGGAATATGAATACGAACAACGTTGCCACTCAGTTGGTCCTGTTTCTAATCTCTAACAACAAGAAATTCGAAAATTGGGCATTGACCCTTACGCTCATCTGAATATGAAGACTGCGTTATTCAATGTTTGCATGATAAAACTGGAACAAGTGCAGTCCAGCAAAGCTCCATGAAGAAAAAACCGGAAATCAGTTTTTACAAATTGTATATAAAAAAATAATTTGGCTTATAACTTATTAGTAGTACATATGTAAAGTTGTATATAAATAGAAAGGTGACCGATTGGCGTTTTCTAGGGACAAATTATTCCATTCAAGATCCAAATCTCTATCTAGCATTCTTATTTATATATTTCACGAGGGTTCGTTATTCTGCACTTAAGCCATACAAATTTTAAGGTCGTCATTAATTTAAATTTTTAATCTGAGGCAAAGGCATTTATTTCTCATTACACTTTGTCACACTCGTTCCATTTCTCTATTAACTGACTGCTTGATAATATCAGTGGTCAAAAGCAATAATTTCTTAAGTCCATAAAACTTAATTTGAGCAGCCTCAAAGGCATAGTCTAGCAATTATTGTTTTTGACCATAGTTATAACATAGGATAATACATCAGATAGATATAGCAGAATGTATTCAATATATAATATCTATTCAATATATTTCATTGAATACATTCTCCTACTTTCTTTTCTGGCCAATGTGGCAATTTTGTAACCTAGGCTTTGTCAGCAAAGTATGAAAAATAGTGGCAGCACATTATTGCTTGGAATATCAGAATTTCAAAAGTTTGCCAGTGACGCGTCGGAGAAGACGAGGAATTACTTCACTATTTTTAAATATAACAAACCTTTCAAAAAATTACAAAGAACTTGTGGCTATGGACAGGTAAGATAAATAGCACTAAAATTTATATGTTTAATAATTTGAACGTATTTCGCAGATATCTTGAAAGATGCGATAACTCGTCAAATTTCGAAGAAGTTGCAGCGGTGAAAAAAGTAGCGCTGTAAGTTTTATAAATAAATATACAGTACAGTATACATATTAAGTTTCATCAGCGTTTAGTGTAGCGTTTTAGTGTACTTTATTAATTATTTTTGTTTTATAAAAGTGCGATTTACGGTCAACAGGATCAGCATCCGAAATAGAAGTTATTGACACAAAGGGACTTGCTGGCAAAACTCCTGAGTGTGAAAAAAAAGGAAGCAACTGTTCAGACCGGAATGGCTCACGCAATTTGAATGGATGCAGCAGAAGGCAAAAGACAACCAATCTCAACCGTATTGTAAGCCGTGCGAACAACAATTAGTAAATAATTATTCACATTTTTTAAGACATGAAAACACTAAAGGTCATGCAAACCGAATAATCGCTCTTAAGAATCAGCCTGCAGTAACAGATAACTATCGAGTAAAGCAATTTCAGAAAAGGGCTGAAAAAGTACAAATAGCTGAACTTAGAATAATCATGTTCTTGTTGCAATATAATCTTCCATTTATATTGGTAAAACCTTTAATAGAATAGTTGCTGCAGATTCTGAAGTGGCAACACAATTAAAATGTGGAAAAACAAAAGCAACGTATAGAGTAAATAACTTGCTTCGCAAGCAAGGGGAAGAAGAAATTGCAAGCATTTTACGCAATCAAAATTTGTCACTCATTATTGACGAGACAACAGATGTGAGCACATCAAAATGCTTGGTTCTTGTTGCTCGGTTTTTTAATCAAGTTAAAAATCGAGTACAAGATAGATTCCTGGCATTACTTTCTCTAGAAAAATCAGATAGCTATTCTGTATATTCGGCTATTAAAGAATATTTAGATGGACTTAGTATTCCTTTAAACAATTTGGTGGGGTTCGCTGCGGATAATGCAGCAGTAATGATGGGGAAAAAATCTGGTGTTAAAGCTCTGCTGAAAAAGCATCAGCCTAACTTATTCACGATGGGGTGCGTATGCCACTCACTTAACACATTAAAAGCGGGCCGGGTAAAATTACCCGTTGTGAAAACTGCTGCTTATAAGCGGGGCGGGTATTTTTACCTTTCGAATGTAGGCACTTTAAAAGCGGGAGACGGTATTTTTACCGGATTGGTTTTCATATAAAACTGAAAGTATTATTTCATATAATTATTTTAGTTTCATAAATTTCAAGTTTTGTTTATTTTGGATCGCGCAATTTTTGCTTGTTTTGCAAGTAATGCCCGCTACGCAGCATAGTTTCATATACTAGGCTACCCGCTTAAAATGTGTTAATTTATGCTCGTCAGCAGCATCCAAACACTTACCGCAGCAATTAGAAGTGCTTGCAAGAAATATACATACATTTTTTTCACACAGTGCCAAACGGCAAAATGAATATAAACAATTTCAAGAACATTTTTCAACAAAATCACACAAAATCCTTAAATTATCTTCTACACGTTGGCTTTCCCTTGAAAATGTTGTTTCGCGAATACTAGAGCAGTGGGTACCACTTCAACACTTCTTCTTAATGTATGAGTTTGATGAAAATACAGACGTTGTTCGTGCTATATCTGCTGACAGAGGCAAGCAAAACGTATTATTCCTTTTTAGCATATGTTTTAAATATTACAAACAAAATTAACATTGAGTTCCAGTCGGAAAAACCCAGAATCCATGTATTGCTTCCTACAATTAGGGCTTTCTTTAAAACTTTATTACAGAACTTCCTTAAAGAAGAATATTGCAATGAGATCCTATTGCACCAAATAAATTTTTCTGATCCAAATATATTTCTTGAACAAGATGACATTTATCTGGGTGCAAAAGCACAACTTATTTTAAATAACTCCTCCCTAACTTCTTATGAAAAAACTAATATAAAAACCTGTTGTAAGGCATACTACATCGAGCTTTGCAATCAGATCCTATTCCGTATTAAGTTTTACGATAAAACGCTTTGCAGCTTAGAATGCATAAATCCCAGAAAATTATCTCCCACCCTAGTTCCCCTAATTGAAAATTCCCCAATTTAATTAAGGAACAGTGTTGAAGCTCTAGAAGCAGAGTGGCGGGCACTGCGAAATATGGAACTTGGCTTAAGTTTCCCCAATCTTGATCTAGAAGCATTTTGGGGGTATGTTTTTGAACTAAAAAATGCTATTAATGACTTAATGTTTCCACTCCTTCGGCAATTTATTGGAACTGTCATTGCGTTTCCGCATAGTAGTGCGACTGCGGAGAGAACATTTTCCGAAGTAAACTTAATTAAAGATAAAAAAGAAATTGTTTGCTTAACACTACTGTCCACTCCATTTTGACTTCAAAAAGTTTATTAGGGAACAATATTCAGAAAAATGGGAGCCACCAAAATCATTGTTATTAGTATATAAGTAATAAAAACATATACAATTTGTTTATATACATTTTTGTAACAGTTACATTGTTTTTTTTTCACTTTTGTATAAATAAAAGTATGACTGTCTTCGTAAACACATTTATGCAAAGCATCAGTATCTTTTATTTCCAAACCATTGAGAATCGAAAGGATAAATATTCGCAACTTCGTTATCCTGTCATTTCGCAATAGATTTGCGCATATTAACCCTCTCTATTTCCAATGGTCCGAAAATAAAATACACTGATGTTTTGCATTAATGCGTTAACGAAGACAGCCTATTATTTTTTTTGGAAACTTAGTACCACCACCAAAAATATTGTTATTAGTATATAATAAAAACATGAAATTTCTTTATATCCATTTTTGTAATTGAATTACATTGTTTTTTTTTTAATAAATAAAATTGTTAATGTGTTTTGAAACATAGTATTTGATTAAAAATTTGTTGAATCATTTTTTTTACATTGTTTAGAAAATATGCATGTGTACTACTCAAAGTCCATAAATACTACCCAAAAATCATAATTTGTACTACTGAAGAAAAATTTAAAACGGCAGCACTGCAGCACAGCTTGCAATTGATGTTCCTTGTCGAACATCCCACAAAGAATGAAGATGAACTTCGAAAATTGAAGTTTGGCGAAGCCAGCGACAAAACTTAGTATAGCCACTAAGCAAATAACCACGTGAAGTGATATCATTTCGTGTTAAAATATTTCTTAGTGATTTTATTAGATGGGGAACATCGTACAGTGCATAAATTGTTTTCGAATCTACGACGGTAAATGGCGATTCAGACGTTATTCCCAATTTAGCGAATGAAGATCTGTTGTTTGACCCTTGATCACACACAATTGCTCTTACGTTTATACCCAGTTTTTGAGAAATTTTTACATTATTTTTTATAATTTCTTTAAGTTCATTTGACGTCAAGCCGATAGAAGAAGCGTAATAGCTCAAAACGTATTTCCAATTTGAATACAGCCCCCTTAGCATAAAAACGCAAACTTGACCAGTAAGTTGGATTTTTCGTTCGGTTCCATTATCAACAAAGCCCACAACTTCATCATTAAACAGATTGTACTGTAAATGTTTTCTGACAGAAAATTCATCGAACATCAAAACAGCTTCTCGTTCGTCGATATTCATAACTTGAAAAATTTTTTCAAGCGTGCTAAACAATTTTTGGCTTATGCCTGGCTGCAATGATTTTATTGGAGCCCATCTTAGCAACGACGTTTTAGAAGGTAAATTTAATTTCAGTTCGTCCCTTAGGAATTGGTAAGAAGCTGCAGAATAAAAGAACATGCTTTGTGCTATAACTTTTTCTTGCCAAAGAACTCTTCTTTAGTAACATTTTACAAAATATGGCAGTATTATCGGACAAAGATTTCTTAGCGACAAAATCATCAACTGCCTGTTCTATATTAGTCGCTCTTATTTTTTTGTTTCTTTTATACTTATTCGAAAGCAAATTTTTCTGTAATTTTACAATCTTTCTCTTTTGGTCATAAATAATTTTTTTTTGTTTTTTAATTTCACCGCATGCGTCCCAATATTTCTTTCTGTAAAAAGCTTCGTTTTGTTCCCTTTTTAAACAATAAGTGCAGTATTGGTCTTCTTCATATTTTTTTATTTCCGTTTCCAAATTGTTGGACAAATTTTTCCACGCATTATTTCTGCAAAGATCCTCAAAAGCCAACAAATCTGCAATATCTCCCACAGTGTCCATTGAAGAGTCTGACAATTGTATTGGATCACCACAATTTTTAAATTCTGCGAAAGGAAGTGCTTGACGTTGAATCGAAACATATTGATCAATTTCATCCTCTATTTCATTGAAATCAAATAAATCTGTGTTACTTTGGGAAGTTATTTTTTTTTAGGTTCAGGTTGAGAGTTGGTATAGCGTTCTTTTTAAGAAGTCTGTTACCAATAAACTTAGGTTCAAAATGGTGATCACAAATAAATGCCTTGTCGATATTTTCATCTTTTTTGAGATTGCATTTTGCGATCCATTTATTTCTGAAATATTCATTTTTCGGAAATTTAAAAAGCCGAACTTTAAGAGACCCGTAATCATTCCTATAGCTCCTTTGACAGGAAAAAATAGCGCATTTCGTGTTATTTTTACGCTTTTTGTCGGAATTACTTATATTCATGATAAAAACTTGATGACATTAATACGAGTAAAATCAAGTCGTTTCAAAAAAAGGGTCGTCAACAAAATTGTTTAGGGATTCAACCACGTCAGAATTCGCTTAAATGTTTAAATTTAAACAAATTGTTTGGGATTCAACCACGTCAGAATTCGCTTAAATTTGTAAATTTAAACAAATTGTTTGGGATTCAACCACGTCAGAATTCGCTTAAATTTGTAAATTTAAACAAATTGTTTGGGATTCAACCACGTCAGAATTCGCTTAAATTTGTAAACTTAAACAAATTGTTTGGGATTCAACCACGTCAGAATTCGCTTAAATTTTTCAATTCAAACAAATTTTTCAAATCAGTTAACGCAAGGCATACGCAAACAGACAGCGCAACGATTAGATTGAAAATGAGCTGTTCTCAGAAAATTTGTTGAAGCGAAAGCGGTCGCCAACGAAAAAAGGTATACACACAAAAAATAAGCGCGAACAAGTGAAATTGTGTTGTTGCTTTTGTTGGCATTTTTGGTGGTTGATTATTTCATTGCGTGTGAAGGCAACGCACACAATTTTGCGAATATTTTCGGCTAGCCGAAGTGCGTATGGGACCTGCTGCGCTGAAAGCAAGGCGCATAACAGCAACAGTAACATCATCACAGCGCACAGTTGATGTGCGACTGACCACATCAACATAAAGCAAATTATGAAAGCTGACTTCGAATTGAGAAGTTTGCCGAAGTCATCGCCAATGACTACATGACGCGAAACTGGCAGGGGAAATGATTTTCAGACCATTTTTTGCTTTTTACAATCGTCCGATAGTGTACGGGTATTTTTACCCAAACACTCGCACAGCACCGGTTACAGGTCAATTGTTTGCATCTTAAAGTGATAACTTTTCTTATTTGCTGTAAATATAACGTTGCGAAAAAGCTTACTAGGACCAGGTCAAAGTCATTTTGATTGTTACCCGTACCGACAGAAAGCATAAATAAATTATTTCAGACGGTAAAGTCAGCAGATATTCGGTTGCTTTTTCATTCAGTTCATGTCTCATTGAGTTTGCCGTTTCTAGTGCAGCAAGAAACAGTGATGGCAAGTTGAACTCTTTTCAAACGCAGAGCTGCAACACAAGCAATTCAAACGTTTAGGCTTTGAGGGCAATCAGCAAAAACTGAAGTTAAATCATATTAAAACACGTTGGAACATACTTATGACGTTTTTCAGCAACAACATTTTTTTTGCAATCAATTTCCTATAAACGTACTACAGAATGAAAGAAAAAAAAAAAAATTATTTCATTTGCAAATAAACTTCGAACGCACCAGCAGCCCTTGCCCTGACTTTTGTATGGCGAATTTGCTGTACGAACCCTAATCAACTCTGGGGCCTGGTTTGACCGAATTTGCGACTCTGGGGCCTGGTTTGACCGAATTAGCAACCGTGACTCCTCTCAGTTTCGCGTCATGTAGTCATTGGTCATCGCGAATATGTTCGAATAGCCGAAGTGCGTATGGGACCTAGTGCGCTGGTATGCAAATTTGTGCCAGTTGACACCTCTATGTGTTTATTTACTTAGTGGTATAGCCGAAGTACGTGTGGGACCTACTGTGCTAGATTTGCGTGACCGAAAAATTTTGTACTGCGTGGTACCTCTATGTGTTTATTTGCTTATTGATAGAGGTTAGGCAGATTTTGCGTCTCTGTGTTACCCATGTAACACTCTTGCTATATAATATAATTATATATATTTTATATAATATTGAAAAATATTATTTTTCAATATTTTATATCAATTCATATTTTAACTGTTTCATCAATATTATTTTTAAAATTAAAAACGATCAGGTTCTGTATATGATTCCCATTTTAATCTGAAGGAAATTAGTCCTCCTCATCAAATTCTTGATGAGGACAAATCCCAAAATTTGTAAAAATCGTAATAAATATTAACAACGCAACATACGGCACAACAATCACGAATATTTAAATTTTTGTATTATTTTGCCGACATTGGCCCACTGCACACATCATTGTTTACGTTTTGTTTTTTATCAAAAACTCATTACAATTGTTGCAAACTGTTTTCACGAAAACGTTAACTTTTGTATTTTGTATTATTCCAAAGATTCCACACCGTTTTGGTCAAATTGTCGCGTTAAATAGTAACAAAATTAAAAAAATGCCATTGGCCAATCAAATTTTTCATAACGAATGAAAATAATTTAAGGTACCCAATTGACATAGGATTCAAATTTTATTTTTATTTTTTCTTTTCAAGATGAGGAAAAATACAAGGAGAAGCAAGATTTTGTTTTAGCAAAATTCTGCACATGTCATTGCAGAATTGGTAGAACTTGATTAAACTGTAAAAAAATATGTGCATATACGTGTTTTCAGTCTTAAAAAAACATATACAGTGGTGAGCAAAATAATAAGAACAATACTTTTACTATTATGTTGGTAAGGGAGAGGGCTGGGTTGTGAACCAGGCTGGGGTGTGAACCATTGCCGTTTTTTCTTTCCCTAATTGACATATCGCCAATCTTTCAACTGTCAATTTTGTCTTATGATATGACTCTGCTCTGTGGTTACACCGAAGTACAAACACGTATTGCTTGTGGCAGCAATCGAGTTTGAAAGACATCGTGTTTGAAAATCGACTGCGAAAACTTGTTGGCTTTTTTTTAAAGTGCTATCTTAGTGACTGAGCTTATTGCAAATAGGTCAGTGTAATACATGTTTATTTAGTGTTTTGATTCTATTTTACGATGCAATATTTGTTTATGTCGAATTATGATTGGAAGTGTCGTTTATTTTAAAGTTTCCAAAATGGCATCGTGGTTGGGCTGTGAACCACTGAGGTGGCTCGGTTATGAACCACCTGTTTTTCGTACTACATTTGTTCTAACACTGTCAAATATGGACGGATATATTAAAATAAAGTCATTTTATATAATTTAACTCGATTTCGTTGTGTTCACTTGAAGTGAGCCAATACGAGAACACGTTCGTATTTCACATGCAAACATTCCGACACAGATTAGGATGAAAATTTAAAAAATTGAGCAGTTTCATTCATTGCGATTTTTTGGCCTAAGAGGCGTCATTATAACTTTTTTTCACCTCTTGAGGCTTCCTGATTAAATAAATTCTCAATGTACTTAAAAATTATGGGTGTTTTCTTCGTATTTTCTGACTTTAATAGGGATTTTCCAGATGGTTCACAACCCAGCCACTTTTTTGAAAAAGCGAAAAATCACGTTCTTAGAAAATTGGACGTAGAGAGTTAAATTTCAATCAAAACGGTAATCTGTCTTCATAACAAAGTTGCGTTATATATTCACCTTTCCAACGGTATCTTCGATTTTTCGATATCTTTATTCTGAGAAAAGTTAGAGCCGAAAAACAAAACCCGGTTCACACCCCAGCCCTCTCCCTTATATATTTCAAGCAAACAGTGTTGTTACAAAAACTTTTGATATACCCACATTGTCTTAGCTGTAATTATCACACAAATTTTACTGTTTTACAAAAAATCGTATGACAACATTGTCCGACACCCGCTTTTTTTATAGATTTGAAAATAATTTTACTGTGCAAAAAAATAAGAACACGTTGTCAAACCTGTTCTAAAAGCAAAATGTTCGCAAATTTCACTTAACGTAACGGTAAGTTATTGTATAAAAATATAAAAACTTGCATAGTACATGCTTAAAAAAAAATCTGTTTACTAACCATAGAAATGGGTCGCGGAAAAACTTGCACAAATGTAGAAAGACAAATGATCAGGGTGATGGTAGAAGAACGAAAAACATATCGCGAAATATCCACGATATTTAAGATATCGCTCTGCAAAATCCATAACGCCGTAAATTGGATGCCAAAACCAGAAACTCGAGGCCGAAAAAAGAAAACGAGCGAAAAAATTGATAGGCGAATTATAAAAGCGGCAAAAGACGACCCATTCAAGTCCTCAAAAGTAATTGGACTTGAATGTGGTGCAGAAGTTAGCAGCTCTACCATTCGCAGAAGGCTACGGGAGACCAATTTATACGGCCGGGTGGTGCGCAAGGTGCTGATGTTGCTGCCAAAAATTTTTAAAAGAACAACTTCAGTTTGCCAGAAAGCACTTAGCTGGCAGAAACCAACCGAAGTGGCGCAGCGTACTTTTTAGTGATAAAACAAAGGTAAACCTAGTTGGATCGGATGGCAGGAAGTATGTTCGCCGCCCTGTCACCCGTGCGTATGACACCAAATACACGCAGAAGACTGTCAAGAATGAAGGTGGAAGCATTATGTTATGGGACTGCTTTGGATGGCACTGTGTGGGGCCCATACATCTCATAAAAGGCAACCTGGAGAACCAAAAATACATTGACATACTGTCCACTGAAATGCTTCCCTATGCACAACAAGTTATGGGCCCTGGAGTCATTTTCCAACAGAATAATGACCCCAAACACACATCTCGCTTGGCCAAAGATTGGTTTGCAGCGCAAAATGTTATTCTTATGGAATGGCCCGCGCAAAGTTCTCACCTAAACCCAATTGAACATTACTACATGGGCTGAAAAGTCTTTGGCCTGACATAGAGATGGCGCCAAAAATTAAGAATTATTGTGTTGTACATGGAAAACCATCCTTAACTTAGATTCTGTCAAAGTTTCATGACATTTGGTTGACTCGTTTTCAAGTTATTGCTTTCGAAGTGACGCTACCTCTGAATTTTTGTAAACAATGGAAAAAAGTGAATTTCGTGTTTTGATAAAACATTGCTATTTGATGGGCAAAAATACAGATGTATTATAACATTTATCAAGCCATGCTTTTGTTTCTGCATCATCATTATCAAGCACACGGCCGCGCACGGCGCGAGAAGTACTCATTGCGCATACATTGCACTCTCTACGTGCTCGCACGTACAGCGCGCGCGGTCAACATCGGCGCACGCGGTCAACTTGGTCGTTGGATTGACCGCAAACTATTTATAGTAGATGAGTGTTCGAGCACTCATTTTGTAGGTAATTTCAAGTACTTTAAAATGGTATCGAAGCAGTATGCGAAAAACCCTACCGGTTTCAAGGTATTCACGAAAAACGAAAACTATCCCTCACTTTTGACCTTTGACCGGCCATTGTGATTCACCTAATCGACCTATGACCTCGATTTTATTATCATTAGATAGATAATTTTATTCCCCACAAATTTGATCCCTCTGACTTGTCGGTAAGAGCAATAGCACCGGAGATAAGGAGTTAAAACGAGCTCACCCCTAAATAAGCAGGGGGTAGTATCTTCCCCCACCCCCTCGAATACGAAAACTCAGTTTTAGACTCAGGACATGCCCTCGAACACACCCTCAAAATTTCAGCCATTAAGTATTTTTTTTTAGTAAATGTGATTTATTTGTCTCTATTTACTGTACTATTTATCAATGTTGCATCAGAATACCAGCAAAGCTTTTGCTT
Organism: Melieria omissa; assembly: GCA_963971225.1. Lineage (NCBI taxonomy): Eukaryota > Metazoa > Arthropoda > Insecta > Diptera > Ulidiidae > Melieria > Melieria omissa. The sequence goes on along the minus strand of OZ020269.1, from coordinate 1,341,010 downwards.
GATAAAAATCTTGACAAAATTTCTTGATAAAAAATTTGTCAAGAATACACAGAATCAGGCTGTCTGTGTATTCTTGACAAATTTTGTATCAAGGAATTTTGTCAAGATTTTTATCAAGCAAAAGCTTTGCTGGTATTCTGATGCAACATTGATAAAGTAAAAAGCTCATTTAATTCAACATAAGGTGAAGATGCGACAGCTGTCAAATTGTCAAAAAATAAGACAAAAAGTTTCAGTAAAGTAAGTTTTGCAAAAAAAAAAATCGGCCTTGATAGCCCAGCGGGTACGCGCGGCTTCTCATACCGAGCGCCCCAGGTTCGAATCCTGGCTGAGTTGGAAATAAGTTTGTGCGTTTTTTTTCAATAGTTTCACAATAGGCGCTTTTTGCATACAAAAAATAATTCGTGGGAGGTAACGGCATTTTTTTTTATTTTTCTGATGTAAAAGTGTAAACATGCACAATTCTTCCATTTTCAATATGCAAAATTTCAATTTGTATGCTGTTGTCAATAGCATTCACACTTTTGACAATTTATCAAGAAAAGAGCTGTTATTTTTGGGAATAGAAAACCTATTCTTGAATAATAATAAAAACTTGACAAATAGTCAATATGGTGAATTTATCAAGTGTACAGAATTGGGCTGTAAAATTGATGTTGACATACAGTCTGTCCAGTAGAAGCGTGATCGCCGTAACTTGGAAACTATTTGTCCGATTCGTTTCAAACAAACTGCATTTTATGCGTTTATATTTATTGTACGCAATATTTTTAATAACAAGTATAGTCGCCGCCATTCGCTATTATGGCCTCAAACCTCCGACCCATACTCTGCACTAAGATCTGAGCAAGTTGCCGTGGCAATCGACTTCAAATCAGCCGAAGTTGCCTCGATAACGGTTTTGCTGTCAATATACTATTTCCTCTGAGTTTCTGCTTTACTATTTCCCACACATTTTCTATCGGGTTGGCATCAGGCGACTGTGAGGGCGAATCTAACACCTCTACCCCATTTTTCTGTTTCCACTCAGCACACATTCGGCTGCGATTTTTGTGGTCGTTGTCTTCTTGTATAGGGTCAGATGGGGTAAATGTAAACAAGAGGTAAATGTAAACAGGGGTTATTTTATGCTTTTAAAATTAATTGCAACAGCCCATGACCCAAAAAAATATTAATTTAGCATGTAAACTAATATTTTTTTGGGTCATGGTCTGTTGCAGTTAATTTTAAAAGCATAAAATAACCCCTGTTTACATTTACCCCTTGTGTACATTTACCCCATCTGACCCTAATCCAAGAGAGTTCTCTTCTCCCGAACATCTTCGCAGCTGATGGTAATAAAGCTTTTTCATAAATTTTGTTCATCAAAACCGCGTTCAAGTTGATGGTAAGAACGAGAAGTCGCCCAAATCCTTTTTCTGAGAAGTACCCCCAAACATGGACCTTTACTGGGTCTTTAACAGTTCGTTGGAACAATCGGTTGATGGCGGCGCACCAAGATCGATTTATGTAGCATATTTGCTAAAAATTGGAATTCATCCGTAAATAGTACATCATTCTAATTCCGATCTGAATTGGCATAAGCCCAGGCAAGCCGTTTTTGAACGTGTGATGATGAGAGCAACAGTTTTTTCAAAGAGTTCCGGTATTTAACGTCGTTAGTTTTTAAACGTCCTCGAACCGTCTATTTTGATATTTGAACATCACTTTTCTCTAAAACTGCTTTAGCTTTACGCAACGATAAGCCCGGCTTCGTCGCAAACAAATCAATGATCTTCTTGTCCTGTTTTGGGAGGTATTTTGTTCAAGGCCCCGCCCAGCCAAATCGTCGACATTTTTTGCTTCCATATACCGATTCGTCCACCTCGTTACGAATGACGTCGACTTCTTCATATATTTTGCTGCAGCTAAACGTGACATTTACGGCCTTCTAGGGTGTAGACAAAAGTATACGGCTTCAAGTCGCTTCTCTCACGCGGAGCTCATCTTGTTAAAATACCCTGTACTTTGTAATTTTTTCACGAGACTGACAATTTTTGCAGTGCGTATTACAAAAATGATGAGGCTACTTAGATGCATTCAAATTTTTTTGATAACCGTACTCTAAGTGATAATTTGGTCGATCACGCTTCTACTGGACAGACTGTATATACCTTAAATGACAATAGGAATTTTTTTCTTGGATTGCTGGAACGTCGAAATCTAGCAGAGGTGGCACCTTACAAAGAGAGTGGCAAAGAATTCCCCTATTTATTTTGTTAAATGGAAAATAAATATGTACGGGTATGTGTATATGTGTGTACCTGTCCATCTCGGGTAGTATTTTGGACTTCCCATGGCATGGGGCTCTGTCATGGGCGACCTTCCCGTCCCCACACTTTGCAATGGCCACCGAAAAGCCTCGTCGGAGTAGGTGGCCGCACGATCCAGATGATGAGCTCTTCTACACTAGCCTCGGATGGTATGGACGTCGGAAAGACTGACGCCATTGATCAGCAATCTGCTGAAATTTTGCCTAGCGGTTGGAGAGACCGACCGACTAGGAGCAGGGTAAACAGTGAGTGTTCACAAGGTAGTTCGACCACCACGTCAACTTTGGCAGTTGAGGGGGCACTATCGCAGGGTCTACCTGCGCTGGTAGAAGCTACCGAAGCCATCTCTCTGAAGAGAAAGCGGTTAACGACTTCTCAGAAGAAGGGGCTGAGGAAGCTGATGGCGGCAGGTACGCCCTACGAGGAGGCTCTCAAAGCTGTCTTGGCTGAGACAACGAAGGTGGTCGAAGCTGATGGCTGCAGCAGAATCGAAGCGGCGCAACCCGCACCGAAGAGGACGAAGTTTAGTCCGTCCTTTGCTGAAGCTGCTGCAGCGATCAAGGTAGGGAATCTGCCGGACGAATTCCCGGCATCCACTTAAACTTGGAGGAGCAGAGGGCGATAGAGGGGGCTATCAAGGAGGAGCTGCGTAAGCTGCCCGTTGATGGCCCTCAAATTCGGTTCCAAGGATGCTCCTTCAAGCCAGGGTGGATAATTGTGAACTGCGCCGATGAGACATCGAGGAATTGGCTGAGGGGGATAATGTCGAAACCCCAGCTGGCGGAGAAGAAGGTGAAACTGGTGGAGGGTAATGACATTCCCAAGCACAGCGTAGCCACTGCGTTCTTCCCCGGCTGCTCTCTCCCAGCCGACGATATTCTTCGGATGCTCCATACGCAGAACCGTTCACTACCAACAGGCAACTGGAAGGTACTGAACAGGTCTGTCGCGGCGCAGGGAACAACGTTAACACTGGCCATCGATGATCCCTCGGTTGCGCAACTCTCTGCGCTGAAGGACCTTCCCTTCTTTGAGTTGGGAAGGGTTCAGTTCAGGGTTAAGCGTGACCAGGGGACCAAGTCATCGGTGACCAGGGGCGGCGGCACAGACAAGACGACGTCAAACGCTAGGGTGGATGAGGCAAAACCATCCACCAGCGCACAAGCACTGGCTCGGGTAAGCGGGGACCGACCGCCGGCTGGCGGACGGACGCAACCCGTCACTCGGACCGACAAAACAGTCGAACGGACCAGTGACAGGACGCCAAGACAGGCATTGGTGGGGCCAGCAAAGCCTACCTCAGCTAAGCCCGTCCGACAGACAAGGTTGACTGGAGTGGCAAATCCGTCCAGACGACTGGGCCTGTTGGATAAGTCTGCAAATAGTCCGGGCAGTATTGAACGGGTGCAGACGAGGGGTAGAGGAGGTAAGCGTGCGGGATCTCACACGAAGGGACCGCAAGCCTAGATGGAGATTGTTCAAATCAATCTCCATAGGGCGGTGGCAGCTTCGGCTGTCTTAGCTAGGACCCTGAACACCTTGGGTCCTAGTATAGCCCTGGTGCAGGAACCATGGACCAGCACCAATGGACAGATTCGGGGGCTATCCCAGGCAGGTAAGGTACTATGTTGCCAATCGAACACGAGAGCCAGAGCCTGCATCATATTCAATAATATTTCCTTTTTCCCGTTAACAGATTATGTTACACCGAATCTCTGCGCGGGAAAAAACGTCTGGAACTCCAGGGAGGTCATCATAGCGTCCGCGTACTTCCCTGGGGATGACGAACACTGCCCTCCAAGACTAGCAGAACAGTTAGTTGCCTATGCTAGGGGCAACAATATGGAGCTGATACTTGGCTGTGATGCGAACGCCCATCACACCATGTCGGGCAGCTCCGACGTAAACGCTAGAGGTGAGTCACTTTTCAACTTTATACTCGCTTTAGACTTAAATTTATGTAACGTTGGTGACAGTCCTACGTTTGTAACTAGGGTCAGAGAGGAAGTCTTGGATATGACCTTGACAACCTCAATGACAACAGACCTTGTCAGTAATTGGCGGGTATCCGATGAGCCGTCATGCTCAGACCACAGGCAGATCAGGTTCACATTAGGGAATCGGGAGCTTGAAAAGGTGTCATTTAGACCAAAAAGACAGACCGACTGGGGCAGTTACTGCAGCCAGTTGGAACAGCTTATTCCTTCTCGAATAGAGAATAGGATAGATATCATAGACAGATTGGAAAGGGCCTCGACAACGCTCAAGGGATCCATCCTCAATGCCTATGAAGAAAACTGTCCCCTAAAGACCAAGACCTTTAAGAGGCAGACGCCATGGTGGAGCGGTCACCTTAGCAAGCTAAGGAAGGAAGTAAGGAAACTGTTAAACAGAGCTAAGCGCAATAATGACTGGCAGACCTACTCCCAGACCCTCACTAAATACAATCAAGAGATCAGGAAGGCCAAGAGAGAATCTTTTAGGCGGTTCTGTGAGGACGTATCAGATATGTCCTCCAGTTGCAGGCTACAGAAGATCCTCTCGATGGAAAAATCCTGTCCAATCGGAACTCTAGTGGATGTAGATGGGTCCACCACAAAAAGTGAGAATCGCTTGCCCTACTCACTAATACACACTTCCCGGGATCGAACATATTGACAGCCGATCCTCTGATTGACAGTACGGGACAGTCGTATTGTCCAAGTAGGGAAGATTGGAGAACGGCCAAAGCCGTGGGCAATGCGCAAATAGTTAAATGGGCGCTGGTATCATTCGCCCCGTACAAAGCACCGGGAAGAGATGGCATTTTCCCGGCACTCTTGCAGAAGGGAATGAATATACTAGCGCCTATTCTAACAAAGATATACTACTATACTATATTCCAGAGGCCTGGAGAGCAGTAAATGTAATCTATTTGCCAAAACCTGGAAGATCCAACAAAAAGGACCCGAAATCCTTCAGGCCAATAAGCCTAATGGCCTTCGTGCTAAAGGGACTGGAAAGGTTGTTGACCGCTTCCTGAGGGAAGAAATTCTAACCCGGTGTCCCCTTAGCACGAATCAACACGCCTACCAGAAAGGTAGATCGACAGAAACGGCCCTATCAGTGCTGGTAGGCAAGATTGAGAAGTCTCTGGAAGTGAGGGAGATCTGCCTGGCAGGTTTCTTAGACAATGAAGGGGCCTTCAACTACACGACCTTCGAAGCGATAGAAACAGCGCTAGAAGACTTCCAGGTGCCTACCACTCTCATAAGATGGATATCATCAATGCTCGAAAGCAGGGTGATTCGGTCCAGCTTGGGGGGGGGGCGTAGAGCTCTCTGCAAAAACAGCAAGGGGGTGTCCCCAAGGAGGAGTCCTATCCCCGCTGCTGTGGTCTGTGGTCGTTGACGGACTAATCCGCTCTCTTACAGAGCAGGGACATGAAGTCATTGCATATGCAGACGACCTAGTAATCGCAGTCAGGGGCAGAGATGGACAAACCGTCTCAGACTTGCTCCAGAACGCGTTGAACACAGTGGAGTGCTGGTGCGTCAGACAGAAACTGTCTGTGAATCCAGACAAGACCATTGTAGTGTCTTTCACTCTTAAAAGGAAATTAAACCTAAGACAGGTTAGGATCTTTGGTAAAGAACTTAACTACTCGAAGGAGGTTAAGTACCTAGGGGTAACTCTAGACAGTAAATTGAACTAGAGACCCCACGTAGACCGCATGCTTACAAGAGCAGGTAATGCTCTCTGGAGCTGCAAGAGGATCTGTGGGAAAAACTGGGGTCTGAGGCCGAAATGGCTTCAGAAGATTTACACCCTAGTAATTCTGCCAACTATCACTTATGGAGCGATAGTCTGGTGGAAGAAAACCACAGAAGTAACAACTGCGACTAAGCTAGAGAAACTACAAAGACTAGCGAATACCTGTATAACAGGATGTCTCAGAACCACTCCAACTGCAGCTCTCAATGTTATATTGGGAATGCTACCGCTGGAACTGAATGTGCAGATGGCAGCAACCAATAGCACACACAGGCTGATGCATAATGGATCCATACCAAGGGATGCACAGGCAATCGGCCACCGATCTCTGCTGAGGGACACGAGGCGGGATGGAGGCTTTTGGATGCCTCTGGACCAGATGCCCCAGAAGCACCTCTTCAGAAAAAGTTACGCAACGTATATACCTCACAGGTTGGACTGGGCTGATAAAAAGATCAGTCTCACGTGTGAGGACATTGTCTGGTACACCGATGGGTCCAAGACAGAAGAAGGAACAGGGGCAGGAATATTTAGCTCCGGTTTCCAGTCTTCTGTAAGTCTTGGGGACAAAGCCTCGATTTTTCAGGCTGAGGTCTTTGCCATAAATGTGTGTGCCAGGAAATTACTAACACTCAATGTTAGTAGGAAAAGGATAATCATAATGTCAGACAGCCAGGCGGCAATCAAGGCCCTAGGCTCGATGACATTTGACTCCAAACTGGTCTGGGAGACAGCAAATGTTCTCCAGGATCTCTCAAGGGAAAACCAAGTGATAATACACTGGATCCCTGCGCACTGTGGGCACGATGGTAATGAGGAAGCGGACAGATTGGCAAAGGATGGGGCTGCTAGCCGGCCCTACGGACCTGATCCAATCATAGGTGTTAGCAAGTCTCATTACAGACATTGTGTTAAACAGGAATTCATTAATCGAGCAAACCACAAATGGTCGAACACAATGGGGCAACGATGCTCCAAGCTTTTCTTTCCAGCCTACTCGGAAAGGAAATCTAGGTACCTAATTGACCTAAGCAGAAAGGAGCTCAAGGTCATGACGGGGATGCTAAGTGTACACTGTCTGCTAAATATGCATAAGGCGCGTCTGGGACTAACGGACAGCGAACTTTGCAGATTTTGTATGGAAGAAGAAGAGACTTCTATACATATTATAACTGAATGCCCTGCCCTAATACACGCAAGAAAGCGAATATTAGGGAAGGAGGTAATACAGACCAGAGATTTGTCTGAAATGAATCTAAGGAAACTAAAGGAGTTCCTAGATAACATTGGAGGACACGAACTCCTCCAGTAACGTAGAGGGACATGACACAATAGTTCACTACTTGGACGCAGTGTCTCGGGCAGGTGTTGTCCGAATCCCAAATCTAATCCAATCTAATATGTGTGTACAAGTGTATGTAAAAATATATTTTTAAATATATTTCTTAGTTGTTAGTGTATTTTTTAAAGTGTGTCTAATTATATAAGATGAAAAAATTTTTTTTATTTTGTGCACAGGTGGGATGTCTTTGTCCCACCGTATGTATGTAAAGTGAATGCTTGTAAAAGTGTATGTATGTATGTATATCTGTGGCATTTTGACAAAACAACCTAAGTCTAATTTTCAAAATGTTCAGGAGAGCGAAAAAACTGCTGAGGTGCAGACCAAATCTCATACAAAACTCGAGAAAAGTTCAAATTATACACGTCATATCTCTGTAACTAAATGTATAGAAACAAACCGATTACACCAATAGAAGCGTCTTTAAATTGTTTCTTTATGATTAAAAAAATTTGAAATTTGACTTAAGTCGACTTAAGTGCTTTTGTCAAAATTCCACAGGTATATATGCACGACTGAAAATTTTCTAAGTTAAAGAATATTTTCAATGTGCAGTGATAATGAGTAACTTGTCCCACTGTATCCGCTTTGTGCTTTATTGTTTATGTTTATGCACTTAGGCCAAGCAGCGAAGTTGCGTGCTGCCAAGTGCGAATATAGCACAAAGGGCAATGCATGGCACAAGAACAAGGTAATAGCATCCCCGCAACACCAAAAACCACATGTATTGTGTTGGTAGGATTGTTTATCGCTACTGTCAAATTCAGCTGATATTTTCCGACGAAAGAGGGAGAAACTGAAAACAGACAAAAGTGATTGTTGCCAGACGGTGCTGTATTGGAGTGAAAAAACGGGAAAAGTGCTCAGGTCAGTTGTTTTCAGTCAGGTATTTTCATTTCAACCGATGCGGCAACACCGCACCACTGCTGACACCGACGATTTTGACAAAAGCGATAAACGATCAGCCGGTGGCTTGCTACAACCTTGTAGTTCAGCCATGGGGCAATGCAGAAATATGTGCAGAAGTGGGCGCGCAGAATGTACACAGCAGCTGGGCTGTTTGCTGCTGATCTTGTGCGCAAAGCACAAAGAAAAAGAGGGAAATGTGCAATATGTACGCACAAAGAAAAGTGCGAAAATGGGGATTAGCGCTAATTGTTATGCGCAGGGGAAATTATGTGGATATGAACGCCCCGGCAGTAGCGGAACTACTTTTGCGGGATTTTTTTGATCCAGTTGAATTTTGTATGTATATATACTTGTATATACAATATTCAACGGCAAAATAATTGAGTAGATATATCTATGTATGTATATGGGAAATTAAATTTTTCACAAATTTTTGCTATTTGTAAAATATATGTGTATATGGGTTAGTGTATGGGATTGTTTGTGTTAATTTTGAATAAGAACTTGTGGGCTTATCTTAAGGGGGCCCAGTGCCCGAGAATGGGAATCTCCTCTACGTGTTGTGTGTTATCTGTCCGCTGCTTGTGCGCTGCTTGCTGTTGTTGCTACCCTTTTCGTCTGCTATGGGTTCTGCTGTGGGTGTGTTTGTTGTTGTTAGCCCTACAAGGAATGCCTTACCGATACTCCAGAAAAAAGTTGCGATATGTGCATTTTTTTGCGCAGCGCAACGTGGCGTATGAGTGTCATTTAATTCTAATATAAACCTAATTAAATGTTACTCATACGCCACATTGCGCTGCGCAAAAAAAAATCACATATAGCAAATACACAGTTTGAATGTATTTTTTTTTGGATTGGTGTCTTAAGCAAATTTGTTGGTCGTTAAAATATCTACAAACTTACCACAGACAGTAAAGCTTTATTCGGAACGATTTAGGATCTATTAGCATTTAAGGCAGGTTTCTACCTTGTGCGGCCGAGAAAACATGTTTTTTTTGAAAAATTTTTGATGGGAAGGTTTTTAAGATAAACACTGGAAAATTTTTTCAGATGTAGGTATATGTTTATTGTACAAGTTAAAAAAAGTTTCAAGATAAAATATGCAAAGGGGGGGAGGGGGCCATCGAGCAATGGCGGCAGGACTTCCTTACTCCCGGAAGTCCTGCCGCTGTTTGAGATGACTTGAAACAAAAAAATGAAATTTTTTCTTATTCTGTATCCTTTTGTCTATGGCTGGAACTAGGATTTAAAAAAAAATGAAAAATTAAGGATATATGCGATTTTGACTAAAAAACTAAATTTTTACCTACTTTTTTCAATACAAATTTCTATTTGTAATGAAAAATAATTAATATTTCTTGAAGATCCTAGTTCCAGCCATAGCTAAGACCTTGATAAATGACTGTTTAAAATTTCGTAGCTATTGCTCAACTCGTGTGGCCTAAATCACTTCCGCAAGGTCAAAAAATGTAGTTTTGAGAAAAACGCGTTCAAAGTTTTGCTTCAGTACTCGGCGCGCTCGACACCGCTACCTGTTTCGATAAATTGCTTCCGTAATTCGAAAGATTTCAACTTCAAATTTTGGGAGCGTATTCTACAATCATGTATTAATCCAAAAATGCATGAACAAAAAAATCGATTTTTTTGACCGCACAAGGTAGAAACCCCCCTTAAACGTTCGAAGACTTAAGCGACGAACTTGACTAAAATGAGCAAACTTCAAAGTCGGATTTCTCTTAAACTAGAGCCAATCCAGCCAAACGGCTGGTGGATCTAACTCGGTATACCTATGAAAAGTCGCACTGTAGGTCCCCCCCATGTCTGAATTTTTAAGGGTAAATTTCACGCACAGTGTTATTATTTCATTATTGTTTTATATAGATGTTCCGAAGTTGTGGAAATTGCTTATTCAACAAAAGCATAAGCTGAAGGCTGAAAACATAGGCGCCGGAAGAAATATTGTGTATATTTGTGTTGTTTGTGTTATGTTTTTGTGTTTTCCCGCCTTTTCTACTTGTATTTATGTATTTTTATAAAAACCAAATACATCTGTATTAAACTAATCGTGCAAATAGTCTTAATGTATATTTACGTTATGACTATCAGTTAACACTTCGTTCAATAATGTGTTTGACTAACTAATTAAAACACATTTTTTTGCCAAAATTCGATTTTATTCATCAACATAGTCCCCTTTGAGGGAGATACAATCATTCCAACGCTTTTCCAATCTTTCGATACCGCCTTTGTAGAACGATTTTTCTTTGCCTTCAAAATAGGCGTTAGTTTCGGCGATTACTTCATCATTTGAGCCAAATCTCTTACCACGGAGCATCTTTTTGAGGTCTGCGAAGAGCCAGGAGTCGCTGGGGGCCAGATCTGGAGAATACGGGGGATGAGGAAGCAATTCGAAGCCCAATTCATGCATTTTTGCCATCGTTTTCATCGACTTGTGACACGGTGCATTGTCTTGGTGAAACAACACTTTTTTCTTCTTCATATGGGGCCGCTTAATCGCGATTTCTTCTTTCAAACGTTCCAACAACGCTATATAATAGTCGCTATTGATTGTTTTCCCTTTCTCAAGATAGTCGATGAATATTATTCCGTGCATATCCCAAAATACTGACGCCATAACCTTGCCAGCCGATGGTTGTGCCTTTGGACGCTTTGGGCGGCTTTCACCGGTTGCATGCCACTCAGCAGACTGCCGATTTGACTCTGGAGTGAAATGGTGGATCCATGTTTCATCCATTGTGATGTACCGACGCAAAAACTCCGACTTGTTGCGCGTAAACATGTCCAAACAGCTCTTTGAATCATCGATTCGTTGTTGTTTTTGCTCCGGTGTGAGCAAACGCGGCACCCATTTCGAAAACACCTTTTTCATAACCAAATGTTCGTGTATTATGGTGTGTACACTGCCTGCTGATATCTTTAGAATGTCAGCAATCTCCCCCACTTTCACTTTACGGTCGGACATAATGATTTTCAGTGTTTTTTCAACGTTTTCCGAAATAACAGCGTCATTTGGCCGTCCAGTAGATGGAATGTCATCGGTGTCTGTACGACCGCGTTTGAATTCGGCATACCAATAACAAATGGTTCTTTTTGATGGAGCAGAGTCCGAATAATGTTTTTCAAGCCATTCCTGGCATTGAACAGTATTTTTTTTCATTAAAAAACAATGATAAATCAGCACACGGAATTGGTTCGAATTCATTTTTTTTTGAAAACTCAAAAGTAGTGTCACTTAAAGCACTGTAACTTGTAAACTAATGGTCGGATTGACATATAATTTTGACAGTAAGCCTAAAAAGGTTCACAATTTCGAAAAAAAAATTGATTTAGTATTAGTGCCGCCAGTCCCTACAAGGAGACTACCGGTCATATGACTAGTTATATAACCGGTATACATAACCAACATATCGGTTATATTTCTAGTCAGATTTGTTCTAGCAGTGTGAAAAATCTGACTAGTCCTTTTGTTTACGTGTGACTTGATTTTGTGTCCGTTTGTCGGTTAGACGTAACTGATTGTTGCATGCGAGACACCATGTGAGAGAGCGAGACAGCTGTACGTTTGCCAAGATTTCGGAGTGCATGCGTTAGAAGGTGATATCAAATCACACGTACACGAAATCAAGTCACACGTACACAAAAGGACTAGTCAGATTTTTCACACGGCTAGAACAAATCTGACTAGAATTATAACCGATATGTTGGTTACGTATACCGGTTATATAACTAGTCATATGACCGGTAGTCTCTTTGTAGGGAGTGCTGTTCTCTGCTGTGGCTTTGTTGTTGGTGTGTGTTTATGTAGTCTGTGTGTTATGTGTATGCGTGTGTCGATCATATGGCATACCCCACGGTCGTAGCGACACCACGTTGGCACCATTTTCTGTTATATGCAGATCGGTATGTACATTTGACCTCACGTTGAGCGCCAAGTTCTGTCCTATGTATATAGGTGTTGTATTTCTGGACGTTTGTTTCTGTTGCCGCTGCACCTCCACAGTCCTTGTGGCAGATCACCACTAGTCGTCCTCATGTTGCATGTATGCCGCCACCCTACCTTCGATCGGTGAGCACGAGTATGACTACGGGGCCAGCGGGTTTTGTTGTACGCGTGCATCTGGCTTTGGTTATCCCGTAGCTTCAGCTGGCGTGGGTTCCACTCCACAAATCCGCTCAGTAGCCATACCGCCTCACCTACAGCCATTTGGAGCTACACCGGCAAACTCCGCCACGACGACCTAGCAGCCTACAACCGGAAAATCATAACAAAAGATACATACACTAACATACAATTATTTTATGCACACGCTTTAACTCCTGAAATAACGGACGGACATGGTAGCAAGTACCATTGCTGCTGTTGTTTCATTCCTCAGCATCGCCGAATTCAATGGGATGCTCTTAACCTGCCCTACCTTTGTTTCCTATAATGGAATTCGGAAACCCAAATGAAAAATTAACCCTCCTTACCCAACTTCAGTGACAGACCAAACATTTTCTCTCTTAAACAATCATAATAACAATTTTTATTCCATAATCTTAATCTTATACAAAATCGAAATTCTTTATCTAATTTTCATCATATCTCGCCTGTTCAAATTCTTTTTAAATTTCAAACACAATATTCTGCAGTAAATTTATAAAAAAAATAGTAACAAGAACTTAGGCATTAAATGAAATCATGAAGAGAAGTTTATTTTCAGTACTTAGCTAATAACGTTTTTTTTTGCTTGAACTTAGCCAAATATTTATATAAAAAAAAATTAACCAAAATTTCATCCTAAAAAAATACTTTCAAAATAAAAATAAATTATACTTTTTCTATCTCAAAATTTCCCTCCCAGTTTAATAAATTTTCCAATCAGACTTTTAATATATAAAAAAAATCCTTTTTCTTCTAACAATGTTTTTTTTTTCTTGTTTTAACTCATTTTCATAATTTTTCGCAAATTTTTTTTCTCTTAAACCATTGTCCCTTTTTCTTTTTTTCAAATAAACGCACGAAAACCTTTATACATATATAAAAATATATTAAAGTTTTATTGGTTCACTCACGGTTTTTCTCGCTCCATCGATGCGTTGGGCACCGACATGATGCGCGTTTCCAGGAATATGTTGCTAGAGTATTTTTTTGTGGAAAGAATGTGGATTATAGGTGTAAGTGCGTTTTTCTTTTCCCCGCTGTAACCAAATTTATTTAATTAATTTATTTATTTTTCTTTTTCTTCACTTTTACCTAATTTTACTTTCTTGTATGTATTATTCCGCTTAAAAAAAACAAACATTATTCTCTTCTTCCCTTTTTTTCTTTTGGAAATTTGTTTTTTTTTCTTAACATAATTTTACGTTAGATAAATTCATTTTTGTTTTTACATATAATTTCTAATTACATCAAAAAACGATTTTAAAAATTAAATAGTAAGAAGGAATAACCGTTTAGAAATAATTTTCATTTTATTATTTTTTTTCATCCCTTTTTTTCCCAGATAAACCTAATTAAATCTAGGAATAAAAAAAAACCTGATTTTATAAGCAATGGCTTTTCCCCATTTTTTCCCAAATGGATATAAGCAATTTTAACTTAGAAAAAGAAGAAATATGACGCACATATTTAAAAAAAGCAGCATTCAGCATTCCCCGGCAGCAGCAGTATTCCTTCTTTTTTTTTGTTTTAGCACTCAATTTCCGTCGATTTTTCAGTCCTAGGTTTTGGAACAGTTTTAGTAGTAACTTGGCGTGATTTTATTACGGTTTTGGGTAGCACCATGTTTTTAAAAGGTTTTGTTCTAACAATTACATTTTTGGCACTTGGGCCGAATTCAAAATTTTTGGGCTGATTTGTGCTGTTTTTGTGTTTCGAATTTTTGGTGGCATGTTTCGAAGTAGTTTTTAACACACGTACAACAAAATTTGTCTTGCGAGTAAAAAGAAAATAAAGTGTTTTCACGCAATTGGCACTTGAGATTTATTGGCTCACAATTAGGCCATTGTTCTAGCCACGCGCACTTCACCACTTTCGTTTTCGGCTGCACAACTGTCTTAAAGCTCTTGATGAGCATATTTGCACAAACTTTTCAAAATGTAGAATAATAAATCCTATCTGGAGATATTTGCATCGAAAGTTGCATTAATTTCCGCGTTTTGCCACTCAGAAAGCACTGAAAAGGGGAAAAAAGGTGGTTGTTGTCCTAATATTCCGTGTACCATACTAGGAAATCTATTACAGATCGGTAGCAACCGTGACCTAAGTAGCAATTCTACCAAGAAGGATCACTTCGGTTATCATGTAATATCCAAATAATGTACAGGTGTTAAATAAAATATAGTGTTGTATAACACTCCAGTTATTAAAAAAAACTTAAATTTGAAATAAAAAAAGTACTAAAACGCACGAAGTACACAAACTAAATATTTTCCGCGTTTTAATTTTTAAAGTTTAAATTTAGTGCGAAAGCACTAAGTTGGCAGCAGTGGGTGAGAGCGTTACTTTCAGTGTTGCCACTTAAAATGTTTTTCCGACCAAACTTACGACCCAATCCGACCTCAACCGACCAAATTAAAAAATTGCGTTATCTTTAAAGTCATTTTTTATCACAATTTAATTTTTCTTAATAAATTTTTTGTACTAATGAAAAGATATTCACATCACAAAACGGACCGAAATTCGTGTAAGCAGACCAGCGGACCAAAGTAAAAAAATTTAACCAATTGGTTTGATGCTAGCCAGTATTACTATGTCCCAAATTTTGAATTTTTATGTTTTGTTTTGATAACGTTATTCTTAAAATCACAACTCAAATCTTACAAAAAAGTAGTTAGAGTTCTTTTTGAAAAATGGCAACATCGACTTCAAAAAGAAGAAACACAATTTTAACGAAGGGAGAAGTTTGTTGCTATGATTAAAAATTAACCACATCGGTGGCTTGATCAGTGCATGTTCACATTGTAAAGACAAGCATTTTGTATCCGATGTGAGGTAAAAACGATATGCTGTTGTTGTTGTTGCGCTGGCGAAAGGCTAAAATTGTAAAACAATTTCTATTTTCTGGCAAGTTTTTGTTTTTCTTCAAGACCAGCCCGTGCTGCTATGTTCCAAATTTTGCATTTTTATGTTTTGTTTTGATCATTATTATTCTTATGAGGCCCATACACGTTGCGAATCGTTGTACAACTGGACAAGGTTGTACACAAAATCGCATCGTGTATAGCGCAGTTGTACGTGTCGCACAACCGGTTGTATGAAAATCAAAATATTTTAATATTTCGGTCGTGTTGTGTGAGCGGTCGCAACCTGTATGGGTATCATGATGAAATAAACAAGGTGAAGTAAGTTTTGACAGCTAATTTTGTATGCTCCCTCAGTTGAATTGTTAGATTCAAAACCGATTAAAAAGGGGACAAATGCAGGCCTTTTCCACTAGATGGAAGAAAAACAATTAATAAATAAGTGAATATTTGTATGAAATACCATAATTTTAACAGTAATAATTGAAATATGTTTGTAAATTTGTTGTGCGCATTTAATACGGTTTTATCTGCTAAACATATCTCCTTAAAAACATAATGCCAATTAGGTTAAGAGAGTGGTGTACGATTTTTCCTGTAAAAGTTCTTAAATTCTCTTAAAACCAGCGTAACATAAACCATAACATAAAAAGAACGGTTTTTGAACATAACGAAAATTATTTTAAAGGGAAAGCGTATAGACTCGGTAGATACATACGTTCCGACGGTGGTTTTTTTCAGTAGGGGAAAGCATCGAAAGCATTTACGTGTGCGAGACTTTATCACGCTAAAACCGTTGTATAAAATATTAGCGTGGAGCTTCGTCTGAGACTGAGAGTCGCCTTTCATCATGAAAGTTAACACACTAGCTCTGCCACCTTAGCAAATGCACCTACCTTAAGCTGCTGACGGTGCATGTGCTAAGTGCAATTCGATCATCGCGCGCTGCACGCGTATCCGGCTAAGTCGCTGATAATGCACACCATCGTGGGAAGCGCCAAATCAACGGAATTAGGCAATAAGCGGCATAGAACCATAAGCTTAGAGTTAAGTTAATTTAGTCGAGGCGACTCACTTCTGTTGGGAGAGCCGAAGAAACGGGTAATAAACCTCTTTTGTAATAACACTAAAAAACTGTCTTTTATTTTGCAGCAAATCCAGAGAGGCCAAGTAGTGGCCCACTCTAATTTTTTAGCGCTCCCCAAGGGGAGTGCTTTAACCCTTTCGGTACTTCTTTTTTTTTTTTAACTTTAAAAATCATTCTTTTCCATTTTATTACTGTTTCAGTCTACATAATGAATAATCAAAAGTAATTTTTTAAAATATTGTTCGAAAAAGTGGTTTTTGGGCATCATGAAATATGGCATAGTAAGAAATAAAAAAAATCGTACAGCCTTAGTGAACTATATTTGGGATCTAATTTTTTTTACATTTACTCAAGCAATAAATACCTACTAGATTACTTACATAAACCTATAAAAAAATTGGGGTTTGTAATAGAATAAATAAAAGTACGAAATGACCACTTTTTGCTAAATACGCAGCTCGATAGGACTGCGCACTTTCTGAACCCTTACAATTTACTTGGTACACTAATCAAAATATTTTTTTCATTATTTGGTATAAGAACCTCCAGAGAAAAATACAAAAATAGAAAAATATACTATCCACAAGTTTTTGACCTAAAACAGGCACTGAAAAGAGACTATGCCATATGGCATAGAATAACCGAAAGGGTTAACTTGAATAAAAGGTATAGTCACCGGACGAACGGAAAGTCAGTTTACGTATTCGTCTGCAGAATGTCTGGTACGTCAATTATTTGCAGAAGCATGATGCGTGCGGTAAATGACTCCGCTGACGCCAGCTTGAAAGCCATAACTGATCGACGATGGTTGTGCGTGCTTTATCGTTTGTGCCTTTTCGCGAGGACTTGTTGCTTCAGCATCTTACAGTCAAACCTAAATTGGAGCGTCAGCGGCAAGCAACTGTCAAAATTGCTTCATGCCCATACAAATTGTATGGGGCAAACCGCAATTGAAACGCTCTGACGCTGAGCTGTTCGAATTTCCAATTTTGACAGCGCGTTAGCAGTTGAAGTTGGCTGCGAGAAACAAAAATGCCTGTGATTTATATTTGATTTGATTTAAATTGTGAGGAATTTATTCAAATAAGAGCTAAGTTTTGCAAAATAATAATAGTTTGTTGTTTTTTTGGCAACTAAACAGATATTTTTTTACATTTGTTTTCATTTCATGATTTTGACAATCCCAACGCAACGCTTCAATTTCGGTATGCCGCACTGAGCGAGAGCGTTGCGTCAGAAAACGCAACGCTCAACGCTCCAATTTAGTTTGACTGTTATTTAGTTGCTTTATTCGGAAATACATTTGGCATTTCAAAAACATTCCCTGCAAATCGATTACAGCACTTTTCTCTAACAGATTCTTTTGCAAACTGTTCACAAACCATTACATGGCCACCGTTTAGAGTAGCGAAATTCCTTTCCTAACTTGAAATTTTTTGCAAGAACTCGTTTTGTTTGAAATATAACTGTCAATACTTTTTTCATGAAAAGTAATGAACAGTGATCAAACGTACTTTTTAAAAGAAGCAACATTGTTATTTCGGGGAGCATTTTTTCCAAAATACGCTATGACAACCGAGAACTTACACCACCTTGTTTATTGCATCATGTATGGGTATGTTGTACAATTTCGAGCAATTTTCTGAGTTCATTCGTGTTTTAGCTTATGTGCGTTTGCGAACGAATTGGACGAGCGCAACGAAAACTGGAAAACTGGATTTTATCGAAGCTTATCGAAATTTTCCGGAACTATGGAACAGCAAATGTGGAAAATACAAAAATTAAAGTTTTCGTCATACCGCACTTTTGACAGCCTATAAAAAAATTGATCCCAATGGTACTATTGAGAGCGTGAAGATGAATGAGCTGAAAAAAATTCACCAAAATGAAATTTCGGACGATGAATTGGAGAATATTTCCACGGACACTGCGTTTGAATTTTGAATTTCCACTGTCCTCTTCCTTTTCTTTAATTTCATTGATGATCAGAATTGCACTCAACAAAATTTCTGAGAAAAATGAAGTTGGGCGAACGAGTTGTGTCGGATATCGCAACGTGTGTGTCCTAACGACCAACTTTTCGCAAGACCAATTCAAATTTTCCAAAAAAGTAATTTGAATTCTTCTTTAAAAATGGCAAGATAAACCGGACGAAGGGAGGAGGTTTGTAGCTATAATTAGAAATCTCAGCGCCGATAGTATCTCATCGGAGGACTCCGCGGATGCAGTAAGGTATCCCATGGAATTTTTTAATTCACTTAACTTTAGTGGGATTGCACCACATGAATTAAAATTGAAAATAGGAACAGTGGTTATGCTAATCCGGAACCTCAACACATTAGAGGGGTTAGTGAATGGTACTCGACTAATCGTAAAAGAAATGTATTAAAATTGTTTGTCAAAGGTTTAACCGGTGAAGCGCAAGGAAAACGACTTATACTCTTCTCATAAATTTGTAACGAAGCGAGACAAAACATCCATTTGTTTTAAAACGTCGCCAATTTCCAATAACTCCAGCATTCGCTATAACAATTACCAAATCGCAAGGTCAAACTTTGACAAGACTTGAAGTCTTTTTAAAAGAGGATTGCTTCACTCATGGCCAATTGTATGTAGCGTTAAGTCGGATGCGATCATCATTCGACATAAGAGTGCAATTATTGACAAATAAACTAAACACAACGGCGAATGTAGTATTTCACGAAGTACTATAATGCAAAAAATATGCATTACATTTTAGTTACATAAACGAAGTAGTTGGCACTCCGTGCCTGACAGCGTGTCAAGGGTGTCATCGATCCGCGGTAGTGGATAACTGTCCTTCTTGGTCACATCATTGAGCTTCCGATAATCCACACAAAATCGGGTACTGCCATCCTTTTTCTTGACTAGCACGACCGGCGTGCACCAGGGGCCCGAAGAAGGCTCTATGGCCTTTTCTTTCCGCATGTTTTCGATCAAATTTGTGACCTCTTCCCTCTTGGCCAGCGGAACTCGTCTGGGCGGTTGGCGAATCGGTTTTGCACTTCCGGTGTCGATGTTGTGCTTCACTATGGCTGTTCTTCCGCCTGCTTCTGCCGCAAATATTAACCCATAGCGCTGCAGGAGAGACCTCGCCTTCTGTTTCTGCTTGGCCGTCAACTCGCTGCTCCACTGGTTCTCTTGCGGTATGACGTCCATGTTGAAACCGTTCTTCCTATTACCTCCAGGTGGGCTACTCTCGCAATTGACCACGGCTTCAGCTTCCTTACACTCGCCAATTACCTCGTCTTTACCGACATATCTGGGTGCATTCAGGGGGTTCAGTATTCTAACTGGTATTCTGCCATTCTTAGGTTCCACTAATGTACGTCCGATGATGATGTTGTCGTGTCCTTGTTTCGGTGCTTCTACAACCCACAGCCGACTCATCCCATCGTCCTCGTCCACCTTTGTCCACACAATCGCCTCAGAACTCGCTGGTATCCTTCTGTGTTGACACGATACATCCTTCCTTACCGCCACGCTTCGCTCATAGCCGGTGTGCAGCGGGAATTCAACGTTGGCATATCTCAGCACATTTTCCTTCAGGTCCAGCGTAAAACCGTGCCTAATCATGAAATCCACGCCAATAATCACGTCGTCCATTATATCTGCGACGATGAACTCATGTTCCAGGCTGCTGGTGCCGATAGCAATCTTTTTTTGTAACTTTCCCTCTTACCGGCGCGCGCTCGCCAGTCGCAGTCCGCAGCTGTATGCCCTGCAGCGGTTCCCAGCCCTTCAGCAGCTTCCTTTTTATGATTGAATATGACACTCCAGTATCCAGTGTCAACACGAACAACTTTCCATCCATCCTTCCTTCAATTGTCAAGCTGCTGGGCTGTCCTTTCAGCTGTGAGACAAGGACGGTGGGGCAGCAGATTGTGGGGATCAGCTAACGCCCCTTTGGGCTGACCCGTTTTAGTTTAACGACTCGCCGTCCTCAGCCCTGCGCTTGTTGGCTGGGCCTCGATTGTCAGTATTCCTCGCTTCAGGCGATTGCGATCGAGAACGGGAACGCCTCTTTCGTTGGCGGCAGTCTCGTGATATGTGGCCCTGCTTGCCACATACCCTGCAAACAACTTTAGAGGAGACCACCCGTGGCCTTTCCGGTCTCTCAGAGCTTATGGCCTGGATCGGAATGTCGTTGTCCGCCTGAATCTGGCGTATCGTTGCAGGTGCATACCGAGTGCTCCCAATCCATGCCGCTTCATATGTCATCGCGCTGGTCACCGTTTCCTTAAATGTTGGCTTGCCCATCATCAACGCACTGCGACGTGTTTCTGGATCATGAAGACCTTCAATAAACGACTCAATCTTCATCCTCTCGAGATCATCAGCACCAAATTTTGGGTAGCACAACTGTACGAGCCGCTCAATGTCTGCTGCATATGTCTGCAGCGCCTCGTTGGCTCTTTGCTTGCGGTTCTTCAGCTCACAGTAGTATAGCGCATGGTTGTGCTCGTTGCTATACTTCGCTGCCAACGCTCTCATGATGGCACCGTAATCACTTCTTAAACATTCTGGAACTGATTTGATTACCTCAGCCGCAGGACCTTTCAGCGCCAGTGCCAACCTCCGATCTTTCCTGATATCTGTCCACTGATTTTCCAAAGCAGCCAAGTCGAATTGCAATTTAAATGTATCAAACGGCGCAGCACCATCATAAGTAGGCACTTCTGTTCTGGCAGCAAAACCGTCTTGAACCGGTGGCAAACATTCTCGTGGCTGTACCTCTCGAAGCCGTTCGTCTATCTTTCTGTGCATCGAATCTTCCAGACTGTCAACTCGCTTATTCAAGGACTCATCCAGGTTGTCAACTCGTCTGTTCATGGATTCACCCATTTCGTCAACTCGTTTGTCCCAATTGTCTATTCGCGTCTCGAGATGCTCAACTTTCACGTTCAGCCTATTGTAAATTTCCTCCACCTTCTGCTCTATGCGCGCAGAATTTTCCGCCATTTCTCGATTTGCAGTCTCGACTTTTGCCGAAATTTCGAGATTCGTAGTTTCCAGCTTCGCTGACATTTGTGCCGCCATTTCGCGATTTTCATTTTCCATTTTGGCTGCCATTTTCCGGTTGGAAGTCTCGACCATGCCTTTAAGTTTACCATTAGCTGGCTCATGTCCAATGCTTGCAGTGGCGCTGCCGCTGCAGCCGTACTGTGCGGCGACGCAGCAGCAGCAGGCGATTCCTCCACCTTGGCCGACGCCTCTAGTTCTTGCGCTCCGAACTCGTGCACAGTCCAATCGACGCCTCGGGCCTCACATGTTTCTCGCAAGCGCAACTGCAACTCCACCTTTCCGCCAGCAGTCGGTAAATTCCAGGCAGCCAGCTCCTTCTTCAGCTGGTCTACCTTCAGCAGCTCGAGTTTAACCATGTCCGTGCTTTTTATAATTTTATTTATTTATTTGTTTACTTTCAATTTTCCACAATCCCACTTCTGATGAAACAACTTTAATTATCCAAACGCAGTCAATGAAAACCAACAAACACTTTATTTCACCAATTTCACACTGTACTGTCTTTACACTTAATTATTTGCTTAATTACTCCGTGTGGCACCTTCAGTAGTCAAAATCAGACTGACTGGCTGCGCCGCACCCGGCTGCCTTTTATACCTGTCCGGCCATCGCGCAGATCGTTCTCGCACATTCCAGAGTGGACTAAAGGTTTCCATGATGATCGCGACCATCATTGCCAGGTTGGACTAAAAGTAGCCATCATTGCCAGGTTGGACTAAAAGTTTCCATCATTGCCAGGTTGGACTGAAAGTTTCCCTTATTATCGCGGCCCTCGTTCCCAGATTGAATTATAGCACGGCGCGTAGCGACAGGGTTGCTTTGCACAGCGACAGACTGTCTTATCGTTACAATATAAAAAAAAACTTAACCTTCTGTAACGTGCCAGTGTTTGCGAAAACGGCTCATTCTTTCGGGAACATTTTTTTTGTGTGTTATAGAAGATGTCAATGCGGTGGTTAATAGCGATATTACATGTTTGTACGGCAGGTGGGCGTGGCACCTCCCATACAACCTAAATTTTTAATATGGTATATCTTCGGAATGATAAGTCGGAGAGCATTGAAATTTAGTACAGTGTCATGGCGTAAACGTGTCATTCCACCGGTAAAATTTAATGGGCGTTTGATAAGGGGGCGTGGCACCGCCCATACAACTCAGTTCTTTAATATGGAATAGCTCCGAAATTATAAGTCGCTCAGCATTGAAATTTGGTACAGTGTCATGGCGTAAGCGTATCATTCCACCGGTAAAATTTAGTGGGCGTTGGACAAGGGACGTGGCACTTTTTAAATCCAGGTGTAACTTTTGAACTATATCATTCAAATCAACGACACTCAGTACAAACTAAGGATTTGGTCGTGTCCTTCGGCAGGGGTAATAATGTGGATTTTGGACAAGGGGTGTGGCACCGCCCAAACAACTAAATTCTTTGCTATGGAATATCTTCGGAATTATAAGTCGTTCAGTATTTAAATGTGGAACAGTGTCATGGCGTAGACGTGTCGTTCCACCGGTAAAATTTAGTGGGCGTTGGACAAGGGGCGTGTCACTTTTTAAATTGCGGTGTAAATTTTGAACTATAGCGTTCACATCAATGATACTCGGCATCAAGTTATGATTTAGTCGTGTCCTTCGGCGGGGGAATAAGATAGATTCTGGACAAGAGGCGTGGCACCGCCCTTACAACTCAACTCTCTAATAAGGAATCTCCTCAGAATCGTTAGCTACACAGCATTGAAAGTTGGTGTACCGTCGTCTCATAGATGTGTCATTCTACTAATGAGCTTTGAAGGGCGTTTGACAAGGGGTGTGGCTTTTTTTATGACCCAACATTTCAGCAATGAAAGTTAGTATAAACTGTCCACTTAGTAGCACAACTCGACTAGAAGAAAGTTGTGCGCATTGGACAAGGGGGCGTGGTACCGTCTCCATTTTTTTATACATAGATTGTTTATCCTGACTGAATGACTGGTTGATTGATTGACTGATTTATTATCGCCCAGCCTAAACCGCTGAAGCGACAAACATGAATTTTGGACCGTAGGTACATCTTGAAAAATAAACTTCCGCTAAAACGAGATTTTTTGAAATCCGGGGTTTAAAGGGGAAACACATGTTTTAAGGTGTTGTATGAAGGAAATTGGTTTAAGAGACACATTGATTTCGAACTTCCTGAAAATACTAAATCAACAATAATTCGACACGTATTTTGTAATTTTTCGAAAATCAAAATTTAACTGGCCCAACAATGGGTTAAGGTTTATTTACGGAAAAACTCCGAAACGAACCGATTGACTTCAACAATTGTAAAAATAATTGAAATAAATAAAATTAGACACGTGTTTTTCATTATTTTCAAAATCGAAATCTAACTGAATCAACAATGGGTTAAAAGTATGTATGGAGAAACAACTTTTTTTGAGTGTGTTAACTTCAAACTTGGTGAAAGTACTTTAAATGTTAAATAACTCGATACGTGCTTTTCATTTTACCGAATATTAAAATCGGACGGGGTCAGCGACGGGTTAAAAGTTGGTATGGAGTAACTGTGAAAAATATGAATTAATGGGCACATTGACATCAAACTAAGTGAAAGTACTCTTAGCGAGAAATAATGTATAACTTTTTTTAAAGTCAAAATCTAACGGGGTCATCAATGGGTTAACAATTTGTATGGAGAAACAAGATTTATTGGGCGTTCTGACTTCAAACTTATCAAAAGCACTCCAATCGGGAAATAATAACAAGGTGCTTTTAATTTTTTTGAAAACCGAAACTCGAAGAATCGAAATCTGGTAAACCAAGGGTTAAGCATTTGCTTGGAGTAAATACGCAAACACATAATCGAATGGGCCTTCTGACTTCAAAATTTTGAAAACACCCGAAATCAAAGATAGTTAGACACATGTTTTTTTTAATCAAAATGTGGTGGGCTCAACAATGGATAAGAATTCGTATATGGGGAAACAGGAGAGCTTACGTGCAAAGCCGTAGGGCCCAGCTAGTTTCTTATATATGTGCAGTGCATTCTTCTTATTCTGTTTTAAAGGTAGTTTTCTTATATGTAACATCATTTAGGTATAAAATTTCGTTTTCTTGAATATAAGTTTCTACTTGGTTAACATTAGGGATAGGTTGAATATGGATTGATCGATAGATTTCTTTAGTAAAACAAGGAATTTTAACTAAAACTACAATATTTTCATCATGAGTGACAATTACAATTTTGGTCTTACTTAATTTTTCAAAAGTCGGCCTCGAAGGCTCAGCGAGTAGCGCACTGGCTTCTCATACCGAGCGCCCCGGGTTCGATTCCTGGCTTTGGCTGGAAAAAACACTCATCTACTTCTATCGCTATCCACATAAATGGAATCAGAATTACAAGAATCGCAGAAGTGCGCTCTTGGCAGGCAATGGCAAAGCAATGGTGAACAAAAAAACTGTCAATCGCCGTTCGGATTCGGCGTTAAACTGTAGGTCACCTCCCCTCGCTTTCCCCATCCGTTTGAAATGTGTGTTGTATCACATGTTGGAAAAAGAACAGTGTTGCATACGCATTTCAAACGGGTGGAATCTGTGGTATCACAACGGGCCCGTTAAGAGGCCTAAGTGTGTCTCATACAGAGGCAGCCACCGCAACCTAACCTAACCTAGGCAGCCACCGCAACCGCCGTACAATTTTTGACGAGGTGCAACATTGTGAACCTAAAAGAATAGATGTTATCTTTATATATTATTCTGTTTCTATTTTGAATCATTATCTTATTTCCTAAATCTGCTTTGCTTTGTTTTTTATATCTAGGCTTTAGCTTATTTTGATATTGGTTATCTTTTTCAAATATTATTTCATTTTCATTAAACGTCCGTGTTTCTCTATTTCTATTTCTGCTAGTTAGTGTCGTTGTTTTTGCATGTTTAAATTTGTTAAGTAAATCGTTATGTTTGATTTTATTATAAAGGACTTCGAAAGGTTTTTATCTGGGGGGCTACTCTGTAATTCGATTCGAAAAGTGATACTATTCGAAAGTCGAATGCGATTCGAAAGCAAAATCGTACTCTCTAACTCTTTCGAATTTATAACTTCGTTGCAAACAGTTTTTCATTTGTACTTTTGTTTCAGTAGGCATCACTGCTCAGAAAAGGTAAACAAAAAATTTAAAATTGAAATACAGAAAAGAGCTTGGCGAAATGGATTCGTTGGCTTTATGATTAGAAAATAATAACCAAGATGAAAGCATTGAGCACAGAATCGTTAGGGACCATTCCAACGTTATGGGCCTCAGTGACAAAACGTGTGAAAAAGTTCGAATCCGATTTTCATGAAATCTTGTTTGATTCTCTATTTGGTATTGGAGAAGATTTTCTCTGCCACCGGTGTTTTGCCTTAAGTTTCTATGCTGGGTAGTCTGCGATGTGTTGACAGTACTTGCGTTAGTGACTGCAGTGGCGTCATTTTCGACCTCATCAGTACGCATTGGCATGTCTTTTTTAACGCTGCCACCTTGCAGCCCTATACCGAACTCTACAGTGACACTCATACCATTAACAGCCTTACCTATGGAGAGCAACTGGGCGACCTGCTCCTCTAATGGACTTAAGGTCAAACTCAATGAAGCGCTTTTCAGGCGTTCAGGGTTTGTCGCGTTATGGCATTTCACGCGTCAGCTTCTTCTTCTTACGTCAGTTGATGCTAATTTTTAATTGTGAAACTGCTGATTGATTTCGTTGTGAATTGTAAAAAAGAACGAAATGAAATTGCTATACGACTGGCTAAATGAGTGCTGTCTCAAGTGATCTGTCGATCCCACCTCTAATCCCTTCCTTTCCTTGTCCCTTTGTACTCATGTTTCCCCCTATTTTCTGCTCCACGGCTTCGGCCGTTTGTGTCGTTTAATGTTTATTGTAATTCATTGTATCATTCGTCATTTAGAAGTCGATACATAAACACCCAAAATCGACCCGAACACCCCGTGTATTAATTTCAACCGCTCCGCCGCGCTCGATTTTACAACGACGTTATAGACTTTATAGAATTTACTGATTTCATTTTAAACACACTAAATGCATATCGAGCATTGTAAAAAATAAAAAAAAAGATTCAGTTGAATTCAATTTGTAGCAATTTATCCCAGGAATGAGCAAAATTCGATATACACCGAATAAGCTATCGAATTTCCAATACAGCGAAGACTAAGATTCGTCTGTCAAAGAATTATGCTAATTTTTAGGAATTTCACATTCACATTTTATGTTAAAATATTGGGTTTCAAATGTTTCTTAAATGTATTTAATAGCTTTCGTGTAAAATAAATGCATTCGACTTTTGCGATACCACAAGTTTGTTATCGGCATTACCATCGCCACATAATTTATGACATCTTTAGGAGCTCTGTCAGCTGTTTGGCGTCGTTAAGCGCGAAACGCGTGAGAAAGTTGAAAATAGTTCAACTTTTGACGCTTTTCGGGCGTATCGACAGAGTATATACTCGGGCGCGTCGATTCCGGATTTGTTTCGATTCGAGATTTCTAATAGTGCGGAAAAGTTGCCTTAGTACTTCCTGATTCCAATGCAATTTTTTGTTTTGAGATCGGACTGCATCTTCAACCCCAACTCCGGCCTTGAAATTTCGGAAATTTGCCTAAAATCGTGAAATTGCCTACCTAGCGCCTGAAATACGCCTCTCATGGCAAAATGTATAAAATGGAATGGAATGGTATTATGATCATGGCTGTAGGACGAACCGTTCCCGAGATACGAGCGAAAAGGCGGCTCGCCGCAGCGCAAGGTGAAAATTGTTGCAGCTCTCAGCTAACCTGTGTTGGTTACCCAGAACCCACCACGTGGAGGTGGCTGCACTTCGGGTTCCTCCCAAGCCCAACCCAACCAACCAACCCACCAGTCAGGCTTGTTTTAGTCTGAATCTGTATCAAATTTATTGATAAAATCAGATTTTGTACTAAACTTTGGCAGTTGTTGCCTAGATTTCAGTATAGAGCGTATAAAACGATCACGAGACTTGGGGCCAATAACTTTAGAAGATGCCTCTGTCACCAGTTTGACGGTTCTCTCGACTGCCACGGTGTGAGAGGGGAATTCACTAAATTTCCATATCTCTGCAGTGTCTCCCGAGAACCCTTTTATGAGCTCTTCGTTAGAAACTGAACGAAGAACTGGTGGAACAGTCAAGGTAATAGTAATAGTCTTCCAGTTAATCATATCGTAATAATTATTAGCTTTGAAATTAAGCTTTGGCACTTTATTACATCTAACCCATCCATTTACAGTGTCAGTCTCTGCTTCTCTGGCTGCTAGAAGACGGTCAAGGGCCAACTTTCTGACTTCTACCCGTTCGTCAGTCATCATACTAAGGAGAATGTTTTCTGGAAGAGCAAAGAAAGCATTCTGTTGAATGGATGAATCGACAACCTTGCGCAGTTTGGCAGGTAAGTATTTCGACCTTTGGATTGCAGCAAAGAGATGGCGCGAGCCATCTTTGATTGAACTGTGGAATCTTATTGAGAACCACAAAGGTGAGTAAACTGTAAGTATGTACTTGACCAAAATCTTTATTTCCTTTGTTGGTTTGTCTGTAGAAATGTATAATCTCAGAATTCTGTTTGCACAGGTGAGCCAGCGAGATTTGCACATGTTATCTGGATGCATCGACGCTAATTGTAAGTCTGAAGAGCATTGACCGGAAATAACAGCTTCTGATATTTTGTAGAGGTAAGCTTGGTCTGTGCTAAGTTGGGTCGGATTAATAACCTCAGAAGGTAATTGGCATGATGGAAAACTTTCAAATTTGACGACAGGCAACTTCTCACAATCAGGGAGCAGTTTACCTATGTCGCCAGAGAATGTATTTGGACTCTTTGAGACACCATCTATGTGTTCGAAAAGAGCACGAAATGGAAGTTCGTTGAAATGTAGAAGACAAACAACCCACTGTAATGGTCTACCTATTTTTTCTTCTAGTTTCCGAATGATTCCACCTTTCCAACCTGTGTTCGTGTTGGTGCCATCAGCACCGACAACTTCTAGATGTTCCACATCTACTGAATTGTCTTGTAAATGTTGCCATATAGCTTGCATCTCATCCTCGGCTGACCCGGAAGGAGAGGTGACGTGGCCAAAGTAATGAAACCCAGGTTCCGCTACAAGAGAAATATGTTCCTCTTTGACAGTGTCGCGGTAGTACTTTTCACCTTCACCAGCCCATATACAGAGTCAATACTTTCGGTGTTTTGGAATTTAATTCCAACACTTTTTTTTGCTCGACTGCATTTGTCAGTGACAAAGCTAGCCTGATCCTCTGTTATCAAAGCTGCTTTTTTGGCATCCAGAAAGGCAGATGAAACCATCAAGGCTGCTGCTCTGTCACTTAATCCGAATCTTTGGGCAGCTTAAGCAGTGTGTTCTAATAATAGTGTGTTTTGATTGATTTTAGAGGATGGAAGAGAAAATTCAGCATCAGCATCGTTTTTGGATGAATGTATGTGCGACGCACCGACATTGTTGTCGTTTGTGTGAGTGTCTGGTTGATCTGAATGGTCACGTGTTTTAGCTGATACTTTTCTGGTAAGTGTTGATGTTGAATGACGTTTTGAAAGCTTTTCTTTACGTTCATTTCTCTTTGCAATCTTTTTTGTTTCAGGTGGATCAACACTTCCAATGCGACCAATTCTTCTGGTTCTCTGGTCCAAGAGAAATGGTTGTTCAATGATAGGAACTTTCCTTTCCTTTGGACAATTGCATGAAGAAAAAGAAATGCATTTACAAGCAGCGATGTCAAAT
Source organism: Melieria omissa (assembly GCA_963971225.1). Classification (NCBI taxonomy): domain Eukaryota; kingdom Metazoa; phylum Arthropoda; class Insecta; order Diptera; family Ulidiidae; genus Melieria; species Melieria omissa. The sequence goes on along the minus strand of OZ020269.1, from coordinate 1,311,740 downwards.
AATTCTGCGGCAGAAGAGACAAAGTCGTCTCTTTTAGAGCGCAAACCTATTTGGTTCCTTAAAAACATTTGTTTAACCCTTCTGTCAATACGAAGGTACCTGGGTACCTATTGCATTTTTGAAGTAAAAATATCCTACTTTCGGCCAAGGAACGCTATGCTGGTATTTTTAGTATCTTCCTAAATATCAATGGACTACCTATTAGATAACTTATATAGAAAGAAAACTTTTTCTGTATAACTTTTAGAACACATTTTTGAACACTACCCCTTTGTTCTATACGAAGGCACCCGGGTACCTTCATACAAAATATAGTAAAACAATACAGTTTCAACGTGAAATTACTCGTTCATATTTAAGTGGACCAAATTTTAAATTTGAAATCAAAGTTGTATTCAAAGATAAGTTAAATTTAGGACATCCGATCGGAGTCATCGACTTGAGATGCGTGTTGCTCCAAGATGTTTTACCCTTTGAAAGGAGAAGTTTACTCTGAAAAACAAAGTAGGCAATTGCCAAAGTATGTAAGACTCAAGTAGGCGCAAAAATATTATTCAAAAATATTTATTCATAGCTTTAAAGCAATGCTGCAACGGATAACCTTTTTACTTCTAAGGCGCTGGCGGAATACCTTTTCACAAAAAATCTCACTTTGGTGTTAAAAAGTAATACTCGACCCCTAAAGACGTTTTTACAGCGACAAAATCGTTGGAGTTGTACCTTCCAAAAAACAATGAAGCTGGGTGATTCTTTCAACTATGCACCACGGCAAAGCAGTGCCAGGGGACAACCTGAAACCAAAAATCGTTGGCATTTACAATAGTACAAAGGTCGCTAGACGTTATGGCTCAAATGTTGACCCATTTCATTACTAAAAGTGGTACGAAAAAGTGCATGCTCAATATTTGCACCTTGGCAGCAAACATAAATTAGATACCACAGACAAAACCAGATGCTGTGGAGAATATCTTGAGAAGGTGACATGAGGGGGTATTGGTGGTTCAAACTCCCACATATTTGCCAGCAACAAAAGTTATGTGTGGCGCATTGATTTCAAATGGTATTTTGGTCAAAAGTTGTATGCAGAACGCCTTCTAAAATGATATCCTGTATGCGCCGCTGAAGCCGAAAATTCAGAATAGACAAAAAATTCCCTTGCTATCACAATTTTTACACTAAAAATGGTTTTGAAGCAGTTTGCGGAGCACAGAAACCCTTATGTTCGTTTCTGCAAGTGTTAGCAGGAACAAAACATGACTTGGACCACTGGCCAAAAGCCAATGAATCATGCTATAACTGTTCCGATTAATGCAAGCAACAACGTAAAACACGAAAATGCTAAAATTATTACACTATTAATATGTGTTTAATACTTTTAACTTGAATTATCAACAAATAACGCTTTGTTTTATAATCCAATAACGATTTTTAACATTTTTGCGCTATTATTTTCACTTTTCCCATACAAATTGTATGAAGGTACCCGGGTACCTTCGTATTGGAGATAGGTGGAAATTTTTCGTATTGACAGAAGGGTTAAGTGTCAGAAATTTCTTATGGTATGTGGTGAGCATTTGTAGAACTCTGGTGTGTGAGACAATCGGAATAGATGACTTTTTGAAAATATTTTCAACCATTTTTGCAACTATTTCTTAAACCTCTTTACTCCTAGGTTCATAGTTGTCACCTCGGAGTCGCCCTATACGAAATCTTTTAAACTGATAATACAAAAGAACATCCTGGTAACTGGGTAGCTGGGACTCAGTGAGATCGTACGGATATATGCCAAACACAGGACATTTCTGTCTAAATTTAAATTTAGATACAGACATGTTGAGTTTTGTGTTCTGTTCAGAGAATGTAAGTGATAGCACTCGGCGAAATCAACGACAAGAGTGAAGGAACTCGATGAAAGAATATTTGTGTGGGGACCTGTCCGAACGTGTCGTATGGTCGTACGGAGCAAGCTGGTGGCGCCCGGCGCGCAGCGGGAGTCTAGTCTAGTGTCTGGCGGGGAGGGGAGAGGGATGGGGGAAGAGCGAGACGGGACGGGGGGAGCGGCCCGGCCGGTCCGACCCGACGCGTGAAGCACAGAACACATCTCCGCAGCGCCGGCGTCATTGTTGGCGCATTCAGGGAGAAGTGCGGCCGCAAGCCGATTTTTACCTTGCGCTGCGGCGCGCCGCCTTTTCGCTCGTATCTCGGGAACGGTTCGTCCTTCGTTATGTTCGCAGTCATATTACATCCGATGAATGTTCTTTGTAAGAAAAAGTGGTGTTCTCTTGCCAAATATTATCTTTTACCTAAGAACTGAATAAAAAACCCATTTGTGATTCTGCACATGAGATACAGTTTATAGGTAAAAAAACTCTTGAAATTGATTCAGTCATATCAAACAATATGTGGACGTATCTGATGTTTAGAAAAAGGATTTTTTGACATATAACAATATTTACTTATATAATATCAGACTTCATTGTTGAGCTATTTTTAATTTACCCCGAGCAACGGGCAGGTTGACGACAAATAAACCAAGAAGCACCATTGCTTTTACTTATTGGCAGCACAAAATATGTATGAGAAACACCGTCGGAAGAATGCAAAAATGCAGCAGTATCAAAAGCCACGAAGAAACTTTAATGATGCAACCCTTCTTGTATTTTCCTGTAGGTTTGCAAAATAACATGTAATATTCTTCCGAATAGATTTCAGCATGAAAGTTAAATGTGTGGTCCAAGGTGTATTAATAAGGTGATGGCACTACGATTCCCATGTATTTTGTTAGTGCTTTTGGGCATCCTGCTTGTCAAAATCAAATCAAAAGACAAGCAACACAAAAACAATTTTTCCAATTTTTGACAATGAGGATGCCCATTCGCGAAAAGCCAAAAGAGAATCAGAAGAAATTAAAAGAAAATCAGAAGAAAAAAGTTTAAGCAGCTGTGTTGCCACCACTACCTTATTAAATGTGCCTTGGTGTGGTCCAACTTCCAATCGCGGAAATTTTCACAACAAAGAAACAGCTGATATAGGTTCACCACGATTTCTTCTTATTGGCCGTACAACAATTACATAGAAAGTGACGACAGAATAACGCCAGAAATGTATCAACAAAAGCAACTGCAAATATGATTTGTGATGGCAAACCATTTAAATATTCAGTTAGAATCAAAAACGCACATAAATCCTTGTTCCGGGGGTAGTTTTTCATATAAAATAATACTGTTTGGCAAAGGCGGTGATGATGGCGATGATGCTCGCGAACAATTAACAGCTGATTTAAAATTGAAAATGAAATTTATATGAAAATTTGGTCGTATATAATGCACGACTGTAGCGACATAAACTAAAATGAACCATATTTGTTGATTGCAAATTGCTAATAACGTGCTGTGGAACTTCCTCAGTAGTAAAAACTTCCATCCGGGTCATATATAAATGAAAAACCAATGTTCATTATTTTGCATTTTCAGAAGTCCGCGAGCTGCCACGTCTAAAAGATAAATTTTTGACGCGGAAATGTATCTGCAAAACCAGCTGTGTACTTATTCACCACTTTTTGATAGAGAGAGCAAAATTAAATTTGTATGAAAAATTACCAAAGAATTTTGCAAATCCACAAGAAAACAACAAAAACGCAAGAGGTCGCATCGCATGCGAATGAATGCGCAGAAAATTGTATTTAATAATCCTTTTTAGTGGAAATCAGTTGTACGACAAATTCATTTCAGCGGGCAAATAGCGAACAGCTGCTTTGGCTGATCTCTCACTTTTATTGTCTAAATACGCAAAGATAACCATATGTTCAAAATTGTTTGACAGATTGGCCGTTTGAGCGAAGTTTCAAACCTTAAGGTATGTTTGGCAGAGAATAATTTGTACGAATTTCTACAAATTTTTACTGGATCCTGTTTGTTGACGCCAAATCTCCAGTAACGAGAGAGAAACTGAGAGCGTAAAGTGACAGTTCATTTCGTGAGAACTTGCAAGTTTTTACTGGAGAAATTTTGTCCAGTAACTTTTTGCCAGTAAGAAGAAGAACAAGATAAACATATGACTGGCTGCCATATGAAACATAAATTTTGAAAATATTTGGAGGCAAATGGAAACAGCAAAGAAATTGTGCGTTCGCAAGTCTGCTGACCCACAACCGTCTTGCTCAGCTTTACTCGCTGAAGCTGAAAGGGAAGAATTGCAAATTAAGCGCAACGAACTATTTCCTTTTTCATTAAATGTCTGATTTAACTTAATTTTCCCTACCACTTCAAACCTCAAATGAAACTTTTAGATCAGCTGTTTCGTTCTTAACCCTCCTGTTTACACCCTTTTTACTGTATTGTGAGTGGGCCAAGTCCCAGTGGTGTAACCAAGAGTTAAAACTTGCAAATTCTAACAAATTGCTGTTTGTTTACTTTTTTGGATAGTTTGATTTTAGGGAGCGTACGCTGGCTTACTCTTTTGATATTTTTTACTGGATAATTTTTACTGGAAATCTAGCCAAACAGACCTTAGTATAGACTCTGGTATCGACGTCAAGTCATGGAGCAGTGATAACGTGATTCGAAACTGGCAGGGGAAGCGAATTTGTTGACCATTTTTTGCATTTCACATACACAATCTGTGTGAGGTGTCATGGCCCTGTAGGAAATCGGACTGGTTCAAATGTAGTTTTTCAACTGGTTGCTTGTCAGTCATAGCTGACTTCAGAACCAACTCGTTTCCTTGGAGCAAACTTACCCTTTTAACGTGACGTCGCTGACAGTCACTTGGACAACTAATTGTTAGATTTACTTACAAAAAACCAGTTGAAAAACCAAATTTTGGGAACCAGTTGTCTCAGGTCCAACAGGGGTGGGTCAGTGATTGGCTGTTAAGGGTCAACAGTGTGGTCGCGTTAAAGTTAGAACAAAGCGCAAAGTTGCAATTTAGAGGTAGCTTGTCTTTCGTATTTTTTAGAAAACGGTGTATTAATACGATGCATGTTATTATTTTCATAACTGTCAATCATTTCAATAGAAAAGTCATACATTTTCTCGATGCATGTTATTATTTTCATAATTTTCAATTATTTCAATAAAAAATGCATAAGTTTTCTAAACATTGTTATGTTTTTACGTTATTTGTTACGTTATTATGTGCAGCTGCACATTTGGCAGCCATGCAGGGTCAACCCGATTTGCGTTTTGCAAATTAAACACCAAATCATCGGAGTTCAGAGATGCTTTTGGTGCAAAATGCACTGTTCTAGACACAAAGGTGATTTTTTGTAATGAGCCAATGAAAACTTAAATAATGACATGTTAGAGACATATTCAAACAATGTTATTATATTTGTAAGCAATAATAGAATTTTATATTCATTTTTCTATAAACATATCAGAGAACTCTGTGCAAAAAAGAAATTAATGTTCTATGTAATTAAAATGAACCACAACGATAACCCTTACACATGAAAATTGACCAGCACAACAACCCTCCATTTGCAGTTTGCATGGAGTCAGGAATATCAGCTGTGGGACCGGAGTATCAGCTGTTATGTGAGAGTATTGGTGCATTTTATGTGTGTTTGTGGGTTTTTCACACTTCTCCTCCCAGTTTGCAATCGCTTATCGCTGTCATGGAGTTTGCCTCACACACACACACTTTATGAAGTTTGGGCTTTAGGGTGCAATATCTCGAAGGTGTTCCACCTGTATCGGAAATCCAGACTTGTTTCGCCGTAGCTTAGCCTTAATATGGTTTTTGTAATCCGCCCAAACCTGTGCATTATGAATTGGTGTTTGTGTTGGCAATAGTATTGTTACGAAAATCCAAGTTCGTTTTCCAAGATTCGTTTTGATTGTGTTTGAAAATAAAACAACTTCAATTATTCAGCACAAAACGCAGTCAGAAACGATCACTTTATTTACACTTTACTGCTTAACACAGACTCGACCCCTTGCGCTACCACTGCTGCTTTTATACTAGTTTTCTTATCGCGCCGAAGTTTCTTGCACATTCCAGTTGTACTTTCTATCTCGATTTTTCCGGCAAAGCTCATCACCTTTCGCGAACCATCCTTGCCATATCGGACTATACAAAGCGAATTATACCAAATTTGCCAAGTGCATGCCTAAAAGTATGCTTGGAAAAGTATTCGTGCATAGAAAAGCATTCAGCACAGAGTGCCTTATCGTTTCATTGCCCATCACTTAGACTTGTTCGTCCCGAACAAGTGCCGAGGCTCTGCCGGAGTAAGACGCCAGACGCTCCAAATGGGCTACTTTCAACCTGGCGTTTCCGTTGCCGCAGCGTTGAACCCTGTACACCACGTCATTAATCCTGGTCACGACCTCGTACGGACCTTACCATGACGTTTGAAGTTTTGGAGACAATCCTTTCCTCCGCTGCGGGTTGTAAAGCATTACCAGAACCCCGCTGTGTTAGCCCGCAGATCATATCTTGCTTTCATTTTATCGCTGACCAGTTGGATACGGTCCCTTATAAACTTGTGGATTTCTTCCAGCTCGGACTGCTTATTGACTGCGTAATCAGTCTTAGCGCCTTCCGTCGTGCTGACCACCGAACTTCAAGTCAGCAGGCCACCTCAGCTCCGTGCCGAACACTGCTCGGGGTGGAGTGAGTGATGTCGTATCGTGCGGGGCTGACCTATACGCCATTAAGAACAGTGGAATATGTGTGTCCCAATCCTTTTGATTCCTGCCTACTACTTTCCGCAGATATTCTTCTAGCGTCCGATTGAATCATTCCACCATGCCGTCGGACTGTGGATGCAAAGGACAGGTACGAGTTTTCCTTATTCCTAATAGCTCACACACTTCCTTCAATACCAGAGACTCGAAATTCCGGCCTTGATCCGAGTGCAACTCCAGTGGAACTCCAAATCTGGCCACCCAGTTGTTTACCAGCATTTCCGCGATCATGGGGGCCTCCTGGTTAGGAATAGGATACACTTCGGGCCATTTGCTAAAATAGTCCATTACCACCAGCACATATTTGTTGCCTTGAGTGCTAAGTGGGAATGGCCCGGCGACGTCCTTGGCAATTCGCTCGAAGGGCGCTCCCACGTTGTACTGCTGCATGCGGCCCCGAGATCTTGTTAGCCCTTTCGCAGCCGAACTTCTATCACAGCTCTTAATCCAATCGGCGACAGACTCTTGGCATCCTACCCAGTAGAATCGTCTTTTTATTTTGGCGACAGTTTTTGTAATGCCTAGGTGCCCTCCGCTGTAGTCGTTATGGTATGCCTCGATCACCTCATTGATCCTGAATTTCGAGACCACGATTAGGGAATTGCTGGTCCGGCCATCCTCACTCTCCCACTCGCTAGATAGGCAGCCGACAGCCGCAGACTTTGACACTGCGCCCAGTAAGCCTTAGCGATCGGGCTCTCACCGGCCATCTCCTGCCAGTCTGGAAGTGCGCCTTGGTCCTTGCCTTCGACGATTTTTGCGAGATCCGCATCCTCACGCTGGTCCTTTTGTAGCCTATCCGCAGACCACTTTTCCTCTGGCATAACGCTTACCAACCGGACGTCCACTATCTGTTCTTTGCTTTCGGCTCGCGAGCACTGCCTACATTCGACTTTGCACGGACGGCGTGACAAGGCATCGGCATTTCCATGGCTACTGCCATTGCGATGCTCTACCGTGTAGTCGTAGCTCTGCAGCCGCTCGATCCACCGCGCCAATTGGCCTTCCGGATCTTTGAAGTTCAGGAGCCATTTCAATGCCGCATGATCTGTGCGCAGGCGAAACTTTTGCCCATACAGGTATTTGTGGAAGTGTTTCACACATACTGCAAGCAACTCCCTTCGTGTCACATAGTAGTTGCGTTCAGGCTTTGATAAAATTTTACTGTAGTATGCTATCACTTGACAGCCGCCGTGGCTCAGTTGGTTAGTGCGCGGTCCAAGCGAGTCGCATGCAGAGCGACGCAAGTTCGAATTCTGCATGTAGTAACACCTAAAAAAAAATAACGGGAAACTCGTTTTCTCTTTCGGTGGCTGTCTCAGCTGGAAATGGCAAACCTCTGAGAGTAAAAATTGCCTATGAAAAAGCTCCCAACCTGCAGTTCGGAACCGGCATAAAACTGTAGGTCCCTTCCACCCGCGTACAAAATTCAGACGCACAACACGGGTGGTTGCGGGAAGCTAGGCCTTAGTCTCGCGTAAGCGGGTTGTCGTGCCAATCAATTATTATTATTATTATGCTATCACTTGTTCTTGGCCATTTATTATCTGTGATAGCACATCACCAATACTATGCCCACTTGCGTCTGTATCCAGCACAAACATCTCTCAAGGCACGGGGAAGGCTAGAATTGGAGCACTGCACAATTTTTCCTTCAGTCGTGCAAAAGCCTGCTCCTGCTCTTCGCCCCACGCGAAGGCTTGATTCTTTTTCGTCAGTTTGTGCAACCTGCCGGCTATGTTCGCAAATCCAGGAACGAATCTTCGGTAGTATGTGCACAGGCCCAGGAAACTGCGGAGTTCATGTAGATTGCGTGGTCGGGGCCACTCCTTTACCGCCGTAATTTTGCCTTCATCCGTATGTATTCCGCGAGTGGAAACCGTGTGACCCAGATACTTGACCTCTTTTTGGAAGTTTAATTCCAGCGTTTTGTATTCGCCCAAATACCTCCTTCAGCTTTTCCAGGTGGTCGTCGAAGCTTTTGCCCATCACGATTATGTCGTCGAGGTATACCAGACACGTCCGCCAATGCAGCCCTTTTAGCACGCGTTCCATTAGCCGCTCGAATGTTGCTGGTGCGTTGCAGAGTCCAAACGGCATGACGGTGAACTGCCACAAACCGTCGCCAACACTAAAAGCCGTTTTCTCCTTGTCCTTGTCTGCAAGCTCCACCTGCCAATAGCCGCTGCGTAAGTCGAGTGTGGAAAACCACTGTGTGCCTGACAGTTTGTCCAGGGTGTCATCGATCCGAGGTAGTGGATAGCTATCCTTCTTGGTCACGTCATTGAGCTTTCGATAGTCCACACAAAATCGTTTTTCTTTACTAGCACGACCGGCGAGCACCAAGGGCCTGACGAAGGCTCTATGACCTTCTCTTTTTTTTTTATGATATTATTATCAATATCGTAAAATAAATTACAATTATTGAAAAAAAAAACTAGCATTAGCGACTAAGGCCTTCCGCTGTCGGTTGAGTGCGTTTAGATTTCGTACAAAAGTCCACGTTTTTTTATTAGCAATGTGCAATTTTTTATGTTGTCTTCTGCTGGTGTTGTAAGTATTTCCATTGTGTTTTGGTTAAGTTGATGTATCTGTTTGATTTTACAGTCAAACCTAAATTGGAGCGTCAGCGGCAAGCAAGTGTCAAAATTGCTTCATGCTCATACAAATTGTATGAGGCAAACCGCAATTGAAACGCTCTGACGCTCTGACTTGGTTTTTTAGCAACTAAACAGATATTTTTTTTACATTTGTTTTCATTTCATGATTTTGACAATCCCAACGCAACACTTCAATTTCGGTATGCCGCACTGAGCACTTGCGTCAGAAAACGCAACGCTCAACGCTCCAATTTAGGTTTGACTGTTAGATATCGCCCTACATGTAGAGAGGAGATGTGATATCGTCAGATCTTCTGCATTGCAAAATGTGCATATCGGTCCTGGAGTTCTGTTGAACAGGTGTTGGTGTGTAAGGCGGGCGTGTCCTAGTCGTAATCGGGTGTAAATTACAGCTTCTCTTCGTCTGATAGACAATGGGAATTGGGGGGATGTGAGATTGGGATTTATTGTTTTATAGTGGTGGCTAATATTTGATATCGAGGTGTCGCGTAGTCTGATTTTGTATTGTTTTTTTATTTCGTGTCGTATGTCCTGCTTATTTGAGATGTTTTGAAGATGCAAGGGTGATTTCACTGCAGCTTTGGCAGCTTCATCAGCAATGTTGTTTCCATGCATTCCTATGTGGCTTGGAACCCACCATATCTTTATGTTTTTACAGGTGTTCAGAATATCACGAATTTGGGCTATTGTATTTTCGGTATTATTAGGGTTAAGAACTGCTTTTATTGTTAAGAGTGACTCTGTGAATATAATGTATTTGGCTTTGTGTGTTTTTACGTACTGTGCTGCGTAAAAGATCGCCTCGGCTTCGGCTGTGAAGATGCTTGTGTAGTTTGGTAAGAGGATGGCCAGAGACATTGTCTCTGGGATGGCTCTTAGTGTGTTACCGTTTTCGTGAACAACTATAGATTCGGATTTAAATTGCCATGGTGGTGATTTTAGTCTTGATTTGGCAATAGGAGTTGCATCGATGTTGCAGTTTTTTCCGGCATCCAGGATTCTTTGTATTGCTGATTCGCGTTTTGTTGGTTTTTTTCGTTTTATCCGGCTTTGTGCGAGGTCGTTAATTTTCGATCCGTATGAGTGTATGAGTGTTGGAATATGTCGTGCTGTTGTTAGCCATAGTCTATTTTTTAGTGTGGGTAGTCCAGCTTCCATTAAGAGGTTGGGAATGGGGGTAGTTCGGAAAGCTCCCAGTGCCAATCGAGCTGCATTGTGATATATTGATGAGGGTTTGCGTAGGTTTGTGGCTGATTTGTATCCGAAGAGGGGGAGGCCGTAGTAGATTTTCGTTAAAATAATTGTTTTTACTATGTATACTAAAGAGTTTGTGTTGCATTCGAGTTTAATATTGCTTAGGCATTTGGTTATATTTAGTCTACTCATAAGATTCTTGCAGAAGTGATTTATATGATCATTCCATGTTTACTTTTTGTTGAAAATGAGTCCTAGAATTCTTAAATTTTCGTTGCCGATTATATTAAGTGAGTCTAGTTGTAAATTTGGAGGTTGGCATTTTTGTTTTTTGCATATGTGGATGGACTTGGATTTTTCAACTGAAATCTTCGTGCCACTATATAAACACCAAGGTTTTATTTTAGAGTATAGCGTTTGTAGGTTAACTGTTAGATCGTTGTTTTTAAATTTTGCGTATACCCTGTCGGACCTGAGACAACTAGTTCCCAAAATTCATTGGCCTTTCAACTAGTTTTTTTTTGTCAATTGGGCAATGAGAATACGAAACGAAAGACGAAACAGAGGTGAAATAATCAACATTATTCTGTTACGGCTGATCTTGCGATGCTTTTGTTACAACAACAACGTGGAAATGTTTTTTTCTTTCTGTTTCTATGACTCGAAGTTCGCTCGATTTGCACGTTTTATCTTGAATGATTTCAGTTAGAATTTTGCGTTGTAACCAGTGATGTTAACTGTAGGGAAAATTCCCTACATGTAGGGAATTTTAGCGAAAATTGTGTGCGTAGGGGAAAAAAGGACAGATTTTTTAAAATTCACTAAATGTAGGGAATTTTCAAACAACCCTGGTTATGGAAAATTTTGAAGTCAAATTAGTTAAACTAAAAATTTTAACGATCAAATGTTGTATCCCAATTTGTCAAAGTTGGCCAAATATGTTTCAGCACTACCACATTCTAATGCAGACTCTGAAAGAATATTTTCGAACAAAAAAGGAACACATCAAGCCATGATAATTGGACTTCAATTTGTATAATTCGCTCTTACTTAGAAGACGAAGATATCACCTGTGTAAATTTTCAATGTAAGGAACAGCACTTTAAGAAAATGGCATACACTGAGTAGTATGACCATAAATAATTAGTCTTAGTGTAATTTTTGTACTGATTTTTTTAATGTGATGAAATGGTATCTCAGTGCAAAGCACAATCTTTTCTATGTTGTTATGTTTCCATGTTTTAAATCGTATCTCAGTACAAAGCACAACTTTGTTTTGTTGTTTTCATGTTGCAAATGAATTAAAAGAAGAATTAACAAATGTTATGGTTTTTACTTTTGCGACTTTTATTCACAAAAAATTAAAAAAACCTTAAATATTAAAAAATACTTGGAAAATAAGTGTAGAGAGTTTCGTAGGGAAAATTGCTGGACAGCGTAGGGAAAAGTAGGGATTTTTTTCAAGTCGCGTAGGGATTTTTCAAAAAAAAAGTTAACATCACTGGTTGTAACGTGAAGCATCGAATTGCAGCAGCAGTCGGATGGTATGTATTAAACAATTTATGTTTAACTTTTTTATTAATTGCAGGCGAAGTCAGGATGTTGAACTGCGTCAGACCCCAAACAGTTTCGAAGTGCGTCAACAAGTCGAGGTTCATCTTTAAATGCACCAACAATTTTTTTTATTCACGATGATTTTTTATTATTTTTAAATATTTTAAAAATAAAATAATTAATTAAAAAATGCACTGTTTTATTTTCTCCATAAAAATCAACTGGTTACAGAACTAGCCCAGAATAAACTAGTTCGAAAACTAGTCGCTTTGCAACTGGTTTGAAAACTGGTTGCTTCGGACTAACCTTGGACTAGTTGCAAATGGATGTAGACGGGGACTATTGACCCTCGCCTGGGACACCGCCATGTTAAAAGGGTGAGTTTGCTCCAAGGAAACGAGTCGATTCTGAGGTCATATGTGACTGTCAAGCGACCAGTTGAAAAACTAGACTTGGACCAGTCCGATTTCCCACAGGGTATATGTATAGGTCTTCGGCATATATTATGTATGTTTGAAGTATTTGTGGTTGTTGATTATTTAACTAAGTTTATCTGTTGCTACTAGAAATAGTGTTGTTGATAATGGAGATCCTTGAGGTATTCCGTTCTTAGTGGGTGGGGATCTGAGTAGTAGCCATTTACTTTGGTTCGAATTTCCCTGTTGGACTTCGTTCTTCTTCTTCGTTGAAGTTTTATCAATTTTGACATGTTGTTGTTTTGTGTTTAGTATAAGTACTTTTCCATTTGGTTTGCTTTCACTTGTACAACAATGTTGAGAAACGAGCCATGCCGTCTTTTTTCAGTTTACAAGTTTTCGGCAGTTCCCTCTCGTTTGCGCGTATTGCTTCAAGCAACGATGTATTTTTAGATCTTAATTTTAACGCCAAAGGAATACTTGTAAACAAATAATGGGTTGTTACAACTCTACCCTTCATGGTATACAGTTCCAGAAGTTTCATTATATAAAATTCGCGTAGGAGGGTTGATGCATTTCGGGCTTCGTCTTTTCCTAAATACGGAAAGCCACTTACTACATAATTCGTCTGTACATCAGACGCCAGCCAAAACTTTATGCCAGATTTATGGAGTTTATTTGGCATATACTGGGTAGATCTGCATCTGGTTTTTTTTATAAATAGTTGCTCATCTACAGTAATATAAGCTCCCGGTTTGAAGCAATTTTGCCTATTTTCAATGAATTTGTCCCAAACTGCTGCGACTAAAGCGAATTTATCGGTTTGCAGACGTTGACTCCTCTGACTTCATTTGTCAAAATGAATGTATCGCAGAATCTCAATAAAATCACGGCTACTCATAGTGCTGGAGAAAAATGACGGTCCCCACTTGGTGCTTCACAAATATTGAAGCCTCAAAGAATTTGCTTCGTATGCCCACGTGCGTACAATATTGCAAGGAACGCCTTCAATTTTGCTTGCGTAATTGTCCAGTTTTCCTGAAAACCCGAGAAACTTCTAACTTTGTACAAATTCGTACTTGGTCCAAAATATGGTTGTCAATTAGTAATAGGAACGCATTGCTTAGATTCCCTTTCATAATGTTTCTTTTAGCATGTGCTGTTGGCCCGTGGACATTTTTCAACTCTGAACTGGTAATCTACCAGCAACACCAATTTGTTCAATTGTTTTAGCTGGCCCAATATCATTTCATCACAGAATTTCTTCTTAGAAACATTCACCAGTCATTTTGACTGGTACTGGTATAAGTGTCAGAAACAAAAAATATATTTGTTACGAATAAACATAAAGTGACATTAAGTTCATAAAATATATTCTCTACTTATAGTTACAAAAGTCATAACATCATTTCGGAAAACAAATGTTACATGTAGTGGGAATTTAGAACTGAAATTGCCCGACCAGTCAAAATGACTGGTCTGGTAAATCTAGTGTTAAAAGAAGCACATAGTGCTGTTAAAATAAAGGACTCAAATAAAATCAACTTTGATTCTTTTAATTTACATATTGAGAATGCGTAAGTTCATAATGAGAAATATAAATTCGTAATGAGAATGCGTAAATTCAAAATAGGAAAAGGAAAATTTGAAATGAGAGCTTTATTTTTAGTATGAGAAAATTTTATTATATGAATTCAATAACAAAAGGCAAAAAAAGTGCTTAAACAATTATTACATCCCTACGTCCATATCCTGTAAAGCAATGCCATTTTCATGAAATGTTTTGGTGTGCTGTACAGCTCTGGCACAATCTCCACCAGTAATAGTTTGCTTTGCATTATCAATTATTCCCTCAAGATACCGTAAACATTGTTCGCATAATGGTTCACTCCTTAGTTTTATTTTTTAAAATTCTTTATGTACAATAGCAAAAATGCATACTCGTGCAGGACTCTAAACCAAACCAAGAACAAGTGGGAAAAATATTCTCATTTTGAATTTACGCATTCTCAATTTGAATTTTCCTTTTCTCATTTTGAATTTACGCATTCCCATTATCAATTTATATTTCTCATTTTGAATTTTCGCATTCTCATTACGAATTTATATTTCTCATTTTGAATTTACGCATTCTCATTACAAATTTATATTTCTCATTATGAACTTACGCATTCTCATTACGAATTTATATTTCTCATTATGAATTTACGCATTCTCATTTTGGGGTTGAAAAGGTGTAGTCTATCCCGCGTAGTGGAAACAACAAACACACAAGAGAAGTATGCTGGTGGAACGGTGAGCTAGCAAAACTGCAACAGGAAAAAAGAACATTGGAAACAATTTAAAAGAAACCAAACATTAGAAAACGCGCTCAGCTACAAAAAAATAAATGCAAAGTTCAAAAGGGAAGTTAAAAAAGCCAAAAGGAACTCATTTCAAATTTTTACGAGCAAAATTAGCCCTAACACGCCCATGAGCTTACTCTGGGATAAAATCAGATCCCTAGCGAGAGTAAATAAAAGCATACACTCACTTGAAAAAGGCGACGGTACATCGACTTCAAATCCAACAGCAATGGCAAACACACTCGCACTCAATTGGTCAAACTACTCAAACGATTCAAGCTTTGACAACGAATTCGTATCCTTCAAAAACACCATTCCCAACCACATAACTCTAACCCACATAATAAACCCTACAGCAAAACAAATAGAAAACCCTTTTACGCTACTAGAACTTAATTCGTGTCTTACCGGTTTGAAAGGAAAAGCACCAGGTTTCGACCAACTATCTTACCGAATTTTAAAAAATCTAACTACCAACTTCAAGAATATTTATGCAAACCTACAACGACATTTTCAATACTAGTATCATACCCCAACAATGGAAAACTGCTGTGACAATACCTATACCCAAACCAAAAAATCGCACCGAAGGTTACCGGCCCATTTCATTACTCCCCTGCATGTCGAAAATAGTCGAAAAAATGATATCAAAAAGAATAATGTGGTACCTATGCGAACGAAAAATCAAACAGTATACAAAAGCGGTAAAAGTACAATCGACGCATTATTAGCGCTCGACGAATTTATCTCAAACACGTTGTCCGCAAAAGGACATTTGTCAATTGTAGCCTTCGACTCAGAAAAGGCGTTTGATCGGATTGGAATACACTCAATCATCGATCAATTAATTGAGTGACGCCTGGGCTCAAAAATAATAAATTTTGTTAGAAGTCCAACAGGGAAATTCGAACCAAAGTAAATGGCTACTACTCAGATCCCCACCCACTAAGAACGGAATACCTCAAGGATCTCCATTATCAGTAACACTATTTCTAGTAGCAACAGATAAACTTAGTTAAATAATCAACAACCACAAATACTTCAAACATACATAATATATGCCGAAGACCTATACATATACCCTGTGGGAAATCGGACTGGTCCAAGTCTAGTTTTTCAACTGGTCGCTTGACAGTCACATATGACCTCAGAATCGACTCGTTTCCTTGGAGCAAATTCCTCCTTTTAACATGGCGGTGTCCCAGGCGAGGGTCAATAGTCCCCGTCTGCATCCATTTGCAACTAGTCCAAGGTTAGTCCGAAGCAACCAGTTTTCAAACCAGTTGCAAAGCGACTAGTTTGCGAACTAGTTTATTCTGGGCTAGTTCTGTAACCAGTTGATTTTTATGGAGAAAATAAAACAGTGCATTTTTAAATTAATTATTTTATTTTTAAAATATTTAAAAATAATAAAAAATCATCGTGAATAAAAAAAATTGGTGCATTTAAAGATGAACCTCGACTTGTTGACGCACTTCGAAACTGTTTGGGGTCTGACGCAGTTCAACATCCTGACTTCGCCTGCAATTAATAAAAAAGTTAAACATAAATTGTTTAATACATACCATCTGACTGCTGCTGCAATTCGATGCTTCACGTTACAACCAGTGATGTTAACTTTTTTTTTGAAAAATCACTACGCGACTTGAAAAAAATCCCTACTTTTCCCTACGCTGTCCAGCAATTTTCCCTACGAAACTCTCTACACTTATTTTCCAAGTATTTTTTAATATTTAAGGTTTTTTATAATTTTTTGTGAATAAAAGTCGCAAAAGTAAAAACCATAACATTTATTAATTCTTCTTTTAATTCATTTGCAACATGAAAACAACAAAACAAAGTTGTGCTTTGTACTGAGATACGATTTAAAACATGGAAACATAACAACATAGAAAAGATTGTGCTTTGCACTGAGATACCATTTCATCACATTAAAAAAATCAGTACAAAAATTACACTAAGACTAATTTATGGTCATACTACTCAGTGTATGCCATTTTCTTAAAGTGCTGTTCTTTACATTGAAAATTTACACAGCTGATATCTTCGTCTTCTAAGTAAGAGCGAATTATACAAATTGAAGTCCAATTATCATGGCTTGATGTGTTCCTTTTTTGTTCGACAATATTCTTTCAGAGTCTGCATTAGAATGTGGTAGTGCTGAAACATATTTGGCCAACTTTGACAAATTGGGAAACAACATTTGATCTTTAAAATTTTTAGTTTGACTAATTTGACTTCAAAATTTTCCATAACCAGGGTTGTTTGAAAATTCCCTACATTTAGTGAATTTTCGCTAAAATTCCCTACATGTAGGGAATTTTCCCTACAGTTAACATCACTGCCCTGGGACCATTTCGATTTTCAAACTCTCATAACTTTTTATTGTTGTAGGATCGAATATTCGATCCGGACATGTATTCCAAGAGAAAATTGTGCTAAAGCTATTAAAATTGGTATCGAAGTGATTCTAGGAATAGTTTAATTTTTATTGAGGTTTAAGAACGTTTAGTACGTGGATTAGTGGAAAGGTCCCTAGGGACCTTGTACTACTATTTTCAGAAATAGCTAAAATTTGCATTAATTCGTCTGGCCAGACGAAAGTAGCATGGGGCTAGGATATGTATATAAGTATATACACTCCGGGCCACCAGAATAGGTTCACATTTTTTTCTGGAGGAAAATGAGTAGTGTTCTTACAAAACACAGATTTACCTCATTTATTGGTATCAAGATGTTCAGGCATCTATTGTGAACCTATATGTCCAAAACACAATTTGACATTTATTTCATTTTTTGTTTTTGGCCCACTTTTGTAAAGTGAACCCCAAAACTAAGTACATTTTAGTGGGCCACCAGAATAGGTTCACATTCAAAATAGCTGCTTTTTTGGCGAATAACGGGACTTTTGGGAGCAAAACCAAATTTGATCATTCCATTAAATGTTTTTCTTAACGTTTGTATGAAAATGGGTCACGGAAAAGCTCTAACTTCCGAAGAAATCGCCCAAATTAAAGTGCTTGAAAGCGAAAATTATTCTTTGCATAAAATAGTGTTTAAAATAAACAGAACAGATTCGGTGACAACGTCTGCAGACAAGCGTGCCATACTGCGATGTGCTTCAAATTCCGCTGACTCAGTTGCCAAAATCAAGGCTAAAACTGGACTTTCTGCAAGCTATTCTACTATCAAACGTGTCATTCGGAATGTAATAATAATAATTGATTGGCACGACAGCCCGCTTACGCGAGACTAAGGCCTAGCTTCCCGCAACCACCCGTGTTGTGCGTGTGAATTTTGTACGCGGGTGGAAGGGACCTACAGTTTTATGCCGGTTCCGAACGGCAGGTTGGGAGCTTTTTCATAGGCAATTTTTACTCTCAGAGGTTTGCCATTTCCAGCTGAGAGAACAGCCACCGAAAGAGAAAACGAGTTTCCCGTTATTTTTTTAGGTGTTACTACATGCAGTATTCGATCTTGCGTCGCTCTGCATGCGACTCGTTGGACCGCGCACTAACCAACTGAGCCACGGCGGCTGCTCGGCATTCGGAATGTCCCCAACCTAAAAAGAAAAAAACTGCAAAAAGAACCACCGCTAACTGCTCAGCGCCAAGAAAACCGTTTGGAATTTCGCAGAAATCATATGGCATGGAACGACAAATGGAAGTACGTCGAGTTTTCGGGCGAAAAACGGTTTAATCTTGATGGACCCGATGAATACAATTTGTATTTCCATGACCTTAGAAACAAGGAACGCTTTTTAACACGCCATCACGGTTGAGAAGGTGGAATTATGGTATGGGGAGCGATTTCCTACTACGGAACTGTCAAGCTGAAATTTGAAACAGCCAGAATGGCGGTAATGGGCTATAAAACCATGCTTGGGAGAGTTTTTCCACAATTGTCTGACTTGTTTGGTCCTATTAAGTGGATATTCCAGCAGGACAATGCACCCATCCATACTTTACGGGTCGTGAAGCAGTGGTTGATGCAGCAAAACTTTGATCAGCTGGAGCGGGCCCCCTATTCTCCTGATTTTAATATCATTGAAAACGTATGGGGATGGTTGGTGAGGAAGGTCTATGCCTACGGACGCCAGTTCGACAACAAGGATGAACTTATTGGTGCCATTGAAGCAGCGTGGGAGACTATTTCTCTAGATTTAATTAAGTCTTTATACGAGTTAAAGTTGACGCGAACTGTTGAAGCCATACTAAGTAAAGGTGGCCATACTCGCTTTTAAAATCAATAAATTTAAGTGTTGTTTACCAAACAGTCCATATTATTTGCATTTACCACTGTTTCAATCTTAATTTTCAGAGTGAACCTATTCTGGTGGCCCACTAAAATGTACTCAGTTTTGGGGGTCACTTCACAAAAGTGGGCTAAAAACAAAAAATGAAATAAATGTCAAATTGTGTTTTGGACATATAGGTTCACAATAGATGCCTTGAACATTTTGATACCAATAAATGAGGTAAAACTGTGTTTTGTAAGAACACTACTCATTTTCCTCCAGAAAAAAATGTGAACCTATTCTGGTGGCCCGGAGTGTATATACACAAACGATGTTATTTATACATTTTTATCTACAAATACACTGTAAAAAGAAGGATATGATTATATGATTTTTTTTACTTTTTTTTAATTTTAACGTTTTTAGCCACTGCTTATATTTTATTTTTTGTAGTTATATGTATCTATTTATATAATATGTAATATGCATATTTTGTTAAACTTTGTTCATGCAATGCATCTATTGCACTTGCGTGAAAGGCAAACGTGGTCATCACATTGCTGGCAACGAAATCCAGTTTTGCGGTGCTTGCAGGCCTAAATTCTTATGGGTTTACGAATTGACCAAGGATGCAATGAATATATCAAAAAATAAAGGCTTGTTTCATTCATATTTAGTTTTTGAAAATTTTATTTAACTTTACTTAATTTTCCATTTTTTTAATATTCAACAATTTTTCGTCTGGCGAAGACGAAGATGTGCATATATAAATTGACTTTGTTACAAAAATAATTCATAAACGCGCTTGCAAATTGTTTCGATTTGTTACGTTTTGTATAGAGGGTTAAAGTTCTAAAGTTTCATTAGCCCAACCATATAAAGTTTCGATATTGAACAGTAAATCGAGTCGATCGGAAATTTTAAATTTGTGTAAAAGTAAATTGTCATATACTGTGTGTTTCACAAAACAGATTTGTCTATAGAATTTTAAAGAAAGAGTGTTTAAAAATTGTATTACTTGTTTACTGTTACACACCTAAATACCTAGTGCGCGATATATTAATATGCAGTCCATTCCTCATAGCTTTCTATAATTGCTTGACAACGTCTTACACAACTTCCGCTTAATTTTTTGGCATAATCTGGAGGAAGGTTAGGTTAGGTAGGGAAGGGTGTGTGCGGCAGGACCGCACTTCCACTCGGAGGCCACAATGGCCCATTGTGAATCCCTTCTTATGGTGTTCTGGAGCCAACCAATAGTCTCAGTCAAGGGGAAACCAGTTCGACCTCTTAATGAAGGAGAGCAGATTCGAGATTTCGACTTTCGCTGCGCAAGCCAGGTCTGTCAGGAACCTTGACCCCAAGGTGCGGAGTCGGCGTTCCTGCAGAGCCGGGCAGTGGCACAGGAAGTGTTGTATCGTTTCTACTTCTTCTTCATCTCCACAGCTACGGCAGACATCACCGGACGAGAGGCGCCATTTGGTAAGCATAGATCCAATAGCGCAGTGTCCGGTGATGACTCCAACGAGCTGTCGAATAGAGGTACGACTCAGGGATAGTACGAATCGTGTTTTCGTCAAAGAGAGGGAGGGCCACAGTGCCCGGCAGGTGCCGCAGTCGGTCCTGGTACGCCATGACGACTCAATTTCCTTTTTGGTCAACCTGTCAATATACATGTACAGGGCAGATATCGGAGGAAACACAGAGGTATCCACTTCGGTGGCAGACAAAGCCACCCCTTTTCTTGCCATCTCGTCCGCTGCTTCGTTCCCTGCCACTCCTGAGTGGCCCGGAACCCAACAGAGAGTGACCTGGTGGTGCCCAATGCCTTGAAGTGCGGTACGACACCTCTGCACTACCTTTGATTTCACAACAACTGATTCCAGCGCCCTAAGCGCCGCCTGACTATCCACGAAAATTGTGACATCTGTGGGTGGTAACCCACTGTCACGGATAAGTTCGGCAGCCTTCCAAATTGCATAGATCTCTGCTTGGAAAATACTGCAGAGGTCCGGCAGTCTGAATGACATGGGTTTTTTTTTTTTTTTTATAGAGATGAAAAGCATCAAAAGCCAACTCCCCGTCAGTGTGTGACTTTAACACACTAAAAACATCTCTCTCGTGTCCGTATTTCCCCCCGGTACTACCGTCAGGTATTTCGTCGGGAGGCGGATTGAGCAGTTTGCTCGAAACGTCTATGTCACTATCGTCAGTTGTCCTTGTCGTCAGTACGTCGGGGTTCCGTTCCTGTGCTCTGTACGTGTTTTATGCGCTAGTGCCGCATTAAGCGGCAGCTTGTTCGCGTTCATGAGTCCGTCGTTGCTTTTCACTTCTGCGCAGCTGGTGTAAGATGTGTGCGGACATAGTGCACACCGCTTTCCAGGCATCTATGGATGTGACCATATGCACCACAAGATCCTCCGGCCCGACATTGTGGCCCAAAGCCTCGCGCATTCTGCTCCTCTGCTGTTCAAATCGCGGGCAGGTGAAGAGGGCGTGCTCCGCATCCTCCTGTGTTCCTGGACCGCAGTGCTCACAGTAGGGGTCGACTTCGTGCCCGAATCGGTGCAGGTACGCTTTAAAGCACCCATGGCCGCTGAGGATTTGGGTCAAGTAGAAATCTACTTCGCCGTGTGTTCTGCCTAGCCTTGTGTCCAAATTAGGGATAAGGCGGTGCGTCCACCTTCCGTTTGGCGCGCTGTCCCACCTTGCTTGCCATTGGGCTACGCATTTTTGCCAAGTTTCGCGCTTGAGTGTGTTGATGTCGGTGTCTGGGGGCTCGCGCCTTGCCGTCAGCACTATGACTTGCTGGTTCGCAGCCAAGTCGAGTGGGAGTAGCCCCGCTATCACCAACGCAGCGTCCTCCGACACTGTTCGGTACGCTGAGCACACCCTGAGGGCGCATCGGCGGTATGTCGACTTCATGCCGCGTACATACGTGTCGCGTTTAAAGGCGTCCTTCCATATTATAGCTCCATACAGTAGAATGGACCTTATCACGCCGATGAGTAGCTGTCTGCAGTGCTGGCGCGGCCCGCTTGTGTTCGCCATAATTCTGGCCAGCGCTGTGGTTGTCGTTGCTGCTTTTTTATTTGCATAATCAACGTGGTCGCGGAAGCACAGACGGTGGTCGATTAGTACGCCGAGGTACTTCACGTTTGGCTTGGATTCGATCAGGCTGTCTCCAACCCGTATCGAAACTCGTTCAACCACTTTGCGACTGCTGATTAGGACGGCCTCTGTTTTATGCGCTGCCAGGATCAGCGACTTGGCGCGCAGCCATTCCTGCACTGCGGATGCCACGCTCTCCGCAGAACAGACGATGGTTGCTAGTGTTTTGGCAACTACGACAACAGAAATGTCGTCGGCAAAGCCAACAATCGTTGTGCCTTTCGGGACGGGCAAGCGCAATATACCGTCGTACATAATGTTCCACAGCAGGGGGCCTAGTACAGACCCTTGTGGGACCCCTGCTGTGACCTTGCGGTGTACGATGCCTTTTTCGCTGCTGTAGCAGAGGGTTCTGTTGCGGAGATAGTCAGACACGATGTTATATAGGTAGCCAGGTACATGGAATCTACTCAGGGCATTTAGGATTTCCTTCCAGCTAGCGCTATTGAAGGCATTTTTGACATCTAATGTGACTACCAGGCAGTATTCCTTACAGCCGCCCAGCCAGCGCTTGCCATCGATGGCTTTTTCAGCTATAGCTTTCACCACCCCGATTGCTTCAGTTGTCGCGCGCCTCTTCCTGAAGCCGAACTGGTATTCAGATAGCTGTCCTTCAATGCATGCCTCTAGCCGACTTTTTATAAGCTGCTCGAGCACCTTGCCTGCGTTGTTGAGCATGCATAGTGGGCGGTACGCTGTCGGTGAGGAGCGATTCGCGGATTTTGGTATGAGCACCAGCCGCTGCGTCTTCCAGATGCTCGGAAAGACACCATCATGGAAGCACGTATTGTACACTTTCGCAAACACGCTAGGGTTGCAGGCTAAGGCTCTTTTAAGCGCCACGTTTGGAACGCCATCTGGCCCCGGTGCTTTCTTTTTTGGTAGTTTGCTTCCCACCTCTTCTATTTCCTCTGCGGTGACCTCCAGAATGTTTTCCGGATGTGCGTCCATACGAGCTCTGTCGAACGCAGGATGCTCAGGAAACAGGGTGTCGACAGTGCGCGCTAGCAATTCTGGGCACGTTGGCTGCGCTGCGCTCTTTAGCTTTTTCATCACTAGCTTATAAGCAAAGCCCCATGGATTATTTTCAACCTCGTTGCACAGCTCTGTAAAAGTTTTGCGCTTACTGTCGCGTATAGCATTTTTAAGCAGTTTGCGTTTTGCTTTGTACGCCTCCCTATGGAGTGCAAAGCTGTCTGTGCCTTGTGCGCGTTGGCATAGTCTTCTCGCACGGATGCACTGCGCTCGTATCGCCGCAATGTCGCAATTCCACCAGTACGCAGGCTTTCGCTTTTTGGTATATTTGCGACGCGCCATTGCTATGTCGCACGCCGCCGTTATCGCATTCATTAGTTCAGCCGCCGCCACTTCTGCTGTGCCCGTGGCGCTTGCGTCGGTGAATACCATCTCGAATAGCTTCTCGTCGATGTTGCTGTCTTTCCAGCCTAGGTGCCATTGGGTTCTCCCGGGCGCGGCTTGGGGCTGTCCTACGTTAATGACAATCGCGCGGTGGTCGCTTTGCGTGTAGCAATCGCTTATGCACCAACTGGTGGATCTGCATAGGCTTGCGCTTATGAGTGCTATGTCGATGACAGACCCCGCGCCATTTTTGCTAAATGTATGATCACTGCCAGTGTTGAGCAGAGTAACGTTCAGTAGCGCCAGACCGTCCAGGAGCGCCTTGCCTTTTGGGTTGGTCATCCTACATCCCCACTCTACGGCCCATGCGTTAAAGTCGCCCGCAATCAGTACAGCATTTCTTGTCTTGACGTCCTTCACCAACACATCAACAATGCGATTGAAGCTAGGCAGATCAGTGCTCGGCGGTATGTAGCAGCTATATATATAAACATTATTTAACTTGGCGCATACAAAGCCCTCTGACTCAGCAGAGATGTCTAAGGGGCTGGCATTTGGTTTGCAGCTCCATAGAGCACATTTATTTGTCCTATTGCTAGCCCAGCACGCGTCATCTTTATTCTTATACTGCTCGCTTATAATGGCAATATCCACGTCAAGTTCGTACACTGTCTGTGTGAGCAGTTCTTGTGCCGCTCGGCAGTGGTTGAGATTGAGCTGTAGACACTTCATTTCATTACGCTTTTGCGGCTTCCTTGCTCAGCTTTCGCTTGCTGATAGGCGGCGCACCCTCTGCTGCCTGCCATGTGATTCGTGCTGCATGCTCCTCGCTTCACGCACAGCGCGCAGACTGGATCGTTTGGGCAGTTCTTGGCCTTGTGGTCAAGGCTGCCACACTTGAAGCAAAGGTCCGTGCGGTCGTCTTTACTTTGGCAGTGTCTTGCCACATGGCCGAAATCGTGGCATCTATAACACCTAGTCATCGTTTCCTTGGCTCGGAGGCGGCAGATGACCCAGCCGATTCTCACCTTCGATTTTACAAGCAGCTTCTGGGCAGTCGCTGATGGTAGGCTGATGGTGCACGTTTGTGTGCCGCCGTACGCAGGGCGCATTGACCGTATCGCTGATGGCTCAATGTGTTGGCCGCCAAGGTTTTCTGCTAATGCGCCTAATACCTCCTCCTTTGAGGTGACCTCATCAATGTCCCTGACCTCAACTAGGGTTTCTTGCGTTACTGTACGCACTTGGGCGCTGTTGCCTATGGTCAGCTCAACCGCATTCTTAAATTTCTGGGTCGCTGGGTCGGCCTGCTTCGCTAGCACGAAAAGCAGTTCGTCCTTCGCTGTCTTACGTATTCTCCGTACGCTGTCGCTGAACTCTCTGAGCTGCGCCTGCGTTTTGATCATTTTAAGAATGTCAGCATACGTGCAATCGCCTGTTTTCTTCAGTATCAGAGCGTCAGGCTTTGCTGGCTTTAGTGGCTCCCTTTTTGCTTTGCGTGCAGTGACTTTCGTCCACTGTGCCTGCGCTTCATTGCTCTTTGTGCCTATTTGCGCACCACTAGCCGCATCCATCTGCTTGCTACGCTGGCCCTTCTGTTGTTGTTGCGAGAATGTATCTCGAACTGTGTGCGATACACTAGGCGAGAGAACACGGGTGCGCTTTTTTGTATGTTGCGGCGAATTCGACAAGGTCGTTTCAATTTCTCTATCAGCGCTCACGCGCGTTCTCTTCGTCTTTATTGTGACATTGTTCTCTGTTGTGGTCTGCGTGGCCTTGCTGTCGCGCTCAGTAGCCAGCGGTGCGGCCTGATGTTCATGCAGGGCTCTTTTATGCAGCTCCTCGATGTCGCTAACCAGGTCGCGCATCTCTATATTGGTATGCTTTTGCGCTTTGATCATGCTAATGAGCTTTCGCAATTTCTCGCCGATTAGCAGCAGTGGTTTCGCGCTATTTATCTGCTCTCCTTTTGTGCTATGACCTGCCCTTGGGCCAGTCTGGCTGTCTATCTCGGTCGCTGCGCTGCTTGCAGCATTTGTATGTTGTGGCGGCGAGCCACCGCTCGCGCGCTCAGTTGGAGTGTCGGTTTGGCTTCTCACCGGGGATCTCGCGCATTTTGCTCTTCTTGCAAAAGGGCTCGCAGCCTTATCAAAGTATTCTGTAAGCGGCTTATTGCTAGGCATAGTGAGAAAGTGCGTGCGTGTTATGCTGCTGCACTCTTTGCTGCTGTGCCTGCTGAGCAATTCACCACAGCCGTGGTGGGTACCGCTTGTTTTGTTTGCTTACCTTATTAAGTGGAGTACGCGCGTGGGAGGTGATGACGATGATGACAAGTAGTCAGCTCACCCGTTCTCTTTGCTATTTTCCTCTTCTCCTTCTGCTTCGCTTCTTTTGACACTCGTGCCTGCGCGCAGATTCGGCACTTTATTTACACTCGCGCAGTCAAGCACACGTTCGCGGCAAAAAGGAAAAAGAAAGGAAAAGAAGAGCTCAAGGAGATTTTTAGAAAATATTGAAAGCGGTGGTTTTTTTGTTGCTGTCTCTATCAGCTAATTGAGTGAGTACAATAATGATATTTCCTAATTGACGCTAGCCAAATGGTAGCCACAAAATTAAAAGCAAGTGACAACCGCCGAAATTCCTGGCAGTGGACGTAGACGGTCAGACCGTGGGTCGCCGCGCACTTTGTCGGGTTTGTGGTTACGCACTGTTGCACCTTTTGGCGGCAAGAGCCTTTGTTTTTTAATATTTCACCGGAGCACTGGGGCTCCACCACCGGTCACTTTGACTGTCACTCTGACAGCTGAATGACATGCGTGTCTGCAGTACATCGGAGTAGAGACCAGCTCCAGTACCTTCCTCCATTTTGGAGCCGTCGGTGACACCTGTCACCTCCCATTCCTCCCTTGTGGGATATGAGGCTAGTGCTCGCGTGTCGAAATCCAGGTATGGGATCAGATAGTCCGTGCAGGAATCCACCTGATAACCGATATCCGGCTTCGCGAAAGACTTTAGAATTCCAGAGTGCCCATAAGCGTGTTGCCTCCACAAGTTGGCTTCCCTCAATCTGAGAGCGCCTTTAGCAGCGCAACACTTAATGAACTGCTCAATCGGGTGGAGGTGCAAGATCACCTCCAGCCCGGCCTGGGGGGTGCTTTTGACAGTGCCTGCTATTCCCATAGCTGCTAGTCTCTGCACCTTCGTCAGTTTCGTTACCAGGATCTTGGTGCCCGTAGCCGGCCACCAGACAATGGCTCCGTAACTTAGGATCGGCCGTATAATCGCAGTGTACATCCAATGAACGATAGTCGGCTGCAATCCCCACTTTTTCCCGAAAGTCCTTTTACAAATGTAAAAAGCATTCAGGCTCTTTTTCACCCGCTCTTCCACATTGCGCCCCCAAGAGAGCTTGGAGTCAAGTATGGTGCCAAGGTATTTAGCCTCGGGTGATAGGGTGAGAGTAGTGCCGCCAAGTTTAGGCAGCTCAAACTTCGGTATTTTGTATTTCCGGGTGAACAGTACCAAAACAGTCTTAGAGGGATTAACCCCTAGACCGTTAAGCTCTGCCCACCTGGAAAGTTCCTTTAGAGCAGACTCCATGAGATCACTGATTGTGGACAGGAATTTTCCAGGGATCAGGATAGTGACGTCATCTGCATATGCTACTACTCGTAGCCTCCTGGTTTCGAAGATCTCGAGGATGCTATTTACTACAAGGAGCCACAGCAGAGGCGAAAGAACACCCCCTTGTGGTGTGTCCCTTGTAGTAAGTTTCCTCACTGAGCACAGGCCTAGGTTAGAGTGGACCCTTCTGCTACTGAGCATGTCACTGGTCCACTTTACCACCTTCTCATGAACTTCGAACTTTCTAAGTGCGGGCTGAAGGAGTCAATTGCCCATGCCACCTTGGCTTCGCTAATTATCCTCTGAACTAGACCATCCGGTTGCGGTGTTTGTTGCCTATGCGACGTGGTCGCCTCAGCAACATCCGTGCATCCAGGAAAGTGAGTGTTCATGAGGATCTCAAGAAGTTCCTCCCTCGACTCCGTCCATGATCCATCAGATTTCCTGATGCTGCCAGGGGTGTGTGAAACCCCGGCTAGCACCTTACGGAGTCTGGCGGCCTCGTTAACATTGTCGAGGGATTCACAGTAATTCCTCCAATCATCCCGCTTGGCCGCCCTAATAGTTTTCTTAAACTTATTAAAGCTAGCCTTGTAGGCTCCCCAGTCTTCTTCAGTTTGACTAAGCTTAGCCTTATTGAAGAGACGCCTAGTATCTGTCCTCAGTTGTCTTAGCTCTGGGGTCCACCAAACTGCGTTGGTTTTCCGTGGAGCTCGACTTTTTGGACACGATTTCTTTCAAAGGTAGCTGTCGCCTTGCGCGACGCCAGTTTTTCGGAAACTAGTGCACTGAATCTAGGCCAGTTAGTCTTTCTCGGATTCCTATAGGCTGGTGGACTCCCCACCTTCATGGCCACGGAAAAGACTATCCGGTTGTGGTCCGAAAACGAACATTCCGTCAGTACTTTCCAGTCGACCACCGAGATGGTACTAGAGTCGGTAACCAAGGTTATATCTATAACTTCTTCCCTAACCCTGTTATGGAAGGTTGGCGTATTGCCCCTATTACATAGCATAAGGTTAGAATTAAGAAGAAA
The DNA here is from genome assembly GCA_963971225.1 of Melieria omissa. Taxonomy (NCBI): domain Eukaryota; kingdom Metazoa; phylum Arthropoda; class Insecta; order Diptera; family Ulidiidae; genus Melieria; species Melieria omissa. The sequence goes on along the minus strand of OZ020269.1, from coordinate 1,283,491 downwards.
CTCAAAAATGGACTCACCCCTGCTGTTGGTGCCGGAACTTCCCCACTGAACGTGATGAGCGTTGGCGTCACACCTGATGATGAGATCAAGTCTCCGTGATCGGGCGTGCGCAACAAGGTCCCGGACCTCCTTTGGCGGTGGTTCCTCACCTTCGAATGGCATGTATGCGGACGAGAGGATAAGATCATGCCCCTCCATTCGCTCACATGCAACCACACACAGGTCACCAGTACTGTATTGAGACAAGAGAAACATATTAATGTACTTTCTATAAACAATACAGGCTCGTATCTTACCTTCACCACGCGAATGAAGTACTCTGAATTGACTTGACCCCAATCCACAAACACTGTCTCTGACGAGCCAGGGTTCCTGGATTAAGGCCAAGTCAACCTCCTCCTCCTCCAGGAATTGCATAAGATCGTGGGTGGCGGCCTTAGAGTGGTGCAGGTTTATCTGCACTACCTTCAGCCTTTCCCTGTGTGGCACGCTCCTTATTGGGGAAACGAGCTTTCAAGGAACCCAAACCGAGGGGAGGAAAATTCCTCCAAATTTTTGTAGGGTCGCAGAAAGCTGCTTGGCTGTGGATATTTTTTTTCCACGGATCTTAGCCTTCATAAAAGTCCATACATTTTCAATTGGATTTGCATCGGGACTTTGGGCAGGCCAATCTAGCTGTTGTATACCTTCTTTCGTTTTCCAAAATGTGCATAGGTGACTAGGGTGTTTGAGATCATTATCTTTTTGTAGAATCCAACGACTTGTATCGGGCCCCTAAAGTTTTAGAGCAGCCTTTAGCAAACTTTTTTTATAAAGTTTAATCATAAATTTGGCGTCTAGATTTTGTGTAAAGATAGTCAAAGTGCCAAATCCTTTTTTTTAAAAAGCATGGACTTTTGTAGGGGCTTGACAGTCCGCTGAACAAATTGTTGGCCTTTAGCGATCCAAGCTTTCCTCCAGATATTCAAAACAACGAAAGTGGACACATCCGTGAATATAACTTTAATCTAATCCCGAACCAATTTTTCCTTTTCCCAAACTAGTCATTTCTGGATATGAGTGTCAGTCAATAGCGGTTTGTAAAGTTCGAAATTAAGCACAAAAATAAAATACTTATCACACCGCGCAGTAAATATGTATATGTATTTTAAAATTTACCGTTTGATTGGTACCGTTATCATACACGGTAAAAAGTTTAGGCGAATTTCTTTTGTGGAACACACTGTATTTTTCTTCTGCATAAGAAAAAATTATATTTAACAAAAATTTAATTGTCAATCAAATAACCTAAAATTAACAGCCAAAACCATCAAAACACACCCTATGAAGCAAAATGCTATACAATGCGTTATAGGTCCCAGGGACCTTTTCACGATGCTAAGGCCAACGGGCGACTCACTAATCGGAGGGTTAAAAGCCATTGGAAAAACCGATCGCGGCGGAGCGGGGGAAATAAAGCACACGGTTGGTTCGGGTATGATTTGGGTGGTGTTTATTCGTCTGATGTCGAATAACGAATAACATAAAGAATACATGAAACATTGAACGAGACAAACGGCCGAAGCCGGGGAGCAGAAAATAGGGGGAAACATGAGTACAAAGGGAAAGGAAAGGAAAGGATTAGCAGTGGGAACGACAGATCATTAGAGACAGCACTCATTTAGCCATCGCGGCCGCCATTGCATATTGCAATCAATTTATGCCGCGGGCCAGACGGTCGAGGACCTCGGGAGGCAGCTTTTACGGGTGCGGGGGGGCCGTCCATCGACGCCTCGTCCTTGAGGAAGTGCTGCTGCAGCGGTTGGGGCGTAGTCACCGATCTGCAAATAGTAAAAATGTCAGTTATTGGAACACAATAGTAATGAGGCTGACATTGTGGGTATGAGGAAGCGCGGCTAAGCTGCGGGTTTCGCTTAAGCTAAAGCCGGGGGAATGTGGAAGTATATACATTTAAAAATTGGCTGTAGTGCCATTTTATTTCGTTAAGGAGAATGAGAATTTCGAGAGGGTTATGAGGCTGTTTATAAAATAAGCCAATTCCGCTCGGGATAACTGGCTGCACGTAGGGCTCGAGAGAAGCAGGAGAACCGAACGAGAATGTCGGTTTGCTCTTCGAGAGGGTGGTGGCCGGCTCTTTGATCTGGAGTTGGAACTGTGTAAGCATGGGCATTGCTGGAGCCGTTCCACCTGAGAGTGAGATCTTGTAGATCTTGGAGTTTATACCCGATCAGTCCAACGTCTGCGGGATTTGCAGCGTTTGGAGCAAGTCGCACTGGAGTGGCGACTGTCCTCTTTTTGGACCCGGGATGGAGGAGGTGCAATGAGGAACTGCGGGGAAATGCAATTTCCGTCAGTTGCTGTGCATGTGGATCGAGTGGCGTCAAGCCAACGCTCTTGTCGAACCCTTTTTCTCTGTTTCATTAGAGGCGAAAGCCATCCTGCGGGATCAAAACGGTTGGCAACGAAGCACAGAGGGCGAAATGGTCAATCTAGCTGGACATAATTCAAATTTTAAAATTTCGATTTGCCCAATTTTTTTTAGTTTTTCTGATTACTAATACCCTATCGAGTTTATCTATGTTTTCCATTTTGTTTTGCTCTCTATATTCGCACAGCTGTGAGCTGTCAAACACAACATATGTTGGAGCAAGTGCACCAACATAGTTTCGCGCGCTTTTTGCACAGTGCACTTGTTTAAGTCCAAAAAGGTATTTCGTCAATTATTGAATCGTTAAAGTTGTTTTGATTAAAGGTATGTATTTGTCATAGTATAAGTGTTAGTAGCCTGTGTTTAGTTTTTCTAACAAAAAATCGTCGTTGAAGTTAACATTTGTGATAGTGTATTTTGAGTGACAAAGACTAGACTTCCGTGGAGTGCAACTTTTGAAATTCACCCGTATTCAATCCAGTTCTAATTGTTTTTGTTTACGTGATTCATTGTGATTGTGAAATGTTAAAACTCGTTTGCTACTTCCTGCTACTCTACAGTCCAACGCATTTTTTAGGCCTAATGTCGGTGTCCAAACGAGCACTATTTTCCATATGGTACAATGAAAACGTCCCTTCAAAGAAATTTTCAGCATTGGAGATGCATGTATTTGATAATATTATTGACAAAAATAAATATAGTGTTGAGCAATTCCATGAAATCAGCAGGAACTTGAGAAACTTCGTAAGCCGGTTAGTGCAGAAGTGGAAAGCATGTAAAAGGAATTTAATGCATTTTGAAAAACAAAACTGCGATTGGTTAGATGGGAACCTTGTGTTAGTTGAAACAACAAATTCTATAAATGTTGGACGACGACAAAAGGAGTTCTCAGATTGCAGCACGAGAAGCCAACACCGCAAAGTTTCTGCCCTAGTAAATGACACTCCGTGCGAGGAACTTGTGGTGGCGACGTGCTCTAGCTTATACAAGGCTGGAAAAAGAAATATATCTAGGGTAGTGTCGATAATGGAAGCCGATGCAGATGCGGGTGCAAAAATAATAAAGTGTGTTGATTCAGATATCCAAGTTCCAATTCAATATACGCCAGAAGAAGCTTTGCCTCTTTACATAGACGGATGTTTTACAAAGCACTCGTATAAATTGATGCAAAGTGGTGCAAAAGGGCGGAAGGCGAACATTTATCCGACGTATGATGTTTTGCGATCAGCAAAGATGAAGTGCTATCCGAATGGAATGCATGTAACGAATTTTTCTGCTGAAGTGCCATTACAAAATTTGGTTGACCATACTGTTGCGAGGATAATTGAATCGCATCCAGAAGCTTTTCAGAACATCATTGATGATAAGAATGACAAAGAAAGAATAACTGCAATATACAAATGGGGTTGTGATGGCAGTAGTATTCAACTTACCGGCAGAGTTACAGCGCTGCTGAAATTGATATGTCCGACGAACATTTATTTACAGTTTGCATTGTACCATTGCAAATGCAATTGGGATCTTCGATTTTGTGGAAAAATAGCCGACCTTCTTCAACTCGCTTCTGTAGACCAATCAAAATACTTTTTGAGAAGGAAACAGCGGAATTGGTTCGTGCCGAGATTGAAAATGTAAAAACTCAAATATCTGAAATCATACCAACGAGTCTGACTTCTTTCCAAGTTCATCATCAGTTCCACATGACCATGATTGATGGGAAAGTGTTTAGTGTAATTGCAGAATCATCATCACAGGTGTGCGGCATATGTAAAGCGAAACCAAAAATTATGAACAATCTAAATTTGATAAAAAGTCTACCGGAGAATGAAAATTTATATGAGTATGGCTTATCAACTCTTCATGCGTGGATCCGGTGTTTTGAGTGTATCATACATATTGCGTACAGACTCCCAATTAAAAAGTGGCAGATTCGCGGCTTAGATAAGGAGATTATCGGTAAAAACAAAGCAAAAATACAAAATGAACTAAAGGAAAAAATGGCATTGTTAGTTGATATACCAATGGCTGGTTCCGGGAATACAAACAACGGCAATACAGCTAGAAGATTTTTTCAACAACCGATTTTGGCTTCCCAAATAACTGGCGTAAGTGAAACAATTATTAGAAGATTTAGTGTAATTTTGCGTTGTATGGCATGTGGATACGCAATAAATGCAGAAGCTTTTCGCCAATATTCATTCCAAACAGCAATAATTTTCGTAGAGGAATATCCTTGGTTTTACATGCCTTCTTCCATACACAAAATTTTAATACATGGTGCTAATATCATAGAGAATGTTTCGCTGCCAATTGGTATGATGTCGGAGGAAGCACTGGAAGCAAGAAACAAAGACTTTCGAAATTTCCGGCTGCACCATACACGCAAAACGTCGCGACAAAATACTATGGAGGACTTGGCGCACGCACTCCTGTTTTCGTCTGATCCACTTATATCTTCATTATCAAAAAGCTCTTCCAGCTACGCAAAAAAGAACATAATATTAGATCAACAAGTGATAAATCTACTTTCAGATGCAAATTTACAATCTGAATTGTAAAATTGTGATAGTAACTCAGATTCTGATTAACTTTTCATTAATGTTGTGTAATGTAAGAAAATAATAATAAACATCCTTTAACTGCCACATTATTTCTATTCACAAAAAGTATAGGTAGTTTGAGTTTTATTAATAGCTTATTTTACTTGAGTTTATATAAAAACTTTTAGACTATATGGCAACCCTACTTGAAAGAGGGCGGACCATGCCCATATTCATACCAGTTCTCAAGTGAAACACCAGCAGCATTCGTACAAAATTTCACGATATCTTTACGCATTCAAGAGTTATTAATTAAGTCCAGCTAGATTGACCATTTCGCCCACTGTGCGAAGGGGGGAATTTGCCGGTTAGGGAATGAGTTTGCAGGAGTGGTGGGTTCAAAGCGATTTTCCATTATTTCCTGAGGTGGAAACCCTGCGGGATTGAGGGCGGCAATCACTTGCGAAAGAGCTTTCTTTAGTGTGGAAAGGTTATTTCGAAGGGCGGGTCCAGTATGCATATGGCGACTTGGTACCTCTGTGGCACATGTCAAATGCGAAGAAGGGGGTACTGGACCGCTTAATACCCAACCGAATATTGTATGCTGAGCAAGTAAGCTGCCACATACATTCCGGTGGATACCTTGGAGCATGATCTGCGGGATGAGATCACTGCCAATCACTATATCGATCTCCGCTGACTTGAAGGGGTTTGGATCAGCGAGATTTAGCATGGCGAAATTTTTCATATTAGGGTTGTGTATGTGCCGTGGTGGGAGCAATTTCGTAAGCTCTTGGAGCACGATTGCTTGCACGGGGAGTTTCGTGCTCAATTGGGGGACTGCCAAAGTCAAGAAGCATGTAAGATTGGCATTTTGCACAATCTGACCGCCCATGCCCGAGATTTGAAAGGGGGATTTCTCGATTGGCAATTTAAGGCGTTTCTGGACCTTCGAAGAAATGAAGGTACGCTGAGAGGCTTGGTCGATCAACGCTCGAATTTTAAACAACTTTCCTGCGTGCTCAATAGACACCAGTGCCGTAGGCAGAAGGGATTGGGTGCCATTATTGGAGTGTAAAGCTTGTACTTGGGTCGTACTTTGCCTGGAAGATGTGCTGGGTTGCGCATCCGAAAGGGGCGAATGAGTAACGGAGTTGTTATGCGATCGTTTTGGAGCTGTTGCGACCTGTGGAGTGGTCGAATGTGACCAGTTAGGAGTATGAGAGGGTTGCGCATTGCCTTTAGGGAAATGAAGCATGGAATGGTGCTTCTTTTGGCAATATACGCACGTAAAATTGCTTGTACAATCTTTAGTGAGATGCGAGGTAGCAAGACAATTTACGCAGATATTGTGCTTCTTAACGTATTTTAATCGACTCTGGGGGGTGAGTCCTTTGAAGTTCTGGCAAGTCCGTATGGGATGATTTGCGTTGCAGAGTTTGCACGCGAAGTCCCTTTTCACTTGAGTGTGATAGTTTAGGGATTTGTGTGGCCGATTTGGGAGGACATTGGAAGTCGAAGGTTGAGACGGTTTCGGCTTAGAAGGGCGAATACTTTGCAACCGTTCAAGTACCTCATATCTGCCTGTCAGGAACTCATCCATTTGCGACCATGGTGGCAGATCCTTCCGGGATGTCAATGATTGCTCCCATAGAGCGAGTGTCTCTTGGTGCAATTTGGTACAACATATGTAAACCAATAGCGGATCCCAATTGTCAGTGTCTACGGCCTGAGAATTGAGAACAGACAGACAATTGTTTATAGTGCTTTGGATCCGCTGTAGCGCCTCACTATCTTCAGTGTGGGCAGGAGCGATATTTAGGAGGGATCTGATTTGAGTGTCAACGAGTATGCGTTTATTTTCGAAGCGGGATCTTAGGGCTTCCCACGCGAGTCCGAAATTCTCATCGGTTAATGCATATTGCTTAACAATAGCACCGGCTTTACCTTGCGTCTTGTATCGGAGGTGATACAATTTTTGGGCTGGAGTGAGCTGGGGGTGGTTAATGTAAACCGCGGTAAACATGTCCCGAAAGGACGGCCACTGCTCATAGCCCCCGAAAAAGGTTTCGGTATCACAAGGTGGAACTTTTAGGCAAATGTAAGGGGTATTTGCTGGTTCTAGGGGTCGAACCGGTTCCAAATGCGCAGCGGGCTGGGGGGACTGAGTTTGGAGCATCTCAATGATGTCCGACATCTGAGCCATGCACAACTCGTACTGGTGTGTGCAGGCGTCGATTTTTTGCCTAGCCGACTCTTTGAAACCGTCGGGCTGGCTGTTGTCTTCAGCAATAAAGACTGCCTCATGTGCGCACATAAGCCTCTCCCATTGGGCTTGCAAATTTTTTTGCTTAATTTGGACCAGGGATTTGGTCAAATCCTCAATGGGAACCGATGAAAATTGTGTGCATAATAGCACGAGTCTATCGTACTCGAAAGTAAATTTGGCAACACTGGGATCGGTTGCTTTGGGGGTAGAAAGTTTGGAGCGCGTGTTTGGTGGCTCCCGAGTGACAGGAACTGTCAAACGTGCATTGGTTGACTTTGGGGACCTGGAGGAAGGAGTCTCCATTGTGGCAAGTTGTCGTTTGGGTGATCGCTCAACAGGCATTTTGTTTAAAAAGGCTCGACAAAGGGTTAAAAGTTTGAATAAATATATGTGTATGTAAATGTAGGGTATTGGGGAAATAGACGTGTAGTCTAACCGCGTCCGCGCGAACGATATTTGAAAATGGGAAGAGTTGAGAATGGGGCAATTCGTTAAAACGAATTTGTATTTCTAGTCGAGCAAAAGAGGTTACACCCGTGTATGTGCAAACGTGTAGGGAAATATATATGTATAAATATGTATATATGGGAACAAACAAAATTTTTGAATGTGAATGGGTAGTAAACAGAAATGTGTATATGGGAATTAAGTAAATTTTTTGTAAATGTGAGTAGGGAATGTATGTAAAAGAATGGGAATTGTATATACTAGAATATAAATTTAATATAAATGTGTAGTCAAATGTGTGAAAATTTGTCTTTATTTGTGAAAAGTGAATTCTTTTGTATGGGATGTGAATGTGAATGTGAATCTGTGTGAATAAACGTATGGATGTGTATGTGTATAAATATGTGTGTGTATAAATATATATTTGTAAGTGTATATATATGTGTATGAATATATATGTGTATGTGGTTATTTGTATTAGCGTGTTGGTGAACGTAAAAAAGTGTGAAAATAATTTTTTTGTCAAACAATTTTTGTGTGCAAGAGGGTAATCTGTCCCACTGTATGCACTTGGGATGGTAGCGAATGTGCAGTGAATGAGTATCTGCAGCACTATTGAAAATTTTCTAAGTCCTAGAAAATTTTTCAATATGCTGCGAAAGGGAAGTAACTCGTCCCACTGTGCTTGTGTTTATATACTTCTGCAAGCGAGAGCGGGGAAATGCTTAGGCAGAAGTATGTATGTGTAATTGCACTTGGAGGCAGCAGCGGGAGTGCTTGCTGCTTGCATGATGCAATTATTAAAGGTGATGTACGTAGGCAGCCGTCTCGTTCTAATTTGACAATGTTGGCTCCCTTAGCAAATCAGTAATGCTTCTTTGAAAAAGTTCTTTTTTATTTAGAAGAAAATTTGAAAAAGTACTTACAAATAGTAACATTCTCTAAAAACAAAAGGTGGGTATTACTGAACCATTTCACGCTGTTTGTTTTGATTCTTTTCGTTGAAATTCAAATATATTTTCGTTGTATTTGAATTTAAAGCGCGCGAATTTCGGTATATTTAATAATTTTACCATCCACTACGTGGAGACTGGCGGCTAATTCAGCTACACAAACAACAACAACTGCAATTCCCACCCGCTGCAGCCATTCTTCATACTTACTTAACTGGCCATAACAACCCGTGATCGGGTTACGGCCTGCCGCAAAACTTCTCTTCAGGCGCCTCTGCTTTGCGCTCGCCTTCTCCAGTTGGTAACACCAAGAGATGACAGGGCCTCTTCAACTTGGTCCTTCCACCGGAGACACGGCCTCCCTCTTCGCCGCCGACCTCCAACCATCGCATCGAACACCTTTTTCGCCGGAATTTCGTCGTCCATGCGGCAGACATGACCGAGCCAGCGTAGCCGCTGGATGTTTATTCGCGGTGGCACATCCACACCGTCGTCGTCGATTGGTGCCATCTAGACATTTTCACCACTGGGAACAACCCATCGTCACCTGCGAGCAGCTTGGTGTAGTGCTCCTTCCACAACCCCAGTACACCCTGCGCATCCGTAATCAGATCCCCGTTTTCATCTCTGCAAGAAGATGCCCCGGGCTGAACTGCCCGACTGTGGGAATAAATATACCTTCTCGCCCGACCTTTGCATTGAAGTCCCGAGGACGATTTTAACGTCATGGGCCGGGCACCCGTCGTAGACGTCCTCGATTCTACATACAGATACTGCAAATCGTTCAGGCCCAGGCCGAGCGCGCGCTACCGTCTTGTTGCATTTTTTAAATGCCGAATGCACTTTCGCATATAATATTTAAATTGTATGAAAAATAAAATCAACAAAAAATATTTGCATTTCTTTTCTTTTCAAACTAGAAATTATTACCATTTTTTGTTTTCAAGATTACGGTATCTTTAAAGATATAATCATTTAAACCTCTTAAATCGTTGTAAATTATCCGAACCCACCCAAAAGCATTCTGATGGTAACATTTTTTTGAATAACTTTCTTATATATTTTGACCTTCCGCACATCATTTTTTTTACTTATATTTAGTTTTTAATCAAAATCAGTATCCTCCTTTTTTAAATACCTTTTCATGAAAAGGCCTCAATTTATTCCCCATTACCCCTGCTTCTGAAATACAGCACTGAGCTAAGGGAGTGTCAAAACTCGGCTGTCACAACGTACATCACCTTTAATAATTGCATCATGGCTGCTTGTGCGTGCGTATATCGCACAAAGCGAAACGCGAAAATATACACAGGTGGGAGAGCGCGAGATCAGCAGCTGGAGTGGTCGCTGCTGATCTGCGATATGCACAAAGTAAACGTAGCGAAAATGTGCAGATTAGAAAAAAGTGGGAAGCAGGCTGCAGCCCAAAAAGTCAATGTGCAAACAAATAGCGCAAAATTATGTGCAGTAGCGGGAATGCTTACTGCACTGCGTTAATTTGTATGTGTATAGAAACAAGCAGATGTGTATGTGTACAGAAAAGCGGACAGTGGCGGGGTACCAGCGTATAATATTCTTACTGGATTTTTTAAGGGTTTTTTATTTTTGGGAATGGGTATATATATTCTATATAAATTATATTTTCTGTTATCCGGCTCGAAGGACCATGGAAAAACCGATCGCGGCGGAGCGGGGGAAATAAAGCACACGGTTGGTTCGGGTATGATTTGGGTGGTGTTTATTCGTCTGATGTCGAATAACGAATAACATAAAGAATACATGAAACATTGAACGAGACAAACGGCCGAAGCCGGGGAGCAGAAAATAGGGGGAAACATGAGTACAAAGGGAAAGGAAAGGAAAGGATTAGCAGTGGGAACGACAGATCATTAGAGACAGCACTCATTTAGCCAGCCATAATTCTGATCAATTTTTAACAATTTTGTACTAATCACCATATTGTGGATGCCAAGCTTGGCCCTGATTATGTCATGTTTCCGGTGGGATATTTACCCCATTAATGAAAGGTGGTAACTCTATCTAGATTTTGACACCATTTTGATTAATGCCCTGCGCTTTAGCTTCCACAAGCATTTTAATAGTTATGAAGATGCATCATATGGTCGATATCACTTTTCCACAACGTTATACTCCTGCATCCTTTGAGATAGCGAGAAGATTGACACCATTTATGAAAGCTGAAGACTCCATAATTTTTGCGATAAACCTATAAACTCATATTTTACAAGCATTTTATTGATTTTGCAGTAAGCAGCCATTTAATGTCACTTTTGCTTATCGATCTCTTCATGATTGCCGAATAGTAATGGAATTATTGATATCATTTGATAAAGCTGCGATCCTAGCTACATTTTAAGGGATAATGAAAAGTTAGGGACCAATATAGAAAGCTTAACAGGCACCATTTCATTTAAATATAAACTTTGAAAACTGAACCATGTTGATCCTCTTAATACTATGCCACGATGTACACTATTCATCAATTCGTTCGAAAATCAGCACCATTTCATTTAAATATGAACATTGAAAATTGAACCATGTGCGAATAACTTGGGAATCTTCACTTCGATCTTCCCAATACTTTACCACCATGCAAGTTAAGGTATCTGTCCACAAAAATGCAACGACTAGTGCAACGTAAGCACCTCGGTTGGGTAAGAGTAACATGAAACGTTCCCACAACGTGACTTTTCCAAATTGCACCTTGCAAACTCGTCCGGGTAAGAGTAACATGAAACATTCCCACAACGTGACTTTTCCAAATTTGCTTTTGTCTGCTTTTTGACAATTTTTGACGAACTGTAATTATGCTTTCGGCGGATCGGTGGAGTTAGTCTTAGAATGGACACGCCAGCGAGCGGAACTAATAAAGATAAATTTTTTTAATAAAATTCATCAATGAATTTTTAATTGGCGCCCAACGTGGGGCATCGCCTTCCGTAAGATATCCTGAAAAGAAAAAGTAAGGATCGGTTCCGCGAGTGCCTAAACTATAAAATAAGTATCCTTTGAAAAGGAGAACAAACAGTGGAAAAGTATCCTTGAATTAAAGGAGAAAAAAAGGAGGAACAAAAACGAATCATAGTGAAGAAATTTAAACAACTTGTGGAACTAAATTAAAAATTGTGATGAAAATTAAAAATTATTACAACATACTTAATACCAATAACTAAAATATTACAGTTTAATCAATAAACAAGAAGGTGATTAACTGTAAATGTGAAACGCGTATAAAATACGAGAATCCCGTAACCTCAAATAAATATATCTACAATTTACAAACGCGTCGTGAATAAAACAAGAGCGCTGCCAAACTTTGTGAAAAAGACAACAATAACAACCAGCGACAATAAGTAACCAGCAAAGATAAGCCGAGAATAACAATCGAACCGGATGAGTACGAACATCAATGAGGGAGGAAATAACCAATAATTAATTCCAAAACAAAAATCAACATCAAAACCTGCAGCAATAAAGTAAAAAGGCGACACGAACGGAAATATATCAACCGGAAAACGAAGAAACGAATTACCTACACTAAGGAGAACAACAGTGAGAACAAAGGAGAACAAAGTGAAAAGGCGACACCAAGCAAGCCGATCTAGCAAGTAATATTTTTCCTATGTTTAGTCATTAGACGTAAAGAACCAAACTAAGTAGAATAAACAAAAATATAGGAATATTCATAGTATAGAATAAATTAATACATTTTTTATTAACTATCGGAAAAACAACAATTAATTGCTATTTAAATTTAATTAATTTTTTATATATAATAAATAAAACTGGATACAAGTGATACCATTGATGATTTGACGGTTTTGTTCAGTTCCTTATCAGTAAAAATGGCAACCGCAGATCAAATAAAAGGATTTATAGAGGCACAAACGAGCCCTTTAGTTAAGAAAATAGAAGAGTTGACTAGAAGCTTGCAACACTTGACTAGCGCTAATACAGTTACAGAATATCAGCCCGAAACAATAGATGAAGGGATCCGTTGCGAGGAGTCGTTAGATATAATCAAATCCTTACCATCTTTTAATGGCAAAAATTCATATGTTAGTTGGCGAGAAGCTGCTGGCAACTCCATGAATCTATATCAAAAGGGGAGTCGCAGGTACTACGCTGCATTGACGATACTAAGGAACAAAATAACCGATGACGCAAACGACATACTAACAAACCACGGTACCGTGCTAAATTTTGATGCCATCCTTAGTCGATTAGATTTCGCATACGCGGACAAAAGACCATTGCATATTATAGAGCAAGAACTTAGCATTATGCGCCAGGGCTCCTTAAGCATAATAGATTATTATAACGAGGTCAACAAAAAATTAACTGCCTTAATCAATAAAACAATAATGACTCACGGTTCGAACTCAGAACTAACGAACGAATTGAATAAGAAAAATAGACAATACGCCTTGCGAGTTTTTATAACAGGGTTAAATCCACCTCTAGCAAATATCATATTCTCACTATCACCAAGTGACCTCCCGAATGCCTTGGCAAGGGCCCAGGAATTGGAGTCCAATAATATACGGGCTAGTTTTGCACTTCAGTTCAACCGAGCCAGCAATTCCAATTCTGGCAATAATAGTAATCAAAAACCGCATAATTTTTTACGATTCCCACAACGTAATCAAGGGAACTTCCGAACCAATTTCCAGAATAATCAAACTCAACCGAAACCCGAACCAATGGAATTAGGTAGTTCAGCTAATGTACCACGGAAATTTTTTTACAACACTAATTATAACCAACAAGGAACCCCTCGACCAAATGTTTACAATAACAATAATTTCCCGCGAGGACCGAACCAAAATAACTACCAAGGACGCCAGGAGAATCCTGCTAAATTCGACAATTTCCAACAAGCTCTTAAACGCCAACTCCCGAGCACCCAAGTTAGTTCTCAGCCGCAATATAAGGCACCACGAATAAATAATTTAAATGAGGAAAGTTTTTTAGAAATAGACCCGGATTGCCCTACATCATCAAACGAGGGACATCCGGAAGAAAATATAGAATATTAATCGACAGCGGCGCCACTAGCTGCTACTGCAGCCCAAATGTTTTCAAAAATAGGAAGGAGTTAGTTATTAAGAAGAGAGTTAGAACCATAAATGGTTTTACAATAATTCAATATTATTGCGAAGCAAGGCTTTTCGGAATTAGGGAACGATTTTATGAGATTCCTAATCTCGAAGCCGATATCCTAATAGGCTATAATTTTATGAAAAAAGCAAACATAGTGCTAGATTTTGAAAAGGGAATTATGAAGAGTGGAAACCATTGTGAGAAATTCTTGAACTTCAACGAAACAGAGAATGAGGAAGAAAATGATGAAGAAGTTGATTCTGAAAACGAAAAACAATTAGAAGTTATTAATTACATGAAAAGATACGAAGGAATTGAATATTTAAGACATGAAATTATTAAGGAAATCGAAGAACTTCATTCTAAAATAAATATGAGGTTGCCATTTAGGACGGACGTAAGAGCTGAAATTCGCACAATTGCTGAAACTCCTATATGGAGTAAGAAATACCCATACCCTATGTCCGTCAATACATTCGTAAACAAGGAAATACAAAATCTGTTGGATGATGGTGTTATTCGTCCAAGCAAAAGCCCTTACAACTCGCCGATTTGGGTTGTACCTAAAAAAGGAACGAACGAAGATGGGTCCTCGAAATTGAGGATGGTAATCGATTATAAAAAATTAAATGAACAAACAATTGCAATGAACTATCCCATTCCTGATTGCAATGTTATTTTATCAAATTTAGGGAAAGCGAAATACTTTTCCACAATAGATCTAGAATCTGGCTTCCACCAGATATTAATGAAGGAGACAGATATCGAAAAAACTGCTTTTTCCGTAAATAACGGGAAATATGAATTTGTTAGGATGCCGTTTGGGTTAAAGAATGCTCCTGGCATTTTCCAAGCTGCCATGGATAATATCCTTAGAAGTTATGTTGGTAGATTTTGTCACGTCTACATAGACGATATCATTGTGTTCTCGCCTTCAATAGAGGAACACACCAATCACCTCTCAGAGATAGTAAAAACCCTTAGGAACGCAAATATGAAAATTTCACTGGAAAAATCAGAATTTTATAAGGAAGAAGTTGAATTCTTAGGTTATAGAGTAGGTTACAATGTAATAAAAACTGATCCAAAAAAAATTGAAACTATCCAGAATTACCCCTTGCCAACGACCTTACGACAATTGAGAAGTTTCCTAGGAATGGCAGGCTATTATAGAAAATTTATAAAGGATTACGCGCTAGTTACCAAACCATTAACAGTTTACTTAGCAGGAGAAAATGGTAGGATATCACAAAATATGTCAAAAAAAACTGAGATTAAACTAAACGAAGAAGCAATTACGGCCTTCAATAAAGTAAAAGCATTGCTAATAGATCAAGTAGAGCTGGTACAACCGGACTTCAATAGCAAATTTATCTTAACAACAGACGCATCAAACGTCGCAATTGGCGCCGTATTAAGTCAGAACGGGAAACCTGTTACATTCATCTCCAAAACTCTTAATTCCACAGAAAGGAATTACGCTACAAATGAAAAAGAACTGTATGCTATAGTATGGGCATTGAAAACATTAAGAAATTATTTATATGGTGTATCAGATTTGGAAATTCACACTGACCACCAACCTTTGACGTTTGCGGTATCAACCAGAAATCCTAACGCCAAAATGAAAAGGTGGCATGCTTTTATCGAAGAATTTGCACCTAAAATCATATACAAACCAGGAACACAAAATGCGGTCGCGGACGCACTTTCTAGACAAATATTAAACAACATCTCTGACAACGAATCACTACATAGCACTCAGCATTCCGTAGAAAGTAGCGATGAATTCAATATCCCCGAATCCTTCAAACCATTAAATGAATTTAAACAACAAATCCTATTAAGCAAGGCAAACTTTACGATACATGAATTAACAGTAAATTTCGGCAGAAACAGGCATATCATTGAATATGATACTAGGGAAAATTTGAAAACGATCCTTTTAGAATTTCTTCAGCCAAAATTGGTAACCGGAATATATTGCACTGCGGAAGATCTCCTTGATTTTAAAGAAACGGTTAAGGGTGTTTTTGCAAATAAGTTCCTTTTTACACGAATATTTCCAATTGATGTACCAAACCGCGATGACCAACAAGCCATAATCAAACAAACGCATATTCGTGCCCATAGGAGTTGTAAGGAAAATTATAAACAAGTTTATAAACAATACTACTGGCCGAAAATGTTAAATCATTTTAAGGAATACATTAGACACTGTGAAATCTGCAACAAAACCAAATACGATAGACACCCACAAAAGGTTAAAATCGGAGAGGCTCCGATTCCCAACAAGGAGGGGGAATGCCTCAACCTCGACATTTTTTACGCTCAAAATCTTAAATTTATAACCTGCATCGATGCCTATTCAAAATTTTTAGTTATAAAACTTATAGAAGATAAAACTAATTTAGGAGAAAAAGTACTAGACGTTTTGCAAAGCTTTCCGGATGCAAAAAAACTCACTCTCGATAACGAACCAGGATTTACAACACCCCAGTTCAAAGCTTTAATGCAACGATTACGAATCGAACTTTATTACTGCACACCTCGCCATAGCACTACGAATGGACAAGTTGAAAGAGTTCATTCTACCATCATCGAAATAGCTCGATGCTTAAAAGAGGAATTTCATCTGATTGACGATACAGAAGCTTTTTACAGGGCAGCTCTACAGTATAACCATTCAATACACTCTGTTATACAAAACAAACCACTAGAAATTTTTTTTAATAAAATTCCACATAGTTTAAGCGATATGTTGAAAAAAGCACAAGAAAAAATGCTACAAAGGAATGACTCAAACCAGGTGAGGACATACCAACCTGGAGATGTTATTTATGAAAAGATAATTGGACAGCGTAATAAGCTTTCCCCTCGGTTTAAAAAACAGAAGGTTCAAGAGGATTTAGGGAACAAGGTTAAAATTCAATTTCGCAATAGAATTATCCATAAGGATAACATTAAAACCTGACGACTAGCAATAAAATTTGTTTTCTCCTACAGAAAATGCCATTTATCATAGTAATGCTCGTCGCAGTATTTGCTACATGCCGGTCCGAAGTGCAAATACTGGATTACTCCAATTCACAATTGATTTCGATCCATTTGGGACAAACCAGACTACAGAACGGGAATTTTAAACTTATCCACGTACTGGAATTAACAGACTACGAACGCACAATTGACAACTTGAACCTTGAAATTCAACAAAAACTATTGAAAAATAGTACGGTACTACCATTCCTCCTTCATGATATCAACCAGCTTAAAAACCAGCTGAAAAGGTTAAAACCTAGGACGAAGCGATCAATCGATGCTTTAGGGACGGTATGGAAATGGATAGCCGGTACCCCGGACCATGAAATAATAGTAAACAAAATTAACGGACTACTTTCAACCAATGAACGACAGAGAATCATTAGCAAGGACTCCATCGACAGAATTAACATACTGACTAATACTACTAACATAATTTTGAAAACGCTACAATCATTAGAAGAGGCCCAACAAACAATAGAAAAAACCATAACAAATAAAATACAAATCATTAAGGATGAAATGGCAAACTTAGAATATGCTTTGCAATGGGCAAGAGTAGGAGTAATCAACTCGTTTATACTGTCAGAAAAAGAAATTGTAGAAGCAAAAAGTTTTTTAGATTCCGAAAAATTTCCGTATAATAACTTAGAAGAAGCCTTGGGGTTTGCAACTATCAGAATAGCAACGGATCAGTCGACAATTCTATATATAATAAATTTGCCTGCAATAGATCAAAACATTTGCGAAAAATTGCTTATCAAGGCCGTCAAGAAGAATGAAACAATTGTAAAAATCGATTTAGAAAATATTGTTAGATGTAAGAACAAAATCTATCAAATTAAGAAGAATTGTAATGAATTCAATTTATTGAGTATTTGTAATAAGGAAAATTTATTAGATATAAGCGAAACAAATTGTATACCTCCACTTCTTAATAGCAAAAAGCATAATTGCGTAATAATTAATAATCAGCACGTGCCTTCAGTACAAGAAATTGGTCAGGGAATGATATTTTTAAACCAATTCGAGGGATTGGTAGAAATATCCCAAAATAAATCATACCATTTATCGGGAACCTATTTAGTCCAATTTCATAATGATACAGTCACAATCGGGAATCAAACTTATGTTTCTAAGGAGGTATCAACTTTAAACCCACTTCCAGCTATATTACAAATTTCTACTAATAAATCCGAATTTCAAGAAGTCCTATCCCTAGAGATGATAAAAGAACTTCAAACAAACAATGTTGACGAGATCAATTCCATATCAACCAAGGGAAGGGTCATGTTTTGGTCCAATTTAATCCTGTCCGCTATACTAATTGTCTGTCTGTTCCTGACAATTTACAAAATCAAAACCAAGACACAACATATAACCAACGTAACTATTGAAGAAACCGAACCAAGAGTCTTGAATCTAGAGAAGGACCTTCCCCATAAACCAAAACGAGAATTTCGAAGTGTCAATGACCTTCCGGCTTTTTAACAATCGGGACGATTGATTCTAGGAGAGGGGGAGTTAAGGTATCTGTCCACAAAAATGCAACGACTAGTGCAACGTAAGCACCTCGGTTGGGTAAGAGTAACATGAAACGTTCCCACAACGTGACTTTTCCAAATTGCACCTTGCAAACTCGTCCGGGTAAGAGTAACATGAAACATTCCCACAACGTGACTTTTCCAAATTTGCTTTTGTCTGCTTTTTGACGAACTGTAATTATGCTTTCGGCGGATCGGTGGAGTTAGTCTTAGAATGGACACGCCAGCGAGCGGAACTAATAAAGATAAATTTTTTTAATAAAATTCATCAATGAATTTTTAATTTGCATGCTTTTCATCAATTCGTTCGAAAGTAAGCACTATTTTTTTTATACATTGAGGATTTAACAGTTTCGATGTATCTTAAAAACCTAATGCGAATAACTTGGGAACCTTCACTTCGATCTTTGTAATACTTTACCACCATGCATTCTTTTCATCAATTCGTTCGAAAATCAGCACTATTTTATTTATATATCAACATGGAGGATTTAACAGTTTCGATGTTTTTTAAAAACCATGTGCGAATAACTTGGGAACCTTCGCTTCGATTCTCCCAATACTTTACCACCATGTATTCTTTTCATCAATTCGTTCGAAAATCAACACTATTTGATTTATATATCAACATTGAGGATTTAACAGTTTCGATGTTTTTTAAAAACCATGTGCGAATAACTTGGGAACCTTCACTTCGATCTTCCCAATACTTTACCATCATGCATGCTTTTCATCAATTCGTTCGAAAATCATCACCATTTCATTTAAATATGAACATTGAAAATTTAACAGTTTCGATGTTTTTTAAAAACCATGTGCGAATAACTTGGGAACCTTCACTTCGATTCTCCCAATACTTTACCACCATGCATTCTTTTCATCAATTCGTTCGAAAATCATCACCATTTCATTTAAGTATGAACATTGAGGATTTAACAGTTTCGATGTTTTTTAAAAACCATGTGCAAATAACTTGGGAACCTTCACTTCGATTCTCCCAATACTTTACCACCATGCATTCTTTTCATCAATTCGTTCGAAAATCATCACCATTTCATTTAAATATCAACATTGAAAACTGATCCGTTCTGATCTTCTTAATACTATACCACGATGCACACTTTTCACCAATTCGTTCGAAAATCAGCACTATTTTATTTATATATCAACATTGAGGATTTAACAGTTTCGATGTTTTTTAAAAACCATGTGCGAATAACTTGGGAACCTTCGCTTCGATCTTCCCAATACTTAACATCATGCATGCTTTTCATCAATTCGTTCGGAAATCAGCACTATTTTATTTATATATCAACATTGAAGATTGAACAGTTTCGATGTTTTTAAAAACCATGTGCGAATAACTGGGGAACCTTCACTTCGATCCTCCCAATACTTTACCACCATACATGCTTTTCATCAATTCGTTAGAAAATCAGCACCATTTCAATTAAATATGAACATTGAAAATTGAACAGTTTCGATGTTTCTTAAAATCCATCCAATAACTTAGGAACCTTTAATTCGATCATCCCAATACTTTACCACCCTGCATGCTTTTCATCAATTCGTTCGAAAATTACCTTTTCATTTCATCCTTTTATTTTATTATTAGTTTTATGATTGACTTATATCAAAGAATATGAAGTAATATAGAACGCGCATCTCATACAAGCAAACGCGTTTTATGGCGGGTACTGCTGGTAGTACCCTCTTTTACTAACAGCAGAACTCTCTGTTACTAACAGCAGAAATCTCTGTAACTTCGGCGTAACATGTGAGTAGAAGCACTAAGCAAATAAACACATAGAGGTACCACGCGGTACAAAATTTTTCGGTCACGCAAATCTAGCACAGTAGGTCCCACACGTACTTCGGCTATACGAAGTTTTGTCGCTGGCTTCGCCAAACTTCAATTTTCGAAGTTCATCTTCATTCTTTGTGGGATGTTCGACAAGGAACATCAATTGCAAGCTGTGCTGTGCTGATGAGCACGAAACGGCGCGCCGCGGCGTATCGTTTGCAAATTCGAATATGCAAGGGTGTGTGTCCGTGTGAAAATAAATGTGCGTGTTGCTTGTGTATGCGCTGAGGTGAATGAAAACAATACGAGCAACTGCACAAGATAAAAAGCAAATTGAATTTCCATGGCTTTCGGTTCTGCTATGAATAACGAACCATGTGAATTTACAAAGGCGTACAGTAGAGTGTGCGTTCCTATTGATAAAAAACCAAAACCATGAATTTCTGCTGTGCAATGTTGGCATTCATGTAGGCTACGTTGCCTTCTGACCTAATAAAATTCATACCGATAAATTTTTAAATTCATATATTAACAAGCAACATATTATTATTTATTATTATCATTTCCTTAAAATTTATATTATTTAGCAGTTTTATGTGTTCTTAAGTATTTTTATTTTATTCTTATTTTTCGGTTTACTTGCAATTTTCTCTTTGAGCCAAATGCAATTTTTTCTTAGCAAAATTGTTAAAAAGTAATCTAATATAAATTGCTTATGTTCCCTACAAGTAGACGGTTCTGAAAACCACAATTTGTATTCATCTACTTTTGTTACGTTTGCAACACACAAATTGTACAAAAGCTTTTTTATATTGGAGGAATGAGGGGTTGCCTTAAAAAACGTATGAAATGTGTTGTAAAAGATTTTTGAAACAAAAAAAAATTAGTCGATTGGAGCTTTTAGTTTTAAACTACTGTTAAAATAGTTGACATTTTTTTTTAAATATAAACATTTCGTTTCCTTGTAAATTACAAAGCTCATCTTTTATTAACTTTTTGCAGTTATGACAGTCAAATTTTTCAATAGTTTTCATCAATATGAAACCAGAGAAATAACGAAGGGAACCATCACTCATATGTTCATTTTTTATAATCCCTAAGGCATTTGAAGAATTCGCTTTCTCTGCATCAGATATGTCCTTTGATAAGCAAAATTCTTCACCGAACTCTTGATTTATAGCATTTTGAGTTTCATTGTCAATTTCAAACAAACTGGTATTATTGTCAATTGTTATAAATGAACCTTCGTCAGTTGGTTCACAATTGGAGGTTCCTGCCGTAAATGCTATTATTTTCATTGAGATCATTTTCGCAAGAATTTGGTCAAACTCAAAAAGTGAAGGATTATTGTTTGTAACTCCTCTTTTTCTTACCAAATAAAAAAGATTTTCAAGCGGGTCTTGATTAAGTCTTGATAATAAAAGAAAATTGGATTTTTCCGCCCAGATATCTTGTGAAAGAGACAAAACGGAAGTAATTGATAAAACTATACCATTTAAACAGTATACCGTTCTCGGATACTGACAACTTTTGATATAGTTTTTCATTTCCTTCAAATAATTTTCGATATTGTTATTCTCACGAAGAGCTGATCGGAAAGGATTTTTATCAAAAAGAACATGGCTATTCAAACAATCAAAAAGTCTGTTTATTTTTTCAATAAATATAGCTGTGGACAAAGCTTTATCTTTGCAATCATTATAACAGCCATTTTCAACCAAAGATTTTATGGCTGCGGATACAGTATGGCTAAATATTTGAGTTGCGTATTTAACCTTAATTTTTTCAAATGAATTAGGATAAATATGTTTTTTTGTCAATTTGGGACAAAGGCGGGTTGAATTGTTTTTATCTAATTCATATAACCTGCAAATAATTGACCAAGAAATTTGTCCATCAGGCGAAGTTATATCATTTCGTGTTAAAATATTTCTTAGTGATTTTATTAGATGGGGAACATCATACAGTGCATAAATTGTTTTCGAATCTAAACGGTAAATGGCGATTCAGACGTTATTTCCAATTTAGCGAATGAAGATCTGTTGTTTGACCCTTGATCACACACAATTGCTCTTACGTTTATACCCAGTTTTTGAGAAATTTTTACATTATTTTTTATAATTTCTTTAAGTTCATTTGACGTCAAGCCGGTAGAAGAAGCGTAATAGCTCAAAACGTATTTCCAATTTGAATACAGCCCCCTTAGCATAAAAACGCAAACTTGACCAGTAAGTTGGATTTTTCGTTCGGTTCCATTATCAACAAAGCCCACAACTTCATCATTAAACAGATTGTACTGTAAATGTTTTCTGACAGAAAATTCATCGAACATCAAAACAGCTTCTCGTTCGTCGATATTCATAACTTGAAAAATTTTTTCAAGCGTGCTAAACAATTTTTGGCTTATGCCTGGCTGCAATGATTTTATTGGAGCCCATCTTAGCAACGACGTTTTAGAAGGTAAATTTAATTTCAGTTCGTCCCTTAGGAATTGGTAAGAAGCTGCAGAATAAAAGAACATGCTTTGTGCTATAACTTTTTCTTTTTCTTGCCAAAGAACTCTTTTCTTTAGTAACATTTTACAAAATATGGCAGTATTATCGGACAAAGATTTCTTAGCGACAAAATCATCAACTGCCCGTTCTATATTAGTCGCTCTTATTTTTTTGTTTCTTTTATACTTATTCGAAAGCAAATTTTTCTGTAATTTTACAATCTTTCTCTTTTGGTCATAAATAATTTTTTTTTGTTTTTTAATTTCACCGCATGCGTCCCAATATTTCTTTCTGTAAAAAGCTTCGTTTTGTTCCCTTTTTAAACAATAAGTGCAGTATTGGTCTTCTTCATCTTTTTTTATTTCCGTTTCCAAATTGTTGGACAAATTTTTCCACGCATTATTTCTGCAAGGATCCTCAAAAGCCAACAAATCTGCAATATCTCCCACAGTGTCCATTGAAGAGTCTGACAATTGTATTGGATCACCACAATTTTTAAATTCTGCGAAAGGAAGTGCTTGACGTTGAATCGAAACATATTGATCAATTTCATCCTCTATTTCATTGAAATCAAATAAATGGGGGGAGCTCTCTGTGTTACTTTGGGAAGTTATTTTTTTTAGGTTCAGGTTGAGAGTTGGTATAGCGTTCTTTTTAAGAAGTCTGTTACCAATAAACTTAGGTTCAAAATGGTTATCACAAATAAATGCCTTGTCGATATTTTCATCTTTTTTGAGATTGCATTTTGCGATCCATTTATTTCTGAAATATTCATTTTTCGGAAATTTAAAAAGCCGAACTTTAAGAGACCCGTAATCATTCCTATAGCTCCTTTGACAGGAAAAAATAGCGCATTTCGTGTTATTTTTACGCTTTTTGTCGGAATTACTTATATTCATGATAAAAACTTGATGACGTTAATACGAGTAAAATCAAGTCCAGTTTCAAAAAAAGGGTCGTCAACAAAATTGTTTAGGGATTCAACCACGTCAGAATTCGCTTAAATTTGTAAATTTAAACAAATTGTTTGGGATTCAACCACGTCAGAATTCGCTTAAATTTGTAAATTTAAATTGTTTGGGATTCAACCACGTCAGAATTCGCTTAAATTTGTAAATTTAAACAAATTGTTTGGGATTCAACCACGTCAGAATTCGCTTAAATTTGTAAACTTAAACAAATTGTTTGGGATTCAACCACGTCAGAATTCGCTTAAATGTTTAAATTTAAACAAATTGTTTGGGATTCAACCACGTCAGAATTCGCTTAAATTTGTAAACTTAAACAAATTGTTTGGGATTCAACCACGTCAGAATTCGCTTAAATTTTTCAATTCAAACAAATTTTTCAAATCAGTTAACGCAAGGCATACGCAACCAGACAGCGCAACGATTAGATTGAAAATGAGCTGTTCTCAGAAAATTTGTTGAAGTGAAAGCGATCGCCAACGAAAAAAGGTATACACACAAAAAATAAGCGCGAACAAGTGAAATTTTGTTGTTGCTTTTGTTGGCATTTTTGGTGGTTGATTATTTCATTACGTGTGAAGGCAACGCACACAATTTTGCGAATATTTTCGGCTAGCCGAAGTGCGTATGGGACCTGCTACGCTGAAACCAAGGCGCATAACAGCAACAGTAACATCATCACAGCGCACAGTTGATGTGCGACTGACCACATCAACATAAAGCAAATTATGAAAGCTGACTTCGAATTGAGAAGTTTGCCGAAGTCATCGCGAATATGTTCGAATAGCCGAAGTGCGTATGGGACCTAGTGCGCTGGTACGCAAATTTGTGCCAGTTGACACCTCTATGTGTTTATTTGCTTAGTGGTAGAAGCAAAGAAAATAAACATACGAAGGCTTGGTTTTGGTTGCGCTCACTGCAGCGAGTCTGCGTTAGCACACTGCTGCGGCGTGGGAAGATTGGGAGATGAGGACGATGTGCTGTTGTTGTTGTTGTTGCGCTGACGAAATGCTGAAATTGTAAAACGATTTATATTTTCTGGCGGCTGGCTTTTGTTCTTCTTCTATAAGCCTGCACAGCGTTCCATATTGCTCCTGAATTCACTACCGACTGTAGTGTGTGCATAATCCTAGAAAAGAAAATAAAATATGGTTGGCGTGGTGACCTATATGATCGCTACAGGCAATAAAAAAATAAATAAAAAGTAATCACAAAAGACAATTAAAAAGGGAAATTGGAAAGAAAGGAAGACGTTTAATAAGACGCCCGTAATAATTTTCCGTCCCGTTCTTTGGAACTTTTTTTACTGCCCACATATAATGCTTACTTAACCCTAGTGTGTGTGCTGAAAAAACACCCTTACCCGTGTGTACTGGGGTACCCGGGTACCCCAGTACAAATTGTATGAAAATTTCTCACTTTTTGTTCGCACTGTAAGAAATTTTACTGTTGCTTAGTTTTAAAGCTCTCACTAATATATACAGTGGGTCAATAATGTAGTCGGACAAGCATGAGATGTATGTTCACTCACCTATTTTACCTGTAAAATAATTTTTTATGATAAATTTTTATTTTTCAGTAAATGATACATTTATCAATTTCGGAATACAAAAACAATTTCATTAAAAATCCAGTTAATTAAAAAAAAATAAGTAAATTCGTGACAAGTTATAAAATTTCACTCCAAAAAAGAAGTGGGACATTTTGTAAATGTTATTTGAAAATCATATTATTTTAAAATTAATATTTTATAGGGAGGCCTTTGCTTTTAATGATTGCTTCCAGTCTTCTTGGCATTGATTGTACGAGGTTTCTGCATATATCAGGATCAATTTTCACCCACTCGTCCTTTAATGCTTTTTCGAAGTCGTTTGTGTTGTGAATGTTATATTTTTTCAATTGATTCTCCAAATGTGCCCACAAATGCTCAATAACGTTAATGGAGATTGTGCTGGAGTTTCCATGACGTGGGGGCAATTTGTTCAACAGCCACATGCGTACATTGTAAGCCGTGTGCTTGGGGTAAGACAATGACCCCTAATACCAAATTTTTCGACACTTTGAATCAAATTTTGGTTCAAAATCCCTAAATATTTTATGTGGTCCATAATTCTATTAATTACGCATAGCTCTCCTACACCTGCTGCTGACATGCACCCCCACACTAAGATGGATCCTCATCCGTGCTTAACTGTCGCTTTTAAGTTTTTTTCTCGCAGCTCTTCGTTTGGCTTTCTCCATACATAACTTTGTCTGTCTGATCTAAATAAGTTAATTTTACTTTCGTCCGTAAATAAAACATTATTCCAGAACGAAAAATCCATGTTTCTGTACATTTTGGCAAAAGCAGTACGTCTCTTTTGATTTCTCTTATTAATGTATGGCTTCTTCCTTGCAACTCGACCATGGTAATTATTTCGACGAAGCACTAGTCTTATTGTTTCGGGGTTGCAGGTTTTATCTAAATGTTGAGACACTTCATGACCAATTTTGGAGCATTAATTTTTGGGTTTTTTTTAACTTGTTGAACAATCCATCGTTCATCTGCACAAGTAAACAGCTTAGGTCTTCCTGATTTGGGCTTATTTTCCACTGTTCCACTTTCTCCGTACCTTTTAGTTACATCGTGCACAGTCGATTTTGGTCGTTCGACTAAGTTTCCAATCTCACGGACCCTTTTTTCCCTCTTTAAAATGTTTAATTATAAGTTTTCTGTCATCTTCTGATGTTTGACTCATCTGTCTTGACATTTTCGCTTTTTTCCAATTTTTTTTTCTGATAAATTTGAGAAATGTGAATTTTTCTTTTTTCCCTGTTAGAAATGCGCAAAATTGCCAAATTAAATGTGAAATTAAGGGATTCCCCTTTTCAAAACGGACAGGTGGCTACCTGTCCGACTTTTTTTTTGAGATTAATACTTGCTACATCTTTAAAATTGCTTTGGTAGAAAGAAACCAGCTGGACTTTTGATTAAATTATTTTTGGTGTCTGACAAGGTCTAGTACACCAACTAGCAGAAAGTACACTTTTGAGATTCAAGCTTATTTCAACAGAGAAAATATTCAAATAATATTAAGCTTATGCTTGTCCGACTACATTATTGAGCCACTGTAAGTACATTTTGAGATTTCCCTTGTTACAAAAAATGACTTCCAAACTTGTTTTTTAATTTCCAGTAATGAATTTTTGTGCAATTTCGGATCCCGCTTTCATAAAAAGGGGAATACCATTCATACGCTGCTGTAAATTTCAATGGAAGGTCATTCCCCGCGGAAGTTTTTTACATTTGAACTTTGTAACAAATTAATTAATCATTAGTAATTAGTTTCAATTGCATTGTATAAGATCTGAGCAACTTCTGAAATGAGTTCTTATTCAGCAAGAGCTCGTTGTGAAAGATTTATCTCAACCGAAATTCAAGAAATAATGTACGAAAGTAAAAGTGATGAAGAATTTTCCATTTCCGAAGCCTCTGAAGCCAATAGAAGCCTCTGACGCCTAGCCTGCGGGTTGCATAGAAACTGACCATCTCAGAATTTATATAACCAAAATCATTTTTTTTATTTCCTTAAAATCGATTGAGTGATTGTTCTCGTTGATAAAACTGTTTTATAACAAATTATTAACTTTAAAAAGTTTTACTTACAGGAAAAATCTATGCAACTCCATATAAAATGTATTGGGGTACCCCAGCACACGGGTAAGGGTGTAAAAAGTAAAATGTTGCGCCACACCCTCCAAAATAAAATAAATGGAATTAAAAACCCGAAAATGAAGACAGAATACCATTTTGGGAGTTGTCATGAAGATTCATCTTTCTAGGTTATCCGCAAGTGTATAAAATTTCGATAAAAAAGTGATTTGGGTACCCGGGTACCCCATCACACACACAAGGGTTAGAAGAACTAAAATAAGAAAATCTTATATTGTAAATTTATGCTGACATCATTCGCCATGGAACAATTCAGGTTCAGAACATTTATATTATTTTTAAGCGTAGGCATTCCTAAATCACATTTTTCATATGACAAAATACTTGTCTTATTATTTATTTCTTTATTTAGTGCTTTAGTAGTGCTTTCGACAAATTGAAAGTCAATAGACCTATTAAATTATGCTTGTCTATACAATCTTTTAACCATTGGTTTGTCCGTTAGATTTCGATTTAAAAAAAAATTAAAACACGTATCTAATTATTTTTGATTTCAAGTGTTTTTATGAATTTTGAAGTCAATATAGCCATCAATTAATTTTTTTTCGTAGTTTTCCCATATTCTCAAACTTGTAATCAACCATGTGAAAATATAAACTAATAATTTTATTTCGAACTCGCCACGTAAAAATATTTGTAAACATTTTAAATTGGGATCAACCGCCAAATTTTAAAATCAATCAAAGCGTTGGCCATCAAAAAGCCATACCTCGCAAAGATTCGATTGATGGAAATATGATAGCAACACAAAAAAGCATACACACAATAATCGACAACAACAAAAACCTTAGTGAATCCTGAGTCATCTTCGTTGAAACGATGATGACGATGCCTTGGTTCGTTGTTTGTTTTTTGCTTGCGATTCGGCAAACAAGATCAAGAAACATACATGCAAAAAATGATTGAGCGAACACTACGCTGCAACACAACCATTTCAATGTACACCAGTGAAGCCGTTGCGAACAATAACATTGCTTTTTGCTGTTGTCCTACGAAAATCTAACAGAAAATCTTATGAACTTAACATTCTCAAATGCCTACGCTTCGCTCTTCCCGCTCGCATCATAACAGCCGAAAACACTTTTGTGCCCTCATGCGCGTTCTATATTACTTCATATTCTTTGATATAGGGTGTTTTTTTTAGAGGTATAGAACTTCGAATTGAAATAAAACACAAGAAAATCGTTTTAATGTCCATCAATTTGGCTTTATTGGAAGGATAATTTTATGCCATTAATGTTTAAATATGATTTCGGGCATGTGGCCGCCGCGGCTGGCTCGAATTTTTTTTTTTTTTAAACTTCCATTTTTATTACACTTGCCTAATAAAAGGCATCTCGTAATATTCTAACATTATTTGGAAATAATTTATGTACTTAGATCAATATCAGAATATACATACATTTACGAATTTAACAAAACACTAGCGTATAACAGTAAGTTAAATCTTAGTTTACAATACATACAGACAGTTTACAGTACAAATTTCATTAAAAATGTCTAGATGGTAAGTCAGAAGTTGTAAGTCGTTTAAGCCTTCGGATTCGCCTTTCTTCGATCAGGGGTATATGCTGTATTTCGACGTTGCCGTGATTTTTCATGTCAATAATATGTTTCGTGCTGAGTTTTTTTATTGTTTCTTCAACTGTGCTGATTGAAAGGTCCCGATGCAAAGAGTCGTTTGTGATGTACCAAGGAGCGTCTACTATTTTTCGTATTATTTTTGATTGCGTACGCTGTACAATGTCAACGTTT
Source organism: Melieria omissa (assembly GCA_963971225.1). Classification (NCBI taxonomy): domain Eukaryota; kingdom Metazoa; phylum Arthropoda; class Insecta; order Diptera; family Ulidiidae; genus Melieria; species Melieria omissa. The sequence continues at coordinate 1,254,413 of OZ020269.1, read as the reverse complement.
GTTTTGCATGCCGTACCCCATATCTGAATACCATATCTCCAGATAGGAGCAATGACAGTGTTGTATATCAGTAATTTGTTGCTTAGGGATAAGTTTGATTGTTTGCCTAGAAGCCATTGCAGTTGGCTCGAATAAAGCCAATTCTACAGGTCCAATTTTTAAAGTTGATGGACAAAGCTCCAATTGCTGTGCACGGTGGCGAATCGATTCATTCGGGTCCTCTTCAACACTTTGCTCTACAGCGGCAATTGTTTCTTCGGTGCGCACTGTTCGACGTCTCTGCGGATGCGTATTATCACATAGAGTAAACGTAGTGCGAAAACGACCCATGGTTAACCGATGGATGGACCGATTTTGCTCTGATTGACGATTATGTCGACCATAAAATGGACGGAGCTTGCGGTAAACTTCGCGAACTGAACCATTATTTTCGAAATAAATTTGCACGATTTGCAAGCGTTGTTCTTTTGTCAACCTGTTCATGATGAAATGGCAAACCAAACTGAGCATAAATGACATTAGAGTTGCCAGATTTGACCACAAAATGCCAGTTTTATCTCTATTCGAAAAACAAACCTCTAAAAAAACACCCTATATAAGCAATCAATCAATCAATCATTTTTTGCATGTATGTTTCTTGATCTTGTTTGCCGAATCGCAAGCAAAGAGCAAACAACGAACCAAAGCATCGTCATCATCGTTTTAACGAAGAATGAGGAGGTCCATAACAAAACTCAATAATTCCATCTTAACATTTTTTTGGATAAACGAACAAATGTAATTAAAGTCAGTAGGATATATATTTTTCTTGTAATAGTTGCTGTGGAATAATAGTTTTCTAGGAACAATACAAATCATAAATAAGTTAATTTATTTGGCAATTTTTGTTTTAGTTATTTAGAAAACAAATTTGGAAATGTTGCGTTTTGGTCCGATACATAGTATTTATTTCATTTTGCTATGAATCCTATGGAGATGTTGCGTTCTGATGTGAACAAGGTTTGGAATTGTGGCGTTTTGCTGTGAATAACATAGAAATAAAATCGTTTTGATTTGAATTGCATAAGTTTCATTATATTACACAAGTACATTCAAGTATTACAAAATTATATAAGTACACTCTCATCCCAGTGTCCTCCTCCAAACACTCACATAAGGCTACATCGGTTTCATTGTAACTATTTCCTTGTTCGTCTAACAATATCTTTGTATAATATTCTAACCCGGAAATGTTTGAACACTGTTGGCCATAATGTTTTTCCAATAGTTTAACAACATCTTTCTTCTTTTCTGAATTAATTGCAATAAGCGTAAGGTATCCACATTCAACAGACTGAGTGCATCGAAATGTGCCAATAAAGCAGAACCAACGCAAACAGCACCTCTTCCAGCTTGATCTTCTGTCCAGGTGTAAAACACTGGAACCTTAGATTTCATGTCGACAACACATAGAGTATAGTAGCCTATTTGCCTTGAATAAAAAGTTACCGTAATAGTAAAATAAATATATATAATTGACTTTTCAGTAATATCTCGAAGTTATTTATTGCATAGATATGGAAATGTTGCATTTTGGTCTGAACCATTATTTTTGGTTTTGAATTCCAGCTAAATTTTGACTTTTGGTATGTTTTATAAAAATTGTTACATAGATTTTAACATATTGTAACGATGAGACAGTCTGTCGCGGTGCAAAGCAACCCTGCCGCTACGTGCCGTGCTATAACCCAATCTGGCAACGACGGCCGCGATAATAACTTTTAGTCCAACCTGGCAACGATGGTCGCGGTCATCAGGGAAACTTCTAGTCCAATCTGGCAACGTGCGAGAACGATCTGCGCGACGGCCGGACAGAGTATAAAAGGTGGCCAGATGCGGTGCAGCGAGTCAGTCTGGTTTTGACAAGTGAAGTTGCCACACGGAATAATTAAGCAAATACTTAAGTGTACGAACAGTAAAGTGTAAACTGTGAATAATAAAGTGACTGTTGGTGTATTTTATTGTCTGCGTTTAAGAAACTGACTGTGTTTTATTTTCAAATCACACAATCCAGAGATACGTGACCGCCCACTAGACTTAGTATTCGTAACAATATATAGATGGATATTGGATTCAGTCAAAAAACCGAAAAACTTAAAAAGTGGAATTATTGTGTTTTGTTATGGACCTCCTCAAATATTCTACACCCGAATTGTTCCATGGCGAATAATGTGACCATAAATTTACAATATAAGATTTTCTTATTTTAGCTCTTTTAAGCAAGCATTATATGTGGGCAGTAAAAAAGTTGAAAAGAACGGGACGGAAAATTATTACGGGCTAATAAAAACGTCTTCCTTTCATTCCAATTTCCCTTTTTAATTGTCTTTTTTGATTACTTTATATTTATTTTTTATTGCCTGTAGCGATCATATAGGTCACCACGCCAGCCATATTTTATTTTCTTTTCTATGATTATGCGCACACTACAGTCGGCAGTGAGTTCAGGAGCAATATGGAACGCCGTGCAGGCTTATAGAAGAAGAACAAAAGCCAGCCGCCAGAAAATATAAATCGTTTTACAATTTCAGCATTTCGCCAGCGCAACAACAACAACAACAGCACATCGTCCTCATCTCCCAATCATCCTACGCCGCAGCAGTGCGCTAACGCAGACCCGCTGCAGTGAGTGCAACCAAAAGCAAGCCTTCGTATGTTTATTTTTTTTGCTTCTACTCACATGTTACGCCGAAGTTACAGAGATTTCTGCTGTTAGTAACAGAGAGTTCTGCTGTCAATAACAGAGGGTACTACCAGCAGTACCCGCCATACAACGCGTTTGCTTGTATGAGATGCGCGTTCTATATTACTTCATATTCTTTGCTTATATGTATGCATATGTAACTACATTTAGTTGCATTTCCACATTTCCTCTATAGGTAAACCATGACATTCATGACGCCACGTAAATACATGGTCACTCACAAAAGTGCTATAACACCTATCAGATGTGGACTTACGTTCCACACACACGATCCCATCCCCTAGATACCCATCATAATCACACCACCGCAATGTAGAAGCACAGAACAAACAATATACAGAATGCGCATCTGGTGTAAAGAAAATTTTCTTTGCGGGTTCCAGCGGTAGGACCCGTTTGTTGATGCGGGGGGAAGCAGTAAAGGGGACGAAAACGCACGGAGCGCGAGAGCGTAAACTGAGAAGCTGTGAGAGCGGTGTATGAAACAGTGACGCACCACACACTGTGGTTGTTCTTGTTGGGCAACAAAGCGGTGTGCCGCTTGCATGTTGGTGGTGGCTCGTGCTTGCTCTCCGATTGCTTTTTTACAAAGAAGAACAAGAAGTGGACAGGAAAAGTTTGCATAGAAAAATTGATTGAGCGATCGCCAAGGCGCATAAATAAGGTGGTAGCACTACGGAAAAAAACAAAATTCAAAGAATTTTATTAGTTCTTCCGGTCTTCGACTAGTCATCATTGGCAACGGTCGTGTTTTCTTTGCGGAGTTTTCGTCTAGTTTTTGACTTCGCTGCGTTTCTTTATCTAACTTTGTGTGCGAGAGTAAGCGATTTGCTCCGAAGGCGATCGTTTGCTTGGACACTTTTATAGCAACAATGCCTTGTGTGTGCGGACAGAAGGTTGATCGCGGTCAACTGAAAGTGCAATGTGCAAAGTGTAATAAATTTTTTCACTTGAGCTGTGTGAATATTCTGCCAGCTGATTTGGAGTTCATGATAAATTCCAATAGTCCTTTTCATTGCAAGGTCTGTTCCGCGGTGCGCCGTAATTCGGTTCGCCTGCCCTCTCCCGTAAATCTACCTGGCTAAATGTGTTCGTCCCAGTGTTCTGTGGACCCTGCGACACTCAAATTCTCTCCCTTCCAGTTTCCTAATGTAAACATGTTCCACTTCCCATGTCCCACCGGCTCCGGCCGTTTGTGTTGTCCAACGTTTTTCACATATTGTCATTTCGTGTTTTACCTTGCGAATAAACATCACGCAGAACCGAAACCCTACCACGCCTTTCATTTTGAAAACTGTTCCGCCGACGGCTCAGAGACGCTAACATATGGTCCTTCGAGCAAACGCGAACCCGCGCCGCGTATTTAAAAAATAAAACACAAGTGACACAAAACAATTACAAAACAGTGAACAGTGAAAACCAAGACGAATTAATACAGTGAACAACATAACACAGTGACAAATTAAAACTAAGCAACATAAAAGTGAACAAATTACAACAACAGAGAAAAAAATGAGGTAAAACGTAAAAAAAATAAACCAATAAGAAAAAAAAAAACAAAAGTAAAAAGCCACCCCCGGCCCCCCGTGATCAAAAAAAAAAAATCCAAAATAAAGAGCCATCCTCGGCCCCCATATCAAACAAAAAGGAAAAAAACAGAATAGCCACCTCCGGCGCCCCCCCTATCAAAAAAAAAAAAAGAAAAAAGCCATCCCCGGCCCCCTTTTCACAACACAAAACGAAACAAAAAATATATACATAAACACATAGAACACACAGTGCAGTGCAGTGAAACAACCACCAAACGAGGACAACAGCAACACACTCGCAACGCAGACGAAAAGGGAAGCGACAGCGAAAGGAAAAGGGCAGACAACATCAGCACCACAGCACAACGTTGGACGGACATCAAGCACAAAACATAAAGCAGATCCCCATACTCGGGCACTGGGCCCACCAAGATAAGCCCATAGAGTTTTGTCTAAAACAGTAACACATACACTAACAAACATACACGCATGATTTAAAAAAAAAAAAATGTTTTTCACAAAAACCAAAATTCCCATTTACAAATTAATTAACATTAACATACTTTACAAATAACAAAAATTTTGTAGAGACAATTATCACATTTATTACCCATATACATTCATACCCAAATATTTGCTGGATCAAAATCCCGCAAAAAGCAATTCCGCTATTGCAAAATATATTTTGCACATTTTCAGTGCACATAGCAACCACCGCTAGTCCCCATTTTCGCGCTGCTCCCTGTACGCACATACATATTCAAGTTCCACTTCGTTTCTTTGTGCTTTGCAAAAAAAAGAAATAAGCGGCAAACAGCCCAGCTGCACACATTTTAAAATTTCCCTTTGTGCTATATCCGCACGCACTTGGCAGCGCGCAACTCAGCTGCTTGGCCAAAGTGCATATACACATATGTACATACAGTGGCGTCCCCAGGGGGGGGGATTAGGGGGATGGATCCCCCCCTTGGTCGGAGAGTTCACTTATGCAATTTGCTATAACAATATGGAATTGTGAAACATTTTTACTATTTGCTTTATCGCTTCTGTAATCACCCACTTAAAACCTAATAACTGAACCTCCCATGATCTGGCCAGACCATAATGTAAACAAGATGATAGTCGAGGATTGTTGTTAAGGATATAAAAAAACCAGAAAGTGTGAATACAATGATTTCTTTTGCTTGTCTACATTATTTTTACGTAAAACGGTGAAAATATACTAGAATAATTAAGTAAATAGCGAGTTTCAACTTTAATGAGTTAATTTTGAAATTAAAAAAATACGGCAGTAAAGCAAAAAAATAAAAAAAATGTATAAATGTAAAATACGTTACTTATGGATCTACTTCAGCTGCTTGACCAATGCAATTATTTCAACAATATAATGCAGTATCATGACTATACCACATTGAGATTTTACATTCGACACATACAAATCGGGTTTTGATATATATATTTCTGGATTCCTTGCACTGTTAATAATTCTGAACTGCTTTGCCAAAGAAAAATATGCAAAACATGCTCTACATGTTGTTGTTGCTGAACTGGCCGGATATCGTTTTCCTTGTCGCCTTCGTCGTTGCTATCTTCACATTGAACTATCTAAACGACCATTTTTTCTATCAGTATCAGAAGCTTCGTTTTGTTCAGGGCCAAATGAAAGCGTGAAATTGGCAGCACCTTTATTATTGCCTCTCGCAGCAAATTATTTAATATCTTAAATTCGTTGCTCTAAAGCATTAGTTTCCGCTATTGGTAAGGAAATTTTTTTAGAGATTTTCCTCTCTGATTTAACTCCAGCGTCGAAGTTCAAAAACAATGTCCACCTGATTCTCAAAATAGCATTCTCTTCCTTTCATCTCTGTCACAGAAAACACCCAATCGAATTGGAAAATGGATAAGTATTAATTTTGAATATGTTCCAACATTATTTTCCAACAAAAATTATAATTTATTAACCCAAAGAAAATAAAAGCCAAGGCGAATGAAAAACACTTGGACCAGGTACATTTTGCGTCAGCTAATTTATGTCACTATTAACGGGATGGCACGAAAAAAGTGCTTCAAATCGGGTCAGATGGAAAAACCTAGTTGAAAATATATATATAATATAAAAAAATATTTAACAATTCTGACAATAATTACGTCGAAAATAACAAAAAAAAAACTGAAAATAACTGGCAAATTTGTATGAAAATGCACCATGGTCTGGCCAAGCCATGGTTTTGGGTTTTGTGCTTAGAAAGGATCAGTTAAGGATATCATGAAATTTGAGCTCGATAGCTTAATTACAACATTACTAAAGTGGATCCAAAGTTCAATATGGTCTGGCCAGAACCGGATACCCGCAGAAGGGTTAAGAATAAATGAATAAAAAAAACCAGCATTGCATTTGTTCTCGCAGAATAGTTGTATTTTCAATGTTCCCAAAAGTGTCGACTATTTACCAAAATAGTAATCAAACGCAGGCTTCATGCCAACCCTGCATCAGCTGTTGAAATTAAAAAAAAATTCACTTATATAGTTTTGGTGAATTGCGGGTAAACATGGAAACATGGTCACCTCTATCATAATTAAATTTCAGAACGTCATACATTTTGTAAATGTTTGATTTCTTTTACATAGCTGGTGTGCTTTTTAAAATACGCCTTTTGAGTTTTTCGTAATTCTATTAGCAGTTGTTTTCGAAATGTCATAACTTAAAACAAACTTGAATTTTTTGGTTGGTATTTTATGACTTAAAAATACATGTCACTTGAATTTTGTGTTTTAAGAAGTTTATGTTAGTATATGTATACATATATGTATGTATGTACAATTTTATTCAACATGTATTAAAAATAATACGCAAAGATGAAAGTATAAAAATGGCGTTAAACTGCATTTTTTGCATATCCCCCCCCTTCCCGAAATCCTGGGGACGCCACTGTGTACATATATACATAACTAAGAAAGTACAAAGCGGGTACATTGGGACAAATAGCCCATTTTCACGACACATTGAAAATTCTCCACGACTTGGAAAAATTTTCAATCGTGCATATATATATACATATATACACACATACATACACTCATACACAATATACACATTCAATACATTACAATATACACATTCAATACATTAAATACATACAGTGGGACAACAATACCCATCCAAAGTACATTGAAAATTTTCGACTTAGGAAATTTTCAATTGTACATAATAAACGTTCATTGCACATACTCTATACATACATACAGTGGGACAAAGACATCCCACCGGTGCACAAAATTAAATACCTGTTTTCTCCCTTCTACATTTAAATACATTTTACTAACTTTAATAACAATTAACAAATATTAGATATTCAAAACAAATATTTTGACATACACTCATACACATATACACATAACCATACACATTTATTATCCTTATTTATATCCCTTTATACACATACATACCCATACATATTTATTTTGTTTTTACACAAATTTTTTAATAAAATAAATACATATACACATACACAAATAAAATTTATTGTCACTTGTTGTTTCTATTTTTACTCCACTAAACACAACACTTATCTAAATTTCTATATTTCGGATTTCGCGGTTCAATTACACATTTTTTTAAATATTTTCTCGCATTATTCCCATACGTTTAGTAAAGTTGGCCAACAAATTAAAGGCAATTACCCATACAATCAAACGACTTTAACACATTCGTGTAACGTTTCGATTTTTTCAAATTTTAAGCCGTTCGTGCGGACGCCGCCAACTTTAACCCTTTCGTGCAGTCCCATTCTCAGGTGGAAATTTAATTTCAATTTTTCGCACCTAACCCCTCTATCTCTCAAGCTTCGCTTTTATTTCAATGCCGGTAGAGCGTTCGCCTAAGAAGCAATCCGACGCGATGGAGTCAACCGCCTCCAAACAACCCCCTAAGGTGTCAACCGATTTTTTTTTGACAGACACTGTCACTCGTGAGCCGCCAAAAACGCGCTCCAAGTCCCCCATACTCAAAGCAACCGATCCAAGCGTTGCCAAATTTATTTTCGAGTCCGATCAGCTCGTGCAATTATGCACAAAGTTTTCTGCGACCCCCATTGATGAACAAACAAAGTCCCTCGTCCAAATTCGTCAAAAGAATTTGGAAGTCCAATGGACTAGGCTTATGCAAGCATATGAGGCAGTCTCCATTGCGGAAGACAGTAGCCAGCCCGACCGTTTCAAGGAGTCGGCTCGGCAGAAGAACGAAGCCTGCATAGACCAATATGAGTTGTGCATGGCTCAAATGTCGGACATCATTGAGATGCTCCAGCCTCCACCCACTCAGCACGCTGCGCATACGGAACAGGTTCGATCCTCAGAACCAACAAATACTCCGAATATTTGTTTACAAGTTCCACCTTGCGATACCGAAACATTTTTCGGGGGCTATGAGCAGTGGCCGTCCTTCCGGGATATGTTTACGGCAGTATACATAAATCACCCCAAGCTCACTCCAGCCCAAAAATTGTATCACCTCCGATACAAGACGCAAGGCAAAGCCGGTGCAATTGTGAAGCAATTTGCCTTAAGCGATGAAAACTTCGGACTCGCATGGGAAGCCCTGAAATCCCGTTACGAAAACAGGCGCATACTGGTTGACAACCAGATTCGTTCCTTGTTAAATATCACTCCGGCTACTACCGAAAATAGCGAAGAGCTGCAGCGGATTCAAAGTACAATAAATAATTGTCTATCAGTATTTAGGTCCCAGGCCGTGGACACTGACAATTGGGATCGGCTGCTTGTGTACATTTGTTGTACGAAATTACCCGAAGAGACATTAGCTCTCTGGGAACAATCCCTTACATCTCGTAAGGACCTGCCTCTTTGGTCGCAAATGGACGAGTTCCTGACCTGCAGGTACGAGGTGGTGGAACGGCTCAATAGCATTCGCCCCGCTAAGCCAAAACCACAGTCTTCCAATTTCCATACTCCCCAAAATCGGCCTCAAAATAAATCTCAGCACTTCCACACTGAAGTGAAAAAAGACTTCGCGTGCAAACTTTGCAACGCCAACCACCCCATTCGAACATGTCAGAGTTTCAAGAAGCTCACCCCCCAGAGCCGATTGAAATACGTCAAAGAGCACAACTTATGCGAAAACTGTCTTGCCACAACGCATACCATAAAGGATTGCACAAGCAGTTTTACGTGTGTTTACTGCCAAAGGAAGCATCATTCCCTGCTTCACTTTCCCAACAACAAATCCCAAGCCCCGCAGCCTCTCAATAGGTCTCAGACGACCACTTCTCAGGTCGCAACAGCTAATCACCAACCGAACAATAACTCCACAACTCATGCCCCCACTTCAGATGCGCAACCCGGCCCATCTTCAAGGCTAAGTACGCCTCAAGTACAAGCCCTTCATTCAAATAATGGCACCCAATCCCTTCTGCCTACGGCACTGGTGTCTATTGCACACTTAGGAGAATTGTTCAAGGTTAGAGCGTTGATCGACCAAGGCTCGCAACGCACCTTCATTTCCTCGAAGGTGCAAAAACGCCTTAAATTGCCAATTGAAAGATCTCACTTCGAAATTTCAGGCATGGGCGGTAAAATTGTGCAAAATTCGAATCACATTTGCTTTTTGACGTTGGCAGTTCCAAACTCCAGCACGACCCTCAAGGTGCAAGCAATAGTACTTCCCCAATTGACGAAATTGCTACCCCCATTCACAATTAGCCATCCCAATTGGCAAGAATTTGCCACGCTAAATCTCGCGGACCCAAATCCATTCGAGTCAGCGCAGATAGATCTAGTAATTGGCAGTGATCTGATTCCCCAGATCTTACTCGAAGGTATCCGCCGAAATGTCTGTGGCAGCCTATTAGCCCAAAACACCATTTTCGGTTGGATACTCAGCGGGCCAGTACCCCACACGGTGTCAGCTTATTCGACATACGTGGCAGAAGTCTCCAATGAGGAACTTAGTTCACAACTTAGGCAATTCTGGGAGCAGGAAGAAGTCAAACTCCCGACACCTGTCTCCTCGGATGACACTTATTGCGAAGAGTTATACCAGAAGACCACAACCCGTGGATCGGACGGTAGATATACTGTTAAACTCCCCTTCAAGGCAGAATTTCCATACTCGATAGCGTTAGGCAATTTACGCCCCAACGCCCTCCAGCAATACGTTAGCATGGAGCGAAATCTCTCCCGAAAGGGAAACCTCAAGACCATCTACGATGACGTCTTAGAGGAATATCTCACCCTTGACCATATGGAACTCACAAATCCCCATGAGATAATCCAAAATGGCAAGTACTTTTCGTACTATCTGCCTCATCACGCAGTCATCCGCCCCGAAAAGAAGACTACCAAAGTCCGAGTAGTTTTCAATGCCTCAAGGTCCTCAAGTTCTGGTCAGTCACTTAACGACATTCTGCATACTGGCCCCACTCTTCAAAATGACCTCACAGCACTCATTCTCCGATGGCGCCTTTACCGCTTTGTCTTCAATGGCGATGTCCAGAAGATGTATAGGCAAATTCGGGTCCATAATGATCACCAGGAATTCCAGCGAATACTCCTTCGCAAATCCCCGGAATCTCCTATTCAAGATTTCAAATTGAAAACGGTGACATTTGGGGTTAACTGTGCGCCATATTTGGCCATCAGGACGCTCCATCAATTGGCCCACGATTCTCAGCCATCCAGCCCGTTAGCGGCAAAAATACTTCTCGAGGAAACGTATGTCGACGACATTCTTTCCGGAGGTCATGATCTTCCCACCACTAAGGAAGCCCTATCTCAAGTGATAGCCACCCTCAACTCCGGGGGATTCCCTCTTAAAAAGATAACGGCTAATCACGCAAAACTCTTAGAGGAAATTCCCGAAGACGACCTTTTCGATTCGGAATTCCTCAAGTTCGATTCAACGAGTTCCACTAAGACTCTTGGCATCCGTTGGAATGCCCTATCGGACTCATTTTCATACTCCATCTCTCCCACTTCTCCTGCAACCTCATTCACGAAAAGGCAAATTCTTTCTTCCGTTGCCAAACTTTTCGATCCCGCAGGATGGCTTTCGCCTATAATGATTCTTGCCAAAAAACTTCTGCAAGAGCTTTGGCTTGAAGGTACTGAGTGGGACGAGTGCATAAAGCCAGGATCACTTATTAAATGGCAGCAATTCATTGAGAATTTGCCTGCCATAGAACTTATCGAAATTCCCCGGTGGGTTAACTATGCCCCCAATCGAAATGTTCAGATCCATGGATTTTGCGATGCCTCCGAAAAGGCATACTGTGCAGCTCTATACATACGTATTACCACGAATGGTGACCACCTCGCGTCACATCTCCTTGTTGCGAAAACAAGAGTTGCACCTCTCCAAACAATAAGCCTACCTCGCTTAGAGCTTTGCGGAGCAGTTTTACTCTCCCAGCTCATCAAATCCCTCCGCTCTCACCTCGGGTTCGATCAATCGGAAATCCATTTATGGACCGATTCGGAAATTGTCCTTGCTTGGTTGGAAAAACCACCTTGCACATGGAAAACCTATGTTGCCAACCGCACGACTGAAATACGTCAAAATGTGCACAACGCTCCCTGGCGACATGTCCCAAGCGCTGAAAATCCGCGGACTTAGGAACGCGCGGATGCAAGCCGCAGGATCTCAAAGATCACACTCTGTGGTGGAGTGGCCCCAAATGGTTGCAGCAAGCTTCCGATGCTTGGCCCAAAGGTCACTCTCGCAAAGTTCCAGTCCCGGAACAACGAGCAGTTGATTGCCACCACCTTCTCGAAGAGCAGACCGACATCCTCGATCGGTTCTCCAGCTTCTCTCGAGCCCTGCGAGTAATCGCATACATGTTCCGCTTCATTCATAACGGCATCTCCTCCCGTCGCCAGCAACATCCCATATACGGAACACAGTTATCCCAAGCAGAGTTGGCATTTGTTAAGAATCGCCTTATAACTCTCGCGCAAAGTTCCTATTACCCCCAGGAACGACAAGCGCTCTCTCATTCGCTTCCCATATCCAAGAAAAGTTCTCTCTTGGTACTCAGTCCCTTCTTAGACAAACAGAAGGTGATGCGAGTTAATGGCAGACTCGCCAACGCGGCATTGTCGTATAATGAACGACACCCCATCATTCTCTCTCCAGAGTCCCGCTACTGCAGTTTGCTTCTTCGCTTCCTTCATAAGCTATTACTGCATGCGGACCAACGACTCATGCTCCGTATGGTTCGGCAGGAATATTACATTCCGCGCCTAAAGCCGCAAGTCAAAAAGTGCATTTTTCAATGCAAAACGTGTGTCATCCATAAACAAAGGCTGCGAACACAGATTATGGCAGCACTCCCTCCCGAACGATGCACACTTACCATCCCATTCGCCACAACCGGAATCGACTTTGCTGGTCCATTCCAGATTAAAGCTTCCATGCTCCGTAGCTCAACCTACCTCAAAGGTTATGTTGCAGTGTTCGTGTGCTTCTCCACGAAAGCCGTTCACTTGGAACTCTGTTCGGATCTTACGACCGAAGCGTTCCGCGCAGCATTCGCCCGATTTACTGGTCGACGAGGGCTACCTCTCAAACTCATGACCGACAACGGCAAAACGTTCGTCGGTGCTCAACGTGCCATGGCCAGAGACTTTGCCAAATTCTCGAGAGAAATCGCCCAAGATATTCTCGACCGATACGGTCCTCAGGCATCGAGTGGCAATTCATTCCCCCACATGCTCCTCACATGGGAGGACTATGGGAGTCGGCGGTCAAAAGCTTCAAGACCCACCTTAAAAAGGTAGCCGGCTCTCATAGATTCACATACGAAGAGTTTACGACTCTTCTGACTAGAATTGAAGGGACGCTTAATTCACGTCCACTCTCTCCTCAATCGCAGGACCCTAGCGATCTAGTGTCTCTGACCCCTGGTCACTTTCTCCGAGGCGCTCCTCTCGCCGCCCCCCCCCGAACCCGAGTGCTCCGAGCTATCCCTGATTAATCGATGGGAAAAACTCAAAGTCCTCCATCATCAATTCGCCCGACGATGGAAGGAAGAATATCTCAAGGATCTCCACAAACGCTATAAGTGGAAGCATCCGCAAAGGGAAGTGGAAGAGAATGAAATGGTCGTCATTAAGGACGACCTGCTTCCCCCCAATGAATGGCGGCTCGGCCGCATTCATAAGATTCATCGCGGTCCCGACACTCATGTCCGTGTCGTGGATATCCGCACTGACTCTGGTATCTTGACAAGACCAGTAGTCAAGCTATGCCCCTTAATAGCGACTTAAACTCATTTGGCTCCATGCCCACTCACTATTATTATCTATTAGTGATAAACTCTTCTTATGTTTTGCAGGGCAACTAGGAAGCAGCAGGTCGCCCAGAAATGCCGGCTGTGCCACCACCTCCACGGCATCCGATTTTGCCGGGCCTTCCTGGCGATGGCACCGCAGCAGCGACAGCAGGTGGCCCGCGCCCAGGGCTATTGCACTAACTGCCTGGCGCGGTCCCACCCCACCAACCGGTGCAACTCCACCGCGCGCTGCAGCAAGTGCGGCTGCGCACACCATACCTTGCTGCACTTCCGCAGAAGGCCAGCCCCAGCAGCGGTGCCCAAGGCCACAGTCAAGGGCGGAAGGAAGCCGCACCAGCCCCGGCCGCAGGCCGCTCCAAAACAGCGTCCTGAAGAGCGCTCCGCCATCGCCAACCGGCTGGCACGCCATCGCCGCCAGCCCCGACGTCCAGCCAACCGCCCCTCAGCCGAGGCAGCAGCTGAATCCAGCCAGCTCATCGCCTTCAGCGACGAGGAGACCTCCTCCGACGGAGCACCCGAGCCGCGCGTCAAAGGCCGCGCTCTGATCGAGCAGGCCTTGGAGGCCTTGGGCCGGCTGAGCGAGCAGCTCCCACCATAATGTTGCCAGCGGCAACGCGGGCCGCCATGGCTAAATGTGTTCGTCCCAGTGTTCTGTGGACCCTGCGACACTCAAATCCTCTCCCTTCCAGTTTCCTAATGTAAACATGTTCCACTTCCCATGTCCCACCGGCTCCGGCCGTTTGTGTTGTCCAACGTTTTTCACATATTGTCATTTCGTGTTTTACCTTGCGAATAAACATCACGCAGAACCGAAACCCTACCGCGCCTTTCATTTTGAAAACTGTTCCGCCGACGGCTCAGAGACGCTAACACTACCAATTAATTCAACGGAAAGAGTTATCAACAATGATAACAATTCACCCATAGTCTCATCAAAAGACGCGCTTCCTAATTGTACAATAATATTGAACGCAGACAGATGGTTTGAGTTGGCAACACCCACGCACAATGCTGGCAGCACTCGAGTGCTGCACAATGATGCCATTTTTTCTGTTGGCTTTTAGTTTTCTTTTGCTTTTTAGGGGAGTCGTTACTTGGTTGTGATTGAAGTTGGTTGTTCAAAATAAAAGCGAGCAGTGCGCTCCGCTGGAACTTCGGTTCTTTTTGGTTTTCTTTCTGACTGTTGGTGGTTGGAATATATTTTGCGTGTGCGGAGCCAATTGGAAGTGGTTTCCCGTACATTTGTTGGTGCCTCCTGTGAGGAAGAGTTCACGGCTCCTGGACATTGGCGGGAAATTGGAGATTGTTGTACGAGAGTTCCGCGTGCCGCCATCTTAGGACGCGTCGAAACACGTACGAGAGGACGAGTGTGCTGCTAACGGGATCACATACGGTACCGGTACAGCAACGTCTTACACATTTTGGGTTTGGCGTCTGCAGCATCGGCAGTGGTCTGCAGACAAACAACAATTGACGAGTGTGCTGCTAACGGGATCACATACGGTACCCGTACAGCAACGTCTTACACAACTTGGCTTGGCGCTTGCAGCATCCTGAAGCGGTCTGCTCGCATACACACAACTTGGCTTGGCGCTTGCAGCATCCTGTAGCGGTCTGCTCGCATACACACAACTTGGCTTGGCGCTTGCAGCATCCTGAAGCGGTCTGCTCGCATACACACAACTTGGCTTGGCGCTTGCAGCATCCTGAAGCGGTCTGCTCGCATACACACAACTTGGCTTGGCGCTTGCAGCATCCTGAAGCGGTCTGCTCGCATACACACAACTTGGCTTGGCGCTTGCAGCATCCTGAAGCGGTCTGCTCGCATACACACAACTTGGCTTGGCGCTTGCAGCATCCTGCAGTGGTCTGCTGGCATACATATAACAGTTCAGTGGAACATCTTGGTTTTGGCATCGGTAGCACCCGGCAGTGGCCTGCTACCAAACAGCAATGGCTGAGTTAAACCAACGTGCGGCTGCCGTGAATGCATTGCGTCGGCAGTCGGCGGTGATTATGGCTGACACATTCTCCGAAGACGCATTCGAATGTCAACAACGATCGGTGACCGTACGGATGCACTTCGATCGGTTCATGAAGGTGTATGACAACTTGGTCGGACAGGCCGCGACTGATGAGGCACTGGCAGCACACCACGAGCTGTACGGCGAAACAGAAGATCTCTACAACGCCATGATCGTAAAATTGAATCGACAAATGGCTGTGCACGAGGTGCATGGCACCCCCCTATCAGATGGCAGGGCATCGGCAAGTCCTAATGTCATGATGGATTTGAAATTGGATCCGGTTCGCGTTCCGAAATTCGATGGCTCACTACGCAACTGGCTTTCCTTCAAGGATGCTATTGAGACACTTCTCAATAAGCCCGAAATCCCCGAATACTACAAACTGGCTAAATTACGAGACGCAATGGCAAGCGAATCACTCCAGACGTTGGTTGGCAATTTATATACTGGTGGTTTCGATGCAACATGGACCGAATTGCTTCGGCGCTACGATAGCCCAAGACAACTGGCTGAGTTACATGTTTCGCGGTTCGTGGGCATCAACCCAGCATCAAATGAGACCTCTGAGAATTTGTTGAAGATTGTGGACACGGCGCGCGAGTCGTTACGTGCACTACGGGTGATGGAGTTACCGGTCGATCAATGGGATGCGTTATCGGCGCCCATCATCACATCAAAGCTGCCACCAGCTACAGCACACGCTTGGGGCATGCATTCGGATCAAAAGGTGATTCCGAAATTGGACGAATTGCTCGAGTTTGTGGAAAGGCGTGCTCAAAGCCTTTCGCTCGACATTCTACATTGGCCAGGATCATCCAGCACTGGCGCTGCAAGTGGATCCTTTCAGCGTGGTGGATCAGCGAATTCATCACGGCGACAAATGGTGAAGTCGCACTTGGCTGCTACTACGCCTGGTCATTGCACATTCTGCAATGAGGCTGGTCATTCACTCACTCGATGCCCGAAATTATTGGCGCTGACGCCAGGACAGCGGTTTTCGGCACTGAGGGGTTCGGATCTGTGTTTCAATTGCCTGAAGCCAGGACACCTAACGAGAGAGTGCTCATCAAATGGCAGATGTCGGACTTGTGACGGGCATCATCACACATTGTTATGTCGTAAGGACTCCAGTCATGCGCCGCCGCAACCCGGTTCGACACCGAATGTGGCACCATCATCGACATCAGCTGGAGTGCGAGTGTGAGCGCAGGATCGTCGAATCAACCACCACGAAATTTCATGTGACTAGAGGGAACGGCGAAGACATTCGTCGTCCTTGGGGAACAATTTGTCCTACTAGCAACGGCAATTGTTCACATCACCGATAAATATGGCTTGGCTCACCGCTGCCGAATCATTTGTGATCCGGGCAGTCAGGTGAGTTTTATTACTAATCGATTTGTTACCCAGTTGGCTATTCGCAGGAAACCCTGCACCATGGAAGTCGAGGGGGTAGGCTCCGTCACGACACGCACGCGCGGCCTTACCGTTCTCAGGTTGGCATCCGTCAACAACTCATTTGGCATCGAGGTGGCCTTCCATGTCCTCGATTCTGTGACATCACCCACGCCTGTGGCAAACATTGCGCCTGAATGCTGGACGCATTTGCAGGCCCTTGATCTGGCTGACCCGTCTTTCGGCAAGGTTGGTCGAATAGACGCTCTCATTGGCGCCGATGTATGGGGCGCCATCGTCGAAGAGGGTATCGTTCGCGGCTCCATGCATGAGCCATTCGCCCACCAAACAAAGCTTGGCTGGGTTGTGTTTGGTTCAGCGACCATCGAGGACACAAGCTCCCCGTCCGTGCGCTCGTTGCATACGCACGTCGACGAAGATATGGCGGCCGACCAACGTTTCGATGCGATGGTACGGCTCTTTTGCGAGTTGGATCACGAGGTGACTCCTACACCAGACGAAGATGGCATGTGTGAACAAATTTTCCTGGCTACGCATCATCGGGACGCCGACGGCAGGTACGTTGTTCAAATACCGTTTCGACCGGATGCACCGACACTTGGCAACTCGCATCCACTGGCGTTGCGACAATTCTATCAATTGGAAAAGCGACTGGCCGCGGATCCTGGGCTGAAGGCGAAATACATCGCTTTCATGCGAGAATACATCGATTTGGGGCACATGGTGTTGGTGATGGGCAACCATAGGCCCCCATCACAATGTTATTTTATACCACACCATGCTGTACTCGCCAAATTCCGAGTGGTGTTCAACGCGAGTGCGAAAACTCCTACTGGCATTTCTCTCAACGAGACTCAACTGGTTCGCCCTGCAATACAGGATCTTCTCGTCAACATAATTTTACGGTTTCGACGATACGCAGTGGCACTCTCGGCGGACGTCGAAAAAATGTTCCGTCAGGTGCGAATCGATCCACGACATCGATGCTGGCAACAAATACTATGGCGCGAATCTCCGCATGAGCCGATTCACACTTATCAACTCACCACAGTTACCTATGGTATGGCATGTGGCCCATACAACGCAATCCGCGCAATGCAACAATGCGCGAAGGACAACCATGGCACTATTTCAGATGGCAATAGGGCAGCGACTGCATTGGAAAGCATCCTGCGCGATTTCTACGTTGACGACTACTTATCCAGCGTAGAAACATCCGATTTGGCGGTACAATTAGCTGGCGATATTGATGCACTACTGCGTACTGGCCACTTCTCACTACGTAAATGGCTATCAAATGATTCGACAACATTGGCAAGAATCACACAGGCATCGAGCCCGACTGACACCATTGAATTGCTGTCGGTTGAGGCAACGGTTTTGGGTTTGCACTGGGACCCAACAACCGATGAGTTATTCTATCGTCTCACCATGGAAAGTGAACCGACGAGAACGAAACGACTGGTCCTGAGCGACACGGCGCGACTGTATGATCCGACAAATATGCTTGCTCCGGTCATCATCGTGGCGAAGGTCTTCATCCAAACACTTTGGGTACATGGCTTCGGCTGGGATTCAGAATTGCCCGCTGAACTACTCACTGAATGGCTGGAATATCGTGCGAATCTTTATCAACTGGAGCGCATCCGCATCCCACGATGCTTGAGTATGGGAGCATCGATGACATCGCACCTACATGGCTTCTGTGACGCAAGTCAAAAAGCATACGCTGCAGTAATCTATATATGCAGCACTGATGGCAATGGCAACTTCATTTCATCGCTAGTCACAGCGAAAACTCGTGTGGCACCGGCGAAGCTCGACAAAAATGGCACTCCTCTGGCAACGATTCCACGCTTGGAATTGTGCGCGGCACGGCTCTTGGCTGAACTCTTCATCAACACGCGACAGGCATTGCAGTTGGCAGACGCCCCGTATACTCTGTGGAGCGATTCATCGATCGTGTTGGCTTGGCTACGCAAGTCACCGTCTACACTGAAGCAATACGTGGCCAATCGCGTCACGTACATTCAACAGCATACTGAAATGGCCAGATGGCGGCATGTGCGCACCCATCTCAATCCAGCGGACTGCGCAAGTGGCGGTATCAGAGCATCCGCGCTTGTCAGTCACGAACTTTGGTGGCATGGTCCAGTCGAGCTGATGCGCGACAATCAACAGGTGGACATCCCAGAAACGGATGAGGACGAACTCAGCGCGGTGGCGTTCGAGGTCAGACCGGTCAAGGCACACGTTGCACGTGCAGTGCAACCACCCACAATTCGAACCCGATTTCGTCGAGGCGACAAGGTCGTCACCATCGACCTGGTGGAACGGTTCTCCCAGCTCGGCCGATTGCTCCGTACGACCGCATACATATTGCGGGGCAATCCAACCCGCCGACACTATTGGCATCACACACTCGTGGACGCAGAAGAATTGGCTGCGGCGCTCATTTGGCATGTGTGCGCTGAGCAAGAAAGGTACTTTGGCTCTGACATTTCACATTTGAAACAATCTCGACAGGTTGCAACTACCAGTAAGCTGGCATCCCTCGCGCCGTATATTGGCTCGGATGGCATATTGCGAGTGGGCGGACGTCTGCAACGTTCCGCACTCCTCAACGATCAAATCAACCCAATTATTTTGGCTAAACAGCAAATGTCTCAACAGCAGATGGCGTCACTTCCGAGAGCTCGTGTTACTGCATCACCACCGTTCTCTTCATCTGGTATTGACTACTGTGGCCCATTCAACGTCCGTATTGGCGCACAGCGGACTCATACAACCAAGAAAACGTACGCAGCAATATTAGTTTGCATGGCGACAAAAGCAGTACACATTGAACTGGCCGATGACCTGTCGGCACGAGCGTTTCTCAACGTTTTCGCTCGATTCACGTCGCGTAGAGGCCCATGCGAGCACCTCTACAGCGACAATGGCACCCAATTTCTAATGGCGAGCAAAATTCTCAGAGCCGACCTGGCGGCATGGCAAGGCGACTATGCGCAACAGGAGGTCGCGAACCAGGGTACGCAATGGCATTTCGTTCCAGCTGCATCACCCCATCAAAATGGTTTGTGTGAAGCTGCCGTGAAATCCGCGAAGAAACATTTGCATCGGGTCGTTGGTGGACAAACGCTCTACTACGACCAGCTGAACACTTTGCTCACACGCATCGAGGGCTGTTTGAATTCGCGTCCGCTGATCGCACTTCACGATGGAGTGGACGATCGATTGGCACTCTCACCAGAAGATTTCCTGATTGGCCGTTCGGTTGCGGCTGTGCCCGAACCGCGTGAACGCACCCTGCCCGCAAATCGCACTCATCATTGGCGTCTTCTACGACAACAACATCAATCATTCTGGGATCGCTGGCACGACGAATACCTCGTCTCACTACAACAACGGTCGAAATGGCGTCGACCGGCTGAGAATCTGCAGGTTGGCGATGTCGTCGTTCTGCGGCACGAAAATCTACCACCGGCTGAATGGCGACTTGGCCACATCACTGAGGTGCATCCGGGCAGCGACAATCTCGTTCGAAATGTCACTGTTGAATACTGCGTGATGGACGCCCGGGATGGAAACCCCAAGAGGAAACAGACAACACGAGCGGCACAGAAGCTGTGTCGACTGTTCAGCGAAGATCCTGAACCTACCGGTCCAGCCGGGCAGGAAATGTACAATAATATTGAACGCAGACAGATGGTTTGAGTTGGCAACACCCACGCACAATGCTGGCAGCACTCGAGTGCTGCACAATGATGCCATTTTTTCTGTTGGCTTTTAGTTTTCTTTTGCTTTTTAGGGGAGTCGTTACTTGGTTGTGATTGAAGTTGGTTGTTCAAAATAAAAGCGAGCAGTGCGCTCCGCTGGAACTTCGGTTCTTTTTGGTTTTCTTTCTGACTGTTGGTGGTTGCAATATATTTTGCGTGTGCGGAGCCAATTGGAAGTGGTTTCCCGTACACTAATCATCTATCGCCTGCTACCTCACACCAACAACAGCAACAGCCTAAACCGGTTTCTGTCCAGCAGCGCAGTGAGAAAGTGAAAGAAGGTGGTAATAAGCAACAACTTCATCAAAAAGTGCATTGCTCTAAATCAGCTACTCCCACGCATCTACAACAGCAACACCCTAAACTGGTTTCATCCCATCAACGAAATGAAAAATCGGATGATATTGACAACAAGCAACAAATAACTTTGCAATCTGTCCTCAACGAAATCATTGCTCTTAGATCCGAAAATGCCCACGCGCTCTCGCTAATTAGCAATTTGCAATCAGACAAAATGCTCTTGTTACAGAAGATTGAGAATTTGCAATCAGAACTGCTCTCTTTGAAGAAGCAATTTTCGGGTAATGAGGTTGCATCTGCTATTTCATCTCTCTCCAGTGAAGTTAAAGAGTTGCATGGCGCTGTTAACGAAGCTCTTCATGTTAAGGCAATGAGATTAAATGAGCATAAACAGCTCCCGCAAGCCAACAACACTCAACTGCTAACCGCTGAGCGTGAAAATAAATCTGCGAAGTGCTCGTTGAACTCTAAAGCTGATCGCTCTCCTCCTGCTGATATTGCTGTTGCTCTTGACACCGCCTCTCAGCCATTGACTGCTGGGGATCGCTTGCTTGTGGATGTGGCTGCTGTTCCGCGTACTTCTCCAGTGGATGTGGCTGCTGTTCCGCGTACTTCTCCCGTCTCCCGCTCTGATGGCGCTCCACCCAGTTTCTCTGAAGTTGTCGCTGCTGCTGAGAGTTATGCTCTACATAACGCTCCTGATAATCTCTTGCAATTTCCGGCGCTTCCTGGTGCTACTGCTGCTGCGCGACATGAAGTTTCTTCTCACACGAGGCAATCTATTCTCAACTCCGACTGGGTCACTGCTGGTAGGAAAAGTAACAGAAGACAACAAGAGCGTATTATTGGATCGAATTCTAACTCAGAACTTGGTGTTGCTGTTCGGTTAAAGTGGCTGCACCTCTTATCGTTTCAACCAACCGTCACTCCGGACAACATCATTGACTACGTTACTAAGCATGCCAGTATTCTAAGGAATAGCATTTCCTGCCATAGACTTGTAAAGACACCCCCACTGATTCTCTAAAACGTATCAACTTTAAGTTGGGTGTTCCCGAATCTACAATTGCAAAACTAATGAGTCCAGACCTATGGCCGGCGAACGTTACAGTTCGTCCTTTTCGTTTTTTTCTAAAACAAGTGCAGCCGCCCGCACCAACTTAGCTGCACCGTTGTCTACTGGTCCTCTGTGTCGACGAATCCGAATCTATTTTCAAAATTGTTCAGGTCTCAGAACAAAGGCAGACTCTGTTCGTAAACTTAGCTCTCAATTGGACCATGATGTCTTTGTCTTGGTGGAAACATGGCTGAACTCGAGCTTCTTCGATTCTGAGTTCTTCGATCCAAGTTTATTTGATGTTTTCCGCAAGGACAGGGATGCAGTTAGGACGGGATGCTGCAGAGGAGGTGGTGTTTTGATCGCTGCTCGTCGCACGCTTCGGGCATCGCTCATCTCACTGGATCATGACGACTCATTATTGGATCAACTCTGTGTTCGTCTGCACGGTTCGTCTGGACTGCTTTTCCTGTGTTGTTCTTATATCCCTCCAGCCTCTCAGGAATCCCTTTATAAATCCCACGTTGATAATGTGGTGGCGCTACATGAGAAGGTTGGTGATAACCAGTTTTGTGTACTAGGGGACTTTAACTTATGTAATATTTGTTGGTCCCTCTTAGATAATAACTTTTCTCTCACACCTTCTAATGTAAATAGTTCTGTTGAATCACTTTTTATTGACAATTTGTTAAGTATTGGTTTACTCCAAGTTAATGGCTTTGTAAATAATCTCAACCGTATCTTAGATTTAATTTTCATTAGTAATAACATAAACTGTATTTTGTCTCATAGTTCCTGTGCAATTTCTCCGGCGAATTCGCACCATTTCCCATTACTTTTATACCTTGAATTTTATGAGTTTGTTGATGTGCGCTCTGCCGCTTACAAACCAGCCTTTAACTATAACTTGTGTAACTTCGCCAATCTCAATTCAATATTTCTTAATACCGACTGGGACTCACTTTTCTACACGCAGATGTCGTCGAATGCTATAACTCATTCAGGACCCTAGTCTATGATATATGCTTAAGCAACATTCCTACTTATGCCAAAAAAGTTTATAAGCTCCCATGGTACACGAAAGAGTTAAAACACCTAAAGAATTTGAGAAATAAGTTTCATAAAAAGTTTAAGTTAACGAATAACTGTGTCTTTTACGGTAAATATCTTTACTACTTGAATGAATTTAATGCTCTAGATGAAATTCTCTATAATAATTACGTTCGAAACTTTGAATCAAATATCAAGCGTAATCCAAAAAACTTTTGGAGCTTTATTAAATCCAAAAAAGCGTGCTCTAACATTCCTTCCTCTGACTTCTTTAATGGGACATCTGCTAAGTCAATGGAAGATGCTGCCAACCTCTTTGCGCAATTCTTTTGCTCCAATTTTGTCTTGGATACTTGTGATGAGGTCAATGAGTCCATTAATGGTAGTAATACATCGCTAGATTTTGGCTCTTTGGAGCTATCTTCTGACGATGTCTCGAACGGTATTCGCGATTTAAAGTTTTCCTCGCAGACGGATATTGATGGCCTCTCTTCTCGCCTGCTTAAATGCTGTCCCTCCCTCGCCGAACCTCTCACTACTATCTTTAATAAGTCTCTATCCTCGGGACTGGAAAAAAGCCTTAATTACTCCGATTTTTAAAAGTGGTAACAAAAATGATGTGACTAACTACAGGCCTATTTCTAAGTTATCTTCGGTTTCGAAACTTTTTGAATCCATTGTTAATAAAAAGGTGTATTTTGCGGTAAAAAATCTGATTTGCCCATATCAACATGGCTTTGTGTCTGGTCGATCCACCGTTACTAATTTGGCTGTCTTCTCTGAAGACTGCATTTCGGCTTTCCAGAAAGGTTATCAAATTGATGCGGTCTATACTGACTATAGTGCCTAGTATCTAAGCTTGCTGGTATGGGATTTCACTCTGTCTTTCTCACATGGCTAAAATCCTATCTTAGTGACCGTCTCTGTGTTGTGACCTTTGATAATATATCCTCTCAACCCTTTACGGCGACCTCTGGTGTTCCCCAAGGAAGTATCCTAGGTCCGCTTTTATTTGTGCTCTTTGTTAATGACGTCAGTTCTTGTTTTTTGAAGTCAAAATTTTTATTATACGCGGATGATCTCAATGTTTACTCTGAGATTAGATCCCCTGAAGACTCTTCTCGGCTTCAAGTTGAACTTAATAACTTACATGACTGGTGTGTCATTAATCGTCTTCACCTAAACATCAAGAAATGTTTCCATATAGCCTATTGCAAAAAGTTAAATCCCTTTCCCTCTTCATACTGTATTTCTAACTCTGTTTTAAATGTAGTCAATATAATTAAAGATCTGGGTGTTTATTTTGATTCCAAATTTTCCTTTTCTGCACATATTGACTCTACCATCTCCAAATCATATTCCATGCTAGCTTTTGTTCGTCGTAATTGTTCTCCCTTTTCGGATCCCTACACCCTCAAATTACTATATTCCGCTTTTGTCCGTTCTAGACTCGAATACGCGGCCTTTATTTGGAGGCCGTTTTATGCCTCTAGAATATCTCGCCTTGAGCGAGTTCAGAAGGTTTTTATACGCTTTGCTCTTCGGTCTCTGAATTTTGTCGATCCGATCCCCTCCTATAATGCTCGTTGTCAGCTTTTGAATTTAAATTCGCTTGATAGTAGAAGATCATTTCTATCACTGAAATTCCTGTTTGGTATCATTAATGGACTCGTTGACTGCGCGTCTCTTCTTGAAAGGATAAACTTTAATATTCCAGCAAGATCGTTACGGCGCACCGAATACTTTAATGTTGGCTTGAGTAAATCAAACTACGCTCGAAATGCTCCTTTGACAAGAGTACTAACGGAATATAATTATCTCTCAAATTCTTTGGATATTGATCTTGGTCTATCTAAAAATGTTTTTTGCAATACTTTGTCTAATTCTAAGTTTCTTAGGTAATTTGAATTGTTATCATTCTATCTGTTACTTCTGTTAGTCTGTAAGTTGTTAGACTGAAATAAATAAATAAATAAAGTTAAATAAATAAATATTGGAACAACGAAGACGCATTAAGAAAGTAATAATAAGTGGAAAACTATTGCTACAATGTTGTGCTAATTATCAAAGAAAAATAGTTTAATTAGTTCTGGTGGTGCAACTACCTATTGAATTTGCCTTGGCGATCGATTTGCCAAATCAACCACAATTTCAATGTGCACGAGCAAAGCCAAGCTGGCTTGCTGCGGAAAGCAACAACATTGCGTATTGTTGTCGAAATGAGAATAAAGCCCAAAACCATCGAATCTATGCGTTTACATCAATTCGCGCTTACCCTCTCGGTTCCCTTTACATTTTCCTCACCCTTGTTGCTTCCCGCCCGCGTCTATAATGAAATCGCAAAATTATTTCAGATGCGCCTTCTGTATACTGTTTATTCTGTGGTAGAAGCCAATCTACATACCGACCAACACCAGTTCATAGCCAGTCTTCATACCCACCAACGGCATTTAATAGCCCATCTTCATACCCACCAGCGCTATCTAGTAGCCAAACTTTATATTCACCAGTGCCATCTAGTAGCCAAACTTCATACTCACCAGCGCCACCTAGCAGCCAATCTTCAGATCCACCATCACCATCTAGTAGCTAAACTTCATAATCACCATCGCCATCTAGTAGCCAATCTTCAGATCCACCAGCGCCATCTAGTAGCCAATCTTTAGATCTACCAACACCATCTAGTAGCCAATCTGCGTACAGTCCAACGTCATCTTATTACACCTTTTCAAGTTCGATTTCAGAAAGTGTAAAAACAATTTCAGAAAGCGTAAATTCAATTTCAGAAAACGTAAATCCAATTTCAGAGTAAATGTTGAAATTATTTTGGTTGCATTTACACAGATTTGATTTGTTTGGATACCTCTGTGTTTCCTCCGATATCTGCCCTGTACATGTATATTGACAGATTGACCAAAAAGGAAATTGAGTCATCATGGCGTACCAGGACCGACTGTGGCACCTGCCGGGCACTGTGGCCCTCCCTCTCATTGACGAAAACACGATTCGTACTGTCCTTGAGTCGTACCTCCATTCGACAGCTCGTTGGAGTCATCACCGGACACTGCGCTATTGGATCTATGCTTACCAAACGGCGCCTCTCGTCGGGTGATGTCTGCCGTAGCTGTGGAGATGAAGAAGAAGTAGAAACGATACAACACTTCCTGTGTCACTGCTCGGCTCTGCAGGAACGCCGTCTCCGCACCTTGTGGTCAAGGTTCCTGGCAGACCTGGCTTGCTCTTGATTGAGATTATTGGTTAGCTCCAGAACACCATAAGAAGGGATTCACAATAGGCCATTATGGCCTCCGAGTGCACACATGGCTTTCGTACGTAGTTAAAAAATTTGGCAAAGTGCATTTTTCCAAAAAAATTTTTATACATTAAAGGTTGTTTCTGAAATTGAATTTACGCTTTCCGAAATTGAATTTACGTTTTCTGAAATTGAATTTACGCTTTCTGAAATTGAATTTACACTTTCTGAAATTGAATTTATGTATCTGAAATTGAATTTACGTTTTCCGAAATTGAATTTACGCTTTCTGAAATTGAATTTACACTTTCTGAAATTGCTTTTACGCTTTCTGAAATCGAACTTGAAAAGGTGTAGTGTACTACGGGGTCGATGATGACGGGGAAAACCCCAAATTAAAAAATTGTGGAAATGTGCAAATACCTTACCAATTTCAACTCTAGATGTTAACATGGACATTGAGGAAAAACAAAAAACAAGGACTTTGTTGAAGCTATGGTAATCTCAGTATTGTGTTCAGTATTGATTGTGGCCACAATTAGACCTTTGTAAAGGTATTTCTAAGGTGATCGAAACTGGCTAAATCACGCCTTGTTGTTTGTTTTTCGTCCTCCTGTTATTTAACTCTTCCAGTTATTTAACTGGGATGGAAGGTGGGAAAAGCGGGCCTTAAACAAGCTTAAGGCCAGGTTCCTTCAAAAAACACGTTTTTTTCAAAAAATTCCATTTATTGTTAAAAAATAATTTGAAAATAAATTTTTTAAACTACTAAAAAACATGTTTTTTTTTTGTTTTTTTATTATGGTGGCTCCGAAAACTACTGCTCAAACTCATCCGATTTGTTGATGAGTGTCACCATTTCTTGGAAACGAATCATCTCAAAGCAAAAATCAAAACAGTTTCATATTCTGTATCGAATTTTCTATGTTCGGAACTAGAATAAAACATTTTTACTGAAAAACAAACAAAATGGCGTACTTTTTAATTTTTGACCCTTTTTTTGCACTTTTGATTGTTAATAACTTTTGTAAATAACAATGAATATTTTTGGTTGTAGTTCCGACCATAGAGAGACATTTAAAGAGTAAAATTCCGTTTGGTTCATGATGATAAGTGAAATAGTTTTGAAATACGAGTGACACTCAGTTGAAAAAATGTAGTTTCGAGAAAAAGCCGATTAAAGATTCGACCGGCGAATTCACCGCTTGAGCGCGCACCGTCCTCCCTTATCTCAACCTACTTCTAGGCAGCGCATACCTTCGGGACTAATTATACATCATTTCTAAGAGTATTTTCTAGCAATTTATAGAAAAAAAAATTTCGATTTTTTGAAAATTGTTTGGAGGCCTTAAGTTGGTGGATAAGATCATATATGATACATCATTACAATCCCAAATAAATAACTATTATAATTGAAACTGTTTTTCTTTCTTTGCAGATATTTTCCAAGCTCAAGGGGAGTTTATTTAAGCCACCACCGGCAGAAGCAAAAGTAGTTTATTAAAAAAAATTATTAAACAATGTATATAGTGTTAATTTAAATTAGTTTCAACATCAACAACAACATTTCATGTGTGCGAGGACTGTGCGACAGACTGAGGGACAGCAATAACAGGAGTAAACGGCATAGCTATACATCTACATATATAAAAGAGAGTGGCACAGTGGTTTGTGACCGCATCACGCTCAAACGGAACGGCCGATTTTCATGGGGTTTGTTTTGTTCGATTCGTATTAAGTCAGTTCAGGTTCTTGCGAAAAGAAAATTCCAGAAAATCTATTGGGAAAGTCGGAAAATCCATGCTATATTTGACCGTGATTTTGCATATTTTCAGATAATAACTTTGGAACCATAAGTCACACATCAATTAAATTCACTACGAACTTACTATTTAGTCATGTCCTGCGACAGAAGGAATGGGGCGGGTATTGGACGAGGGGGCGTGGCACCACCCATACAAGCCAAATTTTAATATTGAATATGAATTTTAATAGATGAGTCATTCTACTGCTAAGATTTGATGGGCGTTGGACAAGGGGCGTGACATATTTTTTGTGACCCAAATATTTCGCTGAACTATAAGTCGCAGAGCAATGAAATTAAGTACGAACCTACCATTTATTCAAATCTTTCGACAGAGGGGGTAGTGCGGGTATTGAACAAGGGGGCGTGGCACCGCCCATACAAGCCAAATCTTATTAATGGAATATGTTCGAAAGTGTAAGTCGTACGACACTGAAATTTAGTACCCCGTCGTCCCAAAGATGAGTCATTCTACTGGTAAGATTTGATGGGCGTTGGACAAGGGGCGTGGCACACTTTTTTGTGACTCAAATATTCCGCTGAACTATAAGTCGCACAGCAATGTAACTAAGTACGAACTTACCATTTGTACTGTACTGTTGTGAAAATATACTGTACTGAAAATAGTTTAAGTAGCTTTGTACTTAATGTCAACTATACCGATAAGTCGTTTCGTTTTCGTTGTAAAATACATTTTTTCTCTCAGTTAACATCAGCGAAGCGAACGAGAATGATTGTAAATTGTTTGAGAATTGTCATACATTTATTGTGGCAAAAAGTTTCATTGGATTTTCATCGTATTTGATCAGAATTTCTAAGCGAATCTTTTTGCATAATGCCGAGCATCAGAAAACCGAATATTGGGCGGCGTAGTCGTAAGACTACTGATCAAAGACATTATCTTGCAAACTTGAGCCAAGCCGAAATGGATACTGCGCAAGAGCAAAGAACTGCAAGCATTCCTCACACGCGTGCGTTGGAGACAGCAGAGGAACGGCAAGTGGCAAATAACTCTCGAAGACTGCAAATACAAAGCCGTCGAGCTATTCGGTCTCAGAATGTATCTCTTCAAAATCAACGTCGAAATAAAAAGAAACGCCAGAGAAGAAGTGCCAGAAATATTGAGTTATTTAGATTAGCGTTTCGCTACAATTCTACTGTTGACTACTCCTCCCATTCAGCAGTTAAAATAGGATTGATGGATGTTGTGTGCATTCATTGTAATGCACTGAAATTCGCTGGAGAAACGCCTGGATTTTGCTGTCTCAATGGCAAGGTGCAATTGCCGCCATTACCATCACCACCTGAGCCGTTACGAACTTTTTTGGAAGGCGTAACGGCAGAATCGAAACAATTTTTGGCGAGCGTTCAAAGTTACAACGGATCCTTCCAAATGACATCATTTGCGGCAACAATTATGAACGAAAGCGGATATAATCCGTCATTCAAGGTAATTGATGCCCGACAAATTATGCATTAGTTTTCTTTGGACGATTGTAAATAAAAAATTCTTAATTGGCCGTTTGTGAAACAGATTCAAGGCCAAATTCATCATCGTGTTGGGGCGTTGTTACCACATCCCAATTGAACTCTCCAATTTTCTCCAAATTTATTTTATTGGCACTGAGTCCGAAGAAATAAACCGCCGTTGTAATATTTATGAACGTACTAGGCGAGAAATTATTGAACAATTGCAACGACTTCTCCACGCTAACAACCAATTGGTTCGACTTTTTAAAATTGCTTTGGATCGAATGCCATCGGATGACCACAGAATCGTCATTAAAGCAGATAAACGGCCAACCGGAACACATGCACGGCAGTATAATGCTCCAACTATTGACGAAGTGGGTATCATTGTTGTTGGTGAAAACGTGGAGTCGCGTGACATTGTTCTGACTCGCCGCAATAATGGAGAATTGCAACGCATCAGCGAAACGCATCGTTCTTACGATGCATTGCAATACCCCCTAAAGTTCTGGAAAGGCGACGATGGATATCATATCAATATCAAAATGGTTAATCCATTGACTGGTGAGGAGGTTTTTTTATAGACACTTTTGGATTAATAATCAAATCACATAAAATATTTCGTTTATTTCGGAATGAGACGAGTTTTCTGATTTATTGATTGTTATTTTAGGGGAAGAAACTACCAAAAAGGTCAGCGCTATGAACTATTACTCGCATCGTTTGATGATTCGTCAAAATTCTGAAAACTATTTGGTGCGATATCGTCGATTATTCCAACAATACTGTGTAGATATTGTTACGAAATTCCCCAGTTCGTTATCGACGGTTCGTTTTGATTGTATATGAAAATAAAACAACTTCAGTTATCCAGCGCAACGTAGTCAAAACTGACAATCGCTTTATTTACAAATTTGCACTTGTTCTACTTTACACTACTACTATTGCATGTTTCCCCATTGCTTGCTCAACACAGACTCGACCCCTTGCGCTGCCACTGCCGCTTTTATACCAGTTTTCTTATCACGCCGAAGTTTCTTGCAACTTCTAATTGGAAAGCGCTCGACTATTCTCGCACAGTCCATTTCTTCGAGAACCATCCTTGCCATATCGGACTATACCAAGCGAATTTATAACAGTTTTGCTGTACTTCACAGTGCATGCCTAAAAGTATGCTTGGAAAACATTCGTGCGGAGAAAGGCATTCCTGTACAGTGCGGCACAGAATTTCTCATCTTATCACTGTCCATCACTTAGACTTGTTCGTCCCGAACAAGTACCGAGGCTCCGCCGGAGTAAGACGTCAGGCGCTCCAAATGGACTACTTTCAGCCTGGTGTTTCCGCTGCAGCAGCGTTGAACCCTGTACACCACGTCATTAATCCTGGTCACGACCTTGTACGGTCCTTCCCATGATGTTTGAAGCTTTGGAGACAAACCTTTCCTGCGCTGCGGGTTGTAAAGCATTACCAGATCGCCTTCTTGGAACCCCTCTGGGTTAGCCCGTAGACCATAGCTCGCTTTCATCCTGCTTTCAACTAGTAGAGTGCGGCTCCGCGATCTTCTCCTCGGCCCTTTCGCAGCCGAACACCGATTACAACCTCTGATCCACTCAGCGACAGACTCCTGGCATCCTACCCAATAGAACCGCCTTCTTATTTTGGCGACAGTTTTTGCGATGCCTAGGTGCCCTCCACTGGAGTCGTTATGGTTTTCCTCGATGACATCGTCGATCCGGCCTCTCGGGACCACTATTAGGGATTTTCTGGTCCTGCCATCGCTGCTCTCCCACTCGCGGTATAGGCAGCCATCCTGCAGACGTAGACTTTGCCACTGTGCCCAGTAAGCCTTCGCGATCGGGCTCTCACCAGCTATCTCCTGCCAGTCCGGCCGTAATCTCTGCGCTTTGCCTTTGATGATCTTCGCGAGATCCGTATCCTTGCGGCTGGTCCTTCTGTAGCCTTTCCGCAAGCCAATCTTCCTCTTGCAGAACTCTTACCGACCGAACATCCACAATTTGTCCCTCGTTTTCGGCCTGCGAATTATGCCTGCGTTCGGTCTCGCACGAATGGTGTGGCAGGGCGTCATCCCTTCTTGGCGACGTCTTTTGTCCGCAACGCTTTTCTCGCAGATGGCAGTCTCGTGATATGTGGCCTTGCTTGCCACATCGCCAGCAACTGACTCGAGATGATACTGCCCGCAGCCCCGCTTGTGCCTCCGAGCTCACTGTCTGGCTTTGCGTGACACGTCCAGATTGGACCCCATGCATCTCCGCAGATGAATGTCGAAAACTTCCCCTCCAGGCCGCCTCATACGTCAATGCGCTTGTCACCGTCTCACGGAATGTCGGCTTGCCCATCATCAATGCACTGCGTCGTGTCTCCGGGTCATGAAGACCTTCAATAAACGCCTCAATCTTCATGCTATCGAGATAATCAGCGCCGAATTTCGGGTAGCACAACTGTACGAGCCGCTCAATGTCTGCTGCATACGTCTGCAGCGCCTCGTCTGCTCTTTGCCAGCGTAACGGTCTCGTAATCACCTCTCAAACCTTCCGGAACTGTTTTTATTACCTCAGCCGCCGGACCTCTTAGAGCCAGTATCAGTCTCCGACCTTTCCTAACATCGGTCCACTGACTCTCCAAAGCAGCCATATCGAATTGTAGTTTGAATGTGTCGAACGACGTAGTACCATCATAAGTAGGCACTGCTATGGCAAAACTTTCCTCAACCGACTGCACTCTTGCTCGCAGCTGTACCTCTCTAAGCCGCTCCTCTAGACTGTCAACTCGTTTATCCCATTTGTCCATTCGCGTCTCGAGATGCTCAACTTTCCCGTTCAGTCTATCGGAAATTTCCTCCACCTTCTGCGCTATGCGCGTAGAATTTGGCGCCATTTCTCGGTTGCACGCTTCCATTTGCTCCGATATTTCCCGGGTCGCCGTTTCCATTCTTGCTATTTCTTGATTCGTCGTTTCGATTTTTGCCGAAATTTCCTGATTCGTGGTTTCCAGTTTCGCTGCCATTTGCGCCGAAAGTTCCTGATTCGCGGTTTCCAGTTTCGTTGCCATTTGCGCCGACATTTCGCGATTTTCACGACTGACATTCTCAATTTTCGCAGAAGTTTCCTGAAACATGCCTCTCATTGCAACCATAAGCTGGCTCATGTCCATTGCTTGTGGTGGCGCAGCCGCTGCCGTCGTACTTTGCATCGACGCAGCACCCGCAGGCGATTCCTCCACTTTGGCCGACGCCTCCTGTTCCTGCGTTCCGAACTCGTGTGCAGCCCAATCGATGCCTCGTGATTCACACGCCTCTCGCAAGCGCAGCTGCAACTCCACCTTACCGCCAGCAGTCGGCAAATTCCCGGCAGCCAGCTCCTTCTTCAGCTGGTCAACCTTCAGCAGCTCCAGTTTAACCATGTCTGCGTTTTTATAATTTTATTTTACTTTCAGTAATACAATCCCACTTCTGACACCAAATGTTACGAAATTCCCCAGTTCGTTATCGACGGTTCGTTTTTGATTGTATTTGAAAATAAAACAACTTCAGTTATCCAGCGCAACGTAGTCAAAACTAACAATCGCTTTATTTACAAATTTGCACTTGTTCTACTTTACACTACTACTATTGCATGTTTCCCCATTGCTTGCTCAACACAGACTCGACCCCTTGCGCTGCCACTGCTGCTTTTATACCAGTTTTCTTATCACGCCGAAGTTTCTTGCAACTTCTAATTGGAAAGCGCTCGACCATTCTCGCACAGTCCATTTCTTCGAGAACCATCCTTGCCATATCGGACTATACCAAGCGAATTTATAACAGTTTTGCTGTACTTCACAGTGCATGCCTAAAAGTATGCTTGGAAAACATTCGTGCGGAGAAAGGCATTCCTGTACAGTGCGGCACAGAACTTCTCATCGTATCAATATGTACGTGAAAATCGAAACTGAGCGCCTCAATTTCATTCGATTTAATCAAGCCAAATTGCGTTCGGAGGAGTATGTTCATTTGCGTGATGCAATCAGTACTGAAAGAGATTCAAGAAATCTAGGACGATTGACAATTCTACCAGCAACGTATGTTGGTAGTCCACGCCATATGCATGAATATGCTCAGGATGCGATGGCATACGTTCGTCAGTACGGTCGTCCATGTTTATTTATCACCTTTACTTGCAATTCAAAATGGAATTAAATTATGTGCCATTTACTTCCTGGTCAAACACCCAGTGATCGGCATGACATCACTGCACGTGTGTTCAAGCTAAAACTGAAGTCTTTCATGGATTTCATTGTTAAGCATTGTATATTTGGTACTGTTCAGTGCTGGATGTACTCTGTTGAATGGCAGAAGAGGGGTTTGCCGCACGCGCACATTCTACTTTGGTTGGTTCAGAAGATTCGACCAGACCAAATTGATGATATCATTTGTGCAGAGATACCAGATCCAGACACCGATCATGAATTATATGACATAGTCATCAAGAATATGATTCATGGACCATGGTGACAAAAACATGGAATCACCGTGCATGGTTGGCGGTAAATGCTCAAAACGCTACCCACGTGCTCTTACTGCGGACACTGTCACTGGCAACGATGGATATCCCTTATATCGACGTCGTTCGCCCGAAGATAATGGCAGAACGGTTACGTTAAAAGTCAAACAAAATAATGTTGTGGTTAACAACAGTTGGATTGTTCCATATTCACCACTTCTTTGCAAAGTATTCAATGCGCATATCAATGTGGAAGATTGCAATTCGATTAAGGCGATCAAATACATTTGCAAGTATGTCACAAAAGGAAGTGATATGGCTGCTTTTGGTGTTCCTGATCCTAACGCCGATGATGAAGTGACACGCTTTCAAATTGGCAGATATGTCAGCTGCAACGAGGCAGTTTGGCGTATTTTTTCATTTCCCATTCATGAACGTTATCCAACTGTTGTTCATTTGGCTATACATCTTGAGAATGGTCAGCGTGTTTATTTTACTGAAACGAACGCCGCTCAACGCGCTGAAAGACCGCCAGCAACAACATTGACCAGTTTTTTTTCAGTGTGCCAGAGTGATCTATTCGCACGAACGTTGCTATACTCTGAGATGCCACGTTATTACACTTGGATCGCTTCATCGAAGAGGTTTCAACGGCGTAAGCAAGGCAATCCGGTTCAAGATTATCCAGGTGTTTTTTCCACTGATGCTATTGGTCGCATTTATACAGTGCATCCATCAAAAAATGCTGAATGTTTTTACTTGCGTTTACTATTGGTGAATGTTCGTGGTCCAGTTTCATTTGAGTCACTTCGAACTGTCAATGGTGAATTGTGTCCCACTTATCGTGATGCGTGTCAACGTCTTCATTTGCTTGAGCACGATACACATTGGGATTCGACACTTGCTGATGCAATTGTTTCTGCACCTGCAAGTCAAGTACGCGTATTGTTTGGAATAATTATTTCAACGTGCGCTCCATCTAATCCATTAACCCTGTGGGACAAGTACAAGAATGAAATGTCAGAAGATATTTTACATCGAGTTCGTGTTGCAACAGGAGATTTTCACTATGAAGCGACGCTTGAGATCTACAACGAAGCGCTGATTTTGATTGAAATTTATGTGTGCGTATTTCCGGCAATTTGTTGTGTAATTTAGGCATGCCAGCGCCAAATCGTTCAATGCACGATTCTTTTGATCAAGAATTGGAAAGAGAACAGGAGTATGACCGAGAAGCATTGAACCAATTGATTCAAGATAGTATACCATTGTTAAATCAAGAGCAGAAAAATGCATATGACACATTGATGAAAGCGATTGAAGATGGAAATGGTGGAATATTTTTCATCGATGCACCTGGTGGAACTGGCAAGACCTTTCTTATTTCACTGATTTTGGCTACGGTTCGTTCAAGATCTGAAATCGCTTTGGCAGTCGCTTCTTCTGGCATAGCTGCCAAATTGTTGGATGGAGGTCGGACGGCACATTCAGCACTAAAACTGCCATTGAATTTGCAAGTGGTTGAAGAACCGACATGCAACATATCAAAAAATTCTGCAATGGCAAAAGTGTTGCAGCGTTGTAAAGTTATCATCTGGGACGAATGCACAATGGTACATAAGCGAGCATTGGAAGCAGTTAATCGGACCATGAAAGATTTGCGCGGTAATTCAACACTTTTTGGAGGCGCTATGATTTTATTGTCAGGCGATTTTCGCCAAACTCTCCCAGTCATTCCGAAGTCAACTGCTGCCGATGAAATAAATGCGTCCTTAAAATTATCGTATATGTGGCGCTTTGTAAAGAAATTGCAATTGAAGACGAATATGCGAGTGGCATTGCAAAGCGATCCCACGGCAGATATATTTTCCAAGCAACTGTTGGCTATTGGCAATTGGGGAAGTTCCCGTCGATACCACCAGCGGTTTGATTTCATTTCCGTCGAATTTTTGTAATTTTGTCATATCGAAAGAAGAATTAATCGCAAAAGTTTTTCCGGACATTTTTGTTAATTGTTCAAATCATGATTGGTTGAGTGAACGAGCAATTCTAGCAGCAAAGAATAAGGATGTAGATAATCTGAATTTCAAAATTCAAAGCCAAATCAATGGTGCGTTACGTTTTTTCAAATCTATTGATTCTGTCATTAATGAAGACGAAGCTACGAATTATCCTACTGAGTTCTTAAACTTTTTAGATCCGCCTGGTTTGCCGCCACACAATTTACAATTAAAGGTTGGTTCGGTAGTAATAATGCTTCGAAATCTGAATCAACCTAAATTGTGTAATGGGACACGTTTAGTGGTAAAAAAACTCATGGACAATGTCATTCTTGCAACAATTCTTAAAGGCAAATTTAAAGGAGAAGACGTTCTCATTCCTCGAATTCCGCTTATTCCAACAGACTTGCCTTTTGAATTTAGGCGCATTCAATTCCCGCTTCGTCTTGCATTTGCAATGACAATCAACAAATCTCAAGGTCAATCTTTGAGTGTTTGTGGCTTAAATTTAGAAAATGAATGTTTTCACATGGTCAGTTGTATGTGGCGTGTTCGCGTGTAGGCAAACCATCTGCTTTGTTTGTATTTGCACCTAATCAGAAGACAAAAAATGTTGTTTATAAAAGAGCGCTTCAATGAACCAGGAGGTTTGCCTGTACGTTAATTCCTTCATTTGAAATTTGAATTTGTTTTTTTCTTTGAGTTAAGTCATTATTTAAGCTCTTATCTAAGTCTCTTATTTAAGCTATTATAATAACAATGTAATGTGTTCAGAAAATACAATTTCTTTATTTCATAAGAAAAAATGATAGAAATTGGTTTTTGAAATGGGCAAGGTTCAAACGCCGTCCATTTTTTACTGAAACAAAGCAGCAACATTACTGATTTGTGAGCCGCAATGATGTTAATCAGTGGTTGTTCCTCTTCCTTTAGTTGTTTTTTTTCGTCAATTTGCATCGCCATAGATTCGCCATTTCGTGCGGGACGAAGTTCGCCGGGTCAGCTAGTTTTAAATAAACAAAACAACAGGTGTAAGAATGAGTAGCATCTAATGAGTAGTTTTTACTAGCGGCCATTATTGTTTTGCACAATCATATGAATATGCATGCAAGAAGTAGGTAGCGGCCATTATTGCTTGAAATGGCGTATGTTAACAAGAAGAAGAAGCATTGAGTTGTTTTCGCTAGGGGCCATTAACGTTGGCAATAGCGTATGCACAGTGGCCCAGATACAAGTATTCCCTGACGTACGCAAAAAACATGGCAGGCTTCAAAAACATACACTTAGGGTGACATCCAAACACCGTAACACCTCATAAAAATATAAGCAAATAAATGATAAATGATGAATAGTGTGTGGCGTGGCACCACTGGCATGAGCGCACGCGACATTTGACGTGGCCTGGCAGCACTGGCCTGAGCGCAGGTTAACTTTTGACAAGCTATTTTCTCTCTCTCTCTAGCTTTTCGCCGTCGCGAGCACGCGTGCTATAAAATCTATATAAATCTTGTGACATATCCGATATTGTAGGGAATAAAATAGAAAATATTGATAAATATCCACAAGTGTATGCTCGGTGGCCCAGCCGAGAGAAGAAAGAAATACACACATACAATTATTCCCTGATTTACGCAAAAAACATGGCAGGCTTCATAATCATACGCATAGGGTGACATCCAAACACCGTAACACCTCATAAAAATCTAAGCAAATAAATGATTAACTAAATAGAAAAAGCTTCTATCGATTAACGTCTTATGTCATTTTTTCAGCGATGCGGATATTGTCTGTGGTCGTATTTATGGGCAATTTTGACTTGTAACGCCTAGGCTCCAGTTCGGAGCTATAGTTAAGAGTCTGCATTATTCCGATTCGTTTCCGTGGCGGCAGATCCCCACGCTGTATTACTATTGGTATTGCTATGTGCTGTCTTGCACAAACAGCATCTACTCGGCATTTTCTCCGGGATCAAAATTTTAAAACACAAGAATATTTTCGCTTTCACGTTTTGATTGGGGTTTAAAATATTCTCTCAACGCCAAAACAAAATTGAATTTCAAATGCTATGTTTCAAAACAAGGGTATGGGGTGACAAAACTGTCAGCTTCTTGCTTCTTCTTGTTTATTTCATAATGAATAAATATTAAATGTCAGCCAACTGTCATGTCAATTTTGGAAAGTTCTAGTAAGATCATCCTTTTATCCATTTTTAATTTTTTTTCTGTTGGGTTCTATTGCTTTCTATAAAATTTCAAGCACATATACGGTTCCAAATAATTTACAAGTCCGTTTACTGTTCAATGGAATACAAATTTTCCAAGATATATAAAAAGCATAACCGGAAATTCCCGTTATTAGTTTTGTACGCAAACTTATTCTGCACCGTTTTGTGAGTATATTATCAATAAATATGAATACATTGAAAATTATTATTTAAATTCATCTAAAACAAGACAAAAAGTGCAGTGAAAAATTTGGATAAATGAATAAATACATACATCATAGCATAATTTTGACTTGCCTGTACGGAAACTTGTTCTGACTAGTGTACTACGGGGTCGATGATGACGGGGAAACCCCAAATTAAAAAATTGTGGAAATGTGCAAGTACCTTACCAATTTCAACTCTAGATGTTAACATGGACATTGAGGAAAAACAAAAAACAAGGACTTTGTTGAAGCTATGGTAATTTCAGTATTGACAAGTAACCGTTGCTTGTTGATTGTGGGTACAATTAGAACTTTGTAAAGGTATCTCTAAGGTGGTCGAAACTGGCTAAATCACGCCTTGTTGTTTGTTTTTCGTCCTCCTATAAAAGTCGTTTAATGTTAGCGTTATTATTATTATTTTAGTATAGGAAGAATAATCTTTAAGAACGATAATCTATTGTAATATTTTCTTTTTTCCATTTGTATAAGATTTCTCACCTCTATGCTATAAAAGGCACTTCGCAGGATATTGACGCACTCTTGCGTCAAATGTTTTCGGGCAGCTTTCTGATCAAGTTTAACTGGGATGGAAGGTGGGAAAAGCGGGCCTTAAACAAGCTTAAGTTGGTGGATAACATCATATACGATACATCATTACTGTTCAGATGTACTGTGCTGTATTTAGTGATCTGTAAATCCCATCGCTAATCCCAATCTTTCCTTCTCCTCTTGTATTAATGTTCCCACTATTTTCTGCTCCTCGGCTTCAGCCGGTCGTATCGTTTAATGTTTTGTGTACACTCTGTCACTTGTCAACCATACGTCGAATAAAAGACACACAAACCCGAACTCCCACCACGCCTTTTATTTAACCGCTCCGCCGCGATCGAAACAATTACAATCCCAAATAAATAACTATTATAATTGAAACTGTTTTTCTTTCTTTGCAGATATTTTCCAAGCTCAAGGGGTGTTTATTTAAGCCACCACCGGCAGAAGCAAAACTAGTTTATTAAAAAAATTATTAAACAATGTATATAGTGTTAATTTAAATTAGTTTAAGTATTATTTTAGTTTAATTTTAGTATTAATTTATTGGTAATTTAATAGTGTTATCAATATATTATTTTTAGTTTTTTTAATTTTATTTATTTAATTTTTTTTGTATTAGTAAGTCTTTTTAGTATTTTAATCAAACTTATCAAGAAAAATAAATAACTTATTTTCGTTTTTTGTAATTTATATAAATGTTTATCATAAATATTTACTTTTTCCATATTTTATAAATAAGTAAATGTTATTTGAAAAAGTAATTAAAAATCAAGAAGTCAAAGCAGAGTATTTTAAAAGTCAGCAAACATGTATATTTTAGTATTCCACAAACAGGCATATTTTCACCAAAAATCAAGCGAGACAGCTATACATTTGTTGCGTTCTAAAATGTCAACATTTCATGTGTGCGAGGACTGTGCGACAGACTGAGTGACAGCAATAACAGGAAGAACGGCATAGCTATACCTTTTAAATAAACAAAACAACAGGTGTAAGAATGAGTAGCATCAAATGAGTAGTTCTTACTAGCGGCCATTATTGTTTTGCACAATCATATGAATATGCATGCAAGAAGGAGGTAGCGGCCATTATTGCTTGAAATGGCGTATGTTAACAAGAAGAAGAAGCATTGAGTTGTTTTAGCTAGGGGCCATTAACGTTGGCAAAAGCGTATGCACAGTGGCCCAGATACAAGTATTCCCTGACGTACGCAAAAAACATGGCAGGCTTCAAAAACATACACTTAGGGTGACATCCAAACACCGTAACACCTCATAAAAATATAAGCAAATAAATGATAAATGATGAATAGTGTGTGGCGTGGCACCACTGGCATGAGCGCACGCGACATTTGACGTGGCCTGGCAGCACTGGCCTGAGCGCAGGTTAACTTTTGACAACCTATTTTCTCTCTCTCTCTCGCTTTTCGCCGTCGCGAGCACGCGTGCTATAAAATCTATATAAATCTTGTAACATATCCGATATTGTAGGAAATAAAATAGAAAATATTGAATAAATATCCACAAGTGTATGCTCGGTGGCCCAGCCGAGAGAAGAAAGAAATACACACATACAATTATTCCCTGATTTACGCAGAAAACATGGCAGGCTTCATAATCATAGGCATAGGGTGACATCCAAACACCGTAACACCTCATAAAAATATAAGCAAATAAATGATTACGTAAATCCTCGTAATTAATAAGGCTATGAAATATTAAAGAAATGACTTAAAACACGATTCCCGAAATTAAATCTATTCAGAAATAGATATGTAACTTATTAAAATAAAAAGAATAGAATGATTTAATAACTTCTTATATGTAAACAAGATTATGCAATTTTAAAGATGCATTTTTCCCAAAATTAAAACACGATATCTGTTAATTTGTCGGCATATTTATTCGAAATATTCTCCTCCTGATTCAATACACTTGTTACATCGATTTAACAGTGATTCAAACGCGTGTTCCAGCTCATTTATCGGAATTTCCTCCAGTGCCCTCGTCGAAGCCCGTTGTATGGTCTGAATGTCATCAAAAAAGCATCCATTCAACTTCAATTTCAGTTTCGGGAACAAAGAGAAGTCGCACGGCGCCAAATCAGGTGAATACGGCGGATGATTCAACACACAGACCTGATTCCGAGCCAAAAATTTACTTTTACTTACTTACCAACTTTTTGGATCGCGGTATTCTGGTCGAATACGACGGATTCTGGCCATCAAACGCTTCAAAACTTCGATGTAATATGCGGCAGCAACTGCTTGACCAGTTGAAACAAATTCTTTGTGGATAATTTCTTTGCTATCAAAGAATGTGATGCGCATTGTTTTGATTTTTGATGTAACTTTTGGGGTTTTTTGGCTTGTGTTTGTGTTTTTTTATTTCAATTCCGAACTTTGATGCTCGAAAAATCATCCATTCAACTTCAATTTCAGTTTCGGGAACAAAGAGAAGTCGCACGGTGCCAAATCAGGTGAATACGGCGGATGATTCAACACACAGACCTGATTCCGAGCCAAAAACTTACGAACATTGAGTGCTGTGTGACTCGGTGCATTATCGTGCAACAGAGACCAACTTTTTGGATCGCGGTATTCTGGTCGAATACGACGCACAGTGTCGCGAGTGTGGCCAAAAATGGTAAAAATCAATGTTAAAAAATTACTAAAATGAATATGACAATCGACAGATAATATTTCAACTAAGAAAAATCCATTATCGGATCTTCAATATCCTACTCTGTTCCATTTTTATGTAGCTTCAAAGTTGACGTTAAAAAATAAGCATTCGTTCTAAGTTTGTGGGTAATTCTTTATGCTGAATGAAAAATCAAATAAAAATATAATTTATATACTAATATAGTCGTGTTATATATTAAATAAAACTTTGGCATTTTTCCTGTATGACAGCACTATTTTTTTGTTTGTGCTTTGAAATAACTGTGAAATCCCGTTACATTGAAAAATTACGTTTTTTGACTTGCTTCTAACAAAGAACCAAAAGTTTGGTGGAAAAAAGTTTAAAAAACGTCAAAAAACACTTTTTTAGTTCCAACCCTAAATTACTCAAAAAAGTATGTATTAACATAATCCGGAGTAATTTTTTGCCTTTAAGTGCCTATTTGGTTGTTATTTGCATTTTTCTAGTGACGCCTCCACTAAAAATACGCGATTTCTTCGAGGTGTGGCGTAAAGCTGAAGCCAGAAAGCGGTCAACAAAACTTGAATTTCTTACAAATTTACTTAAAAATAAGACGGGTGTTGATGTTAATCATGAACAAAAGCAAAGTTTGCGTCCCCACTTCAACATTTACTTTTTGCAGTGGCACCTACAGTCAAAAAATTTGATTTTTTCGAAGTATGGCTTCCGACGTTCAATGAAAGTAGTGACAAAGCAGCTGCTGAAATTATGAGCTGCATAAAGAACAAGGTTGGCACATTGTTCGTATCATCAAAAGTAGGCAGAATGCCACGCCCACTTTAAAAATATAAACATTTATAACAAAATATAAACATTTATAACAAAATATGATATCACAAGCTGAAAAATTAAACATGAATTCATAAAGGAAAAGTTTTGGCCACTTTATATATATGTTCCAGCTGCCACGCCCACTTTAAGGTTTTAGAAAGCTTACCAATTAAAATTTCATCTCGGAACTAGTATCGTAAACAGCAGTTGTAGTCAAATACGAATATTTTTGAAAGTGGGCGTGGCAGGCCGCCCATTTTTAGTGTGAACTTTTATGTCATTATTTTAAGCTCAAATACAAAGTTTCATAATTCTATCACTAATATTAAGAAAGTTATTTCAATATTAAAGTTCCTTTCGTATGGGAGGTGGGCGTGGCAGTGGTCCAATTTTAATGATTTTTTGTAAATGTCTTAATTTCCACCACAATGTGTATGCGCGTGCTAAATATATATATAAATGTTCCGAGTGTCGCGTATTGTCCGTCCGTCACTGCTATCGCGTTGTGGCCCACTAAAATCGCGCGGCCACATCAATAAATATTTAAATTAATTAAACGCGTTATGCATTTGCAAACGCTCAACTGCAGTGCTAGTGCCGTTATATTCGCCGTGCGCCACTTCGACCTCCGTCCGCGTTGTGTTGTTGCTGTGTTTTTTTTTCCCGTGTTGTCTTTTTCCTCCGTCCGTTTCTAGTAGCGCTACATGCGGTCCTGTTCGACACTGGGAAATTGACTGCTCTGTGGTAAAGGCATAACACTTACCACAGGGCAACATCAATTTTTCAGTGCGTTCAGATCGCATTTCCGACTGCTTTCCTTGTCCTTTAACCCACCCAGGTCATGGTGCTGGACAAATTTCGTATAGCCTTCTGCAACGTGCGCGGGCTCAGGGCGAACTTTTTCGCAATATACGCGTATGTAAATCTCCACAAACCCCATGTAATGGCACTAGGTGAGACCCAGGTGTGTGAGGATGCAGATCCACTGGATTTTCACATCCCAGGGTACCACCTACTGCCATTATTCTCTCCCCACAGGGGTCTTGCCCTTTATGTGTGCAGTAATGTTGCGTACCAGTGCCAGCAACAATTATACACGACGGATGCCGAATTTAGCTCCATGTGGGTTAAATTCAATATCCAGTCGCACATTCTGCACTTCTGCTTTCTGTACAGAAGCCCAAATTCAGGGAGAGATTTTACTTATAACAAGTTTGATCTTCTCTCTGATTCTATTTCCCATATCCTGGAATCGTATCCG
The DNA here is from genome assembly GCA_963971225.1 of Melieria omissa. Lineage (NCBI taxonomy): Eukaryota > Metazoa > Arthropoda > Insecta > Diptera > Ulidiidae > Melieria > Melieria omissa. Next base: position 1,210,458 of record OZ020269.1, on the reverse strand, counting down.
AATAGTGAAATTGTAGTTGCTGGTGATTTCAATATTCATAATTCCAATTGGCTACGCCACTCCAGCCACACAACTGCTGAAGGCTTGTATGTCGAGCTCTTTGCCGAGTCTAATAATTTGACTCAAATAGTGCATGAACCAACGCATATCCCCTGCGTTGCGGGGCAAGCTTTCAATACTCTAGACCTTTTTCTCACTTCACATCATGAAAAATATGATGTTGAAATGCACGCACCTCTTGGAAACTCGGACCATTGCACCATTTTGGCGTCTTTTTCATACTCTTCTATCCGCAACGCTTCGCCTTTAGCCCCGAAGCGCTTAATGTGGAAGTATGATAAAGCTAACTGGAGTGGACTTAATGATTTTTTCACCCACTTCAACTGGAAATTGTGTTTTCTTGATAGAAACATAAATGCCGCAGCCAAAATGGTTGAAGAAATTATATTATTAGGAATGCGGTCCTTCATCCCTAATAAGCTGGTTTGCATTAAACCCAAGGACAATATCTGGTTTAATGAGACATGCAGAATTGCTGTCAGGTCCAAAGAGGAAGCTTTCAGAACATGGCAGGCAAATAAAAATGCCGCCACTGAACAGCTGCGTAAACAGGCTAGAAATCAATGCAATGCCATCCTAAAGCGCCAAAAGTTTCTGCACGAACAGCGCCAAAGGAAAAAAGTTCTTCAATGCCAGCGTGGTAGTAAGAACTTCTGGTCATTCGTTAAGAAGGTGAAGAATCAAACATCGTCTTCAATTCCAACTCTCCTTAACAATGATCAAATCATCACTCACTCGGTTGATAAAGCTAATTTGTTGGCTAAAATTTTCGCAGAGAATTCCTCTCTGCCCCCCAGCGATCAACCACTACCCGTAGTCGAGAACGTATCTTGCTCTATGCCAGAAATTCATTTTCGGACACGGGTAGTTAAAAGAGTGCTTGCAAATCTCGATGTAAATAAGGCTTCAGGGCCGGACGGCATTCCAGCCCTTGTTTTGCAAAAGTGCGCTACCTCACTGGCTTGTCCATTACGCAAACTTTTCAACATGTCATACACCACAGGTGTATTTCCGACATGCTGGAAGGTGGCAAATGTTCAACCAGTTCCTAAAAAAGGCAAGACTACTGACCCTGCGAACTACCGACCTATAGCAATCTGTTCGGTGCTTTCCAAAGTAATGGAAAGCATTATTAACTTCAACCTTGTGAAATATTTGGAGCACAATAGACTGCTAAGTGACCGCCAATACGGCTTTCGAAGACAGCGATCGACGGGAGACCTTATGGCGGTCCTCACCGAGAAATGGAACCATAGCATTCTAAACCTCGGTGAAAGCAAGGTTGTTGCACTGGATATTTCTAAGGCCTTTGACCGGGTGTGGCATAAAGCACTCGTGTCTAAATTGATTGCCTATGGCGTCGGTAGTATCTTCTCTCGTTGGATTACGAGTTTCCTCTATGATCGCTCTATTCGTGTTGTAATAGACGGCATAGCCTCGGAAAAACATTCCCTTAGCGCGGGAGTGCCGCAGGGTTCGGTCCTTTCTCCAACCCTTTTCCTTATCTTCATCAACGACCTATTGTCGTCGACGAAGAATCCCATCTACTCGTTTGCGGATGACAGCACCATTTGTCATTCATACTCCTTCAAAAAGCGCCCCAACTCTGTGGAGATTGAGAGAGAACGGCGCCGTATGAATGACACACTTAATAGAGACCTGTGAGCACGAGCGTGAGCATAAAAGTGAAACAGTATTTTCAGCCGACGTTTGGCAAGCAGGCTAAAATCTGCAATTGAATTTATTTTTAAGATATTCGTACCCTTTACAGGAATGTATTTCTTACACTTGTGTTTCCACTAATATGCAAAATTTATGGCTACTCACAAAGATTCAAAATTAAAGAACAAAAATTCACAGATTCAAATTTCAGTATGATTTTTAAGTTCTAAAGTTTTACGTTCACGTGTCAGAAGCTCTTCAGCGGAAAAGAAAGATCCGTCAGTTGTGATGGCGATGACAGTCAAGCGTGCAAAGGAAGAAGGCGAAACCCCGCGCCGACGACAGCTACGCGACGGCGTTGCCTGATCACTCGTCGCGGCGGCGTAACAGAGCGTGTACGGGAAGGCGGCGTAACATCCCCTCCTCCGTAAACTTTGTGCTTCAACGAACGGGGTTTACTCTCTTAGATCAAGTTTCGCCAGCTTCACCGAGGGTCTGGTGAGCAGTCCGTCAGCTGTTCGGACAATTGCGCTGCGTACCACTCCATCTTTGGCGCACTTGACATCGATGACGACTCCTTTCCTCCAGGTGTTTCGCTTTGCGTTATCATCGACGATAATAACGACGTCATTTACTTTGATTGGATCGGGAGGGGTTTGAAACCATTTGGATCGTCGTGTGAGGCATGGTGCATACTCCCGGATCCAACGCTTCCAGAATTGATCAGCAAGCTGGGAGGCGATTCGAAAGTTTCTGTTCAGGGTACCACCATCCCCAGTTGCCGCCTCATGCTCCCGTATTCCACTGGAGCTGCCTACGAGAAAGTGATTAGGCGTTAATGCTTCCATTTCCGGCGAATCGAGGGGAACGTAGGTAAGAGGACGTGAGTTTAGGATATGCTCCACATCGGCCATAGCTGCCCTTAGCACTTCTTCGCGTAAACCTGTTGTAGGTATAATGTCCAGCAGCACAGATTTCACAGAACGGACCATTCTTTCCCAACAGCCCCCCATATGTGGTGTGGCAGGGGGTATAAAATGCCACTCGATTTCAGGGTAACGATGTTTAAGTTCATTTGCCGAGAGGCGCTCGATTTCGCTCTGTAGGATGCGGCTCGCTCCGCGGAAATTCGTGCCATTGTCCGACCAAATGCATCGTGGCGCGCCGCGTCGGGCGATAAATTGCTAGTAAACTAAATAAAAACTAAATAAATTGCTAGTAAAAAAATAAATTGCTTCCAGTACTAGCAGGAAGGAGTCAGTAGCAAGCGAAGGGGCTATTTCCAAATGCACAGCGCGAACGGTGAGGCATGTGAATAACACTGCCCATCGCTTCTCTCGACGCCTGCCAATAACTATTTCAAATGGACCGAAGTAGTCGACACCCGTGTTGGTGAATGGTTGCGAAAACGTAGCAAGTCTTTCGGGTGGCAAGCCTGCCATTTCCGGAGGTTGAGGGAGTGCGCGGTTGTTACGACACAGTTGACACTTCTTAGCGGTTTCACGGACCTGTGCCCTCAAGCCAGGCACGCTATAGCGCTGCCGCATTTCGTTTACCACGATCTCATTGTGGTGATGATGGAATTTACGGTGATAAAAGTCGGTAATAAGATAAGTTACCTGATGATGACGAGGTAAAATTATCGGCCGCCGCGTATCGTAATCAGCATCTCGCATGGCATCAAGTCTTCCCTTCACTCTAAGCATCTCAAAGTCGTCTAAGTAAGGCGAATATTTGTAGATCGCACTCTTACGCGATATCGGCTCGCCGAGAAGTAGGCGCTTTATCTCTTCTGCAAATACCTCTTCTTGGCAGTTCCGTATGACGACATACTCGATGCTCTTCATGTCACTTAGTTCGGCTAAACTTACAACTTTAGCGGGTCGTCTGTATTTCTGCAATAATATGCGTAGAAACTTCAAAACATACCTTTGAGCACTTCGCAGTTTTTCCCACCTACTAAAGCGCATCGGATCGGGACTAATGACTGCTAACGACGGTGAGATAGGGCGCTTCACGTGCATGTGACCGACTAGGTCATGCGTGTTTTCCCCAGCGCCGTTGAGGTCTGTTTTTGGCCACGACTCCTCAGGCAAGTGCAAAAAGTTAGGCCCGACGAACCACCTGGATTCGTTGTTGAATTCCGGATGGGCGTACCATTTGGTGGCCTCGTCTGCAACATTGTCCGAGGAAGGGACCCATCTCCACTCTTGGATGTGGGATTCCTCGAGTATTTCACCTATGCGAACTGCAACAAACTGTTGAAATTTTCGTGCGTCCGACCTTATCCAGTACAGTACATTCTTCGAGTCTGACCAGAATAAGCGTCGATCCAAGTGAACAGATAATTCGGCGGTCACCAATTTTGATAGACGTAGACCCAATATGGCAGCCATTAATTCTAACCGTGGTATAGATATAGGCTTAAGCGGCGCGACGCGTGTTTTCGAGGCCACTAGACTGCAAGCAATTTTATTGTTTTTTATGGCGCGCAAGTAAACTGCAGCGGCGTAGGCATCTGTACTTGCATCTACAAAAACGTGTAGTTCAATCCGCTCTGCTGAACGTACCGAGTTATAACAACGTGGAATTCGCATTTCCCGAATAAAACGCAAGCAACGTATCCATCGCCACCATTCTTCCCGTTCTTCTTGTCGAATGGGCTCATCCCATGTTACACCGGAACGCCAAATTTCTTGCATCAATATTTTCGCATGAACGATGAAGAAACCCAAGAGGCCCAATGGGTCAAATACTGTCATGACGATCCTCAAAATCTGTCGTTTTGTTGGTATAACGCCTTCGTCGAAAACCTCTTGTGGAAATTTTACAAAATATCGTAATACGTCAGGCCCCGGCGACCACCACATTCCCAAAACTTTTTCTTGATACTCATCCGGCTGCTCAATATATTTATCAACCTGTTCACTCTTACCGGTTAATGCGAGCAAAACGTCTTTGGAGTTCGAAACCCAACTTCGCATTTCAAACCCACCTTCAGCATGGATTTTTCGTACAGTAGTGGCCAGTTCGATCATATCACGTTCTCGCTGGGCACTTTGTAGCCAATCATCTACGTATGTATTTTCTAAAATGGCCTTAACCGCCGTAGGAAGCTCTTGTTGGAATCGAAGTGCATTTTTATTCTTTACAAAATTTGCTAGAGTGGGTGAGCATGTTGCTCCAAATGTCATCACCTGCATTACGTACACCTCCGGTGTCTTTGAGTTATCGCCGTCTCGCCACAGGAACTGTTGTGCTGCTTGGTCTTCTTTTCTGATGCGCACTTGGTGAAACATTTCACGTATGTCGCCTGATAACGCTATGGGCCCCTCGCGAAAACGCATCAGCACACCTACTAGCGATCTAAGCAAGTCAGGCCCTTTCATAAGAGCAGAATTAAGGGCGACATTATTTACTGCCGCCGCTGCATCCCAGACCAATCGTTTTTTGTTTTTATTAGGATTGGAAACGGTAAACATCGGGATATACCAGGCTTTGCTACCCGCGCAAATTTCATGTGCCTTTAATTTTCTTATGTACTCTTTCTCCTCATAATCGTGGATGGTGTCAATCATAAATTTCTTTAAATCCGGATCGCGAGTCATTTTGGCCTCAAGGCATCGTAAACGCCGGCGTGCCATTGGTAGGGAGTCGGGTAGTTCCACCTGGTCATGCTTCCAAAGAAGTCCAGTTTCCCATCGTTTCTCCAGAGAAAGGTACTTTGTTGTGGCCGTCATTATGCGCTGCGAGCGCTCGACTTCCTTAGAAACGAGTGGTGCTGCTTCACGAATACCAACCGCCTCCAACGAAAAGTGTGACTTTACTAGCTCTTCCAGGCGCTTATCGCCATTACAAACACAAATGTGCATTAGTCGTATGGAGATATCTTTATTTACATCGCCACGCCCATACACAGACCAACCGATTTTGCACCGCGCCGCCACAAGGTCGTCACGTTCGCTTTGTCGAGTTTCTTGGGGAATAACAAGCTTTAAATTGTCCAAACCGATAAGGATCCGTGCTCGTGCCGCGACGTACGGGACAATTGGTAGGTCTTTTAGATGTTCCCGTGCAGATATGGTAGTAATGTCTAGCGATTGTACAGGAAGCTTAAGTGTAGTTAAGGTGCGCACATTCTTCATATAAAATTTTTTGGCATGAGGCAATTGTGAAGAAATGTACAGCGACACAGATTGAGAATTCGTTTCATGTTGTTGAATGTCACCTGTCCATTGCAAACACAACTCCTCCGTTGGGCCGGCAATACCCAGCTGCGTCGCCAAGTCTTGCTCCATAAGAGTACAGGCGGAACCTTCATCAATAAAGGCCCACGTGTTGACAGATTTTCCATTGGCATGAAGAGATACACCAATATAGCGAAATACTGCTTGCCTATGATCTTTAGAATGAAACAAAACAGCATTTCGTACCGCGTCGACATCAGCTTCCTTTACTGTAGAAGTAACAGAACGCTCACGAGGTAGTGTATGTAAAAGTGGATTATGCGATCGCTGGCAGCCATCCACCCCACATTGTTGTTTAGAGTTACAACGGCGAATCAGGTGCTTCTTGAAACAGCGTATGCACAATTTTGCCTCTCTAATAAATTTCCAACGCATGTCTGTTTTAAGTGCACGAAATTGTTCACATTCCGTAATGCAATGCTCCTTTAAACATTTCGGGCAACTACTTTTTTCTCGTTCGCTAACCGTGACGTCATGTACCATTACTCTCTCATGCTGCTTCTGTCGAACACTTTTCCTCTCTTCGCTCACAGTGGTTGGCCTAGCCGCATAGCTCAATGACGTGACTTGACTCGCGCAAGTAGCTAAATTGAAAAGCCACTCATCAAAGATCGTTATGTCAACACGAGGACGAACCAACCTATAGCGACCCCAATCTAACCGTAAGTCGCTGGGCAATTTCATCAGCAGCTCGTTGAGAAGCATGGGGTCATTCAAATAATCTCCTAAATCAATCGCCTGCATAGTTGCCCGATAATTTTGCACCGCCAAGGAGAGGCTTATCAAGGTTTCCATATTTTCCATTTTTACGTTTGGCTGCGCCCTCAACTTGCGCTGCAGAGACTGATGGATGGCATCGGGCCTACCATAAAGCATTCGTAGAGTCTCAATTGCATACGACACCGTACTAGGCATCATAAGCTTTCCCCGCACCGCTTCCAAAGCAGCACCTTTAAGACATTTTTGCAATCGTATCAAGTTTTCCTGGTCGGTGAATCCGCATCTTTCGGTTGACTGAATATAATTTGTTATAAAAATTGGCCAATCTTCGGGGTTTCCAGAAAAAATCGGTAAATCTTTACTCATCACCTGCCGCGCAGCGATATTTGAAGAAGAGAGTGTAATGTCTGCCATCGAATGCTGTGCATAAGGGGCGTTGGTGTAATGTAGATTATGTGCGACACTCGCATTATGCGAAGACATCGGCGCTGCGAAATTGAAAGTACCGTTGCCTTGTAGACCCGCAGCAAAACCCGTGGAATGGTTTACATAGGTGTGTGGCCCCTGTTGTATACTAGGAATGGGCGCAATTGGTGGCGCCACCGCACGCGAAAATGTCGAAATATTTGATACGCCAGCGGCACCGGGTAGACTACCAGAGAAAGTACCACTAGAATGAAATGGAGCATGTGAAAAAATCGAAGTATTTGGAGCGTTAGCTGCGGTGGGTATGCTGCTAGAGAAAATACCGCTGACGTGGGGTCCACCTTTGAAGAAAATGTTCGATTGTGTTACAGCTTCACTCGGGGAAGCATACGTTGCTCCAAATATATTATGCATGCTGTGTTGTGGTTGGGACGCAGTAATGGCGTTTTGAAGTCCAAGACCAGCAAATCCCGCATTTAAACTACTTGGAATATTCATTCCTGGAGCACCCTTTGCAGTAGGTACTAATAATGCATTCGCTGTAGACGTGGTCGTGGAAGGATACATCGTAGCCTGCGATCCCGCTACTTCCGCCTCGTTGATGGCGATGTCGTTGCGCGTTACGCGTGCACGCTTTTGCCCTTTACATACACGAAGAGTCCCAGAGCGTGTACGGGAAGGCGAAACTTCAGTCGCTAGTGTGTTGCTTTCCTCATTACGGGAAACAGGCTGCCCGGTGGTCTGGCGCGGAGTTGACGCTACAATGGGTGCCTGTACTCTCGTCAAATGTGCAGCGGTTGGCGCGTGTGCCACAGTTGGCGCGCGCTCAGCAGAAAGTGCTACAGCGCCGGTCGAGGCGTATGTGCCGGTTGGTGCAGCGATGACGGTAGTACTACCCGAAAGCGATGACGGTGATTCAGCAGGAGCGCGTGAAGTAGTTAAATGCGCTAACGTTGCGTCGGAAGTTGGAGCTTGCCTACCTTGAATCTCCATTTGCCAGTCCACAATGCGGTGCTTACCAATTTGAAATTGAGGTTAGGGCCGATTAAACTTGTTACGTCAGCCCAATGATACAAGTAAACCAACAAGTATTTTAGAATTGTGAGCACGAGCGTGAGCATAAAAGTGAAACAGTATTTTCAGCCGACGTTTGGCAAGCAGGCTAAAATCTGCAATTGAATTTATTTTTAAGATATTCGTACCCTTTACAGGAATGTATTTCTTACACTTGTGTTTCCACTAATATGCAAAATTTATGGCTACTCACAAAGATTCAAAATTAAAGAACAAAAATTCACAGATTCAAATTTCAGTATGATTTTTAAGTTCTAAAGTTTTACGTTCACGTGTCAGAAGCTCTTCAGCGGAAAAGAAAGATCCGTCAGTTGTGATGGCGATGACAGTCAAGCGTGCAAAGGAAGAAGGCGAAACCCCGCGCCGACGACAGCTACGCGACGGCGTTGCCTGATCACTCGTCGCGGCGGCGTAACAGAGCGTGTACGGGAGGCGGCGTAACAGAGACCTACAAACAATCTCCAAGTGGGGTCAAGCGAACAGGGTCGATTTTAATCCTCGCAAGACCCAATGTTGCCTGTTATCCCACAAGCGAGTCTCCCAACATTCCAACAGATCCCTGGTTATGGATGGTGTGAGTATTGCGGAATCGGCAACTCTTGATGTTCTGGGCATGTCCATTAAGAATGATCTTCGTTGGAACGATCATATTTTTGGCGTGTCGAAAGAAGCAGCCAAGTGCCTCGGCTTCTTAAAGCGGTGCAAAAAATATTTCACCCCGTCCGATCTCCGCATTATTTATACCACCTATATCCGACCTAAAATGGAGTTTAACTCGCACCTATGGGCAGGGGCTTCAAAAACCCATTTGGAGCTCCTGGATCGGGTGCAAAACCGTGCGATTAAACTTATAGGGGACAGTAGGGCATCCAGTTCTATTGACTCCTTGGAGCATCGTCGAAACGTGGCATGTGTGGTGTTATTCTACCGATACTTTTTCGGTAATTGCTCAGTGGAGATGAGCAGCTTGATGCCATCACTCCGGGTATTCCCACGGGCAACCCGTTTGAACACTGGCGTCCATGCATTCCACGTCGAAACGATGTTCCATCGCACTACGCACTACAGGGAAAGTTCGTTTCTGGCCCGTTCAGCGCGATTGTGGAATGGTCTCCCTGCAGATGTTTTCCCCAGCACCTATGATCTTGATGGATTCAAGGCAAGAGTCCATAAATTCTTCACCCAACTTCCCTTCTCCCAACCTATATATCCTTCCTGAACCAGCGCAATGCCTCGCATTTATAGGGGTCATCCCCTGCGCGTTGGCTCGTTTAAAAAAAAAAAACAAAAAAAACAAAAACAATCTCACCAAGTTTCATCGAAATAGGACAACGCTAAGTATTTTTGGCCACGGCTTATATGGGATCGCGACACTGTGCGACGGATTCTGGCCATCAAACGCTTCAAAACTTCGATGTAATATTTAACAATTGTTTTCAGGAAGTTTGGGTCATTTTCTGCGGCTGCAACGATGTCTCTAGAATGACTGACTGTCATTATTTTTTGCATTAATTTCAACATCAAACAAAAACGTGTTTTGTAAAATGAATTTTAATAAATATCATGACGAAATAAACAAGGTGAAGCAAGTAGATGGCATACCCTTATTTTGACAAGAGAGCTTTTGAAAAACTGACATTTCCAAAAAAAATTTATCAAAACATGAAAGTTTTCTTCTTTGTTCACATTAACCCACTTATGCCTGGTGTATCAAAAAATCAATTTCATTATTATTGAAGTGCTTTGCTGAAAATTCTTTGTTAGAAAAAGCTTTTATCGATTAACGTCCTTATAATTTTTCCAGCGATGCAGATAGTGTCTGTGGTCGTATTTATGGGCAATTTTGACTTGTAACGCCTAGGCTCCAGTTCGGAGCTATAGTTAAGAGTCTGCATTATTCCGATTCGTTGCCGTGGCGGCAGATCCCCACGCTGTATTACTATTGGTATTGCTATGTGCTGTCTTGCACAAACAGCATCTACTCGGCATTTTCTCCGCGATCAAAATTTTAAAACACAAGAATATTTTCGCTTTCACGTTTTGATTGGGGTTTAAAATATTCTCTCAACGCCAAAACAAAATTGAATTTCAAATGCTATGTTTCAAAATAAGGGTATGGGGTGACAAAACTGTCAGCTTCTTGCTTCTTCTTGTTTATTTCATCATGAATAAATATTAAATGTCAGCCAACTGTCATGTCAATTTTGGAAAGTTCTAGTAAGATTATCCTTTTATCCATTTTTAATTTTTTTCTGTTGGGTTCTATTGCTTTTTATAAAATTTCAAGCACATATACGGTTCCAAATAATTTACAAGTCCGTTTACTGTTCAATGGAATACAAATTTTCCAAGAAATATAAAAAGCATAACCGGAAATTCCCGTTATTAGTTTTGTACGCAAACTTATTTGCACCGTTTTGTGTCATTGTCATTGTCAATAAATATGAATACATTGAAAATTATTATTTTAATTAATCTAAAACAAAACAAAAAGTGCAGTGAAAAATGTGGATAAATAAATAAATACATACATCATAGCATAATTTTGACTTGCCTGTACGGAAACTTATTCTGACTAATGTACTACGGGGTCGATGACGACGGGGAAAACCCCAAATTAAAAAATTGTGGAAATGTGCAATTACCTTACCAATTTCAACTCCAGATGTTAACATGGACATTGAGGAAAAACAAAAAACAAGGACTTTGTTGAAGCTATGGTAATTTCAGTATTGTGTTCAGTATTGATTGTGGCCACAATTAGACCTTTGTAAAGGTATTTCTAAGGTGGTCGAAACTGGCTAAATCACGCCTTGTTGTTTGTTTTTCGTCCTCCTATAAAAGTCGTTTAATGTTAGCGTTATTATTACTATTTTAGTATAGGAAGAATAATCTTTAAGAACGACAGTCTAATATTTTCTTTTTTCCATTTGTATAAGATTTCTCACCTCTATGCCATAAAAGGCACTTCGCTGGATATTGACGCACTCTTGCGTCAAATGTTTTCGGACAGCTTTCTGATCAAGTTTAACTGGGATGGAAGGTGGGAAAAGCGGGCCTTAAACAAGCTTAAGTTGGTGGATAAGATCATATACGATACATCATTACAATCCCAAATAAATATTATAATTGAAACTGTTTTTCTTTCTTTGCAGATATTTTCTAAGCTCAAGGGGAGTTTATTTAAGCCACCACCGGCAGAAGCAAAAGTAGTTTATTAAAAAAATTATTAAACAATGTATATAGTGTTAATTTAAATTAGTTTAAGTATTATTTTAGTTAAATTTTAGTATTAATTTATTGGTAATTTAATAGTTTTATCAATATTGTAGTACTTAATGGTACGGTGGCATCACCCGAGCAGTGGCACTGTTCAGTGTGCATTGGCAACACTCGAGCGATGGCACTACTCGCGGCATGATGGCTGACGTTGCCGCCAAAAGCCAAAGTAGCAAGTGAAAAACGCGCGAAAGACACAGGGAGACGAATAAGTGACAGCGAACGAGGCGGACGTGCCGAGCAGAGTCGGCAAGACACCAGTTACCTCATATATTGTTTTTTTCCAATCCTTTGTGTTACACACTTCTATTAAATAAAGCAAGTAAGCTGAAAGTTACAAAAAATAAGCTTACTACAGTTCAGAAGTGGGATAAAAGACCTACTGCGAGTGTAGGCCAACAATTTCACAACAACGTGAGTTAGTGCAGCGTCCAGCGGAGCACCCGCCTCGATTTCACAACAACGTGAGTTAGTGCAGCGTCCAGCGGAGCACCCGCCGCAACTTCACAACAGCGCGAGTTAGTGCAGTGTCCAGCGGAGCACCCGCCGCAATTTCATAACAACGCGGGTTAGTGCATCGTCCAGCGGAGCACCCACTTACGAATCCAGCACCATGAATCGAGCGACGAAGGGCCAATTGATGGCTGAGCTGACGGCTGCGGGCATTTCGCCGCCGCCGAACTCGACACGCACCACTTTGATGGCGCTCCACGCGGAGGCCGGTCTTCCGGGTGGTGACGAGGTCGATGTACTGGAATGCGACGAAGACGCCGCCGCTGAGATCCAACGGCTCGAACAGCGGGCCGCCCTACTCGAGCTGCGCGCAAAGGTGCGCGCACTAGAACAAGAAACGGCGTCCACGTCGGGCCGACGTAAATTTGATTTTTCCGAAATGGACAGTGCAATTGCCGACTTCACGGGCGACGACTCCTATGGCATCCGGAAGTGGATCGCCGACTTCGAAGACATTTCAGCCACGCTCGATTGCGATGATCGCGATCGATACATTTGTGCGCGCCGCAAGTTGAAGGGAACAGCAGGTGTGTTCCTCCGCACAATTAATGTCACCAATTGGGCGGAGTGCTAGTGGCTGAGTTCGATCGCTGTACGAGCCGCCAAGAAGTCTACGACCAGCTGCGTCAGCGTCTTAAGAAGAAAAACGAGACGAGCTTCCGGTACGTCATTATGGTGGAGATTGCCTCACATGCAGACATCGAAGCCTACGCCAAGTCATTGAAGCGATAATTGCCGGCCTACAAGATCGTACCTCCGATATTTCGATCTTGTATGGCGCAACCGACATCCAGCAGCTGAAGGAGCTGATGGTTCGCTACGACAAGCTGAAATTGCGCCGCTCCGAAGTGCGCCTTCCGATTCCAGCTGTCACACCTCCGACGAGCGCCACCCACACCAAACTTCCGACTTCCGCCGCAGCTAGTGGACCACGCTGCTTTAATTGTTCCGGCTATGGGCATTTTTCCTCTGAGTGTCCAAAAGAGCGTCGCGTTCCTGGTTCGTGCTTTCGATGTGGCAACCTTGGCCACCAACAAGCTGACTGCCCGTCAGCCCCGAAGAAACAACGAGCCGCGTTCGTGGGCATCCACAGTGCCCGACCTATCGCCCGAGAAGATGACGACGGTGATGACGAGGGGACAGCTCAGACCATGAGCGCACTTCAGATGGTGAGTGTTGTGTTTAAGTCGAGTGATTCCAAATGCACAGGTGTAATTGGTTGTAATTCTCTTCTTGATACGGGTAGCCCCGTTAGCTTTATTACAATATCCTTGGTTCCGGAGTTTGGCAAGATTGGACAACCGAGGCCATCGAACTTTTGCGGATTGTTCAAGGCTAATATAGTCACTCACGGTGAGCTGGGTGTTGCTGTGCTACTGCAGAATCGTGTGCGGATAATTCCTGTGTTGGTTCTGTCAGACGACGCTCTTCCGTTCCGATGCTGCTTGGCAGGGATGCGCTCCAGTCATTTAAAATCCTACTGTATTCTTGCCCAATCATTCCTATTCCTGAACATAGTTCTGTATTTAACGTTTCTGGCAATGCCATATTAAAGGAACCAAAAGACGTGTGCGTTTGTAATTCACCTCTGACTTCCGAAGTGGCTCAATTGAATAGTGTAAGTGAAAGTGGGGGCTCATCCAGGCGAATTCTCATTAATCGGAAGGGAATTGTTTCAAATTTCTTTGCCACTCCGCGCCGAACATTGTCGCGGCCTGGTGCCATTGAGGCGCTTGATGAGTTCCAAAATTCTCAGAATCCTTGGGTTCTTGTATCTTCCGATGAAATTGACATTGATCCGCAGCTTGCTGCACCGTTCCGTGACTGCTTACGCCACGGGATTACCTCCGAATATTTGAAGTTTGATCAAAGTTCAGTGACTGTCCCGAATTATGATATGACGATACGCCTCACCACCGATACGCCGTTCTTTTGCTCGCCTCGGCGACTCTCTTACCGCGAGAAGGATGAAGTGAGTGCGATCATAAGTGACCTTCTGCGACGCGAAGTAATCAGAGTCAGCGATGCACCCTATGCTTCACCTATTGTGTTAGTTAAGAAGAAAAATGGTGAAACGCGCATGTGTGTTGATTATAGAGCGCTCAACAAATTGACAATACGAGACAATTTTCTTATTCCGTTAATTGACGATTGCCTTGAATATCTCGGCAATAAGAAAATATTTACGTTGCTTGATCTCAAGAATGGTTTTCACCACGTGAAAATGGCGGATGACTCGACGCGATACACTTCTTTCGTAACCCCGAGTGGTCAATACGAGTACATCCGAATGCCATTCGGGCTGAGAAATGCACCCTCAGTGTTTCAGCGGTTCATATCGCGAATCCTTATGCCTTTTACCAATACCGGACTTATTGTAGTCTATTTTGACGATATTGTGATCGCCTCAAGGGACATTGCCGAGCATATGGAGTTGATAATCGACGTCCTGCGCTGTCTTGCTCGTAATGGACTAGAGTTGCGATTGTCAAAGTGCAAGTTTGCTTACGAACAGATTGAATATCTGGGATACAATGTCTCAGCGTCTGGTATTACTCCCAGTGGGGACCATATACACGCTATACAAAATTACCCAGTGCCAAAAAACTCTAAGGAGCTACATTCATATTTGGGATTATGCTCATATTTTCGGCGGTTTGTCCCGTCATTCTCGGTCATTGCCCGTCCTCTGAATAATCTTACGAAGAAGGAGGTCCCGTTTCATTTCAATGATGAGTGCCGAGAGGCCTATGAAATGTTGCGTACCGCTCTTACCTCCGCCCCAGTTCTTACAATTTACGACCCGAAGCGTGAAACCGAGCTGCATTGCGATGCAAGCGCAAAAGGCTTCGGTGCCGTTTTGCTTCAGAAAGGCGATGATGGGAAATTGCATCCAGTGTCGTACTACTCGAAGAGTACAACGCCTCAAGAAGCCAATTATTACAGTTTCGAGTTGGAAACTCTTGCTATTGTCTACGCCCTCCGCCGATTTCGCACTTATTTGGAAGGCATTCCATTTAAAATTGTTACTGATTGTAACTCACTAACTCTAACATTAAATAAACGAGAAATGAATCCGCGAATCGCTCGCTGGGCCCTTGAATTTGAAAATTATAATTATTCCGTTTCCCATCGACCTGGCGCCCGTATGGGTCATGTGGATGCTCTTAGCCGGTGCCATATTGTTTCTGTCATTGGTTCCGAAGATATTGATTTCCAAGTGAGGGCCGTACAAAACCGCGACCCAGTTATCTCTAAATTGAAGGTTAGTTTGAGTGAAGGTGAGTCAAAATCGTATGCTATGCATGACGGAATTGTTTACCGACAGGACCGAAAGGGGTGTCGGTATATGTGCCCGGTGAGCAGATTGGCCATATCGGTGTTACGAAGTCTATGGACCAGCTTAAATTACATTCCTGGTTCCCTGACATGCAACCGAAAGTTAAAAGATGTATCCGCAATTGCATTAAGTGCATTCTGTATTCCGTACTAACGAGCACAATTTATATAATATCCCGAAGCAGCCCGTTCCATTCCACACGATCCATATTGACCACTTCGGTCCCCTGCCGTCACTTCAGTCCAAACGAAAGCATATTCTGCTGGTCGTCGATGCCTTTACTAAATATGTAAAATTGTATCCGGTCGTATCGACAAGTACGCGTGAAGTATGCATTTGGCTCAATAAGTATTTTGAGTATTATAGTCGCCCTTCGCGAATAGTGAGTGACCAGGGAACATGTTTTACGTCTCTCGAGTTTACATCTTACCTTTCGGATAAAAATATCGAGCACGTAAAGGTTGCGGTTGCGTCCCCGCAGGCAAATGGTCAAGTTGAGAGAGTGAATCGGACGCTTAAAGCCAAATTGAGCGAGCCGCTAGCTCATTCCGATTGGGTGCGCCAGCTAGCGCATGTTGAGTACGCACTGAACAATACGGTTCACCGGTCAATTAAAACGGCCCCTAGCAAACTTCTCTTTGGCGTTTTGCAGAGGGGGTGTGAAGTGGATCGGCTTACCGAATTCTTGGATGAGAAAGATGTGAACTCCGTCGGAAGAGATCTAGAGGTTGTGCGAGATCAGGCCGCTGTTGCCATTCGGGAGAGTCAAGATTACAACTTAAAGCGCTTCCATGAGCATAGTCGATTGCCCAGGGTTTTTGACGTGGCACAACAAGAAGTTTATTCCGAAGTTTAAGGGTCCATATGTGGTAATCAAGAAGCTGCCTCATGACCGCTATGTCGTAGGCGACATCGATGATTGCCCCATTACCCAACTCCCCTATCAAGGCATCCTTGAAGCCAACCATATTCGCAAGTGGGTTGAGCCTCCAAGTAACGAAGTAATTGAGTCGCTTCCGCAACACATTGAAACTAATTTACATCTTCAGCCTTCAGCACCCTAGTTCCATTGTAAATTAAGTTCCTTTTGATTGTATTGTATGTAGTAGGATGTAAGCTCACTTATGTAGTATGTAAGCTCACTTATGTATATCGATTGATCGGGCCGATCAAAGTGTCAGAACGGCCGACTGTAGTATTTAATGGTACGGTGGCATCACCCGAGCAGTGGCACTGTTCAGTGTGCATTGGAAACACTCGAGCGATAGCACTACTCGCGGCATGATGGCTGACGTTGCCGCCAAAAGCCAAAGTAGCAAGTGAAAAACTCGCGAAAGACACAGGGAGACGAATAAGTGACAGCGAACGAGGCGGACGTGCCGAGCAGAGTCGGCAAGACACCAGTTACCTCATATATTGTTTTTTCCAATCCTTTGTATTACACACTTCTATTAAATAAAGCAAGTAAGCTGAAAGTTACAAAACATAAGCTTACTACAATATATTATTTTTAGTTTTTTTTTATTTTATTTATTTAATTTTTTTTATATTAGTAAGTCCTTTTAGTATTTTTATCAAACTTATCAAGAAAACTAAATAACTTATTTTCATCTTTTTCGTAAATATTAATTTTTTATTAATTTATATAAATGTTTATCATAAATATTTACTCTTTCCATATTTTATAAATAAGTAAATGTTATTTGAAAAAGTAATTAAAAATCAAGAAGTCAAAGCAGAGTATTTTAAAAGTCAGCAAACATGTATATTTTAGTATTAAATAAACAGGCATATTTTCACCAAAATTAAAGCGAGACAGCTATAAATTTGTTGCGTTCTAAAATGTCAACATTTCATGTGTGCGAGGACTGTGCGACAGACTGAGGGACAGCAATAACAGGAGAAAACGGCATAGCTATACATTTTAAATAAACAAAACAACAGGTGTAAGAATGAGTAGTTTTTACTAGCGGCCATTATTGTTTTGCACAATCATATGAATATGCATGCAAGAAGGAGGTAGCGGCCATTATTGCTTGAAATGGCGTATGTTAACAAGAAGAAGAAGCATTGAGTTGTTTTAGCTAGGGGCCATTAACGTTGGCAAAAGCGTATGCACAGTGGCCCAGATACAAGTATTCCCTGACGTACGCAAAAAACATGGCAGGCTTCAAAAACATACACTTAGGGTGACATCCAAACACCGTAACACCTCATAAAAATATAAGCAAATAAATGATAAATGATGAATAGTGTGTGGCGTGGCACCACTGGCATGAGCGCACGCGACATTTGACGTGGCCTGGCAGCACTGGCCTGAGCGCAGGTTAACTTTGGACAAGCTATTTTCTCTCTCTCTCTCGCTTTTCGCCGTCGCGAGCACGCGTGCTATAAAATCTATATAAAAACTAGGAAAGCTAGAATCTAGAAAACATGGCAGGCTTCATAATCATACGCATAGGGTGACATCCAAACACCGTAACACCTCATAAAAATATAAGCAAATAAATGATTAACTAAATAGAAAAAGCTTCTATCGATTAACGTCTTATATCATTTTTTCAGCGATGCAGATAGTGTCTGTGGTCGTATTTATGGGCAATTTTGACTTTTAGGCTCCAGTTCGGAGCTATAGTTAAGAGTCTGCATTATTCCGATTCGTTGCCGTGGCGGCAGATCCCCACGCTGTATAACTATTGGTATTGCCATGTGCTGTCTTGCACAAACAGCATCTACTCGGCATTTTCTCCGCGATCAAAATTTTAAAACACAAGAATATTTTCGCTTTCACGTTTTGATTGGGGTTAAAAATATTGATACGATGAGAGATTCTGTGCCGCACTGTACAGGAATGCCTTTCTCCGCACGAAGATTTTCCAAGCATACTTTTAGGCATGCACTGTGAAGTACAGCAAAACTGTTATAAATTCGCTTGGTATAGTCCGATATGGCAAGAATGGTTCTCGAAATGGGCTGTGCGAGAATAGTCGAGCGTTTTCCAATTAGAAGTCCAAGAAACTTCGGCGCGATAAGAAAACTGGTATAAAAGCAGCAGTGGCAGCGCAAGGAGTCGAGTCTGTGTTGAGCGAGCAAAGTGGTAACAGGTGTAGATACAAGCAAAGTGTAATACTGTAAATAAAGTTAGTTTCTGATTGTTGATTTTTGCTGAATAACTGAAGTTGTTTTATTTTCAAATACAATCAAAACGAACCGTCGATAACGAACTGTGGAATTTCGTAACATTTGGTGTCAGAAAGTCAGGATTGTATTACTGAAAGTAAAATAAAATTATAAAAACGCAGACATGGTTAAACTGGAGCTGCTGAAGGTTGACCAGCTGAAGAAGGAGCTGGCTGCCTGGAATTTGCCGACTGCTGGCGGTAAGGTGGAGTTGCAGCTGCGTTTGCGAGAGGCGTGTGAATCACGAGGCATCGATTGGGCTGCACACGAGTTCGGAACGCAGGAACAAGAGGCGTCGGCCAAAGTGGAGGAATCGCCTGCGGGTGCTGCGTCGATGCAAAGTACGACTGCAGCGGCTGCGCCACCACAAGCAATGGACATGAGCCAGCTTATGGTTGCAATGAGAGGCATGTTTCAGGAAACTTCTGCGAAAATTGAGAATGTCAGTCGTGAAAATCGCGAAATGTCGGCGCAAATGGCAACGAAACTGGAAACGACGAATCAAGAAATAGCAAGAATGGAAACGGCGACCCGTGAAATATCGGAGCAAATGGAAGCGTGCAACCGAGAAATGGCGACAAATTCTGCGCGCATAGAACAGAAGGTGGAGGAAATTTCCGATAGACTGAACGGGAAAGTTGAGCATCTCGAGACGCGAATGGACAAATGGGATAAACGAGTTGACAGTCTGGAGGAGCGGCTTAGAGAGGTACAGCTGCGAGCAAGAGTGCAGTCGCAGTTGAGGAAAGTTTTGCCATAGCAGTGCCTACTTATTGTTACGAAATTCCACAGTTCGTTATCGACGGTTCGTTTTTGATTGTATTTGAAAATAAAACAACTTCAGTTATCCAGCGCAACGTAGTCAAAACTAACAATCGCTTTATTTACAAATTTGCACTTGTTCTACTTTACACTACTACTATTGCATGTTTCCCCATTGCTTGCTCAACACAGACTCGACCCCTTGCGCTGCCACTGCTGCTTTTATACCAATTTTCTTATCGCGCCGAAGTTTCTTGCAACTTCTAATTGGAAAGCGCTCGACCATTCTCGCACAGCCCATTTATTCCAGAACCATCCTTGCCATATCGGACTATACCAAGCGAATTTATAACAGTTTTGCTGTACTTCACAGTGCATGCCTAAAAGTATGCTTGGAAAACATTCGTGCGGAGAAAAGCATTCCTGTACAGTGCGGCACAGAATTTCTCATCGTATCATTATGATGGTACTACGTCGTTCGACACATTCAAACTACAATTCGATATGGCTGCTTTGGAGAGTCAGTGGACCGATGTTAGGAAAGGTCGGAGACTGATACTGGCTCTAAGAGGTCCGGCGGCTGAGGTAATAAAAACAGTTCCGGAAGGTTTGAGAGGTGATTACGAGACCGTCATAAGGGCGCTGGCAGCCAGATACAGTGACGAGCACAACAAAATGCTGTATTATTGCGAGCTGAAGAACCGCTGGCAAAGAGCAGACGAGGCGCTGCAGACGTATGCAGCAGACATTGAGCGGCTCGTACAGTTGTGCTACCCGGAATTCGGCGCTGATTATCTCGAGAGGATGAAGATTGAGGCGTTTATTGAAGGTCTTCATGACCCGGAGACACGACGCAGTGCATTGATGATGGGCAAGCCGACATTCCGTGAGACGGTGACAAGCGCATTGACGTATGAGGCGGCCTGGAGGGGAAGTTTTCGACATTCATCTGCGGAGATGCATGGAGTCCAATCTGGACGTG
The DNA here is from genome assembly GCA_963971225.1 of Melieria omissa. Classification (NCBI taxonomy): domain Eukaryota; kingdom Metazoa; phylum Arthropoda; class Insecta; order Diptera; family Ulidiidae; genus Melieria; species Melieria omissa. Next base: position 1,190,213 of record OZ020269.1, on the reverse strand, counting down.
TCACGCAAAGCCAGACAGTGAGCTCGGACGCACCAGCGGGGCTGCGGGCAGTATCATCTCGAGTCAGTTGCTGGCGATGTGGCAAGCAAGGCCACATATCACGAGACTGCCATCTGCGGGAAAAGCGTTCCGGACAAAAGACGTCGCCAAGAAGGGATGACGCTCTGCCACATCATTCGTGCGAGACCGAACGCAGGCATAATTCGCAGGCTGAAAACGAGGGACAAATTGTGGATGTTCGGTCGGTAAGAGTTCTGCAAGAGAAAGATTGGCTTGCGGAAAGGCTACAGAAGGACCAGCGCAAGGATACCGATCTCGCGAAGATCATCGAAGGCAAAGCGCAGAGATTACGGCCGGCCTGGCAGGAGATGGCTGATGAGAGCCCGATCACGAAGGCTTACTGGGCACAGTGGCAAAGTCTACGTCTGCAGGATGGCTGCCTATACCGCGAGTGGGAGAGCAGGGATGGCAGGACCAGAAAATCCCTAATAGTGGTCCCGAGAGGCCGGATCGACGATGTCATCGAGGAAAACCATAACGACTCCAGTGGAGGGCACCTAGGCATCGCAAAAACTGTCGCCAAGATAAGAAGGCGGTTCTATTGGGTAGGATGCCAGGAGTCTGTCGCTGAGTGGATCAGAGGCTGTAATCGGTGTTCGGCTGCGAAAGGGCCGAGGAGAAGATCGCGGAGCCGCACTCTACTAGTTGAAAGCAGGATGAAAGCGAGCTATGGTCTACGGGCTAACCCAGAGGGGTTCCAAGAAGGCGATCTGGTAATGCTTTACAACCCGCAGCGCAGGAAAGGTTTGTCTCCAAAGCTTCAAACATCATGGGAAGGACCGTACAAGGTCGTGACCAGGATTAATGACGTGGTGTACAGGGTTCAACGCTGCTGCAGCGGAAACACCAGGCTGAAAGTAGTCCATTTGGAGCGCCTGACGTCTTACTCCGGCGGAGCCTCGGTACTTGTTCGGGACGAACAAGTCTAAGTGATGGGAAGTGATACGATGAGAGATTCTGTGCCGCACTGTACAGGAATGCCTTTCTCCGCACGAATGTTTTCCAAGCATACTTTTAGGCATGCACTGTGAAGTACAGCAAAACTGTTATAAATTCGCTTGGTATAGTCCGATATGGCAAGGATGGTTCTCGAAATGGGCTGTGCGAGAATAGTCGAGCGTTTTCCAATTAGAAGTGCAAGAAACTTCGGCGCGATAAGAAAACTGGTATAAAAGCAGCAGTGGCAGCGCAAGGAGTCGAGTCTGTGTTGAGCGAGCAAAGTGGTAACAGGTGTAGATACAAGCAAAGTGTAATACTGTAAATAAAGTTAGTTTCTGATTGTTGATTTTTGCTGAATAACTGAAGTTGTTTTATTTTCAAATACAATCAAAACGAACCGTCGATAACGAACTGTGGAATTTCGTAACAATATTCTCTCAACGCCAAAACAAAATTGAATTTCTACTAATACTTCTATATTGGCACTAACGTATCTTCACAATGTGTTTTCATTCGGAAATCAAAGGGAGACAAGCGATGAGACAGAAAAGACGAAATTTTGTGAATATATTTCTATGCGTGTATACATGTGCACTTCTACACATGAACAACTGTCAATCTGCTCCTGGGGCGTTTGAAGAAATTTCAGTTAATTTCGACAAATTTATATATTTTTTTCAGTCTATTTTTTCCCGTCTGAACGCACCTGAATTTTTGCCACTTTTGAAATATGTCAAGGTACATTCGTTTATACGCTTTCTCGCTCATATTTCACTATTGCTGTACTGTGATGTTGGCGAATGTACCTTGAGCTTAGTGCCAATATAGAAGTACTACATATATGTGAATTTCAAATGCTATGTTTCAAAATAAGGGTATGGGGTGACAAAACTGTCAGCTACTTGCTTCTTCTTGTTTATTTCATCATGAATAAATATTAAATGTCAGCCAAAATTAAATGTCATGTCAATTTTGGAAAGTTCTAGTGAGATTATCCTTTTATCCATTTTTAATTTTTTTCTGTTGGATTCTATTGCTTTCTATAAAATTTCAAGCACATATACGGTTTCAAATAATTTACAAGTCCGTTTACTGTTCAATGGAATACAAATTTTCAAAAAAAAAATAAAAAGCATTCATTATTATTCATTCATTCATTCATTATTATTGAAGTGCTTTGCTGAAAATTCTTTGTTAGGAAAAGCTTCTATCGATTATTGTCTTATATAATTTTTTCAGCGATGCAGATAGTGTCTGTGGTCGTATTTATGGGCAATTTTGACTTGTAACGCCTAGGCTCCAGTTCGGAGCTATAGTTAAGAGTCTGCATTATTCCGATTCGTTGCCGTGGCGGCAGATCCCCACGCTGTATAACTATTGGTATTGCCATGTGCTGTCTTGCACAAACAGCATCTACTTGGCATTTTCTCCGCGATCAAAATTTTAAAACACAAGAATATTTTCGCTTTCACGTTTTGATTGGGGTTTAAAATATTCTCTCAACGCCAAAACAAAATTGAATTTCAAATGCTATGTTTCAAAATAAGGGTATGGGGTGACAAAACTGTCAGCTTCTTGCTTCTTCTTGTTTATTTCATCATGAATAAATATTAAATGTCAGCCAAATGTCATGTCAATTTTGGAAAGTGCCTAGTAAGATTATCCTTTTATCCATTTTTAATTTTTTTTCTATTGCTTTCTATAAAATTTCAAGCACATATACGGTTCCAAATAATTTACAAGTCCGTTTACTGTTCAATGGAATACAAATTTTCCAAGAAATATAAAAAGAATAACCGGAAATTCCCGTTATTAGTTTTGTACGCAAACTTATTCTGCACAGTTTTGTGTCATTGTCATTGTCATTGTCAATAAATATAGTTATAGTATAATCTGGCAACTCTTATAAACAACTTCTATTACTAACTATTACTATTACTGCTATTACAACTACTAATTAATTAATTAATTGATTGGCACGACAGCCCGCTTACGCGTGACTAAGGCCTAGCTTCCCGCAATCACCCGTGTTGTGCGTGTGAATTTTGTACGCTGGTGGAAGGGACCTACAGTTTTTTACAACTACTAATACTATAATAATTATATCAACTAACTAACATGTATAACAACTAAATTACTAATACTATTGTAACTAGTGCTAAGAGGCTGATTGGAAGTTGTAAGAAGCGTCAGTTCGAAAATAAAGTTTCTAGAAAATAGACCTAAACGAAATCTACATAATTGGCGCAGTCGGTCGCGAACACAAAAAAACGCTTCGCTTAAGGGGGAAAGCCACTGTGACGGGTAAAAAAAAAATTTTTTTGTTTGTTTTAAATCAATAAATATTCACAAATATGTGTACAAAATTTCAAGTCATAATTTCAAAAATTGACTAAGTTACAACAATTTTAAAATTTTAAAAGATACATGATTTCATTACGAGAGAAATGGACTCAAAACTTTAAACGCGTTTTTCTCGAAACGACTTTTTTTGAACTGGCGGCATCAACAGAGGCGTACCTGGAGGACGTGCCGCCCATGGCAGCGAAAAAATTGCGAATTGGAAATTAAATTTTCATTTTCAAGATAATATATTATTTCAGGATGCTGATTTCTAATAATAACATTACATGTTTAAGGTTATATTTAAATTATTTATTAAAAGATCTCGCATCGTTACAATAATATTTCTTCACTAATTTGCTACTACTTTCGAAGCCTTCGTAAAAATTACAGATGTACTTTTCTTGCTTTTTTTGACGCAAATTCATTGATGAGATCATCGAAATCAGTTTTTTCAGTTTCATCCCTTTCTACGGTTAGTAACGCCAAATCGAACAATCTTTCTTGACCCATTGTAGCTCTTAAATAAGACAGTATAAGTTTCAACTTGCTGAAGGATCTCTCGCAGCTAGCAATGGAAACTGCTATTGTCAGTAGAATTTGAATTGCGACGCGAAGATTCGGGAACACGCTTTCATCTCCGAACTGAACAATGAATTCGAGGAGTGTTTCTGGACTTGAAATGGTGTTTTTTCGGCTCGTGAGCAACATCTTGCAGTCAAGAATTTCTTCGTAAAGTTCATTTCCATCAATATCACTCGCGTAGAATTGACCTAGCTGGTTGCATTTTTTTTTGAGATCGTATTCTTTTTCGCGATAAATAAGACCTTGGACATCGAGAAGAAATCCAAATTTTTCATCGATTTCATTCAACCGTACGAATCTTCCGTTCATTTCTTGAAATAGACGATCAACTGTTTCTTTCAAAACTTTATTCATTTCTTCCATGAACCTGCATCAATTGAAGTCTCACTAGCCATATTTTTTATTCTTCTTCGGCGTCTTTCAGTTGCAACGTCCCATTTTTGACATAAAATTATCCCTTGCTCGAGTGAACTATCAATGATGGCCTCTTTTTCATTTTCGAAATAATTTTGAAGAGCCTTCAAATCTTCAGCAGCATCGTGAAAATTCATCGTGGGATCTTGCAGCCTCTTTTGAACACGGTCAATGCGGATTAGTATTTTATTCCAAAATCCCAGCAAAATCAAGAAATCATACTTCAACATTCTGTTGAATAGTTGCTGGGCATCACTTCTCGTTTCACTTGTTTGATTCTTGTCCTCGGTCATTTCTTCAAGAACTTCCAGAATTTTCTCCAAATGGTTGTTAACTGGCTTTATTGCTTCTACGTTTGCACTCCATCTGGTTTCAGATTTGGATTTCATGACAACTGGTATAGCTTCCTTAAGTTTTTCCCAACGGTGTGTTGAACGAGAAAAAAATGCATACAGACTTTCGATCGTTCCAAAAAAAGTGACCATTGTTACATTTTGTTTTGCTGCATGTACACCAACTAAGTTGAGTGAGTGATTGTCACAGTTTACAAACAATGCACGTCTATTTATTTCTGTCAGTTTTTCATTCACGCCATTTTTGTGCCCAGCCATGACAGCAGCATTATCGTAGCACTGTGACCGAAAATCTTGAAAATTCATTTCATCTTTCTTTAACTGTTCTAAAATACTATTCGCCAGTCCCTTAGCATCCTTCACGGTAATTTCAATAAAGCCAAGAAAGGTTTCCTTCACCTGTACTGTTTTGTTTTCAAAATCAATGCCCACGAACCTCACGACTTCTGACATTTGATCGCGATGGGCAATATCGGGAGTTGAGTCGAACATGAGACCATAATACTTGGCCACATGAATGCTTTTAACCTTCACACTGTCACCAATTTTTATATACGGAAACCGTCACTATTAACATATGTTAATATTTTTCTTCTCATCCGTTTTATAAAGACAGTTTTCATTTTTTGAGCTAAGTTGGTAAGCAAAAACATGAAATGGACTGTGCTAAAGAGATTTTAGGTTCACATGTGGAAGGGGGAAAAGGGATGAATGGGGTTTCAGCCCCTACAATGTGGGCGAATTTGTTGCTTTTTTTAAAGAAATGCCATAAAAAGTGCATTTTCTAATATATTTTCATCAAATTCAAATTTGGATATGTGATGTAGTATTACCTAAAAGTCTTAAATACGAAATTTGATGAAAATATATTTGAAAATGCACCAATTGTTACCAATTTAGCCCTTTGTACAAATCGCAATGCAAACACGTTTCTATGGCAGCTATATGATATAGTTGGCCGATCTCGTTCAAATTTGGATATGTGATGTAGTATTACCTAAAAGTCTTAAATACGAAATTTAATGAGAATATATTTGAAAACGAATTTATGGCATTTCTTTTAAAAAAGCAACAAATTCGCCCACTTTGTAGGGGCTGAAACCCCATTCATCCCTTTTCCCCTTCCACATGTGAACCTAAAATCTCTTTAGCACAGTCCATTTTATGTTTTTGCTTACCAACTTAGCTCAAAAAATGAAAACTGTCTTTATAAAACGGATGAGAAGAAAAATATTAACATATGTTAATATGTAACCAAAATAGGGGTAAAAATTTTCATTTGTAAAAAAAAGATGGAAAAAATTAAATTTTTAGTTTTCTGATTACATATATAGAAAGAGGTTGACAAATTGGCCACTGAGCCGAAGCCGCATGAAAATCGGACTTAAACCCAAAAAGTTATAGCGAAATCAAAATTGAAATATTAACATATGTTAATAGTGACAGTGTGAAGGTTAAGTAAACGCTGGCGAACAGCAGATGCCATAAGGTGAAGAAATTCATTCTGAATGCGTGGGCTCAGATACGAAGTGGATTGAATATAAAAAGTTGAGGTGTCACTTTGCGGCCCCCCCTAGAGTGGCGCCCATGGCACGTGCCCTGCTTGCCATACCCTAGTTACGCCTCTGGGCATCAATAACTCGAACAATTATGAACCGATTTCTAATTTTTTTTTTTTTTGTTCGTCTTAGTAGTGGTTAAGGTTAAGCGTAGCCGATTTGGAAAATTTTGTTTCTTACTATTTTTTAAACTGTCTCAAAACCAAAAAAACAAGGTCGAAAACATGGAAATATTTTCAATCGGTCGCCATTTTGTGAAAAATCAAAATAAAAAAAAACGGCTACGTACAAAGATACGACATTCATACAGATTACAATAAAATTTTATTTTATTTTTCTGAGTACGGGTTTTTGAGAAATCGATGCGGCCATGGAGGGGGAATTTTTTTTCAAGCGCTACGGGGTCATCTCTATTGTTTAAAATATTTAATATTTTTTAATAAAAATTTGTGGAAATATTATTAGATGTCTGCTTAATAAAATAAAAAAACCCGATCCAAAAATTCCTATATTTAATCGGTCAAAAAAAATGTTTAAAATCACTAATTTTTTGACACGTCACAGTGGCTTTTCCCCTTAAAGAAAAAGATCACGTGTAAAGTGTCTTTTTGAAATTTAAATAAAACTTAGACTAAAACAAGAGCATTACCTATTCACTATTAAAAGCAAAGAGCTAATTTAATTTACAAAAACATTCTAAAAACCAAAGTGAAAATTTATTGAACAAAACCAAAAAGTGAATTTTTGAATAAAAAAAACATTCACAAAAGGCAAAACCAAAATTATTGATTTAAAGAATCATACCATACAAACATTTGGTAGCCTACAGACATTTGTGCTGAACTGTACTCAAGTTTTGTGACAAACAAACAGAGCAAAAGGAACGAAAAATTGCGTTTCATGCAAAGGCAACTAAATTCCTAACAGTACAATAAGTACCCCACAAAAACAATTAGTACATTAGTACACATACCACAACTACAGAGGAGTACGATAAGGCAAGAGGAACACAGCTTCACTTCAACCAAAAAATTTAGTACACAAGCAACAACAACAAAGACAATAAAGTGCGAGCAGAAAGCAACGAGTACAGCAGCGTCACCTCATCAAATAACAGATCCAAGAAATAATAAACGGACGGACATGGATGGTCTAGATTGTAACTCTAAATTTAAGCTCATTTCAACTAACCTTAATAGCATACCTAATTATGATGGAAATGGAGATGCTTTACTAAACTTTATAGAACGTATCGATTCAATGGTATCTATTTTGGAGTCTTTTCATGCAGATTATAAAACTTTATTAATGGGTAATATTAAGGATAAAATCATAGGAAGTGCAAGAAAATCACTCTTAATAAATGGAAATTGTGATACTTGGCCACTTATTAAACAAATATTAATCGATAACCATGGCGAAAAATACTCAGTGGACGAATTAATTGACAAGATTAGAGCTTGTCGTTGTGACTATACAATCGAAAATGTTTACAATAAGCTCTTAAATACTCTTTTGTGTCGCTTAAATACTGCATTATACTTTAGCGCTAATCGATTTCCAGAGGTTAATATTGAAAGCAATGGCAGGATTGCACTAAATTCTTTTAAACATGGATTGCCTGAACCTGTGAAAAGTATAATTGTTAGTAGAAATCCAAGTAATTTAAAAGAAGCTTATGACATTTTAAAATCGAATGGTTATTTAAAATTCAACAATAATAATTATCAGTTTAAAATGTTCAACAATAGCTCCCACACACAAAGCAACAGTATAGAAAATGTACGACAAAGAGAATATAACAGAAACATGAATACAAATCAACAGCATAGACTACATTATAACAATGACACTTACCAATACGAACAACAACAAAGACCACGTAATAACAATAATTCTCAACAGAATTCTTATCTACAGTCAAGACTGACTTACAATAACAGCCATAAAGCAAATAGAGCGCAAAATCGCTATCAATAAATTGACAATAGTTGTGCAAATCGTTCAACTCAACGCAGTAGTAACAACCAAAATTTAAATCAAAATCATAACTTATTTCATCAGGAACGCCCAATTGAATCAATGGAAATAGGTGTAAACGAAAATTGCCAAAATTTTCAAGTTGGCGCTCACGAAAATTACCCTATATAATAATCCGCACAGACATAAAAATTCTTAAATTTATTGTAGACACAGGTGCGGAATATAGTATAATAAACTCTCAGCTTTGCAATCCAAAATGGAGAGTTAAATCGTCTTACTTTACCTTCAAAGTGTTAAGGGGGTCTTCCGGTTTGTTGGGCGATTTTCGAGCGTATATTTAGGAATTTCTTGTGAACAAACCATTGACGCTTTTTGAATCAGTTTTGGTTTTTTTTATTGAGCAAGAACAAATGTTGAACATATGTTTTATACAGTATTTTGTCAACCATGTAAGTAACCTCTAGATGACCTTGAGTGTGCCTCCTCTAAAACGTCGAGTGAAACGGTGCGCACGATTCCGCTCGTATAAAGAATCTGAAACACAAAATTTTTTTTTTTTATTAACTTTCATTATGTTGGCTATCGTTCGATCGAGCGATTTTTTGTTATTCAGATTTTTTTCGAAATGGCGAGCGTAAATCCAAAAAAACGGAATTACTGTTCTTTTTTTGTCGTTATAGGCTGTAAAAATTAAACTAATTATAATTTTCGAAAACCGCTCGATCAAACGATAGCGACATTCATCCTGAACGTTACAAAAAAAAGTGTCCCAAAAGACGAAGTGGATTTTTCAAAATCGTGCGCACCAGCTGCAAAAACACAACTTTTGGGAAAACGCATTCAAAGGCTCAAAGGTGGGTTTACGGATCGCAAGAATGTTATGCTCGAGGGGCAATAATTCTTGAACCATGAAAGATTTTGCTGAATCCTTTGACCACGAAATTCCTAAGACTTCAGAGATTAAAAAAATGTAAACAAAAACAATCGATTTTTTGAAACTGACAAACCGGGAGACCCCCTTAAGGACTATTTTGAACAAATACCAAGATATTAACTACAAAGGTGGAGATAACTTACCTTTTACCAGCAAATTACAACACCGAATAATTACCAAAACCGATACCCTAATATACAGTAAACTCTATAGGTATCCTGTCATACATCGCACAGAAGTAGATCGGCAAATACAAGACATGTTAGCACAAAAAATAATTGTCCCAAGTAGTAGTCCTTACAATTCGCGCCTATGGGTTGTGCCAAAAAAAGCTGATAACAGTGGAATACCGAAATGGCGAATTGTAATCGACTACCGTAAGTTAAATGAGCAAACAATTGATGACAAGTTTCCAATTCCAAATATCGAAGAGATATTTGACAAATTAGGAAAATGTTGCTATGTTAGTACCATTGACCTTGCTAAAGGGTTTCATCAAATAGAAGTTCATCCTGATTATAGAGCCAAGACAGCTTTCTCAACTGCAGATGGCCACTATGAGTTCACTCTTATGCCTTTTGGCCTCAAAACAGCACCTGCGACTTTTCAAAGGTTAATAAATCATGTCTTAAAAGATTACATCAACAAGATTTGCGTTGTTTACCTGGATGACATTCTTATATTTTCCACTAGTTTTCAAGAGCACATTGAATCAATTAAAAAAGTATTTAACACTCTACGCGCCGCTAATTTGAAAGTACAATTTAATAAATGTCAGTTCGCTGCATTAACCACAAAGTTTTTAGGTCATGTTGTGTCAGCTGATGGTATAAAACCCGACCCTTCGAAAGTGGAAGCAATGAAGCGATGCAACCACCAACTATTATAAAGGGTATCAAACAGTTTTTAGGCATTACAGGCTATTATAGAAAATTCATACGCGATTATTTATTTATTTATTTATTTAGTAAGTATTATTTAGATTGAAATGAAACGATTTTTTGAAATTGAAAAATCAATGTCAACAATTTTGGAGATTCTATTGAACTCAATTAAGGCTCTGGTGATAGGTGCATTTCGCGCATACAGAGCCCTCAAAATACCAACATGGAAGAGCTCTGAGCAACGAAGAGATCTAGCTGGAATATTCAGAAAAATCCTCTCTAGGAGTGTGGGACAATCCACCATACCCCGGAGTACATCAAAGATGAAGGACAAAGACAGGATTGTTCTCCTACTTTGCAATGATTTTAAGTTAATCAATAGGCATCGCGATTCGTAGCTAGGCATAGGATCTGTAAAGCGTAAGATACGTAATGCAAAGCGTAGGAAAACTTTTTGGATCCTCTCAATCCTAGCGCCATGGCACGCAAAATATGGAGACCAGATGAAGGACGCATATTCAAGCCTGGAACGAACAAGTGCCATATACAAAATCTTCAGCGTATACGGGTCGGTGAAATCCGAGCTATGACGCCTCACAAAAGCAAGCATGGCATAAGACTTAGAGATGACAAAATTAATATGATTAGCGAACGAGAACTTCGAGTCAAAGATTACGCCCAAATCTTTAATTTCATCAACATGCAACAGGCGTGTCATGGAAATGTGATAAGAAGTGTGTCACCGAGTAATTAGGTGTTTCTTTATTTGTTCGTGCGCGACGCGTGCGCTGTTGGTGGCCGCTAAAACGGAAGAGACCTTACAATAACAGTGCGGCCATTACAGTATTATCGATGGTGCCCTTCGAATTGGCAAGCGTTGCCAATTCACAGGTGACAGTTCGGCCCTTCCTGACCCTAACTCGTCCCGAGTTCCTCTGCGTCGGCGTCATCATCTGCATCATCGAAACTGTCGAGTTCTGGGTACAGTTCACACCATGGCTTCAGCTTATCACTGCTTGCGACCGTACTGAACTTCCGCTGCTTCAACTGCTGTCCTTCGATGTCCCCCACCACATATCGATCGAACCGCAGGACCTTTGTGATTGCGTACGGTCCGCGATACTTGACCTCCAGCTTACGTGACTCGCCCGTACTTGGTATGGCACTCTCGATCAGGACAAGGTCGCCCACCTGATACTGATGTGGCTTCTTATACTTTGCGTCGAATCGGACCTTCCACTTTTCGCGCGCTCTGGTGATGTTTTCTATGGCTTCCTTGCGACGGTCGGCCAATTGGATGTCATCAACGATTGGGTGATCGTCATGGAGTGCTGCCAGAAGTCGATTTCCTCCGATATCTCGTAGTGGGAAGTCGTATATCAACCGGATTGGAGCATACCTCGTCGTCGCATTGACATTGGTATTTACCGTCCACTGCAAGCGATCGAGCGATATGTCCCAGTCTTTTGCGTCGGCAACAGATGTCTTCAAGTAGGAGAGAACCGATTGGTTCACCCTCTCGGCAATCCCGTTGGCTCTTGGCGTTCTCACAGCGACCTTGATGTGTTGTATCTCGTTGGCGTGACAAAACTCTGCGAACGCGGTAGAGGTGAACGAAGTTCCTCGATCGGTCACCATTGTCTTCGGTACCCCAAAAGACAGTGCGAGATGTTGTAAGGCGTTGATAACTGGCTTTGTTTTAGTTGACTTTACCGCAACGATAACCGTATATCTCGTTAGAGCATCGACGATTACTAAAATGTGTTCGTTTCCGCGACGGCTTCGAACAAATGGCCCCAGGTGATCCAAGTGGAGAACCTCAAACGGAACCGACGGTATCGGCATGCCGTACAGTTCGCACTCCCGTTGAGCAGGTTCTTTACAAAAACAGCATTCGACGCACGATTTTATGAAGCCCTTCACAAAGTTGCGGCAGCGGGGGAACCAAAAATGTTGGGCGATTCGTTTCAACGTGCCATCCACCCCTGGATGACCTACGTCATCATGGCATAACTTCACGATTCGCCATCTGACTCCTCGCGGCACGACCAAAAGCAAGTTCTCGTCGGCGGATTTCTTGAAAAGACGATTCTTTTTCAACACGAAACTTGCCCATATGTGTCGATACTGAGCAGATTTCTGGTTACCGGAGAGCGTGTCGATCATTTCTCGTAGTTTTGGATCCTGCCTTTGCATTGATAAGAGCCAGTCGTCAGTAGAAATATTGACGACCATCACGCTTGACGCCACATCGGGGGGATCCACCGCTCCTTCCACCGGTGCTCTGCTCATCGCGTCCACGTGCCCCATTTTGACGCCTGCCCGATGGACTACCTCAAAGTCGTACTCAAGGAGCTTCAGGTACCACCGTGCTATTCTTGGAATAAGCGGAGTAGATAATTTCAGGCTCGATATCGCCGTGCAATCGGTGACTACCGTAAACCGTTTTCCTAATAGATAGACCCGAAACCGCTGGCAAGACTCGACTACTGCCAACACCTCTAGTTCATATGCGTGGAAATTGTGCTCTGTATCACTGCATTTGCGGCTGAAGTATGCTACCGGTTTTAAGGTGTCATTGCCTTCCTTCTGCAGTAGCACCCCGGCAATCCCGACTCCGCTTGCATCCGTGTGCACCTCGTGATGTTTCGTCATATTGTAGATCGCTAGCACCGGACCACTTGACAGTAGCGTCGACAACTTCTTAAACGCGTCCGCACACTCCGGTGACCATTCAAACAGAGCATCCTTGCTCGTTAGCCGCGTCAAGGGAGCTGCGATGTGCGCGAAATTCGGCACAAACTTCCTAAAGAACCCCGTTAGGCCCAGGAAGCGCCGTACTTCAATTGGAGTCGCCGGGACCGGGAATTGTTCGATTGCTAAAACCGTCTCGCGTCCTGGTTTAATACCGCTCGCATTCACCTCGTGCCCTAAGAATGCCACCTGATGTTTCATGAAGCTGCATTTTGACAACCTTAAGGTAATGCCCGCCTGCATCACCAACCCCAAAAATACTTCAAGGGTGCTTAACCCCTCACCAAACGACTTGGACGCAATAATGACCTCGTCCACGTAGCTCACTACTTTGTCCCTGATTGGTTCAATAATTTTTAGAATCATTTTCTGAAATGTGCTTGGCGCGTTTCGTAGCCCGAACGGCATTCGATTGAACTCGAAGTGACCGTGATGCGTCACGAACGCCGTGTACTGCTTCGACTCCTCCTCGATTTCGATTTGGTAGTATCCGGACATCAAATCGAGCGTAGTGAAAAAGTTGTTACCTGACAATGTTGATAGCACGCCATCGACAGTGGGCATAGGCCACGGTTGCTTGTCTGTCACAGCATTCAATTCTCGATAATCAATACACAGCCGGTCCTCGCCATTTTGCTTCCGTACCAACACAATGGGCGATGCATACTTGGATGTTGACGGTCGAATTATATCTAGCTGAAGCAACTCTTGGATTATCCGTTCTACTGTTTTTTGTTTTGGTAACGGAATCATGTATGGTTTTTTAACTATTGGTTTGTCCGACGTAACCGATATAGTCATTTTCACAGCGTCACATTTTCCGAGCTTGCTCAGCTCCTCACCGAAACACGATGCATACCGTTCGAGCAACCTCTCCTATTCTCGCACTTCACCTTTCGTCAGCTCTGTGCCGACACTGGCTTCGCTATTGTTAATTGCAACTATGTTGCACTGTCCACGCTCGATTACCACGCGCGCCTTATCTAAAATGTCTAACCCGATTAGAACATCGTAAGACATTGCCGTGTCGGCCACTATCAAAAATTTGCCACTGTATATTTCTCCATCGACCACAACTGTTGTCGACAACGCTCTCTCGCATTGATACTGTCCGCCCGCGAACCCGTTCAAAATGTCGTCACACTTTGATATTGTCCCGATACAATGCTTTACACGATTTCCTTTGATAAGTGACCTAGCACTGCCCGAATCGATCATCGCAGTGAGGATTTCGCCGCCTATGCATACGCTTTTGGTTATCAACGACTCCTGCCGGCTCTGTTCATCGATTGAGTTTACAACTGTCTTCGTACAATTCACTGTCTCATGAGTCGTCGCAAAGCACTTATCACATCGCGGTTTCTTCTGCGCCCGTGCACAATCGCGCGCGATATGCCCCCGTTCACGGCAATTATAACACACGGGCCCACTCTTTACACTATCATTGTTTTTAACGCGCACCTCTTCCTGCTCACACTCATCTGGTTTCACCGGGTGGGTTGCCCCTGTTACAACGCCGCTGGTTGTTACGCGACGATTATTCGCAACGACGCTAGTTAATGTTTTCAATAACTCAGCACACCGATCGAAATTCATTGCGGCAAGCGTTTTCCTTAGTCCACTGTCGTAAATCCCACCCACAATATACCGAATTATGGAGGCATCATCAAGGTTGCCGCGTCTGCCAATTGCTAGCATTCGAAAATAAAAATCGACGTATGTTTCGTTTCGTGCCACTCGCGCCTGCATCATCTCGATGTGCACATCCGCCACATTGACTACGGTCGGAAAATCTAACAAAAAGTCATTTACGAAGTTACACCAGTCGGTAAATACTGGGCGCGAATCAATCCACAACTTCGCGCCGCCTTTTAATCGAGTTTGTACTGCGAAAAGCAACGAGATTTCGTTCCAATTATACGCGCGCCTTAACTGCTCAATGCGATTAATAAAATTAATTGACGATATATTTCCACTACTTGGGTCAAACTCCGGTAGAATTGAAATTATTTCGCGAATGTTCATACTTTGATCTACGGACCCGTTGCAATTGCGTTCGAAATTATTTTGTGGTATGTTTTGCTCGTTGTATCCTTGTCTCCTGTCATCGTCAAAATTCGTGTTGCCACCCAGGTAGATTACCGGCCCAGTCGTATGTTCGACCGTCGGCATGTCGGTGCTTCGTGGCATTGCAGCCACAATTCGTTGTTGCCACTGCGCACTCGCGCTTCCGTTTTGCTCATTCCACTGCGCACACTCGTTCGCATTTACTGCATACGGTGTTACCACTGGCACACGTTGACACTGCACCGTCTGGAGAACTGCCGTACCAGCTCGCTGTAAAACCATCGACTCTGATTGGAAAACTGCTGTACCCCCTTGTTGCATAACTGCTGCGCTACACCCTGAACCATCGACGACACACGACCGATTTTCCGGAATTTTCGATTGAGCGCCCTCCTCGCACGCTGACCTTTGCGAGGTTAGGACAGTTTGCATCTGCTGTATCAGCGCCTCCATGCTCTTTTGGAGCCCGCTAATCGCCTCATGCAAACCCTGCACTGTCCTGTCTTCCCTCGCTCCTGGCGAGCCTACGCCGTTCCGTTCCTCCCCTTCGGCACCGTCAGCCACCGGCGCCATGTCTTTCATGACGCTAGCCACAGATGCAGGGTCCACTTCTCTGAGCCGCTCGATTAGCTCCGCCTTCGTGCCAGACGTCTTCCTACCCAACCGACGCAGGGCTTCCTTTAACTCCAATATGGTGTGGTGCGGCAGGTCCATCCCACTTCTGAATTTGTCACCGAGTAATTAGGTGTTTCTTTATTTGTTCGTGCGCGACGCGTGCGCTGTTGGTGGCCGCTAAAACGGAAGAGACCTTACAATAACAGTGCGGCCATTACAGTATTATCGATGGTGCCCTTCGAATTGGCAAGCGTTGCCAATTCACAGGTGACAAGTGTCAATGACTTTGCAACGTTTAGAAAAGGTAACATGAAAACACTTGTTGATATTCAGTGATAACCGATTTTTGATACACCAATTGCTGACATTATCAATATCGATCTGCAGTAGTTGAGAATCGTGGCAGTCTCTGATCAGAGAATAAATCTTTAGGTCATCCGCATAAAGCAGAAACTTTGCTGTCGAGAAGCATGTGGAGATATCATTAATGAATAAATCAAAAAGCAGTGGGCCCAGGATGCTGCCTTGGGGTACCCCTGAGCATGCCACGAAGGAAACCGACCGAACATTGTCGACAACAACCACGCAACTACGATTGTGTAGGTAAGATGAAATCCAACTCAGAAAAGCTGAGTGGAAACCTATACACGCTAATTTATTAAGCAGTATAGCATGAGAGACCCTATCAAAAGCCTTAGAGAAATCAGTATAAACAGTGTCAACCTGTATACCTGAATGAAAAGCAGAGATGCAATCATCCGAGAAAACAGCTAGATTCGACACAGTTGAGCGACCTCGAATGAAGCCGTGCTGCTCCGGACAAATTATATTCTTTACAGAAAAAAATAATTTAGCTTGGATGATGCATTCAAAAAGTTTTGATGTTGCAGAGAGTTTTGAAATAGGTCTATAGTTGCTAATGTCATTTCTATTACCACTCTTGAAGATTGGAGAGATAAAAGCCAGTTTCCAAGCATCAATAAAAGTACCTGATGAAAGAGATTTGTTGAAGATGACCATTAACGGGTACACTAGAGAGTCACACTTCTTATACAAGGCTGCAGAAAGGCCATCAACATCCGTTTGTAGGGAGGACTTAAGTCGAGCAATGCCATCGACTACATCTTGAGAAGACAACTCAAGCTTGCCGAAATCGAGAGATTGTTGTATATTGAACGAGAAAAAGCAAAAGTAGCTTATCCTATGGTTCAATTACTCAAGCAAAATTCAAAGTTAGACTTTAAAAGTCAGGATTTTTTTAACTCTTTTGAAACACTAAAAAAATTAATAACTAGCGAACCAGTCTTGACATCACTAGACTTTAATAAAAAATGTACACTTACTACAGACGCATCTCAATTCGCTATTGGTTCTGTGTTAAGCCAAAATGGCCACCCCATATGTTATGCATCACGTACCTTGTCTGATCACGAGATTCGATACTCGACTATCGAAAAAGAAGCACTTGCTGTTGTATGGTCAGTGAAACACTTTCGCACATACTTATATGGCCGAAAATTTTTAATATAAACTGATCATAAGCCTCTAATTTGGCTGCATAACATTAAAGAACCAAATATGAAACTGCAGCGATGGAAAATTTTTCTGAACGAATATGATTTTGATATTAGCTACATTAAGGGCAAAGATAATGCAGTTGCAGATACTCTAAGTAGTGAAGATGTAACACTTCGTTCAATAATGTGTGTGACTAACTAATTAAAACACATTTTTTTTGCCAAAATTCGTTTTTATTCATCAACATAGTCCCTTTTTAGGGAGATACAATCATTCCAACGCTTTTCCAATCTTTCGATACCGCCTTTGTAGAACGATTTTTCTTTGCCTTCAAAATAGGCGTTAGTTTCGGCGATTACTTCATCTGTTGAGCCAAATCTCTTACCACGGAGCATCTTTTTGAGGTCTGCGAAGAGCCAGTAGTCGCTGGAGGCCAGATCTGGAGAATACGGGGGATGAGGAAGCAATTCGAAGCCCAATTCATGCATTTTTGCCATCGTTTTCATCGACTTGTGACACGGTGCATTGTCTTGGTGAAACAACACTTTTTTCTTCTTCATATGGGGCCGCTTAATCGCGATTTCTTCTTTCAAACGTTCCAACAACGCTATATAATAGTCGCTATTGATTGTTTTCCCTTTCTTAAGATAGTCGATGAATATTATTCCGTGCACATCCCAAAATACTGACGCCATAACCTTGCCAGCCGATGTTTGTGCCTTTGGACGCTTTGGGCGGCTTTCACCGGTTGCATGCCACTCAGCAGACTGCCGATTTGACTCTGGAGTGAAATGGTGGATCCACGTTTCATCCATTGTGATGAACCGGAGCAAAAACTCCGACTTGTTGCGCGTAAACATGTCCAAACAGCTCTTTGAATCATCGATTCGTTGTTGTTTTTGCTCCGGTGTGAGCAAACGCGGCACCCATTTCGAAAACACCTTTTTCATAACCAAATGTTCGTGTATTATGGTGTGTACACTGCCTGCTGATATCTTTAGAATGTCAGCAATCTCCCCCACTTTCACTTTACGGTCGGACATAATGATTTTCAGTGTTTTTTCAACGTTTTCCGGAGTAACAGCGTCATTTGGCCGTCCAGTAGATGGAATGTCATCGGTGTCTGTACGACCACGTTTGAATTCGGCATTACCAATAACAAATGGTTCTTTTTGATGGAGCAGAGTCCGAATAATGATTTTCAAGCCATTCCTGGCATTGAACAGTATTTTTTTTCATTAAAAAACAATGATAAATCAGCACACGGAATTGCTTTGAATTCATTTTTTTTGAAAACTCAAAAGTAGTCTCACTTAAAGCACTGTAACTTGTAAACTAATGGTCGGATTGACATATAATTTTGACAGTAAGCCTAAAAAGGTTCACAATTTCGAAAACAAATATTGATTTAGTATTCGTGCCGCCATCTATGTGTCAGTCACACACATTATTGAACGAAGTGTTACATGTATTTAATAACCAGGAAATGGAAGACAGAGAAGAAGATGGGGAGGGAGATGGCGACGAGTTAGATATACGATCGACAGATGCTACGGTACACAGTGCCCTCGAAGATAATCTTAATCACATTTTTATTTCGGAAATATCAGTTAATTATTATAAAAATCAAATATATTTAAGTTACGGTAAACAAGAAAAATTTTTGATAAAGATTGTGCACAAAAAGTGCCAATCTCATATCACAGTAACAGACAAATCGGACTTAAAGGAAATCGTGCAAAGGGTGTTAAAAAACAAAGGAATTATGTGTATTTTTTGCGAAAATGATGAACTGTTTATGAATTTTCAAGATTTAAAAAAATAAGTATTTTTACCCAAAACTTTATAAAATGATAATGTTAGTGATAAATAATTGCGAAATTTGTAAAATAGCTAAACACGACAGAAATCCTATAAAAATTCCTTATCTCATTACGGAAACTCCAACACATTTCAATGACGTAGTCCACATAGATATATGGTTTCCATATAGGAATACAATGTATCTAACAACCATCGATACATTTTCCAAATATGCCACATTTCACAAGCTTAAAGATCGAAATTGGATAGCAATTTTAGAAGCTTTAAAACAACGAATACAATTCCTGGGTAAAATGAATAAAATCGTATTTGACAATGATCGTTGCATACTTCACAGCGCAGTTAAATTGTTTTTGAATGAGCACAATATTGAAACACATACAACTACACCATATTTGAAGACAGGTAATTCGGACATTGAGCGGTTACATGGCACATTAAACGAACATTTAAGAATAATGGAAGCAGATAAAGATAGAAAAAACTTGGACTTCGAAGAAAAACTTTTCAAAATATTTAACTTTTATAATAATATAATTCATTCTACTACAAAAAAGAGACCTATTGATTTTATAATAAAAAATTTTGATAAAGACTATATCCAGCAACTTAGTACAGAATATGAGCAAAATAAAATAACTAAGATTAATAAATTAAATAGAGACAGAAGTAATGAATTTACTCAGTTAGCAAATGTTGTAGTTAACAGGGAGGTAGCAAAATGTAAGCCGAAATACAAAGAACCTGACAATTTTAATAAAGAAGGTAATTACACAATAGACACATCTAATAAAAGGCAAACTAGATACTACAAATCTCAATTAAAACGACAATACAATATCCCAAAAATATGAATTTACTTTTTCTTTTTCTATATAAGAATACAAATAAGAGAAGAAAAGAGAGATGTGAGTGAAAACCCTAAAATTAATGGAAAATAGTAACAAATAAAATTGTAAAAAAAAGAGATACATTTTGGTTGTATAAATTATTTCTTATATCGTCATTGATTAACAATTTTTAAGAAACTTTCTGTATAATGGCATAAGTTATTAAGTGAGTTACAATTATTAGGTTTGAATAATTATGTTAATATTTGCAGAGGCGCAAATATCTTAAGGGTAACAACTCTTGTGTCATCGACTTCATATCTTTAGCTTTAATTTGACGTAACAATTATTCCTTTCCGACATTTGAGTCAAGAGATATGATGTTTTAAAAGTTTCGGGAAGGGGCATTAAGCCGCCATCTTTAAACTGCATTTAAAAAAAAACTAGAACATTCCGAGAAAAATCCCTTGGCAATTTTTCATCTACTGAGGTCCTCTATCGAATGAGATGGGTTTGACCTTGTCCCTTTTTTCAGTGTTGCACTGTGTAATCTAATATTTTCTTTTTTCCATTTGTATAAGATTTCTCACCTCCATGCTATAAAAGGCGCTTCGCAGGATATTGACGCACTCTTGTGTCACGGACAGGGTGGCAACTCGGGAAGTTGCTACGGGGTAGTCGCGTAGGTGGGCACGTCGCCGGTGCACAATTACTATTTAAACAAAATTGTTAACGACTTTTATTTATTAAAATGTGTTAATACACCATCCTTGACAAGTCAGAAGTGGGATACCAGTGAATTTGTATGGGAAATTCATCGGCAGAGAAAAAAAACAAGAAAAGACGGCATTCGGTGAAGACCACAGCGACGCCAGCGAATCTGCTGACCAAAGCATAAGCCGCACGCAATCTTGCAAGGAGTGGCAACGTAGGCAGGAGAAGTAACCAACGAAGGGGTTTCAGCAAGCGGCAACGAGCGAAGAGCGCAGCAGCAGGCAACGATCGGCACGGCGACAATCAACGAACCGATTGCAGCACGCCGAAAGAACGAACGAGTGAATGTGCAGCCGTAGCATATACATAACGTAAAGGGCATGCGTAACCAACGAACAGAGTTGCGTAAGCTTCCAACGAAAACGAACTTTCCACGGTGGTAGCTAAGGAACGAGCTGCCTAAAGGAAACACGAACACGAGCACAACCAACGAACCGGGTTAACGCAAGCTAGACGAAGGAGAAAGTTAAACCGCAAAGAGAAAGACGAGAAAACGACAGGGGAAGAGTGACGCGATTTAGAAAGTTCTAGAACAATAGCGGAAGACGAAAGCGTGGCAGATACAGCACAAATTGAAAAGTGCAACGACAGACGTAAACGAGCAACGACGAGATGAGGATGAAAATTGAAACGCTTACGGTGGCGCAGCTGAATACGCTTTTACGGCACGCCAATTTGCCATGTCTGGGCAATAAAGCGCAGAAGATTTCCATTCTGGTGGAGGCACGAGGTAACGACGAAGTGGACATGGATGAATTGGGTACGGACGAGCCCTGGGAGAAGCAACTGGAGGAGCTGAGAGAGCTGGTTAGCAATTTAACACATACAGTGAGTGAGCTGGTTCAAGGCCAGTCGACAGTGTCACCAATTTCGGTGCAGCCACCGAACGTGCAGGCGACCAGCACACCGAGTCCCGCAGTACAGAGTCGCCTAAATTACACACACGAGGCAGTAGGAATGCTTCCGGAATTTGATCCACTGCGGAAAATTGTGACGACGCGACAGTTTATCGCGAAAGCAGAGCAGCTGCAGCGGCTATATGCATGGACCGTGGAGACGCTGTTATTTGCAGTACAGTGCAAGATGAAGGGCATCGCGAGGGATTGGTTAGATGCGCAGCCAGTGTTCCAATCCTGGGCTGCTTTTGTGAGTATGCTGACAAAAGACTTCCCATGTACAGGTAATTCTGCGGACGTTCATAGGGAATTGGCCAGCCGCAAACGCAAATCCGTGAACCGCTGGTCGAATACTTTTACTCGATGCTGGCGCTGGGAAGACGTGGAGGTATCGACGATACCGCCATCAACTCGTACGTGATCCATGGGCTGCAGGACATGGGCCTCACTCGAACGCTGTTGGCGATGCATTTTGGTACGACCGACGAACTCCTTCGATCATTGGAGAACTTGGGGATGACCACGGGAACGCCATCCGTGTCATCACGGACCGAAGTGCGGCAGTTAAACGCACCGATGGAGCCGCAGCAAAACCCCAACAAGCAGAGGGGCCCAAAGTGTTTCAACTGCAACGAGTATGGCCATATAGCGGTCAAGTGTCCATTGCCGCAAAAGAAACAACGATGCACAAAATGTTCGAAGGCCGGCCACGAAGCGAAGGATTGCCGAGGGGGAACAAGGGCAACCGTCGCCAAAATAAGTGCACACGTCGACGGAGACACCATACCGCCGATTATCAAAACCGTCCACGTATTCGGAAAACATATGCACGCGCTAGTAGACACTGGTA
The DNA here is from genome assembly GCA_963971225.1 of Melieria omissa. Taxonomy (NCBI): domain Eukaryota; kingdom Metazoa; phylum Arthropoda; class Insecta; order Diptera; family Ulidiidae; genus Melieria; species Melieria omissa. The sequence goes on along the minus strand of OZ020269.1, from coordinate 1,168,031 downwards.
GCGATCGGTCGCTGATACGTCGTGGGGCGGTGCCACCAGCAACTGAGGTGGTACCGGTGCAGAAAACCTTTAGAGGATTCGGAGGGGCGACTGTCCAAGCAACGCAGGCTGTGCGAACTAAGATCGAGCTGGATAGTAAACCAGCAACAGCGACATTATATATCGTCGCAGACAATTCGTTGTCACAGGACATACTTCTGGGGAGGGACATCTTGTGCCCGCCGAACAAACGGTTGACAATCGAGTCAGGGGTGATGCAGCTAAAGACGAAGGCAACTGATCCGGAGTTCCACATTCACGACGGGTTACACCAAGAGCAACACGCAGCGCTGCGGGCGCTACTTGGCGAATACGACGACTGTTTCGTGGAGGGGCTGCCAACACTGGGCAGGTGTACGACGACGACAATGCAGATAACGGTTGCCACAGACAAGCCGATTGTGGGCAAGCGCTAAGTCCCGCTGGCACGAGAATCAGAGTTGTCAGCCATTATCCAGGATTTACTGGCACACGACATCATACGACCAAGTACGTCGCCGCATGCAGCATCGGTTGTGTTGGTGAAGAAGGCGAACGGGGGGAGCAGGATGTGCGTGGACTATCGAGCAGTGAATGCGGTCACCGTCAAAAAGCAGCAAGAAGAAAGCAAACAGTACACCGCTTTTATAACGCACGAGGGCCTGTTTGAACACAACGTCATGCCCTTTGGGTTAGTCAACGCGCCCATGTACTTCCAGGAGATGATTACAAAATTGATAGCCACGCTCAGTAATCGAAAACGGGCCATAAGTTACGTCGACGAAGTTATCATCGCAACGCCCACAGTTGATGAAGGACTACAGGTGCTGCGCGAGTTTTTGGAAGCAGTTAAGAAAGCAGGGTTGACGCTAAGGCCGTCTAAATGCACTTTCATGGAAACCGAAGTCAAGTTCTTGGGCCATACAGTCAACGCAGCAGGCATCAGCCCAGGCAACGAGAAGACCGAGTGCATTGAAAACTTTCCGATACCGACCAATGTTTTGGAAGTCAGACAGTTCCTGGGGCTAACGGGATTTTTCCGCAAGTTTGTGGAGAAATACAGCCACGTCGCGCAACCATTGACGACGCTCTTACGAAAGGATGCACCATTTGTATGGCGTCAGGAGCATGAAGAGGCGTTTGCCGAGCTGAAGGCAATTATCACGCGCAGACCCGTACTTGTCATCTACGACGTCGGCAAACAACACGAAGTGCATACAGACGCAAGCAGCATTGGCTTATCAGGCATGCTTCTACAGCAGGAAGGCAACGGGTGGAAACCGGTGTCATTCTACAGCCGACGATGCACACCCGCCGAAACGAGGTATGCCAGCCACGAACTTGAAGTACTAGCAATCGTCGAAACTTTGGAGAGGTTCCGGTTTTACTTGCTGGGTACGCATTTCACGGTTGCGACGGATTGCAACGCCATCGTTACAACAAAGGCAACAACACCACTTCCGCCACGCATTGCCAGATGGTGGCTACGTTTGCAAGAGTATAATTACGATTGCATCCATCGAAAGGGAACGAACATGCAGCACGTTGATGGTATGAGCCGAGCGCCAGGGTTGCCACCTCGCGAAACCGGCACGGTAGCTGAAAGTATCTTGTCAGTAGCAGCAACCGAAACAACGGACTGGGTGTACGCAGTTCAGATGCAAGACAGCAAATTGACGGAAATCGTGAAAGCACTCAGCGGCGAAGATTCGCCAAACGCAGCACAACTCAAGCAAGATTTTGAATTGCATACGGGACGCCTCTATCGAAAGGTCGAGGGCCAGCGTAAGTTGGTTATACCGAGGGCAGTACGATGGAGGATTGCGAGAGCCTGTCACGATAACTCCGGACATTTTGGACTCGAGAAGACCCTACAGGGTATCCGGAAAGACTTTTGGTTCCCGAGAATGATACGTTATGTGAAGAGCTACATCGCATCCTGTCCTCAATGCTGCTACGCGAAGGTCAAGGGGGGCAAACCAAAAAGCCAGATGCACGAGTCCGACACGCAGCCCATTCCATTCCGGACACTTCACTTGGACCACTTGGGGCCATTCCCCAAGTCCAAACGGGGCAGTGTACATGTCATCGTATTGGTGTGCGCATTTTCAAAGTATACAATGCTGAAGGCGGTAAGGAACACCAAAACTACTCCAGTGATCCAGATGCTGACCGAGGTCATGAGTATTTTCGGCCAACCAAGTCGAGTCATCACCGATCGAGGTACCGCCTACACATCAAAAGAATTTGCGAACTTTGTGGAACGGTATGACATTCAGCACATCAAAACTGCAGTCCGAACACCGCGCGGGAACGGACAAGTTGAGCGGGTGAATAAGACGCTGCTCACAGCTCTCAAGTGTTCCGTTGACGAGCTCCGTAACTGGGACCGTAACTGGGGGCATGAACTCCCAGGAAAACGCAACGACAAAGTTTAGTCCCAACGATCTGATTTTCAGTTCCGATATCCGGGCCGTGAGTGACAATCGGCTGATCCAAGCACTGCAGGACAACGAGCCAGAATCCGACGCACAGGTGTACGAGACCAGGCGACACGTAGCAGCGCAGAGAATCGAATCGGAAAAGGCTAAATGGAAACAACGGTACGACCGCCAACATCAACGCCCACAGATGTATCACGAAGGTCAACTGGTAGTCATCGATCATGTCCCGACCGCAACGGGGGAGTCACATAAGCTTGAGCCGAAGTATAAGGGGCCTTATATCGTGACCAAAGTATTGGATTACGATCGATATGTTGTGGAGGATTTACCCGATACCACGCATTCCCGCAGACGCTACTGTAACATCATGGCGACCGACCACATGAAGCCTTGGTGTTACCCCAGCCCAGACATAGACGACAACGGCAGCGATGACGACGAGCAGATGAGCTGCGAGTCATCCTAGGGGATGAAGGTCAGGAGAGGCCGAGCTGTCACGGACAGGGTGCCAACTCGGGAAGTTGCTACGGGGTAGTCGCGTAGGTGGGCACGTCGCCGGTGTACAATTACTTTTTAAACAAAATTGTTAACGACTTTTATTTATTAAAATGTGTTAATAAACCATCTTTCACACTTGCGTCAAATGTTTTCGGACAGCTTTCTGATCAAGTTTAACTGGGATGGAAGGTGGGAAAAGCGGGCCTTAAACAAGCTTAAGTTGGTGGATAAGATCATATACGATACATCTTTATAATCCCAAATAAATAACTATTATAATTGAAACTGTTTTTCTTTCTTTGCAGATATTTTCCAAGCTCAAGGGGAGTTTATTTAAGCCACCACCGGCGGAAGCAAAAGTAGTTTATTAAAAGAATGTATATAGTGTTAATTTAAATTAGTTTAAGTATTATTTTAGTTTAATTTTAGTATTTATTGGTAATTTAATAGTGTTATCAATATATTATTTTTAGTTTTTTTTATTTTACTTATTTAATATTTTTATATTAGTAAGTCTTTTTAGTATTTTTATCAAACTTATCAAGAAAAATAAATAACTTATTTTCGTTTTTTTGTAAATATTAATTTTTGATTAATTTATATAAATGTTTATCATAAATATTTACTCTTTCCATATTTTATAAATAAGTAAATGTTATTTGAAAAAGTAATTAAAAATCAAGAAGTCAAAGCAGAGTATTTTAAAAGTCAGCAAACATGTATATTTTAGTATTCAACAAACAGGCATATTTTCACCAAAAATCAGGCGAGACAGCTATACATTTGTTGCGTTCTAAAATGTCAACATTTCATGTGTGCGAGGACTGTGCGACAGACTGAGTGACAGCAATAACAGGAGTAAACGGCATAGCTATACATTTTAAATAAACAAAACAACAGGTGTAAGAATGAGCAGCATCTAATGAGTAGTTTTTACTAGCGGCCATTATTGTTTTGCACAATCATATGAATATGCATACACGAAGGAGGTAGCGGCCATTATTGCTTGAAATGGCGTATGTTAACAAGAATAAGAAGCATTGAGTTGTTTTCGCTAGGGGCCATTAACGTTGGCAATAGCGTATGCACAGTGGCCCAGACACAAACATGGCAGGCTTCAAAAACATACACTTAGGGTGACATCCAAACACCGTAACACCTCATAAAAATATAAGCAAATAAATGATAAATGATGAATAGTGTGTGGCGTGGCACCACTGGCATGAGCGCACGCGACATTTGACGTGGCCTGGCAGCACTGGCCTGAGCGCAGGTTAACTTTTGACAACCTATTTTCTCTCTCTCTCTCGCTTTTCGCCGTCGCGAAAGGTATTTCTAAGGTGGTCGAAACTGGCTAAATCACGCCTTGTTGTTTGTTTTTCGTCCTCCTGTAAAAGTCGTTTAATGTTAGCGTTATTATTATTATTTTAGTATAGGAAGAATAATCTTTAACCCTTTGAGTACATTTGACAAGTGAGACTCGTCATGTGTTTACTTGGGCGAAGTTACGGTGGACGAGTCTGACTCGTCATCTGAGCTTGATAAGTAGGCGTTGATTTTATATATATATTTATATCACCAATGTAAGCATATTCCAAATAAAATGTATTACTCTTACATATTAATCCATATAGCAAAAAATTAAATCCGTTCCATATGCATAAAAGTCTCCAAATAATTCCGTACTCAAAGGGTTAAGAACGATAATCTAATATTTTCTTTTTTCCATTCTATGCTATAAAAGGCACTTCGCAGGATATTGAAGATCATATACGATACATCATTACAATCCCAAATAAATAACTATTATAATTGAAACTGTTTTTCTTTCTTTGCAGATATTTTCCAAGCTCAAGGGGAGTTTATTTAAGCCACCACCGGCAGAAGCAAAAGTAGTTTATTAAAAAAAATTATTAAACAATGTATATAGTGTTAATTTAAATTAGTTTAAGTATTATTTTAGTTTAATTTTAGTATTTATTGGTAATTTAATAGTGTTATCAATATATTATTTTTAGTTTTTTTTAATTTTATTTATATAATTTTTTTTGTATTTCTAAGTCTTTTTAGTATTTTTATCAAACTTATCAAGAAAAATAAAAAACTTATTTTCATCTTTTTTGTAAATATTAATTTTTTATTAATTTATATAAATGTTTATCATAAATATTTACTCTTTCCATATTTTATAAATAAGTAAATGTTATTTGAGAAAGTAATTAAAAATCAAGAAGTCAGAGCAGAGTATTTTAAAAGTCAGCAAACATGTATATTTTAGTATTCAACAAACAGGCATATTTTCACCAAAAATCAGGCGAGACAGCTATACATTTGTTGCGTTCTAAAATGTCAACATTTCATGTGTGCGAGGACTGTGCGACAGACTGAGTGACAGCAATAACAGGAGTAAACGGCATAGCTATACATTTTAAATAAACAAAACAACAGGTGTAAGAATGAGTAGCATCTAATGAGTAGTTTTTACTAGCGGCCATTATTGTTTTGCACAATCATATGAATATGCATGCAAGAAGGAGGTAGCGGCCATTATTGCTTGGCGTATGGTAACAAGAAGAAGAAGCATTGAGTTGTTTTCGCTAGGGGCCATTAACGTTGGCAATAGCGTATGCACAGTGGCCCAGATACAAGTATTCCCTGACGTACGCAAAAAACATGGCAGGCTTCAAAAACATACACTTAGGGTGACATCCAAACACCGTAACACCTCATAAAAATATAAGCAAATAAATGATAAATGATGAATAGTGTGTGGCGTGGCACCACTGGCATGAGCGCACGCGACATTTGACGTGGCCTGGCAGCACTGGCCTGAGCGCAGGTCATGATGAAATAAACAAGGTGAAGCGAGTAGCTGACAGTTTTGTCAACCCATACCCTTATTTTGAAACACAGCAATTGACAACCAATTTTGCTTTGACATTGAGAGAATATTTTTAACCCCACTCAAAACGTAAAATTGAAAATATTGTTGGCTACATGAGTAGTTGTCTAGTGATCTGTCGCTCCCACCTCTAATCCCTTACTTTCCTTATCCTCTTGTACTGATGTTCCCCCTATTTATGCTCCCCGGCTTAGGCCGTTGTTCTCGTTCAATGTTTCATGTAATCTGTACTTTCGTTAGTCACCCGTAGACGAATAAAGAACCCCAACAAACCCGAACACTCCGGTATTTTATTTAACCCGCTCCGCGTCGAATGCTCATGGTCCTTCGAGCCAACCGCGAACTCGCGCCGCGGAAATACAACACACTGTGAAACAAACTAAAAACATTAACAAACAAACTTAAATTACAAAATAATCAACAATTATAAAGTGACACAAAAACTACAAACCGTGAAAAAGTGACACACAAAAAACCAAATACGAAGAGTGACAACGAAACAAACAGTGAAACAATCCAAAAAGTGCGATTATAATATTAAAACAGTGCACAAATATACAAATCACAAAAAAAAAGAACAAAACATTGAACAGTGCAGTGCACACAAAAGAACGGCAGCAGAATAAACAACAACAAACACAACCACAAGAGAACACGAAAGCAGACAAAAGGGGCAGCAACAACAAACATACTCAACAAACACACCCACATCTCAAAACAGAACCCTACAAGAACACTATCGGTTATATAACCGGTTATATAACTGGTAGTGTATAACTGATATATCTGTTAGCGTCCGGAACAAAGTTTCAGTTAGATTTGTTCAGAGCGTGTGAAAAATCTGACGGAAACTCTTGTGTACATGTGATTTTGTATCACCTTCCAACGCACGCACTTTAAAGCCTGAACAAGCGTATAGCCATCTCGCTCACTTAGTTAGCTATGACGGATATATTGGTTAGTCATAACAGGTAGTCCTAACGTATATATTTGTTAGGACTAACGTACAAATCGGGTACATATAACCGACATATCAGTTAGACATACCAGGTAGCCCTAACGTATATATTTGTTAGGACTAACGTACAAATCGGGTACATATAACCGAAATATCAGTTAGATCTATCGGGTAGTAATAAGAAGAAGAAGACACAATTATATAAAAGTTTTGGTTTTTTATTTAATTTTTTTCATTCATTTGCTGTTATTTACTGTCCTCCAGTTTTAACAAACTGGAGGACAGTTTTAACTGTCACTGTTCTTCATGGGCGTTGAACCTTCGTCGTTATATTTTCCGGTCTTGAACGTTTGTTTGTACATTTTAGGATCTGTAAAGAAATAAATGCTAGAAAAGATACACAGAGGAGCAGTTAACGTATTACTTACCAGATTTCTCAGGTTTTCTGTTCATTCTTATTATAATTATTATTATTTTTATTTAAACTTGAACTCACAATTCTCGCACGTGATAATCGTAAGTTTGGCGGTCGTGTTTGTTTTATTTGTAGGTTAGGTCTGACATCTGGTGGCACGTGCCATTTGTATATCGCTATCTCATTCTCTCATACAGAAATTATTAATTGCTTGAATCTTCCTTTTCGGTTAGGTCTGGTGGCACGTGCCATGTCTAAATATATCGCTATCTCATTCTTTCATACATAAATTATTAATTGCTTAAATCTTCCTTTTCTCGCTAACGTTTGAACATAGAATAAAATTAATTTGGGAATTTGAAAGAAATGCATATGGATTAGTTGCATTCAATTTTTGCATCAAGGTGTTGGTGTTTCGGTTAGGTCTGTCTGACAGGGAAGAAGAGGGCAGCAAACAACAGCAAGCAGCCAACAACAATAGCAAGCAACGCAGCACAACACAGCAGCGGACACAAAACTATTGAGGAGATCCCCATTCTCGGGCACTGGGCCCAACAAGATAAGCCAAAAAAATTTATTTAAAATCAATAATACATACACTAACATACATACACGCATATTTTAAAAATTAACAAAAATACCAATATTCCCATACACATATATATTCCCCAAAAATCCAGTTAAAAAATTAATTACTGGTACCCCGCACTTTTCGCGCATAATTTTCGGTTTGTGTTCGCATTCCCCTACGCAGGCAAAGCAGCAAAAACTCCCGCTGCAGCCTGCTTCCCACTTTTTTCTAATCTGCACATTTTCCCTACGTTTGCTTTGTGCATATCGCAGATCAGCAGCGACCACTCCAGCTGTTGATCTCGCGCTCTCCCACCTGTGTATATTTTCGCGTTTCGCTTTGTGCGATATATGCGCGCACAAGCAGCAAGCACTCTCGCTGCTGCCTCCAAGTGCAATTACACATACATACTTCTGCCTAAGCATTTCCCCGCTCTCGCTAGCAGAAGTATATAAACACAAGCACAGTGGGACGAGTTACTTCCCTTTCGCAGCATATTGAAACATTTTCTAGGACTTAGAAAATTTTCAATAGTGCTGCAGATACTCATTCACTGCACATCTGCTGCCACCCCAAGTACATACAGTGGGACAAAGACATCCCACCTGTGCACAAAATTAGAAATTTTTTTTCTTCTTATATAATTAGACACATTTTCAAAAATACACTTACAACTAACAAATATATTTAAAAATATATTTTTACATACACTTGTACACACATATACACATACCCGTACATATTTATTTTCCATTTAACAAAATAAATACAAATAATCACATACACATATATTCATATATATACAAATATATATATACACATACACATATTTATACACATACACATACATACGTGTATATTAGGGATCGCAATTTTTTGCCATTTTGCGATCCCGGGATTTTCGGGATTGAAAAGTCAAATCCCGGGATCCCGGGATTAAATCCCGGATTCAAATAACAAATTTTTTAAATAAAACAATTTTACCAAATTGCATAAATACTTGTTTATAATATATTTACCATAAAAATGGACACAGTTTAATCACATTTGGGGTAGTTTTAAGATTTTTTATCTTGAATTTAATCACATTGTAAGGCGGAAAGGGAGGCAGTCGGTGTTGAGTCGTCGAAGTGGTTGGTTGTGCGCGGCACATCACCAAAATCCAGTTGTCATTTACAATCAGTTGTCAATTACATTCAAAATTGTCAGTTTAAATTTAAATCAAATAAATAAACATAGTCATCCTTGATAACATTTTGTTTAACTTAAAAGTTTTTCATTTGACATTTAACTTCAGTTTGATAACATTTTGTTGTATCCAAAAATGACACTTAAACATAACTTATTGCTTTGCATCAAATGTATCATAAAGTACATATATACGCATATTTGATAAAAAAAAATAAAATAGTTAATTTGTTAGTACTTTTAGTTTTACTTCGATTATTTCGATAAAAAAGTTAAGCGTTGTGATTAACTAAAAACTGAGATCTTAAAAATACTAAGGCATTAAATGTTTTGCCCTCTAATCTAGAGCGAAATTTATTGCAAATAAACCCTACTGAGAGAAAACATCTTTCAGATTCAACACTTGCTGGTTGAATGCTTAGTAAATAATTATAAGCCTTTTGCAAAAGACGCCCTCTATCCCCTCCCTCCTCCTTCAGATAAGGAATTGGGATTTTTTTGTGCTTTTAAATGTATTTCATTTGAACTTTGAAGCATCTTTTGCAATCCCGAAAATTCGGGACTGGAAAAAGTCCGGGATCCCGGGATCCCGGGATTGCGATGCCTAGTGTATATTCACACTCAAATCCCATACAAAAAAATCACTTTTTCACAAATAAAGACAAATTTTCATACACATTTGACTACACTTTTAATTTATATTTATATTATAATAATTTTACATACATTCCCAATTCCCATATACACATTTCTGTTTATTACCCATTCATATTTACAAATTTTATTTGTTTCCCATATACATATATTCCCAATACAAATACTTATACACAAATCTTGTTCAATTCCCATATTCACATTTATATTTATTACCCATACATATATATTTCCCTTCACATTTACACACACAAGTGTACAGTTTTTTATTTATTTATTTATTTGTTGCTCGACAAGTGTTCAAATTCGTTTAAACGAATTTTCCCATTCCCAACTCTTCCCATATTCAATTATCGTTCGCGCGGACGCGGTTAGACTTCACGTCTATTTTACAATACCCTACATATATTTAGTTAAACTTTTACCCTTGTCGAGCATTTTTAAACAAAATGCCTGTTGAGCGACCCCCTAAACGCCAACTTATCACAATGGAGACTCCTTCCTCCAGATCCCCAAAGTCAACCAATGCACGTTTGACAATTCCTGTCACTCGGGAGCCACCAAACACGCGCTCCAAACTTTCCATTCCCAAAGCAACCGATCCCAGTGTTGCCAAATTTACTTTCGAGTATGACAGACTCGTGCTATTATGCACAAAATTTTCATCGGCTCCCATTGAGGATTTGACCAAATCCCTGGTCCAAATTAAGCAAAAAAATTTGCAAGCCCAATGGGAGAGGCTTATGTGCGCACATGAGGCAGTCTTCATTGCTGAAGACAACAGCCAGCCCGGCGCTTTCAAAGAGTCGGCTAGGCAAAAAATCGACGCCTGCACGGACCAGTACGAATTGTGCATGGCTCAGATGTCGGACATCATTGAGATGCTCCAAATTCAGTCCCCCCAGCCCGCTGCGCATATGGAACCGGTTCGACCACTAGGACCAGCAAATACCCCTTACATTTGCCTACAAGTTCCACCTTGTGATACCGAAACCTTTTTCGGGGGCTATGAGCAGTGGCCGTCCTTTCGGGACATGTTTACCGCGGTTTACATTAACCACCCCCAGCTCACTCCAGCCCAAAAGTTGTATCACCTCCGATACAAGACGCAAGGTAAAGCCGGTGCTATTGTTAAGCAATATGCATTAACCGATGAGAATTTCGGACTCGCGTGGGAAGCCCTAAGATCCCGCTTCGAAAATAAACGCATACTCGTTGATACACAAATCAGATCCCTCCTAAATATCGCTCATGCCCACACTGAAGATAGTGAGGCACTTCAGCGGATCCAAAACAGTATAAACAATTGTCTGTCTGTTCTCAATTCTCAGGCCGTAGACACTGACAATTGGGATCCGCTATTGGTTTACATATGTTGTACCAAATTGCCCCAAGAGACACTCGCTCTATGGGAGCAATCATTGACATCCCGGAAGGATCTGCCACCCTGGTCGCAAATGGATGAGTTCCTGACCGGCAGATATGAGGTACTTGAACGGTTGCAAAGTATTCGCCCTTCTAAGCCGAAACCGTCTCAACCTTCGACTTCCAATATCCTCCCAAATCGGCCACACAAATCACTTAATTATTATACTCAAGTAAAAAGTGACTTCGCGTGCAAACTCTGCAACGCAAATCATCCCATACGGACTTGCCAGAGCTTCAAAAGACTCACTCCCCAGAGTCTACTTAAATACGTTAAGAAGCACAATCTCTGCGTAAATTGTCTTGCTACCTCGCATCTCACTAAAGATTGTACAAGCAATTTTACGTGCGTATATTGCCAAATGAAGCACCATTCCATGCTTCATTTCCCCAAAGGCAATGCGCAGCTCTCTCAATCGCTTAATCGGTCGCATTCGACCACTCCACAGGTCGCAACAGCTCCAAAACGAACGCACAACAACTCTGCTACTCATTCTCCCCTTTCGGATGCGCAACCCCGCACATCTTCCAGGCAAAGTACGCCCAAAGTACAAGCCCTACACTCCAATAATAGCACCCAATCCCTTCTGCCTACGGCACTGGTGTCTATTGACCACGCAGGAAAGGTGTTTAAAGTGCGAGCGTTGATCGATCAAGCCTCTCAGCGTACCTTCATCTCCGCGAAGGTCCAGAAACGCCTCAAATTGCCGATCGAGAAATCCCCCTTCCAAATCTCGGGCATGGGCGGTCAGATTGTGCAAAATGCCAATCACCTTTGCTTCTTGACATTGGCAGTCCCCCAAACGAGCACGAAACTCCCCGTGCAAGCAATCGTGCTCCAAGAGCTTACGAAATTGCTCCCAACTTCTCAGATAAACCCCCCTAATATGAAACATTTCGCCATGCTAGAACTCGCTGATCCAAATCCCTTCGAGACAGCGCAGATTGATATAGTTATTGGCAGTGATCTCATCCCGCAGATCATGCTCGAAGGTATCCACCGGAATGTATGTGGCAGCTTACTTGCTCAGCATACAGTATTCGGTTGGGTATTAAGCGGTCCAGTACCCCCCTCTTCGCATTTGACATGTGCCACAGAGGTACCAAGTCACCATATGCACACTAAAGGAAGCTCTTTCACAAGTGATTGCCGCCCTCAATCCCGTAGGGTTTCCACCCCCGGAAATAATGGAAAATCGCTTTGAACCCACCCCTCCTGCAAACTCATTCCCAAACCGGCAAATTCCGCCCTTCGTTGCCAACCGTTTTGATCCCGCAGGATGGCTTTCGCCTCTAATGAAACAGAGAAAAATGGTTCGACAAGAGCGTTGGCTTGACGCCACTCGATCCACATTCACAGCAACTGACGGAAATTGCATTTCCCCGCAGTTCCGCATTGCACCGCCTCCATCCCGGGTCCGAAAAGAGGACCGTTGCCACTCCAGTGCGACTCGCTCCAAGCGCTGCAAATCCCGCAGACATCGGACTGATCGGGTATAAGCTCCAAGATCTACAAGATCTCACTCTCAGGTGGACCGGCTCCAGCAATGCCCATGCACATCACACAGTTCCAACTCCGGATCAAAGAGCCGGCCACCACCATGTCGAAGAGCAAACCGACATTCTCGTTCGGTTCTCCTGCTTCTCTCGAGCCCTACGTGCAGCCAATTATCCCGAGCGGAATTGGCTTATTTTCTATACAGACTTTAAGCCCTTTGGCAATGCAGCCAATTTATATATGTATCCTTTCATATTCCCTTGGCTGTAGCTTAAGCGAACCCCGCAGCTCAGCCACGTTTTCCCATTCCCACGATGTCAGTGTAAATACTTTTATTCCCAACGAACTGACATTTCATATTTTTGCAGATCAGCCGACTATGGCAGCAGGTGCTTCCCAGACCGCACGGCCGGACCGGCTATGCCATTGCGCAAGGAAGTTATCGGCGCACCCCAAGCGCATTCACAGCCAGCCAGTCGTGAGCCGCACCACCTCCAGCCAGACTTCAACCGCGTCGCGGCAACCCTCCATCCGGACATCAATCATCAATTGCACTCTGCAATGGCGGCCGCGATGGCTAAATGAGTGCTGTGGTTGTCTAGTGATCTGTCGCTCCCACCTCTAATCCCTTCCTTTCCTTATCCTCTTGTACTGATGTTCCCCCTATTTATGCTCCCCGGCTTAGGCCGTTGTTCTCGTTCAATGTTTCATGTAATCTGTACTTTCGTTAGTCACCCGTAGACGAATAAAGAACCCCAACAAACCCGAACACTCCGGTATTTTATTTAACCCGCTCCGCGTCGAATGTTCAATTGTGTTTAAAAATTTTCATTTGTAAAATACGCGTTTAACTGCTTCTTCTAAAGTAAGAGAGTCAAGAGTTTTAATTTTCTTTCTGTAAATGAATTTGTTTGTTTCACATACTGTTATGTTTTTTTACATGTTTTACATAGTGTTAATCGTTTTTTAGTAAAGCATGTTACGTTACGACATACTTAGTTCTTTTTGGTTTCATATTTCTTTATTATTCAATACCAATAATTATGTAGCGTGGGGACCTGCCACCACGGCAACGAATCGAAATAATCTTACCTACAACGCACTACAATAATAATGAAATTGATTTTTTGATACACAGGCATAAGTGGGTTAATGCGAAGAAAGAAGAAGACTTTCATGTTTTGAGAGAATTTATTTTGAAAACGTCAGTTTTTCAAAAGCTCTCTTGTCAAAATAAGGGTATGTCATCTACTCGCTTCACCTTGTTTATTTCATCATGAGCGCAGGTTAACTTTTGACAACCTATTTTCTCTCTCTCTCTCGCTTTCCGCCGTCGCGAGCACGCGTGCTATAAAATCTATATAAATCTTGTAACCTATCCGATATTGTAGGGAATAAAATAGACAATTTTGAATAAATATCCACAAGTGTAGGTGTAGGTGGCCCAGCCGAGAGAAGAAAGAAATACACACATACAATTATTCCCTGATTTACGCAGAAAACATGGCAGGCTTCATAATCATACGCATAGGGTGACATCCAAACACCGTAACACCTCATAAAAATATAAGCAAATAAATGATTAAGTAAATCCTCGTAATTAATAAGGCTATGAAATTTAAAAAAATGACTTAAAACACGATTCCCGAAATTAAATCTATTCAGAAATAGATATGTAACTTATTAAAATAAACAGAATAGAATGATTTAATAACTTCTTATATGTAAATAAGATTATGCAATTTTAAAGATATTCACTTAAGCATGGTTTCCAAAATTAAAACACGATATCTGTTAATTTGTCGGCATACTACATGGGCTGAAAAGTCTTTGGCCTGACATAGAGATGGCGCCAAAAATTAAGAATTATTGTGTTGTACATGGAAAACCATCCTTAACTTAGATTCTGTCAAAGTTTCATGACATTTGGTTGACTCGTTTTCAAGTTATTGCTTTCGAAGTGACGCTACCTCTGAATTTTTGTAAACAATGGAAAAAAGTGAATTTCGTGTTTTGATAAAACATTGCTATTTGATGGGCAAAAATACAGTGGAAACAAAAGCATGGCTTGATAAATGTTATAATACATCTGTATTTTTGCCCATCAAATAGCAATGTTTTATCAAAACACGAAATTCACTTTTTTCCATTGTTTACAAAAATTCAGAGGTAGCGTCACTTCGAAAGCAATAACTTGAAAACGAGTCAACCAAATGTCATGAAACTTTGACAGAATCTAAGTTAAGGATGGTTTTCCATGTACAACACAATAATTCTTAATTTTTGGCGCCATCTCTATGTCAGGCCAAAGACTTTTCAGCCCATGAATTTCCTCCAGTGCCCTTGTCGAAGCCCGTTGTATGGTCTGAATGTCATCAAAAAAGCATCCAACTTCAATTTCAGTTTCGGGAACAAAGACATGTCGCACGGTGCCAAATCAGGTGAATACGGCGGATGATTCAACACACAGACCTGATTCCGAGCCAAAAATTTACTTTTACTTACTTACCAACTTTTTGGATCGCGGTATTCTGGTCGAATACGACGGATTCTGGCCATCAAACGCTTCAAAACTGCGATGTAATATGCGGCAGCAACTGTTTGACCAGTTGGAACAAATTCTTTGTGGATAATTTCCTTGCTATCGAAGAATGTGATGCGCATTGTTTTGATTTTTCATGGAACTTTTGGGGTTTTTTTGGCTTGTGTTTGTGTTTTTTTATTTCAATTCCGAACTTTGATGCTCGAAAAATCATCCATTCAACTTCAATTTAAGTTTCGGGAACAAAGAGAAGTCGCACGGTGCCAAATCAGGTGAATACGGCGGATGATTCAACACACAGACCTGATTCCGAGCCAAAAACTTACGAACATTGAGTGCTGTGTGACTCGGTGCATTATCGTGCAACAGAGACCAACTTTTTGGGTCGCGGTATTCTGGTCGAATACGACGGATTCTGGCCATCAAACGCTTCAAAACTTCGATGTAATATTTAACAATTGTTTTCAGGAAGTTTGGATCATTTTCTGCGGCTGCAACGATGTCTCTAGAATGACTGACTCTCATTATTTTTTGCATTAATTTCAACATCAAACAAAAACGTGTTTTGTAAAATGAATTTTAATAAATATCATGACGAAATAAACAAGGTGAAGCAAGTAGATGGCATACCCTTATTTTGACAAGAGAGCTTTTGAAAAACTGACATTTCCAAAAAAAATTTATTAAAACATGAAAGTTTTCTTCTTTGTTCACATTAACCCACTTATGCCTGGTGTATCAAAAAATCAATTTCATTATTATTGAAGTGCTTTGCTGAAAATTCTTTGTTAGAAAAAGCTTCTATCAATTAACGTCTTATATAATTTTTTCAGCGATGCAGATAGTGTCTGTGGTCGTATTTATGGGCAATTTTGACTTGTAACGCCTAGGCTCCAGTTCGGAGCTATAGTTAAGAGTCTGCATTATTCCGATTCATTGCCGTGGCGGCAGATCCCCACGCTGTATAACTATTGGTATTGCCATGTGCTGTCTTGCACAGACAGCATCTACTCGGCATTTTCTCCGCGATCAAAATTTTAAAACACAAGAATATTTTCGCTTTCACGTTTTGATTGGGGTTTAAAATATTCTCTCAACGCCAAAACAAAATTGAATTTCAAATGCTTTGTTTCAAAATAAGGGTATGGGGTGACAAAACTGTCAGCTTCTTGCTTCTTCTTGTTTATTTCATCATGAATAAATATTAAATGTCAGCCAAATGTCATGTCAATTTTGGAAAGTTCTAGTAAGATTATCCTTTTATCCATTTTTAATTCTTTTTCTTTTGGATTCTATTGCTTTCTATAAAATTTAAAGCACATATACGGTTCCAAATAATTTACAAGTCCGTTTACTGTTCAATGGAATACAAATTTTCCAAGAAATATAAAAAGCATAACCGGAAATTCCCGTTATTAGTTTTGTACGCAAACTTATTCTGCACCGTTTTGTGTCATTGTCATTGTCAATAAATATGAATACATTGAAAATTATTATTTTAATTAATCTAAAACAAACCAAAAAGTGCAGTGAGAAATGTGGATAAATAAATAAATACTGAAACGAAAAGGCACTCTGTGCTGTGCATGAACGCTTTTGCAAGCATACTGTTACGAATACTAGGTCTAGTGGGCTGTAACGTATCACTGGATTGTGCAATTTGAAAATGAAACAACTTTAATTATTCCAACGCAGCCAATTCAAAACCAACAGTCACTTTATTATTCACAGCTTTACACTTTACTGTTCGTACACTTAAGGGGACAGTCCCCTCAAGCGTCCGAGAAAAAAGCGTTTTTTCCTGATTTTTTTTCTTACAGAAAGAAAGATCGGAGACATAAGAACTTTGGGATATGTGTTAGTCATACTTTCAACTTTATTCACAAAAAAAATTACATCTGGGAAATTCTAAATGACTGAGTTTTTCACGTTTTCCGGCAGCGTTTCGGCACGGTCGGAGTCCATTTGCGGTATCGTTCCCGCAGCCGTTGTTTTCAACTAAAATCAAAAATTGTTTTTTGTTTTCTTCGTCAGACTTATTTGTTCTATGTGAACGACGGAAATTCCAAAAATCCAAAATTTAGACGAAAAATTATGATTTAAAAAAAAAGTGACTTTTTTACATTTATTTGTTAATTAAAAAGGTATTAAAAATCGGAATCTTTCAAAATCCGTAGTCCGCATAGAGTAGTTTTTCATACTGAATAAAATAAATTTTAGTTTAAGAAAATCTGTTGATAACTTTTATAGTTATCTTTCCCGCAAATTGTGAAAACGCACTTTAAATTTCGCAATGTAGGCACCAGGCACCGTGCGCGACCGACTGAATTTTCGTGCAACTCCTGAAATACTTCGAATTTGGAGCTAAAACTTTACATACATAATCTTAAATAGATGCCCAATCGATTAAGCAAAAAAAAACCATTTTTTGAGACCTCTTGAGGGGACTGTCCCCTTAAGTATTTGCTTAATTACTCCGTGTGGCAACTTCACTTGTCAAAACCAGACTGACAAGCCACCCGCACCCGGCTGCCTTTTATAACTGCCCGGCCATCGCGCGGATCGTTCTCGCGCATTCCAGAGTGGACTAAAGGTTTCCATGATGATCGCAACCGTCGTTGCCAGGTTGGACTAAAAGTTATTATCGCGGCCGTCGTTGCCAGATTGGACTAAAAGTTACTATCGCGGCCGTCGTTGCCAGATTGAATTATAGCACGGCACGTAGCGGCAGGGTTGCTTTGCACAGCGACAGACTGTCTTATCGTTACACTGCCCACCACTTAGACTTGTTCGTCCCGAACAAGTGCCGAGGCTCCGCTGTGATGAGGCGCCAGGCGCTCCAAATGGACTACCTTCAGCTTAGCGCCTCTATTGCTGCAACGTTGAATCCTGTATACCACGTCGTTAATCCTAGTCACGACTTCGTACGGTCCTTCCCATGACGCTTGAAGTTTCGACGACAAACCTTTTCTCCGCTGCGGGTTGTAGAGCATTACCAGATCGCCTTCTTGGAACCCTGCTGAGTTGGCCCGTAGATCATATCTGGCTTTCGCCTTATCGCTGACCAGTTTGGTGCGGCTCCTTATAAACTGGTGAATTTCCTTCAGTTCCGCCCGCTTATTGACCGCGTAGTCCGTCTTAGCGCCTCCCGTCGTGCTGACTACGCCGAACTTCAAGTCAGCGGGTAACCGCAACTCTTTGCCGAACACTGCTCGGGCTGGAGTGAGTGATGTCGTGTCGTGCGGGGCTGACCTATACGCCATCAGGAACAGGGGGATATGCGTGTCCCAATCCTTTTGATTCCTGCCTACCACTTTCCGCAGGTATTCCTCCAGTGTCCGGTTAAAGCGTTCCACCATGCCGTCGGACTGTGGGTGCAAAGGAGTGGTACGCGTTTTCTTTATCCCCAGCAGCTCACACACTTCCTTGAATACCGCCGACTCGAAATTCCGGCCTTGATCTGAGTGCAGCTCCAACGGAACTCCGAACCTGGCTACCCAGTTGTTTACCAGCTGTTCCGAGATCGTAGTGGCCTCCTGGTTAGGAATAGGGTACACTTCGGGCCTTTTGCTGCAGTAATCCATTACAACCAGCACATATTTGTTGCATTTACTGCTAGTTGGGAATGGGCCGGCGACGTCCATAGCAATCCGCTCAAAGGGCTCCCACGTTGTACTGCTGCATACGGCCTCGAGATTTTCTTGTCGGCCCTTTCGCGGCTGAACATCGGTCGCAGCTCTTAATCCACTCGGCTACAGACTCCTGACATCCCACCCAGTAGAATCGTCTTTTTATTTTGGCTACGGTTTTGGTGATGCCCAGGTGCCCTCCACTGGAGTCGTTATGGTATGCCTCGATGACCTCGTTGATTCTGCATTTCGGCACTACCATTAGGGAGTTGCTGGTCCGACCATCCGCGCTCTCCCATTCGCGGTACAGGCATCCTTCTTTCAGCCGCAGACTTTTCCACTGTGCCCAGTAAGCCTTAGCGATTGGGCTTTCACCGGCCATCTGGACGTGCGCCTTGCTTCTTGCCTTCGACGATTTTTGCAAGATCCGCATCCTCACGCTGGTCCTTTTGTAGCCTCTCCGCAGACCACTCTTCCTCTGGCATAACGCTTACCTCCCGGACGTCCACTATCTGCTCTTTGCTCTCGGCTCGCGAGCACTGCCTGCATTCGACTTGGCACGGACGGCATGACAAGGCATCGGCATTTCCATGGCTACTGCCCTTGCGATGCTTTATCGTGTAGTCGTAGCTCTGCAGTCGCTCGATCCACCGCGCCAATTGCCCTTCAGGATCCTTAAAGTTCAGGAGCCATCTCAATGCCGCATGATCTGTGCGCAGGCGAAACCTTTGTCCATACAGATATTTGTGGAAGTGTTTTACGCAGTCCAATACCGCCAGCAGTTCTCTCCGTGTCACACAGTAGTTGCGCTCCGGTTTCGATAGAACCCTACTGTAGTACGCTATCACTTGTTCCTGGCCGTCTATTATCTGTGATAGCACACCGCCAATACTATTCCCGCTTGCATCGGTATCCAGCACAAACATCTCCCCAGGCACGGGGAAGGCCAGAATTGGAGCACTGCACAGTTTTTCCTTCAGACGTGCAAAAGCCTGTTCCTGCTCCTCGTTCCACTCGAAAGCTTGGCTCTTTTTCGTCAGTTTGTGCAAGCTGCTGGCTATGTTCGCGAATCCCGGAACAAATCGGCGGTAGTATGTGCACAGGCCCAGGAAACTGCGGAGTTCGTGTAGATTGCGTGGCCGGGGCCACTCCTTCACCGCCGTGATGTTACCTTCATCCGTATGGACTCCGCGGGCGGAAACCGTATGACCCAGATACTTGACCTCCTTTTGGAACAGCGAACACTTCTTTGGGTTATCCGCTCGAATACCTCCTTCAGCTTTCCCAGGTGGTCGTCGAAGCTTTTACCCATTACGATTATGTCGTCGAGGTACACCAGACACGTCCGCCAATGCAGCCCTTTTAGCACGCGTTCCATTAGCCGCTCGAATGTTGCTAGTGCGTTGCAGACTGCCACAAACCATCGCCAACACTGAAAGCCGTTTTCTCCTTGTCTGCAAGCTCTACCTGCCAATAGCCGCTGCGTAAGTCGAGCGTGGAGAACCACTGCGTGCCTGACAGTGTGTCCAGGGTGTCATCGATCCGAGGTAGTGGATAACCGTCCTTCTTGGTCACATCATTGAGCTTCCGATAGTCCACACAAAACCGGGAACTGCCATCCTTTTTCTTGACTAGCACGTCCGGCGAGTACCAGGGGCCCGAAGAAGGCTCTATGACCTTTTCTTTCCGCATGTTTTCAATCAAATTAGTGACCTCTTCCCTTTTGGCCAGAGGAACTCGTCTTGGCGGTTGGCGAATCGGTTTTGCACTACCGATGTCGATGCTGTGCTTGACTATAGCTATTCTTCCGCCTGCTTCTGCCGCAAATATTGACCCATAGTGCTGCAGGAAAGACCTCACCTTCTGTTTCTGCTTGGCCGTCAACTCGCTGCTCCACTGGTTCTCTTGCGGTAGGACGTCCATGTTAAAACTGCTCTTCTTATTACCTCCAGGTGGGCAACTCTCGCAATTGACCACTGCTACAGCTTCCTTACACTCGCCAATTACCTCATCTTTCCCGACATATCTGGGTGCATTCAGGGGGTTCAGTATTCTAACTGGTATTCTGCCATTCTTAGGTTCCACTAATGTACGTCCGATGATGATGTTGTCGTGTCCTTGTTTCGGTGCTTCTACTACGCACAGCCGACGCGTCCCATCGTCCTCGTCCACCTTTGCCCACACAATCGCTTCAGAATTCGCTGGTATTCTCCTGTGTTGACACGATACAACCTTCCTTACCGCCACGCTTCGCTCATAGCCGGTGTGCAGCGGGAATTCATCGTTGGCATATCTCAGCACATTTTCCTTCAGGTCCAGCGTAAAACCGTGCCTAATCATGAAATCCACGCCGATAATCACCATATCCGCGACGATGAACTCATGTTCCAGGCTGCTGGTGCCGATAGCAATCGTTTTTGTAACTTTCCCTCTTACCGGCGCGCGCTCGCCAGTCGCAGTCCGCAGCTGTATGCCATGCAGCGGTTCCCAGTTCTCCAGCAGCTTCCTTTTTATGATCGAATATAACGCTCCAGTATCCAGTGTCAACACGAACAACTTTCCATCTATCCTTCCTTCAATTGTCAAGCTGCTGGGCTGTCGATTCAGCTGTGCTGGTGGGGCGGCAGATTGTGGGGATCAGCTCACGCCCCTTTGGGCTGACCCGTTTTAGTTTAACGGCTCCTCGTCCTCAGCCCTGCGCTTGTTGGCTGAGCCTCGATTGTCAGCATTCCTCGCTTCAGGCGATTGCGATCGAGAACGGGAACGCCTCTTTCGTTGGCGGCAGTCTTGTGATATGTGGCCCTGCTTGCCACATACCCAGCAAACAACTTTAGAGGAGACCACCCGTGGCCTGTCCGGTGGCTCAGAGCTTATGGCCTGGATCGTAATGTCGTTGTCTGGCTGGATCTGGCGTATCCTTGCAGGTGCATACCGAGTGCTCCCAATCCATGTCGCCTCATATGTCATCGCGCTGGTCACTGTCTCCCTAACTGTCGGCTTGCCCATCATCAACGCACTGCGACGTGTCTCCGGATCATGGAGACCCTCAATAAACGCCTCTATCTTCATCCTTTCGAGATCATCAGCGCCGAAGGACGGGTAGCACAACTGCACGAGCCGCTCAATGTCTGCCGCATATGTCTGCAGCGCCTCGTTGGATCTTTGCGTTTGCGGTTCTTCAGCTCACAGTAGTACAGTGTTCTGTTGTGCTCGTCGCTGTATTTGGCTGCCAGCGCCCTTATGACGGTCTCGTACTCACTTCGTAAACATTCTGGAACTGATTTTATTACCTCGGCCGCAGCACCTTTAAGGGGGTCTTCCGGTTTGTCAGTTTCAACAAATCGAGTTTTTTTTTACATTTTTTTAATCCCTGAAGTCTTGGGAATTTCGTGGTCAAAGGATTCAGCAAAAACTTTCATGGTTCAAGAATTATTGCCCCTCGAGCATAAAATTCTTGCGATCCGTAAACACACCTTTGAGCCTTTGAATGCGTTTTCCCAAAAGTTGTGTTTTTGCAGCTGGTGCGCACGATTTTGAAAAATCCACTTCGTCTTTTGGGACACTTTTTTTTTGTAACGTTCAGGATGAATATCGCTATCATTTGATCGAGCGGTTTTCGAAAATTATAATTAGTTTAATTTTTACAGCCTATAACGACAAAAAAAAAGAACAGAAATTCGGTTTTTTTGGAGTTACGCTCGCCAATTCGAAAAAAATCTGAATAACAAAAAACCGCTCGATCGAACGATAGCCAACATAATGAAAGTTAATAAAAATTTTGTGTTTCAGATTTTTTATACGAGCGGAATCGTGCGCACCGTTTCACTCGACGTTTTAGAGGAGGCACACTCAAGGTCATCTAGAGGTTACTTACATGGTTGACAAAATGTAAAAAACATATGTTCGACATTTGTTCTTGCTCAATAAAAAAAACAAAACTGATTCAAAAAGCGTCAATGGTTTGTTCACAAGAAATTTCTAAGACCCCCTTAAGAGCCAGCGCCAATCTCCGACCTTTCCTTACATCGGTCCACTGATTTTCCAGAGCAGCCAGGTCGAATTGTAGCTTGAAGGTATCGAACGGCGTAGTCCCATCATAAGTAGGCACTTCTGCTCGCGTGGCAACAGTTTCCGAAACCGGCGGCAACCAATCTCGCGGGTGTACCTCCCTAAGCCGCTCGTCCATCTTTCTGTTCATCGAATCTTCCAGACTATCAACTCGTGGGAATCATCAAGATCGTCAACACGTTTGTTCAGGGAATCATCCAGGTCGGCAACTCGTTTGTTCAGGGAATCATCCAGGTCGTCGACTCGCTTATCCAAGTGCTCTACCTGCGTCTCCAGGTGCTCGACTTTTCCATTAATCCTGTCTGAGATTTCCTCCACCTTATGCTCCAAGCGCGCAGAATTTTCCTGAAGCTTGCTGGACAACTCCCGATTTGCATTTTCCAGTTTTGGTGACATTTCCTCGTTCGCCGTTTCCATTTTAGCTATTTCCTGTAGTCTCGATTTTTGCTGAAATTTCGAGATTCGTAGTTTCCAGCTTCGCTGCCATTTGCGCCGATATTTCATGGGTCGCCGTTTCCATTTTCGCTGCCATTTCTCGATTCGCTGTTTCCATTCGCGCCGACATGCCTTTGAGTGCAGCCATTAGTTGGCTCATGTCCAACGCTTGTATTGATGCAGCCGCTGCAGCTGTACTCTGTAGCGAAGCAGCACCAGCAGGCGACTCCTCCACCTTGGCCGACGCCTCTAGTTCTTGCGCTCCGAACTCGTGCACAGTTCAATCGACGCCTCGTGTCTCACATGCTTCTCGCAAGCGCAACTGCAACTCCACCTTTCCGCCAGCAGTCGGCAAATTCCAGGCAGCCAGCTCATTCTTCAGCTGGTCTACCTTCAGCAGCTCGAGTTTAACCATGTCCGTGCTTTTATAATTTTATTTATTTAGTTATTTATTTTCAATTTTCCACAATCCCACTTCTGACACCAAATGTTACGAATACTACGTCTAGTGGGCTGTTACGTATCACTGGATTGTGCAATTTGAAAATGAAACAACTTTAATTATTCCAACGCAGCCAATTCAAAACCAACAGTCACTTTATTATTCACAGTTTTACACTTTACTGTTCGTACACTTAAGTATTTGCTTAATTACTCCGTGTGGCAACTTCACTTGTCACAACCAGACTGACTCGCTGCTCGCGGGCCACCCGGCTGTCTTTTATACCTGCCCGGCCATCGCGCGGATCGTTCTCGCGCATTCCAGAGTGGACTAAAGGTTTCCATGATGATCGCAACCGTCGTTGCCAGGTTGGACTAAAAGTTATTATCGCGGCCGTCGTTGCCAGATTGGACTAAAAGTCACTATCGCGGCCGTCGTTGCCAGATTGAATTATAGCACGGCACGTAGCGGCAGGGTTGCTTTGCACAGCGACAGACTGTCTTATCGTTACAATACTTTTAGGCATGCACTGTGAAGTACGGCAAACTGGTATAATTCGCTTGGTATAGTCCGATATGGCAAGGTTCGCGAGAAATGGGCTGTGCGAGAATGATCGAGCATTTTCCAATTGGAAGTTGCAAGAAACTTCGGCGCGATAAGAAAACTGGTATAAAAGCAGCAGTGGCAGCGCAAGGAGTCGAGTCTGTGTTGAGCAAGCAAAGTGGTAATAAGTGTAAATACAAGCAAAGTGTAAATTCTGTAAATAAATAATTGTTGATTTTTGCGCTGAATGATTGAAGTTGTTTTATTTTCAAATACAATCAAAACGAACCGTCTATAACGAACTGTGGAATTTCGTAACATTTGGTGTCAGAAGTTCGGATTGTATTACTGAAAGTAAAATAAAATTATAAAAACGCAGACATGGTTAAACTGGAGCTGCTGAAGGTGGACCAACTGAAGAAGGAACTGGCTGCCCGGAATTTGCCGGCTGCTGGCGGTAAGGTGAAGTTGCAGCTGCGCTTGCGAGAGGCATGTGAATCACGAGGCATTGATTGGGCTGCACACGAGTTCGGAACGCAGGAACAATAGGCGTCGGCCAAGGTGGAGGAGTCGCCTGCTGGTGCTGCGTCATTGCAAAGTACTACTGCAGTGGCTGCGCCACTACAAGCATTGGACATGAGCCAGTTAATGGTTGCACTTAAAGGCATGTTTGAGACTTCCAACCGTGAAATGGCAGCCAAAATGGAAAATGAAAATCGCGAAATGGCAGCGAAACTGGAAACCACGAATCAGGAACTTTCGGCGCAAATGGCGGCGAAACTGGAAACCACGAATCAGGAACTGTCGGCGCAAATGGCAGCGAAACTGGAAACTACGAATCAAGAAATAGCGAAAATGGAATCGGCGAACCGAGAAGTAGCAGATCGAATGGAAACCAAACTCCAGGAAAATGCGGAAAAATTGGAAAATGCTAATCGTGAGTTGTCCAGCAAACTTCAGGAAAATTCTGCGCGCTTGGAGCAGAAAGTGGAAGAGATTTCGGACAGGATTAATGTGAAAGTTGAGCACCTGGAGACGCGAGTAGAACATTTAGACAAACGAGTTGACAGTCTGGAGGATTCGGTGAACAGAAAAATCGACGAGCGGCTTAGAGAGGTACAGCTGCGAGCAAGGGTGCAGTCGGTTGAGGAAAGTTTTGCCATAGAAGTGCCTACCTATGACGGTACTACGTCGTTTGACACATTCAAACTATATGGCGATATGGCTGCTTTGGAGAGTCAGTGGACCGATGTTAGGAGAGGTCGGAGACTGATATTGGCTCTAAGAGGTCCTGCGGCTGAGGTAATAAAAACAGTTCCGGAAGGTTTGAGAGGTGATTACGAGACCGTCATGAGGGCATTGGCAGCCAGATACAGTGACGAGCACAACAAAATGCTGTATTATTGCGAGCTGAAGAACCGCAGGCAAAGAGCAGACGAGGCGCTGCAGGCGTATGCAGCAGACATTGAGCGGCTCGTACAGTTGTGCTACCCGAAATTCGGCGCTGATTATCTCGAGAGGATGAAGATTGAGGCGTTTATTGAAGGTCTTCATGACCCGGAGACACGACGCAGTGCATTGATGATGGGCAAGCCGACATTCCGTGAGATGGTGACAAGCGCATTGACGTATGAGGCGGCCTGGAGGGGAAGTTTTCGACATTCATCTGCGGAGATGCATGGAGTCCAATCTGGACGTGTCACGCAAAGCCAGACAGTGAGCTCGGAGGCACAAGCGGGGCTGCGGGCAGTATCATCTCGAGTCAGTTGCTGGCGATGTGGCAAGCAAGGCCACATATCACGAGACTGCCATCTGCGGGAAAAGCGTTGCGGACAAAAGACGTCGCCAAGAAGGGATGACGCTCTGCCACATCATTCGTGCGAGACCAAACGCAGGCATAATTCGCAGGCCGAAAACGAGGGACAAATTGTGGATGTTCGGTCGGTAAGAGTTCTGCAAGAGAAAGATTGGCTTGCGGAAAGGCTACAGAAGGACCAGCGCAAGGATACCGATCTCGCGAAGATCATCGAAGGCAAAGCGCAGAGATTACGGCCGGCCTGGCAGGAGATGGCTGATGAGAGCCCGATCACGAAGGCTTACTGGGCTCAGTGGCAAAGTCTACGTCTGCAGGATGGCTGCCTCGAGTGGGAGAGCAGGGATGGCAGGACCAGAAAATCCCTAATAGTGGTCCCGAGAGGCCGAATCGACGATGTCATCGAGGAAAACCATAACGACTCCAGTGGAGGGCACCTAGGCATCGCAAAAACTGTCGCCAAGATAAGAAGGCGGTTCTATTGGGTAGGATGCCAGGAGTCTGTCGCTGAGTGGATCAGAGGCTGTAATCGGTGTTCGGCTGCGAAAGGGCCGAGGAGAAGATCGCGGAGCCGCACTCAACTAGTTGAAAGCAGGTTGACATCGAGCTATGGTCTACGGGCTAACCCAGAGGGGTTCCAAGAAGGCAATCTGGTAATGCTTTACAACCCGCAGCGGAGGAAAGGTTTGTCTTCAAAACATCAAACATCATGGGAAGGACCGTACAAAGTCGTGACGAAGATTAATGACGTGGTGTACAGAGTTCAACGCTGCAGCAACGGAAATGCGAGGTTGAAAGTTGTCCATTTGGAGCGCCTGGCGTCTTACTCCGGCGGAGCCTCGGTACTTGTTCGGGACGAACAAGTCTAAGTGATGGGCAGTGAAACGAAAAGGAACTCTGTGCTGTGCATGAACGCTTTTGCAAGCATACTATTAGGCATGCACTGTGAAGTACGGCAAACTGGTATAATTCGCTTGGTATAGTCCGATATGGCAAGGTTCGCGAGAAATGGGCTGTGCGAGAATGATCGAGCATTTTCCAATTGGAAGTTGCAAGAAACTTCGGCGCGATAAGAAAACTGGTACAAAAGCAGCAGTGGCAGCGCAAGGAGGCGAGTCTGTGTTGAGCAAGCAAAGTGGTAATAAGTGTAAATACAAGCGAAGTGTAAATTCAGTAAATAAATAATTGTTGATTTTTGCGCTGAATGATTGAAGTTGTTTTATTTTCAAATACAATCAAAACGAACCGTCGATAACGAACTGTGGAATTTCGTAACAATACATACATTATATTATATATTATATAATTTTGACTTGCCTGTACGGAAACTTATTCTGACTAGTGTACTACGGGGTCGATGATGACGGGGAAAACCCCAAATTAAAAAATTGTGGAAATGTGCAAATACCTTACCAATTTCAACTCTAGATGTTAACATGGACATTGAGGAAAAACAAAAAACAAGGACTTTGTTGGTAATGGTAATTTCAATATTGTGTTCAGTATTGATTGTGGCCACAATTAGACCTTTGTAAAGGTATTTCTAAGGTGGTCGAAACTGGCTAAATCACGCCTTGTTGTTTGTTTTTCGTCCTCCTGTTATTTAACTCCTCCAGTTATTTAACTGGGATGGAAGGTGGGAAAAGCGGGCCTTAAACAAGCTTAAGTTGGTGGATAAGATCATATACGATTCATCATTACAATCCCAAATAAATAACTATTATAATTGAAACTGTTTTTCTTTCTTTGCAGATATTTTCCGAGCTCAAGGGGAGTTTATTTAAGCCACCACCGGCAGAAGCAAAAGTAGTTTATTAAAAAAAATTATTAAACAATGTATATAGTGTTTATATAAATTAGTTTAAGTATTATTTTAGTTTAATTTTAGTATTTATTGGTAATTTAATAGTGTTATCAATATATTATTTTTAATTTTTGTTTAATTTTATTTATTTAATTTTTTTTGTATTTGTAAGTCTTTTTAGTATTCTTATCAAACTTATCAAGAAAAATAAATAACTTATTTTCATCTTTTTTGTAAATATTAATTTTTTATTAATTTATATAAATGTTTATCATAAATATTTACTCTTTCCAAATTTTATAAATAAGTAAATGTTATTTGCAAAAGTAATTAAAAATCAAGAATTGGTAATTTAATAGTGTTATCAATATATTATTTTTAGTTTTTTTTAATTTTATTTATTTAATTTTTTTTGTATTTGTAAGTCTTTTTAGTATTTTTATCAAACTTATCAAGAAAAATAAAAAACTTATTTTCATCTTTTTTGTAAATATTAATTTTTTATTAATTTATATAAATGTTTATCATAAATATTTACTCTTTTCATATTTTATAAATAAGTAAATGTTATTTGAAAAAGTAATTAAAAATCAAGAAGTCAAAGCAGAGTATTTTAAAAGTCAACAAACATGTATATTTTAGTATTAAACAAACAGGCATATTTTCACCAAAAATCAAGCGAGACAGCTATACATTTGTTGCGTTCTAAAATGTCAACATTTCATGTGTGCGAGGACTGTGCGACAGACTGAGTGACAGCAATAACAGGAGAAAACGACATAGCTATACATTTTAAATAAACAAAACAACAGGTGTAAGAATGAGTAGCATCTAATGAGTAGTTTTTACTAGCGGCCATTGTTGGTTTGCACAATCATATGAATATGCAAGCAAGAAGGAGGTAGCGGCCATTATTGCTTGAAATAGCGTATGTTAACAAGAAGAAGAAGCATTGAGTTGTTTTCGCTAGGGGCCATTAACGTTGGCAATAGCGTATGCACAGTGGCCCAGATACAAGTATTCCCTGACGTTCGCAAAAAACATGACAGGCTTCATAAACATACACTTAGGGTGACATCCAAACACCGTAACACCTCATAAAAATATAAGCAAATAAATGATAAATGATGAATAGTGTGTGGCGTGACACCACTGGCATGAGCGCACGCGACATTTGACGTGGCCTGGCAGCACTGGCCTGAGCGCAGGTTAACTTTTGACAACCTATTTTCTCTCTCTCTCTCGCTTTCCGCCGTCGCGAGCACGCGTGCTATAAAATCTATATAAATCTTGTATCAGGATCAGGGTTTGGATCCACAAGGCAAAGCACCTGACTGCACGGATGTAGACGTGGTCCACATCTTCGGCTGCGATCCTTGTGGGTACCAGGCCAAGTGGACTCAACGCCTTCACGAAGGTTGCTTCTGGTGACCGGGCGGTCCCCGGGCGGCTGTTGAAGCTTGTCTTCTCAGCTGGCGAAGTTTGAGATGCGAAAATCCAGGAGCGTCTGACCCACAGTGGGCGGCTCCCTGGTCAGCGTCTGATCTCCATGTTAGGAGCGGCTGTTTTCTTATCATCTTTTGGTGGCGTGATAGATGTCAAAGAAACGCCACAGGGGAAGGCGACCCCCTTCATCAAAACCATTCTGGAGGGCTCCCATAAGGACTCTTTTACGGTGCAGGGAGTCGGATCCCCAGTACCGGCGGTAGACAGTGGGCGAGCGGGCTGTCTGGCGTCGTTATCCAATGACCGCTTAGGCTGCGCAGCGGGACCCCAGGCTGCGCGGTCTACTAACGCTACTGGGAAGCAGGAGGCGCCCAAACCTGCCTTAAGCAGGCAAGGAGCGCAGGACACCACCGCTCAGGCCAGTCCCTCAATTTTCGGGGTGGTGCCTCAGTTTCAGGGTCTTCGGCTCGACGTTGCTATAGAAGAGGGATCGACGATTCTCTCGCAAAATAGCGGCGTCGAGTCTGCTGACTCTGACATGGAGGCGGCACTCCTAGAGGAGACGGATGAACCTGCGGCCACCGGTTCCACTCCTGGAACGTCCTTGGCGGGGGAAAGTAAGGCGAGCAGTGCTGCGAAAAAAGCCAGAAATGGCTACCGGCGCTCACTTGCTTTCCTTCGCAAAGTGAACAAAGGTTCAGTACCCTTGTCTGACAAGGAGAAAGACCTAGTTAAGAAGCACCAGAAAATCGTTGCAAAATACGAAAAGAAGCAGGCGGCGATTTCTGGTGCTACGACATCGACTACTGCAGCAACGCCTGGAGACAGCGCCACTGCTGCACAGTCGACTAGTGGTACAGCAACGGCGGCAAAGCCTGGTATTAGCGCCACGGCCGCTACAGCTGTACGACCGGACAGAGGAGGGGCGGCGAAGCCTGGAAACAGTGCCACGGCTGCCTCGTCAGTACGGAAGGCTGATCAGAAGCCATCCACCTCGACAAAGCCCACTTCCACCGCAGTGGAAAAGGCGGTCAAACGGGGTAGATCGGGGGACGATCAGCCTACAGGGGAGGGGAAAAGGCTGAAACCCTCAGCGAGCTTCTCCTCTCCACAGGAGCTACAGATTGCCGTAGTGGACCGGAGCGATCCCGATGGGAAAATTCGTCCGGAAAACTGGCTCTCTGTTGAGGCGCGCATTCTGCGAGCGATGCTCGGGGCGGCGGACGACGAGATCGACTTCGACGGCGCTGGCTGGCAGAGGGGCGTAAAGATCGTCGGCTGTGGCAACAGGCAGTCACTTGACTTCCTGGTGCGCACGATCGGCGGTCTTGAGCCTCTCTGGCAGGGGGCAAAACTCGAGGTTATACCTCGCGACCGATTGCCTCTCCGACCTATCGTAACACTGTGGGTCCCCCCTCCAGTCATGGAGGATGCCGACACGTTGAAGCTGATAGGTCGGCAGAACAGCGGCCTTAACACTGGAGAGTGGAGAGTAATTTCCTCCACTACTAGCAAAAACGAGACGGGTAAGGACCTCGTGGTCGCTGTTGACCAACCGTCCTTTAGTCATCTACGAGACTCCTCTGGTATTGTCAAGTTCGGTTTGGGTTCCTTGAAAGCTCGTTTCCCCAATAAGGAGCGTGCCACACAGGGAAAGGCTGAAGGTAGTGCAGATTAACCTGCACCACTCTAAGGCCGCCACCCACGATCTTATGCAATTCCTGGAGGAGGAGGAGGTTGACTTGGCCTTAATCCAGGAACCCTGGCTCGTCAGAGACAGTGTTTGTGGATTGGGGTCAAGTCAATTCAGAGTACTTCATTCGCGTGGTGAAGGTAAGATACGAGCCTGTATTGTTTATAGAAAGTACATTAATATGTTTCTCTTGTCTCAATACAGTACTGGTGACCTGTGTGTGGCTGCATGTGAGCGAATGGAGGGGCATGACCTTATCCTTTCGTCCGCATACATGCCATTCGAAGGAGAGGAACCACCGCCAAAGGAGGTCCGGGACCTTGTTGCGCACGCCCGATCACGGAGACTTGATCTCATCATCGGGTGTGACGCCAACGCACATCACGTTCAGTGGGGGAGTTCCGGCACCAACAGCAGGGGTGAGTCCATTTTTGAGTTTCTTCTTAATTCTAACCTTATGCTATGTAATAGGGGCAATACGCCAACCTTCCATAACAGGGTTAGGGAAGAAGTTATAGATATAACCTTGGTTACCGACTCTAGTACCATCTCTGTGGTCGACTGGAAGGTACTGACGGAATGTTCGTTTTCGGACCACAACCGGATAGTCTTTTCCGTGGCCATGAAGGTGGGGAGTCCACCAGCCTATAGGAATCCGAGAAAGACTAACTGGCCTAGATTCAGTGCACTAGTTTCCGAAAAACTGGCGTCGCGCAAGGCGATAGCTACCTTTGAAAGAAACAACATTGACAGGTCAGTTAGTCTTTTAACGAAAGTTCTTAATACATCTTTCAAGAAATCGTGTCCAAAAAGTCGAGCTCCACGGAAAACCAACGCAGTTTGGTGGACCCCAGAGCTAAGACAACTGAGGACAGATACTAGGCGTCTCTTCAATAAGGCTAAGCTTAGTCAAACTGAAGAAGACTGGGGAGCCTACAAGGCTAGCTTTAATAAGTTTAAGAAAACTATTAGGGCGGCTAAGCGGGATGATTGGAGGAATTACTGTGAATCCCTCGACAATGTTAACGAGGCCGCCAGACTCCGTAAGGTGCTAGCCGGGGTTTCACACACCCCTGGCAGCATCAGGAAATCTGATGGATCATGGACGGAGTCGAGGGAGGAACTTCTTGAGATCCTCATGAACACTCACTTTCCTGGATGCACGGATGTTGCTGAGGCGACCACGTCGCATAGGCAACAAACACCGCAACCGGATGGTCTAGTTCAGAGGATAATTAGCGAAGCCAAGGTGGCATGGGCAATTGACTCCTTCAGCCCGTATAAATCCCCGGGCCCTGATGGTGTCATTCCTGCTATGCTACAATGGTCTAAGGAGGCGGTGGTCAAGGTCCTGACGAGAATCTTTCGTGGATCTCTCCAGCAAGGATATGTCCCGCGCGCCTGGAAGGAGGTTAGGGTGGTGTTCATTCCCAAAGCAGGGAAAGTGAACCACTTAACAGCAAAAGATTACAGACCGATCAGCCTTTCATCGTTCTTACTTAAGACTCTTGAACGGCTGGTAGACGTCTATATTAGAGAAGTGGCACAGTCCAGAGGACTCTGCAAGGCGCAACATGCGTATTGCAGGGGAAAATCTGTCGACAGCGCCCTGCATGAGGTCGTTCAGACGATCGAAAGATCGCTGAACTCTAAGGAGTACACGTTAGCCGCTTTCCTCGATATCGAGGGAGCCTTTAATAACGTTACCTTGGAGGCTATAATCAACGCACTTAGAAAGTTCGAAGTTCATGAGAAGGTGGTAAAGTGGACCAGTGACATGCTCAGTAGCAGAAGGGTCCACTCTAACCTAGGCCTGTGCTCAGTGAGGAAACTTACTACAAGGGGCACACCACAAGGGGGTGTTCTTTCGCCTCTGCTGTGGCTCCTTGTAGTAAATAGCATCCTCGAGATCTTCGAAACCAGGAGGCTACGAGTAGTAGCATATGCAGACGACGTCACTATCCTGATCCCTGGAAGATTCCTGTCCACAATCAGTGATCTCATGGAGTCTGCTCTAAAGGAACTTTCCAGGTGGGCAGAGCTTAACGGTCTAGTTGTTAATCCCTCTAAGACTGTTTTGGTACTGTTCACCCGGAAATACAAAATACCGAAGTTTGAGCTGCCTAAACTTGGCGGCACTACTCTCACCCTATCACCCGAGGCTAAATACCTTGGCACCATACTTGACTCCAAGCTCTCTTGGGGGCGCAATGTGGAAGAGCGGGTGAAAAAGAGCCTGAATGCTTTTTACATTTGTAAAAGGACTTTCGGGAAAAAGTGGGGATTGCAGCCGACTATCGTTCATTGGATGTACACTGCGATTATACGGCCGATCCTAAGTTACGGAGCCATTGTCTGGTGGCCGGCTACGGGCACCAAGACCGTGGTAACGAAACTGACGAAGGTGCAGAGACTAGCGGCTATGGGAATAGCAGGCACTGTCAAAAGCACCCCCCAGGCCGGGCTGGAGGTGATCTTGCACCTCCACCCGATTGAGCAGTTCATTAAGTGTTGCGCTGCTAAAGGCGCTCTCAGATTGAGGGAAGCCAACTTGTGGAGGCAACACGCTTATGGGCACTCTGGAATTCTAAAGTCTTTCGCGAAGCCGGATATCGGTTATCAGGTGGATTCCTGCACGGACTATCTGATCCCATACCTGGATTTCGACACGCGAGCACTAGCCTCATATCCCACAAGGGAGGAATGGGAGGTGACAGGTGCGATGAGAGACGCTTCTATCACCGTTTTCACCGACGGCTCCAAAATGGAGGAAGGTACTGGAGCTGGTCTCTACTCCGATGTACTGCAGACACGCATGTCATTCAGACTGCCGGACCTCTGCAGTATTTTCCAAGCAGAGATATATGCAATTTGGAAGGCTGCCGAACTTATCCGTGACAGTGGGTTACCACCCACAGATGTCACAATTTTCGTGGATAGTCAGGCGGCGCTTAGGGCACTGGAATCAGTTGTTGTGAAATCAAAGGTAGTGCAGAGGTGTCGCACCGCACTTCAAGGCATTGGGCACCACCAGGTCACTCTCTGTTGGGTTCCGGGCCACTCAGGAGTGGCAGGGAACGAAGCAGCGGACGAGATGGCAAGAAAAGGGGTGGCTTTGTCTGCCACCGAAGTGGATACCTCTGTGTTTCCTCCCATATCTGCCCTGTACATGTATATTGACAGGTTGACCAAAAAGGAAATTGAGTCGTCATGGCGTACCAGGACCGACTGCGGCACTTGCCGGGCACTGTGGCCCTCCCTCTCTTTGACGAAAACACGATTCGTACTATCTCTGAGTCGTACCTCTATTCGACAGCTCGTTGGAGTCATCACCGGACACTGCGCTATTGGATCTATGCTTACCAAATGGCGCCTCTCGTCCGGTGATGTCTGCCGTAGCTGTGGAGATGAAGAAGAAGTAGAAACGATACAACACTTCCTGTGCCACTGCCCGGCTCTGCAGGAACGCCGACTCCGCACCTTGGGGTCAAGGTTCCTGACAGACCTGGCTTGCGCAGCGAAAGTCGAAATCTCGAATCTGCTCTCCTTCATTAAGAGGTCGAACTGGTTTCCCCTTGACTGAGACTATTGGTTGGCTCCAGAACACCATAAGAAGGGATTCACAATGGGCCATTGTGGCCTCCGAGTGGAAGTGCGGTCCTGCCGCACACACCCTTCCCTACCTAACCTAACCTAACCTATAAATCTTGTAACATATCCGATATTGTAGGAAATAAAATAGAAAATATTGAATAAATATCCACAAGTGTATGCTCGGTGGTCCAGCCGAGAGAAGAAAGAAATAGACACAAACAATTATTCCCTGATTTACGCAGAAAACATGGCAGGCTTCATAATCATACGCATAGGGTGACATCCAAACACCGTAACACCTCATAAAAATATAAGCAAATAAATTATTAACTAAATAGAAAAGGCTTCTATCGATTAATGTCTTATATCATTTTTTCAGCGATGCAGATAGTGTCTGTGGTCGTATTTATGGGCAATTTTGACTTGTGACGCCTAGGCTCCAGTTCGGAGCTATAGTTAAGAGTCTGCATTATTCCGATTCGTTGCCGTGGCGGCAGATCCCCACGCTGTATAACTATTGGTATTGCCATGTGCTGTCTTGCACAAACAGCATCTACTTGGCATTTTCTCCGCGATCAAAATTTTAAAACACAAGAATATTTTCGCTTTCACGTTTTGATTGGGGTTAAAAATATTCTCTCAACGCCAAAACAAAATTGAATTTCCATATATGTAATACTTCTATATTGGCACTAACGTATCTTCATAATGTGTTTTCTTTCGGAAATCAAAGGGAGACAAGCGATTAGACAGAAAAGACGAAATTTTGTGAATATATTTCTATGCGTGTATACATGTGCACTTCTACACATGAACAACTGTCAATCTGCTCTTGGGGCGTTTGAAGAAATTTCAGTTAATTTCGACAAATTTATATTTTTTTTCCAGTCAATTTTTTCCCCGTCTGAACGCACCTGACTTTTAGCCACTTTTGAAATATGTCAAGGTTCATTCGTTTATACGCTTTCTCGCTCATATTTCACTATTGCTGTACTGTGATGTTTGCGAATGTACCTTGAGCTTAGTACCAATATAGAAGTACTACATACATAACACTTCGTTCAATAATGTGTGTGACTGACACATAGATGGCGGCACGAATACTAAATCAATATTTTTTTTCGAAATTGTGAACCTTTTTAGGCTTACTGTCAAAATTATATGTCAATCCGACCATTAGTTTACAAGTTACAGTGCTTTAAGTGACACTACTTTTGAGTTTTCAAAAAAAATGAATTCAAAGCAATTCCGTGTGCTGATTTATCATTGTTTTTTAATGAAAAAAAATACTGTTCAATGCCAGGAATGGCTTGAAAATCATTATTCGGACTCTGCTCCATCAAAAAGAACCATTTGTTATTGGTAATGCCGAATTCAAACGTGGTCGTACAGACACCGATGACATTCCATCTACTGGACGGCCAAATGACGCTGTTACTCCGGAAAACGTTGAAAAAACACTGAAAATCATTATGTCCGACCGTAAAGTGAAAGTGGGGGAGATTGCTGACATTCTAAAGATATCAGCAGGCAGTGTACACACCATAATACACGAACATTTGGTTATGAAAAAGGTGTTTTCGAAATGGGTGCCGCGTTTGCTCACACCGGAGCAAAAACAACAACGAATCGATGATTCAAAGAGCTGTTTGGACATGTTTACGCGCAACAAGTCGGAGTTTTTGCTCCGGTACATCACAATGGATGAAACGTGGATCCACCATTTCACTCCAGAGTCAAATCGGCAGTCTGCTGAGTGGCATGCAACCGGTGAAAGCCGCCCAAAGCGTCCAAAGGCACAAACATCGGCTGGCAAGGTTATGGCGTCAGTATTTTGGGATGTGCACGGAATAATATTCATCGACTATCTTAAGAAAGGGAAAACAATCAATAGCGACTATTATATAGCGTTGTTGGAACGTTTGAAAGAAGAAATCGCGATTAAGCGGCCCCATATGAAGAAGAAAAAAGTGTTGTTTCACCAAGACAATGCACCGTGTCACAAGTCGATGAAAACGATGGCAAAAATGCATGAATTGGGCTTCGAATTGCTTCCTCATCCCCCGTATTCTCCAGATCTGGCCTCCAGCGACTACTGGCTCTTCGCAGACCTCAAAAAGATGCTCCGTGGTAAGAGATTTGGCTCAACAAATGAAGTAATCGCCGAAACTAACGCCTATTTTGAAGGCAAAGAAAAATCGTTCTACAAAGGCGGTATCGAAAGATTGGAAAAGCGTTGGAATGATTGTATCTCCCTAAAAAGGGACTATGTTGATGAATAAAAACGAATTTTGGCAAAAAAATGTGTTTTAATTAGTTAGTCACACACATTATTGAACGAAGTGTTATATGTGAATTTCAAATGCTATGTTTCAAAATAAGGGTATGGGGTGACAAAACTGTCAGCTACTTGATTCTTCTTGTTTATTTCATCATGAATAAATATTAAATGTCAGGCAAATGTCATGTCAGTTTTGGAAAGTTCTAGTGAGATTATCCTTTTATCCATTTTTAATTTTTTTTTCTGTTGGATTTCTATAAAATTTCAAGCACATATACGGTTCCAAATAATTTACAAGTCCAAGTCAATGGAATACAAATTTTCCAAGAAATATAAAAAGCATAACCGGAAATTCCCGTTATTAGTTTTGTACGCAAACTTACTCTGCACCGTTTTGTGAGTATATTATCAATAAATATGAATACATTGGAAATTATTATTTTAATTCATCTAAAACAAAACAAAAAGTGCAGTGAAAAATGTGGATAAATAAATAAATACATATGTTGAGGAACGCCATCTAGGTGTCCGCAGCGCCTACGGGCAGCCCTTATTAATTTCCCTTTCTATCAAGCAAATGTCCCTTTTTTAATTGTATTCCCTTCGTTTTAAATTCAATAAATCAGCAAAGTAAATCCTAAGTAGCGACACTCTTTGACAACCGGGCGTCGATTTTTTCTGAAGGCTCCTGTCAAATTGTTGTTGTTCACGTGTAAAACGGTCACTGTGGTGAATAAGTACATTAACTTTCAGGGTTACGTGCACTTGACAAACCCTGTAAAACTGTAGAAGTCATGAATTTGTTAAGCGTAGTTTAAAACGATTTGATGTTTCGGACACGGAGTTTTTATGGTGGCATGAGTAGGGGGAAAAAAAATAAATATTTATCTAAAAAATGTATTGCCTTCCAAATAGAATTATGAAACAATTTTAATTAATTTCTAATGTTTTGCAAAAGCAACTCTGCACGGCAAAAAATATTCACCACAAGTCTTTGTCAGTTGCAATTTCAAATTCATCGCCTGCATTGAAGCAAAAGCCACCGAAATCAGAACAGAGATCAGAGACAATCGGAGACAATTGTCTCTGCAGAGATGAACGAGCTGAAAGCACCAATGATAACTTTATCATTGGAAAGCACATTTGTACCAGCGCTTCGGAAGCAATATATCGCTGGAAAACGATGACTAAACGCTAGACCAAAAATTCCAGTTAACCGAATAAGAAAATAAAACCAAAACCCGTATAACCCAAAATCGAATAGCACATCGTTAGCGGCAGCAAAATGCTTTGGCGGTTTACTCGAAGGGTATGAAGAATCGCATGCAACATGTTGCATTTAGCGACAGTGACAATTTATGAAACCTGCAAAATCTGACAACAGTTTGCATTTAGATCTTCAAAACTGGGCCAATACTGTAAACCGAGAATTGCAACTACGATGCGACATTGTATTTTGGCTTCAACGGGTCTTTAAAAATGAAATTTGTAAACCAAAACGCAATTCCCGCGTTATACATAAAAACATAAATATTTAACAACTGTATTAAGTGCTCAGGTGAGCTCTGTTTGATTTGCAAAGATGTACAGCAGGTTTTCGCTCGCATTGTCCAGGCAAGCTTCCTGTAAAATTCAAATAAATTAGTTATGATGTTTTAACAAAAGCGCAACGCATTCTACCTTCAGAAAGTTGGGCTGAAATGGCGCCTTGTAGTGCTCCCACTGCATCAATTCATTGATTTGCTTGCCCTCATTCGAAGCGCTCGGCTGCTGCGATAGATTTGCACATCTTTCGTCTGACCATCGCGCCAAATGCGTGCCATGGCTTGTGCATCGGTGGCCGGATTCCAGTCGTTGTCAAAGAGTATCAGACGTGATGCACCCACCTGCTGCAGCTCGGAGGGCCGCAAGAAGCAGATGTACTCACGCTTCTTGGGCAAGTATTGACGGTTCAGCGTCTGCAGGCGGCGCAGCAGAAACTTCTCTGAAATGAGGTTCAATTCTCGGGTACCCTCAGCAGCAAACTCTTTCACCTTCTGCGCTGCATCGGGGCTTTGGCTTTGCTGCAGCGGCACTTCGTAACGACGACGGAACTGCTGTGCACTGCCAAGAATGCCGGGATTCACGAAATCTGCCAAAGCAACGAATTCCTGCAGGTCGTTTTGAACCGGCGTACCGGTCAGCACAATGCGTCGTTGTATATTTAGATCGCGCAAGACAGTGCAGATTTTGGTCGATTGATTTTTGAGACGATGTCCCTCGTCGCATATCAACAGGTCGAACTTGAGTTGCTGGAACTCTGCCACGTGACCGAGCAGACTTTCATACGACACAATGACGAAGGGCACATGATGCTGCCGCGAGTAGGTGGCAAGCGGGCGCTTTCCGCCAACCACAAAGCCATACATTCGTTCGCCCTTCAGCCATTTGTTGATCTCCGTCTCCCAATTGGCGGTCAGGCTGCTGGGCACTACTATTAACACTCGTTGCAGTACACGTTCACCAAAAGATTACGATCTCCTCCGAAAGCCAGCATCACTTTGCCATCCATCAGACATTTTGCGGATGCTGGTACAGGTGCCATATTTTTCGACAAACGCAGCGGCAAGTGTTCACATTTGGCATTTTTCGACGACTCAGTGCGACTCACTACGACGGCCAATACGGTGTACCAATTGCACTCCAAATTGTTCATCATTGGGTGTTGTTTTTATTGGATCGCGGTATGTAGCGCTGCACGGCCGCCAGTGTATAATTGTGAGCACACACCATTACCGGACCACGCTCCATTGCGGACAACTCCTCCAGCGTGACCAACTCAAGCAGCAGCCTCGGGTCCCACTGCGACGCCGGTGCTGTTGCTGGTGGGTGAGGGACAGTACCTTTATGCAGCGTTTGACGGAGCAAGTGCGACAGACTCGCGATTATCGTTGCCGGCGATGCACATTTGTTAACCAAATTTTGTAAACAACGACATCTTTGTCTTCGTGGTGAATATTTACACATTCTGTGGTGAAGGTGGCAATTGAAGTTGATGTAGAGTTGATATTTTTGATACACATGTTGAGTATAGAAATGTTGCTAAATGGATACTTTTCCAAAAGTTTTGATTATATTTTGAAATATTTTAACCACTTCAGCTACACTTAAATATTCAGCCATAGGTACAGAAATGTTCAATTGAACTCAAATGCGTTCCGAACTCAAATGCATGCCGATTTAAAAATCGTGCATATGAATGTTGTACATTAATATTTGTTGGTAAACACATTTTTAGTGCTTATTTAGATTTATGAAGATACACAAAATTATATTTAAATAAAATTCTTGACATAATTAATAAGAAATAACTTATTCGCTAGCATATTTCCTTGCACTGGAGCAAAATTACATTGACATTTATTCCGAATGTTCAATGTTTACATAATCAAATTGCCTAAACAAAAAGCAATTTCAAAATTTTTATTCAAATCTTTTCTGTTTCAGTTAATTATATTGATACCTATTGAATAACTACTACAAGAACGCATCTATCTAAAGATATTTATTTTCACAAACAAATGCTTACTGCTTGTTTCGGAAAAGTAGTAAGAAAATTAGGTATTAAATTTACTACCAAAACCAACAGAAAATCGCATCGGGGTAACACGGTCAAACAGACTTAATGTACCACTGACAGCTCGAAAAAAGAGTGTCGCTACTT
This sequence comes from Melieria omissa, assembly GCA_963971225.1. NCBI lineage: Eukaryota > Metazoa > Arthropoda > Insecta > Diptera > Ulidiidae > Melieria > Melieria omissa. Next base: position 1,127,467 of record OZ020269.1, on the reverse strand, counting down.
AGAGTATACTTTGAAATCAGTCACCGTTTGGTCGCCAAACAGGGCACACGCGTTTCATTCCTCATTAAGTTCTGGTCCTTCGAGCCGGATAGCGTATCCGGGATATTACAGTTTATTACAAATTTGAGTGATCGTGTAGTGTCGTGTCGTGGGAGCGCTAGGGCTCCATTCGTTTGGCCGGTGACTCGTGCTGCAACATTCACGGCCGCAGTCAACGCTACTACGGTACAGCCACAAGGGCTTTGGGCAGCATCAGCATACAGTTCGTTGCTACATTTCTCACTGCCGCAGTCAACGCAGCTGCGGTTGAGCCACAAGGGCTTTGGGTAGCATCGAAAACATTCGTTTATAGTTAGTCGCTGCAACATTCACGGCCGCAGTCAACGCTACTTCGGTACAGCCACAAGGGCTTTGGGCAGCATCAATAGAGTTTACCGCTTCACGCCGACGCCGTTCGCGCGTCGCTGCAACATTCGTTCATAGTTAGTCGCTGCAACATTCACGGCCGCAGTCAACGCTACTGCGGTACAGCCACAAGGGCTTTGGGCAGCATCAGCATACAGTTCGTTGCTACATTTCTCACTGCCGCAGTCAACGCAGCTGCGGTACAGCCACAAGGGCTTTGGGCAGCATCAGTCGAGTTTACCGCTTCACGCCGACGCCGTTCGCGCGTCACTGCAACATTCGTTCATAGTTAGTCGCTGCAACATTCACGGCCGCAGTCAACGCTACTGCGATACAGCCACAAGGGCTTTGGGCAGCATCAGAAGAGTTTACCGTTCGACGCCGACGCCATCCGCGCGTCGCTGCCACATTCGTTTACCGTTAGAGTCTGACGCCTTTCACGCGTCTTTGCAACATTCACGGCCGCAGTCAACACTGCTGCGGTACAGTCACAAGAGCTTTAGTGCACAATAGCAATGGCGGAGGATCTGAAAACATTAGTTCGACTTCGTGGTCGATTGAAGGGTTCCATCACCCGCTTACTCGCGTTTGCTAAGAATCCTCCAGAACACGTTCCAGTAGCTGAAGTCACAGCAAGAAGTCAACGTTTGCGTGAATTATGGGAGGAATTCGAGTCATCAACCCGGGCGATCTATCCTTTCGTCGACCAGCCAGATTGCCCAGATGTCGATGAAGACTTTGCGGAGTACGAAGACAAATTCATCGCTGCACGCGGACTGCTCGATGGCCTGCAAGAGACGCTTGCACCTCCACCACGGAACGGCGGAGCGGATGAGTCCGTATCCCGCCTGGCAGACCAACAAGCTGCTTTCATTCAGCAGTTGTCCTGCAATTTGCCACCGATCTCCCAACCAAGGGGGGATGAATTGCCAAGAATCAACATCCCACCATTCTCGGGATCATACAAGGACTGGCCATCATTCAAAGACCTGTTCCTCAGCGCCGTTGGATCAAAACCCAACCTCACAAACACACAGAAGTTCCACCACCTGAAGTCGCTGCTGCGAGATGAGGCAGCGCAGATGCTGAAGCATATTGCAATCACTGAAGCTTCTTACGACACCGCTTGCATGAACGCTACAACCGTCCGCGCCATATCGTCACTTCATTCATAGAGGCGTTCATGAGCCTTCCAACCACTGCGACATAGAACACAACAATCCTTCGAAGAATTTCCGATAGTGCCAACAAAGTTATCAGAGGTCTAAGGGCGATCTCTCAAAACGATCGCGACTGCTGGCTAATACACTGGCTGTTAGCCAAACTCGATGCAGACTCTCGCCGTAAATGGATTGAAGAAAGCAAGGGTAATGAAACTCCAACTATTGATGAATTTTGTCGTTTTCTAGATTCTCACTGCGAAGAGCTAGAACTAACCCACCATAAGGTCAACACAACTAAGCCGCGGCAACCTTCAGCTCGTTCCTTTGTGGCACTCAATGAAACCGCATGTCCACGATGTAGCAGGGCTGACCATTCTCTTGCGAAATGTCCAGAATTCGCAAGCCAGACGCAGGAGGAACGCCGCACATTCACAAGAGACAAACGACTGTGTTTTAATTGCCTTCGAGAGGGGCACGTGGTCGCTTCCTGTGGCTCCAAGTATTCTTGTAGGACCTGTAACCGACGTCATCACACACTACTGCATGGGCCGCGGCCGGGCGCAGGTGCTGCTGTACCCGCCGCCGCATCTGCTACATCTCGGACGCCATCTACGGTCCGGGCCGCACCAGAGGCAACTGTATCACACGTAGCTCGTCCAGTCGCTGTTGCACGACAGCAAGACACGACCTGCATCCATTCCACAAGGCTACGATTTCTCTGCTTCCTACAGCACTGGTTGACGTTCAAGCTTCTCATGGGGGATTCGTGAAGTGCCGTCTGCTGCTAGACACCGCTTCCGAGCTGTCCTACATCACTGAGCGCTGCGCTCAGAAACTTGCAGTTACTCGTTCATCATCTCGTATAGCAGTATCTGGAATCTCTTCTTCAAGGGCTGAAACAACACGAGGGCGTTGCTCATTGCTAATTAAATCACGCGTTTCCGACCACACTTTAAGTATCACTGCGCACATTCTGAGCAACATCACTGCTACACTTCCAACCACAACTATTGAGATTTCATCAAAGGAGAAATTAGAACATATCGCACTCGCTGACCCAACATTTAATGTATCCGCATCCATCGACATTTTGTTAGGAGCTAAGGATGTCTGGAAGGTTTTCACTTGCCAGAAACTTTACGATTCGCATGATGACCCAATTGCTATTTCATCGATTTTTGGGTGGGTTATCACTTCCACAACGGGGCGGAGCGCACCCGCCACTGCCGCTTCGCTTATAACCACCAACGAAGTTGACCATTTTCTGCGTCAATTTTGGGAACTAGAAGAGCCAAACAAGCTACCGCCAGCCGATGACAATGAAGCATTTGTAGAACAACACTATCAACGCACACATGCCCGTCACGAGGACGGGAGATATCTCGTTCAGCTTCCATTCAAGGAGGAGCAACCACAATTTGCAGACACACTTTCTGGAGCTTTGGCTCGATTCCACGCAGTGGAACGACGCCTGTAAAGAAACGACAACTTGCGTCAACAATACAATAAATTTATGCATGATTACGAGCGCTTGGCCACATGCGCCAACTCCCGCCTGATGAAGTCGACGTTGCTGACCGTCGAGTTTTCTATTTGCCACATCATCCTGTACTTGGCAAAAAGCTACGAGCTGTTTTCGATGGATCATTTGAGGACAACGCAGGAACTTCACTCAACAGCACCCTGCACATAGGGCCCAGTATACAACGCAATCTGTTTTCTGTTTGTCTGCGATTCCGTTTGCACCGATACGTTTTCTCAGCTGAAATCGTCAAGATGTTTAGACAAATTTGGGTCGCTGATCACCACCGCAACGCCAATCTCTGGAGGGAGTCGAGACACCACCAAGGTACTAGGATTGCTATGGAAGGCACAAGAAGACGTGCTCACATACCAAACACATGTTCACCCCGTCATCGACGCCGCTCTCGTTACAAAACGGAGAGTTCTCTCGGACGCATCACGCATTTTCGATCCGCTGGGATTATTATCACCGATAACTGTTCAGTTCAAGATTCTGTTTCAAGAATTATGGTTACAAAAACTCAACTGGGACGACCGATTGCCCCCGACGTTCGCTGAGCGCTGGCTGAACTACCATCACGATATCCACCACATCACGCAATTGTCGCTAGCTCGTTTTGTACCATAAAGCATACGCCGCTGCCGTATACTGTCGATTTAACAATGGAGATGGCACGTATAGTACGTCGCTGCTGGCAGCCAAGACACGCGTGGCACCCTTGAAGCAGGTTTCGCTGCCACGCTTGGAACTGTGTGGGGCGCTCTTACTCACACGCCTCATCAAAACTGTTATCGATACTCTGCCACACACATCAGTCAAGACGGTTGCATGGTGCGACTCTACAGTCGTATTAGCCTGGCTGTCTCAACCACCAGTGAAATTGAAGACTTTCGTCGGCAACCGCACTGCCGAAATTCTGGACACACTACCACGTAACGTCTGGAACCACATCCCTTCAAAGGAAAACCCAACTGACTGCGCATCGAGGGGCATGCCAGCTCACACGCTTCTTGAATTCGATCTTTGGTGGAAGGGGCCGGACTGGCTCAGAGACTAAGTTGTAAGTATGCCCGAACAATCACTCAACTTCGAGCTTCTTTCAGTTCCCGAAGCTGAGACAGAGCAACGAAAAACCTTGCTGGTTACTCACCTGTTGGGACGTGTCTCATCCTGGCCACGCCTTTTGGGCATCACCGCCTACGTATTCAGATTTGCGCACCACTCCCGCCCTGCCAATAGAGGGCCACCATCACGCAACTTGGCTTTCGCAGAAATTGACAACGCACGCATTATTTGGTTACGACATGCCCAACGTTGGTACGCTGAGGAGCTGCAACACTTACGACGTGGCCGAGAAATCAGTTCTCGGTCAAAACGTCTACAACTCGCGCCTTTCGTCGATGAGAGCGGCCTCTTAAGGGTAGGAGGTCGAATCCGACACTCGAACCTGGAAGCAGACGCGCAGCATCCCATCATTCTTTCGAAGAATCACCGCGTCGCAGAGCTCATCTTGCTCGATGAGCACATGCGAAACCTGCATCCAGGGGTGTCTGCCTTGTTTGTCATCGCTCGACAGAAATACTGGATCATCGGAGTAAGGAATATGATCCGCAAATTGACGCACGACTGTATTAAATGTTTTAGGCAAAGACGCACTACCACACAGCAATTCATGGCTGACCTACCGTCGACCCGGGTACGTCAAGCATTCCCATTTCAACACACGGGCTGTGACTACGCTGGACCCCTGACCTTGAAGCTGCACCGAGGACGCAATGCTCGCACATCAAAGGGCTACATATGTTTATTTGTATGTCTAGTAACATATACAATTCATCTGGAGCTTTCGACCGACCTAAGTACAGAGGGGTTCCTTGCCGCATTCAGACGCTTCATCTCACGCAGAGGCAAGTGCACCGACCCGCCACCTGGCCTATAGCAAAAGTCATCGAAGTTCATACGGGCAAGGACGGACTTGTTCGCGCTGCCACTCTGCAGACCGCCAAAGGAGAAGCTACCCGACCAATCACGAAGTTAGCCATTCTTCCCGTATCCTGAAAACTACTTTTTCAGCGGGGCCCGGGATGTTGAGGAACGCCATCTAGGTGTCCGCCGCGCCTACGGGCAGCACTTATTAATTTCCCTTTCTATCAAGCAAATGTCCCTTTTTGAATTGTATTCCCTTCGTTTTAAATTCAATAAATCAGTCACCGTTTGGTCGCCAAGCAAGGCACTCGCGTTTCATTCCTCATCAACATATATCATAGCATAATTTTGACTTATTCTGACTAGTGTATTACGGGGTCGATGATGACGGGGAAAACCCCAAATTGAAAAATTGTGGAAATGTGCAAATACCTTACCAATTTCAACTCTAGATGTTAACATGGACATTGAGGAAAAACAGAAAACAAGGACTTTGTTGAAGCTATGGTAATTTCAGTATTGTGTTCAGTATTGATTGTGGCCACAATTAGACCTTTGTAAAGGTATTTCTAAGGTGGTCGAAACTGGCTAAATCACGCCTTGTTGTTTGTTTTTCGTCCTCCTGTAAAAGTCGTTTAATGTTAGCGTTATTATTATTATTTTAGTATAGGAAGAATAATCTTTAAGAACGATAATCTAATATTTTCTTTTTTCCATTTATATACGATTTCTCACCTCTATGCTATAAAAGGCACTTCGCAGGATATTGACGCACTCTTGCGTCAAATGTTTTCGGACAGCTTTCTGATCAAGTTTAACTGGGATGGAAGGTGGGAAAAGCGGGCCTTAAACAAGCTTAAGTTGGTGGATAAGATCATATACGATACATCATTACAATCCCAAATAAATAACTATTATAATTGAAACTGTTTTTCTTTCTTTGCAGATATTTTCCAAGCTCAAGGGGAGCAGTTTATTTAAGCCACCACCGGCAGAAGCAAAAGTAGTTTATTAAAAAAAATTATTAAACAATCTATATAGTGTTAATTTAAATTAGTTTAAGTATTATTTTAGTTAAATTTTAGTATTAATTTATTTAATTTATTTTAATAGTGTTATCAATATATTATTTTTAGTTTTTTTTTAATTTTATTTAAGTTAAGAACTCTTCGCGAAGTTCTATAAAAAAATGAGTGCGAGGAACTCCCTCGGGGAGCTCCTCGCACTGGTGAATTAAACAAACCTTTTTCAACTCAGAATTATTTTATTTTATCCATAGGAGAATTATTTTATTTTATTCAAGGCTTCCGCACCGCTTCAGTCCCAAACACAGAATGAATACTTAACTCATAATTACTTAGCGCTAAAGCTTATCTCTAGGTAGCCTCAAACTTAGGCTAACGCTGACGCAGCGCTTCCCACCGTGTTGGTGCAACGTGACCTGCGACGATGTGCACTGCCAGCGCTTTGCCCGGATGCGCGTGCAGTGCGCGAGGATCAGGTTGCGTTTGGTAGACGCAACGTCAGCGCTTTAGTGAGTGCGCGTAGCGGCGCGGGTGTGCTAACTGTCCCCCCTTCAAAAATCTGCGTCCCGCAGATAGCTTCCCTAGGCGTGTTGATGGGGTGGCTCCGGCTTCGGGTTGGCACTCATCAGGACTACCGGCAGCTTTACCTTCCTTGTTAGCTTCCGCCAGGTAAGGATTCCAATGATGGCTACGATAATCAAGATAAAAGTATCGGAGAGGATGACGACACAAATTTGGTACTCAGTGCATTTAGGTGTTTGATGTTTATCAGGCTTAACCCGTGCACATACTCCAGGCTTGGTTTGAGGCCCCGGCTGGATACACTGGTAAGAAGCGCTGGCAACACTTGTAGTTTCTTCATCGTCCTGCTAGAGAATGTTTGGCTGTTCACCACAATCGTCTCGTTTTTTAGTTGGATGACGAACGTGCCGTTTAGGGATTTTGAGTAATTTCCATAGTACACCGTTCCTTCAAAGTTAGATAGGTAGAGCGTGTTTTCGCCAATGAGTTCCACGACTTCTTTGTTATTGGGCTCAAAGTGGCATTTAGCGTCCCCTCCTTTTATCAGCCGTGGTAAGCATCCATCTTCGGGTAACTCTTCGAGGGATTTTGTTTCACAAATCGTTGAGTTGTTGATCGAAGGACATTTGCCAGTTACACCAAATGTCTCGTCGTCGCTCACCAAAACCTCCGCATACGGTAAGGCTACCTTTCTGCCAGAGTAAGTGGCAGCCCTCGTGATTAGTCGACGATATTTCGTTGGTTTCACCTTTGGGATGGACAGGATGTAGAGGAGCAGGGTGCCATTCGAGTATATTGATGGTCTTGCATACTCAATGGCCTCAATAGTATTCTGGTATGGCAATGCTTCCTCCTCGGCGATTATCTCCCTGATTTCTTCTTCGTCGAGGAGGTTTGTGTTCACGATGCCCGTTTTTGCCATCTGGCATGCCCGTACGATTTCGTTCGTTTGCCCTTTTTAGGATTTCGACTCTGTTAGCGAGTAAGGCTTCCACGCTCCCGGCGTTGACCTCTTTACCAATGGCGTTCACGTGCTTCACCATGCCGTTCAGCTGGTGCGTTGTTGTTTGCCACAACGTCATTTTGGCTTCTCAAAATTGCATCCCAATCTGCTGCATCCGGCGATCCCGCGTCGAAGAAATCAATGTCGATGGTGTGTACCAGCCGGAAGTGTCCGCTCACTACCCAGCCATTATCGCCACCAGCGGCGAATTGTAGCTGAATATATTAAAGCTAGCAACTCCAGAGACTAAAAGTAATCTGATTCTCGAAATTCGATCAAGATTAACATTTAAGAAAATGAATGTTTTAAGAATACAAAAGCGAAAAAGAGAAAGCAACATACAATGCGATTAAATTACTTACAATGTTGCAGTAACAGTGTTCTTAATATAAGTTTCTTAATATAACAGCAAGTAAAACTAGTAAAGTATGAAAACTACAATTATCATTATCAAGTTAAGAATACGTATAATTTTGGCTTAAAAGATAGGTGGGTAATTAATTTTATGCGCTTTTACATTAATTTGGCGCTATTATTTTTTACTTTTTCCGGTGCTATGCTTTGCAACCGTTCAATGTTGTCGATTTGTTGTTTCTTCAGTGATTTCAGTGTTTAAGCTTTTCACCATATATCTTTCATGTGTTCAATTTATTCTTCTTTGTTAATTTTAACACTCTTTTTAACATTTAATTTTAACATTAGAGTTTCTTCAATGTTGCTCAGCATTGTTAGTAATCAACTCTTTCCAACTTTTGTGTCGTTCTCGTTAGGATAGTTTAACTTTTTTTTTTGGTTTTTTTTTCCTCTTTATTTCATGCCATTCCTCTATATGTTCGAACTACTACTTAATTTTCGTAGTAGGTTTTCATAGATTTTTTCATGCGTTTTTAATTTGTGCCTCGTGAATCTTTTTATTTCCGTCTGTCAGTATTGTCACCCTATTGTCTTTCCCTGCGATCTCTCTTCTGTGTTTTATTTTGCCTATACTTCTCAATTCAGATTGTGCCATTGTATCGTTCTTTCATTTCCTTCATTGTGTTTGTCAATTTTTAATGTGAGTTTTGTGAAGTTTTCTCCCTGAGTCAGTGTGTATGGTCACCCTGTTATCTCTCCCTACTGTCGCCTTTTTGTATAAGGGTTTGTGCTTGCTTTTAATTTGCCTGTCCCTTACGTATACAGTATCCCCTCTCTCGAATTTCTTAGGCTCACGTCTTTTCCTATTTACGCGCAAGTTTCGTAACTCTTGATTTCTTTCTATTTGCGCCTTGATCTCTCGGTGAACCCTACTACGGAAATCTACTAGGTTTTGATAGTTAATTCTCTGAGTTCTGTTGAAGAATATATCACTGGGTTTCTGCTTCGTTATGGAGTGGATCGTGTTGTTGTACCGATCGACTGCGATGTAGAGCAATTCTTTTGGGTTAGTGTTGGGTACTCCTCTTCGTAGGGAACGATATATTTCGAGAATTGTTGAATGAAGTCTCTCCACTTGCCCATTGACCCCGCTCTTTTGTGTTGGGGTTTGATACACTTGTATACCCAGCCCCCTCACAAAGTTTACTACTAGTGGGCTCACAAAACCCCTTTCGTTATCTAGAACGATCATCCTAGGCGCGGTGAAGTAGTGAAGAATATTTGCAAATTTGCTCCGTATATTAGTCGCGGATTTGTTCCTGGTATGGAAGAATTTCGCAAACTTAGAGAATTTGTCGACGCAACTAAGGAATTTTTCTTTCTGAAGCTCAAAAATGTCAATGTGTAATATTTCACTTGGATAATTCGGGACTGGTGTATCCTGTAATTCCGGGGTAGAGGGGTGCCTGTCGTATTTATTTAGGCGGCAGACTTCACACGCTTTGGTGTACTGTTTGATTCTACGGGTCATACTAGGGAAATAGTACCTCTCGAGAATTTGTTGCTTGTTCTCTACAGGGTTTCTGTGGGCACGTTTGTGTTCTTCCTCAATAATTCGACACATTCGTTCTTCCATAGAGACATCTTCGACTAACCGTTGTGTTATTCTGACCTTGTAAAAAAGAAAGTGGTCACGGTATACGTCCTGAAGTAATTGAAGGTAGTTTTCAGGTATTTTGATGCCGTTCACTAGTGTTGGGTTCAAGCGAGTTATCAATACTCCCACCAGTGTTTCCCTGTCAATTCTGTCCAACGTCACGTAGTGTCGGGTGTAACCTTGGTGTGGGTTTTCAACGCTAAACAAATCTCTGCCTTCTTTTATAACCAGTTGGTTTCTAAAAACGTTTAAGGGGGCTTCAACATGGGGTATTAGGTCAGATGCGTCCTGGTCCGCGCTATGGACTGTTTCGATCTCGCTTGCAGTTTCCACAATTGAACTCCTTTTCGCTCTCGTCGTCGTGGAAGGACCGTTTCCTCCTTCGCTAGCAGTTTCCGTATCGGAGCCATTTCCGCCAACGCCGTTGATCATGTGGAGTCTCGTATGGTCGTTCATCTTATACTTCATTCTTGACAGAGCATCCGCCACAAAATTAGATTTACCTGGAGTGTAAATCAATTCGTGGTTATACTCCTCTATTCGGGCTTTCCACCTTTTCAGTTTGGCGTTGTGATTCCTGCTTCCCAACGCAAAGGTGAGAGGCAGGTGATCCGTATATATACGAATCTTTTTCGCTCCGTACAGGTATGAGCGCAAGTTGTCAAGAGCCCACACGATTGCTAACATTTCTTTCTCATTTGCAGCGTAATTTTCTTCTGTTTTGTTTAGTGAGCGGGAAATGTATGCAATCGGTTTGTCTTTACCGTATTCCCCTTGCGAAAGGACAGCACCAATGGCGTAGTTAGAAGCGTCTGTTGTTAAGTTAAACGGTTTATCAAAGTCGGGGAAGGCCAAAATGTCTGAGGAAATTAGAAGTTCTTTTAACCTATTGAAGGCCTCTGAGGCTTCCCCATCGAGGTGAACTGGTACCTTTTTAGACCGATTGGCCTTTACCTGAGCGTTTTCTCCCCAAGTCAGGTTGGTCAATGGTTTCGCGACCTTGGCGTAGTCGCGGATGAACTTCCGATAGTAAGAAGTCATACCAAGGAAGCGCTTCAACTCTTTCAGGGTTTCGGGTGGCGACATATCCTGGATTGCACTGATCTTCTTGGGGTCCGGTTTAATACCGTCCGGAGTAATAATGTACCCAAGGAATTCAACACTTGTTTTCATGAATTGGGTTTTTTCCAGATTTACCTTCAGGTTTGCTTCGGCCAGTCTTGCAAATACAGTTTCTATGTTTTCCAGATGTTCCTCTTCGTTTTTCCCAAAAACAATCACGTCGTCTATGTAGACGTAACACAGCCTCCCTATATACTCCTTCAGCACATCGTCAATCATTCGTTGAAATATAGCTGGGGCATTTCGGAGTCCGAACGGAAGCCTTCGAAACTCATATTTTCCATTCATGGTTTAAAATGCCGTTTTAGGGATGTCAGATTCCTTCATCGGAATCTGATGAAAGCCCGAAGTGAGGTCTATTGTAGTGAAAAATTTTGCCGCCCCCAAACTCGCAAGTGTCGAGTTAATGTCGGGGATGGGGTAGGTGTCCGGAATTGTTACAGCATTCAGTCGTTTAAAGTCAATAACCATCCTGTACTGTTTCTCCCCGGAAGGTTTGGGCTTCTTTGGGACAACCCAGATAGGAGAGTTATAGGGACTCCTTGAAGGCCGAATGATGCCCTCCTCCAGCAGCTCTTTAATATGCCTGTCTACCTCCCCTCTCATACACGCGGGGTATGGGTAGCTCTTTGTGTAAATTGGATCATTGGTCGACGTTTTGATTTCTGCCACCACCGCTGTCTTTACACTGTTCCTAGCATCCAGGGGGCCGAACAAGTTTTGGTATTTGGTTAATAGTAGACTTAACTTTGGCATTGCAGTTACTGGTACGTCCGTGAGGTCTGTTAGGTGGTTCAGGGAAGTGAGTGACTTGTTCTTAAGGGGGATCACAATGTTGGGTTTAATCGTTAGTGTATGATTTTTGCGGTCGATTACGGCCTCTAGCTGTTTTAAGGTGTCGTCGCCGATTATGCCGTCGAACGACTTTAGCCCAGGGAGGACGTAAAAGGTAACTATAATGGGGTTTCCTATACTCTCAAAAAATTTACCGCTGAGCCTACGATTGATAGAAACTGTTCCTCCGGGGGTTTGAACTGGAAAAGGGGGCTCCACAGGCTCAGCTTTACCCGCCAACTTTGTTCCGACAAAGTTTTTGTTCGCACCAGTGTCAACCAGAAAATTTAGTTGCTTGCCGTTTTTGGTAAGGATTGTAAAATAGGGTATGCTGGAATGTATGCTAGTTGTATTTCGACCGTCGGTACCATCGCCAACAACCTTATCCCCTATATAAAAAATGCTGGCGGGATACTCGGTGTCTATCGGGAGGTCAAGTTGTTTGTCGGCCGCGTTCGCGCCTGAGATGTGTGGGACCCTGGAGTGGCTGTTGTCTTTTGCTCCTCCGGCAATTCCTACACTAAGAAGGCTGGTGGGCCGTCCTCCATAAAATTTGGCTGCTGGCGGTCCTCTTCCTCGACATCCGCTTGTAGGTTGTAGAGTCTTTGCTGCTTCGGGTATTTGTCTGGTGTTGGGGATGATTCCCGCTTAAAGGGATTGTTGCCCTGCGGGCGATTCATATAGTTCACCTGTCTAGTTTGGATAGAGCCGTCCACTTGCATTTTCTCAACCGGCTTGGGGGCGTTGGGTCTACCGGGAGAGAAACTTGCGGTTCTTTGATTGCCTGAAAACCTCTGGGAATAAGCGCGGAAGTTACCCGAGTTGGGGTTTCTATTCCAGTTGTCGTTGTGTCGTTGCCGTGGAGGCAAGGGCGGGCGTTGGGCGACATCCGTCATGGAATTTATAGGAACTACAATTTTGTTATGGAAACTCACGTGAATCGTATTATTCCTCATCGTTAAATTCTGCATATCTAGGCAGGCCGAATAAGCTTTTGGCAGCGTTTTTGGTTTTTGCACCACAAGCATCCTAGACAAGTCACCATTCAAGCCACGAATAAAAACATCCAGAGTCCTATTGCGGTATGTTTCTACCAAAACGTCTACCGTCTCTTGAGAATACTCTTCACATTTGATCTTATTTACGAGAAGCGAAAGCTGGTGGTTTACTGTGGCGTAAAACTCGTCTAGTCTGGAACCACGTTGAGCCAACTGATTTAATTGATGTTCCACTGTTCGAACATCCCTCTTGTTTGCATAATCGAGTGATAACACTCTCTTTATATCCGCCCAATCGCTCCCGAGAATGTTGTACGATATCAACGCCGAGTCAGCCCTACCTCTTACCTTTTGTCTGACATGTTGAAGTATTGCCCGGAAGATCGGCTTATCTTTAACAATCGCATAGTCCTTCAAAACGCACTCCACGTTATGCACCCAAGAGATATATTGTGAAGGATTGCCGTCAAAAACCGGCAATTCCTTCACGCAATCGTGGAGTCTGCTTATTTCCCTCAGCTCATCCTCCGTAATAGAAGCACGCACGCAGGACTACCCGTGGCTGCTGCGTCTGGAATGGCCGACTGCTTTAGTGTACGGAATTTTCCCCTAAACTTTTCCTCAATTAGTAAGAGAGATCGCTCGACATCTACCCCCGAATTCTCAACTGAAGTTAATCGTGTCTGAATCGTTTTCAGCTGATCCAGGATAGCATTCACCGCCCCGGTCAGCTCGGTAACTGATTTTGACAGATGCTTTCAGATCAGATTCTTTCTAATTACTTCTTATTATTTTTTGATTCACAAGGACTTACCCCACGCACGGATCTATGACAATCCTAGGAAGGCTTCTAACGACTCGTTGGAAAGGTTGACGGCTGTATGTTGTTTTTCTTCTCTTATTTCGTTTCCTTTTGCTGGTTTCCTTACAGTTTCAGCATTTCCTGCAAGCGGCAGTTTATTAGTATTTCTCAGAAAGTTACTATTATTTGTAATGTTTTGGTTGTGGGGCTTTACTGTGTTCTGACGGGAACAGCGACATGCGCCTCGTGAGCGCCCCATACTGCAATAGTGTAGCGTTTTACTCTTTTGGTCAAGGAAGGGCCGTGTTATCCTTTTTAGTCGTCCGCGTTTACGATTGCGGTCGACCTACTAAGGCACGACTTACTCCACAACAATAATTTGGGCTTGAAGCGATCCCCGGCGTGTTCTTATGGGAACACCAGGAAATGGCCGCCGTGATTGTGGAATAGTTGCCGTGTTCTCACGGGAACGACAACGTGCACCCGATAGGGCGTACCAGGATCACTTCGCGGCGGCTATCGCAAGACCACAAAATTTGTTAACCATTGCCGATTTACGTGGACACCGTGGCTTGAGTGCTTTCGTTTACAATTATTTTCACTTTCTACTGTAAATGTTCTTTTAGTCTGGAGGGTCTGGCTTTTTGGGCTACAGAGTCGCAGACTTGAACTTCGTTACAATCAGTTCTACAAAATTTGTTTTACTTTGTTTTATTTAGTGGTGATGGTGCTTTATAGGTTTTTCCTTTTCACTTCGAGGCCTGAGGGTCTTCGGGGTCACAGGTCCTTTTTTTTATTGTTATACCCTGGAGGGTCCCGTAGGAGTTGCAGGGTCTGGACGTATTTTTTCATTATTTCGTTTTTATTTTAATTTTTTTTTAAGGACTGGAGGGTCCCGTAGGAATCGCAGCCGGAAATTTTCACTTTTTTTTACCACATCACTGTTTATCACTTTCACTACACTTTTAGGCTGCGGTCCGGCTTCCTTTAAAGACCTGCAACGACCAGCCTTACACTCGTACCACGTTGTCCTTTTTCCACGGATCCCGCATTTTATTTGCGGGTCCCTGCTCGGGCGCCAGTTAAGAACTCCTCGCGAAGTTCTATAAAAAAATGAGTGCGAGGAACTCCCTCGGGGAGTGCGAGGAACTCCCTCGGGGAGCTCCTCGCACTGGTGAATTAAACAAACCTTTTTCAACTCAGAATTATTTTATTTTATCCATAGGAGAATTATTTTATTTTATTCAAGGCTTCCGCACCGCTTCAGTCCCAAACACAGAATGAATACTTAACTCCTAATTACTTAGCGCTAAAGCTTATCTCTAGGTAGCCTAAAACTTAGCCTAACGCTGACGCAGCGCTTCCCACCGTGTTGGTGCAACGTGACCTGCGACGATGTGCACTGCCAGCGCTTTGCCCGGATGCGCGTGCAGTGCGCGAGGATCAGGTTGCGTTTGGTAGACGCAACGTCAGCGCTTTAGTGAGTGCGCGTAGCGGCGCGGGTGTGCTAACTTTTATTTAATTTTTTTTGTATTAGTAAGTCTTTTTAGTATTTTTATCAAACTTATCAAGAAAAATAAATAACTTATTTTCATCTTTTTTGTAAATATTAATTTTTTAATAATTTATATAAATGTTTATCATACATATTTACTCTTTGCATATTTGATAAATAAGTAAATGTTATTTGAAAAAGTAATTAAAAATCAAGAAGTCAAAGCAGAGTATTTTAAAAGTCAGCAAACATGTATATTTTAGTATTAAACAAACAGGCATATTTTCACCAAAAATCAAGCGAGACAGCTATACATTTGTTGCGTTCTAAAATGTCAACATTTCATCTGTGCGAGGACTGTGCGACAGACTGAGTGACAGCAATAACAGGAGAAAACGGCATAGCTATACATTTTAAATAAACAAAACAACAGGTGTAAGAATGAGTAGCATCTAATGAGTCGTTTTTACTAGCGGCCATTATTGTTTTGCACAATCATATGAATATGCATGCAAGAAGGAGGTAGCGGCCATTATTGCTTGAAATGGCGTATGTTAACAAGACGAAGAAGCATTGAGTTGTTTTCGCTAGGGGCCATTAACGTTGGCAATAGCGTATGCACAGTGGCCCAGATACAAGTATTCCCTGACGTACGCAAAAAACATGGCAGGCTTCAAAAACATACACTTAGGGTGACATCCAAACACCGTAACACCTCATAAAAATATAAGCAAATAAATGATAAATGATGAATAGTGTGTGGCGTGGCATCACTGGTATGAGCGCACACGACATTTGACGTGGCCTGGCAGCACTGGCCTGAGCGCAGGTTAACTTTTGACAACCTATTTTCTCTCTCTCTCTCGCTTTCCGCCGTCGCGAGCACGCGTGCTATAAAATCTATATAAATCTTGTAACATATCCGATATTGTAGGGAATAAAATAGAAAATATTGAATAAATATCCACAAATGTATGCTCGGTGGTCCAGCCGAGAGAAGAAAGAAATACACACAAACAATTATTCCCTGATTTACGCAGAAAACATGGCAGGCTTCATAATCATACGCATAGGGTGACATCCAAACACCGTAACACCTCATAAAAATATAAGCAAATAAATGATTAACTAAATAGAAAAGGTTTCTATCGATTAACGTCTTATATCATTTTTTCAGCGATGCAGATAGTGTCTGTGGTCGTATTTATGGGCAATTTTGACTTGTGACGCATAGGCTCCAGTTCGGAGCTATAGTTAAGAGTCTGCATTATTCCGATTCGTTGCCGTGGCGGCAGATCCCCACGCTGTATAACTATTGGTATTGCCATGTGCTGTCTTGCACAAACAGCATCTGCTCGGCATTTTCTCCGCGATCAAAATTATAAAACACAAGAATATTTTCGCTTTCACGTTTTGATTGGGGTTAAAAATAGTCTCTCAACGCCAAAACAAAATTGAATTTCCATATATGTAATACTTCTATATTGGCACTAACGTATCTTCACAATGTGTTTTCTTTCGGAAATCAAAGGGAGACAAGCGATGAGACAGAAAAGACGAAATTTTTTTGAATATATTTCTATGCGTGTATACATGTGCACTTCTACACATGAACAACTGTCAATCTGCTCTGGGGCGGTTGAAGAAATTTCAGTTAATTTCGACAAATTTATATTTTTTTTCCAGCCTATTTTTTTCCCGTCTGAACGCACCTGTCTTTCTGCCACTTTTGAAATATGTCAAGGTACATTCGTTTATACGCTTTCTCGCTCATATTTCACTATTGCTGTACTGTGATGTTGGCGAATGTACCTTGAGCTTAGTGCCAATATAGAAGTACTACATATATGTGAATTTCAAATGCTATGTTTCAAAATAAGGGTATGGGGTGACAAAACTGTCAGCTTCTTGCTTCTTCTTGTTTATTTCATCACGAATAAATATTAAATGTCAGCCAAATGTCATGTCAATTTTGGAAAGTTCTAGTGAGATTATCCTTTTATCCATTTTTAATTTTTTTCTGTTGGATTCTATTGCTTTCTATAAAATTTCAAGCACATATACGGTTCCAAATAATTTACAAGTCCGTTTACTGTTCAATGGAATACAAATTTTCCAAGAAATATAAAAAGAATAACCGGAAATTCCCGTTATTAGTTTTGTACGCAAACTTATTCTGCACCGTTTTGTGAGTATATTATCAATAAATATGAATACATTGGAAATTATTATTGTAATTCATCTAAAACAAAACAAAAAGTGCAGTGAAAAATGTGGATAAATAAATAAATACATACATCATAGCATAATTTTGACTTATTCTGACTAGTGTATTACGGGATCGATGATGACGGGCAAAACCCCAAATTAAAAAATTGTGGAAATGTACAAATACCTTACCAATTTCAACTCTAGATGTTAACATGGACATTGAGGAAAAACAAAAAACAAGGACTTTGTTGAAGCTATGGTGATTTCAGTATTGCGTTCAGTATTGATTGTGGCCACAATTAGACCTTTGTAAAGGTATTTCTAAGGTGGTCGAAACTGGCTAAATCACGCCTTGTTGTTTGTTTTTCGTCCTCCTGTAAAAGTCGTTTAATGTTAGCGTTATTATTATTATTTTAGTATAGGAAGAATAATCTTTAAGAAGGATAATCTAATATTTTCTTTTTTCCATTTGTATAAGATTTCTCACCTCTATGCTATAAAAGGCACTTCGCAGGATATTGACGCACTCTTGCGTCAAATGTTTTCGGACAGCTTTCTGATCAAGTTTAACTGGGATAGAAGGTGGGAAAAGCGGGCCTTAAACATGCTTAAGTTGGTGGATAAGATCTTATACGATACATCATTACAATCCCAAATAAATAACTATTATAATTGAAACTGTTTTTCTTTCTTTGCAAATATTTTCCAAGCTCAAGGGGAGTTTATTTAAGCCACCACCGGCAGAAGCAAAAGTAGTTTATTAAAAAAAATTATTAAACAATGTATATAGTGTTAATTTAAATTAGTTTAAGTATTATTTTAGTTAAATTTTAGTATTAATTTATTGGTAATTTAATAGTGTTATCAATATATTATTTTTAGTTTTTTTTTTTATTTTATTTAAGTTAAGAACTCTTCGCGAAGTTCTATAAAAAAATGAGTGCGAGGAACTCCCTCGGGGAGCTCCTCGCACTGGTGAATTCAACAAACCTTTTTCAACTCAGAATTATTTTATTTTATCCAAATTAGAATTATTTTATTTTATTCAAGGCTTCCGCATCGCTTCAGTCCCAAGCACAGAATGAATACTTAACTCATAATTACTTAGCGCCAAAGCTTATCTCTAGGTAGCCTAAAACTTAGCCTAACGCTGACGCAGCGCTTCCCACCGTGTTGGTGCAACGTGACCTGCGACAATGTGCACTACCAGCGCTTTGCCCGGATGCGCGTGCAGTGCGCGAGGATCAGGTTGCGTTTGGTAGACGCAACGGGTGTGCTAACTGTCCCTTCAAAAATCTGCGTCCCGCAGATAGCTTCCCTAGGTTGATGGGGTGGCTCCGGCTTCGGGTTGGCACTCATCAGGACTACCGGCAGCTTTACCTTCCTTGTTAGCTTCCGCCAGGTAAGGATTCCAATGATGGCTACGATAATCAAGATAAAAGTATCGGAGAGGATTGACGACACAAATTTGGTACTCAGTGCATTTATGTGTTTGATGTTTATCAGGCTTAACCCGTGCACATACTCCAGGCTTGGTTTGAGGCCCCGGCTGGATACACTGGTGAGAACCGCTGGCAACACTTGTAGTTTCTTCATCGTCCTGCTAGAGAATGTTTGGCTGTTCACCACAATCGTCTCGTTTTTTAGTTGGATGACGAACGTGCCGTTTAGGGATTTTGAGTAATTTCCATAGTACACCGTTCCTTCAAAGTTAGATAGGTAGAGCGTGTTTTCGCCAATGAGTTCCACGACTTCTTTGTTATTGGGCTCAAAGTGGCATTTAGCGTCCCCTCCTTTTATCAGCCGTGGTAAGCATCCATCTTCGGGTAACTCTTCGAGGGGTTTTGTTTCACAAATCGTTGAGTTGTTGATCGAAGGACATTTGCCAGTTACACCAAATGTCTCGTCGTCGCTCACCAAAACCTCCGCATACGGTAAGGCTACCTTTCTGCCAGAGTAAGTGGCAGCCCTCGTGATTAGTCGACGATATTTCGTTGGTTTCACCTTTGGGATGGACAGGATGTAGAGGAGCAGGGTGCCATTCGAGTATATTGATGGTCTTGCATACTCAATGGCCTCAATAGCATTCTGGTATGGCAATGCTTCCTCCTCGGCGATTATCTCCCTGATTTCTTCTTGGTCGAGGAGGTTTGTGGTCACGATGCCCGTTTTTGCCATCTGGCATGCCCGTACGATTTCGTTCGTTTGCTCTTTTAGGATTTCGACTCTGTTAGCGAGTAAGGCTTCCACGCTCCCGGCGTTGACCTCTTTACCAATGGCGTTCACGTGCTTCACCATGCCGTTCAGCTGGTGCGTTGTTGTTTGCCAGAACACCATTTTGGCTTCTCAAAATTGCATCCCAATCTGCTGCATCCGGCGATCCCGCGATCCATTTCCATGCCGATCCAATCCAATTGACCGATCGACGCTCTCGTAGCTTCACCGCACGCAACTCTTTGAGCCGTTGCCTGGTTTGGTTGAGATGATAGTCGATGAAGGATTTCACCGCATCGTTCTTCATAGTGGCTGCTGATACTTCCAGCCTCCTCAAAGTTGCGTCGAAGAAATCAATGTCGATGGTGTGTACCAGCCGGAAGTGTCCGCTCACTACCCAGCCATTATCGCCACCAGCGGCGAATTGTAGCTGAATATATTAAAGCTAGCAACTCCAGAGACTAAAAGTAATCTGATTCTCGAAATTCGATCAAGATTAACATTTAAGAAAATGAATGTTTTAAGAATACAAAAGCGAAAAAGAGAAAGCAACATACAATGCGATTAAATTACTTACAATGTTGCAGTAACAGTGTTCTTAATATAAGTTTCTTAATATAACAGCAAGTAAAACTAGTAAAGTATGAAAACTACAATTATCATTATCAAGTTAAGAATACGTATAATTTTGGCTTAAAAGATAGGTGGGAAATTAATTTTATGCGCTTTTACATTAATTTGGCGCTATTATTTTTTACTTTTTCCGGTGCTATGCTTTGCAACCGTTCAATGTTGTCGATTTGTTGTTTCTTCAGTGATTTAAGCGTTTAAGCTTTTCACCATATATCTTTCATGTGTTCAATTTATTCTTCTTTGTTAATTTTAACATTCTTTTTAACATTTAATTTTAACATTAGAGTTTCTTCAATGTTGCTCAGCATTGTTAGTAATCAACTCTTTCCAACTTTTGTGTCGTTCTCGTTAGGATAGTTTAACTTTTTTTTTTGTTTTTTTTCCTCTTTATTTCATGCCATTCCTCTATATGTTCGAACTACTACTTAATTTTCGTAGTAGGTTTTCATAGATTTTTTCATGCGTTTTTAATTTGTGCCTCGTGAATCTTTTTATTTCCGTCTGTCAGTATTGTCACCCTATTGTCTTTCCCTGCGATCTCTCTTCTTTGTTTTATTTTGCCTATACTTCTCAATTCAGATTGTGCCATTGTGTCGTTCTTTCATTTCCTTCATTGTGTTTGTCAATTTTTAATGTGAGTTTTGTGAATTTTTCTCCCTGAGTCAGTGTGTATGGTCACCCTGTTATCTCTCCCTACTGTCGCCTTTTTGTATAAGGGTTTGTGTTTGCTTTTAATTTGCCTGTCCCTTACGTATACAGTATCCCCTCTCTCGAATTTCTTAGGCTCACGTCTTTTCCTATTTACGCGCAAGTTTCGTAACTCTTGATTTCTAGGTTTTGATAGTTAATTCTCTGAGTTCTGTTGAAGAATATATCACTGGGTTTCTGCTTCGTTATGGAGTGGATCGTGTTGTTGTACCGATCGACTGCGATGTAGAGCAATTCTTTTGGGTTAGTGTTGGGTACTTCTCTTCGTAGGGAACGATATATTTCGAGAATTGTTGAATGAAGTCTCTCCACTTGCCCATTGACCCCGCTCTTTTGTGTTGGGGTTTGATACACTTGTATACCCAGCCCCCTCACAAAGTTTACTACTAGTGGGCTCACAAAACCCCTTTCGTTATCTAGAACGATCATCCTAGGCGCGGTGAAGTAGTGAAGAATTTTTGCAAATTTGCTCCGTATATTAGTCGCGGATTTGTTCCTGGTATGGAAGAATTTCGCAAACTTAGAGAATTTGTCGACGCAACTAAGGAATTTTTCTTTCTGAAGCTCAAAAATGTCAATGTGTAATATTTCACTTGGATAATTCGGGACTGGTGTATCCTGTAATTCCGGGGTAGAGGGGTGCCTGTCGTATTTATTTAGGCGGCAGACTTCACACGCTTTGGTGTACTGTTTGATTCTACGGGTCATACTAGGGAAATAGTACCTCTCGAGAATTTGTTGCTTGTTCTCTACAGGGTTTCTGTGGGCACGTTTGTGTTCTTCCTCAATAATTCGACACATTCGTTCTTCCATAGAGACATCTTCGACTAACCGTTGTGTTATTCTGACCTTGTAAAAAAGAAAGTGGTCACGGTATACGTCCTGAAGTAATTGAAGGTAGTTTTCAGGTATTTTGATGCCGTTCACTAGTGTTGGGTTCAAGCGAGTTATCAATACTCCCACCAGTGTTTCCCTGTCAATTCTGTCCAACGTCACGTAGTGTCGGGTGTAACCTTGGTGTGGGTTTTCAACGCTAAACAAATCTCTGCCTTCTTTTATAACCAGTTGGTTTCTAAAAACGTTTAAGGGGGCTTCAACATGGGGTATTAGGTCAGATGCGTCCTGGTCCGCGCTATGGACTGTTTCGATCTCGCTTGCAGTTTCCACAATTGAACTCCTTTTCGCTCTCGTCGTCGTGGAAGGACCGTTTCCTCCTTCGCTAGCAGTTTCCGTATCGGAGCCATTTCCGCCAACGCCGTTGATCATGTGGAGTCTCGTATGGTCGTTCACCTTGTACTTCATTCTTGACAGAGCATCCGCCACAAAATTAGATTTACCTGGAGTGTAAATCAATTCGTGGTTATACTCCTCTATTCGGGCTTTCCACCTTTTCAGTTTGGCGTTGTGATTCCTGCTTCCCAACGCAAAGGTGAGAGGCAGGTGATCCGTATATATACGAATCTTTTTCGCTCCGTACAGGTATGAGCGCAAGTTGTCAAGAGCCCACACGATTGCTAACATTTCCTTCTCATTTGCAGCGTAATTTTCTTCTGTTTTGTTTAGTGAGCGGGAAATGTATGCAATCGGTTTGTCTTTACCGTATTCCCCTTGCGAAAGGACAGCACCAATGGCGTAGTTAGAAGCGTCTGTTGTTAAGTTAAACGGTTTATCAAAGTCGGGGAAGGCCAAAATGTCTGAGGAAATTAGAAGTTCTTTTAACCTATTGAAGGCCTCTGAGGCTTCCCCATCGAGGTGAACTGGTACCTTTTTAGACCGATTGGCCTTTACCTGAGCGTTTTCTCCCCGAGTCAGGTTGGTCAATGGTTTCGCGACCTTGGCGTAGTCGCGGATGAACTTCCGATAGTAAGAAGTCATACCAAAGAAGCGCTTCAACTCTTTGACGGTTTCGGGTGGCGACATATCCTGGATTTCACTGATCTTCTTGGGGTCCGGTTTAATACCGTCCGGAGTAATAATGTACCCAAGGAATTCAACACTTGTTTTCATGGATTGGGTTTTTTCCAGATTTACCTTCAGGTTTGCTTCGGCCAGTCTTGCAAATACAGTTTCTATGTTTTCCAGATGTTCCTCTTCGTTTTTCCCAAAAACAATCATGTCGTCTATGTAGACGTAACACAGCCTGCCTATATACTCCTTCAGCACATCGTCAATCATTCGTTGAAATATAGCTGGGGCATTTCGGAGTCCGAACGGAAGCCTTCGAAACTCATATTTTCCATTCATGGTTTAAAATGCCGTTTTAGGGATGTCAGACTCCTTCATCGGAATCTGATGAAAGCCCGAAGTGAGGTCTATTCTAGTGAAAAATTTTGCCGCCCCCAAACTCGCAAGTGTCGAGTTAATGTCGGGGATGGGGTAGATGTCCGGAATTGTTACAGCATTCAGTCGTTTAAAGTCAATAACCATCCTGTACTGTTTCTCCCCGAAAGGTTTGGGCTTCTTTGGGACAACCCAGATAGGAGAGTTATAGGGACTCCTTGAAGGCCGAATGATGCCCTCCTCCAGCAGCTCTTTAATCTGCCTGTCTACCTCCCCTCTCATACACGCGGGGTATGGGTAGCTCTTTGTGTAAATTGGATCATTGGTCGACGTTTTGATTTCTGCCACCACCGCTGTCTTTACACTGTTCCTAGCATCCAGGGGGCCGAACAAGTTTTGGTATTTGGTTAATAGTAGACTTAACTTTGGCATTGCAGTTACTGGTACGTCCGTGAGGTCTGTCAGGTGGTTCAGGGAAGTGAGTGACTTGTTCTTAAGGGGGATCACAATGTTGGGTTTAATCGTTAGTGTATGATTTTTGCGGTCGATTACGGCCTCTAGCTGTTTTAAGGTGTCGTCGCCGATTATGCCGTCGAACGACTTTAGCCCAGGGAGGACGTAAAAGGTAACTATAATGGGGTTTCCTATACTCTCAAAAAATTTACCGCTGAGCCTACGATTGATAGAAACTGTTCCTCCGGGGGTTTGAACTGGAAAAGGGGGCTCCACAGGCTCAGCTTTACCCGCCAACTTTGTTCCGACAAAGTTTTTGTTCGCACCAGTGTCAACCAGAAAATTTAGTTGCTTGCCGTTTTTGGTAAGGATTGTAAAATAGGGTATGCTGGAATGTATGCTAGTTGTATTTCGACCGTCGGTACCATCGCCAACAACCTTATCCCCTATATAAAAAATGCTGGCGGGATACTCGGTGTCTATCGGGAGGTCAAGTTGTTTGTCGGCCGCGTTCGCGCCTGAGATGTGTGGGACCCTGGAGTGGCTGTTGTCTTTTGCTCCTCCGGCAATTCCTACACTAAGAAGGCTGGTGGGCCGTCCTCCATAAAATTTGGCTGCTGGCGGTCCTCTTCCTCGACATCCGCTTGTAGGTTGTAGAGTCTTTGCTGCTTCGGGTATTTGTCTGGTGTTGGGGATGATTCCCGCTTAAAGGGATTGTTGTCCTGCGGGCGATTCATATAGTTCACCTGTCTAGTTTGGATAGAGCCGTCCACTTGCATTTTCTCAACCGGCTTGGCGGCGTTGGGTCTACCGGGAGAGAAACTTGCGGTTCTTTGATTGCCTGAAAACCTCTGGGAATAAGCGCGGAAGTTACCCGAGTTGGGGTTTCTATTCCAGTTGTCGTTGTGTCGTTGCCGTGGAGGCAAGGGCGGGCGTTGGGCGACATCCGTCATGGAATTTATAGGAACTACAATTTTGTTATGGAAACTCACGTGAATCGTATTATTCATCATCGTTAAATTCTGCATATCTAGGCAGGCCGAATAAGCTTTTGGCAGCGTTTTTGGTTTTTGCACCACAAGCATCCTAGACAAGTCACCATTCAAGCCACGAATAAAAACATCCAGAGTCCTATTGCGGTATGTTTCTACCAAAACGTCTACCGTCTCTTGAGAATACTCTTCACATTTGATCTTATTTACGAGAAGCGAAAGCTGGTGGTTTACTGTGGCGTAAAACTCGTCTAGTCTGGAACCACGTTGAGCCAACTGATTTAATTGATGTTCCACTGTTCGAACATCCCTCTTGTTTGCATAATCGAGTGATAACACTCTCTTTATATCCGCCCAATCGCTCCCGGGAATGTTGTACGATATCAACGCCGAGTCAGCCCTACCTCTTACCTTTTGTCTGACATGTTGAAGTATTGCCCGGAAGATCGGCTTATCTTTAACAATCGCATAGTCCTTCAAAACGCACTCCACGTTATGCACCCAAGAGATATATTGTGAAGGATTGCCGTCAAAAACCGGCAATTCCTTCACGCAATCGTGGAGTCTGCTTATTTCCCTCAGCTCATCCTCCGTAATAGAAGCACGCACGCAGGACTACCCGTGGCTGCTGCGTCTGGAATGGCCGACTGCTTTAGTGTACGGAATTTTCCCCTAAACTTTTCCTCAATTAGTAAGAGAGATCGCTCGACATCTACCCCCGAATTCTCAACTGAAGTTAATCGTGTCTGAATCGTTTTCAGCTGATCCAGGATAGCATTCACCGCCCCGGTCAGCTCGGTAACTGATTTTGACAGATGCTCCATCAGATTCTTTCTAATTACTTCTTATTATTTTTTGATTCACAAGGACTTACCCCACGCACGGATCTATGACAATCCCAGGAAGGCTTCTAACGACTCGTTGGAAAGGTTGACGGCTGTATGTTATTTTTCTTCTCTTATTTCGTTTCTTTTGCTGGTTTCCTTACAGTTTCAGCATTTCCTGCAAGCGGCAGTTTATTAGTATTTCTCAGAAAGTGACTATTATTTGTAATGTTTTGGTTGTGGGGCTTTACTGTGTTCTGACGGGAACAGCGACATGCGCCTCGTGAGCGCCCCATGAGCCCCTCGTGAGCGCACTGCCAGCGCTTTGCCCGGATGCGCGTGCAGTGCGCGAGGATCAGGTTGCGTTTGGTAGACGCAACGTCAGCGCTTTAGTGAGTGCGCGTAGCGGCGCGGGTGTGCTAACTTTTATTTAATTTTTTTTGTATTAGTAAGTCTTTTTAGTATTTTTATCAAATTTATCAAGAAAAATAAATAACTTATTTTCATCTTTTTTGTAAATATTAATTTTTTAATAATTTATATAAATGTTTATCATACATATTTACTCTTTGCATATTTGATAAATAAGTAAATGTTATTTGAAAAAGTAATTAAAAATCAAGAAGTCAAAGCAGAGTATTTTAAAAGTCAGCAAACATGTATATTTTAGTATTAAACAAACAGGCATATTTTCACCAAAAATCAAGCGAGACAGCTATACATTTGTTGCGTTCTAAAATGTCAACATTTCATCTGTGCGAGGACTGTGCGACAGACTGAGTGACAGCAATAACAGGAGAAAACGGCATAGCTATACATTTTAAATAAACAAAACAACAGGTGTAAGAATGAGTAGCATCTAATGAGTAGTTCTTACTAGCGGCCATTATTGTTTTGCACAATCATATGAATATGCATGCAAGAAGGAGGTAGCGGCCATTATTGCTTGAAATGGCGTATGTTAACAAGACGAAGAAGCATTGAGTTGTTTTCGCTAGGGGCCATTAACGTTGGCAATAGCGTATGCACAGTGGCCCAGATACAAGTATTCCCTGACGTACGCAAAAAACATGGCAGGCTTCAAAAACATACACTTAGGGTGACATCCAAACACCGTAACACCTTATAAAAATATAAGCAAATAAATGATAAATGATGAATAGTGTGTGGCGTGGCATCACTGGCATGAGCGCACACGACATTTGACGTGGCCTGGCAGCACTGGCCTGAGCGCAGGTTAACTTTTGACAACCTATTTTCTCTCTCTCTCTCGCTTTTCGCCATCGCGAGCACGCGTGCTATAAAATCTATTTAAATCTTGTAACATATCCGATATTGTGGGAAATAAAATAGAAAATATTGAATAAATATCCACAAGTGTATGCTCGGTGGCCCAGCCGAGAGAAGAAAGAAATACACACATACAATTATTCCCTGATTTACGCAGAAAACATGGCAGGCTTCATAATCATACGCATAGGGTGACATCCAAACACCGTAACACCTCATAAAAATATAAGCAAATAAATGATTAACTAAATAGAAAAAGCTTCTATCGATTAACGTCTTATATCATTTTTTCAGCGATGCAGATAGTGTCTGTGGTCGTATTTATGGGCAATTTTGACTTGTGACGCCTAGGCTCCAGTTCGGAGCTATAGTTAAGAGTCTGCATTATTCCGATTCGTTGCCGTGGCGGCAGATCCCCACGCTGTATAACTATTGGTATTGCCATGTGCTGTCTTGCACAAACAGCATCTGCTCGGCATTTTCTCCGCGATCAAAATTATAAAACACAAGAATATTTTCGCTTTCACGTTTTGATTGGGGTTAAAAATAGTCTCTCAACGCCAAAACAAAATTGAATTTCCATATATGTAATACTTCTATATTGGCACTAACGTATCTTCACAATGTGTTTTCTTTCGGAAATCAAAGGGAGACAAGCGATGAGACAGAAAAGACGAAATTTTTTTGAATATATTTCTATGCGTGTATACATGTGCACTTCTACACATGAACAACTGTCAATCTGCTCTGGGGCGGTTGAAGAAATTTCAGTTAATTTCGACAAATTTATATTTTTTTTCCAGCCTATTTTTTTCCCGTCTGAACGCACCTGTCTTTCTGCCACTTTTGAAATATGTCAAGGTACATTCGTTTATACGCTTTCTCGCTCATATTTCACTATTGCTGTACTGTGATGTTGGCGAATGTACCTTGAGCTTAGTGCCAATATAGAAGTACTACATATATGTGAATTTCAAATGCTATGTTTCAAAATAAGGGTATGGGGTGACAAAACTGTCAGCTTCTTGCTTCTTCTTGTTTATTTCATCATGAATAAATATTAAATGTCAGCCAAATGTCATGTCAATTTTGGAAAGTTCTAGTGAGATTATCCTTTTATCCATTTTTAATTTTTTTCTGTTGGATTCTATTGCTTTCTATAAAATTTCAAGCACATATACGGTTCCAAATAATTTACAAGTCCGTTTACTGTTCAATGGAATACAAATTTTCCAAGAAATATAAAAAGAATAACCGGAAATTCCCGTTATTAGTTTTGTACGCAAACTTATTCTGCACAGCTTTGCGTCATTGTCATTGTCAATAAATATAGTTATAGTATAATCTAGCAATTTTTATAAACTACTTTTATTACTAACTATTACTATTACTGCTATTACAACTACTAATCTATATATATAAAAATGAATCGTGGTCCATTCGACTGCGTATCACTCGAGAACGGCTGGACCAACTTGGATACTTCCTTCGGCGGGTTTGTTCGAAATTGTTACGTGAAGGTTTATAAAAAGAGAAAAGTCGGGAAAACGGGGCGTGGCGCCAATAGAATACATTTTTAGACATTAACTTTGGAACCATAAGTCACAGATCAATTAAATTTAGTTCACACTTACTATTTAATCAGCCGGCCTCGATAGTCAAGCGGGTAGCGCGCTGGCTTCTCATACCAAAGGCTCCAGGTTCGATTCCTGGCTCGGGCTGGTGAACAACTCATCTACTTCTATCGCTATCCACATGAAGGGAATGAGAATTACAAGAATCGCACAAGTGCGCTCTTGGCAGGCAATGGCAAAACCTCCAAGTGTGAACGAAAAACTGCCAATCGCCGTTCGGATTCGGCGTTAAACTGTAGGTCCGCCCTCCCCTTTCCCCATCCGCTTGAACTGAGTGCTGTAACATATGTTGGCAAAACAGTGTTGCATACACAGTTCAAAAACGGGTGAAATATGTGGTATCACAATGGGCCTTTCAGGCCTCCGAGTGTGTCTCTAATAGAGGCAGCCACCGCAACCTAACCTAACCTACTATTTAATCATGTCCTTCGACCGACGGAATGGGGTGGGTATTGGACAAGGGGGTGTGGCACCGCCCATACAACTCAAATCTTTTAAGTGGAATAGCTTCGAAATTGTAAGTCGCACAGCATTGAAATTTGGGGTACCGCCGTTTCATAGATGTGTCATGCTACTGTTAAAATTTTATGGGCGTTGAATAAGGGGTGTGGCACATTTTTTATGCAGCAGAACTGTAAGTCGTACATCAATGAAACTTGGTATGAACCTACCACTTAATCATATTTTTCGGCAGAGGGAATGGGGTTGGTACTGGACAAGGGGGCGTGGCACCGCCCATACAACTCAAATCTATCAAGGGGAATAGCTTCGAAATTGTAAGTCGTACAGCATTGAAATTTGGGGTACCGCCGTTTCATAGATGTGTCATGCTACTGTTAAAATTTTATGGGCGTTGAATAAGGGGTGTGGCACATTTTTTATGCAGCAGAACTGTAAGTCGTACATCAATGAAACTTGGTATGAACCTACCACTTAATCATATCTTTCGGCAGAGGGAATGGGGCAGGTATTTAACAAGGGGCGTGGCACCACCCATACAATTCTATTCTTTTGAGTGGAATAGCTGCGGCATTGTAAGTCGTACAACATTGAAAGTTAGTGTACCGTCACCTCATAGATGTGTTATTCTACTGTTAAAATTTTATGGGCATTGAACAAGGAGCGTGGCACATTTGTTTGACCCAAACTATCCGCATAAGTTTGCAATTGTTAGTCGAACATCAATGAAATTCAGTACGAATTTATCATTTAGTCATATCTTTCCACAGAGGGAATGGGGCGGGTATTTACGAAGGGGGCGTGGCACCGCACATACAACTTAAATCTTTTATATGTAATAGCTTCCGAATTGTAAGTCGCACAGCATTGAAATTTGGTGTACCGTCGGTTAATAGATATGTCATTCTACTGGTAAAATTTAATGGGCGTTGAACAAGGGGCATGGCAAATTTCGTATGCAGCAGAACTGTAAGTCGCACATCAATGAAACTTGGTATGAACCTTACATTTAATCATATCTTTCGGCAGAGGGAATGGGGTTGGTATTGAACAAGGGGCTGTGGCAATGCCCATACAATCCAAATCTTTTAAATGGAATAGCTTCGGAGTTTTAAGCCGCACAGCATTGAAATTTGGTGTATCGACGTTTCATAGATGTGTCATTCTACTGATGAGATTTGATCGGCGTTGGTCAAGGGACGTGGCACAATTTTATGATCCAACAGTTATGCAGTACACACACACATCAGTGAAACTTGGTACGAACTTTCCACTTAGTGCCACAGTTCGACTAGCGGAATAATTCGACACGTGTTTTATAATTTTTCGAAAATCAAAACTTAACTGAACCAAAAATGGGTTAAGATTTGTTTAGGGATAGACTCGAAAAAAACATGAACCGATAGGCCTATTCACTTCAAAAATTGTTAAAATACTTGAAATAAAAAAGTTATACACGCGTTTCTCATTATTTTCAAAATCGAAATCTTATCTTATCTAATCAACGACGGGTTAAAATTATGTTTGGAGAAACAACTTTGTTTAGCTTTTTGACTTCAAACTTGGTGAAAGTACTTCAAATGTAAAATAATTTGATACGTATTTTTTATTTTTTCCGAATATTAAAACCGGCCGTGGTCAACGACCGGTTAAAAGTTTGTATGGCGAAACTGTAAAAAACATGAATTAATGAGCCCACTGACTTCAAAATTTGTAATAATTTGACACGTGTTTTTCACTTTTTTGAAAATTAAAATCGAACGGGGTCAACAATGGGTTAACAGTTTGTATGGAGAGACACGATTTATTGGTCCTTTTGAGTTCAAACTTAGACAAAAAGCACTTCAATCGGGAAATAATTAATTCCTATTAATATTTTTGAAAATCGAAATCTACCGTGGCAAACTAAGGGTTAAGAATTTGTTTAGAGTAAATGTTCTTTTTCTTCACAGTTTTTAGAACCACGTGACATCAAAGATAATAGACATATGTTTTTTTTTTTAAATCAAAATCTGATGGGGTCAACAATGCGTTCAAAATTTGTATCGGGTGAAACAAAAGAGCTTGCGAAGCCGCGGGGCCCAGCTAGTATTTTATAAATAAGTAAATGTTATTTGAAAAAGTAATTAAAAATCAAGAAGTCAAAGCAGAGTATTTTAAAAGTCAGCAAACATGTATATTTTAGTATTAAATAAACAGGCATATTTTCACCAAAATTAAAGCGAGACAGCTATACATTTGTTGCGTTCTAAAATGTCAACATTTCATGTGTGCGAGGACTGTGCGACAGACTGAGTGACAGCAATAACAGGAGAAAACGGCATAGCTATACATTTTAAATAAACAAAACAACAGGTGTAAGAATGAGTAGCATCTAATGAGTAGTTTTTACTAGCGGCCATTATTGTTTTGCACAATCATATGAATATGCATGCAAGAAGGAGGTAGCGGCCATTATTGCTTGAAATGGCGTATGTTAACAAGACGAAGAAGCATTGAGTTGTTTTCGCTAGGGGCCATTAACGTTGGCAATAGCGTATGCACAGTGGCCCAGATACAAGTATTCCCTGACGTACGCAAAAAACATGGCAGGCTTCAAAAACATACACTTAGGGTGACATCCAAACACCGTAACACCTAATAAAAATATAAGCAAATAAATGATAAATGATGAATAGTGTGTGGCGTGGCATCACTGGCATGAGCGCACACGACATTTGACGTGGCCTGGCAGCACTGGCCTGAGCGCAGGTTAACTTTTGACAACCTATTTTCTCTCTCTCTCTCGCTTTTCGCCATCGCGAGCACGCGTGCTATAAAATCTATTTAAATCTTGTAACATATCCGATATTGTAGGAAATAAAATAGAAAATATTGAATAAATATCCACAAGTGTATGCTCGGTGGCCCAGCCGAGAGAAGAAAGAAATACACACATACAATTATTCCCTGATTTACGCAGAAAACATGGCAGGCTTCATAATCATACGCATAGGGTGACATCCAAACACCGTAACACCTCATAAAAATATAAGCAAATAAATGATTAACTAAATAGAAAAAGCTTCTATCGATTAATGTCTTATATCATTTTTTCAGCGATGCAGATAGTGTCTGTGGTCGTATTTATGGGCAATTTTGACTTGTGACGCCTAGGCTCCAGTTCGGAGCTATAGTTAAGAGTCTGCATTATTCCGATTCGTTGCCGTGGCGGCAGATCTCACGCTGTATAACTATTGGTATTGCCATGTGCTGTCTTGCACAAACAGCATCTACTTGGCATTTTCTCCGCGATCAAAATTTTAAAACACAAGAATATTTTCGCTTTCACGTTTTGATTGGGGTTACAAATATTCTCTCAACGCCAAAACAAAATTGAATTTCCATATATGTAATCTATACTTACATACTATACAATCAGGCAAAAACCACTGAACCGATTTAGATGAAATAAGCACCAAACATTTTTTTATCTGTGGGAATGGTACATAGGCTATATGACAATGACCACGCCCCCTTATTGTGCCCACTATGGTAACAAAACTCATCTATAGTATGCTTTTTTAAGGCAATATGGGTATCAAACGATTCAGCGTGTCATTGCGGGAAACATAGGCTATAATATAATCGGACACGCCCACTTTCCGTGCTCACTAAACTAACAAAACGAAGCTACGGTACATGTCGGGAAATCAGTATTAATACCAAATGGTTCCGTGGTTTGTTGATATTAACACAGGATATATAAGATTGACCACGCCTACCTATTACGCCTTTTGCGCCAAGATCACTATAATAACAAATCAGCCATGATATATTTGTCACAGCAATACCGGAGTCAAACGACTTAGCGATTCGATAGGGGGGAATGGGGTGGGTTTTTGACAAGGGGGCGTGGCACCCTCCATACAACTTAAATTTTCAATATGGAATATCTTCGGAATGAGAAATCGGGCAGCATTAAAATTTGGTGCCGGGCCACCGTTTAGATGTGCCGTTTCACTGGTAAAACTTTGTAAGCGTTGGTTAGGGGGCGTGGCACTTTTTAAGCGCCCTATTGTTTCCAATAAGTTTGGAACTGCAAATCACACATCAAGATATTTGGCACATACTTACGATTTCGACGGCAGCCGCCGTGGCTCAGTTGGTTAGTGCGCGGTCCAACGAGTCGCATGCAGAGCGACGCAAGATCGAATTCTGCATGTAGTAACACCTAAAAAAAATAACGGGAAACTCGTTTTCTCTTTCGGTGGCTGTCCTCTCAGCTGGAAATGGCAAACCTCTGAGAGCAAAAATTGCCTATGGAAAAGCTCCCAACCTGCCGTTCGGAACCGGCATAAAACTGTAGGTCCCTTCCACCCGCGTACAAAATTCACACGCACAACACGGGTGGTTGCGGGAAGCTAGGCCTTAGTCTCGCGTAAGCGGGCTGTCGTGCCAATCAATTATTATTAAAATTATTATTATTATTACGATTTCGACGTGCCCTTCGACAAGGAGAGTAAGGTGGGTATTGGACGAGGGGCATAGCACCGCCCATAGCACCCAAATTTTTAATATCGAATATCTTCGGAACAATAAGTTGGAAAGCTTTGAAGTTTTGTATACCATCGTCTCATAGATGTGTCATTCTACTGGCCAAATTTTACGGGCGTTGACAAGGGAAGCGGTATATTTTTTGTGACTGAAATTTTCCGCGTAACTTTGCAACTGAAAGTCGCATATCAATAAAACCGGGTCACACCCTTCGACTGGAGAAATGAATTGGGCATCAGATAAAAGAGGCGTGGCATTGCCCATAGAATGTAGTATGAGGAAACTTGATTTATTGTGCCCATTGACTTCAAACTTGCTTGCAAAGCCGCAGGGCCCTACTACTTCTATATTGGCACTAACGTATCTTCATAATGTGTTTTCTTTCGGAAATCAAAGGGAGACAAGCGATGAGACAGAAAAGACGAAATTTTGTGAATATATTTCTATGCGTGTATACATGTGCACTTCTACACATGAACAACTGTCAATCTGCTCCTGGGGCGGTTGAAGAAATTTCAGTTAATTTCGACAAATTTATATTTTTTTTCCAGCCTATTTTTTCCCCGTCTGAACGCACCTGTCTTTCTGCCACCTTTGAAATATGTCAAGGTACATTCGTTTATACGCTTTCTCGCTCATATTTCACTATTGCTGTACTGTGATGTTGGCGAATGTACCTTGAGCTTAGTGCCAATATAGAAGTACTACATATATGTGAATTTCAAATGCTATGTTTCAAAATAAGGGTATGGGGTGACAAAACTGTCAGCTTCTTGCTTCTTCTTGTTTATTTCATCATGAATAAATATTAAATGTCAGCCAAATGTCATGTCAATTTTGGAAAGTTCTAGTGAGATTATCCTTTTATCCATTTTTAATTTTTTTCTGTTGGATTCTATTGCTTTCTATAAAATTTCAAGCACATATACGGTTCCAAATAATTTACAAGTCCGTTTACTGTTCAATGGAATACAAATTTTCCAAGAAATATAAAAAGAATAACCGGAAATTCCCGTTATTAGTTTTGTACGTAAACTTATTCTGCACCGTTTTGTGAGTATATTGTTACGAAATTCCTCAGTTTCTTATCGACGGTTCGTTTTGATTGTATTTGAAAATAAAACAACTTCAGTTATCCAGCGCAACGTAGTCAAAACTAACAATCGCTTTATTTACAAATTTGAACTTGTTCTACTTTACACTACTACTATTGCATGTTTCCCCATTGCTTGCTCAACACAGACTCGACCCCTTGCGCTGCCACTGCTGCTTTTATACCACTTTTCTTATCGCGCCGAAGTTTCTTGCACTTCTAATTGGAAAACGCTCGACTATTCTCGCACAGCCCATTTCGAGAACCATCCTTGCCATATCGGACTATACCAAGCGAATTTATAACAGTTTTGCTGTACTTCACAGTGCATGCCTAAAAGTATGCTTGGAAAACATTCGTGCGGAGAAAGGCATTTTTGTACAGTGCGGCACAGAATCTCTCATCGTATCACTGCCCATCACTTAGACTTGTTCGTCCCGAACAAGTACCGAGGCTCCGCCGGAGTAAGACGCCAGGCGCTCCAAATGGACTACTTTCAACCTGGCGTTTCCGCTGCAGCAGCGTTGAACCCTGTACACCACGTCATTAATCCTGGTCACGACCTTGTACGGTCCTTCCCATGACTTTTGAAGCTTTGGAGACAAACCTTTCCTCCGCTGCGGGTTGTAAAGCATTACTAGATCGCCTTCTTGGAACCCCGCTGTGTTAGCTCGTAGATCATATCTGGCTTTCATCTTATCGCTGACCAGTTGGATACGGTCCCTTATAAACTGGTGGATTTCTTCCAGCTCCGATCGCTTATTAACTGCGTAATCCGTCTTAGCGCCTTCCGTCGTGCTGACCACTCCAAACTTCAAGTCAGCAGGCAACCTCAGCTCCGTGCCGAACACTGCTCGTGCTGGAGTGAGTGATGTCGTATCGTGCGGGGATGACCTATACGCCATCAAAAACAGCGGAATATGCGTGTCCCAATCCTTTTGATTCCTGCCTACTACTTTCCGCAGATATTCCTCCAGTGTTCGATTGAATCGTTCCACCATGCCATCGGACTGGGGATGCAAAGGACAGGTGCGAGTTTTCCTTATTCCTAGTAGCTCACACACTTCCTTTAATACCAGAGATTCGAAATTCCTGCCTTGATCCGAGTGCAACTCCATTGGAACTCCAAATCTGGCCACCCAGTTGTTTACCAGCATTTCCGCGACCGTGGCGGCCTCCTGGTTAGGAACAGGATACACTTCGGGCCATTTGCTGAAATAGTCCATTACCACCAGCACATATTTGTTGCCTTGAGTGCTGAGTGGGAATGGCCCGGCGACGTCCATGGCAATTCGCTCAAAGGGCGCTCCCATGTTGTACTGCTGCATGCGGCCCCGAGATCTTCTTGTTGGCCCTTTCGCAGCCGAACATCGATCACAGCTCTTAATCCAATCGGCGACAGACTCCTGGCATCCTATCCCGTAGAATCGCCTTTTTATTTTGGCGACAGTTTTTGTGATGCCTAGGTGCCCTCCGCTAGAGTCGTTATGGTATGCCTCGATCACCTCGTTGATCCTGCATTTCGGGACTAAAATTAGGGAATTGCTGGTCCGGCCATCCTCACTCTCCCACTCGCGGTATAGGCAACCATCAGACAGCCGCAGACTTTGCCACTGCGCCCAGTAAGCCTTCGCGATCGGGCTCTCACCGGCCATCTCCTGCCAGTCTGGACGTGCGCCTTGCTCCTTGCCTTCAATGATTTTTTTAAGATCCGTATCCTCGCGCTGGTCCTTTTGTATCCTCTCCGCAGACCACTCCTCCTCTGGCAGAACGCTGACCAATCGTACGTCCACTATCTGCTCTTTGCTTTCGGCTCGCGAACAATGCCTGCATTCGGTTTTGCACGGACGGCGTGACAAGGCATCGGCATTTCCATGGCTGCTACCCTTGCGATGCTCTACCGTGTAGTCGTAGCTCTGCAGCCGCTCGATCCACCGCGCCAATTGGCCTTCCGGATCTTTAAAGTTCAGTAGCCATTTCAATGCCGCATGATCTGTACGCAGGCGAAACTTTTGCCCATACAGGTATTTGTGGAAGTGTTTCACGCATTCCAATACTGCGAGCAACTCCCTTCGTGTCACACAGTAGTTGCGTTCAGGCTTTGACAAGATTTTGCTGTAGTAGGCTATCACTTGTTCTTGGCCATCTATTATCTGTGATAGCACACCACCAATACTATGCCCACTTGCATCTGTATCCAGCACAAACATCTCTCCAGGCACGGGGAAGGCCAGAATTGGAGCAGTGCACAATTTTTCCTTCAGCCGTGCAAAAGCCTGCTCCTGTTCTTCGCCCCACGCGAAGGCTTGATTCTTTTTCGTCAGTTTGTGCAAGCTGCCAGCTATGTTCGCAAATCCTGGAACGAATCTTCGGTAGTATGTGCACAAGCCCAGGAAACTGCGGAGTTCGTGTAGATTGCGTGGTCGGGGCCACTCCTTCACTGCCGTGATCTTGCCTTCGTCCGTATGTACTCCGCGAGCGGAAACCGTGTGGCCCAGATACTTGACCTCTTTTTGGAACAACGAGCACTTCTTTGGGTTGAGTTTAAGGCCGGCGCTTTGTATACGCCCAAATACCTCCTTCAGCTTTTCCAGGTGGTCGTCGAAGCTTTTGCCCATCACGATTATGTCGTCGAGGTATACCAGACACGTCCGCCAATGCAGCCCTTTCAGCACACGCTCCATTAGCCGCTCGAATGTTGCTGGTGCGTTGCAGAGTCCAAACGGCATGACGGTGAACTGCCACAAACCGTCGCCAACACTAAAAGCTGTTTTCTCCTTGTCCTGGTCTGCAAGCTCCACCTGCCAATAGCCGCTGCGTAAGTCGAGTGTGGAAAACCACTGTGTGCCTGACAGTGTGTCCAGGGTGTCATCGATCCGAGGTAGTGGATAGCTGTCCTTCTTGGTCACGTCATTGAGCTTCCGATAGTCCACACAGAATCGGGTACTGCCATCCTTTTTCTTGACTAGCACGACCGGCGAGCACCAAGGACCTGACGAAGGCTCTATGACCTTTTCTGTATGCATGTTTCCAATCAAATTTGTGACCTCTTCCCTCTTGGCCAGAGGAACTCGTCTTGGCGGTTGGCGGATTGGTTTCGCGCTTCCGGTGTCGATGTTGTGCTTCACTATGGCTGTTCTTCCGCCCGCTTCCGTTGCAAATATTGACCCATAGTGCTGCAGGAGTGACCGCGCCTTCTGTTTCTGCTCGCCTGTCAATTCACTGCTCCACTGGGTCTGCGGTATGGCGTCCATGTTAGAACCGCTTTTCTTACTTCCTCCGGGTGGACTGCTTTCGCAATTGACAACTGCTTCAGCCTCTCTACACTCGCCAATGACCGCATCTTTTCCGACATATCTGGTCGTGTTCAGTGGATTGAGTATCCTGACTGGTATTTTGCCATTTTTGGGTTCCACTTATGTACGTCCGATTATTATGTTGTCGTATCCTTGTTTTGGCGCTTCTACAACCCACAGCCGACTTGTCCCAT
The DNA here is from genome assembly GCA_963971225.1 of Melieria omissa. Taxonomy (NCBI): domain Eukaryota; kingdom Metazoa; phylum Arthropoda; class Insecta; order Diptera; family Ulidiidae; genus Melieria; species Melieria omissa. The sequence goes on along the minus strand of OZ020269.1, from coordinate 1,089,819 downwards.
CGTCCTCGTCCACCTTAGCCCACACAATCGCCTCGGAATTCGCTGGTATCTTCTGGTGTTGACACGAGACAACTTTCCTTACCGCCACGCTTCGGTCATAGCCAGTGTGCAGGGGGAATTCAACGTTGGCATACTTCAGCACATTTTCTTTCAGGTCCAGCGTAAAACCATGCCTAATCATGAAATCCACGCCGATAATCACGTCGTCCATTATATCCGCGACGATGAACTCATGCTCCAGGCTGCTGGTGCCGATAGCAATTGTTTTTGTTACTTTTCCTCTTACCGGCGCACGCTCGCCAGTCGCAGTCCTCAGCTGTATGCCATGCAGCGGTTCCCAGTTCTTCAGAAGCTTCCTTTTTATGATCGAATATGACGCTCCAGTATCCAGTGTCAACACGAACAACTTTCCATCTATCTTTCCTTCAATCGTCAAGCTGCTGGGTTGCCGTTTCAGCTGTGAGACAAGGACGGTGGGGCAGCGGGTTGTGGGGATCAGCTCACGCCCCTTTGGGCTGACCCGTTTTAGTTTAACGACTCCTCGTCCTCAGCCCTGCGCTTGTTGGCTGAGCCTCGATCGTCAGTATTCCCCGCTTCAGGCGATTGCGATCGAGAACGGGAACGCCTCTTTTGTTGGCGGCAGTCTCGTGATATGTGACCCTGCTTGCCACATGTCCAGCAAACAACTTTAGAGGAGACAACCCGTGGCCTGCCCGATGTCTCAGAGCTTATGGCCTGGATCGAAATGTCGCTGTCCGGCTGGATTTGACGTACCCTTGCAGATGCATACCGATTGCCTCCAATCCATGTCGCTTCATATGTCATCGCGCTGGTCACCGTCTCCTTAAATGTCGGCTTGCCCATCATCAACGCACTGCGACGTGTCTCGGGGTCATGAAGACCTTCAATGAACGCCTCAATCTTCATCCTTTCGAGATCATCAGCGCCGAATTTTGGGTAGCACAACTGTACGAGCCGCTCAATGTCTGCTGCATATGTCTGCAGCGCCTCGCTGGCTCTTTGCCTGCGGTTCTTCAGCTCACAGTAGTACAGCGTATGGTTGTGCTCGTTGCTGTACTTCACTGCCAACGCTCTCATGACGGCCTCGTAATCACTTCTCGAACATTCCGGAACTGATTTCATTACCTCAGCCGCAGGACCTTTCAGCGCCAAAGCCAATCTCCGACCCTTCCTGATATCGGTCCACTGATTTTCCAAAGCAGCTAAGTCGAATTGCAGTTTGAATGTATCGAATGGCGTAGCACCATCATAAGTAGGCACTTCTGTTCGGGTGGCGAAACTTTCCGGAATCGGCGGCAAACATTCTCGTGGCTGTACCTCTCTAAGCCGCTCGTCGATTTTTCTGTTTACCGAATCCTCCAGACTGTCAACTCGTTTGTTCAAGGAATCATCCAAATCGTCAACTCGTCTGTTCAGAGAATCATCCAGGCCGTCGACTCGTTTATCTAAGTGTTCCACTTGCGCTCCCAGGTGCTCCACCTTCACATCAAGCTTGTTTGAGATTTCTTCCACTTTCTGCTCCAAGCGCGCAGAATTTTCCTGAAGCTTGGTTTCCATTCGCTCCGCTACTTCTCGGTTCGCCGTCTCCATTTTAGCTATTTCTAGATTTGTCGTTTCGACTTTTGCCGAAATTCCGAGATTCGTAGTTTCCAGCTTCGCTGCCATTTCTCGATTCGCTGCTTCCATTTGCGCCGACATGCCTTTGAGTGCAGCCATTAGTTGGCTCATGTCCAACGCTTGTATTGGTGCAGCCGCTGCAGCTGTACTCTGTAGCGAAGCAGCACCAGCAGGCGATTCCTCCACCTTGGCCGACGCCTCTTGTTCCTGCGTTCCGAACTCGTGTGCAGCCCAATCAATGCCTCGTGATTCACACGCCTCTCGCAAACGCAGCTGCAACTCCACCTTACCGCCAGCAGTCGGCAAATTCCAGGCCGCCAGCTCCTTCTTCAGCTGGTCAACCTTCAGCAGCTCCAGTTTAACCATGTCTGCGTTTTTATAATTTTATTTTACTTTCAGTAATACAATCCCCAATTTCTGACACCAAATGTTACGAAATTCCTCAGTTTCTTATCGACGGTTCGTTTTGATTGTATTTGAAAATAAAACAACTTCAGTTATCCAGCGCAACGTAGTCAAAACTAACAATTGCTTTATTTACAAATTTGAACTTGTTCTACTTTACACTACTACTATTGCATGTTTCCCCATTGCTTGCTCAACACAGACTCGACCCCTTGCGCTGCCACTGCTGCTTTTATACCACTTTTCTTATCGCGCCGAAGTTTCTTGCACTTCTAATTGGAAAACGCTCGACTATTCTCGCACAGCCCATTTCGAGAACCATCCTTGCCATATCGGACTATACCAAGCGAATTTATAACAGTTTTGCTGTACTTCACAGTGCATGCCTAAAAGTATGCTTGGAAAACATTCGTGCGGAGAAAGGCATTTTTGTACAGTGCGGCACAGAATCTCTCATCGTATCAATATTATCAATAAATATGAATACATTGGAAATTATTATTTTAATTCATCTAAAACAAAACAAAAAGTGCAGTGAAAAATGTGGATAAATAAATAAATACATACATCATAGCATAATTTTGACTTATTCTGACTAGTGTATTACGGGGTCGATGATGACGGGGAAAACCCCAAATTAAAAAATTGTGGAAATGTACAAATACCTTACCAATTTCAACTCTAGATGTTAACATGGACATTGAGGAAAAACAAAAAACAAGGACTTTGTTGAAGCTATGGTAATTTCAGTATTGCGTTCAGTATTGATTGTGGCCACAATTAGACCTTTGTAAAGGTATTTCTAAGGTGGTCGAAACTGGCTAAATCACGCCTTGTTGTTTGTTTTTCGTCCTCCTGTAAAAGTCGTTTAATGTTAGCGTTATTATTATTATTTTAGTATAGGAAGAATAATCTTTAAGAACGATAATCTAATATTTTCTTTTTTCCATTTGTATAAGATTTCTCACCTCTATGCTATTAAAGGCACTTCGCAGGATATTGACGCACTCTTGCGTCAAATGTTTTCGGACAGCTTTCTGATCAAGTTTAACTGGGATGGAAGGTGGGAAAAGCGGGCCTTAAACATGCTTAAGTTGGTGGATAAGATCATATACGATACATCATTACAATCCCAAATAAATAACTATTATAATTGAAACTGTTTTTCTTTCTTTGCAAATATTTTCCAAGCTCAAGGGGAGTTTATTTAAGCCACCACCGGCAGAAGCAAAAGTAGTTTATTAAAAAAAATTATTAAACAATGTATATAGTGTTAATTTAAATTAGTTTAAGTATTATTTTAGTTAAATTTTAGTATTAATTTATTAGTAATTTAATAGTGTTATCAATATATTATTTTTAGTTTTTTTTTTTATTTTATTTAAGTTAAGAACTCTTCGCGAAGTTCTATAAAAAAATGAGTGCGAGGAACTCCCTCGGGGAGCTTTTTTATTTTATTCAAGGCTTCCGCATCGCTTCAGTCCCAAGCACAGAATGAATACTTAACTCATAATTACTTAGCGCCAAAGCTTATCTCTAGGTAGCCTAAAACTTAGCCTAACGCTGACGCAGCGCTTCCCACCGTGTTGGTGCAACGTGACCTGCGACAATGTGCACTACCAGCGCTTTGTCCGGATGCGCGTGCAGTGCGCGAGGATCAGGTTGCGTTTGGTAGACGCAACGGGTGTGCTAACTGTCCCTTCAAAAATCTGCGTCCCGCAGATAGCTTCCCTAGGTTGATGGGGTGGCTCCGGCTTCGGGTTGGCACTCATCAGGACTACCGGCAGCTTTACCTTCCTTGTTAGCTTCCGCCAGGTAAGGATTCCAATGATGGCTACGATAATCAAGATAAAAGTATCGGAGAGGATTGACGACACAAATTTGGTACTCAGTGCATTTAGGTGTTTGATGTTTATCAGGCTTAACCCGTGCACATACTCCAGGCTTGGTTTGAGGCCCCGGCTGGATACACTGGTGACCGCTGGCAACACTTGTAGTTTCTTCATCGTCCTGCAAGAGAATGTTTGGTTGTTCACCACAATCGTCTCGTTTTTTAGTTGGATGACGAACGTGCCGTTTAGGGATTTTGAGTAATTTCCATAGTACACCGTTCCTTCAAAGTTAGATAGGTAGAGCGTGTTTTCGCCAATGAGTTCCACGACTTCTTTGTTATTGGGCTCAAAGTGGCATTTAGCGTCCCCTCCTTTTATCAGCCGTGGTAAGCATCCATCTTCGGGTAACTCTTCGAGGGATTTTGTTTCACAAATCGTTGAGTTGTTGATCGAAGGACATTTGCCAGTTACACCAAATGTCTCGTCGTCGCTCACCAAAACCTCCGCATACGGTAAGGCTACCTTTCTGCCAGAGTAAGTGGCAGCCCTCGTGATTAGTCGACGATATTTCGTTGGTTTCACCTTTGGGATGGACAGGATGTAGAGGAGCAGGGTGCCATTCGAGTATATTGATGGTCTTGCATACTCAATGGCCTCAATAGCATTCTGGTATGGCAATGCTTCCTCCTCGGCGATTATCTCCCTGATTTCTTCTTGGTCGAGGAGGTTTGTGTTCACGATGCCCGTTTTTGCCATCTGGCATGCCCGTACGATTTCGTTCGTTTGCTCTTTTAGGATTTCGACTCTGTTAGCGAGTAAGGCTTCCACGCTCCCGGCGTTGACCTCTTTACCAATGGCGTTCACGTGCTTCACCATGCCGTTCAGCTGCTTAATCGATGTTCGGGTTATGTTGAAGAGTTGCTCGTTAACTTTGAACTGGTGGTTGTTGTTTGCCACAACGTCATTTTGGCTTCTCAAAATTGCATCCCAATCTGCTGCATCCGGCGATCCCGCGATCCATTTCCATGCCGATCCAATCCAATTGACCGATCGACGCTCTCGTACCTTCACCGCTCGCAACTCTTTGAGCCGTTGCCTGGTTTGGTTGAGATGATAGTCGATGAAGGATTTCACCGCATCGTTCTTCATAGTGGCTGCTGATACTTCCAGCCTCCTCAAAGTTGCGTCGAAGAAATCAATGTCGATGGTGTGTACCAGCCGGAAGTGTCCGCTCACTACGCAGCCATTACCGTGTTGTATCGCCACCAGCGGCGAATTGTAGCTGAATATATTAAAGCTAGCAACTCCAGAGACTAAAAGTAATCTGATTCTCGAAATTCGATCAAGATTAACATTTAAGAAAATGAATGTTTTAAGAATACAAAAGCGAAAAAGAGAAAGCAACATACAATGCGATTAAATTACTTACAATGTTGCAGTAACAGTGTTCTTAATATAAGTTTCTTAATATAACAGCAAGTAAAACTAGTAAAGTATGAAAACTACAATTATCATTATCAAGTTAAGAATACGTATAATTTTGGCTTAAAAGATAGGTGGGTAATTAATTTTATGCGCTTTTACATTAATTTGGCGCTATTATTTTTTACTTTTTCCGGTGCTATGCTTTGCAACCGTTCAATGTTGTCGATTTGTTGTTTCTTCAGTGATTTAAGCGTTTAAGCTTTTCACCATATATCTTTCATGTGTTCAATTTATTCTTCTTTGTTAATTTTAACATTCTTTTTAACATTTAATTTTAACATTAGAGTTTCTTCAATGTTGCTCAGCATTGTTAGTAATCAACTCTTTCCAACTTTTGTGTCGTTCTCGTTAGGATAGTTTAACTTTTTTTTTGGTTTTTTTTTCCTTTTTATTTCATGCCATTCCTCTATATGTTCGAACTACTACTTAATTTTCGTAGTAGGTTTTCATAGATTTTTTCATGCGTTTTTAATTTGTGCCTCGTGAATCTTTTTATTTCCGTCTGTCAGTATTGTCACCCTATTGTCTTTCCCTGCGATCTCTCTTCTTTGTTTTATTTTGCCTATACTTCTCAATTCAGATTGTGCCATTGTGTCGTTCTTTCATTTCCTTCATTGTGTTTGTCAATTTTTAATGTGAGTTTTGTGAATTTTTCTCCCTGAGTCAGTGTGTATGGTCACCCTGTTATCTCTCCCTACTGTCGCCTTTTTGTATAAGGGTTTGTGTTTGCTTTTAATTTGCCTGTCCCTTACGTATACAGTATCCCCTCTCTCGAATTTCTTAGGCTCACGTCTTTTCCTATTTACGCGCAAGTTTCGTAACTCTTGATTTCTTTCTATTTGCACCTTGATCTCTCGGTGAACCCTACTACGGAAATCTACTAGGTTTTGATAGTTAATTCTCTGAGTTCTGTTGAAGAATATATCACTGGGTTTCTGCTTCGTTATGGAGTGGATCGTGTTGTTGTACCGATCGACTGCGATGTAGAGCAATTCTTTTGGGTTAGTGTTGGGTACTTCTCTTCGTAGGCAACGATATATTTCGAGAATTGTTGAATGAAGTCTCTCCACTTGCCCATTGACCCCGCTCTTTTGTGTTGGGGTTTGATACACTTGTATACCCAGCCCCCTCACAAAGTTTACTACTAGTGGGCTCACAAAACCCCTTTCGTTATCTAGAACGATCATCCTAGGCGCGGTGAAGTAGTGAAGAATTTTTGCAAATTTGCTCCGTATATTAGTCGCGGATTTGTTCCTGGTATGGAAGAATTTCGCAAACTTAGAGAATTTGTCGACGCAACTAAGGAATTTTTCTTTCTGAAGCTCAAAAATGTCAATGTGTAATATTTCACTTGGATAATTCGGGACTGGTGTATCCTGTAATTCCGGGGTAGAGGGGTGCCTGTCGTATTTATTTAGGCGGCAGACTTCACACGCTTTGGTGTACTGTTTGATTCTACGGGTCATACTAGGGAAATAGTACCTCTCGAGAATTTGTTGCTTGTTCTCTACAGGGTTTCTGTGGGCACGTTTGTGTTCTTCCTCAATAAATCGACACATTCGTTCTTCCATAGAGACATCTTCGACTAACCGTTGTGTTATTCTGACCTTGTAAAAAAGAAAGTGGTCACGGTATACGTCCTGAAGTAATTGAAGGTAGTTTTCAGGTATTTTGATGCCGTTCACTAGTGTTGGGTTCAAGCGAGTTATCAATACTCCCACCAGTGTTTCCCTGTCAATTCTGTCCAACGTCACGTAGTGTCGGGTGTAATCTTGGTGTGGGTTTTCAACGCTAAACAAATCTCTGCCTTCTTTTATAACCAGTTGGTTTCTAAAAACGTTTAAGGGGGCTTCAACATGGGGTATTAGGTCAGATGCGTCCTGGTCCGCGCTATGGACTGTTTCGATCTCGCTTGCAGTTTCCACAATTGAACTCCTTTCCGCTCTCGTCGTCGTGGAAGGACCGTTTCCTCCTTCGCTAGCAGTTTCCGTATCGGAGCCATTTCCGCCAACGCCGTTGATCATGTGGAGTCTCGTATGGTCGTTCACCTTGTACTTCATTCTTGACAGAGCATCCGCCACAAAATTAGATTTACCTGGAGTGTAAATCAATTCGTGGTTATACTCCTCTATTCGGGCTTTCCACCTTTTCAGTTTGGCGTTGTGATTCCTGCTTCCCAACGCAAAGGTGAGAGGCAGGTGATCCGTATATATACGAATCTTTTTCGCTCCTTACAGGTATGAGCGCAAGTTGTCAAGAGCCCACACGATTGCTAACATTTCCTTCTCATTTGCAGCGTAATTTTCTTCTGTTTTGTTTAGTGAGCGGGAAATGTATGCAATCGGTTTGTCTTTACCGTATTCCCCTTGCGAAAGGACAGCACCAATGGCGTAGTTAGAAGCGTCTGTTGTTAAGTTAAACGGTTTATCAAAGTCGGGGAAGGCCAAAATGTCTGAGGAAATTAGAAGTTCTTTTAACCTATTGAAGGCCTCTGAGGCTTCCCCATCGAGGTGAACTGGTACCTTTTTAGACCGATTGGCCTTTACCTGAGCGTTTTCTCCCCGAGTCAGGTTGGTCAATGGTTTCGCGACCTTGGCGTAGTCGCGGATGAACTTCCGATAGTAAGAAGTCATACCAAGGAAGCGCTTCAACTCTTTGACGGTTTCGGGTGGCGACATATCCTGGATTTCACTGATCTTCTTGGGGTCCGGTTTAATACCGTCCGGAGTAATAATGTACCCAAGGAATTCAACACTTGTTTTCATGGATTGGGTTTTTTCCAGATTTACCTTCAGGTTTGCTTCGGCCAGTCTTGCAAATACAGTTTCTATGTTTTCCAGATGTTCCTCTTCGTTTTTCCCAAAAACAATCATGTCGTCTATGTAGACGTAACACAGCCTGCCTATATACTCCTTCAGCACATCGTCAATCATTCGTTGAAATATAGCTGGGGCATTTCGGAGTCCGAACGGAAGCCTTCGAAACTCATATTTTCCATTCATGGTTTAAAATGCCGTTTTAGGGATGTCAGACTCCTTCATCGGAATCTGATGAAAGCCCGAAGTGAGGTCTATTCTAGTGAAAAATTTTGCCGCCCCCAAACTCGCAAGTGTCGAGTTAATGTCGGGGATGGGGTAGATGTCCGGAATTGTTACAGCATTCAGTCGTTTAAAGTCAATAACCATCCTGTACTGTTTCTCCCCGAAAGGTTTGGGCTTCTTTGGGACAACCCAGATAGGAGAGTTATAGGGACTCCTTGAAGGCCGAATGATGCCCTCCTCCAGCAGCTCTTTAATATGCCTGTCTACCTCCCCTCTCATACACGCGGGGTATGGGTAGCTCTTTGTGTAAATTGGATCATTGGTCGACGTTTTGATTTCTGCCACCACCGCTGTCTTTACACTGTTCCTAGCATCCAGGGGGCCGAACAAGTTTTGGTATTTGGTTAATAGTAGACTTAACTTTGGCATTGCAGTTACTGGTACGTCCGTGAGGTCTGTTAGGTGGTTCAGGGAAGTGAGTGACTTGTTCTTAAGGGGGATCACAATGTTGGGTTTAATCGTTAGTGTATGATTTTTGCGGTCGATTACGGCCTCTAGCTGTTTTAAGGTGTCGTCGCCGATTATGCCGTCGAACGACTTTAGCCCAGGGAGGACGTAAAAGGTAACTATAATGGGGTTTCCTATACTCTCAAAAAATTTACCGCTGAGCCTACGATTGATAGAAACTGTTCCTCCGGGGGTTTGAACTGGAAAAGGGGGCTCCACAGGCTCAGCTTTACCCGCCAACTTTGTTCCGACAAAGTTTTTGTTCGCACCAGTGTCAACCAGAAAATTTAGTTGCTTGCCGTTTTTGGTAAGGATTGTAAAATAGGGTATGCTGGAATGTATGCTAGTTGTATTTCGACCGTCGGTACCATCGCCAACAACCTTATCCCCTATATAAAAAATGCTGGCGGGATACTCGGTGTCTATCGGGAGGTCAAGTTGTTTGTCGGCCGCGTTCGCGCCTGAGATGTGTGGGACCCTGGAGTGGCTGTTGTCTTTTGCTCCTCCGGCAATTCCTACACTAAGAAGGCTGGTGGGCCGTCCTCCATAAAATTTGGCTGCTGGCGGTCCTCTTCCTCGACATACGCTTGTAGGTTGTAGAGTCGGATGATTCCCGCTTAAAGGGATTGTTGCCCTGCGGGCGATTCATATAGTTCACCTGACTAGTTTGGATAGAGCCGTCCACTTGCATTTTCTCAACCGGCTTGGGGGCGTTGGGTCTACCGGGAGAGAAACTTGCGGTTCTTTGATTGCCTGAAAACCTCTGGGAATAAGCGCGGAAGTTACCCGAGTTGGGGTTTCTATTCCAGTTGTCGTTGTGTCGTTGCCGTGGAGGCAAGGGCGGGCGTTGGGCGACATCCGTCATGGAATTTATAGGAACTACAATTTTGTTATGGAAACTCACGTGAATCGTATTATTCCTCATCGTTAAATTCTGCATATCTAGGCAGGCCGAATAAGCTTTTGGCAGCGTTTTTGGTTTTTGCACCACAAGCATCCTAGACAAGTCACCATTCAAGCCACGAATAAAAACATCCAGAGTCCTATTGCGGTATGTTTCTACCAAAACGTCTACCGTCTCTTGAGAATACTCTTCACATTTGATCTTATTTACGAGAAGCGAAAGCTGGTGGTTTACTGTGGCGTAAAACTCGTCTAGTCTGGAACCACGTTGAGCCAACTGATTTAATTGATGTTCCACTGTTCGAACATCCCTCTTGTTTGCATAATCGAGTGATAACACTCTCTTTATATCCGCCCAATCGCTCCCGGGAATGTTGTACGATATCAACGCCGAGTCAGCCCTACCTCTTACCTTTTGTCTGACATGTTGAAGTATTGCCCGGAAGATCGGCTTATCTTTAACAATCGCATAGTCCTTCAAAACGCACTCCACGTTATGCACCCAAGAGATATATTGTGAAGGATTGCCGTCAAAAACCGGCAATTCCTTCACGCAATCGTGGAGTCTGCTTATTTCCCTCAGCTCATCCTCCGTAATAGAAGCACGCACGCAGGACTACCCGTGGCTGCTGCGTATGGAATGGCCGACTGCTTTAGTGTACGGAATTTTCCCCTAAACTTTTCCTCAATTAGTAAGAGAGATCGCTCGACATCTACCCCCGAATTCTCAACTGAAGTTAATCGTGTCTGAATCGTTTTCAGCTGATCCAGGATAGCATTCACCGCCCCGGTCAGCTCTGTAACTGATTTTGACAGATGCTCCATCAGATTCTTTCTAATTACTTCTTATTATTTTTTGATTCACAAGGACTTACCCCACGCACGGATCTATGACAATCCTAGGAAGGGTTCTAACGACTCGTTGGAAAGGTTGACGGCTGTATGTTGTTTTTCTTCTCTTATTTCGTTTCCTTTTGCTGGTTTCCTTACAGTTTCAGCATTTCCTGCAAGCGGCAGTTTATTAGTATTTCTCAGAAAGTGACTATTATTTGTAATGTTTTGGTTGTGGGGCTTTACTGTGTTCTGACGGGAACAGCGACATGCGCCTCGTGAGCGCCCCATACTGCAATAGTGTAGCGTTTTACTCTTTTGGTCAAGGAAGGGCCGTGTTATCCTTTTTAGTCGTCCGCGTTTACGATTGCGGTCGACCTACTAAGGCACGACTTACTCCACAACAATAATTTGGACTTGAAGCGATCCCCGGCGTGTTCTTATGGGAACACCAGGAAATGGCCGCCGTGATTGTGGAATAGTTGCCGTGTTCTCACGGGAACGACAACGTGCACCCGATAGGGCGTACCAGGATCACTTCGCGGCGGCTATCGCAAGACCACAAAATTTGTTAACCATTGCCGATTTACGTGGACACCGTGGCTTGAGTGCTTTCGTTTACAATTATCTTCACTTTCTACTGTAAATGTTCTTTTAGTCTGGAGGGTCTGGCTTTTTGGGCTACAGAGTCGCAGACTTGAACTTCGTTACAATCAGTTCTACAAAATTTGTTTTACTTTGTTTTATTTAGTAGTGATGGTGCTTTAAAGGTTTTTCCTTTTCACTTCGAGGCCTGAGGGTCTTCGGGGTCACAGGTACTTTTTTTTTATTGTTATACCCTGGAGGGTCCCGTAGGAGTTGCAGGGTCTGGACGTATTTTTTCATTATTTCGTTTTTATTTTAATTTTTTTTAAGGACTGGAGGGTCCCGTAGGAATCGCAGCCGGAAATTTTCACTTTTTTTCACCACATCACTGTTTATCACTTTCACTACACTTTTAGGCTGCGGCCCGGCTTCCTTTAAAGACCTGCGACGACCAGCCTTACACTCGTACCACGTTGTCCTTTTTCCAAGGAGCCCGCATTTTATTTGCGGGTCCCTGCTCGGGCGCCAGTTAAGAACTCCTCGCGAAGTTCTATAAAAAAAATGAGTGCGAGGAACTCCCTCGGGGAGCTCCTCGCACTGGTGAATTAAACAAACCTTTTTCAACTCAGAATTATTTTATTTTATCCATAGGAGAATTATTTTATTTTATTCAAGGCTTCCGCACCGCTTCAGTCCCAAACACAGAAAGAATACTTAACTCCTAATTACTTAGCGCTAAAGCTTATCTCTAGGTAGCCTAAAACTTAGCCTAACGCTGACGCAGCGCTTCCCACCGTGTTGGTGCAACGTGACCTGCGACGATGTGCACTGCCAGCGCTTTGCCCGGATGCGCGTGCAGTGCGCGAGGATCAGGTTGCGTTTGGTAGACGCAACGTCAGCGCTTTAGTGAGTGCGCGTAGCGGCGCGGGTGTGCTAACTTTTATTTAATTTTTTTTGTATTAGTAAGTCTTTTTAGTATTTTTATCAAACTTATCAAGAAAAATAAATAACTTATTTTCATCTTTTTTGTAAATATTAATTTTTTAATAATTTATATAAATGTTTATCATACATATTTACTCTTTGCATATTTGATAAATAAGTAAATGTTATTTGAAAAAGTAATTAAAAATCAAGAAGTCAAAGCAGAGTATTTTAAAAGTCAGCAAACATGTATATTTTAGTATTAAACAAACAGGCATATTTTCACCAAAAATCAAGCGAGACAGCTATACATTTGTTGCGTTCTAAAGTGTCAACATTTTATGTGTGCGAGGACTGTGCGACAGACTGAGTGACAGCAATAACAGGAGAAAACGGCATAGCTATACATTTTAAATAAACAAAACAACAGGTGTAAGAATGAGTAGCATCTAATGAGTAGTTTTTACTAGCGGCCATTATTGTTTTGCACAATCATATGAAAATGCATGCAAGAAGGAGGTAGCGGCCATTATTGCTTGAAATGGCGTATGTTAACAAGACGAAGAAGCATTGAGTTGTTTTCGCTAGGGGCCATTAACGTTGGCAATAGCGTATGCACAGTGGCCCAGATACAAGTATTCCCTGACGTACGCAAAAAACATGGCAGGCTTCAAAAACATACACTTAGGGTGACATCCAAACACCGTAACACCTAATAAAAATATAAGCAAATAAATGATAAATGATGAATAGTGTGTGGCGTGGCATCACTGGCATGAGCGCACACGACATTTGACGTGGCCTGGCAGCACTGGTCTGAGCGCAGGTTAACTTTTGACAACCTATTTTCTCTCTCTCTCTCGCTTTTCGCCATCGCGAGCACGCGTGCTATAAAATCTATTTAAATCTTGTAACATATCCGATATTGTAGGAAATAAAATAGAAAATATTGAATAAATATCCACAAGTGTATGCTCGGTGGCCCAGCCGAGAGAAGAAAGAAATACACACATACAATTATTCCCTGATTTACGCAGAAAACATGGCAGGCTTCATAATCATACGCATAGGGTGACATCCAAACACCGTAACACCTCATAAAAATATAAGCAAATAAATCGAGCCCTTCCCGCGATTTTATCGTATGAGCCATTTTTACCGAAATTATTTTTTTTACCGAAAACAATAGCATTATAAACTAGCCATCAGTACCTAAAAGCTCACTTCTCTACGATGAACCGTTACGAAGTTAGAGAAAAAACAATTTTATCGTATGTCCACTTCACATTTTTCCTTCATTTTTTGTGCCCGCGACTAGCTATGTGTTACGATAAAATTGCTCTAGTTGCCAAAAGTAAATTTTTAACTTTATTGCAAAAGTGTGAAATTGAAAATATTTAAATAGTGAAAAGTGAATATTATTAATAATATAATTGCTGAAGGTGAACAATGGCCTATTTGCAGGAAAAGGTTTTTTTGTCATGTTCATAGTTACGTATTGAGTAAATTGGGGTTCATTAATTTGATGATAAAATAAAAAATAATAATTAAGTAAATGCTTTGATAATAAAAAATAGTAAAGAAAAAAAGAAATACAAGTTCTAACAAAAATTGTCTGTTTCAGTGCCCAAACCGCAAGGCATTATCAACGCTGGCCCCTTATAGTGACAGCGATACAAGTTGTAATGAAGAGCCAGAAATTTGTGTCGGAAAGCGGGGAAGGAGAAATAAGAATTTGCCAAAAAGAGTTGAAAATCAGGCGAACAGCCGAGTTGGTTCACGAATATTTAGATTTAAAATTTGATGGAATGATAAAAGATGTGCTAGTCAAAACAGATGACGAATACAGTACAGTGGACATCCAGTATAACGAACTTTCCATTTAACGAATTATGGATTTAATGTTTGGTTTCGTCATGTGAACGGTACCTCAATTGTTTTTGTTACGTTAAAACTTTCAAATTTACGTCAAGTTACCAATATTTTCAAGTTCTGTTTGTATGCATTGTTGATCATTGTCACAGGATTTGTTTTGCGTTCGGTCGGCGTTTTCTTTTAAAAATTAAAATTTCAATAATCAATCAAGAAAAATGTCCATACAGAAAAGTTTACTTGCGGTAAAGAAGCAATCCGCATCGAAGACTTTTCACTGTACATACATAGCCATTTTGTATTTTGAAAATGCTGGAATAAAACATGATATATTTTAACCTTCGGCCTGTCCTTTGCTCAAAATTGCTTTCGCTGTCCTTTGGTGTCAAGATGACCCCAATCAAAGTGTTATATAATTTACTGGCAAAACATGAAGAAAACTTACACATAAATCACAAAAGAAAAGCGAATAGTGTTTTCCTTGATTTGTTATTGGGCTGTAAGCATGATTAACACTAAATAACACAAGTACACGAGTACACAAAGCCGCTCAACCGTTTTTGTTTAATTTCGCCTGGGGTCAAATAGACCCCAAGGGACAGGCAGAAGGTTAAAAACTTAATATGTGAGATTTATTTCTTTAAGAAGGATGGTTTAAAACAAAAAAAAAATTCGATCGATTCTAAATTTCGATAAGATTCTTTATATTGGACGTCCACTGTATTTAATTTTTTCTGAAATTTTTTTTATTTTTTATATAAAACTACACTATATCACTATGAATTACACTATGTCAATCTGAAAGTAACATTATTTTGTATTTAAAAATGAATATACATTATACCAAGGAAAACATTCTTTTTTTACTTAGAAACGAGTTTATCGTATGTGCCACTGCAATATTTGAATCACTCATAATAGTGCCCGCACAAATTATCGTATGTCCAAAATAACACCGTTGCGCTTTGCTGAAGTTACTAAAATAACCTATTCCAAGTGTGTAATCCTAAATAAAGTGTGTATGCCAAAAATCATGCAGCTTTGTTGCGCCAATGCAGAGAAAACAAAAAAAAACGTCTCCTGTAAAATTTGGTTTTTGGCTCATACGATAAAAACGCGGGAAGGGCTCGAAATGATTAACTAAATAGAAAAAGCTTCTATCGATTAACGTCTTATATCATTTTTTCAGCGATGCAGATAGTGTCTGTGGTCGTATTTATGGGCAATTTTGACTTGTGACGCCTAGGCTCCAGTTCGGAGCTATAGTTAAGAGTCTGCATTATTCCGATTCGTTGCCGTGGCGGCAGATCCCCACGCTGTATAACTATTGGTATTGCCATGTGCTGTCTTGCACAAACAGCATCTGCTCGGCATTTTCTCCGCGATCAACATTATAAAACACAAGAATATTTTCGCTTTCACGTTTTGATTGGGGTTAAAAATAGTCTCTCAACGCCAAAACAAAATTGAATTTCCATATATGTAATACTTCTATATTGGCACTAACGTATCTTCACAATGTGTTTTCTTTCGGAAATCAAAGGGAGACAAGCGATGAGACAGAAAAGACGAAATTTTTTTGAATATATTTCTATGCGTGTATACATGTGCACTTCTACACATGAACAACTGTCAATCTGCTCTGGGGCGGTTGAAGAAATTTCAGTTAATTTCGACAAATTTATATTTTTTTCCAGCCTATTTTTTCCCCGTCTGAAGGCACCTGTCTTTCTGCCACTTTTGAAATATGTCAAGGTACATTCGTTTATACGCTTTCTCGCTCATATTTCACTATTGCTGTACTGTGATGTTGGCGAATGTACCTTGAGCTTAGTGCCAATATAGAAGTACTACATATATGTGAATTTCAAATGCTATGTTTCAAAATAAGGGTATGGGGTGACAAAACTGTCAGCTTCTTGCTTCTTCTTGTTTATTTCATCATGAATAAATATTAAATGTCAGCCAAATGTCATGTCAATTTTGGAAAGTTCTAGTGAGATTATCCTTTTATCCATTTTTAATTTTTTTCTGTTGGATTCTATTGCTTTCTATAAAATTTCAAGCACATATACGGTTCCAAATAATTTACAAGTCCGTTTACTGTTCAATGGAATACAAATTTTCCAAGAAATATAAAAAGAATAACCGGAAATTCCCGTTATTAGTTTTGTACGCAAACTTATTCTGCACAGCTTTGTGTCATTGTCATTGTCAATAAATATAGTTATAGTATAATCTAGCAACTTTTATAAACTACTTTTATTACTAACTATTACTATTACTGCTATTACAACTACTAATCTATATATATAAAAATGAATCGTGGTCCATTCGACTGCGTATCACTCGAGAACGGCTGGACCAACTTGGATACTTCCTTCGGCGGGTTTGTTCGAAATTGTTACGTGAAGGTTTATAAAAAGAGAAAAGTCGGGAAAACGGGGCGTGGCGCCAATAGAATACATTTTTAGACATTAACTTTGGAACCATAAGTCACAGATCAATTAAATTTAGTTCACACTTACTATTTAATCAGCCGGCCTCGATAGTCAAGCGGGTAGCGCGCTGGCTTCTCATACCAAAGGCTCCAGGTTCGATTCCTGGCTCGGGCTGGTGAACAACTCATCTACATGAAGGGAATGAGAATTACAAGAATCGCACAAGTGCGCTCTTGGCAGGCAATGGCAAAACCTCCAAGTGTGAACGAAAAACTGCCAATCGCCGTTCGGATTCGGCGTTAAACTGTAGGTCCGCCCTCCCCTTTCCCCATCCGCTTGAAATGAGTGCTGTAACATATGTTGGCAAAACAGTGTTGCATACACAGTTCAAAAACGGGTGAAATATGTGGTATCACAATGGGCCTTTCAGGCCTCCGAGTGTGTCTCTAATAGAGGCAGCCACCGCAACCTAACCTAACCTACTATTTAATCATGTCCTTCGATCGACGGAATGGGGTGGGTATTGGACAAGGGGGTGTGGCACCGCCCATACAACTCAAATCTTTTAAGTGGAATAGCTTCGAAATTGTAAGTCGCACAGCATTGAAATTTGGGGTACCGCCGTTTCATAGATGTGTCATGCTACTGTTAAAATTTTATGGGCGTTGAATAAGGGGTGTGGCACATTTTGTATGCAGCAGAACTGTAAGTCGTACATCAATGAAACTTGGTATGAACCTACCACTTAATCATATTTTTCGGCAGAGGGAATGGGGTTGGTACTGGACAAGGGGGCGTGGCACCGCCCATACAACTCAAATCTATCAAGGGGAATAGCTTCGAAATTGTAAGTCGTACAGCATTGAAATTTGGGGTACCGCCGTTTCATAGATGTGTCATGCTACTGTTAAAATTTTATGGGCGTTGAATAAGGGGTGTGGCACATTTTTTATGCAGCAGAACTGTAAGTCGTACATCAATGAAACTTGGTATGAACCTACCACTTAATCATATCTTTCGGCAGAGGGAATGGGGCAGGTATTTAACAAGGGGCGTGGCACATTTGTTTGACCCAAACTATCCGCATAAGTTTGCAATTGTTAGTCGAACATCAATGAAATTCAGTACGAATTTATCATTTAGTCATATCTTTCCACAGAGGGAATGGGGCGGGTATTTACGAAGGGGGCGTGGCACCGCACATACAACTTAAATCTTTTATATGGAATAGCTTCCGAATTGTAAGTCGCACAGCATTGAAATTTGGTGTACCGTCGGTTAATAGATATGTCATTCTACTGGTAAAATTTAATGGGCGTTGAACAAGGGGCATGGCAAATTTCGTATGCAGCAGAACTGTAAGTCGCACATCAATGAAACTTGGTATGAACCTTACATTTAATCATATCTTTCGGCAGAGGGAATGGGGTTGGTATTGAACAAGGGGCTGTGGCAATGCCCATACAATCCAAATCGTTTCATAGATGTGTCATTCTACTGATGAGATTTGATCCTCGTTGGTCAAGGGACGTGGCACAATTTTATGATCTAACAGTTATGCAGTACACACACACATCAGTGAAACTTGGTACGAACTTTCCACTTAGTGCCACTTAGCGGAATAATTCGACACGTGTTTTATAATTTTTCGAAAATCAAAACTTAACTGAACCAAAAATGGGTTAAGATTTGTTTAGGGATATACTCGAAAAAAACATGAACCGATAGGCCTATTCACTTCAAAAATTGTTAAAATACTTGAAATAAAAAAGTTATACACGCGTTTCTCATTATTTTCAAAATCGAAATCTTATCTTATCTAATCAACGACGGGTTAAAATTATGTTTGGAGAAACAACTTTGTTTAGCTTTTTGACTTCAAACTTGGTGAAAGTACTTCAAATGTAAAATAATTTGATACGTATTTTTTATTTTTTCCGAATATTAAAACCGGCCGTGGTCAACGACCGGTTAAAAGTTTGTATGGCGAAACTGTAAAAAACATGAATTAATGAGCCCACTGACTTCAAAATTTGTAATAATTTGACACGTGTTTTTCACTTTTTTGAAAATTAAAATCGAACGGGGTCAACAATGGGTTAACAGTTTGTATGGAGAGACACGATTTATTGGTCCTTTTGAGTTCAAACTTAGACAAAAAGCACTTCAATCGGGAAATAATTAATTCCTATTAATATTTTTGAAAATCGAAATCTACCGTGGCAAACTAAGGGTTAAGAATTTGTTTAGAGTAAATGTTCTTTTTCTTCACAGTTTTTAGAACCACGTCACATCAAAGATAATAGACATATGTTTTTTTTTTTAAATCAAAATCTGATGGGGTCAACAATGCGTTCAAAATTTGTATCGGGTGAAACAAAAGAGCTTGCGAAGCCGCGGGGCCCAGCTAGTATTTTATAAATAAGTAAATGTTATTTGAAAAAGTAATTAAAAATCAAGAAGTCAAAGCAGAGTATTTTAAAAGTCAGCAAACATGTATATTTTAGTATTAAATAAACAGGCATATTTTCACCAAAATTAAAGCGAGACAGCTATACATTTGTTGCGTTCTAAAATGTCAACATTTCATGTGTGCGAGGACTGTGCGACAGACTGAGTGACAGCAATAACAGGAGAAAACGGCATAGCTATACATTTTAAATAAACAAAACAACAGGTGTAAGAATGAGTAGCATCTAATGAGTAGTTTTTACTAGCGGCCATTATTGTTTTGCACAATCATATGAATATGCATGCAAGAAGGAGGTAGCGGCCATTATTGCTTGAAATGGCGTATGTTAACAAGACGAAGAAGCATTGAGTTGTTTTCGCTAGGGGCCATTAACGTTGGCAATAGCGTATGCACAGTGGCCCAGATACAAGTATTCCCTGACGTACGCAAAAAACATGGCAGGCTTCAAAAACATACACTTAGGGTGACATCCAAACACCGTAACACCTAATAAAAATATAAGCAAATAAATGATAAATGATGAATAGTGTGTGGCGTGGCATCACTGGCATGAGCGCACACGACATTTGACGTGGCCTGGCAGCACTGGCCTGAGCGCAGGTTAACTTTTGACAATCTATTTTCTCTCTCTCTCTCGCTTTTCGCCATCGCGAGCACGCGTGCTATAAAATCTATTTAAATCTTGTAACATATCCGATATTGTAGGAAATAAAATAGAAAATATTGAATAAATATCCACAAGTGTATGCTCGGTGGCCCAGCCGAGAGAAGAAAGAAATACACACATACAATTATTCCCTGATTTACGCAGAAAACATGGCAGGCTTCATAATCATACGCATAGGGTGACATCCAAACACCGTAACACCTCAAAAATATAAGCAAATAAATCGAGCCCTTCCCGCGATTTTATCGTATGAGCCATTTTTACCGAAATTATTTTTTTTACCGAAAACAATAGCATTATAAACTAGCCATCAGTACCTAAAAGCTCACTTCTCTACGATGAACCGTTACGAAGTTAGAGAAAAAACAATTTTATCGTATGTCCACTTCACATTTTTCCTTCATTTTTTGTGCCCGCGACTAGCTATGTGTTACGATAAAATTGCTCTAGTTGCCAAAAGTAAATTTTTAACTTTATTGCAAAAGTGTGAAATTGAAAATATTTAAATAGTGAAAAGTGAATATTATTAATAATATAATTGCTGAAGGTGAACAATGGCCTATTTGCAGGAAAAGGTTTTTTTGTCATGTTCATAGTTACGTATTGAGTAAATTGGGGTTCATTAATTTGATGATAAAATAAAAAATAATAATTAAGTAAATGCTTTGATAATAAAAAATAGTAAAGAAAAAAAGAAATACAAGTTCTAACAAAAATTGTCTGTTTCAGTGCCCAAACCGCAAGGCATTATCAACGCTGGCCCCTTATAGTGACAGCGATACAAGTTGTAATGAAGAGCCAGAAATTTGTGTAGGAAAGCGGGGAAGGAGAAATAAGAATTTGCCAAAAAGAGTTGAAAATCAGGCGAACAGCCGAGTTGGTTCACGAATATTTAGATTTAAAATTTGATGGAATGATAAAAGATGTGCTAGTCAAAACAGATGACGAATACAGTACAGTGGACATCCAGTATAACGAACTTTCCATTTAACGAATTATGGATTTAATGTTTGGTTTCGTCATGTGAACGGTACCTCAATTGTTTTTGTTACGTTAAAACTTTCAAATTTACGTCAAGTTACCAATATTTTCAAGTTCTGTTTGTATGCATTGTTGATCATTGTCACAGGATTTGTTTTGCGTTCGGTCGGCGTTTTCTTTTAAAAATTAAAATTTCAATAATCAATCAAGAAAAATGTCCATACAGAAAAGTTTACTTGCGGTAAAGAAGCAATCCGCATCGAAGACTTTTCACTGTACATACATAGCCATTTTGTATTTTGAAAATGCTGGAATAAAACATGATATATTTTAACCTTCGGCCTGTCCTTTGCTCAAAATTGCTTTCGCTGTCCTTTGGTGTCAAGATGACCCCAATCAAAGTGTTATATAATTTACTGGCAAAACATGAAGAAAACTTACACATAAATCACAAAAGAAAAGCGAATAGTGTTTTCCTTGATTTGTTATTGGGCTGTAAGCATGATTAACACTAAATAACACAAGTACACGAGTACACAAAGCCGCTCAACCGTTTTTGTTTAATTTCGCCTGGGGTCAAATAGACCCCAAGGGACAGGCAGAAGGTTAAAAACTTAATATGTGAGATTTATTTCTTTAAGAAGGATGGTTTAAAACAAAAAAAAAATTCGATCGATTCTAAATTTCGATAAGATTCTTTATATTGGACGTCCACTGTATTTAATTTTTTCTGAAATTTTTTTTATTTTTTATATAAAACTACACTATATCACTATGAATTACACTATGTCAATCTGAAAGTAACATTATTTTGTATTTAAAAATGAATATACATTATACCAAGGAAAACATTCTTTTTTTACTTAGAAACGAGTTTATCGTATGTGCCACTGCAATATTTGAATCACTCATAATAGTGCCCGCACAAATTATCGTATGTCCAAAATAACACCGTTGCGCTTTGCTGAAGTTACTAAAATAACCTATTCCAAGTGTGTAATCCTAAATAAAGTGTGTATGCCAAAAATCATGCAGCTTTGTTGCGCCAATGCAGAGAAAACAAAAAAAAACGTCTCCTGTAAAATTTGGTTTTTGGCTCATACGATAAAAACGCGGGAAGGGCTCGAAATGATTAACTAAATAGAAAAAGCTTCTATCGATTAACGTCTTATATCATTTTTTCAGCGATGCAGATAGTGTCTGTGGTCGTATTTATGGGCAATTTTGACTTGTGACGCCTAGGCTCCAGTTCGGAGCTATAGTTAAGAGTCTGCATTATTCCGATTCGTTGCCGTGGCGGCAGATCCCCACGCTGTATAACTATTGGTATTGCCATGTGCTGTCTTGCACAAACAGCATCTGCTCGGCATTTTCTCCGCGATCAAAATTATAAAACACAAGAATATTTTCGCTTTCACGTTTTGATTGGGGTTAAAAATAGTCTCTCAACGCCAAAACAAAATTGAATTTCCATATATGTAATACTTCTATATTGGCACTAACGTATCTTCACAATGTGTTTTCTTTCGGAAATCAAAGGGAGACAAGCGATGAGACAGAAAAGACGAAATTTTTTTGAATATATTTCTATGCGTGTATACATGTGCACTTCTACACATGAACAACTGTCAATCTGCTCTGGGGCGGTTGAAGAAATTTCAGTTAATTTCGACAAATTTATATTTTTTTTCCAGCCTATTTTTTTCCCGTCTGAACGCACCTGTCTTTCTGCCACTTTTGAAATATGTCAAGGTACATTCGTTTATACGCTTTCTCGCTCATATTTCACTATTGCTGTACTGTGATGTTGGCGAATGTACCTTGAGCTTAGTGCCAATATAGAAGTACTACATATATGTGAATTTCAAATGCTATGTTTCAAAATAAGGGTATGGGGTGACAAAACTGTCAGCTTCTTGCTTCTTCTTGTTTATTTCATCATGAATAAATATTAAATGTCAGCCAAATGTCATGTCAATTTTGGAAAGTTCTAGTGAGATTATCCTTTTATCCATTTTTAATTTTTTTCTGTTGGATTCTATTGCTTTCTATAAAATTTCAAGCACATATACAGTTCCAAATAATTTACAAGTCCGTTTACTGTTCAATGGAATACAAATTTTCCAAGAAATATAAAAAGAATAACCGGAAATTCCCGTTATTAGTTTTGTACGCAAACTTATTCTGCACAGCTTTGCGTCATTGTCATTGTCAATAAATATAGTTATAGTATAATCTAGCAACTTTTATAAACTACTTTTATTACTAACTATTACTATTACTGCTATTACAACTACTAATCTATATATATAAAAATGAATCGTGGTCCATTCGACTGCGTATCACTCGAGAACGGCTGGACCAACTTGGATACTTCCTTCGGCGGGTTTGTTCGAAATTGTTACGTGAAGGTTTATAAAAAGAGAAAAGTCGGGAAAACGGGGCGTGGCGCCAATAGAATACATTTTTAGACATTAACTTTGGAACCATAAGTCACAGATCAATTAAATTTAGTTCACACTTACTATTTAATCAGCCGGCCTCGATAGTCAAGCGGGTAGCGCGCTGGCTTCTCATACCAAAGGCTCCAGGTTCGATTCCTGGCTCGGGCTGGTGAACAACTCATCTACATGAAGGGAATGAGAATTACAAGAATCGCACAAGTGCGCTCTTGGCAGGCAATGGCAAAACCTCCAAGTGTGAACGAAAAACTGCCAATCGCCGTTCGGATTCGGCGTTAAACTGTAGGTCCGCCCTCCCCTTTCCCCATCCGCTTGAAATGAGTGCTGTAACATATGTTGGCAAAACAGTGTTGCATACACAGTTCAAAAACGGGTGAAATATGTGGTATCACAATGGGCCTTTCAGGCCTCTGAGTGTGTCTCTAATAGAGGCAGCCACCGCAACCTAACCTAACCTACTATTTAATCATGTCCTTCGATCGACGGAATGGGGTGGGTATTGGACAAGGGGGTGTGGCACCGCCCATACAACTCAAATCTTTTAAGTGGAATAGCTTCGAAATTGTAAGTCGCACAGCATTGAAATTTGGGGTACCGCCGTTTCATAGATGTGTCATGCTACTGTTAAAATTTTATGGGCGTTGAATAAGGGGTGTGGCACATTTTTTATGCAGCAGAACTGTAAGTCGTACATCAATGAAACTTGGTATGAACCTACCACTTAATCATATTTTTCGGCAGAGGGAATGGGGTTGGTACTGGACAAGGGGGCGTGGCACCGCCCATACAACTCAAATCTATCAAGGGGAATAGCTTCGAAATTGTAAGTCGTACAGCATTGAAATTTGGGGTACCGCCGTTTCATAGATGTGTCATGCTACTGTTAAAATTTTATGGGCGTTGAATAAGGGGTGTGGCACATTTTTTATGCAGCAGAACTGTAAGTCGTACATCAATGAAACTTGGTATGAACCTACCACTTAATCATATCTTTCGGCAGAGGGAATGGGGCAGGTATTTAACAAGGGGCGTGGCACCACCCATACAATTCTATTCTTTTGAGTGGAATAGCTGCGGCATTGTAAGTCGTACAACATTGAAAGTTAGTGTACCGTCACCTCATAGATGTGTTATTCTACTGTTAAAATTTTATGGGCATTGAACAAGGAGCGTGGCACATTTGTTTGACCCAAACTATCCGCATAAGTTTGCAATTGTTAGTCGAACATCAATGAAATTCAGTACGAATTTATCATTTAGTCATATCTTTCCACAGAGGGAATGGGGCGGGTATTTACGAAGGGGGCGTGGCACCGCACATACAACTTAAATCTTTTATATGGAATAGCTTCCGAATTGTAAGTCGCACAGCATTGAAATTTGGTGTACCGTCGGTTAATAGATATGTCATTCTACTGGTAAAATTTAATGGGCGTTGAACAAGGGGCATGGCAAATTTCGTATGCAGCAGAACTGTAAGTCGCACATCAATGAAACTTGGTATGAACCTTACATTTAATCATATCTTTCGGCAGAGGGAATGGGGTTGGTATTGAACAAGGGGCTGTGGCAATGCCCATACAATCCAAATCGTTTCATAGATGTGTCATTCTACTGATGAGATTTGATCGGCGTTGGTCAAGGGACGTGGCACAATTTTATGATCTAACAGTTATGCAGTACACACACATATCAGTGAAACTTGGTACGAACTTTCCACTTAGTGCCACAGTTCGACTAGCGGAATAATTCGACACGTGTTTTATAATTTTTCGAAAATCAAAACTTAACTGAACCAAAAATGGGTTAAGATTTGTTTAGGGATAGACTCGAAAAAAACATGAACCGATAGGCCTATTCACTTCAAAAATTGTTAAAATACTTGAAATAAAAAAGTTATACACGCGTTTCTCATTATTTTCAAAATCGAAATCTTATCTTATCTAATCAACGACGGGTTAAAATTATGTTTGGAGAAACAACTTTGTTTAGCTTTTTGACTTCAAACTTGGTGAAAGTACTTCAAATGTAAAATAATTTGATACGTATTTTTTATTTTTTCCGAATATTAAAACCGGCCGTGGTCAACGACCGGTTAAAAGTTTGTATGGCGAAACTGTAAAAAACATGAATTAATGAGCCCACTGACTTCAAAATTTGTAATAATTTGACACGTGTTTTTCACTTTTTTGAAAATTAAAATCGAACGGGGTTAACAGTTTGTATGGAGAGACACGATTTATTGGTCCTTTTGAGTTCAAACTTAGACAAAAAGCACTTCAATCGGGAAATAATTAATTCCTATTAATATTTTTGAAAATCGAAATCTACCGTGGCAAACTAAGGGTTAAGAATTTGTTTAGAGTAAATGTTCTTTTTCTTCACAGTTTTTAGAACCACGTGACATCAAAGATAATAGACATATGTTTTTTTTTTTAAATCAAAATCTGATGGGGTCAACAATGCGTTCAAAATTTGTATCGGGTGAAACAAAAGAGCTTGCGAAGCCGCGGGGCCCAGCTAGTATTTTATAAATAAGTAAATGTTATTTGAAAAAGTAATTAAAAATCAAGAAGTCAAAGCAGAGTATTTTAAAAGTCAGCAAACATGTATATTTTAGTATTAAATAAACAGGCATATTTTCACCAAAATTAAAGCGAGACAGCTATACATTTGTTGCGTTCTAAAATGTCAACATTTCATGTGTGCGAGGACTGTGCGACAGACTGAGTGACAGCAATAACAGGAGAAAACGGCATAGCTATACATTTTAAATAAACAAAACAACAGGTGTAAGAATGAGTAGCATCTAATGAGTAGTTTTTACTAGCGGCCATTATTGTTTTGCACAATCATATGAATATGCATGCAAGAAGGAGGTAGCGGCCATTATTGCTTGAAATGGCGTATGTTAACAAGACGAAGAAGCATTGAGTTGTTTTCGCTAGGGGCCATTAACGTTGGCAATAGCGTATGCACAGTGGCCCAGATACAAGTATTCCCTGACGTACGCAAAAAACATGGCAGGCTTCAAAAACATACACTTAGGGTGACATCCAAACACCGTAACACCTAATAAAAATATAAGCAAATAAATGATAAATGATGAATAGTGTGTGGCGTGGCATCACTGGCATGAGCGCACACGACATTTGACGTGGCCTGGCAGCACTGGCCTGAGCGCAGGTTAACTTTTGACAACCTATTTTCTCTCTCTCTCTCGCTTTTCGCCATCGCGAGCACGCGTGCTATAAAATCTATTTAAATCTTGTAACATATCCGATATTGTAGGAAATAAAATAGAAAATATTGAATAAATATCCACAAGTGTATGCTCGGTGGCCCAGCCGAGAGAAGAAAGAAATACACACATACAATTATTCCCTGATTTACGCAGAAAACATGGCAGGCTTCATAATCATACGCATAGGGTGACATCCAAAAACCGTAACACCTCATAAAAATATAAGCAAATAAATCGAGCCCTTCCCGCGATTTTATCGTATGAGCCATTTTTACCGAAATTATTTTTTTTACCGAAAACAATAGCATTATAAACTAGCCATCAGTACCTAAAAGCTCACTTCTCTACGATGAACCGTTACGAAGTTAGAGAAAAAACAATTTTATCGTATGTCCACTTCACATTTTTCCTTCATTTTTTGTGCCCGCGACTAGCTATGTGTTACGATAAAATTGCTCTAGTTGCCAAAAGTAAATTTTTAACTTTATTGCAAAAGTGTGAAATTGAAAATATTTAAATAGTGAAAAGTGAATATTATTAATAATATAATTGCTGAAGGTGAACAATGGCCTATTTGCAGGAAAAGGTTTTTTTGTCATGTTCATAGTTACGTATTGAGTAAATTGGGGTTCATTAATTTGATGATAAAATAAAAAATAATAATTAAGTAAATGCTTTGATAATAAAAAATAGTAAAGAAAAAAAGAAATACAAGTTCTAACAAAAATTGTCTGTTTCAGTGCCCAAACCGCAAGGCATTATCAACGCTGGCCCCTTATAGTGACAGCGATACAAGTTGTAATGAAGAGCCAGAAATTTGTGTAGGAAAGCGGGGAAGGAGAAATAAGAATTTGCCAAAAAGAGTTGAAAATCAGGCGAACAGCCGAGTTGGTTCACGAATATTTAGATTTAAAATTTGATGGAATGATAAAAGATGTGCTAGTCAAAACAGATGACGAATACAGTACAGTGGACATCCAGTATAATGAACTTTCCATTTAACGAATTATGGATTTAATGTTTGGTTTCGTCATGTGAACGGTACCTCAATTGTTTTTGTTACGTTAAAACTTTCAAATTTACGTCAAGTTACCAATATTTTCAAGTTCTGTTTGTATGCATTGTTGATCATTGTCACAGGATTTGTTTTGCGTTCGGTCGGCGTTTTCTTTTAAAAATTAAAATTTCAATAATCAATCAAGAAAAATGTCCATACAGAAAAGTTTACTTGCGGTAAAGAAGCAATCCGCATCGAAGACTTTTCACTGTACATACATAGCCATTTTGTATTTTGAAAATGCTGGAATAAAACATGATATATTTTAACCTTCGGCCTGTCCTTTGCTCAAAATTGCTTTCGCTGTCCTTTGGTGTCAAGATGACCCCAATCAAAGTGTTATATAATTTACTGGCAAAACATGAAGAAAACTTACACATAAATCACAAAAGAAAAGCGAATAGTGTTTTTCTTGATTTGTTATTGGGCTGTAAGCATGATTAACACTAAATAACACAAGTACACGAGTACACAAAGCCGCTCAACCGTTTTTGTTTAATTTCGCCTGGGGTCAAATAGACCCCAAGGGACAGGCAGAAGGTTAAAAACTTAATATGTGAGATTTATTTCTTTAAGAAGGATGGTTTAAAACAAAAAAAAAATTCGATCGATTCTAAATTTCGATAAGATTCTTTATATTGGACGTCCACTGTATTTAATTTTTTCTGAAATTTTTTTTATTTTTTATATAAAACTACACTATATCACTATGAATTACACTATGTCAATCTGAAAGTAACATTATTTTGTATTTAAAAATGAATATACATTATACCAAGGAAAACATTCTTTTTTTACTTAGAAACGAGTTTATCGTATGTGCCACTGCAATATTTGAATCACTCATAATAGTGCCCGCACAAATTATCGTATGTCCAAAATAACACCGTTGCGCTTTGCTGAAGTTACTAAAATAACCTATTCCAAGTGTGTAATCCTAAATAAAGTGTGTATGCCAAAAATCATGCAGCTTTGTTGCGCCAATGCAGAGAAAACAAAAAAAAACGTCTCCTGTAAAATTTGGTTTTTGGCTCATACGATAAAAACGCGGGAAGGGCTCGAAATGATTAACTAAATAGAAAAAGCTTCTATCGATTAACGTCTTATATCATTTTTTCAGCGATGCAGATAGTGTCTGTGGTCGTATTTATGGGCAATTTTGACTTGTGACGCCTAGGCTCCAGTTCGGAGCTATAGTTAAGAGTCTGCATTATTCCGATTCGTTGCCGTGGCGGCAGATCCCCACGCTGTATAACTATTGGTATTGCCATGTGCTGTCTTGCACAAACAGCATCTGCTCGGCATTTTCTCCGCGATCAAAATTATAAAACACAAGAATATTTTCGCTTTCACGTTTTGATTGGGGTTAAAAATAGTCTCTCAACGCCAAAACAAAATTGAATTTCCATATATGTAATACTTCTATATTGGCACTAACGTATCTTCACAATGTGTTTTCTTTCGGAAATCAAAGGGAGACAAGCGATGAGACAGAAAAGACGAAATTTTTTTGAATATATTTCTATGCGTGTATACATGTGCACTTCTACACATGAACAACTGTCAATCTGCTCTGGGGCGGTTGAAGAAATTTCAGTTAATTTCGACAAATTTATATTTTTTTTCCAGCCTATTTTTTTCCCGTCTGAACGCACCTGTCTTTCTGCCACTTTTGAAATATGTCAAGGTACATTCGTTTATACGCTTTCTCGCTCATATTTCACTATTGCTGTACTGTGATGTTGGCGAATGTACCTTGAGCTTAGTGCCAATATAGAAGTACTACATATATGTGAATTTCAAATGCTATGTTTCAAAATAAGGGTATGGGGTGACAAAACTGTCAGCTTCTTGCTTCTTCTTGTTTATTTCATCATGAATAAATATTAAATGTCAGCCAAATGTCATGTCAATTTTGGAAAGTTCTAGTGAGATTATCCTTTTATCCATTTTTAATTTTTTTCTGTTGGATTCTATTGCTTTCTATAAAATTTCAAGCACATATACAGTTCCAAATAATTTACAAGTCCGTTTACTGTTCAATGGAATACAAATTTTCCAAGAAATATAAAAAGAATAACCGGAAATTCCCGTTATTAGTTTTGTACGCAAACTTATTCTGCACAGCTTTGCGTCATTGTCATTGTCAATAAATATAGTTATAGTATAATCTAGCAACTTTTATAAACTACTTTTATTACTAACTATTACTATTACTGCTATTACAACTACTAATCTATATATATAAAAATGAATCGTGGTCCATTCGACTGCGTATCACTCGAGAACGGCTGGACCAACTTGGATACTTCCTTCGGCGGGTTTGTTCGAAATTGTTACGTGAAGGTTTATAAAAAGAGAAAAGTCGGGAAAACGGGGCGTGGCGCCAATAGAATACATTTTTAGACATTAACTTTGGAACCATAAGTCACAGATCAATTAAATTTAGTTCACACTTACTATTTAATCAGCCGGCCTCGATAGTCAAGCGGGTAGCGCGCTGGCTTCTCATACCAAAGGCTCCAGGTTCGATTCCTGGCTCGGGCTGGTGAACAACTCATCTACATGAAGGGAATGAGAATTACAAGAATCGCACAAGTGCGCTCTTGGCAGGCAATGGCAAAACCTCCAAGTGTGAACGAAAAACTGCCAATCGCCGTTCGGATTCGGCGTTAAACTGTAGGTCCGCCCTCCCCTTTCCCCATCCGCTTGAAATGAGTGCTGTAACATATGTTGGCAAAACAGTGTTGCATACACAGTTCAAAAACGGGTGAAATATGTGGTATCACAATGGGCCTTTCAGGCCTCTGAGTGTGTCTCTAATAGAGGCAGCCACCGCAACCTAACCTAACCTACTATTTAATCATGTCCTTCGATCGACGGAATGGGGTGGGTATTGGACAAGGGGGTGTGGCACCGCCCATACAACTCAAATCTTTTAAGTGGAATATCTTCGAAATTGTAAGTCGCACAGCATTGAAATTTGGGGTACCGCCGTTTCATAGATGTGTCATGCTACTGTTAAAATTTTATGGGCGTTGAATAAGGGGTGTGGCACATTTTTTATGCAGCAGAACTGTAAGTCGTACATCAATGAAACTTGGTATGAACCTACCACTTAATCATATTTTTCGGCAGAGGGAATGGGGTTGGTACTGGACAAGGGGGCGTGGCACCGCCCATACAACTCAAATCTATCAAGGGGAATAGCTTCGAAATTGTAAGTCGTACAGCATTGAAATTTGGGGTACCGCCGTTTCATAGATGTGTCATGCTACTGTTAAAATTTTATGGGCGTTGAATAAGGGGTGTGGCACATTTTTTATGCAGCAGAACTGTAAGTCGTACATCAATGAAACTTGGTATGAACCTACCACTTAATCATATCTTTCGGCAGAGGGAATGGGGCAGGTATTTAACAAGGGGCGTGGCACCACCCATACAATTCTATTCTTTTGAGTGGAATAGCTGCGGCATTGTAAGTCGTACAACATTGAAAGTTAGTGTACCGTCACCTCATAGATGTGTTATTCTACTGTTAAAATTTTATGGGCATTGAACAAGGAGCGTGGCACATTTGTTTGACCCAAACTATCCGCATAAGTTTGCAATTGTTAGTCGAACATCAATGAAATTCAGTACGAATTTATCATTTAGTCATATCTTTCCACAGAGGGAATAGGGCGGGTATTTACGAAGGGGGCGTGGCACCGCACATACAACTTAAATCTTTTATATGGAATAGCTTCCGAATTGTAAGTCGCACAGCATTGAAATTTGGTGTACCGTCGGTTAATAGATATGTCATTCTACTGGTAAAATTTAATGGGCGTTGAACAAGGGGCATGGCAAATTTCGTATGCAGCAGAACTGTAAGTCGCACATCAATGAAACTTGGTATGAACCTTACATTTAATCATATCTTTCGGCAGAGGGAATGGGGTTGGTATTGAACAAGGGGCTGTGGCAATGCCCATACAATCCAAATCGTTTCATAGATGTGTCATTCTACTGATGAGATTTGATCGGCGTTGGTCAAGGGACGTGGCACAATTTTATGATCTAACAGTTATGCAGTACACACACATATCAGTGAAACTTGGTACGAACTTTCCACTTAGTGCCACAGTTCGACTAGCGGAATAATTCGACACGTGTTTTATAATTTTTCGAAAATCAAAACTTAACTGAACCAAAAATGGGTTAAGATTTGTTTAGGGATAGACTCGAAAAAAACATGAACCGATAGGCCTATTCACTTCAAAAATTGTTAAAATACTTGAAATAAAAAAGTTATACACGCGTTTCTCATTATTTTCAAAATCGAAATCTTATCTTATCTAATCAACGACGGGTTAAAATTATGTTTGGAGAAACAACTTTGTTTAGCTTTTTGACTTCAAACTTGGTGAAAGTACTTCAAATGTAAAATAATTTGATACGTATTTTTTATTTTTTCCGAATATTAAAACCGGCCGTGGTCAACGACCGGTTAAAAGTTTGTATGGCGAAACTGTAAAAAACATGAATTAATGAGCCCACTGACTTCAAAATTTGTAATAAT
The DNA here is from genome assembly GCA_963971225.1 of Melieria omissa. Taxonomy (NCBI): domain Eukaryota; kingdom Metazoa; phylum Arthropoda; class Insecta; order Diptera; family Ulidiidae; genus Melieria; species Melieria omissa. Next base: position 1,057,907 of record OZ020269.1, on the reverse strand, counting down.
TTGACACGTGTTTTTCACTTTTTTGAAAATTAAAATCGAACGGGGTTAACAGTTTGTATGGAGAGACACGATTTATTGGTCCTTTTGAGTTCAAACTTAGACAAAAAGCACTTCAATCGGGAAATAATTAATTCCTATTAATATTTTTGAAAATCGAAATCTACCGTGGCAAACTAAGGGTTAAGAATTTGTTTAGAGTAAATGTTCTTTTTCTTCACAGTTTTTAGAACCACGTGACATCAAAGATAATAGACATATGTTTTTTTTTTTAAATCAAAATCTGATGGGGTCAACAATGCGTTCAAAATTTGTATCGGGTGAAACAAAAGAGCTTGCGAAGCCGCGGGGCCCAGCTAGTATTTTATAAATAAGTAAATGTTATTTGAAAAAGTAATTAAAAATCAAGAAGTCAAAGCAGAGTATTTTAAAAGTCAGCAAACATGTATATTTTAGTATTAAATAAACAGGCATATTTTCACCAAAATTAAAGCGAGACAGCTATACATTTGTTGCGTTCTAAAATGTCAACATTTCATGTGTGCGAGGACTGTGCGACAGACTGAGTGACAGCAATAACAGGAGAAAACGGCATAGCTATACATTTTAAATAAACAAAACAACAGGTGTAAGAATGAGTAGCATCTAATGAGTAGTTTTTACTAGCGGCCATTATTGTTTTGCACAATCATATGAATATGCATGCAAGAAGGAGGAAGGAGGTAGCGGCCATTATTGCTTGAAATGGCGTATGTTAACAAGACGAAGAAGCATTGAGTTGTTTTCGCTAGGGGCCATTAACGTTGGCAATAGCGTATGCACAGTGGCCCAGATACAAGTATTCCCTGACGTACGCAAAAAACATGGCAGGCTTCAAAAACATACACTTAGGGTGACATCCAAACACCGTAACACCTAATAAAAATATAAGCAAATAAATGATAAATGATGAATAGTGTGTGGCGTGGCATCACTGGCATGAGCGCACACGACATTTGACGTGGCCTGGCAGCACTGGCCTGAGCGCAGGTTAACTTTTGACAACCTATTTTCTCTCTCTCTCTCGCTTTTCGCCATCGCGAGCACGCGTGCTATAAAATCTATTTAAATCTTGTAACATATCCGATATTGTAGGAAATAAAATAGAAAATATTGAATAAATATCCACAAGTGTATGCTCGGTGGCCCAGCCGAGAGAAGAAAGAAATACACACATACAATTATTCCCTGATTTACGCAGAAAACATGGCAGGCTTCATAATCATACGCATAGGGTGACATCCAAAAACCGTAACACCTCATAAAAATATAAGCAAATAAATCGAGCCCTTCCCGCGATTTTATCGTATGAGCCATTTTTACCGAAATTATTTTTTTTACCGAAAACAATAGCATTATAAACTAGCCATCAGTACCTAAAAGCTCACTTCTCTACGATGAACCGTTACGAAGTTAGAGAAAAAACAATTTTATCGTATGTCCACTTCACATTTTTCCTTCATTTTTTGTGCCCGCGACTAGCTATGTGTTACGATAAAATTGCTCTAGTTGCCAAAAGTAAATTTTTAACTTTATTGCAAAAGTGTGAAATTGAAAATATTTAAATAGTGAAAAGTGAATATTATTAATAATATAATTGCTGAAGGTGAACAATGGCCTATTTGCAGGAAAAGGTTTTTTTGTCATGTTCATAGTTACGTATTGAGTAAATTGGGGTTCATTAATTTGATGATAAAATAAAAAATAATAATTAAGTAAATGCTTTGATAATAAAAAATAGTAAAGAAAAAAAGAAATACAAGTTCTAACAAAAATTGTCTGTTTCAGTGCCCAAACCGCAAGGCATTATCAACGCTGGCCCCTTATAGTGACAGCGATACAAGTTGTAATGAAGAGCCAGAAATTTGTGTAGGAAAGCGGGGAAGGAGAAATAAGAATTTGCCAAAAAGAGTTGAAAATCAGGCGAACAGCCGAGTTGGTTCACGAATATTTAGATTTAAAATTTGATGGAATGATAAAAGATGTGCTAGTCAAAACAGATGACGAATACAGTACAGTGGACATCCAGTATAACGAACTTTCCATTTAACGAATTATGGATTTAATGTTTGGTTTCGTCATGTGAACGGTACCTCAATTGTTTTTGTTACGTTAAAACTTTCAAATTTACGTCAAGTTACCAATATTTTCAAGTTCTGTTTGTATGCATTGTTGATCATTGTCACAGGATTTGTTTTGCGTTCGGTCGGCGTTTTCTTTTAAAAATTAAAATTTCAATAATCAATCAAGAAAAATGTCCATACAGAAAAGTTTACTTGCGGTAAAGAAGCAATCCGCATCGAAGACTTTTCACTGTACATACATAGCCATTTTGTATTTTGAAAATGCTGGAATAAAACATGATATATTTTAACCTTCGGCCTGTCCTTTGCTCAAAATTGCTTTCGCTGTCCTTTGGTGTCAAGATGACCCCAATCAAAGTGTTATATAATTTACTGGCAAAACATGAAGAAAACTTACACATAAATCACAAAAGAAAAGCGAATAGTGTTTTTCTTGATTTGTTATTGGGCTGTAAGCATGATTAACACTAAATAACACAAGTACACGAGTACACAAAGCCGCTCAACCGTTTTTGTTTAATTTCGCCTGGGGTCAAATAGACCCCAAGGGACAGGCAGAAGGTTAAAAACTTAATATGTGAGATTTATTTCTTTAAGAAGGATGGTTTAAAACAAAAAAAAAATTCGATCGATTCTAAATTTCGATAAGATTCTTTATATTGGACGTCCACTGTATTTAATTTTTTCTGAAATTTTTTTTATTTTTTATATAAAACTACACTATATCACTATGAATTACACTATGTCAATCTGAAAGTAACATTATTTTGTATTTAAAAATGAATATACATTATACCAAGGAAAACATTCTTTTTTTACTTAGAAACGAGTTTATCGTATGTGCCACTGCAATATTTGAATCACTCATAATAGTGCCCGCACAAATTATCGTATGTCCAAAATAACACCGTTGCGCTTTGCTGAAGTTACTAAAATAACCTATTCCAAGTGTGTAATCCTAAATAAAGTGTGTATGCCAAAAATCATGCAGCTTTGTTGCGCCAATGCAGAGAAAACAAAAAAAAACGTCTCCTGTAAAATTTGGTTTTTGGCTCATACGATAAAAACGCGGGAAGGGCTCGAAATGATTAACTAAATAGAAAAAGCTTCTATCGATTAACGTCTTATATCATTTTTTCAGCGATGCAGATAGTGTCTGTGGTCGTATTTATGGGCAATTTTGACTTGTGACGCCTAGGCTCCAGTTCGGAGCTATAGTTAAGAGTCTGCATTATTCCGATTCGTTGCCGTGGCGGCAGATCCCCACGCTGTATAACTATTGGTATTGCCATGTGCTGTCTTGCACAAACAGCATCTGCTCGGCATTTTCTCCGCGATCAAAATTATAAAACACAAGAATATTTTCGCTTTCACGTTTTGATTGGGGTTAAAAATAGTCTCTCAACGCCAAAACAAAATTGAATTTCCATATATGTAATACTTCTATATTGGCACTAACGTATCTTCACAATGTGTTTTCTTTCGGAAATCAAAGGGAGACAAGCGATGAGACAGAAAAGACGAAATTTTTTTGAATATATTTCTATGCGTGTATACATGTGCACTTCTACACATGAACAACTGTCAATCTGCTCTGGGGCGGTTGAAGAAATTTCAGTTAATTTCGACAAATTTATATTTTTTTTCCAGCCTATTTTTTTCCCGTCTGAACGCACCTGTCTTTCTGCCACTTTTGAAATATGTCAAGGTACATTCGTTTATACGCTTTCTCGCTCATATTTCACTATTGCTGTACTGTGATGTTGGCGAATGTACCTTGAGCTTAGTGCCAATATAGAAGTACTACATATATGTGAATTTCAAATGCTATGTTTCAAAATAAGGGTATGGGGTGACAAAACTGTCAGCTTCTTGCTTCTTCTTGTTTATTTCATCATGAATAAATATTAAATGTCAGCCAAATGTCATGTCAATTTTGGAAAGTTCTAGTGAGATTATCCTTTTATCCATTTTTAATTTTTTTCTGTTGGATTCTATTGCTTTCTATAAAATTTCAAGCACATATACAGTTCCAAATAATTTACAAGTCCGTTTACTGTTCAATGGAATACAAATTTTCCAAGAAATATAAAAAGAATAACCGGAAATTCCCGTTATTAGTTTTGTACGCAAACTTATTCTGCACAGCTTTGCGTCATTGTCATTGTCAATAAATATAGTTATAGTATAATCTAGCAACTTTTATAAACTACTTTTATTACTAACTATTACTATTACTGCTATTACAACTACTAATCTATATATATAAAAATGAATCGTGGTCCATTCGACTGCGTATCACTCGAGAACGGCTGGACCAACTTGGATACTTCCTTCGGCGGGTTTGTTCGAAATTGTTACGTGAAGGTTTATAAAAAGAGAAAAGTCGGGAAAACGGGGCGTGGCGCCAATAGAATACATTTTTAGACATTAACTTTGGAACCATAAGTCACAGATCAATTAAATTTAGTTCACACTTACTATTTAATCAGCCGGCCTCGATAGTCAAGCGGGTAGCGCGCTGGCTTCTCATACCAAAGGCTCCAGGTTCGATTCCTGGCTCGGGCTGGTGAACAACTCATCTACATGAAGGGAATGAGAATTACAAGAATCGCACAAGTGCGCTCTTGGCAGGCAATGGCAAAACCTCCAAGTGTGAACGAAAAACTGCCAATCGCCGTTCGGATTCGGCGTTAAACTGTAGGTCCGCCCTCCCCTTTCCCCATCCGCTTGAAATGAGTGCTGTAACATATGTTGGCAAAACAGTGTTGCATACACAGTTCAAAAACGGGTGAAATATGTGGTATCACAATGGGCCTTTCAGGCCTCTGAGTGTGTCTCTAATAGAGGCAGCCACCGCAACCTAACCTAACCTACTATTTAATCATGTCCTTCGATCGACGGAATGGGGTGGGTATTGGACAAGGGGGTGTGGCACCGCCCATACAACTCAAATCTTTTAAGTGGAATAGCTTCGAAATTGTAAGTCGCACAGCATTGAAATTTGGGGTACCGCCGTTTCATAGATGTGTCATGCTACTGTTAAAATTTTATGGGCGTTGAATAAGGGGTGTGGCACATTTTTTATGCAGCAGAACTGTAAGTCGTACATCAATGAAACTTGGTATGAACCTACCACTTAATCATATTTTTCGGCAGAGGGAATGGGGTTGGTACTGGACAAGGGGGCGTGGCACCGCCCATACAACTCAAATCTATCAAGGGGAATAGCTTCGAAATTGTAAGTCGTACAGCATTGAAATTTGGGGTACCGCCGTTTCATAGATGTGTCATGCTACTGTTAAAATTTTATGGGCGTTGAATAAGGGGTGTGGCACATTTTTTATGCAGCAGAACTGTAAGTCGTACATCAATGAAACTTGGTATGAACCTACCACTTAATCATATCTTTCGGCAGAGGGAATGGGGCAGGTATTTAACAAGGGGCGTGGCACCACCCATACAATTCTATTCTTTTGAGTGGAATAGCTGCGGCATTGTAAGTCGTACAACATTGAAAGTTAGTGTACCGTCACCTCATAGATGTGTTATTCTACTGTTAAAATTTTATGGGCATTGAACAAGGAGCGTGGCACATTTGTTTGACCCAAACTATCCGCATAAGTTTGCAATTGTTAGTCGAACATCAATGAAATTCAGTACGAATTTATCATTTAGTCATATCTTTCCACAGAGGGAATGGGGCGGGTATTTACGAAGGGGGCGTGGCACCGCACATACAACTTAAATCTTTTATATGGAATAGCTTCCGAATTGTAAGTCGCACAGCATTGAAATTTGGTGTACCGTCGGTTAATAGATATGTCATTCTACTGGTAAAATTTAATGGGCGTTGAACAAGGGGCATGGCAAATTTCGTATGCAGCAGAACTGTAAGTCGCACATCAATGAAACTTGGTATGAACCTTACATTTAATCATATCTTTCGGCAGAGGGAATGGGGTTGGTATTGAACAAGGGGCTGTGGCAATGCCCATACAATCCAAATCGTTTCATAGATGTGTCATTCTACTGATGAGATTTGATCGGCGTTGGTCAAGGGACGTGGCACAATTTTATGATCTAACAGTTATGCAGTACACACACATATCAGTGAAACTTGGTACGAACTTTCCACTTAGTGCCACAGTTCGACTAGCGGAATAATTCGACACGTGTTTTATAATTTTTCGAAAATCAAAACTTAACTGAACCAAAAATGGGTTAAGATTTGTTTAGGGATAGACTCGAAAAAAACATGAACCGATAGGCCTATTCACTTCAAAAATTGTTAAAATACTTGAAATAAAAAAGTTATACACGCGTTTCTCATTATTTTCAAAATCGAAATCTTATCTTATCTAATCAACGACGGGTTAAAATTATGTTTGGAGAAACAACTTTGTTTAGCTTTTTGACTTCAAACTTGGTGAAAGTACTTCAAATGTAAAATAATTTGATACGTATTTTTTATTTTTTCCGAATATTAAAACCGGCCGTGGTCAACGACCGGTTAAAAGTTTGTATGGCGAAACTGTAAAAAACATGAATTAATGAGCCCACTGACTTCAAAATTTGTAATAATTTGACACGTGTTTTTCACTTTTTTGAAAATTAAAATCGAACGGGGTTAACAGTTTGTATGGAGAGACACGATTTATTGGTCCTTTTGAGTTCAAACTTAGACAAAAAGCACTTCAATCGGGAAATAATTAATTCCTATTAATATTTTTGAAAATCGAAATCTACCGTGGCAAACTAAGGGTTAAGAATTTGTTTAGAGTAAATGTTCTTTTTCTTCACAGTTTTTAGAACCACGTGACATCAAAGATAATAGACATATGTTTTTTTTTTTAAATCAAAATCTGATGGGGTCAACAATGCGTTCAAAATTTGTATCGGGTGAAACAAAAGAGCTTGCGAAGCCGCGGGGCCCAGCTAGTATTTTATAAATAAGTAAATGTTATTTGAAAAAGTAATTAAAAATCAAGAAGTCAAAGCAGAGTATTTTAAAAGTCAGCAAACATGTATATTTTAGTATTAAATAAACAGGCATATTTTCACCAAAATTAAAGCGAGACAGCTATACATTTGTTGCGTTCTAAAATGTCAACATTTCATGTGTGCGAGGACTGTGCGACAGACTGAGTGACAGCAATAACAGGAGAAAACGGCATAGCTATACATTTTAAATAAACAAAACAACAGGTGTAAGAATGAGTAGCATCTAATGAGTAGTTTTTACTAGCGGCCATTATTGTTTTGCACAATCATATGAATATGCATGCAAGAAGGAGGTAGCGGCCATTATTGCTTGAAATGGCGTATGTTAACAAGACGAAGAAGCATTGAGTTGTTTTCGCTAGGGGCCATTAACGTTGGCAATAGCGTATGCACAGTGGCCCAGATACAAGTATTCCCTGACGTACGCAAAAAACATGGCAGGCTTCAAAAACATACACTTAGGGTGACATCCAAACACCGTAACACCTAATAAAAATATAAGCAAATAAATGATAAATGATGAATAGTGTGTGGCGTGGCATCACTGGCATGAGCGCACACGACATTTGACGTGGCCTGGCAGCACTGGCCTGAGCGCAGGTTAACTTTTGACAACCTATTTTCTCTCTCTCTCTCGCTTTTCGCCATCGCGAGCACGCGTGCTATAAAATCTATTTAAATCTTGTAACATATCCGATATTGTAGGAAATAAAATAGAAAATATTGAATAAATATCCACAAGTGTATGCTCGGTGGCCCAGCCGAGAGAAGAAAGAAATACACACATACAATTATTCCCTGATTTACGCAGAAAACATGGCAGGCTTCATAATCATACGCATAGGGTGACATCCAAAAACCGTAACACCTCATAAAAATATAAGCAAATAAATCGAGCCCTTCCCGCGATTTTATCGTATGAGCCATTTTTACCGAAATTATTTTTTTTACCGAAAACAATAGCATTATAAACTAGCCATCAGTACCTAAAAGCTCACTTCTCTACGATGAACCGTTACGAAGTTAGAGAAAAAACAATTTTATCGTATGTCCACTTCACATTTTTCCTTCATTTTTTGTGCCCGCGACTAGCTATGTGTTACGATAAAATTGCTCTAGTTGCCAAAAGTAAATTTTTAACTTTATTGCAAAAGTGTGAAATTGAAAATATTTAAATAGTGAAAAGTGAATATTATTAATAATATAATTGCTGAAGGTGAACAATGGCCTATTTGCAGGAAAAGGTTTTTTTGTCATGTTCATAGTTACGTATTGAGTAAATTGGGGTTCATTAATTTGATGATAAAATAAAAAATAATAATTAAGTAAATGCTTTGATAATAAAAAATAGTAAAGAAAAAAAGAAATACAAGTTCTAACAAAAATTGTCTGTTTCAGTGCCCAAACCGCAAGGCATTATCAACGCTGGCCCCTTATAGTGACAGCGATACAAGTTGTAATGAAGAGCCAGAAATTTGTGTAGGAAAGCGGGGAAGGAGAAATAAGAATTTGCCAAAAAGAGTTGAAAATCAGGCGAACAGCCGAGTTGGTTCACGAATATTTAGATTTAAAATTTGATGGAATGATAAAAGATGTGCTAGTCAAAACAGATGACGAATACAGTACAGTGGACATCCAGTATAACGAACTTTCCATTTAACGAATTATGGATTTAATGTTTGGTTTCGTCATGTGAACGGTACCTCAATTGTTTTTGTTACGTTAAAACTTTCAAATTTACGTCAAGTTACCAATATTTTCAAGTTCTGTTTGTATGCATTGTTGATCATTGTCACAGGATTTGTTTTGCGTTCGGTCGGCGTTTTCTTTTAAAAATTAAAATTTCAATAATCAATCAAGAAAAATGTCCATACAGAAAAGTTTACTTGCGGTAAAGAAGCAATCCGCATCGAAGACTTTTCACTGTACATACATAGCCATTTTGTATTTTGAAAATGCTGGAATAAAACATGATATATTTTAACCTTCGGCCTGTCCTTTGCTCAAAATTGCTTTCGCTGTCCTTTGGTGTCAAGATGACCCCAATCAAAGTGTTATATAATTTACTGGCAAAACATGAAGAAAACTTACACATAAATCACAAAAGAAAAGCGAATAGTGTTTTTCTTGATTTGTTATTGGGCTGTAAGCATGATTAACACTAAATAACACAAGTACACGAGTACACAAAGCCGCTCAACCGTTTTTGTTTAATTTCGCCTGGGGTCAAATAGACCCCAAGGGACAGGCAGAAGGTTAAAAACTTAATATGTGAGATTTATTTCTTTAAGAAGGATGGTTTAAAACAAAAAAAAAATTCGATCGATTCTAAATTTCGATAAGATTCTTTATATTGGACGTCCACTGTATTAATTTTTTCTGAAATTTTTTTTATTTTTTATATAAAACTACACTATATCACTATGAATTACACTATGTCAATCTGAAAGTAACATTATTTTGTATTTAAAAATGAATATACATTATACCAAGGAAAACATTCTTTTTTTACTTAGAAACGAGTTTATCGTATGTGCCACTGCAATATTTGAATCACTCATAATAGTGCCCGCACAAATTATCGTATGTCCAAAATAACACCGTTGCGCTTTGCTGAAGTTACTAAAATAACCTATTCCAAGTGTGTAATCCTAAATAAAGTGTGTATGCCAAAAATCATGCAGCTTTGTTGCGCCAATGCAGAGAAAACAAAAAAAACGTCTCCTGTAAAATTTGGTTTTTGGCTCATACGATAAAAACGCGGGAAGGGCTCGAAATGATTAACTAAATAGAAAAAGCTTCTATCGATTAACGTCTTATATCATTTTTTCAGCGATGCAGATAGTGTCTGTGGTCGTATTTATGGGCAATTTTGACTTGTGACGCCTAGGCTCCAGTTCGGAGCTATAGTTAAGAGTCTGCATTATTCCGATTCGTTGCCGTGGCGGCAGATCCCCACGCTGTATAACTATTGGTATTGTCATGTGCTGTCTTGCACAAACAGCATCTGCTCGGCATTTTCTCCGCGATCAAAATTATAAAACACAAGAATATTTTCGCTTTCACGTTTTGATTGGGGTTAAAAATAGTCTCTCAACGCCAAAACAAAATTGAATTTCCATATATGTAATACTTCTATATTGGCACTAACGTATCTTCACAATGTGTTTTCTTTCGGAAATCAAAGGGAGACAAGCGATGAGACAGAAAAGACGAAATTTTTTTGAATATATTTCTATGCGTGTATACATGTGCACTTCTACACATGAACAACTGTCAATCTGCTCTGGGGCGGTTGAAGAAATTTCAGTTAATTTCGACAAATTTATATTTTTTTTCCAGCCTATTTTTTTCCCGTCTGAACGCACCTGTCTTTCTGCCACTTTTGAAATATGTCAAGGTACATTCGTTTATACGCTTTCTCGCTCATATTTCACTATTGCTGTACTGTGATGTTGGCGAATGTACCTTGAGCTTAGTGCCAATATAGAAGTACTACATATATGTGAATTTCAAATGCTATGTTTCAAAATAAGGGTATGGGGTGACAAAACTGTCAGCTTCTTGCTTCTTCTTGTTTATTTCATCATGAATAAATATTAAATGTCAGCCAAATGTCATGTCAATTTTGGAAAGTTCTAGTTCCTTTTATCCATTTTTAATTTTTTTCTGTTGGATTCTATTGCTTTCTATAAAATTTCAAGCACATATACGGTTCCAAATAATTTACAAGTCCGTTTACTGTTCAATGGAATACAAATTTTCCAAGAAATATAAAAAGAATAACCGGAAATTCCCGTTATTAGTTTTGTACGCAAACTTATTCTGCACAGCTTTGTGTCATTGTCATTGTCAATAAATATAGTTATAGTATAATCTAGCAACTTTTATAAACTACTTTTATTACTAACTATTACTATTACTGCTATTACAACTACTAATCTATATATATAAAAATGAATCGTGGTCCATTCGACTGCGTATCACTCGAGAACGGCTGGACCAACTTGGATACTTCCTTCGGCGGGTTTGTTCGAAATTGTTACGTGAAGGTTTATAAAAAGAGAAAAGTCGGGAAAACGGGGCGTGGCGCCAATAGAATACATTTTTAGACATTAACTTTGGAACCATAAGTCACAGATCAATTAAATTTAGTTCACACTTACTATTTAATCAGCCGGCCTCGATAGTCAAGCGGGTAGCGCGCTGGCTTCTCATACCAAAGGCTCCAGGTTCGATTCCTGGCTCGGGCTGGTGAACAACTCATCTACATGAAGGGAATGAGAATTACAAGAATCGCACAAGTGCGCTCTTGGCAGGCAATGGCAAAACCTCCAAGTGTGAACGAAAAACTGCCAATCGCCGTTCGGATTCGGCGTTAAACTGTAGGTCCGCCCTCCGCTTTCCCCATCCGCTTGAAATGAGTGCTGTAACATATGTTGGCAAAACAGTGTTGCATACACAGTTCAAAAACGGGTGAAATATGTGGTATCACAATGGGCCTTTCAGGCCTCCGAGTGTGTCTCTAATAGAGGCAGCCACCGCAACCTAACCTAACCTACTATTTAATCATGTCCTTCGACCGACGGAATGGGGTGGGTATTGGACAAGGGGGTGTGGCACCGCCCATACAACTCAAATCTTTTAAGTGGAATAGCTTCGAAATTGTAAGTCGCACAGCATTGAAATTTGGGGTACCGCCGTTTCATAGATGTGTCATGCTACTGTTAAAATTTTATGGGCGTTGAATAAGGGGTGTGGCACATTTTTTATGCAGCAGAACTGTAAGTCGTACATCAATGAAACTTGGTATGAACCTACCACTTAATCATATTTTTCGGCAGAGGGAATGGGGTTGGTACTGGACAAGGGGGCGTGGCACCGCCCATACAACTCAAATCTATCAAGGGGAATAGCTTCGAAATTGTAAGTCGTACAGCATTGAAATTTGGGGTACCGCCGTTTCATAGATGTGTCATGCTACTGTTAAAATTTTATGGGCGTTGAATAAGGGGTGTGGCACATTTTTTATGCAGCAGAACTGTAAGTCGTACATCAATGAAACTTGGTATGAACCTACCACTTAATCATATCTTTCGGCAGAGGGAATGGGGCAGGTATTTAACAAGGGGCGTGGCACCACCCATACAATTCTATTCTTTTGAGTGGAATAGCTGCGGCATTGTAAGTCGTACAACATTGAAAGTTAGTGTACCGTCACCTCATAGATGTGTTATTCTACTGTTAAAATTTTATGGGCATTGAACAAGGAGCGTGGCACATTTGTTTGACCCAAACTATCCGCATAAGTTTGCAATTGTTAGTCGAACATCAATGAAATTCAGTACGAATTTATCATTTAGTCATATCTTTCCACAGAGGGAATGGGGCGGGTATTTACGAAGGGGGCGTGGCACCGCACATACAACTTAAATCTTTTATATGGAATAGCTTCCGAATTGTAAGTCGCACAGCATTGAAATTTGGTGTACCGTCGGTTAATAGATATGTCATTCTACTGGTAAAATTTAATGGGCGTTGAACAAGGGGCATGGCAAATTTCGTATGCAGCAGAACTGTAAGTCGCACATCAATGAAACTTGGTATGAACCTTACATTTAATCATATCTTTCGGCAGAGGGAATGGGGTTGGTATTGAACAAGGGGCTGTGGCAATGCCCATACAATCCAAATCGTTTCATAGATGTGTCATTCTACTGATGAGATTTGATCGGCGTTGGTCAAGGGACGTGGCACAATTTTATGATCTAACAGTTATGCAGTACACACACACATCAGTGAAACTTGGTACGAACTTTCCACTTAGTGCCACAGTTCGACTAGCGGAATAATTCGACACGTGTTTTATAATTTTTCGAAAATCAAAACTTAACTGAACCAAAAATGGGTTAAGATTTGTTTAGGGATAGACTCGAAAAAAACATGAACCGATAGGCCTATTCACTTCAAAAATTGTTAAAATACTTGAAATAAAAAAGTTATACACGCGTTTCTCATTATTTTCAAAATCGAAATCTTATCTTATCTAATCAACGACGGGTTAAAATTATGTTTGGAGAAACAACTTTGTTTAGCTTTTTGACTTCAAACTTGGTGAAAGTACTTCAAATGTAAAATAATTTGATACGTATTTTTTATTTTTTCCGAATATTAAAACCGGCCGTGGTCAACGACCGGTTAAAAGTTTGTATGGCGAAACTGTAAAAAACATGAATTAATGAGCCCACTGACTTCAAAATTTGTAATAATTTGACACGTGTTTTTCACTTTTTTGAAAATTAAAATCGAACGGGGTTAACAGTTTGTATGGAGAGACACGATTTATTGGTCCTTTTGAGTTCAAACTTAGACAAAAAGCACTTCAATCGGGAAATAATTAATTCCTATTAATATTTTTGAAAATCGAAATCTACCGTGGCAAACTAAGGGTTAAGAATTTGTTTAGAGTAAATGTTCTTTTTCTTCACAGTTTTTAGAACCACGTGACATCAAAGATAATAGACATATGTTTTTTTTTTTAAATCAAAATCTGATGGGGTCAACAATGCGTTCAAAATTTGTATCGGGTGAAACAAAAGAGCTTGCGAAGCCGCGGGGTCCAGCTAGTATTTTATAAATAAGTAAATGTTATTTGAAAAAGTAATTAAAAATCAAGAAGTCAAAGCAGAGTATTTTAAAAGTCAGCAAACATGTATATTTTAGTATTAAATAAACAGGCATATTTTCACCAAAATTAAAGCGAGACAGCTATACATTTGTTGCGTTCTAAAATGTCAACATTTCATGTGTGCGAGGACTGTGCGACAGACTGAGTGACAGCAATAACAGGAGAAAACGGCATAGCTATACATTTTAAATAAACAAAACAACAGGTGTAAGAATGAGTAGCATCTAATGAGTAGTTTTTACTAGCGGCCATTATTGTTTTGCACAATCATATGAATATGCATGCAAGAAGGAGGTAGCGGCCATTATTGCTTGAAATGGCGTATGTTAACAAGACGAAGAAGCATTGAGTTGTTTTCGCTAGGGGCCATTAACGTTGGCAATAGCGTATGCACAGTGGCCCAGATACAAGTATTCCCTGACGTACGCAAAAAACATGGCAGGCTTCAAAAACATACACTTAGGGTGACATCCAAACACCGTAACACCTAATAAAAATATAAGCAAATAAATGATAAATGATGAATAGTGTGTGGCGTGGCATCACTGGCATGAGCGCACACGACATTTGACGTGGCCTGGCAGCACTGGCCTGAGCGCAGGTTAACTTTTGACAACCTATTTTCTCTCTCTCTCTCGCTTTTCGCCATCGCGAGCACGCGTGCTATAAAATCTATTTAAATCTTGTAACATATCCGATATTGTAGGAAATAAAATAGAAAATATTGAATAAATATCCACAAGTGTATGCTCGGTGGCCCAGCCGAGAGAAGAAAGAAATACACACATACAATTATTCCCTGATTTACGCAGAAAACATGGCAGGCTTCATAATCATACGCATAGGGTGACATCCAAACACCGTAACACCTCATAAAAATATAAGCAAATAAATCGAGCCCTTCCCGCGATTTTATCGTATGAGCCATTTTTACCGAAATTATTTTTTTTACCGAAAACAATAGCATTATAAACTAGCCATCAGTACCTAAAAGCTCACTTCTCTACGATGAACCGTTACGAAGTTAGAGAAAAAACAATTTTATCGTATGTCCACTTCACATTTTTCCTTCATTTTTTGTGCCCGCGACTAGCTATGTGTTACGATAAAATTGCTCTAGTTGCCAAAAGTAAATTTTTAACTTTATTGCAAAAGTGTGAAATTGAAAATATTTAAATAGTGAAAAGTGAATATTATTAATAATATAATTGCTGAAGGTGAACAATGGCCTATTTGCAGGAAAAGGTTTTTTTGTCATGTTCATAGTTACGTATTGAGTAAATTGGGGTTCATTAATTTGATGATAAAATAAAAAATAATAATTAAGTAAATGCTTTGATAATAAAAAATAGTAAAGAAAAAAAGAAATACAAGTTCTAACAAAAATTGTCTGTTTCAGTGCCCAAACCGCAAGGCATTATCAACGCTGGCCCCTTATAGTGACAGCGATACAAGTTGTAATGAAGAGCCAGAAATTTGTGTAGGAAAGCGGGGAAGGAGAAATAAGAATTTGCCAAAAAGAGTTGAAAATCAGGCGAACAGCCGAGTTGGTTCACGAATATTTAGATTTAAAATTTGATGGAATGATAAAAGATGTGCTAGTCAAAACAGATGACGAATACAGTACAGTGGACATCCAGTATAACGAACTTTCCATTTAACGAATTATGGATTTAATGTTTGGTTTCGTCATGTGAACGGTACCTCAATTGTTTTTGTTACGTTAAAACTTTCAAATTTACGTCAAGTTACCAATATTTTCAAGTTCTGTTTGTATGCATTGTTGATCATTGTCACAGGATTTGTTTTGCGTTCGGTCGGCGTTTTCTTTTAAAAATTAAAATTTCAATAATCAATCAAGAAAAATGTCCATACAGAAAAGTTTACTTGCGGTAAAGAAGCAATCCGCATCGAAGACTTTTCACTGTACATACATAGCCATTTTGTATTTTGAAAATGCTGGAATAAAACATGATATATTTTAACCTTCGGCCTGTCCTTTGCTCAAAATTGCTTTCGCTGTCCTTTGGTGTCAAGATGACCCCAATCAAAGTGTTATATAATTTACTGGCAAAACATGAAGAAAACTTACACATAAATCACAAAAGAAAAGCGAATAGTGTTTTTCTTGATTTGTTATTGGGCTGTAAGCATGATTAACACTAAATAACACAAGTACACGAGTACACAAAGCCGCTCAACCGTTTTTGTTTAATTTCGCCTGGGGTCAAATAGACCCCAAGGGACAGGCAGAAGGTTAAAAACTTAATATGTGAGATTTATTTCTTTAAGAAGGATGGTTTAAAACAAAAAAAAAATTCGATCGATTCTAAATTTCGATAAGATTCTTTATATTGGACGTCCACTGTATTTAATTTTTTCTGAAATTTTTTTTATTTTTTATATAAAACTACACTATATCACTATGAATTACACTATGTCAATCTGAAAGTAACATTATTTTGTATTTAAAAATGAATATACATTATACCAAGGAAAACATTCTTTTTTTACTTAGAAACGAGTTTATCGTATGTGCCACTGCAATATTTGAATCACTCATAATAGTGCCCGCACAAATTATCGTATGTCCAAAATAACACCGTTGCGCTTTGCTGAAGTTACTAAAATAACCTATTCCAAGTGTGTAATCCTAAATAAAGTGTGTATGCCAAAAATCATGCAGCTTTGTTGCGCCAATGCAGAGAAAACAAAAAAAAACGTCTCCTGTAAAATTTGGTTTTTGGCTCATACGATAAAAACGCGGGAAGGGCTCGAAATGATTAACTAAATAGAAAAAGCTTCTATCGATTAACGTCTTATATCATTTTTTCAGCGATGCAGATAGTGTCTGTGGTCGTATTTATGGGCAATTTTGACTTGTGACGCCTAGGCTCCAGTTCGGAGCTATAGTTAAGAGTCTGCATTATTCCGATTCGTTGCCGTGGCGGCAGATCCCCACGCTGTATAACTATTGGTATTGTCATGTGCTGTCTTGCACAAACAGCATCTGCTCGGCATTTTCTCCGCGATCAAAATTATAAAACACAAGAATATTTTCGCTTTCACGTTTTGATTGGGGTTAAAAATAGTCTCTCAACGCCAAAACAAAATTGAATTTCCATATATGTAATACTTCTATATTGGCACTAACGTATCTTCACAATGTGTTTTCTTTCGGAAATCAAAGGGAGACAAGCGATGAGACAGAAAAGACGAAATTTTTTTGAATATATTTCTATGCGTGTATACATGTGCACTTCTACACATGAACAACTGTCAATCTGCTCTGGGGCGGTTGAAGAAATTTCAGTTAATTTCGACAAATTTATATTTTTTTTCCAGCCTATTTTTTTCCCGTCTGAACGCACCTGTCTTTCTGCCACTTTTGAAATATGTCAAGGTACATTCGTTTATACGCTTTCTCGCTCATATTTCACTATTGCTGTACTGTGATGTTGGCGAATGTACCTTGAGCTTAGTGCCAATATAGAAGTACTACATATATGTGAATTTCAAATGCTATGTTTCAAAATAAGGGTATGGGGTGACAAAACTGTCAGCTTCTTGCTTCTTCTTGTTTATTTCATCATGAATAAATATTAAATGTCAGCCAAATGTCATGTCAATTTTGGAAAGTTCTAGTTCCTTTTATCCATTTTTAATTTTTTTCTGTTGGATTCTATTGCTTTCTATAAAATTTCAAGCACATATACGGTTCCAAATAATTTACAAGTCCGTTTACTGTTCAATGGAATACAAATTTTCCAAGAAATATAAAAAGAATAACCGGAAATTCCCGTTATTAGTTTTGTACGCAAACTTATTCTGCACAGCTTTGTGTCATTGTCATTGTCAATAAATATAGTTATAGTATAATCTAGCAACTTTTATAAACTACTTTTATTACTAACTATTACTATTACTGCTATTACAACTACTAATCTATATATATAAAAATGAATCGTGGTCCATTCGACTGCGTATCACTCGAGAACGGCTGGACCAACTTGGATACTTCCTTCGGCGGGTTTGTTCGAAATTGTTACGTGAAGGTTTATAAAAAGAGAAAAGTCGGGAAAACGGGGCGTGGCGCCAATAGAATACATTTTTAGACATTAACTTTGGAACCATAAGTCACAGATCAATTAAATTTAGTTCACACTTACTATTTAATCAGCCGGCCTCGATAGTCAAGCGGGTAGCGCGCTGGCTTCTCATACCAAAGGCTCCAGGTTCGATTCCTGGCTCGGGCTGGTGAACAACTCATCTACATGAAGGGAATGAGAATTACAAGAATCGCACAAGTGCGCTCTTGGCAGGCAATGGCAAAACCTCCAAGTGTGAACGAAAAACTGCCAATCGCCGTTCGGATTCGGCGTTAAACTGTAGGTCCGCCCTCCGCTTTCCCCATCCGCTTGAAATGAGTGCTGTAACATATGTTGGCAAAACAGTGTTGCATACACAGTTCAAAAACGGGTGAAATATGTGGTATCACAATGGGCCTTTCAGGCCTCCGAGTGTGTCTCTAATAGAGGCAGCCACCGCAACCTAACCTAACCTACTATTTAATCATGTCCTTCGACCGACGGAATGGGGTGGGTATTGGACAAGGGGGTGTGGCACCGCCCATACAACTCAAATCTTTTAAGTGGAATAGCTTCGAAATTGTAAGTCGCACAGCATTGAAATTTGGGGTACCGCCGTTTCATAGATGTGTCATGCTACTGTTAAAATTTTATGGGCGTTGAATAAGGGGTGTGGCACATTTTTTATGCAGCAGAACTGTAAGTCGTACATCAATGAAACTTGGTATGAACCTACCACTTAATCATATTTTTCGGCAGAGGGAATGGGGTTGGTACTGGACAAGGGGGCGTGGCACCGCCCATACAACTCAAATCTATCAAGGGGAATAGCTTCGAAATTGTAAGTCGTACAGCATTGAAATTTGGGGTACCGCCGTTTCATAGATGTGTCATGCTACTGTTAAAATTTTATGGGCGTTGAATAAGGGGTGTGGCACATTTTTTATGCAGCAGAACTGTAAGTCGTACATCAATGAAACTTGGTATGAACCTACCACTTAATCATATCTTTCGGCAGAGGGAATGGGGCAGGTATTTAACAAGGGGCGTGGCACCACCCATACAATTCTATTCTTTTGAGTGGAATAGCTGCGGCATTGTAAGTCGTACAACATTGAAAGTTAGTGTACCGTCACCTCATAGATGTGTTATTCTACTGTTAAAATTTTATGGGCATTGAACAAGGAGCGTGGCACATTTGTTTGACCCAAACTATCCGCATAAGTTTGCAATTGTTAGTCGAACATCAATGAAATTCAGTACGAATTTATCATTTAGTCATATCTTTCCACAGAGGGAATGGGGCGGGTATTTACGAAGGGGGCGTGGCACCGCACATACAACTTAAATCTTTTATATGGAATAGCTTCCGAATTGTAAGTCGCACAGCATTGAAATTTGGTGTACCGTCGGTTAATAGATATGTCATTCTACTGGTAAAATTTAATGGGCGTTGAACAAGGGGCATGGCAAATTTCGTATGCAGCAGAACTGTAAGTCGCACATCAATGAAACTTGGTATGAACCTTACATTTAATCATATCTTTCGGCAGAGGGAATGGGGTTGGTATTGAACAAGGGGCTGTGGCAATGCCCATACAATCCAAATCGTTTCATAGATGTGTCATTCTACTGATGAGATTTGATCGGCGTTGGTCAAGGGACGTGGCACAATTTTATGATCTAACAGTTATGCAGTACACACACACATCAGTGAAACTTGGTACGAACTTTCCACTTAGTGCCACAGTTCGACTAGCGGAATAATTCGACACGTGTTTTATAATTTTTCGAAAATCAAAACTTAACTGAACCAAAAATGGGTTAAGATTTGTTTAGGGATAGACTCGAAAAAAACATGAACCGATAGGCCTATTCACTTCAAAAATTGTTAAAATACTTGAAATAAAAAAGTTATACACGCGTTTCTCATTATTTTCAAAATCGAAATCTTATCTTATCTAATCAACGACGGGTTAAAATTATGTTTGGAGAAACAACTTTGTTTAGCTTTTTGACTTCAAACTTGGTGAAAGTACTTCAAATGTAAAATAATTTGATACGTATTTTTTATTTTTTCCGAATATTAAAACCGGCCGTGGTCAACGACCGGTTAAAAGTTTGTATGGCGAAACTGTAAAAAACATGAATTAATGAGCCCACTGACTTCAAAATTTGTAATAATTTGACACGTGTTTTTCACTTTTTTGAAAATTAAAATCGAACGGGGTTAACAGTTTGTATGGAGAGACACGATTTATTGGTCCTTTTGAGTTCAAACTTAGACAAAAAGCACTTCAATCGGGAAATAATTAATTCCTATTAATATTTTTGAAAATCGAAATCTACCGTGGCAAACTAAGGGTTAAGAATTTGTTTAGAGTAAATGTTCTTTTTCTTCACAGTTTTTAGAACCACGTGACATCAAAGATAATAGACATATGTTTTTTTTTTTAAATCAAAATCTGATGGGGTCAACAATGCGTTCAAAATTTGTATCGGGTGAAACAAAAGAGCTTGCGAAGCCGCGGGGTCCAGCTAGTATTTTATAAATAAGTAAATGTTATTTGAAAAAGTAATTAAAAATCAAGAAGTCAAAGCAGAGTATTTTAAAAGTCAGCAAACATGTATATTTTAGTATTAAATAAACAGGCATATTTTCACCAAAATTAAAGCGAGACAGCTATACATTTGTTGCGTTCTAAAATGTCAACATTTCATGTGTGCGAGGACTGTGCGACAGACTGAGTGACAGCAATAACAGGAGAAAACGGCATAGCTATACATTTTAAATAAACAAAACAACAGGTGTAAGAATGAGTAGCATCTAATGAGTAGTTTTTACTAGCGGCCATTATTGTTTTGCACAATCATATGAATATGCATGCAAGAAGGAGGTAGCGGCCATTATTGCTTGAAATGGCGTATGTTAACAAGACGAAGAAGCATTGAGTTGTTTTCGCTAGGGGCCATTAACGTTGGCAATAGCGTATGCACAGTGGCCCAGATACAAGTATTCCCTGACGTACGCAAAAAACATGGCAGGCTTCAAAAACATACACTTAGGGTGACATCCAAACACCGTAACACCTAATAAAAATATAAGCAAATAAATGATAAATGATGAATAGTGTGTGGCGTGGCATCACTGGCATGAGCGCACACGACATTTGACGTGGCCTGGCAGCACTGGCCTGAGCGCAGGTTAACTTTTGACAACCTATTTTCTCTCTCTCTCTCGCTTTTCGCCATCGCGAGCACGCGTGCTATAAAATCTATTTAAATCTTGTAACATATCCGATATTGTAGGAAATAAAATAGAAAATATTGAATAAATATCCACAAGTGTATGCTCGGTGGCCCAGCCGAGAGAAGAAAGAAATACACACATACAATTATTCCCTGATTTACGCAGAAAACATGGCAGGCTTCATAATCATACGCATAGGGTGACATCCAAACACCGTAACACCTCATAAAAATATAAGCAAATAAATCGAGCCCTTCCCGCGATTTTATCGTATGAGCCATTTTTACCGAAATTATTTTTTTTACCGAAAACAATAGCATTATAAACTAGCCATCAGTACCTAAAAGCTCACTTCTCTACGATGAACCGTTACGAAGTTAGAGAAAAAACAATTTTATCGTATGTCCACTTCACATTTTTCCTTCATTTTTTGTGCCCGCGACTAGCTATGTGTTACGATAAAATTGCTCTAGTTGCCAAAAGTAAATTTTTAACTTTATTGCAAAAGTGTGAAATTGAAAATATTTAAATAGTGAAAAGTGAATATTATTAATAATATAATTGCTGAAGGTGAACAATGGCCTATTTGCAGGAAAAGGTTTTTTTGTCATGTTCATAGTTACGTATTGAGTAAATTGGGGTTCATTAATTTGATGATAAAATAAAAAATAATAATTAAGTAAATGCTTTGATAATAAAAAATAGTAAAGAAAAAAAGAAATACAAGTTCTAACAAAAATTGTCTGTTTCAGTGCCCAAACCGCAAGGCATTATCAACGCTGGCCCCTTATAGTGACAGCGATACAAGTTGTAATGAAGAGCCAGAAATTTGTGTAGGAAAGCGGGGAAGGAGAAATAAGAATTTGCCAAAAAGAGTTGAAAATCAGGCGAACAGCCGAGTTGGTTCACGAATATTTAGATTTAAAATTTGATGGAATGATAAAAGATGTGCTAGTCAAAACAGATGACGAATACAGTACAGTGGACATCCAGTATAACGAACTTTCCATTTAACGAATTATGGATTTAATGTTTGGTTTCGTCATGTGAACGGTACCTCAATTGTTTTTGTTACGTTAAAACTTTCAAATTTACGTCAAGTTACCAATATTTTCAAGTTCTGTTTGTATGCATTGTTGATCATTGTCACAGGATTTGTTTTGCGTTCGGTCGGCGTTTTCTTTTAAAAATTAAAATTTCAATAATCAATCAAGAAAAATGTCCATACAGAAAAGTTTACTTGCGGTAAAGAAGCAATCCGCATCGAAGACTTTTCACTGTACATACATAGCCATTTTGTATTTTGAAAATGCTGGAATAAAACATGATATATTTTAACCTTCGGCCTGTCCTTTGCTCAAAATTGCTTTCGCTGTCCTTTGGTGTCAAGATGACCCCAATCAAAGTGTTATATAATTTACTGGCAAAACATGAAGAAAACTTACACATAAATCACAAAAGAAAAGCGAATAGTGTTTTTCTTGATTTGTTATTGGGCTGTAAGCATGATTAACACTAAATAACACAAGTACACGAGTACACAAAGCCGCTCAACCGTTTTTGTTTAATTTCGCCTGGGGTCAAATAGACCCCAAGGGACAGGCAGAAGGTTAAAAACTTAATATGTGAGATTTATTTCTTTAAGAAGGATGGTTTAAAACAAAAAAAAAATTCGATCGATTCTAAATTTCGATAAGATTCTTTATATTGGACGTCCACTGTATTTAATTTTTTCTGAAATTTTTTTTATTTTTTATATAAAACTACACTATATCACTATGAATTACACTATGTCAATCTGAAAGTAACATTATTTTGTATTTAAAAATGAATATACATTATACCAAGGAAAACATTCTTTTTTTACTTAGAAACGAGTTTATCGTATGTGCCACTGCAATATTTGAATCACTCATAATAGTGCCCGCACAAATTATCGTATGTCCAAAATAACACCGTTGCGCTTTGCTGAAGTTACTAAAATAACCTATTCCAAGTGTGTAATCCTAAATAAAGTGTGTATGCCAAAAATCATGCAGCTTTGTTGCGCCAATGCAGAGAAAACAAAAAAAACGTCTCCTGTAAAATTTGGTTTTTGGCTCATACGATAAAAACGCGGGAAGGGCTCGAAATGATTAACTAAATAGAAAAAGCTTCTATCGATTAACGTCTTATATCATTTTTTCAGCGATGCAGATAGTGTCTGTGGTCGTATTTATGGGCAATTTTGACTTGTGACGCCTAGGCTCCAGTTCGGAGCTATAGTTAAGAGTCTGCATTATTCCGATTCGTTGCCGTGGCGGCAGATCCCCACGCTGTATAACTATTGGTATTGTCATGTGCTGTCTTGCACAAACAGCATCTGCTCGGCATTTTCTCCGCGATCAAAATTATAAAACACAAGAATATTTTCGCTTTCACGTTTTGATTGGGGTTAAAAATAGTCTCTCAACGCCAAAACAAAATTGAATTTCCATATATGTAATACTTCTATATTGGCACTAACGTATCTTCACAATGTGTTTTCTTTCGGAAATCAAAGGGAGACAAGCGATGAGACAGAAAAGACGAAATTTTTTTGAATATATTTCTATGCGTGTATACATGTGCACTTCTACACATGAACAACTGTCAATCTGCTCTGGGGCGGTTGAAGAAATTTCAGTTAATTTCGACAAAT
The DNA here is from genome assembly GCA_963971225.1 of Melieria omissa. Taxonomy (NCBI): domain Eukaryota; kingdom Metazoa; phylum Arthropoda; class Insecta; order Diptera; family Ulidiidae; genus Melieria; species Melieria omissa. The sequence goes on along the minus strand of OZ020269.1, from coordinate 1,034,077 downwards.
TTATATTTTTTTTCCAGCCTATTTTTTTCCCGTCTGAACGCACCTGTCTTTCTGCCACTTTTGAAATATGTCAAGGTACATTCGTTTATACGCTTTCTCGCTCATATTTCACTATTGCTGTACTGTGATGTTGGCGAATGTACCTTGAGCTTAGTGCCAATATAGAAGTACTACATATATGTGAATTTCAAATGCTATGTTTCAAAATAAGGGTATGGGGTGACAAAACTGTCAGCTTCTTGCTTCTTCTTGTTTATTTCATCATGAATAAATATTAAATGTCAGCCAAATGTCATGTCAATTTTGGAAAGTTCTAGTTCCTTTTATCCATTTTTAATTTTTTTCTGTTGGATTCTATTGCTTTCTATAAAATTTCAAGCACATATACGGTTCCAAATAATTTACAAGTCCGTTTACTGTTCAATGGAATACAAATTTTCCAAGAAATATAAAAAGAATAACCGGAAATTCCCGTTATTAGTTTTGTACGCAAACTTATTCTGCACAGCTTTGTGTCATTGTCATTGTCAATAAATATAGTTATAGTATAATCTAGCAACTTTTATAAACTACTTTTATTACTAACTATTACTATTACTGCTATTACAACTACTAATCTATATATATAAAAATGAATCGTGGTCCATTCGACTGCGTATCACTCGAGAACGGCTGGACCAACTTGGATACTTCCTTCGGCGGGTTTGTTCGAAATTGTTACGTGAAGGTTTATAAAAAGAGAAAAGTCGGGAAAACGGGGCGTGGCGCCAATAGAATACATTTTTAGACATTAACTTTGGAACCATAAGTCACAGATCAATTAAATTTAGTTCACACTTACTATTTAATCAGCCGGCCTCGATAGTCAAGCGGGTAGCGCGCTGGCTTCTCATACCAAAGGCTCCAGGTTCGATTCCTGGCTCGGGCTGGTGAACAACTCATCTACATGAAGGGAATGAGAATTACAAGAATCGCACAAGTGCGCTCTTGGCAGGCAATGGCAAAACCTCCAAGTGTGAACGAAAAACTGCCAATCGCCGTTCGGATTCGGCGTTAAACTGTAGGTCCGCCCTCCGCTTTCCCCATCCGCTTGAAATGAGTGCTGTAACATATGTTGGCAAAACAGTGTTGCATACACAGTTCAAAAACGGGTGAAATATGTGGTATCACAATGGGCCTTTCAGGCCTCCGAGTGTGTCTCTAATAGAGGCAGCCACCGCAACCTAACCTAACCTACTATTTAATCATGTCCTTCGACCGACGGAATGGGGTGGGTATTGGACAAGGGGGTGTGGCACCGCCCATACAACTCAAATCTTTTAAGTGGAATAGCTTCGAAATTGTAAGTCGCACAGCATTGAAATTTGGGGTACCGCCGTTTCATAGATGTGTCATGCTACTGTTAAAATTTTATGGGCGTTGAATAAGGGGTGTGGCACATTTTTTATGCAGCAGAACTGTAAGTCGTACATCAATGAAACTTGGTATGAACCTACCACTTAATCATATTTTTCGGCAGAGGGAATGGGGTTGGTACTGGACAAGGGGGCGTGGCACCGCCCATACAACTCAAATCTATCAAGGGGAATAGCTTCGAAATTGTAAGTCGTACAGCATTGAAATTTGGGGTACCGCCGTTTCATAGATGTGTCATGCTACTGTTAAAATTTTATGGGCGTTGAATAAGGGGTGTGGCACATTTTTTATGCAGCAGAACTGTAAGTCGTACATCAATGAAACTTGGTATGAACCTACCACTTAATCATATCTTTCGGCAGAGGGAATGGGGCAGGTATTTAACAAGGGGCGTGGCACCACCCATACAATTCTATTCTTTTGAGTGGAATAGCTGCGGCATTGTAAGTCGTACAACATTGAAAGTTAGTGTACCGTCACCTCATAGATGTGTTATTCTACTGTTAAAATTTTATGGGCATTGAACAAGGAGCGTGGCACATTTGTTTGACCCAAACTATCCGCATAAGTTTGCAATTGTTAGTCGAACATCAATGAAATTCAGTACGAATTTATCATTTAGTCATATCTTTCCACAGAGGGAATGGGGCGGGTATTTACGAAGGGGGCGTGGCACCGCACATACAACTTAAATCTTTTATATGGAATAGCTTCCGAATTGTAAGTCGCACAGCATTGAAATTTGGTGTACCGTCGGTTAATAGATATGTCATTCTACTGGTAAAATTTAATGGGCGTTGAACAAGGGGCATGGCAAATTTCGTATGCAGCAGAACTGTAAGTCGCACATCAATGAAACTTGGTATGAACCTTACATTTAATCATATCTTTCGGCAGAGGGAATGGGGTTGGTATTGAACAAGGGGCTGTGGCAATGCCCATACAATCCAAATCGTTTCATAGATGTGTCATTCTACTGATGAGATTTGATCGGCGTTGGTCAAGGGACGTGGCACAATTTTATGATCTAACAGTTATGCAGTACACACACACATCAGTGAAACTTGGTACGAACTTTCCACTTAGTGCCACAGTTCGACTAGCGGAATAATTCGACACGTGTTTTATAATTTTTCGAAAATCAAAACTTAACTGAACCAAAAATGGGTTAAGATTTGTTTAGGGATAGACTCGAAAAAAACATGAACCGATAGGCCTATTCACTTCAAAAATTGTTAAAATACTTGAAATAAAAAAGTTATACACGCGTTTCTCATTATTTTCAAAATCGAAATCTTATCTTATCTAATCAACGACGGGTTAAAATTATGTTTGGAGAAACAACTTTGTTTAGCTTTTTGACTTCAAACTTGGTGAAAGTACTTCAAATGTAAAATAATTTGATACGTATTTTTTATTTTTTCCGAATATTAAAACCGGCCGTGGTCAACGACCGGTTAAAAGTTTGTATGGCGAAACTGTAAAAAACATGAATTAATGAGCCCACTGACTTCAAAATTTGTAATAATTTGACACGTGTTTTTCACTTTTTTGAAAATTAAAATCGAACGGGGTTAACAGTTTGTATGGAGAGACACGATTTATTGGTCCTTTTGAGTTCAAACTTAGACAAAAAGCACTTCAATCGGGAAATAATTAATTCCTATTAATATTTTTGAAAATCGAAATCTACCGTGGCAAACTAAGGGTTAAGAATTTGTTTAGAGTAAATGTTCTTTTTCTTCACAGTTTTTAGAACCACGTGACATCAAAGATAATAGACATATGTTTTTTTTTTTAAATCAAAATCTGATGGGGTCAACAATGCGTTCAAAATTTGTATCGGGTGAAACAAAAGAGCTTGCGAAGCCGCGGGGTCCAGCTAGTATTTTATAAATAAGTAAATGTTATTTGAAAAAGTAATTAAAAATCAAGAAGTCAAAGCAGAGTATTTTAAAAGTCAGCAAACATGTATATTTTAGTATTAAATAAACAGGCATATTTTCACCAAAATTAAAGCGAGACAGCTATACATTTGTTGCGTTCTAAAATGTCAACATTTCATGTGTGCGAGGACTGTGCGACAGACTGAGTGACAGCAATAACAGGAGAAAACGGCATAGCTATACATTTTAAATAAACAAAACAACAGGTGTAAGAATGAGTAGCATCTAATGAGTAGTTTTTACTAGCGGCCATTATTGTTTTGCACAATCATATGAATATGCATGCAAGAAGGAGGTAGCGGCCATTATTGCTTGAAATGGCGTATGTTAACAAGACGAAGAAGCATTGAGTTGTTTTCGCTAGGGGCCATTAACGTTGGCAATAGCGTATGCACAGTGGCCCAGATACAAGTATTCCCTGACGTACGCAAAAAACATGGCAGGCTTCAAAAACATACACTTAGGGTGACATCCAAACACCGTAACACCTAATAAAAATATAAGCAAATAAATGATAAATGATGAATAGTGTGTGGCGTGGCATCACTGGCATGAGCGCACACGACATTTGACGTGGCCTGGCAGCACTGGCCTGAGCGCAGGTTAACTTTTGACAACCTATTTTCTCTCTCTCTCTCGCTTTTCGCCATCGCGAGCACGCGTGCTATAAAATCTATTTAAATCTTGTAACATATCCGATATTGTAGGAAATAAAATAGAAAATATTGAATAAATATCCACAAGTGTATGCTCGGTGGCCCAGCCGAGAGAAGAAAGAAATACACACATACAATTATTCCCTGATTTACGCAGAAAACATGGCAGGCTTCATAATCATACGCATAGGGTGACATCCAAACACCGTAACACCTCATAAAAATATAAGCAAATAAATCGAGCCCTTCCCGCGATTTTATCGTATGAGCCATTTTTACCGAAATTATTTTTTTTACCGAAAACAATAGCATTATAAACTAGCCATCAGTACCTAAAAGCTCACTTCTCTACGATGAACCGTTACGAAGTTAGAGAAAAAACAATTTTATCGTATGTCCACTTCACATTTTTCCTTCATTTTTTGTGCCCGCGACTAGCTATGTGTTACGATAAAATTGCTCTAGTTGCCAAAAGTAAATTTTTAACTTTATTGCAAAATTGTGAAATTGAAAATATTTAAATAGTGAAAAGTGAATATTATTAATAATATAATTGCTGAAGGTGAACAATGGCCTATTTGCAGGAAAAGGTTTTTTTGTCATGTTCATAGTTACGTATTGAGTAAATTGGGGTTCATTAATTTGATGATAAAATAAAAAATAATAATTAAGTAAATGCTTTGATAATAAAAAATAGTAAAGAAAAAAAGAAATACAAGTTCTAACAAAAATTGTCTGTTTCAGTGCCCAAACCGCAAGGCATTATCAACGCTGGCCCCTTATAGTGACAGCGATACAAGTTGTAATGAAGAGCCAGAAATTTGTGTAGGAAAGCGGGGAAGGAGAAATAAGAATTTGCCAAAAAGAGTTGAAAATCAGGCGAACAGCCGAGTTGGTTCACGAATATTTAGATTTAAAATTTGATGGAATGATAAAAGATGTGCTAGTCAAAACAGATGACGAATACAGTACAGTGGACATCCAGTATAACGAACTTTCCATTTAACGAATTATGGATTTAATGTTTGGTTTCGTCATGTGAACGGTACCTCAATTGTTTTTGTTACGTTAAAACTTTCAAATTTACGTCAAGTTACCAATATTTTCAAGTTCTGTTTGTATGCATTGTTGATCATTGTCACAGGATTTGTTTTGCGTTCGGTCGGCGTTTTCTTTTAAAAATTAAAATTTCAATAATCAATCAAGAAAAATGTCCATACAGAAAAGTTTACTTGCGGTAAAGAAGCAATCCGCATCGAAGACTTTTCACTGTACATACATAGCCATTTTGTATTTTGAAAATGCTGGAATAAAACATGATATATTTTAACCTTCGGCCTGTCCTTTGCTCAAAATTGCTTTCGCTGTCCTTTGGTGTCAAGATGACCCCAATCAAAGTGTTATATAATTTACTGGCAAAACATGAAGAAAACTTACACATAAATCACAAAAGAAAAGCGAATAGTGTTTTTCTTGATTTGTTATTGGGCTGTAAGCATGATTAACACTAAATAACACAAGTACACGAGTACACAAAGCCGCTCAACCGTTTTTGTTTAATTTCGCCTGGGGTCAAATAGACCCCAAGGGACAGGCAGAAGGTTAAAAACTTAATATGTGAGATTTATTTCTTTAAGAAGGATGGTTTAAAACAAAAAAAAAATTCGATCGATTCTAAATTTCGATAAGATTCTTTATATTGGACGTCCACTGTATTTAATTTTTTCTGAAATTTTTTTTATTTTTATATAAAACTACACTATATCACTATGAATTACACTATGTCAATCTGAAAGTAACATTATTTTGTATTTAAAAATGAATATACATTATACCAAGGAAAACATTCTTTTTTTACTTAGAAACGAGTTTATCGTATGTGCCACTGCAATATTTGAATCACTCATAATAGTGCCCGCACAAATTATCGTATGTCCAAAATAACACCGTTGCGCTTTGCTGAAGTTACTAAAATAACCTATTCCAAGTGTGTAATCCTAAATAAAGTGTGTATGCCAAAAATCATGCAGCTTTGTTGCGCCAATGCAGAGAAAACAAAAAAAAACGTCTCCTGTAAAATTTGGTTTTTGGCTCATACGATAAAAACGCGGGAAGGGCTCGAAATGATTAACTAAATAGAAAAAGCTTCTATCGATTAACGTCTTATATCATTTTTTCAGCGATGCAGATAGTGTCTGTGGTCGTATTTATGGGCAATTTTGACTTGTGACGCCTAGGCTCCAGTTCGGAGCTATAGTTAAGAGTCTGCATTATTCCGATTCGTTGCCGTGGCGGCAGATCCCCACGCTGTATAACTATTGGTATTGCCATGTGTTGTCTTGCACAAACAGCATCTGCTCGGCATTTTCTCCGCGATCAAAATTATAAAACACAAGAATATTTTCGCTTTCACGTTTTGATTGGGGTTAAAAATAGTCTCTCAACGCCAAAACAAAATTGAATTTCCATATATGTAATACTTCTATATTGGCACTAACGTATCTTCACAATGTGTTTTCTTTCGGAAATCAAAGGGAGACAAGCGATGAGACAGAAAAGACGAAATTTTTTTGAATATATTTCTATGCGTGTATACATGTGCACTTCTACACATGAACAACTGTCAATCTGCTCTGGGGCGGTTGAAGAAATTTCAGTTAATTTCGACAAATTTATATTTTTTTTCCAGCCTATTTTTTTCCCGTCTGAACGCACCTGTCTTTCTGCCACTTTTGAAATATGTCAAGGTACATTCGTTTATACGCTTTCTCGCTCATATTTCACTATTGCTGTACTGTGATGTTGGCGAATGTACCTTGAGCTTAGTGCCAATATAGAAGTACTACATATATGTGAATTTCAAATGCTATGTTTCAAAATAAGGGTATGGGGTGACAAAACTGTCAGCTTCTTGCTTCTTCTTGTTTATTTCATCATGAATAAATATTAAATGTCAGCCAAATGTCATGTCAATTTTGGAAAGTTCTAGTGAGATTATCCTTTTATCCATTTTTAATTTTTTTCTGTTGGATTCTATTGCTTTCTATAAAATTTCAAGCACATATACAGTTCCAAGTAATTTACAAGTCCGTTTACTGTTCAATGGGAGACAAATTTTCCAAGAAATATAAAAAGCAATACCGGAACTTCCCGTTATTAGTTTTGTACGCAAACTTATTCTGCACCGTTTTGTGAGTATATTATCAATAAATATGAATACATTGGAAATTATTATTTTAATTCATCTAAAACAAAACAAAAAGTGCAGTGAAAAATGTGGATAAATAAATAAATACATACATCATAGCATAATTTTGACTTATTCTGACTAGTGTATTACGGGGTCGATGATGACGGGGAAAACCCCAAATTAAAAAATTGTGGAAATGTACAAATACCTTACCAATTTCAACTCTAGATGTTAACATGGACATTGAGGAAAAACAAAAAACAAGGACTTTGTTGAAGCTATGGTAATTTCAGTATTGCGTTCAGTATTGATTGTGGCCACAATTAGACCTTTGTAAAGGTATTTCTAAGGTGGTCGAAACTGGCTAAATCACGCCTTGTTGTTTGTTTTTCGTCCTCCTGTAAAAGTCGTTTAATGTTAGCGTTATTATTATTATTTTAGTATAGGAAGAATAATCTTTAAGAACGATAATCTAATATTTTCTTTTTTCCATTCTATGCTATAAAAGGCACTTCGCAGGATATTGACGCACTCTTGCGTCAAATGTTTTCGGGCAGCTTTCTGATCAAGTTTAACTGGGATGGAAGGTGGGAAAAGCGGGCCTTAAACAAGCTTAAGTTGGTGGATAAGATCATATACGATACATCATTACAATCCCAAATAAATAACTATTATAATTGAAACTGTTTTTCTTTCTTTGCAGATATTTTCCAAGCTCAAGGGGAGTTTATTTAAGCCACCACCGGCAGAAGCAAAAGTAGTTTATTAAAAAAAATTATTAAACAATGTATATAGTGTTAATTTAAATTAGTTTAAGTATTATTTTAGTTAAATTTTAGTATTAATTTATTAGTAATTTAATAGTGTTATCAATATATTATTTTTAGTTTTTTTTTTATTTTATTTAAGTTAAGAACTCTTCGCGAAGTTCTATAAAAAAATGAGTGCGAGGAACTCCCTCGGGGAGCTCCTCGCACTGGTCAATTCAACAAACCTTTTTCAACTCAGAATTATTTTATTTTATCCAAATTAGAATTATTTTATTTTATTCAAGGCTTCCGCATCGCTTCAGTCCCAAGCACAGAATGAATACTTAACTCATAATTACTTAGCGCCAAAGCTTATCTCTAGGTAGCCTAAAACATAGCCTAACGCTGACGCAGCGCTTCCCACCGTGTTGGTGCAACGTAACCTGCGACGATGTGCACTACCAGCGCTTTGCCCGGATGCGCGTGCAGTGCGCGAGGATCAGGTTGCGTTTGGTAGACGCAATGTCAGCGCTTTAGTGAGTGCGCGTGGCGGCGCGGGTGTGCTAACTGTCCCCCCTTCAAAAATCTGCGTCCCGCAGATAGCTTCCCTAGGCGTGTTGATGGGGTGGCTCCGGCTTCGGGTTGGCACTCATCAGGACTACCGGCAGCTTTACCTTCCTTGTTAGCTTCCGCCAGGTAAGGATTCCAATGATGGCTACGATAATCAAGATAAAAGTATCGGAGAGAATTGACGACACAAATTTGGTACTCAGTGCATTTAGGTGTTTGATGTTTATCAGGCTTAACCCGTGCACATACTCCAGGCTTTGTTTGAGGCCCCGGCTGGATACACTGGTGAGAACCGCTGGCAACAGTTGTAGTTTCTTCATCGTCCTGCTAGAGAATGTTTGGTTGTTCACCACAATCGTCTCGTTGTTTAGTTGGATGACGAACGTGCCGTTTAGGGATTTTGAGTAATTTCCATAGTACACCGTTCCTTCAAAGTTAGATAGGTAGAGCGTGTTTTCGCCAATGAGTTCCACGACTTCTTTGTTATTGGGCTCAAAGTGGCATTTAGCGTCCCCTCCTTTTATCAGCCGTGGTAAGCATCCATCTTCGGGTAACTCTTCGAGGGATTTTGTTTCACAAATCGTTGAGTTGTTGATCGAAGGACATTTGCCAGTTACACCAAATGTCTCGTCGTCGCTCACCAAAACCTCCGCATACGGTAAGGCTACCTTTCTGCCAGAGTAAGTGGCAGCCCTCGTGATTAGTCGACGATATTTCGTTGGTTTCACCTTTGGGATGGACAGGATGTAGAGGAGTAGGGTGCCATTCGAGTATATTGATGGTCTTGCATACTCAATGGCCTCAATAGCATTCTGGTATGGCAATGCTTCCTCCTCGGCGATTATCTCCCTGATTTCTTCTTGGTCGAGGAGGTTTGTGTTCACGATGCCCGTTTTTGCCATCTGGCATGCCCGTACGATTTCGTTCGTTTGCTCTTTTAGGATTTCGACTCTGTTAGCGAGTAAGGCTTCCACGCTCCCGGCGTTGACCTCTTTACCAATGGCGTTCACGTGCTTCACCATGCCGTTCAGCTGGTGCGTTGTTGTTTGCCAGAACACCATTTTGGCTTCTCAAAATTGCATCCCAATCTGCTGCATCCGGCGATCCCGCGATCCATTTCCATGCCGATCCAATCCAATTGACCGATCGACGCTCTCGTACCTTCACCGCTCGCAACTCTTTGAGCCGTTGCCTGGTTTGGTTGAGATGATAGTCGATGAAGGATTTCACCGCATCGTTCTTCATAGTGGCTGCTGATACTTCCAGCCTCCTCAAAGTTGCGTCGAAGAAATCAATGTCGATGGTGTGTAGCAGCCGGAAGTGTCCGCTCACTACGCAGCCATTACCGTGTTGTATCGCCACCAGCGGCGAATTGTAGCTGAATATATTAAAGCTAGCAACTCCAGAGACTAAAAGTAATCTGATTCTCGAAATTCGATCAAGATTAACATTTAAGAAAATGAATGTTTTAAGAATACAAAAGCGAAAAAGAGAAAGCAACATACAATGCGATTAAATTACTTACAATGTTGCAGTAACAGTGTTCTTAATATAAGTTTCTTAATATAACAGCAAGTAAAACTAGTAAAGTATGAAAACTACAATTATCATTATCAAGTTAAGAATACGTATAATTTTGGCTTAAAAGATAGGTGGGTAATTAATTTTATGCGCTTTTACATTAATTTGGCGCTATTATTTTTTACTTTTTCCGGTGCTATGCTTTGCAACCGTTCAATGTTGTCGATTTGTTGTTTCTTCAGTGATTTAAGCGTTTAAGCTTTTCACCATATATCTTTCATGTGTTCAATTTATTCTTCTTTGTTAATTTTAACATTCTTTTTAACATTTAATTTTAACATTAGAGTTTCTTCAATGTTGCTCAGCATTGTTAGTAATCAACTCTTTCCAACTTTTGTGTCGTTCTCGTTAGGATAGTTTAACTTTTTTTTTGGTTTTTTTTTCCTCTTTATTTCATGCCATTCCTCTATATGTTCGAACTACTACTTAATTTTCGTAGTAGGTTTTCATAGATTTTTTCATGCGTTTTTAATTTGTGCCTCGTGAATCTTTTTATTTCCGTCTGTCAGTATTGTCACCCTATTGTCTTTCCCTGCGATCTCTCTTCTTTGTTTTATTTTGCCTATACTTCTCAATTCAGATTGTGCCATTGTGTCGTTCTTTCATTTCCTTCATTGTGTTTGTCAATTTTTAATGTGAGTTTTGTGAATTTTTCTCCCTGAGTCAGTGTGTATGGTCACCCTGTTATCTCTCCCTACTGTCGCCTTTTTGTATAAGGGTTTGTGTTTGCTTTTAATTTGCCTGTCCCTTACGTATACAGTATCCCCTCTCTCGAATTTCTTAGGCTCACGTCTTTTCCTATTTACGCGCAAGTTTCGTAACTCTTGATTTCTTTCTATTTGCGCCTTGATCTCTCGGTGAACCCTACTACGGAAATCTACTAGGTTTTGATAGTTAATTCTCTGAGTTCTGTTGAAGAATATATCACTGGGTTTCTGCTTCGTTATGGAGTGGATCGTGTTGTTGTACCGATCGACTGCGATGTAGAGCAATTCTTTTGGGTTAGTGTTGGGTACTTCTCTTCGTAGGGAACGATATATTTCGAGAATTGTTGAATGAAGTCTCTCCACTTGCCCATTGACCCCGCTCTTTTGTGTTGGGGTTTGATACACTTGTATACCCAGCCCCCTCACAAAGTTTACTACTAGTGGGCTCACAAAACCCCTTTCGTTATCTAGAACGATCATCCTAGGCGCGGTGAAGTAGTGAAGAATTTTTGCAAATTTGCTCCGTATATTAGTCGCGGATTTGTTCCTGGTATGGAAGAATTTCGCAAACTTAGAGAATTTGTCGACGCAACTAAGGAATTTTTCTTTCTGAAGCTCAAAAATGTCAATGTGTAATATTTCACTTGGATAATTCGGGACTGGTGTATCCTGTAATTCCGGGGTAGAGGGGTGCCTGTCGTATTTATTTAGGCGGCAGACTTCACACGCTTTGGTGTACTGTTTGATTCTACGGGTCATACTAGGGAAATAGTACCTCTCGAGAATTTGTTGCTTGTTCTCTACAGGGTTTCTGTGGGCACGTTTGTGTTCTTCCTCAATAATTCGGCACATTCGTTCTTCCATAGAGACATCTTCGACTAACCGTTGTGTTATTCTGACCTTGTAAAAAAGAAAGTGGTCACGGTATACGTCCTGAAGTAATTGAAGGTAGTTTTCAGGTATTTTGATGCCGTTCACTAGTGTTGGGTTCAAGCGAGTTATCAATACTCCCACCAGTGTTTCCCTGTCAATTCTGTCCACCGTCACGTAGTGTCGGGTGTAACCTTGGTGTGGGTTTTCAACGCTAAACAAATCTCTGCCTTCTTTTATAACCAGTTGGTTTCTAAAAACGTTTAAGGGGGCTTCAACATGGGGTATTAGGTCAGATGCGTCCTGGTCCGCGCTATGGACTGTTTCGATCTCGCTTGCAGTTTCCACAATTGAACTCCTTTCCGCTCTCGTCGTCGTGGAAGGACCGTTTCCTCCTTCGCTAGCAGTTTCCGTATCGGAGCCATTTCCGCCAACGCCGTTGATCATGTGGAGTCTCGTATGGTCGTTCATCTTGTACTTCATTCTTGGCAGAGCATCCGCCACAAAATTAGATTTACCTGGAGTGTAAATCAATTCGTGGTTATACTCCTCTATTCGGGCTTTCCACCTTTTCAGTTTGGCGTTGTGATTCCTGCTTCCCAACGCAAAGGTGAGAGGCAGGTGATCCGTATATATACGAATCTTTTTCGCTCCGTACAGGTATGAGCGCAAGTTGTCAAGAGCCCACACGATTGCTAACATTTCCTTCTCATTTGCAGCGTAATTTTCTTCTGTTTTGTTTAGTGAGCGGGAAATGTATGCAATCGGTTTGTCTTTACCGTATTCCCCTTGCGAAAGGACAGCACCAATGGCGTAGTTAGAAGCGTCTGTTGTTAAGTTAAACGGTTTATCAAAGTCGGGGAAGGCCAAAATGTCTGAGGAAATTAGAAGTTCTTTTAACCTATTGAAGGCCTCTGAGGCTTCCCCATCGAGGTGAACTGGTACCTTTTTAGACCGATTGGCCTTTACCTGAGCGTTTTCTCCCCGAGACAGGTTGGTCAATGGTTTCGCGACCTTGGCGTAGTCGCGGATGAACTTCCGATAGTCAGAAGTCATACCAAGGAAGCGCTTCAACTCTTTGACGATTTCGGGTGGCGACATATCCTAGATTTCACTGATCTTCTTGGGGTCCGGTTTAATACCGTCCGGAGTAATAATGTACCCAAGGAATTCAACACTTGTTTTCATGAATTGGGTTTTTTCCAGATTTACCTTCAGGTTTGCTTCGGCCAGTCTTGCAAATACAGTTTCTATGTTTTCCAGATGTTCCTCTTCGTTTTTCCCAAAAACAATCATGTCGTCTATGTAGACGTAACACAGCCTGCCTATATACTCCTTCAGCACATCGTCAATCATTCGTTGAAATATAGCTGGGGCATTTCGGAGTCCGAACGGAAGCCTTCGAAACTCATATTTTCCATTCATGGTTTAAAATGCCGTTTTAGGGATGTCAGATTCCTTCTTCGGAATCTGATGAAAGCCCGAAGTGAGGTCTATTCTAGTGAAAAATTGTGCCGCCCCCAAACTCGCAAGTGTCGAGTTAATGTCGGGGATGGGGTAGATGTCCGGAATTGTTACAGCATTCAGTCGTTTAAAGTCAATAACCATCCTGTACTGTTTCTCCCCGAAAGGTTTGGGCTTCTTTGGGACAACCCAGATAGGAGAGTTATAGGGACTCCTTGAAGGCCGAATGATGCCCTCCTCCAGCAGCTCTTTAATATGCCTGTCTACCTCCCCTCTCATACACGCGGGGTATGGGTAGCTCTTTGTGTAAATTGGATCATTGGTCGACGTTTTGATTTCTGCCACCACCGCTGTCTTTACACTGTTCCTAGCATCCAGGGGGCCGAACAAGTTTTGGTATTTGGTTAATAGTAGACTTAACTTTGGCATTGCAGTTACTGGTACGTCCGTGAGGTCTGTCAGGTGGTTCAGGGAAGTGAGTGACTTGTTCTTAAGGGGGATCACAATGTTGGGTTTAATCGTTAGTGTATGATTTTTGCGGTCGATTACGGCCTCTAGCTGTTTTAAGGTGTCGTCGCCGATTATGCCGTCGAACGACTTTAGCCCAGGGAGGACGTAAAAGGTAACTATAATGGGGTTTCCTATACTCTCAAAAAATTTACCGCTGAGCCTACGATTGATAGAAACTGTTCCTCCGGGGGTTTGAACTGGAAAAGGGGGCTCCACAGGCTCAGCTTTACCCGCCAACTTTGTTCCGACAAAGTTTTTGTTCGCACCAGTGTCAACCAGAAAATTTAGTTGCTTGCCGTTTTTGGTAAGGATTGTAAAATAGGGTATGCTGGAATGTATGCTAGTTGTATTTCGACCATCGGTACCATCGCCAACAACCTTATCCCCTATATAAAAAATGCTGGCGGGATACTCGGTGTCTATCGGGAGGTCAAGTTGTTTGTCGGCCGCGTTCGCGCCTGAGATGTGTGGGACCCTGGAGTGGCTGTTGTCTTTTGCTCCTCCGGCAATTCCTACACTAAGAAGGCTGGTGGGCCGTCCTCCATAAAATTTGGCTGCTGGCGGTCCTCTTCCTCGACATCCGCTTGTAGGTTGTAGAGTCTTTGCTGCTTCGGGTATTTGTCTGGTGTTGGGGATGATTCCCGCTTAAAGGGATTGTTGCCCTGCGGGCGATTCATATAGTTCACCTGTCTAGTTTGGATAGAGCCGTCCACTTGCATTTTCTCAACCGGCTTGGGGGCGTTGGGTCTACCGGGAGAGAAACTTGCGGTTCTTTGATTGCCTGAAAACCTCTGGGAATAAGCGCGGAAGTTACCCGAGTTGGGGTTTCTATTCCAGTTGTCGTTGTGTCGTTGCCGTGGAGGCAAGGGCGGGCGTTGGGCGACATCCGTCATGGAATTTATAGGAACTACAATTTTGTTATGGAAACTCACGTGAATCGTATTATTCCTCATCGTTAAATTCTGCATATCTAGGCAGGCCGAATAAGCTTTTGGCAGCGTTTTTGGTTTTTGCACCACAAGCATCCTAGACAAGTCACCATTCAAGCCACGAATAAAAACATCCAGAGTCCTATTGCGGTATGTTTCTACCAAAACGTCTACCGTCTCTTGAGAATACTCTTCACATTTGATCTTATTTACGAGAAGCGAAAGCTGGTGGTTTACTGTGGCGTAAAACTCGTCTAGTCTGGAACCACGTTGAGCCAACTGATTTAATTGATGTTCCACTGTTCGAACATCCCTCTTGTTTGCATAATCGAGTGATAACACTCTCTTTATATCCGCCCAATCGCTCCCGGGAATGTTGTACGATATCAACGCCGAGTCAGCCCTACCTCTTACCTTTTGTCTGACATGTTGAAGTATTGCCCGGAAGATCGGCTTATCTTTAACAATCGCATAGTCCTTCAAAACGCACTCCACGTTATGCACCCAAGAGATATATTGTGAAGGATTGCCGTCAAAAACCGGCAATTCCTTCACGCAATCGTGGAGTCTGCTTATTTCCCTCAGCTCATCCTCCGTAATAGAAGCACGCACGCAGGACTACCCGTGGCTGCTGCGTCTGGAATGGCCGACTGCTTTAGTGTACGGAATTTTCCCCTAAACTTTTCCTCAATTAGTAAGAGAGATCGCTCGACATCTACCCCCGAATTCTCAACTGAAGTTAATCGTGTCTGAATCGTTTTCAGCTGATCCAGGATAGCATTCACCGCCCCGGTCAGCTCGGTAACTGATTTTGACAGATGCTCCATCAGATTCTTTCTAATTACTTCTTATTATTTTTTGATTCACAAGGACTTACCCCACGCACGGATCTATGACAATCCCAGGAAGGCTTCTAACGACTCGTTGGAAAGGTTGACGCCTGTATGTTATTTTTCTTCTCTTATTTCGTTTCTTTTGCTGGTTTCCTTACAGTTTCAGCATTTCCTGCAAGCGGCAGTTTATTAGTATTTCTCAGAAAGTGACTATTATTTGTAATGTTTTGGTTGTGGGGCTTTACTGTGTTCTGACGGGAACAGCAACATGCGCCTCGTGGGCGCCCCATACTGCAATAGTGTAGCGTTTTACTCTTTTGGTCAAGGAAGGGCCGCGTTATCCTTTTTAGTCGTCCGCGTTTACGATTGCGGTCGACCTACTAAGGCACGACTTACTCCACAACAATAATTTCGGCTTGAAGCGATCCCCGGCGTGTTCTTATGGGAACACCAGGAAATGGCCGCCGTGATCGTGGAATAGTTGCCGTGTTCTCACGGGAACGACAACATGCACCCGATAGGACGTACCAGGATCACTTCGCGGCGGCCATTGCCGATTTACGTGGACACCGTGGCTTGAGTGCTTTCGTTTACAATTATTTTCACTTTCTACTGTAAATGTTCTTTTAGTCTGGAGGGTCTGGCTTTTTGGGCTACAGAGTCGCAGACTTGAACTTCGTTACAATCAGTTCTACAAAATTTGTTTTACTTTGTTTTATTTAGTGGTGATGGTGCTTTATAGGTTTTTCCTTTTCACTTCGAGGCCTGAGGGTCTTCGGGGTCACAGGTCCTTTTTTTTATTGTTATACCCTGGAGGGTCCCGTAGGAGTTGCAGGGTCTGGACGTATTTTTTCATTATTTCGTTTTTATTTTAATTTTTTTTAATGACTGGAGGGTCCCGTAGGAATCGCAGCCGGAAATTTTCACTTTTTTTCACCAAATCACTGTTTATCACTTTCACTACACTTTTAGGCTGCGGCCCGGCTTACTTTAAAGACCTGCGACGACCAGCCTTACACTCGTACCACGATGTCCTTTTTCCAAGGAGCCCGCATTTTATTTGCGGGTCCCTGCTCGGTCGCCAGTTAAGAACTCCTCGCGAAGTTCTATAAAAAAAATGAGTGCGAGGAACTCCCTCGGAGCTCCTCGCACTGGTGAATTAAACAAACCTTTTTCAACTCAGAATTATTTTATTTTATCCAAATTAGAATTATTTTATTTTATTCAAGGCTTCCGCATCGCTTCAGTCCCAAACACAGAATGAATACTTAACTCCTAATTACTTAGCGCTAAAGCTTATCTCTAGGTAGCCTAAAACTTAGCCTAACGCTGACGCAGCTTCCACCGTGTTGGTGCAACGTGACCTGCGACGATGTGCACTGCCAGCGCTTTGCCCGGATGCGCGTGAGTTAAGTTCCGAAGAACTTAATCGATTTAAAAAAAGATTTATTTTTACTCTGAGCTTAACCGCTCAGCTCGGTGGACAATTGTATTCTGTTCTTAAATTTGATTTTTACTTAAAACGAAAGTACAAAAGTGCTTACGTACTAATTTACAATAATGCTTACTAACTAAAAAGTTTCGTGAGAACCGTAGTTGCGTAAGTAGCGGGTTCGGATTTCTGAAGTTGGCTGGATTTTTACTTAAACGAAAATACAAACGTGCTTACGTACTAATTTACAATAATGCTTACTAACTGAAACGTTCTGTGAGAACCGTAGTTGCGTAAGTAGCGGGTTCGGGTTTCTGGAGTTGGCTGGAAACGCTGCGTCAGTGGTTATCGGTGGGGGCGTTGGGTGCCAACGTAACTCCTCCCCCCTTGGAGTAGAGCGATGGCCACAAGGAAGGTGAAGTGGCTGGAGCGATGACTGGTGTTGGCGGTATTCCGTAGGTGATTCTGGTTTTTCTGGCGATGATTAGGATTGCTGCTATTTCTAATGCGCCCAGCGTTCCCACTGCTGCATATGTATATGAGATGCTCTTCTTCGTTTCTTCCCATATGGTTAGTGCGGCTTTTTGGTGTTCGAAGTGGTAGTCCTTCAGTTTTTGCAGGTTGATCGTCTCTATTATTGCTTTTGGCTGGATTTGTACGTATGTTGGTGGAGCGATGTGTACTTCATCCCAAAATATGCTGGGGTTGTCTTCGTAGGTTATACCATTGATGTTGATGCTGCAGTTTCTGAAGTGCAGCACGGCTGTGCCCTCTACTGCGAGAACGTTTTTACTGCAAGTGGAATTGATTAGTGTTTCTGGTATATTGACAAATAGGATATGATTCTCTTCAAGTTGAAGAATTGTTTCCGTTTTTCCTATATCGTTAAGACGCAATGGGGAGGTTTGTTCCTTAACAGGTTTCTCACGCATGCTGAGTCCTGTGTGTCTTCTTGGTGTGGTGAAGATGGACAATAGTAGATGCGCTCTATTTTTGGGCATGCCTTGTCAAAGTGGTGAACATTCTTTTCGCTATATCCTACATATGGCTTTGTTACAATTTGTTTTGTTTCATTTACCGGTAATGGTATAATATGGTAAAATTTATATTGTTCTGGGGCATATATTGGTATTTTTATATTGAATATTATATAGGACTTATTATAATAAGCTTGTAGCCCGAGTAACTCGTATATGTGTTCTTCAGATATTAGTGTAATGGATTGGTTTTTTATGGCTTCATGAATTACTTGCAGTTCGGTTTGGCTTAATATGAATTTTGATATAATATTTAATTTAGCTAATACGATTGCTTCAGCTAGGTTTGTTAGATGGTCGGTTAATAAATCTATATTATAATTAAGTTGGTTCAAATATTGAATTTCTTCGAGTATATTTTCTTCTTTGTTGATCCTGTTTGATGTTTCTTGTGACAATTGGTTTAAGAACAATTCTATTTTCTTTTGTTCTTTGTTTATGTGAGACGTCAGGTTTCTAAATCTTTCAATCATTTGTGTGTTTATGTTATGCTGTTTTGTTAGTGTTATTTGTGTGTTAGTTTTGTCATGTTTTAGTTTTTCTATTTGGTTATTTAAATTTTGAGCGTCTTTGGCATCCATATTTCCGGTTATAAATTTAATGGCTGATCCTAACCCGTTTATTAGTCCTCGTTTCGTTCGTTTGGTAGGGGTTAGTGAGTTTAGTTTGCTTTTTAGTTCGTTAAGTTTGAGGTATGTTATTTTGATGGAGTCCGTTAACGTCCCATGTTTTTGGAAAGTTACTAATATGTTCGTGATTTCCCTGATGTTTGTGTCGTATTCCTCCAGGTCTACTATGTGAATGAGGTTGCTGAAGTGATTAATTATCCGAGCTGGTCCGAGTTGTGTGCCTTGTGCCTTGGTCCTTTTTGATGTTTTGAATTTCTATCGTTTGGGTGGCGACCAGTGGTAACCTGAGGGTGGGGTGAGGGTGATTTTATAGTTTATTTTTATTTTTTATTCTGGATTTGTGTATTTTTTGGTTGTTGGTGGTGATTAATGTTACTCTTTTGTTTTCTTTGATTCTATCTTTTGTGAAACGGGGTGTGATTTTATTCCTTCTACATTCCTTCCTATAGACACTGTCGTTTCCTTCGAAATTCTCTGGTTCCTGCCTAGTTTGGTTCAACTTATCGCTTCTATTGCTTACTTCTGTTTCTAACTGTTTCTTTATGGAGGGGTATAGGACTTGTTGGAATTCGTTCAGTTTCCTCAAATAGTCGTGTTCGTTGTCAAATGTTCCATGGAAGAGTTCAAAAGGAGTTAGTTTTGTTGTAGAGTGAATTGCGTTATTGTAGGTAATTAGTGTCTCGGAAAGGATTTCGTCGTGATTCAAATCTAGTTTTTGCTCTTTCCGTTTTGCTATTATTATCCTATAGATTTCAGTAAGGGTTGAATGTAGTCGTTCTACTGGCCCATTACTGCTGGTTTGTTGGAATGAAGTTGTGTGTAATGTTATGTTATATTGTTTGCAGAAATCTTTAAAGATGTTACTTGTGAATTCTGCACCTTGATCGCAAATCAATTTTTTTGGGATTCCGTATTGGGTTATGAAAGTTTGTAATGATTTTAGAACGGTAAAACTGACTCTGTTCGAGAGGGTGTGTGCGGCTGCGAATTTGGAGAATTTGTCAAGAATTGTTAATATTTGCTTATTGTTTATGGAGTAAAGGTCAATGTGAAGTATTTCTAGTAGTTTCGTGGGTGTTTCCGGTTTCTCGTATTTTAGCTTGGGTGGATTTCTGTCGTACTTTAGTGTTTGGCATCTGTCGCAATTGTTAATGGTTTGAGTTATCTTGTTTCTCAAGAATGGAAAATAGTATTTCCTCTTGAGGTGTAGGAGGGTTTCGTTTATGCCGCGATGGTTATTTTTTTTCGTGGTACTCTCTAATTAATTTCTCTTGTTCGTCGTTATTCCTGATATCTATTAACATTTCTGTGCATCGTATTACTTTAAAAAGTCTATTGTGTGAAAAGTATTTGGAGTAAATTTGTTGTACTATGCGGAAGGTTTCGTCGTCTGCGAATATTGCGTTTACCTTATTGGGTGCTATACATTTTTTTAGGATATCCGTCATATTTTCTTCGTTGAAGGTTGGTCGTCGGACGATTCTTCTCTGTTTGTTTCTAAACACCGTTTCTAGAGTCATTGGTGAGCCTTTGTTGGATTTTTCTAATATTAGTTGTAAATTGAATTCGTTTAATGGTTTTTCTGAGATGAAGATACCGTCGTCCAAATTCTCGTCTGCTGAATGGATGGTTGTTCCTTGTGTGCCTTGATTCGATAGGGTGTCGTTTAGGTTGATATCCTCACATGTCTTGGGGTTTTCTATCCTGATTCTGCTTAACGCGTCCGCATTTGTGTTGCTTTTTCCTTTTTTATAGATGATTTCGTAGTCGAATTCCTCTAATTTGAGGCGCCAGCGAATTAACTTTGAATTGGGCTCTTTCAGGGACATTAACCAAGTGAGTGGTTTATGATCTGTTATAATCTGGAATTTGCGGCCGAAGAGGTATGGCCTGAAATATTTAGTGGCCCATACTATGGCCAAGAGTTCTTTTTCTATTGTTGAATAATTTATTTCAGATTCCGATAGAGTTCTGCTAGCGTAACAAATTGGTTTGTCGCTACCAATGTTCCCTTGCGACAGAACTGCGCCTAGAGCTACATTACTGGCATCTGTTGTTAGGACGAAGGTTTTCGTAAAGTCAGGATATTGGAGGATCGGGTCGTTTGTCAAAATATGTTTACAAGTTTCAAATGTTTTAATAAATTGTTCAGAATGTTCTACTGACCTACCTTTTTTTAGGCATATTGTGAGGGGTTTGACCAGCTTAGCGAAGTCTTTTATGAATTTCCTATAGTATCCTAAGAGACCTAGAAATGCTTTAATGTCTTTTTGGGTTTTGGGAATAGGGAATTCCTTTATGGCTGAGATTTTATCAGGGTTTGGCTTTATTCCCTCAGTTGTGACTATATGGCCGAGAAAAGCAATTTCTTTCTTTAAAAATTCGGATTTGTCCAGTTGTATTTTAAGATTTGCGTTGCACAATCTTTCAAAAATTTCCTTTAGGTTTCCTATGTGTTGTTGCAGTGAGGTCGAATATATGATGATTTCATCAAGATATACTAGACAAGTTTTTCCTATCAGATCTTTGAGCACGTTATCCATGACCCTTTGAAACGTAGATGGAGCATTCTTCAGTCCGAAGGGCATCCTCAAATACTCATAATGTCCTCCTTCGACCGTGAAAGCCGTCTTTTGTATGTCTTTCGGATCCATCTCAATCTGATGGAAACCGCTGGCAAGGTCCAATGTTGAGAAGTATATGCATCTTCCAAGCTTGTCAAGGATTTCCGCGATGTTAGGGATTGGATATCTATCAGATACAGTCTTCTCGTTCAGCTTCCTATAATCTATGACTAACCGCCATTTCTGTTTCCCACTGGCGTCCTTGTTCTTGGGAACTACCCAAACTGGAGAGCTCCAAGGGGAATAACTTTGTCTAATGATGCCTTGGTTAATCATATTGTTTATTTGTTTGCTGACTACGTTCTTATGGATTTAGGGATATCTGTAGGATTTTGTGTATATTGGGATATTATCTGTAGTGATGATACTATGTTTAATATTGTTGGTAAATGTAAGTGTTTGCCTTTCTCTAAAGAATACATCGTCGTACGATTTACAAAGTGATATGAGGTGCTTTTTCTCTTCCGTGTTTAAGTGGTTTGTACGGATTAGCTCTGAAATCTCTTTGAAGGTAGAGTGGGGTGGGCCTTCTAGGTTCCAGTTATTTATTTCAATATGCCCTGCCTAGGAGTATGTTTCTGATTTTATGGGTTGTTCTAGAAACAAGATCTGGTCTTCACCTGAAGTATTCTGGATTTCTATTTCACTGAACCAGTCACTTGCGGTGTAAAGACCTTCGGAAATGTGAAGGTGGGGTTTAATTGTTATTGACTTTATTAGTACGTCTCCGTTCTGGACGTCAACCGGAAGCTTCAACATTACTTTTGAGTAAGGGGGAATAAGATGTTTGCCTGAGGTTATGTTTGGTTTAAATTTTAGCATTATGGTGGAGTTAGAAGTTTTTAGTTGTTGGGTGGATAGGTCTATTTTCGCTTTTAGTTGTGTTAATGTATCAAGTCCCATTAGTCCGTCGAAATAGTTATGGAACTTAAATATCAGGAATGTTAGTTGACCGAACCCGTCAGCCGCCGTGGCTCAGTTGGTTAGTGCGCGGTCCAACGAGTCGCATGCAGAGCGACGCAAGATCAAATACTGCATGTAGTAACACCTAAAAAAAATAACGGGAAACTCGTTTTCTCTTTCGGTGGCTGTCCTCTCAGCTGGAAATGGCAAACCTCTGAGAGTAAAAATTGCCTATGAAAAAGCTCCCAACCTGCCGTTCGGAACCGGCATAAAACTGTAGGTCCCTTCCACCCGCGTACAAAATTCACACGCACAACACGGGTGGTTGCGGGAAGCTAGGCCTTAGTCTCGCGTAAGCGGGCTGTCGTGCCAATCAATTATTAATTATTATTAGTTGACCGAGTTCTTTAAATTCTACGAAAGTGGGAAGAATTGTTTTCTTATTTATTTTGTATTTATCTAAAATTGTTGTGATCATGACGGGGTTACAGTCTATTTGGGCGTTTTCGTCAATGAATTCAGGGTTTATGAAAGATGCTGATGCACCGGTATCTATTAGAAATCGTAAAGGTCTACCAAACGGGGATGAGATGTTAATATAGGGTAACGTACTACCGTGTTTGTTAACATCTATGTATCCTGTTGGTTGAGCCAGGCAGGTATGGGAAAATTTTGGGAGTCTTCGATGTTAGATAGGTCATCTACATCGTTTTGGTAGCCGGGATTCTGGGATTTATTTTGAAAGTTAATGATATGCATTTCTCCCCTATTAGGGTGCGAGTATCTTGATTGATGGGTACGTGAGGTTTGGTTGCTATTGCGTGTCATGGTTGAGGATCTCATGTTGGTGTGTCCAGAATCTATGTCCATTCGTTCTGGTTTGTTAGATTGTCTGAAATTGCTAAAACCCGATCTTGTGTCCATTGGTTCAGGCTTTTCTACGTCTAAACAGCTGGGTTACCAGTCGGGGATTAGGCATCAACCCTGGAAAGACAGAGGTTGTCCTATTCACGAGGAAGTACAAACCCCCACCCATACCTCCTCTATCACTTAACAATACAGAAATCCCTTTCAAGAATGAAGCACAATTGCTTGGAATTATTTTTGACAAGAGGTTGAGCTGGAAACCGAACATCCTCAATAGGGTCAAAAAGGCAACGATTGCCTTATACACCTGCAAAAGGGCACTGGGGAAAACCTGGGGCCTAAAACCAAATATGACGCACTGGGTTTACACGGCTGTCGTACGACCCATCTTAACCTACGGGTGCCTGGTTTGGTGGAATGCTTTGGAAAAAACATTGCTCCTCCAACACCTCCGCAAAGTTCAAAGGGCAGCCTGCGTCATCATCACGGGCGCTCTTAGGACAACACCAACTTCAGCTTTAGAAGCCCTGCTTCACCTTATTCCGCTAGATCTGCATTGTAGGAAATTAGCGGCTATAACAAGCTATAGGCTACGGGCTAACGGCCAATGGTCGGAGTCTAACCGGGGTCATGCCAGGATACTTACTCTCTTGAAGGAGTTCGGGGAACTGGATTCTTCACCCCCCAATTGCAATTTAACAAAAAGTTCACAAGCATCATTCCAGACAGGAACAACTGGGAGGAAAGCTCAACATCCTTAATAGGAAACTCACACCAGATCTACACCGACGGCTCCAAGTTAAACGGAGCTGTTGGTGGAGGCGTCTTTTCAGACTAACTTAGTATAAATTACTCTTTCAGACTGCCGGACCACTGCAGCGTATTCCAAGCAGAGGTTTTAGCCATTGAAGCTGCCCTGAATTTGATCAAAGAGGGCAGTGTCTCTAGGCGAGATATTAGCATTCTCTCTGACAGCCAAGCGGCTATCAGGGCCCTAGGGTCTCATGTTCTGACTTCCAAAACAGTGATCAGCTGCCGCAAATCTCTTGACGAGATGGCTGAGCAGCTTAAAATCCACCTTATATGGGTGCCTGGTCACAGAGATATCCCGGGGAACTGCAGGGCAGACGAACTGGCTAGACAAGGAACGACTAGGGAGCTATCCTCAGAACTCGCCGGCTTAGGTATTCCATTGAGTACCTGCAAGCTGGTGATAGAGGAAGCGTTGACCAACGCCGCTAACAATGCATGGGCGGCCTCAGAGACAGACAAGACAGCGCAACAGATCTGGCCAAAGCTGGACTGGAAGCGCACCAAAAGTCTGCTAAACCTCAATAGGGGCACGCTCAGGGTTGTTGTCGGAGTCATCACTGGTCACTGTATCCTTGATAGCCACGCCATTAGATTAGGGCTGGGCCACCTGGCCAACGACTTCTGCAGAAGCTGCAGAGACATAGAGGAGGAAGAAACAATTCTCCACCTGCTTTGTACTTGTCCTGCTCTTTGTAGGAAACGGAAAAAACATCTAGGGTTTTACCATACAGCCAACCTCGCGGACTTATCGGAGGTTGACGCCAAGAGCCTAATACGCTTCATCACCTGCTCGGGCTGGTTTGAGACATCCTAACAACAAATAAAAGGGGTTAAAGATCCTGTGGTATCACAATGGGCCTTGCTTGGCCTAAGTGAGCTCTCATATGAGAGCTGCCACTACCACCTACCTACCTACCTTTCTACGTCTGGCAAGAAGCTTCTGTTAGTAAAGTATTGGTTCCTGGGGGTCCCTGGGGTTCTGTTCTGATTAAAGTTTTTATATGGTTGGACATTTTGGGTGTAGGCCGGTATTTCCTGTTGGTTTGCATAGTGTCTCGGTTCGAAATATCTTGGGCTTTGATATGGTTGGTATGTGAATCTTTGGTTGTACTGTTTCTTAAAAAGGGGTCTGGTTAAATCCGTTCTTTGGTAAAATATATTTTGCTCCTTGATGCACATGGCCAAAGCTGTAGCCAGTGAATCCGGACGCATAGCCCTTACCGTTGAGCCTAATGGTTCCCTTAGCCCTACCAAGAATGAATTCAAACACATTTCCGCAAATAGCTCTTTTTTTGCTGCGATGACTCCTTTTTCGGTCTCATGAATGAGGACGTTATTACTTAGCGCGGATTGGATTTCTACGATCTGACTATAGAAGTTTTCCACGTTTGAATTGGTTTGTCTGAGGTTGTGTAGGTCTCTTATTAATGAGGTTTCGGTTCTTTTGCCAGAGTAGTGCAATGTTAGATTGTTCTTAATGTCATCCCAGTTCAAAGGTGTGCCGTACATATTAAGAACTTCGTTTGCGGGTCCCTCGATTTTATTCCTAATTGCTCTTAGAAGGATCTTAGCATATGGCGTGCTGTCGACTCCTCTCAAATGAAGCAATTTTTCTTCGACATTAATTATGAACTCGTGGAGGAGTCTCTGGTTCCCATCGAATTTGGGTAGGTCCTTAATTGCATCTGGGATGCGCAAGGAGTTGAAGATGTCACTTGTCGTTTGTGTGTTGGGGGGTGTCATACCCGTGGGCTGGGTTGCGTTGCTTTGAGCCATCATAAAGGATGTTTCTGAGTCTTCCGGTATAGTTGACAAACTTTTGCTTTTGTAAAGATTTGGGTAGGGAAGATATTTGACTTTTGGTTGTTTTAGTTTCCTGAACATTAAATTTACGTTCAATTGTCTGACCGTTGGAGGGGTTAGTGTGTTAATAGTAATTGCTTGTATGTTTTTCTGAGGAGTAAATTTTATTTGTTTTTTCTTGGTTTTCTTGATTTAAGAATCTATATGTAATTTTAAAAAATTTCTGTTTGTTATTACTCTGTTAACTTGGAGGGTCCGGCTTTTTGGGCTACGGAATCGCAAGTTTGAGTTTTGTTATACTGGAGTGCCCGGGGTAGGTGGGATCGCAGTACTGGAGTGCCCGGGTAAGTGGGATCGCAGTTTTGTATGTTATCTTTTTACGGTTATTTATATTCTTAACTAACTATAATTTTTGTGTAATAGAACATAGATATAGATATGATTTAAGATATTATTTGAGCCATTTACAAATTGTTAGCAGTGTTCACTTGACTTACAGGCACCCAATTATGATGATGAGCCGCATCAGTATTGTCGTAGTAGCCGGTGGTTGGAGTGTGGTTTGTGTGTAGTCCTTAGGCGTTGAAACGCGCCGGTTGTGGAATAGTGGGTTGGAATAGTGTTTCTTTTCTCACAAGTGCAGGATTTGTTCACTGTTCTTTATGAACTTCAGTTTCTATGATATTCCGTCATAGAGTTCTATATTCTCTGTTTTATTTTTCTATGATATTCCTTCATAGATTCACTATTTTTAGTTTTCTATGATATTCCTTCATAGATTCGTTATTTACTGTTTTAATTTTCTATGATATTCCTTAATAGATTCTCTATTCACTGTTTTAGTTTTCTATGATATTCCTTCATAGATTCGCTATTCACTTGTTTTAGTTTTCCATGATATTCCTTCATAGATTCACTATTCACTGTTTTAGTTTTCTATGATATTCCTTCACAGATTCGCTATTCACTAACAACCGTGGACTACTCCGGATGACTGCGCCAGTTAAGTTCCGAACAACTTAATCGATTTAAAAAAAGATTTATTTTTACTCTGAGCTTAACCGCTCAGCTCGGTGGACAATTGTATTCTGTTCTTAAATTTGATTTTTACTTAAAACGAAAGTACAAAAGTGCTTACGTACTAATTTACAATAATGCTTACTAACTAAAAAGTTTCGTGAGAACCGTAGTTGCGTAAGTAGCGGGTTCGGATTTCTGAAGTTGGCTAAATTTTTGCTTAAACGAAAATACAAAGGTGCTTACGTACTAATTTACAATAATGCTTACTAACTAAAACGTTCTGTGAGAACCGTATTTGCGTAAGTAGCGGGTTCGGGTTTCTGGAGTTGGCTGGAAACGCTGCGTCAGTGGTTATGGGTGGTGGCGTTGGGTGCCAACGTAACTCGTGCAGTGCGCGAGGATCAGGTTGCGTTTGGTAGACGTAACGTCAGCGCTTTAGTGAGTGCGCGTAGCGGCGCGGGTGTGCTAACTTTTATTTAATTTTTTTGTATTAGTAAGTCTTTTTAGTATTTTTATCAAACTTATCAAGAAAAATAAATAACTTATTTTCATCTTTTTTGTAAATATTAATTTTTTAATAATGTATATAAATGTTTATCATAAATATTTACTCTTTACATATTTGATAAATAAGTAAATGTTATTTGAAAAAGTAATTAAAAATCAAGAAGTCAAAGCAGAGTATTTTAAAAGTCAGCAAACATGTATATTTTAGTATTAAATAAACAGGCATATTTTCACCAAAATTAAAGCGAGACAGCTATACATTTGTTGCGTTTTAAAATGTCAACATTTCATGTGTGCGAGGACTGTGCGACAGACTGAGTGACAGCAATAACAGGAGAAAACGGCATAGCTATACATTTTAAATAAACAAAACAACAGGTGTAAGAATGAGTAGCATTTAATTTGTAGTTTTTACTAGCGGCCATTATTGTTTTGCACAATCATATGAATATGCAAGCAAGAAGGAGGTAGCGGCCATTATTGCTTGAAATGGCGTATGTTAACAAGAAGAAGAAGCATTGAGTTGTTTTCGCTAGGGGCCATTAACGTTGGCAATAGCGTATGTACAGTGGCCCAGATACAAGTATTCCCTGAGGTACGCAAAAAACATGGCAGGCTTCAAAAACATACACTTAGGGTGACATCCAAACACCGTAACACCTCATAAAAATATAAGCAAATAAATGATAAATCTGTGGTCAAAAGCAATAACCGCCTAAGTCAAAAATTGCCGTTTTAAAGTTTGAGCGCGCAGTATGTTCATTATGGGAATGCGAATAGGTTTTTATTAACAACTTTTTTATTTTACAGTTACAAACCCCCAGGTTTTACACAAACGTAGAGCACAGTCAAGGGAACGTGGTGGCATCCATAACTCAATTTCTTCTTAAGTCGACTTAAGCGGTTATTGCTTTTGACCACAGAAATGATGAAAAGTGTGTGGCGTGGCACCACTGGCATGAACGCACGCGACATTTGACGTGGCCTGGCAGCACTGGCCTGAGCGCAGGTTAACTTTTGACAACCTATTTTCTCTCTCTCTCTCGCTTTCCGCCGTCGCGAAAGGTATTTCTAAGGTGGTCGAAACTGGCTAAATCACGCCTTGTTGTTTGTTTTTCGTCCTCCTGTAAAAGTCGTTTAATGTTAGCGTTATTATTATTATTTTAGTATAGGAAGAATAATCTTTAAGAACGATAATCTAATATTTTCTTTTTTCCATTTATATACGATTTCTCAACTCTATGCTATAAAAGGCACTTCGCAGGATATTGACGCACTCTTGCGTCAAATGTTTTCGGACAGCTTTCTGATCAAGTTTAACTGGGATGGAAGGTGGGAAAAGCGGGCCTTAAACAAGCTTAAGTTGGTGGATAAGATCATATACGATACATCATTACAATCCCAAATAAATAACTATTATAATTGAAACTGTTTTTCTTTCTTTGCAGATATTTTCCAAGCTCAAGGGGAGTTTATTTAAGCCACCACCAGCAGAAGCAAAAGTAGTTTATTAAAAAAAATTATTAAACAATGTATATAGTGTTAATTTAAATTAGTTTAAGTATTATTTTAGTTAAATTTTAGTATTAATTTATTGGTAATTTAATAGTGTTATCAATATATTATTTTTAGTTTTTTTTTAATTTTATTTAAGCTAAGAACTCTTCGCGACGTTCTATAAAAAAATGAGTGCGAGGAACTCCCTCGGGGAGCTCCTCGCACTGGTGAATTAAACAAACCTTTTTCAACTCAGAATTATTTTATTTTATCCATAGGAGAATTATTTTATTTTATTCAAGGCTTCCGCACCGCTTCAGTCCCAAACACAGAATGAATACTTAACTCATAATTACTTAGCGCCAAAGCTTATCTCTAGGTAGCCTAAAACTTAGCCTAACGCTGACGCAGCGCTTCCCACCGTGTTGGTGCAACGTAACCTGCGACGATGTGCACTACCAGCGCTTTGCCCGGATGCGCGTGCAGTGCGCGAGGATCAGGTTGCGTTTGGTAGACGCAACGTCAGCGCTTTAGTGAGTGCGCGTGGCGGCGCGGGTGTGCTAACTGTCCCCCCTTCAAAAATCTGCGTCCCGCAGATAGCTTCCCTAGGCGTGTTGATGGGGTGGCTCCGGCTTCGGGTTGGCACTCATCAGGACTACCGGCAGCTTTACCTTCCTTGTTAGCTTCCGCCAGGTAAGGATTCCAATGATGGCTACGATAATCAAGATAAAAGTATCGGAGAGAATTGACGACACAAATTTGGTACTCAGTGCATTTAGGTGTTTGATGTTTATCAGGCTTAACCCGTGCACATACTCCAGGCTTGGTTTGAGGCCCCGGCTGGATACACTGGTGAGAACCGCTGGCAACAGTTGTAGTTTCTTCATCGTCCTGCTAGAGAATGTTTGGTTGTTCACCACAATCGTCTCGTTGTTTAGTTGGATGACGAACGTGCCGTTTAGGGATTTTGAGTAATTTCCATAGTACACCGTTCCTTCAAAGTTAGATAGGTAGAGCGTGTTTTCGCCAATGAGTTCCACGACTTCTTTGTTATTGGGCTCAAAGTGGCATTTAGCGTCCCCTCCTTTTATCAGCCGTGGTAAGCATCCATCTTCGGGTAACTCTTCGAGGGATTTTGTTTCACAAATCGTTGAGTTGTTGATCGAAGGACATTTGCCAGTTACACCAAATGTCTCGTCGTCGCTCACCAAAACCTCCGCATACGGTAAGGCTACCTTTCTGCCAGAGTAAGTGGCAGCCCTCGTGATTAGTCGACGATATTTCGTTGGTTTCACCTTTGGGATGGACAGGATGTAGAGGAGCAGGGTGCCATTCGAGTATATTGATGGTCTTGCATACTCAATGGCCTCAATAGCATTCTGGTATGGCAATGCTTCCTCCTCGGCGATTATCTCCCTGATTTCTTCTTGGTCGAGGAGGTTTGTGTTCACGATGCCCGTTTTTGCCATCTGGCATGCCCGTACGATTTCGTTCGTTTGCTCTTTTAGGATTTCGACTCTGTTAGCGAGTAAGGCTTCCACGCTCCCGGCGTTGACCTCTTTACCAATGGCGTTCACGTGCTTCACCATGCCGTTCAGCTGCTTAATCGATGTTCGGGTTATGTTGAAGAGTTGCTCGTTAACTTTGAACTGGTGGTTGTTGTTTGCCACAACGTCATTTTGGCTTCTCAAAATTGCATCCCAATCTGCTGCATCCGGCGATCCCGCGATCCATTTCCATGCCGATCCAATCCAATTGACCGATCGACGCTCTCGTACCTTCACCGCTCGCAACTCTTTGAGCCGTTGCCTGGTTTGGTTGAGATGATAGTCGATGAAGGATTTCACCGCATCGTTCTTCATAGTGGCTGCTGATACTTCCAGCCTCCTCAAAGTTGCGTCGAAGAAATCAATGTCGATGGTGTGTACCAGCCGGAAGTGTCCGCTCACTACGCAGCCATTACCGTGTTGTATCGCCACCAGCGGCGAATTGTAGCTGAATATATTAAAGCTAGCAACTCCAGAGACTAAAAGTAATCTGATTCTCGAAATTCGATCAAGATTAACATTTAAGAAAATGAATGTTTTAAGAATACAAAAGCGAAAAAGAGAAAGCAACATACAATGCGATTAAATTACTTACAATGTTGCAGTAACAGTGTTCTTAATATAAGTTTCTTAATATAACAGCAAGTAAAACTAGTAAAGTATGAAAACTACAATTATCATTATCAAGTTAAGAATACGTATAATTTTGGCTTAAAAGATAGGTGGGTAATTAATTTTATGCGCTTTTACATTAATTTGGCGCTATTATTTTTTACTTTTTCCGGTGCTATGCTTTGCAACCGTTCAATGTTGTCGATTTGTTGTTTCTTCAGTGATTTAAGCGTTTAAGCTTTTCACCATATATCTTTCATGTGTTCAATTTATTCTTCTTTGTTAATTTTAACATTCTTTTTAACATTTAATTTTAACATTAGAGTTTCTTCAATGTTGCTCAGCATTGTTAGTAATCAACTCTTTCCAACTTTTGTGTCGTTCTCGTTAGGATAGTTTAACTTTTTTTTTGGTTTTTTTTTCCTCTTTATTTCATGCCATTCCTCTATATGTTCGAACTACTACTTAATTTTCGTAGTAGGTTTTCATAGATTTTTTCATGCGTTTTTAATTTGTGCCTCGTGAATCTTTTTATTTCCGTCTGTCAGTATTGTCACCCTATTGTCTTTCCCTGCGATCTCTCTTCTTTGTTTTATTTTGCCTATACTTCTCAATTCAGATTGTGCCATTGTGTCGTTCTTTCATTTCCTTCATTGTGTTTGTCAATTTTTAATGTGAGTTTTGTGAATTTTTCTCCCTGAGTCAGTGTGTATGGTCACCCTGTTATCTCTCCCTACTGTCGCCTTTTTGTATAAGGGTTTGTGTTTGCTTTTAATTTGCCTGTCCCTTACGTATACAGTATCCCCTCTCTCGAATTTCTTAGGCTCACGTCTTTTCCTATTTACGCGCAAGTTTCGTAACTCTTGATTTCTTTCTATTTGCGCCTTGATCTCTCGGTGAACCCTACTACGGAAATCTACTAGGTTTTGATAGTTAATTCTCTGAGTTCTGTTGAAGAATATATCACTGGGTTTCTGCTTCGTTATGGAGTGGATCGTGTTGTTGTACCGATCGACTGCGATGTAGAGCAATTCTTTTGGGTTAGTGTTGGGTACTTCTCTTCGTAGGGAACGATATATTTCGAGAATTGTTGAATGAAGTCTCTCCACTTGCCCATTGACCCCGCTCTTTTGTGTTGGGGTTTGATACACTTGTATACCCAGCCCCCTCACAAAGTTTACTACTAGTGGGCTCACAAAACCCCTTTCGTTATCTAGAACGATCATCCTAGGCGCGGTGAAGTAGTGAAGAATTTTTGCAAATTTGCTCCGTATATTAGTCGCGGATTTGTTCCTGGTATGGAAGAATTTCGCAAACTTAGAGAATTTGTCGACGCAACTAAGGAATTTTTCTTTCTGAAGCTCAAAAATGTCAATGTGTAATATTTTACTTGGATAATTCGGGACTGGTGTATCCTGTAATTCCGGGGTAGAGGGGTGCCTGTCGTATTTATTTAGGCGGCAGACTTCACACGCTTTGGTGTACTGTTTGATTCTACGGGTCATACTAGGGAAATAGTACCTCTCGAGAATTTGTTGCTTGTTCTCTACAGGGTTTCTGTGGGCACGTTTGTGTTCTTCCTCAATAAATCGACACATTCGTTCTTCCATAGAGACATCTTCGACTAACCGTTGTGTTATTCTGACCTTGTAAAAAAGAAAGTGGTCACGGTATACGTCCTGAAGTAATTGAAGGTAGTTTTCAGGTATTTTGATGCCGTTCACTAGTGTTGGGTTCAAGCGAGTTATCAATACTCCCACCAGTGTTTCCCTGTCAATTCTGTCCAACGTCACGTAGTGTCGGGTGTAACCTTGGTGTGGGTTTTCAATGCTAAACAAATCTCTGCCTTCTTTTATAACCAGTTGGTTTCTAAAAACGTTTAAGGGGGCTTCAACATGGGGTATTAGGTCAGATGCGTCCTGGTCCGCGCTATGGACTGTTTCGATCTCGCTTGCAGTTTCCACAATTGAACTCCTTTCCTCCTCTCGTCGTCGTGGAAGGACCGTTTCCTCCTTCGCTAGCAGTTTCTTTCGGAGCCATTTCCGCCAACGCCGTTGATCATGTGGAGTCTCGTATGGTCGTTCATCTTGTACTTCATTCTTGACAGAGCATCCGCCACAAAATTAGATTTACCTGGAGTGTAAATCAATTCGTGGTTATACTCCTCTATTCGGGCTTTCCACCTTTTCAGTTTGGCGTTGTGATTCCTGCTTCCCAACGCAAAGGTGAGAGGCAGGTGATCCGTATATATACGAATCTTTTTCGCTCCGTACAGGTATGAGCGCAAGTTGTCAAGAGCCCACACGATTGCTAACATTTCCTTCTCATTTGCAGCGTAATTTTCTTCTGTTTTGTTTAGTGAGCGGGAAATGTATGCAATCGGTTTGTCTTTACCGTATTCCCCTTGCGAAAGGACAGCACCAATGGCATAGTTAGAAGCGTCTGTTGTTAAGTTAAACGGTTTATCAAAGTCGGGGAAGGCCAAAATGTCTGAGGAAATTAGAAGTTCTTTTAACCTATTGAAGGCCTCTGAGGCTTCCCCATCGAGGTGAACTGGTACCTTTTTAGACCGATTGGCCTTTACCTGAGCGTTTTCTCCCCGAGTCAGGTTGGTCAATGGTTTCGCGACCTTGGCGTAGTCGCGGATGAACTTCCGATAGTAAGAAGTCATACCAAGGAAGCGCTTCAACTCTGTGATGGTTTCGGGTGGCGACATATCCTGGATTGCACTGATCTTCTTGGGGTCCGGTTTAATACCGTCCGGAGTAATAATGTACCCAAGGAATTCAACACTTGTTTTCATGAATTGGGTTTTTCCAGATTTACCTTCAGGTTTGCTTCGGCCAGTCTTGCAAATACAGTTTCTATGTTTTCCAGATGTTCCTCTTCGTTTTTCCCAAAAACAATCATGTCGTCTATGTAGACGTAACACAGCCTGCCTATATACTCCTTCAGCACATCGTCAATCATTCGTTGAAATATAGCTGGGGCATTTCGGAGTCCGAACGGAAG
Organism: Melieria omissa; assembly: GCA_963971225.1. Lineage (NCBI taxonomy): Eukaryota > Metazoa > Arthropoda > Insecta > Diptera > Ulidiidae > Melieria > Melieria omissa. The sequence goes on along the minus strand of OZ020269.1, from coordinate 1,000,353 downwards.
CCTTAGAAACCCATATTTTCCATTCATGGTTTAAAATGCCGTTTTAGGGATGTCAGATTCCTTCATCGGAATCTGATGAAAGCCCGAAGTGAGGTCTATTGTAGTGAAAAATTTTGCCGCCCCCAAACTCGCAAGTGTCGAGTTAATGTCGGGGATGGGGTAGATGTCCGGAATTGTTACAGCATTCAGTCGTTTAAAGTCAATAACCATCCTGTACTGTTTCTCCCCGGAAGATTTGGGCTTCTTTGGGACAACCCAGATAGGAGAGTTATAGGGACTCCTTGAAGGCCGAATGATGCCCTCCTCCAGCAGCTCTTTAATATGCCTGTCTACCTCCCCTCTCATACACGCGGTGTATGGGTAGCTCGTGGTGTAAATTGGATCATTGGTCGACGTTTTGATTTCTGCCACCACCGCTGTCTTTACGCTGTTCCTAGCATCCAGGGGGCCGAACAAGTTTTGGTATTTGGTTAATAGTAGATTTAACTTTGGCATTGCAGTTACTGGTACGTCCGTGAGGTCTGTCAGGTGGTTCAGGGAAGTGAGTGACTTATTCTTAAGGGGGATCACAATGTTGGGTTTAATCGTTAGTGTATGATTTTTGCGGTCGATTACGGCCTCTAGCTGTTTTAAGGTGTCGTCGCCGATTATGCCGTCGAACGACTTTAGCCCAGGGAGGACGTAAAAGGTAACTATAATGGGGTTTCCTATACTCTCAAAAAATTTACCGCTGAGCCTACGATTGATAGAAACTGTTCCTCCGGGGGTTTGAACTGGAAAAGGGGGCTCCACAGGCTCAGCTTTACCCGCCAACTTTGTTCCGACAAAGTTTTTGTTCGCACCAGTGTCAACCAGAAAATTTAGTTGCTTGCCGTTTTTGGTAAGGATTGTAAAATAGGGTATGCTGGAATGTATGCTAGTTGTATTTCGACCGTCGGTACCATCGCCAACAACCTTATCCCCTATATAAAAAATGCTGGCGGGATACTCGGTGTCTATCGGGAAGTCAAGTTGTTTGTCGGCCGCGTTCGCGCCTGAGATGTGTGGGACCCTGGAGTCCATAAAATTTGGCTGCTGGCGGTCCTCTTCCTCGACATCCGCTTGTAGGTTGTAGAGTCTTTGCTGCTTCGGGTATTTGTCTGGTGTTGGGGATGATTCCCGCATAAAGGGATTGTTGCCCTGCGGGCGATTCATATAGTTCACCTGTCTATTTTGGATAGAGCCGTTCACTTGCATTTTCTCAACCGGCTTGGGGGCGTTGGGTCTACCGGGAGAGAAACTTGCGGTTCTTTGATTGCCTGAAAACCTCTGGGAATAAGCGCGGAAGTTACCCGAGTTGGGGTTTCTATTCCAGTTGTCGTTGTGTCGTTGCCGTGGAGGCAAGGGCGGGCGTTGGGCGACATCCGTCATGGAATTTATAGGAACTACAATTTTGTTATGGAAACTCACGTGAATCGTATTATTCCTCATCGTTAAATTCTGCATATCTAGGCAGGCCGAATAAGCTTTTGGCAGCGTTTTTGGTTTTTGCACCACAAGCATCCTAGACAAGTCACCATTCAAGCCACGAATAAAAACATCCAGAGTCCTATTGCGGTATGTTTCTACCAAAACGTCTACCGTCTCTTGAGAATACTCTTCACATTTGATCTTATTTACGAGAAGCGAAAGCTGGTGGTTTACTGTGGCGTAAAACTCGTCTAGTCTGGAACCACGTTGAGCCAACTGATTTAATTGATGTTCCACTGTTCGAACATCCCTCTTGTTTGCATAATCGAGTGATAACACTCTCTTTATATCCGCCCAATCGCTCCCGAGAATGTTGTACGATAGCAACGCCGGGTCAGCCCTACCTCTTACCTTTTGTCTGACATGTTGAAGTATTGCCCGGAAGATCGGCTTATCTTTAACAATCGCATAGTCCTTCAAAACGCACTCCACGTTATGCACCAAAGAGATATATTGTGAAGGCTTGCCGTCAAAGCCGGCAATTCCTTCACGCAATCGGGGAGTCTGCTTATTTCCCTCAGCTCATCCTCCGTAATAGGAGCACGCACGCAGGACTACCCGTGGCTGCTGCGTCTGGAATGGCCGACTGCTTTAGTGTACGGAATTTGCCCCTAAACTTTTCCTCAATTAGTAAGAGAGATCGCTCGACATCTACCCCCGAATTCTCAACTGAAGTTAATCGTGTCTGAATCGTTTTCAGCTGATCCAGGATAGCATTCACCGCCCCGGTCAGCTCGGTAACTGATTTTGACAGATGCTCCATCAGATTCTTTCTAATTATTTCTTATTATTTTTTGATTCACAAGGACTTACCCCACGCACGGATCTATGACAATCCCAGGAAGGCTTCTAACGACTCGTTGGAAAGGTTGACGGCTGTATGCTATTTTTCTTCTCTTATTTCGTTTCCTTTTGCTGGTTTCCTTACAGTTTCAGCATTTCCTGCAAGCGGCAGTTTATTAGTATTTCTCAGAAAGTGACTATTATTTTTAATGTTTTGGTTGTGGGGCTTTACTGTGTTCTGACGGGAACAGCAACATGCGCCTCGTGGGCGCCCCATACTGCAATAGTGTAGCGTTTTACTCTTTTGGTCAAGGAAGGGCCGCGTTATCCTTTTTAGTCGTCCGCGTTTACGATTGCGGTCGACCTACTAAGGCACGACTTACTCCACAACAATAATTTGGGCTTGAAGCGATCCCCGGCGTGTTCTTATGGGAACACCAGGTAATGGCCGCCGTGATCGTGGAATAGTTGCCGTGTTCTCACGGGAACGACAACGTGCACCCGATAGAACGTACCAGGATCACTTCGCGGCGGCTATCGCAAGACCACAAAATTTGTTAACCATTGCCGATTTACGTGGACACCGTGGCTTGAGTGCTTTCGTTTACAATTATCTTCACTTTCTACTGTAAATGTTCTTTTAGTCTGGAGGGTCTGGCTTTTTGGGCTACAGAGTCGCAGACTTGAACTTCGTTACAATCAGTTCTACAAAATTTGTTATGATGGTGCTTTATAGGTTTTTCCTTTTCACTTCGAGGCCTGAGGGTCTTCGGGGTCACAGGTCCTTTTTTTTATTGGTATACCCTGGAGGGTCCCGTAGGAGTCGCAGGGTCTGGACGTATTTTTTCATTATTTCGTTTTTATTTTAATTTTTTTAAGGACTGGAGGGTCCCGTAGGAATCACAGCCGGAAATTTTCACTTTTTTTCACCACATCACTGTTTATCACTTTCACTACACTTTTAGGCTGCGGCCCGGCTTCCTTTAAAGACCTGCGACGACCAGCCTTACACTCGTACCACGATGTCCTTTTTCCAAGGAGTCCGCATTTTATTTCCGGGTCCCTGCTCGGGCGCCAGTTAAGAACTCCTCACGAAGTTCTATAAAAAGATTAGTGCGAGGAGCTCCCCGAGGGAGTGGTGAATTAAACAAACCTTTTTCAACTCAGAATTATTTTATTTTATCCAAAGGAGAATTATTTTATTTTGTTCAAGGCTTCCACACCGCTTCAGTCCCAAACACAGAATGAATACTTAACTCATAATTACTTAGCGCTAAAGCTTATCTCTAGGTAGCCTAAAACTTAGCCTAATGCTGACGCAGCGCTTCCCACCGTGTTGGTGCAACGTGACCTGCGACGATGTGCACTGCCAGCGCTTTGCCCGGATGCGCGTGCAGTGCGCGAGGATCAGGTTGCGTTTGGTAGACGCAACGTCAGCGCTTTAGTGAGTGCGAATTATATTTTTCGTATTGAAACACGTCTGGTCTCTTCAGAGCTCAAATATGTTCTGTTTTATGTTTCAAATATCATCTTAAGTGCTAGCTCAATAATCCTTATCTTAATATACATAATTGTTGCTTATCTATTTTTAACAGTCCCTTTTACTACGCACCCAAACATCTCTTATCAGTTGATTTACGACTGTTTGGATGGTTTACAATATCGGGACTGTTTGGGAGGTTTTATGTTTCCCAGTTTATCTTGAGGTTTCGGTTGGGCACTGGCAATGTCGAGAGTCTGCTCTTATCGCTGGACATTGCCTGTGACGTAACTTCTCCCCTCTTTAACTCAAAACACTCCTGGGTTTTGTTTACAAATTCGATTTTCATTTTTCTTTGCTTCTTTAGCAAGAATATTATTGTTATAATGGCAGCAGTGATTAAAATTATCATAAGTGTCGAGACAGAATATATCACTTTTTTGTGGTATTGCAAGTATCACAATTATTTATGAATTTTTGAATAAGTAGTTTTAAATTTTGAAAATAGATAAGGTTTTTCAAACTCGCGTAGTTTTCGTTTATGCCTGCATGTCCAGTTTCATTTTTATGAAAATTTGCTATTTGTTTATAAGTTTCTTCTTCAGTTTTCATGTCTTTGGCATGAAATTCACATTTTACAAATTTAATTTGATTACCAAAGTTTTTAATTAATTCTTGTTGAACGATGTTGTATTGATGTTCGCTGAGATCCGAATAAATGCCTACTTTTCCAGTATTTAAATACTTTCGACAAATATTTATTATACTGTTATTTTCAATGTCATTAGAATTGAGATATATTTTTGTTTTATTCAAAAATGTTTCGATTTCTTTTGTTTTATTATTTGTTAAAATTATTTGGGTTTTAAAACGATTGACAATAGTATGAAGTATAGGAAAATGATCGTTTAGTTCCTCCTCTTGAGAATGGATAGTTGCGTCAGTTTTGATCGTAATTCCGTCTTCTACTGCATTAATTTCGCCTGTTTCTGAATTTATTCGGCTTAAAAAGTCTGCTACGTTGTTGTCTTTTCCTTTTAAATAGTTGATATTTATATTGTATTCTCCTAATTTTAAAAGCCATCGTTGAAGTCTGGGATTAATGTCCTTCCCTTTATGTTAAGCTTGCAACCATTTAAGAGGTTGGTGATCGGTTAGGAGGTCAAAAGGTCTGCCGTAAATATATGGTCTAAAATAATTAACTGCCCATACTATAGCTAATAATTCTTTTTCTGTGGTGGAGTACCTTCTTTCATGATCATTCAGAGTCCTACTGGCATAACTTATAGGATGGTTTTCTTGAGTTAATACTGCGACTATGGCAAAATCGCTGGCGTCAGTTGCAATGCAAAAAGTCTTTTTATAATCGGGATATTTTAGAATTGGTGGGTTTATTAAAAGTGATTTTAATTTTTCAAAGGAATTTATGTAATTAGAATCGTTTGTGTTTATTTTCATCCCTTTTTTGAGGTATTTTGTTAGTCCAGAGGCTACATTTGCGTAGTCTTTGACAAACTTTCTATAGTAACCAGTTATACCTAAGAATGATTTTATTTGTTTAACTGTAGTAGGTAATTTTAGATTTTGAATATTTTTTATTTTATCTAGATTGGGTTTTATACCGTCCACAGTTAAAGTGTGACCAAGATATTCTGTTGATTTTGCAAAAAATTTGCACTTATCTATTTGTATTTTTAAATTGTGTTCATGTAATTTCGTTAGTATTTTCTGTACATTTTGTGTGTGTTCTTCGAGACTTGAGCTGAAGATTAAAATGTCGTCTAAATATACAACACATATCTTATTTATGTATTCCCTAAGCACAGAGTTCATTAGCCTTTGAAAAGTTGCGGGTGCGTTTTTCAATCCAAACGGCATTCTTATAAATTCGTAATGTCCTTGAGGGGTTGAGAAAGCTGTCTTTGGTCGATCTATTTCGTTTATGTTAACCTGGTGGAAACCTTTAGCTAGATCAAGTGTTGTAAAATATTGTGCTCTACCAAGTTTGTCTAAAATAGTCTCAATATTGGGTATAGGAAATTTGTCGTCGATGGTGTCTTCATTCAGTTTTCTATAATCAATGACTATTCGCCATTTTTTCTTTCCCGAATTGTCTAGCTTCTTAGGAACTATCCAAAGAGGTGAGTTGTATGGTGAATTGCTTTCTTTAATTATTCCCTGTCTTAACATATCATTTATTTGATTGCTAATCTCTTCCTCGTGAATTTGGGGATATCTGTATATTTTACAATATATTGGTCTTTCAGATTTTGTTACTATCTCATGTTGAATTTCATGAGTATGGGATAATTGTTCTCCTTCATGGTAAAATACATTTTTATTATTATTTAAAAGTGTTTTTAATTTACTTTTTTCCTCATTGTTCATGTCCTCTCTGATTAAATCTTGTAGTTTGTTTTCTCCTTCTTCTAGTGTGTGAATATTGTTATACTCAAAAGGACATGCATTTAAAAATTTTATTTTGTTATTATTTATGTCTAAGTATTCTTCTTTTAAGTTTATTACCGCATTAAGGGCTTTTAGGATATTTTGGCCTACAAGGGCATCAAAATTTTTATTAATAAATGTTGTTATTTTCCAACACATTAGGTTATTTTCATTAAATTCCAGCGGAAGTTCTGTAATTATTTCCGTGTCTATAGCAGTTTGGCCATTTAGTGTATTAAAATATATCTTCCGTTGTAAACTGTTTCTTTTATAATTTAACAATTTGTTTTTATCTAAAAGGCTAGTTGTGGATCCCGTATCTATTAAACATTTTATTTTTTGGGTTCCAATCGTTAATAATACTATCGGTAGATTCGTTGTTGGCCCGTCGATTGAAAATTTGACTGTTCGCAGTGGTCAATTTCCATCGGTTCAGGTCGGTTATGTCGGAACTGGTTAGATTGATTTGGATAATTTTGCCGAAATTGATTTGACTGATTTGTATAGTTCTGCCTAAATTGATTTGATTGGTTGAAATTTGGTCGAAAATTACTTGACTGATTGGAATTTTGTCTAAACTGACCTGACTGATTGTTATTAAAGTTATTTGACCGAAATTGACTTGACTGATTTGAGTCTCTTGAATAATTTGAATAGTTTTGATTATTTCTAAATTGACCTGATTGATTTAGATTTTGATTATTATTTCCATATAACTCGTTAACACTTTGTTCCTTATGTTTATGGTGTGTATATTTCTGAATCATATTTGATTCTTCTAAGATATAATAAGCATCTCTTAAAGTTACGATATTACGTGAAATTATTATGCTAGCTAAATTTGGATGAATTCCATTTAAAAACGTTTTTAAAATTATCTTCTCATTAGCCTTAGGAGAAAACTCACTTGGCTTTTCTAAGTCGAATTCAAATTTCATATTTAGCTTATCTAGTATACACTTAAGGTTATTAAAATATTGACTTACGTTATACTGCTTTGTCGTGAAGGCTTGGTGATGGAGGCTCAAGTAGCTCTCCCGAATTCCGAAGGAATGGATCAGCTCCGCTTTGATGTCCGTCCATGAGGCGTTAGCGTCTAAAGTCTGGACCGCGTTGAGTGCCGCTCCTTGGATCTTTGTGGTGACGTATCGTCTAAACACGAATTCCTTCATGCTGGGGTTGGTTTCAAAGAGGGGAAGAATTTGGTCCACTTCCCTTATGAAAGACGTCAGACTGTAGTCACCGCTTCCGTTGAATTCCCTTATCCTGGATGCCTCCTTCAGGAGCTCCGACGCTGGTATCGAAAGGGCCATCTCGTCTTCTCGTCTTCTTCTTCTGTCGCTTCTTCGGGTATGGTATATGGTTTTAAAGTTGCAGGTTTGCTTTTTTGTGTTTTTGGCATAACCTGTTCGCCTTCTTCCCTCAGTTTCTCGCTCTGATCTTCGTCGTGATTGTGTCAGGATCTTAAGACCTTGATCGATTCACTTCACTTCACTTTTGAGTTACGATCTTGGGATTCGTACTCTCGTTAATTTTAATGTTAAGACAGGATCTTCGGATCACTTGTCCTTATTTTCAAATTCGTGATTTTTCTCGATTTGAACTTCAGTTCAATAAAAATCTTTGAATTCGGTAGGGTTTACCGACTGCGCCAATTATATTTTTCGTATTGAAACACGTCTGGTCTCTTCAGAGCTCAAATATGTTCTGTTTTATTTTTCAAATATCATCAAGTGCTAGCTCAATAATCCTTATCTTAATATACATAATTGTTGCTTATCTATTTTTAACAGTCCCTTTTACTACGCACCCAAACATCTCTTATCAGTTGATTTACGACTGTTTGGATGGTTTACAATATCGGGACTGTTTGCGAGGTTTTATGTTTCCCAGTTTATCTTGAGGTTTCGGTTGGGCACTGGCAATGTCGAGAGTCTGCTCTTATCGCTGGACATTGCCTGTGACGTAACTTGCGCGTAGCGGCGTGGGTGTGCTAACTTTTATTTAATTTTTTTGTATTAGTAAGTCTTTTTAGTATTTTTATCAAACTTATCAAGAAAAATAAATAACTTATTTACATCTTTTTTGTAAATATTAATTTTTTAATTATTTATATAAATGTTTATCATAAATATTTACTCTTTACATATTTGATAAATAAGTAAATGTTATTTGATAAAGTAATTAAAAATCAAGAAGTCAAAGCAGAGTATTTTAAAAGTCAGCAAACATGTATATTTTAGTATTAAACAAACAGGCATATTTTCACCAAAAATCAAGCGAGACAGCTATACATTTGTTGCGTTCTAAAATGTCAACATTTCATGTGTGCGAGGACTGTGCGACAGACTGAGTGACAGCAATAACAGGAGAAAACGACATAGCTATACATTTTAAATAAACAAAACAACAGGTGTAAGAATGAGTAGCATCTAATGAGTAGTTTTTACTAGCGGCCATTGTTGGTTTGCACAATCATATGAATATGCAAGCAAGAAGGAGGTAGCGGCCATTATTGCTTGAAATAGCGTATGTTAACAAGAAGAAGAAGCATTGAGTTGTTTTCGCTAGGGGCCATTAACGTTGGCAATAGCGTATGCACAGTGGCCCAGATACAAGTATTCCCTGACGTTCGCAAAAAACATGACAGGCTTCATAAACATACACTTAGGGTGACATCCAAACACCGTAACACCTCATAAAAATATAAGCAAATAAATGATAAATGATGAATAGTGTGTGGCGTGACACCACTGGCATGAGCGCACGCGACATTTGACGTGGCCTGGCAGCACTGGCCTGAGCGCAGGTTAACTTTTGACAACCTATTTTCTCTCTCTCTCTCGCTTTCCGTCGTCGCGAGCACGCGAGCTATAATCTATATAAATCTTGTAACATATCCGATATTGTACGGAATAAAATAGAAAATATTGAATAAATATCCACAAGTGTATGCTCGGTGGCCCAGCCGAGAGAAGAAAGAATTACACACATACAATTATTCCCTGATTTACGCAGAAAACATGGCAGGCTTCATAATCATACGCATAGGGTGATATCCAAACACCGTAACACTTCATAAAAATATAAGCAAATAAATGATTAACTAAATCTTCGTAATTAATAAGGCTATTCAATTTTAAAGAAATGACTTAAACACGATTCCCGAAATTAAATCTGTTCAGAAATAGATATGTAACTCATTAAAATAAACAGAATAGAATGACTTAATAACTTCTTATATGTAAATAAGATTATGCAATTGTAAAGATATTCACTTAAGCATGGTTCCCAGAATTAAAACACGATATCTGTTAATTTGTCGGCATATTTATTCGAAATATTCTCATCCTGATTCAATACACTTGTTACATCGATTTAATAGTGATTTAAACGCGTGTTCCAGCTCATTTTTCGGAATTTCCTCCAGTGCCCTCGTCGCAGCCCGTTGTATGGTCTGAATGTCATCAAAAGAGCATCCAACTTCAATTTCAGTTTCGGGAACAAAGAGAAGTCGCACGGTGCCAAATCAGGTGAATACGGCGGATGATTCAACACACAGACCTGATTCCGAGCCAAAAATTTACTTTTACTTACTTACCAACTTTTTGGATCGCGGTATTCTGGTCGAATACGACGGATTCTGGCCATCAAACGCTTCAAAACTTCGATGTAATATGCGGCAGCAACTGCTTGACCAGTTGAAACAAATTCTTTGTGGATAATTTCTTTGCTATCAAAGAATGTGATGCGCATTGTTTTGATTTTTGATGTAACTTTTGGGGTTTTTTTGGCTTGTGTTTGTGTTTTTTTATTTCAATTCCGAACTTTGGTGCTCGAAAAATCATCCATTCAACTTCAATTTCAGTTTCGGGAACAAAGAGCAGTCGCACGGTGTCAAACCAGGTGAATACGGCGGATGATTCAACACACAGACCTGATTCCGAGCCAAAAACTTACGAACATTGAGTGCTGTGTGACTCGGTGCATTATCGTGCAACAGAGACCAACTTTTTGGATCGCGGTATTCTGGTCGAATACGACGGATTCTGGCCATCAAACGCTTCAAAACTTCGATGTAATATTTAACAATTGTTTTCAGGAAGTTTGGATCATTTTCTGCGGCTGCAACGATGTCTGCATTAATTTCAACATCAAACAAAAATGTGTTTTGCAAAATGAATTTTAATAAATATCATGATGAAATAAACAAGGTGAAGCAAGTAGATGGCATACCCTTATTTTGACAAGAGAGCTTTTGAAAAACTGACATTTCCAAAAAAAATTTATCAAAACATGAAAGTTTTCTTCTTTGTTCGCATTAACCCACTTATGCCTGGTGTATCAAAAAATCAATTTCATTATTATTGAAGTGCTTTGCTGAAAATTCTTTGTTAGGAAAAGCTTCTATCGATTAATGTCTTATATAATTTTTTCAGCGATGCAGATAGTGTCTGTGGTCGTATTTATGGGCAATTTTGACTTGTAACGCCTAGGCTCCAGTTCGGAGCTATAGTTAAGAGTCTGCATTATTCCGATTCGTTGCCGTGGCGGCAGATCCCCACGCTGTATAACTATTGGTATTGCCATGTGCTGTCTTGCACAAACAGCATCTACTCGGCATTTTCTCCGCGATCAAAATTTTAAAACACAAGAATATTTTCGCTTTCACGTTTTGATTGGGGTTTAAAATATTCTCTCAACGCCAAAACAAAATTGAATTTCAAATGCTATGTTTCAAAATAAGGGTATGGGGTGACAAAACTGTCAGCTTCTTGCTTCTTCTTGTTTATTTCATCATGAATAAATATTAAATGTCAGCCAAATGTCATGTTAATTTTGGAAAGTTGTAGTAAGAGTATCCTTTTATCCATTTTTAATTTGTTTCTGTTGGATTCTATTGCTTTCTATAAAATTTCAAGCACATATACGGTTCCAAGTAATTTACAAGTCCGTTTACTGTTCAATGGAATACAAATTTTCCAAGAAATATAAAAAGCATAACCGGAAATTCCCGTTATTAGTTTTGTACGCAAACTTATTCTGCACCGTTTTGTGAGTATATCTATATATATAAAAATGAATCGTGGTCCATTCGACTGCGTATCACTCGAGAGCGGCTGGACCAACTTGGATACTTCCTTCGGCGGGTTTGTTCGAAATTGTTACGTGAAGGTTTATAAAAAAAGAAAAGTCGGGAAAACGGGGCGTGGCGCCACCAGAATACATTTTTAGACAATAACTTTGGAACCATAAGTCACACATCAATTAAATTTAGTTCACACCTACTATTTAATCATGTCCTTCGACCGACGGAATGGGGTGGGTATTGGACAAGGGGGTGTGGCACCGCCCATACAACGCAAATCTTTTAAGTGGAATAGCTTCGAAATTGTAAGTCGCACAGCATTGAAATTTAGTGTACCGTCTCCTCATGGATGTGTTATTCTACTGTTAAAATTTTATGGGCGTTGAACAAGGGGCGTGGCACATTTTTTATGCAGCAGAACTGTAAGTCGTACATCAATGAATCTTGGTATGAACCTACCAGTTAATCATATCTTTCAATAGAGGGAATGGGGCGTTGGTCAAAGGGCGTGGCACATTTTTTATGCTCAGACAGTTATGCAGTACACACACACATCAGTGAAACTTGGTACGAACTTTCCACTTAGTAGCACAATTCGACTAGAAGAAAGTTGTGAGCACTGGACAAGAGGGTGTGGTACCGCCTCCATTTTTATATACATAGATTGTTTGCCCTAATTGACTGACTGATTGATTGATTCATCATCGCTCAGCCCAAACCGCTGAAGCTTACGAACATGAAATTTGAACTGTAGATACATCTTGAAAAATGAACCTCCTTTTTTGAAATTCGGGGTGTAAAGGGACAAAACATCTGTTAAGGTGTTGTATGAAGAAAAGTGATTTAAGAGACATATTGATTTCGAACTTCCTGAAAATACTCTAAACAAAAAATAATTCGATACGTATTTTATAATTTTTCGAAAATCAAAATTTAACTGGACCAATAATGGGTTTAGATTTGTTTAAGGGTAGACTCGAAAAAAACATTAACCGATAGGCCTATTAACTTCAAAAATTATAAAAATACTTTAAATAAAAAAATTATACACGCGTTATTTTCAAAATCGAAATCTAACTGGATCAACGACGGGTTAAAAGTATGTATGAAGAAACAATTTTTTTGGCCTTTTAACTTCAAACTTGGTGAAAGTACTTTAAATGTAAAATAACTCGATACTTGTTTTTCATTTTTTCCAAATATTAAAATCGGACGGGGTCAACGACCGGTTAAAAGTTTGTATGGCGAAACTGTAAAAAAAATTAATTAACGGGCCCACTGACTTCAAACTTTGTGAAAGTACTCTGAGTGAGAAATAATTTGACACGTGTTTTTCACTTTTTTGAAAATCAAAATGTAACGGGGTCAACAATGGGTTAACAGTTTGCATGGAAAAACGATTTATTGGTCCTTTTGACTTCAAACTTGGACAAAAAGCATTTAAATCGGGAAATAATTACAATGTTTTTTCATATATTTGAAAATCGAAATCTACCGTGGTAAACTAAGGGTTAAGAATTTGTTTAAAGTAAATGTGAAAACTCATGATTTAAAGGGCCTTTTGACTTCACAGTTTTTAGAACCACTTGACATCAAAGATAATAGACATATGTATGTTTTTTTTCAATCTGACGGGTCAAGAATGCGTTCAAAATTTGTATCGGGTGAAGGAAGGGAGCTTGCGTGCGAAGCCGCGGGGCCCAGCTAGTTATCAATAAATATGAATACATTGGAAATTATTATTTTAACCCTCTAACGTCCAAGACCGCCTACAGGCGGGCAATAGCAAAACTAAAAAAAACAATCGAATTAAGCACCGTTATGTTCCAATTTTTAAAAAACTTGTTTAAAATATGTGTAATGTAGTTTAAGCTTTTGATTTGAAACCGTTACTTTTTTCCTGTGCGAAGTTATTTTCAGTTTAATTCAAAATTTCAGCATAAATTTTGTCGATTTTCAGGAGTGGGCCAACCTAAACAACATGGGCCAACCTTGACAGAATTTTTTTTTTTCGATTCTTATATAAATTTTTTATTTTTCACACAACTAATTTTCAGTACTTCAAAAAGGTGTTCTTATACCCAGACCTTTTTGGCAATATGCTTTTATTGACGAAATTCTTCCTTACATGAAAGTTATGAACAAGAGTCAAAAGGGTAGCCAACCCTGACGGCATTCCTTTACACTTAGCGTGACATCCAAACAACGTAACACCTCATTAAAATATAAGCAAACTAGTAGGTCCCTGCGGCTTTGCACGCAAGTTTAAAGTCAATGGGCCCAATAAATCAAGTTTATTCATACTACATTCTATGAGCGGTGCCACGGCTCTTTCCCGGTGACCCGGTTTCAATGATATGCGACTTTCATTTCCAAAGTTACAGTCGCAAAAAATATACCGTCAGTAGAATGACACATCTATGGGACGATGGTATACAAAACTTCAAAGCTTTCCAACTTATTGTTCCCAAGCTATTCCACATTAAAAATTTGGGTTGTATGGGCGGTGCCATTCCCCTCGTCCAATACCCACCCTACTCTTCCTGTCGAAGGGCACGTCGAAATCGTAAGTATGTCCAAATATCTTGATGTGTGATTTTCAGTTCCAAAGTTATTGAAAATAATAAGGTCGCGTAAAAGGTACCACGCCCCTTGTCCAACGCCCATACAATTCAACCACTTGAACAACACGTCCAAGCCATGATGCTATATCAAATTTCAATGCTGGCCGACTTATAATTCCGAAGATATTTCATATTAAAAACTTGGTTTCTATGCGCAGTGTCAGGCCCCTCGTCCGATACCCACCCCATTCCCCATGTCGAAGGGCACATCTAAATCGCAAGTTTGTGTCAAATCTCTTAACTGTGTGATTTGTAGTTCCAAAGCTATTCAAAACATTTGAGTTGCTTAGAAAGTGTCACGCCCCTTGTCCAACGCTCACAAAGTTTTACCAGTGAAACGAAACATCAAACGGTGGCACCGCACCAAACTTTAATGCTACCTGATTTCTCATTCCGAAGATATTCCACATTGAAAATTTAAGCTGTATGGGCGGTGCTACGCCCCCTTATGAAAAACCCACCCCATTCCCCCTATCGAATCGCTAAATCGTTTGACGCCCATATTGCTGTGACATATATATCATGGCTGATTTGTTATTATAGTGATCGTGGCGAGAAGGCGTATTAGGTGGGCGTGATCAATCTTATATATCCTATGTTAACATCAACAAAACTCGAAATCATTTGGTATTAATACTGATTTGTCGACATGTACCGAAGCTTCGTTTTGTTAGTTTAGTTGGCGTGGAAAGTGGGCACGGAAAGTGGGCGTGACCGATTGTATTATAGCTTATGTTTGCCGCAATGAACGGCTGAATCGTTTGATACCCATCTTGCTATGACAAATATACCATGGCTGATTTGTCGATTTGGCGAAAAGGCATGTCGGGTGGGCGTGGTCAATCTTATATAACCTATGTTAACATCAACGAAGCACGGAATCATTCGATATTAATACTGATTTACCGACATGTACCGAAGCTTCGTTTTGTTAGTTTAGTGGGCACGGAAAGTGGGCGTGGCCGATTATGTTATAGCCCATGTTTGCCACAATGATACGCTGAATCGTTTGATACCCATATTGTCTTACAAAAGCCAGTGCTGCCAGGCCACGTCAAATGTCGCGTGCGATCATGCCAGTGGTGCCACGCCACACACTATTTACAACGTTAATGGCGCCTAGCGAAAACAACTGAATGCTTCTTCTTCTTGTAAACATACGCCATTTCTTTAAAATTGCATAGCCTTATTTACATACGAGAATTAACTTAAACATTTATCTATACTATTATATAAAAGCAAGTGTGACGTTTTTTGCGCCACAATCGAGCCGATTTAGATGAAATAAGCACCAAACATTTTTTTATCTGTGGGAATGGTACATAGGCTTTATGAGAATGACCACGCCCCCTTCCTTCGTCCACTATGGTAACAAAACCCATCTATGGTGTGCTTTTGTAAGGCAATATGTGTATTAAACGATTCAGCGTATCATTGCGGCAAACATAGGCTATAACATAATCGGCCACGCCCACTTTCCGTGCTCACTAAACTAACAAAACGAAGCTATGGTACATGTTGGTAAATCAGTATTAATACCAAATGATTCCGTGTTTCATTGATGTTAACATAGGATATATAAGATTGACCACGCCCACGCCCATGTCTTTTCATCACGCCCACTATAATAAAAAATCAGCCATGGTATATTTGTCATAGCAATATGGGTATCACACGATTCAGCGTGTCATTGCGGCAAACATAGGCTATAATATAATCGGCCACGCCCACTTTCCGTGCCATCTAAACTAACAAACCGAAGCTACCGACACGTAAATCAGTATTAATATCGAATGATTCCGTGCTTCGTTGATGTTAACATAGAATATATAAGATTGACCACGCCCACCCGATATGCCTTTTATAGCATATATATTTGTCATAGCAATATGGGTATCAAACGATTCAGCCGTTCATTGCGGCAAACGTAGGCTATAATTTAATCGGTCAAGCCCACTTCCCGCGCCCACTAAACTAACAAAACAAAGCTAAGGTACAAGTCTGAAAATTAATGTTGATATAAAATGATTCTGTGTTTCATAGCGGTAAACATAAGCTATATAAGGTTGACCACGCCCACCTTTTACGCCTTCCTGCAATTCCCATGACGACAGAAATTAACTGTGCTATATTTGTGCAAAACAATATGGATATAAAAAAGGGGGCGTGGCACCGCCCATACAACTTAAAATTTCAATATATCTTCGGAATAAAAAATCGGGCCGCTTTAATATTTGGTGCGGGGTCACCGTTTAGATGTGCCGTTTCACTGGTAAAACTTTTGGAACGTTGGACAAGAGGTGTGGCACTTTTTAAGCAACTCAAATGTTTCGAATAACTGTGGAACTACAAATCACACATCAAAGATTTACGATTTAGATGTGCCCTTCGACATGGGGAATGGGTTGGGTATTGGACGAGGGGCATGGCACCGCCCATAGAACTCAAATTTTTAATGTGGAATAGCTTCGGAACAATAAGTTGGAAAGCTTTGAAGTTTTGTATACCATCGTCCCATAGATGTGTCATTCTACTGGCAAAATTTTATGGGCGTTGCACAAGGAGCGCGGCATATTTTTTGTGATTGAAATTTTCCGCGTAACTTTGGAACTGAAAGTCGCATATAAATGAAACCGGGTCACACCCTTCGACTGGAGGAATGGATCGGGCATTACATAAAAGAGGCGTGGCATCGCCCATAGAGTGTAGTATGAAGAAACATGTTTTATTGGGCCCATTGACCTCAAATTTGCGTGCAAAGCCGCAGGGCCCTACTAGTCATGAATAAATATTAAACGTAAATTTTGGAAAGTTCTAGTATGATTATCCTTTTATCCATTTTTAATTTTTTTTCTGCTGGATTCTATTGCTTTCTATAAAATTTCAAGCACATATACGGTTCCAAATAATTTACAAGTCCGTTTACTGTTCAATGGAATACAAATTTTCCCAGAAATATAAAAAGCATAACCGGAAATTCCCGTTATTAGTTTTGTACGCAAACTTATTCTGCACCGTTTTGTGAGTATATTATCAATAAATATGAATACATTGAAAATTATTATTTTAATTCATCTAAAACAAAACAAAAAGTGCAGTGAAAAATGTCTGACTTGCCTGTACAGAAACTTATTCTGACTCAAGGTTGATAGAAAACAAGGTTACGACATCAATGACAGGAAAATTGAAGTTTTCACCAGTAGTACACGTAGTACGAATTGTTTCAAAATGTCAAGGAACAGTGGGACGAGTACATCCTTTCACAAAATTAATATTTCCAAAAAAAGATTATATGAAGTGCATATGAAGTTATTTATTTCGTTTGATTGTATTTAATATATACATACTTACTTATAAAATGCTTAGAGCGATTTAGATAGAGGTTAGGCAGATTTGACCTCTCTGTGTTACCAATATTACAATCTTGCTATTTAATATAATTATATACTGTAACGATAAGACAGTCTGTCGCTGTGCAAAGCAACACTACCGCTTCGCGCCGTGCTATAATTCAATGTGGCAACGACGGCCGCGATAATAACTTTTAGTCCAATCTGGCAACGATGGTCGCGATCATCAGGGAAACCTTTATTCCACTCGGGAATGTGCGAGAACGATCTGCGCGATGGCCGGACGGGTATAAAAGGCAGCCGGATGCGGCGCAGCGAGTCAGTCGGGTTTTGACAAGTGAAGTTGCCACACGGAGTAATTAAGCAAATACTTAAGTGTACAAACAGTAAAGTGTAAAACTGTGAATAATAAAGTGACTGTTGGTTTTGAATTGGCTGCGTTGGAATAATTAAAGTTGTTTCATTTTCACATTGCACAATCCAGTGATACGTAACAGCCCACTAGACCTAGTATTCGTAACATGTGGTATCAGAAGTGGGATTGTGGAAAATTGAAAATAAAAAAAAAAACTAAAATAAAATTATAAAAAAGCTCAGACATGGTTAAACTCGAGCTGCTGAAGGTGGACCAGCTGAAGAAGGAGCTGGCTGCCTGGAATTTGCCGACTGCTGGCGGAAAGGTGGAGTTGCAGTTGCGCTTGCGAGAAGCATGTGGGGAACGAGGAATCGATTGGACTGTGCACGAGTTCGGAGCGCAAGAACAAGAGGCATCGGCCAAAGTGGAGGAATCGCCTGCTGGTGCTGCGTCGATGCAAAGTACGGCTGCAGCGGCTGCGCCACCACAAGCAATGGACATGAGCCAGCTTATGGTTGCAATGAGAGGCATGTTCGAGACTTCAAATCGAGAAATGGCAGCGAAAATGGAACGGTGACCCAGGAAATATCGGCGCAAGTGGCGGAGCGAATTGAAGTCAAGCTTCCGGAAAATTCTGCGCGCTTGGAGCAGAAAGTGGAGGAAATTTCAGACAGGATTAATGGGAAAGTCGAGCACCTGGAGACGCGGGTAGAGCACTTGGATAAACGAGTCGACGACCTAGATGATTCCCTGAACAAACGAGTTGGCGACCTGGATGATTCCCTGAACAAACGAGTTGATAGTTGCGATGAACAGAAAAATGGACGAGCGGCTTAGGGAGGTACAGCCGCGAGAATGGTTGCCGCCGGTTCCGGAAAGTGTTGCCACCCGAGCAGAAGTGCCTACTTATGATGGTACTACGCCGTTCGATACCTTCAAGCTACAATTCGACCTGGCTGCTCTGGAAAATCAGAGGACCGATGTAAGGAAAGGTCGGAGATTGGCGCTGGCTCTTAAAGGTGCTGCGGCTGAGGTAATAAAATCAGTTCCAGAATGTTTACGAAGTGAGTACGAGACCGTCATAAGGGCGTTGGCAGCCAAATACAGCGACGAGCACAACAGAACGCTTTACTACTGTGAGCTGAAGAACCGCAGGCAAAGAGCCAACGAGGAGCTGCAGACATATGCAGCAGACATTGAGCGGCTCGTACAGCTGTGCTACCCGTCCTTCGGCGCGGATGATCTCGAGAGGATAAAGATTGAGTCGTTTATTAAAGGTCTTCATGATGCGGAGACACGTCGCAGTGCGTTGATGATGGGCAAGCCGACATTTAGGGAGACGGTGACCAGCGCGATGACATATGAGGCGACATGGATTGGGAGCACTCGGTATGCACCAGCAAGGATACGCCAGATCCAGCCGGACAACGACATTACGATCCAGGCCATAAGCTCTGAGCCACCGGACAGGCCACGGGTGGTCTCCTCTAAAGTTGTTTGCTGGGTATGTGGCAAGCAGGGCCACATATCACGAGACTGCCGCCAACGAAAGAGGCGTTCCCGTTCTCGATCGCAATCGCCTGAAGCGAGGAATACTGACAATCGAGGCTCAGCCAACAAGCGCAGGGCTGAGGACGAGGAGCCGTTAAACTAAAACGGGTCAGCACAAAGGGGCGTGAGCTGGTCCCCACAATCTGCCGCCCCACCATCCTCGTCTCACAGCTGAAACGACAGCCCAGCAGCTTGACAATTGAAGGAAGGATAGATGGGAAGTTGTTCGTGTTGACACTGGATACTGGAGCGTCATATTCGATCATAAAAAGGAAGCTGCTGAAGAACTGGGAACCGCTGCATGGCATACAGCTGGGGACTGCGACTGGCGAGCGCGCGCCGGTGAGAGGGAAAGTTACAAAAACGATTGCTATCGGCACCAGCAGCCTGGAACATGAGTTCATCGTCGCGGATATAATGGACGATCGTGATTAGGCACGGTTTTACGCTGGACCTGAAGGAAAATGTGCTGAGATATGCCAACGTTGAATTCCCGCTGCACACCGGCTATGAGCGAAGCGTGGCGGTAAGGAAGGTTGTATCGTGTCAACACAGGAGGATACCAGCGAATTCTGAGTCGGCTGTGGGTAGTAGAAGCACCGAAACAAGGACACGACAACATCATCATCGGACGTCCATTAGTGGAACCTAAAAATGGCAGAATACCAGTCAGAATACTGAACCCCCTGAATGCACCCAGATATGTCGGGAAAGATGAGGTAATTGGCGAGTGTAAGGAGGCTGTAGCAATGGTCAATTGCGAGAGTAGCCCGCCTGGAGGTAATAAGAAGAGCAGGTTTAACATGGACGCCATACCGCAGGAGAACCAGTGGAGCAGCGAGTTGACGGCCAAGCAGAAACAGAAGGCGAGGTCACTCCCGCAGCACTATGGGTCAATATTTGCGGCAGAAGCAGGCGGAAGAACAGCCATAGTGAAGCACAACATCGACACCGGAAGTGCAAAACCGATTCGCCAACCGCCAAGACGAGTTCCTCTGGCCAAGAGGGAGGAGGTCACAAATTTGATCGAGAACATGCGGAAAGACAAGGTCATAGAGCCTGTTTCGTACAGGGACGATCTCCTGTGCGATTGACTTGTGCGCACAGGGACGATCGTCTCTGGCCGAAGTAGTCAGTCGTGTGAGCGTGAAGTAGTCAGTCGTGCAGTGAGCGTGAAGCGGACGAGACGTCCATTTGTGGTGCAAGCTTTTAATCGGTGCAAGATGTGCGTGTGCATGTAGTACGGAAAATAAATTGGGTTTTTTGAGCTGATGGCTTTTTCCCAACGAGTGCGCGTTTTATTTAAACCGGGTTGCATTCCGTAGTTTCCACCGCCAATCGAAGTTGGTGGGAACATTGTGGTACGTGTCGAGCCAGATGTTAGCGGCCTATGGAGCGCCCATTTTTTTGTTTTCGATTCCTTTGTGCGCGAAAGAAACGGGACATTTCCAGCGAGCAGCGTTGTGCGAAGAGCTCTCGCTTGGAATGTGTGCTAGAAGGAACCGAGGTGGTGCGTGAAGAGCGAGACAAGCGCAATATTTTGGCGCGAGAACAAGGCGCAAGGAACGCGAAAGGAAAAAAAGGAGCGAGTCGCCGATTGCTGTGCAATTCGCTTTCTTTTCATCAGCGATCAGCGAACGCAGAAGCGAAAGCATCGCGAGTGAGCAGTTGTGTTGGTGAATTTAAAAAAAAAAAAGAAGAGAAAGAAGAAGCAGCAGCAATCGGTGAGCTACAGTCCACTAGGAGCGTGGTGCGGGTAATAGGATTTAGAGCAAATGTGTTATTATTGTGGTGAACGGAAAATTGTTTGAGCTTCAGTTGAGTGCTTGTTTGATACATGCGTTTGGTGCGAGTAAGCATGCAATGCGCGAGTAAGCAAGCATGCAAGGAAATTTCGTTTGTGTGCCTTCTTGGCGCACGCGTTTGGTGCGAGCAGGTTTATTGTTGTTGTTGTGCTCGGAAATTTCGTTTGTGTGCCTTCTTGGCGCACGCGTTTGGTGCGAGCAGGTTTATTGTTGTTGTTGTATAAGAAAGTTTCGTTTGTGTGCTAGTCAGGTGCTTGCTTGGCGCATGCGTTGGTGCGAGCGAGCTTATTGTTGTTGTTGTACAAGAAAGTTTCGTTTGTGTGCCAGTCGGGTGCTTGCTTTACGCATGCGTTTTGGTGCGAGTGGGCTTATTGGTGTTGTTGTGCATGGAGATTTCGTTTATTGTGTGCTATTTAATGTTTGTTTGGTGCATGCGTTTGGTCGGTGCAAGTGGCCACATAGTGGTTGTTGTGGTGCAAGGAAAAATCTGGAAACATGTGCCTGCAGGGCGTATGGTTTCGGAGGTGCAAGTGTGTGCGCAAGGGACGCGCGCAACTGCGGTCCCGCTGTTGCTGAGCTGGTGGTGCGAGTGTGTGCGCAAGGGACGCGCGTAACCGTGGTCCCGCTATTGCTGATCTGGTGGTGCGAGTGAGTGCGCAAGGGACGCGCGTAACTGCGGTCCCGCTATTGCTGAGCTGGTGGTGCGATGGTGCCGTTATTCTTGGAATCAAAGTGTGCTAGATTGATATGCATATCTGAGCTAGAGCTGCAAGAATAAGAAAATGAGAAGAGAGCTAGAGCAGCAAGAATAAGAAAATGAAAAGAGAGCTAGAATAGCAAGAATGAGAAAATGAAAAGAGAGCTAGAAAAGAGAGAGCAAGAACGCTTCAAGCAGTGTGCCAGTCAGAGTGCCAGGAATTCCAAGAATAAATTCGAAACAAAACGTTTGCAAGTAGTGTGCCAGTCAGAGTGCCAGGACTTCCAAGAATGAATTTGGAATAAAAACGATTGCAAGCAGTGTGCTAGTCAGAGTGCCATGAATGAATTCCGAAAAGAAAATTGTGCTTAGCGACAGGTTGAAGCCTGTTGTTATTACACAGTGTACGTTGCGTGCAAGAAATGACTATGCAGGGGCAAGAACAGTTAATGATTTGGACTTTGCGCTAATCCTTGGCGCTTGGTGCTTGTTTTCTATTGCAGTGAAATGGCAGCACGCAATAAATTGGAGACGTTGGCGGCGACGATCAGCCGCACATTGTGCTTCGTAAAGGGGCCAGAGTTTGAGGACGTCACGCTGGAGAAAGCGAAGGTACGCCGTACCAACCTAGAAGTAGTTTGGGCGAAATATAATGACGCCTACGAGAAGGTAATTGGCGCGACGCCCAGGGAGCAGAGGGGGCAGCTGGAGCAAGCCACGCTGGTGCGGGTTGAGGAAGAGTATTTTGAGGCGCACGCTTTGTTCAACGCCAAAATCAATCAATTGGACCCAAGACAGGTGCAAGTACAAAATGAGCCAGAGATCAGGGTGCAGGTGCAGATGCCAGTGCAGCAGAACGGCATAAAGAACACGTGGGGCGAGTTCGATGGAGCACCAACCAAATGGCCAGGGTTTCGCGACCGGTTCAAGGCTGCGGTGCATGAAAATGCGGGCGTGGACCCGGCGTACAAATTCTTGTATTTAGCGAGCTCGTTGGTGGGGCATGCTAAGCTCACGTTTGGGCAATGGCAATTTTCTGCGGAGAACTACACGCAGGCATGGGAGCGTCTTAACCAAATGCACGACCAGAGCTACCTGATCGGGCGCGAGCATTTGCGAAATTTTATAAGGCTCCCAGAGCTGAGGGGTCAGCCGAAGGCCAACGATTTGCGGCGCATGTCAAACGGCAGCGGTGACGGCAGCTGCAGGCGCAGGGTTTGCCAGTGAAGCACTGGGACTTCTTCATGGTGCACATGCTACACGAGCGGCTAGATAGCGAGACAGCCAGGCAATGGGAGCTAGCCCGGGAGAGTGACACCCCGACAGTGGATCAAATGCTGTCTTTTATTGACAGGCAAGCGATCGCGCTGGCCAATACAGCGGATAATCGCAGGCGCATGGAGTCTGTGGTTGTGGTGCCGTAGAGAGCTGTTGCTGGCGCTAGAATGGTGCAAAGGCGGGCTTCGATATCGCGAGTTCCAGATCCGCGGACAATGACTTGTGAGGTGTGTGCCGGGAATCACATGTTGTATCATTGTCCGGAGTTTATGGCTCTGTCATTAAAGGCGCGCAAAGACTATATTTCCAGGCGCAATTTGTGTCCGAATTGCTTCAAGAAGGGTCATGGAGCGGACAATTGTTATCAGGGCGATTGCTGGAAGTGCCCAGGTAGGCCAAAGCACAACAGCGCGCTGTGTCCAAGCCGCGAACCACCGAAGCAGGCAAACAGCGTGCAAGCCAGGATTGAGGGCAAGAATCTACCAAAGCAGAAACGCAAAGTAGACCGACGTCAGAAAGGGGCCAGAGTGAGAGGCGGGGAGCGAGGGCAAGGTGTGCCAGTAAACTTAAGCGAACCAGACGAAAAACGATCGAAGCTTGAGCAAGAAATAAAAGATAAATGGTTTGAACAGTACTCAGCTGGTGCTAATATTAATGCAAATCCGACTATGACGTTGTTACCGACGGCCATGGTCGGAATTGTAGATGATGGGTGCAGGTATGGGCCGGTGCGTGCATTGCTGGATACGGGAGCACAGGTCAATTTGATGACGTTCGCATTACAGCGAAAATATCGCGTATCCACGCAACCTATGGCGCAGAAGATGGTGGGCATTGACGGTGTGCCAATGCAAGTGGGCAAGAAGGCTAACATAAAAATAAAGCCATAGTTTGCAGCGGCATGTGAGCTAGAGGCAGAGCTGTGGGTTCTGCCAAAAGAGAGCCAGTGGGGGCCAGTATTACCATCCGGTAGTATACGGATGATGGCACAAGATGGTTTACCAGATCCGCTTGCAGATCCGGATTACTGGCAACCGAAAAGTGTGCATGTCTTACTAGGAGCAAGTTTCGTGGCAAGGATTGTCATCAGTATTATGCCGAATAAATTGAATAACATGACGTTAATGGAAACGGTGCTAGGTATGGTCGTTTTTGGAGAGCATGCGCAGAAAGTCAACGAGCAAACAGTGCGAGAATAATGAGGAGCTTGACAAGTTGTTTAAGAAGTTTTGGGAGCTTGATCAAATCAAAGAGCATGCAATGAGAACGCCAGAGGAGGAGCTAGTTGAGGACAATTTCGTTAATACATATCGAAGAGCCAGCGACGGCAGATTCGTTGTTACCATACCATTGAAAACAGTTAATGACATTGGGAGCTCAAGAGAGATTGCGTTGCGTCGCCTTTTATATTTGGAGAAGCGATTGGAAAGGGAGCCAGAACTCAGAATGTCCTACATTGAATTTATGAGAGAATATGAGGGGCTTAGGCACATGGAGCTAGTTAGTGAGCATGCTAGACCTAGACATATTAGGTGTACAACTTTGCTTCCGCCGTTTTTTTTCCAAAATTAAAAGCTTTATTGCGAAAAAGCTATCCATGAAGCAATCCATTTTTCCAATTCTTCGAAGGATTGAAAATGTTGATCTGCCAGGCCGTGTGCCATCGAGCGGAATAGGTGGAAGTCAGAAGGGGCGACATCTGGGGAATACGGCGGGTGGGGCAAGACTTCCCATTTCAGCGTTTCCAGGTACTTTTTGACCACTTTTGCGACGTGAGGCCGCAAAAGTGGCCACCACCATGTTTGTCTTCGACATCGAAATCACCATTTTTAAAACGTTGAAACCACTCCCGACACGTTCTTTCACTCAGAGCAGCATCACCGTAAGTTTCTAAGGGCATTCGATGCGCTTCAGCTGCATTTTTTTTCGAATTGTAACAGAAAAGTAAAACTTCCCGCAAATGGCGAGAATTGGGCACATAAACGGACATTTTCGAGCGTGAATAATACGAAAACAAGAACAACTGTCACTGAAACAGCGATGACAATTCGTTAGGCACTGTACACACTCACTTTAAAGGCATTACCATCTATGTATTTCAGCCAGCCTAAGCCGGTACAGCCACCTATCGGAAAACGGCGGAAGCAAAGTTGTACACCTGATAATTTGGTGCGAGCAGTTATACAGTGTGCAAGAGATGCAGAGGAGAAATATCCTAAAGCTGCGAATGCAATCATAAATGACATGTACATGGATGACTGCGTATCTGGTGCTAGCAGCGAGCAAGATGCCATTACGTTGGCAAAACAAATGGCGCGGATTTTGATTGGGGCAGGGTTTGAGCTTCGTAAATGGAAGTCGAACAGTAGGTTGTTCATGGAGGAAATGCATTCAAATGAAAAGGAAGAGATGATGCAGTTCGATGAAGAAGCTAAGGTGCTAGGGCTAGTATGGCTAGTGGCGCAAGACAAGTACACATTCATTGTGAAAACACCAGTTATAAGGGAGCCAGTTACAAAGCGGCTGATTGCAAGTCGAGTGCTTCAGCTGTTTGACCCAAATGGATATATTTCTCCAGTAACGGTCGTGGGCAAGATTATTATACAGGACTTATGGCGCTTGAAAGTGGCATGGGACGAAAAATTGCCAAAGGAACTAGAAGACAAATTTAGAGATTATTGGGGCCAGATTAAGGAGCTAGAAAACTTTAAGATCCCAAGATGGATTGGTGCAAGAAATAATGCAAAGTTAGAAGTGCATGGATTTGCTGACGCCTCTGAGAAGGCGTATGGTGCTGTTATCTATGTGAGGATAGAACGTGAAAATGGGGCAATAGCATGTAATTTGCTAGTATCCAAGACAAAAGTGGCGCCAGTTAACAGATTGACGATACCGAGACTAGAATTGTCAACGTGCGAGTTGTTAGCTAGATTAGTAAGGAGTGCTAAACAGTCAATGGAATGGAGCGATGTTAGCTATACATTGTGGACAGATTCGTTTGTGGTGTTGTATTGGCTAGGCAAGCAGCCAAGAGAGTTGAAGACCTTTGTTGGTAATCGTGTTGCAGCGATACGAGCGATGTGAGCACAGCAGATAACCCAGCAGATTTGGCGAGTAGGGGTTTGAAAGCAAGTGAATTGGTGGACAACAAATTGTGGCTGCAAGGTCCAGCCTGGTTACCTAAACCAAAGGAGCAGTGGCCAGCTGACAAGTTTGAGCAAGTGAAGGAGCGATATTCGATAGAGGCGGAGCAAGAAATCAAAGTAAATGTGGTGAAAGTGTGCGAGGGGCCATTGAGTATTTTTGTGCCAAAAATGGGGGGAGGCGGTGTGGTCGTCCCACTCACTCAGTATGAGGGCAAGTTGGAGAGAATATTAAATATTTTGGTATATTGCAAGCGTTTTATAGATGCCTTAAGGGTGAGATATTTGAAAAGAGAGAGAGCTAGAAGATCGCGAGTTGGTCGTAGGCCAAGGAGCAAGAATGCAAGAATACCACTTCCGAGTAATGAAGAAAGATCGCGGGCGATGGAATATTTGGTAAAAGAATCACAGGAGCAAGATTTTTATAAAGAGCTAGCGATGATACGGAAAGAAAATCGGTTGCCAGAACGAAGTAAGCTAGAGCCATTACGTCCGATCTTGGACAAAAATGGATTGATAAGAGTCGGGGGCAGGTTAATAAATGCAGAAAAAGAATATGAAATGAGGCATCAGGTTATCATTGCGAAGGGTTCAAGGTTAGCATATTTGATAATTGACAATGCGCATAGACAAACCAAACATGGAGCAGTGCAAGTTATGACCCAGTATATTCGGCAGAAATATTGGATTCCTCGGATAAGGGATGAGCTCAGAAGATTTTTACACAAATGTGTGGTGTGCGTGCGTTACAGCTACAAGCTGGAGCAACAGTTGATGGCAAATTTACCAGCCGATCGAGTGCAAGTGGGCAAGCCTTTTTTACATTCTGGTTTAGACTATGCTGGGCCATTCAATGTCCATTTGAGGGTGCGAGATGATTACGTAGCGAAAAGCAAATGCTGGATCGCGATATTTGTGTGCCTGAAGACCCGGGCTATTCACATTGATATGGTGCTAGATCTAACTACTCAATCATTCATTGCGTGCTATGAGAGATTTATCGGCAGACGTGGAAGATGTGAGCGCATGTACAGTGGCAACGCGACGACGTTTGTTGGTGCAGATAGGATGATCAAGAGAGCAATTGACTATTGGAGGGAGCAAGAGGTGCTAGAACATTTGAGTATGAAAGGTACAGAATGGCACTTTATGATCCCAGCTGCCCCACATCAAGGTGGAATTTACGAAGCAGCTGTGAAGTCCATGAAGTATCATTTAACGAGAGTCGTGGGCCAGAGAACGCTGGCACAGGACCAGCTTGCGACGTTATTGGTGCAAGTAGAAGCGATTCTGAATTCGCGGCCGTTGTATCCGATATCAGACGATCCGACGGATGTGCAAGCATTGACACCGGGGCATTTTCTTATTGGAGAGCCGCTGGTACTGCCACCTCCCTTTGCATTGGACGAGCAACCAAACACGGAGGGCATTAAGCTTTGGAAAGAGCGCCAGACTATGTTAAAGCATTTTTGGGCTAGATGGCAAGTTGATTATTTGAATAGTTTGCAGGAGCGCAAGAACTTTCCGCCAGCGCAGTGGGCGCTAGGCAGGGTGTGCAAGTTAATTCTGAGCAATGACAAGCTCGTACGATCCGTGGAGATTGAGACCCAGACAAGCAGATTGACCAGACCCGTACAGAAGCTATGCATATTGCCGGTGGAGCCTGCCAATGTGGAGCCGGAGTGACTAGAGTGCTAAGATTAGAATTAAGTTGATTGTTAATTGTATTGTTATTAATTGCTAATGCAAGCTGATTGTATTTAATGAAAACCGTTGGTTTTCGCTGGCACTGTTTTGTACAGGGACGATCTCCTGTGCGATTGACTTGTGCGCACAGGGAAGATCGTCTCTGGCCGAAGTAGTCAGTCGTGTGAGCGTGAAGAAGTCAGTCGTGCAGTGAGCGTGAAGCGGACGAGACGTCCATTTGTGGTGCAAGCTTTTAATCGGTGCAAGATGTGCGTGTGCATGTAGTACGGAAAATAAATTGGGTTTTTTGAGCTGATGGCTTTTTCCCAACGAGTGCGCGTTTTATTTAAACCGGGTTGCATTCCGTAGTTTCCACCGCCAATCGAAGTTGGTGGGAACAGAGCCTTCTTTGGGCCCCTGGTGCTCGCCGGTCGTGCTAGTCAAGAAAAAAGATGGCAGTACCCGGTTTTGTGTGGACGGTTTTGTATCGGAAGCTCAATGATGTGACCAAGAAGGACAGTTATCCACTACCTCGGATCGATGACACCCTGGACACACTGTCAGGCACGCAGTGGTTCTCCACACTCGACTTACGCAGCGGCTATTGGCAGGTAGAGCTTGCAGACAAGGACAAGGAGAAAACGGCTTTCAGTGTTGGCGATGGTTTGTGGCAGTTCACCGTCATGCCGTTTGGACTCTGCAATGCACCAACAACATTCGAGCGGCTAATGGAACGCGTGCTAAAGGGCTGCATTGGCGGACGTGTCTGGTGTACCTCGACGACATAATCGGGATGGGTAAAAACTTCGACGACCACCTGGGAAAGCAAAAGGAGGTATTCGAGCGGATACGAGAAGCCGGGCTTAAACTCAACCCAAAGAAGTGCTCGCTGTTCCAAAAGGAGGTCAAGTATCTGGGTCATACGGTTTCCGCCCGCGGAGTCCATACGGATGAAGGTAACATCACGGCGGTGAAGGAGTGGCCCCGGTCACGCAATCTACACGAACTCCGCAGTTTCCTGGGCCTGTGCACATACTACCGCCGATTTGTTCCGGGATTCGCGAACATAGCCAGCAGCTTGCACAAACTGGCGAAAAAGAGCCAAGCTTTCGAGTGGAACGAGGAGCAGGAACAGGCTTTTGCACGTCTGAAGGAAAAACTGTGCGGTGCTCCAATTCTGGCCTTCCCCGTGCCTGGGGAGATGTTTGTGCTGGATACAGATGCAAGCGGGAATAGTATTGGCGGTGTGCTATCACAGATAATAGACGGCCAGGAACAAGTGATAGCGTACTACAGTAGGGTTCTATCGAAACCGGAACGCAACTACTGTGTGACACGGAGAGAACTGCTGGCGGTATTGGACTGCGTAAAACACTTCCACAAATATCTGTATGGACAAAGGTTTCGCCTGCGCACAGATCATGCGGCATTGAGATGGCTCCTGAACTTTAAAGATCCTGAAGGGCAATTGGCGCGGTGGATCGAGCGACTGCAGAGCTTCGACTACACGATAAAGCATCGCAAGGGCAGTAGCCATGGAAATGCCGATGCCTTGTCACGCCGTCCGTACAAAGTCGAATGCAGGCCGTGCTCGCGAGCCGAAAGCAAAGAACAGATTCTGGACGCCCGGTTTGTAAGCGTTATGCCAGAGGAAGAGTGGTCTGCGGAGAGGCTACGAAAGGACCAGCGTGAGGATGCAGATCTTGCAAAAATCATCGAAGGCAAGAAGCAAGGCGCACGTTCAGACTGGCAGGAGGTGGCCGGTGAAAGCCCAATCGCTAAGGCTTACTGGGCATAGTGGAAAAGTCTGCGGCTGAAGGAAGGATGCCTGTACCGCGAATGGGAGAGCGCGGATGGTCGGACCAGCAACTCTCTAATGGTAGTGCCGAAATGCAGAATCAACGAGGTCTTCGAGGCATATCATAACGACTCCAGTGGAGGGCACCTGGGTATCACCAAAACCGTCGCCAAAATAAAAAGACGATTCTACTGGGTAGGATGTCAGGAGTCTGTAGCCGAGTGGATTAAGAGCTGCGACCGATGTTCAGCCGCGAAAGGGCCGACAAGAAAATCTCGAGGCCGCATGCAGCAGTACAACGTGGGAGCGCCGTTCGAGCGGATTGCTATGGACGTCGCCGGCCCATTCCCAACTAGCAGTCAAGGCAACAAATATGTGCTGGTTGTAATGGATTACTGCAGCAAATGGCCCGAAGTGTACCCTATTCCTAACCAGGAGGCCACTACGATCTCGGAAAAGCTGGTAAACAACTGGGTAGCCCGGTTCGGAGTTCCGTTGGAGTTGCACTCAGATCAAGGCCGGATTTTCGAGAATTTGTGTATTCTGATTCCCATTTTAA
This sequence comes from Melieria omissa, assembly GCA_963971225.1. Classification (NCBI taxonomy): domain Eukaryota; kingdom Metazoa; phylum Arthropoda; class Insecta; order Diptera; family Ulidiidae; genus Melieria; species Melieria omissa. The sequence goes on along the minus strand of OZ020269.1, from coordinate 970,198 downwards.
CTTGAAGGAAAATAGTGCTCCTCATCAAATTCTTTTAGAAATGCAATTGATACTGTCGCGTCCACAAAAGTTCCCAAAATTTGTAAAAATCGTATTAAATATTAACAACGCAATATACGGCACAACAATTACGAATATTTCAATTCCCAAATTACTCACATGCTTTTTTGCATTATTTTGCCGACATTGGCCCACTGCACACTTCATTGTTTACGTTTTGTTTTCTATCAAAAACTCTTTATAATTGTTACAAACGGTTTTCACGAAAACGTTAAGTTTTGTATTTTGTATTATTCCAAAGATTGCATACTGTTTTGGTAAAATTTTCGCGTTAAATAGTAACAATATTCAAAAAAATTCCATTGACCAATCAAATTTTTCATAACGAATGAAAATAATTTAAGGTTTTTTCAAGATGAGGAAAAATACAAGGAGAAGCTAGATTTTGTTCTAGCAAAATTCTGCAATTGTCATTGCAGAATTGACAGAAATTGATTACACTGTCCAAAAATATTTGTATAAACGTGTTTTCAGTCTTAAAAATGAATATACGCACGAATAATACAAATAAAATATTGCACTCCGAAATGGTCACCTTCTAAATTTTCACCAGTGACGTCATCAGCCGGATGTCGTAATCTTTATTTTATCATTATTGTTCTGACTAGTGTACTACGGGGTCGATGATGACGAGGAAAACCCCAAATAAAAAAATTGTGGAAATGTGCAAATACCTTACCAATTTCAACTCTAGATGTTAACATGGACATTGAGGAAAAACAAAAAACAAGGACTTTGTTGAAGCTATGGTAATTTCAGTATTGCGTTCAGTATTGATTGTGGCCACAATTAGACCTTTGTAAAGGTATTTCTAAGGTGGTCGAAACTGGCTAAATCACGCCTTGTTGTTTGTTTTTCGTCCTCCTGTAAAAGTCGTTTAATGTTAGCGTTATTATTATTATTTCAGTATAGGAAGAATAATTTTTAAGAACGATAATCTAATATTTTCTTTATTCCATTTGTATAAGATTTCTCACCTTTATGCTATAAAAGGCACTTCGCTGGATATTGAAGCACTCTTGCGTCAAATGTTTTCGGACAGCTTTCTGATCAAGTTTAACTGGGATGGAAGGTGGGAAAAGCGGGCCTTAAACAAGCTTAAGTTGGTGGATAAGATCATATACGATATATCATTACAATCCCAAATAAATAACTATTATAATTGAAACTGTTTTTCTTTCTTTGCAGATATTTTCCAAGCTCAAGGGGAGCAGTTTATTTAAGCCACCACCGGCAGAAGCAAAAGTAGTTTATTAAAAAAAATTATTAAACAATGTATATAGTGTTAATTTAAATTAGTTTAAGTATTATTTTAGTTAAATTTTAGTATTAATTTATTGATAATTTAATAGTATTATCAATATATTATTTTTAGTTTTTTTGAATTTTATTTATTTAATTTTTTTTGTATTAGTAAGTCTTTTTAGTATTTTTATCAAACTTATCAAGAAAAATAAATAATTTATTTTCATCTTTTTTGTAAATATTAATTTTTTATTAATTTATACAAATGTTTATCATAAATATTTACTCTTTCCATATTTTATAAATAAGTAAATGTTATTTGAAAAAGTAATTAAAAATCAAGAAGTCAAAGCAGAATATTTTAAAAGTCAGCAAACCTGTATATTTTAGTATTCAACAAACAGGCATATTTTCACCAAAAATCAAGCGAGACAGCTATACATTTGTTGCGTTCTAAAATGTCAATATTTCATGTGTGCGAGGACTGTGGGACAGACTGAGTGACAGGAATAACAGGAGAAAACGACATAGCTATACATTTTAAATAAACAAAACAACAGGTGTAAGAATGAGTAGCATCAAAAAGTATGAAACATAAAGAGTGTGCATCTCATAGAAGCAAAAATTTGTATGCGGGTGGTGATATCGCCACCCGTCTTCTAGATGCGGGGGGTAGACAACGAGAGGAAACACTTCAAACGACAGCAGAATGCTCTGAGCGCAAATCATAGAACACGAATGCCGCGTCTGTGCTCACTCGTTCATTCTCGCTCAATTGTCCGAAGAGGAGGAAGACGATGTGCTGTTGTTCTTGTTGTTGCGCTGGCGAAAAGCTGAAATTGTAAAACGATTTCTATTTTCTGGCTGGCTTTTGTTCTTCTTCTATAAGCCTGCACGGCGTCGCATATTGCTCCTGAACTCACTGCCGACTGTAGTGTGCGCAAAGTCATAGAAAAGAAAATAAAATATGGCTGGCATGGCGACCTATATGATCGCTACAGGCAAAAAAAGTAAATAATAAGTAATCAACAAAGACAATTAGATAAAAAGGGAAATTGGAAAGAAATGAAGACGTTTTCATAAGCCCGTCATAATTCTCCGTCCCGATCTTTGGAACTTTTTTTACGGACCACATATAACGCTTGCTTAAAAGAACTAAAGTAAGAAAATCTAATATTGTAAATAAAATTCATTTAAAAATTAGTTTAATCGGCTAGTTTAAACCTTAAAAATTCAGGCAATTTTTGTGGAAGTTTGTAAATTAAAAATATTCAACTACTTGTTCATCACAAAATTCCAAAAAAGTGTTGAACTTTTTAAGATTTACACCAAGATAGCCCCTTAACCTGTAAGATTTTTAGTTTATGGGAACGTCTAGCAAGAAAGATGCGAAACAACAAAAAATAAATAAATGAAGTACGATTTCACCATTCATATTTATTTCATTTTAATGAAAAAAAATTATTTGAAGCGAGTCATTGGTTTGCGGTTCTTCAATGATTTATTCAAATGACTTAAAAATATATTTTGACCACATGTTTTGAACAAAGAAGCAATTTCGACCGGAGCATATCCAATGTTAAAAAAGAATAATGTATATGTAAGGAAAATAATCCAGTTTCTTTTTTTTTTTTTTGTAAATGCAAATTTTTTTTTAAATTTGTTTTGCTAAGTAATCATGAATTAATGAATTAATTGCGAATTATTTTAAGTTTTCTTTGTGTAGTGTTTGCACTTTTTTCTTTAACCCAAAAGCAATGTTTTCTTAAAAGTACTAAAATCAAAAAATCTAATGTTTGAATTCTGTGATCGGCACAATCATTACCAAACCATTCTGCAGTCACCTTTTTACATTCATCAATAATAAAGGCTTTAATTCCACTTTTTTGTGGTTGTTCTGTGAAAATTTTGTGAAAAATAATTATATGTTTTTTGCAAACTTCGAGAAAAGATTGAGAAGGGGCAACCAAGTTTCCGAAATCAGTCACTGATTGGTAGTTTTTATGGAAAATGAAGAGCTCACTGGGAGCAGAAAGTACTTCGTCTTCCTTTCGAAGTATTTCCTGACATTTGTCACAATTCAATTTTGGCAATACTTTATAAGCTACGTATCCTATAAAATATCTTACAGATACTAGCTCCAAATTGAGCTCGGTGCAATTATTGAACACATCTTCTAAAAAGTAGTTGGTATATGCATCGCAATCAAAATCAATATGAAAATTCGCAGTTGTTTCTTGTTCATCAACTGCAAGGCCGATCGCATTTTCTTCACTAGGCATTATAGGATCAACCTGAAAAGTATTTTTATACACATCTTCGCAATTCGTTGTTGTACTAGATTTTACGATTTTTGCGGACATTAATCTAGCCAATATGGTGTTTATTTCTGCGACGGATGGATTATTATTGTTTCCTCCTCTTTGTCGCAGGCGCGAAAACAAATTTTCCAATTTATCTTGGTTTAAAAATTTCGTCATTACAAAAAAAATTTCTTGATTTTGATTAAAAATATCTTCAAGTAACAGTAATAAAGATGATAATGTTAATTTTATACCATCTAAGAAGTACACTCTTTTACTTTTGTCCACAAATGAAATTTGTTGCAAATATTGCAGAAATTCTTTTATAAAGTTATGTGGAGCATTATTTTGTTGAATGGCTGATCTGTACACGTTATCTGCGTGCAATGCGCCGCTGTTCATACAGTCAAATAATTTGTCTATTTTTGAAATAAAATTAGCAGTAGATAACGCCATTTCTTTGGAACATTGTTTAAATCCTTTGGTGTCAACTATTGTTCTTATGGCAGCCTGGACTGTCCGACTGAAAACCTGAGTTGCAAACTTGACGCGCATTTTTTCAAATGAATTTGGGAAGATGTGCTGTCTTGTTAGTTTTGTGCACATCTTGGCTTTTGCATTTATCTCTGTTTCCCATAGTTCACGTATAATTTTGAAATTTTGAAGCTAACTGTACCATCAGGTGTACTCAAATCACTGCCTAAAAGGCCATTTCGTAAAGATTTTACGAGGTGTGGGAAATCAAACATACAATATACTTTTTTGTTAGCATATTCAAAAAAGGGCGTTTCTACCGATACTCCCAAAGCCGTGAAACACTTTCTGTTGGTTGAACCTTGGTCACATACTACGACACTAATTGAAACCCCAAACTCTGACAAAATAATAATATTTTGTTTGATTATTTTGCATAACGTCTCGCCACAAAGCCCATTTTCGGAAATGAAATAATTGAAAACTATGGCCCAATGTGAGAACATCGATTTAAGCATGAAGACACACATCTGTTTCCCAATTTTATTCGTCCTTTGGAAACCATCATCTTCATAACCATCTATTATATCTAATTTGGTATTGTACCTTAATTCCCTTTTTATGGCCATTTCATCCATCAATAATACCATATTACTTTTTTCTGCATTTTTTAGCTCTAAGCACTTTTGCCTAATATTTTCAAAGCCGGTATTTTTGAAACCAGGTTGAAGATATTTAATTGGCGCCCAACGATTCAGAGTTGAAATGTGAGGTAAATTAAGATTTAATTTGTTTCTCATAAACGAATAGGTGGACTGGGAGACATAGTATATATTTTGGGCCAAAAATTTAACGTCTTCGGAATATTCCTTTGGGCGTGAGCTAATTAATAAATTACAAAAAGTTTTCGATTCGTTGCTGATGCCCTCTAAAGACTCTATTGTTTTTTTAACATTAACAAGCTTAGATTTGTGGCTTGAGCTCTTTTTAATGCCACTCTTTTGGAACTGTTTTTTCAATTCTTTGTATTTTTGCATTATACTTCGGCTTTGTTTCCTATTAAATTCAGCTAATTTGACATATTTGTGGCAATTGCTACAAACGCCTTCAACAGCATCGCTGAATTTTGCCATTTTGGGTTCGAAAGATAGGTCATAGTCGTCGTCATCAAAACCAGCAGCTTCATTTATGTTCAATGTGGGCACCGCCCCATGTTTTAATTTTTTTTTCCAAATAAATGAGCTGCAGAAATGTTCTTTGCAAATAACTAACCTTTTGCGGCAATCATTTTCTGCAATACCACATTTTTGACGCCATATTTGACCCATGGGAGTATCAGCGGAAGGAAAGCTAAAAAGTTTTACATTATCATCATCTCGCATTGATTTATTACAGCTGGACACGCAGCATTTCAGCCCAGACCTTAGACAATTTTTCTTTTTATCGATATTCATCATCCACGTCAAAAGGTGTTCAAATTTTTCAATTTAGACAAATTTTTTGGGATTCAACCACGTCAAAATGTATTCAAATTGTTCAATTTAAACAAATTTTTTGGGATTCAACCACGTCAAAATGTATTCAAATTGTTCAATTTAAACAAATTCAATCGCAAGGCATACGAAAATACGTAACCAAACAACGCAACGACTGGATTGATAATGAGCTGTCCTCAGCGAATTTTTTCAAGCGAAAGCGATCGCTAGCAAAAATAGCTACGTACAAAAAAACGAGCGCGCACCATTGACACTGTGCTTTTGTTGGCATTTTTGGTGGTTGATTGTTTCAATGTGTCTGAAGTGAGTACACAAAATTTTGTTTAGCAGCGAACGAAGCCGTTGTGCTTTGTGTGAGCAAAACAGAGAGCCTTAATATTATTACGCTCTCACTGTGCCGACGCTTGCTTCCTCTTGATAATGAAAATATTGCAAATTCTAGCTTGCCCTATGCCATTCGATTGTATGAGCGTAATAAATGTGCCGCAACCTATGCCTCCGCTCATCTCTTCCCGCCCGCGTCAAGAAACACGCTTGACAAATTTGCGAAGATGCGTATTCTTTATATTGTATATTCTTTGGTAGCATCTAATGAGTAGTTTTTACTAGCGGCCATTGTTGGTTTGCACAATCATATGAATATGCATACAAGAAGGAGGTAGCGGCCATTATTGCTTGAAATGGCGTATGTTTACAAGAAGAAGAAGCATTGAGTTGTTTTCGCTAGGGGCCATTAACGTTGGCAATAGTGTATGTTCGGTGGCCCAGCCGAAAGAAAAAAGAAATACACACATACAAGTATTCCCTTATTTACGCAGAACACATGGCAGGCTTCATAAACATACAAATAGGGTGATATCCAGCGTAACACCTTATCAAAATATAAGCAAATAAATGATTAAGTAAATTCTCGTATGTAAATAAGGCTATGAAATTTTAAAGAAATGTACTAAAACACGATTCCTGAAATTAAATATAGATATGTTGCTTAGTAAAATAAACAGAATAGAGTGATTTAATAACTTCTTATATGTAAATAAGGCTATGAAGTGTTAAAGAAATTCACTTGAGCACGATTCATAAAATTAAATATATATCTCGCTTAATAAAATAGACGAGCTATGTAGATACCGAAACCAATGCAATGCCTCGCATTAATAATTCAATCAACTGCTTGCTGGCTCTTATATGAAAACAAATAATCATTAAATATCAGGTCAGTCCATAAGTTCGTGCGTTTTTTTCCAATAGTTTCAGAATAGGCGCTTTTTGCATACAAACAATTATTCGTGGTAGATAACGGAATTTTTTTAATTTTCTCTGGTGTATTGTGCATTCAACAAGTGATTTTAATCGCGGATAGACGCACGCTTTGTTAAAAAATAAAATGAAATCTTCGAACGAGTACAAGAGGCATATTTTGTATTTTTTTTATAAAAGTGGAAAAAATGCAACAACTGCTGCTGCAGAAATAAACGCAGCTTATTGGGAGAATGCCGTGAGTTTAAGGATTGCGCAAAAGTGGTTTTCCAAATTCCGAAGTGGTGACTGTGACGCTGGGGATGCCTCAAGCTCTGGTCGTCCTTAGGTCCTTAACTCCGACGCCTTGCTGGAACTCGTGGAAGCAGAGCCAAGTTTGACAGTCGATATGATGGCTGAAAGGCTCAATTCATCACATAGAATAGTTTACAGGCACCTGGTTCACTTGGGCAAGGTTCCATAGCTTGGAAAATGGGTTCCGCATAAACTTCCTGTCGCAAATAGTGTGAATACAGCAGAGAGTGAATGTGTGTTCTGAGCTGCTGCAGCGGCTTAGAAATGAGAGCTTTTGAACCGTATTGTTACTGGGGATGAAAAATGGGTCCTTTACAACAATCTTGCTCGCAAACGCCAGTGGTTAGATAAGGTGAACCACCAGACCCAACCCCCAGAGATGGCCTGCATCCCAAGAAGATTCTCCTGCTTATTTCGTGGGATATGACCGGTGTCGTTTATTTTGATCTGCTGAAACCAAACCAGACGATCACAGCTGATTATTATTGCCATCAACTATCCAAACTGAATGAAGCACTTGCAAAAAATCGGCCACCTTTAGCCAATAGACGCAAACTTGTGTTTCAGTACGACAACGCAAAACCGCATACCGCAGAACAGACCTTAGGCAAGCTGAATGAGCTGAATGAGATGGGAGCTAATTCCGCATCCACCATACTCTCCGGATATTACACCTTGCGATAATCATCTTTTCCGCGGACTTCAGTCCCATATGGGTAATAAGAACTACACCTCAAAAGGAGCTATAAAAAGGGATATCGATGCGTATTTCGGCTCCAAGGACAAACAATATTTTGAGCAGAGAATTAAAAATTTGCATAACCATTGGGAAGACATTGTAAATAATGCAGGAAAATATATTATTGATAAATAAATACCGAAAACTCCTTTTTTATTTATTTTAAAACCACCTAAGAAAAACGCACGAACTTATGGACTGACCTGATAAATACCTCGTGTCCCAAGATGTAACGAGTGCACTATTTGCGCGCAGGGCATCCATTGAATGCCTAAAAGAAGAAGCAGCATCTATTGATTAGTTTTTACTAGCGGCCATTATTGCTTAAAATGGCGTATTTTTTAAATAAGAAGAAGAATTGAGTTGTTTTCGTTAGCGGCCATTATTGCTTGAAATGGCGTATCTTTACAAGAAGAAGAAGCATTGAGTTGTTTTCGCTAGGGGCCATTAACGTTGGCAATAGCGTATGCACGGTGGACCAGATACAAGTATTCCCTGAGGTACGCAAAAAACATGGCAGGCTTCATAAACATACACTTAGGGTGACATCCAAATACCGTAACACCTCATAAAAATATAAGCAAATAAATGTTTAAGTTAATTCTCGTATGTAAATAAGGCTATGCAATTTTAAAGAAATGGCGTATGTTTACAAGAAGAAGAAGCATGCAGTTGTTTTCGCTAGGGGCCATTAACGTTGTAAATAGTGTGTGGCGTGGCACCACTGGCATGATCGCACGCGACATTTGACGTGGCCTGGCAGCACTGGCCTGAGCGCAGGTTAACTTTTGACAACCTATTTTCTCTCTCTCTCTCGCTTTTCGCCGTCGCGAGCACGCGAGTTACATATTCTACATGTTATTGTAGATATATTCATACATATATATATATATGCATAGTATAAGAGTTACATATTACACACATTATTATAAGTTAAAAAGAGTATATGTAATCTCTCATCTTTGATTTTTCATTTTTCACCACTTTAAGTCAGTTAGCATTTTGTCATTCAATAATTAGACAGTAAAGAGTTGAGTCTTACACAATCAAAACCGTGTTTTATTATAACTGGCGCAGTCTACGGCGAACCCAAAACATATCGCTGAACTAAAGTTTAGTGGAACGAGGCTTACGAAAGTTACCTCAGTGGAAAATAATTAACTGAAGTTAAAATTTTAACAAAAGTACTATATACATTCAAAGTATGAGAAAAACTCAAACTTCAAAATATATAAACTAAATTGAAATTTTCGAAAAAGTGTATAACGCAATGAAAATAAACTTGCTGTGTCCACAACCGTGTTGCAACAAAAACACGAACTATTAAAAACACAAGAAAAGTGAAAAAAAAAATATATATATACCTATATATAAAAGACATCAAATTCTAAAATAGACGCCTAGACCTATTTGCCCTTAGCGGTGTTAATATTCCCGTTACAAAAACAAGAAGAACATATCAACTCATAAAAAGAACAGTAACTGTGCATAAAATACTTAGTAACTCACTAGAACACTTAGTAACTCACTAATTACAATGGCTCTCCAACTGTCTCTGAGCGACGTTATAAAAGATGCTCAAACCATCCAAATATTTAGAAGCGACCACACATATGCTTTGTCGTCGTTTACAAGAGAAGTGGAGTCGGTACAAGCGCTGATTGGAGAACAAGCTGCATTACGAGCCTACGTCCATCAAAGGGTTATTCTCAACAAAATACAGGGACCTGCTCTGAATATACATCGTACATTGGGTGCATCGCCGACATGGGAGAGTGTAAAACGTGCTTTGATAAAAAACTTTGGTATAAGAGACTCTTACGACGAGCTGTACAAATGCGCTCATACAACTATCAACAATGATATAGTAAACTATTTTAAGTATCTTTGTGATATTTGTTGTAAAATAAATGAAAAATTCGAATTCGATTATGAAAAGCCAGTAGAATATGAGCCACAGCGTGTTGATAAATTTATCTTAACCTTTTTAAATAACATTGACATCAATAGAGCTTCTGCCATTATAAATTCTCAATCAACTAATATAAGAGACGCTTTTCAAATATTAGAAGAAAATGGTTTAATTCGCAATGAGAATAAAACTGATATAAGAAATTCTAGGAAAAACAATAAACAAAATTATGAAAATTATAAACAATATCCAAGTTCAACATTGCCATATAGACAGTCTTCTTCAGTTAATCAGTCATATACACAACAAACGAATCCACATTCCTATAATAATCAAAATAGAAGTTACAATATGCAGTCATTTTCGAACCCACATTACAATCAGTCTTACTTAACACAGCCTCAACCTTCTCAAATGCGAAGTAACAATCGTAATTATTCAATACAAGTTCCATCTGCTCAATATCACAATAGAAACAACAACGATTATAATATGCCGCCGACCATTTGCAGACAGAAGTACAGTGTGGTTCTTATGTTCCAAATAATGACGATCAGGTAAATTTTTTTACAACAGCCTCCGAAATTCATTACCATTGATCGAGTTAACGATCGGTAATGAAAAAATATTAGCGTTGATAGATACAGGTGCAACTACTTCTTTACTTGATATGAATAAATTACAAAAATATAAAAAATACCCACTTAAGCAAACAATTTATTTTACATCATTGAATAATATTACCAACATTACACACGAAATAATCACAAGTGTTCCTACAGAATTCAATGAGAATTCAACTATGTCATGGAAGCTAGCCGATTTTAAAGGAAAAAATTTTGATGCAATTATTGGGCAGAATATTCTAACACCAATGCATGGCATAATAGATATGTCTAAACAAACAACTACGTTAAACGGCCATTCAATAAGGTTCTACCAATCATATCCTTATATCTTTAATGAAATATATATCCTAGAGGGAATCGATATTGATAAGCAAGTTCTTGACCATTTATATTATGGTTTAAATGTACAAGAAAAACAAGCAGTTAACAAAATTCTTGATTTGTATAAAGACCTGATTTACGTAGAGGGGCAAAATCTTACTAATACAAACATAATTGAACATGAAATTAAAACTATAACAGACAGACCAGTTTACTCAAAACTTTATCGTTATCCACAAGTACACGAAAAGGAAATCTGCCGGCAAATTGACGACATGCTTAAGCAAAAAATTATTCAGGTAAGCAATTCGCCCTATAATAGTCCGCTTTGGATTGTTCCCAAGAAAGTCGACAATTCAGGTGAAAAGAAATGGAGGGTTGTGATCGATTATCGGGCGTTAAATAGTGTAACGGTTGACGACAAATTTCCGATACCAAATATTGATAATATATTAGACAAATTAGGCCGAGCGCAATATTTCACCACAATTGATTTAGCAAAAGGGTTTCACCAAATTCTTGTTAAGCAAGAAGACCGGATGAAGACTGCATTTTCCACTCCGTATGGGCACTTCGAGTTCATTCGTATGCCATTCGGGCTGAAGAATGCGCCCGCCACTTTTCAAAGATTCATTAACAGCATCTTGCGAGACCTAATCAATAAAATATGTGCTGTCTATTTAGACGACATTTTGATTTTTTCCACAAGTCTCCAAGAACACACAAATGATGTTAATCGAGTGCTTACGAAACTCAGTGAAGCGAATTTAAAAATTCAAATTAACAAATGTACGTTTTTTGCGAAAGAGACTTTTGTAGAGGATTTTTTCTTAGTGCGTGATTGGCAGTACGTGTAGAGGATTTTGTCTAAGTACGTGATTTGCAGTACGGGTTGGCTTATTATTAGGGCGAGCCGCGCCAGTTACAAGTGGCTAGAAAGCCGACGTTATGAGCAGTATTTCAGTGAAGGAAACGAACAGTTTGCCTCATGTCATAAAGCTGATCTTTATTTTGAAAAACCAGGTCTTATATACTAAAATTTACAACGGTTGTGCGGAGGGACAATTCCAGTGCTCCTCCTTCCATTTCCAGTCGATGAGCATCGAGCCAATCACGGCGCGGGTCAATTCTGACGACGCGGCATTTTCCTTAAGTGGGCCAACGCTCTGCGTCGACCTGTGGTAGGTCGGGTCGTATTGCAATGCGCGATCGGTGCAAGTGCCCACATGTGTTGTGACATGTGTCGCTTGTGCAAGTGCAGGCCACTTGAGTGACGCCGGCGTTCTTGTGCATGCGACACTTGACACTTGCAAAATGTAAACAAAGTGGCGCGCGCACCGATTGATGTACGTTGGTCTTGTCGATTGGCTTGTGCGCTATACTGTTGGCATAAGTGGTCACGCGGTACCACTACACCCTTACCCTTAAGCGAAAAATTATTCCTTGGAAAAATTTTTAGAATTTCGGGGGGGGCATTGGAATTGCTTTACAATGTTGTAGTAGCTGTTATCAAATAAATTTACAATATGATGTTTATCTTATAAAACGAGTTTGATTTTGTTGATAGCGTATTGGTTATTGAGTTAATTTATATTCTTATAATAATTGTATGTTTTCTTAGCGCAATAAGTGTATTTTGTGTTTGCTTTTTGCACAATTTATTTGATAGTTGCGATATCATTATTTCCTAGAAATTTCTTAAGGTTATTGTTATGTAATATCTTATGTTTACCATTTATTTCTATTGTGGAGTTTACTCCATTTCTATCTACAATCTTGTATGGTCCATGGTAGGGACTTTGTAATTTCTTATTTGTTTCTAACTTAACAAAAACTAAGTCTCCTATTTTTAATGGTATATTGTTGACATTCTTATTATAATTTATCTTTCTCTTATCTTTAGCTAATTCTATGATATTCCTAGCCTTATTTATAGATGTTTGTAGCCTAACTTTTATTTCGTTGGCGTAATTGTCAATGTCATAAATAGCTTTGTTTTCGTATATTTTGTCACATGGTAGTGACGGTAATTTGCCGAAAACTAACTCGTACGGTGAGTACAGTGTTTCGACATGTGGTGTCGTATTATACGCGAAAGTGTAGTATGGTACCCATTTGTCCCATTCAGGTTCGGTTGTAAATGCTAGTAAGTATTCATGCAGTGTTCTGTGGTTACGTTCGAGTGAACCGATTGTTTGATGATGGTAGGGTGTCGAAAAAATTTGTTGCACGTCAAGTAATTGGCATATGTTGTGCATTAGTTCATTTGTAAACTCAGTGCCTCGGTCGGATTTCAACGTTTTAAAACAACCGTACTTGAGAATGAACTGTTCTACAAGTGTTTTCGCTGTTGTTTTTGCGTCCTTGGTTTCTATTGGGTGTGCGATAACAAATTTCGTCAGATCGCATTGCATGGTTAATATGTAGCGGAATCCATTCGATACTCTTAATGGTCCGACTGTGTCAATGGTAATGGTTTCGAAGCTTGTTGCTGGCGTGTCTGTTTTGACCAGTTCTTCTTTAGTGTGCCTAATTGTTTTATTCTTGCAGCAGGTCAGGCAATTGTTGACAAACTCTTTTACCATTTGTCTCATGTTCTTCCATGTGTATCGTTGTTTTAATTTTAGAATCGTTTTTCGAATTCCTAAATGTCCGGCTGTGCTGGCGTTATGATATTCGTCAATTAGTTTGTACTGCTGTAATTTGCTTTGAACATTTCGTGGAGCGTTGTATATAAGTATTTTTGTAGGCGAGCATTTATCTTTATTTATTTCGTTATATCTTTCCTTGAATGCATTCATTGTGATATTTTCAAACTTAAAATTTTCTCTGCAAAGGGCTAGCTCCTTTATCTGCAGTTTCTTTAGTGAACTGTGTAGTTTCTCCAACATTGAATCTAGATTCAAAGGGTCATCGCTACAAGTCACGTGCACTTCATAATTGTCAATATGTATCATCGGCCGATGCTTTTCTTTTATTTCAAAATTTAATCTTCTCATATTCTTCACGTCGTTTATGGAGGTACATTCCCATATGTAGAGTTGCGCAGGCTCTTGAGATATGTTCTTCCTATTATCGCGTGTCTTGGTACCATAAATATTTTCTTTTTCTTCATTGTGCATGCTATTTACTTTTGCTCCTAATGTTGCTGCCTTGCTCCTTGTAATTGCCAGTATTTCCATTTGCTTGCCGTTATTTGTGTCATTTTCCTGTGTTGGAATCATTGCCTTTAGTGTGTCGCTGTCGATTTTTATGCGAGATAAAGCATCTGCATTTGTGTTGATTTTTCCTTGTTTGTATATGATTTCAAAGTCGTAATCAGATAAGTCTAGTCTGATTCTTGTCATTTTAGATGACGGGTTTTTGTGTGAAAATAGAGATACCAGTGGTCTGTGGTCTGTGACAACAATGAATTTTCTTCCGTAGAGGTATGGTCTGAAGTAGTTTATTCCCCAATGTATAGCTAAAAGTTCTTTTTCTATTATTGGTTTATTGATATCGTGTTTTTGTAGTGATTTGCTTGCATATGAAATGGGAAGGTCATGTCCAATTTCTCCTTGGGATAATACTGCTCCGAGGGCGAAGTCTGAAGCGTCTGTTGTTAATATGAAGGTTTTGCTAAAATCCGGATATTGTAATATTGGTGTGTTTGTTAATTTTTGTTTTAGTGTTTCGAAAGCTGTCTTGCACTCGTCTGACCAGATGAAAGGCGTCCCTTTCTTAAGGAGAGAGTTAAGACATTTTACTATTGATGCGAATTCTGGTATGAAACGTCTGTAGTAGTTGCAAAATGCTACAAATCGACGTACTTCATCGGCATTCGTTGGTGTTGGATATTTCAGTACTGCTTCGAATTTCGTTGGATCTGTTCTGATGCCTTTATCTGTGATTAAATGTCCTAAATAGATGACTTCTGGTTTTAGAAATTGGCATTTGCTTGCATTTAGCTTTAAGGGGCCCGAACACTGTAAACTGCGATTTTTCATATGTTTTTTATTTTATTTAAAAAAAAAAACGGACGTTCCGATTTACATGAAACTTTACACATATGTTAATAAATGTTTAGATTATCGAAAACAATTTTTTTTTTTTTTTTTTGCGGCCATGTTTGTATTCTGTAGCTGATCCAAAATGTCGTCTTTTTAAAATGACCCTTGTCGCGTTGACAGCAAATCAGCATAACGGAGCCTCCTAGAGCAAAAAACAAAAAAGATTCTTGAAACATACATTACTGGCTACTGTTTGACGTAGGGGATTTTAAAAATATTGATTAGAAAAAAAATGGCGGCTGTTTGAAGAAAAAGTTTTTTTTTTCGCGTAAAATTTTGCACTAAATTATTTATAAAAAAAAAAGTTTGGCATATATCGAAAAACGGCTACGTCGAGCAGAAGCGACACTATTCCCGAATAGAATGCAATTTGAATCAGGTCGATCGGATAAAAACTTTTTCAGTTATGCTGTCAACGCGGTCAAAAAAGATGGTTTCGAGATAATCGCGTTTTAAGTTTTGAAAGGGGCAAATCGAATTAAAAAAGGTAGTAAAAAAGGTAATCTAAACATTTATTAACATATGTGTAAAGTTTCATGTAAATCGGAACGTCCGTTATTTTTTAATAAATAAAATAAAAAACATATGAAAAATCGCAGTTTACAGTGTTCGGGCCCCTTAAGTTGTATTGTTGTAGTCGGTCGAAAACTTTAATCAGATTTTCATTGTGGTGTTTTAATGAACATCCAAATACTATTATATCGTCAACATAGAGAAATGCGTCAGAGCTAAGTCCACTTAGTGCCAAAGTAAGCATGCGTTGAAAACTGTTTGAGGATATTTTGAGGCCAAAGGGTAGTCTTTTAAATTGGTAGTGTCCATCTTGTGTTGAAAATGCTGTGGGTGGTCTTGAATCTTGTTCCAAAGGTATTTGATGGAAAGAGCTGGTCATGTCTAAGGTTGAGAAGTATTTCGCTCTGCCAAGTATATCAAGAACATCTTCTAGTCGTGTAAGCGGGAATTTATCATTTATTATTTTGTCATTTAGTTTTCTGTAATCTACGACTAATCGCCATTTCTTTGTATTACCTTCGCTTTTTTTCGGTACTAGTAGTAGGGGTGCGTTGTATGGGCTAGTTGATGGTTCTATGATATCGCTGTCTATTAATTTTTGTACCTGGTTCTTTATCTCTTCCTGTTGAGTTTGTGGTAATCTGTAGTTCTTTATATATACGGGTGTGGAGTCTTCAAGGTTGAGTTGTTGAGTGTAGAAATTATTTGTTGTAATCTCTTCACCTTCCAGGTGGAAAACTGTTTGATATTTTCGGAAAATGGTTTTGAGTTCTGTCTCTGTTTGCGCATCTAGGTTGTCTAGCTTGAGTGTTGATATTAGTCTACTGAATCGTTCATTGTCTGAACTTTTGTTGTTGTGGTTTGTTTTCATTATTGTATAATTAGACAAATTTTCTATTTCTGGTCTGATGTTTTTTATTGTTATTGTTTCATTTGTTGTATTGATTATTTTTACGTGGCATTTGCCTTTTGCTGGTGCGATGGAATTTGCCAAAAATACTCCGTTTGCAAGTTCTTGGTTTAGTATTACGCTGTCTTCTCGAATATTCATGCTGATAGGTAGTATTGCTTCACATCTTGGCGGTATTGTGTGTGAGGTGTGTGGC
Organism: Melieria omissa; assembly: GCA_963971225.1. Taxonomy (NCBI): domain Eukaryota; kingdom Metazoa; phylum Arthropoda; class Insecta; order Diptera; family Ulidiidae; genus Melieria; species Melieria omissa. The sequence goes on along the minus strand of OZ020269.1, from coordinate 953,797 downwards.
GGTGGCTTGGTTGCTATAGGAAATATATATTCTTCTTCGTTTATGACCATTGTTAGCGTGAGGGTTTCATAGTATATTTTGCACATGTATTTGAGTAAAAAGTCTCTTCCTATTATTCCATTTGTTACGATTGGGCAATCTTCATTGACCATGTGGAAGTTTAACTCTGTTTTGGTTTTTCGTAGTGGGAATGTCAGTTTTAATGTTCCCAGTGAGTTTATTTTTTGTGTGGATATTCCTGCTAGTTTACATGTGTTTTCTGTGTTGATCTCAAGGTTGTCATCGTTGTTTGTTTTACAAAGTGATATGTCTGCTCCGGTATCAATGAGGAATGTCAAAGGTTTACTAAATTGGTTGCATTTCAGTGTGACATAATTCGTTAAATTTTCTGATATTAGGTAAATTCTTCGATCATTTGTTATTGCTCCCCCGGAGGAATGTGATTGTCTTCCTCCGGGTCGCCCGAGTTTTCCTGAATGTAATTGATGTGTGTAGGGCGACCATGGTTGTTGAAGTTTTGGTTTCTGTTTGCATTGTTGTTGTACCTTGAGTTTTGGTTGAAGTTTCTGTTGTTTTGGTTATAGTTCCCTTGGTTTTGATTTCTGTTATTGAAATTCGTGTTAGTAGTGTGACTGTTTGGTCTGCCGTTGTTGTATGTGTTGCGAGAATTTGTTTGATAGTTGCTGTTGTTCTGATTGTTTCTGGGGTTGTAGTTAGCTTGTTGGCTGTTGTTCCTGTAGTTGTTGTTGTTTCTAACATTGTTGTTGTTTTGGTATCTGTTGTTGTCTTGTTGGTAAAAACTTCTGTGGTTTGCTCTGTTTTGGTTGTTGTCTCGATTGTTGCTGTTCCTGTTAATAAACATCATTCTTGCCTGTGTTTGTTTCTTGTCCTTTTCTAGTTCTAAAGCCAATTCGACTGCTTGGTTAAAAGTTTTTGGCATTGCTGCGAAAATGGTTTGTTTGTATTCGTCATTGAGTCCATTTTTGAATACAGTGAGGCTGTATTGTTCATTAATTTTCGTTATTACGTTTTGCTCGATCGTGGTTAGTTCAGAGCTGGCTTGAGCTATTTGTAGTTTGTTTAACTCCGCTATTAGGTTTAGTATTTTATTCTTATACGTGGTTATGTCGAGGTTTCTCTGGACGAAGTATGACAGTTGATTTTGGAGCTGGGGAATCGTGTTTGTGCTCTTGTATCGTTCATACAGTAGCGTCGTTAGTTCTTCAAACGTTTTTGGAATATTGTGACCGATTGCTGTTCTAGTTGTAAGGCTTAATTTTGCGTAAAATACGAATTCTAGAAGTTCGGTTTTGCCAGTTGCGTCTAGTTTCTTGTGTATTAGCTCTGTTATTTTCGTGAATGTGTCTAGGTCTCTGTAGTTGCCTGAGAAATTCGGAATGGCCTTCATTGCCGTTTCTATATTGAATGTAGACATGTTGGTTGCTTTGGGTATTTCCCCTGGGTTGTTATTGGTCTGTTTCTGTTTTAATATATCGTTAATGTCGTGGTATGTCCTGTTAAAGGCTATTTTTATGCCTGTTGCATGTTCTTTGTCAGTGTGTGCTGTTAACTGTTCTTCAAATCGTTCTTTTAATTCAGCAATGGTGTGCTGTTTTTTCGCTAAAGTTTCTTTTGAATACTGGCGGTTTGGTGTCTTTCGTAAGTTTGTTAGGATTCTACTTAGTTCGTCGAAAATGTCCTCCATTTACATTTCTTAAAACCGAAGATTGAACCTGTTAAGCATTCGTACTGTCTCCTCTTGTAGTTTTTTCTGTTCATCTGTTTCTAACACCGTCTGTTCTGGTTTTTGTCTGTTTTTCTGTCTTCTGTCCATATTATCTAATTTCTTTTTCTTTTTCTGTAATTTCTTCTTTTTTTTTTTTTTTTGCTGTAATGTTTACTAGGGATAATTTTGGTATTTGTACATGAAAATTAGTTTATTCTTAACATGGCTTTATTTATATATTTATTTTTTTTTTTTTGTTTTAAACTATTGTGCTGATTTTAACATTTTTGGATATTAATTTTCTTACATAATTTTTGTAATATTTATGTATTTCCAGTAGAATAAGTAATATTACTATAATAGTTAAAATATAAATTAAATAGTTATTGTTGGTGTTGGTGGTCGTATTTGTTGCGTTGGAGCTGGCCGCGTTGTTGGTGGCTACTATCACCTCCTCTTTGCTTCTTGTAGCCCCCATGTAGTTGTCGAAGTAGTGTGTCCTTGGTGTCCTTGTCCGTCGTTATCGCTCGTTGTTTCCGCTCTTTCACTTGCCGGCCTGCTCGTTGTCTTTTCCGTGGCTTGTCGGCCGCTGTTGATTGTGTTTTCGGTGCGTTGGGGCGTCGCTGACTCTGCCTGGCTCTGTACTTTTCCAGGGAAAGGGGTTGAGGACCTGCTGCTTTATTTGTCGGTGTGTATACTGGGTATTCTGCTTGTGGCGTTGTAGCTTCTGGGACGTATTCTTCAGCTTCTTCAGCCGCTAGACGGACCCACTTCTCGAATATCCCGTCGATCTCTTCCTGTGTTGTCATCAGGGGATCGGTGTAAAGGTGTTTTAGCGTGGAATGGGCAGAAATTAAACTTCGGTCGGCAGGATCGGTGTTACTGTGATCTGTGTTCGACGTTGGGCAGGATCGCCATGTAGAGGATTTTTTCTTAGTGCGTGATTGGCAGTACGTGTAGAGGATTTTGTCTAAGTACGTGATTTGCAGTACGGGTTGGCTTATTATTAGGGCGAGCCGCGCCAGTTACAAGTGGCTAGAAAGCCGACGTTATGAGCAGTATTTCAGTGAAGGAAACGAACAGTTTGCCTCATGTCATAAAGCTGATCTTTATTTTGAAAAACCAGGTCTTATATACTAAAATTTACAACGGTTGTGCGGAGGGGCAATTCCAGTGCTCCTCCTTCCATTTCCAGTCGATGAGCATCGAGCCAATCACGGCGCGGGTCAATTCTGACGACGCGGCATTTTCCTTAAGTGGGCCAACGCTCTGCGTCGACCTGTGGTAGGTCGGGTCGTATTGCAATGCGCGATCGGTGCAAGTGCCCACATGTGTTGTGACATGTGTCGCTTGTGCAAGTGCAGGCCACTTGAGTGACGCCGGCGTTCTTGTGCATGCGACACTTGACACTTGCAAAATGTAAACAAAGTGGCGCGCGCACCGATTGATGTACGTTGGTCTTGTCGATTGGCTTGTGCGCTATACTGTTGGCATAAGTGGTCACGCGGTACCACTACACTTTGTATTTGGGTCATATTTTGACACCAGAAGGTGTTAAGCCCAATCCGGCCAAAGTCGAGCAAATTTCGAAACTAGAACTTCCAAAATCCGGGAAACAGATGAAAGTGAAATTTTTATTCATCAACATAGTCCCCTTTTAGGGAGATACAATCATTCCAACGCTTTTCCAATCTTTCGATACCGCCTTTGTAGAACGATTTTTCTTTGCCTTCAAAATAGGCGTTTGTTTCGGCGATTACTTCATCATTTGAGCCAAATCTCTTACCACCGAGCATCTTTTTCAGGTCTGTAGTCGCTGGGGGCCAGATCTGGAGAATACGGGGGATGAGGAAGCAATTCGAAGCCCAATTCATGCATTTTTGCCATCGTTTTCATTGACTTGTGACACGGTGCATTGTCTTGGTGAAACAACACTTTTTTCTTCTTCATATGGGGCCGCTTAATCGCGATTTCTTCTTTCAAACATTCCAACAACGCTATATAATAGTCGCTATTGATTGTTTTCCCTTTCTCAAGATAGTCGATGAATATTATTCCGCACATCCCAAAATACTGACGCCATAACCTTGCCAGCCGATGTTTGCGCCTTTGGACGCTTTGGGCGGCTTTTCCGGTTGCATGCCACTCAGCAGACTGCCGATTTGACTATGGAGTGAAATGGTGGATCCATGTTTCATCCATTGTGATGTACCGACGCAAAAACTCCGACTTGTTGCGCGTAAACATGTCCAAACAGCTCTTTGAATCATCGATTCGTTGTTGTTTTTGCTCCGGTGTGAGCAAACGCGGCACCCATTTCGAAAACACCTTTTTCATAACCAAATGTTCGTGTATTATGGTGTGTACACTGCCTGCTGATATCTTTAGAATGTCAGCAATCTCCCCCACTTTCACTTTACGGTCGGACATAATGATTTTCAGTGTTTTTTCAACGTTTTCCGTAATAACAGCGTCATTTGGCCGTCCAGTAGATGGAATGTCATCGGTGTCTGTACGACCACGTTTGAATTCGGCATACCATTAACAAATGGTTCTTTTTGATGGAGCAGAGTCCGAATAATGTTTTTCAAGCCATTCCTGGCATTGAACAGTATTTTTTTTCATTAAAAAACAATGATAAATCAGCACACGGAATTGCTTTGAATTCATTTTTTTTGAAAACCCAAAAGTAGTGTCACTTAAAGCACTGTAACTTGTAAACTACTGGTCGGATTGACATATAATTTTGACAGTAAGCCTAAAAAGGCGAAAAAAAATATTGATTTAGTATTAGTGCCGCCATCTATGTGTCAGTCACACACATTATTGAACGAAGTGTTACGTTTCGCAAGCAGGATGTTGAATGAACATGAAAAAAATTATTCGGCTACCGAGCGAGAACTACTTGCTCTCGTGTGGGGAACTAGTTATTTTCGGCCATATTTGTACGGTACCAAATTCGAAATTCTCTCAGACCATCAGCCTCTAAAATGGCTTTTCATTAAATCACAGGGAAAGATGAGTCCAAGACTCCATCGTTGGCTTATTAAATTAACCGAATTTAATATCAATGTCACCTATATAAAAGGAAAGGAAAATTTAGTAGCAGACTTTTTGAGCCGAATTAACACAGACACTAATGAAATTAATATGGTAGCTACAACATCTACAGGTTCCTTATATAATAATACATCGGACGATTTACATACTATGCATTCACAAAAAGAAGATGCTCACGACCACATTCCCCTGTTGGACACTGTGGTAAACAGATTTAAAACGCAAATTATCCTAGTAGAATGTTAAGAGAAAGATATGGAACAAAAGGGAAAAAATAAAAAAATTTACATAAGCGCTTCTAACTTAGAAAGTAATTTCGAAGATATTCTAAAAAATATATAACTAAAGGTAAAATAGGTATATACACTGAGTTAGATGACAATCAGTACAGCATATTGCAAAATAAAATAATAGAGTTGTATGGGGGATTTAGAAATATCAAATTCGTTCGGTGTTCGTACCATGCAAAAGATATTGACTCGGAGGAAGAAGCTTATAAACAAACTCATAACTATCATAAAAACGAAACTGGCCATACTGGTATTGATGAAAACTATTTATGTTTAAAAAAACTAATTTATATTCCTAATTTAAAAGTTTTAATTCAAAAATATATAAATAATTGTTCTACGCACTAAATCTAAATTCGACCGTAATCCTATTAAGGGGTTATATATATTTTTCTGTAGGGAAATACAGAGTTTTAATTTTTTTTTTTAAGCATGTTACCATAGTTTTATTCAAATACAATACAAAGTTTATAAAAGTACATGTCCTTATGTGAATTTGTATAAAATTTCAAGCGAAAATTCGAAAAATTGGGGAAGTCCTTGCCGCAGAACTCCTTTTGTTAGCAGTGGTTGACGGTGAGCATGAAATCGAGGTAACGGCTCAGCTAAAAAAAACAAAAAAACAAGACCACGTTAGTACATAGTGTTACCTTGTTCGTGAACGAAGGATTTAAAAAAAAAAAAATTTTTACAGTTACAGTGCTATTTTTCCCAAAAATTTCGATTTTTTAAGGTAAAAAAATTGAGTTTTTTGCCAAAAAAAAATAGAAGAATTTGTCGAAAAAAAAATTCCTTCGTTCACGAATTAGCTATTGTATGTACAAACAACCCCTCAAAATTTCAAATTGATCGCTGTAGTGGTTAGCGGGATATCGTGCTCACCGCGATGGCATTTTTCAAAAAACATCATTTGGAGAAAATCACGTTTAAAGTTTGAGTTGAATACTTGAGTTCCGGAAACTGCGCGCTATGAACGGCCGTATCTTAGGCTCTAGTGCCCCGATCTCGATGAAATTTTGCAGAAAAATTGTTAAAAGTATATACTTCAAAAAGAAGTCATAAAAATTTTTTTCGATTTTTGAGCCACAAAAAGGTATATAACCCCTTAAAGCTAAATTTCACCTAACAGAAACTCCAACAGATATAAAAGAGATAGTACATATGGATATCTATACCAACTCAAAATCAAATTTTTTAACATTTATCGATCGCTGTTCAAAGTTGCTGTTCCTTATTACCTAGAAGATAGAACTAGCCAAACAATAATAGAAAAAATCAGACTTTATAAATCACAAAAGGGGCATTTCCAAAAACTAATTTGCGATAATGAATTCAAAAGCATAAATATAAAAGAATACTTAAAAACAGAAAATATAGATCTTCATTTAGTGAAACCTAACAACCACACTGGCAATGCCGATATTGAAAGGCTTCATAATACCATTTCCGAAAAAATAAGAGTACTGATGATAGAGCAAAATTCTCTGAATATTAAAGATAAAATAAGCAAAGCAATAGAATACTATAACAATACATATCATTCAGTTACAAAAGAGAAACCAATAAATATTGAACTTGGAAATTGTAATAAAAGGAAAATATATGACAATATTCTAAAAATAAAACAAATTATATCAATAAAAGAAATGAATGCAGAGAAAATTATGAAGAGGAAAGGATTGATGGATACATAAAAAATTACAAATCTGTACGGCATAAGGAACAGCCGAAGTACAAAAATTCTAAACTACAAAATATTCATAGCTCTAATATTAAAAGAAAACTCAAATACGAAAATATTATCGAAACACAAGTTTAAATTTCTTTTGTGTATATTATATTAAAAAAAAAAATCTTACTTTAAAACCTTAGACCTAACGATCCTGTATTATCAAATTGAAATTATACTAAATTAGAATTTAAGATATATCTTCAATTCTAGCGATGGAGAAGTTACATATTCTACATGTTATTGTAGATATATTCATACATATATATATATGCACAGTATAAGAGTTACATATTACACACATTATTATAAGTTAAAAAGAGTATATGTAATCTCTCATCTTTGATTTTTCATTTTTCACCACTTTAAGTCAGTTAACATTTTGTCATTCAATAATTAGACAGTAAAGAGTTGAGTCTTACACAATCAAAACCGTGTTTTATTATAACTCGCGTGCTATAAAATCTATATAAATCTTGTAACATATCCGGGCAATTTTGACTTGTAACGCCTAGGCTCCACTTCGGAGCTATAGTTAAGAGTCTGCATTATTCCGATTCGTTTCCGTGGCGGCAGATCCACACGCTGTATAACTATTGGTATTGCCATGTGCTGTCTTGCACAAACAGCATCTACTCGGCATTTTCTCCGCGATCAAAATTTTAAAACACAAGAATATTTTCACTTTCACGTTTTGATTGGGGTTAAAAATACTATCTGAACGCCAAAACAAAATTGAATTTCAAATGCTATGTTTCAAAATAAGGGTATGGGGTGACAAACCTGTCAGCTACTTGCTTCTTCTTGTTTATTTCATCTATATCTATACTATTATATAAAAGCAAGTGTGACGTTTTTTGAGCCACAATCAGGCAAAAACCACTGAACCGATTTAGATGAAATAAGCACCAAACATTTTTTTATCTGTGGGAATGGTACATAGGCTATATGAGAATGCCCACGCCCCCTTATTACGCCCACTATGGTAACAAAACTCATCTATGGTATGCTTTTGTAAGGCAATATGTGTATCAAACGATTCAGCGTATCATTGCGGCAAACATAGGCTTTAACATAATCGGACACGCCCACTTTCCGTGCTCACTAAACTAACAAAACGAAGCTACGGTACATGTTGGTAAATCAGTATTAATACCAAATGATTCCGTGTTTCATTGATGTTAACATAGGATATATAAGATTGACCACGCCCACCTGATATGTCTTTTCATCACGCCCACTATAATAAAAAATCAGCCATGGTATATTTGTCATAGCAATATGGGTATCACACGATTCAGTGTGTCATTGCGGCAAACATAGGCTATAATATAATCGGTCACGCCCACTTTCCGTGCCATCTAAACTAACAAACCGAAGCTACCGACACGTAAATCAGTATTAATATCGAATGATTCCGTGCTTCGTTGATGTTAACATAGGCTATATAAGATTGACCACGCCCACCCGATATGCCTTTTATAGCATATATATTTGTCATAGCAATATGGTGTAGTGGTACCACATGGTCACTCACACCGACACTATCCGTCTGATCGTGCCATTACATATTCCGTTATGCACTGGTGTCAGGTTACCACTCGAAACGCGCGCCGCAGTTGTAAACAAAGCAAGTCAGCACTTGTGACGGCGGCCGAGCGAGTTCAACGCTACCTACCGCAGCGCACTGTTCCTAACGGAAATGTGCAAGATCAGCTATTTTGGTCCTTGCCTACGGATTGGTCAGTTTAAACTGTACTCTGGAATAATGGGCGGAGTATTGGAAATGCTATGCGAGTATAACAGTTATGTTTTTCTTTATAAGCCATAGTTCTTACGGAATAAAGTTAACTTCTGTTCTTGCGGCAAACCGAAACCCTGCGTTTTGATTTATCGTAAAGAAGTTCACTGAGGCTCTAACTTAGCCATCCACTGTTGAGGCGAGGTCCGCTAATAATTAATATAATAGACCAAATACACTTCACACACACACATGCACTCAGTACCCTACATGACGAAATAGCAGCTTTTACCCCTACATGGCGATCCTGCAGACTACGATCCTGCAAAACGCAGACCAGATTTTCTAAACCCCAAAATTTTGACTTCAAAGTAGATCTTAACAAAATCCATCAAGATTAGAAAATTTTTCCACCCGAACCAGATGTCCGATCACGAGGAGTTCAACTCCATTTTCGACAAATTGGTCAGCATCACACAACAACATTTGTACGACCCCCGAGAAGACAAAGACGAGCCTGACAATAGAGGAATACAAGAGACGCCAAGCAAGAAAATACACAACCCCGAAGGAAGAGAACAACCACCAACATAAGGAAGAGAACAACCACCAACATAAACCTACCCACCGACCCAACAGAAGACCACGCGCAGGAAAGAAGGTGCGCCAACGACAAACACTAGCAGTCCTTCACCGAGAGCTGCAACAAGAACCACGTAAAGAAGGAAAAAGAAAACTACTTCAGGAAATCCAAGCGGCAAGACGACACTAATGGGAGGACGACACAGCAGGGAAGAAATCGTTGTTGCCAACAACAACGCAGCAGCTGCAACAACACCCGTCGACACCAAAGAAAAATACCCACCATATTTTCTAGGTTTAGTAGTAGGAATATTGGTAATAATAGAACTTAACAGATATTATAAGTCTTATGTTAACAAACAAATAAATAAGAATAATAACGATGAGGGACGAAAATACGTCACCAACATCTGAATAAACAGACACAATATATATACATGTATATTTAAAACTTGATACAGGATAAGTACAAAGATTTATAGAAACAAGATGAACAGAACTACTAACAAAAAACACCAAGAAAGGGATATTCCACAGTTGAAACAAATACAGTTAAAACACGAGGAGTTAAACGACCAAACAAGACTAAACTTTTTAATAAAACACTGGCAACTAATTGGTATGCCCAGAAAACCGACAATAGAGGACGTGCGAAATAACACAACACGGGAAGAAGAATCATACCGCATGTTCAACATGCTCAATATGAGATTCTAACTAAGTAAATAGACAGATTCGAAGACAAAAGTAAATGAACAGACACACTGAAAAACATCAAGAAAACACCTAACAGAATATACACCAAAACCACAATCCTACACAAACTTGGAAAAATACAACATATAAAGAGAGAATTTGACGAATTAATAACTGACGAACAGGACGACAAAAGTGTAATAGGAATAAAAATAACATTCAATAACACCTATGACACTTTAAACAGAATAATACAAGAACAACTCGAACAAACCCAAGAAACAGACACAAACGAATCCACCCAAACAATGGCAGAATTTAGTATTGAAACGGCAATGAAAGCCATCCCAACTTTCACAGGGAATCAGAGAGAACTAGACACCTTCCTGAAAATAATGGAACTAATATACAAACAACTCAATACCCCGGGTAGAATAGAACTACTTGAATTCGTCTTTTACGCAAATCTCGACGCTACAGTGAGAACAGCAATCAGCAGACAAACAGCACCAGAAGACATAGACACACTAAAAGAATTATTAAAGGACAGATACAAGAGCTCCACAACCATACCCCAAATCCAAAATCAACTGGCATATTTTATGCAACGAAACATGACAATCAACACATACAAAGACAAAATCCTGAACATGATAGCCGAGCTAAACAAGCTTCAGATCGCACAAGCCGGCAACAACCCAACAACTGCAGAACAAACCATAATAATGAAACTAAACGAACAACACAGCCTCACAATTTTCAAGAACGGGCTTAACGAATTTTTCAACCAGACAATTTTCGCGGCAATGCCGAAGAATTTGGAATTGGAAAAAGACAATGAGCAAAACCGATCGCGAATAATGCTCCTAAATAACCATAACAACAACAGCAGGAACCGCACGAACTACAACCAACACCGTCCAAATCAAGTAAACAACAACTTCAACAGAAACAATAACACCCACCAAGCAAACAACTTGTACCACAGCAGATATAACACACAAAACAACAACCGCTACAGCAACAATGACAGAGCAAATACAAATCAGCGCAACTACAACAGCAACTACAATAACCAGCGCAACAATCACAACCAAAACAATTACAACAACAACAGATATGTATCAAATAACCGAAACACTAAAAATTATGGCAATACCAACAACACCAACAACAGAAATGGATCATATAACCAAAATAATCACAACAACAACCCGCGGCGATACAACAACAACACAGGACGTATAAGAAGAGAGCGGAAGAGGACAACGAGTACGAGGACAATCCCCGATTCGAATACGAACAGAATTCTCCTCCACCACAAGACCACAATTAAAAATATTCAAAATATCGGATAATCTCACAAACTACATACACATAAAATGCTCCAATGCAAACAAAAAACTGACATTTCTAATTGACACAGGCGCAGACATTTCACTATGCAAAAGAACAAACATAAGAGACAATGAATCCTACAAGATAGAGGATAGCTGCAAACTAACTGGAATATCCAAAGGAATTATTCATTCACTGGGAACCATACAACTACAATTACTTTTCAATGACGAGAAAATCTCACACCCATTTCACGTAGTGAATCCTGATTTCCCAATAGTTTTTGACGGCATACTAGGCAGAGACTTTCGAGCCAAATTTTTCAGCAAAATCGACTACGAAACGTACACTATAAGCCTATTAGTCAACGAAAACGAAATCATCATCCCAAAAGAAACCAAACCATTACACATACACACAATAAAAGTACCCCCTAGAACACAATCCATTACCCCAGTAAATATGAAGTTAAAAGAAGACAGCGTAATTTTTAACCAAGAAATCAAAGAAGGAGTCTTTATAAGCAACTCCATTGCACCAGCAAAAGGTACAACACACATCAAAATTCTAAACACCAACGACCATGAAGTAGAACTAAAAGACATCGATTTAAAATTTGAACCTCTAAGAAATGATAAAATCCTAGCAATTAACAACAAACAACCCCACAGCCAAGACAGACTAAACAAACTAATAAAATCTCTCAATATTCATTGCACAGACACCAAAACAAAAGACGAACTGATAGAAATTCTCAAAACATACCAAGACGTTTTTCACCTAGAAAACGAAACACTTACAACAAGCAATTTCTATACCCAAAAGATTTCGACCTCGAACAACACACCAGTATACATAAAGAACTACAGACTACCCCACACACAAACAGAAGAAATCGAAAAGCAGGTTCAACAACTATTAAAAGACGACATCATCGAACATTCAGTTAGTCCGTATAATGCACCACTGTTACTTGTACCAAAAAAGGGAAACCCAAACGAGACAAAATGGCGTTTAGTTGTCGACTTCCGAAAACTCAATGACAGGATAGTGAATGATAAATTTCCACTTACACGACTAGAAGACGTACTAGACAAACTAGGCAGAGCGAAATGGTTCTCCACATTAGACATGACCAGCTCATTCCATCAGATCCCACTCGACAAAAATTCAAGACCATTAACAGCATTTTCCACTTCAAACGGACACTATCAATTCAAACGACTACCATTTGGACTAAAAATCTCATCAAACAGTTTCCAAAGAATGCTAACCATAGCACTACCAGGATTAGACTCAGAAGCATTCCTTTACGTAGACGACATAATTGTTTTTGGATGTAGTATACAACACCACACTGACAATTTAATTAAAGTACTAAACAAACTAAAAAGATACAACCTGAAACTCAACGCGAATAAATGTTGTTTCCTACGACCAGAAGTTGTATACCTAGGACACCTAATTACACGACATGGCATCAAACCAGACCCAGCCAAATTCGAAACCATTAAGAACTACCCGACACCAACGAACGCCAACGACGTCAGAAGATTCACCGCATTCTGCAATTACTACAGAAGATTTATTCCGGATTTCGCGAAAATTACGAAATGTTTCAATTCACTACAAAAGAAAAACGCCAAATTCGAATGGAGTAAAGAGTGCGAAGACGCTTTCACAAAACTAAAAAAATTATTGATAAACCCACCAATTCTACAATACCCAAATTTTGACAAACCATTCCTAGTAACAACGGATGCATCAGATTTCGCATTAGGAGCTGTACTCTCGCAAGGCGAAGTAGGCGAAGATCTACCAATTGCATACGCCAGCAAATCGTTACAAAAGCACGACCTAAACAAACCGGTAATTGAAAAAGAACTTTTGGCCATACATTGGGCTATTAATTTCTTTAAACCATACCTATATGGACGAAGATTCACAGTAATAACAGATCATAGACCTTTAGTATCCTTATTCACACACAAAAACCCGTCATCCAAAATGACACGAACAAGACTCGATCTATCGGATTATGATTTTGACATAATATATAAACAAGGCAAAATGAACACCAACGCTGACGCATTGTCAAGAATCAAAATTTACTCAGACTATCTAAAATCAATGATTCCTCTTACAGAAGATAAATCTGTTAAACGAACACTAGCAATCACACGGGGCATGTCCGAAAAAGGACTAGAAGATACACCTAAGGAGAACTGCACAACACAGAAGCCTGATCAACTTCATATGTGGCAATGCACGTCCATAGCAGATATCAAAAATATTAAGAAATTACACTTTAATTTTGAGGCCAATTTAATTCCAACTAAGCCATTAGCCCAGGCAATGGTCGAAATAGTTGATGAGAACATAACAGTACGATGCAGCGATAACCCTACGAAACTAGTTTCGACTATGGAGAAGATCATATGTACCATGAGAAAATACAATATTAAAGAATTAGCACTGTCGACAAGTGATGAAATATTTAAAAAGACGCGCACAAATGAATTGAAGGATATTTATGAAAAAGCATACAAGAAATGCGTAAGGCCAAATTTGAACATACTAATATACACACCACCCCAGAGAATAAAAGAGGACATCATAAAATTCAAACTAATAAAAGAATTCCACAATTCCACACATGGAGGACACCTTGGCGTAAGAAAAACAGTTTTGAAACTCAAACAGCGATATACATGGAAAAACATGAACAGAATGGTAAAAACATACATAAATAACTGCCATAAATGTGCCAAAAACAAACAAACAAGACACACGAAAGAACAAATTACAATGACGACCACACCAAGTGACAGTTTCCAAATAGTATCAATTGACACTGTCGGACCACTCCGCATGTCCAACAGCTATCGATACATTCTCACAATGCAATGCGAACTAACTAAATACGTCATAGCGCACCCAATGAGCACCAAAGACGCGACTACCACAGCAAAAACATTAGAAGAACAATTGATTTTGAAATACGGACAGTTTAAAATTCTTAAATCAGACAGAGGAACCGAGTTCACAAATGAGTTAATGAGCAACATATGCTCCCTCTTACAGATAGAACAATTATTCTCAACACCTTACCACCATCAAACAATAGGTTTACCAGAAAGAAACCATAGGGTACTCAATGAATTCTTACTAAATTATGCCAATGATGATGAATGGGATAAATGGATACCGTACTACACATTTGCATATAACACGACACCTAACATTGATACAGAATACACACCATTCGAACTAATTTTCGGTAAATTACCATCGCTACCCACTGACACACTCAAGTACACACAACCGATTTACGATTACGACAATTATGCAAACGAACTCAAGATCAGATTACATGACGCAATACAAAAAGCAAAGACAAGCACAATTCAAACAAACACTAAACGTAAACATAAACAAGACCAACAATACAACAACCCATTGCACTTGGAAGTCAATGACTTGGTACTATTGAAAGTAGAAAACAGAAAAAAGAACATGAGTCCATACAGCGGACCATACAGAATTTTAAAACGAAAAGGAGTAAATTCCGTAATCGATTATAATGGAAAAGAAAAAGAAGTCCACAACGACTCACTACAACCGTATACCATGGATATGTAGACAATAAAACCAAACATAAAGAATAACAACTACACTTGTAATCATATTAACTACCCCTACAACTACCACTTACTTAAGAACTATTCTTAGAAAACTACCAATTATATAATCACTACCACTCATATTATTATCTATACACATATTAAAATTAATGTAAAGCATTTCCAAACCCCCCCCCCCCCCAGACCCACACTATCTTAAAAAATTATTCCGGGTAATAATTTTTCGCTTAAGGGAAATGGTGTAGTGGTACCACATGGTCACTCACACCGACACTATCCGTCTGATCGTGCAATTACATATTCCGTTATGCACTGGTGTCAGGCTACCACTCGAAACGCGCGCCGCAGTTGTAAACAAAGCAAGTCAGCACTTGTGACGGCGGCCGATCGGCCAACGGCGGAAATGCTATGCGAGTATAACAGTTATGTTTTTCTTTATAAGCCATAGTTCTTACGGAATAAAGTTAACTTCTGTTCTTGCGGCAAACCGAAACCCTGCGTTTTGATTTATCGTAAAGAAGTTCACTGAGGCTCTAACTTAGCCATCCACTGTTGAGGCGAGGTCCGCTAATAATTAATATAATAGACCAAATACACTTCACACACACACTTGCACTCAGTACACTATATGACGAAATAGCAGCTTTTACCCCTAGAATGGGTATCAAACGATTCAGCCGTTCAATGCGGCAAACGTAGGCTATAATTTAATCGGTCAAGCCCACTTCCCGCGCCCACTAAACTAACAAAACAAAGCTAAGGTACAAGTCTGAAAATTAATGTTGATATAAAATGATTCTGTGTTTCATAGCGGTAAACATAAGCTATATAAGGTTGACCACGCCCACCTTTTACGCCTTCCTGCAATTCCCATGACTACAGAAATTAATTGTGCTATATTTGTGCAAAACAATATAGATATAAAAAAAGGGGGCGTGGCACCGCCCATACAACTTAAAATTTCAATATATCTTCGGAATGAAAAATCGGGCAGCATTAATATTTGGTGCGGGGTCACCGTTTAGATGCGCCGTTTCACTGGTAAAACTTTTTGAACGTTGGACAAGAGGTGTGGCAATTTTTAAGCAACTCAAATGTTTCGAATAACTGTGGAACTACAAATCACACATCAAAGATTTACGATTTAGATGTGCCCTTCGACATGGGGAATGGGTTGGGTATTGGACGAGGGGCATGGCACCGCCCATAGAACTCAAATTTTTAATGTGGAATAGCTTCGGAACAATAAGTTGGAAAGCTTTGAAGTTTTGTATACCATCGTCCAGATGTGTCATTCTACTGGCAAAATTTTATGGGCGTTGCAGGAGCGCGGCATATTTTTTGTGATTGAAATTTTCCGCGTAACTTTGGAACTGAAAGTCGCATATAAATGAAACCGGGTCACACCCTTCGACTGGAGGAATGGATTGGGCATAACATAAAAGAGGCGTGGCATCGCCCATAGAGTGTAGTATGAAGAAACATGTTTTATTGGGCCCATTGACTTCAAATTTGCGTGCAAAGCGCAGGGCCCTACTAGTCATGAATAAATATTAAATGTAAATTTTGGAAAGTTCTAGTAAGATTATCCTTTTATCCATTTTTAATTTTTTTTCTGCTGGATTCTATTGCTTTCTATAAAATTTCAAGCACATATACGGTTCCAAATAATTTACAAGTCCGTTTACTGTTCAATGGAATACAAATTTTCCAAGAAATATAAAAAGCATAACCGGAAATTCCCGTTATTAGTTTTGTACGCAAACTTATTCTGCACTGTTTTGTGAGTATATTATCAATAAATATGAATACATTGAAAATTATTATTTTAATTCATCTAAAACAAAACAAAAAGTGCAGTGAAAAATGTGGATAAATAAATAAATACATACATCATAGCATAATTTTGACTTGCCTGTACGGAAACTTATTCTGACTCAAGGTTGATAGAAAACAAGGTTACGACATCAATGACAGGAAAATTGAAGTTTTCACCAGTAGTACACGTAGTACGAATTGTTTCAAAATGTCAAGGAACAGTGGGACGAGTACATCCTTTCACAAAATTAAGATTTCCAAAAAAAGATTATATGAAGTGCATATGAAGTTATTTATTTCGTTTGATTGTATTTAATATATACATACTTACTTATAAAATGCTTAGAGCGATTTAGATAGAGGTTAGGCAGATTTGACCTCTCTGTGTTACCAATATTACAATCTTGCTATTTAATATAATTATATACTGTAACGATAAGACAGTCTGTCGCTGTGCAAAGCAACCCTACCGCTTCGCGCCGTGCTATAATTCAATGTGGCAACGACGGCCGCGATAATAACTTTTAGTCCAATCTGGCAACGATGGTCGCGATCATCAGGGAAACCTTTATTCCACTCGGGAATGTGCGAGAACGATCTGCGCGATGGCCGGACGGGTATAAAAGGCAGCCGGATGCGGCGCAGCGAGTCAGTCGGGTTTTGACAAGTGAAGTTGCCACACGGAGTAATTAAGCAAATACTTAAGTGTACAAACAGTAAAGTGTAAAACTGTGAATAATAAAGTGACTGTTGGTTTTGAATTGGCTGCGTTGGAATAATTAAAGTTGTTTCATTTTCACATTGCACAATCCAGTGATACGTAACAGCCCACTAGACCTAGTATTCGTAACATGTGGGATTGTGGAAAATTGAAAATAAAAAAAAACTAAAATAAAATTATAAAAAAGCTCAGACATGGTTAAACTTGAGCTGCTGAAGGTGGACCAGCTGAAGAAGGAGCTGGCTGCCTGGAATTTGCCGATTGCTGGCGGAAAGGTGGAGTTGCAGTTGCGCTTGCGAGAAGCATGTGGGGAACGAGGCATCGATTGGACTGTGCACGAGTTCGGAGCGCAAGAACAAGAGGCATCGGCCAAAGTGGAGGAATCGCCTGCTGGTGCTGCGTCGATGCAAAGTACGGCTGCAGCGGCTGCGCCACCACAAGCAATGGACATGAGCCAGCTTATGGTTGCAATGAGAGGCATGTTCGAGACTTCAAATCGAGAAATGGCAGCGAAAATGGAACGGTGACCCAGGAAATATCGGCGCAAGTGGCGGAGCGAATGGAAGTCAAGCTTCAGGAAAATTCTGCGCGCTTGGAGCAGAAAGTGGAGGAAATTTCAGACAGAATTAATGGGAAAGTCGAGCACCTGGAGACGCGGGTAGAGCACTTGGATAAACGAGTCGACGACCTAGATGATTCCCTGAACAAACGAGTTGGCGACCTGGATGATTCCCTGAACAAACGTGTTGACGATCTTGATGATTCCCTGAACAAACGAGTTGATAGTTGCGATGAACAGAAAAATGGACGAGCGGCTTAGGGAGGTACAGCCGCGAGAATGGTTGCCGCCGGTTCCGGAAAGTGTTGCCACCCGAGCAGAAGTGCCTACTTATGATGGGACTACGCCGTTCGATACCTTCAAGCTACATTTCGACCTGGCTGCTCTGGAAAATCAGAGGACCGATGTAAGGAAAGGTCGGAGATTGGCGCTGGCTCTTAAAGGTGCTGCGGCTGAGGTATTAAAATCAGTTCCAGAATGTTTACGAAGTGAGTACGAGACCGTCATAAGGGCGTTGGCAGCCAAATACAGCGACGAGCACAACAGAACGCTTTACTACTGTGAGCTGAAGAACCGCAGGCAAAGAGCCAACGAGGAGCTGCAGACATATGCAGCAGACATTGAGCGGCTCGTACAGCTGTGCTACCCGTCCTTCAGCGCGGATGATCTCGAGAGGATGAAGAATGAGTCGTTTATTAAAGGTCTTCATGATGCGGAGACACGTCGCAGTGCGTTGATGATGGGCAAGCCGACATTTAGGGAGACGGTGACCAGCGCGATGACATATGAGGCGACATGGATTGGGAGCACTCGGTATGCACCAGCAAGGATACGCCAGATCCAGGCGGATAACGACATTACGATCCAGGCCATAAGCTCTGAGCCACCGGACAGGCCACGGGTGGTCTCCTCTAAAGTTGTTTGCTGGGTATGTGGCAAGCAGGGCCACATATCACGAGACTGCCGCCAACGAAAGAGGCGTTCCCGTTCTCGATCGCAATCGCCTGAAGCGAGGAATACTGACAATCGAGGCTCAGCCAACAAGCGCAGGGCTGAGGACGAGGAGCCGTTAAACTAAAACGGGTCAGCACAAAGGGGCGTGAGCTGGTCCCCACAATCTGCCGCCCCACCATCCTCGTCTCACAGCTGAAACGACAGCCTAGCAGCTTGACAATTGAAGCAAGGATAGATGGAAAGTTGTTCGTGTTGACACTGGATACTGGAGCGTCATATTCGATCATAAAAAGGAAGCTGCTGAAGAACTGGGAACCGCTGCATGGCATACAGCTGAGGACTGCGACTGGCGAGCGCGCGCCGGTGAGAGGGAAAGTTACAAAAACGATTGCTATCGGCACCAGCAGCCTGGAACATGAGTTCATCGTCGCGGATATAATGGACGATCGTGATTAGGCACGTTTTTACGCTGGACCTGAAGGAAAATGTGCTGAGATATGCCAACGTTGAATTCCCGCTGCACACCGGCTATGAGCGAAGCGTGGCGGTAAGGAAGGTTGTATCGTGTCAACACAGGAGGATACCAGCGAATTCTGAGTCGGCTGTGGGTAGTAGAAGCACCGAAACAAGGACACGACAACATCATCATCGGACGTCCATTAGTGGAACCTAAAAATGGCAGAATACCAGTCAGAATACTGAACCCCCTGAATGCACCCAGATATGTCGGGAAAGATGAGGTAATTGGCGAGTGTAAGGAGGCTGTAGCAATGATCAATTGCGAGAGTAGCCCGCCTGGAGGTAATAAGAAGAGCAGGTTTAACATGGACGCCATACCGCAGGAGAACCAGTGGAGCAGCGAGTTGACGGCCAAGCAGAAACAGAAGGCGAGGTCACTTCTGCAGCACTATGGGTCAATATTTGCGGCAGAAGCAGGCGGAAGAACAGCCATAGTGAAGCACAACATCGACACCGGAAGTGCAAAACCGATTCGCCAACCGCCAAGACGAGTTCCTCTGGCCAAGAGGGAGGAGGTCACAAATTTGATCGAGAACATGCGGAAAGACAAGGTCATAGAGCCTTCTTCGGGCCCCTGGTGCTCGCCTGTCGTGCTAGTCAAGAAAAAAGATGGCAGTACCAGGTTTTGTGTGGATTATCGGAAGCTCAATGATGTGACCAAGAAGGACAGTTATCCACTACCTTGGATCGATGACACCCTGGACACACTGTGTCGCAGTGGCTCTCCACACTCGACTTACGCAGCGGCTATTGGCAGGTAGAGCTTGCAGACAAGGAGAAAACGGCTTTCAGTGTTGGCGATGGTTTGTGGCAGTTCACCGTCATGCCGTTTGGACTCTGCAATGCACCAACAACATTCGAGCGGCTAATGGAACGCGTGCTAAAGGGCTGCATTGGCGGACGTGTCTGGTGTACCTCGACGACATAATCGGGATGGGTAAAAACTTCGACGACCACCTGGGAAAGCTAAAGGAGGTATTCGAGCGGATACGAGAAGCCGGGCTTAAACTCAACCCAAAGAAGTGCTCGCTGTTCCAAAAGGAGGTCAAGTATCTGGGTCATACGGTTTCCGCCCGCGGAGTCCATACGGCTGAAGGCAAAATCACGGCGGTGAAGGAGTGGCCCCGGTCACGCAATCTACACGAACTCCGCAGTTTCCTGGGCCTGTGCACATACTACCGCCGATTTGTTCCGGGATTCGCGAACATAGCCAGCAGCTTGCACAAACTGACGAAAAAGAGCCATGCTTTCGAGTGGAACGAGGAGCAGGAACAGGCTTTTGTCTGAAGGAAAATCTGTGCAGTGCTCCAATTCTGGCCTTCCCCGTGCCTGGGGAGATGTTTGTGCTGGATACAGATGCAAGCGGGAATAGTATTGGCGGTGTGCTATCACAGATAATAGACGGCCAGGAACAAGTGATAGCGTACTACAGTAGGGTTCTATCGAAACCGGAACGCAACTACTGTGTGACACGAAGAGAGCTGCTGGCGGTATTGGACTGCGTAAAACACTTCCACAAATATCTGTATTGTAGTGGTACCACATAGTCGTCAAGACCGACACTATTAAATGGGCCACACAACTTGCATATGCACGCCGTTATGCGCTGGTGTCAGGTTACCACTCGCGACACTTGCTGGCACCGATGCCATTTGACCAGCAATAGCGTAATACGCTTAATGTAAACAAAGCACTTATGCTGACTCGCCGATTGGGTTCAATGATCGATACCGCGGCGCGAGCAGTGCAAGCGAGATGGATTCCACCTACCGCAGCGTTCTAGCGGAAATGTGCAAGATCAGCATATTGTCCTTCTTCTCGGATTGGTCAGTAGAATAGTACACTGGAATAATGGGCGGAGTGTTGGAATGCTCCAACTGGTATAACAGTTATAATTTGCTTTATAAACCCCTGTTTTTCCAAAATAAAGTCGACTTCTGTCTTACAGCTAAATCGCACTTGTTGCTTTTTATTTTGTCCAGAAGTTCAGGTCGGCTCTTTAGCCAAACCAAGTTGGCGTGGCTCGCCCTTCAATAAGCCAACCCGGACAAACAGACGTCAAGACTGACAATTCACATTACATGGCGATCCTGCCCAACTCGATCCTGCCCACTAAATCCTGCACGACTCGATCCTGCAAATCGGACCAACAAGATTAAGATTCACTCCGAGACTTGAACAGTACTACCCCTATGTCAACCCAGGAAGAGATCGACGCGATCTTCCGGAAGTGGGAACACTTGGCAACAACTCAAGGAGCAGTAGACGAATACATCCCGCAGCCCGTTGCAGAACAGGGAGAAATCCCACACTACACTCCAACACCTAAGACAGCAGGCCCCAAAAGACTTACCATCGAGGAGTACAGGCGGAGAACGACGAAACAACCGACACCGCCAACCGAGCACAAATCAAGGAGACGACCCAGAGCAGGCCGCATCGTCCGTGAGAGGAAACGAGTTGCGGAGCTACATCGCATAATAACAATCACCACGGACAAGAATTTAAAGAAGACCTTACTACAAAAGCTAAAGAATCAACCTCAGAAAAATGTACCTAAAACAATAAACATTACCTCTGTATAATAAACAGAACAACAAAAAAAAAAAAAAAAAATTTTCTGCCGTACTTGGCACATACAATGGGAGGAAGGCAAACAAAAGAAGAAGTAATCGTTAGCAACAATAACGCAGCAAGCTCCAACACCACAGCCAGCAGCACAACTGATAATAACACTTACCTACTTTACCTATTAACTATACTAGTAATAACACTAATACTAATAGAAATGAATAAATATTATAAAAACTACGTTAAGAAATTAGTGTCTAAAAATGTAAAAATTAATACTATAGTTTAAATTGCGTAAAACAAAATTAACAATTAACAATTAAATTGTCAGATTATCCACTCGCAACAACAACAAAAATAAAAAAAAAAAAAAAAAATTTTTAAAATAATTTGAAAAGAGAATTTCTAAACCAAAATGTACAGAAAAACAGTGAAAACCCCAATATCAAAAAACAAAGAACTTATAGACGAAAACAATATTGGCGAAGAAAAGAGCCTAAAATACCTAACCAAGCTCTGGTTACATATAGGAATGACAAGACTACCAACTGTTGAAGACGTTAGAAATCCCACTACAATAGAAGAAGAAATAGTCCGCATGATAAACATGCTAAAAACAAAAAAGTAAATGGACAGAATCTTAGAAAACCTAACAAATATAGGTACTTAAAAGCATAAAAAAGACACCTAACAGAACGTACACGAAGACAACCATTTTACAGAAACTTAGTGACATACAACACTTGAAAACAGAATTTGAGGAAAGACTAAGTGATGAAAAAGACAATAAAACAGCAATAGGAATAAAAATCACATTTAACAACACCTATGAAACGATAACCAGACTATTACAAGAACAGCTTGTACAAATACAAAACGAACACATAAACACACCAAACGAATCCACCCAAACGATGGCAGAGTTCAATATCGAAACGGCAATGAAAGCCATCCCAAATTTCACAGGGAATCATAAAGAATTAGATACTTTCCTAAAAATCACGGAATTAGTCCACAAAAAACTCAGTGCTTCCGGACGAACAGAACTTTTAGAATTCATTTTTCATGCAAAACTAGACGCAACAGTGAGAACGGCAATCGGCAGACAGACAGCACCCGAGAGTGTGGACACACTGCAAGAACTACTAAGGGACAGATACAAGAGTACAACAACGATACCACAAATCCAAAACCAACTAGCATACTTTACACAACGCAACATGAGCATTAACGCATACAAAGACAGGATACTAAACATGATAGCCGAATTGAATAAACTTCAAATCGCACAAGCCAGCAACAATCCTACCACAGCAGAACAAACGATAATAACTAAACTAAATGAACAATACAGCCTTACAATTTTCAAGAAAGGGCTAAACGACCATTACAAACAAACAATTTTTGCGGCAATGCCAAAGACATTCAATCAAGCCGTTGAGTTAGCTCTAGAACTAGAAAAAGACAATGAGCAAAACCGATCACGGATAATGCTCCTAAACAATTACAACAACAACAGAAACCGCATGAACAACAACCAATACCGTCCCACCCAACCAAACAACTCTTATAGAAACAATAACAACCACCAAGCTAACAACTCATACCGCAACAACAACAGATATTACCAACCAAACAACAACCGCTACAGCAACAACAACATAAACACAAATCAGCGCAATCAAAACACCAATTACAATAACCAACGCAACAACAACAACCAAAACAACATTTTCGCTAACAGATCAAATAACCGAAACGCTCAAAATTATCACAACACCAAAAGTAACTACAACAACAACAGAAACGGGTCACATAACCAAACCAACTATAATAACACCCAACGACGATACAACAAGAACAATTCAAGACATATAAATATAATAGAAACATCGGGAAACGAGATGGGTCAGGCGGAAGAGGACAGGGACAGCGAATACGAGGACAATCCCCAATTCGAGTACGAGAACAGTTCTCCTCCACCACAAGACCACAATTAAAAATATTCAAAATATCGGATAATCTCACAAACTTCATACCAATAAAATGCACAAATGCAAACAAAAAACTGACATTCTTAATAGATACAGGCGCAGACATTTCACTATGCAAAAGAACAAGCATAAAAGAAAATGAAACCTACAAGACAGAGGATAGCTGCAAACTAACTGGCATATCCCAAGGAGCTATTCAATCTCTAGGCACCATACAACTACAATTACTTTTTAATGACAATAAAATCTCACACTCATTTCACTTAGTGAACTCTGATTTCCCAATAATTTTTGACGGCATAGTAGGTAGAGACTTTCTAGCAAGATTTTTCAGCAAAATCGACTACGAAACATACACTATAAGCCTGTTAATCAACGAAAATGAAATCATTATCCCGATAGAAACCAAACCAATACATGTATGTACTCACAATAAAGGTACCCCCTAGAACTGAAACCATTACCCCGATAAGCCTAAAGCTAAAGGAAGACAGCGTAATTTTTAACCAAGAAGTCAACAAAGGAGTTTTCATAAGCAACTCTATAGCACCAGCAAAAGGCATCACACACATCAAAATTTTGAATACAAACGACCATGAGATAGAACTAAAAGGCATTGATTTAAAATACGAACCTCTAAGAAATTATGAAGTTTTAGCAACTAACAAAAAACAACCCCACAACCAAGACAGACTAAACAAGCTAATAAAATCTCTCAACATTCACTGCACGGACACCAACACAAAAAATGCACTGATAGAAATTGTCAAAAAATATCAAAACATTTTTCACTTAGAAAACGAAACACTCACTACAAACAATTTTTACACACAAAAGATTTCAACCATAGACAACACACCAGTATGCATAAAGAACTACAGACTACCCCACACACAAACAGAGGAAATCGAGAAACAGGTGCAACAACTACTGAAAGATGACATCATCGAACATTCAGTCAGTCCGTATAATGCACCACTACTACTTGTACCAAAGAAAGGAAAACCAAACGAAACAAAATGGCGTCTTGTCGTAGACTTCCGAAAACTCAATGACAGAATAGTGAATGATAAATTTCCACTTACACGACTAGAAGACATACTAGACAAACTAGGCAGAGCAAAATGGTTCTCCACATTGGACATGACCAGCTCATTCCATCAGATCCCGCTCGACAAAAATTCAAGACCATTAACGGCATTTTCTACCTCAAACGGACATTATCAATTCAAAGGACTACCTTTTGGACTAAAGATCTCATCAAATAGCTTCCAAAGAATGCTAACTATAGCGCTATCAGGATTAGACTCTGAAGCATTCCTTTACGTAGACGACATAATTGTTTTTGGATGTAGTATACAACACCATACTGAGAATTTAATCAAGGTATTAAACAGACTAGAAAAATACAACCCAAAACTAAATGCTAATAAATGTTGTTTCTTACGACCGGAAGTTGGATACCTAGGACACCTTATCACACAACATGGAATCAAACCAGACCCAGCCAAATTCGAAACCATTAAAAACTACCCGACACCAACGAACGCAAACGACGTTAGAAGATTCACTGCATTCTGCAATTACTACAGAAGATTCATTCCAGATTTCGCGAAAATTACGAAATGCTTTAACGCCCTACAAAAGAAAAATGCCAAATTCGACTGGAGCAAGGAATGCGAAGAAGCTTTCGCAAAACTAAAACAATTACTCATAAACCCACCAATACTACAATACCCAAATTTTGACAAGCCATTCTTAGTGACCACGGATGCATCAGATTTCGCGTTAGGAGCAGTACTCTCGCAAGGCGACGTAGGCGAAGATCTACCAATTGCATACGCTAGTAAAGCACTACAAAAACACGACTTAAATAAACCGGTAATTGAGAAAGAACTTTTGGCCATACATTGGGCAATTAACTTCTTTAAACCATACCTGTACGGACGAAGATTCACTGTAATAACAGATCATAGACCATTAATATCTTTATTTACGCATACAAATCCGTCGTCCAAGATGACACGAATAAGACTAGATCTATCAGACTATGATTTCGATATAATATATAAACAAGGCAAAACGAACACAAACGCAGATGCGCTATCAAGAATTAAAATTGACTCAGACTACCTAAAATCGATGATTCCTCTCACAGAAGATAAATCTGTTAAACGAACACTAGTAATTACACGGGGCATGTCCGGAAAAGGACAAAAAGATACACCTAAGGAGAACTGCACTACACAGGAGCCTGATCAACTTCACATGTGGCAATGCACATCCTTAGCAGATATCAAAAACATAAAAGAATTGCAATTCCATTTCACGGCCAATTTAAGTCCAACTAAGCCATTAGCCCAGGCAATGGTAGAGATAGTTGATGACAATGTAAAAGTACGATGCAGCGATAACCCTACGAAACTAGTTTCGACTATGGAGAAGCTCATATGTACCATGAGAAGATACAATATTAAAGAATTAGCACTGTCGACAAGTGATGAGATATTTAAAAAGACGCGCACAAATGAATTAAAAGATATTTATGAAAAAGCATATAAGAAATGCGATAGGCCGAATTTAAACATATTAATATATACACCACCCCAGAGAATAACAGAGGACATCATAAAATTCAAACTAATCCAAGAATTCCACAATTCAACACATGGAGGACATCTTGGTGTAAGAAAAACAGTCTTGAAACTCAAACAACGCTACATATGGAAAAACATGAACAGAATGGTAAAAACGTACATAAGTAACTGCCATAAATGTGCAACAAACAAACAAGTTAGACACACAAGAGAACAAATTACAACGACACGCCAAATGACAGTTTCCAGATAGTATCGATTGACACAGTCGGACCACTCCGCATGTCCAACGGCTACCGATACATTCTCACGATGCAATGTGAACTAACCAAATACATGATAGCACACCCAATGAGCACTAAAGACGCGACTACAACAGCGAAGACATTAGTAGAATGATCAATGATCGATACCGCGGCGCGAGCAGTGCAAGCGAGATGGATTCCACCTACCGCAGCGTTCTAGCGGAAATGTGCAAGATCAGCATATTGTCCTTCTTCTCGGATTGGTCAGTAGAATAGTACACTGGAATAATGGGCGGAGTGTTGGAATGCTCCAACTGGTATAACAGTTATAATTTGCTTTATAAACCCCTGTTTTTCCAAAATAAAGTCGACTTCTGTCTTACAGCTAAATCGCACTTGTTGCTTTTTATTTTGTCCAGAAGTTCAGGTCGGCTCTTTAGCCAAACCAAGTTGGCGTGGCTCGCCCTTCAATAAGCCAACCCGGACAAACAGACGTCAAGACTGACAATTCACATTACAGTATGGACAAAGGTTTCGCCTGCGCACAGATCATGAGGCATTGAGATGGCTCCTGAACTTTAAGGATCCTGAAGGGCAATTGGCGCGGTGGATCGAGCGACTGCAGAGCTTCGACTACACGATAGAGCATCGCAAGGGCAGTAGCCATGGAAATGCCGATGCCTTGTCACGCCGTCCGTACAAAGTCGAATGCAGGCCGTGCTTGCGAGTCGAAAGCAAAGAACAGATAGTGGACGCCCGGTTGGTAAGCGTTATGCCAGAGGAAGAGTGGTCTGCGGAGAGGCTACGAAAGGACCAGCGTGAGGATGCGGATCTTGCAAAAATCATCGAAGGCAAGAAGCAAGGCGCACGTCCAGACTGGCAGGAGGTGGCCGGTGAAAGCCCAATCGCTAAGGCTTACTGGACACAGTGGAAAAGTCTGCGGCTGAAGGAAGGATGCCTGTACCGCGAATGGGAGAGCGCGGATGGTCGGACCAGCAACTCTCTAATGATAGTGCCGAAATGCAGAATCAACGAGGTCATCGAGGCATATCATAACGACTCCAGTGGAGGGCACCTGTGTAGTGAACTCACGATAAATGTTGCTAGTCGTAACATTTCATTAATGTTGCTACAACATTATTGTTCAACTTAGCAACTTTGTTGCTTACGCATCTAACTAACGCTTCACTAAACCTTCCAAGTAACGTTGACATCTTGATGAAGATCAGTATAATAAAGAACATTGAACTAAACAGAAGCTAACTCTGAATCTTATTACATGGCGATCCTGCGAACAAAACGAAATAAATTTTTAGCCAAATATAAAATTATATGTTATATATATGACAAAAATATTAACTAAAAAGGAACTGGTCGCTTTCAAATGAACTTTAAAATTAAAATACATATTAAAAACATTAAAGATAAATATATATAAAAATATATATAGTGCATTCACATGAACATTGAATTTAAAATACATTTATGAAGAGAAAAATGATAAAAACAATAAAGACAAACCACTGTTTCATGGTTTTAAAACTAAACACAAATTTCGAAAAAAAATTATTATTTTATATGTATTTTAATAACTTATAATGAACATTTATGAACAGAGATAAAAGAGACAAAGACACCAGTCGTAAACTCATAAATAAGAAAATATCAGCCGATGAAAAACAGTTACACTAAACAAAAAAAAAGTTAAAAAAAAAAAAATCCACAAAGTACATAACATCACCTTATTGCGAACACTGTACCATACTACAAACTCAATGTATACAAAAACAAAAATCGAAAGACAAATTTGTGAGAGTGTGAACGCCACAAGCGCAACATGTGATCAGCAATGTCATCAGTGGATTCCAGCGACAAATTTGTGAGAGTGTGAAAGCCACAAGCGCAACATGTGATCAGCAATGTCATCAGTGGATTCCAGCGACAAATTTGTGAGAGTGTGAAAGCCACAAGCGCAACACGTGATCAGCAGTAATATTCCAGCTACAAAAGAGATCAAGTCGGCGAAGTCATCAGTAGTGGAAGAGATAAAAAAAAAAAAAAAAAAAAAAACCAAAGGAAATTTCCAGAAAAATTCTACCGACAGACAAATGCATACACGCTCCTTGTAGCAAAAATGTTGCGAGCCATTAAAAAGAAAAAAACAAAATCTAAATTAAACCGAATTTAAAACCTATTACTTTAATTTGTATAAAATCCCATTCATATATACAAACACATATACATTTACCATTATAATTTGTGCCTCCACATTGTAAATAATTTTCCCATTATTTATAATTTTTTTGGTTATACACAGTCATATGGATGACATATGGCAAGAAACTTTAAACCAAATTGAAACTTACAAGATAGACTTTAACAAATCATACAAATGTTTAAACAAAAACATACCCATTACGAAAGAAACAATACAAAAACACGTTTTATTAGAAATACTAATAATATAATAGAAAACTACACTAAAAAACTATATAATAAAAACTACTACTAATAATAGAAAACTACAATAACAGCAGAAACTTAATTTGTAACTGTTTCAAAAATATCTCAATAGAACAAAAAGAAATTGCAAAACATCATTTTAGAGACTTGAGAGATAAACTATTTAAAATATTTGCAAAACATAATATTCACATAAAAATACCACCCACAATTGACATACCAGTAAAATTAGAAGAAGAAAGACAGGGAAGTAGTGACAGTGAAGATTCGGATGTAGAACAAACTAATATAGAAGTGCATCAATCCTTTACATTTCTAGATAAACCAAATATGCCACAAAGTAATATTGAATTTTTAAGCTTAGCCTCAAAATTGCTCTCAGATTTTGATGGCAGGTATGAAAATTTACGCAGTTTTTTAGATTCTTTAGAGCTGGTTGACTCTATAAAAGAAAGTCATGAAATTATAGCTGTTAACCTAATTAAAACAAGGTTGAAAGGGAATGCCAGAAATTTGATAAGTAACGAATCTAGTATACGCGAAATAATCGACAAATTAAAAAATTGTGTCAAAGGTGAGTCGGTCGAGGTAATATCTGCAAAAATAATGAATGTCAAACAAAACAACAAATCCGCGAACGCGTACACTAAAGAAATTGAAGATTTGACTAAAGCTTTGGAAAGCGCTTACATATCAGATGGTCTGACGTTTGACTTAGCCAACAAATATTCTACTCAAGTCGCAGTAAAGGCTATGATCAAAAATTGCAGCGTAGACAAAGTAAAAATTATAATGGAGTCAGCTCAATTCCGCGATATGAATGAAGCGGTTAGCAAATTTGTAAATAGTTGCACTGAGGCAACTGGCCAACATAATGCCATATTGCATTTTCGGCGAAATCAATCAAATGCGTCACATATTAGCAGATTTGGAAACAGTTCTTATAATCGAGGTCGTGGTCGTAGTAGTGGTAATGTTAGTCGTCATGGTGGTGGCGGTCAAATCTTTCGAAGGCAAGGGCCAGGCCAGTGGAGTTATCGTAATAATAATACTAATGC
This sequence comes from Melieria omissa, assembly GCA_963971225.1. Classification (NCBI taxonomy): domain Eukaryota; kingdom Metazoa; phylum Arthropoda; class Insecta; order Diptera; family Ulidiidae; genus Melieria; species Melieria omissa. The sequence goes on along the minus strand of OZ020269.1, from coordinate 923,492 downwards.
GCATGCTCAGAATCGTAACGTTAGACTTGCTAATCAACAAATTGATTCGGAAAACTGCGAAGCTCCCCTGAATACAAACAATTAAATTACAGTACTATCTTTCATCTAAATCTAAATCTCAACAGTTACATAATATTAAAAACATCATTCAACAACAAAAAGTCGGTCTTCATCCTTGGCACTGGTGCTGATATTTCAATTTTTAAGGTGAATTCAATTACAAATAAAAATTTCGTAAATCCAGAATTCAAAACAAAATTGAGTGGTATAGGTCAGGGAGTAATCCAATCCTTAGGACAATGTGCAGCGGATATTTTCATCAAAAATATTCGAATTACTTACAACTTCCAGATAGTGGATGAAAATTTTCCGATACCAGCTGATGGAATTATAGGCCTTGATTTTATTAAAAAGTTTAATTGTATTCTAGATTATCAGCAATACAGAGACTGGTTAATCCTTCGTCCGAAAGATGCTTATGAAAATATCTCTATTCGTATCTTTGATACACCATATCCAAATGCTTTATCTATACCAGCAAGATCAACAGTTGTCCGAAAAATTAGTACTCAGTCCAAAGAAGAATATTTATTCATACCAAATCAAAATATTCATGAAGGTATCTTTATTGCTAATACTATTGTAGCTAGCAAATGTCCGTTCGTTCAAATTCTTAATACCACAAATAATCACGTTATTGTAAAAGATCCTATAATAAAAACAGATTGTCCGATTATGAAATACTACAGAATGATATACCCAGAAATGAAAACCATGCAAAAGAAATTTTAGAAAAACTAGCCAAAAATTTTCCCGAGTTTATAAAGAAGCGCCTAAAAGATTTATGCTCAAATTTTATAGATATTTTTGCGTTGGAAACAGATACAATCAGCGCAAACAATTTTTACAAACAAAAATTCCATCTTAAAGACACAACGCCGGTATATACAAAAAATTACAGAATACCTCATACTCAGAAAAACGAAATCAATAGACAGGTAGATAAATTGATAAATGACAACATAGTAGAACCATCGACATCCGAATATAATAGCCCAATATTGTTGGTACCCAAAAAATCGCTTCCGGGACGAACTGAAAAACGATGGCGCCTCGTCATTGACTACAGGCAAGTCAACAAAAAATTGGCAGCCGATAAATACCCCTTACCTCGCATTGACGACATTCTAGATCAAATGGGAAGAGCTAAATACTTTTCTTGTCTTGATCTTATGTCTGGTTTTTATCAGATCGAGCTAGAGGAAGAATCAAGAGATATAACTTCGTTCTCAACTGAAAAAGGGTCGTTTCGCTTCAAAAGGCTACCTTACGGTATCAAAGTAGCACCAAATTCCTTTCAAAGAATGATGTCTTTAGCATTTGCTGGGTTATCGCCACAACAAGCATTTTTATATATGGACGATGTGGTTGTAATTGGTTCTTCAGAAAATCACATGTTACAAAATCTTCACGATGTTTTTGCAATTTGTAGAAAATACAACTTAAAGCTTCATCCGGACAAATGCTCGTTTTTCAGCCATGAAGTAACTTATTTAGGACATAAATGTACTGCGAATGGTATTTTACCAGACGAGAGTAAATTTAAAATAATTGAAAATTACCCAACTCCAAGCAACGGCGAAGAAGCAAAACGATTTGTAGCTTTTTGTAATTATTATAGGAGGTTTTATTCCAAACTTTGCTGAACATTCACGACACTTAACACATTTATGCAAGAAAAACGTTACATTTTCATGGACCCAGCAGTGTGAAGATGCATTCAAATTTTTGAAAAGTGCTCTTCTAAACCCTTTAATTTTGCAATACCCCAATTTTCAGAAACAATTTTGTGTTACCACAGACGCAAGTAAATATGCGTGTGGCGCTGTATTGAGTCGATGGCATTCAATTACCAATTGCTTATGCGTCAAGATCATTTACAAAAGGTGAAAGCAATAAATCTGTTATTGAACAGGAGTTGGCAGCTATTCACTGGGCTATCAATTATTTTAGACCCTATCTGTACGGTACTAAATTCTTAGTACGAAGTGATCACAGGCCATTAACATATTTATTCTCAATGAAAAACCCATCATCAAAGTTAACAAGAATGAGATTAGATTTAGAGGAATACAATTTTGATATTGAGTATATCAGGGGAAAGGAGAATTATGCGGCTGACGCTCTTAGCCGCATAGATTTTAATAGAATAAAAGAAATTGACAGAATGAACAACATGCTTTTAAAAGTAAGCACAAGGTCAGAAACCAAAAATAAAACAAACGAACCTACAAATCGATCTATAGAACAAAAGAAAGAAGTCCCAAAGGTGTATGAAATAATAAATGCTTGCGATGTTAAAAAATGGACATGTCTTAAATTTAAAGCTCAACAATGTTACTTACAGCGCGCAAAGAAAATCGTATGTAGCATTGACTTGAGTACAATTGTTATTAATGGAAAAATTGATCTAGACCAATTCTTTCCAAGGCTCGCCTTAGAAGCCAATAACAAAAATATTTCAAAACTAAAAATATCATTAAACGAAAACATATTTAAAGGGATCCGGATCCAAGAATTTAAGGAAAAAGGGAACGAAATATTGAAAAATTTAAAAATTGCGATAACACCAAGGGTTAAAATCATAAAATCGAAGACCGAAAAACTTGCTTTGTTAAACAAATATCACGATCATCCTATTTTTGGTGGTCATGCAGGCGTTTCTAGGTTACTAAATAAACTCAAAAGAGAATTTTTTTGGAAAAATATGACATCTGATGTGCGAAAATATGTAAAAAATTGTGTTCAATGTCAAATTAATAAAACCCTACCAAAAATTAAAGAACCAATGGAGATCACACCAACACCGACCAAAACGTTTGACACTATAATTATTGACACTATTGGCCCCCTTCCTAAATCAGAACAGGGAAATGAATACGCAATTACTATAGTTTGTGACTTTTCAAAGTACATTGTGGCAATTCCTGTAAAAGATAAAACAGCAAAAACTGTAGCAAAAAGTATTTTCGAAAATTTTTTTCTAATTTATGGTCCTATGAACAAAATTTTAACAGATATGGGAACTGAATATAACAACCAACTTTTGAAAGAACTTTGTGAGCTTTTCAAGATAGAAAAAATTGTGTCTACATCCTATCACCACGAAACACTAGGAACAGTGGAAAGAAGTCACAGAACTTTTAACGAATATATTCGTTCTTATATATCCATAAATCGGAACGATTGGGACGAGTGGATACAATTATTTTCATATTGTTACAATACAACACCATCCACAGTTCACGGATACTGCCCGTTTGAATTAGTTTTTGCAAAAAGGCCAAACTCACTAGATATATTAAGCAATAATGAAATAGATCCTGTTTATAATCATGACGCTTACGACAAAGAAGTAAAATTCAAACTCCAAGTTGCTCAGCAACGAGCTAAAAAGTTAATAGAAGAATCAAAATCTAAACAGAAAAAGACGTATGATAAAAATTTAAATAAAAGTAATATAAAATTAGGAAATTCGGTAGTTTTACGAAATAATGCCGGACATAAATTAGATCATTTATATGTGGGCCCACCATATAAAGTAATAGAAATAGGTGATAGGAATAATTGTACCATTAAGAATGAAAAAATTAAAAAACCCCTTGTTGTTCACAAAAATAGACTTCGAGTTCTAAAAACAAAAAAAAAAAAAAAAAAAAAAAACAACAATGTTACAATAATACTTCAATTAAGATTTATAACAATAATGATGATGTTAAATTAATATCAACCATTTTGTAAAGTTCTACCATTGTAAGAGATTTTTTTTTTTTTTTTTTTTTTTTTTTTCGTGTTTATTAAATGTATCTTTCTTTATTAGAAATTGACAAATAGTTTTCAAATCTTAACCTAGTTACAATTTAGTATTAATGACTATTAAAACAAAATCTATCTCTGCTGAACATGCTAATCTTTCTGGTGCTGAATATGATTTGGCAATAATGGGTTCCTCTTAAGCCTGGAACGTGAAGCTTGTACTAGGAGCTTCCGAGCATTCGGATTAGGATGTTGACTGAGTTTTGCCATGTAATTCGGTAGAAGGGTGGTAATAACTTCGGAGATCGTTGGAGTTTTTAGATCCCGATGGATGCGCTCGTTTTTCAAGTACCACGGTGCGCCAGTAATCAAACGAAGAATCTTATTTTGCGTTCTCTGGATTCGCTCGATGGCAGAGGGACAGGCAGAGCTCCATAGCTCGATGCCATATAACCAAATTGGCTTAATGACAGACGTATATAATAATAATTTGTTGTCAAGGCTTAGTTTGCTGTGATGGCCTATTAGCCAGGTGAGCTCTTGTACAGTGCGTTTCATAATTATAAGACACTTACATTTTTGTATATATTTTCACAAAAAATACTATTGGGAATCTGAAATTTTACACAAATGACCTACAACACAAACAAAACTACTTTTTAAACTTAAAATAGCAATTTATTCAATGAAAAAAAATTTTGTGTACAAAAATGGTTTTCGACCGTTTCATAGTTATAAGACACTTTTGATTTTTTTAAGTAAAATTAAAAAAAAAACGATTGTAAGTAAAAATTTAAATACAAGAAACATTATTAATATTTTGTAGAACCTCCACCAGCTTTCGCAACAGCAAACAGCCTTTTTTGCATTGATCGGGCGAACGTGTTTAATAAGCCAACTTCGAGATTAGCCCATTCAGACACTATGGCAGATTGTAACTCGACAGTACTGTTAAACTGCCGATTATTAGCGTATACTTTCTTTACCAATATTCCCCAAATATTTTCTATAGGATTTAGATCCGGAGAACAAGCCGGCCAATTCAAAACTTCAAAGGAACATTGAGTTAGATAGCGCTTGGTTTCGTTGCTTACGTGAATACGAGCATTATCTTGTTGAAAAATGTATGGTTTTTCTCTGTTTGCCTCAAGAAATGGCAAAAGACTATTTTCCAGTACTCGTATGTACTCGCTGCTATTCATTCATGAAGTTGTGAACTGTATATCGAGTGTGCTATTTGATGTGAATGCACCCCACACCATCACAGAACCGCCGCCAAAATTTCGTCTTGAAAAAACCAAGGGTTCCTTGCGCAGAATCCTCCAATAGGAATGGTAACCATCAGGACCGTCGAGGTTCCATTTTTTTCGTCCGAAAATATAACCTTTTAAAAAAAATTCGATTGGACATCGCTCATTACATCTTTAAAGTTATGTCTTACCATGTCCCAGTTAGTATTCATGTTTTCCTCAGCAAATTGCAGTCGTGCCTGAACGTGGCGAGGCAAAAGTTTAGGTGCCTTCATCATTTTTGCTTGTGCAATGTGCGGGCAGCGCCTCAGCGTGCGCCTGACTGTAGCTTTTGAAACTTTGGTATGCAGTAATGCAGCTAACTGGGTGCATGATGCAGTCGAATTTGATGCATTTTTTAAAATGAGCCTCTGCTCGCGGCTTGACAGTACCTGTTTTCTACCAGAGCGTTTTAGTTGATTATAATTTTTAGGATCTTTCAAAAAATTTCGGATTACACATCGACTTCTGTTGATCTTTTTCGAAATTTCACTTAAAGAATGTTGTATGTCAAAATTTTACCCCTTTCTTCAACAAACAACGCAATTCCGCGCGGCATTATTGTAAATAATCAATTAGATAGCAGATGTAATAAAAATAAATATTATTATTTGATCCACTCCTGTCAAATGCTATTTTCGTACTGATGTCTTATAATTATGAAACGACAAAAATTTAGCAAAAATTCGAATGAACGACATAAAGTTAACGGTACTATTCTGGCATCGCCAACTTCCAACAAATAAACGGTACTTTAAAGATAGGATTACGTGATGATTGGACCTGGATACAGGGAACTTACACAATGGGCTTACCAAGATTTTTATATGTTCACAAAGTAAAATTTGTAAAGTGTCTTATAATTATGAAACGCACTGTATCTTCAATCTAATTTGAACTATCTTTGCGTCGATATGGGTTTTCCACGTCAGCCTTCGGTCCAGACGGATGCCCAAGTACTTCACGTCATTGGTCTGGGGAATTATAATGTTATTTAATATTACTGGGGGACACGTTTTTCTTTTGAGCGTAAAAGTGACGTGAGCGCTTTTTGTTTCGTTCACTTTTATCCTCCACTTTGCCAGCCAGCCTTCTAACGCTTTGAGGTGCTGTGATAAATTTTGTGTAGCAATTCTATGGTCATTGTGGGTGCTAATAATAGCAGTGTCATCCGCAAATGTAGTAATGACGTTGTTCTCGATTTGTGGAAGGTCGGCTGTGTAGATTAAATACAGGAGCGGGCCTAATACACTGCCCTGTGGGACACCGGCTTCTATGTCAAACTCTCTAGACAGGAAAGTGTTGTATTTTATTCTGAATTTTCTGCAGCTTATATAGCTTCTAAGTAGCTTGTGAGTATTTTCGGGGAAACAACGCTTAATTTTATGGAGTAGACCATTGTGCCAAACCTTATCGAATGCTTGCGCCACATCAAGAAACACTGCTGTGCAGTATTTAGCCTCATGAAAAGCAGTGTGTATTTCCTGAGCAATTCTGTGCACTTGCTCGATGGTCCCGTGTTTCCTTCTGAAACCAAACTGATGGTCGGGAATTATGTTGTGCTCAGCAATGAACGGTGAAATTTTGCCAATCAGCAGCTTCTCGAATAGTTTTGATAGCAGAGAAAGCAGACTTATTGGTCTGTATGAAGATGCCATAGTCGGGTCTTTTCCAGGCTTAGGAATCATTTTAATCAATGATATTTTCCATTGTTTTGGGTAATATCCAAATGAAAAGATGTTGTTTATAATTGTAAGCAAGAACCAAATAGCGTCAAAAGGAAGACATTTTATCATTTTACCAGATATTTTATCGGGCCCTGCAGCTTTTTTATCGTTGATGTTGTTGATCGCTAGATTTAATTCATTAAAAGTTACTGATGGAGGTTCGGTTATGGTTTCTGCGATAAAAACAGTTGGTTCAAAGTCTACAGTCCTTGGATTTGGTTGAAAGACTTTGCTTAAGTGTGCAGCTAGTATAGAGCCTTTTTCTGTATCACTTCGAGCCCATGAGCCGTCATCGTTACGTAGAGGCGGATAATTGTTAATGGGTATTTTAACCTTTTTGGATGCTTTCCACAGCGAGTAGTTGTTTACCTTTTGTGGACCAAGGTTCTCCAGGTAGTTTTGAATTTGGCTGTTTCTTAATGCTGCTAGATTTTCTTTTATTGCAGCTATTGCTTCCTTTAGTGATTGTTTGCTTTGCGGTGAACGATGCTGTTGCCACGCACGTCTTGCGCTACGCTTAGCTGCAACAAGAGTGTCTATGGTGGATTGGAATATAATTCTAGTTCGCGTGTGAGTTTTGACTGTCGTAGCTTCTTCCATTGCATCCGTGGCTATACTGCTGAACAAGTTTATGGCTGCATCTACCTCACGTTCGTTATTAATAGCCAAGGCGATCGGGATTTTCTGTTGAACAATATCCGTGTATCTGCTCCAGTTTGTGCAGCTCTTGGTGATAATATTTGGTAGACGCAAGCCAATATCCAGCAGGGTTAATATCACTGGCGAATGATCGGATGAAAGGTCTAATGAAGACACAGCAGAAATGGATTCTCGTTTTAGGCCCCGAAAAACACCAAAATCGATTACATCAGGGATCTTTCGGTTATCAGACGGCCAATGTGTAGGCTGCCCGGTAGAAATAACGTCAAGGTTCTTCGATAGTACTGAGTAGATCTGACGACCTCTGGGAGAGATGAGTCTCGATCCCCAAAAAGTATGTTTAGCGTTGTAATCACCTGCTGCCAAGAATCTGGTTCCCAGAGTATCAAAATATTTTAAGAATTGAGATGAACTAATGTTAAATCTTGGAGGACAATATACAGACGAGAGAACAATCTTGTATTCCGCAATTTGAATGCAGATAGAAGTGGCTTGCAGATAGTTTTCACAAAACTGCTCTAATACATGGTGAGATATTGTGTTTTTGATGAAAACTCCCGTACCTCCATGAGCCTTGCCATCTGGATGCTTAGTGTCGTAAAAGTTGTAGCCGCGAAGGCGAATAAAGTTTTTATCGGTTAGATGCGTTTCTGAGATCAGCATGGCATCGATATCATTACGATTTAAAAAGTCGTGTAGTTCTAATAGGTGTTGGCTTAAGCCGTTAGCGTTCCAGTGAGATATCTTCAGGGCATTCATTTGGTTTTTAATAACTCGGAAATAAGCGCTTGGCTTTGCATCATGCATTGCATCACGTTACCCATCATGTTTTGCATCCATTCCATAAATTTATCCATTTTTTGAATTAAAGCTTGGAGCATGGTGCTTTCAGCTAATGCAGTCTCTACGTTCTTGTTGGGGATATTGCTTTGGTTAATATTATTTTTAACCACATTTGCGTAAGAGGTCCCAGGAATCATGACGTTAGAATTAGTATTGGATAGTTGTGGGAAGACACCTTGGGCAACTCTCGTATAAGTATTTTTAGATTCTAGTGGTTTTGGCCTAGTCAAATTGGTTGATCTCATTTTTTGCCTGAGCTCAACGTACACTGGACAACCTCTGAAATTTGCAGTGTGTTTCCCTCCACAGTTTGAGCAGCATTTGACGCTTTCGTCGTCCTTACTTTTAGGGCAACTTCCAGTGGGATGACTGCCGGAACACACTACACACACAGTAGAAAGCTTGCAGTACGCTTTTGTGTGGCCAAACTCCTGACAATTGAGACACTGAACTAGGTCTTTACGTTTGTATGGTTCTTCAATAGTAATTCTACGATGTAGCAAATAGTTTACTTGATAAATAGGGTGCACTTCACCTCTTTTCAATTTTTTGGTGTCTGGGTTAAGCTCCACTTTATAAAGTGGCTGCGGTTTACGTACGCTGTTTAAAACGTTGAAGACGTTTTTCACGGAGAAGCCCTGATCTTGTAAAGCTTCCCGTATCTCGTTAACATCATGATCCGGCTCAATACCTTTTATCACGACTTGCAGGCCTTTGCTGCTTTTAAGTTGGTAAGTGTAAAATTGTTTCTGGTTCTTTTCTAACTCGTTGACCAGTTTGCGATAGTTGTCTTCGGTAACTACTTGAACTTTTGTTTCAGAGATGTTGCCTTTTTTGATTAAAGATACATAAAAATTGTTAGTACCGATGCGACTAACGATAAAATTTACTATTTTATTTGTGCACGGCTCACGCACGTAGATTGGTGGAGGTTTAGGTACTTTTCTTGTAGGTTGAGTTTCATTATTATTGTCTATTTGCTCGCCCAGGATACTAAATCTATTTTGCGACATGTTGGTGTTGGCAGTTTTTAAAATCTTTTTTGGAACAGTTTTACGCGATTGTGGACTTAATTTGCGCTTTACAATTGATACGTAGCGATCTATGCCGATTGATTGAGAGATTTGTATACAAAATAATGTCTTAATATTAGTTCTTAATATTCTTTTTTTCTGTGAAAGGGAGGTGTAGTGAACTCACGATAAATGTTGCTAGTCGTAACATTTCATTAATGTTGCTACAACATTATTGTTCAACTTAGCAACTTTGCTGTTGCTTACGCATCTAACTAACGCTTCACTAAACCTTCCAAGTAACGTTGACATCTTGATGAAGATCAGTATAATAAAGAACATTGAACTAAACAGAAGCTAACTCTGAATCTTATTACACCTGGGTATCACCAAAACCGTCGCCAAAATAAAAAGACGATTCTACTGGGTAGGATGTCAGGAGTCTGTAGCCGAGTGTATTAAGAGCTGCGACCGATGTTCAGCCGCGAAAGGGCCGACAAGAAAATCTCGAGGCCGCATGCAGCAGTACAACGTGGGAGCGCCCTTCGAGCGGATTGCTATGGACGTCGCCGGCCCATTCCCAACTAGCAGTCAAGGCAACAAATATGTGCTGGTTGTAATGGATTACTTCAGCAAATGGCCCGAAGTGTACCCTATTCCTAATCAGGAGGCCACTATGATCTCGGAAAAGCTGGTAAACAACTGGGTAGCCCGGTTCGGAGTTCCGTTGGAGTTGCACTCAGATCAAGGCCGGAATTTCGAGAATTTGTGTATTCTGATTCCCATTTTAACTTGAAGGAAAATAGTGCTCCTCATCAAATTCTTTTAGAAATGCAACTGATACTGTCGCGTCCACAAAAGTTCCCAAAATATATAATATATAATAAAATATTAACAACGCAATATACGGCACAACAATTACGAATATTTCAATTCCCAAATTACTCACATGCTTTTTTGCATTATTTTGCCGACATTGGCCCACTGCACACTTCATTGTTTACGTTTTGTTTTCTATCAAAAACTCTTTATAATTGTTACAAACGGTTTTCACGAAAACGTTAAGTTTTGTATTTTGTATTATTCCAAAGATTGCATACTGTTTTGGTAAAATTTTCGCGTTAAATAGTAACAATATTCAAAAAAATTCCATTGACCAATCAAATTTTTCATAACGAATGAAAATAATTTAAGGTTTTTTCAAGATGAGGAAAAATACAAGGAGAAGCAAGATTTTGTTCTAGCAAAATTCTGCACATGTCATTGCAGAATTGACAGAAATTGATTACACTGTCCAAAAGTATTTGTATTCAATCTTTGTTTTCAGTCTTCAAAATGAATATACGCACGAATAATACAAATAAAATATTGCACTCCGAAATGGTCACCTTATAAATTTTCACCAGTGACGTCATCAGCCGGATGTCGTAATCTTTATTTTATCATTATTGTTCTGACTAGTGTACTACGGGGTCGATGATGACGAGGAAAGGTTAGGTTAAGTTAACGATGAGGAAAAATACAAGGAGAAGCAAGATTTTGTTCTAGCAAAATTCTGCACATGTCATTGCAGAATTGACAGAAATTGATTACACTGTCCAAAAGTATTTGTATAAACGTGTTGACGAGGAAATCCCCAAATAAAAAAATTGTGGAAATGTGCAAATACCTTACCAATTTCAACTCCAGATGTTAACATGGACATTGAGGAAAAACAAAAAACAAGGACTTTGTTGAAGCTATGGTAATTTCAGCATTGCGTTCAGTATTGATTGTGGCCACAATTAGACTTTTGTAAAGGTATTTCTAAGGTGGTCGAAACTGGCTAAATCACGCCTTGTTGTTTGTTTTTCGTCCTCCTGTAAAAGTCGTTTAATGTTAGCGTTATTATTATTATTTTAGTATAGGAAGAATAATCGTTAAGAACGATAATCTAATATTTTCTTTATTCCATTTGTATAAGATTTCTCACCTCTATGCTATAAAAGGCACTTCGCAGGATATTGACGCACTCTTGCGTCAAATGTTTTCGGACAGCTTTCTGATCAAGTTTAACTGGGATGGAAGGTGGGAAAAGCGGGCCTTAAACAAGCTTAAGTTGGTGGATAAGATCATATACGATACATCATTACAATCCCAAATAAATAACTATTATAATTGAAACTGTTTTTCTTTCTTTGCAGATATTTTCCAAGCTCAAGGGGAGCAGTTTATTTAAGCCACCACCGGCAGAAGCAAAAGTAGTTTATTAAAAAAAATTATTAAACAATGTATATAGTGTTAATTTAAATTAGTTTAAGTATTATTTTAGTTAAATTTTAGTATTAATTTATTGATAATTTAATAGTGTTATCAATATATTATTTTTAGTTTTTTTTTTATTTTATTTATTTAATTTTTTTTATATTAGTAAGTCTTTTTAGTATTTTTATCAAACTTATCAAGAAAAATAAATAATTTATTTTCATCTTTTTTTGTAAATATGAATTTTTTATTAATTTATATAAATGTTTATCATAAATATTTACTCTTTCCATATTTTATAAATAAGTAAATGTTATTTGAAAAAGTAATTAAAAATCAAGAAGTCAAAGCAGAGTATTTTAAAAGTCAGCAAACCTGTATATTTTAGTATTCAACAAACAGGCATATTTTCACCAAAAATCAGGCGAGACAGCTATACATTTGTTGCGTTCTAAAATGTCAACATTTCATGTGTGCGAGGACTGTGCGACAGACTGAGTGACAGCAATAACAGGAGTAAACGACATAGCTATACATTTTAAATAAACAAAACAACAGGTGTAAGAATGAGTAGCATCTAATGAGTAGTTTTTACTAGCGGCCATTTTTGGTTTGCACAATGATACAGGGGCGGATTCAGAAAAATATTTAGGGGGGGCTTTCAAAAAGTAATTCTTTGATATTCATAAATTGTCTTTTAATTTGTATGTAGTTTTAATGTCGATCCTAATATTTCGGGTGGGGGGGGTTTCAACCCCCAAAACACCCCTCTGAATCCGCCACTGCAATCATATGAATATGCGTACATTATTGCTTGAAATGGCGTATGTTTACAAGAAGAAGAAGCATTGAGTTGTTTTCGCTAGGGGCCATTAACGTTGGCAATAGTGTATGTTCGGTGGCCCAGCCGAAATAAAAAAGAAATACACACATACAAGTATTCCCTTATTTACGCAAAACACATGGCAGACTTCATAAACATACAAATAGGGTGATATCCAGCGTAACACCTTATCAAAATATAAGCAAATAAATGATTAAGTAAATCCTCGTAATTAATAAGGCTATGAAATTTTAAAGAAATGACTTAAAACACGATTCCCGAAATTAAATCTATTCAGAAATAAATATGTAACTTATTAAAATAAATGTTTAAAATAATGATTTAATAACTTCTTATATGTAAATAAGGTTATGCAATTTTAAAGACATTCACTTAAGCATGGTTCCCAAAATTAAAACACGATATCTGTTAATTTGTCGGCATATTTATTCGAAATATTCTCCTCCTGATTCAATACACTTGTTGCATCGATTTAATAGTGATTCAAACGCGTGTTCCAGCTCATTTTTCGGAATTTCCTTCAGTGCCCTCGTCGCAGCCCGTTGTATGGTCTGAATGTCATCAAAAGAGCATCCAACTTCAATTTCAGTTTCGGGAACAAAGAGCAGTCGCACGGTGCCAAATCAGGTGAATACGGCGGATGATTCAACACACAGACCTGATTCCGAGCCAAAAATTTACTTTTACTTACTTACCAACTTTTTGGATCGCGGTATTCTGGTCGAATACGACGGATTCTGGCCATCAAACGCTTCAAAACTTCGATGTAATATGCGGCAGCAACTGCTTGACCAGTTGAAACAAATTCTTTGTGGATAATTTCTTTGCTATCAAAGAATGTGATGCGCATTGTTTTGATTTTTGATGTAACTTTTGGGGTTTTTTTGGCTTGTGTTTGTGTTTTTTTATTTCAATTCCGAACTTTGGTGCTCGAAAAATCATCCATTCAACTTCAATTTCAGTTTCGGGAACAAAGAGCAGTCGCACGGTGCCAAACCAGGTGAATACGGCGGATGATTCAACACACAGACCTGATTCCGAGCCAAAAATTTACGAACATTGAGTGCTGTATGACTCGGTGCATTATCGTGCAACAGAGACCAACTTTTTGGATCGCGGTATTCTGGTCGAATACGACGGATTCTGGCCATCAAACGCTTCAAAACTTCGATGTAATATTTAACAATTGTTTTCAGGAAGTTTGGATCATTTTCTGCGGCTGCAACGATGTCTGCATTAATTTCAACATCAAACAAAAACGTGTTTTGCAAAATGAATTTTAATAAATATCATGATGAAATAAACAAGGTGAAGCAAGTAGATGGCATACCCTTATTTTGACAAGAGAGCTTTTGAAAAACTGACATTTCCAAAAAAAATTTATCAAAACATGAAAGTTTTCTTCTTTGTTCGCATTAACCCACTTATGCCTGGTGTATCAAAAAATCAATTTCATTATTATTGAAGTGCTTTGCTGAAAATTCTTTGTTAGGAAAAGCTTCTATCGATTAATGTCTTATATAATTTTTTCAGCGATGCAGATAGTGTCTGTGGTCGTATTTATGGGCAATTTTGACTTGTAACGCCTAGGCTCCAGTTCGGAGCTATAGTTAAGAGTCTGCATTATTCCGATTCGTTGCCGTGGCGGCAGATCCCCACGCTGTATAACTATTGGTATTGCCATGTGCTGTCTTGCACAAACAGCATCTACTCGGCATTTTCTCCGCGATCAAAATTTTAAAACACAAGAATATTTTCGCTTTCACGTTTTGATTGGGGTTAAAAATATTCTCTCAACGCCAAAACAAAATTGAATTTCAAATGCTATGTTTCAAACTATGGGTATGGGGTGACAAAACTGTCAGCTACTTGCTTCTTCTTGTTTATTTCATCATGAATAAATATTAAATATCAATTTTGGAAAGTTCTAGTAAGATTATCCTTTTATCCATTTTTAATTTTTTTTCTGTTGGATTCTATTGCTTTCTATAAAATTTCAAGCACATATACTTTCCCGTTATTAGTTTTGTACGCAAACTTATTCTGCATCGTTTTGTGAGTATATTGTCAATAAATATGAATACATTGAAAATTATTATTTTAATTCATCTAAAACAAAACAGAAAGTGCAGTGAAAATGTGAATAAATAAAAAATACACACATCATAGCATAATTTTGACTTGCCTGTACGGAAACTTATTCTGACTAGTGTACTACGGGGTCGATGATGACGGGGAAAACCCCAAATTAAAAAATTGTGGAAATGTGCAATTACCTTACCAATTTCAACTCCAGATGTTAACATGGACATTGAGGAAAAACAAAAAACAAGGACTTTGTTGAAGCTATGGTAATTTCAGTATTGTGTTCAGTATTGATTGTGGCCACAATTAGACCTTTGTAAAGGTATTTCTAAGGTGGTCGAAACTGGCTAAATCACGCCTTGTTGTTTGTTTTTCGTCCTCCTGTAAAAGTCGTTTAATGTTAGCGTTATTATTATTATTTTAGTATAGGAAGAATAATCGTTAAGAACGATAATCTAATATTTTCTTTATTCCATTTGTATAAGATTTCTCACCTCTATGCTATAAAAGGCACTTCGCAGGATATTGACGCACTCTTGCGTCAAATGTTTTCGGACAGCTTTCTGATCAAGTTTAACTGGGATGGAAGGTGGGAAAAGCGGGCCTTAAACAAGCTTAAGTTGGTGGATAAGATCATATACGATATATCATTACAATCCCAAATAAATAACTATTATAATTGAAACTGTTTTTCTTTCTTTGCAGATATTTTCCAAGCTCAAGGGGAGTTTACTTAGCCACCACCGGCAGAAGCAAAAGTAGTTTATTAAAAAAAATAAAATGGTCATACACAGTTCCAATCCCGGATCAAAGAGCGGTTGACTGCCACCACCCTCTCGAAGAGCAAACCGACATTCTCGCTCGGTTCTCTTGCTTCTCTCGAGCCCCACGAATATGTATACATGCACCTAAAATTCTCCATATACACTCCACAAATTCCCCCACGCTTAGAAAAAGTAAATGGCAACTTGGCCAGTTTTTAAAGTTATATATCTCCATACACTCCCGGCTGTAGCTTAAGCGAACCCCGCAGCTTAGCCGATTTCCCATACCCTCGATGTCAGTCTCAAAACTGTTTTGTCCGAATAACTGACATCTTTACTCTATTTGCAGGACGCTTACGACGCGCCAACCGCTGCAGCAGCACTCCTCCGAGGACGAGACGTCGATGGACGGCACCCCCGCACCAACAAAGCCGCATCACGTCCTCACCCGACTGGCCCACGGCATCATTAAATTGCAATATGCAATGGCGGCCGCGATGGCTAAATGAGTGCTGTCCCAAGTGATCTGTCGATCCCATCTATAATCCCTTCCTTTCCTTTCCCTTTGTACTCATGTTTCCCCCTATTTTCTGCTCCCCGGCTTCGGCCGTCTGTATCGTGTAGTGCGCGTTTATCGTGTTGGCCTCACGTTGGGCGCCAAAAATTATGTAGTGTATAGTGGCGTAGTTGCCACACGGCGTCAAATGATGTAGCGGCGTTTGCCGAACACAACAACAAGATGTCAGGGTCAACAAGTGACCAAACACGAATTTGGTGGCCTAGCCTAATAAGCGCCACATTCGTGGACTTGCCCAGGCTTCTGGGTTCGAAAGAAGCGATTGCAGCTGGATTGCAGGGGGTCTGCAGCTGGGTCACCTGGCTGGGTAGCTGTAGTGGGTAGGGACTCCTCTATCCGACTAGCAATACGGCCTGTGGGGGGGTTCGTTACCACAACTACACTCAGCCTAGACTACACTTTTATTTAAAGAGTCCCTGAGCAAAAAAAAAAAAAATCGAATTATCACAACTGGACCAGTAGACTACTCTACATCTGCAAAACAAAGTTATCCTTATCTAACACTCCAGTTGGGGATCGCTGATGATGGAATACGCGAATCCCGTCTTTACCCTCCCTACCATGAATCTTTCAAATTCATTATTTACAAAAGATTCCCACATCGATGCGTCACTTCAAACCTTTATTCCTCAAGGAAATTCATATTTTCGATTTAACACATAATTATTTATTTACACTATTAGTTCAACTCAAAAAAAAATAATCCAACACCTGACAACTAACATTTTTCCCAATGTCTAAAAGTAAACTCTATACAACAAAAGCAAATAAATTGTAAGAAAAAAAAACTTAAAACTTTAATAACACTTATTAAATAGTGCAATAATCATCTTAGTGCAATATTACTTTTAGTTTAGTATTAAGTAAAATTACATAGTACAATTTTAGCTTTTATGTAACTTTAATTAAACTGTAATATGATTTTATTTTTGTGGAGTATTAAAGTAATAATAGTGCAATAGGTACAATTTTAATATAGTAATATTTAAGTGCAATTTTAATTAATTTCAATTATAATGTATTTAACTTTAATTTTCTTTTTACTTTTTACTTAAGTATTAATCAATATTTTTGTGGGTGTATTTTGTTAAGCCACTTATATATGAGCGAAAGAAACGTGATAACAACAAGCAACGAAACAATTTTGGTTTTACTCACATTTTTCTTTCCATCCACATTCGCGCTGAAAGGCCTTCCATGCTGCTGTGTTGGTTGAGTTGATGATTTGTTGCTGAAACATGTTGCTGATCACTGATCTTGGCACTCTTTTCTATGGTGCTTCCAATAGCAACAACAACAACTTAACTAAAAACTATGCACTTCTCTACACACTTTCTTATATACTTTGTATATACATCTTTATGTATACATGTTTACTTGGGAAATTCGGCTTTACACATGTTTATGGGATTGAAATCCACATGGTTATGAGGGGAAAAGGAATGTGGGATTGGGAAAGGAATGGAGTAGTGGAAAGGGTTTGCGGAGGAACTTAATTCAACTATTGCAACATTTGTGGACTTTTTTTTTTCACTTCCAGCTAATTTCACATTTTTTTCCCCATTCTTTTTCTCTTTTTACTTAAATAAATTTTACATGAATAAGCTTAATTTTTATGATAATTTTACACTTATTTTGCTCTAGTTTTTACAAATTTTACCGCACTTCCGTCCACGAAAACTAAGTGTCTTGACGACGTCGTCTAAGCACTGAGTACCGCGTGCTAATTCTCTTCTTCTCTTTTGGGGTTTTTGACGTTTATCCGGGAATGGCGACCTCTCTGGCTGGCCTGAGCCACCAGGGGTTCCAAATCATGGAGACTCCAACTTATGGGAAAAGGTATGCGAACAAATGCAAATATAAAATTTGTATCTAGACCAGACCTTAATGTGAAGGGTCTGTAATTTAAAAAAAATGAATACGGGGGATAGTCGATTTGGCAGAAGATTTGCCTTGAAAACTTTTATGATATGGATGAAAAAGAAATTTGTACCTTGGTGATAAATCCAAAATGTTTAGAATGTTGTGTAATGTTGAGAGTAATAATGGTTGTGTGATTGTTGTCTTCTTGCTGTCTATGATTTCCAAAATTTTTCTTAGAACTTTCACTTTATTTCTCTGAACTTTAAATTTACTTTTTGTAGAACTTTAAATTTACTTCTCATCACTTTAAAGTTTATAAGTTTTTTCACGTGGCTCTTTGTCTCCTGGGTACGTCTGCGTGAGTTGATGGTCAGCGGAAAAGGAAGAATTGATCCGCGTTTTGGAACACAAGTAACCTCGGTACCTAACCACATGTCAAACCCAACAATTCAAATTGTAATAGATTGATGGAATGTCACTGTGCAATAATGAAATGTGCAATGTGCATCAATGACAAATTGTGCAGATTTGCAAAACAGGGAAAATTTGAAAAATTTGTTAGAAATTTTAAGAATTTGGTATTTTTAAGAATTAAGCTAAATTTTGTTCATTACAAAACCGGATAAGATTACAGTCCTTGACTAGGAATCTTAGTCGGAATGGTCTGAAAAAAAAAACGAGTCTGACTTGATTTGTCGTTGCATAGAGAAATTTTTCACGTTTATTGCTTAATGTCTTTTGCATTGTATGTTCCGATTACGCGTCCTTTTAAGTCCTCTAATATATAATAACTATTTCCTACTTTTTCTTTTATTCTCGCTTTCAAAAATGTTGGTGCTAATTTTGAATTAAAGTTCTTCGAAAATTTACTTTGGGCGAAATTTCGTCTATAGACTTCTTGTCCTACTTTGAATGAAACTGGTTTGGATCTTAAATTGTATTGTTCGCGATTCGTGTCATGAGCTTTCCGAATATTTTGGGCGATTTCTTTTCTAATCAAAACTAAGTTGTCTTCACGTTTCAACTCTATTTGTGGTTCTTCAAGCAATTTAAGTGATTTTAACAGTTGATAACTCGATCCGTGAGTGACCATGTTGAATCCAAAAAGAGCGAAATATGGTGAACATTTCGTAGCTTGGTGTATTGAATTTCGTAATGCACAAGAGATTTGATTGAGATTCACGTCCCACTCAGTGTGATCTGTTTTGATATACGCTCGTATAGCAGCAAGAATAGAACGATTTACGCGTTCTGATGCGTTGGACTGTGGCGAATACAATGCAGTGCATACATGCCTAATTCCTAACTTTGTAAGGAATGCTTCGAAATCATGAGACTTAAATTGAACACCATTATCACTAATTATGGACTCTGGAACTCCATAAATAGGAAAAATTTCGTTAAGCAAAAATTCTTTAATAGCTTTGCTAGAAAAATTTCTCACTGGACATAACCAATGGAATTTGGAAAAATGGTCTACTAGTATGATTAAACCAATGTGTTTGACTCCGGGGATATGGTCCTAATAAATCAATGTACAACCGCTGAAAGGGTCGAACTGACTCAACGAAAGTGACAATTGGAGCGCGTAAAACTGTGTTAGGTGACTTAGTCTCCTTACACACTTTGCAATTACGAATATATTGACGAACTTCTTTAACCATACCTGGCCAGAAAAAGTTTCTGCGTAGCAAGGATAATGTTTTTGCTATGCCACCGTGCGATGCGACAACATCATCGTGAGCTCGAGAAATAAGTGCCGGTCGTAGTTTTTCTGGGATCCATAATTTCCAAGATAGTTGTTCTTGTAATTCATCGCCTGTCAGGTGATCTTTTCGAATGTAAACATATTTATCCACTACTTTAAGATCAGGTAGCTTTTCAGATTCGGATTCAATTTTTTTTCTTCAAATCGTTATAATCTACATCACTAAAATGAGGAGATTGCAAATCAATTTCTGGTGAAGTTAATTCGAGTGTAGCAATTTCTTCGACGTGAATTCGAGATAAGGCATCCGGAACAATGTGATCTTTGCCCTTGCGATGGCTAATGGAAAATTTGTAACCTTGAATTTTCATAGCCCATCGAGCTAACCTACCACTAAGTTTTGGTTGTTGCATTAACCATTGTAAACTCGAATGGTCTGTTATAACCTCGAATTCTTGAAGTTCTATATAACATATAAATTTTTCAATTGCCTCTAAGGCCGCTAAGCATTCGCGTTCCGTCACGCTATAATTCCGCTGAGCAGAATTCAACTTCCGAGACATGAAAGCGATGGGCCGTTCTTCTTGGTTTTCATTTTTCTGCACAAGCACTGCACCGATACCTACGTCACTTGCGTCACAATGGACATAGAACTTTTTACGAAAGTCGGGATTAGCTAAGACAGGGGTTGTGGTTAGAGCTTGTTTTAACTGTTCGAATGCTGCATTGGCTGCATCTGACCAACAAAATTTTCTCTTACTAGATAAGACTTCTGTTATAGGAAACGCAATGTCAGAAAAATTGTGAATGAACCTTCTGTACCATCCGGCAATACCTAGGAATCCTCGTACTTGTTTCAGTGATTTCGGCACTGGCCAAGAAATAATAGATTCGATTTTATCTGGATCTGTGGATATTCCACCATTTCCGATTATATATCCTAAATATTTTGTTTCTGTAACACAAAAGTTACTTTTCTTTATGTTCAAAGTCAAATTCGCTTCATTAAAACGTTGGGCTAATTTCATTAGCGCAGCTAAATGATTGGGAAAATCTTCCGAAACAACACAAATGTCGTCTAAATAACCAAAAGTACAATGTGACAGCTCTGGAGGAATTATTTGATCCATTAAGCGACACATAGTCGATGGAGCATTACAAAGACCGAAGGGCATAACATTAAAATGGTAAAGAGGTCTACCCGGAACTGTAAAAGCAGTTAAAGGCTTTGATTTTTCCGTTAACGCAATTTGCCAATAAGCATCTTTAAGGTCTAGTTTGGTAATGATGTTTGCCTTAGGCAACCGAGATAAAATACGTTCAATACTTTGAATAGGGTAAGC
This sequence comes from Melieria omissa, assembly GCA_963971225.1. NCBI lineage: Eukaryota > Metazoa > Arthropoda > Insecta > Diptera > Ulidiidae > Melieria > Melieria omissa. The sequence goes on along the minus strand of OZ020269.1, from coordinate 902,716 downwards.
GTCTTTTTTGGCGACTGAATTTAATTTGCGTGCGTCAAGGCACAATCGGACCTTATTAGGTTTTAGAACTAATCTCATTGGAGAACTCCACGCTGAAGACGATTCTTCAATAACTCCAAGGATGAGCATACGATCGATTTCGTCATACATGAGCTTTTCAACTGCTGGCGATACTTGATAAGCACGTTGTTTAATAGGCTTGGCGTCAGCAACGTCTATGTCGTGTTCAATAAGAGCGGTGCGACCAAGACCTTGTGTCTCAAAACTAGGGAATAAAGTTTTAACAAACTCAAGTTGTTGTTTTTCAGCTTCCGTTAAGGAATAAGTGTTTGCTTCTATAAGCGAAGTATTAATATGTTCGGAATCAATGGAACTTATTATGCCTGGGGCTAGATTAAATATGCGCCAAAAATCTATACCTAGTATAAGCTTTTGTGCGATGGAAGGAATTAAATATAAACGCAAAATATGTTTATGGTTTTTATATTCGATTTCCGTATCGATAAACCCGATTACTTTATGATCTTTACCATCCGCAGTTTTCACATTGGAATAAAATGTTTTGAAACCTGGAGTTTCCGAAAAATTTTCTGTGGCTAAGGATGAGCCTAAACAACTAATATTTGCACCAGTATCAAGCAAGCCGAATTCTTCTCTGTCTAAGAATTTTACTTTTGCGTAGAACCGATTATCAGTTTCATTAATAACTGAAGAAACTACAAGTTTTTTGTTTTTACGCATAGCTTTATAAAAATTACGTATACGCTGAGTTGAGCGCTTAGGCTTACGCTTAGAAGGAGCAAAGTCTTGAAAAATTGTTTGTCTCGTTTGATTATATCTAATTAAACGTTCGTGATATGGAAGTCTAGGATAAATTAACTTGTCTGTATTGGTAGCATTACTTTCATTTGCGAAGCTGACTGGATTTACTCGTTGGTGGATCGTAATATTGTGGTCAATCGCTGCTGTTTGTGAGTCTTCTGCAGCTTCAGCTTGAGTTACTGAGCTAGCCGGTAAACTAGAAAAATTTGAAATTTGAGATTGCGAAGATTTTATTTGGGCGATACTCGGGTGTTGGTGGGTATCCCCTTCGGTGAGTTTTCCGAATTTTTGTTAGAACAATTTACGCAATGTGGTTTGTATACGTTAGGTAATCCACATCCGTAACAAAATATTTGTGTTTCCTTAAGGCAATTTTCCCAGTGGTGTCCTGGTTGGTGACAGTTCCAACATTTGGTAACTATAGATTTTTGTTGCAACGCTGCAATTGTGCAGTCTGCTGGTAAGTCTGATACGACGTCATTATCTGAACTGAAATTGTCTTCAAGCGCTGAGATATTTCTCTTAACCGCATTGAAGTAATTTGGCCGATTGCCAAACCTACGAAAATGATCTTCTGAGAGCAGATTCTCTCTTTTTTCAACTAACTTCCGCAAATGACTAATGGAGTCAATATTTATATACAAAAGTTCGTGTCGAATTTCAGGCTTAAGATTGCGAGTAACTATCTCAACTAATTCTTGTTCTGAAATAGGTTCTGTTAATCTATCAACGATCAAACAAATTGAATCGTAAAAGCATTCGAAATTTTCATTGGGTTTTTGTTTACGATTTCGCAATAGCTCACGAATATCGTAGTTCGATTTATGGTGTTGAAACTCATATCTTAATGCAAGACAAAACTCTCGCCATTGAATGGTAGCGACTGTTTTATGATAACGCCAAAACCATTCACGGGCTTTTCCTGTGAGTAAAATGTGTAAATGTTTACACAAAAGGTCAAAATCATAATTGAGATGTTCAGCAGTAAGTACACGAATCCTATACAGAAATTCTTCTACTACTAAACCTTCGGATGAACCGTCAAACTTAATATTCCAATTCTGAATTAAATTCGTAACTTTGTGAGAATTCACATCGGGAAATGAAAAACTAGAATTGTTTATAGCTGCATTTCTACCATGAGAACGATAGTTTGAAGTATTAACATCATCGTTTGGCTGGGCTGTGGTCAAAGGATTTTGATTGCTTTGACTTAGTCGTAATGATAGAAGTCGTTGGACACTTTGTTCTACAATCTGACTTATCAAATTGTAATCAACGTTTGATTGAAAATTTCCTGGATGAGTATCTTGCGCATTTACATTATTGGCAGCTTGATTTGAGGATTGCTCAACCGAGTTACCAACAATAGGATCTGCACCAATAACTTCCTTAGAATTATTCAAATTTGCAACTAATTCTTGAGTATTTCGATTATTGCGAGTTTGATATCTCTTAGGAGTGTAATTTTTCTTTGCGTTACCATGTAACAATGGAGTTTTCTTTTGACTACTTCTAGATAAATGCTTCAAATCTTTAAGATGAACCAACTTTCTACAGTAGGGACAGTCGTGGTTATCTTTTAACCAACTTTCGATACATTTCGAATGAAATTTATGACTACAAGGAGTAATAGATATATCTTGTTGAAATAAAATAGGTTGTAAACAAATTATACAGTTGCTCTCGTCAACCGGTTGTGCCAGTTGAGACAAGTTTTCATTACTTCGTCTAACTGCCATATTACAAAAACAAACCAAATATCTTTTATACGACTAAAGCTGAATTTCCTTTTCGAAATTAAGGTTGAAGTAAACGCATTTCAGTGTGCTAGATAAAGATATGGAAACAAAACTTGGCTATGGTATAAAACCTTTACTTGGTTGACCTGTGATGAATTTTGAATTTGGATTCATTTGTGCAGTACTTTTGGACAAAGCGTGCAATTGAGCAACATATCTCTTTGTATTCACAAGAAATACCAACAACAATGAATATTCGCAAGAACAAAAATCAGAACAGTTCTACAGTTATGAATCTGAAAGAATAGTGCACGTGAAATCCATATCTGATATCCAATCGGTCGTTAATTCGGTATTGGATCAAAATTAACGAATTTCCAGAGAGGTCAATATTTTCATTCAACAACAACTAACTCTCGTCAGATCAAAACAGGAAACATGAAATCTAAAAAATTTTACTTGATGGAGCTTGGTGGCGGCTTTGCCAATTCTGACCAATTATTGGTTTGACATCGTCGTTGTCGAGCCCCACGTTGGGCGCCAAAAGTATGTAGTGCGCGTTTATCGTGTTGGCCTCACGTTGGGCGCCAAAAATTATGTAGTGTATAGTGGCGTAGTTGCCACACGGCGTCAAATGATGTAGCGGCGTTTGCCGAACACAACAACAAGATGTCAGGGTCAACAAGTGACCAAACACGAATTTGGTGGCCTAGCCTAATAAGCGCCACATTCGTGGACTTGCCCAGGCTTCTGGGTTCGAAAGAAGCGATTGCAGCTGGATTGCAGGGGGTCTGCAGCTGGGTCACCTGGCTGGGTAGCTGTAGTGGGTAGGGACTCCTCTATCCGACTAGCAATACGGCCTGTGGGGGGGTTCGTTACCACAACTACACTCAGCCTAGACTACACTTTTATTTAAAGAGTCCCTGAGCAAAAAAAAAAAAAATCGAATTATCACAACTGGACCAGTAGACTACTCTACATCTGCAAAACAAAGTTATCCTTATCTAACACTCCAGTTGGGGATCGCTGATGATGGAATACGCGAATCCCGTCTTTACCCTCCCTACCATGAATCTTTCAAATTCATTATTTACAAAAGATTCCCACATCGATGCGTCACTTCAAACCTTTATTCCTCAAGGAAATTCATATTTTCGATTTAACACATAATTATTTATTTACACTATTAGTTCAACTCAAAAAAAAATAATCCAACACCTGACAACTAACATTTTTCCCAATGTCTAAAAGTAAACTCTATACAACAAAAGCAAATAAATTGTAAGAAAAAAAAACTTAAAACTTTAATAACACTTATTAAATAGTGCAATAATCATCTTAGTGCAATATTACTTTTAGTTTAGTATTAAGTAAAATTACATAGTACAATTTTAGCTTTTATGTAACTTTAATTAAACTGTAATATGATTTTATTTTTGTGGAGTATTAAAGTAATAATAGTGCAATAGGTACAATTTTAATATAGTAATATTTAAGTGCAATTTTAATTAATTTCAATTATAATGTATTTAACTTTAATTTTCTTTTTACTTTTTACTTAAGTATTAATCAATATTTTTGTGGGTGTATTTTGTTAAGCCACTTATATATGAGCGAAAGAAACGTGATAACAACAAGCAACGAAACAATTTTGGTTTTACTCACATTTTTCTTTCCATCCACATTCGCGCTGAAAGGCCTTCCATGCTGCTGTGTTGGTTGAGTTGATGATTTGTTGCTGAAACATGTTGCTGATCACTGATCTTGGCACTCTTTTCTATGGTGCTTCCAATAGCAACAACAACAACTTAACTAAAAACTATGCACTTCTCTACACACTTTCTTATATACTTTGTATATACATCTTTATGTATACATGTTTACTTGGGAAATTCGGCTTTACACATGTTTATGGGATTGAAATCCACATGGTTATGAGGGGAAAAGGAATGTGGGATTGGGAAAGGAATGGAGTAGTGGAAAGGGTTTGCGGAGGAACTTAATTCAACTATTGCAACATTTGTGGACTTTTTTTTTCACTTCCAGCTAATTTCACATTTTTTCCCCCATTCTTTTTCTCTTTTTACTTAAATAAATTTTACATGAATAAGCTTAATTTTTATGATAATTTTACACTTATTTTGCTCTAGTTTTTACAAATTTTACCGCACTTCCGTCCACGAAAACTAAGTGTCTTGACGACGTCGTCTAAGCACTGAGTACCGCGTGCTAATTCTCTTCTTCTCTTTTGGGGTTTTTGACGTTTATCCGGGAATGGCGACCTCTCTGGCTGGCCTGAGCCACCAGGGGTTCCGAATCATGGAGACTCCAACTTATGGGAAAAGGTATGCGAACAAATGCAAATATAAAATTTGTATCTAGACCAGACCTTAATGTGAAGGGTCTGTAATTTAAAAAAAATGAATACGGGGGATAGTCGATTTGGCAGAAGATTTGCCTTGAAAACTTTTATGATATGGATGAAAAAGAAATTTGTACCTTGGTGATAAATCCAAAATGTTTAGAATGTTGTGTAATGTTGAGAGTAATAATGGTTGTGTGATTGTTGTCTTCTTGCTGTCTATGATTTCCAAAATTTTTCTTAGAACTTTCACTTTATTTCTCTGAACTTTAAATTTACTTTTTGTAGAACTTTAAATTTACTTCTCATCACTTTAAAGTTTATAAGTTTTTTCACGTGGCTCTTTGTCTCCTGGGTACGTCTGCGTGAGTTGATGGTCAGCGGAAAAGGAAGAATTGATCCGCGTTTTGGAACACAAGTAACCTCGGTACCTAACCACATGTCAAACCCAACAATTCAAATTGTAATAGATTGATGGAATGTCACTGTGCAATAATGAAATGTGCAATGTGCATCAATGACAAATTGTGCAGATTTGCAAAACAGGGAAAATTTGAAAAATTTGTTAGAAATTTTAAGAATTTGGTATTTTTAAGAATTAAGCTAAATTTTGTTCATTACAATCGTTTAATGTTTCATGTATTCTTTGTAACACTCGTCTTTCGAACGTCGACGAATAAAGAACCCCAACAAACCCGAATCATATCGTCGTTTCATTTCCCCCGCTCCGCCGCGCTCGATTAAACAATTATTATACAATGTATATAGTGTTAATTTAAATTAGTTTAAGTATTATTTTAGTATTAATTTATTGGTAATTTAATAGTGTTATCAATATATTATTTTTATTTTTTTTAATTTTATTTATTTAATTTTTTTTGCATTAGTAAGTCTTTTTAGTATTTTTATCAAACTTATCAAGAAAAATAAATAACTTATTTTCATCTTTTTTTGGAAATATTAATTTTTTAATAATTTATATAAATGTTTATCATAAATATTTACTCTTTACATATTTTATAAATAAGTAAATGTTATTTGAAAAAGTAATTAAAAATCAAGAAGTCAAAGCAGAGTATTTTAAAAGTCAGCAAACATGTATATTTTAATATTCAACAAACAGGCATATTTTCACCAAAAATCAAGCGAGACAGCTATACATTTTTTGCGTTCTAAAATGGCAAAATTTCATGTGTGCGAGGACTGTGCGACAGACTGAGTGACCGCAATAACAGGAGTAAACGACATAGCTATACATTTTAAATAAACAAAACAACAGGTGTAAAAATGAGTAGCATCTAATGAGTAGTTTTTACTAGCGGCCATTATTGTTTTGCACAATCATATGAATATGCATACAAGAAGGAGGTAGCGGCCATTATTGCTTGAAATGGCGTATGTTTACAAGAAGAAGAAGCATTGAGTTGTTTTCGCTAGGGGCCATTAACGTTGGCAATAGCGTATGCACAGTGGCCCAGATACAAGTATTCCCTGACGTACGCAAAAAACATGGCAGGCTTCAAAATCATACACTTAGGGTGAAATCCAAACACCGTAACACCTCATAAAAATATAAGCAAATAAATTGTCCTTGTCCTTTAGCCCACCCAGGCCATGGTGCTGGACAAATTTCGCATAGCCTTCTGCAACATGCGCGGGCTCAGGGCGAACTTTTTTGCTGTATTCGCGTTTGTTAACCTCCATAAACCCCATGTAATGGCACTAAGTGAAACCCAGGTATGTGGGGATGCAGATCCACTGGATTTTCACATCCCTGGTTACCACCTACTGCCATTATTCTCTCCTCACAGGGGTCTTGCCATTTATGTGTGCAGACGACCGATGCCGAATTTAGCTCCATGTGGGTTAAATTCAATATCCAGTCGCACATTCTGCACTTCTGCTTCCTATATAGAAGCCCGAATTCAGGGAGAGATTTTACTTATAACAAGTTTGATCTTCTCTCTGATTCTATTTCTCAGATTCTGGAATCGTACCCGAATAGTGAAATTGTAGTTGCTGGTGATTTCAATATTCATAATTCCAATTGGCTACGCCATTCCAGCCACACAACTCCTGAAGGCTTATTTGTCGAGCTCTTTGCCGAGTCTAACAACTTGACTCAATTAGTGCATGAACCAACGCATATCCCCTGCGTTGCGGGGCAAGCTCTCAATACTCTAGACCTTTTTCTCACTTCACATCATGAAAAATACGATGTTGAAATGCACGCACCTCTTGGAAACTCGGACCATTGTACCATTTTGGCGTCTTTCTCATACTCTTCTATCCGCAAAGCTTCGCTCTTAGCCCCGAAGCGCCTAGTGTGGATGTATGAGAAAGCTAACTGGAGTGGACTTAATGAGTTTTTCGCCCACTTCAATTGGAAATTGTGTTTTCTTGATAAAAACATAAATGCCACAGCCAAAATGGTTGAAGAAATAATACTATTGGGAATGCGGTCCTTCATCCCCAATAAGCAAATTTGCATTAAACCTAAGGACAATATCTGGTTTAATGAGACATGCAGAATTGCTGTCAGGTCTAAAGAGGAAGCTTTCAGAGCATGGCAGGCAAATAAAAATGCCACTACTGAACAGCTGCGTAAACAGGCTAGAAATCGATGCAATGCCATCCTAAGGTGCCAAAAGTTTCTGCACGAACAGCGCCAAAGGAAAAAAGTTCTTTAATGCCAGCGTGGTAGTAAGAACTTCTGGTCATTCGTTAAGAAGGTGAAGAATCAGACATCATCTTCAATTCCAACTCTTCTTAACAATGATCAAATCATCACTCACTCGGTTGATAAAGCTAATTTGTTGGCTAAAATTCTCGCAGAGAATTCTTCCCTGCCCCCCAGCGATCAACCACTACCCGTAGTCGAGAACGTATCTTGCTCTATGCCAGAAATTCATTTTCGAACACGGGTCGTTAAAAGAGTGCTTGCAAATCTCGATGTAAATAAGGCTTCAGGGCCGGACGGCATTCCAGCCCTTGTTTTGCAAAAGTGCGCTACCTCACTGGCTTGTCCATTACGGAAACTTTTCAACATGTCATACACCACAGGTGTATTTCCGACATGTTGGAAGGTAGCAAATGTTCAACCAGTTCCTAAAAAAGGCAAGACTACTGACCCTGCGAACTACCGACCTATAGCAATCTGTTCGGTGCTTTCCAAAGTAATGGAAAGCATTGTAAACTTCAACCTTGTGAAATATCTGGAGCACAATAGACTGCTAAGTGACCGCCAATATGGCTTCCGAAGACAACGATCGACGGGAGACCTTATGGCGGTCCTCACCGAGAAATGGAACCATAGCATTGTAAACCTCGGTGAAAGCAAGGTTGTTGCATTGGATATTTCCAAGGCCTTTGACCGGGTGTGGCATAAAGCACTCGTGTCAAAATTGATTGCCTATGGTGTCGGTAGTACCTTCGGATATAGATGGTGGTCGTTGGATTACGAGCTTCCTCTATGATCGCTCTATTCGTGTTGTAGTAGACGGCATAGCCTCGGAAAAGCATTCCCTTAGCGCGGGAGTGCCGCAGGGTTCGGTCCTTCCTCCAACCCTCTTCCTGATCTTCATCAACGACCTGTTGTCGTCGACGAAGAATCCCATCTACTCGTTTGCGGATGACAGCACCATTTGTCATTCATACTCTTTCACAAAGCGTCCCAGCTCTGTGGAGATTGAGAGAGAACGTCGTCATATGAATGACACACTTAATAGCGACCTACAAACAATCTCCAAGTGGGGTCAAGCGAACAGGGTCGATTTTAATCCCCGCAAGACCCAATGTTGCCTGTTATCCCACAAACGAGTCTCCCCACATCCCAACACATCCCTGGTTATGGGTGGTGTGGGTATTGCGGAATTGGCAGCTCTTGATGTTCTGGGCATGTCCATTAAGAACGATCTTCATTGGAACGATCATATTTTTGGCGTGTCGGGTGCAAAAAATATTTCACTCCGTCTGATCTCCGCATTATTTACATCATCTATATCCGACCTAAAATGGAGTTTAACTCGCACCTCTGGGCGGGGGCTTCAAAAACCCATTTGGAGCTCCTGGACCGGGTGCAAAACCGTGCGATCAAACTTATAGGGGACAGTAGGGCATCCAGCTCTATTGACTCCTTGGAGCATCGTCGAAATGTGGCATGTGTGGTGTTATTTTACCGATACTTTTTCGGTAACTGCTCAGTGGAGATGAGCAGCTTGATGCCATCACTCCGGGTATTCCCCCGGGCAACCCGTTTGAACACTGGCGCCCATGCATTTCACGTCGAAACGCACTCCAGCGCACTACGCACTACAGGGAAAGTTCGTTTCTGGCCCGTACAGCGCGGTTGTGGAATGGTCTCCCTGCGGATATTTTCCCCAGCACTTATGATCTCGATGGGTTCAAGGCAAGAGTCCATAACCACTTCACTCATAACCCTATCTCCTAACCTTTATATCCTTCCTGAACCAACGCAATGCTTCGCATTAATAGGGGTCATCCCCTGCGCGTTTGTTCCTGTTAACCCTTTGAAGCATACATTTTTCAGATAACTTTTTTTCAATGAAAATAGTCGCCCTGGGGGTTTTCGGGGTCGCTGATCACGAATTTATTATCAGATTACCAAAATTCAAAATGGCGGATCCAATATGGCGGACCGAATTAGTGAAACTTATTCACATCTGTATGAAAATTGGTATACGGAGGTTTTCGAGGTTGCTGATTACGAATTTGATATCAGATTACCGAAATTCAAAATAGCGGATCCAATATGGCCGACAGAATTAGTGAAAAAACCGAAAACCTCCGTATACCAATTTTCATATTGATATGAATAAGTGTAACTAATTCGGTCCGCCATATTGGATCCGCCATTTTGAATTTCGGTAATCTGATATCAAATTCGTAATCAGCAACCTCGAAAACCTCCGTATACCAATTTTCATACAGATGTGAATAAGTTTCACTAATTCGGTCCGCCATATTGGATCCGCCATTTTGAATTTTGGTAATCTGATAATAAATTCGTGATCAGCGACCCCGAAAACCCCTGGACACCAATTTTTGTATCAATCTGTTAAAAACTTTTCAAGATAAGTGGTAGTATTCTAGGTGGGATATACGTCTTCCCACCGTGCTGCAAAGGGTTAAAAAAAAAAAAAAAAAATGTTCAAGTTAATTAATTTAAGTTTTTTTTGCACTTACATACCGAACATACGCTATTGCCAACGTTAATGGCCCCTAGCGACAACAACTCAATGCTTCTTCTTCTTGTAAACATACGCCATTTCAAGCAATAATGGCCGCTACCTCCTTCTTGTATGCATATTCATATGATTGTGCAAAACAATAATGGCCGCTAGTAAAAACTACTCATTAGGTGCTACTCATTCTTACACCTGTTGTTTTGTTTATTTAAAATGTATAGCTATATCGTTTACTCCTGTTATTGCTGTCACTCAGTCTGTCGCACAGTCCTCGCACACATGAAATGTTGACATTTTAGAACGCAACAAATGTTTAGCTGTCTCGCTCGATTTTTGGTGAAAATATGCCTGTTTGTTGAATATTAAAATATACATGTTTGCTGACTTTTAAAATACTCTGCTTTGACTTCTTGATTTTTAATTACTTTTTCAAATAACATTTACTTATTTATAAAATATGGAAAGAGTAAATATTTATGATAAACATTTATATAAATTAATAAAAAATTAATATTTACAAAAAAGATGAAAATAAGTTATTTATTTTTCTTGATAAGTTTGATAAAAATACTAAAAAGACTTACTAATATAAAAAAACTAGTAGGGCCCTGTGGCTTTGCACGCAAGCTTGAAGTCAATGGGCCCCATGCCCCCATTCCCCATGTCGAAGGGCACATCTAAAACGTAGATCTTTGATGTGTGATTTGTAGTTCCACAGTTATTCAAATCATTTGAGTTGCTTAAAAAATGCCACGCCCCTTGTCCAACGCTCAACAGTGAAACGGCACATCTAAACGGTAGCCCGCACCATATTTTAATGCTGCCCGATTTTTCATTCCGAAGATATTCCATATTGAAAATTTAATTTGTATGGGCGGTGCGACGCCCCCTTGTCAAAAACCCACCGCATTGCCCCTACTGAAAAACACAACTAAATCGTACGTTTGTATCGAGTGTCATTGATGTGAACGCAATAGTTCCAAAATTACACTGGCATTTAAAAAGTGCCACGCCTCTTGTCCAACGCCCATTAAATTTTACCAGTGAAACGGCACATCTAAACGGTGGCCCCGCACCAGATCTTGATGACCTTAATCTTAATATTCCATATTGAAAATGTAAGTTGTATGGGAGGTGCCACGTCTACCTATCGGGTCGTATTCGCACTATGTGGTTTACCGAGACTTACTCAGTACGGACATTCCGTGAAAAATTCAACTAATCGGCTGTCTAGTTTTTGAATTTTAGTGTCTTGGGACCAACAAACAACAACATAAAGATATTTGCTGCAATGCCTCGCAACATTTTTTTATATCCGTATTGTTTTGCACAAATATACAGTTAATTTCTGTCATCATAAAAGGCATTGCAGGAAGGCGTAAAAGGTAGGCGTGGTCAACTTTATATACATAGATTATGTTTAGCGCTATGAAACATAGAATCATTTTACATCAACATTTTTTGGTCGGCCTCGATAGTCAAGCGGGTAGCGCGCTGGCTTCTCATACCAAAGGCTCCAGGTTCGATTCCTGGCTCGGGCTGGTGAACAACTCATCTACTTCTATCGCTATCCACATGAAGGGAATGAGAATTACAAGAATCGCACAAGTGCGCTCTTGGCAGGTAATGGCAAAACCTCAAAGTGTGAACGAAAAACTGCCAATCGCCGTTCGGATTCGGCGTTAAACTGTAGGTCCCCTCCCCCTTTCCCCATCCGCTTGAAATGTGTGCTGTAACATGTGTTGGCAAAATAGTGTTGCATACATAGTTCAAAAACGGGTGAAATATGTGGTATCACAATGGGCCTTTCAGGCCTCCGAGTGTGTCTCTTATAGAGGCAGCCACCGCAACCTAACCTAACCTACATCAACATTAATTTTCAGACATGTTCCGTAGCTTTGTTTTGTTAGTTTAGAGGGCGTGGCCGGTTATATTATAACCTATGTTTGCCGCAATGGCACGCTGAATCGTCTGATACCCATATTGCTATGACAAATATATCATGGCTCATTTGTTATTATAGTGGGCGTGGCGAAAAGGCATATCAGGTGGGCGTGGTCAATCTTATTATATTATATATCCTATAATAACATGAACGAAACACGGAATCATTTGGTATTAATACTGATTTACCGAAATGTACCAAAGCTTTGTTCTGTTAGTTTAATGGGCGCGGAAAGTGGGTGTGGCCGATTATATTATAGCCTATGTTTGTGGCAATGACACGCTGAATCCTTTGATACCCATATTGCTATGACAAATATACCATGGCTGATTTGTTATTATAGGGCGTGGCTAAAAGGCATATCAGGTGGGCGTGGTCAATATTATATATCCTATGTTAATATCAATTAAACACGGAACCATTTGATATTAATACTGATTTTTGCCTGATTGTGGCTCAAAAAATGTCACACTTGATTTTATATAATAGTGTTACGAATACTAAGTCTAGTGGGCTGTTACGTATCTCTGGATTGTGTAATTTGAAAATAAAACACAGTCAGTTTCTTAAACGCAGACAATAAAATAAACCAACAGTCACTTTATTATTCACAGTTTACACTTTACTGTTCGTACACTTAAGTATTTGCTTAATTACTCCGTGTGGCAACTTCACTTGTCAAAACCAGACTGACAGGCTGCGCCGCACCCGGCTGCCTTTCATACCTGCCGACCATCGCGCGGCATTCCAGCGTCGCGCTTTCCAGAGTGGACTAAAGGTTTCCATGATGATCGCAACCGTCGTTGCCAGATTGGACTAAAAGTCACTATCGCGGCCGTCGTTGCCACATTGAATTATAGCACGGCACGTAGCGGCAGAGTTGCTTTGCACAGCGACAGACTGTCTTATCGTTACACTGCCCACCACTTAGACTTAGACTTAGTGCCGAGGCTCCGTTGTGATGAGGCGCCAGGCGCTCCAAATGGACTACCTTTACCTTAGCGCCTCTATTGTTGCAACGTTGAATCCTGTATACCACGTCGTTAATCCTAGTCACGACTTCGTACGGTCCTTCCCATGACGCTTGAAGTTTCGGAGACAAACCTTTCCTCCGCTGCGGGTTGTAGAGCATTACCAGATCGCCTTCTTGCAACCCTGCTGAGTTGGCCCGTAGATCATATCTGGCTTTCGCCTTATCGCTGACCAGTTTGGTGCGCCTCCCGTTGTGCCGACTACCCCGAACTTCAAGTCAGCGGGTAACCGCAACTCTTTGCCGAACACTGCTCGGGCTGGAGTGAGTGATGTCGTGTCGTGCGGGGCTGACCTATACGCCATCAGGAACAGGGGGATATGCGTGTCCCAATCCTTTTGATTCCTGCCTACCACTTTCCGCAGGTATTCCTCCAGTGTCCGGTTAAAGCGTTCCACCATGCCGTCGGACTGTGGGTGCAAAGGCGTGGTACGAGTTTTCTTTATCCCCAGCAGCCCACACACTTCCTTGAATACCGCACACTCGAAATTCCGGCCTTGATCTGACTTGATCTGAGCTCCAACGGAACTCCGAACCTGGCTACCCAGTTGTTTACCAGCTGTTCCGAGATCGTAGTGGCCTCCTGGTTAGGAATAGGGTACACTTCGGGCCATTTGCTGAAGTAATCCATTACAACCAGCACATATTTGTTGCCTTGACTGCTAGTTAGGAATGGGCCGGCGACGTCCATAGCAATCCGCTCGAAGGGCGCTCCCACGTTGTACTGCTGCATGCGGCCCCAAGATCTTCTTGTCGGCCCTTTCGCGGCTGAACATCGGTCGCAGGTCTTAATCCACTCGGCTACAGACTCCTGACATCCTACCCAGTAGAATCGTCTTTTTATTTTGGCGACGGTTTTGGTGATACCCAGGTGCCCTCCACTGGAGTCGTTATGATATGCCTCGATGACCTCGTTGATTCTGCATTTCGGCACTACCATTAGAGAGTTGCTGGTCCGACCATCCGCGCTCTCCCATTCGCGGTACAGGCATCCTTCCTTCAGCCGCAGACTTTTCCACTGTGTCCAGTAAGCCTTAGCGATTGGGCTTTCACCGGCCACCTCCTGCCAGTCTGGACGTGCGCCTTGCTTCTTGCCTTCGATGATTTTTGCAAGATCCGCATCCTCACGCTGGTCCTTTCGTAGCCTCTCCGCAGACCACTCTTCCTCTGGCATAACGCTTACAAACCGGGCGTCCAGAATCTGTTCTTTGCTTTCGGCTCGCGAGCACGGCCTGCATTCGACTTTGTACGGACGGCGTGACAAGGCATCGGCATTTCCATGGCTACTGCCCTTGCGATGCTCTATCGTGTAGTCGTAGCTCTGCAGTCACTCGATCCACCGCGCCAATTGTCCTTCAGGATCATTAAAGTTCAGGAGCCATCTCAATGCCGCATGATCTGTGCGCAGGCGAAACCTTTGTCCATACAGATATTTGTGGAAGTGTTTTACGCAGTCCAATACCGCCAGCAGTTCTCTCCGTGTCACACAGTAGTTGCGTTCCGGTTTCGATAGAACCCTACTGTAGTACGCTATCACTTGTTCCTGGCCGTCTATTATCTGTGATATCACACCGCCAATACTATTCCCGCTTGCATCTGTATCCAGCACAAACATCTCCCCAGGCACGGGGAAGGGCAGAATTGGAGCACTGCACAGTTTTTCCTTCAGACGTGCAAAAGCCTGTTCCTGCTCCTCGTTCCACTCGAAAGCTTGGCTCTTTTTCGTCAGTTTGTGCAAATTGCTGGCTATGTTCGCGAATCCCGGAACAAATCGGCGGTAGTATGTGCACAGGCCCAGGAAACTGCGGAGTTCGTGTAGATTGCGTGACCGGGGCCACTCCTTCACCGCCGTGACTTTGCCTTCATCCGTATGGACTCCGCGGGCGGAAACCGTATGACCCAGATACTTGACCTCCTTTTGGAACAGCGAGCACTTCTTTGGGTTGAGTTTAAGCCCGGCTTCTCGTATCCGCTCGAATACCTCCTTTATCTTTCCCAGGTGGTCGTTGAAGTTTTTACCCATCACGATTATGTCGTCGAGGTACACCAGATACGTCCGCCAACGCAGCCCTTTTAGCACGCGTTCCATTAGCCGCTCGAAGGTCATTTTAGCTGTTTTAGCTATTTCCTGATTTGTAGTCTCGATTTTTGCTGAAATTTCGAGATTCGTAGTTTCCAGCTTCGCTGCCATCTCCTGATTCGAAGTTTCCAGCTTCGCTACCATTTCACGGTTGGAAGTCTCGAACATGCCTCTCATTGCAACCATAAGCTGGCTCATGTCCAATGCTTGTAGTGGCGCAGCCGCTGCAGCCGTACTTTGCAGCGACGCAGCAGCAGCAGGCGATTCCTCCACCTTGGCCGACGCCTCTAGTTCTTGCGCTCCGTGCACAGTCCAATCGACGCCTCGTGCCTCACATGCTTCTCGCAAGCGCAACTGCAACTCCACCTTTCCGCCAGCAGTCGGCAAATTCCAGGCAGCCAGCTCCTTCTTCAGCTGGTCTACCTTCAGCAGCTCGAGTTGAACCATGTCCGTGCTTTTATAATTTTATTTTTTTTGTTTACTTTCAATTTTCCACAATCCCACTTCTGACACCAAATGTTACGAATTCTAAGTCTAGTGGGCTGTTACGTATCTCTGGATTGTGTAATTTGAAAATAAAACACAGTCAGTTTCTTAAACGCAGACAATAAAATAAACCAACAGTCACTTTATTATTCACAGTTTACACTTTACTGTTCGTACACTTAAGTATTTGCTTAATTACTCCGTGTGGCAACTTCACTTGTCAAAACCAGACTGACACGCTGCGCCGCACCCCGCTGCCTTTTATACCTGCCAGCCATCGCGCGGATCGTTCTCGCGCATTCCAGAGTGGACTAAAGGTTTCCATGATGATCGCAACCGTCGTTGCCAGATTGGACTAAAAGTTATTATCGCGGCCGTCGTTGCCAGATTGGACTAAAAGTCACTATCGCGGCCGTCGTTACCCGATTGGATTATAGCACGGCACGTAGCGGCTGGGTTGCTTTGCACAGCGACATACTGTCTTATCGTTACAATAGTATAGATTAAATAATTAAAAATAAAAAAAAAACTAAAAATAATATATTGATAACACTTTTAAATTACCAATAAATTAATACTAAAATTTAACTAAAATAATACTTAAACTAATTTAAATTAACACTGTATACATTGTTTAATAATTTTTTTTAATAAACTACTTTTGCTTCTGCCGGTGGTGGCTCAAATAAACTGCTCCCCTTGAGCTTGGAAAATATCTGCAAAGAAAGAAAAACAGTTTCAATTATAATAGTTATTTATTTGGGATTATAATGATGTATCGTATATGATATTATCCACCAACTTAAGCTTGTTTAAGGCCCGCTTTTCCCACCTTCCATCCCAGTTAAACTTGATCAGAAACCTGTCCGAAAACATTTGACGCAAGAGTGCGTCAATATCCTGCGAAGTGCCTTTTATAGCATAGAGGTGAGAAATCTTATACAAATGGAAAAAGAAAATATTAGATTATCGTTCTTAAAGATTATTCTTCCTATACTAAAATAATAATAAAACGCTAACATTAAACGACTTTTACAGGAGGACGAAAAACAAACAACAAGGCGTGATTTAGCCAGTTTCAACCACCTTAGAAATACCTTTACAAAGGTCTAGTTGTGGCCACAATCAATACTGAACACAATACTGAAATTACCATAGCTTCAACAAAGTCCTTGTTTTTTTTCCTCAATGTCCATGTTAACATCTAGAGTTGAAATTGGTAAGGTATTTGCACATTTCCACAATTTTTTAATTTGGGGTTTTCCCGTCATCATCGACCCCGCAGTACACTAATCAGAATAAGTTTCCGTACAGGCAAGTCAAAATTATGCTATGATGTATGTATTTATTTATTTATCCACATTTTTCACTGTACTTTTTGTTTTGTTTTAGATGAATTAAAATATCAGGTGTACAACTTTGCTTCCGCTGTTTTTTTCCAAAATTAAAAGCTTTATTGCGAAAAAGTGCTTACAGATGTTTTATTCAAAGTATTGTCCGTCGCTAGCGACAACTTTCTCCCATCTTTCCGGCAATTTTCGGATCCCGGCTCGAAAAAAGGAGTCCTCTTTTGACGCTATCCATGAAGCAATCCATTTTTCCAATTCTTCGAAGGATTGAAAATATTGATCTGCCAGGCCGTGTGCCATCGAACGGAATAGGTGGAAGTCAGAAGGGGCGACATCTGGGGAATACGGCGGGTGGGGCAAGACTTCCCATTTCAGCGTTTCCAGGTACTCTTTGACCACTTTTGCGACGTGAGGAAGAGCATTGTCGTGTTGGAGGATGACTTTGTCATGTCGAAATCACCATTTTTAAAACGTTGAAACCACTCCCGACACGTTCTTTCACTCAGAGCAGCATCACCGCAAGTTTCTGAGAGCATTCGATGCGCTTCAGCTGCATTTTTTTTCGAATTGTAACAGAAAAGTAAAACCTCCCGCAAATGGCGAGAATTGGGCACATAAACGGACATTTTCGAGCGTGAATAATACGAAAACAAGAACAACTGTCACTGAAACGGCGATGACAATTCGTTAGGCACTGTTCACACTCACTTTAAAGGCATTACCATCTATGTATTTCAACCAGCCTCAGCCGGTACAGCCACCTATCGGAAAACGGCGGAAGCAAAGTTGTACACCTGATAATAATTTTCAATGAATTCATATTTATTAACAATATACTCACAAAACGTTGCAGAATAAGTTTGCGTACAAAACTAATAACGGGAATTTCCGGTAATGCTTTTTATTTTTTTTTTGAAAATTTGTATTCCATTGAACAGTAAACGGACTTGTAAATTATTTGAAACCGTATATGTGCTTGAAATTTTATAGAAAGCAATAGAATCCAACAGAAACAAAATTACAAATGGATAAAAGGATAATCTTACTAGAACTTTCCAAAATTGACATGACATTTAGCTGACATTTAATATTTATTCATGATGAAATAAACAAGAAGAAGCAAGTAGCTGACAGTTTTGTCACCCCATACCCTTATTTTGAAACATTTATTTATTTTGAAATTCAATTTTGTTTTGGCGTTGAGAGAATATTTTTAACCCCAATCAAATCGTGAAAGCGAAAATATTCTTGTGTTTTAAAATTTTGACCGCGGAGAAAATGCCGACTAGATGCTGTTTGTGCAAGACAGCACATGGCAATACCAATAGTTATACAGCGTGGGGATCTGCCGCCACGGCAACGAATCGGAATAATGCAGACTCTTAACTATAGCTCCGAAGTGGAGCCTAGGCGTTACCAGTCAAAATTGCCCATAAATACGACCACAGACACTATCTGCATCGCTGAAAAAATGATATAAGACGTTAATCGATAGAAGCTTTTTCTAACAAAGAGTTTTCAGCAAAGCACTTCAATAAGAATGAAATTGATTTTTTGATACAGCAGGCATAAGAGGTGTTCGAGCTACGTCGAGAAAATATGGTCTCACTACCACTCATTTTAATCAATTACAATTGTAATCAAAATCTGTAAAAGAATTTACGATACATTCAATAAATCTCATTCGCCTATTGTCGTTCAACCGAACTACGTCGGTCTTCTTTTTTCTCCTCCAATACACAAACCCAGTCTGAACCGCTGGGCAGGAACTACCTTTATAAAAAGACATTATAGTTACAATATTATCAGGTGTACAACTTTGCTTCCGCCGTTTTCCGATAGGTGGCTGTACCGGCTGAGGCTGGTTGAAGTACATAGATGGTAATGCCTTTAAAGTGAGTGTGGACAGTGCCTAACGAATTGTCATCGCCGTTTCAGTGACAGTTGTTCTTGTTTTCGTATTATTCACGCTCGAAAATGTCCGTTTATGTGCCCAATTCTCGCCATTTGCGGGAAGTTTTACTTTTCTGTTACAATTCGAAAAAAAATGCAGCTGAAGCGCATCGAATGCTCTCAGAAACTTACGGTGATGCTGCTCTGAGTGAAAGAACGTGTCGGGAGTGGTTTCAACGTTTTAAAAATGGTGATTTCGATGTCGAAGACAAACATGGTGGTGGAAGAGGAACACGACAATGCTCGGCCTCACGTCGCAAAAGTGGTCAAAGAGTACCTGGAAACGCTGAAATGGGAAGTCTTGCCCCACCCGCCGTATTCCCCAGATGTCGCCCCTTCTGACTTCCACCTATTCCGTTCGATGGCACACGGCCTGGCAGATCAACATTTTCAATCCTTTGAAGAATTGGAAAAATGGATTGCTTCATGGATAGCGTCAAAAGAGGACTCCTTTTTTCGAGCCGGGATCCGAAAATTGCCGGAAAGATGGGAGAAAGTTGTCGCTAGCGACGGACAATACTTTGAATAATACATCTGTAAGCACTTTTTCGCAATAAAGCTTTTAATTTTGGAAAAAAACGGCGGAGGCAAAGTTGTACACCTGATACACAACTGTAAGACATTGTGAGCAAGACTGCTGGTGTGTTAATTGTGAAGCGGTGATCGACAATATTTTATATAAATGGTTAAATTGGCATGATAAAGTGTGCAAATAAAAAATCTGTGTAATAACCTGACTGTGCAGTGAATGAATCTAAGACAAAAGGGTCTACTATTTACATACGAGTAGATTATACAAAAATCATCATCTAATCCTCGCGACGGGTCGGTTCGGTTATAATAAACATTTTAAGTAGTTGCATTAACCAGCCATTCACTGTGCCAACGTGGGATTAATAGGGAGTAATAGTCATTTGCTCCCCCAGGTATTTTGCCAATTTCACTACGCCACTCCATTTTATCATACGATACGAGTATCGCTTCGAGTCTCGCAAATAATACCGCAATTGAAATCGCAGCTCTCGTTACTTCTTCCAGCGAATCTACTACATAACCATACAATCACACACACAACGTGTGGGTGGAATCATTTCGCGCAAGCTGTCATACGTGCTCTCTTGTTGGCACCATCATAGGAGACCAAACCTTTATACTGCAGACTGCGGTCATTAGACATTGGTGACGAGTCTCGTTTAGCTGCGTGCTTCACATAAGCAAAGAAACTCTCGCGATCCGATTTACTTTACATAAGCTGAAATCAGTCGCACCTCGAAACTATGGGGCTTGACGATGCTGCTACATCAACACATAACTCGCAGAGCAGCGGACCTCACTCCTCTTCACCCGCTTCGCTGGAAGAACTTAAGACTATTCGTGCTTCTACCAAGGGCGGCATAACGCGAATAAAAAATGTGGTTGACACAAACTCGAAGCTGTCGGTTACAGAGTTGGAATGTAGATTGGGCATTATCGAATCTTATTACAAACAGGCAGCATATTATCAAAACCAAATAGAGAAGCAACTGCCCACTGATTCAGGTCGTGCGGATATAGATGAAATTTATATTTTGACAAAAACTAAAATTCTCACTTTATTGGGTGAGAGAAAAAGCCCAAGTCATGAGCAGACGTTTTCATTTCCGACTGTACCCAGCAATCGACTACCACATCTTAGTTTGCCAACCTTTGACGGCAAATACATAGACTACAAGAATTTCATAAACACTTTCAACAACTTAGTACATAACGACATAAACATTCCAGTGATTGAAAAATACAATCGCTTGCGAAGCTGTCTAACTGGTGATGCGCTCTCTACTGTTATGGCATTTCAAGTCACGGAAGAGAACTATCCGAAGGCTCTTGAGCGTTTAAGAGACAATATTACTCTACGACAATATTACTCTCATATTTTTGGAAAATGTTACAACAATGTTCGATATAGCACAAGTTACAAAGCGTGTGCCGCAAGAACTCCGTAAGGTTATCGATACGTTGTCCGCTCTTTATAGTTCCTTGCAGACGTTGGGTTCATATAAAGAAATATGCGATGCCTTTCTTATCCATATAGCTATGAACAAAGTGGATTTCGAAACAAAGAGAAAGTGGGACGATCACATGGACTTTTCCAAACTCCCGTCGTGGGCGGAGTGTTGCGCCATGCTTGACAGACGTTGCCAGCAACTGGATGCACAAGGCAAGGGCCACGCTACGCAGGCCACACAAAACACGCATAAACCACGTTCCAAACCTCATTCATTTCATATGAAGGGGGTATCAGCGCAAGACATGCCTTGCAACTACTGTAACAAGAAAGGCCATCAGATTTCAACATGTCAGCAATTCATAGTTCACCCTGTGCATCAGCGTGTGGCGCACATTAAGCAACGTAATCTTTGTTTTAATTGCCTCTCAAAGAGCCACGGTGTTGCGCAATGCCCTTCAAAATATTCCTGTCGGTTTTGCAAGCAGCGCCACCATTCGTTGCTGCATAAGGTTAAAGTTGAAGAAACTAAAGCAGCGCTTACGCCGTGTGCGTCAGCGTCAAATTCAATTACAGGCGAAACAACGGCTGCTGTTCACACAACAAGTGCTAAGGTGGCTACTCCAAGCAGATCCAGCATTATTTTAGCCACAGCATTAGTTCTCGTTCGCAATGCTTTTGGAGAGTTTCAGATCGGCAGAGCACTTTTAGACTCGTGCTCACAAGTCAATTTTATCAGCGAGTCGTTGGTTCAGCACTTAGGGTTGAAAAGAACAAAAAATTACGAAGACGTTTTTGGCATTGGATCATCCCGTGTAAAGGTTCCTTTCAAAACACAAACGACTGTGCGCTCTCGCATAAATGAATTTGAGTTGTCACTCGAGTTTTTGATTTCACGTCAAATTACTGGCTACCACCCTGACGAAAACATGTCTATCAATGATTTTAATTTGCCTGAAGACATTGACTTGGCAGATCCACAATTTAACATTTCACGTGGTATAGATATACTTCTCGGCGCTGAGGCATTCTTTAATCTGTTGGCTGCAGATAAAATTCAGCTGGCCTCAGGGTCGCCAATTCTGCAAAATACACAATTTGGCTGGGTGGTTTCAGGCCGCTGCGTTCTACCATCGTCGCCATCATCTACAAAATCACTTTGCACTTCGACGGATATGGAGCTTAATAAAAACTTACAACGGTTCTGGCAGCTAGAAAGTGTTGAAGGTACACGTCCACTACTAACACCAGAACAGCAAAAATGTGAGCAGCACTTCCACGACACAGTGACGGTTCAAGCTGATAATAGAATCGTTGTTCGGTTACCTTTCAAAGGAGATGTGTCGATTCTTGGAAACTCGCGAGACATTGCTTTACGTCGTTTTCTTTCTATTGAACGCAAGCTCAACAAAAATGAAGACTTAAGAGTTCAATACGTCAACTTTATGCGGGAATATGAACTACTCGGCCATATGAGTCCCATAAGAAATCCTGACCTCAACCAACCGCATTACTATATTCCCCACCATTGCGTCTTAAATTTAAGCAGTGAAACCACAAAATTGCGTGTGGTGTTCGACGCATCTTGCCGAACCGCGTCTCAAACATCGCTCAACGATATTATGATGGTAGGTCCCACTATCCAGCCAGACTTACTCATAACTCTTCTACGCTTTCGATGCCATGCTTACGGCTTGACAGCAGATATCAAGAAAATGTACCGGCAAGTTGTAGTCCACCCTGACGATAGAAATTTTCAACTTATATTCTGGCGTGAAGACAAATCGCAACCAATTGCGACATACAAGTTAAATACTGTTACGTACGGAACGGCCTCCGCGCCTTATTTAGCAATTCGCAGTCTTCAGTTTGCAGCTGACCAATTCCCATCAACGCACGCAATAGGAAAAGCTGTTATATGCAACAATTTCTATGTCGACGACATGTTGACTGGCGCTGACGACCTGGATACTTTACGAAGAATTAAATTCGAAGTCTCTGATATTTTAAATTATTCAAAGTTCGAATTATCCAAATGGCATTGCAATCATTCTGGATTTTTACCTAACGCTGACAATTGTAAGTCCATCCCATTTGACGATGAGATAACCAGCGTACTCGGAATCTCTTGGCATCCGGCGGACGACATATTTTGTTTTGCATTTCATCCTTCAAGGCCCGCGCTAGGTGTGACTAAGAGGTCCATACTGTCATTGACCTCGTCTTTATTCGATTCTAATTGGCCTTATCAGTCTCCTTATCATTAAGGCAAAGATTTTAGTTCAGCGTCTATGGATTGAAGCCCTCGAATGGGACGTTGAAGTTTCGGAACCTATTCAAACCGACTGGAAAAAAATCTTAGCCGACCTTGAACATGTTCATATGGTGAAGGTTCCGCGATGCGTCAAGGGCGCTTCTGTAATAGAGTGCAAGTCCACGGCTTCTCTGACGCATCGATTCGCGCGTACGGTTGCTGCATTTATTTTCGCTGTCTGGACAGAGCTGGTAATGTGGCAATAAATTTGTTAGCATCAAAATCACGCGTTGCGCCGGTGAGGGCTCGTACATTGCCACGCCTCGAATTATGCGCGGCGCACTTATAAAAATTTTGGAAGAAAATTCGATGTTTCTGGATTGACTCGCAAGTAGCTCTTCACTGGATCCACACACATGCTTCTAAGCTTTCTACATTTGTTGGCAATCGCGTTGCAGAAATTCAGGAATGTTCATCAGAAGTTGTCTGGAGGTACTGCCCTACAAAATCTAATCCAGCAGATCTCGTATCCCGTGGATGTACCGTTTCTGAATTAACCAACTCACATTGGATATCCGGTCCTTCCTTTTTGCATAACAATCCTTCGATGTGGCCAACAATGGATGAAATCATATTGACGAAAGAAGAAACTCAGCTTGAGAAGAGGAAAACGGTCCATCTTTGTAAGGAGCGGCCAATGTCTTATATTCTTGAAAGGATTCACAGCATTAGCAGTTATACAAAATGCCTTCGAACATTTGCATATGTGTTACGTGTGAGTAAGACGTCACCCTCCATAACGCTCTCAGCACATGAATTGCAAGCCGCACTTCATCGCATCGTTTATGTTATCCAGCAACACCATTTTCGTGAAGAAATATCGCAGCTAAGCAAGGGACAAACGCTCACCGGCAAGCTAGCATATCTCAGCGCCTTTCTCGATGAGGACGATGGAGTGTTATTAATGAAGGTCGGCGGAAGACTCGCAAATTTAGCCTTGCCTGAGACCATCAAGCACCCGCTGTTGCTTCCCAAAGACGATGCCTTCGTTCGGCATTTGGCAATTCATATTCATCGTGCTAATTTTCACGCGGGCCCTCGGGCTCTGGTCGCCTTGATTCATCAACAGTTTTGGGTAGTCAATTGCAGAAGCTGTGATGGTTGCCCTGTGGTGTAATGTAAAAGATTATAAAATGCAACCCTGCGAGCACTCTAGGCTAGTAATAGACGAACACAAAACTGGCGGACGGCTGACGTGGCAACCACTGAAGTGTAACAAACGAACTACGGACGAGACGGTGACGAGCTAGAGAACGACGCGGTCGACAAGTTGCCGGAGAACCACCACGCGGGGTGCCAGCAGCAGCCAGCCACGTGAGCACCAGCTTGGCCGCACCAGCACGCGCTCGAGAAGTTTCCTCCTAGCCACCACGCACGGGGCCAGCAGAAGCAGCCAGCCACGTGAGCACCAGCTTGGCCGCACCAGCACGCGCTCGAGAGTTGCCTGAGAACCACCACGCACGGGGCCAGCAGCAGCAGCCAGCCACGTGAGCACCAGCTTGGCCGCACCAGACGCGCTCGAGAAGTTGCCGGAGAACCACCACGCGCGGTGCCAGCAGCAGCCAGCCACGTGAGCACCAGCTTGGCCGCACCAGCACGCGCTCGAGAAGTTGCCGGAGAACCACCACGCGCGGTGCCAGAAGCAGCCAGCCACGTGAGCACCAGCTTGGCCGCACCAGCACGCGCTCGAGAAGTTGCCTGAGAACCACCACGCGCGGTGCCAGCAGCAGCAGCCAGCCACGTGAGCACCAGCTTGGCCGCACCAGCACGCGCTCGAGAAGTTGCCGGAGAACCACCACGCGCGGTGCCAGAAGCAGCCGCCAGCCACGTGAGCACCAGCTTGGCCGCACCAGCACGCGCCCGAGAAGTTGCCGGAGAACAACCACGCGCGGTGCCAGCAGCAGCCAGCCACGTGAGCACCAGCTTGGCCGCACCAGCACGCGCTCGAGAAGTTTCCTCCTAGCCACCCCGCACGGGGCCAGCAGCAGCAGCCAGTCACGTGAGCACCAGCTTGACCACACCAGCACGCGCTCGCGGCAGTCTCATCCTAGCCACCACGCGCGGTGCCAGCAGCAGCAGCGTTCGGGCTACTTCCACCACAGCGGCTCGATTGCCGACGCACCGCCGCGGCGAATCACGTTTTTTTTTGAAAAGGGGCCGGACGAGAACCCCCCCCCTTGTGCGGTATCCCATACCATTTGCGATGTTTGAATTATTATATTAGTAACTTTAATTTCCCTTTTGTTATTGGCGCCTCTGTGCAGCAGCAACAGAGAAACGGAAGCAGGTCCAGCACTCCACGAATTCACCCGAGCTTCGCCGTATCGCCGAATTGTTTGCGCAAACAACGAGGGATCGCCGATCAGGACACGTGAGTGTGACAGAATCCTAAGTAAGTGAACTTATTCGTATCTCTCTTTTGCTGCTTTCGCCTTCTAAATATTAGTCCGAATACCAAATGTATATATTTTTTTTGCGGCTTCCGCTCCCGAATCAATATTTTAAGTCCGGGTTGTTAAATTTCTCTTTGGCGGCTTCCGCCTCCTCATTAATATTTAAGTCGGAACTGTAAAATGTCTTTTGCGACTTCCGCTTCCTAATCAATATTTTAGCTTAAGCATCCAATGAATAAAATGTAAATAGATATTCAATGTGATCAGCGTCGTTGCCATATGGATCGGTCGGGAGAGACGGAAACGCTCTCGCTAAGGTTGGGAAGGGGAGAGCCGGGGGCCATTGACCACCTTAGGTCCCCCTCTGGTTGTTGTCACCTCGGTGTTGTCGCTTCACTGCTGCTTGCGTGAACTTATACTCTACACCGGCGGGGTGGACGAGTAGGTTCGTAAGTAGTATTGTCCGTCCGATTGTCCGTACGTCAAGTTGCATGGCCGGTTGATAGGTAGAATTGTCCGCGGTGTGAGAATATCATCTTCTTCTTTTACGGGTGTTTTCTAGTAAGAAAAACCCACGTGCATGAATAACTTTGTGTATTGTTGGTAGGTAGCGGCAGGTGCTCGAGCAAGAACCCCCCCCCACACCCGAAGAGCTTAGACCTGGTACCCAGCTAGCATGCACACCCGCTCGGCATTGCACTACATTAAATACCAGCAGGTCCTTTTGGAAGGGCACATTACATAAATGGCGCCCAACCAAGGATCCATTACAAAGCTTAGCACGCCAAGTAGTCCACAATTGCATTCATTGCACGCGATACAAGCCCAAACTACTCACGCAGATCATGGGCTGTGAGTAGAAAGACCGCGTCCTTGGTGGAAGACCATTCGAAGTAGCAGGGGTGATTCACGGGACCAATTTTAACGTATTTAAAAATTCGTGGAAAAACTCCCTACAAGGCCTATATTGCAGTCTTTGTGTACTTTACAACCAAGGCCGTCCATTTGGAGGTAGTAACCGATCTATCCAGTGATGCATTCATAGCATCATTGCAACGTTTTGTAGGCCGCCGAGGGTTGCCGACAAAACTATTTTGCGACAACGCCACAAACTTTGTAGGTGCTGCGGCGAAACTGGAGAAATTTCGACAACATTTTTGCAGCGGAGAGAATTTGTCCGCCCTGGAGGCATACTGTGCTGCCAACTCCATTGAATTTTCATTCATTCCACCTCGAGCGCCACATTTTGGTGGTTTGTGGGAGGCTGCCGTCAAAACTGCTAAGTCTCATCTATTTCGGACATTAGCGAATGCTCGACTGACGTTTGAGGAGCTCATGACGGCATTAGTCGAAATTGAGGCCGTCATGAATTCACGGCCCTTAACTCCATCATCTACCGATCCGAATGACTACGAAGCCATCACTCCTGGGCATTTCATAATCGGCGTTGCGCTCAAGTCCATACAAGAGAGGGTCAATCTGGAATGTGACATTACACATCTACAGCGATGGCAGCGTATTCAAGCTATTAAATCGAATTTTTGGCAACGCTGGCATACTGAATACATTTCCGAACTCCGCAACTGCACTCGTTGGCAGAAACCACAACGAAATCTGCAAGTTGGCGACATGGTTATTGTACAGGAGGACAACACACCGCCTATGAAATGGGCACTTGCACGAGTAGTCAACATCATTTATGGCGCTGATGGTTACGCACGAGTCGCAGACGTAAAGACTACCACCACGACGTTTCGACGCCCTTTAACGAAGCTGGCGCTACTCCCAGTGAATTGAGACTTCGAGTCTCAATTGCGGGCCGGCATGTTCGAGCTACGTCGAGAAAATATGGTCTCACTACCACTCATTTTAATCTATTACAATTGTAATCAAAATCTGTAAAAGAATTTACGATACATTCAATAAATGTCATTCGCCTATTGTGGTTCAACCGAACTACGTCGGTCTTCTTTTTTCTCCTCCAATATACAAGCCCAGTCCGAACCGCTGGGCAGGAACTAGCTTTATAAAAATAATTTCAAAGGGACGTTCCAGGTGGCTGACATAGCCCACCTTAAACAAGAGGGTTAATGCGAACAAAGAAGAAGACTTTCATGTTTTGAGAAATTTTTTTTGGAAATGTCAGTTTTTCAAAAGCTTGTCAAAATTGTCATGATATTTATTAAAATTCATTTTGCAAAACACGTTTTTGTTTGATGTTGAAATTAATGCAAAAAAAATGAGAGTCAGTCATTCTAGAGACATCGTTGCAGCCGTTGCAGAAAATGATCCAAACTTCCTGAAAACAATTGTTACGGGTGATAAAACATGGTGTTTCCAAAACGATCCCGAAACCGAGCATCAAAGTTCGGAATTCAAATCAAAAAACACAAACACGAGCCAAAAAAACCCAAACAGTTACATCAAAAATCAAAACAATGCGCATCACATTCTTCGATAGCAAAGAAATTATCCACAAAGAATTTGTTCCAACTGGTCAAACAGTTGCTGCCGCATATTACATCGAAGTTTTGAAGCGTTTCATGGTCAGAATCCGTCGTATTCGACCAAAATACCGCGATCCAAAAAGTTGGTCTCTGTTGCACGATAATGCACCGAGTCATACAGCACTCAATGTTCGTTAATTTTTGGCTCGGAATCAGGTCTGTGTGTTGAATCATCCGACGTATTCACCTGATTTGGCACCGTGCGACTGCTCTTTGTTCCCGAAACTGAAATTGAAGTTGAATGGATGCTTTTTTGATGACATTCAGACCATACAACGGGCTTCGACGAGGGCACTGAAGCAAATTCCGAAAAATGAGCTGGAACACGCGTTTGAATCACTATTAAATCGATGCAACAAGTGTATTGAATCAGGAGGAGAATATTTCGAATAAATATGCCGACAAATTTATCTTCTCGCTATCTCAAATAATGCAGGAGAATTTCGTTGTGGAAAAGTGATATCGACCACATGATACATCTATATCAGGGGTGCCCAAAATCTTCTTATGGAAAAGCAAACACCAATACATGTAAAGTTGCCCAAAAAAATGCAAACAAATTATTTAATTAATTGAATTAGTTGAAAGCACATTGTGCATTGCGCTTGACCCTTAAAATTATAAGTGAAAAAAATAGAATGTTCCCATTTGTCATTGCCGAAAGGCCAACCAATCGCCAACACAAAAAAGCATACACACAAAAACTACAACAACAAAAGCATCTAATTTTTTTCATAAATACATTTTCTTGAGGCAACAAAACAAAAATCCGCGCAACCCCCACATGTGTTGCTTCGTTGCTGTCACAACAACGACTGATGAAAGAATGCACCTCTGATCTATATAACCAAACAAATGCTTGTGGAACCTAGATTCGCACAATCACTTCAATAAAAATGGCGTCAAAATTAAGCTAGAGTGTCCACCTTTCACCAATTTGGTAAATACAAAAAATATCCCACCGGCAGCATGATCGAAATTATGACTGTTAAATCTCGACCCGTTAACAGATTTAATAATATTATGGCTTATTATTTAGCTAGACTCGTATGCTTTCTACAGTGGTATCAGTCATCCTTCTATACCCCAAGGTTCGAAAGCAAATCGATTTGGAATGGTGACTTTGAAAAAATTGCTACTTGGGCGCAACCACTAAAATGCTTGTCAACACCAAATGCATAAGTGCATATTAATAATTGATCCCTTAAAATTTAGATAGAGTCTTATGTTTCTATATTGGTCCCTAACTTTTCATTATCCTTCAGGAATAATGAGCATATCGATGCGCAAGGATAACATTGAAAAACTGCCTATTACAAAATACACACTCACCACTAAAGTGCTTATAGATTCCAAACGGTATGGGTTACATTAATAAAAAAACCCCTTCAAATGTAGCTAGAGATTGCAGCTTTATTAAATTAAATCAATAATTTGATTACTATTCTGCAATCATTAACAGATCGATGCGCAAGAGTGACATTAAATGGCTGTCTACTGCAAAATCGATAAAATGCTTGTAAAATATGATGATTCTAGGTTAAAGAAAAAATAATAATCTTAAAAGCTAGCTGGAATTTATTACCGTATATTATCCATTGGATGTATACGGCGATAATCAGACTCATCATTGCCTACGGTTCTCATGTGTGGTGGCCAGCCATGGACAAAAAGAGCAATCAGAGCAATCTGGGAAAGGTGCAGAGACTTGCCACGTTGGCGATTACAGGGGCGGCTAAAAGCGCTCCACGAATGGCTCTGGAGATGTTTCTGCACCTTCCCCCAGTGGACCTGTTCGTAAAAGCCAGCGCAGCAAAGACAATCCTCAGATTGAGGGAGTCTAACCAGCTGAGGCAAGGCGGCTACGGACATTCCAGCATTCTGAACGTTCTTATGCCTAGCTCTACCGGACAAGGTCTTCTAGATAAGGCCACTGACTTCCTGGTAAAGCGCAGTGACTTCGAATTGAAGATTCCCATTGACTACCCCTCCAGGGACAACTGGCAACAGCCCGAGGTGGAAGGCTCTGCAGGAGTCTACTTCACCGACGGCTCGAAAACAGAGGATGGAACTGGAGCGGGTGTCTACTGTGAAACGCAAAATGTCTACTGGTCTTATAGACTACCAGACTATTGCAGCGTTTTTCAGTTCGAGGTTTTCGCCATCATGAAAGCAGCGGAACACATAAAACATTCGGCACTTAGTATGGCCGTCATTTGTGTTGATAGTCAGGCTGCTCTTAAAGCAATTGAATCCACTGTAGTGAAGTCAAAGGTAGTACTAGACTGTCGGAAAGCACTAGGTGGCATACGGCAATGCAGGGTTCGTCTGTGCTGGGTTCCCGGACATAGTGATATCGAAGGGAACGAGCAAGCGGACGAACTAGCCCGTGCAGGGTCAGCTATGCCGGCGTGCGAGGCGGTCAACACGGTGCTACCACCGATCTCTGCTATGATGGGTTCAATAGGAGAGTGGCTTACACGAGCCACGAATAGAGCCTGGACAACCAGGTGCGATTGCAAGATTGCACGCACCCTATGGCCAGCACTCAACACGAGGAAAAGTAAGTGCCTTCTGCGCCTCGACAAACATGCTGTACGCATGGTCACGGGGGTAATCACAGGTCACTGCGCCATTGGTGTCATGTTATGCAAATGGCGTTTGGCGACCGACGATTTATGCAGAAGCTGTGGAGATGAGGATGCAGTAGAATCGGTCGAGCACCTGCTATGCCACTGCCCATCACTACAAGGACGACGGCTCCAGACTCTTGGGGCAAGGTTCTTTGACGGGCTCGAGGAAGTAGCAGATGCACAGATAACCGATCTACACAATTTCCTCGCAAAGACCAAATGGTTCCCAAAATATCCCGTTTGGATCTACAGGGATCCAAACAGATAAGGGAAGGACATCGGTTTCCGAAAAATGAAGGGATTCACAATGGACCCAACAGGGTCTCCGAGTGGAAGTGCCTGACGCACACACCCCTTCCGTAACCTAACCTAACCTAACCTAGCTGGAGTTTTGAGCTTTCATAAATGGGGTCCATCTTTTCGCTATCTCAAATAATGCAGGAGTACTTCGTTGTGGAAAAGTGATATCGAAAGCATGATACATCTATATCAGGGGTGCACGAAATCTTCTTATGGAAAAGCAAACACCAATACATATAAAGTTGCCCAAAAAATGCAAACAAATTATTTAATTAATTGAATTAGTTGAAAGCACATTGTGCATTGCGCTTGACCCTTAAAATTATAAGTGAAAATAATATAATGTTCCCATTTGTCATTGCCGAAAGGCCAACCAATCGCCAACACAAAAAAGCATACACACAAAAACTACAACAACAAAAGCATCTATTTTTTTCATACATACAATTTCTTGAGGCAACAAAACAAAAATCCGCGCAACCCTCACACGTGTTGCTTCGTTGCTGTCACAACAACGACTGATTGAAAGAATGCAGCTCTGATCCATGGTACAATAACATGATGCAATTATTAAAGGTGATGTACGTTGTGACAGCCGAGTTTTGACACTCCCTTAGCTCAGTGCTGTATTTCAGAAGCAGGGGTAATGGGGAATAAATTGAGGCCTTTTCATGAAAAGGTATTTAAAAAAGTAGTATTTAATGCGTGTTAAACTGCCTAAAAGGAGGAAAATCCATTATTAGAATTTAACATATAGGAAGAAATCTTGACCCTTAAATGCCCGAGGATACTGATTTTGATTAAAAACTAAATATAAGTAAAAAAAATGATGTGCGGAAGGTCAAAATATATAAGAAAGTTATTCAAAAAAATGTTACCATCAGAATGCTTTTGGGTGGGTTCGGATAATTTACAACGATTTAAGAGGTTTAAATGATTATATCTTTAAAGATACCGTAATCTTGAAAACAAAAAATGGTAATAATTTCTAGTTTGAAAAGAAAAGAAATGCAAATATTTTTTGTTGATTTTATTTTTCATACAATTTAAATATTATATGCGAAAGTGCATTCGGCATTTAAAAAATGCAACAAGACGGTAGCGCGCGCTCGGCCTGGGCCTGAACGATTTGCAGTATCTGTATGTAGAATCGAGGACGTCTACGACGGGTGCCCGGCCCATGACGTTAAAATCGTCCTCGGGACTTCAATGCAAAGGTCGGGCGAGAAGGTATATTTATTCCCACAGTCGGGCAGTTCAGCCTCCATACGACCACCACGAACAACGGTCTGAGGCTGATCGATTTCTGAGGAAGTTGAGGAGTGCAGGTGCAGGAATGACGCCCGAAAATGCATCCAAAAAGTTAAGCGTCTCACGGAAGGCTTAAGCCCGGGGCATCTTCTTGCAGAGATGAAAACGGGGATCTGGTTACGGATGCGCAGGGTGTACTGGGGTTGTGGAAGGAGCACTACACCAAGCTGCTCGCAGGTGACGATGGGTTGTTCCCAGTGGTGAAAATGTCTAGATGGCACCAATCGACGACGACGGTGTGGATGTGCCACCGCGAATAAACATCCAGCGGCTACGCTGGCTCGGTCATGTCTGCCGCATGGACGACGAAATTCCGGCGAAAAAGGTGTTCGATGCGATGGTTGGAGGTCGGCGGCGAAGAGGGAGGCCGTGTCTCCGGTGGAAGGACCAAGTTGAAGAGGCCCTGTCATCTCTTGGTGTTACCAACTGGAGAAGGCGAGCGCAAAGCAGAGGCGCCTGAAGAGAAGTTTTGCGGCAGGCCGTAACCCGATCACGGGTTGTTATGGCCAGTTAAGTAAGTATGTAGAATGGCTGCAGCGGGTGGGAATTGCAGTTGTTGTTGTTTGTGTAGCTGAATTAGCCGCCAGTCTCCACGTAGTGGATGGTAAAATTATTAAATATACCGAAATTCGCGCGCTTTAAATTCAAATACAACGAAAATATATTTGAATTTCAACGAAAAGAATCAAAACAAACAGCGTGAAATGGTTCAGTAATACCCACCTTTTGTTTTTAGAGAATGTTACTATTTGTAAGTACTTTTTTCAAATTTTCTTCTAAATAAAAAAGAACTTTTTCAAAGAAGCATTACTGATTTGCTAAGGGAGCCAACATTGTCAAATTAGAACGAGACGGCTGCCTACGTACATCACCTTTAATAATTGCATCATGGTACAATAACAAGGTATGCCAAGTAGACAAATCTCCCTCTTGTTTCGTTTGTTTACATTTGGAAATGCTGTCAAACAGAGAAACTGGAGTTGCGTGTACGCTAGAAATTTAGTACCTTTTTCCATGCATACCATACCTTTTGGAAATGTTCATGCTAAACAAACAAGAAATATGCACTAGCT
The DNA here is from genome assembly GCA_963971225.1 of Melieria omissa. Lineage (NCBI taxonomy): Eukaryota > Metazoa > Arthropoda > Insecta > Diptera > Ulidiidae > Melieria > Melieria omissa. The sequence continues at coordinate 869,225 of OZ020269.1, read as the reverse complement.
GCGTTAGACTGAAAAGGTGCTAAATCCACTTTTTCAAATTTTACAGGAAAGACAAAAAACTAAGTAAAAATAATTTATATTTATGTTTATTCTTTGGACTTTCTTTGCTCTGGACTTTTTCTTTTTTTTTCATGCATGTTCCGCCGACTTATGACGACATTTTATGCCGTTATTTTTAATTTGTGCTTTGTGAACTTTTTCGCCTTGCTTTGATTCTGTGCTTTTCATTTCAAGAAGTGATTGAGTGTGACATTTGACATTTTTAAATTGAAAATCGTCCGTGTGAAGTAATAATGCCGGGAAATTCGTTTGCGTTGTGCAGAAGCACGCACAATAAGGCAGTGAGCATGTTCCACCCACCAAGAGACCCTACGATGCGGGAAAAGTGGGTGGCTTCATTGCAACATACAATTGCAGGACTCATCGGTAATATGCGTCAAGCATTTTACCGATGATGATATAATAAATATTCCAAACAAGCGGAAATGCCTCAAATGGACGGTACCGGACATGTTATTTACGTCCGAAACTAATTTTTGGCAGAAATATGAGCATTTTTATACTTTTTGCAAAGAAAAAGATACCTATTAAAGTTTTTCTGTTTATTGTAAAAACTGTATGCTTTTCAGTATTTTCTGTGCAGCCCTGCGCACGACTCCCATTCATAAGCACCTCTAATTTTTGTCGTTTGACATTCACATCTCATAGTACATGAAGAGTATTGTCCCTATCTGGCATACCTTGTTATTGTACCATGCTCTGATCTATATAACCAATCAAATGCTTGTGGAACCTAAATTCGCACAATCACTTTAATAAAACTGGCGTCAAAATTAAGCTAGAGTGACCACCTTTCACCAATTTGGTAAATACAAAAAATATCCCACCGGCAGCATGATCGAAATTATGGCTGTTAAATGTCGACCGGTTAACGGATTTTAATAATATTATGCCTTATTATTTAGCTAGACTCGTATGCTTTCTATAATGGTATCAATCATTCTTCTATACCCCAAGGTTCGAAAGCAAATCGATTTGGAACGGTGACTTTGAAAAAATTGCTACTTGGGTGCAACCACTAAAATGCTTGTCAGCACCAAATGCATAAGTGCATATTAAGAATTGACCCCTTAAAATTTAGCTAGAGTCTTAATCACATGATACATCTTTATCAGGGGTGCCCAAAATCTTCTTATGGAAAAGCAAACACCAATACATGTAAAGTTGCCCAAAAAAATGCAAATAAATTATTTAATTAATTGAATTAGTTGAACGCACATTGTGCATTGCGCTTGACCCTTAAAATTATAAGTGAAAAAAATATAATGTTCCCATTTGCCATTGCCGAAAAGCGAACCAACCGCCAACACAAAAAAGCATACACACAAATACTACAACAACAAAAGCATCTAATTTTTTTCATACATACAATTTCTTGAGGCAACAAAACAAAAATCCGCGCAGCTCCCACACGTGTTACTTCGTTGCTGTCCCAACCAATGACTACATGACGCGAAACTGAGAGGTGTCACGGTTGCAAATTCGGTCAAACCAGGCCCCAGAGTCGCAAATTCGGTCAAACCAGGCCCCAGAGTTGATTAGGGTTCGTACAGCAAATTCGCCATACAAAAGTCAGGGCAAGGGCTGCTGGTGCGTTCGAAGTTTTTTTGCAAATGAAATAATTGTTTTTTTTTTCTTTTATCTATATCTATACTATTATATAAAAGCAAGTGTGACGTTTTTTGAGCCACAATCAGGCAAAAACCACTGAACCGATTTAGATGAAATAAGCACCAAACATTTTTGAATCTGTGGGAATGGTACATAGGCTATATGAGAATGACCACGCCCCCTTCTTACGCCCACTATGGTAACAAACCTCATCTATGGTATGCTTTTGTAAGGCAATATGGGTATCAAACGATTCAGCGTATCATTGCGGCAAACATAGGCTATAACATAATCGGCCACGCCCACTTTCCGTGCCCACTAAACTAACAAAACGAAGCTACGGTACATGTCGGTAAATCAGTATTAATATCGAATGATTCCGTGCTTCGTTGATGTTAACATATAATATATAAGATTGACCACGCCCACCCGATATACCTTTTCGCCACGCCCACTATAATAACAAATCAGCCATGGTATATTTGTCATAGCAATATCGGTATCAAACGAGTCAGCCGTTCATTGCGGCAAACATAGGCTATAATTTAATCGGTCACGCCCACTAAACTAACAAAACAAAGCTACGGTACATGTCGGTAAATCAGTACTAATACCAAATGATGCCGTGTTTCATTGATGTTTACATAGGATATATAAGATTGACCACGCCCATCTGATATGCCTTTTCGCCACGCCCACTATAATAACAAATCATGGCCATAGTATATTTTTCATAGCAATATGGGCATTAAACGATTTAGCGTCTCATTGCGGCAAACATAAGCTATAATACAATATAATCGGCCACGCCCACTTTACGCGCCCACTAAACTAACAAAGCGAAGCTACGGTATATGTCCGTAAATCAGTAGGTATTAATATCAAATGATTTCGTGTTTCATTGATGCTAACATAGGATATATAAGATTGACAACGCCCACCTGATATGTCTTTTCGTCACGCCCGCTATAATAACAAATCAGCCATGGTATATTTATCATAGCAATATGGGTATCAAACGATTCACCGTATCATTGCGGCAAATATAGGCTATAATATAATCGGTCAAGCCCATTTTCCACGCCCACTTTCCACGCCAACTAAACTAACAAAACGAAGCTTCGGTACATGTCGGCAAATCAGTATTAATACCAAATCATTTCGAGTTTTGTTGATGTTAACATAGGATATGTAAGATTGACCACGCCCACCTAATACGCCTGCTCGCCACGATCACTATAATAACAAATCAGCCAAGATATATATGTCACAGCAATAAGGGTGTCAAACGATTTAGCGATTCGATAGGGGGAATGGGGTGGGTTTTTTACAAGGGGGCGTGGCACCGCCCATACAACCCAAATTTTTAATGTGGAATATCTTCGGAACAATAAGTTGGAAAGCTTTGAAGTTATGTATACCATCGTCCCATAGATGTGTCAATCTACTGGCGGTATATTTTTTGCGACTGAAATTTTCCGCGAAACTTTGGAACTGAAAGTCGCATGTCAATGAAACCGGGTCACACCCTTCGACTGGAAGCATGGATTGGGCATTACATAAAAGAGGCGTAGCATCGCCCATAAAGTGTAGTATGAAGAAACTTGATTTATTGGGCCCATTGACTTCAAGCTTGCGTGCAAAGCCGCAGGGCCCTACTAGTTCTGTATATTTATTTATAGGAAATTGATTGCAAAAAAAATTTTGTTGCTGAAAAACGTCATAAGTATGTTCCAACGTGTTTTAATATGATTTAACTGCAGTTTTTGCTGATTGCCCTCAAAGCCTTTACGTTTGAATTGCTTGTGTTGCAGCTCTGCGTTTGAAAAGAGTTCAACTTGCCATCACTGTTTCTTGCTACACTAGAAACGGCAAACTCAATGAGACATGAACTGAATGAAAAAGCAACCGAATATCTGCTGAGTTTACCGTCTGAATTAATTTATTTATGCTTTCTGTTGCTACGGGTAACAATCAAAATGATTTCGACCAGTAAAACAAGGTTTTTCGCAACGTTATACTTACAGTAAATAAGAAAAGTTATCACTTTAAGATGCATACAATTGACTGGTAACCGGTGCTGTGCGAATGTTTGAGTAAAAATACCCGTACACTATCGGACGATTGTAAAAAGCAAAAAATGGTCTGAAAATCATTTCCCCTGCCAGTTTCGCGTCATGTAGTCATTGGTCACAACAACGACTGATTGAAAGAATGCACCTCTGATCTATATAACCAATCAAATGCTTGTGCTAAATACGCACAATCCAGCGTTGCCGTTTTGGTTATTTTTAACCAAAAATGGTTATTTTTATTTTTGAAAATGTGTTTTGGTTATTTGGTGACTTTTGATCCCATTTGGTTATTTTTTAGAATATCGCACATTGATACAAAATGTATCTTATACTACGTTTACATTGAGCCCAAATGCGTAGTTTCAAGTGAGTCATTTCAAAGAGTTTACATTGCCTCATTTGCATTGCGTTTGTGTTTTGTTTGGCAGCTAATGTCAAATGCTCAATATACAAACATACCTTACATACTAAGCATATTCTACATATTTGAAGCAGACGAAAATTTCTATTCAAAAATTCCATATTGATAATTTTCGTTTGTTTTGATTTTGAACTGTCAAAAAGAACAAACGCTTTTAAAGCTTTTGAAAGCGCTTTCATTTTGTGATGTGTTCGATAAAATTGGTCATGTTTTATCGCATTTTCTTCGTCGTTTTGTTGAAATGAGTAATTTCGTCGAGTTGAATTTGTATGGGGAAATGCGTGATTTGGCTTCGCATTTGAGAACTTTTGCCCAAATCACACACTTGGGCTCAATGTAAACGTAGTATTAAATATCAAAGAGCACAATATTATTGGGAGTGGCAAAATATTGATATATAGTGGCAACTCATAGCCATTGCTGTTTCTCGTAAAAAAGGAAACAGCTTTGTTTAAATCGATAACTATGTTTCAAAAATAGTCAACAATTAATTTGCAGCTCACTAAAAGTTTTACTGTGCGTGAACGAGTTAATTATTTATTTTATGTCACACACACATATACATGTTTTTAAAAGCCTTTTAAATGTTGCTTAAATCTTAAAGGTTTTGTACGAGTTATTTATTTTGTTTGTGTCATTTTGGTTATTTTTGTTACATTTTGGTTATTTTTATTTTTGTTCCTGGTTAAAAATTGTTTCTTCGTGTGGCAACGCTGGCACAATCACCTTAATCAAAATGGCGTCAAAATTAAGCCAGAGTGACCACCTTTCACCAATTTGGTAAATACAAAAAATATCCCACCGGCAGCATGATCGAAATGAAGGCTGTTAAATGTCGACCGGTTAACGGATTTTAATAATATTATGCCTTATTATTTAGCTAGACTCGTATGCTTTCTATAATGGTATCAATCATCCTGCTATACCCCAAGATTCGAAAGCAAATCGATTTGGAACGGTGACTTTGAAAAAATTGCTACTTGGGCGCAACCACTAAAATGCTTGTCAGCACCAAATGCATAACACTTCGTTCAATAATGTGTGTGACTAACTAATTAAAACACATTTTTTTGCCAAAATTCGTTTTTATTCATCAACATAGTCCCCTTTTAGGGAGATGCAATCATTCCAACGCTTTTCCAATCTTTCGATACCGCCTTTGTAGAACGATTTTTCTTTGCCTTCAAAATAGGCGTTAGTTTCGGCGATTACTTCATCATTTGAGCCAAATCTCTTACCACGGAGCATCTTTTTGAGGTCTGCGAAGAGCCAGTAGTCGCTGGGGGCCAGATCTGGAGAATACGGGGGATGAGGAAGCAATTCGAAGCCCAATTCATGCATTTTTGCCATCTTTTTCATCGACTTGTGACACGGTGCATTGTCTTGGTGAAACAACACTTTTTTCTTCTTCATATGGGGCCGCTTAATCGCGATTTCTTCTTTCAAACGTTCCAACAACGCTATATAATAGTCGCTATTGATTGTTTTCCCTTTCTCAAGATAGTCGATGAATATTATTCCGTGCACATCCCAAAATACTGACGCCATAACCTTGCCAGCCGATGTTTGTGCCTTTGGACGCTTTGGGCGGCTTTCACCGGTTGCATGCCACTCAGCAGACTGCCGATTTGACTCTGGAGTGAAATGGTGGATCCATGTTTCATCCATTGTGATGTACCGACGCAAAAACTCCGACTTGGTGCGCGTAAACATGTCCAAACAGCTCTTTGAATCATCGATTCGTTGTTGTTTTTGCTCCGGTATGAGCAAACGCAGCACCCATTTCGAAAACACCTTTTTCATAACCAAATGCTCGTGTATTATGGTGTGTACACTGCCTGCTGATATCTTTAGAATGTCAGCAATCTCCCCCCCTTTCACTTTACGGTCGGACATAATGATTTTCAGTGTTTTTTCAACGTTTTCCGGAATAACAGCGTCATTTGGCCGTCCAGTAGATGGAATGTCATCGGTGTCTGTACGACCACGTTTGAATTCGGCATACCAATAACAAATGGTTCTTTTTGATGGAGCAGAGTCCGAATAATGTTTTTCAAGCCATTCCTGGCATTGAACAGTATTTTTTTTTTCATTAAAAAACAATGATAAATCAGCACACGGAATTGCTTTGAATTCATTTTTTTTGAAAACTCAAAAGTAGTGTCACTTAAAGCACTGTAACTTGTAAACTAATGGTCGGATTGACATATAACATTGACAGTAAGCCTAAAAAGGTTCACAATTTCGAAAAAAAATATTGATTTAATATTAGTGCCGCCATCTATGTGTCAGTCACACACATTATTGAACGAAGTGTTAAGTGCATATTAATAATTGACCCCTTAAAATTTAGCTAGAGTCTTAAGCTTTCTATACTGGTCCCTAACTTTTCATTATCCTTCAGGAATAATGAGCATATCGATGCGCAAGGATAACAATGAAAAACTGCCCTTTTTAAAAATTCACACTCACCACTAAAGTGCTTATAGATTACACACGGTATGGGTTACGTTAATAAAAACCCCTTAAAATGTAGCTAGAGATTGCAGCTTTATCAAATTAAATCAATAATTTGATTACTATTGGCAATCATGAACAGATCGATGCGCAAGGGTGACATTAAATGGCTGCCTACTGCAAAATCGATAAAATGCTTGTATAATATGATGATTCTAGGTTTATAGAAAAATCATAACCTTAAAACCTAGCTGGAGTTTTGAGCTTTCATAAATGGGGTCAATCTTCTCGCTATCTCAAATAATGCAGGAGAATTTCGTTGTTGAAAAGTGATATCGACCACATGATACATCTATTTAGTTTCGCTTCTTTAATGTTCGCTTTATTTGAATAATTTCAGGTAATTTGAAGTTATTTTTAATAATTTCAAGTAATTTTATAAACTGAATTAAAACTGTGCGGTCCAGCGGTCTGCTCCCTTCTCTCGTTTTACGACGAATGCCCAATCTCTTCCTTCTTTTTTGTTCCTGTACTTTCGTCACTCGAATATTTACCGTTTTTTCCCAAAACCGTTAGCTTAACCCACGCGTCGTCCAGTTCGTGTTCTCTGTCTTTACCCCGTCCCAGTGTTGATATTGTTGGTACAATTGTACTTTTTTGATACATTTTGAAATTAAAAAGTACATTGGTACTACATTGATTTATTTGGTACATTTTGGTAAAATGGCAACATTATTCTCGAGAAACTCGATTTCAAGTAGTTACGGATTATCTTAAAACTTAAAGATAAGGATAGCTATTAGATATCTAGTTGTCCTTTTCAACCTCATGGGGCTATGCGTTTCATCATTAGTGCATATTCATATCTGTGCGTGGTGCCAATTTATTTGCATACATTTTGAATTTCACTAAGTAAAAGAAGTTGGACGCTCACATTGGAATTAAACAATTTTTATAAAGGTAATGTATGCAATTATTACATGTACATAGGTGCAAAATTGAAAGCAGCGATAGGCGACTAGCACTGCCCGAAAATAGCAATTCAAAAGCAGTCAATGTGACCCTAAGCGATTCTGATGCGTTAGTATTTCAAATGCATTTGAGAAATGCACAACCTGCCATTCGAGGTATTGAACATTTTAAAATATTGTGTAAATAATTCACAAATCATTCCATGGTTTTGTATAAAAATCGAAAGATTTACTTGAAGTTGAAATACCAAATGATCTCAAAGAAACGAATGAGTTCTTAAACTCAATGTGCAAATAAGTATTTAAATGTTTCTTGTATGAAATCATTTTTTGCATTTTAAGATTAAAATTCTTTAAAATTGGATTAATACTGGAAATAAATATTGAATTATAAAAATGCATTTGTTAATAAAAAGATTTGGTACTTTTTTGTCTACTTTAGTACATTTTTTTTGGCCTCTTGGTACAAAATGGGAAAACTCATTTATCAACACTGCCCCGTCCCTGTCAGTCACCTATTCATAAAACAGGGTTGCATTTGTCTGTCCTACATTCGGCCATCCTGCGGTTCTTTCGGCCTCGAATGAACTATTCCGACCACTCTTTCATGAACTCAGCCACTGTTGATGTTTTATTTGGCCCTTCATGCTTTCCGACCTTTTCTACCTCGTATCGTCCGTGATTAGTCTTCTTGACAATACGGTAGGACCCAGAAACTTCGGCCTTAATTTCATGTTAGTACCAAATTGTGTTCGCTTGATGGCAACTAATTGGTTTACTCGGTATTCAATTTCGGGTTTACGATTTTTGTTGTAACCGTGTCGATTTTCGCTGAATTTTCAAAATATTTTCTGCAGCTTCTTTTCTGATTTCATCTCTGTCTTCGTTAAGCTGTTGTATGTTTTCTTCTTCCAAAAGGCAACGGATGTCCTCTGCATCAGTCATTTTCATTTCACTTCCGGTTAATATTGTAAATGGTGCAAAACGAGTACTTCTTGGCGGCGTACTATTGATGACCTGTTGCACTCGGCCCACATTCCTATACCAGTTTGACGGATTTTGCAACGATAATTTTGCCAATGTTGGAACGACGATTCTATGAATGCGCTCGACTTGGCCATTTCCTCGGGGAACACCGGTGGCGATTAAAAGATGCTGTATGTTTTGTTCCTGGCAGTACTTCCGAAATGACGATGACGTAAACGCGGCTCCTCTATCGCTGATGATTCTTCTAGGGTTGCCGAACAGCATCGATTGCTTCGCCAACCTATCGACCACCTCTTCTGCCCCTGTTCTTCTCGTCGGGTATAGCCAACTAAACTTCGTGAACCCATCTATTACGACGAAAATATAGTTTTAATTTTTGTTTGTGGATTGCATCGGTCCAACGTGATCCACATGATATGTGTCCAATGGCACATCCGTTTTGTCGATAGGATTTAATAAACCCTCCTTTTTGCCGGCTTTCGCGTCTGTGATGATGCACTCCACGCAGCTGCCCACAATCTTCGCAACCTTGGCATTCAAGTTTGGTATATAAATGTCTTTTCCACACTTTCCACGCTTTGATGATTTCCTCCTCCATGGCGGCTGGTACTACAATCAGCTCTCTAGTTGGGTCTTTAAATAATATATCATATTTCATATAGAAATCTTGGTAGTCATCCTTCTGTAATACTGCCCGAACAGCTTTTGTCCACTCATCGTAGAGCTGTGCTTGCTTAAGCCGATATTTTAACGAATCTTCCAGCATTAAACAATACATTCTACTCAGGGCGTCTACATGAGCCATTTTATTTCCAGCCCTATGCTCGATATCAAAGTCAAAGTCCTGAAGAAACAACGCCCATCTGGCTATCTTCGGAGGCACATCTTCTTTCTTTAGTGTCATAGAAGGCGTTGCAGTCAGTTAGAATCTTAAAGCGTATACCTAAGAGATAAACCCGCTACTTCCGTAACGCCTCGATGATCGCAAGGACTTCTAACTCGTATGCAGGGTAATTTTCTGCCACTGGTTTGGTTTTCCGGCTCATGTATTGAACCGGGTGAAATTGTTGGTCCTCCGAATTCTTTTGTATAAGGATTGCACCATACCCATATTTGGCGGCATCCGTATGAACTTCGGTGATTGCACTAGGAGAGAATAATTGCAGCACTGGGGCCTTCACTAACTCGGCTTTCAACTGTTGATACGCTGCTACTTGCTGTTCACCCAACTGAAATTTCGCCTCTTTCTTCAATAAATCTGACAGAGGTTTACGATTGTTGCAAAATTTCGAATGAAACGTCTACAGTATAATGTAAGTCCTAAAAATCTTTGTACACTCTTCTTATCGCTGGGCAATGGAAAATCACGGATGGCTCTCGACCGCAAATAAAACACGTCCGGTATTCTTGACATTCACAGTCGTAGTAAATTTTATTGAAACGAACAAATTTGAAGTGGAAACAATGGAAGTAGTAGTAATGGAAGTAGTAACTGTAAACCGTTTAAATTCCAATTGAACAGTGGTTCCAAATACAAATAAATTCCCTGTGGACAGGGTTTCCGAACATACCGCCCCCCCTGAACGACAGTTCAGGCAAAAGGGAGAGGGGCCACCTTGGTGATGAGCCGTTTATATTCTCCACGTGAAGTCTTAACGGTTACTACTCGAACTCGGTTGTCATCGCCTCTGAAGACATCGACTACTCTCCCAAGTACCCATTTGGACGGGGGAAGATTCGGTTCCTTCAGAACAACCATGGTTTCGTTCTCGATATTAGTTGTTGATTGTTGCCATTTGTTACGTTGTTGTAGAGATGTTATGTATTCTGCGTGCCAGCGCTTCCAGAAACCTTGCACCATCGCCTGTAGATGCTGCCACTGCTGGAGACGATTTCGCTTAACATCCAAAATAGACGGCTCTGGCACACATGTGTAGGGTTCTCCAATGAGAAAGTGTGCAGGAGTGAGTGGGTCGAGGTCATCGTCGGACGTTGCGCATAACGGGCGGGAATTAAGGATGGCCTCGATTTGTGCGAGCACAGTTGAGTACTCCTCAAATGTTAGGACACTGCTACCCACCACTCGCCCGAGATGCAACTTCACAGAACGAACGCCAGCCTCCCACAAGCCACCAAAGTGTGGTGCTGAAGGAGGGATAAAGTGCCAGTGCACCCCATCGTTGGCCATGGATGACGCCACCTCTGCTAGGTAGACGTGTGAAGTAACAAGTTGTTGTAGCTCGTCCAGGCTCCGCTTGGCACCATGAAATGTTGTGCCGTTGTCGGAGTACAGGTCTGTAGGTTTGCCTCTGCGTGCAATGAACCTGCGAAATGCTGCCAGAAACGCGTAGGTAGTAAGGTCGCTTACCAGCTCGATGTGCAACGCCTTCGTCGAGAAGCAAACAAATATAGAAAACCAAGCTTTTCAAATTTTGGGGCTGCGTCCCTTTGTAGTGGTACCGCGTGACCACCAATGCCGACAGCATAGCGCTCAAGCCGATCAGCAAGACCGACGTGCATCGAACGGTGGGCGCGCCACTTTGTTTACATTACAAGTGTCAAGTGTCGCATGCACAAAAACGCCGGCGTCACTCAAGTGGCCTGCACTTGCACAAGCGACACATGTCACAACACATGTGGGCACTTGCACCGATTGCACATGCAACTCGACCCGACCTAACGCAGGTCAACGCAGAGCGCTGGCCCCCTTTGGGAAAGTGCCGCGTCGTCGGATCTAACCCGCGTTGTGATTGGCGCGATGCGAGTGAATTTGGAAACAGAGGGAGGAGCACTGGAATTGCCCCTCAGTATAACAGTTTTAATTTTAGTATATAAGAACAAAAATTTGGAAAATAAAATCAGCTTTGACGCAAGAGACAACTGGTGTGTTTCATTCTGCAGCAAGCTGATTGAGGCTCCAACATAGCCATCAACTTTGAGGCGAGGTCCGCCAAACAATAGACCACTCACACTACACACACACGCACACAAAGACTTCTTTCACGACACCTTTGACATCTTCATAGATACAGGGTCAGCGTAGTCAATACCGCAATGGAGAAAGCATCTGGTGGGTTGGACTCTGCAAGATGGCAAGTCTCCCATCAGCTGTACGCTTGTTGCTCGTCTCTACATAAAACACCGCTTGCATGAGAACACCACTTTTCGTACCAAATTTCGGCACCCAAGTATCCAGTAGCGTTGACGGAGAATTGTGAGAGTTGCTTCTACGCCAGTGTGAAGATACGTCTCGTGAATGTATCGGACTAAAAGGATTGCAACGAAGGAACATTTAGGCAAAGGAATAGGATACTTAGTGTTGAAGTTAACGTCGGCATGTTTTATTCGTCCACCAACACGTAAGAGCCCTTGTTGATCAATAAACGGAGTGTAACGAATTAATGAAGACTTTTGGTGCAACGGCTTCGACTCCTGCAGCATCTTATATTCAACGCCAAAGCTTGATTGCTGTACATGTCGCAATATGGTGGTTGCCGCGCGACGCAGTTCAGCGAAGCTCAATGATGCACCATGGATTGCGGGCCGGACGACAGGTCGGTCCAAGACGAAAACAATATGCGACGATATGAAGCAGCCGCATCCATGAAGAGATCTTCGTGTTATTAATGAAGGTCGGCGGAAGACTCGCAAATTTAGCCTTGCCTGAGACCATCAAGCACCCGCTGTTGCTTCCCAAAGACGATGCCTTCGTTCGGCATTTGGCAATTCATATTCATCGTGCTAATTTTCACGCGGGCCCTCGGGCTCTGGTCGCCTTGATTCATCAACAGTTTTGGGTAGTCAATTGCAGAAGCTGTGATGGTTGCCCTGTGGTGTAATGTAAAAGATTATAAAATGCAACCCTGCGAGCACTCTAGGCTAGTAATAGACGAACACAAAACTGGCGGACGGCTGACGTGGCAACCACTGAAGTGTAACAAACGAACTGCGGACGAGACGGTGACGAGCTAGAGAACGACGCGGTCGACAAGTTGCCGGAGAACCACCACGCGGGGTGCCAGCAGCAGCCAGCCACGTGAGCACCAGCTTGGCCGCACCAGCACGCGCTCGAGAAGTTTCCTCCTAGCCACCACGCACGGGGCCAGCAGAAGCAGCCAGCCACGTGAGCACCAGCTTGGCCGCACCAGCACGCGCTCGAGAGTTGCCTGAGAACCACCACGCACGGGGCCAGCAGCAGCAGCCAGCCACGTGAGCACCAGCTTGGCCGCACCAGACGCGCTCGAGAAGTTGCCGGAGAACCACCACGCGCGGTGCCAGCAGCAGCCAGCCACGTGAGCACCAGCTTGGCCGCACCAGCACGCGCTCGAGAAGTTGCCGGAGAACCACCACGCGCGGTGCCAGAAGCAGCCAGCCACGTGAGCACCAGCTTGGCCGCACCAGCACGCGCTCGAGAAGTTGCCTGAGAACCACCACGCGCGGTGCCAGCAGCAGCAGCCAGCCACGTGAGCACCAGCTTGGCCGCACCAGCACGCGCTCGAGAAGTTGCCGGAGAACCACCACGCGCGGTGCCAGAAGCAGCCGCCAGCCACGTGAGCACCAGCTTGGCCGCACCAGCACGCGCCCGAGAAGTTGCCGGAGAACAACCACGCGCGGTGCCAGCAGCAGCCAGCCACGTGAGCACCAGCTTGGCCGCACCAGCACGCGCTCGAGAAGTTTCCTCCTAGCCACCCCGCACGGGGCCAGCAGCAGCAGCCAGTCACGTGAGCACCAGCTTGACCACACCAGCACGCGCTCGCGGCAGTCTCATCCTAGCCACCACGCGCGGTGCCAGCAGCAGCAGCGTTCGGGCTACTTCCACCACAGCGGCTCGATTGCCGACGCACCGCCGCGGCGAATCACGTTTTTTTTTGAAAAGGGGCCGGACGAGAACCCCCCCCTTGTGCGGTATCCCATACCATTTGCGATGTTTGAATTATTATATTAGTAACTTTAATTTCCCTTTTGTTATTGGCGCCTCTGTGCAGCAGCAACAGAGAAACGGAAGCAGGTCCAGCACTCCACGAATTCACCCGAGCTTCGCCGTATCGCCGAATTGTTTGCGCAAACAACGAGGGATCGCCGATCAGGACACGTGAGTGTGACAGAATCCTAAGTAAGTGAACTTATTCGTATCTCTCTTTTGCTGCTTTCGCCTTCTAAATATTAGTCCGAATACCAAATGTATATATTTTTTTTGCGGCTTCCGCTCCCGAATCAATATTTTAAGTCCGGGTTGTTAAATTTCTCTTTGGCGGCTTCCGCCTCCTCATTAATATTTAAGTCGGAACTGTAAAATGTCTTTTGCGACTTCCGCTTCCTAATCAATATTTTAGCTTAAGCATCCAATGAATAAAATGTAAATAGATATTCAATGTGATCAGCGTCGTTGCCATATGGATCGGTCGGGAGAGACGGAAACGCTCTCGCTAAGGTTGGGAAGGGGAGAGCCGGGGGCCATTGACCACCTTAGGTCCCCCTCTGGTTGTTGTCACCTCGGTGTTGTCGCTTCACTGCTGCTTGCGTGAACTTATACTCTACACCGGCGGGGTGGACGAGTAGGTTCGTAAGTAGTATTGTCCGTCCGATTGTCCGTACGTCAAGTTGCATGGCCGGTTGATAGGTAGAATTGTCCGCGGTGTGAGAATATCATCTTCTTCTTTTACGGGTGTTTTCTAGTAAGAAAAACCCACGTGCATGAATAACTTTGTGTATTGTTGGTAGGTAGCGGCAGGTGCTCGAGCAAGAACCCCCCCCACACCCGAAGAGCTTAGACCTGGTACCCAGCTAGCATGCACACCCGCTCGGCATTGCACTACATTAAATACCAGCAGGTCCTTTTGGAAGGGCACATTACATAAATGGCGCCCAACCAAGGATCCATTACAAAGCTTAGCACGCCAAGTAGTCCACAATTGCATTCATTGCACGCGATACAAGCCCAAACTACTCACGCAGATCATGGGCAATTTGCCGAAAGACCGCGTCCTTGGTGGAAGACCATTCGAAGTAGCAGGGGTGATTCACGGGACCAATTTTAACGTATTTAAAAATTCGTGGAAAAACTCCCTACAAGGCCTATATTGCAGTCTTTGTGTACTTTACAACCAAGGCCGTCCATTTGGAGGTAGTAACCGATCTATCCAGTGATGCATTCATAGCATCATTGCAACGTTTTGTAGGCCGCCGAGGGTTGCCGACAAAACTATTTTGCGACAACGCCACAAACTTTGTAGGTGCTGCGGCGAAACTGGAGAAATTTCGACAACATTTTTGCAGCGGAGAGAATTTGTCCGCCCTGGAGGCATACTGTGCTGCCAACTCCATTGAATTTTCATTCATTCCACCTCGAGCGCCACATTTTGGTGGTTTGTGGGAGGCTGCCGTCAAAACTGCTAAGTCTCATCTATTTCGGACATTAGCGAATGCTCGACTGACGTTTGAGGAGCTCATGACGGCATTAGTCGAAATTGAGGCCGTCATGAATTCACGGCCCTTAACTCCATCATCTACCGATCCGAATGACTACGAAGCCATCACTCCTGGGCATTTCATAATCGGCGTTGCGCTCAAGTCCATACAAGAGAGGGTCAATCTGGAATGTGACATTACACATCTACAGCGATGGCAGCGTATTCAAGCTATTAAATCGAATTTTTGGCAACGCTGGCATACTGAATACATTTCCGAACTCCGCAACTGCACTCGTTGGCAGAAACCACAACGAAATCTGCAAGTTGGCGACATGGTTATTGTACAGGAGGACAACACACCGCCTATGAAATGGGCACTTGCACGAGTAGTCAACATCATTTATGGCGCTGATGGTTACGCACGAGTCGCAGACGTAAAGACTACCACCACGACGCACACTGGGGTAATTCATGCCGATTTTGGCGATTAATTCACCCGGACTACTAAGACATGAAAAAAGTATTAGGTTTAGTTAATTATAGATAAAGAAGTAGAAAATAAATGTATTTGACCATACTTTAGTGGATTTATTTTTATTTATGACCAAAAATGCAAAATTGTTACAAAAGGGTATTATACAGAATTCCTCGCTTATTTATTAATTACTATCGGAATCATCATCGTATTAACCCACGCTTTCACCTTCGCATCCATTGTTATCATCATCAGCATAATTCGCGTTCTTCTTCCGCAATTATCAACAAATCCAATGGTTCCCTTGGCATGCGCGTAACTGCTTTATGAGGCAATTTCATTTCTGTCGATATAATGGGATCAGAATTTATAAGCAGTCTTTTTAGAACGTCTTCGTTGGTTTTTTCTCGGCTACTTTTTCGAGAAAAATATTTCCTGAAAGCCTTAAATTCTTTATTTCTCGCTTCCCTCGCTTCTTCAAATAATTCACCGATTCGCAACAAGGCGTGAGCTATGACCTATGGTCCATTAATTAAATATTTATGAACAGTCGTAGGCATGTTATACCAGGGATAGTACTCAACGAAAGATTTGGCACAATTTAAGGCAAAGAGTTGGTCATTAGGTAATAAAGACTTAAACGAGTATACCAAATAACATTGGATTTCGTTCCTAAATGAAAACAACCACCTTTTTTAATATCTTGAAAAAGTAGTCTTTTGCAGTTACCCTTTACCTAATTAGTTTAATGCACATCACTGCGGTTATTTCAATCGATTACTCATAAGTAATACAAACAACAATGCCCAATACTGCAACTTCTGATAAATAAGGTCAGCTGACGTTTTTTTTTTTTTGCACACACCGTACAACAAAGTCAAGTTAAATAATCTAAGATATTGAAATTTTATTTGGTTCTGCATCATTTGAGATTATTTTGTATTGTGTTTCATAAATATCTTAAAAACCAAAAATCCTCACGTGTCCCGATATCCCGCCTAATATGTCGTCTAATATGCTGGTTAATATAAATCTAACATGCCGGCCCCCCGTAATGTAGGTTAAAAAGCATAAAGAAATACTAAAAACCATACATTGAACAACAACAAAACTAACATAAAACATATCGCTTGTGGCTTTTCTCATATTTTTTGCATTTACATTTCTTTTTTGTCTTTCCTTTCACGGACCGCGTGCATATTTTGCCAAAACTTCACATACAAAAATCGAAATGCTGCAAAAGTGCGCAACAATAGCGCAACTTTTTTTTTCATAGAAAGTTGCTAGAATATCCACAGATTACGACTATGACAATATTTTAGGTGAACATCACTGAACAAACAACTATATGTTTATGAATAGGGCCAAAATAAGGCAATTTTTAGGCTTTTTAAAAATAAAATAACAAAAATATTTACGAACACTTAAAAAACAAAAAAAATGTGTATTTTAATACTTAAATACCTGAACAAGAAGCCTCCATCATCAGTTTTATGCTACTTTAAAGACTTGTAAAACAAATTTGATTTAAATAATTGAAAAATTCACGTTTCCCGCTGTGCGCACGTCAAATGAAAATAAATGTCAACTTTCAGAGTGCTTTGTGGGAAAACGGTAAACTATTTTGCAACAACTCTTTCACGTCGTGATGCAGAATTTTATCCACTTTAACCCGGTACCAAAAACGTATCTGTGTCTTTATTTTTCGTTTTTGAATTAATCGCCACTTTACTTATATATTACCCCAGTGTGCGACGTTTCGACGCCCTTTAACGAAGCTGGCGCTACTCCCAGTGAATTGAGACTTCGAGTCTCAATTGCGGGCCGGCATGTTCGAGCTACGTCGAGAAAATATGGTCTCACTACCACTCATTTTAATCTATTACAATTGTAATCAAAATCTGTAAAAGAATTTACGATACATTCAATAAATGTCATTCGCCTATTGTGGTTCAACCGAACTACGTCGGTCTTCTTTTTTCTCCTCCAATATACAAGCCCAGTCCGAACCGCTGGGCAGGAACTAGCTTTATAAAAATAATTTCAAAGGGACGTTCCAGGTGGCTGACATAGCCCACCTTAAACAAGAGGGTTAATGCGAACAAAGAAGAAGACTTTCATGTTTTGAGAAATTTTTTTTGGAAATGTCAGTTTTTCAAAAGCTTGTCAAAATTGTCATGATATTTATTAAAATTCATTTTGCAAAACACGTTTTTGTTTGATGTTGAAATTAATGCAAACAAAAATGAGAGTCAGTCATTCTAGAGACATCGTTGCAGCCGTTGCAGAAAATGATCCAAACTTCCTGAAAACAATTGTTACGGGTGATAAAACATGGTGTTTCCAAAACGATCCCGAAACCGAGCATCAAAGTTCGGAATTCAAATCAAAAAACACAAACACGAGCCAAAAAAACCCAAACAGTTACATCAAAAATCAAAACAATGCGCATCACATTCTTCGATAGCAAAGAAATTATCCACAAAGAATTTGTTCCAACTGGTCAAACAGTTGCTGCCGCATATTACATCGAAGTTTTGAAGCGTTTCATGGTCAGAATCCGTCGTATTCGACCAAAATACCGCGATCCAAAAAGTTGGTCTCTGTTGCACGATAATGCACCGAGTCATACAGCACTCAATGTTCGTTAATTTTTGGCTCGGAATCAGGTCTGTGTGTTGAATCATCCGACGTATTCACCTGATTTGGCACCGTGCGACTGCTCTTTGTTCCCGAAACTGAAATTGAAGTTGAATGGATGCTTTTTTGATGACATTCAGACCATACAACGGGCTTCGACGAGGGCACTGAAGCAAATTCCGAAAAATGAGCTGGAACACGCGTTTGAATCACTATTAAATCGATGCAACAAGTGTATTGAATCAGGAGGAGAATATTTCGAATAAATATGCCGACAAATTTATCTTCTCGCTATCTCAAATAATGCAGGAGAATTTCGTTGTGGAAAAGTGATATCGACCACATGATACATCTATATCAGGGGTGCCCAAAATCTTCTTATGGAAAAGCAAACACCAATACATGTAAAGTTGCCCAAAAAAATGCAAACAAATTATTTAATTAATTGAATTAGTTGAAAGCACATTGTGCATTGCGCTTGACCCTTAAAATTATAAGTGAAAAAAATAGAATGTTCCCATTTGTCATTGCCGAAAGGCCAACCAATCGCCAACACAAAAAAGCATACACACAAAAACTACAACAACAAAAGCATCTAATTTTTTTCATAAATACATTTTCTTGAGGCAACAAAACAAAAATCCGCGCAACCCCCACATGTGTTGCTTCGTTGCTGTCACAACAACGACTGATGAAAGAATGCACCTCTGATCTATATAACCAAACAAATGCTTGTGGAACCTAGATTCGCACAATCACTTCAATAAAAATGGCGTCAAAATTAAGCTAGAGTGTCCACCTTTCACCAATTTGGTAAATACAAAAAATATCCCACCGGCAGCATGATCGAAATTATGACTGTTAAATCTCGACCCGTTAACAGATTTAATAATATTATGGCTTATTATTTAGCTAGACTCGTATGCTTTCTACAGTGGTATCAGTCATCCTTCTATACCCCAAGGTTCGAAAGCAAATCGATTTGGAATGGTGACTTTGAAAAAATTGCTACTTGGGCGCAACCACTAAAATGCTTGTCAACACCAAATGCATAAGTGCATATTAATAATTGACCCCTTAAAATTTAGATAGAGTCTTATGTTTCTATATTGGTCCCTAACTTTTCATTATCCTTCAGGAATAATGAGCATATCGATGCGCAAGGATAACATTGAAAAACTGCCTATTACAAAATACACACTCACCACTAAAGTGCTTATAGATTCCAAACGGTATGGGTTACATTAATAAAAAAACCCCTTCAAATGTAGCTAGAGATTGCAGCTTTATTAAATTAAATCAATAATTTGATTACTATTCTGCAATCATTAACAGATCGATGCGCAAGAGTGACATTAAATGGCTGTCTACTGCAAAATCGATAAAATGCTTGTAAAATATGATGATTCTAGGTTAAAGAAAAAATAATAATCTTAAAAGCTAGCTGGAATTTATTACCGTATATTATCCATTGGATGTATACGGCGATAATCAGACTCATCATTGCCTACGGTTCTCATGTGTGGTGGCCAGCCATGGACAAAAAGAGCAATCAGAGCAATCTGGGAAAGGTGCAGAGACTTGCCACGTTGGCGATTACAGGGGCGGCTAAAAGCGCTCCACGAATGGCTCTGGAGATGTTTCTGCACCTTCCCCCAGTGGACCTGTTCGTAAAAGCCAGCGCAGCAAAGACAATCCTCAGATTGAGGGAGTCTAACCAGCTGAGGCAAGGCGGCTACGGACATTCCAGCATTCTGAACGTTCTTATGCCTAGCTCTACCGGACAAGGTCTTCTAGATAAGGCCACTGACTTCCTGGTAAAGCGCAGTGACTTCGAATTGAAGATTCCCATTGACTACCCCTCCAGGGACAACTGGCAACAGCCCGAGGTGGAAGGCTCTGCAGGAGTCTACTTCACCGACGGCTCGAAGACAGAGGATGGAACTGGAGCGGGTGTCTACTGTGAAACGCAAAATGTCTACTGGTCTTATAGACTACCAGACTATTGCAGCGTTTTTCAGTTCGAGGTTTTCGCCATCATGAAAGCAGCGGAACACATAAAACATTCGGCACTTAGTATGGCCGTCATTTGTGTTGATAGTCAGGCTGCTCTTAAAGCAATTGAATCCACTGTAGTGAAGTCAAAGGTAGTACTAGACTGTCGGAAAGCACTAGGTGGCATACGGCAATGCAGGGTTCGTCTGTGCTGGGTTCCCGGACATAGTGATATCGAAGGGAACGAGCAAGCGGACGAACTAGCCCGTGCAGGGTCAGCTATGCCGGCGTGCGAGGCGGTCAACACGGTGCTACCACCGATCTCTGCTATGATGGGTTCAATAGGAGAGTGGCTTACACGAGCCACGAATAGAGCCTGGACAACCAGGTGCGATTGCAAGATTGCACGCACCCTATGGCCAGCACTCAACACGAGGAAAAGTAAGTGCCTTCTGCGCCTCGACAAACATGCTGTACGCATGGTCACGGGGGTAATCACAGGTCACTGCGCCATTGGTGTCATGTTATGCAAATGGCGTTTGGCGACCGACGATTTATGCAGAAGCTGTGGAGATGAGGATGCAGTAGAATCGGTCGAGCACCTGCTATGCCACTGCCCATCACTACAAGGACGACGGCTCCAGACTCTTGGGGCAAGGTTCTTTGACGGGCTCGAGGAAGTAGCAGATGCACAGATAACCGATCTACACAATTTCCTCGCAAAGACCAAATGGTTCCCAAAATATCCCGTTTGGATCTACAGGGATCCAAACAGATAAGGGAAGGACATCGGTTTCCGAAAAATGAAGGGATTCACAATGGACCCAACAGGGTCTCCGAGTGGAAGTGCCTGACGCACACACCCCTTCCGTAACCTAATCTAACCTAACCTAGCTGGAGTTTTGAGCTTTCATAAATGGGGTCAATCTTTTCGCTATCTCAAATAATGCAGGAGTACTTCGTTGTGGAAAAGTGATATCGAAAGCATGATACATCTATATCAGGGGTGCACGAAATCTTCTTATGGAAAAGCAAACACCAATACATATAAAGTTGCCCAAAAAATGCAAACAAATTATTTAATTAATTGAATTAGTTGAAAGCACATTGTGCATTGCGCTTGACCCTTAAAATTATAAGTGAAAATAATATAATGTTCCCATTTGTCATTGCCGAAAGGCCAACCAATCGCCAACACAAAAAAGCATACACACAAAAACTACAACAACAAAAGCATCTATTTTTTTCATACATACAATTTCTTGAGGCAACAAAACAAAAATCCGCGCAACCCTCACACGTGTTGCTTCGTTGCTGTCACAACAACGACTGATTGAAAGAATGCAGCTCTGATCCATGGTACAATAACATGATGCAATTATTAAAGGTGATGTACGTTGTGACAGCCGAGTTTTGACACTCCCTTAGCTCAGTGCTGTATTTCAGAAGCAGGGGTAATGGGGAATAAATTGAGGCCTTTTCATGAAAAGGTATTTAAAAAAGTAGTATTTAATGCGTGTTAAACTGCCTAAAAGGAGGAAAATCCATTATTAGAATTTAACATATAGGAAGAAATCTTGACCCTTAAATGCCCGAGGATACTGATTTTGATTAAAAACTAAATATAAGTAAAAAAAATGATGTGCGGAAGGTCAAAATATATAAGAAAGTTATTCAAAAAAATGTTACCATCAGAATGCTTTTGGGTGGGTTCGGATAATTTACAACGATTTAAGAGGTTTAAATGATTATATCTTTAAAGATACCGTAATCTTGAAAACAAAAAATGGTAATAATTTCTAGTTTGAAAAGAAAAGAAATGCAAATATTTTTTGTTGATTTTATTTTTCATACAATTTAAATATTATATGCGAAAGTGCATTCGGCATTTAAAAAATGCAACAAGACGGTAGCGCGCGCTCGGCCTGGGCCTGAACGATTTGCAGTATCTGTATGTAGAATCGAGGACGTCTACGACGGGTGCCCGGCCCATGACGTTAAAATCGTCCTCGGGACTTCAATGCAAAGGTCGGGCGAGAAGGTATATTTATTCCCACAGTCGGGCAGTTCAGCCTCCATACGACCACCACGAACAACGGTCTGAGGCTGATCGATTTCTGAGGAAGTTGAGGAGTGCAGGTGCAGGAATGACGCCCGAAAATGCATCCAAAAAGTTAAGCGTCTCACGGAAGGCTTA
This sequence comes from Melieria omissa, assembly GCA_963971225.1. NCBI lineage: Eukaryota > Metazoa > Arthropoda > Insecta > Diptera > Ulidiidae > Melieria > Melieria omissa. The sequence goes on along the minus strand of OZ020269.1, from coordinate 846,926 downwards.
AGCCCGGGGCATCTTCTTGCAGAGATGAAAACGGGGATCTGGTTACGGATGCGCAGGGTGTACTGGGGTTGTGGAAGGAGCACTACACCAAGCTGCTCGCAGGTGACGATGGGTTGTTCCCAGTGGTGAAAATGTCTAGATGGCACCAATCGACGACGACGGTGTGGATGTGCCACCGCGAATAAACATCCAGCGGCTACGCTGGCTCGGTCATGTCTGCCGCATGGACGACGAAATTCCGGCGAAAAAGGTGTTCGATGCGATGGTTGGAGGTCGGCGGCGAAGAGGGAGGCCGTGTCTCCGGTGGAAGGACCAAGTTGAAGAGGCCCTGTCATCTCTTGGTGTTACCAACTGGAGAAGGCGAGCGCAAAGCAGAGGCGCCTGAAGAGAAGTTTTGCGGCAGGCCGTAACCCGATCACGGGTTGTTATGGCCAGTTAAGTAAGTATGTAGAATGGCTGCAGCGGGTGGGAATTGCAGTTGTTGTTGTTTGTGTAGCTGAATTAGCCGCCAGTCTCCACGTAGTGGATGGTAAAATTATTAAATATACCGAAATTCGCGCGCTTTAAATTCAAATACAACGAAAATATATTTGAATTTCAACGAAAAGAATCAAAACAAACAGCGTGAAATGGTTCAGTAATACCCACCTTTTGTTTTAGAGAATGTTACTATTTGTAAGTACTTTTTTCAAATTTTCTTCTAAATAAAAAAGAACTTTTTCAAAGAAGCATTACTGATTTGCTAAGGGAGCCAACATTGTCAAATTAGAACGAGACGGCTGCCTACGTACATCACCTTTAATAATTGCATCATGGTACAATAACAAGGTATGCCAAGTAGACAAATCTCCCTCTTGTTTCGTTTGTTTACATTTGGAAATGCTGTCAAACAGAGAAACTGGAGTTGCGTGTACGCTAGAAATTTAGTACCTTTTTCCATGCATACCATACCTTTTGGAAATGTTCATGCTAAACAAACAAGAAATATGCACTAGCTGCGTTAGACTGAAAAGGTGCTAAATCCACTTTTTCAAATTTTACAGGAAAGACAAAAAACTAAGTAAAAATAATTTATATTTATGTTTATTCTTTGGACTTTCTTTGCTCTGGACTTTTTCTTTTTTTTTCATGCATGTTCCGCCGACTTATGACGACATTTTATGCCGTTATTTTTAATTTGTGCTTTGTGAACTTTTTCGCCTTGCTTTGATTCTGTGCTTTTCATTTCAAGAAGTGATTGAGTGTGACATTTGACATTTTTAAATTGAAAATCGTCCGTGTGAAGTAATAATGCCGGGAAATTCGTTTGCGTTGTGCAGAAGCACGCACAATAAGGCAGTGAGCATGTTCCACCCACCAAGAGACCCTACGATGCGGGAAAAGTGGGTGGCTTCATTGCAACATACAATTGCAGGACTCATCGGTAATATGCGTCAAGCATTTTACCGATGATGATATAATAAATATTCCAAACAAGCGGAAATGCCTCAAATGGACGGTACCGGACATGTTATTTACGTCCGAAACTAATTTTTGGCAGAAATATGAGCATTTTTATACTTTTTGCAAAGAAAAAGATACCTATTAAAGTTTTTCTGTTTATTGTAAAAACTGTATGCTTTTCAGTATTTTCTGTGCAGCCCTGCGCACGACTCCCATTCATAAGCACCTCTAATTTTTGTCGTTTGACATTCACATCTCATAGTACATGAAGAGTATTGTCCCTATCTGGCATACCTTGTTATTGTACCATGCTCTGATCTATATAACCAATCAAATGCTTGTGGAACCTAAATTCGCACAATCACTTTAATAAAACTGGCGTCAAAATTAAGCTAGAGTGACCACCTTTCACCAATTTGGTAAATACAAAAAATATCCCACCGGCAGCATGATCGAAATTATGGCTGTTAAATGTCGACCGGTTAACGGATTTTAATAATATTATGCCTTATTATTTAGCTAGACTCGTATGCTTTCTATAATGGTATCAATCATTCTTCTATACCCCAAGGTTCGAAAGCAAATCGATTTGGAACGGTGACTTTGAAAAAATTGCTACTTGGGTGCAACCACTAAAATGCTTGTCAGCACCAAATGCATAAGTGCATATTAAGAATTGACCCCTTAAAATTTAGCTAGAGTCTTAATCACATGATACATCTTTATCAGGGGTGCCCAAAATCTTCTTATGGAAAAGCAAACACCAATACATGTAAAGTTGCCCAAAAAAATGCAAATAAATTATTTAATTAATTGAATTAGTTGAACGCACATTGTGCATTGCGCTTGACCCTTAAAATTATAAGTGAAAAAAATATAATGTTCCCATTTGCCATTGCCGAAAAGCGAACCAACCGCCAACACAAAAAAGCATACACACAAATACTACAACAACAAAAGCATCTAATTTTTTTCATACATACAATTTCTTGAGGCAACAAAACAAAAATCCGCGCAGCTCCCACACGTGTTACTTCGTTGCTGTCCCAACCAATGACTACATGACGCGAAACTGAGAGGTGTCACGGTTGCAAATTCGGTCAAACCAGGCCCCAGAGTCGCAAATTCGGTCAAACCAGGCCCCAGAGTTGATTAGGGTTCGTACAGCAAATTCGCCATACAAAAGTCAGGGCAAGGGCTGCTGGTGCGTTCGAAGTTTTTTTGCAAATGAAATAATTGTTTTTTTTTTCTTTTATCTATATCTATACTATTATATAAAAGCAAGTGTGACGTTTTTTGAGCCACAATCAGGCAAAAACCACTGAACCGATTTAGATGAAATAAGCACCAAACATTTTTGAATCTGTGGGAATGGTACATAGGCTATATGAGAATGACCACGCCCCCTTCTTACGCCCACTATGGTAACAAACCTCATCTATGGTATGCTTTTGTAAGGCAATATGGGTATCAAACGATTCAGCGTATCATTGCGGCAAACATAGGCTATAACATAATCGGCCACGCCCACTTTCCGTGCCCACTAAACTAACAAAACGAAGCTACGGTACATGTTGGTAAATCAGTATTAATACCAAATGATTCCGTGTTTCATTGATGTTAACATAGGATACATAAGATTGACTACGCCCACCTGATATGTCTTTTCATCACGCCCACTATAATAACAAATCAGCCATGGTATATTTGTCGTAGCAATATGGGTATCAAACGATTCAGCGTGTCATTGCGGCAAACATAGGCTATAATATAATCGGCCACGCCCACTTTACGTGCCCTCTAATCTAACAAAACGAAGCTACGGTACATGTCGGTAAATCAGTATTAATATCGAATGATTCCGTGCTTCGTTGATGTTAACATATAATATATAAGATTGACCACGCCCACCCGATATACCTTTTCGCCACGCCCACTATAATAACAAATCAGCCATGGTATATTTGTCATAGCAATATCGGTATCAAACGAGTCAGCCGTTCATTGCGGCAAACATAGGCTATAATTTAATCGGTCACGCCCACTTCCCGCGCCCACTAAACTAACAAAACAAAGCTACGGTACATGTCGGTAAATCAGTACTAATACCAAATGATGCCGTGTTTCATTGATGTTTACATAGGATATATAAGATTGACCACGCCCATCTGATATGCCTTTTCGCCACGCCCACTATAATAACAAATCATGGCCATAGTATATTTTTCATAGCAATATGGGCATTAAACGATTTAGCGTGTCATTGCGGCAAACATAAGCTATAATACAATATAATCGGCCACGCCCACTTTACGCGCCCACTAAACTAACAAAGCGAAGCTACGGTATATGTCCGTAAATCAGTAGGTATTAATATCAAATGATTTCGTGTTTCATTGATGCTAACATAGGATATATAAGATTGACAACGCCCACCTGATATGTCTTTTCGTCACGCCCGCTATAATAACAAATCAGCCATGGTATATTTATCATAGCAATATGGGTATCAAACGATTCACCGTATCATTGCGGCAAATATAGGCTATAATATAATCGGTCAAGCCCATTTTCCACGCCCACTTTCCACGCCAACTAAACTAACAAAACGAAGCTTCGGTACATGTCGGCAAATCAGTATTAATACCAAATCATTTCGAGTTTTGTTGATGTTAACATAGGATATGTAAGATTGACCACGCCCACCTAATACGCCTGCTCGCCACGATCACTATAATAACAAATCAGCCAAGATATATATGTCACAGCAATAAGGGTGTCAAACGATTTAGCGATTCGATAGGGGGAATGGGGTGGGTTTTTTACAAGGGGGCGTGGCACCGCCCATACAACCCAAATTTTTAATGTGGAATATCTTCGGAACAATAAGTTGGAAAGCTTTGAAGTTATGTATACCATCGTCCCATAGATGTGTCAATCTACTGGCGGTATATTTTTTGCGACTGAAATTTTCCGCGAAACTTTGGAACTGAAAGTCGCATATCAATGAAACCGGGTCACACCCTTCGACTGGAAGCATGGATTGGGCATTACATAAAAGAGGCGTAGCATCGCCCATAAAGTGTAGTATGAAGAAACTTGATTTATTGGGCCCATTGACTTCAAGCTTGCGTGCAAAGCCGCAGGGCCCTACTAGTTCTGTATATTTATTTATAGGAAATTGATTGCAAAAAAAATTTTGTTGCTGAAAAACGTCATAAGTATGTTCCAACGTGTTTTAATATGATTTAACTGCAGTTTTTGCTGATTGCCCTCAAAGCCTTTACGTTTGAATTGCTTGTGTTGCAGCTCTGCGTTTGAAAAGAGTTCAACTTGCCATCACTGTTTCTTGCTACACTAGAAACGGCAAACTCAATGAGACATGAACTGAATGAAAAAGCAACCGAATATCTGCTGAGTTTACCGTCTGAATTAATTTATTTATGCTTTCTGTTGCTACGGGTAACAATCAAAATGATTTCGACCAGTAAAACAAGGTTTTTCGCAACGTTATACTTACAGTAAATAAGAAAAGTTATCACTTTAAGATGCATACAATTGACTGGTAACCGGTGCTGTGCGAATGTTTGAGTAAAAATACCCGTACACTATCGGACGATTGTAAAAAGCAAAAAATGGTCTGAAAATCATTTCCCCTGCCAGTTTCGCGTCATGTAGTCATTGGTCACAACAACGACTGATTGAAAGAATGCACCTCTGATCTATATAACCAATCAAATGCTTGTGCTAAATACGCACAATCCAGCGTTGCCGTTTTGGTTATTTTTAACCAAAAATGGTTATTTTTATTTTTGAAAATGTGTTTTGGTTATTTGGTGACTTTTGATCCCATTTGGTTATTTTTTAGAATATCGCACATTGATACAAAATGTATCTTATACTACGTTTACATTGAGCCCAAATGCGTAGTTTCAAGTGAGTCATTTCAAAGAGTTTACATTGCCTCATTTGCATTGCGTTTGTGTTTTGTTTGGCAGCTAATGTCAAATGCTCAATATACAAACATACCTTACATACTAAGCATATTCTACATATTTGAAGCAGACGAAAATTTCTATTCAAAAATTCCATATTGATAATTTTCGTTTGTTTTGATTTTGAACTGTCAAAAAGAACAAACGCTTTTAAAGCTTTTGAAAGCGCTTTCATTTTGTGATGTGTTCGATAAAATTGGTCATGTTTTATCGCATTTTCTTCGTCGTTTTGTTGAAATGAGTAATTTCGTCGAGTTGAATTTGTATGGGGAAATGCGTGATTTGGCTTCGCATTTGAGAACTTTTGCCCAAATCACACACTTGGGCTCAATGTAAACGTAGTATTAAATATCAAAGAGCACAATATTATTGGGAGTGGCAAAATATTGATATATAGTGGCAACTCATAGCCATTGCTGTTTCTCGTAAAAAAGGAAACAGCTTTGTTTAAATCGATAACTATGTTTCAAAAATAGTCAACAATTAATTTGCAGCTCACTAAAAGTTTTACTGTGCGTGAACGAGTTAATTATTTATTTTATGTCACACACACATATACATGTTTTTAAAAGCCTTTTAAATGTTGCTTAAATCTTAAAGGTTTTGTACGAGTTATTTATTTTGTTTGTGTCATTTTGGTTATTTTTGTTACATTTTGGTTATTTTTATTTTTGTTCCTGGTTAAAAATTGTTTCTTCGTGTGGCAACGCTGGCACAATCACCTTAATCAAAATGGCGTCAAAATTAAGCCAGAGTGACCACCTTTCACCAATTTGGTAAATACAAAAAATATCCCACCGGCAGCATGATCGAAATGAAGGCTGTTAAATGTCGACCGGTTAACGGATTTTAATAATATTATGCCTTATTATTTAGCTAGACTCGTATGCTTTCTATAATGGTATCAATCATCCTGCTATACCCCAAGATTCGAAAGCAAATCGATTTGGAACGGTGACTTTGAAAAAATTGCTACTTGGGCGCAACCACTAAAATGCTTGTCAGCACCAAATGCATAACACTTCGTTCAATAATGTGTGTGACTAACTAATTAAAACACATTTTTTTGCCAAAATTCGTTTTTATTCATCAACATAGTCCCCTTTTAGGGAGATGCAATCATTCCAACGCTTTTCCAATCTTTCGATACCGCCTTTGTAGAACGATTTTTCTTTGCCTTCAAAATAGGCGTTAGTTTCGGCGATTACTTCATCATTTGAGCCAAATCTCTTACCACGGAGCATCTTTTTGAGGTCTGCGAAGAGCCAGTAGTCGCTGGGGGCCAGATCTGGAGAATACGGGGGATGAGGAAGCAATTCGAAGCCCAATTCATGCATTTTTGCCATCTTTTTCATCGACTTGTGACACGGTGCATTGTCTTGGTGAAACAACACTTTTTTCTTCTTCATATGGGGCCGCTTAATCGCGATTTCTTCTTTCAAACGTTCCAACAACGCTATATAATAGTCGCTATTGATTGTTTTCCCTTTCTCAAGATAGTCGATGAATATTATTCCGTGCACATCCCAAAATACTGACGCCATAACCTTGCCAGCCGATGTTTGTGCCTTTGGACGCTTTGGGCGGCTTTCACCGGTTGCATGCCACTCAGCAGACTGCCGATTTGACTCTGGAGTGAAATGGTGGATCCATGTTTCATCCATTGTGATGTACCGACGCAAAAACTCCGACTTGGTGCGCGTAAACATGTCCAAACAGCTCTTTGAATCATCGATTCGTTGTTGTTTTTGCTCCGGTATGAGCAAACGCAGCACCCATTTCGAAAACACCTTTTTCATAACCAAATGCTCGTGTATTATGGTGTGTACACTGCCTGCTGATATCTTTAGAATGTCAGCAATCTCCCCCCCCTTTCACTTTACGGTCGGACATAATGATTTTCAGTGTTTTTTCAACGTTTTCCGGAATAACAGCGTCATTTGGCCGTCCAGTAGATGGAATGTCATCGGTGTCTGTACGACCACGTTTGAATTCGGCATACCAATAACAAATGGTTCTTTTTGATGGAGCAGAGTCCGAATAATGTTTTTCAAGCCATTCCTGGCATTGAACAGTATTTTTTTTTTCATTAAAAAACAATGATAAATCAGCACACGGAATTGCTTTGAATTCATTTTTTTTGAAAACTCAAAAGTAGTGTCACTTAAAGCACTGTAACTTGTAAACTAATGGTCGGATTGACATATAACATTGACAGTAAGCCTAAAAAGGTTCACAATTTCGAAAAAAAATATTGATTTAATATTAGTGCCGCCATCTATGTGTCAGTCACACACATTATTGAACGAAGTGTTAAGTGCATATTAATAATTGACCCCTTAAAATTTAGCTAGAGTCTTAGGCTTTCTATACTGGTCCCTAACTTTTCATTATCCTTCAGGAATAATGAGCATATCGATGCGCAAGGATAACAATGAAAAACTGCCCTTTTTAAAAATTCACACTCACCACTAAAGTGCTTATAGATTACACACGGTATGGGTTACGTTAATAAAAACCCCTTAAAATGTAGCTAGAGATTGCAGCTTTATCAAATTAAATCAATAATTTGATTACTATTGGCAATCATGAACAGATCGATGCGCAAGGGTGACATTAAATGGCTGCCTACTGCAAAATCGATAAAATGCTTGTATAATATGATGATTCTAGGTTTATAGAAAAATCATAACCTTAAAACCTAGCTGGAGTTTTGAGCTTTCATAAATGGGGTCAATCTTCTCGCTATCTCAAATAATGCAGGAGAATTTCGTTGTGGAAAAGTGATATCGACCACATGATACATCTATTTAGTTTCGCTTCTTTAATGTTCGCTTTATTTGAATAATTTCAGGTAATTTGAAGTTATTTTTAATAATTTCAAGTAATTTTATAAACTGAATTAAAACTGTGCGGTCCAGCGGTCTGCTCCCTTCTCTCGTTTTACGACGAATGCCCAATCTCTTCCTTCTTTTTTGTTCCTGTACTTTCGTCACTCGAATATTTACCGTTTTTTCCCAAAACCGTTAGCTTAACCCACGCGTCGTCCAGTTCGTGTTCTCTGTCTTTACCCCGTCCCAGTGTTGATATTGTTGGTACAATTGTACTTTTTTGATACATTTTGAAATTAAAAAGTACATTGGTACTACATTGATTTATTTGGTACATTTTGGTAAAATGGCAACATTATTCTCGAGAAACTCGATTTCAAGTAGTTACGGATTATCTTAAAACTTAAAGATAAGGATAGCTATTAGATATCTAGTTGTCCTTTTCAACCTCATGGGGCTATGCGTTTCATCATTAGTGCATATTCATATCTGTGCGTGGTGCCAATTTATTTGCATACATTTTGAATTTCACTAAGTAAAAGAAGTTGGACGCTCACATTGGAATTAAACAATTTTTATAAAGGTAATGTATGCAATTATTACATGTACATAGGTGCAAAATTGAAAGCAGCGATAGGCGACTAGCACTGCCCGAAAATAGCAATTCAAAAGCAGTCAATGTGACCCTAAGCGATTCTGATGCGTTAGTATTTCAAATGCATTTGAGAAATGCACAACCTGCCATTCGAGGTATTGAACATTTTAAAATATTGTGTAAATAATTCACAAATCATTCCATGGTTTTGTATAAAAATCGAAAGATTTACTTCAAGTTGAAATACCAAATGATCTCAAAGAAACGAATGAGTTCTTAAACTCAATGTGCAAATAAGTATTTAAATGTTTCTTGTATGAAATCATTTTTTGCATTTTAAGATTAAAATTCTTTAAAATTGGATTAATACTGGAAATAAATATTGAATTATAAAAATGCATTTGTTAATAAAAAGATTTGGTACTTTTTTGTCTACTTTAGTACATTTTTTTTGGCCTCTTGGTACAAAATGGGAAAACTCATTTATCAACACTGCCCCGTCCCTGTCAGTCACCTATTCATAAAACAGGGTTGCATTTGTCTGTCCTACATTCGGCCATCCTGCGGTTCTTTCGGCCTCGAATGAACTATTCCGACCACTCTTTCATGAACTCAGCCACTGTTGATGTTTTATTTGGCCCTTCATGCTTTCCGACCTTTTCTACCTCGTATCGTCCGTGATTAGTCTTCTTGACAATACGGTAGGACCCAGAAACTTCGGCCTTAATTTCATGTTAGTACCAAATTGTGTTCGCTTGATGGCAACTAATTGGTTTACTCGGTATTCAATTTCGGGTTTACGATTTTTGTTGTAACCGTGTCGATTTTCGCTGAATTTTCAAAATATTTTCTGCAGCTTCTTTTCTGATTTCATCTCTTTCTTCGTTAAGCTGTTGTATGTTTTCTTCTTCCAAAAGGCAACGGATGTCCTCTGCATCAGTCATTTTCATTTCACTTCCGGTTAATATTGTAAATGGTGCAAAACGAGTACTTCTTGGCGGCGTACTATTGATGACCTGTTGCACTCGGCCCACATTCCTATACCAGTTTGACGGATTTTGCAACGATAATTTTGCCAATGTTGGAACGACGATTCTATGAATGCGCTCGACTTGGCCATTTCCTCGGGGAACACCGGTGGCGATTAAAAGATGCTGTATGTTTTGTTCCTGGCAGTACTTCCGAAATGACGATGACGTAAACGCGGCTCCTCTATCGCTGATGATTCTTCTAGGGTTGCCGAACAGCATCGATTGCTTCGCCAACCTATCGACCACCTCTTCTGCCCCTGTTCTTCTCGTCGGGTATAGCCAACTAAACTTCGTGAACCCATCTATTACGACGAAAATATAGTTTTAATTTTTGTTTGTGGATTGCATCGGTCCAACGTGATCCACATGATATGTGTCCAATGGCACATCCGTTTTGTCGATAGGATTTAATAAACCCTCCTTTTTGCCGGCTTTCGCGTCTGTGATGATGCACTCCACGCAGCTGCCCACAATCTTCGCAACCTTGGCATTCAAGTTTGGTATATAAATGTCTTTTCCACACTTTCCACGCTTTGATGATTTCCTCCTCCATGGCGGCTGGTACTACAATCAGCTCTCTAGTTGGGTCTTTAAATAATATATCATATTTCATATAGAAATCTTGGTAGTCATCCTTCTGTAATACTGCCCGAACAGCTTTTGTCCACTCATCGTAGATCTGTGCTTGCTTAAGCCGATATTTTAACGAATCTTCCAGCATTAAACAATACATTCTACTCAGGGCGTCTACATGAGCCATTTTATTTCCAGCCCTATGCTCGATATCAAAGTCAAAGTCCTGAAGAAACAACGCCCATCTGGCTATCTTCGGAGGCACATCTTCTTTCTTTAGTGTCATTGTGAAGGCGTTGCAGTCAGTTAGAATCTTAAAGCGTATACCTAAGAGATAAACCCGCTACTTCCGTAACGCCTCGATGATCGCAAGGACTTCTAACTCGTATGCAGGGTAATTTTCTGCCACTGGTTTGGTTTTCCGGCTCATGTATTGAACCGGGTGAAATTGTTGGTCCTCCGAATTCTTTTGTATAAGGATTGCACCATACCCATATTTGGCGGCATCCGTATGAACTTCGGTGATTGCACTAGGAGAGAATAATTGCAGCACTGGGGCCTTCACTAACTCGGCTTTCAACTGTTGATACGCTGCTACTTGCTGTTCACCCAACTGAAATTTCGCCTCTTTCTTCAATAAATCTGACAGAGGTTTACGATTGTTGCAAAATTTCGAATGAAACGTCTACAGTATAATGTAAGTCCTAAAAATCTTTGTACACTCTTCTTATCGCTGGGCAATGGAAAATCACGGATGGCTCTCGACCGCAAATAAAACACGTCCGGTATTCTTGACATTCACAGTCGTAGTAAATTTTATTGAAACGAACAAATTTGAAGTGGAAACAATGGAAGTAGTAGTAATGGAAGTAGTAACTGTAAACCGTTTAAATTCCAATTGAACAGTGGTTCCAAATACAAATAAATTCCCTGTGGACAGGGTTTCCGAACATACCGCCCCCCCTGAACGACAGTTCAGGCAAAAGGGAGAGGGGCCACCTTGGTGATGAGCCGTTTATATTCTCCACGTGAAGTCTTAACGGTTACTACTCGAACTCGGTTGTCATCGCCTCTGAAGACATCGACTACTCTCCCAAGTACCCATTTGGACGGGGGAAGATTCGGTTCCTTCAGAACGACCATGGTTTCGTTCTCGATATTAGTTGTTGATTGTTGCCATTTGTTACGTTGTTGTAGAGATGTTATGTATTCTGCGTGCCAGCGCTTCCAGAAACCTTGCACCATCGCCTGTAGATGCTGCCACTGCTGGAGACGATTTCGCTTAACATCCAAAATAGACGGCTCTGGCACACATGTGTAGGGTTCTCCAATGAGAAAGTGTGCAGGAGTGAGTGGGTCGAGGTCATCGTCGGACGTTGCGCATAACGGGCGGGAATTAAGGATGGCCTCGATTTGTGCGAGCACAGTTGAGTACTCCTCAAATGTTAGGACACTGCTACCCACCACTCGCCCGAGATGCAACTTCACAGAACGAACGCCAGCCTCCCACAAGCCACCAAAGTGTGGTGCTGAAGGAGGGATAAAGTGCCAGTGCACCCCATCGTTGGCCATGGATGACGCCACCTCTGCTAGGTAGACGTGTGAAGTAACAAGTTGTTGTAGCTCGTCCAGGCTCCGCTTGGCACCATGAAATGTTGTGCCGTTGTCGGAGTACAGGTCTGTAGGTTTGCCTCTGCGTGCAATGAACCTGCGAAATGCTGCCAGAAACGCGTAGGTAGTAAGGTCGCTTACCAGCTCGATGTGCAACGCCTTCGTCGAGAAGCAAACAAATATAGAAAACCAAGCTTTTCAAATTTTGGGGCTGCGTCCCTTTGTAGTGGTACCGCGTGACCACCAATGCCGACAGCATAGCGCTCAAGCCGATCAGCAAGACCGACGTGCATCGAACGGTGGGCGCGCCACTTTGTTTACATTACAAGTGTCAAGTGTCGCATGCACAAAAACGCCGGCGTCACTCAAGTGGCCTGCACTTGCACAAGCGACACATGTCACAACACATGTGGGCACTTGCACCGATTGCACATGCAACTCGACCCGACCTAACGCAGGTCAACGCAGAGCGCTGGCCCCCTTTGGGAAAGTGCCGCGTCGTCGGATCTAACCCGCGTTGTGATTGGCGCGATGCGAGTGAATTTGGAAACAGAGGGAGGAGCACTGGAATTGCCCCTCAGTATAACAGTTTTAATTTTAGTATATAAGAACAAAAATTTGGAAAATAAAATCAGCTTTGACGCAAGAGACAACTGGTGTGTTTCATTCTGCAGCAAGCTGATTGAGGCTCCAACATAGCCATCAACTTTGAGGCGAGGTCCGCCAAACAATAGACCACTCACACTACACACACACGCACACAAAGACTTCTTTCACGACACCTTTGACATCTTCATAGATACAGGGTCAGCGTAGTCAATACCGCAATGGAGAAAGCATCTGGTGGGTTGGACTCTGCAAGATGGCAAGTCTCCCATCAGCTGTACGCTTGTTGCTCGTCTCTACATAAAACACCGCTTGCATGAGAACACCACTTTTCGTACCAAATTTCGGCACCCAAGTATCCAGTAGCGTTGACGGAGAATTGTGAGAGTTGCTTCTACGCCAGTGTGAAGATACGTCTCGTGAATGTATCGGACTAAAAGGATTGCAACGAAGGAACATTTAGGCAAAGGAATAGGATACTTAGTGTTGAAGTTAACGTCGGCATGTTTTATTCGTCCACCAACACGTAAGAGCCCTTGTTGATCAATAAACGGAGTGTAACGAATTAATGAAGACTTTTGGTGCAACGGCTTCGACTCCTGCAGCATCTTATATTCAACGCCAAAGCTTGATTGCTGTACATGTCGCAATATGGTGGTTGCCGCGCGACGCAGTTCAGCGAAGCTCAATGATGCACCATGGATTGCGGGCCGGACGACAGGTCGGTCCAAGACGAAAACAATATGCGACGATATGAAGCAGCCGCATCCATGAAGAGATCTTGTTAATTAGATTGTCAATAACATTGTCTTTGTGGCAACAAGCAGTTGTTGCTTCTTTGGCTTTTCTTCTGCGAGAACTAACGAATCACTGTCGGACACACCCGTATGCATGGCCGATGGCCACTCGACTTCTGGTAATGGAAGCCAATGCGGACCAGTCCACCAAAGTTTGTGTTGTACGAATTTGGATGGCAATAAACCACGCGATGCACAATCCGCGGGATTATGTTCGGAACGCACGTGTCGCCAATAACTACGTGGGCACACTTCAAGGATTTCCGCCGTACGATTACACACATATGTCGTCCACCTACGCGGAGGTGACGAGAGCCAATGGAGCACTATTTCTGAATCACTATAGCAGTAAATTTTTTCAATATTTAGAGTCAACGAAGCTTTAATATGTTTAATTAATTTTGTCAACAATAGCGCTGCGTTCAGTTCAAGTCTTGGTATAGAAATATGTTTTAACGGAGCTACTCGCGTTTTCGACGCCATCAATGTTTACACGGCTGTAAACAACTGCAGCATATGCAACAGAGGACGCGTCCACGAAACCGTAAAGCTCAATCGAACCACTTTCCGAAGCTATACGACGTGGAACAGTTATTTCTTGCAAGTAATGCAAATCGTTTGTATATTGCTGCCATCGAGCGCACAAATCGTCAGGAAGTATGTCATTCCATTGTAAACCAAGCAGCCACTACTCTTGAAATAAAGCTTTGAAGAGAATGACAGCCGGTGCCACAATTCCCAAAGGATCATAAATTTTAGATATTTCCGATAACACTATACGTTTTGTTGGCTTCGAAATTCACGGCGTAAAGATACGCCGATATTTTCAAAAAAAGGTCATCTGTACCAGGGTTCCACTGCAACCCGAGCACTTTTACGAACGAATTTGTTGCATCCGATTTAAACTCAAGAGGGCTGTATTCCCGATGTTCTTCCGGAATGGAGTCTAGAAGTGGCCAACAGTTCGAACTCCACTTTCGCAACTTAAAGTTGCCCTTAGCTAATAATGCAGTTAGTTCGGATTTTAAAATAAATAAATCAGCCACTGAATTACACCCGGTCAGTATGTCATCGACATACGCATCGTTTGTTAACACACGCGACGCCGCACAGTGGGGTATTTGATGCCCAAAATGGCGATTAATTCAAAAAATGAAATTCAAATATCTTGATAAGATTTGGTATGGGGGAAAAGTAGATAAAATTGTGCATCACTGGGTGAAAAAATAAATGATCTACATTGAACGGTATTGTCACAGTGCGCTTTGCAAAATGCATATTTGTTCATTGCTCCGTTGTGTTTAGAGCGCGTTACGCATTTGCCAGTGATTTGAAGTGCTTTTTTTAATATCATTCTTGCAAAACTTAATTTTTTTAATATGGCACCTTCAACCTCAGGTATTATACTAATGTTTAAACAAAATTATGTTTGTAGAATATGTGTATTAATAATTTATAAAAATGTGTTAGTTATAGTCTTAAAATTGTACATATTTAAAGGATATAGGTGGACATATAGTTACTTTGGCTGTGAGAGGCCGAAATAATTTTATATGATATGTAAAGAACATATATTTGACTACTATATTGCAAAAAATTAAGGTGCACTTTTGTGCATTTTCTGAAATATTTAAGTTTTAGTGCTTCAAAGTCAGTGCCAAATTTTGTGATTTCGCTTGATCTTCATGGAGTAATGAATGTTGTTGTTATCATGTGTTTCTGTTTTGTTTTTGTTATTCTACTGCAAGGCACTACAAATAAGGTTGGGCATATTAGTTTTGTTAATATTTTGATTGTGCCTTCGTAAAAAAATTTTATATGAAATTGTTATAATGTCTGATTTGATCATATATTTTGACATTCCGAGTTAAAGTGACCCTGTCATTGATATATTCAGATTTTAAACCTATTTTTAGACATATGAGTAGGCTTCTGCATAAGGATAGAAGTAGAAGGATAGAAGTCGCATTATGCAGATTATAGTGTACTTTTGAATTCTTCCTTCTTCTGTTTCTGTTTATTTGGTATAATTGTTGTTTTGGTTTTGTCAACGTGCGCCTGTTTTATCATTCGTGCTAATAACAATAAAAGTGATGTCAACGTAACTTGGGAAAGGTAAAAGGGAAAAAATATTACCTTTTAGCTCTTTGATAACACGACAATGTTTGTTTTTGTAGGAACCACATCAAACACGATTTGCATTTCACGCCAAAGTCTCTATGACATTATGAAAAACTCAGGGTTTGAGAGGCTACAAGATAAATTCCAATTTTTAAGAGAAGAGATTAAACATCGTACTGGTGCGTCGGATAATGATACAACAAATTTTAATAATGTCGCACATGATACTGCCAGATATTTTGTATCAAAGTATCCATGGTGCAATATGCCACCTAGGGTGCACAAATTTCTAATTCATGGGCCAGAAATAATACACCACGCTCTGTTACCAATTGGCCAATTAACTGAGGAAGCTCAAGAAGCACTGAATAAAGAATTTAAAAAATACAGAGAACATTTTACACGCAAGACTAGCAGAGAAAAAAACAATCATGATATTTTGCATAGATTTCTTGTTGTTAATTTTATTAAGTTTAAGGAAACTAAAAAAAAAATACAACACCTACCACTATCAGCTATTGAACTTTTAAAATCACCTTCTGTAAAAACTTCAACAGATAATACTAATTTCCAGTCTGGTAATGATATTGCGTTTGATGATGATGATGATGATGATGATGATAATGATGATGACGATGATGATGATAATGATAATACTAATAACGATGACATTTAATAATTCTAGTGTGAGAAGCCAAAACATGAAATATTTACTTAAATTGAATAAATTTAATAAAAAAACAACAACAACAACAATTTTTTTTTTCAATTTGTCTTATATATGTTTCATCTATGTAAAAAAATACTTTACATTCATTTTAATAGCTCAGGAGAATTGATCGCCGTTTTCAATGGTCAATACCCCACTGTGCGCCGCTACGAATTCACTTTTGTAGTCGTCGGCTAATTGCTTTAACCCATTAAGCCCTGAGCGTTGCGTTTGCGCAACGTTTGGGAATTTCGCTATATTAAGTAATACATAAAGACAGAACACTTGAAAATGGGTAGAATTGGATTAGAATTGATCGTTTTAGATTCTGCCATACTCATATTTTAAAATTGTTTAAATATTCATACATTTTTTTCGATCCAAAGTCAAGGGTTTTTTTTTGGGGAATTTTTGAAATTTACTTAAAAATACTTATTCTTCAAACCTATCAAAATCCCTTAGTGGACTACATTTTGTAATGCTAAACTATTTTAAAACAAATTTTGAAAATTTTTTTTTTTATTTTTTTAAACAAAACATATGCTTTAAGGTTTGTGTTGCGCGAATGCAACGTTGGGCCTACACACTGCCAATTTTTATACAACGTAAAGAAGCGTCTCTGGTTGAGCCGTCGGCGGATCGCTTTGCAAAAGAAAACGCGGGGTTTGAGCGGAATTGCGTGCGGTTTATTGGATGTTTAAAACACGAATGACAATAGTAAGACATTAGACGACACAAACGGCCGGAGCCGGTGGAGTGGGAGAGTGGAACATAAGTAAAGGGGAACTGGAAAGGAGAGGATTGGAGTGTTGCAGGATCCACAGAACATTGGAACGAACACATTTGAACATGGCGGACCGCGTCGCCTCTGGCAACATTAATGCCGGAGCTGCTCACTGAGCCGGCCCAATGCCTCCAGAGCTTGCTCGATGAGGGCGCGGGCTCCGACGCGCGGCTCGGGGGTTCCGTCGGTGGAGGCCTCGTCCTCGCTGAAGGCGATCAGCTGCCGTTGGTCTGCTGCCTCGGTTGCGGAACGGCTGGTTCGTGGTTGGGGCTGTCGGCGGTGGCGTGTAAGCCGATCAGCAAGGGTGGAGCGCTGCACAGAGCGCTGAGCTGGAGCGGGTTGCTGCCGCGGGCGTTGCGGCTACTTGCCGCCCTTCGTTGCGGCCCTGGTCGCTGCTGCTGCGGCTGGCCTTTTACTGAAGTGCAGCATAGTGTGGTGCGCTCGGCCGCACTTGCTGCAGCGAGCGGTGGAGTTGCACCGGTTGGTGGGGTGGGACCGCGCCAGGCAGTTAGTGCAATAGCCCTGGGCGCGGGCCACCTGCTGTCGCTGCTGCGGTGCCATCGCCAGGAAGGCCCGGCAATATCGGATGCCGTGGAGGTGGTGGCACAGCCGGCATTGCTGGGCGACCTGCTGCTTCCTAGTTGCCCTGCAACACATAAGAAGAGTGTATCACTAATATATAATAATAGTGAGTGGGTAGAGAATGAGAAGATGTGTAAGAGAAAGCAGGGCATGGAGTCAAATGAGTTTAAGATGCTATTAAGGGGCATAGCTTGACTACTGGTCTTGTCAAGATGCCAGAGTCAGTGCGGATATCCACGACACGGACATGATTGTCGGGACCGCGATGAATCTTATGAATGCGGCCGAGCCGCCATTCGTTGGGAGGAAGCAGATCGTCTTTAATGACGACCATTTCATCTTCTCCCACCTCTCTTTGCGGATGCTTCCACTTATATCGTTTGTGGAGATCCTTGAGGTATTCATCCTTCCATCGTCGGGCACATTGATGATGGAGGACTTTGAGTTTTTCCCATCGGTTTATGAGGGATAGCTCGGAGCACTCGGGTTCGGGGGGTGCGGCGATAGGAGCGCCTCGGAGAAAGTGGCCAGGGGTCAGAGACACTAAATCGCTAGGGTCCTGCGATTGAGGAGAGAGCGGACGTGAATTGAGCGTCCCTTCAATTCTAGTCAGAAGAGTCGTAAACTCTTCGTATGTGAATCTATGAGAGCCGGCTACCTTTTAAGGTGGGTCTTGAAGCTTTTGACCGCCGACTCCCATAGTCCTCCCATGTGAGGAGCATGTGGAGGGATGAATTGCCACTCGACGCCCTGAGGACCGTATCGGTCGAGAATATCTTGGGCGATTTCTCTCGAGAATTTGGCAAAGTCTCTGGCCATGGCACGTTGAGCACCGACGAACGTTTTGCCGTTGTCGGTCATGAGTTTGAGAGGTAGCCCTCGTCGACCAGTAAATCGGGCGAATGCTGCGCGGAACGCTTCGGTCGTAAGATCCGAACAGAGTTCCAAGTAAACGGCTTTCGTGGAGAAGCACACGAACACTGCAACATAACCTTTGAGGTAGGTTGAGCTACGGAGCATGGAAGCTTTAATCTGGAATGGACCAGCAAAGTCGATTCCGGTTGTGGCGAATGGGATGGTAAGTGTGCATCGTTCGGGAGGGAGTGCTGCCATAACCTGTGTTCGCAGCCTTTGTTTATGGATGACACACGTTTTGCATTGAAAAATGCACTTTTTGACTTGCGGCTTTAGGCGCGGAATGTAATATTCCTGCCGAACCATACGGAGCATGAGTCGTTGGTCCGCATGCAGTAATAGCTTATGAAGGAAGCGAAGAAGCAAACTGCAGTAGCGGGACTCTGGAGAGAGAATGATGGGGTGTCGTTCATTATACGACAATGCCGCATTGGCGAGTCTGCCATTAACTCGCATCACCTTCTGTTTGTCTAAGAAGGGATTGAGCACCAAGAGAGAACTTTTCTTGGATATGGGAACAGAATGAGAGAGCGCTTGTCGTTCCTGGGGATAATGGGAACTTTGCGCGAGAGTTATAAGGCGATTCTTAACAAATGCCAACTCTGCTTGGGATAACTGTGTTCCGTGTATGGGATGTTGCTGGCGACGGGATGAGATGCCGTTATGAATGAAGCGGAACATGTATGCGATTACTCGCAGGGCTCGAGAGAAGCTGGAGAACCGATCGAGGATGTCGGTCTGCTCTTCGAGAAGGTGGTGGCAATCAACCGCTCGTTGTTCCGGGACTGGAACTTTGCGAGAGTGACCTTTGGGCCAAGCATCGGAAGCTTGCTGCAATCATTTGGGGCCATTCCACCATAGAGAGTGATCTTTGAGATCTTACGGCTTGCATCCGCGCGTTCCTAAGTCCGCGGGATTTTCAGCGCTTGGGACATGTCGCCAGGGAGCGTTGTGCACATTTTGACGTATTTCGGTCGTGCGGTTGGCAACATAAGTCTTCCATGTGCAAGGTGGTTTTTCCAACCAAGCAAGGACAATTTCCGAATCGGTCCATAAATGGATTTCCGATTTGTCGAACCCGAGGTGAGAGCGGAGGGATTTGAGGAGCTGGGAGAGTAAAACTGCTCCGCAAAGCTCCAAGCGAGGTAAGCTTATTGTCTGGAGAGGTGCAACTCTTGTTTTCGCAACAAGGAGATATGACGCGAGGTGGTCACCATTCGTGCTAATACGTATGTATAGAGCTGCACAGTATGCCTTTTCGGAGGCATCGCAAAATCCATGGATCTGAACATTTCGATTGGGGGCATAGTGAACCCACCGGGGAATTTCGATAAGTTCTATGGTAGGCAAATTCTCAATGAATTGCTGCCATTTGATAAGTGATCCTGGCTTTATGCACTCGTCCCACTCAGTACCTTCAAGCCAAAGCTCTTGCAGAAGCTTTTTGGCAAGAATCATTATAGGCGAAAGCCATCCTGCGGGATCAAAAAGTTTGGCAACAGACGAAAGAATTTGCCGTTTCGTGAATGAGTTCGCAGAAGTAGTGGGAGAGATAGAGTATGAAAATGAGTCCGATAGGGCATTCCAACGGATGCCAAGAGTCTTAGTGGAACTCGTTGAATCAAACTTGAGGAATTCCGAGTCGAGAAGGTCGTCTTCGGGAATTTCCTCTAAGAGTTTCGCGTGATTAGCCGTTATCTTTTTAAGAGAGAATCCCCCGGAGTTGAGGGTGGCTATCACTTGAGAGAGAGCTTCCTTAGTGGTGGGAAGATCATGACCTCAGGAAAGAATGTCGTCGACATACGTTTCCTCGAGAAGTATTTTTGCCGCTAACGGGCTAGATCGCTGAGAATCATGGGCCAATTGATGGAGCGTTCTGATGGCCAAATATGGCGCACAGTTAACCCCAAATGTCACCGTTTTCAATTTATAATCTTGAATAGGAGATTCCGGGGATTTGCGAAAGAGTATTCGCTGGAATTCCTGGTGATCATTATGGACCCGAATTTGCCTATACATCTTCTGGACATCGCCATTGAAGACAAAGCGGTAAAGGCGCCATCGGAGAATGAGAGCTGTGAGGTCATTTTGAAGAGTAGGACCAGTATGCAGAACGTCATTAAGTGATTGACCAGAACTTGAGGACTTTGAGGCATTGAAAACTACTCGGACTTTGGTAGTTTTCTTTTCGGGGCGGATGACTGCGTGATGAGGCAGATAGTATGAGAAATATTTCCCATTCTGGATTTTCTCACGGGGATTTGTGAGTTCCATATGGTCAAGGGTGATATATTCCTCTAAGACGTCATCGTAGATGGTCTTGAGGTTGCCCTTTCGGGAGAGATTTCGCTCCATGCTAACATATTGCTGGAGGGCGTTGGGGCGGGAATTGCCTAACGCTATTGAGTATGGAAAGTCTGCCTTAAAGGGGAGTTTGACAGTATATCTACCATCCGATGCACGGGTTGTGGTCTTCTGGTATAACTCTTCGCAATAAGTGTCATCCGAGGAGACAGGTGTCGGGAGTTTGACTTCTTCCTGCTCCCAGAATTGCCTGAGTTGTGAACTTAGTTCCTCATTGGAGACTTCTGCTACGTATGTCGAATAAGATGACACCGTATGGGGTACTGGCCCGCTGAGTATCCAACCGAAAATGGTGTTTTGGGCTAATAAACTGCCACACACATTTCGTCGGATACCTTCGAGAAAGATCTGGGGAATCAGATCACTGCCAATAACTAAGGCTATCTGCGCTGACTCGAAAGGACTTGGGTCAGCGAGCTTTAGCGTGGCAAATTCTTGCCAATTGGGATGGCTAATTGTGAATGGGGGTAGCAATTTCGTCAATTGGAGAAGTACTATTGCTTGCACATTGAGGGTCGTGCTGGAGTTTGGAACTGCCAACGTCAAAAAGCAAATGTGATTCGAATTTTGCACAATTTTACCGCCCATGCCTGAAATTTCGAAGTGAGATCTTTCAATTGGCAATTTAAGGCATTTTTGCACCTTCGAGGAAATGAAGGTGCGTTGCGAGCCTTGGTCGATCAACGCTCTAACCTTGAACAATTCTCCTAAGTGGGCAATAGACACCAGTGCCGTAGGCAGAAGGGATTGGGTGCCATTATTGGAATGGAGGGCTTATACTTGAGGCGTACTTAGCCTTGAAGATGGGCCGGGTTGCGCATCTGAAGTGGGGGAATGAGTTGAGGAGTTATTGTTCGGTTGTGACTGAGCCGTTGCGACCTGGGAAGTGGTCGTCTGAGACCTATTGAGAGGCTGCGGGGCTTGAGATTTGTTGTTGGGGAAATGAAGCAGGGAATGATGCTTCCTTTGGCAGTAAACACATGTAAAACTGCTTGTGCAATCCTTTATAGTGTGAGTCGTGGCAAGACAGTTTTCACATAAGCTGTGCTCTTTGACGTATTTCAATCGGCTCTGGGGGCTGAGCTTCTTGAAACTCTGACAAGTTCGAATAGGGTGATTTGCGTTGCAGAGTTTGCACGCGAAGTCTTTTTTCACCTCAGTATGGAAGAGCTGAGATCTATTTTGAGGCCGATTTTGGGGAGTATGAAAATTGGAGGGTTGTGGTTTTGGCTTAGCGGGGCGAATGCTATTGAGCCGTTCCACCACCTCGTACCTGCAGGTCAGGAACTCGTCCATTTGCGACCAAAGAGGCAGGTCCTTACGAGATGTAAGGGATTGTTCCTAGAGAGCTAATGTCTCTTCGGGCAGTTTCGTACAACAAATATACACGAGCAGCGGATCCCAGTTGTCGGTGTCCACGGCCTGGGACCTAAGTACCGACAAACAATTATTGATCGTGCTTTGAATCCGCTGCAGCGCTTCGCTATTTTCGGTAGTGGCCGGAGCGATATTTAACAGGGATCGGATTTGGTTGTCAACCAATATGCGCCTGTTTTCGTAACGGGATTTCAGGGCTTCCCATGCGAGTCCGAAGTTTTCATCGCTTAAGGCAAATTGCTTCACAATTGCACCGGCTTTTCCTTGCGTCTTGTATCGGAGGTAATACAATTTTTGGGCTGGAGTGAGCTTGGGGTGATTTATGTATACTGCCGTAAACATGTCCCGGAAGGACGGCCACTGCTCATAGCCCCCGAAAAATGTTTCGGTATCGTAAGGTGGAACTTGTAAACAAATATTCGGAGTATTTGTCGTTTCTGGGGATCGAACCTGTTCCGTATGCGCAGCGTGCTGTGTGGGTGGAGGCTGGAACATCTCAATGATGTCCGACATTTGAGCCATGCACAACTCATACTGGTCTGTGCAGGCTTCGATTTTCTGCCGAGCCGACTCCTTGAAACGGTCGGGCTGGCAACTGTCTTCCGCAATGGAGACTGCCTCATATGCGCACATAAGCCTTGTCCATTGGGATTCCAAATTCTTTTGACGAATTTGGACGAGGGACCTTGTTTGTTCCTTAATGGGGGTCACAGAAAACTTTGTGCATAATTGCACGAGCCGATCGGACGCGAATATAAATTTAGCAACGCTAGGATCGGTTGCTTTGAGAATGGGGGACTTGGAGGGCGTTTTTGCCGGCTCACGAGTGACAGTGTCTGTCAAAAACAAGTCAGTTGACACCTTAGGTGGTTGTTTGGAGGCGGTTGACTCCATCGCGTCTGACTGCTTTTTGGGCGAACGCTCTACCGGCATTGAAAAATATAAAAAAGCGAAGCTTGAGTGAGGTTAGGTGCGAAAAACTTGAAATTATATTTCCACCTGAGAATGGGACTGCACGAAAGGATTAAAGTTGGCCGCGTCCGCACGAACTGCTTAAAATTTGAAAAAATCGAAACGTTACACGAATGTGTTAAAGTCGTTTGATTGTATGGGTAATTGCCTTTAATTTGTTGGCCAACTTTCCTAAACGTATGGGAATAATACGAGAAAATATCACAAAAATTGTCAATTTGAACCGCTGAATCCGAGAAAATGGGAATTGGTATAAGTGTGTATACTTTAGTACAATGAAAACAACAAGTGACCGTAAATTTTATTTGTATATGTGTATTTGTGTTTATTTTATTAAAACGAAAATAAATAAAAATGGGTGTGCATGTGTATAAATGTGTGTGAAATTGTATGAAAAATAAATATGTATGGGTATGTGTATATGAATAAGGAAAACGAATGTGTATTGTTATGATATATGTATGAGTGTAGTCAAAATATATTTTTGGAATATAATATTGGTTAATTGTTAGTAAATTTAGTAAAATGTATTTGAGTATATAAGGGAGAAAACAATTTTTTAATTTTGTGCACGGGTGGGATGAGTTTGTCCCACTGTATGTATGTGTAGTGTATGCGCAGTGAACTTTTGTTATGTACAATTGAAAATTTTCTAAGTCGAAAATTTTCAATGTACTTTGGACGGGTTTTGTTGTCCCCCTGTATGTGATAACGTGTATGTGTATTGTGAATATGAGTGTATATATATGTATATATATATGCACGATTGAAAATTTTCTAAGTCAAAGACAATTTTCAATGTACCGTGAAAATGCGCAACTTGTCCCACCGTGCCCGCTTTGTGCTTTCTTGTTTATATATATACAAGTATATATGCACTTGGGCCAAGCAGCTGAGTTGCGTGCTGCCAAGTGCGTGCGGATATAGCACAAAGGGAAACACGGAACTATGTGCAGACGTGGGTGCGCAGAATGTACACAGCAGCTGGGCTTTGGCTGCTGGTCTTATGTAAGTTGACGGACGGCACCAATATTTCCGGATGTTGACATTAACACTACAGTTAATGTCAACAACCATACAATGTTGCTGAGGAGCGCGGTTTTTCGGCTGTTGACACTAACTCTTCGGTTAATGTCAACAACCATACAATGTTGCTGAGGAGCGCGTTTTTTCGGCTGTTGACACTAACTCTTCGGTTAATGTCAACAACCATACAATGTTGCTGAGGAACGCACTTTTTCCGGCTGTTGGCATTGGCACTTCGGTTAATGTCAACAGCCTTATAATTGCGGCGTCCGCTCTTTTCGGACAGAAACGCTGACAGGGCTGCAAGCATCGATTTCGCAATATCGATTACGCAGCGCTGTTCAGCGACGGGCTTGGGCTAGTTTGTAAGAAGATTTTAGCTGGTAGAGTTAGTTTAAGTTGAGCTTTCACGAATAAAGTACGCGTTCCGATCAAGTCGGAACTAACTGGCGCCCGAGCGAATTTGAACGTGTGTCCGGCTACTATAAGTCCTTAAGTAGTACAAGTAGCCAGGACAGTCGTGTCGTGCGTAACCAAAAATACTCAAGTAGTGTCGGTGACTCGCGCGATCTGAAAGTGTGGAGAAGGAGGCTCCTTAGTAGCCGTAAGCGAAAAGGGTGCGTCGAACGCAAGCCGCTCCACCGCGGAAATTAACAGATAAACTGAGAAAGTGCAGTGTACGAAGCAATAAAACCAAAAGAGTAATCTAAAATAAAACGAAAGCAGCAGCGAAGCAGTAGTGACAGCAAAAAGACAGCGGCGGTAGCAGCAGCGAAGCAGTAGTGGCAGCAAAAAGGCAGCAGCAGCAGCAACAGCAACAGCGAAGCAGTAGGCAGCAGCGAAGCAGTAGTGATAGCAAAAAGACAGCGGCGGTAGCAGCAGCGAAGCAGTAGTGGCAGCAAAAAGGCAGCAGCAGCAGCAACAGCAACAGCGAAGCAGTAGTGACAGCAAAAAGACAGCGGCGGTAGCAGCAGTGAAGCAGTAGTGGCAGCAAAAGCAGCAGCAGCAACAGCAGCAGCGAAGAAGCAGCAGCAGCGAAGCAGTAGTGGCAACAAGAAGACAGCAGCGGTAGCAGCAGTGAAGCAGTAGTGGCAGCAAAAAGACAGCAGCAGCAGCAAAAAAGCAGCAACAGCGAAGCAGTAATAGCAGTCAAAGGCAGCATGAAGCTGGACGCCGTTATTTTGTAAGTTTGAATCTAAAGAAAAGAAATTAATTGAAGAATTCCAATCCATAAGAAGTGCTTGGAGCAAATTATTCAAACAGGGAAAAGATCAAAATAAAATAAAGTAAAAATCAAAACGAAAAAATAAAATACAAGAATTAAGAGTTAAGTTAAGGAAATTGGATAAAATTCGGTCGCGAACTTTATTTACGAAAAACCAATAATAATGGCAAACCCCAACAATCTGATCCGTCCTCCAATCCTTCATCCACCTATAAATCCTAATGCCAATCCTGGTGGCCCACCACCACAACAAATGAACGAAATAGAGCTTAGAGCGCTCATTTCGCGAATAGCTCTTGAAACTTTTAATAGTCAGGGACCGCCAATCATTCAGGCTACGCTTAATCCGAATGCAAGCTTCTCGAATGCAACAGACCAAGCAATAGACGAAAGACACCTCGCTGACTTGTCTGATTTAGATAAGGTACCGGATGTAGTCAAATGCCTCAGGGAATTCTCGGGGAAACAGGGAGAATTTAACTCATGGAGGAAGAGTGTCGACAGAATCCTTAGGATCTATGAGCCATTTAAAGGGACACCGAAATATTTCGGAATCCTAAACATTATTAGAAATAAGATCGTGGGTCATGCGGACACAGCTTTGGAGTCTTATAACACTCCACTTGACTGGCAGGCAATTTCTAGATGCCTCACACTTCACTACGCCGATAAGCGTGATGTGTCAACTCTCGAATACCAGATGACTTGCCTCGTTCAGGGTAGATCCACAATCCAGGAATTTTACCAGGCGGTGTATTCCCATCTTTCACTTATATTGAACAAGCTTGGAAGCTTAGATGTCGGTATGGAAGCCCTGAGTCTCCTTACACAAACTTATAGGGAGAAAGCCTTGGACACTTTTGTCCGAGGGTTGAACGGCGACCTGTCTAGGTTGTTGGGTATGAGAGAGCCGGCGGATTTACCACAGGCTCTTCATTTGTGCCTGAAACTCGAAAATCAGAGGTTCCGCACCAACCACGCGCAGGGTCAAAACAACCATCAACGGCAGTACCGAATGCCGCCGCCAATACCACAAATGATTAATAGCCCGCAGAGGGATAGACAATTATACCCATTTTATCCACAACTAGCGCACATACCAAACCCGCAGAATCGCGTGTTTGCAAGGCAACCTTATCAACACCCAAGGCAGCCACCTCCGCGTCCTACTACTTCCAAACCCCCACCACCCCCTGAACCGATGGAAGTTGACGAGAGCATTCGCTCTAGGCAAATCAACTACGCAAACAGACCGCAGGGTAATCGGTATTTAGGAAAGCGGCCACCTCTCCCATTATCACAACAAAATGTTCGACCAGGCAAGGAGCAACGCACTTTCCATATAGACACGGAGTCAGAGGAGCCTTACGACTGCAACGCATTAACGGCAGAAGAGGGCCAGGCTTACGACCAGACATTAAACGAATACTTGTCTTCTATCGAAACTTGTGCCGAAGATTACGAAGAAACTATCGAATTTAGTGACATCCATTTTTTAGGATGAGCGACTCTTCGCTCCCTTACTTTGAATGTAAAACCGAGAGCGGAGAGACACTAAAATTCCTGGTAGATACTGGGTCAAGCAGGAACTACACCCAGCAGAGCATCCCCAAGAACAACATCCTATTCCCACTCCTCATCCAGGAAATCGACCAAACATCCCAGATCTTTACCGCCATACAACCGAATGAGCCATCGAGAAAGAAACGAGCCTTGAATATTCTGGGGACAGCCTGGAAATATATCGCGGGGTCACCGGACCACGACGATTTCCAGCTAGTTTTAGATGTACTAAATGAAACAATAAGTAATACTAATAGGCAGGTTATTATAAACGAAGCTCTAATGGCAAGAGTTAATAAATTGACTACGATGACTAATGATATAAGTAACGCCATACGCAAAGATAGCAACATTATGAGCGAGGCGACATTAGATATCCAAACTAGGTTAAGATTGGTAAAAGAAGAATTGGTAAACATTAAATACGCCATACAATGGGCGAAGAATAACATACTCAATTCAATGTTACTAAACAAAAGAGAAATGGAATTAGCATTAAGAAAGTTAAAAGAGGAAAACATGTTATTCACTTCCGATGAGGAAGCCCTCGAATATGCTGATATCAAAATCTTGTACGGAGATAAGACCCTATTGTACGTCATCCAAATCCCGCTCACAAGCAAAGAAAATTATATTAGTATTACTGTCAAACCGGTAATAAGAAATAACAGAATTGTAAACGTAAAGTATAAGCAGTTATTAAGAAATAATGGAACAACTTTAGGTGTATTAAGTAATTGTGTAACCATTAATAGTATAAGAATATGTAAGAAAGCCCAAGTAGTCGACATATCTAGTGACCCATGCGTACCAAGACTGTTGGACGGACTTAATTCGTCGTGTCTGCTAACTCACGGATACCACTTACCAAGGTTAGAGGAAATTTCTTCCGGTGTAATCCTGTTGAACGACTTCCATGGTACAGTCAATAACCAAACAATGGGGGGAACATTGCTAATTAAATTTTATAATTCCACTCTTAAAATTGATAACACGACTTACCGAAACCTAGAGGCACCCCTCATGGAAGCCAACCCTCCAATGGTGCAAATGACTCCCCAAGAGGAAGGCTTCCTTAACTTACTTTCTCTGGAGCAGCTGAACCAGCTCCACCTCAATAACACTAAAAAAATCAGCTCCCTAAGGTCGGCATCGACAATAAACACGTATCTCACTATTTCATCCTCAATGTTGTTCATCGTCTGTCTGATCATAATTAAAATCTGCTCTAGAAGTAGCACAAAAGTGGTTCTCCAACCACTAAATCCGAATCCCATGCCGGTCGCGCACGTGCAAACGTCGGTAACAGCTAGACCATTGCATCAAAAAATCAGCGACCTACCCTACTTTTAACGATTGGGGACAATCGTTTTTAAGGGGGGAGGAGTTGACGGACGGCACCAATATTTCCGGATGTTGACATTAACACTACAGTTAATGTCAACAACCATACAATGTTGCTGAGGAGCGCGGTTTTTCGGCTGTTGACACTAACTCTTCGGTTAATGTCAACAACCATACAATGTTGCTGAGGAGCGCGTTTTTTCGGCTGTTGACACTAACTCTTCGGTTAATGTCAACAACCATACAATGTTGCTGAGGAACGCACTTTTTCCGGCTGTTGGCATTGGCACTTCGGTTAATGTCAACAGCCTTATAATTGCGGCGTCCGCTCTTTTCGGACAGAAACGCTGACAGGGCTGCAAGCATCGATTTCGCAATATCGATTACGCAGCGCTGTTCAGCGACGGGCTTGGGCTAGTTTGTAAGAAGATTTTAGCTGGTAGAGTTAGTTTAAGTTGAGCTTTCACGAATAAAGTACGCGTTCCGATCAAGTCGGAACTAACTTGTACAAGCGCAAAGACAAAGTGCACAAGGAAAATATGCGCGAATATGTGCAAATGTGGAAAGCAGCTGGGCAGTTTGCTGCTGATTTTTTGTGCGAAGCACAAAGAAAAGGAGAGTGTGTGCGCACACGGAGAGGCGCGAAAATGGGAATTGGCGCTAATTTTAATGCGCAGGGGAAATGTGCATATAGGCAGTTGCGGAACTACCTTTGCGGGATATTTTTGATCCGGTTGAATATTGTATATATAAGTATACAATATTCAACGGCAAAATAATTGAGTGGGTATATTTTTATATGGGAATATGGGTATTATTATTAATTTTTAAAATATGTGTGTATGTATGTTAGTGTGAATGTTAATTATAATCAATTTTTTGGGCTTATCTTATGGGGCCCAGTGCCCGAGTATGGGGATCTCTTCTTTGTGTCGTTAATGTCCGTCCAACTTTGTGTTGTTCCGCTGCCTTTGTCTGCCTTGAGTGCTTCCTTCTTCGTCTTCGTTGGGTGTATTTTGTTGTTGTTCCTCGTTTGGTGGTTGTTCTGCACTGCACTGCACTATGTGTTCTGTATATTAATCTGCACTGCACTATGTATATATTTTTCTTGAAAAGGGGGGGATTGCGCTTTTTTTTTTTTTTTAAGAGGGGGGCCGGAGATGGCTACTTGTTTTTTTTAATAGGGGGGCCGGTGATGGCTTTTTGTATGGTTTTTTTTTTCACTGATTTATAATTTATTTTTTGTTTAACAGGTGGGATCGGGGACGGTTTCTTAGCTTTTTTGGTGGGGTCACTGCACTGCTCACTCACTTTTTTGTTTTTATTTAGCTTATTAGTTTTACCTCATTTCTTTTCCTTTTGATGTATGTTTGTGTAGTTTCGTTTTAATTTGTTACTCTTTTGTGGTATGTTGTTCACTTTTGTTCTCACTGTTCGCTGTTTTGTGACTGTTGCACTGTTTGGATGTTTTTTGTCACTGTTGCTGTTTTCGTTCACTGTGTCACTTGTATTAGTTTTATGAGTTTAATTTTCAATTTGTAAAAGTTTTTATGTTTTCTCGCGGGTTCGCGGTGGCTCGAAGGACCATAAAGAAGCGTCTCTGGTTGAGCCGTCGGCGGATCGCTTTGCAAAAGAAAACGCGGGGTTTGAGCGGAATTGCGTGCGGTTTATTGGATGTTTAAAACACGAATGACAATAGTAAGACATTAGACGACACAAACGGCCGGAGCCGGTGGAGTGGGAGAGTGGAACATAAGTACAAAGGGCAACTGGAAAGGAGAGGATTGGAGTGTTGCAGGATCCACAGAACATTAGAACGAACACATTTGAACACAACGCAACACGTGAAAATGTCAAAATCCAAGCAGCTGCTATTTTATTGGCACATTTTATTTTCCGCAAAAGTTTGATTTTATTTATTTGTGTAATGTTTGCGATAAAGTATTGGAAAAAAGGGAAATAGAAAATACCCTGAATGATTCGGACGAGGAGGACGAAGCTTTTAGAAATTTCAAATACGTTGATATTATGGTTGTGCTACCTCCCGACGAAGTTGATCAAAATTAGTGACATGGAATACGTTGACGAAAATATTCAGCTGCTATCGGATCAAGTGGAAGCCATTCCTAAAGAAGTTATATATATGCGCAATAAAAACTAAAAGCTTACTGAAATGTTATGTTTTGTATATGACTAAGGCCCAATGTTGCGTTTGCGCAACGTGCCCTCCTGGTTCAGTGGGTGGGGGTATGAATTTGTTGCTTGATTTTTTTTCTTGATTAGGTCAATTAATAAGATTGTGTAAAATTTTATGGAAATCGCACAAGCCTTTCTGGGGTCAGGTTTTAATGGGTTAATCAAAATGGCGTCAAAATTAAGCCAGAGTGACCGCCTTTCACCAATTTGGTAAATACAAAAATATCCCACCGGCAGCATGATCGAAATTATGGCTGTTAAATCTCGACCCGTTAACGGATTTTAATAATATTATGCCTTATTATTTAGCTAGACTCGTATGCTTTCTATAATGGTATCAATCATCCTTCTATACCCCAAGGTTCGAAAGCAAATCGATTTGGAACGGTGACTTTGAAAAAATTGCTACTTGGGTGCAACCACTAAAATGCTTGTCAACACCAAATGCATAAGTGCATATTAATAATTGACCCCTTAAAATTTAGCCAGAGTCTTATGCTTTCTATATTGGTCCCTAACTTTTCATTATTCGTCAGGAATAATGGGCATATCGATGCGCAAGGATAACATTGAAAAACTCCCTATTACAAAATACACACTCACCACTAAAGTGCTTATAGATTCCAAACGGTATGGGCTACGTTAATAAAAAACCCCTTAAAATGTAGCTAGAGATCGCAGCTTTATCAAATTAAATAACAATAATTTGATTACTATTCGGCAATCATGAACAGATCGATGCGCAAGAGTGACATTAAATGGCTGCCTACTGCAAAATCGATAAAATGCTTGTAAAATATGATGATTCTAGATTTATAGAAAAAATAATAACCTTAAAACCTAGCTGGAGTTTTGAGCTTTCATAAATGGGGTCAATCTTCTCGCTATCTCAAATAATGCAGGAGAATTTCGTTGTGGAAAAGTGATATCGACCACATGATACATCTATATCAGGGGTGCCCAAAATCTTCTTATGGAAAAGCAAAAACCAATACATGAAAAGTTGCCCAAAAAAATGCAAACCAATTATTTAATTAATTGAATTAGTTGAAAGCACATTGTGCATTTCGCTTGACCCTTAAAATTATAAGTGAAAAAAAATATAATGTTCCCATTTGTCATTGCCGAAATGCCAACCAATCGCCAAAACAAAAACTACAACAACAAAAACATCTAATTTTTTTCATACATACAATTTCTTGAGGCAACAAAACAAAAATCGCGCAGCCCCCACACGTGTTGCTTCGTTGCTGTCACAACAACGACTGATTGAAAGAATGCTGCTCTGATCTATATAACCAACCAAATGCTTGTAAAATATGATCATTCTAGGTTTATAGAAAAAATAATAACCTTAAAACCTAGCTGGAGTTTTGAGCTTTCATAAATGGGGTCAATCTTCTCGCTATCTCAAATAATGCAGGAGAATTTCGTTGTGGAAAAGTGATATCGACTACATGATACATCTATATCAGGGGTGCCCAAAATCTTCTTATGGAAAAGCAAAAACCAATACATGTAAAGTTGCCCAAAAAAATGCAAACAAATTATTTAATTAATTGAATTAGTTGAAAGCACATTGTGCATTTCGCTTGACCCTTAAAATTATAAGTGAAAAAAATATAATGTTCCCATTTGTCATTGCCGAAAGGCCAACCAATCGCCAAAACAAAAACTACAACAACAAAAGCATCTAATTTTTTTTCATACATACAATTTCTTGAGGCAACAAAACAAAAATCCGCGCAGCCCCCACACGTGTTGCTTCGTTGCTGTCACAACAACGACTGATTGAAAGAATGCACCTCTGATCTATATAACCAATCAAATGCTTGTGGAACCTAAGTACGCACAATCACTTTAATCAAAATGGCGTCAAAATTAAGCCAGAGTGACCACCTTTCACCAATTTGGTAAATAAAAAAAATATCCCACCGGCATGATCGAAATTATGGCTGTTAAATCCCGACCCGTTAACGGATTTTAATAATATTATGCCTTATTATTTAGCTAGACTCGTATGCTTTCTATAATGGTATCAATCATCCTTCTATACCCCAAGGTTCGAAAGCAAATCGATTTGGAACGGTGACTTTGAAAAAATTGGTTCTTGGGTGCAACCACTAAAATGCTTGTCAACACCAAATGCATAAGTGCATATTAATAATTGACCCCTTAAAATTTAGCCAGAGTCTTATGCTTTCTATATTGGTCCCTAACTTTTCATCAGCCCCCACACGTGTTGCTTCGTTGCTGTCACAACAACGACTGATTGAAAGAATGCAGCTCTGATCTATATAACCAACCAAATGCTTGTAAAATATGATGATTCTAGGTTTATAGAAAAAATAATAACCTTAAAACCTAGCTGGAGTTTTGAGCTTTCATAAATGGGGTCAATCTTCTCGCTATCTCAAATAATGCAGGAGAATTTCGTTGTGGAAAAGTGATATCGACCACATGATACATCTATATCAGGGGTGCCCAAAATCTTCTTATGGAAAAGCAAAAACCAATACATGTAAAGTTGCCCAAAAAAAATGCAAACAAATTATTTACTTAATTGAATTAGTTGAAAGCACATTGTGCATTTCGCTTGACCCTTAAAATTATAAGTGAAAAAAATATAATGTTCCCATTTGTCATTGCCGAAAGGCCAACCAATCGCCAAAACAAAAACTACAACAACAAAAGCATCTAATTTTTTTCATACATACAATTTCTTGAGGCAACAAAAAAAAAATCCGCGCAGCCCCCTCACGAGTTGCTTCGTTGCTGTCACAACAACGACTGATTGAAAGAATGCACCTCTGATCTATATAACCAATCAAATGCTTGTGGAACCTAAGTACGCACAATCACTTTAATCAAAATGGCGTCAAACTTAAGCCAGAGTGACCACCTTTGACCAATTTGGTAAATAAAAAAAATATCCCACCGCCAGCATGATCGAAATTATGGCTGTTAAATCTCGACCCGTTAACGGATTTTAATAATATTATGCCTTTTTATTTAGCTAGACTCGTATGCTTTCTATAATGGCATCAATCATTCTTCTATAACCCAAGGTTCAAAAGCAAATCGATTTGGAACGGTGACTTTGAAAAAATTGCTACATGGGTGCAACCACTAAAATGCTTGTCAACACCAAATGCATAAGTGCATATTAATAATTGACCCCTTAAAACTTAGCCAGAGTCTTATGCTTTCTATATTGGTCCCTAACTTTTCATTATCTTTCAGGTATAATGAGCATATCGATGCGCAAGGATAACATTGAAAAACTGCCTATTACAAAATACACACTCACCACTAAAGTGCTTATAGATTCCAAACGATATGGGTTACGTTAATAAAGAACCCATTAAAATGCAGCTAGAGATTGCAGCTTTATCAAATTAAATCAATAATTTGATTACTATTAGGCAATCATGAACAGATCGATGCGCAAGAGTGACATTAAATGGCTGCCTACTGCAAAATCGATAAAATGCCTGTAAAATATTATGATTCTAGGTGTATAGAAAAAATAATAACCTTAAAACCTAGCTGGAGTTTTGAGCTTTCATAAATGGGGTCAATCTTCTCGCTATCTCAAATAATGCAGGAGAATTTCGTTGTGGAAAAGTGATATCGAAAATTGATATCGGATTTTAATAATATTATGACTTATTATTTAGCTAGACTCGTATGCTTTCTATAATGGTATCAATCATCCTTCTATACCCCAAGGTTCGAAAGCAAATCGATTTGGAACGGTGACTTTGAAAAAATTGGTTCTTGGGTGCAACCACTAAAATGCTTGTCAACACCAAATGCATAAGTGCATATTAATAATTGACCCCTTAAAATTTAGCCAGAGTCTTATGCATCCATATTGGTCCCTAACTTTTCATTATCCTTCAGGAGTAATGAGCATATCGATGCGCAAGTATAACATTGAAAAAGTGCCTATTACAAAATACACACTCACCACTAAAGTGCTTATAGATTCCAAACGGTATGGGTTACGTTAATAAAAAACCCCTTAAAATGTAGCTAGAGATCGCAGCTTTATCAAATTAAATCAATAATTTCATTACTGTTCGGCAATCATGAACAGATCGATGCGCAAAAGTGACATTAAATGGCTGTCTACTGCAAAATCGATAAAATGCTTGTAAAATATGATGATTCTAGGTTTATAGAAAAAATAATAACCTTAAAACCTAGCTGGAGTTTTGAGCTTTCATAAATGGGGTCAATTTTCTCGCTATCTCAGATAATGCAGGAGAATTTCGTTGTGGAAAAGTGATATCGACCACATGATACATCTATATCAGGGGTGCCCAAAATCTTCTTATGGAAAAGCAAAAACCAATACATGTAAAGTTGCCCAAAAAAATGCAAACCAATTATTTAATTAATTGAATTAGTTGAAAGCACATTGTGCATTTCGCTTGACCCTTAAAATTATAAGTGAAAAAATATAATGTTCCCATTTGACATTGCCGAAAGGCCAACCAATCGCCAACACAAAAAAGCATACACACAAAAACTACAACAACAAAAGCATCTAATTTTTTTCATACATAGAATTTCTTGAGGCAACAAAACAAAAATCCGCGCAGCCCCCACACGTGTTGCTTCGTTGCTGTCACAACAACGACTGATTGAAAGAATGCACCTCTGATCTATATAACCAATCAAATGCTTGTGGAACCTAAGTACGCACAATCACTTTAATCAAAATGGCGTCAAAATTAAGCCAGAGTGACCACCTTTCACCAATTTGGTAAATAAAAAAAATATCCCACCGGCAGCATGATCGAAATTATGGCTGTTAAATCTCGACCCGTTAACGGATTTTAATAATATTATGCCTTATGATTTAGCTAGACTCGTATGCTTTCTATAATGGTATCAATCATCCTTCTATACCCCAAGGTTCGAAAGCAAATCGATTTGGAACGGTGACTTTGAAAAAATTGCTACTTGGGTGCAACCACTAAAATGCTTGTCAACACCAAATGCATAAGTGCATATTAATAATTGACGCCTTAAAATTTAGCCAGAGTCTTATGCTGTGGTGGAACAGGATTTGGGTGTGGTTGAACAGAGGTCGGGTATAAAGTTTGTTGTGACCGCTTTTGGTTTGTCCGACGTCAGTAGCGTTCGGGTTGACCTATTTGAAGCGGCGGGTCACGCCAATTATTTTATGGCCAAAGTGCCTATGTGTGTGAGCAACCAAGAGAAACGCACGGTTTGTCTATTCTCAAGAAGCTGATTTTATTTTTCAGTTTCCGTGTCTTAAATACAAAATTTAGAAACTGTTATACGGCTGAGCATTTCCAATGCTCCGCCCGATTTTCCAGTGTCGCGGAAGTGTGACCAATCAGCGTCACGGGACCCTTTCGGACAGTTCAGCACTTTTCCTCAAGTGCCATTGCCCTGCGGTAGGTGACATCACACAGAGTGCCGATCAGTGCATGTTCCATATGTGGGACACTGCACTGCGGTCAGTCGTGTCGGATGGCACGCCGCTGGCTTAGCCACTTGAGTGTCGCTTGTGTCGTGCGCGCGTTGCTATTTGACACTTTGACACATTTGTGCTTGAGTGCAGCATGACTTGTCAGGGTTGGCATAAGTGGTTACACGGTACCACTACACCATTGCCCTTAAGCGAAAAATTATTACTTGGAATAATTTTTTAAGATAGCGGTCGGGGTTTTCGGAGGTGGATTTGGAAATGCTTAGCTTACATTATTTATGATAATTTTGGTGTGTTTTGGATATGTATGTTGTGTTTCTATGCTTTTTTCAATTCTTAGGGCAATAAATGTATATATTTTATGTTTTTGGTCTGTACAATTTTAGTTGTTACTTGCTATGTCATTATTTCCTAAAAATTTCTTAAGATTATTGTTATGTAATGTCTTATGCTTACCATTTATATCTAGGGTGGAGTTTACTCCATTTCTATCTATAATCTTGTACGGTCCGTGGTAAGGACTTTGTAACTTCTTACTTGATTCTAATTTAACAAAAACTAAATCTCCTATCCTTAACTGTGTATTATTGATATTTTTATTATAATTAGTTTGTCTCTTATGTTTAGCTATTTCTATCATATTCCTAGCCTTATCTATGGATGTTTTCAGCCTAACTTTTAGTTCGTTGGCGTAGTTGTCAAAGTCATAAATCTTGTCGTGTTTGTTTGTTATGTCACTCGGTAATGACGGTAATTTGCCGAAAACTAACTCGTACGGTGAGTAGAGCGTTTCAACATGTGGTGTCGTATTGTATGCGAATGTATAGTATGGTACCCACCTATCCCATTCATGTTCGTCTGTGAATGCCAGTAGGTACTCGTGTAGTGTTCTGTGATTTCTTTCAAGTGCCCCTATTGTTTGGTGGTGGTAGGGTGTCGAAAAAATTTGTCGTATGTTGAGTAATTGGCATATGTTGTGCATTAGCTCGTTCGTAAACTCGGTGCCTCGGTCGGATTTCAATGTTTTAAAACAACCGTACTTGAGAATGAACTGTTCTACAAGCGTTTTTGCTGTCGAGCGTGCGTCCTTGGTTTCCATCGGGTGTGCAATAATAAATTTTGTTAAATCGCATTGCATTGTGAGTATGTAGCGGAATCCATTTGATATTCTTAATGGTCCGACTGTGTCAATGGTAATGGTTTCGAAACTTGTTGCTGGCGTGTCTGTTTTGACCATTTCTTCTTTTGTGTGCTTAATTGTTTTATTCTTGCAGCAGGTCAAGCAATTGTTTACAAATTCTTTTACCATTTGTCGCATGTTTTTCCATGCATAGCGTTGTTTTAATTTTAAAATTGTTTTTCTGATTCCTAAATGTCCGGCTGTGCTAGCGTTATGATATTCGTCTATTAGTTTATATTGTTGTAGTTTACTTTGAATATGTCGTGGAGCGTTGTATATTAGTATTTTTATAGGCGAGCATTTATCTTTATTTAATTCATTGTATTTCTTTTTGAATGCATTCATTGTAATATTTTCAAATTTAAAATTTTCTCTGCAAAGGGCTAGCTCCTTTATATGCAGGTTCTTTAGTGAACTGTGTAGTTTCTCCAACATTGAATCTAGATTCAAAGGGTCATCGCTACAAGTCACGTGCACTTCATAATTATCAATATGTATCATCGGCCGATGCTTTTCTTTTATTTCAAATTTCAATTTCTTCATATTCTTCACGTCGTTCATAGAGGTACATTCCCATATGTAGAGTTGCGCAGGCTCTTGAGATATGTCCTTCCTATTGTCGCGTGTTCTGGTACCATAGTCTTCATAAATATTCTCATTTTTTTCATTGTGCATAATATCTTCATGTATTGTAGAATTTTCTTTTGCTCTTAATGTTGCTGCCTTGCTCCTTGTAATCGCTAAAATTTCCTTTTGTTTGCCGTCATTTACGTTATCTTCATGTGTTGGAATCATTGCTTTTAGTGTGTCGCTGTCGATTTTTATGCGTGATAAAGCATCTGCATTTGTGTTGATTTTTCCTTGTTTGTATATGATTTCAAAGTCGTAATCAGATAAGTCTAGTCTGATTCTTGTCATTTTAGATGACGGGTTTTTGTGTGAAAATAGAGATACCAGTGGTCTGTGGTCTGTGACAACAATGAATTTTCTTCCGTAGAGGTATGGTCTGAAGTAGTTTATTCCCCAATGTATAGCTAAAAGTTCCTTTTCTATTATTGGTTTATTGATATCGTGTTTCTGTAGTGATTTGCTTGCATATGAAATGGGAAGGTCATGTCCAATTTCTCCTTGGGATAATACTGCTCCTAGGGCGAAGTCTGAAGCGTCTGTTGTTAATATGAAGGTTTTGTTGAAATCTGGATATTGTAATATTGGTGTGTTTGTTAACTTCTGCTTTAATGTTTCGAAAGCTGTCTTGCACTCGTCTGTCCAAATGAAAGGTGTACCTTTCTTAAGGAGAGAGTTAAGACATTTTACTATTGATGCGAATTCTGGTATGAAGCGTCTGTAGTAGTTGCAAAATGCTACAAATCGACGGACTTCATCAGCATTCGCTGGTGTTGGATACTTTAGTACTGCTTCGCATTTTGTTGGATCTGTTCTGATGCCTTTGTCTGTGATTAAATGTCCTAGGTAGATTACTTCTGGTTTTAGAAATTGGCATTTGCTTGCATTTAATTTCAGGTTGTACTGTTGTAGTCGGTCAAAAACTTTAATCAAATTTTCGTTGTGGTGTTTTAATGAACAACCAAATACGATTATATCATCAACATAGAGGAATGCTTCTGAGCTTAATCCACTTAGTGCTAGGGTTAGCATGCGCTGAAAACTGTTCGAAGATATCTTGAGGCCAAACGGTAGTCTTTTGAATTGGTAGTGTCCATCTTGTGTTGAAAATGCGGTGGGTGGTCGTGAATCTTGGTCCAATGGTATTTGGTGGAAGGAGCTGGTCATGTCTAATGTTGAAAAGTATTTTGCTCTGCCAAGTATGTCAAGAACATCTTCTAGGCGTGTTAACGGGAATTTATCATTTATTATTTTGTCGTTCAGTTTTCTGTAGTCTACGACCAATCGCCATTTTTTCGTATTATCTTCGCTTTTCTTTGGTACTAGTAGTAGAGGTGCGTTGTATGGGCTAGTTGATGGTTCTATGATATCGCTGTCTATTAATTTTTGTACTTGGTTCTTTATCTCTTCCTGCTGTGTTTGCGGTAATCTGTAGTTTTTTATATATACCGGTGTGGAGTCTTCTAGGTTAAGTTGTTGAGTGTAGAAATTATTCGTTGTAATTTCTTCTCCCTCCAGGTGGAAAACTGATTGATATTTTCGAAAGATGGTTTTAAGCTCTGCTTCTGTTTGTTCGTCTAGGTTGTCTAGTTTGAGTGTTGATATTAGATTTCTGAATCGTTCATTGTTTGGACTGTTGGTGTTGTAGTTTGTTTTCATTATTGTGTAATTAGACAAGTTTTCTGTTTCTGGTCGGATGTTTTTTACTGTTATTGTTTTATCTGTTGTATTGATTATTTTTACGTGGCATTTGCCTTTTGCTGGTGCGATGGAATTTGCCAAAAATACTCCGTTTGCAAGTTCTTGGTTTAGTATTACACTGTCTTCTTGAATATTCATGCTGATAGGTAGTATTACTTCACATCTTGGCGGTATTGTGTGTGAGGTGTGTGGCGGTGGTTTGGTTGTTATAGGAAATATGTGTTCTTCTTCATTTATTATCATTGTTAGTGTGAGGGTTTCGTAGTCTATTTTGCACATGTATTTGAGCAAAAAGTCTCTTCCTATGATTCCATTAGTTACGATTGGGAATTCTTCATTGACTATGTGGAAATTCAATTCTGTTTTTGTTTTTCGTAGTGGGAATGTCAGTTTTAATGTTCCCAGTGAGTCTATTTTATGTGTGGATATTCCTGTTAGTTTACATGTGTTTTCTGTGTTGATCTCAAGGCTGTCATCGTTGTTTGTTTTACACAGTGATATGTCTGCTCCGGTATCAATGAGGAATGTTAACGGTTTATTAAATTGGTGGCATTTCAGTGTGACATAGTTTGTTAGATTCTCCGATATTAGGTAAATTCTTCGTTCATTTGTTATTGCTCCCCCGGAGGAATGTGGTTGTCTTCCTCCGGGTCGCCCGGGTTTTCCTGAATATAATTGATGTGTGTAGGGCGACCATGGTTGTTGAAATTTTGGTTTCTGTTTGCATTGTTGTTGTATCTTGAGTTTTGGTTGAAGTTTCTGTTGTTTTGGTTATAGTTCCTTTGGTTCTGATTTCTGTAATTGAAATTCGTGTTAGCAGTGTGACTGTTTGGTCTGCCGTTGTTGGATGCGTTGCGAGAATTTGTTTGATAGTTGCTGTTGTTCTGATTGTTTCTGGGGTTGTAGTTAGCTTGTTGGCTGTTGTTCCTGTAGTTGTTGTTGTTTCTAGCATTGTTGTTGTTTTGATATCTGTTGTTGTCTTGTTGGTTAAAATTTCTGTGGTTTGCTCTGTTTTGGTTGTTGTTTCGATTGTTGCTGTTCCTGTTAATGAACATCACTCTTGCCCGTGCCTGTTTGTTGTCCTTTTCTAGTTCTAGGGCTAATTCGACTGCTTTATTAAAATTTGTTGGCATGGCTGCGAAAATGGTTTGCTTGTATTCGTCGTTTAGTCCATTTTTAAATACGGTGAGACTGTATTGCTCGTTGAGTTTTGTAATTATATTTCGTTCTATAGTGGTTAGTTCGGAGCCGGCTTGATCTGTTTGTAATTTGTTTAGCTCTGCTATTAGGTTAAGGATCTTGTTCTTGTACGTATTTATGTCTAGACCTCCTTGGACGAGGTATGATAGTTGGTTCTGGAGCTGGGGTATCGTGTTCGTACTCTTGTATCGTTCGTTCAGAAGTATGGTCAGTTCTTCAAGCGTTTTTGGTATGTTATGGCCGATTGCCGTTCTAGTTGTGAGGCTCAGTTTTGCGTAGAATACGAATTCTAGCAGTTCTGTTTTGCCAGTAGCATCCAATTTTTTGTATATTAGTTCTGTTATCTTCGTGAAAGTATCCAGCTCTTTGAAATTCCCTGTGAAGTTCGGGATGGCTTTCATAGCCGTTTCGATATTAAATGCTGCCATTGTGATTGGCGGATGTTTTTCCTTTGTATTGTTATCCGTTAGTTTCTGTTGTAGTATTTGTATGGTGTTTTCGTACGTTTTGTTGAAAGCAATTTTTATGCCAGCTATGTAGTCTTTATCTGTGTGTTCAATTATTAGTTCTTCAAAGCGTTGTTTTAAAGCGACTACGGCTTGTTGTTTTGTCGTTAATGTCTCCTGCGTGTATGTTCTTTTTGGTGTTTTTCTCAAGTTTGTTAGGGTTCTATTTAGTTCGTTGAAAATGTCCTCCATTTACATGTCGCTCATTTTTTTTTTCTCTCTTTTTTTTTTTTTTTTTTTTTTTTTTTTTTAAAACCGAAGATTGAACATGTTGAGCATACGTACTGTCTCCTCCTCTGGTGTTGTAGGATTCCTAACGTCCTCTAATGTTGGTGTCCGTGGCATTTCTATTGTCCTCCAAAGTTTTTCCAAATATTCTAACTGTTTATGTTCGTCTATTTCTTCAATTTCTAATACTATATTTCCTTGTGTCGAAATATTTTCGTACCTATGTTGTCTGTTTTTCCTGTCCATGCTTTCTATATTGTAAGATTACGAGCTTATGTGTAGATTTTGCATAGTGAGATATTTGTTTCTAAATCATTTATATTTATTTAAACCTGAGTTACATGTATGGTTTTTGTGTGTTTCTTAATGTAATTCTTATAATGTGCGTTGATTTGAATGAATACTAGTATTAATACTATGATACTTAAAATATATGTTAAATTTGTATTGTTTGTCGCTGCTGTTGATTGTGCTGCGCTCGCTGCATTATTGTTTGCAACAATAATCTCTTCCTTGCTTGGTTTCGTGCCCATTAGTGCACGGTTTTTAATTTATCAATTAAGTTGCGTTTATGGTCCCGGTCTGTTGTTACGGGGATCAGTTTGTACAATATTGCTTTCTCTCTTCTTGCTGCAACCTTTTTTCCGCCTCTGGCGCGTCGTTTCTTTGCTGTCGTTGGGGCCTCTGCTGTTTGGGGTTTTGTTTTGCAGTTCCTCGCCTTGTACTCTTCGATTGTGATGGCCCTCGGACCGGCTGATTTTGGTGTGGGCGTATATACGGGTGGCGTCGATGTTGTCGGTATGACGCTCTCTGGGACGTATTCTTGCTGCTGTACGGCTCGGACCCACTTTTCGAATACTGCGTCGATTTCTTCTTGCGTTGTCATTCCTGGGTGAATGATGGAGTTTGTGGATGTGAACGGTGGGTTTGCCTTTTTAAATTTTCAAATGTAGTGGTCGATAGTTATGGTCTGGCAGGACCGGTGTTACTGTGGGTTTTCATTTATTGGTGGGTGTTCCAGATTTGGTCGCAAGTGGCAGGATCGCCATGTGGTGGAACAGGATTTGGGTGTGGTTGAACAGAGGTCGGGTATAAAGTTTGTTGTGACCGCTTTTGGTTTGTCCGACGTCAGTAGCGTTCGGGTTGACCTATTTGAAGCGGCGGGTCACGCCAATTATTTTATGGCCAAAGTGCCTATGTGTGTGAGCAACCAAGAGAAACGCACGGTTTGTCTATTCTCAAGAAGCTGATTTTATTTTTCAGTTTCCGTGTCTTAAATACAAAATTTAGAAACTGTTATACGGCTGAGCATTTCCAATGCTCCGCCCGATTTTCCAGTGTCGCGGAAGTGTGACCAATCAGCGTCACGGGACCCTTTCGGACAGTTCAGCACTTTTCCTCAAGTGCCATTGCCCTGCGGTAGGTGACATCACACAGAGTGCCGATCAGTGCATGTTCCATATGTGGGACACTGCACTGCGGTCAGTCGTGTCGGATGGCACGCCGCTGGCTTAGCCACTTGAGTGTCGCTTGTGTCGTGCGCGCGTTGCTATTTGACACTTTGACACATTTGTGCTTGAGTGCAGCATGACTTGTCAGGGTTGGCATAAGTGGTTACACGGTACCACTACAATGCTTTCTATATTGGTCCCTAGCTTTTCATTATCCTTCAGGAATAATGAGCATATCGATGCGCAAGGATAACATTGAAAAACTGCCTATTACAAAATACACACTCACCATTAAAGTGCTTATACATTCCAAAAGGTATGGGTTACGTTAATAAAAAACCCCTTAAAATATAGCTAGAGATTGCAGCTTTATCAAATTAAATCAATAATTTGATTACTATTAGGCAATCATGAACAGATCGATGCGCAAGACTGACATTAAATGGCTGCCTACTGCAAAATCGATAAAATGCTTGTAAAATATGATGATTCTAGGTTTATAGAAAAAATAATAACCTTAAAACCTAGCTGGAGTTTTGAGCTTTCATAAATGGGGTCAATCTTCTCGCTATCTCAAATAATGCAGGAGAATTTCGTTGTGGAAAAGTGATATCGACCACATGATACATCTATATCAGGGGGTGCCCAAAATCTTCTTATGGAAAAGCAAATACCAATACATGTAAAGTTGCCCAAAAAAATGCAAACAAATTATTTAATTAATTGAATTAGTTGAAAGTGGCTAAATGAGTGCTGTGGTTGTTCAGTGATCTGTCGATCCCACCACTAATCCCTTCCTTTCCTTATCCTCTTGTACTGATGTTCCCCCTATTTATGCTCCCCGGCTTAAGCCGTTGTTCTCGTTCAATGTTTCATATACGCTGTACATTCGTGTTTTACATCTGCAATAAAACGCACCTCAAACCGAAACCCCAACGCGTTTCATTTATTTCCCCCGCTCCGCCGCGATCGAAGTTAAACATGGTCCTTCGAGCTAAACGCGAACCCGCGCCGCGTAATAAAAAATTAACAAAACAAAAATACTAACAAAATATACAAAAGTGAAAGAAGACACCAAAAAAAAAACTAAACTATACATAAACAAACAGTGGAACTATTAACAAGTGAACCAAACAAAAAGTGTATAAGTGCACTAATCACAAAATTTTTAAAATCAAAAAGAAAAAAAACCAAATTAACAATTACAAACAGTGCACAAATTTCCAAAATTAAAAACAAAAAAGTGTAAAACAGTGCAGTGACACATAAAAGAAGGGCAGCATACATAAATCCAACAACAAACACAACCACAAGAGAACACGAAAGCAGACAAAAGGGGCAGCAACAACAAACATACTCAACAAACACACCCATAGCACCACACAAAGCAGACAAAAAGGGCAGCAACAACAGCACAAACAGAAACACAGGCAAAAACAACATACACCCACATCA
Organism: Melieria omissa; assembly: GCA_963971225.1. Taxonomy (NCBI): domain Eukaryota; kingdom Metazoa; phylum Arthropoda; class Insecta; order Diptera; family Ulidiidae; genus Melieria; species Melieria omissa. The sequence goes on along the minus strand of OZ020269.1, from coordinate 802,448 downwards.
CAGAGCGGACGAAGAAAGCAGCAACAACAGCAAACAACAGCAAGCAGCACAAACGGCGGACACAAACGCCGTAGAGGCAATCCCCATTCTCGGGCATTGTGCCCCCTTAAGATAAGCACAAAAATTTTTATTAAAAATTAACAAATATCTCTACAAGCACATACACTAACACAAACATATATTTCCAAAAAATATATATATATATATTTATACCCATTCCCCAAAAATCCAGTTAAAAAATTAATTACTGGTACCCCGCTACTGTTCACTTTTCGCAGTAAACAATCCCGCTACTGCGAATAATTTTCGGTTTGTGTTCGCATTCCCCTACACAGGTAAAGCAGCAAAAATTCTCGCTGCAGCCTGCTTCCCACAAATTTTTCCAATTTGCACGCATTCCCCCACATTTCGCTTTGTGCATATTGCAGATCAGCAGCGACCACTCCAGCTGTTGATCTTGCACTCTCCCACTTGCGCACATTTTCGCGTTTCGCTTTGTGCGATATACGCACGCACAAGCAGCAAGCACTCCCGCTGCTGCCTCCAAGTGCAATTACATATTAATACTTCTGCCTAAGCATTTCCCCACTCTCGCTAGCAGAAGTAAATAAACACAGGCACAGTGGGACGAGTTACTCCCTTTTTGCAGCATATTGAAAAATTTTCTAAGACTAAGAAAATTTTCAATAGTGCTGCATATATACATACGCTGCACATCTGCTGCCACCCCAAGTGCATACAGTGGGACAAATTGACCCTTTTGCACATAAAAATTGTTTGTACACAAATTTATTTTAACTTTTTTACGTTCACTGACAATAAGACAAATAATCACATACACATATATTCATATATATACAAATATATATACACATACACATATTTATACACATACACATACATACGTGTATATTCACACTCACATCCCATACAAAAAAATCACTTTTTCACAAATAAAGACAAATTTTCATACACATTTGACTGCACTTTTAAATTATATTTATATTATAATAATTTTTACATACATTCCCAATTCCCATATACAAATATCTATTTATTACCCATTTACAATTACAAAAAATTTATTTGTTCCCCATATACATATATATTTCCCTACAAATTTACACACACAGGTGTAAACTATTTATTTATTTATTTGATTATTTATTTTGCTCGACAAATATTCAAATTCGTTTTAACGAATTTTCCCATTTCCAACTCTTTCCATACTCAATTATCGTTCGCGCGGACGCGGTTAGACTACACGTCTATTTCCCCAATAACCTACATTTACATATATTTATTTAAACTTTTTACCCTTTGTCGAGCTTTTCAAACAAAATGCCTGTTGAGCGATCCCCCAAACGACAACTTGTCACAATGGAGACTCCTTCCTCCAGATCCCCAAAGTCAACCAATGCACGTTTGACAGTTCCTGTCACTCGGGAGCCACCAAACACGCGTTCCAAACTTTCCATTCCCAAAGCAACCGATCCTAGTGTTGCAAAATTTATTTTCGAGTCCGATAGACTCGTGCAATTATGCACAAAGTTTTCATCGGCTCCCATTGACGATTTGACCAAATCGATGGTCGAAATTAAGCAAAAAAATTTGCAAGCTCAATGGGAGAGGCTTTTGTGCGCACATGAGGCAGTCTTCATTGCGGAAGACAACAGCCAGCCCGACGGTTTCAAAGAGTCGGCTAGGCAAAAGTTCGACGCCTGCACAGACCAGTACGAGTTGTGCATGGCTCAGATGTTGGACATCATTGAGATGCTCCAAACTCAGTCCCCCCAGCCCGCTGCGCATATGGAACCGGTTCGACCCCTAGAACCAGCAACTACCCCTTACATTTGCCTACAAGTTCCACCTTGTGATACCGAAACCTTTTTCGGGGGCTATGAGCAATGGCCGTCCTTTCGGGACATGTTTACCGCGGTTTACATTAACCACCCCCAGCTCACTCCAGCCCAAAAGTTGTATCACCTCCGATACAAGACGCAAGGTAAAGCCGGTGCTATTGTTAAGCAATATGCATTAACCGATGAGAATTTCGGACTTGCGTGGGAAGCTCTAAGATCCCGCTTCGAAAATAAACGCATACTCGTTGACACTCAAATCAGATCCCTCCTAAATATCGCTCCTGCCCACACTGAAGATAGTGAAGCACTTCAGCGGATCCAAAACACAATAAACAATTGTCTGTCTGTTCTCAATACTCAGGCCGTAGACACTGACAATTGGGATCCGCTATTGGTTTACATATGTTGTACCAAATTGCCCCAAGAGACACTCGCTCTATGGGAGCAATCACTGACATCCCGGAAGGATCTGCCACCCTGGTCGCAAATGGATGAGTTCCTGACCGGCAGATATGAGGTACTTGAACGGCTGCAAAGTATTCGCCCTTCTAAGCCGAAACCGTCTCAACCTTCGACTTCCAATGTCCTCCCAAATCGGCCACACAAATCCCTTAACTATCACACTCAAGTGAAAAGGGACTTCGCGTGCAAACTCTGCAACGCAAATCATCCCATACGGACTTGCCAGAGCTTCAAAAGACTCACCCCCCAGAGTCGATTAAAATACGTTAAAAAGCACAATCTCTGCGTAAATTGTCTTGCTACCTCGCATCTCACTAAAGATTGTACAAGCAATTTTACGTGCGTATATTGCCAAAAGAAGCACCATTCCATGCTTCATTTTCCTAAAGGCAATGCGCAACCCTCTCATACTCCTAACTGGTCACATTCGACCACTCCACAGGTTGCAACAGCTCCAAAACGATCGCATAACAACTCCGCTACTCATTCTCCCCTTTCGGATGCGCAACCCCGCACATCTTCCAGGCAAAGTACGCCCAAAGTACAAGCCCTCCACTCTAATAATGGCACCCAATCTCTTCTGCCTACGGCACTGGTGTCCATTGAACACTCGGGAAAGTTGTTTAAGGTTCGAGCGTTGATCGACCAAGCCTCTCAGCGTACCTTCATCTCCGCGAAGGTCCAGAAACGCCTCAAATTGCCGATCGAGAAATCCCCCTTCCAAATCTCGGGCATGGGCGGTCAGATTGTGCAAAATGCCAATCATACATGCTTCTTGACCTTGGCAGTCCCTCAAACGAGCACGAAACTCCCCGTGCAAGCAATCGTGCTCCAAGAGCTTACGAAATTGCTCCCACCTCGTCACATACACCCCCCTAATATGAAACATTTCGCCATGCTAGATCTCGCTGATCCAAACCCCTTCGAGACAGCGCAGATCGATTTAGTGATTGGCAGTGATCTCATTCCGCAGATCATGCTCGAAGGTATCCACCGGAATGTATGTGGCAGCTTACTTGCTCAGCATACAGTATTCGGTTGGGTATTAAGCGGTCCAGTACCCCCTTCTTTGCATTTGACATGTGCCACCGAGGTACCAGGTCGCCATATGCATACTGGACACGCCCTTCGAAATAATCTTCCTGCCCTAAAGGAAGCTCTTTTGCAAGTGATTGCCGCCCTCAATCCCGTAGGGTTTCCACCCCCGGAAATAATGGAAAATCGCTTTGAACCCACCACTCCTGCAAACTCATTCCCAAACCGGCAAATTTCCCCCTTCGTTGCCAAACGTCGGCCCCGCAGGATGGCTTTCGCCTCTAATGAGGGCCCACAAAAGGGTTCGACAAAAACGGCCCACATTCACAGCAACTGACGGAAATTGCAGTCCCTCGCAGTTCCGCACTGCACCACCTCCATCCCGGGTCCGAAAAGAGGACAGTTGCCACTCCAGTGCGACTCGCTCCAAGCGCTGCAAATCCCGCAGACGTCGGACTGATCGGGTATAAGCTCCAAGATCTACAAGATCTCACTCTCAGGTGGACCGGCTCCAGCGATGCCCATGCTCACACAGTTCCAATTCCGGATCAAAGAGCGGTTGACTGCCACCACCCTCTCGAAGAGCAAGCCGCCATTCTCGCTCGGTTCTCCTGCTTCTCTCGAGCCCTACAAACATATTTATTATAACGTGCAAAATAATTCATCATAACTCTCGCTTGAAATTCTCATTCCCTCTCATGAACTAAAATGGCAACTCGGCCAGATTATATAACTCCATATTCTCCGGCTTTAGCTTAAGCGAACCTCGCAACTTAGCCGATTTCTCATACCCACGATGTCAACCTCAATATTATTATTGTAAGTAAATGGCATCTCATCTCTTTGCAGATCAGCCGACTATGGCAGCAGCTGCTTCCAAGACTGCTCCGCACGGACTGATCATCCCACGCTAGGAAGTTATCGGCGCACCCCAAGCGCATTCACAGCCAGCCAGTCGTGAGCCGCACCACCTCCAACCAGACGTCAGCCGCATCAAGGCAACCCTCCCCCCGGCTACTCCATTAATTGCACTCTGCAATGGCGGCCGCGATGGCTAAATGAGTGCTGTGGTTGTTCAGTGATCTGTCGATCCCACCACTAATCCCTTCCTTTCCTTATCCTCTTGTACTGATGTTCCCCCTATTTATGCTCCCCGGCTTAAGCCGTTGTTCTCGTTCAATGTTTCATATACGCTGTACATTCGTGTTTTACATCTGCAATAAAACGCACCTCAAACCGAAACCCCAACGCGTTTCATTTATTTCCCCCGCTCCGCCGCGATCGAAGTTAAACAGAAAGCACATTGTGCATTTCGCTTGACCCTTAAAATTATAAGTGACAAAAATATAATGTCGCCAACCAATCGCCAAAACAAAAACTTCAACAACAAAAGCATCTAATTTTTTTTCATACATAGAATTTCTTGAGGCAACAAAACAAAAATCCGCGCAGCCCCCACACGTGTTTCTTCGTTGCTGTCACAACAACGACTGATTGAAAGAATGCACCTCTGATCTATATAATCAATCAAATGCTTGTGGAACCTAAGTACGCACAATCACTTTAATCAAAATGGCGTCAAAATTAAGCCAGAGTGACCACCTTTCACCAATTTGGTAAATAAAAAAAATATCCCACCGGCAGCATGATCGAAATTATGGCTGTTAAATCTCGACCCGTTAACGGATTTTAATAATATTATGCCTTATTATTTAGCTAGATTCGTATGCTTTCTATAATGGTATCAATCATCCTTCTATACCCCAAGGTTCGAAAGCAAATCGATTTGGAACGGTGACTTTGAAAAAATTGCTACTTGGGTGCAACCACTAAAATGCTTGTCAACACCAAATGCATAAGTGCATATTAATAATTGGCAACTTAAAATTTAGCCAGAGTCTTATGCTTTCTATATTGGTTCCTACCTTTTCATTATCCTTCAGGAATAATGAGCATATCGATGCGCAAGGATAACATTGAAATCTGCCTTTTACAAAATACACACTCACCACTAAAGTGCTTATAGATTCGAAACGGTATGGGTTACGTTAATAAAAAACCCCTTAAAATGTAGCTAGAGATTGCAGCTTTATCAAATTAAATCAATAATTTGATTACTATTCGGCAATCATGAACAGATCGATGCGCAACAGTGACATTAAATGGCTGCCTACTGCAAAATCGATAAAATGCTTGTAAAATATGATGATTCTAGGTTTATAGAAAAAATAATAACCTTAAAACCTAGCTGGAGTTTTGAGCTTTCATAAATGGGGTCAATCTTCTCGCTATCTCAAATAATGCAGGAGAATTTCGTTGTGGAAAAGTGATATCGACCACATGATACATCTATATCAGGGGTGCCCAAAGTCTTCTTATAGAAAAGCAAAAACCAATATATTTAAAGTTGCCCCAAAAATGCAAACAAATTATTTAATTAATTGAATTAGTTGAAAGCACATTGTGCATTTCGCTTGACCCTTAAAATTATAAGTGAAAAAAATATAATGTTCCCATTTGTCATTGCCGAAAGGCCAACCAATCGCCAAAACAAAAACTACAACAACAAAAGCATCTAATTTTTTTTCATACATAGAATTTCTTGAGGCAACAAAACAAAAATCCGCGCAGCCCCCACACGTGTTGCTTCGTTGCTGTCACAACACTTACTTACTTACTTAACTGGCCATAACAACCCGTTATCGGGTTACGGCCTGCCGCAAAACTTCTCTCCAGGCGCCTCTGCTTCGCGCGCGCCTTCTCCAGTTGGTCACACCAAGAGATACCAGGGCCTCTTCCACTTGGTCCTTCCACCGGAGACACGGCCTCCCTCTTCGCCGTCGACCTCCAACCATCGCATCGAATACCTTTTTCGCCGGAGCTTCGTCGTCCATGCGGCAGACATGACCGAGCCAGCGTAGCCGCTGGATGTTAATTCGCTGCGCTACGTCCATGTCCTTATACAGCTCATACAGCTCGTTATTGGTTCGTATGCGATAGTCGTCACCAACCCGAACAGGGCCGAAGATTTTGCGAAGCACCTTCCTCTCGAACACTCCAAGGGCCGCTATGTCGTTTCGTGTCATTGTCCATGCTTCAGCGCCATAGAGGAGCACGGGCAAGATAAGCGTCCTATAGAGTGAAAGTTTTGTCGGTCGAGAGAGGTCTCTACTTCTCAATTGCCTACCGAGACCGTAGTAGCACCTGTTGGCAAGAGTTATCCTTCGCTTTATCTCCAGACTGACATCATTGCTGCTGTTGATGGCGGTGCCAAGGTAGACGAATTCCTTGACAACTTCAAAAGCATACCTGTCGGCCTCGACGTGAGACCCTAGCCGCTGCGAGTCCCTGCGTGTAGACAGCATATACTTCGTCTTGCCCTCATTTACCACCAGACCCATTTTGGCAGATTCTCTTTCGATAGCCGCAAAGGCAGCGGTGACATCTCGCTTGTTACGTCCGATGACATCAATATCATCAGCGTAAGCAAGGAGCTGGACACTTTTGTTGAAAATTGTGCCATTACGATGTACACCGGCCTTGCGCAGCACACTCTCCATGGTGAAGTTGAAGAGGTCGCAGGACAAAGGATCGCCCTGTCTGAAACCTCGAACGGTATCAAAGGGGTCGGAGAGGTCACTTCCAACCTTGACGGAGCTGCGCGTATTGCTCAACGTCGCTCTGCAAAGTCTAACGAGCTTTGCAGGGATACCAAGTTCAGACAATGCGGCATATAGGCGATCCCTTATCGGGCTATCGAATGCTGCCTTGTAATCGATGAAGAGATGGTGTGTATCGATTTGGTTCTCATGGGTCTTCTCCAGGATTTGGCGTAGAGTGAATATCTGGTCGATGGTGGACTTACCAGGTCTAAAGCTGTCACAACAACGACTGATTAAAAGAATGCACCTCTGATCTATATAACCAATCAAATGCTTGTGGATCCTAAGTACGCACAATCATAATAATAATTATTACAAAATACACACTCACCACTAAAGTGCTTATAGATTCCAAACGGTATGGGTTACGTTAATAAAAAACCCCTTAAAATGTAGCTAGAGATTGCAGCTTTATCAAATTAAATCAATAATTTGATTACTATTAGGCAATCATGAACAGATCGATGCGCAAGAGTGGCATTAAATGGCTGCCTACTGCAAAATCGATAAAATGCTTGTAAAATATGATGATTCTAGGTTTATAGAAAAAATAATAACCTTAAAACCTAGCTGGAGTTTTGAGCTTTCATAAATGGAGTCAATCTTCTCGCTATCTCAAATAATGCAGGAGAATTTCGTTGTGGAAAAGTGATATCGACCACATGATACATCTATATCAGGGGTGCCCAAAGTCTTCTTATGGAAAAGCAAAAACCAATACATTTAAAGTTGCCCCAAAAATGCAAACAAATTATTTAATTAATTGAATTAGTTGAAAGCACATTGTGCATTTCGCTTGACCCTTAAAATTATAAGTGAAAAAAATATAATGTTCCCATTTGTCATTGCCGAAAGGCCAACCAATCGCCAAAACAAAAACTGCAACAACAAAAGCATCTAATTTTTTTTCATACATAGAATTTCTTGAGGCAACAAAACAAAAATCCGCGCAGCCCCCACACGTGTTGCTTCGTTGCTGTCACAACAACGACTGGATGAAAGAATGCACCTCTGATCTGTATAACCAATCAAATGCTTGTGGAACCTAAGTACGCACAATCACTTTAATCAAAATGGCGTCAAAATTAAGCCAGAGTGACCACCTTTTTCCAATTTGGTAAATAAAAAAAATATCCCACCGGCAGCATGATCGAAATTATGGCTGTTAAATCTCGACCCGTTAACGGATTTTAATAATATTATGCCTTATTATTTAGCTAGACTCGTATGCTTTCTATAATGGTATCAATCATCCTTCTATACCCCAAGGTTCGAAAGCAAATCGATTTGGAACGGTGACTTTGAAAAAATTGCTACTTGGGTGCAACCACTAAAATGCTTGTCAACACCAAATGCATAAGTGCATATTAATAATTGACGCCTTAAAATTTAGCCAGAGTCTTATGCTTTCTATATTGGTCCCTAGCTTTTCATTATCCTTCAGGAATAATGAGCATATCGATGCGCAAGGATAACATTGAAAAACTGCCTATTACAAACACACTCACCACTAAAGTGCTTATAGATTCCAAACGGTATGGGTTACGTTAATAAAAAACCCCTTAAAATGTAGCTAGAGAATGCAGCTTTATCAAATTAAATCAATAATTTGATTACTGTTCGGCAATCATGAACAGATCGATGCGCAAGGGTGACATTAAATGGCTGCCTACTGCAAAATCGATAAAATGCTTGTAAAATATGATGATTCTAGGTTTATAGAAAAAATATCAACCTTAAAACCTAGCTGGAGTTTTGAGCTTTCATAAATGGGGTCAATCTTGTCGCTATCTCAAATAATGCAGGAGAATTTCGTTGTGGAAAAGTGATATCGACCACATGATACATCTATATTAGGGGTGCCCAAAATATTCTTATGGAAAAGCAAAAACCAATACATGTAAAGTTGCCCAAAAATATGCAAACAAATTATTTAATTAATTGAATTAGTTGAAAGCACATTGTGCATTTCGCTTGACCCTTAAAATTATAAGTGAAAAAATATAATGTTCCCATTTGTCATTGCCGAAAGGCCAACCAATCGCCAAAACAAAAACTACAACAACAAAAGCATCTAATTTTTTTTCATACATAGAATTTCTTGAGGAAACAAAACAAAAATCCGCGCAGCCCCCACACGTGTTGCTTCGTTGCTGTCACAACAACGACTGATTGAAAGAATGCACCTCTGATCTATATAACCAATCAAATGCTTGTGGAACCTAAGTACGCACAATCACTTTACTCAAAATGGCGTGAAAATTAAGCCAGAGTGACCACCTTTCACCAATTTGGTAAATAAAAAAAATATCCCACCGGCAGCATGATCGAAATTATGGCTGTTAAATCTCGACCCGTTAACGGATTTTAATAATATTATGCCTTATTATTTAGCTAGACTCGTATGCTTTCTATAATGGTATCAATCATCCTTCTATACCCCAAGGTTCGAAAGCAAATCGATTTGGAACGGTGACTTTGAAAAAATTGCTACTTGGGTGCAACCACTAAAATGCTTGTCAACACCAAATGCATAAGTGCATATTAATAATTGACCCCTTAAAATTTAGCCAGAGTCTTATGCTTTCTATATTGGTCCCTAACTTTTCATTCCTTCAGGAATAATGAGCATATCGATGCGCAAGGATAACATTGAAAAACTGCCTATTACAAACACACTCACCACTAAAGTGCTTATAGATTCCAAACGGTATGGGTTACGTTAATAAAAAACCCCTTAAAATGTAGCTAGAGAATGCAGCTTTATCAAATTAAATCAATAATTTGATTACTGTTCGGCAATCATGAACAGATCGATGCGCAAGGGTGACATTAAATGGCTGCCTACTGCAAAATCGATAAAATGCTTGTAAAATATGATGATTCTAGGTTTATAGAAAAAATATCAACCTTAAAACCAAGCTGGAGTTTTGAGCTTTCATAAATGGGGTCAATCTTCTCGCTATCTCAAATAATGCAGGAGAATTTCGTTGTGGAAAAGTGATATCGACCACATGATACATCTATATTAGGGGTGCCCAAAATATTCTTATGGAAAAGCAAAAACCAATACATGTAAAGTTGCCCAAAAATATGCAAACAAATTATTTAATTAATTGAATTAGTTGAAAGCACATTGTGCATTTCGCTTGACCCTTAAAATTATAAGTGAAAAAATATAATGTTCCCATTTGTCATTGCCGAAAGGCCAACCAATCGCCAAAACAAAAACTACAACAACAAAAGCATCTAATTTTTTTTCATAAATAGAATTTCTTGAGGAAACAAAACAAAAATCCGCGCAGCCCCCACACGTGTTGCTTCGTTGCTGTCACAACAACGACTGATTGAAAGAATGCACCTCTGATCTATATAACCAATCAAATGCTTGTGGAACCTAAGTACGCACAATCACTTTACTCAAAATGGCGTCAAAATTAAGCCAGAGTGACCACCTTTCACCAATTTGGTAAATAAAAAAAATATCCCACCGGCAGCATGATCGAAATTATGGCTGTTAAATCTCGACCCGTTAACGGATTTTAATAATATTATGGCTTATTATTTAGCTAGACTCGTATGCTTTCTATAATGGTATCAATCATCCTTCTATACCCCAAGGTTCGAAAGCAAATCGATTTGGAACGGTGACTTTGAAAAAATTGCTACTTGGGTGCAACCACTAAAATGCTTGTCAACACCAAATGCATAAGTGCATATTAATAATTGACCCCTTAAAATTTAGCCAGAGTCTTATGCTTTCTATATTGGTCCCTAACTTTTCATTATCCTTCAGGAATAATGAGCATATCGATGCGCAAGGATAACATTGAAAAACTGCCTATTACAAAATACACACTCACCACTAAAGTTCTTATAGATTCCAAACGGTATGGGTTACGTTAATAAAAAACCCCTTAAAATGTAGCTAGAGAATGCAGCTTTATCAAATTAAATCAATAATTTGATTACTGTTCGGCAATCATGAACAGATCGATGCGCAAGGGTGACATTAAATGGCTGCCTACTGCAAAATCGATAAAATGCTTGTAAAATATGATGATTCTAGGTTTATAGAAAAAATATCAACCTTAAAACCAAGCTGGAGTTTTGAGCTTTCATAAATGGGGTCAATCTTCTCGCTATCTCAAATAATGCAGGAGAATTTCGTTGTGGAAAAGTGATATCGACCACATGATACATCTATATCAGGGGTGCCCAAAGTCTTCTTATGGAAAAGCAAAAACCAATACATTTAAAGTTGCCCAAAAAAATGCAAACAAATTATTTAATTAATTGAATTAGTTGAAAGCACATTGTGCATTTCGCTTGACCCTTAAAATTATAAGTGAAAAAAATATAATGTTCCCATTTGTCATTGCCGAAAGGCCAACCAATCGCCAAAACAAAAACTGCAACAACAAAAGCATCTAATTTTTTTTCATACATACAATTTCTTGAGGCAACAAAACAAAAATCCGCGCAGCCCCCACACGTGTTGCTTCGTTGCTGTCACAACAACGACTGATTGAAAGAATGCACCTCTGATCTATATAACCAATCAAATGCTTGTGGAACCTAAGTACGCACAATCACTTTAATCAAAATGGCGTCAAAATTAAGCCAGAGTGACCACCTTTCACCAATTTGTTAAATAAAAAAAATATCCCACCGGCAGCATGATCGAAATTATGGCTCTTAAATCTCGACCCGTTAACGGATTTTAATAATATTATGGCTTATTATTTAGCTAGACTCGTATGCTTTCTATAATGGTATCAATCATCCTTCTATACCCCAAGGTTCGAAAGCAAATCGATTTGGAACGGTGACTTTGAAAAAATTGCTACTTGGGTGCAACCACTAAAATGCTTGTCAACACCAAATGCATAAGTGCATATTAATAATTCACCCCTTAAAATTTAGCCTGATTCTTATGCTTTCCAATCAAATGCTTGTGGAATCTAAGTACGCACAATCACTTTAATCAAAATGGCGTAAAAATTAAGCCAGAGTGACCACCATTCACCAATTTGGTAAATAAAAAAAATATCCCACCGGCAGCATGATCGAAATTATGGCTCTTAAATCTCGACCGGTTAACGGATTTTAATAATATTATGCCTTATTATTTAGCTAGACTCGTATGCTTTCTATAATGGTATCAATCATCCTTCTATACCCCAAGGTTCGAAAGCAAATCGATTTGGAACGGTGACTTTGAAAAAATTGCTACTTGGGTGCAACCACTAAAATGCTCGTCAACACCAAATGCATAAGTGCATATTAATAATTGATGCCTTAAAATTTAGCCAGAGTCTTATGCTTTCTATATTGGTCCCTAACTTTTCATTATCCTTCAGGAATAATGAGCATATCGATGCGCAAGCATAACATTGAAAAACTGCCTATTACAAAATACACACTCACCACTAAAGTGCTTATAGATTCCAAAAGGTATGGGTTACGTTAATGAAAAACCCCTTAAAATGTAGCTAGAGATTGCAGCTTTATCAAATTAAATCAATAATTTGATTACTATTCGGCAATCATGAACAGACCGATGCGCAAGACTGACATTAAATGGCTGCCTACTGCAAAATCGATAAAATGCTTGTAAAATATGATGATTCTAGGTTTATAGAAAAAATAATAACCTTAAAACCTAGCTAGAGTTTTGAGCTTTCATAAATGGGGTCAATCTTCTCGCTATCTCAAATAATGCAGGAGAATTTCGTTGTGGAAAAGTGATATCGACCACATGATACATCTATATCAGGGGTGCCCAAAGTCTTCTTATGGAAAAGCAAAAACCAATACATTTAAAGTTGCCCCAAAATGCAAAGAAATTATTTAATTAATTGAATTAGTTGACCCTTAAAATTATAAGTGAAAAAAATATAATGTTCCCATTTGTCATTGCCGAAAGGCCAACCAATCGCCAAAACAAAAACTGCAACAACAAAAGCATCTAATTTTTTTTCATACATACAATTTCTTGAGGCAACAAAACAAAAATCCGCGCAGCCCCCACACGTGTTGCTTCGTTGCTGTCACAACAACGACTGATTGAAAGAATGCACCTCTGATCTATATAACCAATCAAATGCTTGTGGAACCTAAGTACGCACAATCACTTTAATCAAAATGGCGTCAAAATTAAGCCAGAGTGACCACCTTTCACCAATTTGTTAAATAAAAAAAATATCCCACCGGCAGCATGATCGAAATTATGGCTCTTAAATCTCGACCCGTTAACGGATTTTAATAATATTATGCCTTATTATTTAGCTAGACTCGTATGCTTTCTATAATGGTATCAATCATCCTTCTATACCCCAAGGTTCGAAAGCAAATCGATTTGGAACGGTGACTTTGAAAAAATTGCTACTTGGGTGCAACCACTAAAATGCTTGTCAACACCAAATGCATAAGTGCATATTAATAATTGACCCCTTAAAATTTAGCCAGAGTCTTATGCTTTCTATATTGGTCCCTAACTTTTCATTATTCTTCAGGAATAATGAGCATATCGATGCGTAAGGATAACATTGAAAAACTGCCTATTACAAAATACACACTCACCACTAAAGTGCTTATAGATTCCAAACGGTATGGGTTACGTTAATAAAAAACCCCTTAAAATGTAGCTAGGGATTGCAGCTTTATCAAGTTAAATCAATAATTTGATTACTATTAGGCAATCATGAACAGATCGATGCGCAAGAGTGACATTAAATGGCTGCCTACTGCAAAATCGATAAAATGCTTGTAAAATATGATGATTCTAGGTTTATAGAAAAAATAATAACCTTAAAACCTAGCTGGAGTTTTGAGCTTTCATAAATGGGGTCAATCTTCTCGCTATCTCAAATAATGCAGGAGAATTTCGTTGTGGAAAAGTGATATCGACCACATGATACATCTATATCAGGGGTGCCCAAAGTCTTCTTATGGAAAAGCAAAAACCAATACATTTAAAGTTGCCCAAAAAAATGCAAACAAATTATTTAATTAATTGAATTAGTTGAAAGCACATTGTGCATTTCGCTTGACCCTTAAAATTATAAGTGAAAAAATATAATGTTCCCATTTGTCATTGCCGAAAGGTCAACCAATCGCCAAAACAAAAACTGCAACAACAAAAGCATCTAATTTTTTTTCATACATAGAATTTCTTGAGGCAACAAAACAAAAATCTGCGCAGCCCCCACACGTGTTGCTTCGTTGCTGTCACAACAACGACTGATTGAAAGAATGCACCTCTGATCTATATAATCAATCAAATGCTTGTGGAACCTAAGTACGCACAATCACTTTAATCAAAATGGCGTCAAAATTAAGCCAGAGTGACCACCTTTTTCCAATTTGGTAAATAAAAAAAATATCCCACCGGCAGCATGATCGAAATTATGGCTGTTAAATCTCGACCCGTTAACGGATTTTAATAATATTATGCCTTATTATTTAGCTAGACTCGTATGCTTTCTATAATGGTATCAATCATCCTTCTATACCCCAAGGCTCGAAAGCAAATCGATTTGGAACGGTGACTTTGAAAAAATTGCTACTTGGGTGCAACCACTAAAATGCTTGTCAACACCAAATGCATAAGTGCATATTAATAATTGACCCCTTAAAATTTAGCCAGAGTCTTATGCTTTCTATATTGGTCCCTAACTTTTCATTATCCTTCAGGAATAATGAGCATATCGATGCGCAAGGATAACATTGGAAAACTGCCTATTACAAAATACACACTCACCACTAAAGTGCTTATAGATTCCAAACGGTATGGGTTACGTTAATAAAAAACCCCTTAAAATGTAGCTAGAGATTGCAGCTTTATCAAATTAAATCAATAATTTGATTCCTATTAGGCAATCATGAACAGATCGATGCGCAAGAGTGACATTAACTGGCTGCCTACTGCAAAATCGATAAAATGCTTGTAAAATATGATGATTCTAGGTTTATAGAAAAAATAATAACCTTAAAACCTAGCTAGAGTTTTGAGCTTTCATAAATGGGGTCAATCTTCTCGCTATCTCAAATAATGCAGGAGAATTTCGTTGTGGAAAAGTGATATCGACCACATGATACATCTATATCAGGGGTGCCCAAAGTCTTCTTATGGAAAAGCAAAAACCAATACATTTAAAGTTGCCCCAAAATGCAAAGAAATTATTTAATTAATTGAATTAGTTGACCCTTAAAATTATAAGTGAAAAAAATATAATGTTCCCATTTGTCATTGCCGAAAGGCCAACCAATCGCCAAAACAAAAACTGCAACAACAAAAGCATCTAATTTTTTTTCATACATACAATTTCTTGAGGCAACAAAACAAAAATCCGCGCAGCCCCCACACGTGTTGCTTCGTTGCTGTCACAACAACGACTGATTGAAAGAATGCACCTCTGATCTATATAACCAATCAAATGCTTGTGGAACCTAAGTACGCACAATCATAATAATAATTGATTGGCACGACAGCCCGCTTACGCGAGACTAAGGCCTAGCTTCCCGCAACCACCCGTGTTGTGCGTGTGAATTTTGTACCCGGGTGGAAGGGACCTACAGTTTTATGCCGGTTCCGAACGGCAGGTTGGGAGCTTTTTCATAGGCAATTTTTACTCTCAGAGGTTTGCCATTACCAGCTGAGAGGACAGCCACCGAAAGAGAAAACGAGTTTCCCGTTATTTTTTTTAGGTGTTACTACATGCAGAATTCGAACTAGCGTCGCTCTGCATGCGACTCGCTTGGACCGCGCACTAACCAACTGAGCCACGGCGGCTGTCTACTACTCTACTTACTATTCGGCAATCATGAACAGATCGATGCGCAAGAGTGACATTAAATGGCTGCCGCGCAGCCCCACACGTGTTGCTTCGTTGCTGTCACAACAACGACTGATTGAAAGAATGCACCTCTGATCTATATAACCAATCAAATGCTTGTGGAACCTAAGTACGCACAATCACTTTAATCAAAATGGCGTCAAAATTAAAATTATAAGTGAAAAAATATAATGTTCCCATTTGTCATTGCCGAAAGGTCAACCAATCGCCAAAACAAAAACTGCAACAACAAAAGCATCTAATTTTTTTCATACATAGAATTTCTTGAGGCAACAAAACAAAAATCTGCGCAGCCCCCACACGTGTTGCTTCGTTGCTGTCACAACAACGACTGATTGAAAGAATGCACCTCTGATCTATATAATCAATCAAATGCATGTGGAACCAAAGTACGCACAATCACTTTAATCAAAATGGCGTCAAAATTAAGCCAGAGTGACCACCTTTCACCAATTTGGTAAATAAAAAAAATATCCCACCGCCAGCATGATCGAAATTATGGCTCCTAAATCTCGACCCGTTAACGGATTTTAATAATATTATGCATTATTATTTAGCTAGACTCGTATGCTTTCTATAATGGTATCAATCATCCTTCTATACCCCAAGGCTCGAAAGCAAATCGATTTGGAACGGTGACTTTGAAAAAATTGCTACTTGGGTGCAACTACTAAAATGCTTGTCAACACCAAATGCATAAGTGCATATTAATAATTGACCCCTTTAAAATTTAGCCAGAGTCTTATGCTTTCTATATTGGTCCCTACCTTTTCATTATCCGTCAGGAATAATGAGCATATCGATGCGCAAGGATAACATTGGAAAACTGCCTATTAAAAAATACACACTCACCACTAAAGTGCTTATAGATTCCAAACGGTATGGGTTACGTTAATAAAAAACCCCTTAAAATGTAGCTAGAGATTGCAGCTTTATCAAATTAAATCAATAATTTGATTCCTATTAGGCAATCATGAACAGATCGATGCGCAAGAGTGACATTAAATGGCTGCCTACTGCAAAATCGATAAAATGCTTGTAAAATATGATGATTCTAGGTTTATAGAAAAAATAATAACCTTAAAACCTAGCTAGAGTTTTGAGCTTTCATAAATGGGGTCAATCTTCTCGCTATCTCAAATAATGCAGGAGAATTTCGTTGTGGAAAAGTGATATCGACCACATGATACATCTATATCAGGGGTGCCCAAAGTCTTCTTATGGAAAAGCAAAAACCAATACATTTAAAGTTGCCCCAAAATGCAAAGAAATTATTTAATTAATTGAATTAGTTGACCCTTAAAATTATAAGTGAAAAAAATATAATGTTCCCATTTGTCATTGCCGAAAGGCCAACCAATCGCCAAAACAAAAACTGCAACAACAAAAGCATCTAATTTTTTTTCATACATACAATTTCTTGAGGCAACAAAACAAAAATCCGCGCAGCCCCCACACGTGTTGCTTCGTTGCTGTCACAACAACGACTGATTGAAAGAATGCACCTCTGATCTATATAACCAATCAAATGCTTGTGGAACCTAAGTACGCACAATCATAATAATAATTGATTGGCACGACAGCCCGCTTACGCGAGACTAAGGCCTAGCTTCCCGCAACCACCCGTGTTGTGCGTGTGAATTTTGTACCCGGGTGGAAGGGACCTACAGTTTTATGCCGGTTCCGAACGGCAGGTTGGGAGCTTTTTCATAGGCAATTTTTACTCTCAGAGGTTTGCCATTACCAGCTGAGAGGACAGCCACCGAAAGAGAAAACGAGTTTCCCGTTATTTTTTTTAGGTGTTACTACATGCAGAATTCGAACTAGCGTCGCTCTGCATGCGACTCGCTTGGACCGCGCACTAACCAACTGAGCCACGGCGGCTGTCTACTACTCTACTTACTATTCGGCAATCATGAACAGATCGATGCGCAAGAGTGACATTAAATGGCTGCCGCGCAGCCCCACACGTGTTGCTTCGTTGCTGTCACAACAACGACTGATTGAAAGAATGCACCTCTGATCTATATAACCAATCAAATGCTTGTGGAACCTAAGTACGCACAATCACTTTAATCAAAATGGCGTCAAAATTAAGCCAGAGTGACCACCTTTCACCAATTTGTTAAATAAAAAAAATATCCCACCGGCAGCATGATCGAAATTATGGCTGTTAAATCTCGACCCGTTAACGGATTTTAATAATATTATGCCTTATTATTTAGCTAGACTCGTATGCTTTCTATAATGGTATCAATCATCCTTCTATACCCCAAGGTTCGAAAGCAAATCGATTTGGAACGGTGACTTTGAAAAAATTGCTACTTGGGTGCGACCACTAAAATGCTTATCAACACCAAATGCATAAGTGCATATTAATAATTGACCCCTTAAAATTTAGCCAGAGTCTTATGCTTTCTATATTGGTCCCTAACTTTTCATTATTCTTCAGGAATAATGAGCATATCGATGCGTAAGGATAACATTGAAAAACTGCCTATTACAAAATACACACTCACCACTAAAGTGCTTATAGATTCCAAACGGTATGGGTTACGTTAATAAAAAACCCCTTAAAATGTAGCTAGAGATTGCAGCTTTATCAAATTAAATCAATAATTTGATTACTATTCCGCAATCATGAACAGATCGATGCGCCAAAGTGACATTAAATGGCTGCCTACTGCAAAATCGATAAAATGCTTGTAAAATATGATGATTCTAGGTTTATAGAAAAAATAATAACCTTAAAACCTAGCTGGAGTTTTGAGCTTTCATAAATGGGGTCAATCTTCTCGCTATCTCAGATAATGCAGGAGAATTTCGTTGTGGAAAAGTGATATCGACCACATGATACATCTATATCAGGGGTGCCCAAAATCTTCTTATGGAAAAGCAAAAACCAATACATGTAAAGTTGCCCAAAAAAAATGCAAACAAATTATTTAATTAATTGAATTAGTTGAAAGCACATTGTGCATTTCGCTTGACCCTTAAAATTATAAGTGAAAAAAATATAATGTTCCCATTTGTCATTGCCGAAAGGCCAACCAATCGCCAACACAAAAAAGCATACACACAAAAACTACAACAACAAAAGCATCTAATTTTTTTTCATACATACAATTTCTTGAGGCAACAAAACAAAAATCCGCGCAGCCCCCACACGTGTTGCTTCGTTGCAGTCACAACAACGACTGATTGAAAGAATGCACCTCTGATCTACATAATCAATCAAATGCTTGTGGAACCTAAGTACGCACAATCACTTTAATCAAAATGGCGTCAAAATTAAGCCAGAGTGACCACCTTTCACCAATTTGGTAAATAAAAAAAATATCCCACCGCCAGCATGATCGAAATTATGGCTGTTAAATCTCGACCCGTTAACGGATTTTAATAATATTATGCCTTATTATTTAGCTAGACTCGTATGCTTTCTATAATGGTATCAATCATCCTTCTATACCCCAAGGTTCGAAAGCAAATCGATTTGGAACGGTGACTTTGAAAAAATTGCTACTTGGGTGCAACCACTAAAATGCTTGTCAACACCAAATGCATAAGTGCATATTAATAATTGACCCCTTAAAATTTAGCCAGAGTCTTATGCTTTCTATATTGGTCCCTACCTTTTCATTATCCGTCAGGAATAATGAGCATATCGATGCGCAATGATAACATTGAAAAACTGCCTATTACAAAATACACACTCACCACTAAAGTGCTTATAGATTCCAAACGGTATGGGTTACGTTAATAAAAAACCCCTTAAAATGTAGCTAGAGATTGCAGCTTTATCAAATTAAATCAATAATTTGATTACTATTCCGCAATCATGAACAGATCGATGCGCCAAAGTGACATTAAATGGCTGCCTACTGCAAAATCGATAAAATGCTTGTAAAATATGATGATTCTAGGTTTATAGAAGAAATTATAACCTTAAAACCTAGCTGGAGTTTTGAGCTTTCATAAATGGGGTCAATCTTCTCGCTATCTCAAATAATGCAGGAGAATTTCGTTGTGGAAAAGTGATATCGACCACATGATACATCTATATCAGGGGTGCCCAAAGTCTTCTTATGGAAAAGCAAAAACCAATACATTTAAAGTTGCCCCAAAAATGCAAACAAATTATTTAATTAATTGAATTAGTTGAAAGCACATTGTGCATTTCGCTTGACCCTTAAAATTATAAGTGAAAAAATTATAATGTTCCCATTTGTCATTGCCGAAAGGCCAACCAATCGCCAAAACAAAAACTACAACAACAAAAGCATCTAATTTTTTTCATACATACAATTTCTTGAGGCAACAAAACAAAAATCCGCGCAGCCCCACCACGTGTTGCTTCGTTGCTGTCACAACAACGACTGATTGAAAGAATGCACCTCTGATCTATATAATCAATCAAATGCTTGTGGAACCTAAGTACGCACAATCACTTTAATCAAAATGGCGTCAAAATTAAGCCAGAGTGACCACCTTTCACCAATTTGGTAAATAAAAAAAATATCCCACCGGCAGCATGATCGAAATTATGGCTGTTAAATCTCGACCCGTTAACGGATTTTAATAATATTATGCCTTATTATTTAGCTAGACTCGTATGCTTTCTATAATGGTATCAATCATCCTTCTATACCCCAAGGTTCGAAAGCAAATCGATTTGGAACGGTGACTTTGAAAAAATTGCTACTTGGGTGCAACCACTAAAATGCTTGTCAACACCAAATGCATAAGTGCATATTAATAATTGACCCCTTAAAATTTAGCCAGAGTCTTATGCTTTCTATATTGGTCCCTAACTTTTCATTATCCGTCAGGAATAATGAGCATATCGATGCGCAAGGATAACATTGAAAAACTGCCTATTACAAAATACACACTCACCACTAAAGTGCTTATAGATTCCAAACGGTATGGGTTACGTTAATAAAAAACCCCTTAAAATGTAGCTAAAAATTGCAGCTTTATCAAATTAAATCAATAATTTGATTACTATTCCGCAATCATGAACAGATCGATGCGCAAGAGTGACATTAAATGTCTGCCTACTGCAAAATCGATAAAATGCTTGTAAAATATGATGATTCTAGGTTTATAGAAGAAATTATAACTTTAAAACCTAGCTGGAGTTTTGAGTTTTCATAAATGGGGTCAATCTTCTCGCTATCTCAAATAATGCAGGAGAATTTCGTTGTGGAAAAGTGATATCGACCACATGATACATCTATATCAGGGGTGCCCAAAGTCTTCTTATGGAAAAGCAAAAACCAATACATTTCAAGTTGCCCCAAAAATGCAAACAAATTATTTAATTAATTGAATTAGTTGAAAGCACATTGTGCATTTCGCTTGACCCTTAAAATTATAAGTGAAAAAATTATAATGTTCCCATTTGTCATTGCCGAAAGGCCAACCAATCGCAAACAAAAACTGCAACAACAAAAGCATCTAATTTTTTTTCATACATACAATTTCTTGAGGCAACAAAACAAAAATCCGCGCAGCCCCCACACGTGTTGCTTCGTTGCTGTCACAACAACGACTGATTGAAAGAATGCACCTCTGATCTATATAACCAATCAAATGCTTGTGGAACCTAAGTAGGCACAATCATAATAATAATTGATTGGCACGACAGCCCGCTTACGCGAGACTAAGGCCTAGCTTCCCGCAACCACCCGTGTTGTGCGTGTGAATTTTGTACCCGGGTGGAAGGGACCTACAGTTTTATGCCGGTTCCGAACGGCAGGTTGGGAGCTTTTTCATAGGCAATTTTTACTCTCAGAGGTTTGCCATTACCAGCTGAGAGGACAGCCACCGAAAGAGAAAACGAGTTTCCCGTTATTTTTTTTTAGGTGTTACTACATGCAGAATTCGAACTAGCGTCGCTCTGCATGCGACTCGCTTGGACCGCGCACTAACCAACTGAGCCACGGCGGCTGTCTACTACTCTACTTACTATTCGGCAATCATGAACAGATCGATGCGCAAGAGTGACATTAAATGGCTGCCGCGCAGCCCCACACGTGTTGCTTCGTTGCTGTCACAACAACGACTGATTGAAAGAATGCACCTCTGATCTATATAACCAATCAAATGCTTGTGGAACCTAAGTACGCACAA
Source organism: Melieria omissa (assembly GCA_963971225.1). Classification (NCBI taxonomy): domain Eukaryota; kingdom Metazoa; phylum Arthropoda; class Insecta; order Diptera; family Ulidiidae; genus Melieria; species Melieria omissa. The sequence goes on along the minus strand of OZ020269.1, from coordinate 780,431 downwards.
TCACTTTAATCAAAATGGCGTCAAAATTAAGCCAGAGTGACCACCTTTCACAAATTTGTTAAATAAAAAAAATATCCCACCGGCAGCATGATCGAAATTATGGCTGTTAAATCTCGACCCGTTAACGGATTTTAATAATATTATGCCTTATTATTTAGCTAGACTCGTATGCTTTCTATAATGGTATCAATCATCCTTCTATACCCCAAGGTTCGAAAGCAAATCGATTTGGAACGGTGACTTTGAAAAAATTGCTACTTGGGTGCAACCACTAAAATGCTTGTCAACACCAAATGCATAAGTGCATATTAATAATTGACCCCTTAAAATTTAGCCAGAGTCTTATGCTTTCTATATTGGTCCCTACCTTTTCATTATCCGTCAGGAATAATGAGCATATCGATGCGCAATGATAACATTGAAAAACTGCCTATTACAAAATACACACTCACCACTAAAGTGCTTATAGATTCCAAACGGTATGGGTTACGTTAATAAAAAACCCCTTAAAATGTAGCTAGAGATTGCAGCTTTATCAAATTAAATCAATAATTTGATTACTATTCGGCAATCATGAACAGATCGATGCGCAAGAGTGACATTAAATGGCTGCCTACTGCAAAATCGATAAAATGCTTGTAAAATATGATGATTCTAGGTTTATAGAAAAAATAATAACCTTAAAACCTAGCTGGAGTTTTGAGCTTTCATAAATGGGGTCAATCTTCTCGCTATCTCAGATAATGCAGGAGAATTTCGTTGTGGAAAAGTGATATCGACCACATGATACATCTATATCAGGGGTGCCCAAAATCTTCTTATGGAAAAGCAAAAACCAATACATGTAAAGTTGCCCAAAAAAAATGCAAACAAATTATTTAATTAATTGAATTAGTTGAAAGCACATTGTGCATTTCGCTTGACCCTTAAAATTATAAGTGAAAAAAATATAATGTTCCCATTTGTCATTGCCGAAAGGCCAACCAATCGCCAAAACAAAAACTACAACAACAAAAGCATCTAATTTTTTTTCATACATAGAATTTCTTGAGGCAACAAAACAAAAATCCGCGCAGCCCCCACACGTGTTGCTTCGTTGCAGTCACAACAACGACTGATTGAAAGAATGCACCTCTGATCTACATAACCAATCAAATGCTTGTGGAACCTAAGTACGCACAATCACTTTAATCAAAATGGCGTCAAAATTAAGCCAGAGTGACCACCTTTCACCAATTTGGTAAATACAAAAAATATCCCACCGCCAGCATGATCGAAATTATGGCTGTTAAATCTCGACCCGTTAACGGATTTTAATAATATTATGCCTTATTATTTAGCTAGACTCGTATGCTTTCTATAATGGTATCAATCATCCTTCTATACCCCAAGGCTCGAAAGCAAATCGATTTGGAACGGTGACTTTGAAAAAATTGCTACTTGGGTGCAACCACTAAAATGCTTGTCAACACCAAATGCATAAGTGCATATTAATAATTGACCCCTTAAAATTTAGCCAGAGTCTTATGCTTTCTATATTGGTCCCTAACTTTTCATTATCCTTCAGGAATAATGAGCATATCGATGCGCAAGGATAACATTGGAAAACTGCCTATTACAAAATACACACTCACCACTAAAGTGCTTATAGATTCCAAACGGTATGGGTTACGTTAATAAAAAACCCCTTAAAATGTAGCTAGAGATTGCAGCTTTATCAAATTAAATCAATAATTTGATTCCTATTAGGCAATCATGAACAGATCGATGCGCAAGAGTGACATTAACTGGCTGCCTACTGCAAAATCGATAAAATGCTTGTAAAATATGATGATTCTAGGTTTATAGAAAAAATAATAACCTTAAAACCTAGCTAGAGTTTTGAGCTTTCATAAATGGGGTCAATCTTCTCGCTATCTCAAATAATGCAGGAGAATTTCGTTGTGGAAAAGTGATATCGACCACATGATACATCTATATCAGGGGTGCCCAAAGTCTTCTTATGGAAAAGCAAAAACCAATACATTTAAAGTTGCCCCAAAATGCAAACAAATTATTTAATTAATTGAATTAGTTGACCCTTAAAATTATAAGTGAAAAAAATATAATGTTCCCATTTGTCATTGCCGAAAGGCCAACCAATCGCCAAAACAAAAACTGCAACAACAAAAGCATCTAATTTTTTTTTCATACATACAATTTCTTGAGGCAACAAAACAAAAATCCGCGCAGCCCCCACACGTGTTGCTTCGTTGCTGTCATAACAACGACTGATTGAAAGAATGCACCTCTGATCTATATAACCAATCAAATGCTTGTGGAACCTAAGTACGCACAATCATAATAATAATTGATTGGCACGACAGCCCGCTTACCCGAGACTAAGGCCTAGCTTCCCGCAACCACCCGTGTTGTGCGTGTGAATTTTGTACCCGGGTGGAAGGGACCTACAGTTTTATGCCGGTTCCGAACGGCAGGTTGGGAGCTTTTTCATAGGCAATTTTTACTCTCAGAGGTTTGCCATTACCAGCTGAGAGGACAGCCACCGAAAGAGAAAACGAGTTTCCCGTTATTTTTTTTAGGTGTTACTACATGCAGAATTCGAACTAGCGTCGCTCTGCATGCGACTCGCTTGGACCGCGCACTAACCAACTGAGCCACGGCGGCTGTCTACTACTCTACTTACTATTCGGCAATCATGAACAGATCGATGCGCAAGAGTGACATTAAATGGCTGCCGCGCAGCCCCACACGTGTTGCTTCGTTGCTGTCACAACAACGACTGATTGAAAGAATGCACCTCTGATCTATATAACCAATCAAATGCTTGTGGAACCTAAGTACGCACAATCACTTTAATCAAAATGGCGTCAAAATTAAGCCAGAGTGACCACCTTTCACCAATTTGTTAAATAAAAAAAATATCCCACCGGCAGCATGATCGAAATTATGGCTGTTAAATCTCGACCCGTTAACGGATTTTAATAATATTATGCCTTATTATTTAGCTAGACTCGTATGCTTTCTATAATGGTATCAATCATCCTTCTATACCCCAAGGTTCGAAAGCAAATCGATTTGGAACGGTGACTTTGAAAAAATTGCTACTTGGGTGCGACCACTAAAATGCTTGTCAACACCAAATGCATAAGTGCATATTAATAATTGACCCCTTAAAATTTAGCCAGAGTCTTATGCTTTCTATATTGGTCCCTAACTTTTCATTATTCTTCAGGAATAATGAGCATATCGATGCGTAAGGATAACATTGAAAAACTGCCTATTACAAAATACACACTCACCACTAAAGTGCTTATAGATTCCAAACGGTATGGGTTACGTTAATAAAAAACCCCTTAAAATGTAGCTAGAGATTGCAGCTTTATCAAATTAAATCAATAATTTGATTACTATTCCGCAATCATGAACAGATCGATGCGCCAAAGTGACATTAAATGGCTGCCTACTGCAAAATCGATAAAATGCTTGTAAAATATGATGATTCTAGGTTTATAGAAGAAATTATAACCTTAAAACCTAGCTGGAGTTTTGAGCTTTCATAAATGGGGTCAATCTTCTCGCTATCTCAAATAATGCAGGAGAATTTCGTTGTGGAAAAGTGATATCGACCACATGATACATCTATATCAGGGGTGCCCAAAGTCTTCTTATGGAAAAGCAAAAACCAATACATTTAAAGTTGCCCCAAAAATGCAAACAAATTATTTAATTAATTGAATTAGTTGAAAGCACATTGTGCATTTCGCTTGACCCTTAAAATTATAAGTGAAAAAATTATAATGTTCCCATTTGTCATTGCCGAAAGGCCAACCAATCGCCAAAACAAAAACTACAACAACAAAAGCATCTAATTTTTTTCATACATACAATTTCTTGAGGCAACAAAACAAAAATCCGCGCAGCCCCACCACGTGTTGCTTCGTTGCTGTCACAACAACGACTGATTGAAAGAATGCACCTCTGATCTATATAATCAATCAAATGCTTGTGGAACCTAAGTACGCACAATCACTTTAATCAAAATGGCGTCAAAATTAAGCCAGAGTGACCACCTTTCACCAATTTGGTAAATAAAAAAAATATCCCACCGCCAGCATGATCGAAATTATGGCTGTTAAATCTCGACCCGTTAACGGATTTTAATAATATTATGCCTTATTATTTAGCTAGACTCGTATGCTTTCTATAATGGTATCAATCATCCTTCTATACCCCAAGGTTCGAAAGCAAATCGATTTGGAACGGTGACTTTGAAAAAATTGCTACTTGGGTGCAACCACTAAAATGCTTGTCAACACCAAATGCATAAGTGCATATTAATAATTGACCCCTTAAAATTTAGCCAGAGTCTTATGCTTTCTATATTGGTCCCTAACTTTTCATTATCCGTCAGGAATAATGAGCATATCGATGCGCAAGGATAACATTGAAAAACTGCCTATTACAAAATACACACTCACCACTAAAGTGCTTATAGATTCCAAACGGTATGGGTTACGTTAATAAAAAACCCCTTAAAATGTAGCTAAAAATTGCAGCTTTATCAAATTAAATCAATAATTTGATTACTATTCCGCAATCATGAACAGATCGATGCGCAAGAGTGACATTAAATGTCTGCCTACTGCAAAATCGATAAAATGCTTGTAAAATATGATGATTCTAGGTTTATAGAAGAAATTATAACTTTAAAACCTAGCTGGAGTTTTGAGTTTTCATAAATGGGGTCAATCTTCTCGCTATCTCAAATAATGCAGGAGAATTTCGTTGTGGAAAAGTGATATCGACCACATGATACATCTATATCAGGGGTGCCCAAAGTCTTCTTATGGAAAAGCAAAAACCAATACATTTCAAGTTGCCCCAAAAATGCAAACAAATTATTTAATTAATTGAATTAGTTAAAAGCACATTGTGCATTTCGCTTGACCCTTAAAATTATAAGTGAAAAAATTATAATGTTCCCATTTGTCATTGCCGAAAGGCCAACCAATCGCAAACAAAAACTGCAACAACAAAAGCATCTAATTTTTTTTCATACATACAATTTCTTGAGGCAACAAAACAAAAATCCGCGCAGCCCCCACACGTGTTGCTTCGTTGCTGTCACAACAACGACTGATTGAAAGAATGCACCTCTGATCTATATAACCAATCAAATGCTTGTGGAACCTAAGTAGGCACAATCATAATAATAATTGATTGGCACGACAGCCCGCTTACGCGAGACTAAGGCCTAGCTTCCCGCAACCACCCGTGTTGTGCGTGTGAATTTTGTACCCGGGTGGAAGGGACCTACAGTTTTATGCCGGTTCCGAACGGCAGGTTGGGAGCTTTTTCATAGGCAATTTTTACTCTCAGAGGTTTGCCATTACCAGCTGAGAGGACAGCCACCGAAAGAGAAAACGAGTTTCCCGTTATTTTTTTTTAGGTGTTACTACATGCAGAATTCGAACTAGCGTCGCTCTGCATGCGACTCGCTTGGACCGCGCACTAACCAACTGAGCCACGGCGGCTGTCTACTACTCTACTTACTATTCGGCAATCATGAACAGATCGATGCGCAAGAGTGACATTAAATGGCTGCCGCGCAGCCCCACACGTGTTGCTTCGTTGCTGTCACAACAACGACTGATTGAAAGAATGCACCTCTGATCTATATAACCAATCAAATGCTTGTGGAACCTAAGTACGCACAATCACTTTAATCAAAATGGCGTCAAAATTAAGCCAGAGTGACCACCTTTCACAAATTTGTTAAATAAAAAAAATATCCCACCGGCAGCATGATCGAAATTATGGCTGTTAAATCTCGACCCGTTAACGGATTTTAATAATATTATGCCTTATTATTTAGCTAGACTCGTATGCTTTCTATAATGGTATCAATCATCCTTCTATACCCCAAGGTTCGAAAGCAAATCGATTTGGAACGGTGACTTTGAAAAAATTGCTACTTGGGTGCAACCACTAAAATGCTTGTCAACACCAAATGCATAAGTGCATATTAATAATTGACCCCTTAAAATTTAGCCAGAGTCTTATGCTTTCTATATTGGTGCCTACCTTTTCATTATCCGTCAGGAATAATGAGCATATCGATGCGCAATGATAACATTGAAAAACTGCCTATTACAAAATACACACTCACCACTAAAGTGCTTATAGATTCCAAACGGTATGGGTTACGTTAATAAAAAACCCCTTAAAATGTAGCTAGAGATTGCAGCTTTATCAAATTAAATCAATAATTTGATTACTATTAGGCAATCATGAACAGATCGATGCGCAAGAGTGACATTAAATGGCTGCCTACTGCAAAATCGATAAAATGCTTGTAAAATATGATGATTCTAGGTTTATAGAAAAAATAATAACCTTAAAACCTAGCTGGAGTTTTGAGCTTTCATAAATGGGGTCAATCTTCTCGCTATCTCAGATAATGCAGGAGAATTTCGTTGTGGAAAAGTGATATCGACCACATGATACATCTATATCAGGGGTGCCCAAAATCTTCTTATGGAAAAGCAAAAACCAATACATGTAAAGTTGCCCAAAAAAAATGCAAACAAATTATTTAATTAATTGAATTAGTTGAAAGCACATTGTGCAATTCGCTTGACCCTTAAAATTATAAGTGAAAAAAATATAATGTTCCCATTTGTCATTGCCGAAAGGCCAACCAATCGCCAAAACAAAAACTACAACAACAAAAGCATCTAATTTTTTTTCATACATACAATTTCTTGAGGCAACAAAACAAAAATCCGCGCAGCCCCCACACGTGTTGCTTCGTTGCAGTCACAACAACGACTGATTGAAAGAATGCACCTCTGATCTACATAACCAATCAAATGCTTGTGGAACCTAAGTACGCACAATCACTTTAATCAAAATGGCGTCAAAATTAAGCCAGAGTGACCACCTTTCACCAATTTGGTAAATACAAAAAATATCCCACCGCCAGCATGATCGAAATTATGGCTGTTAAATCTCGACCCGTTAACGGATTTTAATAATATTATGCCTTATTATTTAGCTAGACTCGTATGCTTTCTATAATGGTATCAATCATCCTTCTATACCCCAAGGTTCGAAAGCAAATCGATTTGGAACGGTGACTTTGAAAAAATTGCTACTTGGGTGCAACCACTAAAATGCTTGTCAACACCAAATGCATAAGTGCATATTAATAATTGACCCCTTAAAATTTAGCCAGAGTCTTATGCTTTCTATATTGGTCCCTACTTTTTCATTATCCGTCAGGAATAATGAGCATATCGATGCGCAATGATAACATTGAAAAACTGCCTATTACAAAATACACACTCACCACTAAAGTGCTTATAGATTCCAAACGGTATGGGTTACGTTAACAAAAAACCCCTTAAAATGTAGCTAGAGATTGCAGCTTTATCAAATTAAATCAATAATTTGATTACTATTAGGCAATCATGAACAGATCGATGCGCAAGAGTGACATTAAATGGCTGCCTACTGCAAAATCGATAAAATGCTTGTAAAATATGATGATTCTAGGTTTATAGAAAAAATAATAACCTTAAAACCTAGCTGGAGTTTTGAGCTTTCATAAATGGGGCCAATCTTCTCGCTATCTCAAATAATGCAGGAGAATTTCGTTGTGGAAAAGTGATATCGACCACATGATACATCTATATCAGGGGTGCCCAAAGTCTTCTTATGGAAAAGCAAAAACCAATACATGTAAAGTTGCCCAAAAAATGCAAACAAATTATTTAATTAATTGAATTAGTTGAAAGCACATTGTGCATTTCGCTTGACCCTTAAAATTATAAGTGAAAAAAATATAATGCTCCCATTTGACATTGCCGAAAGGCCAACCAATCGCCAACACAAAAAAAGCATACACACAAAATCTACAACAACAAAAGCATCTAATTTTTTTCATACATAGAATTTCTTGAGGCAACAAAACAAAAATCCGCGCTGCCCCCACACGTGTTGCTTCGTTGCTGTCACAACAACGACTGATTGAAAGAATGCACCTCTGATCTATATAACCAATCAAATGCTTGTGGAACCTAAGTACGCACAATCACTTTAATCAAAATGGCGTCAAAATTAAGCCAGAGTGACCACCTTTCACCAATTTGGTAAATAAAAAAAATATCCCACCGGCAGCATGATCGAAATTATGGCTGTTAAATCTCGACCCGTTAACGAATTTTTCATAATATTATGCCTTATTATTTAGCTAGACTCGTATGCTTTCTATAATGGTATCAATCATCCTTCTATACCCCAAGGTTCGAAAGCAAATCGATTTGGAACGGTGACTTTGAAAAAATTGCTACTTGGGTGCAACCACTAAAATGCTTGTCAACACCAAATGCATAAGTGCATATTAATAATTGACCCCTTAAAATTTAGCCAGAGTCTTATGCTTTCTATATTGGTCCCTAACTTTTCATTATCCTTCAGGAATAATGAGCATATCGATGCGCAAGGATAACATTGAAAAACTGCCTATTACAAAATACACACTCACCACTAAAGTGCTTATAGATTCCAAACGGTATGGGTTACGTTAATAAAAAACCCCTTAAAATGTAGCTAGAGATTGCAGCTTTATCAAATTAAATCAATAATTTGATTACTATTAGGCAATCATGAACAGATCGATGCGCAAGAGTGACATTAAATGGCTGCCTACTGCAAAATCGATAAAATGCTTGTAAAATATGATGATTCTAGGTTTATAGAAAAAATAATAACCTTAAAACCTAGCTGGAGTTTTGAGCTTTCATAAATGGGGTCAATCTTCTCGCTATCTCAAATAATGCAGGAGAATTTCGTTGTGGAAAAGTGATATCGACCACATGATATATCTATATCAGGGGTGCCCAAAGTCTTCTTATGGAAAAGCAAAAACCAATACATTTAAAGTTGCCAAAAAAATGCAAACAAATTATTTAATTAATTGAATTAGTTGAAAGCACATTGTGCATTTCGCTTGACCCTTAAAATTATAAGTGAAAAAATTATAATGTTCCCATTTATCATTGCCGAAAGGCCAACCAATCGCCAAAACAAAAACTACAACAACAAAAGCATCTAATTTTTTTTCATACATAGAATTTCTTGAAGCAACAAAACAAAAATCCGCGCAGCCCCCACACGTGTTGCTTCGTTGCTGTCACAACAACGACTGATTGAAAGAATGCACCTCTGATCTATATAACCAATCAAATGCTTGTGGAACCTAAGTACGCACAATCGCTTTAATCAAAATGGCGTCAAAATTAAGCCAGAGTGACCACCTTTCACCAATTTGGTAAATAAAAAAAATATCCCACCGGCAGCATGATCGAAATTATGGCTGTTAAATCTCGACCCGTTAACGGATTTTAATAATATTATGCCTTATTATTTAGCTAGACTCGTATGCTTTCTATAATGGTATCAATCATCCTTCTATACCCCAAGGTTCGAAAGCAAATCGATTTGGAACGGTGACTTTGAAAAAATTGCTACTTGGGTGCAACCACTAAAATGCTTGTCAACACCAAATGCATAAGTGCATATTAATAATTGACCCCTTAAAATTTAGCCAGAGTCTTATGCTTTCTATATTGGTCCCTAACTTTTCATTATCCTTCAGGAATAATGAGCATATCGATGCGCAAGGATAACATTGAAAAACTGCCTATTACAAAATACACACTCACCACTAAAGTGCTTATAGATTCCAAACGGTATGGGCTACGTTAATAAAGAACCCCTTAAAATGTAGCTAGAGATTGCAGCTTTATCAAATTAAATCAATAATTTGATTACTATTAGGCAATCATGAACAGATCGATGCGCAAGAGTGACATTAAATGGCTGCCTACTGCAAAATCGATAAAATGCTTGTAAAATATGATGATTCTAGGTTTATAGAAAAAATAATAACCTTAAAACCTAGCTGGAGTTTTGAGCTTTCATAAATGGGGTCAATCTTCTCGCTATCTCAAATAATGCAGGAGAATTTCGTTGTGGAAAAGTGATATCGACCACATGATACATCTATATCAGGGGTGCCCAAAGTCTTCTTATGGAAAAGCAAAAACCAATACATGTAAAGTTGCCCAAAAAATGCAAACAAATTATTTAATTAATTGAATTAGTTGAAAGCACATTGTGCATTTCGCTTGACCCTTAAAATTATAAGTGAAAAAAATATAATGCTCCCATTTGACATTGCCGAAAGGCCAACCAATCGCCAACACAAAAAAAGCATACACACAAAAACTACAACAACAAAAGCATCTAATTTTTTTGATACATAGAATTTCTTGAGGCAACAAAACAAAAATCCGCGCAACCCCCACACGTGTTGCTTCGTTGCTGTCACAACAACGACTGATTGAAAGAATGCACCTCTGATCTATATAACCAATCAAATGCTTGTGGAACCTAAGTACGCACAATCACTTTAATCAAAATGGCGTCAAAATTAAGCCAGAGTGACCACCTTTCACCAATTTGGTAAATAAAAAAAATATCCCACCGCCAGCATGATCGAAATTATGGCTGTTAAATCTCGACCCGTTAACGGATTTTAATAATATTATGCCTTATTATTTAGCTAGACTCGTATGCTTTCTATAATGGTATCAATCATCCTTCTATACCCCAAGGTTCGAAAGCAAATCGATTTGGAACGGTGACTTTGAAAAAATTGCTACTTGGGTGCAACCACTAAAATGCTTGTCAACACCAAATGCATAAGTGCATATTAATAATTGACCCCTTAAAATTTAGCCAGAGTCTTATGCTTTCTATATTGGTCCCTAACTTTTCATTATCCTTCAGGAATAATGAGCATATCGATGCGCAAGGATAACATTGAAAAACTGCCTATTACAAAATACACACTCACCACTAAAGTGCTTATAGATTCCAAACGGTATGGGCTACGTTAATAAAGAACCCCTTAAAATGTAGCTAGAGATTGCAGCTTTATCAAATTAAATCAATAATTTGATTACTATTAGGCAATCATGAACAGATCGATGCGCAAGAGTGACATTAAATGGCTGCCTACTGCAAAATCGATAAAATGCTTGTAAAATATGATGATTCTAGGTTTATAGAAAAAATAATAACCTTAAAACCTAGCTGGAGTTTTGAGCTTTCATAAATGGGGTCAATCTTCTCGCTATCTCAAATAATGCAGGAGAATTTCGTTGTGGAAAAGTGATATCGACCACATGATACATCTATATCAGGGGTGCCCAAAGTCTTCTTATGGAAAAGCAAAAACCAATACATGTAAAGTTGCCCAAAAAATGCAAACAAATTATTTAATTAATTGAATTAGTTGAAAGCACATTGTGCATTTCGCTTGACCCTTAAAATTATAAGTGAAAAAAATATAATGCTCCCATTTGACATTGCCGAAAGGCCAACCAATCGCCAACACAAAAAAAGCATACACACAAAATCGACAACAACAAAAGCATCTAATTTTTTTCATACATAGAATTTCTTGAGGCAACAAAACAAAAATCCGCGCAGCCCCCACACGTGTTGCTTCGTTGCTGTCACAACAACGACTGATTGAAAGAATGCACCTCTGATCTATATAACCAATCCAATGCTTGTGGAACCTAAGTACGCACAATCACTTTAATCAAAATGGCGTCAAAATTAAGCCAGAGTGACCACCTTTCACCAATTTGGTAAATAAAAAAAATATCCCACCGGCAGCATGATCGAAATTATGGCTGTTAAATCTCGACCCGTTAACGAATTTTTCATAATATTATGCCTTATTATTTAGCTAGACTCGTATGCTTTCTATAATGGTATCAATCATCCTTCTATACCCCAAGGTTCGAAAGCAAATCGATTTGGAACGGTGACTTTGAAAAAATTGCTACTTGGGTGCAACCACTAAAATGCTTGTCAACACCAAATGCATAAGTGCATATTAATAATTGACCCCTTAAAATTTAGCCAGAGTCTTATGCTTTCTATATTGGTCCCTAACTTTTCATTATCCTTCAGGAATAATGAGCATATCGATGCGCAAGGATAACATTGAAAAACTGCCTATTACAAAATACACACTCACTACTAAAGTGCTTATAGATTCCAAACGGTATGGGTTACGTTAATAAAAAACCCCTTAAAATGTAGCTAGAGATTGCAGCTTTATCAAATTAAATCAATAATTTGATTACTATTAGGCAATCATGAACAGATCGATGCGCAAGAGTGACATTAAATGGCTGCCTACTGCAAAATCGATAAAATGCTTGTAAAATATGATGATTCTAGGTTTATAGAAAAAATAATAATCTTAAAACCTAGCTGGAGTTTTGAGCTTTCATAAATGGGGTCAATCTTCTCGCTATCTCAAATAATGCAGGAGAATTTCGTTATGGAAAAGTGATATCGATCACATGATACATCTATATCAGGGGTGCCCAAAATCTTCTTATGGAAAAGCAAAAACCAATACATTTAAAGTTGCCCAAAAAAATGCAAACAAATTATTTAATTAATTGAATTAGTTGAAAGCACATTGTGCATTTCGCTTGACCCTTAAAATTATAAGTGAAAAAAATATAATGTTCCCATTTGTCATTGCCGAAAGGCCAACCAATCGCCAAAACAAAAACTACAACAACAAAAGCATCTAATTTTTTTTCATACATAGAATTTCTTGAGGCAACAAAACAAAAATCAGCGCAGCCCCCACACGTGTTGCTTCGTTGCTGTCACAACAACGACTGATTGAAATAATGCACCTCTGATCTATATAACCAATCAAATGCTTGTGGAACCTAAGTACGCACAATCACTTTAATCAAAATGGCGTCAAAATTAAGCCAGAGTGACCACCTTTCACCAATTTGGTAAATAAAAAAAATATCCCACCGGCAGCATGATCGAAATTATGGCTGTTAAATCTCGACCCGTTAACGGATTTTAATAATATTATGCCTTATTATTTAGCTAGACTCGTATGCTTTCTATAATGGTATCAATCATCCTTCTATACCCCAAGGTTCGAAAGCAAATCGATTTGGAACGGTGACTTTGAAAAAATTGCTACTTGGGTGCAACCACTAAAATGCTTGTCAACACCAAATGCATAAGTGCATATTAATAATTGACCCCTTAAAATTTAGCCAGAGTCTTATGCTTTCTATATTGGTCCCTAACTTTTCATTATCCTTCAGGAATAATGAGCATATCGATGCGCAAGGATAACATTGAAAAACTGCCTATTACAAAATACACACTCACCACTAAAGTGCTTATAGATTCCAAACGGTATGGGTTACGTTAATAAAGAACCCCTTAAAATGTAGCTAGAGATTGCAGCTTTATCAAATTAAATCAATAATTTGATTACTATTCGGCAATCATGAACAGATCGATGCGCAAGAGTGACATTAAATGGCTGCCTACTGCAAAATCGATGAAATGCTTGTAAAATATGATGATTCTAGGTTTATAGAAAAAATAATAACCTTAAAACCTAGCTGGAGTTTTGAGCTTTCATAAATGGGGTCAATCTTCTCGCTATCTCAAATAATGCAGGAGAATTTCGTTGTGGAAAAGTGATATCGACCACATGATACATCTATATCAGGGGTGCCCAAAGTCTTCTTATGGAAAAGCAAAAACCAATACATGTAAAGTTGCCCAAAAAATGCAAACAAATTATTTAATTAATTGAATTAGTTGAAAGCACATTGTGCATTTCGCTTGACCCTTAAAATTATAAGTGAAAAAAATATAATGCTCCCATCTGACATTGCCGAAAGGCCAACCAATCGCCAACACAAAAAAGCATACACACAAAAACTACAACAACAAAAGCATCTAATTTTTTTCATACATAGAATTTCTTGAGGCAACAAAACAAAAATCCGCGCAGCCCCCACACGTGTTGCTTCGTTGCTGTCACAACAACGACTGATTGAAAGAATGCACCTCTGATCTATATAACCAATCAAATGCTTGTGGAACCTAAGTACGCACAATCACTTTAATCAAAATGGCGTCAAAATTAAGCCAGAGTGACCACCTTTCACCAATTTGGTAAATAAAAAAAATATCCCACCGGCAGCATGATCGAAATTATGGCTGTTAAATCTCGACCCGTTAACGGATTTTAATAATATTATGCCTTATTATTTAGCTAGACTCGTATGCTTTCTATAATGGTATCAATCATCCTTCTATACCCCAAGGTTCGAAAGCAAATCGATTTGGAACGGTGACTTTGAAAAAATTGCTACTTGGGTGCAACCACTAAAATGCTTGTCAACACCAAATGCATAAGTGCATATTAATAATTGACCCCTTAAAATTTAGCCAGAGTCTTATGCTTTCTATATTGGTCCCTAACTTTTCATTATCCTTCAGGAATAATGAGCATATCGATGCGCAAGGATAACATTGAAAAACTGCCTATTACAAAATACACACTCACCACTAAAGTGCTTATAGATTCCAAACGGTATGGGCTACGTTAATAAAGAACCCCTTAAAATGTAGCTAGAGATTGCAGCTTTATCAAATTAAATCAATAATTTGATTACTATTAGGCAATCATGAACAGATCGATGCGCAAGAGTGACATTAAATGCTGCCTACTGCAAAATCGATAAAATGCTTGTAAAATATGATGATTCTAGGTTTATAGAAAAAATAATAACCTTAAAACTTAGCTGGAGTTTTGAGCTTTCATAAATGGGGTCAATCTTCTCGCTATCTCAAATAATGCAGGAGAATTTCGTTGTGGAAAAGTGATATCGACCACATGATACATCTATATCAGGGGTGCCCAAAGTCTTCTTATGGAAAAGCAAAAACCAATACATGTAAAGTTGCCCAAAAAATGCAAACAAATTATTTAATTAATTGAATTAGTTGAAAGCACATTGTGCATTTCGCTTGACCCTTAAAATTATAAGTGAAAAAAATATAATGCTCCCATCTGACATTGCCGAAAGGCCAACCAATCGCCAACACAAAAAAGCATACACACAAAAACTACAACAACAAAAGCATCTAATTTTTTTCATACATACAATTTCTTGAGGCAACAAAACAAAAATCCGCGCAGCCCCCACACGTGTTGCTTCGTTGCTGTCACAACAACGACTGATTGAAAGAATGCACCTCTGATCTATATAACCAATCAAATGCTTGTGGAACCTAAGTACGCACAATCACTTTAATCAAAATGGCGTCAAAATTAAGCCAGAGTGACCACCTTTCACCAATTTGGTAAATAAAAAAAATATCCCACCGGCAGCATGATCGAAATTATGGCTGTTAAATCTCGACCCGTTAACGGATTTTAATAATATTATGCCTTATTATTTAGCTAGACTCGTATGCTTTCTATAATGGTATCAATCATCCTTCTATACCCCAAGGTTCGAAAGCAAATCGATTTGGAACGGTGACTTTGAAAAAATTGCTACTTGGGTGCAACCACTAAAATGCTTGTCAACACCAAATGCATAAGTGCATAGTAATAATTGACCCCTTAAAATTTAGCCAGAGTCTTATGCTTTCTATATTGGTCCCTAACTTTTCATTATCCTTCAGGAATAATGAGCATATCGATGCGCAAGGATAACATTGAAAAACTGCCTATTACAAAATACACACTCACCACTAAAGTGCTTATAGATTCCAAACGGTATGGGTTACGTTAATAAGGAACCCCTTAAAATGTAGCTAGAGATTGCAGCTTTATCAACTTAAATCAATAATTTGATTACTATTCGGCAATCATGAACAGATCGATGCGCAAGAGTGACATTAAATGGCTGCCTACTGCAAAATCGATAAAATGCTTGTAAAATATGATGATTCTAGGTTTATAGAAAAAATAATAACCTTAAAACCTAGCTGGAGTTTTGAGCTTTCATAAATGGGGTCAATCTTCTCGCTATCTCAAATAATGCAGGAGAATTTCGTTGTGGAAAAGTGATATCGACCACATGATACATCTATATCAGGGGTGCCCAAAATCTTCTTATGGAAAAGCAAAAACCAATACATGTAAAGTTGCCCAAAAAATGCAAACAAATTATTTAATTAATTGAATTAGTTGAAAGCACATTGTGCATTTCGCTTGACCCTTAAAATTATAAGTGAAAAAAATATAATGTTCCCATTTGTCATTGCCGAAAGGCCAACCAATCGCCAAAACAAAAACTACAACAACAAAAGCATCTAATTTTTTTTCATACATACAATTTCTTGAGGCAACAAAACAAAAATCAGCGCAGCCCCCACACGTGTTGCTTCGTTGCTGTCACAACAACGACTGATTGAAATAATGCACCTCTGATCTATATAACCAATCAAATGCTTGTGGAACCTAAGTACGCCTAATCACTTTAATCAAAATGGCGTCAAAATTAAGCCAGAGTGACCACCTTTCACCAATTTGGTAAATAAAAAAAATATCCCACCGGCAGCATGATCGAAATTATGGCTGTTAAATCTCGACCCGTTAACGGATTTTAATAATATTATGCCTTATTATTTAGCTAGACTCGTATGCTTTCTATAATGGTATCAATCATCCTTCTATACCCCAAGGTTCGAAAGCAAATCGATTTGGAACGGTGACTTTGAAAAAATTGCTACTTGGGTGCGACCACTAAAATGCTTGTCAACACCAAATGCATAAGTGCATGTTAATAATTGACCCCTTAAAATTTAGCCAGAGTCTTATGCTTTCTATATTGGTCCCTAACTTTTCATTATCCTTCAGGAATAATGAGCATATCATAACATTGAAAAACTGCCTATTACAAAATACACACTCACCACTAAAGTGCTTATAGATTCCAAACGGTATGGGTTACGTTAATAAAAAACCCCTTAAAATGTAGCTAGAGATTGCAGCTTTATCAAATTAAATCAATAATTTGATTACTATTCGGCAATCATGAACAGATCGATGCGCAAGAGTGACATTAAATGGCTGCCTACTGCAAAATCTATAAAATGCTTGTAAAATATGATGATTCTAGGTTTATAGAAAAAATAATAACCTTAAAACCTAGCTGGAGTTTTGAGCTTTCATAAATGGGGTCAATCTTCTCGCTATCTCAAATAATGCAGGAGAATTTCGTTGTGGAAAAGTTATATCGACCACATGATACATCTATATCAGGGGGTGCCCAAAATCTTCTTATGGAAAAGCAAAAACCAATACATGTAAAGTTGCCCAAAAAAAATGCAAACAAATTATTTAATTAGTTGAATTAGTTGAAAGCACATTGTGCATTTCGCTTGACTCTTAAAATTATAAGTGAAAAAAATATAATGTTCCCATTTGTCATTGCCGAAAGGCCAACCAATCGCCAAAACAAAAACTACAACAACAAAAGCATCTAATTTTTTTTCATACATACAATTTCTTGAGGCAACAAAACAAAAATCCGCGCAGCCCCCACACGTGTTGCTTCGTTGCTGTCACAACAACGACTGATTGAAAGAATGCACCTCTGATCTTATAATCAATCAAATGCTTGTGGAACCTAAGTACGCACAATCACTTTAATCAAAATGGCGTCAAAATTAAGCCAGAGTGACCACCTTTCACCAATTTGGTAAATAAAAAAATATCCCACCGGCAGCATGATCGAAATTATGGCTGTTAAATCTCGACCCGTTAACGGATTTTAATAATATTTTGCCTTAGCTAGACTCATATGCTTTCTATAATGGTATCAATCATCCTTCTATACCCCAAAGGTTCGAAAGCAAATCGATTTGGAACGGTGACTTTGAAAAAATTGTTACTTGGGTGCAACCACTAAAATGCTTGTCAACACCAAATGCATAAGTGCATATTAATAATTGACCCCTTAAAATTTAGCCAGAGTCTTATGCTTTCTATATTGGTCCCTAACTTTTCATTATCCTTCAGGAATAATGAGCATATCGATGCGCAAGGATAACATTGAAAAACTGCCTATTACAAAATACACACTCACCACTAAAGTGCTTATAGATTCCAAACGGTATGGGTTACGTTAATAAAGAACCCCTTAAAATGTAGCTAGAGATTGCAGCTTTATCAAATTAAATCAATAATTTGATTACTATTCGGCAATCATGAACAGATCGATGCGCAAGAGTGACATTAAATGGCTGCCTACTGCAAAACTATAAAATGCTTGTAAAATATGATGATTCTAGGTTTATAGAAAAAATAATAACCTTAAAACCTAGCTGGAGTTTTGAGCTTTCATAAATGGGGTCAATCTTCTCGCTATCTCAAATAATGCAGGAGAATTTCGTTGTGGAAAAGTTATATCGACCACATGATACATCTATATCAGGGGGTGCCCAAAATCTTCTTATGGAAAAGCAAAAACCAATACATGTAAAGTTGCCCAAAAAAAATGCAAACAAATTATTTAATTAGTTGAATTAGTTGAAAGCACATTGTGCATTTCGCTTGACTCTTAAAATTATAAGTGAAAAAAATATAATGTTCCCATTTGTCATTGCCGAAAGGCCAACCAATCGCCAAAACAAAAACTACAACAACAAAAGCATCTAATTTTTTTTCATACATGTGGGATCGCCTAACAAACGAAAGACAACACGCGGACGGACCTTTCAAAATACATCACTGACGAACAGGGAAAATGGACAAACAGCAAGACAACAGAAAGCGGACAGACAATGAGGAAAAGCAGACAGACAGGGAGAGAAAGCGAACGGAACAGGACAAGGGGAGTCGTTGTGGTGAAGTTAGAGGGAACGGACGTACCATTGGACAGCATTCAATTAAATTAAATAAATAAAACTACAACTACTACTTAAGGCAAATCAGGCATTTTAATTTACCCGGAGTAGGACACCAATCCTACTATTAGGACATCAATCCTACAAATGGGGGCTCGTCCGGGATTATTATTTGCCTGATGTGATGCCTGGGAAAACTGAAAATTAAACAGTAAAGACAGTGAAAATTAAACAGTAAAGCAGTGAAAGTTTAAAATGTTGAACTTGCTGGAAGTGTGCTGAAGTGATTATAAATGCCTTTAAGCAATAGTAACAGTGAGGCAGACTCTGTTCTGCATTTTGTAAGATTGGCACGAGCCTGAATTGCGTGCATATTGGGAAAAAGTTAACGAGCAGCACGATTCAAAAGTGAGAAGAACGCCACGTCGGCGCATAGCAGTAAAGTGAGCCTTCGCAGTCCCAACATGCCGTTACGGCAAAACATACGAGCAGAGCAGCGAGAAGAAAGCGACGCCGGCGCACATGCCAGCCGAAATTGTGAATTCAAGCTATTTGTGCGAAACTGTAGTAGTCGCTACGACGCGCAGGTGGACGCGAGCGTCGATCTTGTTGTTGGTCGAAGTCAACGATTAAGCGATGTGAAACTGGGAGAGCCGGTAGAAGTACATGCACAGAATTACACTAATATTATTGCAAAATTGCAACCTTGGGGCTGACTATAGTCAGCCCCAAGGTTGATCAGGAAGGTACTTTTTCCTCCATATAAATTTCTAAAACGGGGTTGTTGTTCTAGTTGATTTCAAATTGCCAGTGTAGCTGGTGTGAGTCATTTTTTGTGACCAAAGAAATTTGTCTTTTTATTTGTATATTTTTGGTGCCATTTCGTAATACGTTTGTATAAAATTGACTAGAAAAATATATTATTGCCCAAAAGCGTCAAAATAATCTTTGGGTATGCTTTTAATTCAGTTAAATTAAGATTTTATAAGCTGCATTCAAAAAAACAACCCTGCGGTCAAACTACAGCATTTAGCAAAAAAAGCATACCTGATCGTTAGAGATTCGCTAAATGAAGAAATGCGAAATACAAAGGACGGCAATTGACCCTGTCATATTGAATGCATTTAGCTTTGTGTTCTTTGGTATATTTTCATTAATATTTACATAATTAAACCAAAAAAGTTCATGTGTTGGCATTTAATCCAGAAAATTAATAAGAACATACTTTAAAAAGCAAATAATTGTAAAGAATCCCAAATCCCTAATATCGGGAAAAGAGCAGACACAGTGAAAAGCTGATCACTGCCAGCACACACGGACTGTGTACGTGAATTGCAAAAAACGCACAAAAATCGGCTTACTCTCCCAGTTTCACATCGCTTAATCGTTGGTCGAAGTGCCCTGTAGAAGGCAGCACAGCGCAAAGGCGCCGAATTCGAGCATCGCGTCCGCAAACAACGCAAGTGGAAACAACAACGAGTGCGGTGTAAGGTGTTCGCAAGTAGCAGCGAAAGCGCCGTCAAGGGCAAAGCAGCGTGTGAAGGTGAGGACGATTCCTGGGTGAGCACAAGCGACAGCGTCGTTGGTAGGCGTGGTACAGTCGTCATACCGTGTCACGCCACCGAGGCCGTTACGTTCGCGGGTACAGCCAGCCAGCTGTAACACATGAGCCGAGGTACCGTTATTTCTTCGGCGTCGTTGGGTCGACGATTCTGAGCAAGCGCTTGAAGCTGCGTAGTAGCAACGACAGCAGACGGCGCAGCAGCGACAGCGGCGCAGTAACGACAGCAGCGATCACAAGCAGACTGTGTGTACAGCAGAGTGTGCAGGAGCGAGCGGTGACAACAGTAGCGACGTGACTGAATAAGAGTGCAGCTGAAAGAACGCTAGTTGAATTGACGGCAGCGAGGGATGAAATTGGACCGAAGCAGAGTGCGATGCGGCGAAGCAGATGAGTAAAAATATCGTTTGTCTATTCTGTTTTGCTTTGAGTGGCAAAAATTGAGATGTTTGTTTGTAAGTGCACAGGCACGGGGAAATTTTGAATAAGCAAGTTGAAAGAAAATTGAAATGAAAGTTGAACGAAAACAAAAGCAAAGTTGAAATGAGCAGATAGAATTGTAAACGCATAGAGTTGCCGTGTTACATAAAAAGTAGAAATAAGATTTTGATGTAAGCATGCAAAAATATTTTAAAGAAGAAGTTAATGTTCAGCGGATAACATTCAACAAAGAATATTTTTAAATATTTTATATTACTTTTCTATATTTTATTGTATTGCTGTAAGAATAATTTTGTAAGACATGGACAAAGACGACATTTTTGGGTGGACGGTTGATGGGTTAAAGACAAAACTAGCTGAGTTGGGTTTAGTGACAACCGGACGGAAAGCGATATTACAGGACCGGCTGCTTGAACACTTCGGCCTGAATGTTAGCGACGATGGAGCAAAAGACTACGATGATGCAGAAGCGGCGATAGGACTGTTAAGTCGGAGAAGAGAGGCAATAATGTGCTGAAGCAGGTTGACATGATTGTGACTGAAGATGGAGCTGAGTTCAGGCAAAAGGTGGTGCAGCGTAAAGGACAAGTCGGTGAGGACGCGAAAAGGTAGCGGCTGGAGGGCCGGGGAAAAAAGCTCGAAGGTTGGCGCAGTTGCGTCTAAGGCAGTAGCAGGTAATTCGTTTGAAGGCGCGTTGGCGCGTGATGGTGCTGAAAGCAGCGAAGATGCAGTTGGATGGTCGCGGGAGTACACGAGGTACAAACGGCCATGCCAAAGGGTGACAACGAGAGCGTGAGCGTGCGCACTGTTGTTGCTGAGGTGTCCATAAAGGACGTGAAGCGAATTACCGAACAGACGGCTATGCCAAAAGGTGACATCGAGAGCGTGAGCGTGCGCACTGTTGTTGCTGAGGTGTCCATTAAAGGACGTGAAGCGGATCACCGAACTGATGGAAGTTTCGGAATTCGAGGCAGACTTGTCGCAGTTACATAAAACGCATGCAGATGCTGGACGAGAAATGATGTCAGCATAGAGACCTGATACGAAGCAGAAAAATTGTGGCATATGGACGATCTAATTATTCCCTCTAAGGATGAAGTCGTAGGTGTCCAAAGCTGGAGGTGTTAGTGATTGCTGAAGCACTCAAGAAGTGGAGTAGCTGATGAGGACCAAATTCAAGATCATAACTGATTTCAACGCATTCGCCATGAAAATGAGGAAACGAGATGTTCCACTAAGGGTATCCCGCCGGGCGATGTTTTTGCAAGATTTCAACTATGAGATTGAACACCGAAGAGCCAATGTTGACTACAAACTCGAGGAGCTAGTAGCCATTAAGCGAACGCAATACGGGTCAGGGCTGAAACTGCGGCCTAAATACTTCGGCCCATATAGGGTCGTAAAGAGGCTAGGACATGGTCGGTACGAAATCATCAAGGTCGGACAGCACGAAGGGCCAGGACGTACCACGACCGTTGCGGAATTTATGAAGAAGTGGAACCCTTCATTCGGGTCGAATGAAGCGCAGGATGGCCGAATGTGGGATCGCCTAACAAACGAAAGACAACACGCGGACGGACCTTTCAAAATACATCACTGACGAACAGGGAAAATGGACAAACAGCAAGACAACAGAAAGCGGACAGACAATGAGGAAAAGCAGACAGACAGGGAGAGAAAGCGAACGGAACAGGACAAGGGGAGTCGTTGTGGTGAAGTTAGAGGGAACGGACGTACCATTGGACAGCATTCAATTAAATTAAATAAATAAAACTACAACTACTACTTAAGGCAAATCAGGCATTTTAATTTACCCGGAGTAGGACACCAATCCTACTATTAGGACATCAATCCTACATACATAGAATTTCTTGAGGCAACATAACAAAAATCCGCGCAGCCCCCACACGTGTTGCTTCGTTGCTGTCACAACAACGACTGATTGAAAGAATGCACCTCTGATCTATATAACCAATCAAATGCTTGTGGAACCTAAGTACGCACAATCACTTTAATCAAAATGGCGTCAAAATTAAGCCAGAGTGACCACCTTTCACCAATTTGGTAAATAAAAAAAATATCCCACCGGCAGCATGATCGAAATTATGGCTGTTAAATCTCGACCCGTTAACGGATTTTAATAATATTATGCCTTATTATTTAGCTAGACTCGTATGCTTTCTATAATGGTATCAATCATCCTTCTATACCCCAAGGTTCGAAAGCAAATCGATTTGGAACGGTGACTTTGAAAAAATTGCTACTTGGGTGCAACCACTAAAATGCTTGTCAACACCAAATGCATAAGTGCATATTAATAATTGACCCCTTAAAATTTAGCCAGAGTCTTATGCTTTCTATATTGGTCCCTAACTTTTCATTATCCTTCAGGAATAATGAGCATATCGATGCGCAAGGATAACATTGAAAAACTGCCTATTACAAAATACACACTCACCACTAAAGTGCTTATAGATTCCAAACGGTATGGGCTACGTTAATAAAGAACCCCTTAAAATGTAGCTAGAGATTGCAGCTTTATCAAATTAAATCAATAATTTGATTACTATTAGGCAATCATGAACAGATCGATGCGCAAGAGTGACATTAAATGCTGCCTACTGCAAAATCGATAAAATGCTTGTAAAATATGATGATTCTAGGTTTATAGAAAAAATAATAACCTTAAAACTTAGCTGGAGTTTTGAGCTTTCATAAATGGGGTCAATCTTCTCGCTATCTCAAATAATGCAGGAGAATTTCGTTGTGGAAAAGTGATATCGACCACATGATACATCTATATCAGGGGTGCCCAAAGTCTTCTTATGGAAAAGCAAAAACCAATACATGTAAAGTTGCCCAAAAAATGCAAACAAATTATTTAATTAATTGAATTAGTTGAAAGCACATTGTGCATTTCGCTTGACCCTTAAAATTATAAGTGAAAAAAATATAATGCTCCCATCTGACATTGCCGAAAGGCCAACCAATCGCCAACACAAAAAAGCATACACACAAAAACTACAACAACAAAAGCATCTAATTTTTTTCATACATAGAATTTCTTGAGGCAACAAAACAAAAATCCGCGCAGCCCCCACACGTGTTGCTTCGTTGCTGTCACAACAACGACTGATTGAAAGAATGCACCTCTGATCTATATAACCAATCAAATGCTTGTGGAACCTAAGTACGCACAATCACTTTAATCAAAATGGCGTCAAAATTAAGCCAGAGTGACCACCTTTCACCAATTTGGTAAATAAAAAAAATATCCCACCGGCAGCATGATCGAAATTATGGCTGTTAAATCTCGACCCGTTAACGGATTTTAATAATATTATGCCTTATTATTTAGCTAGACTCGTATGCTTTCTATAATGGTATCAATCATCCTTCTATACCCCAAGGTTCGAAAGCAAATCGATTTGGAACGGTGACTTTGAAAAAATTGCTACTTGGGTGCAACCACTAAAATGCTTGTCAACACCAAATGCATAAGTGCATAGTAATAATTGACCCCTTAAAATTTAGCCAGAGTCTTATGCTTTCTATATTGGTCCCTAACTTTTCATTATCCTTCAGGAATAATGAGCATATCGATGCGCAAGGATAACATTGAAAAACTGCCTATTACAAAATACACACTCACCACTAAAGTGCTTATAGATTCCAAACGGTATGGGTTACGTTAATAAGGAACCCCTTAAAATGTAGCTAGAGATTGCAGCTTTATCAACTTAAATCAATAATTTGATTACTATTCGGCAATCATGAACAGATCGATGCGCAAGAGTGACATTAAATGGCTGCCTACTGCAAAATCGATAAAATGCTTGTAAAATATGATGATTCTAGGTTTATAGAAAAAATAATAACCTTAAAACCTAGCTGGAGTTTTGAGCTTTCATAAATGGGGTCAATCTTCTCGCTATCTCAAATAATGCAGGAGAATTTCGTTGTGGAAAAGTGATATCGACCACATGATACATCTATATCAGGGGTGCCCAAAATCTTCTTATGGAAAAGCAAAAACCAATACATGTAAAGTTGCCCAAAAAATGCAAACAAATTATTTAATTAATTGAATTAGTTGAAAGCACATTGTGCATTTCGCTTGACCCTTAAAATTATAAGTGAAAAAAATATAATGCTCCCATTTGACATTGCCGAAAGGCCAACCAATCGCCAACACAAAAAAGCATACACACAAAAACTACAACGACAAAAGCATCTAATTTTTTTTCATACATAGAATTTCTTGAGGCAGCAAAACAAAAATCCGCGCAGCCCCCACACGTGTTGCTTCGTTGCTGTCACAACAACGACTGATTGAAAGAATGCACCTCTGATCTATATAACCAATCAAATGCTTGTGGAACCTAAGTACGCACAATCACTTTAATCAAAATGGCGTCAAAATTAAACCAGAGTGACCACCTTTCACCAATTTGGTAAATAAAAAAAATATCCCACCGGCAGCATGATCGAAATTATGGCTGTTAAATCTCGACCCGTTAACGAATTTTAATAATATTATGCCTTATTATTTAGCTAGACTCGTATGCTTTCTATAATGGTATCAATCATCCTTCTATACCCCAAGGTTCGAAAGCAAATCGATTTGGAACGGTGACTTTGAAAAAATTGCTACTTGGGTGCAACCACTAAAATGCTTGTCAACACCAAATGCATAAGTGCATATTAATAATTGACCCCTTAAAATTTAGCCAGAGTCTTATGCTTTCTATATTGGTCCCTAACTTTTCATTATCCTTCAGGAATAATGAGCATATCGATGCGCAAGGATAACATTGAAAAACTGCCTATTACAAAATACACACTCACCACTAAAGTGCTTATAGATTCCAAACGGTATGGGTTACGTTAATAAAAAACCCCTTAAAATGTAGCTAGAGATTGCAGCTTTATCAAATTAAATCAATAATTTGATTACTATTAGGCAATCATGAACAGATCGATGCGCAAGAGTGACATTAAATGGCTGCCTACTGCAAAATCGATAAAATGCTTGTAAAATATGATGATTCTAGGTTTATAGAAAAAATAATAACCTTAAAACCTAGCTGGAGTTTTGAGCTTTCATAAATGGGGTCAATCTTCTCGCTATCTCAAATAATGCAGGAGAATTTCGTTATGGAAAAGTGATATCGATCACATGATACATCTATATCAGGGGTGCCCAAAATCTTCTTATGGAAAAGCAAAAACCAATACATTTAAAGTTGCCCAAAAAAAATGCAAACAAATTATTTAATTAGTTGAATTAGTTGAAAGCACATTGTGCATTTCGCTTGACTCTTAAAATTATAAGTGAAAAAAATATAATGTTCCCATTTGTCATTGCCGAAAGGCCAACCAATCGCCAAAACAAAAACTACAACAACAAAAGCATCTAATTTTTTTTCATACATACAATTTCTTGAGGCAACAAAACAAAAATCAGCGCAGCCCCCACACGTGTTGCTTCGTTGCTGTCACAACAACGACTGATTGAAATAATGCACCTCTGATCTATATAACCAATCAAATGCTTGTGGAACCTAAGTACGCCTAATCACTTTAATCAAAATGGCGTCAAAATTAAGCCAGAGTGACCACCTTTCACCAATTTGGTAAATAAAAAAAATATCCCACCGGCAGCATGATCGAAATTATGGCTGTTAAATCTCGACCCGTTAACGGATTTTAATAATATTATGCCTTATTATTTAGCTAGACTCGTATGCTTTCTATAATGGTATCAATCATCCTTCTATACCCCAAGGTTCGAAAGCAAATCGATTTGGAACGGTGACTTTGAAAAAATTGCTACTTGGGTGCGACCACTAAAATGCTTGTCAACACCAAATGCATAAGTGCATGTTAATAATTGACCCCTTAAAATTTAGCCAGAGTCTTATGCTTTCTATATTGGTCCCTAACTTTTCATTATCCTTCAGGAATAATGAGCATATCATAACATTGAAAAACTGCCTATTACAAAATACACACTCACCACTAAAGTGCTTATAGATTCCAAACGGTATGGGTTACGTTAATAAAAAACCCCTTAAAATGTAGCTAGAGATTGCAGCTTTATCAAATTAAATCAATAATTTGATTACTATTCGGCAATCATGAACAGATCGATGCGCAAGAGTGACATTAAATGGCTGCCTACTGCAAAATCTATAAAATGCTTGTAAAATATGATGATTCTAGGTTTATAGAAAAAATAATAACCTTAAAACCTAGCTGGAGTTTTGAGCTTTCATAAATGGGGTCAATCTTCTCGCTATCTCAAATAATGCAGGAGAATTTCGTTGTGGAAAAGTTATATCGACCACATGATACATCTATATCAGGGGGTGCCCAAAATCTTCTTATGGAAAAGCAAAAACCAATACATGTAAAGTTGCCCAAAAAAAATGCAAACAAATTATTTAATTAGTTGAATTAGTTGAAAGCACATTGTGCATTTCGCTTGACTCTTAAAATTATAAGTGAAAAAAATATAATGTTCCCATTTGTCATTGCCGAAAGGCCAACCAATCGCCAAAACAAAAACTACAACAACAAAAGCATCTAATTTTTTTTCATACATACAATTTCTTGAGGCAACAAAACAAAAATCCGCGCAGCCCCCACACGTGTTGCTTCGTTGCTGTCACAACAACGACTGATTGAAAGAATGCACCTCTGATCTTATAATCAATCAAATGCTTGTGGAACCTAAGTACGCACAATCACTTTAATCAAAATGGCGTCAAAATTAAGCCAGAGTGACCACCTTTCACCAATTTGGTAAATAAAAAAATATCCCACCGGCAGCATGATCGAAATTATGGCTGTTAAATCTCTACCCGTTAACGGATTTTAATAATATTTTGCCTTAGCTAGACTCATATGCTTTCTATAATGGTATCAATCATCCTTCTATACCCCAAAGGTTCGAAAGCAAATCGATTTGGAACGGTGACTTTGAAAAAATTGTTACTTGGGTGCAACCACTAAAATGCTTGTCAACACCAAATGCATAAGTGCATATTAATAATTGACCCCTTAAAATTTAGCCAGAGTCTTATGCTTTCTATATTGGTCCCTAACTTTTCATTATCCTTCAGGAATAATGAGCATATCGATGCGCAAGGATAACATTGAAAAACTGCCTATTACAAAATACACACTCACCACTAAAGTGCTTATAGATTCCAAACGGTATGGGTTACGTTAATAAAGAACCCCTTAAAATGTAGCTAGAGATTGCAGCTTTATCAAATTAAATCAATAATTTGATTACTATTCGGCAATCATGAACAGATCGATGCGCAAGAGTGACATTAAATGGCTGCCTACTGCAAAACTATAAAATGCTTGTAAAATATGATGATTCTAGGTTTATAGAAAAAATAATAACCTTAAAACCTAGCTGGAGTTTTGAGCTTTCATAAATGGGGTCAATCTTCTCGCTATCTCAAATAATGCAGGAGAATTTCGTTGTGGAAAAGTTATATCGACCACATGATACATCTATATCAGGGGGTGCCCAAAATCTTCTTATGGAAAAGCAAAAACCAATACATGTAAAGTTGCCCAAAAAAAATGCAAACAAATTATTTAATTAGTTGAATTAGTTGAAAGCACATTGTGCATTTCGCTTGACTCTTAAAATTATAAGTGAAAAAAATATAATGTTCCCATTTGTCATTGCCGAAAGGCCAACCAATCGCCAAAACAAAAACTACAACAACAAAAGCATCTAATTTTTTTTCATACATGTGGGATCGCCTAACAAACGAAAGACAACACGCGGACGGACCTTTCAAAATACATCACTGACGAACAGGGAAAATGGACAAACAGCAAGACAACAGAAAGCGGACAGACAATGAGGAAAAGCAGACAGACAGGGAGAGAAAGCGAACGGAACAGGACAAGGGGAGTCGTTGTGGTGAAGTTAGAGGGAACGGACGTACCATTGGACAGCATTCAATTAAATTAAATAAATAAAACTACAACTACTACTTAAGGCAAATCAGGCATTTTAATTTACCCGGAGTAGGACACCAATCCTACTATTAGGACATCAATCCTACAAATGGGGGCTCGTCCGGGATTATTATTTGCCTGATGTGATGCCTGGGAAAACTGAAAATTAAACAGTAAAGACAGTGAAAATTAAACAGTAAAGCAGTGAAAGTTTAAAATGTTGAACTTGCTGGAAGTGTGCTGAAGTGATTATAAATGCCTTTAA
The DNA here is from genome assembly GCA_963971225.1 of Melieria omissa. NCBI lineage: Eukaryota > Metazoa > Arthropoda > Insecta > Diptera > Ulidiidae > Melieria > Melieria omissa. The sequence goes on along the minus strand of OZ020269.1, from coordinate 751,374 downwards.
GCAATAGTAACAGTGAGGCAGACTCTGTTCTGCATTTTGTAAGATTGGCACGAGCCTGAATTGCGTGCATATTGGGAAAAAGTTAACGAGCAGCACGATTCAAAAGTGAGAAGAACGCCACGTCGGCGCATAGCAGTAAAGTGAGCCTTCGCAGTCCCAACATGCCGTTACGGCAAAACATACGAGCAGAGCAGCGAGAAGAAAGCGACGCCGGCGCACATGCCAGCCGAAATTGTGAATTCAAGCTATTTGTGCGAAACTGTAGTAGTCGCTACGACGCGCAGGTGGACGCGAGCGTCGATCTTGTTGTTGGTCGAAGTGCCCTGTAGAAGGCAGCACAGCGCAAAGGCGCCGAATTCGAGCATCGCGTCCGCAAACAACGCAAGTGGAAACAACAACGAGTGCGGTGTAAGGTGTTCGCAAGTAGCAGCGAAAGCGCCGTCAAGGGCAAAGCAGCGTGTGAAGGTGAGGACGATTCCTGGGTGAGCACAAGCGACAGCGTCGTTGGTAGGCGTGGTACAGTCGTCATACCGTGTCACGCCACCGAGGCCGTTACGTTCGCGGGTACAGCCAGCCAGCTGTAACACATGAGCCGAGGTACCGTTATTTCTTCGGCGTCGTTGGGTCGACGATTCTGAGCAAGCGCTTGAAGCTGCGTAGTAGCAACGACAGCAGACGGCGCAGCAGCGACAGCGGCGCAGTAACGACAGCAGCGATCACAAGCAGACTGTGTGTACAGCAGAGTGTGCAGGAGCGAGCGGTGACAACAGTAGCGACGTGACTGAATAAGAGTGCAGCTGAAAGAACGCTAGTTGAATTGACGGCAGCGAGGGATGAAATTGGACCGAAGCAGAGTGCGATGCGGCGAAGCAGATGAGTAAAAATATCGTTTGTCTATTCTGTTTTGCTTTGAGTGGCAAAAATTGAGATGTTTGTTTGTAAGTGCACAGGCACGGGGAAATTTTGAATAAGCAAGTTGAAAGAAAATTGAAATGAAAGTTGAACGAAAACAAAAGCAAAGTTGAAATGAGCAGATAGAATTGTAAACGCATAGAGTTGCCGTGTTACATAAAAAGTAGAAATAAGATTTTGATGTAAGCATGCAAAAATATTTTAAAGAAGAAGTTAATGTTCAGCGGATAACATTCAACAAAGAATATTTTTAAATATTTTATATTACTTTTCTATATTTTATTGTATTGCTGTAAGAATAATTTTGTAAGACATGGACAAAGACGACATTTTTGGGTGGACGGTTGATGGGTTAAAGACAAAACTAGCTGAGTTGGGTTTAGTGACAACCGGACGGAAAGCGATATTACAGGACCGGCTGCTTGAACACTTCGGCCTGAATGTTAGCGACGATGGAGCAAAAGACTACGATGATGCAGAAGCGGCGATAGGACTGTTAAGTCGGAGAAGAGAGGCAATAATGTGCTGAAGCAGGTTGACATGATTGTGACTGAAGATGGAGCTGAGTTCAGGCAAAAGGTGGTGCAGCGTAAAGGACAAGTCGGTGAGGACGCGAAAAGGTAGCGGCTGGAGGGCCGGGGAAAAAAGCTCGAAGGTTGGCGCAGTTGCGTCTAAGGCAGTAGCAGGTAATTCGTTTGAAGGCGCGTTGGCGCGTGATGGTGCTGAAAGCAGCGAAGATGCAGTTGGATGGTCGCGGGAGTACACGAGGTACAAACGGCCATGCCAAAGGGTGACAACGAGAGCGTGAGCGTGCGCACTGTTGTTGCTGAGGTGTCCATAAAGGACGTGAAGCGAATTACCGAACAGACGGCTATGCCAAAAGGTGACATCGAGAGCGTGAGCGTGCGCACTGTTGTTGCTGAGGTGTCCATTAAAGGACGTGAAGCGGATCACCGAACTGATGGAAGTTTCGGAATTCGAGGCAGACTTGTCGCAGTTACATAAAACGCATGCAGATGCTGGACGAGAAATGATGTCAGCATAGAGACCTGATACGAAGCAGAAAAATTGTGGCATATGGACGATCTAATTATTCCCTCTAAGGATGAAGTCGTAGGTGTCCAAAGCTGGAGGTGTTAGTGATTGCTGAAGCACTCAAGAAGTGGAGTAGCTGATGAGGACCAAATTCAAGATCATAACTGATTTCAACGCATTCGCCATGAAAATGAGGAAACGAGATGTTCCACTAAGGGTATCCCGCCGGGCGATGTTTTTGCAAGATTTCAACTATGAGATTGAACACCGAAGAGCCAATGTTGACTACAAACTCGAGGAGCTAGTAGCCATTAAGCGAACGCAATACGGGTCAGGGCTGAAACTGCGGCCTAAATACTTCGGCCCATATAGGGTCGTAAAGAGGCTAGGACATGGTCGGTACGAAATCATCAAGGTCGGACAGCACGAAGGGCCAGGACGTACCACGACCGTTGCGGAATTTATGAAGAAGTGGAACCCTTCATTCGGGTCGAATGAAGCGCAGGATGGCCGAATGTGGGATCGCCTAACAAACGAAAGACAACACGCGGACGGACCTTTCAAAATACATCACTGACGAACAGGGAAAATGGACAAACAGCAAGACAACAGAAAGCGGACAGACAATGAGGAAAAGCAGACAGACAGGGAGAGAAAGCGAACGGAACAGGACAAGGGGAGTCGTTGTGGTGAAGTTAGAGGGAACGGACGTACCATTGGACAGCATTCAATTAAATTAAATAAATAAAACTACAACTACTACTTAAGGCAAATCAGGCATTTTAATTTACCCGGAGTAGGACACCAATCCTACTATTAGGACATCAATCCTACATACATAGAATTTCTTGAGGCAACATAACAAAAATCCGCGCAGCCCCCACACGTGTTGCTTCGTTGCTGTCACAACAACGACTGATTGAAAGAATGCACCACTGATCTATATAACCAATCAAATGCTTGTGGAACCTAAGTACGCACAATCACTTTAATCAAAATGGCGTCAAAATTAAGCCAGAGTGACCACCTTTCACCAATTTGGTAAATAAAAAAAATATCCCACCGGCAGCATGATCGAAATTATGGCTGTTAAATCTCGACCCGTTAACGGATTTTAATAATATTATGCCTTATTATTTAGCTAGACTCGTATGCTTTCTATAATGGTATCAATCATCCTTCTATACCCCAAGGTTCGAAAGCAAATCGATTTGGAACGGTGACTTTGAAAAACTTGCTACTTGGGTGCAACCACTAAAATGCTTGTCAACACCAAATGCATAAGTGCATATTAATAATTGACCCCTTAAAATTTAGCCAGAGTCTTATGCTTTCTATATTGGTCCCTAACTTTTCATTATCCTTCAGGAATAATGAGCATATCGATGCGCAAGGATAACATTGAAAAACTGCCTATTACAAAATACACACTCACCACTAAAGTGCTTATAGATTCCAAACGGTATGGGTTACGTTAATAAAAAACCCCTTAAAATGTAGCTAGAGATTGCAGCTTTATCAAATTAAATCAATAATTTGATTACTATTAGGCAATCATGAACAGATCGATGCGCAAGAGTGACATTAAATGGCTGCCTACTGCAAAATCGATAAAATGCTTGTAAAATATGATGATTCTAGGTTTATAGAAAAAATAATAATCTTAAAACCTAGCTGGAGTTTTGAGCTTTCATAAATGGGGTCAATCTTCTCGCTATCTCAAATAATGCAGGAGAATTTCGTTATGGAAAAGTGATATCGATCACATGATACATCTATATCAGGGGTGCCCAAAATCTTCTTATGGAAAAGCAAAAACCAATACATTTAAAGTTGCCCAAAAAAATGCAAACAAATTATTTAATTAATTGAATTAGTTGAAAGCACATTGTGCATTTCGCTTGACCCTTAAAATTATAAGTGAAAAAAATATAATGTTCCCATTTGTCATTGCCGAAAGGCCAACCAATCGCCAAAACAAAAACTACAACAACAAAAGCATCTAATTTTTTTTCATACATAGAATTTCTTGAGGCAACAAAACAAAAATCAGCGCAGCCCCCACACGTGTTGCTTCGTTGCTGTCACAACAACGACTGATTGAAATAATGCACCTCTGATCTATATAACCAATCAAATGCTTGTGGAACCTAAGTACGCACAATCACTTTAATCAAAATGGCGTCAAAATTAAGCCAGAGTGACCACCTTTCACCAATTTGGTAAATAAAAAAAATATCCCACCGGCAGCATGATCGAAATTATGGCTGTTAAATCTCGACCCGTTAACGGATTTTAATAATATTATGCCTTATTATTTAGCTAGACTCGTATGCTTTCTATAATGGTATCAATCATCCTTCTATACCCAAGGTTCGAAAGCAAATCGATTTGGAACGGTGACTTTGAAAAAATTGCTACTTGGGTGCAACCACTAAAATGCTTGTCAACACCAAATGCATAAGTGCATATTAATAATTGACCCCTTAAAATTTAGCCAGAGTCTTATGCTTTCTATATTGGTCCCTAACTTTTCATTATCCTTCAGGAATAATGAGCATATCGATGCGCAAGGATAACATTGAAAAACTGCCTATTACAAAATACACACTCACCACTAAAGTGCTTATAGATTCCAAACGGTATGGGTTACGTTAATAAAAAACCCCTTAAAATGTAGCTAGAGATTGCAGCTTTATCAAATTAAATCAATAATTTGATTACTATTCGGCAATCATGAACAGATCGATGCGCAAGAGTGACATTAAATGGCTGCCTACTGCAAAATCGATAAAATGCTTGTAAAATATGATGATTCTAGGTTTATAGAAAAAATAATAACCTTAAAACCTAGCTGGAGTTTTGAGCTTTCATAAATGGGGTCAATCTTCTCGCTATCTCAAATAATGCAGGAGAATTTCGTTGTGCAAAAGTGATATTGACCACATGATACATCTATATCAGGGGGTGCCCAAAATCTTCTTATGGAAAAGCAAAAACCAATACATGTAAAGTTGCCCAAAAAAATGCAAACAAATTATTTAATTAGTTCAATTAGTTGAAAGCACATTGTGCATTTCGCTTGACCCTTAAAATTATAAGTGAAAAAAATATAATGTTCCCATTTGTCATTGCCGAAAGGCCAACCAATCGCCAAAACAAAAACTACAACAACAAAAGCATCTAATTTTTTTTCATACATACAATTTCTTGAGGCAACAAAACAAAAATCCGCGCAGCCCCCACACGTGTTGCTTCGTTGCTGTCAAAACAACGACTGATTGAAAGAATGCACCTCTGATCTTATAATCAATCAAATGCTTGTGGAACCTAAGTACGCACAATCACTTTAATCAACATGGCGTCAAAATTAAGCCAGAGTGACCACCTTTCACCAATTTGGTAAATAAAAAAAATATCCCACCGGCAGCATGATCGAAATTATGGCTGTTAAATCTCGACCCGTTAACGGATTTTAATAATATTATGCCTTATTATTTAGCTAGACTCGTATGCTTTCTATAATGGTATCAATCATCCTTCTATACCCCAAGGTTCGAAAGCAAATCGATTTGGAACGGTGACTTTGAAAAAATTGCTACTTGGGTGCGACCACTAAAATGCTTGTCAACACCAAATGCATAAGTGCATATTAATAATTGACCCCTTAAAATTTAGCCAGAGTCTTATGCTTTCTATATTGGTCCCTAACTTTTCATTATCCTTCAGGAATAATAAGCATATCGATGCGCAAGGATAACATTGAAAAACTGCCTATTACAAAATACACACTCACCACTAAAGTGCTTATAGATTCCAAACGGTATGGGCTACGTTAATAAAAAACCCCTTAAAATGTAGCTAGAGATTGCAGCTTTATCAAATTAAATCAATAATTTCATTACTATTAGGCAATCATGAACAGATCGATGCGCAAGAGTGACATTAAATGGCTGCCTACTGCAAAATCGATAAAATGCTTGTAAAATATGATGATTCTAGGTTTATAGAAAAAATAATAACCTTAAAACCTAGCTGGAGTTTTGAGCTTTCATAAATGGGGTCAATCTTCTCGCTATCTCAAATAATGCAGGAGAATTTCGTTGTGGAAAAGTTATATCGACCACATGATACATCTATATCAGGGGGTGCCCAAAATCTTCTTATGGAAAAGCAAAAACCAATACATGTAAAGTTGCCCAAAAAAAATGCAAACAAATTATTTAATTAGTTGAATTAGTTGAAAGCACATTGTGCATTTCGCTTGACTCTTAAAATTATAAGTGAAAAAAATATAATGTTCCCATTTGTCATTGCCGAAAGGCCAACCAATCGCCAAAACAAAAACTACAACAACAAAAGCATCTAATTTTTTTTCATACATAGAATTTCTTGAGGCAACAAAACAAAAATCCGCGCAGCCCCCACACGTGTTGCTTCGTTGCTGTCACAACAACGACTGATTGAAAGAATGCACCTCTGATCTATATAACCAATCAAATGCTTGTGGAACCTAAGTATGCACAATCACTTTAATCAAAATGGCGTCAAAATTAAGCCAGAGTGACCACCTTTCACCAATTTGGTAAATAAAAAACATATCCCACCGCCAGCATGATCGAAATTATGGCTGTTAAATCTCGACCCGTTAACGGATTTTAATAATATTATGCTTTATTATTTAGCTAGACTCGTATGCTTTCTATAATGGTATCAATCATCCTTCTATACCCCAAGGTTCGAAAGCAAATCGATTTGGAACGGTGACTTTGAAAAAATTGCTATTTGGGTGCAACCACTAAAATGCTTGTCAACACCAAATGCATAAGTGCATATTAATAATTGACCACTTAAAATTTAGCCAGGGTCTTATGCTTTCTATATTGGTCCCTAACTTTTCATTATCCTTCGGGAATAATGAGCATATCGATGCGCAAGGATAACATTGAAAAACTGCCAATTACAAAATACACACTCACCACTAAAGTACTTATAGATTCCAAACGGTATGGGTTACGTTAATAAAAAACCCCTTAAAATGTAGCTAGAGATTGCAGCTTTATCAAATTAAATCAATAATTTGATTACTATTAGGCAATCATGAACAGATCGATGCGCAAGAGTGACATTAAATGGCTGCCTACTGCAAAATCGATAAAATGCTTGTAAAATATGATGATTCTAGGTTTATAGAAAAAATAATAACCTTAAAACCTAGCTGGAGTTTTGAGCTTTCATAAATGGGGTCAATCTTCTCGCTATCTCAAATAATGCAGGAGAATTTCGTTGTGGAAAAGTGATATCGACCACATGATACATCTATATCAGGGGTGCCCAAAGTCTTCTTATGGAAAAGCAAAAACCAATACATGTAAAGTTGCCCAAAAAATGCAAACAAATTATTTAATTAATTGAATTAGTTGAAAGCACATTGTGCATTTCGCTTGACCCTTAAAATTATAAGTGAAAAAAATATAATGTTCCCATTTGACATTGCCGAAAGGCCAACCAATCGCCAACACAAAAAAGCATACACACAAAAACTACAACAACAAAAGCATCTAATTTTTTTCATACATAGAATTTCTTGAGGCAACAAAACAAAAATCCGCGCAGCCCCCACTCGTGTTGCTTCGTTGCTGTCACAACAACGACTGATTGAAAGAATGCACCACTGATCTATATAACCAATCAAATGCTTGTGGAACCTAAGTACGCACAATCACTTTAATCAAAATGGCGTCAAAATTAAGCCAGAGTGACCACCTTTCACCAATTTGGTAAATAAAAAAAATATCCCACCGGCAGCATGATCGAAATTATGGCTGTTAAATCTCGACCCGTTAACGGATTTTAATAATATTATGCCTACTATTTAGCTAGACTCGTATGCTTTCTATAATGGTATCAATCATCCTTCTATACCCCAAGGTTCGAAAGCAAATCGATTTGGAACGGTGACTTTGAAAAACTTGCTACTTGGGTGCAACCACTAAAATGCTTGTCAACACCAAATGCATAAGTGCATATTAATAATTGACCCCTTAAAATTTAGCCAGAGTCTTATGCTTTCTATATTGGTCCCTAACTTTTCATTATCCTTCAGGAATAATGAGCATATCGATGCGCAAGGATAACATTGAAAAACTGCCTATTACAAAATACACACTCACCACTAAAGTGCTTATAGATTCCAAACGGTATGGGTTACGTTAATAAAAAACCCCTTAAAATGTAGCTAGAGATTGCAGCTTTATCAAATTAAATCAATAATTTGATTACTATTCGGTAATCATGAACAGATCGATGCGCAAGAGTGACATTAAATGGCTGCCTACTGCAAAATCGATAAAATGCTTGTAAAATATGATGATTCTAGGTTTATAGAAAAAAATAATAACCTTAAAACCTAGCTGGAGTTTTTGAGCTTTCATAAATGGGGTCAATCTTCTCGCTATCTCAAATAATGCAGGAGAATTTCGTTGTGGAAAAGTGATATTGACCACATGATACATCTATATCAGGGGGTGCCCAAAATCTTCTTATGGAAAAGCAAAAACCAATACATGTAAAGTTGCCCAAAAAAATGCAAACAAATTATTTAATTAGTTCAATTAGTTGAAAGCACATTGTGCATTTCGCTTGACCCTTAAAATTATAAGTGAAAAAAATATAATGTTCCCATTTGTCATTGCCGAAAGGCCAACCAATCGCCAAAACAAAAACTACAACAACAAAAGCATCTAATTTTTTTTCATACATACAATTTCTTGACGCAACAAAACAAAAATCCGCGCAGCCCCCACACGTGTTGCTTCGTTGCTATCACAACAACGACTGATTGAAAGAATGCACCTCTGATCTATATAATCAATCAAATGCTTGTGGAACCTAAGTACGCCTAATCACTTTAATCAAAATGGCGTCAAAATTAAGCCAGAGTGACCACCTTTCACCAATTTGGTAAATAAAAAAAATATCCCACCGGCAGCATGATCGAAATTATGGCTGTTAAATCTCGACCCGTTAACGGATTTTAATAATATTATGCCTTATTATTTAGCTAGACTCGTATGCTTTCTATAATGGTATCAATCATCCTTCTATACCCCAAAGTTCGAAAGCAAATCGATTTGGAACGGTGACTTTGAAAAAATTGCTACTTGGGTGCAACCACTAAAATGCTTGTCAACACCAAATGCATAAGTGCATATTAATAATTGACCCCTTAAAATTTAGCCAGAGTCTTATGCTTTCTATATTGGTCCCTAACTTTTCATTATCCTTCAGGAATAATGAGCATATCGATGCGCAAGGATAACATTGAAAAACTGCCTATTACAAAATACACACTCACCACTAAAGTGCTTATAGATTCCAAACGGTATGGGTTACGTTAATAAAAAACCCCTTAAAATGTAGCTAGAGATTGCAGCTTTATCAAATTAAATCAATAATTTGATTACTATTCGGCAATCATGAACAGATCGATGCGCAAGAGTGACATTAAATGGCTGCCTACTGCAAAATCGATAAAATGCTTGTAAAATATGATGATTCTAGGTTTATAGAAAAAATAATAACCTTAAAACCTAGCTGGAGTTTTGAGCTTTCATAAATGGGGTCAATCTTCTCGCTATCTCAAATAATGCAGGAGAATTTCGTTGTGCAAAAGTGATATTGACCACATGATACATCTATATCAGGGGGTGCCCAAAATCTTCTTATGGAAAAGCAAAAACCAATACATGTAAAGTTGCCCAAAAAAATGCAAACAAATTATTTAATTAGTTCAATTAGTTGAAAGCACATTGTGCATTTCGCTTGACCCTTAAAATTATAAGTGAAAAAATATAATGTTCCCATTTGTCATTGCCGAAAGGCCAACCAATCGCCAAAACAAAAACTACAACAACAAAAGCATCTAATTTTTTTTCATACATACAATTTCTTGAGGCAACAAAACAAAAATCCGCGCAGCCCCCACACGTGTTGCTTCGTTGCTGTCAAAACAACGACTGATTGAAAGAATGCACCTCTGATCTTATAATCAATCAAATGCTTGTGGAACCTAAGTACGCACAATCACTTTAATCAACATGGCGTCAAAATTAAGCCAGAGTGACCACCTTTCACCAATTTGGTAAATAAAAAAAATATCCCACCGGCAGCATGATCGAAATTATGGCTGTTAAATCTCGACCCGTTAACGGATTTTAATAATATTATGCCTTATTATTTAGCTAGACTCGTATGCTTTCTATAATGGTATCAATCATCCTTCTATACCCCAAGGTTCGAAAGCAAATCGATTTGGAACGGTGACTTTGAAAAAATTGCTACTTGGGTGCGACCACTAAAATGCTTGTCAACACCAAATGCATAAGTGCATATTAATAATTGACCCCTTAAAATTTAGCCAGAGTCTTATGCTTTCTATATTGGTCCCTAACTTTTCATTATCCTTCAGGAATAATAAGCATATCGATGCGCAAGGATAACATTGAAAAACTGCCTATTACAAAATACACACTCACCACTAAAGTGCTTATAGATTCCAAACGGTATGGGCTACGTTAATAAAAAACCCCTTAAAATGTAGCTAGAGATTGCAGCTTTATCAAATTAAATCAATAATTTCATTACTATTAGGCAATCATGAACAGATCGATGCGCAAGAGTGACATTAAATGGCTGCCTACTGCAAAATCGATAAAATGCTTGTAAAATATGATGATTCTAGGTTTATAGAAAAAATAATAACCTTAAAACCTAGCTGGAGTTTTGAGCTTTCATAAATGGGGTCAATCTTCTCGCTATCTCAAATAATGCAGGAGAATTTCGTTGTGGAAAAGTTATATCGACCACATGATACATCTATATCAGGGGGTGCCCAAAATCTTCTTATGGAAAAGCAAAAACCAATACATGTAAAGTTGCCCAAAAAAAATGCAAACAAATTATTTAATTAGTTGAATTAGTTGAAAGCACATTGTGCATTTCGCTTGACTCTTAAAATTATAAGTGAAAAAAATATAATGTTCCCATTTGTCATTGCCGAAAGGCCAACCAATCGCCAAAACAAAAACTACAACAACAAAAGCATCTAATTTTTTTTCATACATAGAATTTCTTGAGGCAACAAAACAAAAATCCGCGCAGCCCCCACACGTGTTGCTTCGTTGCTGTCACAACAACGACTGATTGAAAGAATGCACCTCTGATCTATATAACCAATCAAATGCTTGTGGAACCTAAGTATGCACAATCACTTTAATCAAAATGGCGTCAAAATTAAGCCAGAGTGACCACCTTTCACCAATTTGGTAAATAAAAAACATATCCCACCGCCAGCATGATCGAAATTATGGCTGTTAAATCTCGACCCGTTAACGGATTTTAATAATATTATGCTTTATTATTTAGCTAGACTCGTATGCTTTCTATAATGGTATCAATCATCCTTCTATACCCCAAGGTTCGAAAGCAAATCGATTTGGAACGGTGACTTTGAAAAAATTGCTATTTGGGTGCAACCACTAAAATGCTTGTCAACACCAAATGCATAAGTGCATATTAATAATTGACCACTTAAAATTTAGCCAGGGTCTTATGCTTTCTATATTGGTCCCTAACTTTTCATTATCCTTCGGGAATAATGAGCATATCGATGCGCAAGGATAACATTGAAAAACTGCCAATTACAAAATACACACTCACCACTAAAGTACTTATAGATTCCAAACGGTATGGGTTACGTTAATAAAAAACCCCTTAAAATGTAGCTAGAGATTGCAGCTTTATCAAATTAAATCAATAATTTGATTACTATTAGGCAATCATGAACAGATCGATGCGCAAGAGTGACATTAAATGGCTGCCTACTGCAAAATCGATAAAATGCTTGTAAAATATGATGATTCTAGGTTTATAGAAAAAATAATAACCTTAAAACCTAGCTGGAGTTTTGAGCTTTCATAAATGGGGTCAATCTTCTCGCTATCTCAAATAATGCAGGAGAATTTCGTTGTGGAAAAGTGATATCGACCACATGATACATCTATATCAGGGGTGCCCAAAGTCTTCTTATGGAAAAGCAAAAACCAATACATGTAAAGTTGCCCAAAAAATGCAAACAAATTATTTAATTAATTGAATTAGTTGAAAGCACATTGTGCATTTCGCTTGACCCTTAAAATTATAAGTGAAAAAAATATAATGTTCCCATTTGACATTGCCGAAAGGCCAACCAATCGCCAACACAAAAAAGCATACACACAAAAACTACAACAACAAAAGCATCTAATTTTTTTCATACATAGAATTTCTTGAGGCAACAAAACAAAAATCCGCGCAGCCCCCACTCGTGTTGCTTCGTTGCTGTCACAACAACGACTGATTGAAAGAATGCACCACTGATCTATATAACCAATCAAATGCTTGTGGAACCTAAGTACGCACAATCACTTTAATCAAAATGGCGTCAAAATTAAGCCAGAGTGACCACCTTTCACCAATTTGGTAAATAAAAAAAATATCCCACCGGCAGCATGATCGAAATTATGGCTGTTAAATCTCGACCCGTTAACGGATTTTAATAATATTATGCCTACTATTTAGCTAGACTCGTATGCTTTCTATAATGGTATCAATCATCCTTCTATACCCCAAGGTTCGAAAGCAAATCGATTTGGAACGGTGACTTTGAAAAACTTGCTACTTGGGTGCAACCACTAAAATGCTTGTCAACACCAAATGCATAAGTGCATATTAATAATTGACCCCTTAAAATTTAGCCAGAGTCTTATGCTTTCTATATTGGTCCCTAACTTTTCATTATCCTTCAGGAATAATGAGCATATCGATGCGCAAGGATAACATTGAAAAACTGCCTATTACAAAATACACACTCACCACTAAAGTGCTTATAGATTCCAAACGGTATGGGTTACGTTAATAAAAAACCCCTTAAAATGTAGCTAGAGATTGCAGCTTTATCAAATTAAATCAATAATTTGATTACTATTCGGTAATCATGAACAGATCGATGCGCAAGAGTGACATTAAATGGCTGCCTACTGCAAAATCGATAAAATGCTTGTAAAATATGATGATTCTAGGTTTATAGAAAAAAATAATAACCTTAAAACCTAGCTGGAGTTTTTGAGCTTTCATAAATGGGGTCAATCTTCTCGCTATCTCAAATAATGCAGGAGAATTTCGTTGTGGAAAAGTGATATTGACCACATGATACATCTATATCAGGGGGTGCCCAAAATCTTCTTATGGAAAAGCAAAAACCAATACATGTAAAGTTGCCCAAAAAAATGCAAACAAATTATTTAATTAGTTCAATTAGTTGAAAGCACATTGTGCATTTCGCTTGACCCTTAAAATTATAAGTGAAAAAAATATAATGTTCCCATTTGTCATTGCCGAAAGGCCAACCAATCGCCAAAACAAAAACTACAACAACAAAAGCATCTAATTTTTTTTCATACATACAATTTCTTGACGCAACAAAACAAAAATCCGCGCAGCCCCCACACGTGTTGCTTCGTTGCTATCACAACAACGACTGATTGAAAGAATGCACCTCTGATCTATATAATCAATCAAATGCTTGTGGAACCTAAGTACGCCTAATCACTTTAATCAAAATGGCGTCAAAATTAAGCCAGAGTGACCACCTTTCACCAATTTGGTAAATAAAAAAAATATCCCACCGGCAGCATGATCGAAATTATGGCTGTTAAATCTCGACCCGTTAACGGATTTTAATAATATTATGCCTTATTATTTAGCTAGACTCGTATGCTTTCTATAATGGTATCAATCATCCTTCTATACCCCAAAGTTCGAAAGCAAATCGATTTGGAACGGTGACTTTGAAAAAATTGCTACTTGGGTGCAACCACTAAAATGCTTGTCAACACCAAATGCATAAGTGCATATTAATAATTGACCCCTTAAAATTTAGCCAGAGTCTTATGCTTTCTATATTGGTCCCTAACTTTTCATTATCCTTCAGGAATAATGAGCATATCATAACATTGAAAAACTGCCTATTACAAAATACACACTCACCACTAAAGTGCTTATAGATTCCAAACGGTATGGGTTACGTTAATAAGAAACCCCTTAAAATGTAGCTAGAGATTGCAGCTTTATCAAATTAAATCAATAATTTGATTACTATTCCGCAATCATGAACAGATCGATGCGCAAAAGTGACATTAAATGGCTGCCTACTGCAAAATCGATAAAATGCTTGTAAAATATGATGATTCTAGGTTTATAGAAAAAATAATAACCTTAAAACCTAGCTGGAGTTTTGAGCTTTCATAAATGGGGTCAATCTTCTCGCTATCTCAAATAATGCAGTATATAATATCGACCACATGATACATCTATATCAGGGGTGCCCAAAGTCTTCTTATGGAAAAGCAAAAACCAATACATTTAAAGTTGCCCAAAAAAATGCAAACAAATTATTTAATTAATTGAATTAGTTGAAAGCACATTGTGCATTTCGCTTGACCCTTAAAATTATAAGTGAAAAAAATATAATGCTCCCATTTGTCATTGCCGAAAGGCCAACCAATCGCCAAAACAAAAACTACAACAACGAAAGCATCTAATTTTTTTTCATACATACAATTTCTTGACGCAACAAAACAAAAATTCGCGCAGCCCCCACACGTGTTGCTTCGTTGCTGTCACAACAACGACTGATTGAAAGAATGCACCTCTGATCTACATAATCAATCAAATGCTTGTGGAACATAAGTACGCACAATCACTTTAATCAAAACGGCGTCAAAATTAAGCCAGAGTGACCACCTTTCACCAATTTGGTAAATAAAAAAAATATCCCACCGGCAGCATGATCGAAATTATGGCTGTTAAATCTCGACCCGTTAACGGATTTTAATAATATTATGCCTTATTATTTAGCTAGACTCGTATGCTTTCTATGATGGTATCAATCATCCTTCTATACCCCAAGGTTCGAAAGCAAATCGATTTGGAACGGTGACTTTGAAAAAATTGCTACTTGGGTGCAACCACTAAAATGCTTGTCAACACCAAATGCATAAGTGCATATTAATAATTGACCCCTTCAAATTTAGCCAGAGTCTTATGCTTTCTATATTGGTCCCTACCTTTTCATTATCCTTCAGGAATAATGAGCATATCGATGCGCAAGGATAACATTGAAAAACTGCCTATTACAAAATACACACTCACTACTAAAGTGCTTATAGATTCCAAACGGTATGGGTTACGTTAATAAAAAACCCCTTAAAATGTAGCTAGAGATTGCAGCTTTATCAAATTAAATCAATAATTTGATTACTATTAGGCAATCATGAACAGATCGATGCGCAAGAGTGACATTAAATGGCTGCCTACTGCAAAATCGATAAAATGCTTGTAAAATATGATGATTCTAGGTTTATAGAAAAAATAATAATCTTAAAACCTAGCTGGAGTTTTGAGCTTTCATAAATGGGGTCAATCTTCTCGCTATCTCAAATAATGCAGGAGAATTTCGTTATGGAAAAGTGATATCGATCACATGATACATCTATATCAGGGGTGCCCAAAATCTTCTTATGGAAAAGCAAAAACCAATACATTTAAAGTTGCCCAAAAAATGCAAACAAATTATTTAATTAATTGAATTAGTTGAAAGCACATTGTGCATTTCGCTTGACCCTTAAAATTATAAGTGAAAAAAATATAATGTTCCCATTTGTCATTGCCGAAAGGCCAACCAATCGCCAAAACAAAAACTACAACAACAAAAGCATCTAATTTTTTTTCATACATAGAATTTCTTGAGGCAACAAAACAAAAATCAGCGCAGCCCCCACACGTGTTGCTTCGTTGCTGTCACAACAACGACTGATTGAAATAATGCACCTCTGATCTATATAACCAATCAAATGCTTGTGGAACCTAAGTACGCACAATCACTTTAATCAAAATGGCGTCAAAATTAAGCCAGAGTGACCACCTTTCACCAATTTGGTAAATAAAAAAAATATCCCACCGGCAGCATGATCGAAATTATGGCTGTTAAATCTCGACCCGTTAACGGATTTTAATAATATTATGCCTTATTATTTAGCTAGACTCGTATGCTTTCTATAATGGTATCAATCATCCTTCTATACCCCAAGGTTCGAAAGCAAATCGATTTGGAACGGTGACTTTGAAAAAATTGCTACTTGGGTGCAACCACTAAAATGCTTGTCAACACCAAATGCATAAGTGCATATTAATAATTGACCCCTTAAAATTTAGCCAGAGTCTTATGCTTTCTATATTGGTCCCTAACTTTTCATTATCCTTCAGGAATAATGAGCATATCGATGCGCAAGGATAACATTGAAAAACTGCCTATTACAAAATACACACTCACCACTAAAGTGCTTATAGATTCCAAACGGTATGGGTTACGTTAATAAAGAACCCCTTAAAATGTAGCTAGAGATTGCAGCTTTATCAAATTAAATCAATAATTTGATTACTATTCGGCAATCATGAACAGATCGATGCGCAAGAGTGACATTAAATGGCTGCCTACTGCAAAATCGATGAAATGCTTGTAAAATATGATGATTCTAGGTTTATAGAAAAAATAATAACCTTAAAACCTAGCTGGAGTTTTGAGCTTTCATAAATGGGGTCAATCTTCTCGCTATCTCAAATAATGCAGGAGAATTTCGTTGTGGAAAAGTGATATCGACCACATGATACATCTATATCAGGGGTGCCCAAAGTCTTCTTATGGAAAAGCAAAAACCAATACATGTAAAGTTGCCCAAAAAATGCAAACAAATTATTTAATTAATTGAATTAGTTGAAAGCACATTGTGCATTTCGCTTGACCCTTAAAATTATAAGTGAAAAAAATATAATGCTCCCATCTGACATTGCCGAAAGGCCAACCAATCGCCAACACAAAAAAGCATACACACAAAAACTACAACAACAAAAGCATCTAATTTTTTTCATACATAGAATTTCTTGAGGCAACAAAACAAAAATCCGCGCAGCCCCCACACGTGTTGCTTCGTTGCTGTCACAACAACGACTGATTGAAAGAATGCACCTCTGATCTATATAACCAATCAAATGCTTGTGGAACCTAAGTACGCACAATCACTTTAATCAAAATGGCGTCAAAATTAAGCCAGAGTGACCACCTTTCACCAATTTGGTAAATAAAAAAAATATCCCACCGGCAGCATGATCGAAATTATGGCTGTTAAATCTCGACCCGTTAACGGATTTTAATAATATTATGCCTTATTATTTAGCTAGACTCGTATGCTTTCTATAATGGTATCAATCATCCTTCTATACCCCAAGGTTCGAAAGCAAATCGATTTGGAACGGTGACTTTGAAAAAATTGCTACTTGGGTGCAACCACTAAAATGCTTGTCAACACCAAATGCATAAGTGCATATTAATAATTGACCCCTTAAAATTTAGCCAGAGTCTTATGCTTTCTATATTGGTCCCTAACTTTTCATTATCCTTCAGGAATAATGAGCATATCGATGCGCAAGGATAACATTGAAAAACTGCCTATTACAAAATACACACTCACCACTAAAGTGCTTATAGATTCCAAACGGTATGGGCTACGTTAATAAAGAACCCCTTAAAATGTAGCTAGAGATTGCAGCTTTATCAAATTAAATCAATAATTTGATTACTATTAGGCAATCATGAACAGATCGATGCGCAAGAGTGACATTAAATGCTGCCTACTGCAAAATCGATAAAATGCTTGTAAAATATGATGATTCTAGGTTTATAGAAAAAATAATAACCTTAAAACTTAGCTGGAGTTTTGAGCTTTCATAAATGGGGTCAATCTTCTCGCTATCTCAAATAATGCAGGAGAATTTCGTTGTGGAAAAGTGATATCGACCACATGATACATCTATATCAGGGGTGCCCAAAGTCTTCTTATGGAAAAGCAAAAACCAATACATGTAAAGTTGCCCAAAAAATGCAAACAAATTATTTAATTAATTGAATTAGTTGAAAGCACATTGTGCATTTCGCTTGACCCTTAAAATTATAAGTGAAAAAAATATAATGCTCCCATCTGACATTGCCGAAAGGCCAACCAATCGCCAACACAAAAAAGCATACACACAAAAACTACAACAACAAAAGCATCTAATTTTTTTCATACATAGAATTTCTTGAGGCAACAAAACAAAAATCCGCGCAGCCCCCACACGTGTTGCTTCGTTGCTGTCACAACAACGACTGATTGAAAGAATGCACCTCTGATCTATATAACCAATCAAATGCTTGTGGAACCTAAGTACGCACAATCACTTTAATCAAAATGGCGTCAAAATTAAGCCAGAGTGACCACCTTTCACCAATTTGGTAAATAAAAAAAATATCCCACCGGCAGCATGATCGAAATTATGGCTGTTAAATCTCGACCCGTTAACGGATTTTAATAATATTATGCCTTATTATTTAGCTAGACTCGTATGCTTTCTATAATGGTATCAATCATCCTTCTATACCCCAAGGTTCGAAAGCAAATCGATTTGGAACGGTGACTTTGAAAAAATTGCTACTTGGGTGCAACCACTAAAATGATTGTCAACACCAAATGCATAAGTGCATATTAATAATTGACCCCTTAAAATTTAGCCAGAGTCTTATGCTTTCTATATTGGTCCCTAACTTTTCATTATCCTTCAGGAATAATGAGCATATCGATGCGCAAGGATAACATTGAAAAACTGCCTATTACAAAATACACACTCACCACTAAAGTGCTTATAGATTCCAAACGGTATGGGTTACGTTAATAAGGAACCCCTTAAAATGTAGCTAGAGATTGCAGCTTTATCAACTTAAATCAATAATTTGATTACTATTCGGCAATCATGAACAGATCGATGCGCAAGAGTGACATTAAATGGCTGCCTACTGCAAAATCGATAAAATGCTTGTAAAATATGATGATTCTAGGTTTATAGAAAAAATAATAACCTTAAAACCTAGCTGGAGTTTTGAGCTTTCATAAATGGGGTCAATCTTCTCGCTATCTCAAATAATGCAGGAGAATTTCGTTGTGGAAAAGTGATATCGACCACATGATACATCTATATCAGGGGTGCCCAAAATCTTCTTATGGAAAAGCAAAAACCAATACATGTAAAGTTGCCCAAAAAATGCAAACAAATTATTTAATTAATTGAAAGCACATTGTGCATTTCGCTTGACCCTTAAAATTATAAGTGAAAAAAATATAATGCTCCCATTTGACATTGCCGAAAGGCCAACCAATCGCCAACACAAAAAAGCATACACACAAAAACTACAACGACAAAAGCATCTAATTTTTTTTCATACATAGAATTTCTTGAGGCAGCAAAACAAAAATCCGCGCAGCCCCCACACGTGTTGCTTCGTTGCTGTCACAACAACGACTGATTGAAAGAATGCACCTCTGATCTATATAACCAATCAAATGCTTGTGGAACCTAAGTACGCACAATCACTTTAATCAAAATGGCGTCAAAATTAAACCAGAGTGACCACCTTTCACCAATTTGGTAAATAAAAAAAATATCCCACCGGCAGCATGATCGAAATTATGGCTGTTAAATCTCGACCCGTTAACGAATTTTAATAATATTATGCCTTATTATTTAGCTAGACTCGTATGCTTTCTATAATGGTATCAATCATCCTTCTATACCCCAAGGTTCGAAAGCAAATCGATTTGGAACGGTGACTTTGAAAAAATTGCTACTTGGGTGCAACCACTAAAATGCTTGTCAACACCAAATGCATAAGTGCATATTAATAATTGACCCCTTAAAATTTAGCCAGAGTCTTATGCTTTCTATATTGGTCCCTAACTTTTCATTATCCTTCAGGAATAATGAGCATATCGATGCGCAAGGATAACATTGAAAAACTGCCTATTACAAAATACACACTCACCACTAAAGTGCTTATAGATTCCAAACGGTATGGGTTACGTTAATAAAAAACCCCTTAAAATGTAGCTAGAGATTGCAGCTTTATCAAATTAAATCAATAATTTGATTACTATTAGGCAATCATGAACAGATCGATGCGCAAGAGTGACATTAAATGGCTGCCTACTGCAAAATCGATAAAATGCTTGTAAAATATGATGATTCTAGGTTTATAGAAAAAATAATAACCTTAAAACCTAGCTGGAGTTTTGAGCTTTCATAAATGGGGTCAATCTTCTCGCTATCTCAAATAATGCAGGAGAATTTCGTTATGGAAAAGTGATATCGATCACATGATACATCTATATCAGGGGTGCCCAAAATCTTCTTATGGAAAAGCAAAAACCAATACATTTAAAGTTGCCCAAAAAAATTCAAACAAATTATTTAATTAATTGAATTAGTTGAAAGCACATTGTGCATTTCGCTTGACCCTTAAAATTATAAGTGAAAAAAATATAATGTTCCCATTTGTCATTGCCGAAAGGCCAACCAATCGCCAAAACAAAAACTACAACAACAAAAGCATCTAATTTTTTTTCATACATACAATTTCTTGAGGCAACAAAACAAAAATCAGCGCAGCCCCCACACGTGTTGCTTCGTTGCTGTCACAACAACGACTGATTGAAATAATGCACCTCTGATCTATATAACCAATCAAATGCTTGTGGAACCTAAGTACGCCTAATCACTTTAATCAAAATGGCGTCAAAATTAAGCCAGAGTGACCACCTTTCACCAATTTGGTAAATAAAAAAAATATCCCACCGGCAGCATGATCGAAATTATGGCTGTTAAATCTCGACCCGTTAACGGATTTTAATAATATTATGCCTTATTATTTAGCTAGACTCGTATGCTTTCTATAATGGTATCAATCATCCTTCTATACCCCAAGGTTCGAAAGCAAATCGATTTGGAACGGTGACTTTGAAAAAATTGCTACTTGGGTGCGACCACTAAAATGCTTGTCAACACCAAATGCATAAGTGCATGTTAATAATTGACCCCTTAAAATTTAGCCAGAGTCTTATGCTTTCTATATTGGTCCCTAACTTTTCATTATCCTTCAGGAATAATGAGCATATCGATGCGCAAGGATAACATTGAAAAACTGCCTATTACAAAATACACACTCACCACTAAAGTGCTTATAGATTCCAAACGGTATGGGTTACGTTAATAAAGAACCCCTTAAAATGTAGCTAGAGATTGCAGCTTTATCAAATTAAATCAATAATTTGATTACTATTCGGCAATCATGAACAGATCGATGCGCAAGAGTGACATTAAATGGCTGCCTACTGCAAAACTATAAAATGCTTGTAAAATATGATGATTCTAGGTTTATAGAAAAAATAATAACCTTAAAACCTAGCTGGAGTTTTGAGCTTTCATAAATGGGGTCAATCTTCTCGCTATCTCAAATAATGCAGGAGAATTTCGTTGTGGAAAAGTTATATCGACCACATGATACATCTATATCAGGGGGTGCCCAAAATCTTCTTATGGAAAAGCAAAAACCAATACATGTAAAGTTGCCCAAAAAAAATGCAAACAAATTATTTAATTAGTTGAATTAGTTGAAAGCACATTGTGCATTTCGCTTGACTCTTAAAATTATAAGTGAAAAAAATATAATGTTCCCATTTGTCATTGCCGAAAGGCCAACCAATCGCCAAAACAAAAACTACAACAACAAAAGCATCTAATTTTTTTTCATACATGTGGGATCGCCTAACAAACGAAAGACAACACGCGGACGGACCTTTCAAAATACATCACTGACGAACAGGGAAAATGGACAAACAGCAAGACAACAGAAAGCGGACAGACAATGAGGAAAAGCAGACAGACAGGGAGAGAAAGCGAACGGAACAGGACAAGGGGAGTCGTTGTGGTGAAGTTAGAGGGAACGGACGTACCATTGGACAGCATTCAATTAAATTAAATAAATAAAACTACAACTACTACTTAAGGCAAATCAGGCATTTTAATTTACCCGGAGTAGGACACCAATCCTACTATTAGGACATCAATCCTACAAATGGGGGCTCGTCCGGGATTATTATTTGCCTGATGTGATGCCTGGGAAAACTGAAAATTAAACAGTAAAGACAGTGAAAATTAAACAGTAAAGCAGTGAAAGTTTAAAATGTTGAACTTGCTGGAAGTGTGCTGAAGTGATTATAAATGCCTTTAAGCATTAGTAACAGTGAGGCAGACTCTGTTCTGCATTTTGTAAGATTGGCACGAGCCTGAATTGCGTGCATATTGGGAAAAAGTTAACGAGCAGCACGATTCAAAAGTGAGAAGAACGCCACGTCGGCGCATAGCAGTAAAGTGAGCCTTCGCAGTCCCAACATGCCGTTACGGCAAAACATACGAGCAGAGCAGCGAGAAGAAAGCGACGCCGGCGCACATGCCAGCCGAAATTGTGAATTCAAGCTATTTGTGCGAAACTGTAGTAGTCGCTACGACGCGCAGGTGGACGCGAGCGTCGATCTTGTTGTTGGTCGAAGTGCCCTGTAGAAGGCAGCACAGCGCAAAGGCGCCGAATTCGAGCATCGCGTCCGCAAACAACGCAAGTGGAAACAACAACGAGTGCGGTGTAAGGTGTTCGCAAGTAGCAGCGAAAGCGCCGTCAAGGGCAAAGCAGCGTGTGAAGGTGAGGACGATTCCTGGGTGAGCACAAGCGACAGCGTCGTTGGTAGGCGTGGTACAGTCGTCATACCGTGTCACGCCACCGAGGCCGTTACGTTCGCGGGTACAGCCAGCCAGCTGTAACACATGAGCCGAGGTACCGTTATTTCTTCGGCGTCGTTGGGTCGACGATTCTGAGCAAGCGCTTGAAGCTGCGTAGTAGCAACGACAGCAGACGGCGCAGCAGCGACAGCGGCGCAGTAACGACAGCAGCGATCACAAGCAGACTGTGTGTACAGCAGAGTGTGCAGGAGCGAGCGGTGACAACAGTAGCGACGTGACTGAATAAGAGTGCAGCTGAAAGAACGCTAGTTGAATTGACGGCAGCGAGGGATGAAATTGGACCGAAGCAGAGTGCGATGCGGCGAAGCAGATGAGTAAAAATATCGTTTGTCTATTCTGTTTTGCTTTGAGTGGCAAAAATTGAGATGTTTGTTTGTAAGTGCACAGGCACGGGGAAATTTTGAATAAGCAAGTTGAAAGAAAATTGAAATGAAAGTTGAACGAAAACAAAAGCAAAGTTGAAATGAGCAGATAGAATTGTAAACGCATAGAGTTGCCGTGTTACATAAAAAGTAGAAATAAGATTTTGATGTAAGCATGCAAAAATATTTTAAAGAAGAAGTTAATGTTCAGCGGATAACATTCAACAAAGAATATTTTTAAATATTTTATATTACTTTTCTATATTTTATTGTATTGCTGTAAGAATAATTTTGTAAGACATGGACAAAGACGACATTTTTGGGTGGACGGTTGATGGGTTAAAGACAAAACTAGCTGAGTTGGGTTTAGTGACAACCGGACGGAAAGCGATATTACAGGACCGGCTGCTTGAACACTTCGGCCTGAATGTTAGCGACGATGGAGCAAAAGACTACGATGATGCAGAAGCGGCGATAGGACTGTTAAGTCGGAGAAGAGAGGCAATAATGTGCTGAAGCAGGTTGACATGATTGTGACTGAAGATGGAGCTGAGTTCAGGCAAAAGGTGGTGCAGCGTAAAGGACAAGTCGGTGAGGACGCGAAAAGGTAGCGGCTGGAGGGCCGGGGAAAAAAGCTCGAAGGTTGGCGCAGTTGCGTCTAAGGCAGTAGCAGGTAATTCGTTTGAAGGCGCGTTGGCGCGTGATGGTGCTGAAAGCAGCGAAGATGCAGTTGGATGGTCGCGGGAGTACACGAGGTACAAACGGCCATGCCAAAGGGTGACAACGAGAGCGTGAGCGTGCGCACTGTTGTTGCTGAGGTGTCCATAAAGGACGTGAAGCGAATTACTGAACAGACGGCTATGCCAAAAGGTGACATCGAGAGCGTGAGCGTGCGCACTGTTGTTGCTGAGGTGTCCATTAAAGGACGTGAAGCGGATCACCGAACTGATGGAAGTTTCGGAATTCGAGGCAGACTTGTCGCAGTTACATAAAACGCATGCAGATGCTGGACGAGAAATGATGTCAGCATAGAGACCTGATACGAAGCAGAAAAATTGTGGCATATGGACGATCTAATTATTCCCTCTAAGGATGAAGTCGTAGGTGTCCAAAGCTGGAGGTGTTAGTGATTGCTGAAGCACTCAAGAAGTGGAGTAGCTGATGAGGACCAAATTCAAGATCATAACTGATTTCAACGCATTCGCCATGAAAATGAGGAAACGAGATGTTCCACTAAGGGTATCCCGCCGGGCGATGTTTTTGCAAGATTTCAACTATGAGATTGAACACCGAAGAGCCAATGTTGACTACAAACTCGAGGAGCTAGTAGCCATTAAGCGAACGCAATACGGGTCAGGGCTGAAACTGCGGCCTAAATACTTCGGCCCATATAGGGTCGTAAAGAGGCTAGGACATGGTCGGTACGAAATCATCAAGGTCGGACAGCACGAAGGGCCAGGACGTACCACGACCGTTGCGGAATTTATGAAGAAGTGGAACCCTTCATTCGGGTCGAATGAAGCGCAGGATGGCCGAATGTGGGATCGCCTAACAAACGAAAGACAACACGCGGACGGACCTTTCAAAATACATCACTGACGAACAGGGAAAATGGACAAACAGCAAGACAACAGAAAGCGGACAGACAATGAGGAAAAGCAGACAGACAGGGAGAGAAAGCGAACGGAACAGGACAAGGGGAGTCGTTGTGGTGAAGTTAGAGGGAACGGACGTACCATTGGACAGCATTCAATTAAATTAAATAAATAAAACTACAACTACTACTTAAGGCAAATCAGGCATTTTAATTTACCCGGAGTAGGACACCAATCCTACTATTAGGACATCAATCCTACATACATAGAATTTCTTGAGGCAACATAACAAAAATCCGCGCAGCCCCCACACGTGTTGCTTCGTTGCTGTCACAACAACGACTGATTGAAAGAATGCACCACTGATCTATATAACCAATCAAATGCTTGTGGAACCTAAGTACGCACAATCACTTTAATCAAAATGGCGTCAAAATTAAGCCAGAGTGACCACCTTTCACCAATTTGGTAAATAAAAAAAATATCCCACCGGCAGCATGATCGAAATTATGGCTGTTAAATCTCGACCCGTTAACGGATTTTAATAATATTATGCCTTATTATTTAGCTAGACTCGTATGCTTTCTATAATGGTATCAATCATCCTTCTATACCCCAAGGTTCGAAAGCAAATCGATTTGGAACGGTGACTTTGAAAAAATTGCTACTTGGGTGCAACCACTAAAATGCTTGTCAACACCAAATGCATAAGTGCATATTAATAATTGACCCCTTAAAATTTAGCCAGAGTCTTATGCTTTCTATATTGGTCCCTAACTTTTCATTATCCTTCAGGAATAATGAGCATATCGATGCGCAAGGATAACATTGAAAAACTGCCTATTACAAAATACACACTCACCACTAAAGTGCTTATAGATTCCAAACGGTATGGGTTACGTTAATAAAAAACCCCTTAAAATGTAGCTAGAGATTGCAGCTTTATCAAATTAAATCAATAATTTGATTACTATTAGGCAATCATGAACAGATCGATGCGCAAGAGTGACATTAAATGGCTGCCTACTGCAAAATCGATAAAATGCTTGTAAAATATGATGATTCTAGGTTTATAGAAAAAATAATAATCTTAAAACCTAGCTGGAGTTTTGAGCTTTCATAAATGGGGTCAATCTTCTCGCTATCTCAAATAATGCAGGAGAATTTCGTTATGGAAAAGTGATATCGATCACATGATACATCTATATCAGGGGTGCCCAAAATCTTCTTATGGAAAAGCAAAAACCAATACATTTAAAGTTGCCCAAAAAAATGCAAACAAATTATTTAATTAATTGAATTAGTTGAAAGCACATTGTGCATTTCGCTTGACCCTTAAAATTATAAGTGAAAAAAATATAATGTTCCCATTTGTCATTGCCGAAAGGCCAACCAATCGCCAAAACAAAAACTACAACAACAAAAGCATCTAATTTTTTTTCATACATAGAATTTCTTGAGGCAACAAAACAAAAATCAGCGCAGCCCCCACACGTGTTGCTTCGTTGCTGTCACAACAACGACTGATTGAAATAATGCACCTCTGATCTATATAACCAATCAAATGCTTGTGGAACCTAAGTACGCACAATCACTTTAATCAAAATGGCGTCAAAATTAAGCCAGAGTGACCACCTTTCACCAATTTGGTAAATAAAAAAAATATCCCACCGGCAGCATGATCGAAATTATGGCTCTTAAATCTCGACCCGTTAACGGATTTTAATAATATTATGCCTTATTATTTAGCTAGACTCGTATGCTTTCTATAATGGTATCAATCATCCTTCTATACCCAAGGTTCGAAAGCAAATCGATTTGGAACGGTGACTTTGAAAAAATTGCTACTTGGGTGCAACCACTAAAATGCTTGTCAACACCAAATGCATAAGTGCATATTAATAATTGACCCCTTAAAATTTAGCCAGAGTCTTATGCTTTCTATATTGGTCCCTAACTTTTCATTATCCTTCAGGAATAATGAGCATATCGATGCGCAAGGATAACATTGAAAAACTGCCTATTACAAAATACACACTCACCACTAAAGTGCTTATAGATTCCAAACGGTATGGGTTACGTTAATAAAAAACCCCTTAAAATGTAGCTAGAGATTGCAGCTTTATCAAATTAAATCAATAATTTGATTACTATTCGGCAATCATGAACAGATCGATGCGCAAGAGTGACATTAAATGGCTGCCTACTGCAAAATCGATAAAATGCTTGTAAAATATGATGATTCTAGGTTTATAGAAAAAATAATAACCTTAAAACCTAGCTGGAGTTTTGAGCTTTCATAAATGGGGTCAATCTTCTCGCTATCTCAAATAATGCAGGAGAATTTCGTTGTGCAAAAGTGATATTGACCACATGATACATCTATATCAGGGGGTGCCCAAAATCTTCTTATGGAAAAGCAAAAACCAATACATGTAAAGTTGCCCAAAAAAATGCAAACAAATTATTTAATTAGTTCAATTAGTTGAAAGCACATTGTGCATTTCGCTTGACCCTTAAAATTATAAGTGAAAAAAATATAATGTTCCCATTTGTCATTGCCAAAAGGCCAACCAATCGCCAAAACAAAAACTACAACAACAAAAGCATCTAATTTTTTTTCATACATACAATTTCTTGAGGCAACAAAACAAAAATCCGCGCAGCCCCCACACGTGTTGCTTCGTTGCTGTCAAAACAACGACTGATTGAAAGAATGCACCTCTGATCTTATAATCAATCAAATGCTTGTGGAACCTAAGTACGCACAATCACTTTAATCAACATGGCGTCAAAATTAAGCCAGAGTGACCACCTTTCACCAATTTGGTAAATAAAAAAAATATCCCACCGGCAGCATGATCGAAATTATGGCTGTTAAATCTCGACCCGTTAACGGATTTTAATAATATTATGCCTTATTATTTAGCTAGACTCGTATGCTTTCTATAATGGTATCAATCATCCTTCTATACCCCAAGGTTCGAAAGCAAATCGATTTGGAACGGTGACTTTGAAAAAATTGCTACTTGGGTGCGACCACTAAAATGCTTGTCAACACCAAATGCATAAGTGCATATTAATAATTGACCCCTTAAAATTTAGCCAGAGTCTTATGCTTTCTATATTGGTCCCTAACTTTTCATTATCCTTCAGGAATAATAAGCATATCGATGCGCAAGGATAACATTGAAAAACTGCCTATTACAAAATACACACTCACCACTAAAGTGCTTATAGATTCCAAACGGTATGGGCTACGTTAATAAAAAACCCCTTAAAATGTAGATAGAGATTGCAGCTTTATCAAATTAAATCAATAATTTCATTACTATTAGGCAATCATGAACAGATCGATGCGCAAGAGTGACATTAAATGGCTGCCTACTGCAAAATCGATAAAATGCTTGTAAAATATGATGATTCTAGGTTTATAGAAAAAATAATAACCTTAAAACCTAGCTGGAGTTTTGAGCTTTCATAAATGGGGTCAATCTTCTCGCTATCTCAAATAATGCAGGAGAATTTCGTTGTGGAAAAGTTATATCGACCACATGATACATCTATATCAGGGGGTGCCCAAAATCTTCTTATGGAAAAGCAAAAGCCAATACATGTAAAGTTGCCCAAAAAAAATGCAAACAAATTATTTAATTAGTTGAATTAGTTGAAAGCACATTGTGCATTTCGCTTGACTCTTAAAATTATAAGTGAAAAAAATATAATGTTCCCATTTGTCATTGCCGAAAGGCCAACCAATCGCCAAAACAAAAACTACAACAACAAAAGCATCTAATTTTTTTTCATACATAGAATTTCTTGAGGCAACAAAACAAAAATCCGCGCAGCCCCCACACGTGTTGCTTCGTTGCTGTCACAACAACGACTGATTGAAAGAATGCACCTCTGATCTATATAACCAATCAAATGCTTGTGGAACCTAAGTATGCACAATCACTTTAATCAAAATGGCGTCAAAATTAAGCCAGAGTGACCACCTTTCACCAATTTGGTAAATAAAAAACATATCCCACCGCCAGCATGATCGAAATTATGGCTGTTAAATCTCGACCCGTTAACGGATTTTAATAATATTATGCTTTATTATTTAGCTAGACTCGTATGCTTTCTATAATGGTATCAATCATCCTTCTATACCCCAAGGTTCGAAAGCAAATCGATTTGGAACGGTGACTTTGAAAAAATTGCTATTTGGGTGCAACCACTAAAATGCTTGTCAACACCAAATGCATAAGTGCATATTAATAATTGACCACTTAAAATTTAGCCAGGGTCTTATGCTTTCTATATTGGTCCCTAACTTTTCATTATCCTTCGGGAATAATGAGCATATCGATGCGCAAGGATAACATTGAAAAACTGCCAATTACAAAATACACACTCACCACTAAAGTACTTATAGATTCCAAACGGTATGGGTTACGTTAATAAAAAACCCCTTAAAATGTAGCTAGAGATTGCAGCTTTATCAAATTAAATCAATAATTTGATTACTATTAGGCAATCATGAACAGATCGATGCGCAAGAGTGACATTAAATGGCTGCCTACTGCAAAATCGATAAAATGCTTGTAAAATATGATGATTCTAGGTTTATAGAAAAAATAATAACCTTAAAACCTAGCTGGAGTTTTGAGCTTTCATAAATGGGGTCAATCTTCTCGCTATCTCAAATAATGCAGGAGAATTTCGTTGTGGAAAAGTGATATCGACCACATGATACATCTATATCAGGGGTGCCCAAAGTCTTCTTATGGAAAAGCAAAAACCAATACATGTAAAGTTGCCCAAAAAATGCAAACAAATTATTTAATTAATTGAATTAGTTGAAAGCACATTGTGCATTTCGCTTGACCCTTAAAATTATAAGTGAAAAAAATATAATGTTCCCATTTGACATTGCCGAAAGGCCAACCAATCGCCAACACAAAAAAGCATACACACAAAAACTACAACAACAAAAGCATCTAATTTTTTTCATACATAGAATTTCTTGAGGCAACAAAACAAAAATCCGCGCAGCCCCCACTCGTGTTGCTTCGTTGCTGTCACAACAACGACTGATTGAAAGAATGCACCACTGATCTATATAACCAATCAAATGCTTGTGGAACCTAAGTACGCACAATCACTTTAATCAAAATGGCGTCAAAATTAAGCCAGAGTGACCACCTTTCACCAATTTGGTAAATAAAAAAAATATCCCACCGGCAGCATGATCGAAATTATGGCTGTTAAATCTCGACCCGTTAACGGATTTTAATAATATTATGCCTTATTATTTAGCTAGACTCGTATGCTTTCTATAATGGTATCAATCATCCTTCTATACCCCAAGGTTCGAAAGCAAATCGATTTGGAACGGTGACTTTGAAAAACTTGCTACTTGGGTGCAACCACTAAAATGCTTGTCAACACCAAATGCATAAGTGCATATTAATAATTGACCCCTTAAAATTTAGCCAGAGTCTTATGCTTTCTATATTGGTCCCTAACTTTTCATTATCCTTCAGGAATAATGAGCATATCGATGCGCAAGGATAACATTGAAAAACTGCCTATTACAAAATACACACTCACCACTAAAGTGCTTATAGATTCCAAACGGTATGGGTTACGTTAATAAAAAACCCCTTAAAATGTAGCTAGAGATTGCAGCTTTATCAAATTAAATCAATAATTTGATTACTATTAGGCAATCATGAACAGATCGATGCGCAAGAGTGACATTAAATGGCTGCCTACTGCAAAATCGATAAAATGCTTGTAAAATATGATGATTCTAGGTTTATAGAAAAAATAATAATCTTAAAACCTAGCTGGAGTTTTGAGCTTTCATAAATGGGGTCAATCTTCTCGCTATCTCAAATAATGCAGGAGAATTTCGTTATGGAAAAGTGATATCGATCACATGATACATCTATATCAGGGGTGCCCAAAATCTTCTTATGGAAAAGCAAAAACCAATACATTTAAAGTTGCCCAAAAAAATGCAAACAAATTATTTAATTAATTGAATTAGTTGAAAGCACATTGTGCATTTCGCTTGACCCTTAAAATTATAAGTGAAAAAAATATAATGTTCCCATTTGTCATTGCCGAAAGGCCAACCAATCGCCAAAACAAAAACTACAACAACAAAAGCATCTAATTTTTTTTCATACATAGAATTTCTTGAGGCAACAAAACAAAAATCAGCGCAGCCCCCACACGTGTTGCTTCGTTGCTGTCACAACAACGACTGATTGAAATAATGCACCTCTGATCTATATAACCAATCAAATGCTTGTGGAACCTAAGTACGCACAATCACTTTAATCAAAATGGCGTCAAAATTAAGCCAGAGTGACCACCTTTCACCAATTTGGTAAATAAAAAAAATATCCCACCGGCAGCATGATCGAAATTATGGCTCTTAAATCTCGACCCGTTAACGGATTTTAATAATATTATGCCTTATTATTTAGCTAGACTCGTATGCTTTCTATAATGGTATCAATCATCCTTCTATACCCAAGGTTCGAAAGCAAATCGATTTGGAACGGTGACTTTGAAAAAATTGCTACTTGGGTGCAACCACTAAAATGCTTGTCAACACCAAATGCATAAGTGCATATTAATAATTGACCCCTTAAAATTTAGCCAGAGTCTTATGCTTTCTATATTGGTCCCTAACTTTTCATTATCCTTCAGGAATAATGAGCATATCGATGCGCAAGGATAACATTGAAAAACTGCCTATTACAAAATACACACTCACCACTAAAGTGCTTATAGATTCCAAACGGTATGGGTTACGTTAATAAAAAACCCCTTAAAATGTAGCTAGAGATTGCAGCTTTATCAAATTAAATCAATAATTTGATTACTATTCGGCAATCATGAACAGATCGATGCGCAAGAGTGACATTAAATGGCTGCCTACTGCAAAATCGATAAAATGCTTGTAAAATATGATGATTCTAGGTTTATAGAAAAAATAATAACCTTAAAACCTAGCTGGAGTTTTGAGCTTTCATAAATGGGGTCAATCTTCTCGCTATCTCAAATAATGCAGGAGAATTTCGTTGTGCAAAAGTGATATTGACCACATGATACATCTATATCAGGGGGTGCCCAAAATCTTCTTATGGAAAAGCAAAAACCAATACATGTAAAGTTGCCCAAAAAAATGCAAACAAATTATTTAATTAGTTCAATTAGTTGAAAGCACATTGTGCATTTCGCTTGACCCTTAAAATTATAAGTGAAAAAAATATAATGTTCCCATTTGTCATTGCCAAAAGGCCAACCAATCGCCAAAACAAAAACTACAACAACAAAAGCATCTAATTTTTTTTCATACATACAATTTCTTGAGGCAACAAAACAAAAATCCGCGCAGCCCCCACACGTGTTGCTTCGTTGCTGTCAAAACAACGACTGATTGAAAGAATGCACCTCTGATCTTATAATCAATCAAATGCTTGTGGAACCTAAGTACGCACAATCACTTTAATCAACATGGCGTCAAAATTAAGCCAGAGTGACCACCTTTCACCAATTTGGTAAATAAAAAAAATATCCCACCGGCAGCATGATCGAAATTATGGCTGTTAAATCTCGACCCGTTAACGGATTTTAATAATATTATGCCTTATTATTTAGCTAGACTCGTATGCTTTCTATAATGGTATCAATCATCCTTCTATACCCCAAGGTTCGAAAGCAAATCGATTTGGAACGGTGACTTTGAAAAAATTGCTACTTGGGTGCGACCACTAAAATGCTTGTCAACACCAAATGCATAAGTGCATATTAATAATTGACCCCTTAAAATTTAGCCAGAGTCTTATGCTTTCTATATTGGTCCCTAACTTTTCATTATCCTTCAGGAATAATAAGCATATCGATGCGCAAGGATAACATTGAAAAACTGCCTATTACAAAATACACACTCACCACTAAAGTGCTTATAGATTCCAAACGGTATGGGCTACGTTAATAAAAAACCCCTTAAAATGTAGATAGAGATTGCAGCTTTATCAAATTAAATCAATAATTTCATTACTATTAGGCAATCATGAACAGATCGATGCGCAAGAGTGACATTAAATGGCTGCCTACTGCAAAATCGATAAAATGCTTGTAAAATATGATGATTCTAGGTTTATAGAAAAAATAATAACCTTAAAACCTAGCTGGAGTTTTGAGCTTTCATAAATGGGGTCAATCTTCTCGCTATCTCAAATAATGCAGGAGAATTTCGTTGTGGAAAAGTTATATCGACCACATGATACATCTATATCAGGGGGTGCCCAAAATCTTCTTATGGAAAAGCAAAAACCAATACATGTAAAGTTGCCCAAAAAAAATGCAAACAAATTATTTAATTAGTTGAATTAGTTGAAAGCACATTGTGCATTTCGCTTGACTCTTAAAATTATAAGTGAAAAAAATATAATGTTCCCATTTGTCATTGCCGAAAGGCCAACCAATCGCCAAAACAAAAACTACAACAACAAAAGCATCTAATTTTTTTTCATACATAGAATTTCTTGAGGCAACAAAACAAAAATCCGCGCAGCCCCCACACGTGTTGCTTCGTTGCTGTCACAACAACGACTGATTGAAAGAATGCACCTCTGATCTATATAACCAATCAAATGCTTGTGGAACCTAAGTATGCACAATCACTTTAATCAAAATGGCGTCAAAATTAAGCCAGAGTGACCACCTTTCACCAATTTGGTAAATAAAAAACATATCCCACCGCCAGCATGATCGAAATTATGGCTGTTAAATCTCGACCCGTTAACGGATTTTAATAATATTATGCTTTATTATTTAGCTAGACTCGTATGCTTTCTATAATGGTATCAATCATCCTTCTATACCCCAAGGTTCGAAAGCAAATCGATTTGGAACGGTGACTTTGAAAAAATTGCTATTTGGGTGCAACCACTAAAATGCTTGTCAACACCAAATGCATAAGTGCATATTAATAATTGACCACTTAAAATTTAGCCAGGGTCTTATGCTTTCTATATTGGTCCCTAACTTTTCATTATCCTTCGGGAATAATGAGCATATCGATGCGCAAGGATAACATTGAAAAACTGCCAATTACAAAATACACACTCACCACTAAAGTACTTATAGATTCCAAACGGTATGGGTTACGTTAATAAAAAACCCCTTAAAATGTAGCTAGAGATTGCAGCTTTATCAAATTAAATCAATAATTTGATTACTATTAGGCAATCATGAACAGATCGATGCGCAAGAGTGACATTAAATGGCTGCCTACTGCAAAATCGATAAAATGCTTGTAAAATATGATGATTCTAGGTTTATAGAAAAAATAATAACCTTAAAACCTAGCTGGAGTTTTGAGCTTTCATAAATGGGGTCAATCTTCTCGCTATCTCAAATAATGCAGGAGAATTTCGTTGTGGAAAAGTGATATCGACCACATGATACATCTATATCAGGGGTGCCCAAAGTCTTCTTATGGAAAAGCAAAAACCAATACATGTAAAGTTGCCCAAAAAATGCAAACAAATTATTTAATTAATTGAATTAGTTGAAAGCACATTGTGCATTTCGCTTGACCCTTAAAATTATAAGTGAAAAAAATATAATGTTCCCATTTGACATTGCCGAAAGGCCAACCAATCGCCAACACAAAAAAGCATACACACAAAAACTACAACAACAAAAGCATCTAATTTTTTTCATACATAGAATTTCTTGAGGCAACAAAACAAAAATCCGCGCAGCCCCCACTCGTGTTGCTTCGTTGCTGTCACAACAACGACTGATTGAAAGAATGCACCACTGATCTATATAACCAATCAAATGCTTGTGGAACCTAAGTACGCACAATCACTTTAATCAAAATGGCGTCAAAATTAAGCCGGAGTGACCACCTTTCACCAATTTGGTAAATAAAAAAAATATCCCACCGGCAGCATGATCGAAATTATGGCTGTTAAATCTCGACCCGTTAACGGATTTTAATAATATTATGCCTACTATTTAGCTAGACTCGTATGCTTTCTATAATGGTATCAATCATCCTTCTATACCCCAAGGTTCGAAAGCAAATCGATTTGGAACGGTGACTTTGAAAAACTTGCTACTTGGGTGCAACCACTAAAATGCTTGTCAACACCAAATGCATAAGTGCATATTAATAATTGACCCCTTAAAATTTAGCCAGAGTCTTATGCTTTCTATATTGGTCCCTAACTTTTCATTATCCTTCAGGAATAATGAGCATATCGATGCGCAAGGATAACATTGAAAAACTGCCTATTACAAAATACACACTCACCACTAAAGTGCTTATAGATTCCAAACGGTATGGGTTACGTTAATAAAAAACCCCTTAAAATGTAGCTAGAGATTGCAGCTTTATCAAATTAAATCAATAATTTGATTACTATTCGGTAATCATGAACAGATCGATGCGCAAGAGTGACATTAAATGGCTGCCTACTGCAAAATCGATAAAATGCTTGTAAAATATGATGATTCTAGGTTTATAGAAAAAAATAATAACCTTAAAACCTAGCTGGAGTTTTTGAGTTTTCATAAATGGGGTCAATCTTCTCGCTATCTCAAATAATGCAGGAGAATTTCGTTGTGGAAAAGTGATATTGACCACATGATACATCTATATCAGGGGGTGCCCAAAATCTTCTTATGGAAAAGCAAAAACCAATACATGTAAAGTTGCCCAAAAAAATGCAAACAAATTATTTAATTAGTTCAATTAGTTGAAAGCACATTGTGCATTTCGCTTGACCCTTAAAATTATAAGTGAAAAAAATATAATGTTCCCATTTGTCATTGCCGAAAGGCCAACCAATCGCCAAAACAAAAACTACAACAACAAAAGCATCTAATTTTTTTTCATACATACAATTTCTTGACGCAACAAAACAAAAATCCGCGCAGCCCCCACACGTGTTGCTTCGTTGCTATCACAACAACGACTGATTGAAAGAATGCACCTCTGATCTATATAATCAATCAAATGCTTGTGGAACCTAAGTACGCCTAATCACTTTAATCAAAATGGCGTCAAAATTAAGCCAGAGTGACCACCTTTCACCAATTTGGTAAATAAAAAAAATATCCCACCGGCAGCATGATCGAAATTATGGCTGTTAAATCTCGACCCGTTAACGGATTTTAATAATATTATGCCTTATTATTTAGCTAGACTCGTATGCTTTCTATAATGGTATCAATCATCCTTCTATACCCCAAAGTTCGAAAGCAAATCGATTTGGAACGGTGACTTTGAAAAAATTGCTACTTGGGTGCAACCACTAAAATGCTTGTCAACACCAAATGCATAAGTGCATATTAATAATTGACCCCTTAAAATTTAGCCAGAGTCTTATGCTTTCTATATTGGTCCCTAACTTTTCATTATCCTTCAGGAATAATGAGCATATCATAACATTGAAAAACTGCCTATTACAAAATACACACTCACCACTAAAGTGCTTATAGATTCCAAACGGTATGGGTTACGTTAATAAGAAACCCCTTAAAATGTAGCTAGAGATTGCAGCTTTATCAAATTAAATCAATAATTTGATTACTATTCCGCAATCATGAACAGATCGATGCGCAAAAGTGACATTAAATGGCTGCCTACTGCAAAATCGATAAAATGCTTGTAAAATATGATGATTCTAGGTTTATAGAAAAAATAATAACCTTAAAACCTAGCTGGAGTTTTGAGCTTTCATAAATGGGGTCAATCTTCTCGCTATCTCAAATAATGCAGTATATAATATCGACCACATGATACATCTATATCAGGGGTGCCCAAAGTCTTCTTATGGAAAAGCAAAAACCAATACATTTAAAGTTGCCCAAAAAAATGCAAACAAATTATTTAATTAATTGAATTAGTTGAAAGCACATTGTGCATTTCGCTTGACCCTTAAAATTATAAGTGAAAAAAATATAATGCTCCCATTTGTCATTGCCGAAAGGCCAACCAATCGCCAAAACAAAAACTACAACAACAAAAGCATCTAATTTTTTTTCATACATACAATTTCTTGACGCAACAAAACAAAAATTCGCGCAGCCCCCACACGTGTTGCTTCGTTGCTGTCACAACAACGACTGATTGAAAGAATGCACCTCTGATCTACATAATCAATCAAATGCTTGTGGAACATAAGTACGCACAATCACTTTAATCAAAACGGCGTCAAAATTAAGCCAGAGTGACCACCTTTCACCAATTTGGTAAATAAAAAAAATATCCCACCGGCAGCATGATCGAAATTATGGCTGTTAAATCTCGACCCGTTAACGGATTTTAATAATATTATGCCTTATTATTTAGCTAGACTCGTATGCTTTCTATGATGGTATCAATCATCCTTCTATACCCCAAGGTTCGAAAGCAAATCGATTTGGAACGGTGACTTTGAAAAAATTGCTACTTGGGTGCAACCACTAAAATGCTTGTCAACACCAAATGCATAAGTGCATATTAATAATTGACCCCTTCAAATTTAGC
Source organism: Melieria omissa (assembly GCA_963971225.1). Taxonomy (NCBI): domain Eukaryota; kingdom Metazoa; phylum Arthropoda; class Insecta; order Diptera; family Ulidiidae; genus Melieria; species Melieria omissa. The sequence continues at coordinate 714,097 of OZ020269.1, read as the reverse complement.
CAGAGTCTTATGCTTTCTATATTGGTCCCTACCTTTTCATTATCCTTCAGGAATAATGAGCATATCGATGCGCAAGGATAACATTGAAAAACTGCCTATTACAAAATACACACTCACCACTAAAGTGCTTATAGATTCCAAACGGTATGGGTTACGTTAATAAAAAACCCCTTAAAATGTAGCTAGAGATTGCAGCTTTATCAAATTAAATCAATAATTTGATTACTATTCGGTAATCATGAACAGATCGATGCGCAAGAGTGACATTCAATGGCTGCCTACTGCAAAATCGATAAAATGCTTGTAAAATATGATGATTCTAGGTTTATAGAAAAAATAATAACCTTAAAACCTAGCTGGAGTTTTGAGCTTTCATAAATGGGGTCAATCTTCTCGCTATCTCAAATAATGCAATATATAATATCGACCACATGATACATCTATATCAGGGGTGCCCAAAGTCTTCTTATGGAAAAGCAAAAACCAATACATTTAAAGTTGCCCAAAAAAATGCAAACAAATTATTTAATTAATTGAATTAGTTGAAAGCACATTGTGCATTTCGCTTGACCCTTAAAATTATAAGTGAAAAAAATATAATGTTCCCATTTGTCATTGCCGAAAGGCCAACCAATCGCCAAAACAAAAACTACAACAACAAAAGCATCTAATTTTTTTTCATACATAAAATTTCTTGAGGCAACAAAACAAAAATCCGCGCAGCCCCCACACGTGTTGCTTCGTTGCTGTCACAACAACGACTGATTGAAATAATGCACCTCTGATCTACATAACCAATCAAATGCTTGTGGAACATAAGTACGCACAATCACTTTAATCAAAACGGCGTCAAAATTAAGCCAGAGTGACCACCTTTCACCAATTTGGTAAATAAAAAAAATATCCCACCGCCAGCATGATCGAAATTATGGCTGTTAAATCTCGACCCGTTAACGGATTTTGATAATATTATGCCTTACTATTTAGCTAGACTCGTATGCTTTCTATAATGGTATCAATCATCCTTCTATACCCCAAGGTTCGAAAGCAAATCGATTTGGAACGGTGACTTTGAAAAAATTGCTATTTGGGTGCAACCACTAAAATGCTTGTCAACACCAAATGCATAAGAGCATATTAATAATTGACCCCTTAAAATTTAGCCAGAGTCTTATGCTTTCTATATTGGTCCCTAACTTTTCATTATCCTTCAGGAATAATGAGCATATCATAACATTGAAAAACTGCCTATTACAAAATACACACTCACCACTAAAGTGCTTATAGATTCCAAACGGTATGGGTTACGTTAATAAAAAACCCCTTAAAATGTAGCTAGAGATTGCAGCTTTATCAAATTAAATCAATAATTTGATTACTATTCGGTAATCATGAACAGATCGATGCGCAAGAGTGACATTCAATGGCTGCCTACTGCAAAATCGATAAAATGCTTGTAAAATATGATGATTCTAGGTTTATAGAAAAAATAATAACCTTAAAACCTAGCTGGAGTTTTGAGCTTTCATAAATGGGGTCAATCTTCTCGCTATCTCAAATAATGCAATATATAATATCGACCACATGATACATCTATATCAGGGGTGCCCAAAGTCTTCTTATGGAAAAGCAAAAACCAATACATTTAAAGTTGCCCAAAAAAATGCAAACAAATTATTTAATTAATTGAATTAGTTGAAAGCACATTGTGCATTTCGCTTGACCCTTCAAATTATAAGTGAAAAAAATATAATGTTCCCATTTGTCATTGCCGAAAGGCCAACCAATCGCCAAAACAAAAACTACAACAACAAAAGCATCTAATTTTTTTTCATACATAGAATTTCTTGAGGCAACAAAACAAAAATCCGCGCAGCCCCCACACGTGTTGCTTCGTTGCTGTCACAACAACGACTGATTGAAATAATGCACCTCTGATCTATTTAACCAATCAAATGCTTGTGGAACCTAAGTACACACAATCACTTTAATCAAAATGGCGTCAAAATGAAGCCAGAGTGACCACCTTTCACCAATTTGGTAAATAAAAAAAATATCCCACCGGCAGCATGATCGAAATTATGGCTGTTAAATCTCGACCCGTTAACGGATTTTAATAATATTATGCCTTATGATTTAGCTAGACTCGTATGCTTTCTATAATGGTATCAATCATCCTTCTATACCCCAAGGTTCGAAAGCAAATCGATTTGGAACGGTGACTTTGAAAAAATTGCTACTTGGGTGCAACCACTAAAATGCTTGTCAACACCAAATGCATAAGTGCATATTAATAATTGACCCCTTAAAATTTAGCCAGAGTCTTATGCTTTCTATATTGGTCCCTAGCTTTTCATTATCCTTCAGGAATAATGAGCATATCATAACATTGAAAAACTGCCTATTACAAAATACACACTCACCACTAAAGTGCTTATAGATTCCAAACGGTATGGGTTACGTTAATAAAAAACCCCTTAAAATGTAGCTAGAGATTGCAGCTTTATCAAATTAAATCAATAATTTGATTACTATTCGGTAATCATGAACAGATCGATGCGCAAGAGTGACATTCAATGGCTGCCTACTGCAAAATCGATAAAATGCTTGTAAAATATGATGATTCTAGGTTTATAGAAAAAATAATAACCTTAAAACCTAGCTGGAGTTTTGAGCTTTCATAAATGGGGTCAATCTTCTCGCTATCTCAAATAATGCAATATATAATATCGACCACATGATACATCTATATCAGGGGTGCCCAAAGTCTTCTTATGGAAAAGCAAAAACCAATACATTTAAAGTTGCCCAAAAAAATGCAAACAAATTATTTAATTAATTGAATTAGTTGAAAGCACATTGTGCATTTCGCTTGACCCTTAAAATTATAAGTGAAAAAAATATAATGTTCCCATTTGTCATTGCCGAAAGGCCAACCAATCGCCAAAACAAAAACTACAACAACAAAAGCATCTAATTTTTTTTCATACATAGAATTTCTTGAGGCAACAAAACAAAAATCCGCGCAGCCCCCACACGTGTTGCTTCGTTGCTGTCACAACAACGACTGATTGAAATAATGCACCTCTGATCTATTTAACCAATCAAATGCTTGTGGAACCTAAGTACACACAATCACTTTAATCAAAATGGCGTCAAAATGAAGCCAGAGTGACCACCTTTCACCAATTTGGTAAATAAAAAAAATATCCCACCGGCAGCATGATCGAAATTATGGCTGTTAAATCTCGACCCGTTAACGGATTTTAATAATATTATGCCTTATGATTTAGCTAGACTCGTATGCTTTCTATAATGGTATCAATCATCCTTCTATACCCCAAGGTTCGAAAGCAAATCGATTTGGAACGGTGACTTTGAAAAAATTGCTACTTGGGTGCAACCACTAAAATGCTTGTCAACACCAAATGCATAAGTGCATATTAATAATTGACCCCTTAAAATTTAGCCAGAGTCTTATGCTTTCTATATTGGTCCCTAGCTTTTCATTATCCTTCAGGAATAATGAGCATATCGATGCGCAAGGATAACATTTAAAAACTGCCTATTACAAAATACACACTCACCACTAAAGTGCTTATAGATTCCAAACGGTATGGGTTACGTTAATAAAAAACCCCTTAACCCTCATCCGATGTTCAAAAAAACTCACACATAAGATGTTCGGGTGATATTTCACCCATATGGTACTTTGTATTGTTTTAATGAATTTTTTGACCAATTATAATAGAAAATAATTTGTTATCTTTAATCTTTATTATCTTTGTTATCTTACAGATAAATAAGTTAACAAATTTTTCTATATTTTTTTGCAATTAGGGCAACTAGGTTAGGTAAGGTTTTTGTGGCTGCCTCTGTAAGAGACACACTCGAAGTCCTATTATGAGACCCATTGTAATACCACGTATTTCACCCATTTTGGAAATGTTATGTAACAGTGTTTTTTGCAACATATGTTACAGCTCACATTTCAAGCGGAGGGGGAAGAAGGCAAGGAAGGGCAGTAGTTAACTTAAACTTTGTGTTCACCACAAGTATACTTTTTTCAAGAATTGCAACCAGAATATGCCTCTCGATCGTTTTTGATACCAAATTAGCTATCTTCCAATAGTTCTTTTACTTTTTTACGCTCTGATTTTCTGACAAGGTTTGCAAAAATGGCTATATTGAGATAAGAAGTCAGCATGAAGATTTTCCTTTCGGTAACATTGCTCTACGCAAAATCTTTAGCTTTACTAAACTTAATTCTAAGTCTTCAAGAAAAATTCGACGCTTGTGCTTTTTGTTGTAATGCTAACTGGGAACGACAGCGATTAGTATACTTAGCGAACAATCAATTGGTCTTAAGTGTGAACTACTGCTTTTGACTTATTTTAAAACGATATAATTTCGGGTAATTTTTTGTCACCCACATATCCTGGTGGACGTACATAGCAGTTGTCACTAAACCCAATTTTCTCATATATCTCTTATGGGTGTTAACGAGCTTCATTCTTGATTACAATCGTTACGTTCTTGGCGAGTGGTTTTGTCACCGACAGAACGAAAAATTGGTCTGCCTGTTGTGCAACTCTACAGATTATCAAGAGATTCTCCATTCGACTTATAAACACCACTCAAAATTGAAATACCAAACTATGCCTGAATATCACCAACGCTGATCCATTCACTGCCAAGAACTCGCGAACCTTCAACATTAGTTTTTGCAGTTACTATCTTTAACATTGGTCTTCATTAGCATCTTGTATTGCTGACACACGACTTCAAGCATAGCGAGTTATACCAAATTTAGTTGAAATAATATAATCAGCTATTACTTTCCCGTTAAATTCAGGAGGCCCATTGATCTATAAAAATGTTTTGCCTATAAAAGCAGTTCAAAACTTTCAATCCAGTGACGTAATTGTATGGCATTTTCTGTATGTGTTGCGTTGAATTTCCATACAATTTGTATATGGGTGAAATATCACCCGAACGTCGCCCACGTAACTTTTTTTGTAATCACCGTTATAATCAAATAATCAATATGTTGTTGATAAATTCTAAAACTTATATTGGTTTGCTGCAAATACAAGAAACCTTAATCATTTTGATAAATATATAGGAAAGTTATAGCATCTCAAAGTTGAAAATGGGTGAAAAATCACCCGAACGACGGATTAGGGTTAAAATGTAGCTAGAGAATGCAGCTTTATCAAATTAAATCAATAATTTGATTACTATTCGGCAATCATGAACAGATCGATGCGCAAGGGTGACATTAAATGGCTGCCTACTGCAAAATCGATAAAATGCTTGTAAAATATGATGATTCTAGGTTTATAGAAAAAATAATAACCTTAAAACCTAGCTGGAGTTTTCAGCTTTCATAAATGGGGTCAATCTTCTCGTTATCTCAAATAATGCAGGAAAATTTCGTTGTGGAAAAGTGATATCGACCACATGATACATCTATATCAGGGGTGCCCAAAATATTCTTATGGAAAAGCAAAAACCAATACATTTAAAGTTGCCCCAAAAATGCAAACAAATTATTTAATTAATTGAATTAGATGAAAGCACATTGTGCATTTCGCTTGACCCTTAAAATTATAAGTGAAAAAAATATTATGTTCCCATTTGTCATTGCCGAAAGGCCAACCAATCGCCAAAACAAAAACTACAACAACAAAAGCATCTAATTTTTTTTCATACATACATTTCTTGAGGCAACAAAACAAAAATCAGCGCAGCCCCCACACGTGTTGCTTCGTTGCTGTCACAACAACGACTGATTGAAAGAATGCACCTCTGATCTATATAACCAATCAAATGCTTGTGGAACCTAAGTACGCACAATCATAATAATAATTGATTGGCACGACAGCCCGCTTACGCGAGACTAATGCCTAGCTTCCCGCAACCACCCGTGTTGTGCGTGTGAATTTTGTACGCGGGTGGAAGGGACCTACAGTTTTATGCCAGTTCCGAACGGCAGGTTGGGAGCTTTTTCATAGGCAATTTTTACTCTCAGAGGTTTGCCATTTCCAGCTGAGAGGACAGCCACCGAAAGAGAAAACGAGTTTCCCATTATTTTTTTTTAGGTGTTACTACATGCAGAATTCGAACTAGCGTCGCTCTGCATGCGACTCGCTTGGACCGCGCACTAACCAACTGAGCCACGGCGGCTGTCTACTACTCTACTTATGGCTGCCGCGCAGCCCCACACGTGTTGCTTCGTTGCTGTCACAACAACGACTGATTGAAAGAATGCACCTCTGATCTATATAACCAATCAAATGCTTGTGGAACCTAAGTACGCATAATCACTTTAATCAAAATGTCGTCAAAATTAAGCCAGAGTGACCACCTTTCACCAATTTGTTAAATAAAAAAAATATCCCACCGGCAGCATGATCGAAATTATGGCTCTTAAATCTCGACCCGTGAACGGATTTTAATAATATTATGGCTTATTATTTAGCTAGACTCGTATGCTTTCTATAATGGTATCAATCATCCTTCTATACCCCAAGGTTCGAAAGCAAATCGATTTGGAACGGTGACTTTGAAAAAATTGCTACTTGGGTGCGACCACTAAAATGCTAGTCAACACCAAATGCATAAGTGCATATTAAAAATTGACCCCTTAAAATTTAGCCAGAGTCTTATCCTTTCTATATTGGTCCCTAAATTTTCATTTTCCTTCAGAAGTAATGAGCATATCGATGCGCAAGGATAACATTGAAAAACTGCCTATTACAAAATACACACTCACCACTAAAGTGCTTATAGATTCCAAACGGTATGGGTTACGTTAATAAAAAACCCCTTAAAATGTAGCTAGAGATTGCAGCTTTATCAAATTAAATCAATAATTTGATTACTATTAGGCAATCATGAACAGATCGATGCGCAAGAGTGACATTAAATGGCTGCCTACTGCAAAATCGATAAAATGCTTGTAAAATATGATGATTCTAGGTTTCTAGAAAAAATTAAAGCGGGATCCATTTCGAGGTTCCCTACTTTTTTAAAGAAAAAAACACAGAAAATTAAAATTTAACGGGGAATGTTTATTATCATTCGAAAGAACATTCTTTGGCATTTATTTTTTGAAGATTATCTCTTTCAAATGTTGGCCGCGGCTACGTCTCAAAAGGTCCATCCGCTGAGTCCAATTTTCGATGACTCGTTCGAGCATTTCGACTGGTAACTGGCGAATGACACGCGTGATGTTTTGCTCCAAGGCCTGAATCGAAGCGGGTTTATCCGTATAGACTTTAGACTTTACGTATCCCCACAGAAAAAAGTCTAACGGTGTGATATCACACGATCTTGGTGGCCAATCGACCGGCCCATTACGTGAAATTAGCTGTTCACCGAAATGCTCGTAAACAGTTCGTAATAAAGTTGAACGATTTGTAAACGTTGTTCAGGCGTAAGTCTTTCCATGATGAAATGCCAAACAATACTGAACAAAAATAATATGACAGCTTGACACGACTCACGCGTAATCTGTCAAAAAAATGTTATTGAAAAAAGTACCTCTAGTTGGATCACCCTATATAACCCTAAAACCTAGCTGGAGTCTTGAGCTTTCATAAATGGGGTCAATCTTCTCGCTATCTCAGATAATGCAGGAGAATTTCGTTGTGGAAAAGTGATATCGACCACATGATACATCTATATCAGGGGTGCCCAAAATCTTCTTATGGAAAAGCAAAAACCAATACATGTAAAGTTGCCCAAAAAAAATGCAAACAAATTATTTAATTAATTGAATTAGTTGAAAGCACATTGTGCATTTCGCTTGACCCTTAAAATTATAAGTGAAAAAATATTATGTTCCCATTTGTCATTGCCGAAAGGCCAACGAATCGCCAAAACAAAAACTACAACAACAAAAGCATCTAATTTTTTTTCATACATAGAATTTTTTGAGGCAACAAAACAAAAATCCGCGCAGCCCCCACACGTGTTGCTTCGTTGCTGTCACAACAACGACTGATTGAAAGAATGCACCTCTGATCTATATAACCAATCAAATGCTTGTGGAACCTAAGTACGCACAACCACTTTAATCAAAATGGCGTCAAAATTAAGCCAGAGTGACCACCTTTCACCAATTTGGTAAATAAAAAAAATATCTCACCGGCAGCATGATCGAAATTATGGCTGTTAAATCTCGACCCGTTAACGGATTTTAATAATATTATGCCTTATGATTTAGCTAGACTCGTGTGCTTTCTATAATGGTATCAATCATCCTTCTATACCCCAAGGTTCGAAAGCAAATCGATTTGGAACGGTGACTTTGAAAAAATTGCTACTTGGGTGCAACCACTAAAATGCTTGTCAACACCAAATGCATAAGTGCATATTAATAATTGACCCCTTAAAATTTAGCCAGAGTCTTATGCTTTCTATATAGGTCCCTAACTTTTCAATATCCTTCAGGAATAATGAGCATATCGATGCGCAAGGATAACATTGAAAAACTGCCTATTACAAAATACACACTCACCACTAAAGTGCTTATAGATTCCAAACGGTATGGGTTACGTTAATAAAAAACCCCTTAAAATGTAGCTAGAGATTGCAGCTTTATCAAATTAAATCAATAATTTGATTACTATTAGGCAATCATGAACAGATCGATGCGCAAGAGTGACATTAAATGGCTGCCTACTGCAAAATCGATAAAATGCTTGTAAAATATGATGATTCTAGGTTTATAGAAAAAATAATAACCTTAAAACCTAGCTGGAGTTTTGAGCTTTCATAAATGGGGTAAATCTTCTCGCTATCTCAGATAATACAGGAGAATTTCGTTGTGGAAAAGTGATATCGACCACATGATACATCTATATCAGGGGTGCCCAAAATCTTCTTATGGAAAAGCAAAAACCAATACATGTAAAGTTGCCCAAAAAATGCAAACAAATTATTTAATTAATTGAATTAGTTGAAAGCACATTGTGCATTTCGCTTGACCCTTAAAATTATAAGTGAAAAAAATATTATGTTCCCATTTGTCATTGCCGAAAGGCCAACGAATCGCCAACACAAAAAAGCATACACACAAAAACTACAACAACAAAAGCATCTAATTTTTTTCATACATACAATTTCTTGAGGCAACAAAACAAAAATCCGCGCAGCCCCCACACGTGTTGCTTCGTTGCTGTCACAACAACGACTGATTGAAAGAATGCACCTCTGATCTATATAACCAATCAAATGCTTGTGGAACCTAAGTACGCACAATCATAATAATAATTGATTGGCACGACAGCCCGCTTACGCGAGACTAAGGCCTAGCTTCCCGCAACCACCCGTGTTGTGCGCGTGAATTTTGTACGCGGGTGGAAGGGACCTACAGTTTTAAGCCGGTTCCGAACGGCAGGTTGGGAGCTTTTTCATAGGCAATTTTTACTCTCAGAGGTTTGCCATTTCCAGCTGAGAGGACAGCCACCGAAAGAGAAAACGAGTTTCCCGTTATTTTTTTTTAGGTGTTACTACATGCAGAATTCGAACTAGCGTCGCTCTGCATGCGACTCGCTTGGACCGCGCACTAACCAACTGAGCCACGGCGGCTGTCTACTACTCTACTTACTATTCGGCAATCATGAACAGATCGATGCGCAAGAGTGACATTAAATGGCTGCCTACTGCAAAATCGATAAAATGCTTGTAAAATATGATGATTCTAGGTTTATAGAAAAAATAATAACCTTAAAACCTAGCTGGAGTTTTGAGCTTTCATAAATGGGGTCAATCTTCCCGTTATCTCAAATAATGCAGGAGAATTTCGTTGTGGAAAAGTGATATCGACCACATGATACATCTGTATCAGGCGTACCCAAAATATTCTTATGGAAAAGCAAAAACCAATACATGTAAAGTTGCCCAAAAAATGCAAACAAATTATTTCATTAATTGAATTAGTTGAAAGCACATTGTGCATTTCGCTTGACCCTTAAAATTATAAGTGAAAAAAATATTATGTTCCCATTTGTCATTGCCGAAAGGCCAACCAATCGCCAAAACAAAAACTACAACAACAAAAGCATCTAATTTTTTTTCATACATACATTTCTTGAGGCAACAAAACAAAAATCAGCGCAGCCCCCACACGTGTTGCTTCGTTGCTGTCACAACAACGACTGATTGAAAGAATGCACCTCTGATCTATATAACCAATCAAATGCTTGTGGAACCTAAGTACGCACAATCATAATAATAATTGATTGGCACGACAGCCCGCTTACGCGAGACTAAGGCCTAGCTTCCCGCAACGACCCGTGTTGTGCGTGTGAATTTTGTACGCGGGTGGAAGGGACCTACAGTTTTATGCCGGTTCCGAACGGCAGGTTGGGAGCTTTTTCATAGGCAATTTTTACTCTCAGAGGTTTGCCATTTCCAGCTGAGAGGACAGCCACCGAAAGAGAAAACGAGTTTCCCGTTATTTGTTTTTAGGTGTTACTACATGCAGAATTCGAACTAGCGTCGCTCTGCATGCGACTCGCTTGGACCGCGCACAAACCAACTGAGCCACGGCGGCTGTCTACTACTCTACTTACTATTTGGCAATCATGAACAGATCGATGCGCAAGAGTGACGTTAAATGGCTGCCGCGCAGCCCCACACGTGTTGCTTCGTTGCTGTCACTACAACGACTGATTGAAAGAATGCACCTCTGATCTATATAACCAATCAAATGCTTGTGGAACCTAAGTACGCACAATCACTTTAATCAAAATGGCGTCAAAATTAAGCCAGTGTGACCACCTTTCACCAATTTGGTAAATAAAAAAAATATCCCACCGGCAGCATGATCGAAATTATGGCTGTTAAATCTCGACCCGTTAACGGATTTTAATAATATTATGCCTTATGATTTAGCTAGACTCGTATGCTTTCTATAATGGTATCAATCATCCTTCTATACCCCAAGGTTCGAAAGCAAATCGATTTGGAACGGTGACTTTGAAAAAATTGCTACTTGGGTGCAACCACTAAAATGCTTGTCAACACCAAATGCATAAGTGCATATTAATAATTGACCCCTTAAAATTTAGCCAGAGTCTTATGCTTTCTATATTGGTCCCTACCTTTTCATTATCCTTCAGGAATAATGAGCATATCGATGCGCACGGATAACATTGAAAAACTGCCTATTACAAAATACACACTCACCACTAAAGTGCTTATAGATTCCAAACGGTATGGGTTACGTTAATAAAAAAACCCCTTAAAAATGTAGCTAGAGATAGCAGCTTTACCAAATTAAATCAATAATTTGATTACTATTAGGCAATCATGAACAGATCGATGCGCAAGAGTGACATTAAATGGCTGCCTACTGCAAAATCGATAAAATGCTTGTAAAATATGATGATTCTAGGTTTATAGAAAAAATAATAACCTTAAAACCTAGCTGGAGTTTTGAGCTTTCATAAATGGGGTTAATCTCCTCGCTATCTCAGATAATGCAGGAGAATTTCGTTGTGGAAAAGTGATATCGACCACATGATACATCTATATCAGGGGGTGCCCAAAATCTTCTTATGGAAAAGCAAAAACCAATACATGTAAATTTGCCCAAAAAAAATGCAAACAAATTATTTAATTAGTTGAATTAGTTGAAAGCACATTGTGCATTTCGCTTGACCCTTAAAATTATAAGTGAAAAAAATATAATGTTCCCATTTGTCATTGCCGAAAGGCCAACCAATCGCCAAAACAAAAACTACAACAACAAAAGCATCTAATTTTTTTTCATACATACAATTTCTTGAGGCAACAAAACAAAAATCCGCGCAGCCCCCACACGTGTTGCTTCGTTGCTATCACAACAACGACTGATTGAAAGAATGCACCTCTGATCTATATAATCAATCAAATGCTTGTGGAACCTAAGTACGCCTAATCACTTTAATCAAAATGGCGTCAAAATTAAGCCAGAGTGACCACCTTTCACCAATTTGGTAAATAAAAAAAATATCCCACCTGCAGCATGATCAAAATTATGGGTGTTAAATCTCGACCCGTTAACGGATTTTAATAATATTTTGCCTTAGCTAGACTCGTTTCTATAATGGTATCAATCATCCTTCTATACCCCAAGGTTCGAAAGCAAATCGATTTGGAACGGTGACTTTGAAAAAATTGCTACTTCGGTGCAACCACTAAAATGCTTGTCAACACCAAATGCATAAGTGCATATTAATAATTGACCCCTTAAAATTTAGCCAGAGTCTTATGCTTTCTATATTGGTCCCTAACTTTTCATTATCCTTCAGGAATAATGAGCATATCATAACATTGAAAAACTGCCTATTACAAAATACACACTCACCACTAAAGTGCTTATAGATTCCAAACGGTATGGGTTACGTTAATAAAAAACCCCTTAAAATGTAGCTAGAGATTGCATCTTTATCAAATTAAATCAATAATTTGATTACTATTAGGCAATCATGTACAGATCGATGCGCAAGAGTGACATTAAATGGCTGCCTACTCCACAATCGATAAAATGCTTGTAAAATATGATGATTCTAGGTTTATAGAAAAAATAATAACCTTAAAACCTAGCTGGAGTTTTGAGCTTTCATAAATGGGGTCAATCTTCTCGCTATCTCAAATAATGCAGGAGAATTTGGTTGTGGAAAAGTGATATCGACCACATGATACATCTATATCAGGGGTGCCCAAAGTCTTCTTATGGAAAAGCAAAAGCCAATACATTTAAAGTTACCCAAAAAAATTCAAACAAATTATTTAATTAATTGAATTAGTTGAAAGCACATTGTGCATTTCGCTTGACCCTTAAAATTATAAGTGAAAAAATATAATGTTCCCATTTGTCATTGCCGAAAGGCCAACCAATCGCCAAAACAAAAACTACAACAACAAAAGCATCTAATTTTTTTTCATACATACAATTTCTTGAGGCAACAAAACAAAAATCCGCGCAGCCCCCACACGTGTTGCTTCGTTGCTATCACAACAACGACTGATTGAAAGAATGCACCTCTGATCTATATAACCAATCAAATGCTTGTGGAACCTAAGTACGCACAATCACTTTAATCAAAATGGCGTCAAAATTAAGCCAGAGTGACCACCTTTCACCAATTTGGTAAATAAAAAAAATATCCCACCGGCAGCATGATCGAAATTATGGCTCTTAAATCTCGACCCGTTAACGGATTTTAATAATATTATGGCTTATTATTTAGCTAGACTCGTATGCTGTCTATAATGGTATCAATCATCCTTCTATACCCCAAGGTTCGAAAGCAAATCGATTTGGAACGGTGACTTTGAAAAAATTGCTACTTGGGTGCAACCACTAAAATGCTTGTCAACACCAAATGCATAAGTGCATATTAATAATTGACCCCTTAAAATTTAGCCAGAGTCTTATGCTTTCTATATTGGTCCCTAACTTTTCATTATCCTTCAGGAATAATGAGCATATCGATGCGCAAGGATAACATTGAAAAACTGCCTATTACAAAATACACACTCACCTCTAAAGTGCTTATAGATTCCATACGGTATGGGTTACGTTAATAAAAAACCCCTTAAAATGTAGCTAGAGATTGCAGCTTTGTCAAATTAAATCAATCATTTGATTACTATTAGGCAATCATGAACAGATCGATGCGCAAGAGTGACATTAAATGGCTGCCTACTGCAAAATCGATAAAATGCTTGTAAAATATGATGATTCTAGGTTTATAGAAAAAATAATAACCTTAAAACCTAGCTGGAGCTTTGAGCTTTCATAAATGGGGTCAATCTTCTCGTTATCTCAAATAATGCAGGAGAATTTCGTTGTGGAAAAGTGATATCGACCACATGATACATCTATATCAGGGGTGCCCAAAATCTTCTTATGGAAAAGCAAAAACCAATACATGTAAAGTTGCCCAAAAAAAATGCAAACAAATTATTTAATTAGTTGAATTAGTTGAAAGCACATTGTGCATTTCGCTTGACCCTTAAAATTATAAGTGAAAAAAATATAATGTTCCCATTTGTCATTGCCGAAAGGCCAACCAATCGCCAAAACAAAAACTACAACAACAAAAGCATCTAATTTTTTTTCATACATACAATTTCTTGAGGCAACAAAACAAAAATCCGCGCAGCCCCCACACGTGTTGCTTCGTTGCTATCACAACAACGACTGATTGAAAGAATGCACCTCTGATCTATATAATCAATCAAATGCTTGTGGAACCTAAGTACGCCTAATCACTTTAATCAAAATGGCGTCAAAATTAAGCCAGAGTGACCACCTTTCACCAATTTGGTAAATAAAAAAATATCCCACTGGCAGCATGATCGAAATTATGGCTGTTAAATCTCGACCCGTTAACGGATTTTAATAATATTTTGCCTTAGCTAGACTCGTTTCTATAATGGTATCAATCATCCTTCTATACCCTAAGGTTCGAAAGCAAATCGATTTGGAACGGTGACTTTGAAAAAATTGCTACTTCGGTGCAACCACTAAAATGCTTGTCAACACCAAATGCATAAGTGCATTTTAATAATTGACCCCTTAAAATTTAGCCAGAGTCTTATGCTTTCTATATTGGTCCCTACCTTTTCATTATCCTTCAGGAATAATGAGCATATCGATGCGCAAGGCTAACATTGAAAAACTGCCTATTACAAAATACACACTCACCACTAAAGTGCTTATAGATTCCAAACGGTATGGGTTACGTTAATAAAGAACCCCTTAAAATGTAGCTAGAGATTGCAGCTTTACCAAGTTAAATCAATAATTTGATTACTGTTCCGCAATCATGAACAGATCGATGCGCAAAAGTGACATTAAATGGCTGCCTACTGAAAAATCGATAAAATGCTTGTAAAATATGATGATTCTAGGTTTATAGAAAAAATAATAACCTTAAAACCTAGCTGGAGTTTTGAGCTTTCATAAATGGGGTCAATCTTCTCGCTATCTCAAATAATGCAGGAGAATTTCGTTGTGGAAAAGTGATATCGACCACATGATACATCTATATCAGGGGTGCCCAAAATCTTCTTATGGAAAAGCAAAAACCAATACATGTGAAGTTGCCCAAAAAAATGCAAACAAATTATTTAATTAATTGAATTAGTTGAAAGCACATTGTGCATTTCGCTTGACCCTTAAAATTATAAGTGAAAAAAATATAATGTTCCCATTTGTCATTGCCGAAAGGATACACACAAAAACTACAACAACAAAAGCATCTAATTTTTTTTCATACATAGAATTTCTTGAGGCAACAAAACAAAAATCCGCGCAGCCCCCACACGTGTTGCTTCGTTGCTGTCACAACAACGACTGATTGAAATAATGCACCTCTGATCTATATAACCAATCAAATGCTTGTGGAACCTAAGTACGCACAATCACTTTAATCAAAATGGGGTCAAAATTAAGCCAGAGTGACCACCTTTCACCAATTTGGTAAATACAAAAATATCCCACTGGCAGCATGATCGAAATTGTGGCTGTTAAATCTCGACCCGTTAACGGATTTTAATAATATTATGGCTTATGATTTAGCTAGACTCGTATGCTTTCTATAATGGTATCAATCATCCTTCTATACCCCAAGGTTCGAAAGCAAATCGATTTGGAACGGTGACTTTGAAAAAATTGCTACTTGGGTGCAACCACTAAAATGCTTGTCAACACCAAATGCATAAGTGCATATTAATAATTGACCCCTTAAAATTTAGCCAGAGTCTTATGCTTTCTATATAGGTCCCTAACTTTTCATTATCCTTCAGGAATAATGAGCATATCATAACATTGAAAAACTGCCTATTACAAAATACACACTCACCACTAAAGTGCTTATAGATTCCAAACGGTATGGGTTACGTTAATAAAAAACCCCTTAAAATGTAGCTAGAGATTGCAGCTTTATCAAATTAAATCAATAATTTGATTACTATTCGGCAATCATGAACAGATCGATGCGCAAGAGTGACATTAAATGGCTGCCTACTGCAAAATCGATAAAATGCTTGTAAAATATGATGATTCTAGGTTTATAGAAAAAATTATAACCTTAAAACCTAGCTGGAGGTTTGAGCTTTCATAAATGGGGTCAATCTTCTCGCTATCTCAAATAATGCAGGAGAATTTCGTTGTGGAAAAGTGATATCGACCACATGATACATCTATATCAGGGGTGCCCAAAATCTTCTTATGGAAAAGCAAAAACCAATACATGTAAAGTTGCCCAAAAAATGCAAACAAATTATTTCATTAATTGAATTAGTTGAAAGCACATTGTGCATTTCGCTTGACCCTTAAAATTATAAGTGAAAAAAATATAATGTTCCCATTTGTCATTGCCGAAAGGCCAACCAATCGCCAAAACAAAAACTACAACAACAAAAGCATCTAATTTTTTTTCATACATAGAATTTCTTGAGGCAACAAAACAAAAATCCGCGCAGCCCCCACACGTGTTGCTTCGTTGCTGTCAAAACAACGACTGATTGAAAGAATGCACCTCTGATCTTATAATCAATCAAATGCTTGTGGAACCTAAGTACGCACAATCACTTTAATCAAAATGGCGTCAAAATTAAGCCAGAGTGACCACCTTTCACCAATTTGGTAAATAAAAAAAATATCCCACCGGCAGCATGATCGAAATTATGGCTCTTAAATCTCGACCCGTTAACGGATTTTAATAATATTATGCCTTATTATTTAGCTAGACTCGTATGCTTTCTATAATGGTATCAATCATCCTTCTATACCCCAAGGTTCGAAAGCAAATCGATTTGGAACGGTGACTTTGAAAAAATTGCTACTTGGGTGCAACCACTAAAATGCTTGTCAACACCAAATGCATAAGTGCATATTAATAATTGACCCCTTAAAATTTAGCCAGAGTCTTATGCTTTCTATATTGGTCCCTAACTTTTCATTATCCTTCAGGAATAATGAGCATATCATAACATTGAAAAACTGCCTATTACAAAATACACACTCACCACTAAAGTGCTTATAGATTCCAAACAGTATGGGTTACGTTAATAAAAAACCCCTTAAAATGTAGCTAGAGATTGCATCTTTATCAAATTAAATCAATAATTTGATTACTATTAGGCAATCATGTACAGATCGATGCGCAAGAGTGACATTAAATGGCTGCCTACTCCACAATCGATAAAATGCTTGTAAAATATGATGATTCTAGGTTTATAGAAAAAATAATAACCTTAAAACCTAGCTGGAGTTTTGAGCTTTCATAAATGGGGTCAATCTTCTCGCTATCTCAAATAATGCAGGAGAATTTGGTTGTGGAAAAGTGATATCGACCACATGATACATCTATATCAGGGGTGCCCAAAGTCTTCTTATGGAAAAGCAAAAGCCAATACATTTAAAGTTACCCAAAAAAATTCAAACAAATTATTTAATTAATTGAATTAGTTGAAAGCACATTGTGCATTTCGCTTGACCCTTAAAATTATAAGTGAAAAAATATAATGTTCCCATTTGTCATTGCCGAAAGGCCAACCAATCGCCAAAACAAAAACTACAACAACAAAAGCATCTAATTTTTTTTCATACATACAATTTCTTGAGGCAACAAAACAAAAATCCGCGCAGCCCCCACACGTGTTGCTTCGTTGCTGTCACAACAACGACTGATTGAAAGAATGCACCTCTGATCTATATAACCAATCAAATGCTTGTGGAACCCAAGTACGCACAATCACTTTAATCAAAATGGCGTCAAAATTAAGCCAGAGTGACCACCTTTCACCAATTTGGTAAATAAAAAAAATATCCCACCGGCAGCATGATCGAAATTATGGCTCTTAAATCTCGACCCGTTAACGGATTTTAATAATATTATGGCTTATTATTTAGCTAGACTCGTATGCTGTCTATAATGGTATCAATCATCCTTCTATACCCCAAGGTTCGAAAGCAAATCGATTTGGAACGGTGACTTTGAAAAAATTGCTACTTGGGTGCAACCACTAAAATGCTTGTCAACACCAAATGCATAAGTGCATATTAATAATTGACCCCTTAAAATTTAGCCAGAGTCTTATGCTTTCTATATTGGTCCCTAACTTTTCATTATCCTTCAGGAATAATGAGCATATCGATGCGCAAGGATAACATTGAAAAACTGCCTATTACAAAATACACACTCACCTCTAAAGTGCTTATAGATTCCATACGGTATGGGTTACGTTAATAAAAAACCCCTTAAAATGTAGCTAGAGATTGCAGCTTTGTCAAATTAAATCAATCATTTGATTACTATTAGGCAATCATGAACAGATCGATGCGCAAGAGTGACATTAAATGGCTGCCTACTGCAAAATCGATAAAATGCTTGTAAAATATGATGATTCTAGGTTTATAGAAAAAATAATAACCTTAAAACCTAGCTGGAGCTTTGAGCTTTCATAAATGGGGTCAATCTTCTCGTTATCTCAAATAATGCAGGAGAATTTCGTTGTGGAAAAGTGATATCGACCACATGATACATCTATATCAGGGGTGCCCAAAATCTTCTTATGGAAAAGCAAAAACCAATACATGTAAAGTTGCCCAAAAAAAATGCAAACAAATTATTTAATTAGTTGAATTAGTTGAAAGCACATTGTGCATTTCGCTTGACCCTTAAAATTATAAGTGAAAAAAATATAATGTTCCCATTTGTCATTGCCGAAAGGCCAACCAATCGCCAAAACAAAAACTACAACAACAAAAGCATCTAATTTTTTTTCATACATACAATTTCTTGAGGCAACAAAACAAAAATCCGCGCAGCCCCCACACGTGTTGCTTCGTTGCTATCACAACAACGACTGATTGAAAGAATGCACCTCTGATCTATATAATCAATCAAATGCTTGTGGAACCTAAGTACGCCTAATCACTTTAATCAAAATGGCGTCAAAATTAAGCCAGAGTGACCACCTTTCACCAATTTGGTAAATAAAAAAATATCCCACTGGCAGCATGATCGAAATTATGGCTGTTAAATCTCGACCCGTTAACGGATTTTAATAATATTTTGCCTTAGCTAGACTCGTTTCTATAATGGTATCAATCATCCTTCTATACCCTAAGGTTCGAAAGCAAATCGATTTGGAACGGTGACTTTGAAAAAATTGCTACTTCGGTGCAACCACTAAAATGCTTGTCAACACCAAATGCATAAGTGCATTTTAATAATTGACCCCTTAAAATTTAGCCAGAGTCTTATGCTTTCTATATTGGTCCCTACCTTTTCATTATCCTTCAGGAATAATGAGCATATCGATGCGCAAGGCTAACATTGAAAAACTGCCTATTACAAAATACACACTCACCACTAAAGTGCTTATAGATTCCAAACGGTATGGGTTACGTTAATAAAGAACCCCTTAAAATGTAGCTAGAGATTGCAGCTTTACCAAGTTAAATCAATAATTTGATTACTGTTCCGCAATCATGAACAGATCGATGCGCAAAAGTGACATTAAATGGCTGCCTACTGAAAAATCGATAAAATGCTTGTAAAATATGATGATTCTAGGTTTATAGAAAAAATAATAACCTTAAAACCTAGCTGGAGTTTTGAGCTTTCATAAATGGGGTCAATCTTCTCGCTATCTCAAATAATGCAGGAGAATTTCGTTGTGGAAAAGTGATATCGACCACATGCTACATCTATATCAGGGGTGCCCAAAATCTTCTTATGGAAAAGCAAAAACCAATACATGTGAAGTTGCCCAAAAAAATGCAAACAAATTATTTAATTAATTGAATTAGTTGAAAGCACATTGTGCATTTCGCTTGACCCTTAAAATTATAAGTGAAAAAAATATAATGTTCCCATTTGTCATTGCCGAAAGGATACACACAAAAACTACAACAACAAAAGCATCTAATTTTTTTTCATACATAGAATTTCTTGAGGCAACAAAACAAAAATCCGCGCAGCCCCCACACGTGTTGCTTCGTTGCTGTCACAACAACGACTGATTGAAATAATGCACCTCTGATCTATATAACCAATCAAATGCTTGTGGAACCTAAGTACGCACAATCACTTTAATCAAAATGGGGTCAAAATTAAGCCAGAGTGACCACCTTTCACCAATTTGGTAAATACAAAAATATCCCACTGGCAGCATGATCGAAATTATGGCTGTTAAATCTCGACCCGTTAACGGATTTTAATAATATTATGGCTTATGATTTAGCTAGACTCGTATGCTTTCTATAATGGTATCAATCATCCTTCTATACCCCAAGGTTCGAAAGCAAATCGATTTGGAACGGTGACTTTGAAAAAATTGCTACTTGGGTGCAACCACTAAAATGCTTGTCAACACCAAATGCATAAGTGCATATTAATAATTGACCCCTTAAAATTTAGCCAGAGTCTTATGCTTTCTATATAGGTCCCTAACTTTTCATTATCCTTCAGGAATAATGAGCATATCATAACATTGAAAAACTGCCTATTACAAAATACACACTCACCACTAAAGTGCTTATAGATTCCAAACGGTATGGGTTACGTTAATAAAAAACCCCTTAAAATGTAGCTAGAGATTGCAGCTTTATCAAATTAAATCAATAATTTGATTACTATTAGGCAATCATGAACAGATCGATGCGCAAGAGTGACATTAAATGGCTGCCTACTGCAAAATCGATAAAATGCTTGTAAAATATGATGATTCTAGGTTTATAGAAAAAATAATAACCTTAAAACCTAGCTGGAGGTTTGAGCTTTCATAAATGGGGTCAATCTTCTCGCTATCTCAAATAATGCAGGAGAATTTCGTTGTGGAAAAGTGATATCGACCACATGATACATCTATATCAGGGGTGCCCAAAATCTTCTTATGGAAAAGCAAAAACCAATACATGTAAAGTTGCCCAAAAAATGCAAACAAATTATTTCATTAATTGAATTAGTTGAAAGCACATTGTGCATTTCGCTTGACCCTTAAAATTATAAGTGAAAAAAATATAATGTTCCCATTTGTCATTGCCGAAAGGCCAACCAATCGCCAAAACAAAAACTACAACAACAAAAGCATCTAATTTTTTTTCATACATAGAATTTCTTGAGGCAACAAAACAAAAATCCGCGCAGCCCCCACACGTGTTGCTTCGTTGCTGTCAAAACAACGACTGATTGAAAGAATGCACCTCTGATCTTATAATCAATCAAATGCTTGTGGAACCTAAGTACGCACAATCACTTTAATCAAAATGGCGTCAAAATTAAGCCAGAGTGACCACCTTTCACCAATTTGGTAAATAAAAAAAATATCCCACCGGCAGCATGATCGAAATTATGGCTCTTAAATCTCGACCCGTTAACGGATTTTAATAATATTATGCCTTATTATTTAGCTAGACTCGTATGCTTTCTATAATGGTATCAATCATCCTTCTATACCCCAAGGTTCGAAAGCAAATCGATTTGGAACGGTGACTTTGAAAAAATTGCTACTTGGGTGCAACCACTAAAATGCTTGTCAACACCAAATGCATAAGTGCATATTAATAATTGACCCCTTAAAATTTAGCCAGAGTCTTATGCTTTCTATATTGGTCCCTAACTTTTCATTATCCTTCAGGAATAATGAGCATATCATAACATTGAAAAACTGCCTATTACAAAATACACACTCACCACTAAAGTGCTTATAGATTCCAAACGGTATGGGTTACGTTAATAAAAAACCCCTTAAAATGTAGCTAGAGATTGCAGCTTCATCAAATTAAATCAATAATTTGATTACTATTAGGCAATCATGAACAGATCGATGCGCAAGAGTGACATTAAATGGCTGCCTACTGCAAAATCGATAAAATGCTTGTAAAATATGATGATTCTAGGTTTATAGAAAAAATAATAACCTTAAAACCTAGCTGGAGTTTTGAGCTTTCATAAATGGGGTCAATCTTCTCGCTATCTCAAATAATGCAGGAGAATTTCGTTGTGGAAAAGTGATATCGACCACATGATACATCTATATCAGGGGTGCCCAAAGTCTTCTTATGGAAAAGCAAAAACCAATACATGTAAAGTTGCCCAAAAAAATGCAAACAAATTATTTAATTAATTGAATTAGTTGAAAGCACATTGTGCATTTCGCTTGACCCTTAAAATTATAAGTGAAAAAAATATAATGTTCCCATTTGTCATTGCCGAAAGGATACACACAAAAACTACAACAACAAAAGCATCTAATTTTTTTTCATACATAGAATTTCTTGAGGCAACAAAACAAAAATCCGCGCAGCCCCCACACGTGTTGCTTCGTTGCTGTCACAACAACGACTGATTGAAATAATGCACCTCTGATCTATATAACCAATCAAATGCTTGTGGAACCTAAGTACGCACAATCACTTTAATCAAAATGGGGTCAAAATTAAGCCAGAGTGACCACCTTTCACCAATTTGGTAAATACAAAAATATCCCACTGGCAGCATGATCGAAATTATGGCTGTTAAATCTCGACCCGTTAACGGATTTTAATAATATTATGGCTTATGATTTAGCTAGACTCGTATGCTTTCTATAATGGTATCAATCATCCTTCTATACCCCAAGGTTCGAAAGCAAATCGATTTGGAACGGTGACTTTGAAAAAATTGCTACTTGGGTGCAACCACTAAAATGCTCGTCAACACCAAATGCATAAGTGCATATTAATAATTGACCCCTTAAAATTTAGCCAGAGTCTTATGCTTTCTATATTGGTCCCTACCTTTTCATTATCCTTCAGGAATAATGAGCATATCATAACATTGAAAAACTGCCTATTACAAAATACACACTCACCACTAAAGTGCTTATAGATTCCAAACGGTATGGGTTACGTTAATAAAAAACCCCTTAAAATGTAGCTAGAGATTGCAGCTTCATCAAATTAAATCAATAATTTGATTACTATTAGGCAATCATGAACAGATCGATGCGCAAGAGTG
Source organism: Melieria omissa (assembly GCA_963971225.1). NCBI lineage: Eukaryota > Metazoa > Arthropoda > Insecta > Diptera > Ulidiidae > Melieria > Melieria omissa. The sequence continues at coordinate 691,076 of OZ020269.1, read as the reverse complement.
ACATTAAATGGCTGCCTACTGCAAAATCGATAAAATGCTTGTAAAATATGATGATTCTAGGTTTATAGAAAAAATAATAACCTTAAAACCTAGCTGGAGTTTTGAGCTTTCATAAATGGGGTCAATCTTCTCGCTATCTCAAATAATGCAGGAGAATTTCGTTGTGGAAAAGTGATATCGACCACATGATACATCTATATCAGGGGTGCCCAAAGTCTTCTTATGGAAAAGCAACAACCAATACATTTAAAGTTGGCCCAAAAATGCAAACAAATTATTTAATTAATTGAATTAGTTTAAAGCACATTGTGCATTTCGCTTGACTCTTAAAATTATAAGTGAAAAAAATATAATGTTCCCATTTGTCATTGCCGAAAGGCCAACCAATCGCCAAAACAAAAACTACAACAACAAAAGCATCTAATTTTTTTTCATACATAGAATTTCTTGAGGCAACAAAACAAAAATCCGCGCAGCCCCCACACGTGTTGCTTCGTTGCTGTCACAACAACGACTGATTGAAAGAATGCACCTCTGATCTATATAACCAATCAAATGCTTGTGGAACCCAAGTACGCACAATCACTTTAATCAAAATGGCGTCAAAATTAAGCCAGAGTAACCACCTTTCACCAATTTGGTAAATAAAAAAAATATCCCACCGGCAGCATGATCGAAATTATGGCTCTTAAATCTCGACCCGTTAACGGATTTTAATAATATTATGCCTTATTATTTAGCTAGACTCGTATGCTTTCTATAATGGTATCAATCATCCTTCTATACCCCAAGGTTCGAAAGCAAATCGATTTGGAACGGTGACTTTGAAAAAATTGCTACTTGGGTGCAACCACTAAAATGCTTGTCAACACCAAATGCATAAGTGCATATTAATAGTTGACCCCTTAAAATTTAGCCAGAGTCTTATGCTTTCTACATTGGTCCCTATTTTTTCATTATCCGTTAGGAATAATAAGCATATCGATGCGCAAGGATAACATTGAAAAACTGCCTATTACAAAATACACACTCACCACTAAAGTGCTTATAGATTCCAAACGGTATGGGTTACGTTAATAAAGAACCCCTTCAAATGTAGCTAGAGATTGCAGCTTTATCAAATTAAATCAATAATTTGATTACTATTCGGCTATCATGAACAGATCGATGCGCAAGGGTGACATTAAATGGCTGCCTACTGCAAAATCGATAAAATGCTTGTAAAATATGATGATTCTAGGTTTATAGAAAAAATAATAACCTTAAAACCTAGCTGGAGTTTTGAGCTTTCATAAATGGGGTCAATCTTCTCGTTATCTCAAATAATGCAGGAGAATTTCGTTGTGGAAAAGTGATATCGACCACATGATACATCTATATCAGGGGTGCCCAAAGTCTTCTTATGGAAAAGCAAAAACCAATACATGTAAAGTTGCCCAAAAAAATGCAAACAAATTATTTAATTAATTGAATTAGTTGAAAGCACATTGTGCATTTCGCTTGACCCTTAAAATTATAAGTGAAAAAAATATAATGTTCCCATTTGTCATTGCCGAAAGGATACACACAAAAACTACAACAACAAAAGCATCTAATTTTTTTTCATACATACAATTTCTTGAGGCAACAAAACAAAAATCCGCGCAGCCCCCACACGTGTTGCTTCGTTGCTGTCACAACAACGACTGATTGAAAGAATGCACCTCTGATCTATATAACCAATCAAATGCTTGTGGAACCTAAGTACGCACAATCACTTTAATCAAAATAGGGTCAAAATTAAGCCAGAGTGACCACCTTTCACCAATTTGGTAAATACAAAAATATCCCACTGGCAGCAGGATCGAAATTATGGCTGTTAAATCTCGACCCGTTAACGGATTTTAATAATATTATGGCTTATGATTTAGCTAGACTCGTATGCTTTCTATAATGGTATCAATCATCCTTCTATACCCCAAGGTTCGAAAGCAAATCGATTTGGAACGGTGACTTTGAAAAAATTGCTACTTGGGTGCAGCCACTAAAATGCTTGTCAACACCAAATGCATAAGTGCATATTAATAATTGACCCCTTAAAATTTAGCCAGAGTCTTATGCTTTCTATATTGGTCCCTAACTTTTCATTATCCTTCAGGAATAATGAGCATATCATAACATTGAAAAACTGCCTATTACAAAATACACACTCACCACTAAAGTGCTTATAGATTCCAAACGGTATGGGTTACGTTAATAAAAAACCCCTTAAAATGTAGCTAGAGATTGCAGCTTTATCAAATTAAATCAATAATTTGATTACTATTCGGCAATCATGAACAGATCGATGCGCAAGAGTGACATTAAATGGCTGCCTACTGCAAAATCGATAAAATGCTTGTAAAATATGATGATTCTAGGTTTATAGAAAAAATAATAACCTTAAAACCTAGCTGGAGGTTTGAGCTTTCATAAATGGGGTCAATCTTCTCGCTATCTCAAATAATGCAGGAGAATTTCGTTGTGGAAAAGTGATATCGACCACATGATACATCTATATCAGGGGTGCCCAAAATCTTCTTATGGAAAAGCAAAAACCAATACATGTAAAGTTGCCCAAAAAATGCAAACAAATTATTTCATTAATTGAATTAGTTGAAAGCACATTGTGCATTTCGCTTGACCCTTAAAATTATAAGTGAAAAAAATATAATGTTCCCATTTGTCATTGCCGAAAGGCCAACCAATCGCCAAAACAAAAACTACAACAACAAAAGCATCTAATGTTTTTTCATACATAGAATTTCTTGAGGCAACAAAACAAAAATCCGCGCAGCCCCCACACGTGTTGCTTCGTTGCTGTCAAAACAACGACTGATTGAAAGAATGCACCTCTGATCTATATAACCAATCAAATGCTTGTGGAACCTAAGTACGCACAATCACTTTAATCAAAATGGCGTCAAAATTAAGCCAGAGTGACCACCTTTCACCAATTTGGTAAATAAAAAAAATATCCCACCGGCAGCATGATCGAAATTATGGCTGTTAAATCTCGACCCGTTAACGGATTTTAATAATATTATGCCTTATTATTTAGCTAGACTCGTATGCTTTCTATAATGGTATCAATCATCCTTCTATACCCCAAGGTTCGAAAGCAAATCGATTTGGAACGGTGACTTTGAAAAAATTGCTACTTGGGTGCAACCACTAAAATGCTTGTCAACACCAAATGCATAAGTGCATATTAATAATTGACCCCTTAAAATTTAGCCAGAGTCTTATGCTTTCTACATTGGTCCCTATTTTTTCATTATCCGTCAGGAATAATAAGCATATCGATGCGCAAGGATAACATTGAAAAACTGCCTATTACAAAATACACACTCACCACTAAAGTGCTTATAGATTCCAAACGGTATGGGTTACGTTAATAAAAAACCCCTTAAAATGTAGCTAGAGATTGCAGCTTCATCAAATTAAATCAATAATTTGATTACTATTAGGCAATCATGAACAGATCGATGCGCAAGAGTGACGTTAAATGGCTGCCGCGCAGCCCCACACGTGTTGCTTCGTTGCTGTCACTACAACGACTGATTGAAAGAATGCACCTCTGATCTATATAACCAATCAAATGCTTGTGGAACCTAAGTACGCACAATCACTGTAATCAAAATGGCGTCAAAATTAAGCCAGAGTAACCACCTTTCACCAATTTGGTAAATAAAAAAAATATCCCACCGGCAGCATGATCGAAATTATGGCTCTTAAATCTCGACCCGTTAACGGATTTTAATAATATTATGCCTTATTATTTAGCTAGACTCGTATGCTTTCTATAATGGTATCAATCATCCTTCTATACCCCAAGGTTCGAAAGCAAATCGATTTGGAACGGTGACTTTGAAAAAATTGCTACTTGGGTGCAACCACTAAAATGCTTGTCAACACCTCGCTAAATGAGTGCTGTCTTAAGTGATCTGTCATCCCATCTCTAGTCCCTTCCTTTCCTTATCCCTTTGTACTCATGTTTCCCCCTATTTTCTGCTCCCCGGCTTCAGCCGTGTGTGTCGTTTAATGTTTACTGTATTTATTGTCACACTCGATAATCAGAAGTCGAATAATAAACACCCCATCAACCTGAGCACTCCGGTCTTTCTATTTTATCCCGCTCCGCGCCGAAGCGATTAAACATGGTCCTTCGAGCTAAACGCGAACTCGCGACGCGTAAACACACAATTTTTTAAACATTCAAACAAAACTAATTACAAATGACATAAACTAAAAACAGTGAAAAGTGAAACAAACAAAGAGAAAGAAACCAAATTGAGTGACAATATACGAAACAGTGACACAACGATTAACAAGGGAACGAAATAAAAAGTGTACCACAAATCAACAATTACAAACAGTGCACAAATTTGAAAAAATTAAAACCAAAAAAAAAAGTAACGAGACCTAGTGCAGTGCAGTGACATCAGAAAAACAAAAAACACAGACTACAGAAGCACATACCAACAACAAACTCACAGCAGAGAACAGCACTAACAACTTTTGAAAATTACAAAGTGCAGTGACACACAAAAGAAATAAAAGAAGGGCAACGTATCAACCAACAACAACACACAGCAAGACGCAAAAGAAGAAAAGGGCAACAACAACAGCAAGCAGCACAACATAGCAGCGCACAAACAGCGGACAGACGACACACATCACGTAGAGAAGATCCCCATACTCGGGCACTGGGCCCCCGAAGATAAGCCTAAAAAATTTGTATTCAAAATTAACACACTCCTCATTCCCATACACTAACACAAAATATAATTTATATAGGATATATATACCCATTCCCACAAAAAAATTTCCTAAAATCCAGTTAAAATTTATATACTGGTACCCCCTACCCCGTTCGATTATCGCAGTAAGCATTCCCGCTACTGCACATAATTTTGCGCTTTTTGTTTGCACAGTCACCTTTGTGCGACCTACGCAGGCAAAGCAGCAAAAACTGCCGCTGCAGCCTGCATCCCACCAATTTTCTAATTTGAACATTTCCCCAAATTTTGTTTGTGCATATCGCAGATTAGCAGCGACCACTCCAGCTGCTGATCTCGCGCTCTCCCACTCGTGTACATTTTCGCGTTTCGCTTTGTGCGATATACGCACGATATACGCACTCCCGCTGCTGCCTCCAAGTGCACTCATACCTTTGTACTTCTGCATAAGCATTTTTCCACTCTCGCTAGCAGAAGTAAATAAACAAGCACAGTGGGACGAGTTACTCATTTTCTGCAGCATATTGAAAAATTTTCTAGGACTTAGAAAATTTTCAATAGTGCTGCACATACTCTTTCACTGCACATTCGCTGCCATCCCAAGTGCATACAGTGGGACAAATATCGCCCACTCGCACACACAAATTTTTGTGCACAAAATTCTTTTGACATTTTTACTTACATTTACAAACTAAAACAAATAATCATACACACATATATATATTTAGACATACACATATTTATACTCATACACATACATATTTATTCCCCATTTGACAAAAATAGTTACATACACACACACATATATATATATATATAAATATATATTTATACACAAATATATACACACATATTCACGTGTTCACATACAAAAAAAGATCACTTTTTCAAAAATAAAAACAAAATTTTTATACACATTTGACTACGCATATAACATTTGTTGCATAATATTTATTTGTACATCCCTTCCCAATACACAGATTTATACACAAATTTTGTTTGTTCCCACATACATACACATTTCTATTTATTCCCCATTCACATTCACGAATTTGTTTGTTCCCATATATACATATTTATATATATATATACACATTTAATACACAATTGACTACAAATTTAATTTATATTTATATTATAATAATTTTACATACAATCTCAATTCCCATATTCACATTTATATTTATTACCCATACATATATATTTCCCTTCACATTTACACACACAAGTGTATAATTTTTTATTTATTTATTTATTTGTTGCTCGACAAGTGTTCAAATTCGTTTGAACGAATTTTCACATTCCCAACTCTTCCCATACTCAATTATCGTTCGCGCGGACGCGGTTAGACTACACGTCTATTTCCCCAATACCCTACATTTAAATACACATATATTTATTCAAATTTTTTACCCTTTGTCGAGCTTTTTTATACAAAATGCCGGTTGAGCGATCCCCTAAACGCCAACTTATCACAATGGAGACTCCTTCCTCCAGATCCCCAAAGTCAACCAATGCACGTTTGACAGTTCCTGTCACTCGGGAGCCACCAAACACGCGCTCCAAACTTTCCATTCCCAAAGCAACCGATCCCAGTGTTGCTAAATTTACATTCGAATCTGACAGACTCGTGCAATTATGCACACGATTTTCATCGGCTCCCATTGAGGATTTGACCAAATCCCTGGTCCAAATTAAGCAAAAAAATTTGCAAGCCCAATGGGAGAGGCTTATGTGCGCACATGAGGCAGTCTTTATTGCTGAAGACAACAGCCAGCCCGACGGTTTCAAAGAGTCGGCTAGGCAAAAAATCGACGCCTGCACAGACCAGTACGAGTTGTGCATGGCTCAGATGTCGGACATCATTGAGATGCTCCAAATTCAGTCCCCCCAGCCCGCTGCGCATATGGAACCGGTTCGACCGCTAGAACCAGCAAATACCCCCTTCATTTGCCTACAAGTTCCGCCTTGTGATACCGAAACCTTTTTCGGGGGCTATGAGCAATGGCCGTCCTTTCGGGACATGTTTACCGCGGTTTATATCAACCACCCCCAGCTCACTCCAGCCCAAAAATTGTATCACCTCCGATACAAAACGCAAGGTAAAGCCGGTGCTATTGTAAAGCAATATGCATTAACCGATGAGAATTTCGGACTCGCGTGGGAAGCTTTAAAATCCCGCTTCGAAAATAAGCGCATACTCGTTGACACTCAGATTAGATCCCTCTTGAATATCGCTCCTGCCCACACTGAAACTAGTGAGGCACTACAGCGGATCCAAAGCACTATAAACAATTGTCTGTCTGTTCTCAATTCTCAGGCCGTAGACACTGACAATTGGGATCCGCTATTGGTTTACATATGTTGTACCAAATTGCCCCAAGAGACACTCGCTCTATGGGAGCAATCACTGACATCCCGGAAGGATCTGCCACCCTGGTCGCAAATGGATGAGTTCCTGACCGGCAGATATGAGGTACTTGAACGGTTGCAAAGTATTCGCCCTTCTAAGCCGAAACCGTCTCAACCTTCGACTTCCAATGTCCTCCCAAATCGGCCACACAAATCCCTAAATTATTACACTCAAGTAAAAAGGGACTTCGCGTGCAAACTCTGCAACGCAAATCATCCCATACGGACTTGCCAGAACTTCAAAGGACTCACCCCCCAGAGTCGATTAAAATACGTTAAGAAGCACAATCTCTGCGTAAATTGTCTTGCTACCTCGCATCTCACGAAAGATTGTACAAGCAATTTTACGTGCGTATACTGCCAAAAGAAGCACCATTCCATGCTTCATTTCCCTAAAGGCAATGCGCAACCCTCTCATACTCCTAACTGGTCACATTCGACCACGACCCAATCACAGGTCGCAACAGCTCCAAAACGAAAGCACAACAACTCTGCTACTCATTCCCCCATTTCGGATGCGCAACCCCGCACATCTTCCAGACAAAGTACGCCCAAAGTACAAGCCCTCCACTCCAATAATGGCACCCAATCCCTTCTGCCTACGGCACTGGTGTCTATTGACCACGCAGGAAAGTTGTTTAAAGTGCGAGCGTTGATCGATCAAGCCTCTCAGCGTACCTTCATCTCCGCGAAGGTCCAGAAACGCCTCAAATTGCCGATCGAGAAATCCCCCTTCCAAATCTCGGGCATGGGCGGTCAGATTGTGCAAAATGCCAATCATACATGCTTCTTTACATTGGCAGTCCCCCAATCGAGCACGAAACTCCCCGTGCAAGCAATCGTGCTCCAAGGGCTTACGAATTCGCTCCCATCTTCCCACATAAACGCTCCCAATATGAAACATTTCGCCATGCTAGAACTCGCTGATCCAAATCCCTTCGAGACAGCGCAGATTGATATAGTGATTGGCAGTGATCTCATCCCGCAGATCATGCTCGAAGGTATCCACCGGAATGTATGTGGCAGCTTACTTGCTCAGCATACAGTATTCGGTTGGGTATTAAGCGGTCCAGTACCCCCTTCTTCGCATTTGACATGTGCCACAGAGGTACCAAGTCGCCATATGCACACTGGACACGCCCTTCGAAATAATCTTCCTGCCCTAAAGGAAGCTCTTTCACAAGTGATTGCCGCCCTCAATCCCGCAGGGTTTCCACCTCAGGAAATAATGGAAAATCACTTCGAGCCCACCACTCCTGCAAACTCATACTCAAACCGGCAAATTTCCCCCTTCGTTGCCAAACGTTTCGGCCCCGCAGGATGGCTTTCGCCTCTAATGAGGTCCCCCAAAAGGGTTCGACAACAACGACCCACATTCACAGCAACTGACGGAAATTGCATTCCCGCGCAGTTCCTCATTGCACCAACTCCAACCCGGGTCCAAAAAGAGGACAGTCGCCACTCCAGTGCGACATGCTCCAAGAGCTGCAAATCCCGCAGACGTCGGACTGATCGGGTATAAACTCCAAGATCTATAAGATCTCATTCTCTGGTGGAAAGGCTCCAGTAATTCTCATGCTCAAACAGTTCCAATCCCGGATCAAAGAGCGGTTGACTGCCTCCACCCTCTCGAAAAGCAAGCCGACATCCTCGATCGGTTCCCTTGCTTCTCTTGAGCCCTACGAACATACAATAATAATGTTCAAAATACTCCCTCATAACCCGAGCGGAGTGGACCTTCTTTAAAAACAACCCCACGAACGCTCTTATAACTCTCGCTCGACTTTCTCATTCCCTCTAACGAAATAAAATGGCACTACAGCCAATTTTTAAATTTATATATTCCCATATTCCCCCGGCTTTAGCTTAAGTGAACCCCGTAGCTTAGCCGCGCTTCCTCATACCCACAATGTCAGCCTCATTACTACTGTGTTCCAATAACTGACATCGTTTACCATTTGCAGATCGGTGACTACGGCCCAACCTCTGCATCAGCACTTCCTCGAGGACGAGGCGACGATGGACGGCCCCTCCGCACCCGCAAAAGCTTCATCCCGGAGTCTTCGCCCGTCTGGCCCGCGGCATAAATTAATTGCAATATGCAATGGCGGCCGCGATCGCTAAATGAGTGCTGTCTTAAGTGATCTGTCATCCCATCTCTAGTCCCTTCCTTTCCTTATCCCTTTGTACTCATGTTTCCCCCTATTTTCTGCTCCCCGGCTTCAGCCGTGTGTGTCGTTTAATGTTTACTGTATTTATTGTCACACTCGATAATCAGAAGTCGAATAATAAACACCCCATCAACCTGAGCACTCCGGTCTTTCTATTTTATCCCGCTCCGCGCCGAAGCGATTAAACAACACCAAATGCATAAGTGCATATTAATAATTCACCCCTTAAAATTTAGCCAGAGTCTTATGCTTTCTATATTGGTCCCTAACTTTTCATTCCTTCAGGAATAATGAGCATATCGATGCGCAAGGATAACATTGAAAAACTGCCTATTACAAAATACACACTCACCACTAAAGTGCTTATAGATTCCAAACGGTATGGGTTACGTTAATAAAAAACCCCTTAAAATGTAGCTAGAGAATGCAGCTTTATCAAATTAAATCAATAATTTGATTACTATTCGGCAGTGGCGTCCCCAGGGGGGGGATTAGGGGGATGGATCCCCCCCTTGGTCGGAGAATTCACTTATGCAATTTGCTATAACAATATGGAATTGTGAAACATTTTTATTATTTGCTTTATCGCTTCTGTAATCACCCACTTAAAACCTAATAACTGAACCTCCCATGATCTAGCCAGACCATAATGTAAACAAGATGATAGTCGAGGATTGTTGTTAAGGATATAAAAAAACCAGAAAGTGTGAATACAATGATTTCTTTTGCTTGTCTACATTATTTTTACATAAAACGGTGAAAATATACTAGAATAATTAGGTAAATAGCGAGTTTCAACTTTAGTGAGTTAATTTTGAAATTAAAAAAATACGGCAGTAAAGCAAAAAAATAAAAAAAATGTATAAATGTAAAATACGTTACTTATGGATCTACTTCAGCTGCTTGACCAATGCAATTATTTCAACAATATAATGCAGTATCATGACTAAACCACATTGAGATTTTACATTCGACACATACAAATCGGGTTTTGATATATATATTTCTGGATTCCTTTCACTGTTAATAATTCTGAACTGCTTTGCCAAAGAAAAATATGCAAAACATGCTCTACATGTTGTTGTTCATGCTGAATTGGCCGGATATCGTTTTCCTTGTCGCCTTCGTCGTTGCTATCTTCACATTGAACTATCTAAACGACCATTTTTTCTATCAGTATCAGAAGCTTCGTTTTGTTCAGGGCCAAATGAAAGCGTGAAATTGGCAGCACCGTTATTATTGCCTCTCGCAGCAAATTATTTAATATCTTAAATTCGTTGCTCTAAAGCATTAGTTTCCGCTATTGCTAAGGAAATTTTTTTAGAGATTTTCCTCTCTGATTTAACTCCAGCGTCGAAGTTCAAAAACAATGTCCACCTGATTCTCAAAATAGCATTCTCTTCCTTTCATCTCTGTCACAGAAAACACCCAATCGAATTGGAAAATGGATAAGTATTAATTTTGAATATGTTTCAACATTATTTTCCAACAAAAATTATAATTTATTAACCCAAAGAAAATAAAAGCCAAGGCGAACGAAAAACACTTGGACCAGGTACATTTTGCGCCAGCTAATTTACGTCACTATTAACGGGATGGCACGAAAAAAGTGCTTCAAATCGGGTCAGATGGAAAAACCTAGTTGAAACTATATATATAATATAAAAAAATATTTATAAACAATTCTGACAATAATTACGTGGAAAATAACAAAAAAAACTGAAAATAACTGGCAAATTTGTATGAAAATACACCATGGTCTGGCCAAGCCATGGTTTTGGGTTTTGTGCTTAGAAAGGATCAGTTAAAGATATCATGAAATTTGAGCTCGATAGCTTAATTACAACATTACTAAAGTGGATCCAAAGTTCAATATGGTCTGGCCAGAACCGGATACCCGCAGAAGGGTTAAGAATAAATGAATAAAAAAATCAGTATTGCATTTGTTCTCGCAGAATAGTTGTATTTTCAATGTTCCCAAAAGTGTCGACTATTTACCAAAATAGTAATCAAACGCAGGCTTCATGCCAACCCTGCATCAGCTGTTGAAACTAAAAAAAATTCACTTACATAGTTTTGGTGAATTGCGGGTAAACATGGAAACATGGTCACCTCTATCATAACATAATAAAATTTCAGAACGTCATACATTTTGTAAATGTTTGATTTTTTTTACATAGCTGGTGTGCTTTTTAAAATACGTCTTTTCGTAATTCTATTAGCAGTTGTTTTCGAAATGTCATAACTTAAAACAAACTTGAATTTTTTGGTTGGGATTTTATGACTTAAAAATACATGTCACTTGAATTTAAGAAGTTTATGTTAGTATATGTATACATATATGTATGTATGTACAATTTTATTCAACATGTATTAAAAATAATACGCAAAGATGAAAGTATAAAAATGGCGTTAAACTGGATTTTTTGCATATCCCCCCCCTTCCCGAAATCCTGGGGACGCCACTGCTATTCGGCAATCATGAACAGATCGATGCGCAAGAGTGACATTAAATGGCTGCCTACTGCAAAATCAATAAAATGTTTGTAAAATATTATGATTCTAGGCTTATAGAAAAAATAATAACCTTAAAACCTAGCTGGAGTTTTGAGCTTTCATAAATGGGGTCAAACTTCTCGTTATCTCAAATTATGCAGGAGAATTTCGTTGTGGAAAAGTGATATCGACCACATGATACATCTATATCAGGGGTGCCCAAAATATTCTTATGGAAAAGCAAAAACCAATACATGTAAAGTTGCCCAAAAAATGCAAACAAATTATTTAATTAATTGAATTAGTTGAAAGCACATTGTGCATTTCGCTTGACCCTTAAAATTATAAGTGAAAAAAATATTATGTTCCCATTTGTCATTGCCGAAAGGCCAACCAATCGCCAAAACAAAAACTACAACAACAAAAGCATCTAATTTTTTTTCATACATACAATTTCTTGAGGCAACAAAACAAAAATCCGCGCAGCCCCCACACGTGTTGCTTCGTTGCTGACACAACAACGACTGATTGAAAGAATGCACCTCTGATCTATATAACCAATCAAATGCTTGTGGAACCTAAGTACGCACAATCATAATAATAATTGATTGGCACGACAGCCCGCTTACGCGAGACTAAGGCCTAGCTTCCCGCAACCACCCGTGTTGTGCGCGTGAATTTTGTACGCGGGTGGAAGGGACCTACAGTTTTATGCCGGTTCCGAACGGCAGGTTGGGAGCTTTTTCATAGGCAATTTTTACTCTCAGAGGTTTGCCATTTCCAGCTGAGAGGACAGTCACCGAAAGAGAAAACGAGTTTCCCGTAATTTTTTTTAGGTGTTACTACATGCAGAATTCGAACTAGCGTCGCTCTGCATGCGACTCGCTTGGACCGCGCACTAACCAACTGAGCCACGGCGGCTGTCTACTACCACAGAACAAACAATATACAGAATGCGCATCTGGTGTAAAGAAAATTTTCTTTGCGGGTTCCAGCGGTAGGACCCGTTTGTAGATGCGGGGGAAGCAGTAAAAGGGACGAGAACGCACAGAGCGCGAGAGCGTAAGCTGAGAAGCTGCGACCGCGCACCACACACTGTGGTTGTTGTTGTTGGGCAACAAAGCGATGTGCCGCTTGCATGTTGGTGGTCGCTCGTGCTCGCTCTCCGCTAGCTTTTTTACAAACAAGAACAAGAAGTGGTCAGGCAGTTTTCATAGAAAAATTGATTGAGCGATCGCCATGGCACATAAGGTGGTAGCACTACGGGAAAAACTAAAATTCAATTGATTTTATAAGTTCTTTTGGTCTGCTTGTAAAATAGAAGTTGTAAAAAATACAAATGGCTACAATGAAAATAAATATATGTGTTAAATATTGAAACACCCAAGACGCATTAAGAAAGTGATAATAAGTGGAAAACTATTGCTACAATGTTGTGCTAATTATCAAAGAAAAAAGTTTAATCAGTTCTGGTGCTGCAACTACCTATTGAATTTGCCTTGGCGGTCGCTTTGCCAAATCAACCACTATTTCAATGTGCACGAGTAAAGCCAAGCTGGCTTGCTACGGAAAGCAACACGATTGCGTGTTGTTGTCGAAATGAGAATAAAGCCCAAAACCATCGAATCTATGCGTATACAACACATCAATTCGCGCTTACTCTCTCGGTTCCCTTTACATTTTCCTCACCTTTGTTGCTGCTCGCCCGCGTCTGAAATGAAATCGTAAAATTATTTCAGATGCGCCTTCTGTATACTGTTTATTCTGTGCTACTACTCTACTTACTATTCGGCAATCATGAACAGATCGATGCGCAGAGTGACATTAAATGGCTGCCGCGCAGCCCCACACGTGTTGCTTCGTTGCTGTCACAACAACGACTGATTGAAAGAATGCACCTCTGATCTATATAACCAATCAAATGCTTGTGGAACCTAAGTACGCACAATCACTTTAATCAAAATGGCGTCAAAATTAAGCCAGAGTGACCACCTTTCACCAATTTGTTAAATAAAAAAAATATCCCACCGGCAGCATGATCGAAATTATGGCTCTTAAATCTCGACCCGTTAACGGATTTTAATAATATTATGCCTTATTATTTAGCTAGACTCGTATGCTTTCTATAATGGTATCAATCATCCTTCTATACCCCAAGGTTCGAAAGCAAATCGATTTGGAACGGTGACTTTGAAAAAATTGCTACTTGGGTGCAACCACTAAAATGCTTGTCAACACCAAATGCATAAGTGCATATTAATAATTTACCCCTTAAAATTTAGCCAGAGTCTTATGCTTTCTATATTGGTCCCTAACTTTTCATTATCCTTCAGGAATAATGAGCATATCGATGCGCAAGGATAACATTGAAAAACTGCCTATTACAAAATACACACTCACCACTAAAGTGCTTATAGATTCCAAACGGTATGGGTTACGTTAATAAAAAACCCCTTAAAATGTAGCTAGAGAATGCAGCTTTATCAAATTAAATCAATAATTTGATTACTATTCGGCAGTGGCGTCCCCAGGGGGGGATTAGGGGGATGGATCCCCCCCTTGGTCGGAGAATTCACTTATGCAATTTGCTATAACAATATGGAATTGTGAAACATTTTTATTATTTGCTTTATCGCTTCTGTAATCACCCACTTAAAACCTAATAACTGAACCTCCCATGATCTAGCCAGACCATAATGTAAACAAGATGATAGTCGAGGATTGTTGTTAAGGATATAAAAAAACCAGAAAGTGTGAATACAATGATTTCTTTTGCTTGTCTACATTATTTTTACATAAAACGGTGAAAATATACTAGAATAATTAGGTAAATAGCGAGTTTCAACTTTAATGAGTTAATTTTGAAATTAAAAAAATACGGCAGTAAAGCAAAAAAATAAAAAAAATGTATAAATGTAAAATACGTTACTTATGGATCTACTTCAGCTGCTTGACCAATGCAATTATTTCAACAATATAATGCAGTATCATGACTAAACCACATTGAGATTTTACATTCGACACATACAAATCGGGTTTTGATATATATATTTCTGGATTCCTTTCACTGTTAATAATTCTGAACTGCTTTGCCAAAGAAAAATATGCAAAACATGCTCTACATGTTGTTGTTCATGCTGAATTGGCCGGATATCGTTTTCCTTGTCGCCTTCGTCGTTGCTATCTTCACATTGAACTATCTAAACGACCATTTTTTCTATCAGTATCAGAAGCTTCGTTTTGTTCAGGGCCAAATGAAAGCGTGAAATTGGCAGCACCGTTATTATTACCTCTCGCAGCAAATTATTTAATATCTTAAATTCGTTGCTCTAAAGCATTAGTTTCCGCTATTGCTAAGGAAATTTTTTTAGAGATTTTCCTCTCTGATTTAACTCCAGCGTCGAAGTTCAAAAACAATGTCCACCTGATTCTCAAAATAGCATTCTCTTCCTTTCATCTCTGTCACAGAAAACACCCAATCGAATTGGAAAATGGATAAGTATTAATTTTGAATATGTTTCAACATTATTTTCCAACAAAAATTATAATTTATTAACCCAAAGAAAATAAAAGCCAAGGCGAACGAAAAACACTTGGACCAGGTACATTTTGCGCCAGCTAATTTACGTCACTATTAACGGGATGGCACGAAAAAAGTGCTTCAAATCGGGTCAGATGGAAAAACCTAGTTGAAACTATATATATAATATAAAAAAATATTTATAAACAATTCTGACAATAATTACGTGGAAAATAACAAAAAAAACTGAAAATAACTGGCAAATTTGTATGAAAATACACCATGGTCTGGCCAAGCCATGGTTTTGGGTTTTGTGCTTAGAAAGGATCAGTTAAAGATATCATGAAATTTGAGCTCGATAGCTTAATTACAACATTACTAAAGTGGATCCAAAGTTCAATATGGTCTGGCCAGAACCGGATACCCGCAGAAGGGTTAAGAATAAATGAATAAAAAAATCAGTATTGCATTTGTTCTCGCAGAATAGTTGTATTTTCAATGTTCCCAAAAGTGTCGACTATTTACCAAAATAGTAATCAAACGCAGGCTTCATGCCAACCCTGCATCAGCTGTTGAAACTAAAAAAAATTCACTTACATAGTTTTGGTGAATTGCGGGTAAACATGGAAACATGGTCACCTCTATCATAACATAATAAAATTTCAGAACGTCATACATTTTGTAAATGTTTGATTTTTTTTACATAGCTGGTGTGCTTTTTAAAATACGTCTTTTCGTAATTCTATTAGCAGTTGTTTTCGAAATGTCATAACTTAAAACAAACTTGAATTTTTTGGTTGGGATTTTATGACTTAAAAATACATGTCACTTGAATTTAAGAAGTTTATGTTAGTATATGTATACATATATGTATGTATGTACAATTTTATTCAACATGTATTAAAAATAATACGCAAAGATGAAAGTATAAAAATGGCGTTAAACTGGATTTTTTGCATATCCCCCCCCTTCCCGAAATCCTGGGGACGCCACTGCTATTCGGCAATCATGAACAGATCGATGCGCAAGAGTGACATTAAATGGCTGCCTACTGCAAAATCAATAAAATGTTTGTAAAATATTATGATTCTAGGCTTATAGAAAAAATAATAACCTTAAAACCTAGCTGGAGTTTTGAGCTTTCATAAATGGGGTCAAACTTCTCGTTATCTCAAATTATGCAGGAGAATTTCGTTGTGGAAAAGTGATATCGACCACATGATACATCTATATCAGGGGTGCCCAAAATATTCTTATGGAAAAGCAAAAACCAATACATGTAAAGTTGCCCAAAAAATGCAAACAAATTATTTAATTAATTGAATTAGTTGAAAGCACATTGTGCATTTCGCTTGACCCTTAAAATTATAAGTGAAAAAAATATTATGTTCCCATTTGTCATTGCCGAAAGGCCAACCAATCGCCAAAACAAAAACTACAACAACAAAAGCATCTAATTTTTTTTCATACATACAATTTCTTGAGGCAACAAAACAAAAATCCGCGCAGCCCCCACACGTGTTGCTTCGTTGCTGACACAACAACGACTGATTGAAAGAATGCACCTCTGATCTATATAACCAATCAAATGCTTGTGGAACCTAAGTACGCACAATCATAATAATAATTGATTGGCACGACAGCCCGCTTACGCGAGACTAAGGCCTAGCTTCCCGCAACCACCCGTGTTGTGCGCGTGAATTTTGTACGCGGGTGGAAGGGACCTACAGTTTTATGCCGGTTCCGAACGGCAGGTTGGGAGCTTTTTCATAGGCAATTTTTACTCTCAGAGGTTTGCCATTTCCAGCTGAGAGGACAGTCACCGAAAGAGAAAACGAGTTTCCCGTAATTTTTTTTAGGTGTTACTACATGCAGAATTCGAACTAGCGTCGCTCTGCATGCGACTCGCTTGGACCGCGCACTAACCAACTGAGCCACGGCGACTGTCTACTACCACAGAACAAACAATATACAGAATGCGCATCTGGTGTAAAGAAAATTTTCTTTGCGGGTTCCAGCGGTAGGACCCGTTTGTAGATGCGGGGGAAGCAGTAAAAGGGACGAGAACGCACAGAGCGCGAGAGCGTAAGCTGAGAAGCTGCGACCGCGCACCACACACTGTGGTTGTTGTTGTTGGGCAACAAAGCGATGTGCCGCTTGCATGTTGGTGGTCGCTCGTGCTCGCTCTCCGCTAGCTTTTTTACAAACAAGAACAAGAAGTGGTCAGGCAGTTTTCATAGAAAAATTGATTGAGCGATCGCCATGGCACATAAGGTGGTAGCACTACGGGAAAAACTAAAATTCAATTGATTTTATAAGTTCTTTTGGTCTGCTTGTAAAATAGAAGTTGTAAAAAATACAAATGGCTACAATGAAAATAAATATATGTGTTAAATATTGAAACACCCAAGACGCATTAAGAAAGTGATAATAAGTGGAAAACTATTGCTACAATGTTGTGCTAATTATCAAAGAAAAAAGTTTAATCAGTTCTGGTGCTGCAACTACCTATTGAATTTGCCTTGGCGGTCGCTTTGCCAAATCAACCACTATTTCAATGTGCACGAGTAAAGCCAAGCTGGCTTGCTACGGAAAGCAACACGATTGCGTGTTGTTGTCGAAATGAGAATAAAGCCCAAAACCATCGAATCTATGCGTATACAACACATCAATTCGCGCTTACTCTCTCGGTTCCCTTTACATTTTCCTCACCTTTGTTGCTGCTCGCCCGCGTCTGAAATGAAATCGTAAAATTATTTCAGATGCGCCTTCTGTATACTGTTTATTCTGTGCTACTACTCTACTTACTATTCGGCAATCATGAACAGATCGATGCGCAGAGTGACATTAAATGGCTGCCGCGCAGCCCCACACGTGTTGCTTCGTTGCTGTCACAACAACGACTGATTGAAAGAATGCACCTCTGATCTATATAACCAATCAAATGCTTGTGGAACCTAAGTACGCACAATCACTTTAATCAAAATGGCGTCAAAATTAAGCCAGAGTGACCACCTTTCACCAATTTGTTAAATAAAAAAAATATCCCACCGGCAGCATGATCGAAATTATGGCTGTTAAATCTCGACCCGTTAACGGATTTTAATAATATTATGCCTTATGATTTAGCTAGACTCGTATGCTTTCTATAATGGTATCAATCATCCTTCTATACCCCAAGGTTCGAAAGCAAATCGATTTGGAACGGTGACTTTGAAAAAATTGCTACTTGGGTGCAACCACTAAAATGCTTGTCAACACCAAATGCATAAGTGCATATTAATAATTTACCCCTTAAAATTTAGCCAGAGTCTTATGCTTTCTATATTGGTCCCTAACTTTTCATTATCCTTCAGGAATAATGAGCATATCGATGCGCAAGGATAACATTGAAAAACTGCCTATTACAAAATACACACTCACCACTAAAGTGCTTATAGATTCCAAACGGTATGGGTTACGTTAATAAAAAACCCCTTAAAATGTAGCTAGAGAATGCAGCTTTATCAAATTAAATCAATAATTTGATTACTATTCGGCAGTGGCGTCCCCAGGGGGGGGATTAGGGGGATGGATCCCCCCCTTGGTCGGAGAATTCACTTATGCAATTTGCTATAACAATATGGAATTGTGAAACATTTTTATTATTTGCTTTATCGCTTCTGTAATCACCCACTTAAAACCTAATAACTGAACCTCCCATGATCTAGCCAGACCATAATGTAAACAAGATGATAGTCGAGGATTGTTGTTAAGGATATAAAAAAACCAGAAAGTGTGAATACAATGATTTCTTTTGCTTGTCTACATTATTTTTACATAAAACGGTGAAAATATACTAGAATAATTAGGTAAATAGCGAGTTTCAACTTTAATGAGTTAATTTTGAAATTAAAAAAATACGGCAGTAAAGCAAAAAAATAAAAAAAATGTATAAATGTAAAATACGTTACTTATGGATCTACTTCAGCTGCTTGACCAATGCAATTATTTCAACAATATAATGCAGTATCATGACTAAACCACATTGAGATTTTACATTCGACACATACAAATCGGGTTTTGATATATATATTTCTGGATTCCTTTCACTGTTAATAATTCTGAACTGCTTTGCCAAAGAAAAATATGCAAAACATGCTCTACATGTTGTTGTTCATGCTGAATTGGCCGGATATCGTTTTCCTTGTCGCCTTCGTCGTTGCTATCTTCACATTGAACTATCTAAACGACCATTTTTTCTATCAGTATCAGAAGCTTCGTTTTGTTCAGGGCCAAATGAAAGCGTGAAATTGGCAGCACCGTTATTATTGCCTCTCGCAGCAAATTATTTAATATCTTAAATTCGTTGCTCTAAAGCATTAGTTTCCGCTATTGCTAAGGACATTTTTTTAGAGATTTTCCTCTCTGATTTAACTCCAGCGTCGAAGTTCAAAAACAATGTCCACCTGATTCTCAAAATAGCATTCTCTTCCTTTCATCTCTGTCACAGAAAACACCCAATCGAATTGGAAAATGGATAAGTATTAATTTTGAATATGTTTCAACATTATTTTCCAACAAAAATTATAATTTATTAACCCAAAGAAAATAAAAGCCAAGGCGAACGAAAAACACTTGGACCAGGTACATTTTGCGCCAGCTAATTTACGTCACTATTAACGGGATGGCACGAAAAAAGTGCTTCAAATCGGGTCAGATGGAAAAACCTAGTTGAAACTATATATATAATATAAAAAAATATTTATAAACAATTCTGACAATAATTACGTGGAAAATAACAAAAAAAACTGAAAATAACTGGCAAATTTGTATGAAAATACACCATGGTCTGGCCAAGCCATGGTTTTGGGTTTTGTGCTTAGAAAGGATCAGTTAAAGATATCATGAAATTTGAGCTCGATAGCTTAATTACAACATTACTAAAGTGGATCCAAAGTTCAATATGGTCTGGCCAGAACCGGATACCCGCAGAAGGGTTAAGAATAAATGAATAAAAAAATCAGTATTGCATTTGTTCTCGCAGAATAGTTGTATTTTCAATGTTCCCAAAAGTGTCGACTATTTACCAAAATAGTAATCAAACGCAGGCTTCATGCCAACCCTGCATCAGCTGTTGAAACTAAAAAAAATTCACTTACATAGTTTTGGTGAATTGCGGGTAAACATGGAAACATGGTCACCTCTATCATAACATAATAAAATTTCAGAACGTCATACATTTTGTAAATGTTTGATTTTTTTTACATAGCTGGTGTGCTTTTTAAAATACGTCTTTTCGTAATTCTATTAGCAGTTGTTTTCGAAATGTCATAACTTAAAACAAACTTGAATTTTTTGGTTGGGATTTTATGACTTAAAAATACATGTCACTTGAATTTAAGAAGTTTATGTTAGTATATGTATACATATATGTATGTATGTACAATTTTATTCAACATGTATTAAAAATAATACGCAAAGATGAAAGTATAAAAATGGCGTTAAACTGGATTTTTTGCATATCCCCCCCCTTCCCGAAATCCTGGGGACGCCACTGCTATTCGGCAATCATGAACAGATCGATGCGCAAGAGTGACATTAAATGGCTGCCTACTGCAAAATCAATAAAATGTTTGTAAATATTATGATTCTAGGCTTATAGAAAAAATAATAACCTTAAAACCTAGCTGGAGTTTTGAGCTTTCATAAATGGGGTCAAACTTCTCGTTATCTCAAATTATGCAGGAGAATTTCGTTGTGGAAAAGTGATATCGACCACATGATACATCTATATCAGGGGTGCCCAAAATATTCTTATGGAAAAGCAAAAACCAATACATGTAAAGTTGCCCAAAAAATGCAAACAAATTATTTAATTAATTGAATTAGTTGAAAGCACATTGTGCATTTCGCTTGACCCTTAAAATTATAAGTGAAAAAAATATTATGTTCCCATTTGTCATTGCCGAAAGGCCAACCAATCGCCAAAACAAAAACTACAACAACAAAAGCATCTAATTTTTTTTCATACATACAATTTCTTGAGGCAACAAAACAAAAATCCGCGCAGCCCCCACACGTGTTGCTTCGTTGCTGACACAACAACGACTGATTGAAAGAATGCACGTCTGATCTATATAACCAATCAAATGCTTGTGGAACCTAAGTACGCACAATCATAATAATAATTGATTGGCACGACAGCCCGCTTACGCGAGACTAAGGCCTAGCTTCCCGCAACCACCCGTGTTGTGCGCGTGAATTTTGTACGCGGGTGGAAGGGACCTACAGTTTTATGCCGGTTCCGAACGGCAGGTTGGGAGCTTTTTCATAGGCAATTTTTACTCTCAGAGGTTTGCCATTTCCAGCTGAGAGGACAGTCACCGAAAGAGAAAACGAGTTTCCCGTTATTTTTTTTTAGGTGTTACTACATGCAGAATTCGAACTAGCGTCGCTCTGCATGCGACTCGCTTGGACCGCGCACTAACCAACTGAGCCACGGCGGCTGTCTACTACCACAGAACAAACAATATACAGAATGCGCATCTGGTGTAAAGAAAATTTTCTTTGCGGGTTCCAGCGGTAGGACCCGTTTGTAGATGCGGGGGAAGCAGTAAAAGGGACGAGAACGCACAGAGCGCGAGAGCGTAAGCTGAGAAGCTGCGACCGCGCACCACACACTGTGGTTGTTGTTGTTGGGCAACAAAGCGATGTGCCGCTTGCATGTTGGTGGTCGCTCGTGCTCGCTCTCCGCTAGCTTTTTTACAAACAAGAACAAGAAGTGGTCAGGCAGTTTTCATAGAAAAATTGATTGAGCGATCGCCATGGCACATAAGGTGGTAGCACTACGGGAAAAACTAAAATTCAATTGATTTTATAAGTTCTTTTGGTCTGCTTGTAAAATAGAAGTTGTAAAAAGTACAAATGGCTACAATGAAAATAAATATATGTGTTAAATATTGAAACACCCAAGACGCATTAAGAAAGTGATAATAAGTGGAAAACTATTGCTACAATGTTGTGCTAATTATCAAAGAAAAAAGTTTAATCAGTTCTGGTGCTGCAACTACCTATTGAATTTGCCTTGGCGGTCGCTTTGCCAAATCAACCACTATTTCAATGTGCACGAGTAAAGCCAAGCTGGCTTGCTGCGGAAAGCAACACGATTGCGTGTTGTTGTCGAAATGAGAATAAAGCCCAAAACCATCGAATCTATGCGTATACAACACATCAATTCGCGCTTACTCTCTCGGTTCCCTTTACATTTTCCTCACCTTTGTTGCTGCTCGCCCGCGTCTGAAATGAAATCGTAAAATTATTTCAGATGCGCCTTCTGTATACTGTTTATTCTGTGCTACTACTCTACTTACTATTCGGCAATCATGAACAGATCGATGCGCAGAGTGACATTAAATGGCTGCCGCGCAGCCCCACACGTGTTGCTTCGTTGCTGTCACAACAACGACTGATTGAAAGAATGCACCTCTGATCTATATAACCAATCAAATGCTTGTGGAACCTAAGTACGCACAATCACTTTAATCAAAATGGCGTCAAAATTAAGCCAGAGTGACCACCTTTCACCAATTTGTTAAATAAAAAAAATATCCCACCGGCAGCATGATCGAAATTATGGCTGTTAAATCTCGACCCGTTAACGGATTTTAATAATATTATGCCTTATGATTTAGCTAGACTCGTATGCTTTCTATAATGGTATCAATCATCCTTCTATACCCCAAGGTTCGAAAGCAAATCGATTTGGAACGGTGACTTTGAAAAAATTGCTACTTGGGTGCAACCACTAAAATGCTTGTCAACACCAAATGCATAAGTGCATATTAATAATTTACCCCTTAAAATTTAGCCAGAGTCTTATGCTTTCTATATTGGTCCCTAACTTTTCATTATCCTTCAGGAATAATGAGCATATCGATGCGCAAGGAAAACATTGAAAAACTGCCTATTACAAAATACACACTCACCACTAAAGTGCTTATAGATTCCAAACGGTATGGGTTACGTTAATAAAAAACCCCTTAAAATGTAGCTAGAGATTGCAGCTTTATCAAATTAAATCAATAATTTGATTACTATTAGGCAATCATGAACAGATCGATGCGCAAGAGTGACATTAAATGGCTGCCTACTGCAAAATCGATAAAATGCTTGTAAAATATGATGATTCTAGGTTTATAGAAAAAATAATAACCTTAAAACCTAGCTGGAGTTTTGAGCTTTCATAAATGGGGTCAATCTTCTCGCTATCTCAAATAATGCAGGAGAATTTCGTTGTGGAAAAGTGATATCGACCACATGATACATCTATATCAGGGGGTGCCCAAAATCTTCTTATGGAAAAGCAAAAACCAATACATGTAAAGTTGCCCAAAAAAAATGCAAACAAATTATTTAATTAGTTGAAAGCACATTGTGCATTTCGCTTGACCCTTAAAATTATAAGTGAAAAATATATAATGTTCCCATTTGTCATTGCCGAAAGGCCAACCAATCGCCAAAACAAAAACTACAACAACAAAAGCATCTAATTTTTTTTCATACATACAATTTCTTGAGGCAACAAAACAAAAATCCGCGCAGCCCCCACACGTGTTGCTTCGTTGCTGTCACAACAACGACTGATTGAAAGAATGCACCTCTGATCTATATAATCAATCAAATGCTTGTGGAACCTAAGTACGCACAATCACTTTAATCAAAATGGCGTCAAAATTAAGCCAGAGTGACCACCTTTCACCAATTTGGTAAATAAAAAAAATATCCCCCCGGCAGCATGATCGAAATTATGGCTGTTAAATCTCGACCCGTTAACGGATTTTAATAATATTATGCCTTATTATTTAGCTAGACTCGTATGCTTTCTATAATGGTATCAATCATCCTTCTATACCCCAAGGTTCGAAAGCAAATCGATTTGGAACGGTGACTTTGAAAAAATTGCTACTTGGGTGCAACCACTAAAATGCTTGTCAACACCAAATGCATAAGTGCATATTAATAATTGACCCCTTAAAATTTAGCCAGAGTCTTATGCTTTCTATATTGGTCCCTAACTTTTCATTATCCTTCAGGAATAATGAGCATATCGATGCGCAAGGATAACATTGAAAAACTGCCTATTACAAAATACACACTCACCACTAAAGTGCTTATAGATTCCAAACGGTATGGGTTACGTTAATAAAAAACCCCTTAAAATGTAGCTAGAGATTGCAGCTTTATCAAATTAAATCAATAATTTGATTACTATTAGGCAATCATGAACAGATCGATGCGCAAGAGTGACATTAAATGGCTGCCTATTACAAAATACACACTCACCACTAAAGTGCTTATAGATTCCAAACGGTATGGGTTACGTTAATAAAAAACCCCTTAAAATGTAGCTAGAGATTGCAGCTTTATCAAATTAAATCAATAATTTGATTACTATTAGGCAATCATGAACAAATCGATGCGCAAGGGTGACATTAAATGGCTGCCTACTGCAAAATCGATAAAATGCTTGTAAAATATGATGATTCTAGGTTTATAGAAAAAATAATAACCTTAAAACCTAGCTGGAGTTTTGAGTTTTCATAAATGGGGTCAATCTTCTCGCTATCTCAGATAATGCAGGAGAATTTCGTTGTGGAAAAGTGATATCGACCACATGATACATCTATATCAGGGGTGCCAAAAATATTCTTATGGAAAAGCAAAAACCAATACATGTAAAGTTGACCAAAAAAATGCAAACAAATTATTTAATTAATTGAATTAGTTGAAAGCACATTGTGCATTTCGCTTGACCCTTAAAATTATAAGTGAAAAAAATATAATGTTCCCATTTGTCATTGCCGAAAGGCCAACCAATCGCCAAAACAAAAACTACAACAACAAAAGCATCTAATTTTTTTTCATACATACAATTTCTTGAGGCAACAAAACAAAAATCCGCGCAGCCCCCACACGTGTTGCTTCGTTGCTGCCACAACAACGACTGATTGAAAGAATGCACCTCTGATCTATATAATCAATCAAATGCTTGTGGAACCTAAGTACGCACAATCACTTTAATCAAAATGGCGTCAAAATTAAGCCAGAGTGACCACCTTTCACCAATTTGGTAAATAAAAAAAATATCCCCCCGGCAGCATGATCGAAATTATGGCTGTTAAATCTCGACCCGTTAACGGATTTTAATAATATTATGCCTTATTATTTAGCTAGACTCGTATGCTTTCTATAATGGTATCAATCATCCTTCTATACCCCAAGGTTCGAAAGCAAATCGATTTGGAACGGTGACTTTGAAAAAATTGCTACTTGGGTGCAACCACTAAAATGTTTGTCAACACCAAATGCATAAGTGCATATTAATAATTGACCCCTTAAAATTTAGCCAGAGTCTTATGCTTTCTATATTGGTCCCTACCTTTTCATTATCCGTCAGGAATAATGAGCATATCGATGCGCAAGGATAACATTGAAAAACTGCCTATTACAAAATACACACTCACCACTAAAGTGCTTATAGATTCCAAACGGTATGGGTTACGTTAATAAAAAAACCCCTTAAAATGTAGCTAGAGATTGCAGCTTTATCAAATTAAATCAATAATTTGATTACTATTAGGCAATCATGAACAGATCGATGCGCAAGAGTGACATTAAATGGCTGCCTACTGCAAAATCGATAAAATGCTTGTAAAATATGATGATTCTAGGTTTATAGAAAAAATAATAACCTTAAAACCTAGCTGAGGTTTTGAGCTTTCATAAATGGGGTCAATCTTCTCGCTATCTCAGATAATGCAGGAGAAAAGTGATATCGACCACATGATACATCTATATCAGGGGTGCCAAAAATCTTCTTATGGAAAAGCAAAAACCAATACATGTAAAGTTGACCAAAAAAATGCAAACAAATTATTTAATTAATTGAATTAGTTGAAAGCACATTGTGCATTTCGCTTGACCCTTAAAATTATAAGTGAAAAAAATATAATGTTCCCATTTGTCATTGCCGAAAGGCCAACCAATCGCCAAAACAAAAACTACAGCAACAAAAGCATCTAATTTTTTTTCATACATACAATTTCTTGAGGCAACAAAACAAAAATCCGCGCAGCCCCCACACGTGTTGCTTCGTTGCTGCCACAACAACGACTGATTGAAAGAATGCACCTCTGATCTATATAACCAATCAAATGCTTGTGGAACCTAAGTACGCACAATCACTTTAATCAAAATGGCGTCAAAATTAAGCCAGAGTGACCACCTTTCACCAATTTGGTAAATAAAAAAAATATCCCACCGGCAGCATGATCGAAATTATGGCTGTTAAATCTCGACCCGTTAACGGATTTTAATAATATTATGCCTTATGATTTAGCTAGACTCGTATGCTTTCTATAATGGTATTAATCATCCTTCTATACCCCAAGGTTCGAAAGCAAATTGATTTGGAACGGTGACTTTGAAAAAATTGCTACTTGGGTGCAACCACTAAAATGCTTGTCAACACCAAATGCATAAGTGCATATTAATAATTGACCCCTTAAAATTTAGCCAGAGTCTTATGCTTTCTATATTGGTCCCTAACTTTTCATTATCCTTCAGGAATAATGAGCATATCGATGCGCAAGGATAACATTGAAAAACTGCCTATTACAAAATACACACTCACCACTAAAGTGCTTATAGATTCCAAACGGTATGGGTTACGTTAATAAAAAACCCCTTAAAATGTAGCTAGAGAATGCAGCTTTATTAAATTAAATCAATAATTTGATTACTATTCGGCAATCATGAACAGATCGATGCGCAATGGTGACATTAAATGGCTGCCTACTGCAAAATCGATAAAATGCTTGTAAAGTATGATGATTCTAGGTTTATAGAAAAAATAATAACCTTAAAACCTAGCTGGAGTTTTGAGCTTTCATAAATGGGGTCAATCTTCTCGTTATCTCAAATAATGCAGGAGAATTTCGTTGTGGAAAAGTGATATCGACCACATGATACATCTATATCAGGGGTGCCCAAAATCTTCTTATGGAAAAGCAAAAACCAATACATGTAAAGTTGCCCAAAAAAAATGCAAACAAATTATTTAATTAATTGAATTAGTTGAAAGCACATTGTGCATTGCGGTTGACCCTTAAAATTGTAAGTGAAAAAAATATAATGTTCCCATTTGCATTGCCGAAAGGCCAACCAATCGCCAACACAAAAAAGCATACACACAAAAACTACAACAACAAAAGCATCTAATTTTTGTTCATACATACAATTTCTTGAGGCAACAAAACAAAAATCCGCGCAGCCCCCACACGTGTTGCTTCGTTGCTGTCACAACAACGACTGATTGAAAGAATGCACCTCTGATCTATATAATCAATCAAATGCTTGTGGAACCTAAGTACGCACAATCACTTTAATCAAAATGGCGTCAAAATTAAGCCAGAGTGACCACCTTTCACCAATTTGGTAAATAAAAAAAATATCCCACCGGCAGCATGATCGAAATTATGGCTGTTAAATCTCGACCCGTTAACGGATTTTAATAATATTATGCCTTATTATTTAGCTAGACTCGTATGCTTTCTATAATGGTATCAATCATCCTTCTATACCCCAAGGTTTGAAAGCAAATCGGTTTGGAATGGTGAGTTTGAAAAAATTGCTACTTGGGTCCAACCACTAAAATGCTTGTCAACACCAAATACATAAGTGCATATTAATAATTGACCCCTTAAAATGTAGCCAGAGTCTTATGCTTTCTATATACCTTTTCATTATCCTTCAGGAATAATGAGCATATCGATGCGCAAGGATAACATTGAAAAACTGCCTATTACAAAATACACACTCACCACTAAAGTGCTTATAGATTCCAAACGGTATGGGTTACGTTAATAAAAAACCCCTTAAAATGTAGCTAGAGATTGCAGCTTTATCAAATTAAATCAATAATTTGATTACTATTAGGCAATCATGAACAGATCGATGCGCAAGAGTGACATTAAATGGCTGCCTACTGCAAAATCGATAAAATGCTTGTAAAATATGATGATTCTAGGTTTATAGAAAAAATAATAACCTTAAAACCTAGCTGGAGTTTTGAGCTTTCATAAATGGGGTCAATTTTCTCGCTATCTCAGATAATGCAGGAGAATTTCGTTGTGGAAAAGTGATATCGACCACATGATACATCTATATCAGGGGTGCCCAAAATCTTCTTATGGAAAAGCAAAAACCAATACATGTAAAGTTGCCCAAAAAAATGCAAACCAATTATTTAATTAATTGAATTAGTTGAAAGCACATTGTGCATTTCGCTTGACCCTTAAAATTATAAGTGAAAAAATATAATGTTCCCATTTGACATTGCCGAAAGGCCAACCAATCGCCAACACAAAAAAGCATACACACAAAAACTACAACAACAAAAGCATCTAATTTTTTTCATACATAGAATTTCTTGAGGCAACAAAACAAAAATCCGCGCAGCCCCCACACGTGTTGCTTCGTTGCTGTCACAACAACGACTGATTGAAAGAATGCACCTCTGATCTATATAACCAATCAAATGCTTGTGGAACCTAAGTACGCACAATCACTTTAATCAAAATGGCGTCAAAATTAAGCCAGAGTGACCACCTTTCACCAATTTGGTAAATAAAAAAAATATCCCACCGGCAGCATGATCGAAATTATGGCTGTTAAATCTCGACCCGTTAACGGATTTTAATAATATTATGCCTTATGATTTAGCTAGACTCGTATGCTTTCTATAATGGTATCAATCATCCTTCTATACCCCAAGGTTCGAAAGCAAATTGATTTGGAACGGTGACTTTGAAAAAATTGCTACTTGGGTGCAACCACTAAAATGCTTGTCAACACCAAATGCATAAGTGCATATTAATAATTGACCCCTTAAAATTTAGCCAGAGTCTTATGCTTTCTATATTGGTCCCTAGCTTTTCATTATCCTTCAGGAATAATGAGCATATCGATGCGCAAGGATAACATTGAAAAACTGCCTATTACAAAATACACACTCACCACTAAAGTGCTTATAGATTCCAAACGGTATGGGTTACGTTAATAAAAAACCCCTTAAAATGTAGCTAGAGATTGCAGCTTTATCAAATTAAATCAATAATTTGATTACTATTAGGCAATCATGAACAAATCGATGCGCAAGGGTGACATTAAATGGCTGCCTACTGCAAAATCGATAAAATGCTTGTAAAATATGATGATTCTAGGTTTGTAGGAAAAATAATAACCTTAAAACCTAGCTGAGGTTTTGAGCTTTCATAAATGGGGTCAATCTTCTCGCTATCTCAGATAATGCAGGAGAAAAGTGATATCGACCACATGATACATCTATATCAGGGGTGCCAAAAACCTTCTTATGGAAAAGCAAAAACCAATACATGTAAAGTTGACCAAAAAAATGCAAACAAATTATTTAATTAATTGAATTAGTTGAAAGCACATTGTGCATTTCGCTTGACCCTTAAAATTATAAGTGAAAAAAATATAATGTTCCCATTTGTCATTGCCGAAAGGCCAACCAATCGCCAAAACAAAAACTACAACAACAAAAGCATCTAATTTTTTTTCATACATAGAATTTCTTGAGGCAACAAAACAAAAATCAGCGCAGCCCCCACACGTGTTGCTTCGTTGCTGTCACAACAACGACTGATTGAAAGAATGCACCTCTGATCTATATAACCAATCAAATGCTTGTGGAACCTAAGTACGCACAATCACTTTAATCAAAATGGCGTCAAAATTAAGCCAGAGTGACCACCTTTCACCAATTTGGTAAATAAAAAAAATATCCCCCCGGCAGCATGATCGAAATTATGGCTCTTAAATCTCGACCCGTTAACGGATTTTAATAATATTATGCCTTATTATTTAGCTAGACTCGTATGCTTTCTATAATGGTATTAATCATCCTTCTATACCCCAAGGTTCGAAAGCAAATTGATTTGGAACGGTGACTTTGAAAAAATTGCTACTTGGGTGCAACCACTAAAATGCTTGTCAACACCAAATGCATAAGTGCATATTAATAATTGACCCCTTAAAATTTAGCCAGAGTCTTATGCTTTCTATATTGGTCCCTAACTTTTCATTATCCTTCAGGAATAATGAGCATATCGATGCGCAAGGATAACATTGAAAAACTGCCTATTACAAAATACACACTCACCACTAAAGTGCTTATAGATTCCAAACGGTATGGGTTACGTTAATAAAAAACCCCTTAAAATGTAGCTAGAGATTGCAGCTTTATCAAATTAAATCAATAATTTGATTACTATTAGGCAATCATGAACAAATCGATGCGCAAGGGTGACATTAAATGGCTGCCTACTGCAAAATCGATAAAATGCTTGTAAAATATGATGATTCTAGGTTTATAGAAAAAATAATAACCTTAAAACCTAGCTGGAGTTTTGAGTTTTCATAAATGGGGTCAATCTTCTCGCTATCTCAGATAATGCAGTAGAATTTCGTTGTGGAAAAGTGATATCGACCACATGATACATCTATATCAGGGGTGCCAAAAATATTCTTATGGAAAAGCAAAAACCAATACATGTAAAGTTGACCAAAAAAATGCAAACAAATTATTTAATTAATTGAATTAGTTGAAAGCACATTGTGCATTTCGCTTGACCCTTAAAATTATAAGTGAAAAAATATAATGTTCCCATTTGTCATTGCCGAAAGGCCAACCAATCGCCAAAACAAAAACTACAACAACAAAAGCATCTAATTTTTTTTCATACATAAAATTTCTTGAGGCAACAAAACAAAAATCCGCGCAGCCCCCACACGTGTTGCTTCGTTGCTGCCACAACAACGACTGATTGAAAGAATGCACCTCTGATCTATATAATCAATCAAATGCTTGTGGAACCTAAGTACGCACAATCACTTTAATCAAAATGGCGTCAAAATTAAGCCAGAGTGACCACCTTTCACCAATTTGGTAAATAAAAAAAATATCCCCCCGGCAGCATGATCGAAATTATGGCTGTTAAATCTCGACCCGTTAACGGATTTTAATAATATTATGCCTTATTATTTAGCTAGACTCGTATGCTTTCTATAATGGTATCAATCATCCTTCTATACCCCAAGGTTCGAAAGCAAATCGATTTGGAACGGTGACTTTGAAAAAATTGCTACTTGGGTGCAACCACTAAAATGTTTGTCAACACCAAATACATAAGTGCATATTAATAATTGACCCCTTAAAATTTAGCCAGAGTCTTATGCTTTCTAGATTGGTCCCTAACTTTTCATTATCCTTCAGGAATAATGAGCATATCGATGCGCAAGGATAACATTGAAAAACTGCCTATTACAAAATACACACTCACCACTAAAGTGCTTATAGATTCCAAACGGTATGGGTTACGTTAATAAAAAAACCCCTTAAAATGTAGCTAGAGATTGCAGCTTTATCAAATTAAATCAATAATTTGATTACTATTAGGCAATCATGAACAGATCGATGCGCAAGAGTGACATTAAATGGCTGCCTACTGCAAAATCGATAAAATGCTTGTAAAATATGATGATTCTAGGTTTATAGAAAAAATAATAACCTTAAAACCCAGCTGAGGTTTTGAGCTTTCATAAATGGGGTCAATCTTCTCGCTATCTCAGATAATGCAGGAGAAAAGTGATATCGACCACATGATACATCTATATCAGGGGTGCCAAAAACCTTCTTATGGAAAAGCAAAAACCAATACATGTAAAGTTGACCAAAAAAATGCAAACAAATTATTTAATTAATTGAATTAGTTGAAAGCACATTGTGCATTTCGCTTGACCCTTAAAATTATAAGTGAAAAAAATATAATGTTCCCATTTGTCATTGCCGAAAGGCCAACCAATCGCCAAAACAAAAACTACAGCAACAAAAGCATCTAATTTTTTTTCATTCATAGAATTTCTTGAGGCAACAAAACAAAAATCCGCGCAACCCCCACACGTGTTGCTTCGTTGCTGTCACAACAACGACTGATTGAAAGAATGCACCTCTGATCTATATAACCAATCAAATGCTTGTGGAACCTAAGTACGCACAATCACTTTAATCAAAATGGCGTCAAAATTAAGCCAGAGTGACCACCTTTCACCAATTTGGTAAATAAAAAAAATATCCCCCCGGCAGCATGATCGAAATTATGGCTGTTAAATCTCGACCCGTTAACGGATTTTAATAATATTATGCCTTATTATTTAGCTAGACTCGTATGCTTTCTATAATGGTATCAATCATCCTTCTATACCCCAAGGTTTGAAAGCAAATCGGTTTGGAATGGTGACTTTAAAAAAATTGCTACTTGGGTGCAACCACTAAAATGCTTGTCAACACCAAATACATAAGTGCATATTAATAATTGACCCCTTAAAATGTAGCCAGAGTCTTATGCTTTCTATATTGGTCCCTAACTTTTCATTATTCTTCAGGAATAATGAGCATATCGATGCGTAAGGATAACATTGAAAAACTGCCTATTACAAAATACACACTCACCACTAAAGTGCTTATAGATTCCAAACGGTATGGGTTACGTTAATAAAAAACCACTTAAAATGTAGCTAGAGATTGCAGCTTTAACAAATTAAATCAATAATTTGATTACTATTCCGCAATCATGAACAGATCGATGCGCAAAAGTGACATTAAATGGCTGCCTACTGCAAAATCGATAAAATGCTTGTAAAATATGATGATTCTAGGTTTATAGAAAAAATAATAACCTTAAAACCTAGCTGGAGTTTTGAGCTTTCATAAATGGGGTCAATCTTCTCGCTATCTCAAATAATGCAGGAGAATTTCGTTGTGGAAAAGTGATATCGACCACATGATACATCTCTATCAGGGGTGCCCAAAATCTTCTTATGGAAAAGCAAAATCCAATACATGTAAAGTTGCCCCAAAAAAATGCAAACAAATTATTTAATTAATTGAATTAGTTGAAAGCACATTGTGCATTTCGCTTGACCCTTAAAATTGTAAGTGAAAAAAATATAATGTTCCCATTTGCATTGCCGAAAGGCCAACCAATCGCCAACACAAAAAAGCATACACACAAAAACTACAACAACAAAAGCATCTAATTTTTGTTCATACATACAATTTCTTGAGGCAACAAAACAAAAATCCGCGCAGCCCCCACACGTGTTGCTTCGTTGCTGTCACAACAACGACTGATTGAAAGAATGCACCTCTGATCTATATAATCAATCAAATGCTTGTGGAACCTAAGTACGCACAATCACTTTAATCAAAATGGCGTCAAAATTAAGCCAGAGTGACCACCTTTCACCAATTTGGTAAATAAAAAAAATATCCCCCCGGCAGCATGATCGAAATTATGGCTGTTAAATCTCGACCCGTTAACGGATTTTAATAATATTATGCCTTATTATTTAGCTAGACTCGTATGCTTTCTATAATGGTATCAATCATCCTTCTATACCCCAAGGTTCGAAAGCAAATCGATTTGGAACGGTGACTTTGAAAAAATTGCTACTTGGGTGCAACCACTAAAATGTTTGTCAACACCAAATACATAAGTGCATATTAATAATTGACCCCTTAAAATTTAGCCAGAGTCTTATGCTTTCTAGATTGGTCCCTAACTTTTCATTATCCTTCAGGAATAATGAGCATATCGATGCGCAAGGATAACATTGAAAAACTGCCTATTACAAAATACACACTCACCACTAAAGTGCTTATAGATTCCAAACGGTATGGGTTACGTTAATAAAAAAACCCCTTAAAATGTAGCTAGAGATTGCAGCTTTATCAAATTAAATCAATAATTTGATTACTATTAGGCAATCATGAACAGATCGATGCGCAAGAGTGACATTAAATGGCTGCCTACTGCAAAATCGATAAAATGCTTGTAAAATATGATGATTCTAGGTTTATAGAAAAAATAATAACCTTAAAACCTAGCTGAGGTTTTGAGCTTTCATAAATGGGGTCAATCTTCTCGCTATCTCAGATAATGCAGGAGAAAAGTGATATCGACCACATGATACATCTATATCAGGGGTGCCAAAAATCTTCTTATGGAAAAGCAAAAACCAATACATGTAAAGTTGACCAAAAAAATGCAAACAAATTATTTAATTAATTGAATTAGTTGAAAGCACATTGTGCATTTCGCTTGACCCTTAAAATTATAAGTGAAAAAAATATAATGTTCCCATTTGTCATTGCCGAAAGGCCAACCAATCGCCAAAACAAAAACTACAGCAACAAAAGCATCTAATTTTTTTTCATTCATAGAATTTCTTGAGGCAACAAAACAAAAATCCGCGCAACCCCCACACGTGTTGCTTCGTTGCTGTCACAACAACGACTGATTGAAAGAATGCACCTCTGATCTATATAACCAATCAAATGCTTGTGGAACCTAAGTACGCACAATCACTTTAATCAAAATGGCGTCAAAATTAAGCCAGAGTGACCACCTTTCACCAATTTGGTAAATAAAAAAAATATCCCACCGGCAGCATGATCGAAATTATGGCTGTTAAATCTCGACCCGTTAACGGATTTTAATAATATTATGCCTTATGATTTAGCTAGACTCGTATGCTTTCTATAATGGTATTAATCATCCTTCTATACCCCAAGGTTCGAAAGCAAATTGATTTGGAACGGTGACTTTGAAAAAATTGCTACTTGGGTGCAACCACTAAAATGCTTGTCAACACCAAATGCATAAGTGCATATTAATAATTGACCCCTTAAAATTTAGCCAGAGTCTTATGCTTTCTATATTGGTCCCTAACTTTTCATTATCCTTCAGGAATAATGAGCATATCGATGCGCAAGGATAACATTGAAAAACTGCCTATTACAAAATACACACTCACCACTAAAGTGCTTATAGATTCCAAACGGTATGGGTTACGTTAATAAAAAACCCCTTAAAATGTAGCTAGAGAATGCAGCTTTATTAAATTAAATCAATAATTTGATTACTATTCGGCAATCATGAACAGATCGATGCGCAATGGTGACATTAAATGGCTGCCTACTGCAAAATCGATAAAATGCTTGTAAAGTATGATGATTCTAGGTTTATAGAAAAAATAATAACCTTAAAACCTAGCTGGAGTTTTGAGCTTTCATAAATGGGGTCAATCTTCTCGTTATCTCAAATAATGCAGGAGAATTTCGTTGTGGAAAAGTGATATCGACCACATGATACATCTATATCAGGGGTGCCCAAAATCTTCTTATGGAAAAGCAAAAACCAATACATGTAAAGTTGCCCAAAAAAAATGCAAACAAATTCTTTAATTAATTGAATTAGTTGAAAGCACATTGTGCATTGCGGTTGACCCTTAAAATTGTAAGTGAAAAAAATATAATGTTCCCATTTGCATTGCCGAAAGGCCAACCAATCGCCAACACAAAAAAGCATACACACAAAAACTACAACAACAAAAGCATCTAATTTTTGTTCATACATACAATTTCTTGAGGCAACAAAACAAAAATCCGCGCAGCCCCCACACGTGTTGCTTCGTTGCTGTCACAACAACGACTGATTGAAAGAATGCACCTCTGATCTATATAATCAATCAAATGCTTGTGGAACCTAAGTACGCACAATCACTTTAATCAAAATGGCGTCAAAATTAAGCCAGAGTGACCACCTTTCACCAATTTGGTAAATAAAAAAAATATCCCACCGGCAGCATGATCGAAACTATGGCTGTTAAATCTCGACCCGTTAACGGATTTTAATAATATTATGCCTTATTATTTAGCTAGACTCGTATGCTTTCTATAATGGTATCAATCATCCTTCTATACCCCAAGGTTTGAAAGCAAATCGGTTTGGAATGGTGACTTTGAAAAAATTGCTACTTGGGTGCAACCACTAAAATGCTTGTCAACACCAAATACATAAGTGCATATTAATAATTGACCCCTTAAAATGTAGCCAGAGTCTTATGCTTTCTATATTGGTCCCTAACTTTTCATTATCCTTCAGGAATAATGAGCATATCGATGCGCAAGGATAGCATTGAAAAACTGCCTATTACAAAATACACACTCACCACTAAAGTGCTTATAGATTCCAAACGGTATGGGTTACGTTAATAAAAACCCCCTTAAAATGTAGCTAGAGATTGCAGCTTTAACAAATTAAATCAATAATTTGATTACTATTCCGCAATCATGAACAGATCGATGCGCAAAAGTGACATTAAATGGCTGCCTACTGCAAAATCGATAAAATGCTTGTAAAATATGATGATTCTAGGTTTATAGAAAAAATAATAACCTTAAAACCTAGCTGGAGTTTTGAGCTTTCATAAATGGGGTCAATCTTCTCGCTATCTCAAATAATGCAGGAGAATTTCGTTGTGGAAAAGTGATATCGACCACATGATACATCTATATCAGGGGTGCCAAAAATCTTCTTATAGAAAAGCAAAAACCAATACATGTAAAGTTGACCAAAAAAATGCAAACAAATTCTTTAATTAATTGAATTAGTTGAAAGCACATTGTGCATTGCGGTTGACCCTTAAAATTGTAAGTGAAAAAAATATAATGTTCCCATTTGCATTGCCGAAAGGCCAACCAATCGCCAACACAAAAAAGCATACACACAAAAACTACAACAACAAAAGCATCTAATTTTTGTTCATACATACAATTTCTTGAGGCAACAAAACAAAAATCCGCGCAGCCCCCACACGTGTTGCTTCGTTGCTGTCACAACAACGACTGATTGAAAGAATGCACCTCTGATCTATATAATCAATCAAATGCTTGTGGAACCTAAGTACGCACAATCACTTTAATCAAAATGGCGTCAAAATTAAGCCAGAGTGACCACCTTTCACCAATTTGGTAAATAAAAAAAATATCCCCCCGGCAGCATGATCGAAATTATGGCTGTTAAATCTCGACCCGTTAACGGATTTTAATAATATTATGCCTTATGATTTAGCTAGACTCGTATGCTTTCTATAATGGTATTAATCATCCTTCTATACCCCAAGGTTCGAAAGCAAATTGATTTGGAACGGTGACTTTGAAAAAATTGCTACTTGGGTGCAACCACTAAAATGCTTGTCAACACCAAATGCATAAGTGCATATTAATAATTGACCCCTTAAAATTTAGCCAGAGTCTTATGCTTTCTATATTGGTCCCTAACTTTTCATTATCCTTCAGGAATAATGAGCATATCGATGCGCAAGGATAACATTGAAAAACTGCCTATTACAAAATACACACTCACCACTAAAGTGCTTATAGATTCCAAACGGTATGGGTTACGTTAATAAAAAACCCCTTAAAATGTAGCTAGAGAATGCAGCTTTATTAAATTAAATCAATAATTTGATTACTATTCGGCAATCATGAACAGATCGATGCGCAATGGTGACATTAAATGGCTGCCTACTGCAAAATCGATAAAATGCTTGTAAAGTATGATGATTCTAGGTTTATAGAAAAAATAATAACCTTAAAACCTAGCTGGAGTTTTGAGCTTTCATAAATGGGGTCAATCTTCTCGTTATCTCAAATAATGCAGGAGAATTTCGTTGTGGAAAAGTGATATCGACCACATGATACATCTATATCAGGGGTGCCCAAAATCTTCTTATGGAAAAGCAAAAACCAATACATGTAAAGTTGCCCAAAAAAAATGCAAACAAATTCTTTAATTAATTGAATTAGTTGAAAGCACATTGTGCATTGCGGTTGACCCTTAAAATTGTAAGTGAAAAAAATATAATGTTCCCATTTGCATTGCCGAAAGGCCAACCAATCGCCAACACAAAAAAGCATACACACAAAAACTACAACAACAAAAGCATCTAATTTTTGTTCATACATACAATTTCTTGAGGCAACAAAACAAAAATCCGCGCAGCCCCCACACGTGTTGCTTCGTTGCTGTCACAACAACGACTGATTGAAAGAATGCACCTCTGATCTATATAATCAATCAAATGCTTGTGGAACCTAAGTACGCACAATCACTTTAATCAAAATGGCGTCAAAATTAAGCCAGAGTGACCACCTTTCACCAATTTGGTAAATAAAAAAAATATCCCACCGGCAGCATGATCGAAACTATGGCTGTTAAATCTCGACCCGTTAACGGATTTTAATAATATTATGCCTTATTATTTAGCTAGACTCGTATGCTTTCTATAATGGTATCAATCATCCTTCTATACCCCAAGGTTTGAAAGCAAATCGGTTTGGAATGGTGACTTTGAAAAAATTGCTACTTGGGTCCAACCACTAAAATGCTTGTCAACACCAAATACATAAGTGCATATTAATAATTGACCCCTTAAAATGTAGCCAGAGTCTTATGCTTTCTATATTGGTCCCTAACTTTTCATTATCCTTCAGGAATAATGAGCATATCGATGCGCAAGGATAGCATTGAAAAACTGCCTATTACAAAATACACACTCACCACTAAAGTGCTTATAGATTCCAAACGGTATGGGTTACGTTAATAAAAACCCCCTTAAAATGTAGCTAGAGATTGCAGCTTTAACAAATTAAATCAATAATTTGATTACTATTCCGCAATCATGAACAGATCGATGCGCAAAAGTGACATTAAATGGCTGCCTACTGCAAAATCGATAAAATGCTTGTAAAATATGATGATTCTAGGTTTATAGAAAAAATAATAACCTTAAAACCTAGCTGGAGTTTTGAGCTTTCATAAATGGGGTCAATCTTCTCGCTATCTCAAATAATGCAGGAGAATTTCGTTGTGGAAAAGTGATATCGACCACATGATACATCTATATCAGGGGTGCCAAAAATCTTCTTATAGAAAAGCAAAAACCAATACATGTAAAGTTGACCAAAAAAATGCAAACAAATTCTTTAATTAATTGAATTAGTTGAAAGCACATTGTGCATTGCGGTTGACCCTTAAAATTGTAAGTGAAAAAAATATAATGTTCCCATTTGCATTGCCGAAAGGCCAACCAATCGCCAACACAAAAAAGCATACACACAAAAACTACAACAACAAAAGCATCTAATTTTTGTTCATACATACAATTTCTTGAGGCAACAAAACAAAAATCCGCGCAGCCCCCACACGTGTTGCTTCGTTGCTGTCACAACAACGACTGATTGAAAGAATGCACCTCTGATCTATATAATCAATCAAATGCTTGTG
The DNA here is from genome assembly GCA_963971225.1 of Melieria omissa. Taxonomy (NCBI): domain Eukaryota; kingdom Metazoa; phylum Arthropoda; class Insecta; order Diptera; family Ulidiidae; genus Melieria; species Melieria omissa. The sequence continues at coordinate 651,460 of OZ020269.1, read as the reverse complement.
GAACCTAAGTACGCACAATCACTTTAATCAAAATGGCGTCAAAATTAAGCCAGAGTGACCACCTTTCACCAATTTGGTAAATAAAAAAAATATCCCCCCGGCAGCATGATCGAAATTATGGCTGTTAAATCTCGACCCGTTAACGGATTTTAATAATATTATGCCTTATTATTTAGCTAGACTCGTATGCTTTCTATAATGGTATCAATCATCCTTCTATACCCCAAGGTTCGAAAGCAAATCGATTTGGAACGGTGACTTTGAAAAAATTGCTACTTGGGTGCAACCACTAAAATGTTTGTCAACACCAAATACATAAGTGCATATTAATAATTGACCCCTTAAAATTTAGCCAGAGTCTTATGCTTTCTAGATTGGTCCCTAACTTTTCATTATCCTTCAGGAATAATGAGCATATCGATGCGCAAGGATAACATTGAAAAACTGCCAATTACAAAATACACACTCACCACTAAAGTGCTTATAGATTCCAAACGGTATGGGTTACGTTAATAAAAAACCCCTTAAAATGTAGCTAGAGATTGCAGCTTTATCAAATTAAATCAATAATTTGAACAGATCGATGCGCAAAAGTGACATTAAATGGCTGCCTACTGCAAAATCGATAAAATGCTTGTAAAATATGATGATTCTAGGTTTATAGAAAAAATAATAACCTTAAAACCTAGCTGGAGTTTTGAGCTTTCATAAATGGGGTCAATCTTCTCGCTATCTCAAATAATGCAGGAGAATTTCGTTGTGGAAAAGTGATATCGACCACATGATACATCTATATCAGGGGTGCCAAAAATCTTCTTATGGAAAAGCAAAAACCAATACATGTAAAGTTGACCAAAAAAAATGCAAACAAATTATTTAATTAATTGAATTAGTTGAAAGCACATTGTGCATTTCGCTTGACCCTTAAAATTATAAGTGAAAAAAATATAATGTTCCCATTTGTCATTGCCGAAAGGCCAACCAATCGCCAAAACAAAAACTACAACAACAAAAGCATCTAATTTTTTTTCATACATACAATTTCTTGAGGCAACAAAACAAAAATCAGCGCAGCCCCCACACGTGTTGCTTCGTTGCTGTCACAACAACGACTGATTGAAAGAATGCACCTCTGATCTATATAATCAATCAAATGCTTGTGGAACCTAAGTACGCACAATCACTTTAATCAAAATGGCGTCAAAATTAAGCCAGAGTGACCACCTTTCACCAATTTGGTAAATAAAAAAAATATCCCACCGCCAGCATGATCGAAATTATGGCTGTTAAATCTCGACCCGTTAACGGATTTTAATAATATTATGCCTTATTATTTAGCTAGACTCGTATGCTTTCTATAATGGTATCAATCATCCTTCTATACCCCAAGGTTCGAAAGCAAATCGATTTGGAACGGTGACTTTGAAAAAATTGCTACTTGGGTGCAACCACTAAAATGCTTGTCAACACCAAATGCATAAGTGTATATTAATAATTGACCCCTTAAAATTTAGCCAGAGTCTTATGCTTTCTATATTGGTCCCTACCTTTTCATTATCCTTCAGGAATAATGAGCATATCGATGCGCAAAGATAACATTGAAAAACTGCCTATTACAAAATACACACTCACCACTAAAGTGCTTATAGATTCCAAACGGTATGGGTTACGTTAATAAAAAAACCCCTTAAAATGTAGCTAGAGATTGCAGCTTTATCAAATTAAATCAATAATTTGATTACTATTCCGCAATCATGAACAGATCGATGCGCAAAAGTGACATTAAATGGCTGCCTACTGAAAAATCGATAAAATGCTTGTAAAATATGATGATTCTAGGTTTATAGAAAAAATAATAACCTTAAAACCTAGCTGGAGTTTTGAGCTTTCATAAATGGGGTCAATCTTCTCGCTATCTCAAATAATGCAGGAGAATTTCGTTGTGGAAAAGTGATATCGATCACATGATACATCTATATCAGGGGTGCCAAAAATCTTCTTATGGAAAAGCAAAAACCAATACATGTAAAGTTGCCCAAAAAATGCAAACAAATTATTTAATTAATTGAATTAGTTGAAAGCACATTGTGCATTTCGCTTGACCCTTAAAATTATAAGTGAAAAAAATATTATGTTCCCATTTGTCATTGCCGAAAGGCCAACCAATCGCCAAAACAAAAACTACAACAACAAAAGCATCTAATTTTTTTTCATACATACAATTTCTTGAGGCAACAAAACAAAAATCCGCGCAGCCCCCACACGTGTTGCTTCGTTGCTGTCACAACAACGACTGATTGAAAGAATGCTCCTCTGATCTATATAATCAATCAAATGCTTGTGGAACCTAAGTACGCACAATCACTTTCATCAAAATGGCGTCAAAATTAAGCCAGAGTGACCACCTTTCACCAATTTGGTAAATAAAAAAAATATCCCCCCGGCAGCATGATCGAAATTATGGCTGTTAAATCTCGACCCGTTAACGGATTTTAATAATATTATGCCTTATTATTTGCCTAGACTCGTATGCTTTCTATAATGGTATCAATCATCCTTCTATACCCCAAGGTTCGAAAGCAAATCGATTTGGAACGGTGACTTTGAAAAAATTGCTACTTGGGTGCAACCACTAAAATGCTTGTCAACACCAAATGCATAAGTGCATATTAATAATTGACCCCTTAAAATTTAGCCAGAGTCTTATGCTTTCTATATTGGTCCCTAACTTTTCATTATCCTTCAGGAATAATGAGCATATCGATGCGCAAGGATAACATTGAAAAACTGCCTATTACAAAATACACACTCACCACTAAAGTGCTTATAGATTCCAAACGGTATGGGTTACGTTAATAAAAAACCCCTTAAAATGTAGCTAGAAATTGCAGCTTTATCAAATTAAATCAATAATTTGATTACTATTAGGCAATCATGAACAGATCGGTGCGCAAGAGTGACATTAAATGGCTGCCTACTGCAAAATCGATAAAATGCTTGTAAAATATGATGATTCTAGGTTTATAGAAAAAATAATAACCTTAAAACCTAGCTGGAGTTTTGAGTTTTCATAAATGGGGTCAATCTTCTCGTTATCTCAGATAATGCAGGAGAATTTCGTTGTGGAAAAGTGATATCGACCACATGATACATCTATATCAGGGGTGCCAAAAATCTTCTTATGGAAAAGCAAAAACCAATACATGTAAAGTTGACCAAAAAAATGCAAACAAATTATTTAATTAATTGAATTAGTTGAAAGCACATTGTGCATTTCGCTTGACCCTTACAATTATAAGTGAAAAAAATATAATGTTCCCATTTTTCATTGCCGAAAGGCCAACCAATCGCCAAAACAAAAACTACAACAACAAAAGCATCTAATTTTTTTTCATACATACAATTTCTTGAGGCAACAAAACAAAAATCCGCGCAGCACCCACACGTGTTGCTTCGTTGCTGTCACAACAACGACTGATTGAAAGAATGCTCCTCTGATCTATATAATCAATCAAATGCTTGTGGAACCTAAGTACGCACAATCACTTTCATCAAAATGGCGTCAAAATTAAGCCAGAGTGACCACCTTTCACCAATTTGGTAAATAAAAAAAATATCCCCCCGACAGCATGATCGAAATCATGAACAGATCGATGCGCAAGAGTGACATTAAATGGCTGCCTACTGCAAAATCGATAAAATGCTTGTAAAATATTCTAGGTTTATAGGTTTAGGTTTATAGAAAAAATAATAACCTTAAAACCTAGCTGGAGTTTTGAGTTTTCATAAATGGGGTCAATCTTCTCGTTATCTCAGATAATGCAGGAGAATTTCGTTGTGGAAAAGTGATATCGACCACATGATACATCTATATCAGGGGTGCCAAAAATCTTCTTATGGAAAAGCAAAAACCAATACATGTAAAGTTGACCAAAAAAATGCAAACAAATTATTTAATTAATTGAATTAGTTGAAAGCACATTGTGCATTTCGCTTGACCCTTAAAATTATAAGTGAAAAAAATATAATGTTCCCATTTGTCATTGCCGAAAGGCCAACCAATCGCCAAAACAAAAACTACAACAACAAAAGCATCTAAGTTTTTTTTCATACATACAATTTCTTGAGGCAACAAAACAAAAATCCGCGCAGCCCCCACACGTGTTGCTTCGTTGCAGTCACAACAACGACTGATTGAAAGAATGCACCTCTGATCTATATAATCAATCAAATGCTTGTGGAACCTAAGTACGCACAATCACTTTAATCAAAATGGCGTCAAAATTAAGCCAGAGTGACCACCTTTCACCAATTTGGTAAATAAAAAAAATATCCCCCCGACAGCATGATCGAAATTATGGCTGTTAAATCTCGACCCGTTAACGGATTTTAATAATATTATGCCTTATTATTTAGCTAGACTCGTATGCTTTCTATAATGGTATCAATCATCCTTCTATACCCCAAGGTTCGAAAGCAAATCGATTTGGAACGGTGACTTTGAAAAAATTGCTACTTGGGTGCAACCACTAAAATGCTTGTCAACACCAAATGCATAAGTGCATATTAATAATTGACCCCTTAAAATTTAGCCAGAGTCTTATGCTTTCTATATTGGTCCCTACCTTTTCATTATCCGTCAGGAATAATGAGCATATCTATGCGCAAGGATAACATTGAAAAACTGCCTATTACAAAATACACACTCACCACTAAAGTGCGTATAGATTCCAAACGGTATGGGTTACGTTAATAAAAAACCCCTTAAAATGTAGCTAGAGATTGCAGCTTTATCAAATTAAATCAATAATTTGATTACTATTAGGCAATCATGAACAGATCGATGCGCAAGAGTGACATTAAATGGCTGCCTACTGCAAAATCGATAAAATGCTTGTAAAATATTCTAGGTTTATAGGTTTAGGTTTATAGAAAAAATAATAACCTTAAAACCTAGCTGGAGTTTTGAGTTTTCATAAATGGGGTCAATCTTCTCGCTATCTCAGATAATGCAGGAGAATTTCGTTGTGGAAAAGTGATATCGACCACATGATACATCTATATCAGGGGTGCCAAAAATCTTCTTATGGAAAAGCAAAAACCAATACATGTAAAGTTGACCAAAAAAATGCAAACAAATTATTTAATTAATTGAATTAGTTGAAAGCACATTGTGCATTTCGCTTGACCCTTAAAATTATAAGTGAAAAAAATATAATGTTCCCATTTGTCATTGCCGAAAGGCCAACCAATCGCCAAAACAAAAACTACAACAACAAAAGCATCTAAGTTTTTTTTCATACATACAATTTCTTGAGGCAACAAAACAAAAATCCGCGCAGCCCCCACACGTGTTGCTTCGTTGCAGTCACAACAACGACTGATTGAAAGAATGCACCTCTGATCTATATAATCAATCAAATGCTTGTGGAACCTAAGTACGCACAATCACTTTAATCAAAATGGCGTCAAAATTAAGCCAGAGTGACCACCTTTCACCAATTTGGTAAATAAAAAAAATATCCCCCCGGCAGCATGATCGAAATTATGGCTGTTAAATCTCGACCCGTTAACGGATTTTAATAATATTATGCCTTATTATTTAGCTAGACTCGTATGCTTTCTACAATGGTATCAATCATCCTTCTATACCCCAAGGTTCGAAAGCAAATCGATTTGGAACGGTGACTTTGAAAAAATTGCTACTTGGGTGCAACCACTAAAATGCTTGTCAACACCAAATGCATAAGTGCATATTAATAATTGACCCCTTAAAATTTAGCCAGAGTCTTATGCTTTCTATATTGGTCCCTACCTTTTCATTATCCGTCAGGAATAATGAGCATATCGATGCGCAAGGATAACATTGAAAAACTGCCTATTATAAAATACACACTCACCACTAAAGTGCTTATAGATTCCAAACGGTATGGGTTACGTTAATAAAAAACCCCTTAAAATGTAGCTAGAGATTGCAGCTTTATCAAATTAAATCAATAATTTGATTACTATTAGGCAATCATGAACAGATCGATGCGCAAGAGTGACATTAAATGGCTGCCTACTGCAAAATCGATAAAATGCTTGTAAAATATGATGATTCTAGGTTTATAGAAAAAATAATAACCTTAAAACCTAGCTGGAGTTTTGAGTTTTCATAAATGGGGTCAATCTTCTCGCTATCTCAGATAATGCAGGAGAATTTCGTTGTGGAAAAGTGATATCGACCACATGATACATCTATATCAGGGGTGCCCAAAATCTTCTTATGGAAAAGCAAAAACCAATACATGTAAAGTTGCCCAAAAAAAATGCAAACAAATTATTTAATTAATTGAATTAGTTGAAAGCACATTGTGCATTTCGCTTGACCCTTAAAATTATAAGTGAAAAAAATATAATGTTCCCATTTGTCATTGCCGAAAGGCCAACCAATCGCCAAAACAAAAACTACAACAACAAAAGCATCTAATTTTTTTTCATACATACAATTTCTTGAGGCAACAAAACAAAAATCCGCGCAGCCCCAACACGTGTTGCTTCGTTGCTGTCACAACAACGACTGATTGAAAGAATGCACCTCTGATCTATATAATCAATCAAATGCTTGTGGAACCTAAGTACGCACAATCACTTTAATCAAAATGGCGTCAAAATTAAGCCAGAGTGACCACCTTTCACCAATTTGGTAAATAAAAAAAATATCCCCCCGGCAGCATGATCGAAATTATGGCTGTTAAATCTCGACCCGTTAACGGATTTTAATAATATTATGCCTTATTATTTAGCTAGACTCGTATGCTTTCTATAATGGTATCAATCATCCTTCTATACCCCAAGGTTCGAAAGCAAATCGATTTGGAACGGTGACTTTGAAAAAATTGCTACTTGGGTGCAACCACTAAAATGCTTGTCAACACCAAATGCATAAGTGCATATTAATAAATTTAGCCAGAGTCTTATGCTTTCTATATTGGTCCCTACCTTTTCATTATCCGTCAGGAATAATGAGCATATCGATGCGCAAGGATAACATTGAAAAACTGCCTATTACAAAATACACACTCACCACTAAAGTGCTTATAGATTCCAAACGGTATGGGTTACGTTAATAAAAAACCCCTTAAAATGTAGCTAGAGATTGCAGCTTTATCAAATTAAATCAATAATTTGATTACTATTCGGCAATCATGAACAGATCGATGCGCAAGAGTGACATTAAATGGCTGCCTACTGCAAAATCGATAAAATGCTTGTAAAATATGATGATTCTAGGTTTATAGAAAAAGTAATAACCTTAAAACCTAGCTGGAGTTTTGAGCTTTCATAAATGGGGTTAATCTTCTCGCTATCTCAGATAATGCAGGAGAATTTCGTTGTGGAAAAGTGATATCGACCACATGATACATCTATATCAGGGGGTGCCCAAAATCTTCTTATGGAAAAGCAAAAACCAATACATGTAAAGTTGCCCAAAAAAATTCAAACAAATTATTTAATTAGTTGAATTAGTTGAAAGCACATTGTGCATTTCGCTTGACCCTTAAAATTATAAGTGAAAAAAATATTATGTTCCCATTTGTCATTGCCGAAAGGCCAACCAATCGCCAAAACAAAAACTACAACAACAAAAGCATCTAATTTTTTTTCATACATAGAATTTCTTGAGGAAACAAAACAAAAATCCGCGCAGCCCCCACACGTGTTGCTTCGTTGCTGTCACAACAACGACTGATTGAAAGAATGCACCTCTGATCTATATAACCAATCAAATGCTTGTGGAACCTAAGTACGCACAATCACTTTAATAAAAATGGCGTCAAAATTAAGCCAGAGTGACCACCTTTCAATAATTTGGTAAATAAAAAAATATCCCACCGGCAGCATGATCGAAATGATGGCTGTTAAATCTCGACCCGTTAACGGATTTTAAAAATATTATGCCTTATTATTTAGCTAGACTCGTATGCTTTCTATAATGGTATCAATCATCCTTCTATACCCCAAGGTTCGAAAGCAAATCGTTTTGGAACGGTGACTTTGAAAAAATTGCTACTTGGGTGCAACCACTAAAATGCTTGTCAACACCAAATGCATAAGTGCATATTAATAATTGACCCCTTAAAATTTAGCCAGAGTCTTATGCTTTCTATATTGGTCCCTAACTTTTCATTATCCTTCAGGAATAATGAGCATATCATAACATTGAAAAACTGCCTATTACAAAATACACACTCACCACTAAAGTACTTATAGATTCCAAACGGTATGGGTTACGTTAATAAAAAACCCCTTAAAATGTAGCTAGAGATTGCAGCTTTATCAAATTAAATCAATAATTTGATTACTATTAGGCAATCATGAACAGATCGATGCGCAAGAGTGACATTAAATGGCTGCCTACTGCAAAATCGATAAAATGCTTGTAAAATATGATGATTCTAGGTTTATAGAAAAAATAATAACCTTAAAACCTAGCTGGAGTTTTGAGCTTTCATAAATGGGATCAATCTTCTCGCTATCTCAAATAATGCAGGAGAATTTCGTTGTGGAAAAGTGATATCGACCACATGATACATCTATATCAGGGGTGCCCAAAATCTTCTTATGGAAAGCAAAAACCAATACATGTAAAGTTGCCCAAAAAAAATGCAAACAAATTATTTAATTAATTGAATTAGTTGAAAGCACATTGTGCAATTCGCTTGACCCTTAAAATTATAAGTGAAAAAAATATAATGTTCCCATTTGTCATTGCCGAAAGGCCAACCAATCGCCAAAACAAAAACTACAACAACAAAAGCATCTAATTTTTTTTCATACATAGAATTTTTTGAAGAAACAAAACAAAAATCAGCGCAGCCCCCACACGTGTTGCTTCGTTGCTGTCACAACAACGACTGATTGAAAGAATGCACCTCTGATCTATATAACCAATCAAATGCTTGTGGAACCTAAGTACGCACAATCATAATAATAATTATTACAAAATACACACTCACAACTAAAGTGCTTATAGATTCCAAACGGTATGGGTTACGTTAATAAAAAACCCCTTAAAATGTAGCTAGAGATTGCAGCTTTATCAAATTAAATCAATAATTTGATTACTGTTCCGCAATCATGAACAGATCGATGCGCAAGGGTGACATTAAATGGCTGCCTACTGCAAAATCGATAAAATGCTTGTAAAATATGATGATTCTAGGTTTATAGCAAAAATAATAACCTTAAAACCTAGCTGGAGTTTTGAGCTTTCATAAATGGGGTCAATCTTCTCGCTGCCTACTGCAAAATCGATAAAATGCTTGTAAAATATGATGATTTTAGGTTTATAGAAAAAATAATAACCTTAAAACCTAGCTGGAGTTTTGAGCTTTCATAAATGGGGTCAATCTTCTCGCTATCTCAAATAATGCAGGAGAATTTCGTTGTGGAAAAGTGATATCGACCACATGATACATCTATATTAGGGGTGCCCAAAATATTCTTATGGAAAAGCAAAAACCAATACATGTAAAGTTGCCCAAAAATATGCAAACAAATTATTTAATTAATTGAATTAGTTGAAAGCACATTGTGCATTTCGCTTGACCCTTAAAATTATAAGTGAAAAAAATATAATGTTCCCATTTGTCATTGCCGAAAGTCCAACCAATCGCCAAAACAAAAACTACAACAACAAAAGCATCTAATTTTTTTTCATACATAGAATTTCTTGAGGAAACAAAACAAAAATCCGCGCAGCCCCCACACGTGTTGCTTCGTTGCTGTCACAACAACGACTGATTGAAAGAATGCACCTCTGATCTATATAACCAATCAAATGCTTGTGGAACCTAAGTACGCACAATCACTTTAATCAAAATGGCGTCAAAATTAAGCCAGAGTGACCACCTTTCAATAATTTGGTAAATAAAAAAATATCCCACCGGCAGCATGATCGAAATTATGGCTGTTAAATCTCGACCCGTTAACGGATTTTAAAAATATTATGCCTTATTATTTAGCTAGACTCGTATGCTTTCTATAATGGTATCAATCATCCTTCTATACCCCAAGGTTCGAAAGCAAATCGTTTTGGAACGGTGACTTTGAAAAAATTGCTACTTGGGTGCAACCACTAAAATGCTTGTCAACACCAAATGCATAAGTGCATATTAATAATTGACCCCTTAAAATTTAGCCAGAGTCTTATGCTTTCTATATCGGTCCCTACCTTTTCATTATCCTTCAGGAATAATGAGCATATCGATGCGCAAGGATAACATTGAAAAACTGCCTATTACAAAATACACACTCACCACTAAAGTGCTTATAGATTCCAAACGGTACAGGTTACGTTAATAAAAAACCCCTTAAAATGTAGCTAGAGATCGCAGCTTTATCAAATTAAATCAATACCTTGATTACTATTCGGCAATCATGAACAGATCGATGCGCAAGAGTGACATTAAATGGCTGCCTACTGCAAAATCGATAAAATGCTTGTAAAATATGATGATTCTAGGTTTATAGCAAAAATAATAACCTTAAAACCTAGCTGGAGTTTTGAGCTTTCATAAATGGGGTCAATCTTCTCGCTGCCTACTGCAAAATCGATAAAATGCTTGTAAAATATGATGATTCTAGGTTTATAGCAAAAATAATAACCTTAAAACCTAGCTGGAGTTTTGAGCTTTCATAAATGGGGTCAATCTTCTCGCTATCTCAAATAATGCAGGAGAATTTCGTTGTGGAAAAGTGATATCGACCACATGATACATCTATATTAGGGGTGCCCAAAATATTCTTATGGAAAAGCAAAAACCAATACATGTAAAGTTGCCCAAAAATATGCAAACAAATTATTTAATTAATTGAATTAGTTGAAAGCACATTGTGCATTTCGCTTGACCCTTAAAATTATAAGTGAAAAAAATATAATGTTCCCATTTGTCATTGCCGAAAGGCCAACCAATCGCCAAAACAAAAACTACAACAACAAAAGCATCTAATTTTTTTTCATACATAGAATTTCTTGAGGCAACAAAACAAAAATCAGCGCAGCCCCCACACGTGTTGCTTCGTTGCTGTCACAACAACGACTGATTGAAAGAATGCACCTCTGATCTATATAACCAATCAAATGCCTGTGGAACCTAAGTACGCACAATCACTTTAATCAAAATGGCGTCAAAATTAAGCCAGAGTGACCACCTTTCACCAATTTGGTAAATAAAAAAAATATCCCCCCGGCAGCATGATCGAAATTATGGCTGTTAAATCTCGACCCGTTAACGGATTTTAATAATATTATGCCTTATTATTTAGCTAGACTCGTATGCTTTCTATAATGGTATCAATCATCCTTCTATACCCCAAGGTTCGAAAGCAAATCGATTTGGAACGGTGACTTTGAAAAAATTGCTACTTGGGTGCAACCACTAAAATGCTTGTCAACACCAAATGCATAAGTGCATATTAATAATTGACACCTTAAAATTTAGCCAGAGTCTTATGCTTTCTATATTGGTCCCTAACTTTTCATTATCCTTCAGGAATAATGAGCATATCGATGCGCAAGGATAACATTGAAAAACTGCCTATTACAAAATACACACTCACCAGTAAAGTACTTATAGATTCCAAACGGTATGGGATACGTTAATAAAAAAAGCCCTTAAAATGTAGCTAGAGATTGCAGCTTTATCAAATTAGATCAATAATTTGATTACTATTCGGCAATCATGAACAGATCGATGCGCAAGAGTGACATTAAATGGCTGCCTACTGCAAAATCGATAAAATGCTTGTAAAATATGATGATTCTAGGTTTATAGAAAAAATAATAACCTTAAAACCTAGCTGGAGTTTTGAGCTTTCATAAATGGGGTCAATCTTCTCGCTATCTCAAATAATGCAGGAGAATTTCGTTGTGGAAAAGTGATATCGACCACATGATACATCTATATCAGGGGTGCCCAAAATCTTCTTATGGAAAAGCAAAATCCAATACATGTAAAGTTGCCCCAAAAAAATGCAAACAAATTATTTAATTAATTGAATTAGTTGAAAGCACATTGTGCATTTCGCTTGACCCTTAAAATTATAAGTGAAAAAAATATAATGTTCCCATTTGACATTGCCGAAAGGCCAACCAATCGCCAACACAAAAAAGCATACACACAAAAACTACAACAACAAAAGCATCTAATTTTTGTTCATACATACAATTTCTTGAGGCAACAAAACAAAAATCCGCGCAGCCCCCACACGTGTTGCTTCGTTGCTGTCACAACAACGACTGATTGAAAGAATGCACCTCTGATCTATATAACCAATCAAATGCTTGTGGAACCTAAGTACGCACAATCACTTTAATAAAAATGGCGTCAAAATTAAGCCAGAGTGACAACCTTTCACCAATTTGGTAAATAAAAAAAATATCCCACCGGCAGCATGATCGAAATTATGGCTGTTAAATCTCGACCCGTTAACGGATTTTAAAAATATTATGCCTTATTATTTAGCTAGACTCGTATGCTTTCTATAATGGTATCAATCATCCTTCTATACCCCAAGGTTCGAAAGCAAATCGATTTGGAACGGTGACTTTGAAAAAATTGCTACTTGGGTTCAACCACTAAAATGCTTGTCAACACCAAATGCATAAGTGCATATTAATAATTGACCCCTTAAAATTTAGCCAGAGTCTTATGCTTTTTATATTGGTCCCTAACTTTTCATTATCCTTCAGGAATAATGAGCATATCGATGCGCAAGGATAATATTGAAAAACTGCCTATTACAAAATACACACTCACCACTAAAGTGTTTATAGATTCCAAACGGTATGGGCTACGTTGATAAAAACCCCCTTAAGATGTAGCTAGAGATTGCAGCTTTATCAAATTAAATCAATAATTTGATTACTATTCGGCAATCATGAACAGATCGATGCGCAAGAGTGACATTAAATGGCTGCCTACTGCAAAATCGATAAAATGCTTGTAAAATATGATGATTTTAGGTTTATAGAAAAAATAATAACCTTAAACCTAGCTGGAGTTTTGAGCTTTCATAAATGGGGTCAATCTTCTCGCTATCTCAAATAATGCAGGAGAATTTCGTTGTGGAAAAGTGATATCGACCACATGATACATCTATATCAGGGGTGCCCAAAATATTCTTATGGAAAAGCAAAAACCAATACATGTAAAGTTGCCCAAAAAATGCAAACAAATTATTTAATTAATTGAATTAGTTGAAAGCACATTGTGCATTTCGCTTGACCCTTAAAATTATAAGTGAAAAAAATATAATGTTCCCATTTGTCATTGCCGAAAGGCCAACCAATCGCCAAAACAAAAACTACAACAACAAAAGCATCTAATTTTTTTTCATACATAGAATTTCTTGAGGCAACAAAACAAAAATCCGCGCAGCCCCCACACGTGTTGCTTCGTTGCTGTCACAACAACGACTGATTGAAAGAATGCACCTCTGATCTATATAATCAATCAAATGCTTGTGGAACCTAAGTACGCACAATCACTTTAATCAAAATGGCGTCAAAATTAAGCCAGAGTGACCACCTTTCACCAATTTGGTAAATAAAAAAATATCCCACCGGCAGCATGATCGAAATTATGGCTGTTAAATCTCGACCCGTTAACGGATTTTAATAATATTTTGCCTTAGCTAGACTCGTATGCTTTCTATAATGGTATCAATCATCCTTCTATACCCCAAGGTTCGAAAGCAAATCGATTTGGAACGGTGACTTTGAAAAAATTGCTACTTGGGTGCAACCACTAAAATGCTTGTCAACACCAAATGCATAAGTGCATATTAATAATTGACCCCTTAAAATTTAGCCAGAGTCTTATGCTTTCTATATTGGTCCCTAACTTTTCATTATCCTTCAGGAATAATGAGCATATCATAACATTGAAAAACTGCCTATTACAAAATACATACTCACCACTAAAGTGCTTATAGATTCCAAACGGTATGGGTTACGTTAATAAAAAACCCCTTAAAATGTAGCTAGACATTGCAGCTGTAGCAAATTAAATCAATAATTTGATTACTATTAGGCAATCATGAACAGATCGATGCGCAAGAGTGACATTAAATGGCTGCCTACTGCAAAATCGATAAAATGCTTGTAAAATATGATGATTCTAGGTTTATAGAAAAAATAATAACCTTAAAACCTAGCTGGAGTTTTGAGCTTTCATAAATGGGGTCAATCTTCTCGCTATCTCAGATAATGCAGGAGAATTTCGTTGTGGAAAAGTGATATCGACCACATGATACATCTATATCAGGGGTGGCCAAAATCTTCTTATGGAAAAGCAAAATCCAATACATGTAAAGTTGCCCAAAAAAAATGCAAACAAATTATTTAATTAATTGAATTAGTTGAAAGCACATTGTGCATTTCGCTTGACCCTTAAAATATAAGTGAAAAAAATATAATGTTCCCATTTGTCATTGCCGAAAGGCCAACCAATCGCCAACACAAAAAAGCATACACACAAAAACTACAACAACAAAAGCATCTAATTTTTTTTCATACATACAATCTCTTGAGGCAACAAAACAAAAATCCGCGCAGCCCCCACACGTGTTGCTTCGTTGCTGTCACAACAACGACTGATTGAAAGAATGCACCTCTGATCTATATAACCAATCAAATGCTTGTGCAACCTAAGTATGCACAATCACTTTAATCAAAATGGCGTCAAAATTAAGCCAGAGTGACCACCTTTCACCAATTTGGTAAATAAAAAAAATATCCCACCGGCAGCATGATCGAAATTATGGCTGTTAAATCTCGACCCGTTAACGGATTTTAATAATATTATGCCTTATTATTTAGCGAGACTCGTATGCTTTCTATAATGGTATCAATCATCCTTCTATACCCCAAGGTTCGAAAGCAAATCGATTTGGAACGGTGACTTTGAAAAAATTGCTACTTGGGTGCAACCACTAAAATGCTTGTCAACACCAAATGCATAAGTGCATATTAATAATTGACCCCTTAAAATTTAGCCAGAGTCTTATGCTTTCTATATTGGTCCCTAACTTTTCATTATCCTTCAGGAATAATGAGCATATCGATGCGCAAGGATAACATTGAAAAACTGCCTATTACAAAATACACACTCACCACTAAAGTGCTTATAGATTCCAAACGGTACAGGTTACGTTAATAAAAAACCCGTTAAAATGTAGCTAGAGATCGCAGCTTTATCAAATTAAATCAATAATTTGATTACTATTCGGCAATCATGAACAGATCGATGCGCAAGAGTGACATTAAATGGCTGCCTACTGCAAAATCGATAAAATGCTTGTAAAATATGATGATTCTAGGTTTATAGAAAAACTAATAACCTTAAAACCTAGCTGGAGTTTTGAGCTTTCATAAATGGGGTCAATCTTCTCGATATCTCAAATAATGCAGGAGAATTTCGTTGTGGAAAAGTGATATCGACCACATGATACATCTATATCAGGGGTGCCCAAAATATTCTTATGGAAAAGCAAAAACCAATACATGTAAAGTTGCCCAAAAATGCAAACAAATTATTTAATTAATTGAATTAGTTGAAAGCACATTGTGCATTTCGCTTGACCCTTAAAATTATAAGTGAAAAAAATATAATGTTCCCATTTGTCATTGCCGAAAGGCCAACCAATCGCCAACACAAAAAAGCATACACACAAAAACTACAACAACAAAAGCATCTAATTTTTTTTCATACATAGAATTTCTTGAGGCAACAAAACAAAAATCCGCGCAGCCCCCACACGTGTTGCTTCGTTGCTGTCACAACAACGACTGATTGAAAGAATGCACCTCTGATCTATATAACCAATCAAATGCTTGTGGAACCTAAGTACGCACAATCACTTTAATAAACATGGCGTCAAAATTAAGCCAGAGTGACCACATTTCACCAATTTGGTAAATAAAAAAAATATCCCACCGGCAGCATGATCGAAATTATGGCTGTTAAATATCGACCCGTTAACGGGTTTTAAAAATATTATGCCTTATTATTTAGCTAGACTCGTATGCTTTCTATAATGGTATCAATCATCCTTCTATACCCCAAGGTTCGAAAGCAAATCGATTTGGAACGGTGACTTTGAAAAAATTGCTACTTGGGTTCAACCACTAAAATGCTTGTCAACACCAAATGCATAAGTGCATATTAATAATTGACCCCTTAAAATTTAGCCAGAGTCTTATGCTTTTTATATTGGTCCCTAACTTTTCATTATCCTTCAGGAATAATGAGCATATCGATGCGCAAGGATAATATTGAAAAACTGCCTATTACAAAATACACACTCACCACTAAAGTGCTTATAGATTCCAAACGGTATGGGCTACGTTGATAAAAACCCCCTTAAAATGTAGCTAGAGATTGCAGCTTTATCAAATTAAATAAATAATTTGATTACTATTCGGCAATCATGAACAGATCGATGCGCAAGGCTGACATTAAATGGCTGCCTACTGCAAAATCGATAAAATGCTTGTAAAATATGATGATTCTAGGTTTATAGAAAAAATAATAACCTTAAAACCTAGCTGGAGTTTTGAGCCTTCATAAATGGGGTCAATCTTCTCGTTATCTCAAATAATGCAGGAGAATTTCGTTGTGGAAAAGTGATATCGACCACATGATACATCTATATCAGGGGTGCCCAAAATATTCTTATGGAAAAGCAAAAACCAATACATGTAAAGTTGCCCAAAAAATGCAAACAAATTATTTAATTAATTGAATTAGTTGAAAGCACATTGTGCATTTCGCTTGACCCTTAAAATTATAAGTGAAAAAAATATAATGTTCCCATTTGTCATTGCCGAAAGGCCAACCAATCGCCAAAACAAAAACTACAACAACAAAAGCATCTAATTATTTTCCATACATACAATTTCTTGAGGCAACAAACCAAGAATCAGCGCAGCCCCCACACGTGTTGCTTCGTTGCTGTCACAACAACGACTGATTGAAAGAATGCACCTCTCATCTATATAACCAATCAAATGCTTGTGGAACCTAAGTACGCACAATCACTTTAATCAAAATGGCGTCAAAATTAAGCCAGAGTGACCACCTTTCACCAATTTGGTAAATAAAAAAAATATCCCACCGGCAGCATGATCGAAATTATGGCTGTTAAATCTCGACCCGTTAACGGATTTTAATAATATTATGCCTTATTATTTAGCTAGACTCGTATGCTTTCTATAATGGTATCAATCATCCTTCTATACCCCAAGGTTCGAAAGCAAATCGATTTGGAACGGTGACTTTGAAAAAATTGCTACTTGGGTGCAACCACTAAAATGCTTGTCAACACCAAATGCATAAGTGCATATTAATAATTGACCCCTTAAAATTTAGCCAGAGTCTTATGCTTTCTATATTGGTCCCTAACTTTTCATTATCCTTCAGGAATAATGAGCATATCGATGCGCAAGGATAACATTGAAAAACTGCCTATTACAAAATACACACTCACCACTAAAGTGCTTATAGATTCCAAACGGTATGGGTTACGTTAATAAAAAACCCCTTAAAATGTAGCTAGAGAATGCAGCTTTATCAAACTAAATCAATAATTTGATTACTATTAGGCAATCATGAACAGATCGATGCGCAAGAGTGACATTAAATGGCTGCCTACTGCAAAATCGATAAAATGCTTGTAAAATATGATGATTCTAGGTTTATAGAAAAAATATCAACCTGAAAACCTAGCTGGAGTTTTGAGCTTTCATAAATGGGGTCAATCTTCTCGCTATCTCAGATAATGCAGGAGAATTTCGTTGTGGAAAAGTGATATCGACCACATGATACATCTATAGGGTGTTTTTTTTAGAGGTATAGAACTTCGAATTGAAATAAAACACAACAAAATCGTTTTAATGTCCATCAATTTGGCTTTATTGGAAGCATAATTTTATGCCATTAATGTTTAACCCGGCGTTGGTGTGGTAAAAAAAAATTACGTTATTGGTGTGGTGGGGTATGACATACCCCAAAACTTTATATAGCACAAACCCCACGAAACAACACATATATAAAAGATAGCAATTACATATTATTCTTCATTTAATTTTACGTAAGAAAATGCAAAAAAATGTTATGTGCAAGCAATTTGTAAAAGAAAATAACAAATATAAGAAAAATAAACGAAAAATACTGAGATTTATAGGTTGACTTCATAAAATGGGGTTTAAAAAAATTACATTGTATAATTTTCCAAAAACCATAGTCTGTTTTAAAAACGACATACATGTAGTTATGTGATATACAATTTTCGGTAGCTACGGTGAAAGAGTAGCGAAATACAAGGTCTCCAAATTAGCGCATTTTTTGCAAGATGTATAAGGTTTTTGCTCTCAGACAAACCGAACATTGTGTGCTGTACTGACGACGTTTTGGTACAGCTTCGCATTATCTCAAGGATTTACAGAATCATGATGATCTACAAAAATAATGATATTTTTTGGAACATATGATACGATGAAAACGATTGTCGTATGTGCTATTAAATTCAATGGAACATACGACATTCGCTTTCTATGGCGACGAAATGCGAATACTGAACTGGGAGCTTTTCTTGGACGTAGCAGTTGGACAGTTCGTATTTGCCTCTTATGTTTCCGTACGGTGAGTTTTTGAATAAATCGATGACTACTAGACCATCAAAAATATCAATTTGAATTCAAAATCATTTACACAAAAAGTTACGTTATTGGTGTGGTGGGGTATGTCATACCCCAATGAACTTTAGCGGGATGTCACTGAAATCTGGTAAAACTCAAGTTGTTTTTGGATAGCAGATGTGTAAGGTTGGACTGTTATAAACAGCTACTAGAAGCGATAGTGCCCACAAAAAACTGATAGGCGTAATATTTACAAAAATACAACCTCTGGGGTATGGTATACCCCACCACACCGATGCCGGGTTAAATATGATTTCGGGCATGTGGCCGCCGCGGCTGGCTCGAATAAAGCCAATTCTACAGGTCCAAGTTTCAATCTTCCATAAAGTTGATGGACAAAGCTCCAATTGCTGTGCACGGTGGCGAATCGATTTATTCGGGTCCTCTTCAACATTTTGCTCTACAGCGGCAATTGTTTCTTCGGTGCGCACTGTTCGACGTCTCTGCGGATGCGTATTATCACATAGAGTAAACGTAGTGCGAAAACGACCCATGGTTAACCGAATTAATTGCTCTGATGGACGATTATGTCGACCATAAAATGGACGGAGCTTGCGGTAAACTTCGCGAACTGAACCATTATTTTCGAAATAAATTTGCACGATTTGCAAGCGTTGTTCTTTTGTCAACCTGTTCATGATGAAATGGCAAACCAAACTGAACATAACTGACATTAGAGTTGCCAGATTTTACCACAAAATTCCAGTTTTACCTCTATTCGAAAAACAAACCTCTAAAAAAAACACCCTATATATCAGGGGTGCCCAAAGTCTTCTTATGGAAAAGCAAAAACCAATACATTTAAAGTTGCCCCAAAAATGCAAACAAATTATTTAATTAATTGAATTAGTTGAAAGCACATTGTGCATTTCGCTTGACCCTTAAAATTATAAGTGAAAAAAATATAATGTTCCCATTTGACATTGCCGAAAGGCCAACCAATCGCCAACACAAAAAAGCATACACACAAAAACTACAACAACAAAAGCATCTAATTTTTTTCATACATAGAATTTCTTGAGGCAACAAAACAAAAATCCGCGCAGCCCCCACACGTGTTGCTACGTTGCTATCACAACAACGACTGATTGAAAGAATGTACCTCTGATCTACATAATCAATCAAATGCTTGTGGAACCTAAGTACGCCTAATCACTTTAATCAAAATGGCGTCAAAATTAAGCCAGAGTGACCACCTTTCACCAATTTGGTAAATAAAAAAAATATCCCACCGGCAGCATGATCGAAATTATGGCTGTTAAATCTCGACCCGTTAAGGGATTTTAATAATATTATGCCTTATTATTTAGCTAGACTCGTATGCTTTCTATAATGGTATCAATCATCCTTCTATACCCCAAGGTTCGAAAGCAAATCGATTTGGAACGGTGACTTTGAAAAAATTGCTACTTGGGTGCAACCACTAAAATGCTTGTCAACACCAAATGCATAAGTGCATATTAATAATTGACCCCTTAAAATTTAGCCAGAGTCTTATGCTTTCTATATTGGTCCCTACCTTTTCATTATCCTTCAGGTATAATGAGCATATCGATGCGCAAGGATAACATTGAAAAACTGCCTATTACAAAATACACACTCACCACTAAAGTGCTTATAGATTCCAAACGGTATGGGTTACGTTAATAAAAAACCCCTTAAAATGTAGCTAGAGATTGCAGCTTTATTAAATTAAATCAATAATTTGATTACTATTAGGCAATCATGAACAGATCGATGCGCAAGAGTGACATTAAATGGCTGCCTACTGCAAAATCGATAAAATGCTTGTAAAATATGATGATTCTAGGTTTATAGAAAAAATAATAACCTTAAAACCTAGCTGGAGTTTTGAGCTTTCATAAATGGGGTCAATCTTCTCGCTATCTCAAATAATGCAGGAGAATTTCGTTGTGAAAAAGTGATATCGACCACATGATACATCTATATCAGGGGTGCCCAAAGTCTTCTTATGGAAAAGCAAAAACCAATACATTTAAATTTGCCAAAAAAAATCCAAACAAATTATTTAATTAATTGAATTAGTTGAAAGCACATTGTGCATTTCGCTTGACCCTTAAAATTATAAGTGAAAAAAATATAATGTTCCCATTTGTCATTGCCGAAAGGCCAACCAATCGCCAAAACAAAAACTACAACAACAGAAGCATCTAATTTTTTTCATACATAGAATTTCTTGAGGCAACAAAACAAAAATCAGCGCAGCCCCCACACGTGTTGCTTCGTTGCTGTCACAACAACGACTGATTGAAATAATGCACCTCTGATCTATATAACCAATCAAATGCTTGTGGAACCTAAGTACGCACAATCACTTTAATCAAAATGGCGTCAAAATTAAGCCAGAGTGACCACCTTTCACCAATTTGGTAAATAAAAAAAATATCCCACCGGCAGCATGATCGAAATTATGGCTGTTAAATCTCGACCCGTTAACGGATTTTAATAATATTATGCCTTATTATTTAGCTAGACTCGTATGCTTTCTATAATGGTATCAATCATCCTTCTATACCCCAAGGTTCGAAAGCAAATCGATTTGGAACGGTGACTTTGAAAAAATTGCTACTTGGGTGCAACCACTAAAATGCTTGTCAACACCAAATGCATAAGTGCATATTAATAATTGACCCCCTAAAATTTAGCCAGAGTCTTATGCTTTCTATATTGGTCCCTAACTTTTCATTACCCTTCAGGAATAATGAGCATATCGATGCGCAAGGATAACATTGAAAAACTGCCTATTACAAAATACACACTCACCACTAAAGTGCTTATAGATTCCAAACGGTATGGGTTACGTTAATAAAAAACCCCTTAAAATGTAGCTAGAGATTGCAGCTTTATCAAATTAAATCAATAACTTGATTACTATTCGGCAATCATGAACAGATCGATGCGCAAGAGTGACATTAAATGGCTGCCTACTGCAAAATCGATAAAATGCTTGTAAAATATGCTAATTCTAGGTTTATAGAAAAAATAATAACCTTGAAACCTAGCTGGAGTTTTGAGCTTTCATAAATGGGGTCAATCTTCTCGCTATCTCAAATAATGCAGGAGAATTTCGTTGTGGAAAAGTGATATCGACCACATGATACATCTATATCAGGGGTGCCCAAAATATTCTTATGGAAAAGCAAAAACCAATACCTGTAAAGTTGCCCAAAAAATGCAAACAAATTATTTAATTAGTTGAATTAGTTGAAAGCACATTGTGCATTTCGCTTGACCCTTAAAATTATAAGTGAAAAAAATATTATGTTCCCATTTGTCGTTGCCGAAAGTCCAACCAATCGCCAAAACAAAAACCACAACAACAAAAGCATCTAATTTTTTTTCATACATAGAATTTCTTGAGGCAACAAAACAAAAATCCGCGCAGCCCCCACACGTGTTGCTTCGTTGCTGTCAAAACAACGACTGATTGAAAGAATGCACCTCTGATCTTATAATCAATAAAATGCTTGTGGAACCTAAGTACGCACAATCACTTTAATCAAAATGGCGTCAAAATTAAGCCAGAGTGACCACCTTTCACCAATTTGGTAAATAAAAAAAATATCCCACCGGCAGCATGATCGAAATTATGGCTGTTAAATCTCGACCCGTTAACGGATTTTAATAATATTATGCCTTATTATTTAGCTAGACTCGTATGCTTTCTATAATGGTATCAATCATCCTTCTATACCCCAAAGTTCGAAAGCAAATCGATTTGGAACGGTGACTTTGAAAAAATTGCTACTTGGGTGCAACCACTAAAATGCTTGTCAACACCAAATGCATAAGTGCATTTTAACAATTGACCCCTTAAAATTTAGCCAGAGTCTTATGCTTTCTATATTGGTCCCTAACTTTTCATTATCCTTCAGGAATAATGAGCATATCGATGCGCAAGGATAACATTGAAAAACTGCCTATTACAAAATACACACTCACCACTAAAGTGCTTATAGATTCCAAACGGTATGGGTTACGTTAATAAAAAACCCCTTAAAATGTAGCTAGAGATTGCAGCTTTATCAAATTAAATCAATAATTGGATTACTATTCCGCAATCATGAACAGATCGATGCGCAAGAGTGACATTAAATGGCTGCCTACTGCAAAATCGATAAAATGCTTGTAAAATATGATAATTCTAGGTTTATAGAAAAAATAATAACCTTGAAACCTAGCTGGAGTTTTGAGCTTTCATAAATGGGGTCAATCTTTTCGCTATCTCAGATAATGCAGGAGAATTTCGTTGTGGAAAAGTGATATCGACCACATGATACATCTATATCAGGGGTGCCCAAAATCTTCTTATGGAAAAGCAAAAACCAATACATGTAAAGTTGCCCAAAAAAAATGCAAACAAATTATTTAATTAATTGAATTAGTTGAAAGCACATTGTGCATTTCGCTTGACCCTTAAAATTATAAGTGAAAAAAATATAATGTTCCCATTTGACATTGCCGAAAGGCCAACCAATCGCCAACACAAAAAAGCATACACACAAAAACTACAACAACAAAAGCATCTAATTTTTTTCATACATAGAATTTCTTGAGGCAACAAAACAAAAATCCGCGCAGCCCCCACACGTGTTGCTACGTTGCTATCACAACAACGACTGATTGAAAGAATGTACCTCTGATCTACATAATCAATCAAATGCTTGTGGAACCTAAGTACGCCTAATCACTTTAATCAAAATGGCGTCAAAATTAAGCCAGAGTGACCACCTTTCACCAATTTGGTAAATAAAAAAAATATCCCACCGGCAGCATGATCGAAATTATGGCTGTTAAATCTCGACCCGTTAACGGATTTTAATATTATTATGCCTTATTATTTAGCTACACTCGTATGCTTTCTATAATGGTATCAATCATCCTTCTATACCCCAAGGTGCGAAAGCAAATCGATTTGGAACGGTGACTTTGAAAAAATTGCTACTTGGGTGCAACCACTAAAATGCATGTCAACACCAAATGCAAAGTGCATATTAATAATTGACCCCTTAAAATTTAGCCAGAGTCTTATGCTTTCTATATTGGTCCCTAACTTTTCATTATCCTTCAGGAATAATGAGCATATCGATGCGCAAGGATAACATTGAAAAACTGCCTATTACAAAATACACACTCACCACTAAAGTGCTTATAGATTCCAAACGGTATGGGTTACGTTAATAAAAAACCCCTTAAAATGTAGCTAGAGATTGCAGCTTTATCAAATTAAATCAATAATTTGATTACTATTCCGCAATCATGAACAGATCGATGCGCAAGGGTGACATTAAATGGCTGCCTACTGCAAAATCGATAAAATGCTTGTAAAATATGATGATTCTAGGTTTATAGCAAAAATAATAACCTTAAAACCTAGCTGGAGTTTTGAGCTTTCATAAATGGGGTCAATCTTCTCGCTGCCTACTGCAAAATCGATAAAATGCTTGTAAAATATGATGATTCTAGGTTTATAGCAAAAATAATAACCTTAAAACCTAGCTGGAGTTTTGAGCTTTCATAAATGGGGTCAATCTTCTCGCTATCTCAAATAATGCAGGAGAATTTCGTTGTGGAAAAGTGATATCGACCACATGATACATCTATATTAGGGGTGCCCAAAATATTCTTATGGAAAAGCAAAAACCAATACATGTAAAGTTGCCCAAAAATATGCAAACAAATTATTTAATTAATTGAATTAGTTGAAAGCACATTGTGCATTTCGCTTGACCCTTAAAATTATAAGTGAAAAAAATATAATGTTCCCATTTGTCATTGCCGAAAGGCCAACCAATCGCCAAAACAAAAACTACAACAACAAAAGCATCTAATTTTTTTTCATACATAGAATTTCTTGAGGAAACAAAACAAAAATCCGCGCAGCCCCCACACGTGTTGCTTCGTTGCTGTCACAACAACGACTGATTGAAAGAATGCACCTCTGATCTATATAACCAATCAAATGCTTGTGGAACCTAAGTACGCACAATCACTTTAATCAAAATGGCGTCAAAATTAAGCCAGAGTGACCACCTTTCAATAATTTGGTAAATAAAAAAATATCCCACCGGCAGCATGATCGAAATTATGGCTGTTAAATCTCGACCCGTTAACGGATTTTAATAATATTATGCCTTATTATTTAGCTAGACTCGTATGCTTTCTATAATGGTATCAATCATCCTTCTATACCCCAAGGTTCGAAAGCAAATCGTTTTGGAACGGTGACTTTGAAAAAATTGCTACTTGGGTGCAACCACTAAAATGCTTGTCAACACCAAATGCATAAGTGCATATTAATAATTGACCCCTTAAAATTTAGCCAGAGTCTTATGCTTTCTATATCGGTCCCTACCTTTTCATTATCCTTCAGGAATAATGAGCATATCGATGCGCAAGGATAACATTGAAAAACTGCCTATTACAAAATACACACTCACCACTAAAGTGCTTATAGATTCCAAACGGTACAGGTTACGTTAATAAAAAACCCCTTAATATGTAGCTAGAGATCGCAGCTTTATCAAATTAAATCAATAACTTGATTACTATTCGGCAATCATGAACAGATCGATGCGCAAGAGTGACATTAAATGGCTGCCTACTGCAAAATCGATAAAATGCTTGTAAAATATGATGATTCTAGGTTTATAGAAAAAATAATAACCTTAAAACCTAGCTGGAGTTTTGAGCTTTCATAAATGGGATCAATCTTCTCGCTATCTCAAATAATGCAGGAGAATTTCGTTGTGGAAAAGTGATATCGACCACATGATACATCTATATCAGGGGTGCCCAAAATCTTCTTATGGAAAGCAAAAACCAATACATGTAAAGTTGCCCAAAAAAAATGCAAACAAATTATTTAATTAATTGAATTAGTTGAAAGCACATTGTGCAATTCGCTTGACCCTTAAAATTATAAGTGAAAAAAATATAATGTTCCCATTTGTCATTGCCGAAAGGCCAACCAATCGCCAACACAAAAAAGCATACACACAAAAACTACAACAACAAAAGCATCTAATTTTTTTTCATACATAGAATTTCTTGAGGCAACAAAACAAAAATCAGCGCAGCCCCCACACGTGTTGCTTCGTTGCTGTCACAACAACGACTGATTGAAAGAATGCACCTCTGATCTATATAACCAATCAAATGCCTGTGGAACCTAAGTACGCACAATCACTTTAATCAAAATGGCGTCAAAATTAAGCCAGAGTGACCACCTTTCACCAATTTGGTAAATAAAAAAAATATCCCCCCGGCAGCATGATCGAAATTATGGCTGTTAAATCTCGACCCGTTAACGGATTTTAATAATATTATGCCTTATTATTTAGCTAGACTCGTATGCTTTCTATAATGGTATCAATCATCCTTCTATACCCCAAGGTTCGAAAGCAAATCGATTTGGAACGGTGACTTTGAAAAAATTGCTACTTGGGTGCAACCACTAAAATGCTTGTCAACACCAAATGCATAAGTGCATATTAATAATTGACACCTTAAAATTTAGCCAGAGTCTTATGCTTTCTATATTGGTCCCTAACTTTTCATTATCCTTCAGGAATAATGAGCATATCGATGCGCAAGGATAACATTGAAAAACTGCCTATTACAAAATACACACTCACCAGTAAAGTACTTATAGATTCCAAACGGTATGGGATACGTTAATAAAAAAAGCCCTTAAAATGTAGCTAGAGATTGCAGCTTTATCAAATTAGATCAATAATTTGATTACTATTCGGCAATAATGAACAGATCGATGCGCAAGAGTGACATTAAATGGCTGCCTACTGCAAAATCGATAAAATGCTTGTAAAATATGATGATTCTAGGTTTATAGAAAAAATAATAACCTTAAAACCTAGCTGGAGTTTTGAGCTTTCATAAATGGGGTCAATCTTCTCGCTATCTCAAATAATGCAGGAGAATTTCGTTGTGGAAAAGTGATATCGACCACATGATACATCTATATCAGGGGTGCCCAAAATCTTCTTATGGAAAAGCAAAATCCAATACATGTAAAGTTGCCCCAAAAAAATGCAAACAAATTATTTAATTAATTGAATTAGTTGAAAGCACATTGTGCATTTCGCTTGACCCTTAAAATTATAAGTGAAAAAAATATAATGTTCCCATTTGACATTGCCGAAAGGCCAACCAATCGCCAACACAAAAAAGCATACACACAAAAACTACAACAACAAAAGCATCTAATTTTTGTTCATACATACAATTTCTTGAGGCAACAAAACAAAAATCCGCGCAGCCCCCACACGTGTTGCTTCGTTGCTGTCACAACAACGACTGATTGAAAGAATGCACCTCTGATCTATATAACCAATCAAATGCTTGTGGAACCTAAGTACGCACAATCACTTTAATAAAAATGGCGTCAAAATTAAGCCAGAGTGACAACCTTTCACCAATTTGGTAAATAAAAAAAATATCCCACCGGCAGCATGATCGAAATTATGGCTGTTAAATCTCGACCCGTTAACGGATTTTAAAAATATTATGCCTTATTATTTAGCTAGACTCGTATGCTTTCTATAATGGTATCAATCATCCTTCTATACCCCAAGGTTCGAAAGCAAATCGATTTGGAACGGTGACTTTGAAAAAATTGCTACTTGGGTTCAACCACTAAAATGCTTGTCAACACCAAATGCATAAGTGCATATTAATAATTGACCCCTTAAAATTTAGCCAGAGTCTTATGCTTTTTATATTGGTCCCTAACTTTTCATTATCCTTCAGGAATAATGAGCATATCGATGCGAAAGGATAATATTGAAAAACTGCCTATTACAAAATACACACTCACCACTAAAGTGTTTATAGATTCCAAACGGTATGGGCTACGTTGATAAAAACCCCCTTAAGATGTAGCTAGAGATTGCAGCTTTATCAAATTAAATCAATAATTTGATTACTATTCGGCAATCATGAACAGATCGATGCGCAAGAGTGACATTAAATGGCTGCCTACTGCAAAATCGATAAAATGCTTGTAAAATATGATGATTTTAGGTTTATAGAAAAAATAATAACCTTAAACCTAGCTGGAGTTTTGAGCTTTCATAAATGGGGTCAATCTTCTCGCTATCTCAAATAATGCAGGAGAATTTCGTTGTGGAAAAGTGATATCGACCACATGATACATCTATATCAGGGGTGCCCAAAATATTCTTATGGAAAAGCAAAAACCAATACATGTAAAGTTGCCCAAAAAATGCAAACAAATTATTTAATTAATTGAATTAGTTGAAAGCACATTGTGCATTTCGCTTGACCCTTAAAATTATAAGTGAAAAAAATATAATGTTCCCATTTGTCATTGCCGAAAGGCCAACCAATCGCCAAAACAAAAACTACAACAACAAAAGCATCTAATTTTTTTTCATACATAGAATTTCTTGAGGCAACAAAACAAAAATCCGCGCAGCCCCCACACGTGTTGCTTCGTTGCTGTCACAACAACGACTGATTGAAAGAATGCACCTCTGATCTATATAATCAATCAAATGCTTGTGGAACCTAAGTACGCACAATCACTTTAATCAAAATGGCGTCAAAATTAAGCCAGAGTGACCACCTTTCACCAATTTGGTAAAAAAAAAAATATCCCACCAGCAGCATGATCGAAATTATGGCTGTTAAATTTCGACCCGTTAACGGATTTTAATAATATTATGCCTTATTATTTAGCTAGATTCGTATGCTTTCTATAATGGTATCAATCATCCTTCTATACCCCAAGGTTCGAAAGCAAATCGATTTGGAACGGTGACTTTGAAAAAATTGCTACTTGGGTGCAACCACTAAAATGCTTGTCAACACCAAATGCATAAGTGCATATTAATAATTGACCCCTTAAAATTTAGCCAGAGTCTTATGCTTTCTATATTGGTCCCTAACTTTTCATTATCCTTCAGGAATAATGAGCATATCATAACATTGAAAAACTGCCTATTACAAAATACATACTCACCACTAAAGTGCTTATAGATTCCAAACGGTATGGGTTACGTTAATAAAAAACCCCTTAAAATGTAGCTAGACATTGCAGCTGTAGCAAATTAAATCAATAATTTGATTACTATTAGGCAATCATGAACAGATCGATGCGCAAGAGTGACATTAAATGGCTGCCTACTGCAAAATCGATAAAATGCTTGTAAAATATGATGATTCTAGGTTTATAGAAAAAATAATAACCTTAAAACCTAGCTGGAGTTTTGAGCTTTCATAAATGGGGTCAATCTTCTCGCTATCTCAGATAATGCAGGAGAATTTCGTTGTGGAAAAGTGATATCGACCACATGATACATCTATATCAGGGGTGGCCAAAATCTTCTTATGGAAAAGCAAAATCCAATACATGTAAAGTTGCCCAAAAAAAATGCAAACAAATTATTTAATTAATTGAATTAGTTGAAAGCACATTGTGCATTTCGCTTGACCCTTAAAATATAAGTGAAAAAAATATAATGTTCCCATTTGTCATTGCCGAAAGGCCAACCAATCGCCAACACAAAAAAGCATACACACAAAAACTACAACAACAAAAGCATCTAATTTTTTTTCATACATACAATTTCTTGAGGCAACAAAACAAAAATCCGCGCAGCCCCCACACGTGTTGCTTCGTTGCTGTCACAACAACGACTGATTGAAAGAATGCACCTCTGATCTATATAACCAATCAAATGCTTGTGCAACCTAAGTATGCACAATCACTTTAATCAAAATGGCGTCAAAATTAAGCCAGAGTGACCACCTTTCACCAATTTGGTAAATAAAAAAAATATCCCACCGGCAGCATGATCGAAATTATGGCTGTTAAATCTCGACCCGTTAACGGATTTTAATAATATTATGCCTTATTATTTAGCGAGACTCGTATGCTTTCTATAATGGTATCAATCATCCTTCTATACCCCAAGGTTCGAAAGCAAATCGATTTGGAACGGTGACTTTGAAAAAATTGCTACTTGGGTGCAACCACTAAAATGCTTGTCAACACCAAATGCATAAGTGCATATTAATAATTGACCCCTTAAAATTTAGCCAGAGTCTTATGCTTTCTATATTGGTCCCTAACTTTTCATTATCCTTCAGGAATAATGAGCATATCGATGCGCAAGGATAACATTGAAAAACTGCCTATTACAAAATACACACTCACCACTAAAGTGCTTATAGATTCCAAACGGTACAGGTTACGTTAATAAAAAACCCGTTAAAATGTAGCTAGAGATCGCAGCTTTATCAAATTAAATCAATAATTTGATTACTATTCGGCAATCATGAACAGATCGATGCGCAAGAGTGACATTAAATGGCTGCCTACTGCAAAATCGATAAAATGCTTGTAAAATATGATGATTCTAGGTTTATAGAAAAACTAATAACCTTAAAACCTAGCTGGAGTTTTGAGCTTTCATAAATGGGGTCAATCTTCTCGATATCTCAAATAATGCAGGAGAATTTCGTTGTGGAAAAGTGATATCGACCACATGATACATCTATATCAGGGGTGCCCAAAATATTCTTATGGAAAAGCAAAAACCAATACATGTAAAGTTGCCCAAAAATGCAAACAAATTATTTAATTAATTGAATTAGTTGAAAGCACATTGTGCATTTCGCTTGACCCTTAAAATTATAAGTGAAAAAAATATAATGTTCCCATTTGTCATTGCCGAAAGGCCAACCAATCGCCAACACAAAAAAGCATACACACAAAAACTACAACAACAAAAGCATCTAATTTTTTTTCATACATAGAATTTCTTGAGGCAACAAAACAAAAATCCGCGCAGCCCCCACACGTGTTGCTTCGTTGCTGTCACAACAACGACTGATTGAAAGAATGCACCTCTGATCTATATAACCAATCAAATGCTTGTGGAACCTAAGTACGCACAATCACTTTAATAAACATGGCGTCAAAATTAAGCCAGAGTGACCACATTTCACCAATTTGGTAAATAAAAAAAATATCCCACCGGCAGCATGATCGAAATTATGGCTGTTAAATATCGACCCGTTAACGGGTTTTAAAAATATTATGCCTTATTATTTAGCTAGACTCGTATGCTTTCTATAATGGTATCAATCATCCTTCTATACCCCAAGGTTCGAAAGCAAATCGATTTGGAACGGTGACTTTGAAAAAATTGCTACTTGGGTTCAACCACTAAAATGCTTGTCAACACCAAATGCATAAGTGCATATTAATAATTGACCCCTTAAAATTTAGCCAGAGTCTTATGCTTTTTATATTGGTCCCTAACTTTTCATTATCCTTCAGGAATAATGAGCATATCGATGCGCAAGGATAATATTGAAAAACTGCCTATTACAAAATACACACTCACCACTAAAGTGCTTATAGATTCCAAACGGTATGGGCTACGTTGATAAAAACCCCCTTAAAATGTAGCTAGAGATTGCAGCTTTATCAAATTAAATAAATAATTTGATTACTATTCGGCAATCATGAACAGATCGATGCGCAAGGCTGACATTAAATGGCTGCCTACTGCAAAATCGATAAAATGCTTGTAAAATATGATGATTCTAGGTTTATAGAAAAAATAATAACCTTAAAACCTAGCTGGAGTTTTGAGCCTTCATAAATGGGGTCAATCTTCTCGTTATCTCAAATAATGCAGGAGAATTTCGTTGTGGAAAAGTGATATCGACCACATGATACATCTATATCAGGGGTGCCCAAAATATTCTTATGGAAAAGCAAAAACCAATACATGTAAAGTTGCCCAAAAAATGCAAACAAATTATTTAATTAATTGAATTAGTTGAAAGCACATTGTGCATTTCGCTTGACCCTTAAAATTATAAGTGAAAAAAATATAATGTTCCCATTTGTCATTGCCGAAAGGCCAACCAATCGCCAAAACAAAAACTACAACAACAAAAGCATCTAATTATTTTCCATACATACAATTTCTTGAGGCAACAAACCAAGAATCAGCGCAGCCCCCACACGTGTTGCTTCGTTGCTGTCACAACAACGACTGATTGAAAGAATGCACCTCTCATCTATATAACCAATCAAATGCTTGTGGAACCTAAGTACGCACAATCACTTTAATCAAAATGGCGTCAAAATTAAGCCAGAGTGACCACCTTTCACCAATTTGGTAAATACAAAAAATATCCCACCGGCAGCATGATCGAAATTATGGCTGTTAAATCTCGACCCGTTAACGGATTTTAATAATATTATGCCTTATTATTTAGCTAGACTCGTATGCTTTCTATAATGGTATCAATCATCCTTCTATACCCCAAGGTTCGAAAGCAAATCGATTTGGAACGGTGACTTTGAAAAAATTGCTACTTGGGTGCAACCACTAAAATGCTTGTCAACACCAAATGCATAAGTGCATATTAATAATTGACCCCTTAAAATTTAGCCAGAGTCTTATGCTTTCTATATTGGTCCCTAACTTTTCATTATCCTTCAGGAATAATGAGCATATCGATGCGCAAGGATAACATTGAAAAACTGCCTATTACAAAATACACACTCACCACTAAAGTGCTTATAGATTCCAAACGGTATGGGTTACGTTAATAAAAAACCCCTTAAAATGTAGCTAGAGAATGCAGCTTTATCAAACTAAATCAATAATTTGATTACTATTAGGCAATCATGAACAGATCGATGCGCAAGAGTGACATTAAATGGCTGCCTACTGCAAAATCGATAAAATGCTTGTAAAATATGATGATTCTAGGTTTATAGAAAAAATATCAACCTGAAAACCTAGCTGGAGTTTTGAGCTTTCATAAATGGGGTCAATCTTCTCGCTATCTCAGATAATGCAGGAGAATTTCGTTGTGGAAAAGTGATATCGACCACATGATACATCTATAGGGTGTTTTTTTTAGAGGTATAGAACTTCGAATTGAAATAAAACACAACAAAATCGTTTTAATGTCCATCAATTTGGCTTTATTGGAAGCATAATTTTATGCCATTAATGTTTAACCCGGCGTTGGTGTGGTAAAAAAAAATTACGTTATTGGTGTGGTGGGGTATGACATACCCCAAAACTTTATATAGCACAAACCCCACGAAACAACACATATATAAAAGATAGCAATTACATATTATTCTTCATTTAATTTTACGTAAGAAAATGCAAAAAAATGTTATGTGCAAGCAATTTGTAAAAGAAAATAACAAATATAAGAAAAATAAACGAAAAATACTGAGATTTATAGGTTGACTTCATAAAATGGGGTTTAAAAAAATTACATTGTATAATTTTCCAAAAACCATAGTCTGTTTTAAAAACGACATACATGTAGTTATGTGATATACAATTTTCGGTAGCTACGGTGAAAGAGTAGCGAAATACAAGGTCCCCAAATTAGCGCATTTTTTGCAAGATGTATAAGGTTTTTGCTCTCAGACAAACCGAACATTGTGTGCTGTACT
Source organism: Melieria omissa (assembly GCA_963971225.1). Classification (NCBI taxonomy): domain Eukaryota; kingdom Metazoa; phylum Arthropoda; class Insecta; order Diptera; family Ulidiidae; genus Melieria; species Melieria omissa. The sequence continues at coordinate 618,203 of OZ020269.1, read as the reverse complement.
GACGACGTTTTGGTACAGCTTCGCATTATCTCAAGGATTTACAGAATCATGATGATCTACAAAAATAATGATATTTTTTGGAACATATGATACGATGAAAACGATTGTCGTATGTGCTATTAAATTCAATGGAACATACGACATTCGCTTTCTATGGCGACGAAATGCGAATACTGAACTGGGAGCTTTTCTTGGACGTAGCAGTTGGACAGTTCGTATTTGCCTCTTATGTTTCCGTACGGTGAGTTTTTGAATAAATCGATGACTACTAGACCATCAAAAATATCAATTTGAATTCAAAATCATTTACACAAAAAGTTACGTTATTGGTGTGGTGGGGTATGTCATACCCCAATGAACTTTAGCGGGATGTCACTGAAATCTGGTAAAACTCAAGTTGTTTTTGGATAGCAGATGTGTAAGGTTGGACTGTTATAAACAGCTACTAGAAGCGATAGTGCCCACAAAAAACTGATAGGCGTAATATTTACAAAAATACAACCTCTGGGGTATGGTATACCCCACCACACCGATGCCGGGTTAAATATGATTTCGGGCATGTGGCCGCCGCGGCTGGCTCGAATAAAGCCAATTCTACAGGTCCAAGTTTCAATCTTCCATAAAGTTGATGGACAAAGCTCCAATTGCTGTGCACGGTGGCGAATCGATTTATTCGGGTCCTCTTCAACATTTTGCTCTACAGCGGCAATTGTTTCTTCGGTGCGCACTGTTCGACGTCTCTGCGGATGCGTATTATCACATAGAGTAAACGTAGTGCGAAAACGACCCATGGTTAACCGAATTAATTGCTCTGATGGACGATTATGTCGACCATAAAATGGACGGAGCTTGCGGTAAACTTCGCGAACTGAACCATTATTTTCGAAATAAATTTGCACGATTTGCAAGCGTTGTTCTTTTGTCAACCTGTTCATGATGAAATGGCAAACCAAACTGAACATAACTGACATTAGAGTTGCCAGATTTTACCACAAAATTCCAGTTTTACCTCTATTCGAAAAACAAACCTCTAAAAAAAACACCCTATATATCAGGGGTGCCCAAAGTCTTCTTATGGAAAAGCAAAAACCAATACATTTAAAGTTGCCCCAAAAATGCAAACAAATTATTTAATTAATTGAATTAGTTGAAAGCACATTGTGCATTTCGCTTGACCCTTAAAATTATAAGTGAAAAAAATATAATGTTCCCATTTGACATTGCCGAAAGGCCAACCAATCGCCAACACAAAAAAGCATACACACAAAAACTACAACAACAAAAGCATCTAATTTTTTTCATACATAGAATTTCTTGAGGCAACAAAACAAAAATCCGCGCAGCCCCCACACGTGTTGCTACGTTGCTATCACAACAACGACTGATTGAAAGAATGTACCTCTGATCTACATAATCAATCAAATGCTTGTGGAACCTAAGTACGCCTAATCACTTTAATCAAAATGGCGTCAAAATTAAGCCAGAGTGACCACCTTTCACCAATTTGGTAAATAAAAAAAATATCCCACCGGCAGCATGATCGAAATTATGGCTGTTAAATCTCGACCCGTTAAGGGATTTTAATAATATTATGCCTTATTATTTAGCTAGACTCGTATGCTTTCTATAATGGTATCAATCATCCTTCTATACCCCAAGGTTCGAAAGCAAATCGATTTGGAACGGTGACTTTGAAAAAATTGCTACTTGGGTGCAACCACTAAAATGCTTGTCAACACGAAATGCATAAGTGCATATTAATAATTGACCCCTTAAAATTTAGCCAGAGTCTTATGCTTTCTATATTGGTCCCTACCTTTTCATTATCCTTCAGGTATAATGAGCATATCGATGCGCAAGGATAACATTGAAAAACTGCCTATTACAAAATACACACTCACCACTAAAGTGCTTATAGATTCCAAACGGTATGGGTTACGTTAATAAAAAACCCCTTAAAATGTAGCTAGAGATTGCAGCTTTATTAAATTAAATCAATAATTTGATTACTATTAGGCAATCATGAACAGATCGATGCGCAAGAGTGACATTAAATGGCTGCCTACTGCAAAATCGATAAAATGCTTGTAAAATATGATGATTCTAGGTTTATAGAAAAAATAATAACCTTAAAACCTAGCTGGAGTTTTGAGCTTTCATAAATGGGGTCAATCTTCTCGCTATCTCAAATAATGCAGGAGAATTTCGTTGTGAAAAAGTGATATCGACCACATGATACATCTATATCAGGGGTGCCCAAAGTCTTCTTATGGAAAAGCAAAAACCAATACATGTAAAGTTGCCCAAAAAAATGCAAACCAATTATTTAATTAATTGAATTAGTTGAAAGCACATTGTGCATTTCGCTTGACCCTTAAAATTATAAGTGAAAAAAATATAATGTTCCCATTTGTCATTGCCGAAAGGCCAACCAATCGCCAAAACAAAAACTACAACAACAGAAGCATCTAATTTTTTTCATACATAGAATTTCTTGAGGCAACAAAACAAAAATCAGCGCAGCCCCCACACGTGTTGCTTCGTTGCTGTCACAACAACGACTGATTGAAATAATGCACCTCTGATCTATATAACCAATCAAATGCTTGTGGAACCTAAGTACGCACAATCACTTTAATCAAAATGGCGTCAAAATTAAGCCAGAGTGACCACCTTTCACCAATTTGGTAAATAAAAAAAATATCCCACCGGCAGCATGATCGAAATTATGGCTGTTAAATCTCGACCCGTTAACGGATTTTAATAATATTATGCCTTATTATTTAGCTAGACTCGTATGCTTTCTATAATGGTATCAATCATCCTTCTATACCCCAAGGTTCGAAAGCAAATCGATTTGGAACGGTGACTTTGAAAAAATTGCTACTTGGGTGCAACCACTAAAATGCTTGTCAACACCAAATGCATAAGTGCATATTAATAATTGACCCCCTAAAATTTAGCCAGAGTCTTATGCTTTCTATATTGGTCCCTAACTTTTCATTACCCTTCAGGAATAATGAGCATATCGATGCGCAAGGATAACATTGAAAAACTGCCTATTACAAAATACACACTCACCACTAAAGTGCTTATAGATTCCAAACGGTATGGGTTACGTTAATAAAAAACCCCTTAAAATGTAGCTAGAGATTGCAGCTTTATCAAATTAAATCAATAACTTGATTACTATTCGGCAATCATGAACAGATCGATGCGCAAGAGTGACATTAAATGGCTGCCTACTGCAAAATCGATAAAATGCTTGTAAAATATGCTAATTCTAGGTTTATAGAAAAAATAATAACCTTGAAACCTAGCTGGAGTTTTGAGCTTTCATAAATGGGGTCAATCTTCTCGCTATCTCAAATAATGCAGGAGAATTTCGTTGTGGAAAAGTGATATCGACCACATGATACATCTATATCAGGGGTGCCCAAAATATTCTTATGGAAAAGCAAAAACCAATACCTGTAAAGTTGCCCAAAAAATGCAAACAAATTATTTAATTAGTTGAATTAGTTGAAAGCACATTGTGCATTTCGCTTGACCCTTAAAATTATAAGTGAAAAAAATATTATGTTCCCATTTGTCGTTGCCGAAAGTCCAACCAATCGCCAAAACAAAAACCACAACAACAAAAGCATCTAATTTTTTTTCATACATACAATTTCTTGAGGCAACAAAACAAAAATCCGCGCAGCCCCCACACGTGTTGCTTCGTTGCTGTCAAAACAACGACTGATTGAAAGAATGCACCTCTGATCTTATAATCAATAAAATGCTTGTGGAACCTAAGTACGCACAATCACTTTAATCAAAATGGCGTCAAAATTAAGCCAGAGTGACCACCTTTCACCAATTTGGTAAATAAAAAAAATATCCCACCGGCAGCATGATCGAAATTATGGCTGTTAAATCTCGACCCGTTAACGGATTTTAATAATATTATGCCTTATTATTTAGCTAGACTCGTATGCTTTCTATAATGGTATCAATCATCCTTCTATACCCCAAAGTTCGAAAGCAAATCGATTTGGAACGGTGACTTTGAAAAAATTGCTACTTGGGTGCAACCACTAAAATGCTTGTCAACACCAAATGCATAAGTGCATTTTAACAATTGACCCCTTAAAATTTAGCCAGAGTCTTATGCTTTCTATATTGGTCCCTACCTTTTCATTATCCTTCAGGAATAATGAGCATATCGATGCGCAAGGATAACATTGAAAAACTGCCTATTACAAAATACACACTCACCACTAAAGTGCTTATAGATTCCAAACGGTATGGGTTACGTTAATAAAAAACCCCTTAAAATGTAGCTAGAGATTGCAGCTTTATCAAATTAAATCAATAATTGGATTACTATTCCGCAATCATGAACAGATCGATGCGCAAGAGTGACATTAAATGGCTGCCTACTGCAAAATCGATAAAATGCTTGTAAAATATGATAATTCTAGGTTTATAGAAAAAATAATAACCTTGAAACCTAGCTGGAGTTTTGAGCTTTCATAAATGGGGTCAATCTTTTCGCTATCTCAGATAATGCAGGAGAATTTCGTTGTGGAAAAGTGATATCGACCACATGATACATCTATATCAGGGGTGCCCAAAATCTTCTTATGGAAAAGCAAAAACCAATACATGTAAAGTTGCCCAAAAAAAATGCAAACAAATTATTTAATTAATTGAATTAGTTGAAAGCACATTGTGCATTTCGCTTGACCCTTAAAATTATAAGTGAAAAAAATATAATGTTCCCATTTGACATTGCCGAAAGGCCAACCAATCGCCAACACAAAAAAGCATACACACAAAAACTACAACAACAAAAGCATCTAATTTTTTTCATACATAGAATTTCTTGAGGCAACAAAACAAAAATCCGCGCAGCCCCCACACGTGTTGCTACGTTGCTATCACAACAACGACTGATTGAAAGAATGTACCTCTGATCTACATAATCAATCAAATGCTTGTGGAACCTAAGTACGCCTAATCACTTTAATCAAAATGGCGTCAAAATTAAGCCAGAGTGACCACCTTTCACCAATTTGGTAAATAAAAAAAATATCCCACCGGCAGCATGATCGAAATTATGGCTGTTAAATCTCGACCCGTTAAGGGATTTTAATAATATTATGCCTTATTATTTAGCTAGACTCGTATGCTTTCTATAATGGTATCAATCATCCTTCTATACCCCAAGGTTCGAAAGCAAATCGATTTGGAACGGTGACTTTGAAAAAATTGCTACTTGGGTGCAACCACTAAAATGCTTGTCAACACGAAATGCATAAGTGCATATTAATAATTGACCCCTTAAAATTTAGCCAGAGTCTTATGCTTTCTATATTGGTCCCTACCTTTTCATTATCCGTCAGGTATAATGAGCATATCGATGCGCAAGGATAACATTGAAAAACTGCCTATTACAAAATACACACTCACCACTAAAGTGCTTATAGATTCCAAACGGTATGGGTTACGTTAATAAAAAACCCCTTAAAATGTAGCTAGAGATTGCAGCTTTATTAAATTAAATCAATAATTTGATTACTATTAGGCAATCATGAACAGATCGATGCGCAAGAGTGACATTAAATGGCTGCCTACTGCAAAATCGATAAAATGCTTGTAAAATATGATGATTCTAGGTTTATAGAAAAAATAATAACCTTAAACCTAGCTGGAGTTTTGAGCTTTCATCAATGGGGTCAATCTTCTCGCTATCTCAAATAATGCAGGAGAATTTCGTTGTGAAAAAGTGATATCGACCACATGATACATCTATATCAGGGGTGCCCAAAGTCTTCTTATGGAAAAGCAAAAACCAATACATTTAAATTTGCCAAAAAAAATCCAAACAAATTATTTAATTAATTGAATTAGTTGAAAGCACATTGTGCATTTCGCTTGACCCTTAAAATTATAAGTGAAAAAAATATAATGTTCCCATTTGACATTGCCGAAAGGCCAACCAATCGCCAACACAAAAAAGCATACACACAAAAACTACAACAACAAAAGCATCTAATTTTTTTCATACATAGAATTTCTTGAGGCAACAAAACAAAAATCCGCGCAGCCCCCACACGTGTTGCTTCGTTGCTGTCACAACAACGACTGATTGAAAGAATGCACCTCTGATCTATATAACCAATCAAATGCTTGTGGAACCTAAGTACGCACAATCACTTTAATCAAAATGGCGTCAAAATTAAGCCAGAGTGACCACCTTTCACCAATTTGGTAAATAAAAAAAATATCCCACCGGCAGCATGATCGAAATTATGGCTCTTAAATCTCGATCCGTTAACGGATTTTAATAATATTATGCCTTATTATTTAGCTAGACTCGTATGCTTTCTATAATGGTATCAATCATCCTTCTATACCCCAAGGTTCGAAAGCAAATCGATTTGGAACGGTGACTTTGAAAAAATTGCTACTTGGGTGCAACCACTAAAATGCTTGTCAACACCAAATGCATAAGTGCATATTAATAATTGACCCCTTAAAATTTAGCCAGAGTCTTATGCTTTCTATATTGGTCCCTAACTTTTCATTATCCTTCAGGACTAATGAGCACATCGATGCGCAAGGATAACATTGAAAAACTGCCTATTACAAAATACACACTCACCACTAAAGTGCTTATAGATTCCAAACGGTATGGGTTACGTTAATAAAAAACCCCTTAAAATGTAGCTAGAGATTGCAGCTTTATCAAATTAAATCAATAATTTGATTACTGTTAGGCAATCATGAACAGATCGATGCACAAGAGTGACATTAAATGGCTGCCTACTGCAAAATCGATAAAATGCTTGTAAAATATGATGATTCTAGGTTTATAGAAAAAATAATAACCTTAAAACCTAGCTGGAGTTTTGAGCTTTCATAAATGGGGTCAATCTTCTCGCTATCTCAAATAATGCAGGAGAATTTCGTTGTGGAAAAGTGATATCGACCACATGATACATCTATATCAGGGGTGCCCAAAGTCTTCTTATGGAAAAGCAAAAACCAATACATTTAAAGTTGCCCCAAAAATGCAAACAAATTATTTAATTAATTGAATTAGTTGAAAGCACATTGTGCATTTCGCTTGACCCTTAAAATTATAAGTGAAAAAAATATAATGTTCCCATTTGACATTGCCGAAAGGCCAACCAATCGCCAACACAAAAAAGCATACACACAAAAACTACAACAACAAAAGCATCTAATTTTTTTCATACATAGAATTTCTTGAGGCAACAAAACAAAAATCCGCGCAGCCCCCACACGTGTTGCTTCGTTGCTGTCACAACAACGACTGATTGAAAGAATGCACCTCTGATCTATATAACCAATCAAATGCTTGTGGAACCTAAGTACGCACAATCACTTTAATCAAAATGGCGTCAAAATTAAGCCAGAGTGACCACCTTTCACCAATTTGGTAAATAAAAAAAATATCCCACCGGCAGCATGATCGAAATTATGGCTCTTAAATCTCGACCCGTTAACGGATTTTAATAATATTATGCCTTATTATTTAGCTAGACTCGTATGCTTTCTATAATGGTATCAATCATCCTTCTATACCCCAAGGTTCGAAAGCAAATCGATTTGGAACGGTGACTTTGAAAAAATTGCTACTTGGGTGCAACCACTAAAATGCTTGTCAACACCAAATGCATAAGTGCATATTAATAATTGACCCCTTAAAATTTAGCCAGAGTCTTATGCTTTCTATATTGGTCCCTAACTTTTCATTATCCTTCAGGAATAATGAGCATATCGATGCGCAAGGATAACATTGAAAAACTGCCTATTACAAAATACACACTCACCACTAAAGTGCTTATAGATTCCAAACGGTATGGGTTACGTTAATAAAAAACCCCTTCAAATGTAGCTAGAGATTGCAGCTTTATCAAATTAAATCAATAATTTCATTACTATTCGGCAATCATGAACAGATCGATGCGCAAGAGTGACATTAAATGTGTGTTGCTTCGTTGCTGTCACAACAACGACTGATTGAAAGAATGCACCTCTGATCTACATAATCAATCAAATGCTTGTGGAACCTAAGTACGCACAATCACTTTAATCCAAATGGCGTCAAAATTAAGCCAGAGTGACCACCTTTCACCAATTTGGTAAATAAAAAAAATATCCCACCGGCAGCATGATCGAAATTATGGCTGTTAAATCTCGACCCGTTAACGGATTTTAATAATATTATGCCTTATTATTTAGCTAGACTCGTATGCTTTCTATAATGGTATCAATCATCCTTCTATACCCCAAGGTTCGAAAGCAAATCGATTTGGAACGGTGACTTTGAAAAAATTGCTACTTGGGTGCAACCACTAAAATGCTTGTCAACACCAAATGCATAAGTGCATATTAATAATTGACCCCTTAAAATTTAGCCAGAGTCTTATGCTTTCTATATTGGTCCCTAACTTTTCATTATCCTTCAGGAATAATGAGCATATCGATGCGCAAGGATAACATTGAAAAACTGCCTATTACAAAATACACACTCACCACTAAAGTGCTTATAGATTCCAAACGGTATGGGTTACGTTAATAAAAAACCCCTTCAAATGTAGCTAGAGATTGCAGCTTTATCAAATTAAATCAATAATTTGATTACTATTCCGCAATCATGGACAGATCGATGCGCAAAAGTGACATTAAATGGCTGCCTACTGCAAAATCGATAAAATGCTTGTAAAATATGATGATTCTAGGTTTATAGAAAAAATAATAACCTTAAAACCTAGCTGGAGTTTTGAGCTTTCATAAATGGGGTCAATCTTCTCGCTATCTCAGATAATGCAGGAGAATTTCGTTGTGGAAAAGTGATATCGACCACATGATACATCTATATCAGGGGGTGCCCAAAATATTCTTATGGAAAAGCAAAAACCAATACATGTAAAGTTGCCCAAAAAATGCAAACAAATTATTTAATTAATTGAATTAGTTGAAAGCACATTGTGCATTTCGCTTGACCCTTAAAATTATAAGTGAAAAAAATATTATGTTCCCATTTGTCATTGCCGAAAGGCCAACCAATCGCCAAAACAAAAACTACAACACACAAGCATCTAATTTTTTTTCATACATAGAATTTCTTGAGGCAACAAAACAAGAATCCGCGCAGCCCCCACACGTGTTGCTTCGTTGCTGTCACAACAACGACTGATTGAAAGAATGCACCTCTGATCTATATAACCAATCAAATGCTTGTGGAACCTAAGTACGCACAATCATAATAATAATTGATTGGCACGACAGCCCGCTTACGCGAGACTAAGGCCTAGCTTCCCGCAACCACCCGTGTTGTGCGTGTGAATTTTGTACGCGGGTGGAAGGGCCCTACAGTTTTATGCCGGTTCCGAACGGCAGGTTGGGAGCTTTTTCATAGGCAATTTTTACTCTCAGAGGTTTGCCATTTCCAGCTGAGAGGACAGCCACCGAAAGAGAAAACGAGTTTCCCGTTATTTTTTTTTAGGTGTTACTACATGCAGAATTCGAACTAGCGTCGCTCTGCATGCGACTCGCTTGGACCGCGCACTAACCAACTGAGCCACGGCGGCTGTCTACTACTCTACTTACTATTCGGCAATCATGAACAGATCGATGCGCAAGAGTGACATTAAATGGCTGCCGCGGAGCCCCCACACGTGTTGCTTCGTTGCTGTCACAACAACGACTGATTGAAAGAGTTTACCTCTGATCTATATAACCAATCAAATGCTTGTGGAACCTAAGTACGCACAATCACTTTAATCAAAATGGCGTCAAAATTAAGCCAGAGTGACCACCTTTCACCAATTTGGTAAATAAAAAAAATATCCCACCGGCAGCATGATCGAAATTATGGCTGTTAAATCTCGACCCGTTAACGGATTTTAATAATATTATGCCTTATTATTTAGCTAGACTCGTATGCTTTCTATAATGGTATCAATCATCCTTCTATACCCCAAGGTTCGAAAGCAAATCGATTTGGAACGGTGACTTTGAAAAAATTGCTACTTGGGTGCAACCACTAAAATGCTTGTCAACACCAAATGCATAAGTGCATATTAATAATTGACCCCTTAAAATTTAGCCAGAGTCTTATGCTTTCTATATTGGTCCCTAACTTTTCATTATCCTTCAGGAATAATGAGCATATCGATGCGCAAGGAAAACATTGAAAAACTGCCTATTACAAAATACACACTCACGACTAAAGTGCTTATAGATTCCAAACGGTATGGGTTACGTTAATAAAAAACCCCTTAAAATGTAGCTAGAGATTGCAGCTTTATCAAATTAAATCAATAATTTGATTACTATTCGGCAATCATGAACAGATCGATGCGCAAGAGTGACATTAAATGGCTGCCTACTGCAAAATCGATAAAATGCTTGTAAAATATGATGATTCTAGGTTTATAGAAAAAATAATAACCTTAAAACCTAGCTGGAGTTTTGAGCTTTCATAAATGGGGTCAATCTTCTCGCTATCTCAAATAATGCAGGAGAATTTCGTTGTGGAAAAGTGATATCGACCACATGATACATCTATATCAGGGGGTGCCCAAAATCTTCTTATGGAAAAGCAAAAACCAATACATGTAAAGTTGCCCAAAAAAAATGCAAACAAATTATTTAATTAGTTGAATTAGTTGAAAGCACATTGTGCATTTCGCTTGACCCTTAAAATTATAAGTGAAAAAAATATAATGTTCCCATTTGTCATTGCCGAAAGGCCAACCAATCGCCAAAACAAAAACTACAACAACAGAAGCATCTAATTTTTTTTCATACATAGAATTTCTTGAGGCAACAAAACAAAAATCCGCGCAGCCCCCACACGTGTTGCTTCGTTGCTGTCACAACAACGACTGATTGAAAGAATGCACCTCTGATCTATATAATCAATCAAATGCTTGTGGAACCTAAGTACGCACAATCACTTTAATCAAAATGGCGTCAAAATTAAGCCAGAGTGACCACCTTTCACCAATTTGGTAAATAAAAAAATATCCCACCGGCAGCATGATCGAAATTATGGCTGATAAATCTCGACCCGTTAACGGATTTTAATAATATTATGCCTTATTATTTAGCTAGACTCGTATGCTTTCTATAATGGTATCAATCATCCTTCTATACCCCAAGGTTCGAAAGCAAATCGATTTGGAACGGTGACTTTGAAAAAATTGCTACTTGGGTGCAACCACTAAAATGCTTGTCAACACGAAATGCATAAGTGCATATTAATAATTTACCCCTTAAAATTTAGCCAGAGTCTTATGCTTTCTATATTGGTCCCTAACTTTTCATTATCCTTCAGGAATAATGAGCATATCGATGCGCAAGGATAACATTGAAAAACTGCCTATTACAAAATACACACTCACCACTAAAGTGCTTATAGATTCCAAACGGTATGGGTTACGTTAATAAAAAACCCCTTAAAATGTAGCTAGAGATTGCAGCTTTATCAAATTAAATCAATAATTTGATTACTATTCCGCAATCATGAACAGATCGTTGCGCAAAAGTGACATTAAATGGCTGCCTACTGCAAAATCGATAAAATGCTTGTAAAATATGATGATTCTAGGTTTATAGAAAAAATAATAACCTTAAAACCTAGCTGGAGTTTTGAGCTTTCATAAATGGGGTCAATCTTCTCGCTATCTCAGATAATGCAGGAGAATTTCATTGTGGAAAAGTGATATCGACCACATGATACATCTATATCAGGAGTGCCCAAAATCTTCTTATGGAAAAGCAAAAACCAATACATGTAAAGTTGCCCAAAAATATGCAAACAAATTATTTAATTAATTGAATTAGTTGAAAGCACATTGTGCATTTCGCTTGACCCTGAAAATTATAAGTGAAAAAAATATAATGTTCCCATTTGTCATTGCCGAAAGGCCAACCAATCGCCAAAACAAAAACTACAACAACAAAAGCATCTAATTATTTTTCATACATAGAATTTCTTGAGGCAACAAAACAAAAATCCGCGCAGCCCCCACACGTGTTGCTTCGTTGCTGTCACAACAACGACTGATTGAAAGAATGCACCTCTGATCTACATAATCAATCAAATGCTTGTGGAACCTAAGTACGCACAATCACTTTAATCCAAATGGCGTCAAAATTAAGCCAGAGTGACCACCTTTCACCAATTTGGTAAATAAAAAAAATATCCCACCGCCAGCATGATCGAAATTATGGCTGTTAAATCTCGACCCGTTAACGGATTTTAATAATATTATGCCTTATTATTTAGCTAGACTCGTAGGCTTTCTATAATGGTATCAATCATCCTTCTATACCCCAAGGTTCGAAAGCAAATCGATTTGGAACGGTGACTTTGAAAAACTTGCTACTTGGGTGCAACCACTAAAATGCTTGTCAACACCAAATGCATAAGTGCATATTAATAATTGACCCCTTAAAATGTAGCCAGAGTCTTATGCTTCCTATATTGGTCCCTACCTTTTCATTATCCTTCAGGAATAATGAGCATATCGATGCGCCAGGATAACATTGAAAAACTGCCTATTACAAAATACACACTCACCACTAAAGTGCTTATAGATTCCAAACGGTATGGGTTACGTTAATAAAAAACCCCTTAAAATGTAGCTAGAGATTGCAGCTTTATCAAATTAAATCAATAATTTGATTACTATTCCGCAATCATGGACAGATCGATGCGCAAAAGTGACATTAAATGGCTGCCTACTGCAAAATCGATAAAATGCTTGTAAAATATGATGATTCTAGGTTTATAGAAAAAATAATAACCTTAAAACCTAGCTGGAGTTTTGAGCTTTCATAAATGGGGTCAATCTTCTCGCTATCTCAGATAATGCAGGAGAATTTCGTTGTGGAAAAGTGATATCGACCACATGATACATCTATATCAGGGGGTGCCCAAAATATTCTTATGGAAAAGCAAAAACCAATACATGTAAAGTTGCCCAAAAAATGCAAACAAATTATTTAATTAATTGAATTAGTTGAAAGCACATTGTGCATTTCGCTTGACCCTTAAAATTATAAGTGAAAAAAATATTATGTTCCCATTTGTCATTGCCGAAAGGCCAACCAATCGCCAAAACAAAAACTACAACACACAAGCATCTAATTTTTTTTCATACATAGAATTTCTTGAGGCAACAAAACAAAAATCCGCGCAGCCCCCACACGTGTTGCTTCGTTGCTGTCACAACAACGACTGATTGAAAGAATGCACCTCTGATCTATATAACCAATCAAATGCTTGTGGAACCTAAGTACGCACAATCATAATAATAATTGATTGGCACGACAGCCCGCTTACGCGAGACTAAGGCCTAGCTTCCCGCAACCACCCGTGTTGTGCGTGTGAATTTTGTACGCGGGTGGAAGGGACCTACAGTTTTATGCCGGTTCCGAACGGCAGGTTGGGAGCTTTTTCATAGGCAATTTTTACTCTCAGAGGTTTGCCATTTCCAGCTGAGAGGACAGCCACCGAAAGAGAAAACGAGTTTCCCGTTATTTTTTTTTAGGTGTTACTACATGCAGAATTCGAACTAGCGTCGCTCTGCATGCGACTCGCTTGAACCGCGCACTAACCAACTGAGCCACGGCGGCTGTCTACTACTCTACTTACTATTCGGCAATCATGAACAGATCGATGCGCAAGAGTGACATTAAATGGCTGCCGCGGAGCCCCCACACGTGTTGCTTCGTTGCTGTCACAACAACGACTGATTGAAAGAGTTTACCTCTGATCTATATAACCAATCAAATGCTTGTGGAACCTAAGTACGCACAATCACTTTAATCAAAATGGCGTCAAAATTAAGCCAGAGTGACCACCTTTCACCAATTTGGTAAATAAAAAAATATCCCACCGGCAGCATGATCGAAATTATGGCTGATAAATCTCGACCCGTTAACGGATTTTAATAATATTATGCCTTATTATTTAGCTAGACTCGTATGCTTTCTATAATGGTATCAATCATCCTTCTATACCCCAAGGTTCGAAAGCAAATCGATTTGGAACGGTGACTTTGAAAAAATTGCTACTTGGGTGCAACCACTAAAATGCTTGTCAACACCAAATGCATAAGTGCATATTAATAATTTACCCCTTAAAATTTAGCCAGAGTCTTATGCTTTCTATATTGGTCCCTAACTTTTCATTATCCTTCAGGAATAATGAGCATATCGATGCGCAAGGATAACATTGAAAAACTGCCTATTACAAAATACACACTCACCACTAAAGTGCTTATAGATTCCAAACGGTATGGGTTACGTTAATAAAAAACCCCTTAAAATGTAGCTAGAGATTGCAGCTTTATCAAATTAAATCAATAATTTGATTACTATTCCGCAATCATGAACAGATCGTTGCGCAAAAGTGACATTAAATGGCTGCCTACTGCAAAATCGATAAAATGCTTGTAAAATATGATGATTCTAGGTTTATAGAAAAAATAATAACCTTAAAACCTAGCTGGAGTTTTGAGCTTTCATAAATGGGGTCAATCTTCTCGCTATCTCAGATAATGCAGGAGAATTTCATTGTGGAAAAGTGATATCGACCACATGATACATCTATATCAGGAGTGCCCAAAATCTTCTTATGGAAAAGCAAAAACCAATACATGTAAAGTTGCCCAAAAAATGCAAACAAATTATTTAATTAATTGAATTAGTTGAAAGCACATTGTGCATTTCGCTTGACCCTTAAAATTATAAGTGAAAAAAATATTATGTTCCCATTTGTCATTGCCGAAAGGCCAACCAATCGCCAAAACAAAAACTACAACAACAAAAGCATCTAATTTTTTTTCATACATAGAATTTCTTGAGGCAACAAAACAAAAATCCGCGCAGCCCCCACACGTGTTGCTTCGTTGCTGTCACAACAACGACTGATTGAAAGAATGCACCTCTGATCTATATAACCAATCAAATGCTTGTGGAACCTAAGTACGCACAATCATAATAATAATTGATTGGCACGACAGCCCGCTTACGCGAGACTAAGGCCTAGCTTCCCGCAACCACCCGTGTTGTGCGTGTGAATTTTGTACGCGGGTGGAAGGGACCTACAGTTTTATGCCGGTTCCGAACGGCAGGTTGGGAGCTTTTTCATAGGCAATTTTTACTCTCAGAGGTTTGCCATTTCCAGCTGAGAGGACAGCCACCGAAAGAGAAAACGAGTTTCCCGTTATTTTTTTTTAGGTGTTACTACATGCAGAATTCGAACTAGCGTCGCTCTGCATGCGACTCGCTTGGACCGCGCACTAACCAACTGAGCCACGGCGGCTGTCTACTACTCTACTTACTATTCGGCAATCATGAACAGATCGATGCGCAAGAGTGACATTAAATGGCTGCCGCGGAGCCCCCACACGTGTTGCTTCGTTGCTGTCACAACAACGACTGATTGAAAGAGTTTACCTCTGATCTATATAACCAATCAAATGCTTGTGGAACCTAAGTACGCACAATCACTTTAATCAAAATGGCGTCAAAATTAAGCCAGAGTGACCACGTTTCACCAATTTGGTAAATAAAAAAAATATCCCACCGGCAGCATGATCGAAATTATGGCTCTTAAATCTCGACCCGTTAACGGATTTTAATAATATTATGCCTTATTATTTAGCTAGACTCGTATGCTTTCTATAATGGTATCAATCATCCTTCTATACCCCAAGGTTCGAAAGCAAATCGATTTGGAACGGTGACTTTGAAAAAATTGCTACTTGGGTGCAACCACTAAAATGCTTGTCAACACCAAATGCATAAGTGCATATTAATAATTTACCCCTTTAAATTTAGCCAGAGTCTTATGCTTTCTATATTGGTCCCTAACTTTTCATTATCCTTCAGGAATAATGAGCATATCGATGCGCAAGGAAAACATTGAAAAACTGCCTATTACAAAATACACACTCACCACTAAAGTGCTTATAGATTCCAAACGGTATGGGTTACGTTAATAAAAAACCCCTTAAAATGTAGCTAGAGATTGCAGCTTTATCAAATTAAATCAATAATTTGATTACTATTCGGCAATCATGAACAGATCGATGCGCAAGAGTGACATTAAATGGCTGCCTACTGCAAAATCGATAAAATGCTTGTAAAATATGATGATTCTAGGTTTATAGAAAAAATAATAACCTTAAAACCTAGCTGGAGTTTTGAGCTTTCATAAATGGGGTCAATCTTCTCGCTATCTCAAATAATGCAGGAGAATTTCGTTGTGGAAAAGTGATATCGACCACATGATACATCTATATCAGGGGGTGCCCAAAATCTTCTTATGGAAAAGCAAAAACCAATACATGTAAAGTTGCCCAAAAAAAATGCAAACAAATTATTTAATTAGTTGAAAGCACATTGTGCATTTCGCTTGACCCTTAAAATTATAAGTGAAAAAAATATAATGTTCCCATTTGTCATTGCCGAAAGGCCAACCAATCGCCAAAACAAAAACTACAACAACAGAAGCATCTAATTTTTTTTCATACATAGAATTTCTTGAGGCAATAAAACAAAAATCCGCGCAGCCCCCACACGTGTTGCTTCGTTGCTGTCACAACAACGACTGATTGAAAGAATGCTCCTCTGATCTATATAATCAATCAAATGCTTGTGGAACCTAAGTACGCACAATCACTTTCATCAAAATGGCGTCAAAATTAAGCCAGAGTGACCACCTTTCACCAATTTGGTAAATAAAAAAAATATCCCCCCGACAGCATGATCGAAATTATGGCTGTTAAATCTCGACCCGTTAACGGATTTTAATAACATTATGCCTTATTATTTAGCTAGACTCGTATGCTTTCTATAATGGTATCAATCATCCTTCTATACCCCAAGGTTCGAAAGCAAATCGATTTGGAACGGTGACTTTGAAAAAATTGCTATTTGGGTGCAACCACTAAAATGCTTGTCAACACCAAATGCATAAGTGCATATTAATAATTTACCCCTTAAAATTTAGCCAGAGTCTTATGCTTTCTATATTGGTCCCTACCTTTTCATTATCCTTCAGGAATAATGAGCATATCGATGCGCAAGGATAACATTGAAAAACTGCCTATTACAAAATACACACTCACCACTAAAGTGCTTATAGATTCCAAACGGTATGGGTTACGTTAATAAAAAATCCCTTAAAATGTAGCTAGAGATTGCAGCTTTATCAAATTAAATCAATAATTTGATTACTATTCCGCAATCATGAACAGATCGATGCGCAAGAGTGACATTAAATGGCTGCCTACTGCAAAATCGATAAAATGCTTGTAAAATATGATGATTCTAGGTTTATAGAAAAAATAATAACCTTAAAACCTAGCTGGAGTTTTGAGCTTTCATAAATGGGGTCAATCTTCTCGCTATCTCAGATAATGCAGGAGAATTTCGTTGTGGAAAAGTGATATCGACCACATGATACATCTATATCAGGGGTGCCCAAAATCTTCTTATGGAAAAGCAAAAACCAATACATGTAAAGTTGCCCAAAAAAAATGCAAACAAATTATTTAATTAATTGAATTAGTTGAAAGCACATTGTGCATTTCGCTTGACCCTTAAAATTATAAGTGAAAAAAATATAATGTTCCCATTTGACATTGCCGAAAGGCCAACCAATCGCCAACACAAAAAAGCATACACACAATAACTACAACAACAAAAGCATCTAATTTTTTTCATACATAGAATTTCTTGAGGCAACAAAACAAAAATCCGCGCAGCCCCCACACGTGTTGCTTCGTTGCTGTCACAACAACGACTGATTGAAAGAATGCACCTCTGATCTATATAACCAATCAAATGCTTGTGGAACCTAAGTACGCACAATCACTTTAATCCAAATGGCGTCAAAATTAAGCCAGAGTGACCACCTTTCACCAATTTGGTAAATAAAAAAAATATCCCACCGCCAGCATGATCGAAATTATGGCTGTTAAATCTCGACCCGTTAACGGATTTTAATAATATTATGCCTTATTATTTAGCTAGACTCGTATGCTTTCTATAATGGTATCAATCATCCTTCTATACCCCAAGGTTCGAAAGCAAATCGATTTGGAACGGTGACTTTGAAAAACTTGCTACTTGGGTGCAACCACTAAAATGCTTGTCAACACCAAATGCATAAGTGCATATTAATAATTGACCCCTTAAAATTTAGCCAGAGTCTTATGCTTTCTATATTGGTCCCTACCTTTTCATTATCCTTCAGGAATAATGAGCATATCGATGCGCCAGGATAACATTGAAAAACTGCCTATTACAAAATACACACTCACCACTAAAGTGCTTATAGATTCCAAACGGTATGGGTTACGTTAATAAAAAACCCCTTAAAATGTAGCTAGAGATTGCAGCTTTATCAAATTAAATCAATAATTTGATTACTATTCCGCAATCATGGACAGATCGATGCGCAAAAGTCACATTAAATGGCTGCCTACTGCAAAATCGATAAAATGCTTGTAAAATATGATGATTCTAGGTTTATAGAAAAAATAATAACCTTAAAACCTAGCTGGAGTTTTGAGCTTTCATAAATGGGGTCAATCTTCTCGCTATCTCAGATAATGCAGGAGAATTTCGTTGTGGAAAAGTGATATCGACCACATGATACATCTATATCAGGGGTGCCCAAAATATTCTTATGGAAAAGCAAAAACCAATACCTGTAAAGTTGCCCAAAAAATGCAAAAAAATTATTTAATTAATTGAATTAGTTGAAAGCACATTGTGCATTTCGCTTGACCCTTAAAATTATAAGTGAAAAAAATATTATGTTCCCATTTGTCATTGCCGAAAGGCCAACCAATCGCCAAAACAAAAACTACAACAACAAAAGCATCTAATTATTTTTCATACATACAATTTCTTGAGGCAACAAAACAAAAATCCGCGCAGCCCCCACACGTGTTGCTTCGTTGCTGTCACAACAACGACTGATTGAAAGAATGCACCTCTGATCTACATAATCAATCAAATGCTTGTGGAATCTAAGTACGCACAATCACTTTAATCCAAATGGCGTCAAAATTAAGCCAGAGTGACCACCTATCACCAATTTGGTAAATAAAAAAAATATCCCACCGCCAGCATGATCGAAATTATGGCTGTTAAATCTCGACCCGTTAACGGATTTTAATAATATTATGCCTTATTATTTAGCTAGACTCGTATGCTTTCTATAATGGTATCAATCATCCTTCTATACCCCAAGGTTCGAAAGCAAATCGATTTGGAACGGTGACTTTGAAAAACTTGCTACTTGGGTGCAACCACTAAAATGCTTGTCAACACCAAATGCATAAGTGCATATTAATAATTGACCCCTTAAAATTTAGCCAGAGTCTTATGCTTTCTATATTGGTCCCTAACTTTTCATTATCCTTCAGGAATAATGAGCGTATCGATGCGCCAGGATAACATTGAAAAACTGCCTATTACAAAATACACACTCACAACTAAAGTGCTTATAGATTCCAAACGGTATGGGTTACGTTAATAAAAAACCCCTTAAAATGTAGCTAGAGATTGCAGCTTTATCAAATTAAATCAATAATTTGATTACTATTCCGCAATCATGGACAGATCGATGCGCAAAAGTCACATTAAATGGCTGCCTACTGCAAAATCGATAAAATGCTTGTAAAATATGATGATTCTAGGTTTATAGAAAAAATAATAACCTTAAAACCTAGCTGGAGTTTTGAGCTTTCATAAATGGGGTCAATCTTCTCCCTATCTCAGATAATGCAGGAGAATTTCGTTGTGGAAAAGTGATATCGACCACATGATACATCTATATCAGGGGTGCCCAAAATATTCTTATGGAAAAGCAAAAACCAATACATGTAAAGTTGCCCAAAAAATGCAAACAAATTATTTAATTAATTGAATTAGTTGAAAGCAAATTGTGCATTTCGCTTGACCCTTAAAATTATAAGTGAAAAAAATATTATGTTCCCATTTGTCATTGCCGAAAGGCCAACCAATCGCCAAAACAAAAACTACAACAACAAAAGCATCTAATTTTTTTTCATACATAGAATTTCTTGAGGCAACAAAACAAAAATCCGCGCAGCCCCCACACGTGTTGCTTCGTTGCTGTCACAACAACGACTGATTGAAAGAATGCACCTCTGATCTATATAACCAATCAAATGCTTGTGGAACCTAAGTACGCACAATCATAATAATAATTGATTGGCACGACAGCCCGCTTACGCGAGACTAAGGCCTAGCTTCCCGCAACCACCCGTGTTGTGCGTGTGAATTTTGTACGCGGGTGGAAGGGACCTACAGTTTTATGCCGGTTCCGAACGGCAGGTTGGGAGCTTTTTCATAGGCAATTTTTACTCTCAGAGGTTTGCCATTTCCAGCTGAGAGGACA
The DNA here is from genome assembly GCA_963971225.1 of Melieria omissa. Classification (NCBI taxonomy): domain Eukaryota; kingdom Metazoa; phylum Arthropoda; class Insecta; order Diptera; family Ulidiidae; genus Melieria; species Melieria omissa. Next base: position 597,724 of record OZ020269.1, on the reverse strand, counting down.
GCCACCGAAAGAGAAAACGAGTTTCCCGTTATTTTTTTTTAGGTGTTACTACATGCAGAATTCGAACTAGCGTCGCTCTGCATGCGACTCGCTTGAACCGCGCACTAACCAACTGAGCCACGGCGGCTGTCTACTACTCTACTTACTATTCGGCAATCATGAACAGATCGATGCGCAAGAGTGACATTAAATGGCTGCCGCGGAGCCCCCACACGTGTTGCTTCGTTGCTGTCACAACAACGACTGATTGAAAGAGTTTACCTCTGATCTATATAACCAATCAAATGCTTGTGGAACCTAAGTACGCACAATCACTTTAATCAAAATGGCGTCAAAATTAAGCCAGAGTGACCACCTTTCACCAATTTGGTAAATAAAAAAAATATCCCACCGGCAGCATGATCGAAATTATGGCTCTTAAATCTCGACCCGTTAACGGATTTTAATAATATTATGCCTTATTATTTAGCTAGACTCGTATGCTTTCTATAATGGTATCAATCATCCTTCTATACCCCAAGGTTCGAAAGCAAATCGATTTGGAACGGTGACTTTGAAAAAATTGCTACTTGGGTGCAACCACTAAAATTCTTGTCAACACCAAATGCATAAGTGCATATTAATAATTTACCCCTTACAATTTAGCCAGAGTCTTATGCTTTCTATATTGGTCCCTAACTTTTCATTATCCTTCAGGAATAATGAGCATATCGATGCGCAAGGAAAACATTGAAAAACTGCCTATTACAAAATACACACTCACCACTAAAGTGCTTATAGATTCCAAACGGTATGGGTTACGTTAATAAAAAACCCCTTAAAATGTAGCTAGAGATTGCAGCTTTATCAAATTAAATCAATAATTTGATTACTATTCGGCAATCATGAACAGATCGATGCGCAAGAGTGACATTAAATGGCTGCCTACTGCAAAATCGATAAAATGCTTGTAAAATATGATGATTCTAGGTTTATAGAAAAAATAATAACCTTAAAACCTAGCTGGAGTTTTCAGCTTTCATAAATGGGGTCAATCTTCTCGCTATCTCAAATAATGCAGGAGAATTTCGTTGTGGAAAAGTGATATCGACCACATGATACATCTATATCAGGGGTGCCCAAAATGTTCTTATGGAAAAGCACAAACCAATACATGTAAAGTTGCCCAAAAAATTCAAACAAATTATTTAATTAATTAATTAGTTGAAAGCACATTGTGCATTTCGCTTGACCCTTAAAATTATAAGTGAAAAAAATATAATGTTCCCATTTGTCATTGCCGAAAGGCCAACCAATCGCCAAAACAAAAACTACAACAACAAAAGCATCTAATTTTTTTTCATACATAGAATTTCTTGAGGCAACAAAACAAAAATCCGCGCAGCCCCCACACGTGTTGCTTCGTTGCTGTCACAACAACGACTGATTGAAAGAATGCACCTCTGATCTATATAACCAATCAAATGCTTGTGGAACCTAAGTACGCACAATCACTTTAATCAAAATGGCGTCAAAATTAAGCCAGAGTGACCACCTTTCACCAATTTGGTAAATAAAAAAAATATCCCCCCGGCAGCATGATCGAAATTATGGCTGTTAAATCTCGACCCGTTAACGGATTTTAATAATATTATGCCTTATTATTTAGCGAGACTCGTATGCTTTCTATAATGGTATCAATCATCCTTCTATACCCCAAGGTTCGAAAGCAAATCGATTTGGAACGGTGACTTTGAAAAAATTGCTACTTGGGTGCAACCACTAAAATGCTTGTCAACACCAAATGCATAAGTGCATATTAAAAATTGACCCCTTAAAATTTAGCCAGAGTCTTATGCTTTCTATATTGGTCCCTAACTTTTCATTATCCTTCAGGAATAATGAGCATATCGATGCGCAAGGATAACATTGAAAAACTGCCTATTACAAAATACACACTCACCACTAAAGTGATTATAGATTCCAAACGGTATGGCTTACGTTAATAAAAAACCCCTTAAAATGTAGCTAGAGATTGCAGCTTTATCAAATTAAATCAATAATTTGATTACTATTAGGCAATCATGAACAGATCGATGCGCAAGGGTGACATTAAATGGCTGCCTACTGCAAAATCGATAAAATGCTTGTAAAATATGATGATTCTAGGTTTATAGAAAAAATAATAACCTTAAAACCTAGCTGGAGTTTTGAGCTTTCATAAATGGGGTCAATCTTCTCGCTATCTCAAATAATGCAGGAGAATTTCGTTGTGGAAAAGTGATATCGACCACATGATACATCTATATCAGGGGTGCCCAAAATCTTCTTATGGAAAAGCAAAAACCAATACATGTAAAGTTGCCCAAAAAAAATGCAAACAAATTATTTAATTAGTTGAAAGCACATTGTGCATTTCGCTTGACCCTTAAAATTATAAGTGAAAAAAATATAATGTTCCCATTTGTCATTGCCGAAAGGCCAACCAATCGCCAAAACAAAAACTACAACAACAAAAGCATCTAATTTTTTTCATACATACAATTTCTTGAGGAAACAAAACAAAAATCCGCGCAGCCCCCACACGTGTTGCTTCGTTGCTGTCACAACAACGACTGATTGAAAGAATGCACCTCTGATCTATATAACCAATCAAATGCTTGTGGAACCTAAGTACGCACAATCACTTTAATCAAAATGGCGTCAAAATTAAGCCAGAGTGACCACCTTTCACCAATTTGGTAAATAAAAAAAATATCCCACCGGCAGCATGATCGAAATTATGGCTGTTAAATCTCGACCCGTTAACGGATTTTAATAATATTATGCCTTATGATTTAGCTAGACTCGTATGCTTTCTATAATGGTATCAATTATCCTTCTATACCCCAAGGTTCGAAAGCAAATCGATTTGGAACGGTGACTTTGAAAAAATTGCTACTTGGGTTCAACCACTAAAATGCTTGTCAACACCAAATGCATAAGTGCATATTAATAATTGACCCCTTAAAATTTAGCCAGAGTCTTATGCTTTTTATATTGGTCCTTAACTTTTCACTATCCTTCAGGAATAATGAGCATATCGATGCGCAAGGATAATATTGAAAAACTGCCTATTACAAAATACACACTCACCACTAAAGTGCTTATAGATTCCAAACGGTATGGGTTACGTTAATAAAAAACCCCTTAAAATGTAGCTAGAGATTGCAGCTTTATCAAATTAAATCAATAATTTGATTACTATTCCGCAATCATGGACAGATCGATGCGCAAAAGTCACATTAAATGGCTGCCTACTGCAAAATCGATAAAATGCTTGTAAAATATGATGATTCTAGGTTTATATAAAAAATAATAACCTTAGAACCTAGCTGGATTTTTGAGCTTTCATAAATGGGGTCAATCTTCTCGCTATCTCAGATAATGCAGGAGAATTTCGTTGTGGAAAAGTGATATCGACCACATGATACATCTATATCAGGGGTGCCCAAAATCTTCTTATGGAAAAGCAAAAACCAATACATGTAAAGTTGCCCAAAAAAAATGCAAACAAATTATTTAATTAGTTGAAAGCACATTGTGCATTTCGCTTGACCCTTAAAATTATAAGTGAAAAAAATATAATGTTCCCATTTGACATTGCCGAAAGGCCAACCAATCGCCAACACAAAAACGCATACACACAAGAACTACAACAACAAAAGCATCTAATTTTTTTCATACATACAATTTCTTGAGGAAACAAAACAAAAATCCGCGCAGCCCCCACACGTGTTGCTTCGTTGCTGTCACAACAACGACTGATTGAAAGAATGCACCTCTGATCTATATAACCAATCAAATGCTTGTGCAACCTAAGTACGCACAATCACTTTAATCAAAATGGCGTCAAAATTAAGCCAGAGTGACACCCTTTCACCAATTTGGTAAATAAAAAAAATATCCCACCGCCAGCATGATCGAAATTATGGCTGTTAAATCGCGACCCGTTAACGGATTTTAATAATATTATGCCTTATTATTTAGCTAGACTCGTATGCTTTCTATAATGGTATCAATCATCCTTCTATACCCCAAGGTTCGAAAGCACCTTGGATTTGGAACGGTGACTTTGAAAAAATTGCTACTTGGGTTCAACCACTAAAATGCTTGTCAACACCAAATGCATAAGTGCATATTAATAATTGACCCCTTAAAATTTAGCCAGAGTCTTATGCTTTTTATATTGGTCCTTAACTTTTCATTATCCTTCAGGAATAATGAGCATATCGATGCGCAAGGATAATATTGAAAAACTGCCTATTACAAAATACACACTCACCACTAAAGTGCTTATAGATTCCAAACGGTATGGGTTACGTTAATAAAAAACCCCTTAAAATGTAGCTAGAGATTGCAGCTTTATCAAATTAAATCAATAATTTGATTACTATTCCGCAATCATGGACAGATCGATGCGCAAAAGTCACATTAAATGGCTGCCTACTGCAAAATCGATAAAATGCTTGTAAAATATGATGATTCTAGGTTTATAGAAAAAATAATAACCTTAAAACCTAGCTGGAGTTTTGAGCTTTCATAAATGGGGTCAATCTTCTCGCTATCTCAGATAATGCAGGAGAATTTCGTTGTGGAAAAGTGATATCGACCACATGATACATCTATATCAGGGGTGCCCAAAATATTCTTATGGAAAAGCAAAAACCAATACATGTAAAGTTGCCCAAAAAATGCAAACAAATTATTTAATTAATTGAATTAGTTGAAAGCAAATTGTGCATTTCGCTTGACCCTTAAAATTATAAGTGAAAAAAATATTATGTTCCCATTTGTCATTGCCCAAAGGCCAACCAATCGCCAAAACACAAACTACAACAACAAAAGCATCTAATTTTTTTTCATACATAGAATTTCTTGAGGCAACAAAACAAAAATCCGCGCAGCCCCCACACGTGTTGCTTCGTTGCTGTCACAACAACGACTGATTGAAAGAATGCACCTCTGATCTATATAACCAATCAAATGCTTGTGGAACCTAAGTACGCACAATCATAATAATAATTGATTGGCACGACAGCCCGCTTACGCGAGACTAAGGCCTAGCTTCCCGCAACCACCCGTGTTGTGCGTGTGAATTTTGTACGCGGGTGGAAGGGACCTACAGTTTTATGCCGGTTCCGAACGGCAGGTTGGGAGCTTTTTCATAGGCAATTTTTACTCTCAGAGGTTTGCCATTTCCAGCTGAGAGGACAGCCACCGAAAGAGAAAACGAGTTTCCCGTTATTTTTTTTTAGGTGTTACTACATGCAGAATTCGAACTAGCGTCGCTCTGCATGCGACTCGCTTGAACCGCGCACTAACCAACTGAGCCACGGCGGCTGTCTACTACTCTACTTACTATTCGGCAATCATGAACAGATCGATGCGCAAGAGTGACATTAAATGGCTGCCGCGGAGCCCCCACACGTGTTGCTTCGTTGCTGTCACAACAACGACTGATTGAAAGAGTTTACCTCTGATCTATATAACCAATCAAATGCTTGTGGAACCTAAGTACGCACAATCACTTTAATCAAAATGGCGTCAAAATTAAGCCAGAGTGACCACCTTTCACCAATTTGGTAAATAAAAAAAATATCCCACCGGCAGCATGATCGAAATTATGGCTCTTAAATCTCGACCCGTTAACGGATTTTAATAATATTATGCCTTATTATTTAGCTAGACTCGTATGCTTTCTATAATGGTATCAATCATCCTTCTATACCCCAAGGTTCGAAAGCAAATCGATTTGGAACGGTGACTTTGAAAAAATTGCTACTTGGGTGCAACCACTAAAATTCTTGTCAACACCAAATGCATAAGTGCATATTAATAATTTACCCCTTACAATTTAGCCAGAGTCTTATGCTTTCTATATTGGTCCCTAACTTTTCATTATCCTTCAGGAATAATGAGCATATCGATGCGCAAGGAAAACATTGAAAAACTGCCTATTACAAAATACACACTCACCACTAAAGTGCTTATAGATTCCAAACGGTATGGGTTACGTTAATAAAAAACCCCTTAAAATGTAGCTAGAGATTGCAGCTTTATCAAATTAAATCAATAATTTGATTACTATTCGGCAATCATGAACAGATCGATGCGCAAGAGTGACATTAAATGGCTGCCTACTGCAAAATCGATAAAATGCTTGTAAAATATGATGATTCTAGGTTTATAGAAAAAATAATAACCTTAAAACCTAGCTGGAGTTTTGAGCTTTCATAAATGGGGTCAATCTTCTCGCTATCTCAAATAATGCAGGAGAATTTCGTTGTGGAAAAGTGATATCGACCACATGATACATCTATATCAGGGGTGCCCAAAATGTTCTTATGGAAAAGCACAAACCAATACATGTAAAGTTGCCCAAAAAATTCAAACAAATTATTTAATTAATTAATTAGTTGAAAGCACATTGTGCATTTCGCTTGACCCTTAAAATTATAAGTGAAAAAAATATAATGTTCCCATTTGTCATTGCCGAAAGGCCAACCAATCGCCAAAACAAAAACTACAACAACAAAAGCATCTAATTTTTTTTCATACATAGAATTTCTTGAGGCAACAAAACAAAAATCCGCGCAGCCCCCACACGTGTTGCTTCGTTGCTGTCACAACAACGACTGATTGAAAGAATGCACCTCTGATCTATATAACCAATCAAATGCTTGTGGAACCTAAGTACGCACAATCACTTTAATCAAAATGGCGTCAAAATTAAGCCAGAGTGACCACCTTTCACCAATTTGGTAAATAAAAAAAATATCCCACCGGCAGCATGATCGAAATTATGGCTGTTAAATCTCGACCCGTTAACGGATTTTAATAATATTATGCCTTATGATTTAGCTAGACTCGTATGCTTTCTATAATGGTATCAATCATCCTTCTATACCCCAAGGTTCGAAAGCAAATCGATTTGGAACGGTGACTTTGAAAAAATTGCTACTTGGGTTCAACCACTAAAATGCTTGTCAACACCAAATGCATAAGTGCATATTAAAAATTGACCCCTTAAAATTTAGCCAGAGTCTTATGCTTTCTATATTGGTCCCTAACTTTTCATTATCCTTCAGGAATAATGAGCATATCGATGCGCAAGGATAACATTGAAAAACTGCCTATTACAAAATACACACTCACCACTAAAGTGATTATAGATTCCAAACGGTATGGCTTACGTTAATAAAAAACCCCTTAAAATGTAGCTAGAGATTGCAGCTTTATCAAATTAAATCAATAATTTGATTACTATTAGGCAATCATGAACAGATCGATGCGCAAGGGTGACATTAAATGGCTGCCTACTGCAAAATCGATAAAATGCTTGTAAAATATGATGATTCTAGGTTTATAGAAAAAATAATAACCTTAAAACCTAGCTGGAGTTTTGAGCTTTCATAAATGGGGTCAATCTTCTCGCTATCTCAAATAATGCAGGAGAATTTCGTTGTGGAAAAGTGATATCGACCACATGATACATCTATATCAGGGGTGCCCAAAATCTTCTTATGGAAAAGCAAAAACCAATACATGTAAAGTTGCCCAAAAAAAATGCAAACAAATTATTTAATTAGTTGAAAGCACATTGTGCATTTCGCTTGACCCTTAAAATTATAAGTGAAAAAAATATAATGTTCCCATTTGTCATTGCCGAAAGGCCAACCAATCGCCAAAACAAAAACTACAACAACAAAAGCATCTAATTTTTTTCATACATACAATTTCTTGAGGAAACAAAACAAAAATCCGCGCAGCCCCCACACGTGTTGCTTCGTTGCTGTCACAACAACGACTGATTGAAAGAATGCACCTCTGATCTATATAACCAATCAAATGCTTGTGGAACCTAAGTACGCACAATCACTTTAATCAAAATGGCGTCAAAATTAAGCCAGAGTGACCACCTTTCACCAATTTGGTAAATAAAAAAAATATCCCACCGGCAGCATGATCGAAATTATGGCTGTTAAATCTCGACCCGTTAACGGATTTTAATAATATTATGCCTTATGATTTAGCTAGACTCGTATGCTTTCTATAATGGTATCAATTATCCTTCTATACCCCAAGGTTCGAAAGCAAATCGATTTGGAACGGTGACTTTGAAAAAATTGCTACTTGGGTTCAACCACTAAAATGCTTGTCAACACCAAATGCATAAGTGCATATTAATAATTGACCCCTTAAAATTTAGCCAGAGTCTTATGCTTTTTATATTGGTCCTTAACTTTTCACTATCCTTCAGGAATAATGAGCATATCGATGCGCAAGGATAATATTGAAAAACTGCCTATTACAAAATACACACTCACCACTAAAGTGCTTATAGATTCCAAACGGTATGGGTTACGTTAATAAAAAACCCCTTAAAATGTAGCTAGAGATTGCAGCTTTATCAAATTAAATCAATAATTTGATTACTATTCCGCAATCATGGACAGATCGATGCGCAAAAGTCACATTAAATGGCTGCCTACTGCAAAATCGATAAAATGCTTGTAAAATATGATGATTCTAGGTTTATATAAAAAATAATAACCTTAGAACCTAGCTGGATTTTTGAGCTTTCATAAATGGGGTCAATCTTCTCGCTATCTCAGATAATGCAGGAGAATTTCGTTGTGGAAAAGTGATATCGACCACATGATACATCTATATCAGGGGTGCCCAAAATCTTCTTATGGAAAAGCAAAAACCAATACATGTAAAGTTGCCCAAAAAAAATGCAAACAAATTATTTAATTAGTTGAAAGCACATTGTGCATTTCGCTTGACCCTTAAAATTATAAGTGAAAAAAATATAATGTTCCCATTTGACATTGCTGAAAGGCCAACCAATCGCCAACACAAAAACGCATACACACAAGAACTACAACAACAAAAGCATCTAATTTTTTTCATACATACAATTTCTTGAGGAAACAAAACAAAAATCCGCGCAGCCCCCACACGTGTTGCTTCGTTGCTGTCACAACAACGACTGATTGAAAGAATGCACCTCTGATCTATATAACCAATCAAATGCTTGTGCAACCTAAGTACGCACAATCACTTTAATCAAAATGGCGTCAAAATTAAGCCAGAGTGACACCCTTTCACCAATTTGGTAAATAAAAAAAATATCCCACCGCCAGCATGATCGAAATTATGGCTGTTAAATCGCGACCCGTTAACGGATTTTAATAATATTATGCCTTATTATTTAGCTAGACTCGTATGCTTTCTATAATGGTATCAATCATCCTTCTATACCCCAAGGTTCGAAAGCACCTTGGATTTGGAACGGTGACTTTGAAAAAATTGCTACTTGGGTTCAACCACTAAAATGCTTGTCAACACCAAATGCATAAGTGCATATTAATAATTGACCCCTTAAAATTTAGCCAGAGTCTTATGCTTTTTATATTGGTCCTTAACTTTTCATTATCCTTCAGGAATAATGAGCATATCGATGCGCAAGGATAATATTGAAAAACTGCCTATTACAAAATACACACTCACCACTAAAGTGCTTATAGATTCCAAACGGTATGGGTTACGTTAATAAAAAACCCCTTAAAATGTAGCTAGAGATTGCAGCTTTATCAAATTAAATCAATAATTTGATTACTATTCCGCAATCATGGACAGATCGATGCGCAAAAGTCACATTAAATGGCTGCCTACTGCAAAATCGATAAAATGCTTGTAAAATATGATGATTCTAGGTTTATAGAAAAAATAATAACCTTAAAACCTAGCTGGAGTTTTGAGCTTTCATAAATGGGGTCAATCTTCTCGCTATCTCAGATAATGCAGGAGAATTTCGTTGTGGAAAAGTGATATCGACCACATGATACATCTATATCAGGGGTGCCCAAAATATTCTTATGGAAAAGCAAAAACCAATACATGTAAAGTTGCCCAAAAAATGCAAACAAATTATTTAATTAATTGAATTAGTTGAAAGCAAATTGTGCATTTCGCTTGACCCTTAAAATTATAAGTGAAAAAAATATTATGTTCCCATTTGTCATTGCCGAAAGGCCAACCAATCGCCAAAACAAAAACTACAACAACAAAAGCATCTAATTTTTTTTCATACATAGAATTTCTTGAGGCAACAAAACAAAAATCCGCGCAGCCCCCACACGTGTTGCTTCGTTGCTGTCACAACAACGACTGATTGAAAGAATGCACCTCTGATCTATATAACCAATCAAATGCTTGTGGAACCTAAGTACGCACAATCACTTTAATCAAAATGGCGTCAAAATTAAGCCAGAGTGACCACCTTTCACCAATTTGGTAAATAAAAAAAATATCCCACCGGCAGCATGATCGAAATTATGGCTGTTAAATCTCGACCCGTTAACGGATTTTAATAATATTATGCCTTATGATTTAGCTAGACTCGTATGCTTTCTATAATGGTATCAATCATCCTTCTATACCCCAAGGTTCGAAAGCAAATCGATTTGGAACGGTGACTTTGAAAAAATTGCTACTTGGGTTCAACCACTAAAATGCTTGTCAACACCAAATGCATAAGTGCATATTAAAAATTGACCCCTTAAAATTTAGCCAGAGTCTTATGCTTTCTATATTGGTCCCTAACTTTTCATTATCCTTCAGGAATAATGAGCATATCGATGCGCAAGTATAACATTGAAAAACTGCCTATTACAAAATACACACTCACCACTAAAGTGATTATAGATTCCAAACGGTATGGCTTACGTTAATAAAAAACCCCTTAAAATGTAGCTAGAGATTGCAGCTTTATCAAATTAAATCAATAATTTGATTACTATTAGGCAATCATGAACAGATCGATGCGCAAGAGTGACATTAAATGGCTGCCTACTGCAAAATCGATAAAATGCTTGTAAAATATGATGATTCTCGGTTTATAGAAAAAATAATAACCTTAAAACCTAGCTGGAGTTTTGAGCTTTCATAAATGGGGTCAATCTTCTCGCTATCTCAAATAATGCAGGAGAATTTCGTTGTGGAAAAGTGATATCGACCACATGATACATCTATATCAGGGGTGCCCAAAATCTTCTTATGGAAAAGCAAAAACCAATACATGTAAAGTTGCCCAAAAAAAATGCAAACAAATTATTTAATTAGTTGAAAGCACATTGTGCATTTCGCTTGACCCTTAAAATTATAAGTGAAAAAAATATAATGTTCCCATTTGTCATTGCCGAAAGGCCAACCAATCGCCAAAACAAAAACTACAACAACAAAAGCATCTAATTTTTTTCATACATACAATTTCTTGAGGAAACAAAACAAAAATCCGCGCAGCCCCCACACGTGTTGCTTCGTTGCTGTCACAACAACGACTGATTGAAAGAATGCACCTCTGATCTATATAACCAATCAAATGCTTGTGGAACCTAAGTACGCACAATCACTTTAATCAAAATGGCGTCAAAATTAAGCCAGAGTGACCACCTTTCACCAATTTGGTAAATAAAAAAAATATCCCACCGGCAGCATGATCGAAATTATGGCTGTTAAATCTCGACCCGTTAACGGATTTTAATAATATTATGCCTTATGATTTAGCTAGACTCGTATGCTTTCTATAATGGTATCAATTATCCTTCTATACCCCAAGGTTCGAAAGCAAATCGATTTGGAACGGTGACTTTGAAAAAATTGCTACTTGGGTTCAACCACTAAAATGCTTGTCAACACCAAATGCATAAGTGCATATTAATAATTGACCCCTTAAAATTTAGCCAGAGTCTTATGCTTTTTATATTGGTCCTTAACTTTTCACTATCCTTCAGGAATAATGAGCATATCGATGCGCAAGGATAATATTGAAAAACTGCCTATTACAAAATACACACTCACCACTAAAGTGCTTATAGATTCCAAACGGTATGGGCTACGTTGATAAAAAACCCCTTAAAATGTAGCTAGAGATTGCAGCTTTATCAAATTAAATCAATAATTCCATTACTATTCGGCAATCATGAACAGATCGATGCGCAAGAGTGACATTAAATGGCTGCCTACTGCAAAATCGATAAAATGCTTGTAAAATATGATGATTCTAGGTTTATATAAAAAATAATAACCTTAGAACCTAGCTGGATTTTTGAGCTTTCATAAATGGGGTCAATCTTCTCGCTATCTCAGATAATGCAGGAGAATTTCGTTGTGGAAAAGTGATATCGACCACATGATACATCTATATCAGGGGTGCCCAAAATCTTCTTATGGAAAAGCAAAAACCAATACATGTAAAGTTGCCCAAAAAAAATGCAAACAAATTATTTAATAGTTGAAAGCACATTGTGCATTTCGCTTGACCCTTAAAATTATAAGTGAAAAAAATATAATGTTCCCATTTGACATTGCCGAAAGGCCAACCAATCGCCAACACAAAAACGCATACACACAAGAACTACAACAACAAAAGCATCTAATTTTTTTCATACATAGAATTTCTTTAGGCAACAAAACAAAAATCCGCGCAGCCCCCACACGTGTTGCTTCGTTGCTGTCACAACAACGACTGATTGAAAGAATGCACCTCTGATCTATATAACCAATCAAATGCTTGTGCAACCTAAGTACGCACAATCACTTTAATCAAAATGGCGTCAAAATTAAGCCAGAGTGACACCCTTTCACCAATTTGGTAAATAAAAAAAATATCCCACCGCCAGCATGATCGAAATTATGGCTGTTAAATCGCGACCCGTTAACGGATTTTAATAATATTATGCCTTATTATTTAGCTAGACTCGTATGCTTTCTATAATGGTATCAATCATCCTTCTATACCCCAAGGTTCGAAAGCACCTTGGATTTGGAACGGTGACTTTGAAAAAATTGCTACTTGGGTTCAACCACTAAAATGCTTGTCAACACCAAATGCATAAGTGCATATTAATAATTGACCCCTTAAAATTTAGCCAGAGTCTTATGCTTTTTATATTGGTCCTTAACTTTTCATTATCCTTCAGGAATAATGAGCATATCGATGCGCAAGGATAATATTGAAAAACTGCCTATTACAAAATACACACTCACCACTAAAGTGCTTATAGATTCCAAACGGTATGGGTTACGTTAATAAAAAACCCCTTAAAATGTAGCTAGAGATTGCAGCTTTATCAAATTAAATCAATAATTTGATTACTATTCCGCAATCATGGACAGATCGATGCGCAAAAGTCACATTAAATGGCTGCCTACTGCAAAATCGATAAAATGCTTGTAAAATATGATGATTCTAGGTTTATAGAAAAAATAATAACCTTAAAACCTAGCTGGAGTTTTGAGCTTTCATAAATGGGGTCAATCTTCTCGCTATCTCAGATAATGCAGGAGAATTTCGTTGTGGAAAAGTGATATCGACCACATGATACATCTATATCAGGGGTGCCCAAAATATTCTTATGGAAAAGCAAAAACCAATACATGTAAAGTTGCCCAAAAAATGCAAACAAATTATTTAATTAATTGAATTAGTTGAAAGCAAATTGTGCATTTCGCTTGACCCTTAAAATTATAAGTGAAAAAAATATTATGTTCCCATTTGTCATTGCCGAAAGGCCAACCAATCGCCAAAACAAAAACTACAACAACAAAAGCATCTAATTTTTTTTCATACATAGAATTTCTTGAGGCAACAAAACAAAAATCCGCGCAGCCCCCACACGTGTTGCTTCGTTGCTGTCACAACAACGACTGATTGAAAGAATGCACCTCTGATCTATATAACCAATCAAATGCTTGTGGAACCTAAGTACGCACAATCATAATAATAATTGATTGGCACGACAGCCCGCTTACGCGAGACTAAGGCCTAGCTTCCCGCAACCACCCGTGTTGTGCGTGTGAATTTTGTACGCGGGTGGAAGGGACCTACAGTTTTATGCCGGTTCCGAACGGCAGGTTGGGAGCTTTTTCATAGGCAATTTTTACTCTCAGAGGTTTGCCATTTCCAGCTGAGAGGACAGCCACCGAAAGAGAAAACGAGTTTCCCGTTATTTTTTTTTAGGTGTTACTACATGCAGAATTCAAACTAGCGTCGCTCTGCATGCGACTCGCTTGGACCGCGCACTAACCAACTGAGCCACGGCGGCTGTCTACTACTCTACTTACTATTCGGCAATCATGAACAGATCGATGCGCAAGAGTGACATTAAATGGCTGCCGCGGAGCCCCCACACGTGTTGCTTCGTTGCTGTCACAACAACGACTGATTGAAAGAGTTTACCTCTGATCTATATAACCAATCAAATGCTTGTGGAACCTAAGTACGCACAATCACTTTAATCAAAATGGCGTCAAAATTAAGCCAGAGTGACCACCTTTCACCAATTTGGTAAATAAAAAAAATATCCCACCGGCAGCATGATCGAAATTATGGCTCTTAAATCTCGACCCGTTAACGGATTTTAATAATATTATGCCTTATTATTTAGCTAGACTCGTATGCTTTCTATAATGGTATCAATCATCCTTCTATACCCCAAGGTTCGAAAGCAAATCGATTTGGAACAGTGACTTTGAAAAAATTGCTACTTGGGTGCAACCACTAAAATGCTTGCCAACACCAAATGCATAAGTGCATATTAATAATTGACCCCTTAAAATTTAGCCAGAGTCTTATGCTTTCTATATTGGTCCCTACTTTTTCATTATCCTTCAGGAATAATGAGCATATCGATGCGCAAGGATAACATTGAAAAACTGCCTATTACAAAATACACACTCACCACTAAAGTGCTTATAGATTCCAAACGGTATGGGTTACGTTAATAAAAAACCCCTTAAAATGTAGCTAGAGATTGCAGCTTTATCAAATTAAATCAATAATTTGATTACTATTCGGCAATCATGAACAGATCGATGCGCAAGAGTGACATTAAATGGCTGCCTACTGCAAAATCGATAAAATGCTTGTAAAATATGATGATTCTAGGTTTATAGAAAAAATAATAACCTTAAAACCTAGCTGGAGTTTTGAGCTTTCATAAATGGGGTCAATCTTCTCGCTATCTCAAATAATGCAGGAGAATTTCGTTGTGGAAAAGTGATATCGACCACATGATACATCTATATCAGGGGTGCCCAAAATGTTCTTATGGAAAAGCACAAACCAATACATGTAAAGTTGCCCAAAAAATTCAAACAAATTATTTAATTAATTAATTAGTTGAAAGCACATTGTGCATTTCGCTTGACCCTTAAAATTATAAGTGAAAAAAATATAATGTTCCCATTTGTCATTGCCGAAAGGCCAACCAATCGCCAAAACAAAAACTACAACAACAAAAGCATCTAATTTTTTTTCATACATAGAATTTCTTGAGGCAACAAAACAAAAATCCGCGCAGCCCCCACACGTGTTGCTTCGTTGCTGTCACAACAACGACTGATTGAAAGAATGCACCTCTGATCTATATAACCAATCAAATGCTTGTGGAACCTAAGTACGCCTAATCACTTTAATCAAAATGGCGTCAAAATTAAGCCAGAGTGACCACCTTTCACCAATTTGGTAAATAAAAAAAATATCCCACCGGCAGCATGATCGAAATTATGGCTGTTAAATCTCGACCCGTTAACGGATTTTAATAATATTATGCCTTATGATTTAGCTAGACTCGTATGCTTTCTATAATGGTATCAATTATCCTTCTATACCCCAAGGTTCGAAAGCAAATCGATTTGGAACGGTGACTTTGAAAAAATTGCTACTTGGGTTCAACCACTAAAATGCTTGTCAACACCAAATGCATAAGTGCATATTAATAATTGACCCCTTAAAATTTAGCCAGAGTCTTATGCTTTTTATATTGGTCCTTAACTTTTCACTATCCTTCAGGAATAATGAGCATATCGATGCGCAAGGATAATATTGAAAAACTGCCTATTACAAAATACACACTCACCACTAAAGTGCTTATAGATTCCAAACGGTATGGGCTACGTTGATAAAAAACCCCTTAAAATGTAGCTAGAGATTGCAGCTTTATCAAATTAAATCAATAATTCCATTACTATTCCGCAATCATGAACAGATCGATGCGCAAGAGTGACATTAAATGGCTGCCTACTGCAAAATCGATAAAATGCTTGTAAAATATGATGATTCTAGGTTTATAGAAAAAATAATAACCTTAAAACCTAGCTGGAGTTTTGAGCTTTCATAAATGGGGTCAATCTTCTCGCTATCTCAAATAATGAAGGAGAATTTCGTTGTGGAAAAGTGATATCGACCACATGATACATCTATATCAGGGGGTGCCCAAAATCTTCTTATGGAAAAGCAAAAACCAATACATGTAAAGTTGCCCAAAAAAAATGCAAACAAATTATTTAATTAGTTGAATTAGTTGAAAGCACATTGTGCATTTCGCTTGACCCTTAAAATTATAAGTGAAAAAAATATAATGTTCCCATTTGTCATTGCCGAAAGGCCAACCAATCGCCAAAACAAAAACTACAACAACAAAAGCATCTAATTTTTTTCATACATAGAATTTCTTGAGGCAACAAAACAAAAATCCGCGCAGCCCCCACACGTGTTGCTTCGTTGCTGTCACAACAACGACTGCTTGAAAGAATGCACCTCTGATCTTATAATCAATCAAATGCTTGTGGAACCTAAGTACGCACAATCACTTTAATAAAAATGGCGTCAAAATTAAGCCAGAGTGACCACCTTTCACCAATTTGGTAAATAAAAAAAATATCCCACCGCCAGCATGATCGAAATTATGGCTGTTAAATCTCGACCCGTTAACGGATTTTAATAATATTATGCCTTATGATTTAGCTAGACTCGTATGCTTTCTATAATGGTATCAATTATCCTTCTATACCCCAAGGTTCGAAAGCAAATCGATTTGGAACGGTGACTTTGAAAAAATTGCTACTTGGGTTCAACCACTAAAATGCTTGTCAACACCAAATGCATAAGTGCATATTAATAATTGACCCCTTAAAATTTAGCCAGAGTCTTATGCTTTTTATATTGGTCCTTAACTTTTCACTATCCTTCAGGAATAATGAGCATATCGATGCGCAAGGATAATATTGAAAAACTGCCTATTACAAAATACACACTCACCACTAAAGTGCTTATAGATTCCAAACGGTATGGGCTACGTTGATAAAAAACCCCTTAAAATGTAGCTAGAGATTGCAGCTTTATCAAATTAAATCAATAATTTGATTACTATTCGGCAATCATGAACAGATCGATGCGCAAGAGTGACATTAAATGGCTGCCTACTGCAAAATCGATAAAATGCTTGTAAAATATGATGATTCTAGGTTTATAGAAAAAATAATAACCTTAAAACCTAGCTGGAGTTTTGAGCTTTCATAAATGGGGTCAATCTTCTCGCTATCTCAAATAATGAAGGAGAATTTCGTTGTGGAAAAGTGATATCGACCACATGATACATCTATATCAGGGGGTGCCCAAAATCTTCTTATGGAAAAGCAAAAACCAATACATGTAAAGTTGCCCAAAAAAAATGCAAACAAATTATTTAATTAGTTGAATTAGTTGAAAGCACATTGTGCATTTCGCTTGACCCTTAAAATTATAAGTGAAAAAAATATAATGTTCCCATTTGTCATTGCCGAAAGGCCAACCAATCGCCAACACAAAAAAGCATACACACAAAAACTAGAACCACAAAAGCATCTAATTTTTTTTCATACATACAATTTCTTGAGGCAACAAAACAAAAATCCGCGCAGCCCCCACACGTGTTGCTTCGTTGCTGTCACAACAACGACTGATTGAAAGAATGCACCTCTGATCTATATAACCAATCAAATGGTTGTGGAACCTAAGTACGCACAATCACTTTAATCAAAATGGCGTCAAAATTAAGCCAGAGTGACCACCTTTCACCAATTTGGTAAATAAAAAAATATCCCACCGGCAGCATGATCGAAATTATGGCTCTTAAATCTCGACCCGTTAACGGATTTTAATAATATTATGCCTTATTATTTAGCTAGACTCGTATGCTTTCTATAATGGTATCAATCATCCTTCTATACCCCAAGGTTCGAAAGCAAATCGATTTGGAACGGTGACTTTGAAAAAATTGCTACTTGGGTGCAACCACTAAAATTCTTGTCAACACCAAATGCATAAGTGCATATTAATAATTGACCCCTTAAAATTTAGCCAGAGTCTTATGCTTTCTATATTGGTCCCTAACTTTTCATTATCCTTCAGGAATAATGAGCATATCGATGCGCAAGGATAACATTGAAAAACTGCGTATTACAAAATACACACTCACCACTAAAGTGCTTATAGATTCCAAACGGTATGGGTTACGATAATAAAAAACCCCTTAAAATGTAGCTAGAGATTGCAGCTTTATCAAATTAAATCAATAGTTTGATTACTATTAGGCAATCATGAACAGATCGATGCGCAAGGGTGACATTAAATGGCTGCCTACTGCAAAATCGATAAAATGCTTGTGAAATATGATGATTCTAGGTTTATAGAAAAACTAATAACCTTAAAACCTAGCTGGAGTTTTGAGCCTTCATAACTGGGGTCAATCTTCTCGCTATCTCAGATAATGCAGGAGAATTTCGTTGTGGAAAAGTGATATCGACCACATGATACATCTATATCAGGAGTGCCCAAAATCATCTTATGGAAAAGCAAAAACCAATACATGTAAAGTTGACCAAAAAATGCAAACAAATTATTTAATTAATTGAATTAGTTGAAAGCACATTGTGCATTTCGCTTGACCCTTAAAATTATAAGTGAAAAAATATAATGTTCCCATTTGTCATTGCCGAAAGGCCAACCAATCGCCAACACAAAAAAGCATACACACAAAAACTACAACAACAAAAGCATCTAATTTTTTTTCATACATACAATTTCTTGAGGCAACAAAACAAAAATCCGCGCAGCCCCCACACGTGTTGCTTCGTTGCTATCACAACAACGACTGATTGAAAGAATGCACCTCTGATCT
Organism: Melieria omissa; assembly: GCA_963971225.1. NCBI lineage: Eukaryota > Metazoa > Arthropoda > Insecta > Diptera > Ulidiidae > Melieria > Melieria omissa. Next base: position 578,693 of record OZ020269.1, on the reverse strand, counting down.
ATATAATCAATCAAATGCTTGTGGAACCTAAGTACGCCTAATCACTTTAATCAAAATGGCGTCAAAATTAAGCCAGAGTGACCACCTTTCACCAATTTGGTAAATAAAAAAAATATCTCACCGGCAGCATGATCGAAATTATGGCTGTTAAATCTCGACCCGTTAACGGATTTTAATAATATTATGCCTTATGATTTAGCTAGACTCGTATGCTTTCTATAATGGTATCAATCATCCTTCTATACCCCAAGGTTCGAAAGCAAATCGATTTGGAACGGTGACTTTGAAAAAATTGCTACTTGGGTGCAACCACTAAAATTCTTGTCAACACCAAATGCATAAGTGCATATTAATAATTGACCCCTTAAAATTTAGCCAGAGTCTTATGCTTTTTATATTGGTCCTTAACTTTTCACTATCCTTCAGGAATAATGAGCATATCGATGCGCAAGGATAATATTGAAAAACTGCCTATTACAAAATACACACTCACCACTAAAGTGCTTATAGATTCCAAACGGTATGGGCTACGTTGATAAAAAACCCCTTAAAATGTAGCTAGAGATTGCAGCTTTATCAAATTAAATCAATAATTTGATTACTATTCGGCAATCATGAACAGATCGATGCGCAAGAGTGACATTAAATGGCTGCCTACTGCAAAATCGATAAAATGCTTGTAAAATATGATGATTCTAGGTTTATAGAAAAAATAATAACCTTAAAACCTAGCTGGAGTTTTGAGCTTTCATAAATGGGGTCAATCTTCTCGCTATCTCAAATAATGAAGGAGAATTTCGTTGTGGAAAAGTGATATCGACCACATGATACATCTATATCAGGGGGTGCCCAAAATCTTCTTATGGAAAAGCAAAAACCAATACATGTAAAGTTGCCCAAAAAAAATGCAAACAAATTATTTAATTAGTTGAATTAGTTGAAAGCACATTGTGCATTTCGCTTGACCCTTAAAATTATAAGTGAAAAAAATATAATGTTCCCATTTGTCATTGCCGAAAGGCCAACCAATCGCCAAAACAAAAACTACAACAACAAAAGCATCTAATTTTTTTCATACATAGAATTTCTTGAGGCAACAAAACAAAAATCCGCACAGCCCCCACACGTGTTGCTTCGTTGCTGTCACAACAACGACTGCTTGAAAGAATGCACCTCTGATCTTATAATCAATCAAATGCTTGTGGAACCTAAGTACGCACAATCACTTTAATAAAAATGGCGTCAAAATTAAGCCAGAGTGACCACCTTTCACCAATTTGGTAAATAAAAAAAATATCCCACCGCCAGCATGATCGAAATTATGGCTGTTAAATCTCGACCCGTTAACGGATTTTAATAATATTATGCCTTATGATTTAGCTAGACTCGTATGCTTTCTATAATGGTATCAATTATCCTTCTATACCCCAAGGTTCGAAAGCAAATCGATTTGGAACGGTGACTTTGAAAAAATTGCTACTTGGGTTCAACCACTAAAATGCTTGTCAACACCAAATGCATAAGTGCATATTAATAATTGACCCCTTAAAATTTAGCCAGAGTCTTATGCTTTTTATATTGGTCCTTAACTTTTCACTATCCTTCAGGAATAATGAGCATATCGATGCGCAAGGATAATATTGAAAAACTGCCTATTACAAAATACACACTCACCACTAAAGTGCTTATAGATTCCAAACGGTATGGGCTACGTTGATAAAAAACCCCTTAAAATGTAGCTAGAGATTGCAGCTTTATCAAATTAAATCAATAATTTGATTACTATTCGGCAATCATGAACAGATCGATGCGCAAGAGTGACATTAAATGGCTGCCCACTGCAAAATCGATAAAATGCTTGTAAAATATGATGATTCTAGGTTTATAGAAAAAATAATAACCTTAAAACCTAGCTGGAGTTTTGAGCTTTCATAAATGGGGTCAATCTTCTCGCTATCTCAAATAATGAAGGAGAATTTCGTTGTGGAAAAGTGATATCGACCACATGATACATCTATATCAGGGGGTGCCCAAAATCTTCTTATGGAAAAGCAAAAACCAATACATGTAAAGTTGCCCAAAAAAAATGCAAACAAATTATTTAATTAGTTGAATTAGTTGAAAGCACATTGTGCATTTCGCTTGACCCTTAAAATTATAAGTGAAAAAAATATAATGTTCCCATTTGTCATTGCCGAAAGGCCAACCAATCGCCAACACAAAAAAGCATACACACAAAAACTAGAACCACAAAAGCATCTAATTTTTTTTCATACATACAATTTCTTGAGGCAACAAAACAAAAATCCGCGCAGCCCCCACACGTGTTGCTTCGTTGCTGTCACAACAACGACTGATTGAAAGAATGCACCTCTGATCTATATAACCAATCAAATGGTTGTGGAACCTAAGTACGCACAATCACTTTAATCAAAATGGCGTCAAAATTAAGCCAGAGTGACCACCTTTCACCAATTTGGTAAATAAAAAAATATCCCACCGGCAGCATGATCGAAATTATGGCTCTTAAATCTCGACCCGTTAACGGATTTTAATAATATTATGCCTTATTATTTAGCTAGACTCGTATGCTTTCTATAATGGTATCAATCATCCTTCTATACCCCAAGGTTCGAAAGCAAATCGATTTGGAACGGTGACTTTGAAAAAATTGCTACTTGGGTGCAACCACTAAAATTCTTGTCAACACCAAATGCATAAGTGCATATTAATAATTGACCCCTTAAAATTTAGCCAGAGTCTTATGCTTTCTATATTGGTCCCTAACTTTTCATTATCCTTCAGGAATAATGAGCATATCGATGCGCAAGGATAACATTGAAAAACTGCGTATTACAAAATACACACTCACCACTAAAGTGCTTATAGATTCCAAACGGTATGGGTTACGATAATAAAAAACCCCTTAAAATGTAGCTAGAGATTGCAGCTTTATCAAATTAAATCAATAGTTTGATTACTATTAGGCAATCATGAACAGATCGATGCGCAAGGGTGACATTAAATGGCTGCCTACTGCAAAATCGATAAAATGCTTGTGAAATATGATGATTCTAGGTTTATAGAAAAACTAATAACCTTAAAACCTAGCTGGAGTTTTGAGCCTTCATAACTGGGGTCAATCTTCTCGCTATCTCAGATAATGCAGGAGAATTTCGTTGTGGAAAAGTGATATCGACCACATGATACATCTATATCAGGAGTGCCCAAAATCATCTTATGGAAAAGCAAAAACCAATACATGTAAAGTTGACCAAAAAATGCAAACAAATTATTTAATTAATTGAATTAGTTGAAAGCACATTGTGCATTTCGCTTGACCCTTAAAATTATAAGTGAAAAAATATAATGTTCCCATTTGTCATTGCCGAAAGGCCAACCAATCGCCAACACAAAAAAGCATACACACAAAAACTACAACAACAAAAGCATCTAATTTTTTTTCATACATACAATTTCTTGAGGCAACAAAACAAAAATCCGCGCAGCCCCCACACGTGTTGCTTCGTTGCTATCACAACAACGACTGATTGAAAGAATGCACCTCTGATCTATATAATCAATCAAATGCTTGTGGAACCTAAGTACGCCTAATCACTTTAATCAAAATGGCGTCAAAATTAAGCCAGAGTGACCACCTTTCACCAATTTGGTAAATAAAAAAAATATCTCACCGGCAGCATGATCGAAATTATGGCTGTTAAATCTCGACCCGTTAACGGATTTTAATAATATTATGCCTTATGATTTAGCTAGACTCGTATGCTTTCTATAATGGTATCAATCATCCTTCTATACCCCAAGGTTCGAAAGCAAATCGATTTGGAACGGTGACTTTGAAAAAATTGCTACTTGGGTGCAACCACTAAAATTCTTGTCAACACCAAATGCATAAGTGCATATTAATAATTGACCCCTTAAAATTTAGCCAGAGTCTTATGCTTTCTATATTGGTCCCTAACTTTTCATTATCCTTCAGGAATAATGAGCATATCGATGCGCAAGGATAACATTGAAAAACTGCCTATTACAAAATACACACTCACCACTAAAGTGCTTATAGATTCCAAACGGTATGGGTTACGTTAATAAAAAACCCCTTAAAATGTAGCTAGAGATTGCAGCTTTATCAAATTAAATCAATAATTTGATTACTATTAGGCAATCATGAACAGATCGATGCGCAAGGGTGACATTAAATGGCTGCCTACTGCAAAATCGATAAAATGCTTGTGAAATATGATGATTCTAGGTTTATAGAAAAACTAATAACCTTAAAACCTAGCTGGAGTTTTGAGCTTTCATAAATGGGGTCAATCTTCTCGCTATCTCAGATAATGCAGGAGAATTTCGTTGTGGAAAAGTGATATCGACCACATGATACATCTATATCAGGAGTGCCCAAAATCTTCTTATGGAAAAGCAAAAACCAATACATGTAAAGTTGACCAAAAAAATGCAAACAAATTATTTAATTAATTGAATTAGTTGAAAGCACATTGTGCATTTCGCTTGACCCTTAAAATTATAAGTGAAAAAATATAATGTTCCCATTTGTCATTGCCGAAAGGCCAACCAATCGCCAACACAAAAAAGCATACACACAAAAACTACAACAACAAAAGCATCTAATTTTTTTTCATACATACAATTTCTTGAGGCAACAAAACAAAAATCCGCGCAGCCCCCACACGTGTTGCTTCGTTGCTATCACAACAACGACTGATTGAAAGAATGCACCTCTGATCTATATAATCAATCAAATGCTTGTGGAACCTAAGTACGCCTAATCACTTTAATCAAAATGGCGTCAAAATTAAGCCAGAGTGACCACCTTTCACCAATTTGGTAAATAAAAAAAATATCCCACCGGCAGCATGATCGAAATTATGGCTGTTAAATCTCGACCCGTTAACGGATTTTAATAATATTATGCCTTATGATTTAGCTAGACTCGTATGCTTTCTATAATGGTATTAATCATCCTTCTATACCCCAAGGTTCGAAAGCAAATCGATTTGGAACGGTGACTTTGAAAAAATTGCTACTTGGGTGCAACCACTAAAATGCTTGTCAACACCAATTGCATAAGTGCATATTAATAATTAACCCCTTAAAATTTAGCCAGAGTCTTATGCTTTCTATATTGGTCCCTAACTTTTCATTATCCTTCAGGAATAATGAGCATATCGATGCGCAAGGATAACATTGAAAAACTGCCTATTACAAAATACACACTCACCACTAAAGTGCTTATAGATTCCAAACGGTATGGGTTAATAAAAAACCCCTTAAAATGTAGCTAGAGAATGCAGCTTTATCAAATTAAATCAATAATTTAATTACTATTCGGCAATCATGAACAGATCGATGCGCAAGTGTGACATTAAATGGCTGCCTACTGCAAAATCGATAAAATGCTTGTGAAATATGATGATTCTAGGTTTATAGAAAAATAATAACCTTAAAACCTAGCTGGAGTTTTGAGCTTTCATAAATGGGGTCAATCTTCTCGCTATCTCAGATAATGCAGGAGAATTTCGTTGTGGAAAAGTGATATCGACCACATGATACATCTATATCAGGGGTGCCCAAAATCTTCTTATGGAAAAGCAAAAACCAATACATGTAAAGTTGCCCAAAAAAAAATGCAAACAAATTATTTAATTAATTGAATTAGTTGAAAGCACATTGTGCATTTCGCTTGACCCTTAAAATTATAAGTGAAAAAAATATTATGTTCCCATTTGTCATTGCCGAAAGGCCAACCAATCGCCAACACAAAAAAGCATACACACAAAAACTACAACAACAAAAGCATCTAATTTTTTTTCATACATACAATTTCTTGAGGCAACAAAACAAAAATCCGCGCAGCCCGCACACGTGTTGCTTCGTTGCTGTCACAACAACGACTGATTGAAAGAATGCACCTCTGATCTATATAACCAATCAAATGCTTGTGGAACCTAAGTACGCACAATCACTTTAATAAAAATGGCGTCAAAATTAAGCCAGAGTGACAACCTTTCACCAATTTGGTAAATAAAAAAAATATCCCACCGGCAGCATGATCGAAATTATGGCTGTTAAATCTCGACCCGTTAACGGATTTTAAAAATATTATGCCTTATTATTTAGCTAGACTCGTATGCTTTCTATAATGGTATCAATCATCCTTCTATACCCCAAGGTTCGAAAGCAAATCGTTTTGGAACGGTGACTTTGAAAAAATTGCTACTTGGGTGCAACCACTAAAATGTTTGTCAACACCAAATGCATAAGTGCATATTAATAATTGACCACTTAAAATTTAGCCAGAGTCTTATGCTTTCTATATTGGTCCCTACCTTTTCATTACCCTTCAGGAATAATGAGCATATCGATGCGCAAGGATAACATTGAAAAACTGCCTATTACAAAATACACACTCACCACTAAAGTGCTTATAGATTCCAAACGGTATGGGTTACGTTAATAAAACACCCCTTAAAATGTAGCTAGAGATTGCAGCTTTATCAAATTAAATCAATAATTTAATTACTATTCGGCAATCATGAACAGATCGATGCGCAAGACTGACATTAAATTGCTGCCTACTGCAAAATCGATAAAATGCTTGTAAAATATGATGATTCTAGGTTTATAGAAAAAATAATAACCTTAAAACCTAGCTGGAGTTTTGAGCTTTCATAAATGGGGTCAATCTTCTCGTTATCTCAAATAATGCAGGAGAATTTCGTTGTGGAAAAGTGATATCGACCACATGATACATCTATATCAGGGGTGCCCAAAATATTCTTATGGAAAAGCAAAAACCAATACATGTGAAGTTGCCCAAAAAATGCAAACAAATTATTTAATTAATTGAATTAGTTGAAAGCACATTGTGCATTTCGCTTGACCCTTAAAATTATAAGTGAAAAAAATATAATGTTCCCATTTGTCATTGCCGAAAGGCCAACCAATCGCCAAAACAAAAACTACAACAACAAAAGCATCTAATTTTTTTTCATACATACAATTTCTTGAGGCAACAAAACAAAAATCCGCGCAGCCCCCACACGTGTTGCTTCGTTGCTGTCACACCAACGACTGATTGAAAGAATGCACCTCTGATCTATATAACCAATCAAATGCTTGTGGAACCTAAGTACGCACAATCACTTTAATCAAAATGGCGTCAAAATTAAGCCAGAGTGACCACCTTTCACCAATTTGGTAAATAAAAAAAATATCCCAACGGCAGCATGATCGAAATTATGGCTGTTAAATCTCGACCCGTTAACGGATTTTAATAATATTATGCCTTATTATTTAGCTAGACTCGTATGCTTTCTATAATGGTATCAATCATCCTTCTATACCCCAAGGTTCGAAAGCAAATCGATTTGGAACAGTGACTTTGAAAAAATTGCTACTTGGGTGCAACCACTAAAATGCTTGTCAACACCAAATGCATAAGTGCATATTAATAATTGACCCCTTAAAATTTAGCCAGAGTCTTATACTTTCTATATTGGTCCCTACCTTTTCATTATCCGTCAGGAATAATGAGCATATCGATGCGCAAGGATAACATTGAAAAACTGCCTATTACAAAATACACACTCACCACTAAAGTGCTTATAGATTCCAAACGGTATGGGTTACGTTAATAAAAAACCCCTTAAAATGTAGCTAGAGATTGCAGCTTTATCAAATTAAATCAATAATTTGATTACTATTAGGCAATCATGAACAGATCGATGCGCAAGAGTGACATTAAATGGCTGCCTACTGCAAAATCGATAAAATGCTTGTAAAATATGATGATTCTAGGTTTATAGAAAAATAATAACCTTAAAACCTAGCTGGAGTTTTGAGTTTTCATAAATGGGGTCAATCTTCTCGCTATCTCAAATAATGCAGGAGAATTTCGTTGTGGAAAAGTGATATCGACCACATGATACATCTATATCAGGGGTGCCCAAAGTCTTCTTATGGAAAAGCAAAAACCAATACATGTAAAGTTGCCCAAAAAAAATGCAAACAAATTATTTAATTAATTGAATTAGTTGAAAGCACATTGTGCATTTCGCTTGACCCTTAAAATTATAAGTGAAAAAAATATTATGTTCCCATTTGTCATTGCCGAAAGGCCAACCAATCGCCAACACAAAAAAGCATACACACAAAAACTACAACAACAAAAGCATCTAATTTTTTTTCATACATACAATTTCTTGAGGCAACAAAACAAAAATCCGCGCAGCCCCCACACGTATTGCTTCGTTGCTGTCACAACAACGACTGATTGAAAGAATGCACCTCTGATCTATATAACCAATCAAATGCTTGTGGAACCTAAGTACGCACAATCACTTTAATCAAAATGGCGTCAAAATTAAGCCAGAGTGACCACCTTTCACCAATTTGGTAAATAAAAAAAATATCCCACCGCCAGCATGATCGAAATTATGGCTGTTAAATCTCGACCCGTTAACGGATTTTAATAATATTATGCCTTATTATTTAGCTAGACTCGTATGCTTTCTATAATGGTATCAATCATCCTTCTATACCCCAAGGTTCGAAAGCAAATCGATTTGGAACAGTGACTTTGAAAAAATTGCTACTTGGGTGCAACCACTAAAATGCTTGCCAACACCAAATGCATAAGTGCATATTAATAATTGATCCCTTAAAATTTAGCCAGAGTCTTATGCTTTCTATATTGGTCCCTACTTTTTCATTATCCTTCAGGAATAATGAGCATATCGATGCGCAAGGATAACATTGAAAAACTGCCTATTACAAAATACACACTCACCACTAAAGTGCTTATAGATTCCAAACGGTATGGGTTACGTTAATAAAAAACCCCTTAAAATGTAGCTAGAGATTGCAGCTTTATCAAATTAAATCAATAATTTGATTACTATTAGGCAATCATGAACAGATCGATGCGCAAGAGTGACATTAAATGGCTGCCTACTGCAAAATCGATAAAATGCTTGTAAAATATGATGATTCTAGGTTTATAGAAAAATAATAACCTTAAAACCTAGCTGGAGTTTTGAGCTTTCATAAATGGGGTCAATCTTCTCGCTATCTCAGATAATGCAGGAGAATTTCGTTGTGGAAAAGTGATATCGACCACATGATACATCTTTATCAGGGGTGCCCAAAATCTTCTTATGGAAAAGCAAAAACCAATACATGTAAAGTTGCCCAAAAAAAATGCAAACAAATTATTTAATTAATTGAATTAGTTGAAAGCACATTGTGCATTTCGCTTGACCCTTAAAATTATAAGTGAAAAAAATATTATGTTCCCATTTGTCATTGCCGAAAGGCCAACCAATCGCCAACACAAAAAAGCATACACACAAAAACTACAACAACAAAAGCATCTAATTTTTTTTCATACATACAATTTCTTGAGGCAACAAAACAAAAATCCGCGCAGCCCGCACACGTGTTGCTTCGTTGCTGTCACAACAACGACTGATTGAAAGAATGCACCTCTGATCTATATAACCAATCAAATGCTTGTGGAACCTAAGTACGCACAATCACTTTAATAAAAATGGCGTCAAAATTAAGCCAGAGTGACAACCTTTCACCAATTTGGTAAATAAAAAAAATATCCCACCGGCAGCATGATCGAAATTATGGCTGTTAAATCTCGACCCGTTAACGGATTTTAAAAATAGTATGCCTTATTATTTAGCTAGACTCGTATGCTTTCTATAATGGTATCAATCATCCTTCTATACCCCAAGGTTCGAAAGCAAATCGTTTTGGAACGGTGACTTTGAAAAAATTGCTACTTGGGTGCAACCACTAAAATGTTTGTCAACACCAAATGCATAAGTGCATATTAATAATTGACCACTTAAAATTTAGCCAGAGTCTTATGCTTTCTATATTGGTCCCTACCTTTTCATTATCCGTCAGGAATAATGAGCATATCGATGCGCAAGGATAACATTGAAAAACTGCCTATTACAAAATACACACTCACCACTAAAGTGCTTATAGATTCCAAACGGTATGGGTTACGTTAATAAAACACCCCTTAAAATGTAGCTAGAGATTGCAGCTTTATCAAATTAAATCAATAATTTAATTACTATTCGGCAATCATGAACAGATCGATGCGCAAGTCTGACATTAAATGGCTGCCTACTGCAAAATCGATAAAATGCTTGTAAAATATGATGATTCTAGGTTTATAGAAAAAATAATAACCTTAAAACCTAGCTGGAGTTTTGAGCTTTCATAAATGGGGTCAATCTTCTCGTTATCTCAAATAATGCAGGAGAATTTCGTTGTGGAAAAGTGATATCGACCACATGATACATCTATATCAGGGGTGCCCAAAATATTCTTATGGAAAAGCAAAAACCAATACATGTGAAGTTGCCCAAAAAAAATGCAAACAAATTATTTAATTAATTGAATTAGTTGAAAGCACATTGTGCATTTCGCTTGACCCTTAAAATTATAAGTGAAAAAAATATAATGTTCCCATTTGTCATTGCCGAAAGGCCAACCAATCGCCAAAACAAAAACTACAACAACAAAAGCATCTAATTTTTTTTCATACATACAATTTCTTGAGGCAACAAAACAAAAATCCGCGCAGCCCCCACACGTGTTGCTTCGTTGCTGTCGCACCAACGACTGATTGAAAGAATGCACCTCTGATCTATATAACCAATCAAATGCTTGTGGAACCTAAGTACGCACAATCACTTTAATCAAAATGGCGTCAAAATTAAGCCAGAGTGACCACCTTTCACCAATTTGGTAAATAAAAAAAATATCCCACCGGCAGCATGATCGAAATTATGGCTGTTAAATCTCGACCCGTTAACGGATTTTAATAATATTATGCCTTATTATTTAGCTAGACTCGTATGCTTTCTATAATGGTATCAATCATCCTTCTATACCCCAAGGTTCGAAAGCAAATCGATTTGGAACAGTGACTTTGAAAAAATTGCTACTTGGGTGCAACCACTAAAATGCTTGTCAACACCAAATGCATAAGTGCATATTAATAATTGACCCCTTAAAATTTAGCCAGAGTCTTATACTTTCTATATTGGTCCCTACCTTTTCATTATCCGTCAGGAATAATGAGCATATCGATGCGCAAGGATAACATTGAAAAACTGCCTATTACAAAATACACACTCACCACTAAAGTGCTTATAGATTCCAAACGGTATGGGTTACGTTAATAAAAAACCCCTTAAAATGTAGCTAGAGATTGCAGCTTTATCAAATTAAATCAATAATTTCATTACTATTAGGCAATCATGAACAGATCGATGCGCAAGAGTGACATTAAATGGCTGCCTACTGCAAAATCGATAAAATGCTTGTAAAATATGATGATTCTAGGTTTATAGAAAAATAATAACCTTAAAACCTAGCTGGAGTTTTGAGTTTTCATAAATGGGGTCAATCTTCTCGCTATCTCAAATAATGCAGGAGAATTTCGTTGTGGAAAAGTGATATCGACCACATGATACATCTATATCAGGGGTGCCCAAAGTCTTCTTATGGAAAAGCAAAAACCAATACATGTAAAGTTGCCCAAAAAAAATGCAAACAAATTATTTAATTAATTGAATTAGTTGAAAGCACATTGTGCATTTCGCTTGACCCTTAAAATTATAAGTGAAAAAAATATTATGTTCCCATTTGTCATTGCCGAAAGGCCAACCAATCGCCAACACAAAAAAGCATACACACAAAAACTACAACAACAAAAGCATCTAATTTTTTTTCATACATACAATTTCTTGAGGCAACAAAACAAAAATCCGCGCAGCCCCCACACGTGTTGCTTCGTTGCTGTCACAACAACGACTGATTGAAAGAATGCACCTCTGATCTATATAACCAATCAAATGCTTGTGGAACCTAAGTACGCACAATCACTTTAATCAAAATGGCGTCAAAATTAAGCCAGAGTGACCACCTTTCACCAATTTGGTAAATAAAAAAAATATCCCACCGCCAGCATGATCGAAATTATGGCTGTTAAATCTCGACCCGTTAACGGATTTTAATAATATTATGCCTTATTATTTAGCTAGACTCGTATGCTTTCTATAATGGTATCAATCATCCTTCTATACCCCAAGGTTCGAAAGCAAATCGATTTGGAACGGTGACTTTGAAAAAATTGCTACTTGGGTGCAACCACTAAAATGCTTGTCAACACCAAATGCATAAGTGCATATTAATAATTGACCCCTTAAAATTTAGCCAGAGTCTTATGCTTTCTATATTGGTCCCTACTTTTTCATTATCCTTCAGGAATAATGAGCATATCGATGCGCAAGGATAACATTGAAAAACTGCCTATTACAAAATACACACTCACCACTAAAGTGCTTATAGATTCCAAACGGTATGGGTTACGTTAATAAAAAACCCCTTAAAATGTAGCTAGAGATTGCAGCTTTATCAAATTAAATCAATAATTTGATTACTATTAGGCAATCATGAACAGATCGATGCGCAAGAGTGACATTAAATGGCTGCCTACTGCAAAATCGATAAAATGCTTGTAAAATATGATGATTCTAGGTTTATAGAAAAATAATAACCTTAAAACCTAGCTGGAGTTTTGAGCTTTCATAAATGGGGTCAATCTTCTCGCTATCTCAGATAATGCAGGAGAATTTCGTTGTGGAAAAGTGATATCGACCACATGATACATCTATATCAGGGGTGCCCAAAATCTTCTTATGGAAAAGCAAAAACCAATACATGTAAAGTTGCCCAAAAAAAATGCAAACAAATTATTTAATTAATTGAATTAGTTGAAAGCACATTGTGCATTTCGCTTGACCCTTAAAATTATAAGTGAAAAAAATATTATGTTCCCATTTGTCATTGCCGAAAGGCCAACCAATCGCCAACACAAAAAAGCATACACACAAAAACTACAACAACAAAAGCATCTAATTTTTTTTTCATACATACAATTTCTTGAGGCAACAAAACAAAAATCCGCGCAGCCCGCACACGTGTTGCTTCGTTGCTGTCACAACAACGACTGATTGAAAGAATGCACCTCTGATCTATATAACCAATCAAATGCTTGTGGAACCTAAGTACGCACAATCACTTTAATAAAAATGGCGTCAAAATTAAGCCAGAGTGACAACCTCTCACCAATTTGGTAAATAAAAAAAATATCCCACCGGCAGCATGATCGAAATTATGGCTGTTAAATCTCGACCCGTTAACGGATTTTAAAAATATTATGCCTTATTATTTAGCTAGACTCGTATGCTTTCTATAATGGTATCAATCATCCTTCTATACCCCAAGGTTCGAAAGCAAATCGTTTTGGAACGGTGACTTTGAAAAAATTGCTACTTGGGTGCAACCACTAAAATGTTTGTCAACACCAAATGCATAAGTGCATATTAATAATTGACCACTTAAAATTTAGCCAGAGTCTTATGCTTTCTATATTGGTCCCTACCTTTTCATTACCCTTCAGGAATAATGAGCATATCGATGCGCAAGGATAACATTGAAAAACTGCCTATTACAAAATACCGCACACGTGTTGCTTCGTTGCTGTCACAACAACGACTGATTGAAAGAATGCACCTCTGATCTATATAACCAATCAAATGCTTGTGGAACCTAAGTACGCACAATCACTTTAATAAAAATGGCGTCAAAATTAAGCCAGAGTGACAACCTTTCACCAATTTGGTAAATAAAAAAAATATCCCACCGGCAGCATGATCGAAATTATGGCTGTTAAATCTCGACCCGTTAACGGATTTTAATAATATTATGCCTTATTATTTAGCTAGACTCGTATGCTTTCTATAATGGTATCAATCATCCTTCTATACCCCAAGGTTCGAAAGCAAATCGATTTGGAACAGTGACTTTGAAAAAATTGCTACTTGGGTGCAACCACTAAAATGCTTGTCAACACCAAATGCATAAGTGCATATTAATAATTGACCCCTTAAAATTTAGCCAGAGTCTTATACTTTCTATATTGGTCCCTACCTTTTCATTATCCGTCAGGAATAATGAGCATATCGATGCGCAAGGATAACATTGAAAAACTGCCTATTACAAAATACACACTCACCACTAAAGTGCTTATAGATTCCAAACGGTATGGGTTACGTTAATAAAAAACCCCTTAAAATGTAGCTAGAGATTGCAGCTTTATCAAATTAAATCAATAATTTCATTACTATTAGGCAATCATGAACAGATCGATGCGCAAGAGTGACATTAAATGGCTGCCTACTGCAAAATCGATAAAATGCTTGTAAAATATGATGATTCTAGGTTTATAGAAAAATAATAACCTTAAAACCTAGCTGGAGTTTTGAGTTTTCATAAATGGGGTCAATCTTCTCGCTATCTCAAATAATGCAGGAGAATTTCGTTGTGGAAAAGTGATATCGACCACATGATACATCTATATCAGGGGTGCCCAAAGTCTTCTTATGGAAAAGCAAAAACCAATACATGTAAAGTTGCCCAAAAAAAATGCAAACAAATTATTTAATTAATTGAATTAGTTGAAAGCACATTGTGCATTTCGCTTGACCCTTAAAATTATAAGTGAAAAAAATATTATGTTCCCATTTGTCATTGCCGAAAGGCCAACCAATCGCCAACACAAAAAAGCATACACACAAAAACTACAACAACAAAAGCATCTAATTTTTTTTCATACATACAATTTCTTGAGGCAACAAAACAAAAATCCGCGCAACCCCCACACGTATTGCTTCGTTGCTGTCACAACAACGACTGATTGAAAGAATGCACCTCTGATCTATATAACCAATCAAATGCTTGTGGAACCTAAGTACGCACAATCACTTTAATCAAAATGGCGTCAAAATTAAGCCAGAGTGACCACCTTTCACCAATTTGGTAAATAAAAAAAATATCCCACCGCCAGCATGATCGAAATTATGGCTGTTAAATCTCGACCCGTTAACGGATTTTAATAATATTATGCCTTATTATTTAGCTAGACTCGTATGCTTTCTATAATGGTATCAATCATCCTTCTATACCCCAAGGTTCGAAAGCAAATCGATTTGGAACAGTGACTTTGAAAAAATTGCTACTTGGGTGCAACCACTAAAATGTTTGTCAACACCAAATGCATAAGTGCATATTAATAATTGACCCCTTAAAATTTAGCCAGAGTCTTATGCTTTCTATATTGGTCCCTACTTTTTCATTATCCTTCAGGAATAATGAGCATATCGATGCGCAAGGATAACATTGAAAAACTGCCTATTACAAAATACACACTCACCACTAAAGTGCTTATAGATTCCAAACGGTATGGGTTACGTTAATAAAAAACCCCTTAAAATGTAGCTAGAGATTGCAGCTTTATCAAATTAAATCAATAATTTGATTACTATTAGGCAATCATGAACAGATCGATGCGCAAGAGTGACATTAAATGGCTGCCTACTGCAAAATCGATAAAATGCTTGTAAAATATGATGATTCTAGGTTTATAGAAAAATAATAACCTTAAAACCTAGCTGGAGTTTTGAGCTTTCATAAATGGGGTCAATCTTCTCGCTATCTCAGATAATGCAGGAGAATTTCGTTGTGGAAAAGTGATATCGACCACATGATACATCTATATCAGGGGTGCCCAAAATCTTCTTATGGAAAAGCAAAAACCAATACATGTAAAGTTGCCCAAAAAAAATGCAAACAAATTATTTAATTAATTGAATTAGTTGAAAGCACATTGTGCATTTCGCTTGACCCTTAAAATTATAAGTGAAAAAAATATTATGTTCCCATTTGTCATTGCCGAAAGGCCAACCAATCGCCAACACAAAAAAGCATACACACAAAAACTACAACAACAAAAGCATCTAATTTTTTTTCATACATACAATTTCTTGAGGCAACAAAACAAAAATCCGCGCAGCCCGCACACGTGTTGCTTCGTTGCTGTCACAACAACGACTGATTGAAAGAATGCACCTCTGATCTATATAACCAATCAAATGCTTGTGGAACCTAAGTACGCACAATCACTTTAATAAAAATGGCGTCAAAATTAAGCCAGAGTGACAACCTTTCACCAATTTGGTAAATAAAAAAAATATCCCACCGGCAGCATGATCGAAATTATGGCTGTTAAATCTCGACCCGTTAACGGATTTTAAAAATATTATGCCTTATTATTTAGCTAGACTCGTATGCTTTCTATAATGGTATCAATCATCCTTCTATACCCCAAGGTTCGAAAGCAAATCGTTTTGGAACGGTGACTTTGAAAAAATTGCTACTTGGGTGCAACCACTAAAATGTTTGTCAACACCAAATGCATAAGTGCATATTAATAATTGACCACTTAAAATTTAGCCAGAGTCTTATGCTTTCTATATTGGTCCCTACCTTTTCATTACCCTTCAGGAATAATGAGCATATCGATGCGCAAGGATAACATTGAAAAACTGCCTATTACAAAATACCGCACACGTGTTGCTTCGTTGCTGTCACAACAACGACTGATTGAAAGAATGCACCTCTGATCTATATAACCAATCAAATGCTTGTGGAACCTAAGTACGCACAATCACTTTAATAAAAATGGCGTCAAAATTAAGCCAGAGTGACAACCTTTCACCAATTTGGTAAATAAAAAAAATATCCCACCGGCAGCATGATCGAAATTATGGCTGTTAAATCTCGACCCGTTAACGGATTTTAAAAATATTATGCCTTATTATTTAGCTAGACTCGTATGCTTTCTATAATGGTATCAATCATCCTTCTATACCCCAAGGTTCGAAAGCAAATCGTTTTGGAACGGTGACTTTGAAAAAATTGCTACTTGGGTGCAACCACTAAAATGTTTGTCAACACCAAATGCATAAGTGCATATTAATAATTGACCACTTAAAATTTAGCCAGAGTCTTATGCTTTCTATATTGGTCCCTACCTTTTCATTACCCTTCAGGAATAATGAGCATATCGATGCGCAAGGATAACATTGAAAAACTGCCTATTACAAAATACACACTCACCACTAAAGTGCTTATAGATTCCAAACGGTATGGGTTACGTTAATAAAACACCCCTTAAAATGTAGCTAGAGATTGCAGCTTTATCAAATTAAATCAATAATTTAATTACTATTCGGCAATCATGAACAGATCGATGCGCAAGACTGACATTAAATGGCTGCCTACTGCAAAATCGATAAAATGCTTGTAAAATATGATGATTCTAGGTTTATAGAAAAAATAATAACCTTAAAACCTAGCTGGAGTTTTGAGCTTTCATAAATGGGGTCAATCTTCTCGTTATCTCAAATAATGCAGGAGAATTTCGTTGTGGAAAAGTGATATCGACCACATGATACATCTATATCAGGGGTGCCCAAAATATTCTTATGGAAAAGCAAAAACCAATACATGTGAAGTTGCCCAAAAAATGCAAACAAATTATTTAATTAATTGAATTAGTTGAAAGCACATTGTGCATTTCGCTTGACCCTTAAAATTATAAGTGAAAAAAATATAATGTTCCCATTTGTCATTGCCGAAAGGCCAACCAATCGCCAACACAAAAAAGCATACACACAAAAACTACAACAACAAAAGCATCTAATTTTTTTTCATACATACAATTTCTTGAGGCAACAAAACAAAAATCCGCGCAGCCCCCACACGTATTGCTTCGTTGCTGTCACAACAACGACTGATTGAAAGAATGCACCTCTGATCTATATAACCAATCAAATGCTTGTGGAACCTAAGTACGCACAATCACTTTAATCAAAATGGCGTCAAAATTAAGCCAGAGTGACCACCTTTCACCAATTTGGTAAATAAAAAAAATATCCCACCAGCAGCATGATCGAAATTATGGCTGTTAAATCTCGACCCGTTAACGGATTTTAATAATATTATGCCTTATTATTTAGCTAGACTCGTATGCTTTCTATAATGGTATCAATCATCCTTCTATACCCCAAGGTTCGAAAGCAAATCGATTTGGAACGGTGACTTTGAAAAAATTGCTACTTGGGTGCAACCACTAAAATGCTTGTCAACACCAAATGCATAAGTGCATATTAATAATTGACCCCTTAAAATTTAGCCAGAGTCTTATGCTTTCTATATTGGTCCCTAACTTTTCATTATCCTTCAGGAATAATGAGCATATCATAACATTGAAAAACTGCCTATTACAAAATACACACTCACCACTAAAGTGCTTATAGATTCCAAACGCTATGGGTTACGTTAATAAAAAAACCCCTTAAAATGTAGCTAGAGATTGCAGCTTTATCAAATTAAATCAATAATTTGATTACTATTCCGCAATCATGAACAGATCAATGCGCAAAAGTGACATTAAATAGCTGCCTACTGAAAAATCGATAAAATGCTTGTAAAATATGATGATTCTAGGTTTATAGAAAAAATAATAACCTTAAAACCTAGCTGGAGTTTTGAGCTTTCATAAATGGGGTCAATCTTCTCGCTATCTCAAATAATGCAGGAGAATTTCGTTGTGGAAAAGTGATATCGACCACATGATACATCTATATCAGGGGTGCCAAAAATCTTCTTATGGAAAAGCAAAAACCAATACATGTAAAGTTGCCCAAAAAATGCAAACAAATTATTTAATTAATTGAATTAGTTGAAAGCACATTGTGCATTTCGCTTGACCCTTAAAATTATAAGTGAAAAAAATATAATGTTCCCATTTGTCATTGCCGAAAGGCCAACCAATCGCCAAAACCAAAACTACAACAACAAAAGCATCTAATTTTTTTTCATACATACAATTTCTTGAGGCAACAAAACAAAAATCCGCGCAGCCCCCACACGTGTTGCTTCGTTGCTGTCACAACAACGACTGATTGAAAGAATGCACCTCTGATCTATATAATCAATCAAATGCTTGTGGAACCTAAGTACGCACAATCACTTTAATCAAAATGGCGTCAAAATTAAGCCAGAGTGACCACCTTTCAATAATTTGGTAAATACAAAAAATATCCCACCGGCAGCATGATCGAAATTATGGCTGTTAAATCTCGACCCGTTCACGGATTTTAATAATATTATGCCTTATTATTTAGCTAGACTCGTATGCTTTCTGTAATGGTATCAATCATCCTTCTATACCCCAAGGTTCGAAAGCAAATCGATTTGGAACGGTGACTTTGAAAAAATTGCTACTTGGGTGCAACCACTAAAATGCTTGTCAACACCAAATGCATAAGTGCATATTAATAATTGACCCCTTAAAATTTAGCCAGAGTCTTATGCTTTCTATATTGGTCCCTAACTTTTCATTATCCTTCAGGAATAATGAGCATATCGATGCGCAAGGATAACATTGAAAAACTGCCTATTACAAAATACACACTCACCACTAAAGTGCTTATAGATTCCAAACGGTATGGGTTACGTTAATAAAAAAACCCCTTAAAATGTAGCTAGAGATTGCAGCTTTATCAAATTAAATCAATAATTTCATTACTATTAGGCAATCATGAACAGATCGATGCGCAAGAGTGACATTAAATGGCTGCCTACTGCAAAATCGATAAAATGCTTGTAAAATATGATGATTCTAGGTTTATAGAAAAAATAATAACCTTAAAACCTAGCTGGAGTTTCGAGTTTTCATAAATGGGGTCAATCTTCTCGCTATCTCAAATAATGCAGGAGAATTTCGTTGTGGAAAAGTGATATCGACCACATGATACATCTATATCAGGGGTGCCAAAAATCTTCTTATGGAAAAGCAAAAACCAATACATGTAAAGTTGACCAAAAAAATGCAAACAAATTATTTAATTAATTGAATTAGTTGAAAGCACATTGTGCATTTCGCTTGACCCTTAAAATTATAAGTGAAAAAAATATAATGTTCCCATTTGACATTGCCGAAAGGCCAACCAATCGCCAACACAAAAAAGCATACACACAAAAACTACAACAACAAAAGCATCTAATTTTTTTCATACATAGAATTTCTTGAGGCAACAAAACAAAAATCCGCGCAGCCCCCACACGTGTTGCTTCGTTGCTGTCACAACAACGACTGATTAAAAGAATGCACCTCTTATCTATATAACCAATCAAATGCTTGTGGAACTTAAGTACGCACAATCACTTTAATCAGAATGGCGTCAAAATTAAGCCAGAGTGACCACCTTTCACCAATTTGGTAAATAAAAAAAATATCCCACCGGCAGCATGATCGAAATTATGGCTGTTAAATCTCGACCCGTTAACCTATTGCAGCACGGTGGGAAGACGTATATCCCACCTAGAATACTACCACTTATCTTGAAAAGTTTTTAACAGATTGATACAAAAATTGGTGTCCAGGGGTTTTCGGGGTCGCTGATCACGAATTTATTATCAGATTACCAAAATTCAAAATGGCGGATCCAATATGGCGGACCGAATTAGTGAAACTTATTCACATCTGTATGAAAATTGGTATACGGAGGTTTTCGAGGTTGCTGATTTCGAATTTGATATCAGATTACCGAAATCCAAAATGGCGGATCCAATATGGCGGACCGAATTAGTTACACTTATTCATATCAATATGAAAATTGGTATTCGGAGGTTTTCGGTTTTTTCACTAATTCTGTCGGCCATATTGGATCCGCTATTTTGAATTTCGGTAATCTGATATCAAATTCGTAATCAGCAACCTCGAAAACCTCCGTATACCAATTTTCATACAGATGTGAATAAGTTTCACTAATTCGGTCCGCCATATTGGATCCGCCATTTTGAATTTTGGTAATCTGATAATAAATTCGTGATCAGCGACCCCGAAAACCCCCAGGGCGACTATTTTCATTAAAAAAAAGTTATCTGAAAAATGTATGCTTCAAAGGGTTAACGGATTTTAATAATATTATGCCTTATTATTTAGCTAGACTCGTATGCTTTCTATAATGGTATCAATCATCCTTCTATACCCCAAGGTTCGAAAGCAAATCGATTTGGAACGGTGACTTTGACAAAATTGCTACTTGGGTGCAACCACTAAAATTCTTGTCAACACCAAATGCATAAGTGCATATTAATAATTGACCCCTTAAAATTTAGCCAGAGTCTTATGCTTTCTATATTGGTCCCTAACTTTTCATTATCCTTCAGGAATAATGAGCATATCGATGCGCAAGGATAACATTGAAAAACTGCGTATTACAAAATACACACTCACCACTAAAGTGCTTATAGATTCCAAACGGTATGGGTTACGTTAATAAAAAACCCCTTAAAATGTAGCTAGAGATTGCAGCTTTATCAAATTAAATCAATAATTTCATTACTATTCGGCAATCATGAACAGATCGATGCGCAAGAGTGACATTAAATGTCTGCCTACTGCAAAATCGATAAAATGCTTGTAAAATATGATGATTCTAGGTTTATAGAAAAACTAATAACCTTAAAACCTAGCTGGAGTTTTGAGCTTTCATAAATGGGGTCAATCTTCTCGCTATCTCAGATAATGCAGGAGAATTTCGTTGTGGAAAAGTGATATCGACCACATGATACATCTATATCAGGGGTGCCCAAAATATTCTTATGGAAAAGCAAAAACCAATACATGTGAAGTTGCCCAAAAAATGCAAACAAATTATTTAATTAATTGAATTAGTTGAAAGCACATTGTGCATTTCGCTTGACCCTTAAAATTATAAGTGAAAAAAATATAATGTTCCCATTTGTCATTGCCGAAAGGCCAACCAATCGCCAACACAAAAAAGCATACACACAAAAACTACAACAACAAAAGCATCTAATTTTTTTTCATACATACAATTTCTTGAGGCAACAAAACAAAAATCCGCGCAGCCCCCACACGTATTGCTTCGTTGCTGTCACAACAACGACTGATTGAAAGAATGCACCTCTGATCTATATAACCAATCAAATGCTTGTGGAACCTAAGTACGCACAATCACTTTAATCAAAATGGCGTCAAAATTAAGCCAGAGTGACCACCTTTCACCAATTTGGTAAATAAAAAAAATATCCCACCAGCAGCATGATCGAAATTATGGCTGTTAAATCTCGACCCGTTAACGGATTTTAATAATATTATGCCTTATTATTTAGCTAGACTCGTATGCTTTCTATAATGGTATCAATCATCCTTCTATACCCCAAGGTTCGAAAGCAAATCGATTTGGAACGGTGACTTTGAAAAAATTGCTACTTGGGTGCAACCACTAAAATGCTTGTCAACACCAAATGCATAAGTGCATATTAATAATTGACCCCTTAAAATTTAGCCAGAGTCTTATGCTTTCTATATTGGTCCCTAACTTTTCATTATCCTTCAGGAATAATGAGCATATCATAACATTGAAAAACTGCCTATTACAAAATACACACTCACCACTAAAGTGCTTATAGATTCCAAACGGTATGGGTTACGTTAATAAAAAAACCCCTTAAAATGTAGCTAGAGATTGCAGCTTTATCAAATTAAATCAATAATTTGATTACTATTCCGCAATCATGAACAGATCAATGCGCAAAAGTGACATTAAATAGCTGCCTACTGAAAAATCGATAAAATGCTTGTAAAATATGATGATTCTAGGTTTATAGAAAAAATAATAACCTTAAAACCTAGCTGGAGTTTTGAGCTTTCATAAATGGGGTCAATCTTCTCGCTATCTCAAATAATGCAGGAGAATTTCGTTGTGGAAAAGTGATATCGACCACATGATACATCTATATCAGGGGTGCCAAAAATCTTCTTATGGAAAAGCAAAAACCAATACATGTAAAGTTGCCCAAAAAATGCAAACAAATTATTTAATTAATTGAATTAGTTGAAAGCACATTGTGCATTTCGCTTGACCCTTAAAATTATAAGTGAAAAAAATATAATGTTCCCATTTGTCATTGCCGAAAGGCCAACCAATCGCCAAAACCAAAACTACAACAACAAAAGCATCTAATTTTTTTTCATACATACAATTTCTTGAGGCAACAAAACAAAAATCCGCGCAGCCCCCACACGTGTTGCTTCGTTGCTGTCACAACAACGACTGATTGAAAGAATGCACCTCTGATCTATATAATCAATCAAATGCTTGTGGAACCTAAGTACGCACAATCACTTTAATCAAAATGGCGTCAAAATTAAGCCAGAGTGACCACCTTTCAATAATTTGGTAAATACAAAAAATATCCCACCGGCAGCATGATCGAAATTATGGCTGTTAAATCTCGACCCGTTCACGGATTTTAATAATATTATGCCTTATTATTTAGCTAGACTCGTATGCTTTCTGTAATGGTATCAATCATCCTTCTATACCCCAAGGTTCGAAAGCAAATCGATTTGGAACGGTGACTTTGAAAAAATTGCTACTTGGGTGCAACCACTAAAATGCTTGTCAACACCAAATGCATAAGTGCATATTAATAATTGACCCCTTAAAATTTAGCCAGAGTCTTATGCTTTCTATATTGGTCCCTAACTTTTCATTATCCTTCAGGAATAATGAGCATATCGATGCGCAAGGATAACATTGAAAAACTGCCTATTACAAAATACACACTCACCACTAAAGTGCTTATAGATTCCAAACGGTATGGGTTACGTTAATAAAAAAACCCCTTAAAATGTAGCTAGAGATTGCAGCTTTATCAAATTAAATCAATAATTTCATTACTATTAGGCAATCATGAACAGATCGATGCGCAAGAGTGACATTAAATGGCTGCCTACTGCAAAATCGATAAAATGCTTGTAAAATATGATGATTCTAGGTTTATAGAAAAAATAATAACCTTAAAACCTAGCTGGAGTTTCGAGTTTTCATAAATGGGGTCAATCTTCTCGCTATCTCAAATAATGCAGGAGAATTTCGTTGTGGAAAAGTGATATCGACCACATGATACATCTATATCAGGGGTGCCAAAAATCTTCTTATGGAAAAGCAAAAACCAATACATGTAAAGTTGACCAAAAAAATGCAAACAAATTATTTAATTAATTGAATTAGTTGAAAGCACATTGTGCATTTCGCTTGACCCTTAAAATTATAAGTGAAAAAAATATAATGTTCCCATTTGACATTGCCGAAAGGCCAACCAATCGCCAACACAAAAAAGCATACACACAAAAACTACAACAACAAAAGCATCTAATTTTTTTCATACATAGAATTTCTTGAGGCAACAAAACAAAAATCCGCGCAGCCCCCACACGTGTTGCTTCGTTGCTGTCACAACAACGACTGATTAAAAGAATGCACCTCTTATCTATATAACCAATCAAATGCTTGTGGAACTTAAGTACGCACAATCACTTTAATCAGAATGGCGTCAAAATTAAGCCAGAGTGACCACCTTTCACCAATTTGGTAAATAAAAAAAATATCCCACCGGCAGCATGATCGAAATTATGGCTGTTAAATCTCGACCCGTTAACCTATTGCAGCACGGTGGGAAGACGTATATCCCACCTAGAATACTACCACTTATCTTGAAAAGTTTTTAACAGATTGATACAAAAATTGGTGTCCAGGGGTTTTCGGGGTCGCTGATCACGAATTTATTATCAGATTACCAAAATTCAAAATGGCGGATCCAATATGGCGGACCGAATTAGTGAAACTTATTCACATCTGTATGAAAATTGGTATACGGAGGTTTTCGAGGTTGCTGATTTCGAATTTGATATCAGATTACCGAAATCCAAAATGGCGGATCCAATATGGCGGACCGAATTAGTTACACTTATTCATATCAATATGAAAATTGGTATTCGGAGGTTTTCGGTTTTTTCACTAATTCTGTCGGCCATATTGGATCCGCTATTTTGAATTTCGGTAATCTGATATCAAATTCGTAATCAGCAACCTCGAAAACCTCCGTATACCAATTTTCATACAGATGTGAATAAGTTTCACTAATTCGGTCCGCCATATTGGATCCGCCATTTTGAATTTTGGTAATCTGATAATAAATTCGTGATCAGCGACCCCGAAAACCCCCAGGGCGACTATTTTCATTAAAAAAAAGTTATCTGAAAAATGTATGCTTCAAAGGGTTAACGGATTTTAATAATATTATGCCTTATTATTTAGCTAGACTCGTATGCTTTCTATAATGGTATCAATCATCCTTCTATACCCCAAGGTTCGAAAGCAAATCGATTTGGAACGGTGACTTTGACAAAATTGCTACTTGGGTGCAACCACTAAAATTCTTGTCAACACCAAATGCATAAGTGCATATTAATAATTGACCCCTTAAAATTTAGCCAGAGTCTTATGCTTTCTATATTGGTCCCTAACTTTTCATTATCCTTCAGGAATAATGAGCATATCGATGCGCAAGGATAACATTGAAAAACTGCGTATTACAAAATACACACTCACCACTAAAGTGCTTATAGATTCCAAACGGTATGGGTTACGTTAATAAAAAACCCCTTAAAATGTAGCTAGAGATTGCAGCTTTATCAAATTAAATCAATAATTTCATTACTATTCGGCAATCATGAACAGATCGATGCGCAAGAGTGACATTAAATGTCTGCCTACTGCAAAATCGATAAAATGCTTGTAAAATATGATGATTCTAGGTTTATAGAAAAACTAATAACCTTAAAACCTAGCTGGAGTTTTGAGCTTTCATAAATGGGGTCAATCTTCTCGCTATCTCAGATAATGCAGGAGAATTTCGTTGTGGAAAAGTGATATCGACCACATGATACATCTATATCAGGGGTGCCCAAAATATTCTTATGGAAAAGCAAAAACCAATACATGTAAAGTTGCCCAAAAAATGCAAACAAATTATTTAATTAATTGAATTAGTTGAAAGCACATTGTGCATTTCGCTTGACCCTTAAAATTATAAGTGAAAAAAATATAATGTTCCCATTTGTCATTGCCGAAAGGCCAACCAATCGCCAAAACAAAAACTACAACAACAAAAGCATCTAATTTTTTTTCATACATAGAATTTCTTGAGGCAACAAAACAAAAATCCGCGCAGCCCCCACACGTGTTGCTTCGTTGCTGTCACAACAACGACTGATTGAAAGAATGCACCTCTGATCTATATAATCAATCAAATGCTTGTGGAACCTAAGTACGCACAATCACTTTAATCAAAATGGCGTCAAAATTAAGCCAGAGTGACCACCTTTCACCAATTTGGTAAATAAAAAAAATATCCCCCCGGCAGCATGGTCGAAATTATGGCTGTTAAATCTCGACCCGTTAACGGATTTTAATAATATTATGCCTTATGATTTAGCTAGACTCGTATGCTTTCTATAATGGTATTAATCATCCTTCTATACCCCAAGGTTCGAAAGCAAATCGATTTGGAACGGTGACTTTGAAAAAATTGCTACTTGGGTGCAACCACTAAAATGCTTGTCAACACCAAATGCATAAGTGCATATTAATAATTTACCCCTTAAAATTTAGCCAGAGTCTTATGCTTTCTATATTGGTCCCTACCTTTTCATTATCCGTCAGGAATAATGAGCATATCGATGCGCAAGGATAACATTGAAAAACTGCCTATTACAAAATACACACTCACCACTAAAGTGCTTATAGATTCCAAACGGTATGGGTTACGTTAATAAAAAACCCCTTAAAATGTAGCTAGAGATTGCAGCTTTATC
This sequence comes from Melieria omissa, assembly GCA_963971225.1. Lineage (NCBI taxonomy): Eukaryota > Metazoa > Arthropoda > Insecta > Diptera > Ulidiidae > Melieria > Melieria omissa. Next base: position 551,953 of record OZ020269.1, on the reverse strand, counting down.
AAATTAAATCAATAATTTGATTACTATTAGGCAATCATGAACAGATCGATGCGCAAGGGTGACATTAAATGGCTGCCTACTGCAAAATCGATAAAATGCTTGTAAAATATGATGATTCTAGGTTTATCGAAAAACGAATAACCTTAAAACCTAGCTGGAGTTTTGAGCTTTCATAAATGGGGTCAATCTTCTCGCTATCTCAGATAATGCAGGAGAATTTCGTTGTGGAAAAGTGATATCGACCACATGATACATCTATATCAGGAGTGCCCAAAATCTTCTTATGGAAAAGCAAAAACCAATACATGTAAAGTTGAACAAAAAAATGCAAACAAATTATTTAATTAATTGAATTAGTTGAAAGCACATTGTGCATTTCGCTTGACCCTTAAAATTATAAGTGAAAAAAATATTATGTTCCCATTTGTCATTGCCGAAAGGCCAACCAATCGCCAACACAAAAAAGCATACACACAAAAACTACAACAACAAAAGCATCTAATTTTTTTTCATACATACAAATTCTTGAGGCAACAAAACAAAAATCCGCGCAGCCCCCACACGTGTTGCTTCGTTGCTATCACAACAACGACTGATTGAAAGAATGCACCTCTGATCTATATAACCAATCAAATGCTTGTGGAACCTAAGTATGCGCAATCACTTTAATCAGAATGGCGTCAAAATTAAGCCAGAGTGACCACCTTTCACCAATTTGGTAAATAAACAAAATATCCCACCGGCAGCATGATCGAAATTATGGCTGTTAAATCTCGACCCGTTAACGGATTTAAATAATATTATGCCTTATGATTTAGCTAGACTCGTATGCTTTCTATAATGGGATCAATCATCCTTCTATACCCCAAGGTTCGAAAGCAAATCGATTTGGAACGGTGACTTTGAAAAAATTGCTACTTGGGTGCAACCACTAAAATGCTTGTCAACACCAAATGCATAAGTGCATATTAATAATTGACCCCTTAAAATTTAGCCAGAGTCTTATGCTTTCTATATTGGTCCCTAACTTTTCATTATCCTTCAGGAATAATGAGCATATCGATGCGCAAGGATAACATTGAAAAACTGCCTATTACAAAATACACACTCACCACTAAAGTGCTTATAGATTCCAAACGGTATGGGTTACGTTAATAAAAAACCCCTTAAAATGTAGCTAGAGAATGCAGCTTTATCAAATTATATCAATAATTTAATTACTATTCGGCAATCATGAACAGATCGATGCGCAAGAGTGACGTCAAATGGCTGCCTACTGCAAAATCGATAAAATGCTTGTAAAATATGATGATTCTAGGTTTATAGAAAAAATAATAACCTTAAAACCTAGCTGGAGTTTTGAGCTTTCATAAATGGGGTCAATCTTCTCGTTATCTCAAATAATGCAGGAGAATTTCGTTGTGGAAAAGTGATATCGACCACATGATACATCTATATCAGGGGTGCCCAAAACAAATTATTTAATTAATTGAATTAGTTGAAAGCACATTGTGCATTTCGCTTGACCCTTAAAATTATAAGTGAAAAAAATATAATGTTCCCATTTGTCATTGCCGAAAGGCCAACCAATCGCCAAAACAAAAACTACAACAACAAAAGCATCTAATTTTTTTTCATACATAGAATTTCTTGAGGCAACAAAACAAAAATCCGCGCAGCCCCCACACGTGTTGCTTCGTTGCTGTCACAACAACTACTGATTGAAAGAATGCACCTCTGATCTATATAACCAATCAAATGCTTGTGGAACCTAAGTACGCACAATCACTTTAATCAAAATGGCGTCAAAATTAAGCCAGAGTGACCACCTTTCACCAATTTGGTAAATAAAAAAAATATCCCCCCGGCAGCATGATCGAAATTATGGCTGTTAAATCTCGACCCGTTAACGGATTTTAATAATATTATGCCTTATTATTTTGCTAGACTCGTATGCTTTCTATAATGGTATCAATCATCCTTCTATACCCCAAGGTTCGAAAGCAAATCGATTTGGAACGGTGACTTTGAAAAAATTGCTACTTGGGTGCAACCACTAAAATGCTTGTCAACACCAAATGCATAAGTGCATATTAATAATTTACCCCTTAAAATTTAGCCAGAGTCTTATGCTTTCTATATTGGTTCCTAACTTTTCATTATCCTTCAGGAATAATGAGCATATCGATGCGCAAGGATAACATTGAAAAACTGCCTATTACAAAATACACACTCACCACTAAAGTGCTTATAGATTCCAAACGGTGTGGGTTACGTTAATAAAAAAACCCCTTAAAATGTAGCTAGAGATTGCAGCTTTATCAAATTAAATCAATAATTTGATTACTATTAGGCAATCATGAACAGATCGATGCGCAAGAGTGACATTAAATGGCTGCCTACTGCAAAATCGATAAAATGCTTGTAAAATATGACCTAGAAATATGAAACCTAGAATCAGGTTTATAGAAAAAATAATAACCTTAAAACCTAGCTGGAGTTTTGAGCTTTCATAAATGGGGTCAATCTTCTCGCTATCTCAAATAATGCAGGAGAATTTCGTTGTGGAAAAGTGATATCGACCACATGATACATCTATATCAGGGGTGCCCAAAATATTCTTATGGAAAAGCAAAAACCAATACATGTAAAGTTGCCCAAAAAATGCAAACAAATTATTTAATTAATTGAATTAGTTGAAAGCACATTGTGCATTTCGCTTGACCCTTAAAATTATAAGTGAAAAAATATAATGTTCCCATTTGTCATTGCCGAAAGGCCAACCAATCGCCAAAACAAAAACTACAACAACAAAAGCATCTAATTTTTTTTCATACATACAATTTCTTGAGGCAACAAAACAAAAATCCGCGCAGCCCCCACACGTGTTGCTTCGTTGCTGTCACAACAACGACTGATTGAAAGAATGCACCTCTGATCTATATAACCAATCAAATGCTTGTGGAACCTAAGTACGCACAATCACTTTAATCAAAATGGCGTCAAAATTATGCCAGAGTGACCACCTTTCACCAATTTGGTAAATAAAAAAAATATCCCACCGCCAGCATGATCGAAATTATGGCTGTTAAATCTCGACCCGTTAACGGATTTTAATAATATTATGCCTTATTATTTAGCTAGACTCGTATGCTTTCTATAATGGTATCAATCATCCTTCTATACCCCAAGGTTCGAAAGCAAATCGATTTGGAACGGTGACTTTGAAAAAATTGCTACTTGGGTGCAACCACTAAAATGCTTGTCAACACCAAATGCATAAGTGCATATTAATAATTGACCCCTTAAAATTTAGCCAGAGTCTTATGCTTTCTATATTGGTCCCTAACTTTTCATTATCCTTCAGGAATAATGAGCATATCGATGCGCAAGGATAACATTGAAAAACTGCCTATTACAAAATACACACTCACCACTAAAGTGCTTATAGATTCCAAACGGTATGGGTTACGTTAAAAAAAAACCCCCTTAAAATGTAGCTAGAGAATGCAGCTTTATCAAATTAAATCAATAATTTGATTACTATTCGGCAATCATGAACAGATCGATGCGCAAGGGTGACATTAAATGGCTGCCTACTGCAAAATCGATAAAATGCTTGTAAAATATGATGATTCTAGGTTTATAGAAAAAATAATAACCTTAAAACCTAGCTGGAGTTTTGAGTTTTCATAAATGGGGTCAATCTTCTCGCTATCTCAGATAATGCAGGAGAATTTCGTTGTGGAAAAGTGATATCGACCACATGATACATCTATATCAGGGGTGCCCAAAATCTTCTTATGGAAAAGCAAAAACCAATACATGTAAAGTTGCCCAAAAAAAATGCAAACAAATTATTTAATTAATTGAATTAGTTGAAAGCACATTGTGCATTGCGCTTGACCCTTAAAATTATAAGTGAAAAAAATATAATGTTCCCATTTGCATTGCCGAAAGGCCAACCAATCGCCAACACAAAAACTACAACAACAAAAGCATCTAATTTTTTTTCATACATACAATTTCTTGAGGCAACAAAACAAAAATCCGCGCAGCCCCCACACGTGTTGCTTCGTTGCTGTCACAACAACGACTGACTGAAAGGATGCACCTCTGATCTATATAATCAATCAAATGCTTGTGGAACCTAAGTACGCACAATCAATTTAATCAAAATGGCGTCAAAATTAAGCCAGAGTCACCACCTTTCACCAATTTGGTAAATAAAAAAAATATCCCACCGGCAGCATGATCGAAATTATGGCTCTTAAATCTCGACCCGTTAACGGATTTTAATAATATTATGCCTTATTATTTAGCTAGACTCGTATGCTTTCTATAATGGTATCAATCATCCTTCTATACCCCAAGGTTCGAAAGCAAATCGATTTGGAACGGTGACTTTGAAAAAATTGCTACTTGGGTGCAACCACTAAAATGCTTGTCAACACCAAATGCATAAGTGCATATTAATAATTGACCCCTTAAAATTTAGCCAGAGTCTTATGCTTTCTATATTGGTCCCTAACTTTTCATTATCCTTCAGGAATAATGAGCATATCGATGCGCAAGGATAACATTGAAAAACTGCCTATTACAAAATACACACTCACCACTAAAGTGCTTATAGATTCCAAACGGTGTGGGTTACGTTAATAAAAAAACCCCTTAAAATGTAGCTAGAGATTGCAGCTTTATCAAATTAAATCAATAATTTGATTACTATTAGGCAATCATGAACAGATCGATGCGCAAAAGTGACATTAAATGGCTGCCTACTGCAAAATCGATAAAATGCTTGTAAAATATGATGATTCTAGGTTTATAGAAAAAATAATAACCTTAAAACCTAGCTGGAGTTTTGAGCTTTCATAAATGGGGTCAATCTTCTCGCTATCTCAAATAATGCAGGAGAATTTCGTTGTGGAAAAGTGATATCGACCACATGATACATCTATATCAGGGGTGCCCAAAATATTCTTATGGAAAAGCAAAAACCAATACATGTAAAGTTGCCCAAAAAATGCAAACAAATTATTTAATTAATTGAATTAGTTGAAAGCACATTGTGCATTTCGCTTGACCCTTAAAATTATAAGTGAAAAAAATATAATGTTCCCATTTGTCATTGCCGAAAGGCCAACCAATCGCCAAAACAAAAACTACAACAACAAAAGCATCTAATTTTTTTTCATACATACAATTTCTTGAGGCAACAAAACAAAAATCCGCGCAGCCCCCACACGTGTTGCTTCGTTGCTGTCACAACAACGACTGATTGAAAGAATGCACCTCTGATCTATATAACCAATCAAATGCTTGTGGAACCTAAGTACGCACAATCACTTTAATCAAAATGGCGTCAAAATTATGCCAGAGTGACCACCTTTCACCAATTTGGTAAATACAAAAAATATCCCACCGCCAGCATGATCGAAATTATGGCTGTTAAATCTCGACCCGTTAACGGATTTTAATAATATTATGCCTTATTATTTAGCTAGACTCGTATGCTTTCTATAATGGTATCAATCATCCTTCTATACCCCAAGGTTCGAAAGCAAATCGATTTGGAACGGTGACTTTGAAAAAATTGCTACTTGGGTGCAACCACTAAAATGCTTGTCAACACCAAATGCATAAGTGCATATTAATAATTGACCCCTTAAAATTTAGCCAGAGTCTTATGCTTTCTATATTGGTCCCTAACTTTTCATTATCCTTCAGGAATAATGAGCATATCGATGCGCAAGATAACATTGAAAAACTGCCTATTACAAAATACACACTCACCACTAAAGTGCTTATAGATTCCAAACGGTATGGGTTACGTTAATAAAAAACCCCTTAAAATGTAGCTAGAGATTGCAGCTTTATCAAATTAAATCAATAATTTGATTACTATTCCGCAATCATGAACAGATCGATGCGCAAAAGTGACATTAAATGGCTGCCTACTGCAAAATCGATAAAATGCTTGTAAAATATGATGATTCTAGGTTTATAGAAAAAATAATAACCTTAAAACCTAGCTGGAGTTTTGAGCTTTCATAAATGGGGTCAATCTTCTCGCTATCTCAGATAATGCAGGAGAATTTCGTTGTGGAAAAGTGATATCGACCACATGATACATCTATATCAGGGGTGCCCAAAATATTCTTATGGAAAAGCAAAAACCAATACATGTAAAGTTGCCCAAAAGATGCAAACAAATTATTTAATTAATTGAATTAGTTGAAAGCACATTGTGCATTTCGCTTGACCCTTAAAATTATAAGTGAAAAAAATATTATGTTCCCATTTGTCATTGCCGAAAGGCCAACCAATCGCCAACACAAAAAAGCATTCACACAAAAACTACAACAACAAAAGCATCTAATTTTTTTTCATACATACAATTTCTTGAGGCAACAAAACAAAAATCCGCGCAGCCCCCACACGTGTTGCTTCGTTGCTGTCACAACAACGACTGATTGAAAGAATGCACCTCTGATCTATATAACCAAAGAATATGAAGTAATATAGAACGCGCATCTCATACAAGCAAACGCGTTGTACTTGGGTACTGCTGGTAGTACCCTCTGTTATTGACAGCAGAAATCTCTGTTACTAACAGCAGAAATCTCTGTAACTTCGGCGTAACATGTGAATTGAAGTCGCTTTTGTACTCATTCGTATTCTCGCTGCTGTTGCGCCACTTGATAAACATGACGATGAACGCTGCTTTTGTTGTCGCGGGGAATAGCCTTATAATATTGGCAAACAAAAAAAAGTTAGCGGTATACTGTTTTTTGCGCTGTGCCGTGCAGGCGGGATAGCATTGATGTTGTTGGTAATTGTTGCGTCGTTATTTCTGCTTTCTTTTTTATAATCACAAGCAAATTACAATTAGCAAAAAAAATGCGTGAACTTGGTGTAGTAAAATATGGGTGCAAACATGTTGGACAAGAGCGTTTATAGTTATTTATTAAGAATATTATTGTAAGGTTTTATGTTTATTGTTTTACTTTCGTTTAAATTTATCTTTCATAAATAATAATTTTTAATAAGAATTTTTTTATTTGCCAACAATTATTTTCAATTTTCGTTCTTTCGAACTTCCTTTTTGCACAGCCCACATGCAGTGTTTTCGTAGAAGAACTAAAATAAGAAAATCTAAAATTTGGACTCTATGGTTACAGCACTCACCATGGAACCATTCAGGTGTAGCATTTTTACAAGATTGTAAAACATGTGCCTTAATACCAATTTTTTCAGGTTCTGCTTCGAAGATTTTATGAAAAATTAAAATATGTTTTATGCATACATTCATTAGGGAATTGGAAGGAGCAAAAAGATTACCAAAATCAGAAATTGACTGATAATTTTTGTGAAAAATAAAAATTTCACTTGGAGCAGTCAAAACTTCATCCCTTTTTCTCAATTCGTCACCGCATTTTTCACAATTTAATTTAGGAATGATTTTGTACGCTACGTATCCAACAAAATACCTCATGGAAACCAGCTCTAAGTTAATATCTTTCAGATTACAAAAGGTGTCACCTACAAAATACGCCTCGTGCATCTCACTACTTAGATCAAGATTTTCCAGGATTTCATTGTCATTATCATCGCCATTAGCCTGCAAAACATCCTCATTAAAAGAAGCGCTTGAAATTAAATTAGTCATTGAATCTTGCGTCTCTTCACAATTGGTAGAGGAGCTAAACTTTATTATTTTAAAGGCTAATAACCTGGCTAAGATATTATTAAGTTCAGCTACAGAGGGGTTACAATTATTACCTCCTTTTTGCCTTAACACAGCAAACGTATTCTCCAACTTGTCCTGGTTAAAGGCCTTTGTCATAATAAAAAACTTGTCCGAATTATCTTTTAATATTTCATCTACAAGTAGAAGGACCGATTTTAAGGATAGTTTCATGCCATCTAGGAAGAAAACTCGTTTTTTTTTCATCAACAAATTTCACTTCCTCTAGATAATATAAAAATGTTTGAATAAATGTGTGCGATTCTTTCTTAATCTGAAGAGCAGATCGGTAGCAGTTATCTGCATACAAAGATCCACTATTCATGCAATCAAATATTTGATCAATTTTTGCTATAAAATCAGCTGTGGATAACGCTACCTCTTGTGTGATTTTTTTAAATCCACTTATGTCTGAAATTGTTCTGATAGCAGCTTCAACTGTTTTACTGAACACTTGCGTGGCAAATTTAACACGCATTTTTTCAAATGAATTTGGAAATATGTGTTGTCTAGTCAATTTTGGGCACATTTTGGTTTTACAATTTTCTTCCCTCTCCCAAAGCTCTTGAACTACTTTAAAGCTAACTAAACCATCAGGCGTTTTCAAGTCGCATTTAAGCCAACCATTTCGCAATGACTTGATTAAATGTGGGAAATCGAACATGCAATAAATTTTTTGATTTTGAAATTGAAAGTATGGTTTCTCTATACATACGCCTAAGTCGGAGAAACACTTTCTATTAGAAGACCCCTGATCACAAACCAAAACGTTCACTACTATACCAAAATTGCTTAAAATTTTAAGATTTTCTTTAATTATTTTGCACAACGTATCTGCTGTTAATCCATTCTCTGACACAAAATAGTTTAAAATTGAACACCAACTCGAGAACATGGACTTCAACATAAATACACATACTTGCTTACCAATTTTGTTTGTTCTTTCGAAGCCTGTGCATTCAAATCCGTCAATTAAATCTAGTTTTTGATTGTATCGTAATTTTCTACGTATTGCCATTTCGTCCATTAAAAGAACCATATTATTTTCATTTTTTTCCTCCAACTCTAAGCACATCTTTTTAATGAATTCAAAAGCCACATTGTTGATACCGGGCTGAAGGAACTTTATTGGAGCCCACCGATTTAAGGTGCTGATATGTGGCAAATTGAAATTTAACTTATCTCTTAGGAAAGAATATGTTGATTGTGAAATATAAAAAATATTTTGCGCTAAATATTTCACTTCGTCAGAATATTCTTTTGGCCGGGTGCTAAGTAAAAGTTTACAAAATGTTTTGGATTCCAAGTTGATATGTTTTAAAGAATCAATTGAATTTTTTAAAGTCTTTGAACAACAATTCTTGGATTTTAAAATAAAGCGCTTTTCTTTTCGCAATTTTTCGTTAATTTTTTTGAATTTTTTTAATAGGTCGCTGTATTTCTTTTTGTAATAATGGGTTATTTTGACGTTTTTTTCGCAATTACTGCATACTATGTCATCATAACGTGGTCGTTTCAATGAAGAATCTGGTTCTAAAAATTCTTCATCCGAAATCTCATGATCTTCGTCTAAGTTTAAGGTTGGAATCGCATCCTTTTTTAGAAACCTTTTTCCTACATAAGTACTGGAGAAATGATTTTCACAAATATACAGTTTTCGGTTATAGTCGTCATAAGATATATTGCATTTTTCGTGCCAAATTTGGCCAAACACGAAATCAGCAGCGGGGAATCTAAATAATCTAAGATTCTCGCATTGTCGTCTCGATTTTTTGCAACTGCGAACACAACATTGAATTCCAGACGTTGAGGAATTTCTATTTGTCTTTATATTTGTAGCCATATTGTAACAAACCGAAACACAAAATAGAATTACAATGTTGGACAATGGCGTTAAAATACTTCTTAAAAAAATTCAAAATTGGTATCAACCACGTCAAAATATAAACAAATAATTTTACTTGGAATGCGCCACGTAAAAATATTTGTAGAAATTTCAAATTGGATTCAACCACGTCAAAAAAAAAACGCTGCAAAAGGTTCAAAATTGGTATCAACCACGTCAAAATATAAACAAATGATTTTACTTGGAACTCGCCACGTAAAAATATTTGTGAAAATTTCAAATTGGATTCAACCACGTCAAAAAAAAACCGCTGCAAAAGGTTCAAAATTGGTATCAACCACGTCAAAATATAAACAAATGATTTTACTTGGAACTCGCCACGTAAAAATATTTGTGAAAATTTCAAATTGGATTCAACCACGTCAAAAAAAAACCGCTGCAAAAGGTTCAAAATTGTTATCAACCACGTCAAAATATAAACAAATGATTTTACTTGGAACTCGCCACGTAAAAATATTTGTGAAAATTTCAAATTGGATTCAACCACGTCTAAATATTTGCAGGTTTTAAAAATCAATCAAAGCGTAGCATTTGAGCAAACAGCCATACACCACAAATCTTCGATTGATAGTGACATTACTGCAAAACCAAAAAGCATACACACAATAAACGACAACAACAAAAACATTACCGAATCCCGAGTCATCTTCGCTGAAACGATGATGACGATGCCTTCGTTCGTTGTTTGTTTTTTGTTTGCGCTTCGGCAAACAAGATCAAGAAACATGCATGCAAAAAATGATTGAGCGAACACTACGCTGCAACAACCACCACTTCAATGTACACGAGTGAAGCCGTTGCGAACAATAACATAGCTTTTTGCTGTTGTCCTACGCAAATCTAACAGAAAATGTTATGAACCTAACATTTTCAAATGCCTACGCTTCGCTCTTCCCGCTCGCATCATAGCAACCGAAAACACTTGTGTGCCCACATGCGCGTTCTATATTACTTCATATTCTTTGATATAACCAATCAAATGCTTGTGGAACCTAAGTACGCACAATCACTTTAATCAAAATGGCGTCAAAATTATGCCAGAGTGACCACCTTTCACCAATTTGGTAAATAAAAAAATATCCCACCGCCAGCATGATCGAAATTATGGCTGTTAAATCTCGACCCGTTAACGGATTTTAATAATATTATGCCTTATTATTTAGCTAGACTCGTATGCTTTCTATAATGGTATCAATCATCCTTCTATACCCCAAGGTTCGAAAGCAAATCGATTTGGAACGGTGACTTTGAAAAAATTGCTACTTGGGTGCAATCACTAAAATGCTTGTCAACACCAAATGCATAAGTGCATATTAATAATTGACCCCTTAAAATTTAGCCAGAGTCTTATGCTTTCTATATTGGTCCCTACCTTTTCATTATCCTTCAGGAATAATGAGCATATCGATGCGCAAGATAACATTGAAAAACTGCCTATTACAAAATACACACTCACCACTAAAGTGCTTATAGATTCCAAACGGTATGGGTTACGTTAATAAAAAACCCCTTAAAATGTAGCTAGAGATTGCAGCTTTATCAAATTAAATCAATAATTTGATTACTATTCGGCAATCATGAACAGATCGATGCGCAAGAGTGACATTAAATGGCTGCCTACTGCAAAATCGATAAAATGCTTGTAAAATATGATGATTCTAGGTTTATAGAAAAAATAATAACCTTAAAACCTAGCTGGAGTTTTGAGTTTTCATAAATGGGGTCAATCTTCTCGCTATCTCAAATAATGCAGGAGAATTTCGTTGTGGAAAAGTGATATCGACCACATGATACATCTATATCAGGGGTGCCCAAAATATTGTTATGGAAAAGCAAAAACCAATACATGTAAAGTTGACCAAAAAAAATGCAAACAAATTATTTAATTAATTGAATTAGTTGAAAGCACATTGTGCATTTCGCTTGACCCTTAAAATTATAAGTGAAAAAAATATTATGTTCCCATTTGTCATTGCCGAAAGGCCAACCAATCGCCAAAACAAAAACTACAACAACAAAAGCATCTAATTTTTTTTCATACATACAATTTCTTGAGGCAACAAAACAAAAATCCGCGCAGCCCCCACACGTGTTGCTTCGTTGCTGTCACAACAACGACTGATTGAAAGAATGCACCTCTGATCTATATAATCAATCAAATGCTTGTGGAACCTAAGTACGCACAATCACTTTAATCAAAATGGCGTCAAAATTAAGCCAGAGTGACCACCTTTCACCAATTTGGTAAATAAAAAAAATATCCCCCCGGCAGCATGATCGAAATTATGGCTGTTAAATCTCGACCCGTTAACGGATTTTAATAATATTATGCCTTATTATTTAGCTAGACTCGTATGCTTTCTATAATGGTATCAATCATCCTTCTATACCCCAAGGTTCGAAAGCAAATCGATTTGGAACGGTGACTTTGAAAAAATTGCTACTTGGGTGCAACCACTAAAATGTTTGTCAACACCAAATGCATAAGTGCATATTAATAATTGACCCCTTAAAATTTAGCCAGAGTCTTATGCTTTCTATATTGGTCCCTAACTTTTCATTATCCTTCAGGAATAATGAGCATATCGATGCGCAAGGATAACATTGAAAAACTGCCTATTACAAAATACACACTCACCACTAAAGTGCTTATAGATTCCAAACGGTATGGGTTACGTTAATAAAAAACCCCTTAAAATGTAGCTAGAGATTGCAGCTTTATCAAATTAAATCAATAATTTGATTACTATTAGGCAATCATGAACAGATCGATGCGCAAGAGTGACATTAAATGGCTGCCTACTGCAAAATCGATAAAATGCTTGTAAAATATGATGATTCTAGGTTTATAGAAAAAATAATAACCTTAAAACCTAGCTGGAGTTTTGAGCTTTCATAAATGGGGTCAATCTTCTCGCTATCTCAAATAATGCAGGAGAATTTCGTTGTGGAAAAGTGATATCGACCACATGATACATCTATATCAGGGGTGCCAAAAATATTGTTATGGAAAAGCAAAAACCAATACATGTAAAGTTGACCAAAAAAAATGCAAACAAATTATTTAATTAATTGAATTAGTTGAAAGCACATTGTGCATTTCGCTTGACCCTTAAAATTATAAGTGAAAAAAATATTATGTTCCCATTTGTCATTGCCGAAAGGCCAACCAATCGCCAAAACAAAAACTACAACAACAAAAGCATCTAATTTTTTTTCATACATACAATTTCTTGAGGCAACAAAACAAAAATCCGCGCAGCCCCCACACGTGTTGCTTCGTTGCTGTCACAACAACGACTGATTGAAAGAATGCACCTCTGATCTATATAATCAATCAAATGCTTGTGGAACCTAAGTACGCACAATCACTTTAATCAAAATGGCGTCAAAATTAAGCCAGAGTGACCACCTTTCACCAATTTGGTAAATAAAAAAAATATCCCCCCGGCAGCATGATCGAAATTATGGCTGTTAAATCTCGACCCGTTAACGGATTTTAATAATATTATGCCTTATTATTTAGCTAGACTCGTATGCTTTCTATAATGGTATCAATCATCCTTCTATACCCCAAGGTTCGAAAGCAAATCGATTTGGAACGGTGACTTTGAAAAAATTGCTACTTGGGTGCAACCACTAAAATGTTTGTCAACACCAAATGCATAAGTGCATATTAATAATTGACCCCTTAAAATTTAGCCAGAGTCTTATGCTTTCTATATTGGTCCCTAACTTTTCATTATCCTTCAGGAATAATGAGCATATCGATGCGCAAGGATAACATTGAAAAACTGCCTATTACAAAATACACACTCACCACTAAAGTGCTTATAGATTCCAAACAGTATGGGTTACGTTAATAAAAAACCCCTTAAAATGTAGCTAGAGATTGCAGCGTTATCAAATTAAATCAATAATTTGATTACTATTCGGCAATCATGAACAGATCGATGCGCAAGAGTGACATTGAATGGCTGCCTACTGCAAAATCGATAAAATGCTTGTAAAATATGATGATTCTAGGTTTATAGAAAAAATAATAACCTTAAAACCTAGCTGGAGTTTTGAGCTTTCATAAATGGGGTCAATCTTCTCGCTATCTCAGATAATGCAGGAGAATTTCGTTGTGGAAAAGTGATATCGACCACATGATACATCTATATCAGGGGTGCCCAAAATCTTCTTATGGAAAAGCAAAAACCAATACATGTAAAGTTGCCCAAAAAATGCAAACAAATTATTTAATTAATTGAATTAGTTGAAAGCACATTGTGCATTTCGCTTGACCCTTAAAATTATAAGTGAAAAAAATATAATGTTCCCATTTGTCATTGCCGAAAGGCCAACCAATCGCCAACACAAAAAAGCATTCACACAAAAACTACAACAACAAAAGCATCTAATTTTTTTTCATACATACAATTTCTTGAGGCAACAAAACAAAAATCCGCGCAGCCCCCACACGTGTTGCTTCGTTGCTGTCACAACAACGACTGATTGAAAGAATGCACCTCTGATCTATATAACCAATCAAATGCTTGTGGAACCTAAGTACGCACAATCACTTTAATCAAAATGGCGTCAAAATTATGCCAGAGTGACCACCTTTCACCAATTTGGTAAATAAAAAAAATATCCCACCGCCAGCATGATCGAAATTATGGCTGTTAAATCTCGACCCGTTAACGGATTTTAATAATATTATGCCTTATTATTTAGCTAGACTCGTATGCTTTCTATAATGGTATCAATCATCCTTCTATACCCCAAGGTTCGAAAGCAAATCGATTTGGAACGGTGACTTTGAAAAAATTGCTACTTGGGTGCAACCACTAAAATGCTTGTCAACACCAAATGCATAAGTGCATATTAATAATTGACCCCTTAAAATTTAGCCAGAGTCTTATGCTTTCTATATTGGTCCCTACCTTTTCATTATCCTTCAGGAATAATGAGCATATCGATGCGCAAGGATAACATTGAAAAACTGCCTATTACAAAATACACACTCACCACTAAAGTGCTTATAGATTCCAAACGGTATGGGTTACGTTAATAAAAAACCCCTTAAAATGTAGCTAGAGATTGCAGCTTTATCAAATTAAATCAATAATTTGATTACTGTTAGGCGTTTGGTGGAGTTTTGAGTTTTCATAAATGGGGTCAATCTTCTCGCTATCTCAGATAATGCAGGAGAATTTCGTTGTGGAAAAGTGATATCGACCACATGATACATCTATATCAGGGGTGCCCAAAATCTTCTTATGGAAAAGCAAAAACCAATACATGTAAAGTTGCCCAAAAAAAATGCAAACAAATTATTTAATTAATTGAATTAGTTGAAAGCACATTGTGCATTTCGCTTGACCCTTAAAATTATAAGTGAAAAAAATATTATGTTCCCATTTGTCATTGCCGAAAGGCCAACCAATCGCCAACACAAAAAAGCATTCACACAAAAACTACAACAACAAAAGCATCTAATTTTTTTTCATACATAGAATTTCTTGAGGCAACAAAACAAAAATCCGCGCAGCCCCCACACGTGTTGCTTCGTTGCTGTCACAACAACGACTGATTGAAAGAATGCACCTCTGATCTATATAACCAATCAAATGCTTGTGGAACCTAAGTACGCACAATCACTTTAATCAAAATGGCGTCAAAATTATGCCAGAGTGACCACCTTTCACCAATTTGGTAAATAAAAAAATATCCCACCGCCAGCATGATCGAAATTATGGCTGTTAAATCTCGACCCGTTAACGGATTTTAATAATATTATGCCTTATTATTTAGCTAGACTCGTATGCTTTCTATAATGGTATCAATCATCCTTCTATACCCCAAGGTTCGAAAGCAAATCGATTTGGAACGGTGACTTTGAAAAAATTGCTACTTGGGTGCAACCACTAAAATGCTTGTCAACACCAAATGCATAAGTGCATATTAATAATTGACCCCTTAAAATTTAGCCAGAGTCTTATGCTTTCTATATTGGTCCCTACCTTTTCATTATCCTTCAGGAATAATGAGCATATCGATGCGCAAGATAATATTGAAAAACTGCCTATTACAAAATACACACTCACCACTAAAGTGCTTATAGATTCCAAACGGTATGGGTTACGTTAATAAAAAACCCCTTAAAATGTAGCTAGAGATTGCAGCTTTATCAAATTAAATCAATAATTTGATTACTATTCGGCAATCATGAACAGATCGATGCGCAAGAGTGACATTAAATGGCTGCCTACTGCAAAATCGATAAAATGCTTGTAAAATATGATGATTCTAGGTTTATAGAAAAAATAATAACCTTAAAACCTAGCTGGAGTTTTGAGCTCTCATAAATGGGGTCAATCTTCTCGCTATCTCAGATAATGCAGGAGAACTTCGTTGTGGAAAAGTGATATCGACCACATGATACATCTATATCAGGGGTGCCCAAAATATTGTTATGGAAAAGCAAAAACCAATACATGTAAAGTTGACCAAAAAAAATGCAAACAAATTATTTAATTAATTGAATTAGTTGAAAGCACATTGTGCATTTCGCTTGACCCTTAAAATTATAAGTGAAAAAAATATTATGTTCCCATTTGTCATTGCCGAAAGGCCAACCAATCGCCAAAACAAAAACTACAACAACAAAAGCATCTAATTTTTTTTCATACATAGAATTTCTTGAGGCAACAAAACAAAAATCCGCGCAGCCCCCACACGTGTTGCTTCGTTGCTGTCACAACAACGACTGATTGAAAGAATGCACCTCTGATCTATATAATCAATCAAATGCTTGTGGAACCTAAGTACGCACAATCACTTTAATCAAAATGGCGTCAAAATTAAGCCAGAGTGACCACCTTTCACCAATTTGGTAAATAAAAAAAATATCCCCCCGGCAGCATGATCGAAATTATGGCTGTTAAATCTCGACCCGTTAACGGATTTTAATAATATTATGCCTTATTATTTAGCTAGACTCGTATGCTTTCTATAATGGTATCAATCATCCTTCTATACCCCAAGGTTCGAAAGCAAATCGATTTGGAACGGTGACTTTGAAAAAATTGCTACTTGGGTGCAACCACTAAAATGTTTGTCAACACCAAATGCATAAGTGCATATTAATAATTGACCCCTTAAAATTTAGCCAGAGTCTTATGCTTTCTATATTGGTCCCTAACTTTTCATTATCCTTCAGGAATAATGAGCATATCGATGCGCAAGGATAACATTGAAAAACTGCCTATTACAAAATACACACTCACCACTAAAGTGCTTATAGATTCCAAACGGTATGGGTTACGTTAATAAAAAACCCCTTAAAATGTAGCTAGAGATTGCAGCTTTATCAAATTAAATCAATAATTTGATTACTATTAGGCAATCATGAACAGATCGATGCGCAAGAGTGACATTAAATGGCTGCCTACTGCAAAATCGATAAAATGCTTGTAAAATATGATGATTCTAGGTTTATAGAAAAAATAATAACCTTAAAACCTAGCTGGAGTTTTGAGCTTTCATAAATGGGGTCAATCTTCTCGCTATCTCAAATAATGCAGGAGAATTTCGTTGTGGAAAAGTGATATCGACCACATGATACATCTATATCAGGGGTGCCAAAAATATTGTTATGGAAAAGCAAAAACCAATACATGTAAAGTTGACCAAAAAAAATGCAAACAAATTATTTAATTAATTGAATTAGTTGAAAGCACATTGTGCATTTCGCTTGACCCTTAAAATTATAAGTGAAAAAAATATTATGTTCCCATTTGTCATTGCCGAAAGGCCAACCAATCGCCAAAACAAAAACTACAACAACAAAAGCATCTAATTTTTTTTCATACATACAATTTCTTGAGGCAACAAAACAAAAATCCGCGCAGCCCCCACACGTGTTGCTTCGTTGCTGTCACAACAACGACTGATTGAAAGAATGCACCTCTGATCTATATAATCAATCAAATGCTTGTGGAACCTAAGTACGCACAATCACTTTAATCAAAATGGCGTCAAAATTAAGCCAGAGTGACCACCTTTCACCAATTTGGTAAATAAAAAAAATATCCCCCCGGCAGCATGATCGAAATTATGGCTGTTAAATCTCGACCCGTTAACGGATTTTAATAATATTATGCCTTATTATTTAGCTAGACTCGTATGCTTTCTATAATGGTATCAATCATCCTTCTATACCCCAAGGTTCGAAAGCAAATCGATTTGGAACGGTGACTTTGAAAAAATTGCTACTTGGGTGCAACCACTAAAATGTTTGTCAACACCAAATGCATAAGTGCATATTAATAATTGACCCCTTAAAATTTAGCCAGAGTCTTATGCTTTCTATATTGGTCCCTACCTTTTCATTATCCTTCAGGAATAATGAGCATATCGATGCGCAAGGATAACATTGAAAAACTGCCTATTACAAAATACACACTCACCACTAAAGTGCTTATAGATTCCAAACGGTACAGGTTACGTTAATAAAAAACCCGTTAAAATGTAGCTAGAGATCGCAGATTTATCAAATTAAATCAATAATTTGATTACTATTCGGCAATCATGAACAGATCGATGCGCAAGAGTGACATTAAATGGCTGCCTACTGCAAAATCGATAAAATGCTTGTAAAATATGATGATTCTAGGTTTATAGAAAAACTAATAACCTTAAAACCTAGCTGGAGTTTTGAGCTTTCATAAATGGGGTCAATCTTCTCGCTATCTCAAATAATGCAGGAGAATTTCGTTGTGGAAAAGTGATATCGACCACATGATACATCTATATCAGGGGTGCCAAAAATCTTCTTATGGAAAAGCAAAAACCAATACATGTAAAGTTGCCCAAAAAATGCAAACAAATTATTTAATTAATTGAATTAGTTGAAAGCACATTGTGCATTTCGCTTGACCCTTAAAATTATAAGTGAAAAAAATATAATGTATATAATGTATAACGCCAACACAAAAACTACAACAACAAAAGCATCTAATTTTTTTTCATACATACAATTTCTTGAGGCAACAAAACAAAAATCCGCGCAGCCCCACACGTGTTGCTTTGTTGCTGTCACAACAACGACTGATTGAAAGAATGCACCTCTGATCTATATAATCAATCAAATGCTTGTGGAACCTAAGTACGCACAATCACTTTAATCAAAATGGCGTCCAAATTAAGCCAGAGTGACCACCTTTCACCAATTTGGTAAATAAAAAAAATATCCCACCGCCAGCATGATCGAAATTATGGCTGTTAAATCTCGACCCGTTAACGGATTTTAATAATATTATGCCTTATTATTTAGCTAGACTCGTATGCTTTCTATAATGGTATCAATCATCCTTCTATACCCCAAGGTTCGAAAGCAAATCGATTTGGAACGGTGACTTTGAAAAAATTGCTACTTGGGTGCAACCACTAAAATGCTTGTCAACACCAAATGCATAAGTGCATATTAATAATTGACCCCTTAAAATTTAGCCAGAGTCTTATGCTTTCTATATTGGTCCCTAACTTTTCATTATCCTTCAGGAATAATGAGCATATCGATGCGCAAGGATAACATTGAAAAACTGCCTATTACAAAATACACACTCACCACTAAAGTGCTTATAGATTCCAAACGGTACAGGTTACGTTAATAAAAAACCCCTTAAAATGTAGCTAGAGATCGCAGCTTTATCAAATGAAATCAATAATTTGATTACTATTCGGCAATCATGAACAGATCGATGCGCAAGAGTGACATTAAATGGCTGCCTACTGCAAAATCGATAAAATGCTTGTAAAATATGATGATTCTAGGTTTATAGAAAAACTAATAACCTTAAAACCTAGCTGGAGTTTTGAGCTTTCATAAATGGTGTCAATCTTCTCGCTATCTCAGATAATGCAGGAGAACTTCGTTGTGGAAAAGTGATATCGACCACATGATACATCTATATCAGGGGTGCCCAAAATCTTCTTATGGAAAAGCAAAAACCAATACATGTAAAGTTGACCAAAAAAATGCAAACAAATTATTTAGTTAATTGAATTAGTTGAAAGCACATTGTGCATTTCGCTTGACCCTTAAAATTATAAGTGAAAAAAATATAATGTTCCCATTTGTCATTGCCGAAAGGCCAACCAATCGCCAAAACAAAAACTACAACAACAAAAGCATCTAATTTTTTTTCATACATAGAATTGCTTGAGGAAACAAAAAAAAAATCAGCGCAGCCCCCACACCTGTTGCTTCGTTGCTGTCACAACAACGACTGATTGAAAGAATGCACCTCTGATCTATATAACCAATCAAATGCTTGTGGAACCTAAGTACGCACAATCACTTTAATCAAAATGGCGTCAAAATTAAGCCAGAGTGACCACCTTTCACCAATTTGGTAAATAAAAAAAATATCCCACCGGCAGCATGATCGAAATTATGGCTGTTAAATCTCGACCCGTTAACGGATTTTAATATTATTATGCCTTATTATTTAGCTACACTCGTATGCTTTC
Organism: Melieria omissa; assembly: GCA_963971225.1. Taxonomy (NCBI): domain Eukaryota; kingdom Metazoa; phylum Arthropoda; class Insecta; order Diptera; family Ulidiidae; genus Melieria; species Melieria omissa. The sequence goes on along the minus strand of OZ020269.1, from coordinate 531,773 downwards.
TATAATGGTATTATGGCTGTTAAATCTCGACCCGTTAACGGATTTTAATAATATTATGCCTTATTATTTAGCTAGACTCGTACGCTTTCTATAATGGTATCAATCATCCTTCTATACCCCAAGGTTCGAAAGCAAATCGATTTGGAACGGTGACTTTGAAAAAATTGCTACTTGGGTGCAACCACTAAAATGCTTGTCAACACCAAATGCATAAGTGCATATTAATAATTGACCCCTTAAAATTTAGCCAGAGTCTTATGCTTTCTATATTGGTCCCTACCTTTTCATTATCCTTCAGGAATAATGAGCATATCGATGCGCAAGGATAACATTGTAAAACTGCCTATTACAAAATACACACTCACCACTAAAGTGCTTATAGATTCCAAACGGTACAGGTTACGTTAATAAAAAACCCCTTAAAATGTAGCTAGAGATCGCAGCTTTATCAAATTAAATCAATAATTTGATTACTATTCGGCAATCATGAACAGATCGATGCGCAAGAGTGACATTAAATGGCTGCCTACTGCAAAATCGATAAAATGCTTGTAAAATATGATGATTCTAGGTTTATAGAAAAAATAATAACCTTAAAACCTAGCTGGAGTTTTGAGCTCTCATAAATGGGGTCAATCTTCTCGCTATCTCAGATAATGCAGGAGAACTTCGTTGTGGAAAAGTGATATCGACCACATGATACATCTATATCAGGGGTGCCCAAAATCTTCTTATGGAAAAGCAAAAACCAATACATGTAAAGTTGACCAAAAAAATGCAAACAAATTATTTAGTTAATTGAATTAGTTGAAAGCACATTGTGCATTTCGCTTGACCCTTAAAATTATAAGTGAAAAAAATATAATGTTCCCATTTGTCATTGCCGAAAGGCCAACCAATCGCCAAAACAAAAACTACAACAACAAAAGCATCTAATTTTTTTTCATACATAGAATTGCTTGAGGAAACAAAAAAAAATCAGCGCAGCCCCCACACCTGTTGCTTCGTTGCTGTCACAACAACGACTGATTGAAAGAATGCACCTCTGATCTATATAACCAATCAAATGCTTGTGGAACCTAAGTACGCACAATCACTTTAATCAAAATGGCGTCAAAATTAAGCCAGAGTGACCACCTTTCACCAATTTGGTAAATAAAAAAAATATCCCACCGGCAGCATGATCGAAATTATGGCTGTTAAATCTCGACCCGTTAACGGATTTTAATATTATTATGCCTTATTATTTAGCTACACTCGTATGCTTTCTATAATGGTATTATGGCTGTTAAATCTCGACCCGTTAACGGATTTTAATAATATTATGCCTTATTATTTAGCTAGACTCGTACGCTTTCTATAATGGTATCAATCATCCTTCTATACCCCAAGGTTCGAAAGCAAATCGATTTGGAACGGTGACTTTGAAAAAATTGCTACTTGGGTGCAACCACTAAAATGCTTGTCAACACCAAATGCATAAGTGCATATTAATAATTGACCCCTTAAAATTTAGCCAGAGTCTTATGCTTTCTATATTGGTCCCTACCTTTTCATTATCCTTCAGGAATAATGAGCATATCGATGCGCAAGGATAACATTGTAAAACTGCCTATTACAAAATACACACTCACCACTAAAGTGCTTATAGATTCCAAACGGTACAGGTTACGTTAATAAAAAACCCCTTAAAATGTAGCTAGAGATTGCAGCTTTATCAAATTAAATCAATAATTTGATTACTATTAGGCAATCATGAACAGATCGATGCGCAAGAGTGACATTAAATGGCTGCCTACTGCAAAATCGATAAAATGCTTGTAAAATATGATGATTCTAGGTTTATAGAAAAAATAATAACCTTAAAACATAGCTGGAGTTTTGAGCTTTCATAAATGGGGTCAATCTTCTCGCTATCTCAGATAATGCAGGAGAATTTCGTTGTGGAAAAGTGATATCGACCACATGATACATCTATATCAGGGGTGCCCAAAGTCTTCTTATGGAAAAGCAAAATCCAATACATGTAAAGTTGCCCAAAAAAAATGCAAACAAATTATTTAATTAGTTGAATTAGTTGAAAGCACATTGTGCATTTCGCTTGACCCTTAAAATTATAAGTGAAAAAAATATAATGTTCCCATTTGTCAGTGCCGAAAGGCCAACCAATCGCCAACACAAAAAAGCATACACACAAAAACTACAACAACAAAAGCATCTAATTTGTTTTCATACATACAATCTCTTGAGGCAACAAAACAAAAATCCGCGCAGCCCCCACACGTGTTGCTTCGTTGCTGTCACAACAACGACTGATTGAAACAATGCACCTCTGATCTATATAACCAGTCAATCACTTTAATCAAAATGGCGTCAAAATTAAGCCAGAGTGACCACCTTTCACCAATTTGGTAAATAAAAAAAATATCCCACCGCCAGCATGATCGAAATTATGGCTGTTAAATCTCGACCCGTTAACGGATTTTAATAATATTATGCCTTATTATTTAGCTAGACTCGTATGCTTTCTATAATGGTATCAATCATCCTTCTATACCCCAAGGTTCGAAAGCAAATCGATTTGGAACGGTGGCTTTGAAAAAATTGCTACTTGGGTGCAACCACTAAAATGCTTGTCAACACCAAATGCATAAGTGCATGTTAATAATTGACCCCTTAAAATTTAGCCAGAGTCTTATGCTTTCTATATTGGTCCCTAACTTTTCATTATCCTTCAGGAATAATGAGCATATCGATGCGCAAGGATAACATTGAAAAACTGCCTATTAAAAATACACACTCACCACTAAAGTGCTTATAGATTCCAAACGGTATGGGTTACGTTAATAAAAGACCCCTTAAAATGTAGCTAGAGATTGCAGCTTTATCAAATTAAATCAATAATTTGATTACTATTAGGCAATCATGAACAGATCGATGCGCAAGAGTGACATTAAATGGCTGCCTACTGCAAAATCGATAAAATGCTTGTAAAATATGATGATTCTAGGTTTATAGAAAAACTAATAACCTTAAAACCTAGCTGGAGTTTTGAGCTTTCATAAATGGGGTCAATCTTCTCGCTATCTCAAATAATGCAGGAGAATTTCGTTGTGGAAAAGTGATATCGACCACATGATACATCTATATCAGGGGTGACCAAAGTCTTCTTATGGAAAAGCAAAAACCAATACATTTAAACTTGCCCAAAAAAATGCAAACAAATTATTTAATTAATTGAGTTAGTTGAAAGCACATTGTGCATTTCGCTTGACCCTTAAAATTATAAGTGAAAAAAATATAATGTTCCCATTTGTCATTGCCGAAAGGCCAACCAATCGCCAAAACAAAAACTACAACAACAAAAGCATCTAATTTTTTTTCATACATAGAATTTCTTGAGGAAACAAAACAAAAATCCGCGCAGCCCCCACACGTGTTGCTTCGTTGCTGTCACAACAACGACTGATTGAAAGAATGCACCTCTGATCTATATAACCAATCAAATGCTTGTGGAACCTAAGTACGCACAATCACTTTAATCAAAATGGCGTCAAAATTAAGCCAGAGTGACCACCTTTCAATAATTTGGTAAATAAAAAAATATCCCACCGCCAGCATGATCGAAATTATGGCTGTTAAATCTCGACCCGTTAACGGATTTTAATAATATTATGCCTTATTATTTAGCTAGACTCGTATGCTTTCTATAATGGTATCAATCATCCTTCTATACCCCAAGGTTCGAAAGCAAATCGATTTGGAACGGTGACTTTGAAAAAATTGCTACTTGGGTGCAACCACTAAAATGCTTGTCAACACCAAATGCATAAGTGCATATTAATAATTGACCCCTTAAAATTTAGCCAGAGTCTTATGCTTTCTATATTGGTCCCTAACTTTTCATTATCCTTCAGGAATAATGAGCATATCGATGCGCAAGGATAACATTGAAAAACTGCCTATTACAAAATACACACTCACCACTAAAGTGCTTATAGATTCCAAACGGTATGGGTTACGTTAATAAAAAACCCCTTAAAATGTAGCTAGAGATTGCAGCTTTATCAAATTAAATCAATAATTTGATTACTATTAGGCAATCATGAACAGATCGATGCGCAAGAGTGACATTAAATGGCTGCCTACTGCAAAATCGATAAAATGCTTGTAAAATATGATGATTCTAGGTTTATAGAAAAAATAATAACCTTAAAACCTAGCTGGAGTTTTGAGCTTTCATAAATGGGGTCAATCTTCTCGCTATCTCAAATAATGCAGGAGAATTTCGTTGTGGAAAAGTGATATCGACCACATGATACATCTATATCAGGGGTGCCCAAAGTCTTCTTATGGAAAAGCAAAAACCAATACATTTAAAGTTGCCCAAAAAAATGCAAACAAATTAAATAATAATAAATAATTAAATAATTAATTGAATTAGTTGAAAGCACATTGTGCATTTCGCTTGACCCTTAAAATTATAAGTGAAAAAAATATAATGTTCCCATTTGTCATTGCCGAAAGGCCAACCAATCGCCAAAACAAAAACTACAACAACAAAAGCATCTAATTTTTTTTCATACATAGAAGTTCTTGAGGAAACAAAAAAAAAAATCAGCGCAGCCCCCACACGTGTTGCTTCGTTGCTGTCACAACAACGACTGATTGAAAGAATGCACCTCTGATCTATATAACCAATCAAATGCTTGTGGAACCTAAGTACGCACAATCACTTTAATCAAAATGGCGTCAAAATTAAGCCAGAGTGACCACCTTTCAATAATTTGGTAAATAAAAAAAATATCCCACCGGCAGCATGATCGAAATTATGGCTGTTAAATCTCGACCCGTTAACGGATTTTAATATTATTATGCCTCATTATTTAGCTACACTCGTATGCTTTCTATAATGGTATCAATCATCCTTCTATACCCCAAGGTTCGAAAGCAAATCGATTTGGAACGGTGACTTTGAAAAAATTGCTACTTGGGTGCAACCACTAAAATGCTTGTCAACACCAAATGCATAAGTGCATATTAATAATTGACCCCTTAAAATTTAGCCAGAGTCTTATGCTTTCTATATTGGTCCCTACCTTTTCATTATCCTTCAGGAATAATGAGCATATCGATGCGCAAGATAACATTGAAAAACTGCCTATTACAAAATACACACTCACCACTAAAGTGCTTATAGATTCCAAACGGTATGGGTTACGTTAATAAAAAACCCCTTAAAATGTAGCTAGAGATTGCAGCTTTATCAAATTAAATCAATAATTTGATTACTATTAGGCAATCATGAACAGATCGATGCGCAAGAGTGACATTAAATGGCTGCCTACTGCAAAATCGATAAAATGCTTGTAAAATATGATGATTCTAGGTTTATAGAAAAACTAATAACCTTAAAACCTAGCTGGAGTTTTGAGCTCTCATAAATGGGGTCAATCTTCTCGCTATCTCAGATAATGCAGGAGAACTTCGTTGTGGAAAAGTGATATCGACCACATGATACATCTATATCAGGGGTGCCCAAAATCTTCTTATGGAAAAGCAAAAACCAATACATGTAAAGTTGACCAAAAAAATGCAAACAAATTATTTAGTTAATTGAATTAGTTGAAAGCACATTGTGCATTTCGCTTGACCCTTAAAATTATAAGTGAAAAAAATATAATGTTCCCATTTGTCATTGCCGAAAGGCCAACCAATCGCCAAAACAAAAACTACAACAACAAAAGCATCTAATTTTTTTTCATACATAGAATTGCTTGAGGAAACAAAAAAAAATCAGCGCAGCCCCCACACCTGTTGCTTCGTTGCTGTCACAACAACGACTGATTGAAAGAATGCACCTCTGATCTATATAACCAATCAAATGCTTGTGGAACCTAAGTACGCACAATCACTTTAATCAAAATGGCGTCAAAATTAAGCCAGAGTGACCACCTTTCACCAATTTGGTAAATAAAAAAAATATCCCACCGGCAGCATGATCGAAATTATGGCTGTTAAATCTCGACCCGTTAACGGATTTTAATATTATTATGCCTTATTATTTAGCTACACTCGTATGCTTTCTATAATGGTATTATGGCTGTTAAATCTCGACCCGTTAACGGATTTTAATAATATTATGCCTTATTATTTAGCTAGACTCGTACGCTTTCTATAATGGTATCAATCATCCTTCTATACCCCAAGGTTCGAAAGCAAATCGATTTGGAACGGTGACTTTGAAAAAATTGCTACTTGGGTGCAACCACTAAAATGCTTGTCAACACCAAATGCATAAGTGCATATTAATAATTGACCCCTTAAAATTTAGCCAGAGTCTTATGCTTTCTATATTGGTCCCTACCTTTTCATTATCCTTCAGGAATAATGAGCATATCGATGCGCAAGGATAACATTGTAAAACTGCCTATTACAAAATACACACTCACCACTAAAGTGCTTATAGATTCCAAACGGTACAGGTTACGTTAATAAAAAACCCCTTAAAATGTAGCTAGAGATCGCAGCTTTATCAAATTAAATCAATAATTTGATTACTATTCGGCAATCATGAACAGATCGATGCGCAAGAGTGACATTAAATGGCTGCCTACTGCAAAATCGATAAAATGCTTGTAAAATATGATGATTCTAGGTTTATAGAAAAACTAATAACCTTAAAACCTAGCTGGAGTTTTGAGCTCTCATAAATGGGGTCAATCTTCTCGCTATCTCAGATAATGCAGGAGAACTTCGTTGTGGAAAAGTGATATCGACCACATGATACATCTATATCAGGGGTGCCCAAAATCTTCTTATGGAAAAGCAAAAACCAATACATGTAAAGTTGACCAAAAAAATGCAAACAAATTATTTAGTTAATTGAATTAGTTGAAAGCACATTGTGCATTTCGCTTGACCCTTAAAATTATAAGTGAAAAAAATATAATGTTCCCATTTGTCATTGCCGAAAGGCCAACCAATCGCCAAAACAAAAACTACAACAACAAAAGCATCTAATTTTTTTTCATACATAGAATTTCTTGAGGAAACAAAAAAAAAAATCAGCGCAGCCCCCACACGCGTTGCTTCGTTGCTGTCACAACAACGACTGATTGAAAGAATGCACCTCTGATCTATATAACCAATCAAATGCTTGTGGAACCTAAGTACGCACAATCACTTTAATCAAAATGGCGTCAAAATTAAGCCAGAGTGACCACCTTTCAATAATTTGGTAAATAAAAAAAATATCCCACCGGCAGCATGATCGAAATTATGGCTGTTAAATCTCGACCCGTTAACGGATTTTAATATTATTATGCCTCATTATTTAGCTACACTCGTATGCTTTCTATAATGGTATCAATCATCCTTCTATACCCCAAGGTTCGAAAGCAAATCGATTTGGAACGGTGACTTTGAAAAAATTGCTACTTGGGTGCAACCACTAAAATGCTTGTCAACACCAAATGCATAAGTGCATATTAATAATTGACCCCTTAAAATTTAGCCAGAGTCTTATGCTTTCTATATTGGTCCCTAACTTTTCATTATCCTTCAGGAATAATGAGCATATCGATGCGCAAGGATAACATTGAAAAACTGCCTATTACAAAATACACACTCACCACTAAAGTGCTTATAGATTCCAAACGGTATGGGTTACGTTAATAAAAAACCCCTTAAAATGTAGCTAGAGATTGCAGCTTTATCAAATTAAATCAATAATTTGATTACTATTAGGCAATCATGAACAGATCGATGCGCAAGAGTGACATTAAATGGCTGCCTACTGCAAAATCGATAAAATGCTTGTAAAATATGATGATTCTAGGTTTATAGAAAAACTAATAACCTTAAAACCTAGCTGGAGTTTTGAGCTTTCATAAATGGGGTCAATCTTCTCGCTATCTCAGATAATGCAGGAGAATTTCGTTGTGGAAAAGTGATATCGACCACATGATACATCTATATCAGGGGTGACCAAAGTCTTCTTATGGAAAAGCAAAAACCAATACATTTAAACTTGCCCAAAAAAATGCAAACAAATTATTTAATTAATTGAGTTAGTTGAAAGCACATTGTGCATTTCGCTTGACCCTTAAAATTATAAGTGAAAAAAATATAATGTTCCCATTTGTCATTGCCGAAAGGCCAACCAATCGCCAAAACAAAAACTACAACAACAAAAGCATCTAATTTTTTTTCATACATAGAATTTCTTGAGGAAACAAAACAAAAATCCGCGCAGCCCCCACACGTGTTGCTTCGTTGCTGTCACAACAACGACTGATTGAAAGAATGCACCTCTGATCTATATAACCAATCAAATGCTTGTGGAACCTAAGTACGCACAATCACTTTAATCAAAATGGCGTCAAAATTAAGCCAGAGTGACCACCTTTCAATAATTTGGTAAATAAAAAAATATCCCACCGCCAGCATGATCGAAATTATGGCTGTTAAATCTCGACCCGTTAACGGATTTTAATAATATTATGCCTTATTATTTAGCTAGACTCGTATGCTTTCTATAATGGTATCAATCATCCTTCTATACCCCAAGGTTCGAAAGCAAATCGATTTGGAACGGTGACTTTGAAAAAATTGCTACTTGGGTGCAACCACTAAAATGCTTGTCAACACCAAATGCATAAGTGCATATTAATAATTGACCCCTTAAAATTTAGCCAGAGTCTTATGCTTTCTATATTGGTCCCTAACTTTTCATTATCCTTCAGGAATAATGAGCATATCGATGCGCAAGGATAACATTGAAAAACTGCCTATTACAAAATACACACTCACCACTAAAGTGCTTATAGATTCCAAACGGTATGGGTTACGTTAATAAAAAACCCCTTAAAATGTAGCTAGAGATTGCAGCTTTATCAAATTAAATCAATAATTTGATTACTATTAGGCAATCATGAACAGATCGATGCGCAAGAGTGACATTAAATGGCTGCCTACTGCAAAATCGATAAAATGCTTGTAAAATATGATGATTCTAGGTTTATAGAAAAAATAATAACCTTAAAACCTAGCTGGAGTTTTGAGCTTTCATAAATGGGGTCAATCTTCTCGCTATCTCAAATAATGCAGGAGAATTTCGTTGTGGAAAAGTGATATCGACCACATGATACATCTATATCAGGGGTGCCCAAAGTCTTCTTATGGAAAAGCAAAAACCAATACATTTAAAGTTGCCCAAAAAAATGCAAACAAATTAAATAATAATAAATAATTAAATAATTAATTGAATTAGTTGAAAGCACATTGTGCATTTCGCTTGACCCTTAAAATTATAAGTGAAAAAAATATAATGTTCCCATTTGTCATTGCCGAAAGGCCAACCAATCGCCAAAACAAAAACTACAACAACAAAAGCATCTAATTTTTTTTCATACATAGAATTTCTTGAGGAAACAAAAAAAAAAATCAGCGCAGCCCCCACACGTGTTGCTTCGTTGCTGTCACAACAACGACTGATTGAAAGAATGCACCTCTGATCTATATAACCAATCAAATGCTTGTGGAACCTAAGTACGCACAATCACTTTAATCAAAATGGCGTCAAAATTAAGCCAGAGTGACCACCTTTCAATAATTTGGTAAATAAAAAAAATATCCCACCGGCAGCATGATCGAAATTATGGCTGTTAAATCTCGACCCGTTAACGGATTTTAATATTATTATGCCTCATTATTTAGCTACACTCGTATGCTTTCTATAATGGTATCAATCATCCTTCTATACCCCAAGGTTCGAAAGCAAATCGATTTGGAACGGTGACTTTGAAAAAATTGCTACTTGGGTGCAACCACTAAAATGCTTGTCAACACCAAATGCATAAGTGCATATTAATAATTGACCCCTTAAAATTTAGCCAGAGTCTTATGCTTTCTATATTGGTCCCTACCTTTTCATTATCCTTCAGGAATAATGAGCATATCGATGCGCAAGATAACATTGAAAAACTGCCTATTACAAAATACACACTCACCACTAAAGTGCTTATAGATTCCAAACGGTATGGGTTACGTTAATAAAAAACCCCTTAAAATGTAGCTAGAGATTGCAGCTTTATCAAATTAAATCAATAATTTGATTACTATTCGGCAATCATGAACAGATCGATGCGCAAGAGTGACATTAAATGGCTGCCTACTGCAAAATCGATAAAATGCTTGTAAAATATGATGATTCTAGGTTTATAGAAAAAATAATAACCTTAAAACCTAGCTGGAGTTTTGAGTTTTCATAAATGGGGTCAATCTTCTCGCTATCTCAAATAATGCAGGAGAATTTCGTTGTGGAAAAGTGATATCGACCACATGATACATCTATATCAGGGTTGCCCAAAATATTGTTATGGAAAAGCAAAAACCAATACATGTAAAGTTGACCAAAAAAAATGCAAACAAATTATTTAATTAATTGAATTAGTTGAAAGCACATTGTGCATTTCGCCTGACCCTTAAAATTATAAGTGAAAAAAATATTATGTTCCCATTTGTCATTGCCGAAAGGCCAACCAATCGCCAAAACAAAAACTACAACAACAAAAGCATCTAATTTTTTTTCATACATACAATTTCTTGAGGCAACAAAACAAAAATCCGCGCAGCCCCACACGTGTTGCTTCGTTGCTGTCACAACAACGACTGATTGAAAGAATGCACCTCTGATCTATATAATCAATCAAATGCTTGTGGAACCTAAGTACGCACAATCACTTTAATCAAAATGGCGTCAAAATTAAGCCAGAGTGACCACCTTTCACCAATTTGGTAAATAAAAAAAATATCCCCCCGGCAGCATGATCGAAATTATGGCTGTTAAATCTCGACCCGTTAACGGATTTTAATAATATTATGCCTTATTATTTAGCTAGACTCGTATGCTTTCTATAATGGTATCAATCATCCTTCTATACCCCAAGGTTCGAAAGCAAATCGATTTGGAACGGTGACTTTGAAAAAATTGCTACTTGGGTGCAACCACTAAAATGTTTGTCAACACCAAATGCATAAGTGCATATTAATAATTGACCCCTTAAAATTTAGCCAGAGTCTTATGCTTTCTATATTGGTCCCTAACTTTTCATTATCCTTCAGGAATAATGAGCATATCGATGCGCAAGGATAACATTGAAAAACTGCCTATTACAAAATACACACTCACCACTAAAGTGCTTATAGATTCCAAACGGTATGGGTTACGTTAATAAAAAACCCCTTAAAATGTAGCTAGAGATTGCAGCTTTATCAAATTAAATCAATAATTTGATTACTATTAGGCAATCATGAACAGATCGATGCGCAAGAGTGACATTAAATGGCTGCCTACTGCAAAATCGATAAAATGCTTGTAAAATATGATGATTCTAGGTTTATAGAAAAAATAATAACCTTAAAACCTAGCTGGAGTTTTGAGCTTTCATAAATGGGGTCAATCTTCTCGCTATCTCAAATAATGCAGGAGAATTTCGTTGTGGAAAAGTGATATCGACCACATGATACATCTATATCAGGGGTGCCAAAAATATTGTTATGGAAAAGCAAAAACCAATACATGTAAAGTTGACCAAAAAAAATGCAAACAAATTATTTAATTAATTGAATTAGTTGAAAGCACATTGTGCATTTCGCTTGACCCTTAAAATTATAAGTGAAAAAAATATAATGTATATAATGTATAACGCCACCACAAAAACTACAACAACAAAAGCATCTAATTTTTTTTCATACATACAATTTCTTGAGGCAACAAAACAAAAATCCGCGCAGCCCCACACGTGTTGCTTTGTTGCTGTCACAACAACGACTGATTGAAAGAATGCACCTCTGATCTATATAATCAATCAAATGCTTGTGGAACCTAAGTACGCACAATCACTTTAATCAAAATGGCGTCCAAATTAAGCCAGAGTGACCACCTTTCACCAATTTGGTAAATAAAAAAAATATCCCACCGCCAGCATGATCGAAATTATGGCTGTTAAATCTCGACCCGTTAACGGATTTTAATAATATTATGCCTTATTATTTAGCTAGACTCGTATGCTTTCTATAATGGTATCAATCATCCTTCTATACCCCAAGGTTCGAAAGCAAATCGATTTGGAACGGTGACTTTGAAAAAATTGCTACTTGGGTGCAACCACTAAAATGCTTGTCAACACCAAATGCATAAGTGCATATTAATAATTGACCCCTTAAAATTTAGCCAGAGTCTTATGCTTTCTATATTGGTCCCTAACTTTTCATTATCCTTCAGGAATAATGAGCATATCGATGCGCAAGGATAACATTGAAAAACTGCCTATTACAAAATACACACTCACCACTAAAGTGCTTATAGATTCCAAACGGTACAGGTTACGTTAATAAAAAACCCCTTAAAATGTAGCTAGAGATCGCAGCTTTATCAAATGAAATCAATAATTTGATTACTATTCGGCAATCATGAACAGATCGATGCGCAAGAGTGACATTAAATGGCTGCCTACTGCAAAATCGATAAAATGCTTGTAAAATATGATGATTCTAGGTTTATAGAAAAACTAATAACCTTAAAACCTAGCTGGAGTTTTGAGCTTTCATAAATGGGGTCAATCTTCTCGCTATCTCAGATAATGCAGGAGAACTTCGTTGTGGAAAAGTGATATCGACCACATGATACATCTATATCAGGGGTGCCAAAAAGCTTCTTATGGAAAAGCAAAAACCAATACATGTAAAGTTGACCAAAAAAATGCAAACAAATTATTTAGTTAATTGAATTAGTTGAAAGCACATTGTGCATTTCGCTTGACCCTTAAAATTATAAGTGAAAAAAATATAATGTTCCCATTTGTCATTGCCGAAAGGCCAACCAATCGCCAAAACAAAAACTACAACAACAAAAGCATCTAATTTTTTTTCATACATAGAATTGCTTGAGGAAACAAAAAAAAAATCAGCGCAGCCCCCACACCTGTTGCTTCGTTGCTGTCACAACAACGACTGATTGAAAGAATGCACCTCTGATCTATATAACCAATCAAATGCTTGTGGAACCTAAGTACGCACAATCACTTTAATCAACATGGCGTCAAAATTAAGCCAGAGTGACCACCTTTCACCAATTTGGTAAATAAAAAAAATATCCCACCGGCAGCATGATCGAAATTATGGCTGTTAAATCTCGACCCGTTAACGGATTTTAATATTATTATGCCTTATTATTTAGCTACACTCGTATGCTTTCTATAATGGTATTATGGCTGTTAAATCTCGACCCGTTAACGGATTTTAATAATATTATGCCTTATTATTTAGCTAGACTCGTATGCTTTCTATAATGGTATCAATCATCCTTCTATACCCCAAGGTTCGAAAGCAAATCGATTTGGAACGGTGACTTTGAAAAAATTGCTACTTGGGTGCAACCACTAAAATGCTTGTCAACACCAAATGCATAAGTGCATATTAATAATTGACCCCTTAAAATTTAGCCAGAGTCTTATGCTTTCTATATTGGTCCCTACCTTTTCATTATCCTTCAGGAATAATGAGCATATCGATGCGCAAGGATAACATTGTAAAACTGCCTATTACAAAATACACACTCACCACTAAAGTGCTTATAGATTCCAAACGGTACAGGTTACGTTAATAAAAAACCCCTTAAAATGTAGCTAGAGAATGCAGCTTTATCAAATTAAATCAATAATTTGATTACTATTCGGCAATCATGAACAGATCGATGCGCAAGAGTGACATTAAATGGCTGCCTACTGCAAAATCGATAAAATGCTTGTAAAATATGATGATTCTAGGTTTATAGAAAAACTAATAACCTTAAAACCTAGCTGGAGTTTTGAGCTCTCATAAATGGGGTCAATCTTCTCGCTATCTCAGATAATGCAGGAGAACTTCGTTGTGGAAAAGTGATATCGACCACATGATACATCTATATCAGGGGTGCCCAAAATCTTCTTATGGAAAAGCAAAAACCAATACATGTAAAGTTGACCAAAAAAATGCAAACAAATTATTTAGTTAATTGAATTAGTTGAAAGCACATTGTGCATTTCGCTTGACCCTTAAAATTATAAGTGAAAAAAATATAATGTTCCCATTTGTCATTGCCGAAAGGCCAACCAATCGCCAAAACAAAAACTACAACAACAAAAGCATCTAATTTTTTTTCATACATAGAATTTCTTGAGGAAACAAAAAAAAAAATCAGCGCAGCCCCCACACGTGTTGCTTCGTTGCTGTCACAACAACGACTGATTGAAAGAATGCACCTCTGATCTATATAACCAATCAAATGCTTGTGGAACCTAAGTACGCACAATCACTTTAATCAAAATGGCGTCAAAATTAAGCCAGAGTGACCACCTTTCAATAATTTGGTAAATAAAAAAAATATCCCACCGGCAGCATGATCGAAATTATGGCTGTTATGTCGCTATCTCAGATAATGCAGGAGAATTTCGTTGTGGAAAAGTGATATCGACCACATGATACATCTATATCAGGGGTGCCCAAAGTCTTCTTATGGAAAAGCAAAATCCAATACATGTAAAGTTGCCCAAAAAAAATGCAAACAAATTATTTAATTAATTAGTTGAAAGCACATTGTGCATTTCGCTTGACCCTTAAAATTATAAGTGAAAAAAATATAATGTTCCCATTTGTCAGTGCCGAAAGGCCAACCAATCGCCAACACAAAAAAGCATACACACAAAAACTACAACAACAAAAGCATCTAATTTGTTTTCATACATACAATCTCTTGAGGCAACAAAACAAAAATCCGCGCAGCCCCCACACGTGTTGCTTCGTTGCTGTCACAACAACGACTGATTGAAACAATGCACCTCTGATCTATATAACCAATCAATCACTTTAATCAAAATGGCGTCAAAATTAAGCCAGAGTGACCACCTTTCAATAATTTGGTAAATAAAAAAATATCCCACCGGCAGCATGATCGAAATTATGGCTGTTAAATCTCGACCCGTTAACGGATTTTAATAATATTATGCCTTATTATTTAGCTAGACTCGTATGCTTTCTATAATGGTATCAATCATCCTTCTATACCCCAAGGTTCGAAAGCAAATCGATTTGGAACGGTGACTTTGAAAAAATTGCTACTTGGGTGCAACCACTAAAATGCTTGTCAACACCAAATGCATAAGTGCATGTTAATAATTGACCCCTTAAAATTTAGCCAGAGTCTTATGCTTTCTATATTGGTCCCTAACTTTTCATTATCCTTCAGGAATAATGAGCATATCGATGCGCAAGGATAACATTGAAAAACTGCCTATTAAAAATACACACTCACCACTAAAGTGCTTATAGATTCCAAACGGTATGGGTTACGTTAATAAAAGACCCCTTAAAATGTAGCTAGAGATTGCAGCTTTATCAAATTAAATCAATAATTTAATTACTATTAGGCAATCATGAACAGATCGATGCGCAAGGGTGACATTAAATGGCTGCCTACTGCAAAATCGATAAAATGCTTGTAAAATATGATGATTCTAGGTTTATAGAAAAACTAATAACCTTAAAACCTAGCTGGAGTTTTGAGCTTTCATAAATGGGGTCAATCTTCTCGCTATCTCAAATAATGCAGGAGAATTTCGTTGTGGAAAAGTGATATCGACCACATGATACATCTATATCAGGGGTGACCAAAGTCTTCTTATGGAAAAGCAAAAACCAATACATTTAAACTTGCCCAAAAAAATGCAAACAAATTATTTAATTAATTGAATTAGTTGAAAGCACATTGTGCATTTCGCTTGACCCTTAAAATTATAAGTGAAAAAAATATAATGTTCCCATTTGTCATTGCCGAAAGGCCAACCAATCGCCAAAACAAAAACTACAACAACAAAAGCATCTAATTTTTTTTCATACATACAATTTCTTGAGGAAACAAAACAAAAATCCGCGCAGCCCCCACACGTGTTGCTTCGTTGCTGTCACAACAACGACTGATTGAAAGAATGCACCTCTGATCTATATAACCAATCAAATGCTTGTGGAACCTAAGTACGCACAATCACTTTAATCAAAATGGCGTCAAAATTAAGCCAGAGTGACCACCTTTCAATAATTTGGTAAATAAAAAAATATCCCACCGCCAGCATGATCGAAATTATGGCTGTTAAATCTCGACCCGTTAACGGATTTTAATAATATTATGCCTTATTATTTAGCTAGACTCGTATGCTTTCTATAATGGTATCAATCATCCTTCTATACCCCAAGGTTCGAAAGCAAATCGATTTGGAACGGTGACTTTGAAAAAATTGCTACTTGGGTGCAACCACTAAAATGCTTGTCAACACCAAATGCATAAGTGCATATTAATAATTGACCCCTTAAAATTTAGCCAGAGTCTTATGCTTTCTATATTGGTCCCTAACTTTTCATTATCCTTCAGGAATAATGAGCATATCGATGCGCAAGGATAACATTGAAAAACTGCCTATTACAAAATACACACTCACCACTAAAGTGCTTATAGATTCCAAACGGTATGGGTTACGTTAATAAAAAACCCCTTAAAATGTAGCTAGAGATTGCAGCTTTATCAAATTAAATCAATAATTTGATTACTATTAGGCAATCATGAACAGATCGATGCGCAAAAGTGACATTAAATGGCTGCCTACTGCAAAATCGATAAAATGCTTGTAAAATATGATGATTCTAGGTTTATAGAAAAAATAATAACCTTAAAACCTAGCTGGAGTTTTGAGCTTTCATAAATGGGGTCAATCTTCTCGCTATCTCAAATAATGCAGGAGAATTTCGTTGTGGAAAAGTGATATCGACCACATGATACATCTATATCAGGGGTGCCCAAAGTCTTCTTATGGAAAAGCAAAAACCAATACATTTAAAGTTGCCCAAAAAAATGCAAACAAATTAAATAATAATAAATAATTAAATAATTAATTGAATTAGTTGAAAGCACATTGTGCATTTCGCTTGACCCTTAAAATTATAAGTGAAAAAAATATAATGTTCCCATTTGTCATTGCCGAAAGGCCAACCAATCGCCAAAACAAAAACTACAACAACAAAAGCATCTAATTTTTTTTCATACATACAATTTCTTGAGGAAACAAAACAAAAATCCGCGCAGCCCCCACACGTGTTGCTTCGTTGCTGTCACAACAACGACTGATTGAAAGAATGCACCTCTGATCTATATAACCAATCAAATGCTTGTGGAACCTAAGTACGCACAATCACTTTAATCAAAATGGCGTCAAAATTAAGCCAGAGTGACCACCTTTCACCAATTTGGTAAATAAAAAAAATATCCCACCGGCAGCATGATCGAAATTATGGCTGTTAAATCTCGACCCGTTAACGGATTTTAATAATATTATGCCTTATTATTTAGCTAGACTCGTATGCTTTCTATAATGGTATCAATCATCCTTCTATACCCCAAGGTTCGAAAGCAAATCGATTTGGAACGGTGACTTTGAAAAAATTGCTACTTGGGTGCAACCACTAAAATGCTCGTCAACACCAAATGCATAAGTGCATATTAATAATTGTCCCCTTAAAATTTAGCCAGAGTCTTATGCTTTCTATATTAGTCCCTAACTTTTCATTATCCCTCAGGAATAATGAGCATATCGATGCGCAAGGATAACATTGAAAAACTGCCTATTACAAAATACACACTCACCACTAAAGTGCTTATAGATTCCAAACGGTATGGGTTACGTTAATAAAAAACCCCTTAAAATGTAGCTAGAGATTGCAGCTTTATCAAATTAAATCAATAATTTGATTACTATTCGGCAATCATGAACAGATCGATGCGCAAGAGTGACATTAAATGGCTGCCTACTGCAAAATCGATAAAATGCTTGTAAAATATGATGATTCTAGGTTTATAGAAAAACGAATAACCTTAAAACCTAGCTGGAGTTTTGAGCTTTCATAAATGGGGTCAATCTTCTCGCTATCTCAGATAATGCAGGAGAATTTCGTTGTGGAAAAGTGATATCGACCACATGATACATCTATATCAGGAGTGCCCAAAATCTTCTTATGGAAAAGCAAAAACCAATACATGTAAAGTTGAACAAAAAAATGCAAACAAATTATTTAATTAATTGAATTAGTTGAAAGCACATTGTGCATTTCGCTTGACCCTTAAAATTATAAGTGAAAAAAATATAATGTTCCCATTTGTCATTGCCGAAAGGCCAACCAATCGCCAACACAAAAAAGCATACACACAAAAACTACAACAACAAAAGCATCTAATTTTTTTTCATACATACAATTTCTGGAGGCAAGAAAACAAAAATCCGCGCAGCCCCCACACATGTTGCTTCGTTGCTGTCACAACAACGACTGATTGAAAGAATGCACCTCTGATCTATATAACCAATCAAATGCTTGTGGAACCTAAGTACGCACAATCACTTTAATCAAAATGGCGTCAAAATTATGCCAGAGTGACCACCTTTCACCAATTTGGTAAATAAAAAAAATATCCCACCGGCAGCATGATCGAAATTATGGCTGTTAAATCTCGACCCGTTAACGGATTTTAATAATATTATGCTTTATTATTTAGCTAGACTCGTATGCTTTCTATAATGGTATCAATCATCCTTCTATACCCCAAGGTTCGAAAGCAAATCGATTTGGAACGGTGACTTTGAAAAAATTGCTACTTGGGTGCAACCACTAAAATGCTTGTCAACACCAAATGCATAAGTGCATATTAATAATTGACCCCTTAAAATTTAGCCAGAGTCTTATGCTTTCTATATTGGTCCCTAACTTTTCATTATCCTTCAGGAATAATGAGCATATCGATGCGCAAGGATAACATTGAAAAACTGCCTATTACAAAATACACACTCACCACTAAAGTGCTTATAGATTCCAAACGGTGTGGGTTACGTTAATAAAAAAACCCCTTAAAATGTAGCTAGAGATTGCAGCTTTATCAAATTAAATCAATAATTTGATTACTATTAGGCAATCATGAACAGATCGATGCGCAAGAGTGACATTAAATGGCTGCCTACTGCAAAATCGATAAAATGCTTGTAAAATATGATGATTCTAGGTTTATAGAAAAAATAAACCTTAAAACCTAGCTGGAGTTTTGAGCTTTCATAAATGGGGTCAATCTTCTCGCTATCTCAAATAATGCAGGAGAATTTCGTTGTGGAAAAGTGATATCGACCACATGATACATCTATATCAGGGGTGCCCAAAATATTCTTATGGAAAAGCAAAAACCAATACATGTAAAGTTGCCCAAAAAATGCAAACAAATTATTTAATTAATTGAATTAGTTGAAAGCACATTGTGCATTTCGCTTGACCCTTAAAATTATAAGTGAAAAAAATATAATGTTCCCATTTGTCATTGCCGAAAGCCCAACCAATCGCCAAAACAAAAACTACAACAACAAAAGCATCTAATTTTTTTTCATACATACAATTTCTTGAGGCAAGAAAACAAAAATCCGCGCAGCCCCCACACGTGTTGCTTCGTTGCTGTCACAACAACGACTGATTGAAAGAATGCACCTCTGATCTATATAACCAATCAAATGCTTGTGGAACCTAAGTACGCACAATCACTTTAATCAAAATGGCGTCAAAATTATGCCAGAGTGACCACCTTTCACCAATTTGGTAAATAAAAAAAATATCCCACCGGCAGCATGATCGAAATTATGGCTGTTAAATCTCGACCCGTTAACGGATTTTAATAATATTATGCCTTATTATTTAGCTAGACTCGTATGCTTTCTATAATGGTATCAATCATCCTTCTATACCCCAAGGTTCGAAAGCAAATCGATTTGGAACGGTGACTTTGAAAAAATTGCTACTTGGGTGCAACCACTAAAATGCTTGTCAACACCAAATGCATAAGTGCATATTAATAATTGACCCCTTAAAATTTAGCCAGAGTCTTATGCTTTCTATATTGGTCCCTAACTTTTCATTATCCTTCAGGAATAATGAGCATATCGATGCGCAAGGATAACATTGAAAAACTGCCTATTACAAAATACACACTCACCACTAAAGTGCTTATAGATTCCAAACGGTATGGGTTACGTTAATAAAAAACCCCTTAAAATGTAGCTAGAGATTGCAGCTTTATCAAATTAAATCAATAATTTGATTACTATTAGGCAATCATGAACAGATCGATGCGCAAGAGTGACATTAAATGGCTGCCTACTGCAAAATCGATAAAATGCTTGTAAAATATGATGATTCTAGGTTTATAGAAAAAATAATAACCTTAAAACCTAGCTGGAGTTTTGAGCTTTCATAAATGGGGTCAATCTTCTCGCTATCTCAGATAATGCAGGAGAATTTCGTTGTGGAAAAGTGATATCGACCACATGATACATCTATATCAGGGGTGCCCAAAATCTTCTTATGGAAAAGCAAAAACCAATACATGTAAAGTTGACCAAAAAAAATTCAAACAAATTATTTAATTAATTGAATTAGTTGAAAGCACATTGTGCATTTCGCTTGACCCTTAAAATTATAAGTGAAAAAAATATAATGTTCCCATTTGTCATTGCCGAAAGGCCAACCAATCGCCAAAACAAAAACTACAACAACAAAAGCATCTAATTTTTTTTCATACATACAATTTCTTGAGGCAACAAAACAAAAATCAGCGCAGCCCCCACACGTGTTGCTTCGTTGCTGTCACAACAACGACTGATTGAAAGAATGCACCTCTGATCTATATAATCATTCAAATGCTTGTGGAACCTAAGTACGCACAATCACTTTAATCAAAATGGCGTCAAAATTAAGCCAGAGTGACCACCTTTCACCAATTTGGTAAATAAAAAAAATATCCCACCGGCAGCATGATCGAAATTATGGCTGTTAAATCTCGACCCGTTAACGGATTTTAATAATATTTTGCCTTAGCTAGACTCGTTTCTATAATGGTATCAATCATCCTTCTATACCCCAAGGTTCGAAAGCAAATCGATTTGGAACGGTGACTTTGAAAAAATTGCTACTTGGGTGCAACCACTAAAATGCTTGTCAACACCAAATGCATAAGTGCATATTAATAATTGACCCCTTAAAATTTAGCCAGAGTCTTATGCTTTCTATATTGGTCGCTACATTTTCATTATCCGTCAGGAATAATGAGCATATCGATGCGCAAGGATAACATTGAAAAACTGCCTATTACAAAATACACACTCACCACTAAAGTGCTTATAGATTCCAAACGGTATGGGTTACGTTAATAAAAAACCCCTTAAAATGTAGCTAGAGATTGCAGCTTTATCAAATTAAATCAATAATTTGATTACTATTAGGCAATCATGAACAGATCGATGCGCAAGAGTGACATTAAATGGCTGCCTACTGCAAAATCGATAAAATGCTTGTAAAATATGATGATTCTAGGTTTATAGAAAAAATAATAACCTTAAAACCTAGCTGGAGTTTTGAGCTTTCATAAATGGGGTCAATCTTCTCGCTATCTCAAATAATGCAGGAGAATTTCGTTGTGGAAAAGTGATATCGACCACATGATACATCTATATCAGGGGTGCCCAAAATATTCTTATGGAAAAGCAAAAACCAATACATGTAAAGTTGCCCAAAAAATGCAAACAAATTATTTAATTAATTGAATTAGTTGAAAGCACATTGTGCATTTCGCTTGACCCTTAAAATTATAAGTGAAAAAAATATAATGTTCCCATTTGTCATTGCCGAAAGGCCAACCAATCGCCAAAACAAAAACTACAACAACAAAAGCATCTAATTTTTTTTCATACATACAATTTCTTGAGGCAACAAAACAAAAATCCGCGCAGCCCCCACACGTGTTGCTTCGTTGCTGTCACAACAACGACTGATTGAAAGAATGCACCTCTGATCTATATAACCAATCAAATGCTTGTGGAACCTAAGTACGCACAATCACTTTAATCAAAATGGCGTCAAAATTATGCCAGAGTGACCACCTTTCACCAATTTGGTAAATAAAAAAAATATCCCACCGCCAGCATGATCGAAATTATGGCTGTTAAATCTCGACCCGTTAACGGATTTTAATAATATTATGCCTTATTATTTAGCTAGACTCGTATGCTTTCTATAATGGTATCAATCAACCTTCTATACCCCAAGGTTCGAAAGCAAATCGATTTGGAACGGTGACTTTGAAAAAATTGCTACTTGGGTGCAACCACTAAAATGCTTGTCAACACCAAATGCATAAGTGCATATTAATAATTGACCCCTTAAAATTTAGCCAGAGTCTTATGCTTTCTATATTGGTCCCTAACTTTTCATTATCCTTCAGGAATAATGAGCATATCGATGCGCAAGATAACATTGAAAAACTGCCTATTACAAAATACACACTCACCACTAAAGTGCTTATAGATTCCAAACGGTATGGGTTACGTTAATAAAAAACCCCTTAAAATGTAGCTAGAGATTGCAGCTTTATCAAATTAAATCAATAATTTGATTACTATTCCGCAATCATGAACAGATCGATGCGCAAAAGTGACATTAAATGGCTGCCTACTGCAAAATCGATAAAATGCTTGTAAAATATGATGATTCTAGGTTTATAGATAAAATAATAACCTTAAAACCTAGCTGGAGTTTTGAGCTTTCATAAATGGGGTCAATCTTCTCGCTATCTCAGATAATGCAGGAGAATTTCGTTGTGGAAAAGTGATATCGACCACATGATACATCTATATCAGGGGTGCCCAAAATCTTCTTATGGAAAAGCAAAAACCAATACATGTAAAGTTGCCCAAAAAATGCAAACAAATTATTTAATTAATTGAATTAGTTGAAAGCACATTGTGCATTTCGCTTGACCCTTAAAATTATAAGTGAAAAAAATATAATGTTCCCATTTGTCATTGCCGAAAGGCCAACCAATCGCCAACACAAAAAAGCATTCACACAAAAACTACAACAACAAAAGCATCTAATTTTTTTTCATACATACAATTTCTTGAGGCAACAAAACAAAAATCCGCGCAGCCCCCACACGTGTTGCTTCGTTGCTGTCACAACAACGACTGATTGAAAGAATGCACCTCTGATCTATATAACCAATCAAATGCTTGTGGAACCTAAGTACGCACAATCACTTTAATCAAAATGGCGTCAAAATTATGCCAGAGTGACCACCTTTCACCAATTTGGTAAATAAAAAAAATATCCCACCGCCAGCATGATCGAAATTATGGCTGTTAAATCTCGACCCGTTAACGGATTTTAATAATATTATGCCTTATTATTTAGCCAGACTCGTATGCTTTCTATAATGGTATCAATCATCCTTCTATACCCCAAGGTTCGAAAGCAAATCGATTTGGAACGGTGACTTTGAAAAAATTGCTACTTGGGTGCAACCACTAAAATGCTTGTCAACACCAAATGCATAAGTGCATATTAATAATTGACCCCTTAAAATTTAGCCAGAGTCTTATGCTTTCTATATTGGTCCCTACCTTTTCATTATCCTTCAGGAATAATGAGCATATCGATGCGCAAGATAACATTGAAAAACTGCCTATTACAAAATACACACTCACCACTAAAGTGCTTATAGATTCCAAACGGTATGGGTTACGTTAATAAAAAACCCCTTAAAATGTAGCTAGAGATTGCAGCTTTATCAAATTAAATCAATAATTTGATTACTATTCCGCAATCATGAACAGATCGATGCGCAAAAGTGACATTAAATGGCTGCCTACTGCAAAATCGATAAAATGCTTGTAAAATATGATGATTCTAGGTTTATAGAAAAAATAATAACCTTAAAACCTAGCTGGAGTTTTGAGCTTTCATAAATGGGGTCAATCTTCTCGCTATCTCAGATAATGCAGGAGAATTTCGTTGTGGAAAAGTGATATCGACCACATGATACATCTATATCAGGGGTGCCCAAAATCTTCTTATGGAAAAGCAAAAACCAATACATGTAAAGTTGCCCAAAAAATGCAAACAAATTATTTAATTAATTGAAGCACATTGTGCATTTCGCTTGACCCTTAAAATTATAAGTGAAAAAAATATAATGTTCCCATTTGTCATTGCCGAAAGGCCAACCAATCGCCAAAACAAAAACTACAACAACAAAAGCATCTAATTTTTTTTCATACATACAATTTCTTGAGGCAACAAAACAAAAATCCGCGCAGCCCCCACACGTGTTGCTTCGTTGCTGTCACAACAACGACTGATTGAAAGAATGCACCTCTGATCTATATAACCAATCAAATGCTTGTGGAACCTAAGTACGCACAATCACTTCAATCAAAATGGCGTCAAAATTATGCCAGAGTGACCACCTTTCACCAATTTGGTAAATAAAAAAAATATCCCACCGCCAGCATGATCGAAATTATGGCTGTTAAATCTCGACCCGTTAACGGATTTTAATAATATTATGCCTTATAATTTAGCTAGACTCGTATGCTTTCTATAATGGTATCAATCATCCTTCTATACCCCAAGGTTCGAAAGCAAATCGATTTGGAACGGTGACTTTGAAAAAATTGCTACTTGGGTGCAACCACTAAAATGCTTGTCAACACCAAATGCATAAGTGCATATTAATAATTGACCCCTTAAAATTTAGCCAGAGTCTTATGCTTTCTATATTGGTCGCTACATTTTCATTATCCGTCAGGAATAATGAGCATATCGATGCGCAAGGATAACATTGAAAAACTGCCTATTACAAAATACACACTCACCACTAAAGTGCTTATAGATTCCAAACGGTATGGGTTACGTTAATAAAAAACCCCTTAAAATGTAGCTAGAGATTGCAGCTTTATCAAATAAAATCAATAATTTGATTACTATTAGGCAATCATGAACAGATCGATGCGCAAGAGTGACATTAAATGGCTGCCTACTGCAAAATCGATAAAATGCTTGTAAAATATGATGATTCTAGGTTTTTAGAAAAAATAATAACCTTAAAACCTAGCTGGAGGTTCGAGTTTTCATAAATGGGGTCAATCTTCTCGCTATCTTAGATAATGCAGGAGAATTTCGTTGTGGAAAAGTGATATCGACCACATGATACATCTATATCAGGGGTGCCAAAAATCTTCTTTTGGAAAAGCAAAAACCAATACATGTAAAGTTGACCAAAAAAATGCAAACAAATTATTTAATTAATTGAATTAGTTGAAAGCACATTGTGCATTTCGCTTGACCCTTAAAATTATAAGTGAACAAAATATTATGTTCCCATTTGTCATTGCCGAAAGGCCAACCAATCGCCAACACAAAAAAGCATACACACAAAAACTACAACAACAAAAGCATCTAATTTTTTTTCATACATACAATTTCTTGAGGCAACAAAACAAAAATCCGCGCAGCCCCCACACGTGTTGCTTCGTTGCTGTCACAACAACGACTGATTGAAAGAATGCACCTCTGATCTATATAACCAATCAAATGCTTGTGGAACCTAAGTACGCACAATCACTTTAATCAAAATGGCGTCAAAATTAAGCCAGAGTGACCACCTTTCACCAATTTGGTAAATAAAAAAAATATCCCACCGCCAGCATGATCGAAATTATGGCTGTTAAATCTCGACCCGTTAACGGATTTTAATAATATTATGCCTTATTATTTAGCTAGACTCGTATGCTTTCTATAATGGTATCAATCAACCTTCTATACCCCAAGGTTCGAAAGCAAATCGATTTGGAACGGTGACTTTGAAAAAATTGCTACTTGGGTGCAACCACTAAAATTCTTGTCAACACCAAATGCATAAGTGCATATTAATAATTGACCCCTTAAAATTTAGCCAGAGTCTTATGCTTTCTATATTGGTCCCTACCTTTTCATTATCCGTCAGGAATAATGAGCATATCGATGCGCAAGGATAACATTGAAAAACTGCCTATTACAAAATACACACTCACCACTAAAGTGCTTATAGATTCCAAACGGTATGGGTTACGTTAATAAAAAACCCCTTAAAATGTAGCTAGAGATTGCAGCTTTGTCAAATTAAATTAATAATTTGATTACTATTAGGCAATCATGAACAGATCGATGCGCAAGAGTGACATTAAATGGCTGCCTACTGCAAAATCGATAAAATGCTTGTAAAATATGATGATTCTAGGTTTATAGAAAAAATAATAACCTTAAAACCTAGCTGGAGTTTTGAGTTTTCATAAATGGGGTCAATCTTCTCGCTATCTCAGATAATGCAGGAGAATTTCGTTGTGGAAAAGTGATATCGACCACATGATACATCTATATCAGGGGTGCCCAAAATCTTCTTATGGAAAAGCAAAAACCAATACATGTAAAGTTGCCCAAAAAAAATGCAAACAAATTATTTAATTAATTGAATTAGTTGAAAGCACATTGTGCATTTCGCTTGACCCTTAAAATTATAAGTGAAAAAAATATTATGTTCCCATTTGTCATTGCCGAAAGGCCAACCAATCGCCAAAACAAAAACTACAACAACAAAAGCATCTAATTTTTTTTCATACATACAATTTCTTGAGGCAACAAAACAAAAATCCGCGCAGCCCCCACACGTGTTGCTTCGTTGCTGTCACAACAACGACTGATTGAAAGAATGCACCTCTGATCTATATAATCAATCAAATGCTTGTGGAACCTAAGTACGCACAATCACTTTAATCAAAATGGCGTCCAAATTAAGCCAGAGTGACCACCTTTCACCAATTTGGTAAATAAAAAAAATATCCCACCGGCAGCATGATCGAAATTATGGCTGTTAAATCTCGACCCGTTAACGGATTTTAATAATATTATGCCTTATTATTTAGCTAGACTCGTATGCTTTCTATAATGGTATCAATCATCCTTCTATACCCAAGGTTCGAAAGCAAATCGATTTGGAACGGTGACTTTGAAAAAATTGCTACTTGGGTGCAACCACTAAAATGCTTGTCAACACCAAATGCATAAGTGCATATTAATAATTGACCCCTTAAAATTTAGCCAGAGTCTTATGCTTTCTATATTGGTCCCTAACTTTTCATTATCCTTCAGGAATAATGAGCATATCGATGCGCAAGGATAACATTGAAAAACTGCCTATTACAAAATACACACTCACCACTAAAGTGCTTATAGATTCCAAACGGTATGGGTTACGTTAATAAAAAACCCCTTAAAATGTAGCTAGAGAATGCAGCTTTATCAAATTAAATCAATAATTTCATTACTATTCGGCAATCATGAACAGATCGATGCGCAAGGGTGACATTAAATGGCTGCCTACTGCAAAATCGATAAAATGCTTGTAAAATATGATGATTCTAGGTTTATAGAAAAAATATCAACCTTAAAACCTAGCTGGAGTTTTGAGCTTTCATAAATGGGGTCAATCTTCTCGCTATCTCAGATAATGCAGGAGAATTTCGTTGTGGAAAAGTGATATCGACCACATGACACATCTATAACAGGGGTGCCCAAAATCTTCTTATGGAAAAGCAAATACCAATACATGTAAAGTTGCCCAAAAATATGCAAACAAATTATTTAATTAATTGAATTAGTTGAAAGCACATTGTGCATTTCGCTTGACCCTTAAAATTATAAGTGAAAAAAATATAATGTTCCCATTTGTCATTGCCGAAAGGCCAACCAATCGCCAACACAAAAAAGCATACACACAAAAACTACAACAACAAAAGCATCTAATTTGTTTTCATACATACAATCTCTTGAGGCAACAAAACAAAAATCCGCGCAGGCCCCACACGTGTTGCTTCGTTGCTGTCACAACAGCGACTGATTGAAAGAATACACCTCTGATCTATATAACCAATCAAATGCTTGTGGAACCTAAGTACGCACAATCACTTTAATCAAAATGGCGTCAAAATTATGCCAGAGTGACCACCTTTCACCAATTTGGTAAATAAAAAAAATATCCCACCGGCAGCTTGATCGAAATTATGGCTCTTAAATCTCGACCCGTTAACGGATTTTAATAATATTATGCCTTATTATTTAGCTAGACTCGTATGATTTCTATAATGGTATCAATCATCCTTCTATACCCCAAGGTTCGGAAGCAAATCGATTTGGAACGGTGACTTTGAAAAAATTGCTACTTGGGTGCAACCACTAAAATGCTTGTCAACACCAAATGCATAAGTGCATATTAATAATTGACCCCTTAAAATTTAGCCAGAGTCTTATGCTTTCTATATTGGTCCCTAACTTTTCATTATCCTTCAGGAATAATGAGCATATCGATGCGCAAGGATAACATTGAAAAACTGCCTATTACAAAATACACACTCATCACTAAAGTGCTTATAGATTCCAAACGGTATGGGTTACGTTAATAAAAAACCCCTTAAAATGTAGCTAGAGATTGCAGCTTTATCAAATAAAATCAATAATTTGATTACTATTAGGCAATCATGAACAGATCGATGCGCAAGAGTGACATGAAATGGCTGCCTACTGCAAAATCGATAAAATGCTTGTAAAATATGATGATTCTAGGTTTATAGAAAAAATAATAACCTTAAAACCTAGCTGGAGTTTTGAGCTTTCATAAATGGGGTCAATCTTCTCGTTATCTCAGATAATGCAGGAGAATTTCGTTGTGGAAAAGTGATATCGACCACATGATACATCTATATCAGGGGTGCCCAAAATCTTCTTATGGAAAAGCAAAATCCAATACATGTAAAGTTGCCCAAAAAAAATGCAAACAAATTATTTAATTAATTAGTTGAAAGCACATTGTGCATTTCGCTTGACCCTTAAAATTATAAGTGAAAAAAATATAATGTTCCCATTTGTCATTGCCGAAAGGCCAACCAATCGCCAACACAAAAAAGCATACACACAAAAACTACAACAACAAAAGCATCTAATTTGTTTTCATACATACAATCTCTTGAGGCAACAAAACAAAAATCCGCGCAGCCCCCACACGTGTTGCTTCGTTGCTGTCACAACAACGACTGATTGAAACAATGCACCTCTGATCTATATAACCAATCAATCACTTTAATCAAAATGGCGTCAAAATTAAGCCAGAGTGACCACCTTTCACCAATTTGGTAAATAAAAAAAATATCCCACCGGCAGCATGATCGAAATTATGGCTGTTAAATCTCGACCCGTTAACGGATTTTAATAATATTATGCCTTATTATTTAGCAACAAAAGCATCTAATTTTTTTTCATACATAGAATTTCTTGAGGAAACAAAACAAAAATCCGCGCAGCCCCCACACGTGTTGCTTCGTTGCTGTCACAACAACGACTGATTGAAAGAATGCACCTCTGATCTATATAACCAATCAAATGCTTATGGAACCTAAGTACGCACAATCAGTTTAATCAAAATGGCGTCAAAATTAAGCCAGAGTGCCCACCTTTCAATAATTTGGTAAATAAAAAAATATCCCACCGGCAGCATGATCGAAATTATGGCTGTTAAATCTCGACCCGTTAACGGATTTTAATAATATTATGCCTTAGCTAGACTCGTTTCTATAATGGTATCAATCATCCTTCTATACCCCAAGGTTCGAAAGCAAATCGATTTGGAACGGTGACTTTGAAAAAATTGCTACTTGGGTGCAACCACTAAAATGCTTGTCAACACCAAATGCATAAGTGCATATTAATAATTGACCCCTTAAAATTTAGCCAGAGTCTTATGCTTTCTATATTGGTCCCTAACTTTTCATTATCCTTCAGGAATAATGAGCATATCGATGCGCAAGGATAACATTGAAAAACTGCCTATTACAAAATACACACTCACCACTAAAGTGCTTATAGATTCCAAACGGTAAAGGTTACGTTAATAAAAAACCCCTTAAAATGTAGCTAGAGATCGCAGCTTTATCAAATTAAATCAATAATTTGATTACTACCAAGGTTCGATTAGCCAAGGTTCGAAAGCAAATCGATTTGGAACGGTGACTTTGAAAAAATTGCTACTTGGGTGCAACCACTAAAATGCTTGTCAACACCAAATGCATAAGTGCATATTAATAATTGACCCCTTAAAATTTAGCCAGAGTCTTATGCTTTCTATATTGGTCCCTAACTTTTCATTATCCTTCAGGAATAATGAGCATATCGATGCGCAAGGATAATATTGAAAAACTGCCTATTACAAAATACACACTCACCACTAAAGTGCTTATAGATTCCAAACGGTATGGGTTACGTTAATAAAAAACCCCTTAAAATGTAGCTAGAGATTGCAGCTTTATCAAATTAAATCAATAATTTGATTACTATTCGGCAATCATGAACAGATCGATGCGCAAGAGTGACATTAAATGGCTGCCTACTGCAAAATCGATAAAATGCTTGTAAAATATGATGATTCTAGGTTTATAGAAAAAATAATAACCTTAAAACCTAGCTGGAGTTTTGAGTTTTCATAAATGGGGTCAATCTTCTCGCTATCTCAAATAATGCAGGAGAATTTCGTTGTGGAAAAGTGATATCGACCACATGATACATCTATATCAGGGGTGCCCAAAGTCTTCTTATGGAAAAGCAAAAACCAATACATTTAAACTTGCCCAAAAAAATGCAAACAAATTATTTAATTAATTGAATTAGTTGAAAGCACATTGTGCATTTCGCTTGACCCTTCAAATTATAAGTGAAAAAAATATAATGTTCCCATTTGTCATTGCCGAAAGGCCAACCAATCGCCAAAACAAAAACTACAACAACAAAAGCATCTAATTTTATTTCATACATAGAATTTCTTGAGGAAACAAAACAAAAATCCGCGCGGCCCCCACACGTGTTGCTTCGTTGCTGTCACAACAACGACTGATTGAAAGAATGCACCTCTGATCTATATAACCAATCAAATGCTTGTGGAACCTAAGTACGCACAATCACTTTAATCAAAATGGCGTCAAAATTAAGCCAGAGTGACCACCTTTCAATAATTTGGTAAATAAAAAAATATCCCACCGGCAGCATGATCGAAATTATGGCTGTTAAATCTCGACCCGTTAACGGATTTTAATAATATTATGCCTTATTATTTAGCTAGACTCGTATGCTTTCTATAATGGTATCAATCATCCTTCTATACCCCAAGGTTCGAAAGCAAATCGATTTGGAACGGTGACTTTGAAAAAATTGCTACTTGGGTGCAACCACTAAAATGCTTGTCAACACCAAATGCATAAGTGCATATTAATAATTGACCCCTTAAAATTTAGCCAGAGTCTTATGCTTTCTATATTGGTCCCTACCTTTTCATTATCCTTCAGGAATAATGAGCATATCGATGCGCAAGATAACATTGAAAAACTGCCTATTACAAAATACACACTCACCACTAAAGTGCTTATAGATTCCAAACGGTAAAGGTTACGTTAATAAAAAACCCCTTAAAATGTAGCTAGAGATCGCAGCTTTATCAAATTAAATCAATAATTTGATTACTACCAAGGTTCGATTAGCCAAGGTTCGAAAGCAAATCGATTTGGGACGGTGACTTTGAAAAAATTGCTACTTGGGTGCAACCACTAAAATGCTTGTCAACACCAAATGCATAAGTGCATATTAATAATTGACCCCTTAAAATTTAGCCAGAGTCTTATGCTTTCTATATTGGTCCCTAACTTTTCAGTATCCTTCAGGAATAATGAGCATATCGATGCGCAAGGATAATATTGAAAAACTGCCTATTACAAAATACACACTCACCACTAAAGTGCTTATAGATTCCAAACGGTATGGGTTACGTTAATAAAAAACCCCTTAAAATGTAGCTAGAGATTGCAGCTTTATCAAATTAAATCAATAATTTGATTACTATTCGGCAATCATGAACAGATCGATGCGCAAGAGTGACATTAAATGGCTGCCTACTGCAAAATCGATAAAATGCTCGTAAAATATGATGATTCTAGGTTTATAGAAAAAATAATAACCTTAAAACCTAGCTGGAGTTTTGAGCTTTCATAAATGGAGTCAATCTTCTCGCTATCTCAGATAATGCAGGAGAACTTCGTTGTGGAAAAGTGATATCGACCACATGATACATCTATATCAGGGGTGCCCAAAATCTTCTTGATAAAGCTGGGATCTCTAGCTACATTTTAAATGGTTTTTTATTAACGTAACCTGTACCGTTTGGAATCTATAAGCACTTTAGTGGTGAGTGTGTATTTTGTAATAGGCAGTTTTTCAATGTTATCCTTGCGCATCGATATGCTCATTATTCCTGAAGGATAATGAAAAGTTAGGGACCAATATAGAAAGCATAAGACTCTGGCTAAATTTTAAGGGGTCAATTATTAATATGCACTTATGCATTTGGTGTTGACAAGCATTTTAGTGGTTGCACCCAAGTAGCAATTTTTTCAAAGTCACCGTTCCAAATCGATTTGCTTTCGAACCTTGGGGTATAGAAGGATGATTGATACCATTATAGAAAGCATACGAGTCTAGCTAAATAATAAGGCATAATATTATTAAAATCCGTTAACGGGTCGAGATTTAACAGCCATAATTTCGATCATGCTGCCGGTGGGATATTTTTTTATTTACCAAATTATTGAAAGGTGGTCACTCTGGCTTAATTTTGACGCCATTTTGATTAAAGTGATTGTGCGTACTTAGGTTCCACAAGCATTTGATTGGTTATATAGATCAGAGGTGCATTCTTTCAATCAGTCGTTGTTGTGACAGCAACGAAGCAACACGTGTGGGGGCCGCGCGGATTTTTGTTTTGTTTCCTCAAGAAATTCTATGTATGAAAAAAAATTAGATGCTTTTGTTGTTGTAGTTTTTGTTTTGGCGATTGGTTGGCCTTTCGGCAATGACAAATGGGAACATTATATTTTTTTCACTTATAATTTTAAGGGTCAAGCGAAATGCACAATGTGCTTTCAACTAATTCAATTAATTAAATAATTTGTTTGCATTTTTTTGGGCAACTTTAAATGTATTGGTTTTTGCTTTTCCATAAGAAGACTTTGGGCACCCCTGATATAGATGTATCATGTGGTCGATATCACTTTTCCACAACGAAATTCTCCTGCATTATTTGAGATAGCGAGAAGATTGACCCCATTTATGAAAGCTCAAAACTCCAGCTAGGTTTTAAGGTTATTATTTTTTCTATAAACCTAGAATCATCATATTTTACAAGCATTTTATCGATTTTGCAGTAGGCAGCCATTTAATGTCACTCTTGCGCATCGATCTGTTCATGATTGCCTAATAGTAATCAAATTATTGATTTAATTTGATAAAGCTGCAATCTCTAGCTACATTTTAAGGGGTTTTTTATTAACGTAACCCATACCGTTTGGAATCTATAAGCACTTTAGTGGTGAGTGTGTATTTTGTAATAGGCAGTTTTTCAATGTTATCCTTGCGCATCGATATGCTCATTATTCCTGAAGGATAATGAAAAGTTAGGGACCAATATAGAAAGCATAAGACTCTGGCTAAATTTTAAGGGGTCAATTATTAATATGCACTTATGCATTTGGTGTTGACAAGCATTTTAGTGGTTGCACCCAAGTAGCAATTTTTTCAAAGTCACCGTTCCAAATCGATTTGCTTTCGAACCTTGGGGTATAGAAGGATGATTGATACCATTATAGAAAGCATACGAGTCTAGCTAAATAATAAGGCATAATATTATTAAAATCCGTTAACGGGTCGAGATTTAAGAGCCATAATTTCGATCATGCTGCCGGTGGGATATTTTTTTATTTACCAAATTATTGAAAGGTGGTCACTCTGGCTTAATTTTGACGCCATTTTGATTAAAGTGATTGTGCGTACTTAGGTTCCACAAGCATTTGATTGGTTATATAGATCAGAGGTGCATTCTTTCAATCAGTCGTTGTTGTGACAGCAACGAAGCAACACGTGTGGAGGCTGCGCGGATTTTTGTTTTGTTTCCTCAAGAAATTCTATGTATGAAAAAAAATTAGATGCTTTTGTTGTTGTAGTTTTTGTTTTGGCGATTGGTTGGCCTTTCGGCAATGACAAATGGGAACATTATATTTTTTTCACTTATAATTTTAAGGGTCAAGCGAAATGCACAATGTGCTTTCAACTAATTCAATTAATTAAATAATTTGTTTGCATTTTTTTGGGCAACTTTAAATGTATTGGTTTTTGCTTTTCCATAAGAAGACTTTGGGCACCCCTGATATAGATGTATCATGTGGTCGATATCACTTTTCCACAACGAAATTCTCCTGCATTATTTGAGATAGCGAGAAGATTGACCCCATTTATGTAAGCTCAAAACTCCAGCTAGGTTTTAAGGTTATTATTTTTTCTATAAACCTAGAATCATCATATTTTACAAGCATTTTATCGATTTTGCAGTAGGCAGCCATTTAATGTCACTCTTGCGCATCGATCTGTTCATGATTGCCTAATAGTAATCAAATTATTGATTTAATTTGATAAAGCTGCAATCTCTAGCTACATTTTAAGGGGTTTTTTATTAATGTAACCCATACCGTTTGGAATCTATAAGCACTTTAGTGGTGAGTGTGTATTTTGTAATAGGCAGTTTTTCAATGTTATCCTTGCGCATCGATATGCTCATTATTCCTGAAGGATAATGAAAAGTTAGGGACCAATATAGAAAGCATAAGACTCTGGCTAAATTTTAAGGGGTCAATTATTAATATGCACTTATGCATTTGGTGTTGACAAGCATTTTAGTGGTTGCACCCAAGTAGCAATTTTTTCAAAGTCACCGTTCCAAATCGATTTGCTTTCGAACCTTGGGGTATAGAAGGATGATTGATACCATTATAGAAAGCATACGAGTCTAGCTAAATAATAAGGCATAATATTATTAAAATCCGTTAACGGGTCGAGATTTAACAGCCATAATTTCGATCATGCTGCCGGTGGGATATTTTTTTATTTACCAAATTATTGAAAGGTGGTCACTCTGGCTTAATTTTGACGCCATTTTGATTAAAGTGATTGTGCGTACTTAGGTTCCACAAGCATTTGATTGGTTATATAGATCAGAGGTGCATTCTTTCAATCAGTCGTTGTTGTGACAGCAACGAAGCAACACGTGTGGGGGCTGCGCGGATTTTTGTTTTGTTTCCTCAAGAAATTCTATGTATGAAAAAAAATTAGATGCTTTTGTTGTTGTAGTTTTTGTTTTGGCGATTGGTTGGCCTTTCGGCAATGACAAATGGGAACATTATATTTTTTTCACTTATAATTTTAAGGGTCAAGCGAAATGCACAATGTGCTTTCAACTAATTCAATTAATTAAATAATTTGTTTGCATTTTTTTGGGCAACTTTAAATGTATTGGTTTTTGCTTTTCCATAAGAAGACTTTGGGCACCCCTTATATAGATGTATCATGTGGTCGATATCACTTTTCCACAACGAAATTCTCCTGCATTATTTGAGATAGCGAGAAGATTGACCCCATTTATGAAAGCTCAAAACTCCAGCTAGGTTTTAAGGTTATTATTTTTTCTATAAACCTAGAATCATCATATTTTACAAGCATTTTATCGATTTTGCAGTAGGCAGCCATTTAATGTCACTCTTGCGCATCGATCTGTTCATGATTGCCTAATAGTAATCAAATTATTGATTTAATTTGATAAAGCTGCAATCTCTAGCTACATTTTAAGGGGTTTTTTATTAACGTAACCCATACCGTTTGGAATCTATAAGCACTTTAGTGGTGAGTGTGTATTTTGTAATAGGCAGTTTTTCAATATTATCCTTGCGCATCGATATGCTCATTATTCCTGAAGGATACTGAAAAGTTAGGGACCAATATAGAAAGCATAAGACTCTGGCTAAATTTTAAGGGGTCAATTATTAATATGCACTTATGCATTTGGTGTTGACAAGCATTTTAGTGGTTGCACCCAAGTAGCAATTTTTTCAAAGTCACCGTTCCAAATCGATTTGCTTTCGAACCTTGGGGTATAGAAGGATGATTGATACCATTATAGAAAGCATACGAGTCTAGCTAAATAATAAGGCATAATATTATTAAAATCCGTTAACGGGTCGAGATTTAACAGCCATAATTTCGATCATGCTGCCGGTGGGATATTTTTTTATTTACCAAATTATTGAAAGGTGGTCACTCTGGCTTAATTTTGACGCCATTTTGATTAAAGTGATTGTGCGTACTTAGGTTCCACAAGCATTTGATTGGTTATATAGATCAGAGGTGCATTCTTTCAATCAGTCGTTGTTGTGACAGCAACGAAGCAACACGTGTGGGGGCTGCGCGGATTTTTGTTTTGTTTCCTCAAGAAATTCTATGTATGAAAAAAAATTAGATGCTTTTGTTGTTGTAGTTTTTGTTTTGGCGATTGGTTGGCCTTTCGGCAATGACAAATGGGAACATTATATTTTTTTCACTTATAATTTTAAGGGTCAAGCGAAATGCACAATGTGCTTTCAACTAATTCAATTAATTAAATAATTTGTTTGCATTTTTTTGGGCAACTTTAAATGTATTGGTTTTTGCTTTTCCATAAGAAGACTTTGGGCACCCCTGATATAGATGTATCATGTGGTCGATATCACTTTTCCACAACGAAATTCTCCTGCATTATTTGAGATAGCGAGAAGATTGACCCCATTTATGAAAGCTCAAAACTCCAGCTAGGTTTTAAGGTTATTATTTTTTCTATAAACCTAGAATCATCATATTTTACAAGCATTTTATCGATTTTGCAGTAGGCAGCCATTTAATGTCACTCTTGCGCATCGATCTGTTCATGATTGCCTAATAGTAATCAAATTATTGATTTAATTTGATAAAGCTGCAATCTCTAGCTACATTTTAAGGGGTTTTCTATTAACGTAACCCATACCGTTTGGAATCTATAAGCACTTTAGTGGTGAGTGTGTATTTTGTAATAGGCAGTTTTTCAATGTTATCCTTGCGCATCGATATGCTCATTATTCCTGAAGGATAATGAAAAGTTAGGGACCAATATAGAAAGCATAAGACTCTGGCTAAATTTTAAGGGGTCAATTATTAATATGCACTTATGCATTTGGTGTTGACAAGCATTTTAGTGGTTGCACCCAAGTAGCAATTTTTTCAAAGTCACCGTTCCAAATCGATTTGCTTTCGAACCTTGGGGTATAGAAGGATGATTGATACCATTATAGAAAGCATACGAGTCTAGCTAAATAATAAGGCATAATATTATTAAAATCCGTTAACGGGTCGAGATTTAAGAGCCATAATTTCGATCATGCTGCCGGTGGGATATTTTTTTATTTACCAAATTATTGAAAGGTGGTCACTCTGGCTTAATTTTGACGCCATTTTGATTAAAGTGATTGTGCGTACTTAGGTTCCACAAGCATTTGATTGGTTATATAGATCAGAGGTGCATTCTTTCAATCAGTCGTTGTTGTGACAGCAACGAAGCAACACGTGTGGGGGCTGCGCGGATTTTTGTTTTGTTTCCTCAAGAAATTCTATGTATGAAAAAAAATTAGATGCTTTTGTTGTTGTAGTTTTTGTTTTGGCGATTGGTTGGCCTTTCGGCAATGACAAATGGGAACATTATATTTTTTTCACTTATAATTTTAAGGGTCAAGCGAAATGCACAATGTGCTTTCAACTAATTCAATTAATTAAATAATTTGTTTGCATTTTTTTGGGCAACTTTAAATGTATTGGTTTTTGCTTTTCCATAAGAAGACTTTGGGCACCCCTGATATAGATGTATCATGTGGTCGATATCACTTTTCCACAACGAAATTCTCCTGCATTATTTGAGATAGCGAGAAGATTGACCCCATTTATGTAAGCTCAAAACTCCAGCTAGGTTTTAAGGTTATTATTTTTTCTATAAACCTAGAATCATCATATTTTACAAGCATTTTATCGATTTTGCAGTAGGCAGCCATTTAATGTCACTCTTGCGCATCGATCTGTTCATGATTGCCTAATAGTAATCAAATTATTGATTTAATTTGATAAAGCTGCAATCTCTAGCTACATTTTAAGGGGTTTTCTATTAACGTAACCCATACCGTTTGGAATCTATAAGCACTTTAGTGGTGAGTGTGTATTTTGTAATAGGCAGTTTTTCAATGTTATCCTTGCGCATCGATATGCTCATTATTCCTGAAGGATAATGAAAAGTTAGGGACCAATATAGAAAGCATAAGACTCTGGCTAAATTTTAAGGGGTCAATTATTAATATGCACTTATGCATTTGGTGTTGACAAGCATTTTAGTGGTTGCACCCAAGTAGCAATTTTTTCAAAGTCACCGTTCCAAATCGATTTGCTTTCGAACCTTGGGGTATAGAAGGATGATTGATACCATTATAGAAAGCATACGAGTCTAGCTAAATAATAAGGCATAATATTATTAAAATCCGTTAACGGGTCGAGATTTAACAGCCATAATTTCGATCATGCTGCCGGTGGGATATTTTTTTATTTACCAAATTATTGAAAGGTGGTCACTCTGGCTTAATTTTGACGCCATTTTGATTAAAGTGATTGTGCGTACTTAGGTTCCACAAGCATTTGATTGGTTATATAGATCAGAGGTGCATTCTTTCAATCAGTCGTTGTTGTGACAGCAACGAAGCAACACGTGTGGGGGCTGCGCGGATTTTTGTTTTGTTTCCTCAAGAAATTCTATGTATGAAAAAAAATTAGATGCTTTTGTTGTTGTAGTTTTTGTTTTGGCGATTGGTTGGCCTTTCGGCAATGACAAATGGGAACATTATATTTTTTTCACTTATAATTTTAAGGGTCAAGCGAAATGCACAATGTGCTTTCAACTAATTCAATTAATTAAATAATTTGTTTGCATTTTTTTGGGCAACTTTAAATGTATTGGTTTTTGCTTTTCCATAAGAAGACTTTGGGCACCCCTGATATAGATGTATCATGTGGTCGATATCACTTTTCCACAACGAAATTCTCCTGCATTATTTGAGATAGCGAGAAGATTGACCCCATTTATGTAAGCTCAAAACTCCAGCTAGGTTTTAAGGTTATTATTTTTTCTATAAACCTAGAATCATCATATTTTACAAGCATTTTATCGATTTTGCAGTAGGCAGCCATTTAATGTCACTCTTGCGCATCGATCTGTTCATGATTGCCTAATAGTAATCAAATTATTGATTTAATTTGATAAAGCTGCAATCTCTAGCTACATTTTAAGGGGTTTTTTATTAATGTAACCCATACCGTTTGGAATCTATAAGCACTTTAGTGGTGAGTGTGTATTTTGTAATAGGCAGTTTTTCAATGTTATCCTTGCGCATCGATATGCTCATTATTCCTGAAGGATAACGAAAAGTTAGGGACCAATATAGAAAGCATAAGACTCTGGCTAAATTTTAAGGGGTCAATTATTAATATGCACTTATGCATTTGGTGTTGACAAGCATTTTAGTGGTTGCACCCAAGTAGCAATTTTTTCAAAGTCACCGTTCCAAATCGATTTGCTTTCGAACCTTGGGGTATAGAAGGATGATTGATACCATTATAGAAAGCATACGAGTCTAGCTAAATAATAAGGCATAATATTATTAAAATCCGTTAACGGGTCGAGATTTAACAGCCATAATTTCGATCATGCTGCCGGTGGGATATTTTTTTATTTACCAAATTATTGAAAGGTGGTCACTCTGGTTTAATTTTGACGCCATTTTGATTAAAGTGATTGTGCGTACTTAGGTTCCACAAGCATTTGATTGGTTATATAGATCAGAGGTGCATTCTTTCAATCAGTCGTTGTTGTGACACCAACGAAGCAACACGTGTGGGGGCTGCGCGGATTTTTGTTTTGTTTCCTCAAGAAATTCTATGTATGAAAAAAAATTAGATGCTTTTGTTGTTGTAGTTTTTGTTTTGGCGATTGGTTGGCCTTTCGGCAATGACAAATGGGAACATTATATTTTTTTCACTTATAATTTTAAGGGTCAAGCGAAATGCACAATGTGCTTTCAACTAATTCAATTAATTAAATAATTTGTTTGCATTTTTTTGGGCAACTTTAAATGTATTGGTTTTTGCTTTTCCATAAGAAGACTTTGGGCACCCCTGATATAGATGTATCATGTGGTCGATATCACTTTTCCACAACGAAATTCTCCTGCATTATTTGAGATAGCGAGAAGATTGACCCCATTTATGAAAGCTCAAAACTCCAGCTAGGTTTTAAGGTTATTATTTTTTCTATAAACCTAGAATCATCATATTTTACAAGCATTTTATCGATTTTGCAGTAGGCAGCCATTTAATGTCACTCTTGCGCATCGATCTGTTCATGATTGCCTAATAGTAATCAAATTATTGATTTAATTTGATAAAGCTGCAATCTCTAGCTACATTTTAAGGGGTTTTTTATTAACGTAACCCATACCGTTTGGAATCTATAAGCACTTTAGTGGTGAGTGTGTATTTTGTAATAGGCAGTTTTTCAATGTTATCCTTGCGCATCGATATGCTCATTATTCCTGAAGGATAATGAAAAGTTAGGGACCAATATAGAAAGCATAAGACTCTGGCTAAATTTTAAGGGGTCAATTATTAATATGCACTTATGCATTTGGTGTTGACAAGCATTTTAGTGGTTGCACCCAAGTAGCAATTTTTTCAAAGTCACCGTTCCAAATCGATTTGCTTTCGAACCTTGGGGTATAGAAGGATGATTGATACCATTATAGAAAGCATACGAGTCTAGCTAAATAATAAGGCATAATATTATTAAAATCCGTTAACGGGTCGAGATTTAACAGCCATAATTTCGATCATGCTGCCGGTGGGATATTTTTTTATTTACCAAATTATTGAAAGGTGGTCACTCTGGCTTAATTTTGACGCCATTTTGATTAAAGTGATTGTGCGTACTTAGGTTCCACAAGCATTTGATTGGTTATATAGATCAGAGGTGCATTCTTTCAATCAGTCGTTGTTGTGACAGCAACGAAGCAACACGTGTGGGGGCTGCGCGGATTTTTGTTTTGTTTCCTCAAGAAATTCTATGTATGAAAAAAAATTAGATGCTTTTGTTGTTGTAGTTTTTGTTTTGGCGATTGGTTGGCCTTTCGGCAATGACAAATGGGAACATTATATTTTTTTCACTTATAATTTTAAGGGTCAAGCGAAATGCACAATGTGCTTTCAACTAATTCAATTAATTAAATAATTTGTTTGCATTTTTTTGGGCAACTTTAAATGTATTGGTTTTTGCTTTTCCATAAGAAGACTTTGGGCACCCCTGATATAGATGTATCATGTGGTCGATATCACTTTTCCACAACGAAATTCTCCTGCATTATTTGAGATAGCGAGAAGATTGACCCCATTTATGAAAGCTCAAAACTCCAGCTAGGTTTTAAGGTTATTATTTTTTCTATAAACCTAGAATCATCATATTTTACAAGCATTTTATCGATTTTGCAGTAGGCAGCCATTTAATGTCACTCTTGCGCATCGATCTGTTCATGATTGCCTAATAGTAATCAAATTATTGATTTAATTTGATAAAGCTGCAATCTCTAGCTACATTTTAAGGGGTTTTCTATTAACGTAACCCATACCGTTTGGAATCTATAAGCACTTTAGTGGTGAGTGTGTATTTTGTAATAGGCAGTTTTTCAATGTTATCCTTGCGCATCGATATGCTCATTATTCCTGAAGGATAATGAAAAGTTAGGGACCAATATAGAAAGCATAAGACTCTGGCTAAATTTTAAGGGGTCAATTATTAATATGCACTTATGCATTTGGTGTTGACAAGCATTTTAGTGGTTGCACCCAAGTAGCAATTTTTTCAAAGTCACCGTTCCAAATCGATTTGCTTTCGAACCTTGGGGTATAGAAGGATGATTGATACCATTATAGAAAGCATACGAGTCTAGCTAAATAATAAGGCATAATATTATTAAAATCCGTTAACGGGTCGAGATTTAACAGCCATAATTTCGATCATGCTGCCGGTGGGATATTTTTTTATTTACCAAATTATTGAAAGGTGGTCACTCTGGCTTAATTTTGACGCCATTTTGATTAAAGTGATTGTGCGTACTTAGGTTCCACAAGCATTTGATTGGTTATATAGATCAGAGGTGCATTCTTTCAATCAGTCGTTGTTGTGACAGCAACGAAGCAACACGTGTGGGGGCTGCGCGGATTTTTGTTTTGTTTCCTCAAGAAATTCT
Source organism: Melieria omissa (assembly GCA_963971225.1). Lineage (NCBI taxonomy): Eukaryota > Metazoa > Arthropoda > Insecta > Diptera > Ulidiidae > Melieria > Melieria omissa. The sequence goes on along the minus strand of OZ020269.1, from coordinate 489,477 downwards.
ATGTATGAAAAAAAATTAGATGCTTTTGTTGTTGTAGTTTTTGTTTTGGCGATTGGTTGGCCTTTCGGCAATGACAAATGGGAACATTATATTTTTTTCACTTATAATTTTAAGGGTCAAGCGAAATGCACAATGTGCTTTCAACTAATTCAATTAATTAAATAATTTGTTTGCTTTTTTTTGGGCAACTTTAAATGTATTGGTTTTTGCTTTTCCATAAGAAGACTTTGGGCACCCCTGATATAGATGTATCATGTGGTCGATATCACTTTTCCACAACGAAATTCTCCTGCATTATTTGAGATAGCGAGAAGATTGACCCCATTTATGAAAGCTCAAAACTCCAGCTAGGTTTTAAGGTTATTATTTTTTCTATAAACCTAGAATCATCATATTTTACAAGCATTTTATCGATTTTGCAGTAGGCAGCCATTTAATGTCACTCTTGCGCATCGATCTGTTCATGATTGCCTAATAGTAATCAAATTATTGATTTAATTTGATAAAGCTGCAATCTCTAGCTACATTTTAAGGGGTTTTTTATTAACGTAACCCATACCGTTTGGAATCTATAAGCACTTTAGTGGTGAGTGTGTATTTTGTAATAGGCAGTTTTTCAATGTTATCCTTGCGCATCGATATGCTCATTATTCCTGAAGGATAATGAAAAGTTAGGGACCAATATAGAAAGCATAAGACTCTGGCTAAATTTTAAGGGGTCAATTATTAATATGCACTTATGCATTTGGTGTTGACAAGCATTTTAGTGGTTGCACCCAAGTAGCAATTTTTTCAAAGTCACCGTTCCAAATCGATTTGCTTTCGAACCTTGGGGTATAGAAGGATGATTGATACCATTATAGAAAGCATACGAGTCTAGCTAAATAATAAGGCATAATATTATTAAAATCCGTTAACGGGTCGAGATTTAACAGCCATAATTTCGATCATGCTGCCGGTGGGATATTTTTTTATTTACCAAATTATTGAAAGGTGGTCACTCTGGCTTAATTTTGACGCCATTTTGATTAAAGTGATTGTGCGTACTTAGGTTCCACAAGCATTTGATTGGTTATATAGATCAGAGGTGCATTCTTTCAATCAGTCGTTGTTGTGACAGCAACGAAGCAACACGTGTGGGGGCTGCGCGGATTTTTGTTTTGTTTCCTCAAGAAATTCTATGTATGAAAAAAAATTAGATGCTTTTGTTGTTGTAGTTTTTGTTTTGGCGATTGGTTGGCCTTTCGGCAATGACAAATGGGAACATTATATTTTTTTCACTTATAATTTTAAGGGTCAAGCGAAATGCACAATGTGCTTTCAACTAATTCAATTAATTAAATAATTTGTTTGCATTTTTTTGGGCAACTTTAAATGTATTGGTTTTTGCTTTTCCATAAGAAGACTTTGGGCACCCCTGATATAGATGTATCATGTGGTCGATATCACTTTTCCACAACGAAATTCTCCTGCATTATTTGAGATAGCGAGAAGATTGACCCCATTTATGAAAGCTCAAAACTCCAGCTAGGTTTTAAGGTTATTATTTTTTCTATAAACCTAGAATCATCATATTTTACAAGCATTTTATCGATTTTGCAGTAGGCAGCCATTTAATGTCACTCTTGCGCATCGATCTGTTCATGATTGCCTAATAGTAATCAAATTATTGATTTAATTTGATAAAGCTGCAATCTCTAGCTACATTTTAAGGGGTTTTTTATTAACGTAACCCATACCGTTTGGAATCTATAAGCACTTTAGTGGTGAGTGTGTATTTTGTAATAGGCAGTTTTTCAATGTTATCCTTGCGCATCGATATGCTCATTATTCCTGAAGGATAATGAAAAGTTAGGGACCAATATAGAAAGCATAAGACTCTGGCTAAATTTTAAGGGGTCAATTATTAATATGCACTTATGCATTTGGTGTTGACAAGCATTTTAGTGGTTGCACCCAAGTAGCAATTTTTTCAAAGTCACCGTTCCAAATCGATTTGCTTTCGAACCTTGGGGTATAGAAGGATGATTGATACCATTATAGAAAGCATACGAGTGTAGCTAAATAATAAGGCATAATAATATTAAAATCCGTTAACGGGTCGAGATTTAACAGCCATAATTTCGATCATGCTGCCGGTGGGATATTTTTTTTATTTACCAAATTGGTGAAAGGTGGTCACTCTGGCTTAATTTTGACGCCATTTTGATTAAAGTGATTGTGCGTACTTAGGTTCCACAAGCATTTGATTGGTTATATAGATCAGAGGTGCATTCTTTCAATCAGTCGTTGTTGTGACAGCAACGAAGCAACACGTGTGGGGGCTGCGCGGATTTTTGTTTTGTTTCCTCAAGAAATTCTATGTATGAAAAAAAATTAGATGCTTTTGTTGTTGTAGTTTTTGTTTTGGCGATTGGTTGGCCTTTCGGCAATGACAAATGGGAACATTATATTTTTTTCACTTATAATTTTAAGGGTCAAGCGAAATGCACAATGTGCTTTCAACTAATTCAATTAATTAAATAATTTGTTTGCATATTTTTGGGCAACTTTACATGTATTGGTTTTTGCTTTTCCATAAGAATATTTTGGGCACCCCTAATATAGATGTATCATGTGGTCGATATCACTTTTCCACAACGAAATTCTGCTGCATTATTTGAGATAGCGAGAAGATTGACCCCATTTATGAAAGCTCAAAACTTCAGCTAGGTTTTAAGGTTGATATTTTTTCTATAAACCTAGAATCATCATATTTTACAAGCATTTTATCGATTTTGCAGTAGGCAGCCATTTAATGTCACTTTTGCGCATCGAATTGTTCATGATTGCCGATTAGTAATGAAATTATTGATTTAATTTGATAAAGCTGCATTCTCTAGCTACATTTTAAGGGGTTTTTTATTAATGTAACCCATACCGTTTGGAATCTATAAGCACTTTAGTGGTGAGTGTGTATTTTGTAATAGGCAGTTTTTCAATGTTATCCTTGCGCATCGATATGCTCATTATTCCTGAAGGATAATGAAAAGTTAGGGACCAATATAGAAAGCATAAGACTCTGGCTAAATTTTAAGGGGTCAATTATTAATATGCACTTATGCATTTGGTGTTGACAAGCATTTTAGTGGTTGCACCCAAGTAGCAATTTTTTCAAAGTCACCGTTCCAAATCGATTTGCTTTCGAACCTTGGGGTATAGAAGGATGATTGATACCATTATAGAAAGCATACGAGTCTAGCTAAATAATAAGGCATAATATTATTAAAATCCGTTAACGGGTCGAGATTTAACAGCCATAATTTCGATCATGCTGCCGGTGGGATATTTTTTTTATTTACCAAATTGGTGAAAGGTGGTCAGTCTGGCTTAATTTTGACGCCATTTTGATTAAAGTGATTGATTGGTTATATAGATCAGAGGTGCATTGTTGCAATCAGTCGTTGTTGTGACAGCAACGAAGCAACACGTGTGGGGGCTGCGCGGATTTTTGTTTTGTTGCCTCAAGAGATTGTATGTATGAAAACAAATTAGATGCTTTTGTTGTTGTAGTTTTTGTGTGTATGCTTTTTTGTGTTGGCGATTGGTTGGCCTTTCGGCAATGACAAATGGGAACATTATATTTTTTTCACTTATAATTTTAAGGGTCAAGCGAAATGCACAATGTGCTTTCAACTAATTCAATTAATTAAATAATTTGTTTGCATTTTTTTTGGGCAACTTTACATGTATTGGATTTTGCTTTTCCATAAGAAGATTTTGGGCACCCCTGATATAGATGTATCATGTGGTCGATATCACTTTTCCACAACGAAATTCTCCTGCATTATCTGAGATAGCGAGAAGATTGACCCCATTTATGAAAGCTCAAAACTCCAGCTAGGTTTTAAGGTTATTATTTTTTCTATAAACCTAGAATCATCATATTTTACAAGCATTTTATCGATTTTGCAGTAGGCAGCCATTTAATGTCACTCTTGCGCATCGATCTGTTCATGATTGCATAATAGTAATCAAATTATTGATTTAATTTGATAAAGCTGCAATCTCTAGCTACTTTTTAAGGGGTTTTTTATTAACGTAACCCATACCGTTTGGAATCTATAAGCACTTTAGTGGTGAGTGTGTATTTTGTAATAGGCAGTTTTTCAATGTTATCCTTGCGCATCGATATGCTCATTATTCCTGAAGGATAATGAAAAGTTAGGGACCAATATAGAAAGCATAAGACTCTGGCTAAATTTTAAGGGGTCAATTATTAATATGCACTTATGCATTTGGTGTTGACAAGCATTTTAGTGGTTGCACCCAAGTAGCAATTTTTTCAAAGTCACCGTTCCAAATCGATTTGCTTTCGAATCTTGGGGTATAGAAGGATGATTGATACCATTATAGAAAGCATACGAGTGTAGCTAAATAATAAGGCATAATAATATTAAAATCCGTTAAGGGGTCGAGATTTAACAGCCATAATTTCGATCATGCTGCCGGTGGGATATTTTTTTTATTTACCAAATTATTGAAAGGTGGTCACTCTGGCATAATTTTGACGCCATTTTGATTAAAGTGATTGTGCGTACTTAGGTTCCACAAGCATTTGATTGGTTATATAGATCAGAGGTGCATTCTTTCAATCAGTCGTTGTTGTGACAGCAACGAAGCAACACGTGTGGGGGCTGCGCGGATTTTTGTTTTGTTTCCTCAAGAAATTCTATGTATGAAAAAAAATTAGATGCTTTTGTTGTTGTAGTTTTTGTTTTGGCGATTGGTTGGCCTTTCGGCAATGACAAATGGGAACAGTGGCGTCCCCAGGGGGGGGGATTAGGGGGATGGATCCCCCCCTTGGTCGAAGAATTAATTTATGCAATTTGATATAACAATATGGAATTGTGAAACATTCTTACTATTTGCTTTATCTCATCTGTAATCACCCACTTAAAACCTAATAATTGAACCTACCATGATCTGGCCAGACCATGATGTGAGCAAGAGGATAGTCAAGGATTGTTGTTAATGATATAAAAAAAATCAGAAAGTGTGAACACAATAATTTCTTTTGCTTGCCTACATTATTTTTACGTAAAACGGTGAAAATATACTAAAATAATTAAGTAAATAGCAAGTTTCAACTTCAATGAATTCATTTTGAAATTAAAAAAACTGTCAATAATTCTGAACTGCTTTGCCAAAGAAAATTATGCAAAACATGCTCAACATGTTATTGTTCATGCTGAAATGGCCGGATATCTTTCTCCTTGTCGTCTTCGGTGTCGCTATCTTCACATTGAACTATCTAAACGACCATTTTTTCTATCAGTGTCAGAAGCTTGGTTTTGTTCAAGGCCAAATGACAGCGTGAAACTGACAACACCGTTATTATTACCTCTAGCAGCAAATTATTTAATATCTTAAATTCGTTGCTCTAAAGCATTAGTTTCCGCTATTGCTTAGACAATTTTTTTTAGAGAAATTTTCTTCTCTGATTTAACTCCAGCGTCGAAGTTCAAAAATAATGTCCACCTGATCCTCAAAATAGCATTCTCTTCCTTTCATCTCTGTCACAGAAAACACCCAATCGAATTGGTAAAAAACCAGACTCGACAAGACCACAAATGCTTCCTTCACTTCAGGATTGTACTTGAATTGACACCAAAACACGGACATAACCATGAATACAATGGAGAAGTATTAATTTTGAATATGTGTTTTGAATATGAATAAACGCCAAGGCGAATGAAAAAAACACGGGGACCAGGTACATTTTGCGTCAGCTAATTTATGTCACTATTAACGGATAGCACGAAAAAAATGCTTCAAATCGGGTCAGATGGAAAAGCCTTGTTGAAAATATATATATAAAATAAAAAAATATTTATAAACAATTCTGACAATAATTACGTCGAAAATAACAAAAAAAACTGAAAATAACTGGCAATTTTGTATGAAAATGCACCATGGTCTGGCCAAACCATGGTTTTGGGTTTTGTGCTTAGAAAGGATCAGTTAAGGATATCATGAAATATGAGCTTGATTATAACATTGCTAAAGTGGATCCAAAGTTCAATATGGTCTGGCCAGAACCGGATGCCCGCAGAAGTGTTAAGGATAAATGATTAAAAAAAATCAGCATTGCATTTGTTCTCGCAGAATAGTTGTATTTTCAGTGTTCCCAAAAGTATCGACTATTCACCAAGGTAGTAATCAAACGCAGACTTCATGCCAACCCTGCATCAGCTGTTGAAATTTGAAAAAAAAATTGACTTACATTTTTTTGGTGAATTGTGTGTAAACATGGAAACATGGTCACTTCTATCATAATTCAATTTCAGAACGTCATACATTTTGTAAATGTTGGATTTATTTTACATAGCTGGAGTGTTATGCCTTTTAAAATACGTCTTTTGAGTTTTTCGTAATTCTTTTAGAAGGTGTTTTCAATATGTAATAACTCAAAACAAAGTTGAATTTTTTAGTTGGGATTTTTTGACTTTAAAATACATGTCACTAAAATATTTTGTTTTAAGAAGTTTATGTTATATGTATACATATATGTATGTATGCACAATCTTATTCAACATATATTAAAAATAATACGCAAAGATGAAAGTATAAAAATGGCGTTAAACTGGATTTTTTGCATATCCCCCCCCTTCCCGAAATCCTGGGGACGCCACTGAATGGGAACATTATATTTTTTTCACTTATAATTTTAAGGGTCAAGCGAAATGCACAATGTGCTTTCAACTAATTCAATTAATTAAATAATTTGTTTGCATTTTTTTTGGGCAAGTTTAAATGTATTGGTTTTTGCTTTTCCATAAGAAGACTTTGGGCACCCCTGATATAGATGTATCATGTGGTCGATATCACTTTTCCACAACGAAATTCTCCTGCATTATTTGAGATAGCGAGAAGATTGACCCCATTTATGAAAGCTCAAAACTCCAGCTAGGTTTTAAGGTTATTATTTTTTCTATAAACCTAGAATCATCATATTTTACAAGCATTTTATCGATTTTGCAGTAGGCAGCCATTTAATGTCACTCTTGCGCATCGATCTGTTCATGATTGCCTAATAGTAATCAAATTATTGATTTAATTTGATAAAGCTGCAATCTCTAGCTTCATTTTAAGGGGTTTTTTATTAACGTAACCCATACCGTTTGGAATCTATAAGCACTTTAGTGGTGAGTGTGTATTTTGTAATAGGCAGTTTTTCAATGTTATCCTTGCGCATCGATATGCTCATTATTCCTGAAGGATAATGAAAAGTTAGGGACCAATATAGAAAGCATAAGACTCTGGCTAAATTTTAAGAGGACAATTATTAATATGCACTTATGCATTTGGTGTTGACAAGCATTTTAGTGGTTGCACCCAAGTAGCAATTTTTTCAAAGTCACCGTTCCAAATCGATTTGCTTTCGAACCTTGGAGTATAGAAGGATGATTGATACCATTATAGAAAGCATACGAGTCTAGCTAAATAATAAGGCATAATATTATTAAAATCCGTTAACGGGTCGAGATTTAACAGCCATAATTTCGATCATGCTGCCGGTGGGATATTTTTTTATTTACCAAATTATTGAAAGGTGGTCACTCTGGCTTAATTTTGACGCCATTTTGATTAAAGTGATTGTGCGTACTTAGGTTCCACAAGCATTTGATTGGTTATATAGATCAGAGGTGCATTCTTTCAATCAGTCGTTGTTGTGACAGCAACGAAGCAACACGTGTGGGGGCTGCGCGGATTTTTGTTTTCTTTCCTCAAGAAATTCTATGTATGAAAAAAAATTAGATGCTTTTGTTGTTGTAGTTTTTGTTTTGGCGATTGGTTGGCCTTTCGGCAATGACAAATGGGAACATTATATTTTTTTCACTTATAATTTTAAGGGTCAAGCGAAATGCACAATGTGCTTTCAACTAATTCAATTAATTAAATAATTTGTTTGCATTTTTTTGGGCAACTTTAAATGTATTGGTTTTTGCTTTTCCATAAGAAGACTTTGGGCACCCCTGATATAGATGTATCATGTGGTCGATATCACTTTTCCACAACGAAATTCTCCTGCATTATTTGAGATAGCGAGAAGATTGACCCCATTTATGAAAGCTCAAAACTCCAGCTAGGTTTTAAGGTTATTATTTTTTCTATAAACCTAGAATCATCATATTTTACAAGCATTTTATCGATTTTGCAGTAGGCAGCCATTTAATGTCACTCTTGCGCATCGATCTGTTCATGATTGCCTAATAGTAATCAAATTATTGATTTAATTTGATAAAGCTGCAATCTCTAGCTACATTTTAAGGGGTTTTTTATTAACGTAACCCATACCGTTTGGAATCTATAAGCACTTTAGTGGTGAGTGTGTATTTTGTAATAGGCAGTTTTTCAATGTTATCCTTGCGCATCGATATGCTCATTATTCCTGAAGGATAATGAAAAGTTAGGGACCAATATAGAAAGCATAAGACTCTGGCTAAATTTTAAGGGGTCAATTATTAATATGCACTTATGCATTTGGTGTTGACAAGCATTTTAGTGGTTGCACCCAAGTAGCAATTTTTTCAAAGTCACCGTTCCAAATCGATTTGCTTTCGAACCTTGGGGTATAGAAGGATGATTGATACCATTATAGAAAGCATACGAGTCTAGCTAAATAATAAGGCATAATATTATTAAAATCCGTTAACGGGTCGAGATTTAACAGCCATAATTTCGATCATGCTGCCGGTGGGATATTTTTTTATTTACCAAATTATTGAAAGGTGGTCACTCTGGCTTAATTTTGACGCCATTTTGATTAAAGTGATTGTGCGTACTTAGGTTCCACAAGCATTTGATTGGTTATATAGATCAGAGGTGCATTCTTTCAATCAGTCGTTGTTGTGACAGCAACGAAGCAACACGTGTGGGGGCTGCGCGGATTTTTGTTTTGTTTCCTCAAGAAATTCTATGTATGAAAAAAAATTAGATGCTTTTGTTGTTGTAGTTTTTGTTTTGGCGATTGGTTGGCCTTTCGGCAATGACAAATGGGAACATAATATTTTTTTCACTTATAATTTTAAGGGTGCTTTCAACTAATTCAATTAATTAAATAATTTGTTTGCTTTTTTTTGGGCAACTTTAAATGTATTGGTTTTTGCTTTTCCATAAGAAGACTTTGGGCACCCCTGATATAGATGTATCATGTGGTCGATATCACTTTTCCACAACGAAATTCTCCTGCATTATTTGAGATAGCGAGAAGATTGACCCCATTTATGAAAGCTCAAAACTCCAGCTAGGTTTTAAGGTTATTATTTTTTCTATAAACCTAGAATCATCATATTTTACAAGCATTTTATCGATTTTGCAGTAGGCAGCCATTTAATGTCACTCTTGCGCATCGATCTGTTCATGATTGCCTAATAGTAATCAAATTATTGATTTAATTTGATAAAGCTGCAATCTCTAGCTACATTTTAAGGGGTTTTTTATTAACGTAACCCATACCGTTTGGAATCTATAAGCACTTTAGTGGTGAGTGTGTATTTTGTAATAGGCAGTTTTTCAATGTTATCCTTGCGCATCGATATGCTCATTATTCCTGAAGGATAATGAAAAGTTAGGGACCAATATAGAAAGCATAAGACTCTGGCTAAATTTTAAGGGGTCAATTATTAATATGCACTTATGCATTTGGTGTTGACAAGCATTTTAGTGGTTGCACCCAAGTAGCAATTTTTTCAAAGTCACCGTTCCAAATCGATTTGCTTTCGAACCTTGGGGTATAGAAGGATGATTGATACCATTATAGAAAGCATACGAGTCTAGCTAAATAATAAGGCATAATATTATTAAAATCCGTTAACGGGTCGAGATTTAACAGCCATAATTTCGATCATGCTGCCGGTGGGATATTTTTTTATTTACCAAATTATTGAAAGGTGGTCACTCTGGCTTAATTTTGACGCCATTTTGATTAAAGTGATTGTGCGTACTTAGGTTCCACAAGCATTTGATTGGTTATATAGATCAGAGGTGCATTCTTTCAATCAGTCGTTGTTGTGACAGCAACGAAGCAACACGTGTGGGGGCTGCGCGGATTTTTGTTTTGTTTCCTCAAGAAATTCTATGTATGAAAAAAAATTAGATGCTTTTGTTGTTGTAGTTTTTGTTTTGGCGATTGGTTGGCCTTTCGGCAATGACAAATGGGAACATAATATTTTTTTCACTTATAATTTTAAGGGTCAAGCGAAATGCACAATGTGCTTTCAACTAATTCAATTAATTAAATAATTTGTTTGCTTTTTTTTGGGCAACTTTAAATGTATTGGTTTTTGCTTTTCCATAAGAAGACTTTGGGCACCCCTGATATAGATGTATCATGTGGTCGATATCACTTTTCCACAACGAAATTCTCCTGCATTATTTGAGATAGCGAGAAGATTGACCCCATTTATGAAAGCTCAAAACTCCAGCTAGGTTTTAAGGTTATTATTTTTTCTATAAACCTAGAATCATCATATTTTACAAGCATTTTATCGATTTTGCAGTAGGCAGCCATTTAATGTCACTCTTGCGCATCGATCTGTTCATGATTGCCTAATAGTAATCAAATTATTGATTTAATTTGATAAAGCTGCAATCTCTAGCTACATTTTAAGGGGTTTTTTATTAACGTAACCCATACCGTTTGGAATCTATAAGCACTTTAGTGGTGAGTGTGTATTTTGTAATAGGCAGTTTTTCAATGTTATCCTTGCGCATCGATATGCTCATTATTCCTGAAGGATAATGAAAAGTTAGGGACCAATATAGAAAGCATAAGACTCTGGCTAAATTTTAAGGGGTCAATTATTAATATGCACTTATGCATTTGGTGTTGACAAGCATTTTAGTGGTTGCACCCAAGTAGCAATTTTTTCAAAGTCACCGTTCCAAATCGATTTGCTTTCGAACCTTGGGGTATAGAAGGATGATTGATACCATTATAGAAAGCATACGAGTCTAGCTAAATAATAAGGCATAATATTATTAAAATCCGTTAACGGGTCGAGATTTAACAGCCATAATTTCGATCATGCTGCCGGTGGGATATTTTTTTATTTACCAAATTATTGAAAGGTGGTCACTCTGGCTTAATTTTGACGCCATTTTGATTAAAGTGATTGTGCGTACTTAGGTTCCACAAGCATTTGATTGGTTATATAGATCAGAGGTGCATTCTTTCAATCAGTCGTTGTTGTGACAGCAACGAAGCAACACGTGTGGGGACTGCGCGGATTTTTGTTTTGTTTCCTCAAGAAATTCTATGTATGAAAAAAAATTAGATGCTTTTGTTGTTGTAGTTTTTGTTTTGGCGATTGGTTGGCCTTTCGGCAATGACAAATGGGAACATTATATTTTTTTCACTTATAATTTTAAGGGTCAAGCGAAATGCGCAATGTGCTTTCAACTAATTCAATTAATTATTTAATTATTTATTATTATTTAATTTGTTTGCATTTTTTTGGGCAACTTTAAATGTATTGGTTTTTGCTTTTCCATAAGAAGACTTTGGGCACCCCTGATATAGATGTATCATGTGGTCGATATCACTTTTCCACAACGAAATTCTCCTGCATTATTTGAGATAGCGAGAAGATTGACCCCATTTATGAAAGCTCAAAACTCCAGCTAGGTTTTAAGGTTATTATTTTTTCTATAAACCTAGAATCATCATATTTTACAAGCATTTTATCGATTTTGCAGTAGGCAGCCATTTAATGTCACTCTTGCGCATCGATCTGTTCATGATTGCCTAATAGTAATCAAATTATTGATTTAATTTGATAAAGCTGCAATCTCTAGCTACATTTTAAGGGGTTTTTTATTAACGTAACCCATACCGTTTGGAATCTATAAGCACTTTAGTGGTGAGTGTGTATTTTGTAATAGGCAGTTTTTCAATGTTATCCTTGCGCATCGATATGCTCATTATTCCTGAAGGATAATGAAAAGTTAGGGACCAATATAGAAAGCATAAGACTCTGGCTAAATTTTAAGGGGTCAATTATTAATATGCACTTATGCATTTGGTGTTGACAAGCATTTTAGTGGTTGCACCCAAGTAGCAATTTTTTCAAAGTCACCGTTCCAAATCGATTTGCTTTCGAACCTTGGGGTATAGAAGGATGATTGATACCATTATAGAAAGCATACGAGTCTAGCTAAATAATAAGGCATAATATTATTAAAATCCGTTAACGGGTCGAGATTTAACAGCCATAATTTCGATCATGCTGCCGGTGGGATATTTTTTTATTTACCAAATTATTGAAAGGTGGTCACTCTGGCTTAATTTTGACGCCATTTTGATTAAAGTGATTGTGCGTACTTAGGTTCCACAAGCATTTGATTGGTTATATAGATCAGAGGTGCATTCTTTCAATCAGTCGTTGTTGTGACAGCAACGAAGCAACACGTGTGGGGGCTGCGCGGATTTTTGTTTTGTTTCCTCAAGAAATTCTATGTATGAAAAAAAATTAGATGCTTTTGTTGTTGTAGTTTTTGTTTTGGCGATTGGTTGGCCTTTCGGCAATGACAAATGGGAACATAATATTTTTTTCACTTATAATTTTAAGGGTCAAGCGAAATGCACAATGTGCTTTCAACTAATTCAATTAATTAAATAATTTGTTTGCTTTTTTTTGGGCAACTTTAAATGTATTGGTTTTTGCTTTTCCATAAGAAGACTTTGGGCACCCCTGATATAGATGTATCATGTGGTCGATATCACTTTTCCACAACGAAATTCTCCTGCATTATTTGAGATAGCGAGAAGATTGACCCCATTTATGAAAGCTCAAAACTCCAGCTAGGTTTTAAGGTTATTATTTTTTCTATAAACCTAGAATCATCATATTTTACAAGCATTTTATCGATTTTGCAGTAGGCAGCCATTTAATGTCACTCTTGCGCATCGATCTGTTCATGATTGCCTAATAGTAATCAAATTATTGATTTAATTTGATAAAGCTGCAATCTCTAGCTACATTTTAAGGGGTTTTTTATTAACGTAACCCATACCGTTTGGAATCTATAAGCACTTTAGTGGTGAGTGTGTATTTTGTAATAGGCAGTTTTTCAATGTTATCCTTGCGCATCGATATGCTCATTATTCCTGAAGGATAATGAAAAGTTAGGGACCAATATAGAAAGCATAAGACTCTGGCTAAATTTTAAGGGGTCAATTATTAATATGCACTTATGCATTTGGTGTTGACAAGCATTTTAGTGGTTGCACCCAAGTAGCAATTTTTTCAAAGTCACCGTTCCAAATCGATTTGCTTTCGAACCTTGGGGTATAGAAGGATGATTGATACCATTATAGAAAGCATACGAGTCTAGCTAAATAATAAGGCATAATATTATTAAAATCCGTTAACGGGTCGAGATTTAACAGCCATAATTTCGATCATGCTGCCGGTGGGATATTTTTTTATTTACCAAATTATTGAAAGGTGGTCACTCTGGCTTAATTTTGACGCCATTTTGATTAAAGTGATTGTGCGTACTTAGGTTCCACAAGCATTTGATTGGTTATATAGATCAGAGGTGCATTCTTTCAATCAGTCGTTGTTGTGACAGCAACGAAGCAACACGTGTGGGGACTGCGCGGATTTTTGTTTTGTTTCCTCAAGAAATTCTATGTATGAAAAAAAATTAGATGCTTTTGTTGTTGTAGTTTTTGTTTTGGCGATTGGTTGGCCTTTCGGCAATGACAAATGGGAACATTATATTTTTTTCACTTATAATTTTAAGGGTCAAGCGAAATGCGCAATGTGCTTTCAACTAATTCAATTAATTATTTAATTATTTATTATTATTTAATTTGTTTGCATTTTTTTGGGCAACTTTAAATGTATTGGTTTTTGCTTTTCCATAAGAAGACTTTGGGCACCCCTGATATAGATGTATCATGTGGTCGATATCACTTTTCCACAACGAAATTCTCCTGCATTATTTGAGATAGCGAGAAGATTGACCCCATTTATGAAAGCTCAAAACTCCAGCTAGGTTTTAAGGTTATTATTTTTTCTATAAACCTAGAATCATCATATTTTACAAGCATTTTATCGATTTTGCAGTAGGCAGCCATTTAATGTCACTCTTGCGCATCGATCTGTTCATGATTGCCTAATAGTAATCAAATTATTGATTTAATTTGATAAAGCTGCAATCTCTAGCTACATTTTAAGGGGTTTTTTATTAACGTAACCCATACCGTTTGGAATCTATAAGCACTTTAGTGGTGAGTGTGTATTTTGTAATAGGCAGTTTTTCAATGTTATCCTTGCGCATCGATATGCTCATTATTCCTGAAGGATAATGAAAAGTTAGGGACCAATATAGAAAGCATAAGACTCTGGCTAAATTTTAAGGGGTCAATTATTAATATGCACTTATGCATTTGGTGTTGACAAGCATTTTAGTGGTTGCACCCAAGTAGCAATTTTTTCAAAGTCACCGTTCCAAATCGATTTGCTTTCGAACCTTGGAGTATAGAAGGATGATTGATACCATTATAGAAAGCATACGAGTCTAGCTAAATAATAAGGCATAATATTATTAAAATCCGTTAACGGGTCGAGATTTAACAGCCATAATTTCGATCATGCTGCCGGTGGGATATTTTTGTATTTACCAAATTATTGAAAGGTGGTCACTCTGGCTTAATTTTGACGCCATTTTGATTAAAGTGATTGTGCGTACTTAGGTTCCAGAAGCATTTGATTGGTTATATAGATCAGAGGTGCATTCTTTCAATCAGTCGTTGTTGTGACAGCAACGAAGCAACACGTGTGGGGGCTGCGCGGATTTTTGTTTTGTTTCCTCAAGAAATTCTATGTATGAAAAAAATTAGATGCTTTTGTTGTTGTAGTTTTTGTTTTGGCGATTGGTTGGCCTTTCGGCAATGACAAATGGGAACATTATATTTTTTTCACTTATAATTTTAAGGGTCAAGCGAAATGCGCAATGTGCTTTCAACTAATTCAATTAATTATTTAATTATTTATTATTATTTAATTTGTTTGCATTTTTTTGGGCAACTTTAAATGTATTGGTTTTTGCTTTTCCATAAGAAGACTTTGGGCACCCCTGATATAGATGTATCATGTGGTCGATATCACTTTTCCACAACGAAATTCTCCTGCATTATTTGAGATAGCGAGAAGATTGACCCCATTTATGAAAGCTCAAAACTCCAGCTAGGTTTTAAGGTTATTATTTTTTCTATAAACCTAGAATCATCATATTTTACAAGCATTTTATCGATTTTGCAGTAGGCAGCCATTTAATGTCACTCTTGCGCATCGATCTGTTCATGATTGCCTAATAGTAATCAAATTATTGATTTAATTTGATAAAGCTGCAATCTCTAGCTACATTTTAAGGGGTTTTTTATTAACGTAACCCATACCGTTTGGAATCTATAAGCACTTTAGTGGTGAGTGTGTATTTTGTAATAGGCAGTTTTTCAATGTTATCCTTGCGCATCGATATGCTCATTATTCCTGAAGGATAATGAAAAGTTAGGGACCAATATAGAAAGCATAAGACTCTGGCTAAATTTTAAGGGGTCAATTATTAATATGCACTTATGCATTTGGTGTTGACAAGCATTTTAGTGGTTGCACCCAAGTAGCAATTTTTTCAAAGTCACCGTTCCAAATCGATTTGCTTTCGAACCTTGGGGTATAGAAGGATGATTGATACCATTATAGAAAGCATACGAGTCTAGCTAAATAATAAGGCATAATATTATTAAAATCCGTTAACGGGTCGAGATTTAACAGCCATAATTTCGATCATGCTGCCGGTGGGATATTTTTTTATTTACCAAATTATTGAAAGGTGGTCACTCTGGCTTAATTTTGACGCCATTTTGATTAAAGTGATTGTGCGTACTTAGGTTCCACAAGCATTTGATTGGTTATATAGATCAGAGGTGCATTCTTTCAATCAGTCGTTGTTGTGACAGCAACGAAGCAACACGTGTGGGGACTGCGCGGATTTTTGTTTTGTTTCCTCAAGAAATTCTATGTATGAAAAAAAATTAGATGCTTTTGTTGTTGTAGTTTTTGTTTTGGCGATTGGTTGGCCTTTCGGCAATGACAAATGGGAACATAATATTTTTTTCACTTATAATTTTAAGGGTCAAGCGAAATGCACAATGTGCTTTCAACTAATTCAATTAATTAAATAATTTGTTTGCTTTTTTTTGGGCAACTTTAAATGTATTGGTTTTTGCTTTTCCATAAGAAGACTTTGGGCACCCCTGATATAGATGTATCATGTGGTCGATATCACTTTTCCACAACGAAATTCTCCTGCATTATTTGAGATAGCGAGAAGATTGACCCCATTTATGAAAGCTCAAAACTCCAGCTAGGTTTTAAGGTTATTATTTTTTCTATAAACCTAGAATCATCATATTTTACAAGCATTTTATCGATTTTGCAGTAGGCAGCCATTTAATGTCACTCTTGCGCATCGATCTGTTCATGATTGCCTAATAGTAATCAAATTATTGATTTAATTTGATAAAGCTGCAATCTCTAGCTACATTTTAAGGGGTTTTTTATTAACGTAACCCATACCGTTTGGAATCTATAAGCACTTTAGTGGTGAGTGTGTATTTTGTAATAGGCAGTTTTTCAATGTTATCCTTGCGCATCGATATGCTCATTATTCCTGAAGGATAATGAAAAGTTAGGGACCAATATAGAAAGCATAAGACTCTGGCTAAATTTTAAGGGGTCAATTATTAATATGCACTTATGCATTTGGTGTTGACAAGCATTTTAGTGGTTGCACCCAAGTAGCAATTTTTTCAAAGTCACCGTTCCAAATCGATTTGCTTTCGAACCTTGGGGTATAGAAGGATGATTGATACCATTATAGAAAGCATACGAGTCTAGCTAAATAATAAGGCATAATATTATTAAAATCCGTTAACGGGTCGAGATTTAACAGCCATAATTTCGATCATGCTGCCGGTGGGATATTTTTTTATTTACCAAATTATTGAAAGGTGGTCACTCTGGCTTAATTTTGACGCCATTTTGATTAAAGTGATTGTGCGTACTTAGGTTCCACAAGCATTTGATTGGTTATATAGATCAGAGGTGCATTCTTTCAATCAGTCGTTGTTGTGACAGCAACGAAGCAACACGTGTGGGGACTGCGCGGATTTTTGATTTGTTTCCTCAAGAAATTCTATGTATGAAAAAAAATTAGATGCTTTTGTTGTTGTAGTTTTTGTTTTGGCGATTGGTTGGCCTTTCGGCAATGACAAATGGGAACATTATATTTTTTTCACTTATAATTTTAAGGGTCAAGCGAAATGCGCAATGTGCTTTCAACTAATTCAATTAATTATTTAATTATTTATTATTATTTAATTTGTTTGCATTTTTTTGGGCAACTTTAAATGTATTGGTTTTTGCTTTTCCATAAGAAGACTTTGGGCACCCCTGATATAGATGTATCATGTGGTCGATATCACTTTTCCACAACGAAATTCTCCTGCATTATTTGAGATAGCGAGAAGATTGACCCCATTTATGAAAGCTCAAAACTCCAGCTAGGTTTTAAGGTTATTATTTTTTCTATAAACCTAGAATCATCATATTTTACAAGCATTTTATCGATTTTGCAGTAGGCAGCCATTTAATGTCACTCTTGCGCATCGATCTGTTCATGATTGCCTAATAGTAATCAAATTATTGATTTAATTTGATAAAGCTGCAATCTCTAGCTACATTTTAAGGGGTTTTTTATTAACGTAACCCATACCGTTTGGAATCTATAAGCACTTTAGTGGTGAGTGTGTATTTTGTAATAGGCAGTTTTTCAATGTTATCCTTGCGCATCGATATGCTCATTATTCCTGAAGGATAATGAAAAGTTAGGGACCAATATAGAAAGCATAAGACTCTGGCTAAATTTTAAGGGGTCAATTATTAATATGCACTTATGCATTTGGTGTTGACAAGCATTTTAGTGGTTGCACCCAAGTAGCAATTTTTTCAAAGTCACCGTTCCAAATCGATTTGCTTTCGAACCTTGGAGTATAGAAGGATGATTGATACCATTATAGAAAGCATACGAGTCTAGCTAAATAATAAGGCATAATATTATTAAAATCCGTTAACGGGTCGAGATTTAACAGCCATAATTTCGATCATGCTGCCGGTGGGATATTTTTTTATTTACCAAATTATTGAAAGGTGGTCACTCTGGCTTAATTTTGACGCCATTTTGATTAAAGTGATTGTGCGTACTTAGGTTCCAGAAGCATTTGATTGGTTATATAGATCAGAGGTGCATTCTTTCAATCAGTCGTTGTTGTGACAGCAACGAAGCAACACGTGTGGGGGCTGCGCGGATTTTTGTTTTGTTTCCTCAAGAAATTCTATGTATGAAAAAAATTAGATGCTTTTGTTGTTGTAGTTTTTGTTTTGGCGATTGGTTGGCCTTTCGGCAATGACAAATGGGAACATTATATTTTTTTCACTTATAATTTTAAGGGTCAAGCGAAATGCGCAATGTGCTTTCAACTAATTCAATTAATTATTTAATTATTTATTATTATTTAATTTGTTTGCATTTTTTTGGGCAACTTTAAATGTATTGGTTTTTGCTTTTCCATAAGAAGACTTTGGGCACCCCTGATATAGATGTATCATGTGGTCGATATCACTTTTCCACAACGAAATTCTCCTGCATTATTTGAGATAGCGAGAAGATTGACCCCATTTATGAAAGCTCAAAACTCCAGCTAGGTTTTAAGGTTATTATTTTTTCTATAAACCTAGAATCATCATATTTTACAAGCATTTTATCGATTTTGCAGTAGGCAGCCATTTAATGTCACTCTTGCGCATCGATCTGTTCATGATTGCCTAATAGTAATCAAATTATTGATTTAATTTGATAAAGCTGCAATCTCTAGCTACATTTTAAGGGGTTTTTTATTAACGTAACCCATACCGTTTGGAATCTATAAGCACTTTAGTGGTGAGTGTGTATTTTGTAATAGGCAGTTTTTCAATGTTATCCTTGCGCATCGATATGCTCATTATTCCTGAAGGATAATGAAAAGTTAGGGACCAATATAGAAAGCATAAGACTCTGGCTAAATTTTAAGGGGTCAATTATTAATATGCACTTATGCATTTGGTGTTGACAAGCATTTTAGTGGTTGCACCCAAGTAGCAATTTTTTCAAAGTCACCGTTCCAAATCGATTTGCTTTCGAACCTTGGGGTATAGAAGGATGATTGATACCATTATAGAAAGCATACGAGTCTAGCTAAATAATAAGGCATAATATTATTAAAATCCGTTAACGGGTCGAGATTTAACAGCCATAATTTCGATCATGCTGCCGGTGGGATATTTTTTTATTTACCAAATTATTGAAAGGTGGTCACTCTGGCTTAATTTTGACGCCATTTTGATTAAAGTGATTGTGCGTACTTAGGTTCCACAAGCATTTGATTGGTTATATAGATCAGAGGTGCATTCTTTCAATCAGTCGTTGTTGTGACAGCAACGAAGCAACACGTGTGGGGGCTGCGCGGATTTTTGTTTTGTTTCCTCAAGAAATTCTATGTATGAAAAAAAATTAGATGCTTTTGTTGTTGTAGTTTTTGTTTTGGCGATTGGTTGGCCTTTCGGCAATGACAAATGGGAACATTATATTTTTTTCACTTATAATTTTAAGGGTCAAGCGAAATGCGCAATGTGCTTTCAACTAATTCAATTAATTATTTAATTATTTATTATTATTTAATTTGTTTACATTTTTTTGGGCAACTTTAAATGTATTGGTTTTTGCTTTTCCATAAGAAGACTTTGGGCACCCCTGATATAGATGTATCATGTGGTCGATATCACTTTTCCACAACGAAATTCTCCTGCATTATTTGAGATAGCGAGAAGATTGACCCCATTTATGAAAGCTCAAAACTCCAGCTAGGTTTTAAGGTTATTATTTTTTCTATAAACCTAGAATCATCATATTTTACAAGCATTTTATCGATTTTGCAGTAGGCAGCCATTTAATGTCACTCTTGCGCATCGATCTGTTCATGATTGCCTAATAGTAATCAAATTATTGATTTAATTTGATAAAGCTGCAATCTCTAGCTACATTTTAAGGGGTTTTTTTATTAACGTAACCCATACCGTTTGGAATCTATAAGCACTTTAGTGGTGAGTGTGTATTTTGTAATAGGCAGTTTTTCAATGTTATCCTTGCGCATCGATATGCTCATTATTCCTGAAGGATAATGAAAAGTTAGGGACCAATATAGAAAGCATAAGACTCTGGCTAAATTTTAAGGGGTCAATTATTAATATGCACTTATGCATTTGGTGTTGACAAGCATTTTAGTGGTTGCACCCAAGTAGCAATTTTTTCAAAGTCACCGTTCCAAATCGATTTGCTTTCGAACCTTGGGGTATAGAAGGATGATTGATACCATTATAGAAAGCATACGAGTGTAGCTAAATAATAAGGCATAATAATATTAAAATCCGTTAACGGGTCGAGATTTAACAGCCATAATTTCGATCATGCTGCCGGTGGGATATTTTTTTTATTTACCAAATTGGTGAAAGGTGGTCACTCTGGCTTAATTTTGACGCCATTTTGATTAAAGTGATTGTGCGTACTTAGGTTCCACATGCATTTGATTGGTTATATAGATCAGAGGTGCATTCTTTCAATCAGTCGTTGTTGTGACAGCAACGAAGCAACACGTGTGGGGGCTGCGCGGATTTTTGTTTTGTTTCCTCAAGAAATTCTATGTATGAAAAAAAATTAGATGCTTTTGTTGTTGTAGTTTTTGTTTTGGCGATTGGTTGGCCTTTCGGCAATGACAAATGGGAACATTATATTTTTTTCACTTATAATTTTAAGGGTCAAGCGAAATGCACAATGTGCTTTCAACTAATTCAATTAATTAAATAATTTGTTTGCATTTTTTTGGGCAAGTTTAAATGTATTGGTTTTTGCTTTTCCATAAGAAGACTTTGGGCACCCCTGATATAGATGTATCATGTGGTCGATATCACTTTTCCACAACGAAATTCTCCTGCATTATTTGAGATAGCGAGAAGATTGACCCCATTTATGAAAGCTCAAAACTCCAGCTAGGTTTTAAGGTTATTATTTTTTCTATAAACCTAGAATCATCATATTTTACAAGCATTTTATCGATTTTGCAGTAGGCAGCCATTTAATGTCACTCTTGCGCATCGATCTGTTCATGATTGCCTAATAGTAATCAAATTATTGATTTAATTTGATAAAGCTGCAATCTCATGCTACATTTTAAGGGGTTTTTTATTAACGTAACCTGTACCGTTTGGAATCTATAAGCACTTTAGTGGTGGGTGTGTATTTTGTAATAGGCAGTTTTTCAATGTTATCCTTGCGCATCGATATGCTCATTATTCCTGAAGGATAATGAAAAGTTAGGGACCAATATAGAAAGCATAAGACTCTGGCTAAATTTTAAGGGGTCAATTATTAATACGCACTTATGCATTTGGTGTTGACAAGCATTTTAGTGGTTGCACCCAAGTAGCAATTTTTTCAAAGTCACCGTTCCAAATCGATTTGCTTTCGAACCTTGGGGTATAGAAGGATGATTGATACCATTATAGAAAGCATACGAGTGTAGCTAAATAATAAGGCATAATAATATTAAAATCCGTTAACGGGTCGAGATTTAACAGCCATAATTTCGATCATGCTGCCGGTGGGATATTTTTTTTATTTACCAAATTGGTGAAAGGTGGTCACTCTGGCTTAATTTTGACGCCATTTTGATTAAAGTGATTTAATAATTGACCCCTTAAAATTTAGCCAGAGTCTTATGCTTTCTATATTGGTCCCTAACTTTTCATTATCCTTCAGGAATAATGAGCATATCGATGCGCAAGGATAACATTGAAAAACTGCCTATTACAAAATACACACTCACCACTAAAGTGCTTATAGATTCCAAACGGTATGGGTTACGTTAATAAAAAACCCCTTAAAAGGTAGCTAGAGATTGCAGCTTTATCAAATTAAATCAATAATTTGATTACTATTAGGCAATCATGAACAGATCGATGCGCAAGAGTGACATTAAATGGCTGCCTACTGCAAAATCGATAAAATGCTTGTAAAATATGATGATTCTAGGTTTATGGAAAAAATAATAACCTTAAAACCTAGCTGGAGATTTGAGCTTTCATAAATGGGGTCAATCTTCTCGCTATCTCAAATAATGCAGGAGAATTTCGTTGTGGAAAAGTGATATCGACCACATGATACATCTATATCAGGGGTGCCCAAAGTCTTCTTATGGAAAAGCAAAAACCAATACATTTAAAGTTGCCCCAAAATGCAAACAAATTATTTAATTAATTGAATTAGTTGAAAGCACATTGTGCATTTCGCTTGACCCTTAAAATTATAAGTGAACAAAATATAATGTTCCCATTTGTCATTGCCGAAAGGCCAACCAATCGACAAAACAAAAACTACAACAACAAAAGCATCTAATTTTTTTTCATACATAGAATTTCTTGAGGCAACAAAACAAAAATCCGCGCAGCCCCCACACGTTGCGTTCGTTGCTGACACAACAGCGACTGATTGAAAGAATGCACCTCTGATCTATATAACCAATCAAATGCTTGTGGAACCTAAGTACGCACAATCACTTTAATCAAAATGGCGTCAAAATTAAGCCAGAGTGACCACCTTTCACCAATTTGGTAAATAAAAAAAATATCCCACCGGCAGCATGATCGAAATTATGGCTGTTAAATCTCGACCCGTTAACGGATTTTAATAATATTATGCCTTATTATTTAGCTAGACTCGTATGCTTTCTATAATGGTATCAATCATCCTTCTATACCCCAAGGTTCGAAAGCAAATCGACTTGGAACGGTGACTTTGAAAAAATTGCTACTTGGGTGCAACCACTAAAATGCTTGTTAACACCAAATGCATAAGTGCATATTAATAAGTGACCCCTCAAAATTTAGCCAGAGTCTTATGCTTTCTATATTGGTCCCTATCTTTTCATTATCCTTCAGGAATAATGAGCATATCGATGCGCAAGGATAACATTGAAAAACTGCCTATTACAAAATACACACTCACCACTAAAGTGCTTATAGATTCCAAACGGTACAGGTTACGTTAATAAAAAAACCCCTTAAAATGTAGCTAGAGATTGCAGCTTTATCAAATTAAATCAATAATTTGATTACTATTAGGCAATCATGAACAGATCGATGCGCAAGAGTGACATTAAATGGCTGCCTACTGCAAAATCGATAAAATGCTTGTAAAATATGATGATTCTAGGTTTATAGAAAAAATAATAACCTTAAAACCTAGCTGGAGTTTTGAGTTTTCATAAATGGGGTCAATCTTCTTGCTATCTCAGATAATGCAGGAGAATTTCGTTGTGGAAAAGTGATATCGACCACATGATACATCTATATCAGGGGTGCCCAAAGTCTTCTTATGGAAAAGCAAAAACCAATACATTTAAAGTTGCCCCAAAAATGCAAACAAATTATTTAATTAATTGAATTAGTTGAAAGCACATTGTGCATTTCGCTTGACCCTTAAAATTATAAGTGAAAAAAATATAATGTTCCCATTTGTCATTGCCGAAAGGCCAACCAATCGCCAAAACAAAAACTACAACAATAAAAGCATCTAATTTTTTTTCATACATAGAATTTCTTGAGGCAACAAAACAAGAATCCGCGCAGCCCCCACACGTGTTGCTTCGTTGCTGTCACAACAACGACTGATTGAAAGAATGCACCTCTGATCTATATAACCAATCAAATGCTTGTGGAACCTAAGTACGCACAATCATAATAATAATTATTACAAAATACACACTCACCACTAAAGTGCTTATAGATTCCAAACGGTATGGGTTACGTTAATAAAAAACCCCTTAAAATGTAGCTAGAGAATGCAGCTTTATCAAATTAAATCAATAATTTGATTACTGTTCGGCAATCATGAACAGATCGATGCGCAAGAGTGACATTAAATGGCTGCCTACTGCAAAATCGATAAAATGCTTGTAAAATATGATGATTCTAGGTTTATGGAAAAAATAATAACCTTAAAACCTAGCTGGAGTTTTGAGCTTTCATAAATGGGGTCAAACTTCTCGTTATCTCAAATAATGCAGGAGAATTTCGTTGTGGAAAAGTGATATCGACCACATGATACATCTATATCAGGGGTGCCCAAAATATTCTTATGGAAAAGCAAAACCCAATACATGTAAAGTTGCCCAAAAAATGCAAACAAATTATTTAATTAACTGAATTAGTTGAAAGCACATTGTGCATTTCGCTTGACCCTTAAAATTATAAGTGAAAAAAATATAATGTTCCCATTTGTCATTGCCGAAAGGCCAACCAATCGCCAAAACAAAAACTACAACAACAAAAGCATCTAATTTTTTTAGAGTCCGACCGATACCAAATTTTTTGGCCGATGCCGATGCCGATTAATCGGCATCGGCCAATTATCAGCCGATGCCGATTAATCGGTCAAAAGGCCGAAAATCGGCCGATGCCGATGCCGATGCCGATTCCATAGAAAAAAAAACACGAATGAATTCAATCAAAAACACAGCTTATTTTATAAAACAACAAAAGGAACTATTACATATATAATACATTTCATCACATTTATCACAAATTAACAAACGAAAACGAGAAAATAAACAACTAAAAACTAAATAAAATTACAAGAAAATTCAGAATTCAAAATTAATATCTCATGAAAATTGCTCATTCTATTTGGCACAAGCAATTAACAAAAGACCCAATAGCCAATATAGCTGAACAAGGTGTTGATGTAGCAAAAATAGATTAAAAATATCTGAAAAATATTGTCCCCTTAAGTATTTGTCATAAAATCCAAACAAATCTAAGGAGAAACCCCCTAATCAGGCAACACTGGTTTGTAACGTATAATAAAAATGTAATAAATATACAAAGCGAGATATGAAAAAGGAAGACAGTGCGATTCAGCTGCAAATAAAATCGTATTAAAAAATCGAAAATCGTAAAATCGACCAAAAAAACCGATGTGGCATCGGCCAAAAAAAGCCGATGTGGCATCGGCCAAAAAAGGCCGAAGCCGATGCCGATGCCGATTCTTTTTTTTTTGGCCGATGCCGATACTAGCCGATGCCGATACCAATTTTATTGGCCGATACTAGCCGATGCCGATGCCGATGCCGATTAATCGGTCGGACTCTAAATTTTTTTTCATACATACAATTTCTTGAGGCAACAAAGCAAAACTCCGCGCAGCCCCCACACGTGTTGCTTCGTTGCTGTCACAACAACGACTGATTGAAAGAATGCACCTCTGATCTATATAACCAATCAAATGCTTGTGGAACCTAAGTACGCACAATCACTTTAATCAAAATGGCGTCAAAATTAAGCCAGAGTGACCACCTTTCACCAATTTGGTAAATAAAAAAAATATCCCACCGGCAGCATGATCGAAATTATGGCTGTTAAATCTCGACCTGTTAACGGATTTTAATAATATTATGCTTTATTATTTAGCTAGACTCGTATGCTTTCTATAATGGTATCAATCATCCTTCTATACCCCAAGGTTCGAAAGCAAATCGATTTGGAACGGTGACTTTGAAAAAATTGCTACTTGGGTGCAACCACTAAAATGCTTGTCAACACCAAATGCATAAGTGCATATTAATAATTGACCCCTTAAAATTTAGCCAGAGTCTTATGCTTTCTATATTGGTCCCTAACTTTTCATTATCCTTCAGGAATAATGAGCATATCGATGCGCAAGGATAACATTGAAAAACTGCCTATTACAAAATACACACTCACCCCTAAAGTGCTTATAGATTCCAAACGGTATGGGTAACGATAATAAAAACCCCCTAAAATGTAGCTAGAGATTGCAGCTTTATCAAATTAAATCAATAATTTGATTAGGGTAAAAGGTTCGGTTGTGGGCATAGTTCGGTTGTGGGCGCTCCCTTCGTATCTTTTGATAGAAAGCAGGCTGGGTTTTTTGACTAAGGCCATTTGTTCATTATGGAACCACGATCTGTTTGTGCCAAATACTGAGTCGAACAGACACGCCTGCTTTGTGCTGGGACCATATATATCTTTCTGTGCTTAAAAAATAAGACACAAATTTTTTTAAACATTTTAAATGGTGTCATAAATCGAAGTGAATCCATCGAGAAGGCGAGTAAAATGCATTTTTATTTAGTAAATTTATTATACTTTGTGATCCAATATTGATTACAACCAATATGTTTACCCCGAACAAATTTTTCACTACTTCTCAAAATGGCTGCCAAATTCGGTTGTGGTCACCCCAATCAGTTCGGTTGTGAGCACCCGTCTTTTAGTAATTTGGTAAGTTTTGGTAAGTTATTTCATCAAAAATGGTCTTTTAACGCATTTTTTTGGTTGTTTTAGCTATATCATCCGAGGGTAAATAAAAAAATCCTCCGATATCTTTTTTAATGTGCTGGATGTAATTTTACATTGTTCTGCAGTTAAGCTAACCACAAAAGCGACTGCCGCAGTGTATGCGATTTCCCGAACCACTCTCCAACGCTACAAAAAGAAGGTGGAAGAAAATTTCGGAGACATCAAAGCTGTCGACGGTGGTGTTTTCTTCTTTTTCTTCTTTTCGTGGATGTTATCGAATCAGGTTGACTGGTGTTTTCCACCTTCTTCACGTCACAGCACTTGAAGAGTGTTGATTAATTAGGTTGAATTTCATTTTACTTTAGGTCTTCTTGACAGCCCAGGAGAATGACTTGGTCACTTACATTTTGAAATGCCCGTCCATCTAAAGTGTGCCGACATGCGTACCAGCTACTTCACATGCGTGCATTGTACTTCAAATAATTAAAACTGAATATTTGTCTATATTCGTGCTGGTTTTTCTTCATATTTCCCCGTTTCCAGCAGATTGTCCAAGGGTGCCCACAACCGGACCAAAAAAAAATTTTCGTTAAAAATTACTACTTTACAAAATTAAAACAAAACTTTTCTATTTGACGGAATCCATTTACTTTACTTCATTACTTGTTAGCTAAGGTCTCTAGCTTTCCATAGATGTCCATATGTCCGATTAAGAAGAACTTGGTAAAAAGCGCTAAGCGCATTAAGAGTGGAATGTAAATAATTATGGTGAATAAATTAAACAAAACGTGGACATGTCGACTGCTGAAATGCGCTGCCAGCATGTGTGGTCTGAGGTGTGTGGAGCAAACGAGCGAGAGTGGCGGCGAGAGTAAGTAGAAGTGAGAAGCTGTGGAGCTCGGCACAGAGTTGCCTACTGAATCGGTTTTTGAAATTTTAATTCAACGAAAGTTTTTCACAATTGACATTTGATTTTAAAATTGATTTTAAATGCAATTGAACTAAATAAAAAATGTTTCTTTATATTGAAATATATTAAACAAATGAATTCATTCGATGGTTAAATTCATATTTAATCGAGCAATATTTTAACGGAAAAATATTTCTGAAAATATTAAAAAAATTTCTTGAAAACATTTAAATAAATAAATTCGTTGAATGGATTTAGAATATTTTAATAAAAAAATATTCCTAAGTATTGAAAAACATTGAACAAATCAATTCATTCGATGGTTAAATTAATTTATAATATGTAAAAAAATTTTAATGAAAAAATATTTCTGCAAAAATAAAAAAAATTCTTGAAAAAGTTTCAATAAATAAATGCATTCAATATATTTAGAATATTTTAATAAAAAAATTGCTATGTAATGAAAAAAAATTAAACAAATGAATTTATTCGATGGTTAAATTCATTTATAATAGAAAAATATTTTATTGAAAAAATATTTCTGAAAAATTTAAATTAAAAATAGATTCATTCTAAAAATATTTCTGAAAAAATAAAAAAAAATTCTTGAAAAAATTTAATTAAATGAATTCATTCGATGGATTTAGAATATTTTAATTAAAAACAATCTCTATGTATTGAAAAACATAAAACAAATGAGTTTATTCGATGGGCAAATGCATTTTGAATATTTTAATTA
This sequence comes from Melieria omissa, assembly GCA_963971225.1. Classification (NCBI taxonomy): domain Eukaryota; kingdom Metazoa; phylum Arthropoda; class Insecta; order Diptera; family Ulidiidae; genus Melieria; species Melieria omissa. The sequence goes on along the minus strand of OZ020269.1, from coordinate 461,303 downwards.
TTTTTATAGTTAACATTTCAAATTATTTAAATTTTTTAATTTATAATTTTCAATGTAACTATTTTTTTACAAAAATTTTGCTACTTAAATCCACTTGGCAACTCTATTAGCTTACATTCTACGTACACTTGAAGTTCATGCTGTCCATCGTCAGACTGCAGCAGTCAGTTGCATGACGACTGACGTACGTCACCCTATTTTCGTGCGCTCGACTTCCCATTTTCCCGCTCACTTCTCTACTCCACTTAACTTCCCCAGAGTGAGGTAAAATGTGTATTTTTCGGACATTGCAACTGGGCGTTGAAGTGAATTGAACAATTCATTTTCAGTACAGTGAAAAATGAAAGCAACAACAACAACAATCCCAATGCTTAGCTGTAACGGCAACCAAACGCAGCAGCAATAAAGTGCAAACAACAAAAGTAACAAACAACAAGAAAATAGTAGAACATGGCGCTTGAATTGTTGACCGAAAGTATTAACAACAACAACAACAACAACAAAAAGCGAGTTGTTGTAACGCCATAACTGCTGACTGCATTTAAATTGGTGCTGCTGTTGTGGTTTTTGTTGCTGTAAATTGTTGTTTGCACAGTTAGCTGCGTGCGCAAGCAAATGAAAATCAGCAGCAGCTACAACAACAACAAGCACAATTACAAGAAATACAAATTGAATGTGCAACATGTCCAGCAAAAATTGCAACTGACAAATGCCACCAACTCGTCTGGTTTGTTGCCTTTTGGTTCTCCCTTTTGCCAACGCGTTCATTTGGGACGCGATTGCAATTGCAAATTGCTGCTTTCATTGCTGTTGCTGAACGAAATTGTTGTCTAGTATTTGTTGTCGCTGCAAAGTCCCCAAATTCAGTTACTTTGCTTTTTTGCTTCATATTTTGTTACATTTTTTGTAATTTATTTTTGATAATTTTTGATGTGACTGTGCAAAAAGTTAAGTGAGTCAAGACTTAACTTTTTTCTTTTAGAAGCATTGCACATTGTTATGATTTTGTTATCTGCAATTGCTACAATTTCATTTTCATCTATGACATTTGCTTTTCTTCATACGCGAGATGCATTTCAATTTGCTTTCAGTTCGAGCATTTATTTTTTTACGCTGTGCTTACTTCAGTCCATACTCGAACATTTTGTTGAAATTTTCTTTTTATCATTTTAATTTTTCATTGTTGTCATAAGCATTCTCTTGCTTTCATGCTTTTATTGTATTTTATTTATATTTTATTTAAGTTTAAATCATATTAATTGTTAATAAATGTTAAATTAAATCTTAAAATTTATAGTAACAAATATTTACTGTTTTATTTTTTGATGCAAGGAGAGTTTTGGAGTGGTTTGTTGAATGTGCTGAGTGTTTATTTAAAATTTTTGTAAAAATTTTTACATCTTTTGCAAAGCTGAGAGGCTTTCGATTACTTCTAGCTGAGTGATCTTATTAGGAGTTGTTTAGAATAAGTATTATTGTAGCGGAACCTCGGCAACCCTGGCGTCCGAGTCAACTGTTGGCAACTCTGGGCAGAATGCAGCCCCAACCGAAAGGAAGCAGGAACATGTGAAAACCGATCAGACGTAAGTACAAAGTGGAAACAACAAGACGTGTGGGTTCGTCGTCACAAGTCATACGATCATAAAAATCGTGTTCCGTTATACTTACCGTTTAAATAGTCAGTACATTTTCATTTGCCGCATTTATGTTAAAATCAAATAAACTGTCTTTGAAAAATATTACTGTCGCAGAATGTTCATTTCCTTTTAAACGCCGCCTTTACAGTTATAACTTAAATGCTTATTTGTAAATCATTCATAAATCTACAAGTCAGTGCCTAAAGTTTGACCAGCTTTTACGACACGCTATGCATCAAAGCAAAATGCGAAAAGTGTTGCCTACCTTTAGACAGTAAAGTTACAAACCAGCCAGTGAAATTCTTCACAAACTGGGTGAGTCAGTCAGTTTAGTTTGTGGTTGCCGCGCCACATTTGCAAGCAAAAGTGATCGAGTGATCGAACTATGTATAAAATTAAGTGTGAATAGTATTAACTGTGCTACCACTGATGAGTCCCATTCGACCTGTTTTGACTAGGTAAGTCAAATTTTCTTTAGAAGAAAAAAGAAAAGGCACTGCAACATTTTGAAAATCTAAGTTTAGAACTCATTTAATGTTTTTTTTAGAAATATTTCTCCCTAAAAACGTTAATACAGAAAATATATTGGTATATTATATTTTTTCTCACTAAAAAAATAGTAAAATTTTCATATAGGAAAAATATTGAAAGGGTTAAAATAAGGTTACTGAGGTAAATATTTAACCGTCTATATATGGAGTGAATTTTATGGAGCTAACTACGGCGAAAGGCGTTAATAAAGTGGTAATAAGCATCATATTAACACTAGAATGCCTAAGGGAGTAAAAAAATCCATTCAGGTTTTTTATTATTTTCTTGAATGGCTTTTTGAATGAAAATTATTCTGATGTGTATTATTATGGTTGATAGATTTAATAAAAAAAATTAAAAAATATTTAAAAAAAATGTGGACTCTATTTTGCTCCCTAAAAAAAATTTTAAAATGTTCATATAAAAAAATTATTGGTAGTGAAAGGGTTAAAATAAAGTAACGGAGGTGAATATTTAGCTGTCTAACATATATATAGTGAATTTTATGGAGCTCAATGCGACGAAAAAGGTTAATACTAGAATGCTCAAGGGAATTAAAATTACTCCATTGAAATTTTTTATTATTTTCTTGGATGGCTTTTGAAAGGAAATTAATATAATTTTTACTGTTATGGTAGATAGATTTAATACAAAAACTGAAAACATATTTTAAACAAATTTTACCTTATTTTGTAAAATAATTTCTCATATGGGTATTAACACTAGAAGGCCTAATAGAGTAAAAAATACTCCACTGAGATTGTTTATTTTCTTGAATAGCTTTTTAAAGGAACATTCTTCTACTTTTTTTTTACTATTTTTACTATTATGGTCGATAGATTAGCAGAAAAACTGAAAACAAATTTTAAAAATGCTGCCCCTGTTTTGTAAAATAATCTCTCTCATGGGTATTTAGCCTTTGAAGAATACACTTATTTTTATCAATCATTGGGAACACTCTGGGTCAGTAAGACCACCTATAATTCCACAACTATTACAACTTTTGCCTTGAAAACAATTTTGCGGTGTACTTTGAACATTGTTTTAATAATTTTTTTAAATTTCAAATATCTATGAAGCTTGTAACATAAACCACTCGGGGAAAGAGCAGGTCTTAGAACAGCTTTTGTCTTTTAAAGTAGTACGGGTCTGCATGGGGCACAATAGATAATTTCTTGTCTTAGTGCAATATCCCCATTTTTAAACCAATCAATGGGTCTGCATCAGTGTGTTCCCTAAAAGTTAAGTAAGATGGAATTTGGCCGGGCATTACAGTGTTAATTTATCTGAGACAAGACTAGTTTTTTTCATAGTTGTATTTAATATAACTGAGTTTGCTTCAATTAGCAAACAGTTTGAAAGTTTGATTATTTTCTGCCATTTTGATGGATGGATTATGTGACCTGAAGCGGCTTGGAATTTCTGCCCAGCGAATCTAATTATTTTATTTCTATTTTTAACAAAAAACACCCGCATTCTATAATTAAATTTTAGTAATTTATTTGACACATAAATAATTTATTACACACGTTAAACTAAGCCACACAATCGTATTTACAATTAGTCTAAGCACACTTGAAGTTTTGCATCGGTTAGCATTAAACTTAGAGGTAAATTTTTCTGCCATCGGGCGTTACATAGTAAGTGGTAACGCCCTGAGAATTGTTCACGTAAATATTCTGATCGTCCTCATGTCTGGGCGCCGGTGCGCGCGTAGATCGCTGCTGCGACTGATAGCGGTTACCATAGCGGTTATTGCTAACGTAGTTCGAATTGGGATAATTGTAATTGGCATTCGCTCCCCCACCACTGCCCGCATCATCGCTGGCGTAAGGTGGTCGATTGTGGTAGCGATTCGAACCACCACCACTGCCGCTATAAACATTCGTGTGACTGTTGTAGTTGTGCTGTGTCGCACTTGACGACTGACTGCTGTAGATCGCATTGTAGTTGTGATTGCTGTAGATCTTGACGCCGCCTTTGTGGTCATTAGTCGCTACTGGTCGGCGCTTGTTGTTGGCCAGCACAAAGCGATCGCGTTCGTCGTCGCGACTGCGCACATAGTCCGCATAGGTGTCCGCATAGGCCACCTCGGGACGGTTCACAATTCGGCCTTTGCGAATGTGCTTCTCGTAGTGATCGGGAAAAAACACAAGTCCATTCACATCGTTAGCTGCGGCCCCAAAATGCGTCTGCGAATCCACATTAGCATCGTTGGGCTCCTTGAAGATCACCGCTTTGCCACGTCGCGTATCCTTTGCATTGTCATCCACAAAATTTACACGATTTGGCGTGGGCAGCACTTCACTCTCGTCCTTGAACTGCACGCGCTTGCCACGCCTTGTATGGGCTGCCATACTCTCCGTCACATATTGACGCTCCTCGTTGGCGCTGGGAAACTTTAGCTTTCGTTGCGTCTCGGCGCGATTGAAGTGTTCGATGACAGTGCGCAGGTACTTGTCGCTGTTGTCCGTTGCGCGCTCATTGTCATTGTCGGCCGGAAAGAACTTGAGCGCCGTCACCTGCTTGTGCAGCACGCGCCCGTCCACATCGCTCAGCTGTACATTGTTGTTGTCGCTGTTGAGAATAGAAAAATATTTTATTGAAAAAATATTTCTGAAAAATTTAAATTAAAAATAGATTCATTCTAAAAATATTTCTGAAAAAATAAAAAAAATTCTTGAAAAAATTTAATTAAATGAATTCATTCGATGGATTTAGAATATTTTAATTAACAACAATCTCTATGTATTGAAAAACATAAAACAAATGAGTTTATTCGATGGGCAAATGCATTTTGAATATTTTAATTATTTTTATAGTTAACATTTCAAATTATTTAAATTTTTTAATTTATAATTTTCAATGTAACTATTTTTTTACAAAAATTTTGCTACTTAAATCCACTTGGCAACTCTATTAGCTTACATTCTACGTACACTTGAAGTTCATGCTGTCCATCGTCAGACTGCAGCAGTCAGTTGCATGACGACTGACGTACGTCACCCTATTTTCGTGCGCTCGACTTCCCATTTTCCCGCTCACTTCTCTACTCCACTTAACTTCCCCAGAGTGAGGTAAAATGTGTATTTTTCGGACATTGCAACTGGGCGTTGAAGTGAATTGAACAATTCATTTTCAGTACAGTGAAAAATGAAAGCAACAACAACAACAATCCCAATGCTTAGCTGTAACGGCAACCAAACGCAGCAGCAATAAAGTGCAAACAACAAAAGTAACAAACAACAAGAAAATAGTAGAACATGGCGCTTGAATTGTTGACCGAAAGTATTAACAACAACAACAACAACAACAAAAAGCGAGTTGTTGTAACGCCATAACTGCTGACTGCATTTAAATTGGTGCTGCTGTTGTGGTTTTTGTTGCTGTAAATTGTTGTTTGCACAGTTAGCTGCGTGCGCAAGCAAATGAAAATCAGCAGCAGCTACAACAACAACAAGCACAATTACAAGAAATACAAATTGAATGTGCAACATGTCCAGCAAAAATTGCAACTGACAAATGCCACCAACTCGTCTGGTTTGTTGCCTTTTGGTTCTCCCTTTTGCCAACGCGTTCATTTGGGACGCGATTGCAATTGCAAATTGCTGCTTTCATTGCTGTTGCTGAACGAAATTGTTGTCTAGTATTTGTTGTCGCTGCAAAGTCCCCAAATTCAGTTACTTTGCTTTTTTGCTTCATATTTTGTTACATTTTTTGTAATTTATTTTTGATAATTTTTGATGTGACTGTGCAAAAAGTTAAGTGAGTCAAGACTTAACTTTTTTCTTTTTAGAAGCATTGCACATTGTTATGATTTTGTTATCTGCAATTGCTACAATTTCATTTTCATCTATGACATTTGCTTTTCTTCATACGCGAGATGCATTTCAATTTGCTTTCAGTTCGAGCATTTATTTTTTTACGCTGTGCTTACTTCAGTCCATACTCGAACATTTTGTTGAAATTTTCTTTTTATCATTTTAATTTTTCATTGTTGTCATAAGCATTCTCTTGCTTTCATGCTTTTATTGTATTTTATTTATATTTTATTTAAGTTTAAATCATATTAATTGTTAATAAATGTTAAATTAAATCTTAAAATTTATAGTAACAAATATTTACTGTTTTATTTTTTGATGCAAGGAGAGTTTTGGAGTGGTTTGTTGAATGTGCTGAGTGTTTATTTAAAATTTTTGTAAAAATTTTTACATCTTTTGCAAAGCTGAGAGGCTTTCGATTACTTCTAGCTGAGTGATCTTATTAGGAGTTGTTTAGATTAAGTTTTATTGTAGCGGAACCTCGGCAACCCTGGCGTCCGAGTCAACTGTTGGCAACTCTGGGCAGAATGCAGCCCCAACCGAAAGGAAGCAGGAACATGTGAAAACCGATCAGACGTAAGTACAAAGTGGAAACAACAAGACGTGTGGGTTCGTCGTCACAAGTCATACGATCATAAAAATCGTGTTCCGTTATACTTACCGTTTAAATAGTTAGTACATTTTCATTTGCCGCATTTATGTTAAAATCAAATAAACTGTCTTTGAAAAATATTACTGTCGCAGAATGTTCATTTCCTTTTAAACGCCGCCTTTACAGTTATAACTTAAATGCTTATTTGTAAATCATTCATAAATCTACAAGTCAGTGCCTAAAGTTTGACCAGCTTTTACGACACGCTATGCATCAAAGCAAAATGCGAAAAGTGTTGCCTACCTTTAGACAGTAAAGTTACAAACCAGCCAGTGAAATTCTTCACAAACTGGGTGAGTCAGTCAGTTTAGTTTGTGGTTGCCGCGCCACATTTGCAAGCAAAAGTGATCGAGTGATCGAACTATGTATAAAATTAAGTGTGAATAGTATTAACTGTGCTACCACTGATGAGTCCCATTCGACCTGTTTTGACTAGGTAAGTCAAATTTTCTTTAGAAGAAAAAAGAAAAGGCACTGCAACATTTTGAAAATCTAAGTTTAGAACTCATTTAATGTTTTTTTTAGAAATATTTCTCCCTAAAAACGTTAATACAGAAAATATATTGGTATATTATATTTTTTCTCACTAAAAAAATAGTAAAATTTTCATATAGGAAAAATATTGAAAGGGTTAAAATAAGGTTACTGAGGTAAATATTTAACCGTCTATATATGGAGTGAATTTTATGGAGCTAACTACGGCGAAAGGCGTTAATAAAGTGGTAATAAGCATCATATTAACACTAGAATGCCTAAGGGAGTAAAAAAATCCATTCAGGTTTTTTATTATTTTCTTGAATGGCTTTTTGAATGAAAATTATTCTGATGTGTATTATTATGGTTGATAGATTTAATAAAAAAAATTAAAAAATATTTAAAAAAAATGTGGACTCTATTTTGCTCCCTAAAAAAAATTTTAAAATGTTCATATAAAAAAATTATTGGTAGTGAAAGGGTTAAAATAAAGTAACGGAGGTGAATATTTAGCTGTCTAACATATATATAGTGAATTTTATGGAGCTCAATGCGACGAAAAAGGTTAATACTAGAATGCTCAAGGGAATTAAAATTACTCCATTGAAATTTTTTATTATTTTCTTGGATGGCTTTTGAAAGGAAATTAATATAATTTTTACTGTTATGGTAGATAGATTTAATACAAAAACTGAAAACATATTTTAAACAAATTTTACCTTATTTTGTAAAATAATTTCTCATATGGGTATTAACACTAGAAGGCCTAATAGAGTAAAAAATACTCCACTGAGATTGTTTATTTTCTTGAATAGCTTTTTAAAGGAACATTCTTCTACTTTTTTTTTACTATTTTTACTATTATGGTCGATAGATTAGCAGAAAAACTGAAAACAAATTTTAAAAATGCTGCCCCTGTTTTGTAAAATAATCTCTCTCATGGGTATTTAGCCTTTGAAGAATACACTTATTTTTATCAATCATTGGGAACACTCTGGGTCAGTAAGACCACCTATGATTCCACAACTATTACAACTTTTGCCTTGAAAACAATTTTGCGGTGTACTTTGAACATTGTTTTAATAATTTTTTTAAATTTCAAATATCTATGAAGCTTGTAACATAAACCACTCGGGGAAAGAGCAGGTCTTAGAACAGCTTTTGTCTTTTAAAGTAGTACGGGTCTGCATGGGGCACAATAGATAATTTCTTGTCTTAGTGCAATATCCCCATTTTTAAACCAATCAATGGGTCTGCATCAGTGTGTTCCCTAAAAGTTAAGTAAGATGGAATTTGGCCGGGCATTACAGTGTTAATTTATCTGAGACAAGACTAGTTTTTTCATAGTTGTATTTAATATAACTGAGTTTGCTTCAATTAGCAAACAGTTTGAAAGTTTGATTATTTTCTGCCATTTTGATGGATGGATTATGTGACCTGAAGCGGCTTGGAATTTCTGCCCAGCGAATCTAATTATTTTATTTCTATTTTTAACAAAAAACACCCGCATTCTATAATTAAATTTTAGTAATTTATTTGACACATAAATAATTTATTACACACGTTAAACTAAGCCACACAATCGTATTTACAATTAGTCTAAGCACACTTGAAGTTTTGCATCGGTTAGCATTAAACTTAGAGGTAAATTTTTCTGCCATCGGGCGTTACATAGTAAGTGGTAACGCCCTGAGAATTGTTCACGTAAATATTCTGATCGTCCTCATGTCTGGGCGCCGGTGCGCGCGTAGATCGCTGCTGCGACTGATAGCGGTTACCATAGCGGTTATTGCTAACGTAGTTCGAATTGGGATAATTGTAATTGGCATTCGCTCCCCCACCACTGCCCGCATCATCGCTGGCGTAAGGTGGTCGATTGTGGTAGCGATTCGAACCACCACCACTGCCGCTATAAACATTCGTGTGACTGTTGTAGTTGTGCTGTGTCGCACTTGACGACTGACTGCTGTAGATCGCATTGTAGTTGTGATTGCTGTAGATCTTGACGCCGCCTTTGTGGTCATTAGTCGCTACTGGTCGGCGCTTGTTGTTGGCCAGCACAAAGCGATCGCGTTCGTCGTCGCGACTGCGCACATAGTCCGCATAGGTGTCCGCATAGGCCACCTCGGGACGGTTCACAATTCGGCCTTTGCGAATGTGCTTCTCGTAGTGATCGGGAAAAAACACAAGTCCATTCACATCGTTAGCTGCGGCCCCAAAATGCGTCTGCGAATCCACATTAGCATCGTTGGGCTCCTTGAAGATCACCGCTTTGCCACGTCGCGTATCCTTTGCATTGTCATCCACAAAATTTACACGATTTGGCGTGGGCAGCACTTCACTCTCGTCCTTGAACTGCACGCGCTTGCCACGCCTTGTATGGGCTGCCATACTCTCCGTCACATATTGACGCTCCTCGTTGGCGCTGGGAAACTTTAGCTTTCGTTGCGTCTCGGCGCGATTGAAGTGTTCGATGACAGTGCGCAGGTACTTGTCGCTGTTGTCCGTTGCGCGCTCATTGTCATTGTCGGCCGGAAAGAACTTGAGCGCCGTCACCTGCTTGTGCAGCACGCGCCCGTCCACATCGCTCAGCTGTACATTGTTGTTGTCGCTGTTGTCGCTCTCCTCATCGTCCTCAAAATCCAACCCGCTCTGTGTGTCCTCGTCATCTTCCTCGTCATGAAAATCCTCCGATTCTGCATAGTCGCGCATCTTGTTTGTCATTTCCTGCGTAACGGACGAACTGCGACGACGTCGGCGTCTGCGGCGTTGGTACTCCACGCCGCACAGTGGGGTATTGACCATTGAAAACGGCGATCAATTCTCCTGAGCTATTAAAATGAATGTAAAGTATTTTTTTACATAGATGAAACATATATAAGGCAAATTGAAAAAAAAATTGTTGTTGTTGTTGTTTTTTTTATTAAATTTATTCAATTTAAGTAAATATTTCATGTTTTGGGCTTCTCACACTAGAATTATTAAATGTCATCGCTATTATTATCATCATTATCATCATCGTCGTCATCATCATCATCATTATCATCATCATCATCATCATCATCATCATCATCATCATCATCATCATATCAAATGCAATATCATTACCAGACTGGAAATTAGTATTATCTGTTGAAGTTTTTACAGATGGTGATTTTAAAAGTTCAATAGCTGATAGTGGTAGGTGTTGAATCTTTTTTTTAGAAAGTTTCCTTAAACTTGATAAAATTGGATCGGAAGCAACAAGAAATCGATGCAAAATATCATGATTGGTTTTTTCTCTGCTAGTCTTGCGTGTAAAATGTCTCTGTATTTTTTAAATTCTTTATTCAGTGCTTCTTGAGCTTCCTCAGTTAATTTGCCAATTGGTAACAGAGCGTGGTGTATTATTTCTGGCCCATGAATTAGAAATTTGTGCACCGTAGGTGGCATATTGCACCATGGATACTTTGATACAAAATATCTCGCAGTATCATGTGCGAAATTTCGGAACTTTGCAATATCTACCTCATGGCCACAAGAAACCACTATCACTATAACGTGCAACCCTTTTAGCAAGTTCAAGTCAACATTCTTGATTTCAGACGATAGCTCTGCGTTTCGAAAGAACATTCTTGCCGTATTTCTATCATTTGAGTTGCCGAATCCGGGTTTCGGTTGATTAACAATCAAACCTGCTTTCTCTCTGAATCCCTTTTGAATATTTTTTTTGTTTCGTTAACAATTTTCTTCTCATTTTCTGACCTTACTTGCCATTTTTTTTATTGGTAATTTGTACGATAAATGAAGAAGGCATTCAAAAAATCGTATCCAATCATGCAGTACTGACAGTCCAAAATTAAGATTAGTAGCATAATGATACTTTTATCCTTCTAGTTCTGTCCTTATATAGAAGCCTACACATATGTCTAGAAATAGATTTGAAATCTAAATATATCAATGACAGGGCCACTTTAACTCGGAATGTCAAAATATTTGATCAAATCAAAAATTATAAGAATTTCATATACAATTTTTTTTACGAAGGTACAATAAAAGTATTAACAAAACTAATATGCCCAACCTTATTTGTAATGCCTTGCAATAGAATAACAAAACCAAAACAGAAACACATGAAAACAACAACATTGATTATTCCATGAAGATCAAGCGAAATCACAAAATTTGGCACTGACTTTGAAGCACTAAAACTTAAATATTTCAGAAAATGCACAAAAGTGCACTTTAATTTTTTGCAATATAGTAGTCAAATATATGTTCTTTACATATCATATAAAATTATTACGGCCTTTCACAGCCAAAGTAACTATATGTCTACCTATATCCTTTAATTATGTACAATTTTAAGACTATAACTAACACACTTTTATAAATTATTAATACACATATTCTACAAACATAATTTTGTTTAAACATTAGTACAATACCTGAGGTGGAAGGTTCCATATTAAAAAAATTAAGTTTTGCAAGAATGATATTAAAAAAAGCACTTCAAATCACTGGCAAATGCGTAACGCGCTCTAAACACAACGGAGCAATGAACAAATATGCATTTTGCAAAGCGCACTGTGACAATACCGTTCAATGTAGATCATTTATTTTTTTACCCAGTGATGCACAATTTTATCTACTTTTCCCCCTTACCAAATATTATCAAGATATTTGAATTTCATTTTTTGAATTAATCGCCATTTTGGGCATCAAATACCCCACTGTGCGCCGCCCAGATATTCGGACAGCACATTGGTGAAGAAGTTGCCAATGCCGTTGGTGATGTCGAAACTGGCCACAGTGGGCGGCGGTTTGGGACGCGGCGTGGTGGTGCTTTGTGGCGCATTTCCGGTTAGCGCAAAAACAAAAAGGTGCCCACAACCGAACCTATTCCCCTACTATTAGGCAATCATGAACAGATCGATGCGCAAGAGTGACATTAAATGGCTGCCTACTGCAAAATCGATAAAATGCTTGTAAAATATGATGATTCTAGGTTTATAGAAAAAATAATAACCTTGAAACCTAGCTGGAGTTTTGAGCTTTCATAAATGGGGTCAATCTTCTCGCTATCTCAAATAATGCAGGAGAATTTCGTTGTGGAAAAGTGATATCGACCACATGATACATCTATATTAGGGGTGCCCCAATACATGTAAGTTGCCCAAAAACATGCAAACAAATTATTTAATTAAAGTCCGACCGATTAATCGGCATCGGCATCGGCTAGTATCGGCCAATAAAATTGGTATCGGCATCGGCTAGTATCGGCATCGGCCAAAAAAAAAAGAATCGGCATCGGCATCGGCTTCGGCCTTTTTTGGCCGATGCCACATCGGCTTTTTTTGGCCGATGCCACATCGGTTTTTTTGGTCGATTTTACGATTTTCGATTTTTTAATACGATTTTATTTGCAGCTGAATCGCACTGTCTTCCTTTTTCATATCTCGCTTTGTATATTTATTACATTTTTATTATACGTTACAAACCAGTGTTGCCTGATTAGGGGGTTTCTCCTTAGATTTGTTTGGATTTTATGACAAATACTTAAGGGGACAATATTTTTCAGATATTTTTAATCTATTTTTGCTACATCAACACCTTGTTCAGCTATATTGGCTATTGGGTCTTTTGTTAATTGCTTGTGCCAAATAGAATGAGCAATTTTCATGAGATATTAATTTTGAATTCTGAATTTTCTTGTAATTTTATTTAGTTTTTAGTTGTTTATTTTCTCGTTTTCGTTTGTTAATTTGTGATAAATGTGATGAAATGTATTATATATGTAATAGTTCCTTTTGTTGTTTTATAAAATAAGCTGTGTTTTTGATTGAATTCATTCGTGTTTTTTTTTTCTATGGAATCGGCATCGGCATCGGCCGATTTTCGGCCTTTTGACCGATTAATCGGCATCGGCCAAAAAATTTGGTATCGGTCGGACTCTATATTTAATTAATCTGGCAACGCCACTCGTGTTACTGTGCGCAAATTTTCGGTGCTGTGATAAAAAATCTAAATAAGTGATCTTTAATCGTTCTAGACGTGGTTGTTTTTTCTCTACGTCCGGGACTTTTTATAAATTTCGGTTGTGCGTTCGCGGGTGAAGTGGGTTCCCGCTGCTTTGTTGGATTTTGCTTCGTGGGACGCCAACCTCTGTGCCGCGGTAGCTGGCGCTGCAGGGAAGGAGTTGCCGCCATAAGGTAAGTCTGCGAAGGTCCGGTGGTTGCGACGCAACACACAGCGAGACACTGCAGCCAGCTCCAGAGTTTTCCCGACGGCGCTGGACACGCAAATACGCGGAGCTGCTGGGAGCTTCCCCGCAACAGGTGGACGAGCAAGTTATTCCCGCCATTTTCTGCATATAGTTGGTGCTGGCCACCAGCGCCACCTGTGTGGTAAGCTGTGGTTGGCAGCGCCATCTAGTTGCAGTGATCAGTTTTCTGTTCTGTGATTTTCATAAACAGCGATGCCACCCAGTTTGGATTTGCAAACCAATCTTTATATAATCCCGTCTTTTACTTTTTATTTCGCATTTTAACTTTTTTGCAGGTTTCTTTTATGAATCCTCCTAAAAGGAGTATTCTAGACGTGCGGTCTAAAAGCGCTTCTCATGGACGTACGATTCCTCCCCAAAACCCGGGTGTAACAACCCTTCCGAAACCGGACATGCGGTCCAAAAACGCAACTTTAGAGCCTGAATTGAATTAGTTGAAAGCACATTGCACATGCATTTCGCTTGACCCTTAAAATTATAAGTGAAAAAAATATAATGTTCCCATTTGTCATTGCCGAAAGGCCAACCAATCGCCAACACAAAAAAGCATACACACAAAAACTACAACAACAAAAGCATCTAATTTTTTTTCATACATACAATTTCTTGAGGCAACAAAACAAAAATCCGCGCAACCCCCACACGTGTTGCTTCGTTGCTGTCACAACAACGACTGATTGAAAGAATGCACCTCTGATCTATATAACCAATCAAATGCTTGTGGAACCTAAGTACGCACAATCACTTTAATCAAAATGGCGTCAAAATTAAGCCAGAGTGATCACCTTTCACCAATTTGGTAAAGAAAAAAAATATCCCCCCGGCAGCATGATCGAAATTATGGCTGTTAAATCTCGACTCGTTAACGGATTTTAATAATATTATGCCTTATTATTTAGCTAGACTCGTATGCTTTCTATAATGATATCAATCATCCTTCTATACCCCAAGGTTCGAAAGCAAATCGATTTGGAACGGTGACTTTGAAAAAATTGCTACTTGGGTGCAACCACTAAAATGCTTGTCAACACCAAATGCATAAGTGCATATTAATAATTGACCCCTTAAAATTTAGCCAGAGTCTTATGCTTTCTATATTGGTCCCTACCTTTTCATTATCCTTCAGGAATAATGATCATATCGATGCGCAAGGATAACATTGAAAAACTGCCTATTACAAAATACACACTCACCACTAAAGTGCTTATAAATTCCAAACGGTATGGGTTACGTTAATAAAAAACCCCTTAAAATGTAGCTAGAGATTGCAGCTTTATCAAATTAAATCAATAATTTGATTACTATTAGGCAATCATGAACAGATCGATGCGCAAGAGTGACATTAAATGGCTGCCTACTGCAAAATCGATAAAATGCTTGTAAAATATGATGATTCTAGGTTTATAGAAAAAATAATAACCTTAAAACCTAGCTGGAGTTTTGAGCTTTCATAAATGGGGTCAATCTTCTCGCTATCTCAGATAATGCAGGAGAATTTCGTTGTGGAAAAGTGATATCGACCACATGATACATCTATATCAGGGGTGCCCAAATATTCTTATGGAAAAGCAAAAACCAATACATGTAAAGTTGCCCAAAAAATGCAAACAAATTATTTAACCCTCATCCGACGTTCAAAAAAACTCACACATAAGATGTTCACTTTGCATTGTTTTAATGAATTTTTTGACCAATTATAATAAAAAATAAGTTGTTATCTTTAATCTTTATTATCTTTGTTATCATACAGATAAATAAGTTGACAAATTTTTCTATATTTTTTGGCAATTAGGGCAACTAGGTTAGGTTAGGTTATTGTGGATGCCTCTGTAAGAGACCCACTCGGAGGCATATTATGAGACCCGTTGTGATATACCACAAATTTCGCCCGTTTTTAAATGTGTATGTAATACTGTTTTTCGAACATATGTTACAGCACTCATTTCAATCGGATGGGGAAAGGGGGCAAGGAAGGGCAGTAGTTAACTAAAACTTTGTGTTCACCACATGTATACTTTTTACAAGAATTGCAAACAAAATATGCCTTTCAATCGTTTTTGATACCATATTGGCACCGTGTTTCAATAGTTTTTTAATTTTTTACGCTCTGATTTTCTGACAAGGTTTGGAAAAATGGCTGTATTGAGATAAGAAGTCAGCATGAAGATTTTCCTTTCGCTTACGTTGCTCTACGCAAATTCTTTAACTTTACTAAACTAAAATCTAAGTCTTCAAGAAAAATTCGCCGCTTGTACTTTTTGTACAAGCGATCCAGATGGGATCGAGAGCGATTAGTTTTTCGCTTGACGGTATAGTTAGTGAACAATCAATTGGTCTTAAGTGTCAACTACTGCTTTTGACTTATTGTAAAACGATATAATTTCGGGTAATTTTTTGTCACCCACATATCCTGGTTATGATGAAAAGTGCTCAAAGGGGCATCTTCCTCTTGTCCTCTTGTCCGTTTTCATAGGACGTACATAGCAGTTGTCGCTAAACCCACGTTTCTCATATATATCTTATGGGTGTTAGCGAGCTTCATTCTTGATTACAATCGTTACGTTCTTGGCGAATGGTTTTGTCACCGATAGAACGAAAAATTGGTCTGCCTGTTGTGTAACTCTACAGATTATCAAGATATTCCCCATTCGACTTATAAACACCACTCAAAATTGAAATACCAAACTATGCCTGAATATCACCAACGCTGATCCATGCACTGCCAAAAACTCGCAAACCTTCAACATTAGTTTTGTCATTTAATATCTTTAACATTGGTCTTCATTAGCATC
Organism: Melieria omissa; assembly: GCA_963971225.1. NCBI lineage: Eukaryota > Metazoa > Arthropoda > Insecta > Diptera > Ulidiidae > Melieria > Melieria omissa. The sequence continues at coordinate 445,131 of OZ020269.1, read as the reverse complement.
TTTTATTACTGACACACGACTTCAAGCATAACGAGTTATACCAACTTTAGTTGAAATAAAATACTTGGCTCCTACTTTTCCGTTGAGCTCGGGAGGCCCATTGATCCATAAAAAGGTTTTGCCTATAAAAGCAGTTCAAAACTTCCAATCCACAGACGTAATCTTATGGCATTTTCTGTATGTGTTGCGTTGGATTTCTATACAATTTCTATATGGGTGAAATATCACCCGAACGTCGCCCACGTAACTTTTTTTGTAATCACCGTTATAATCAAATAATCAATATGTTGTAGATAAATTCTAAAACTTATATTGGTTTGCTACAAATACAAGAAACCTTAATCATTTTGATAAATATATAGGAAAGTTATAGCATCTCAAAGTTGAAAATGGGTGAAAAATCACCCGAACGACGGATTAGGGTTAATTAAATAATTGAATTAGTTGAAAGCACATTGTGCATTTCGCTTGACCCTTAAAATTATAAGTGAAAAAAATATAATGTTCCCATTTGTCATTGCCGAAAGGCCAACCAATCGCCAAAACAAAAACTACAACAACAAAAGCATCTAATTTTTTTTCATACATACAATTTCTTGAGGCAACAAAACAAAAATCCGCGCAGCCCGCACACGTGTTGCTTCGTTGCTGCCACAACAACGACTGATTGAAAGAATGCACCTCTGATCTATATAATCAATCAAATGCTTGTGGAACCTAAGTACGCACAATCACTTTAATCAAAATGGCGTCAAAATTATGCCAGAGTGACCACCTTTCACCAATTTGGTAAATAAAAAAAATATCCCCCCGGCAGCATGATCGAAATTATGGCTGTTAAATCTCGACCCGTTAACGGATTTTAATAATATTATGCCTTATTATTTAGCTAGACTCGTATGCTTTCTATAATGGTATCAATCATCCTTCTATACCCGATTTGGAACGGTGACTTTGAAAAAATTGCTACTTGGTGCAACCACTAAAATGCAGGGTGCGGAAAAATTCGCTCGCGAACGATCGAAAATTCGATCTTCTCATATTGGCTCGTTTTGCGATTGTATTTTATCGCGAGAAATACTTGAGCAAACGAGCGGTTGCGAATGCATTGCCTACGTATTCGTTCGTGAGAGATCGTATGCAGCGAGTTTATGTATACACATTTCAAACGAACGAGCGTACGAAAGCGATCGGTCGTGGGAAGAACGCTGATGCAGAAAATCATTCGCAACCGCTCGTTTGCTCAAGTATTTCTCGCGATAAAATACAATCCCAAAACGAGCGTTCGCGAGCGAATGTTTGATCGATCGTTCGCGAGCGAATGTTTGATCGATCGCGAACGAATTTTTGTAAGGTTCGTCGGTAGAGCGTGGCTGCAAACAATCATTGAATTTAGTCTATTTTGCGATATATACGGACGAAGGACGATTTGTGAAATTATTTTCTTGTGCGTTTGCTTTTTTTATATCAATATGGGCAAAGTGTCAAATATTGACAAGACGAAACTTGTTACATATAATAAAGACACAGATTTTTCAAAGTGCATTTTGTGTGGAAAACAACTTAAAGGATACATATAAGGAAACACTAAAAGGCATTACGAGACCATATACAAACATAACACAAAGTTTTCTATTTTTTTGTTATAATTTTCCTAACAAAAGGTCTTTAAAATCTACAAACTTCTATACATAAGTTTCCTTTAAGAAATAAACTGCAGTCAGTAGCAGCCGAGTATAATAGCAAACTGCTCAAACTCCTATATACATTATTTATTGCCCAGACGAACGATCGCGATCGTTCAAAGATTCAATCTTCACAATACGAGTTACTGATTGAGTTTTACAACAAGCGCTCGCAACAAACGAACGATCGCGAGAGATCGAACTGACGACGCTTGCAGCGACATTTTCTCATTCGCGATTTTTCCGAACATTTAGATTTCTCGTGAGAGATCGTAAATGCTTTTGCTCGCAGCGCAACTTTATCGCTCGCGAGAAATTAGAAGCACTCAGTTTTTGGTTGCGATTATTCGTGAGAAAGATCGTATTTTGATCGTTCTCCGCACCCTGCTAAAATGCTTGTCAACACCAAATGCATAAGTGCATATTAATAAATTTAGCCAGAGTCTTATGCTTTCTATATTGGTCCCTAACTTTTCATTATCCGTCAGGAATAATGAGCATATCGATGCGCAAGGATAACATTGAAAAACTGCCTATTACAAAATACACACTCACCACTAAAGTGCTTATAGATTCCAAACGGTATGGGTTACGTTAATAAAAAAACCCCTTAAAATGTAGCTAGAGATTGCAGCTTTATCAAATTAAATCAATAATTTGATTACTATTAGGCAATCATGAACAGATCGATGCGCAAGAGTGACATTAAATGGCTGCCTACTGCAAAATCGATAAAATGCTTGTAAAATATGATGATTCTAGGTTTATAGAAAAAATAATAACCTTAAAACCAAGTTGAGGTTTTGAGCTTTCATAAATGGGGTCAATCTTCTCGCTATCTCAGATAATGCAGGAGAATTTCGTTGTGGAAAAGTGATATCGACCACATGATACATCTATATCAGGGGTGCCCAAAATCTTCTTATGGAAAAGCAAAAACCAATACATGTAAAGTTGCCCAAAAAAAATGCAAACAAATTATTTAATTAATTGAATTAGTTGAAAGCACAACGCTTGACCCTTAAAATTATAAGTGAAAAAAATATTATGTTCCCATTTGTCATTGCCGAAAGGCCAACCAATCGCCAACACAAAAAAGCATACACACAAAAACTACAACAACAAAAGCATCTAATTTTTTTTCATACATACAATTTCTTGAGGCAACAAAACAAAAATCCGCGCAGCCCCCACACGTGTTGCTTCGTTGCTGTCACACCAACGACTGATTGAAAGAATGCACCTCTGATCTATATAACCAATCAAATGCTTGTGGAACCTTAGTATACACAATCACTTTAATCAAAATGGCGTCAAAATTAAGCCAGAGTGACCACCTTTCACCAATTTGGTAAATAAAAAAAATATCCCACCGGCAGCATGATCGAAATTATGGCTGTTAAATCTCGACCCGTTAACGGATTTTAATAATATTATGCCTTATTATTTAGCTAGACTCGTATGCTTTCTATAATGGTATCAATCATCCTTCTATACCCCAAGGTTCGAAAGCAAATCGATTTGGAACGGTGACTTTGAAAAAATTGCTACTTGGGTGCAACCACTAAAATGCTTGTCAACACCAAATGCATAAGTGCATATTAATAATTGACCCCTTAAAATGTAGCCAGAGTCTTATGCTTCCTATATTGGTCCCTACCTTTTCATTATCCTTCAGGAATAATGAGCATATCGATGCGCCAGGATAACATTGAAAAACTGCCTATTACAAAATACACACTCACCACTAAAGTGCTTATAGATTCCAAACGGTATGGGTTACGTTAATAAAAAACCCCTTAAAATGTAGCTAGAGATTGCAGCTTTATCAAATTAAATCAATAATTTGATTACTATTCCGCAATCATGGACAGATCGATGCGCAAAAGTGACATTAAATGGCTGCCTACTGCAAAATCGATAAAATGCTTGTAAAATATGATGATTCTAGGTTTATAGAAAAAATAATAACCTTAAAACCTAGCTGGAGTTTTGAGCTTTCATAAATGGGGTCAATCTTCTCGCTATCTAAGATAATGCAGGAGAATTTCGTTGTGGAAAAGTGATATCGACCACATGATACATCTATATCAGGGGGTGCCCAAAATATTCTTATGGAAAAGCAAAAACCAATACATGTAAAGTTGCCCAAAAAATGCAAACAAATTATTTAATTAATTGAATTAGTTGAAAGCACATTGTGCATTTCGCTTGACCCTTAAAATTATAAGTGAAAAAAATATTATGTTCCCATTTGTCATTGCCGAAAGGCCAACCAATCGCCAAAACAAAAACTACAACACACAAGCATCTAATTTTTTTTCATACATAGAATTTCTTGAGGCAACAAAACAAAAATCCGCGCAGCCCCCACACGTGTTGCTTCGTTGCTGTCACAACAACGACTGATTGAAAGAATGCACCTCTGATCTATATAACCAATCAAATGCTTGTGGAACCTAAGTACGCACAATCACTTTAATCAAAATGGCGTCAAAATTAAGCCAGAGTGACCACCTTTCACCAATTTGGTAAAGAAAAAAAATATCCCACCGGCAGCTTGATCGAAATTATGGCTCTTAAATCTCGACCCGTTAACGGATTTTAATAATATTATGCCTTATTATTTAGCTAGACTCGTATGCTTTCTATAATGATATCAATCATCCTTCTATACCCCAAGGTTCGAAAGCAAATCGATTTGGAACGGTGACTTTGAAAAAATTGCTACTTGGGTGCAACCACTAAAATGCTTGTCAACACCAAATGCATAAGTGCATATTAATAATTGACCCCTTAAAATTTAGCCAGAGTCTTATGCTTTCTATATTGGTCCCTAACTTTTCATTATCCTTCAGGAATAATGAGCATATCGATGCGCAAGGATAACATTGAAAAACTGCCTATTACAAAATACACACTCACCACTAAAGTGCTTATAGATTCCAAACGGTATGGGTTACGTTAATAAAAAACCCCTTAAAATGTAGCTAGAGATTGCAGCTTTATCAAATTAAATCAATAATTTGATTACTATTAGGCAATCATGAACAGATCGATGCGCAAGAGTGACATTAAATGGCTGCCTACTGCAAAATCGATAAAATGCTTGTAAAATATGATGATTCTAGGTTTATAGAAAAAATAATAACCTTAAAACCTAGCTGGAGTTTTGAGCTTTCATAAATGGGGTCAATCTTCTCGCTATCTCAGATAATGCAGGAGAATTTCGTTGTGGAAAAGTGATATCGACCACATGATACATCTATATTAGGGGTGCCCCAATACATGTAAGTTGCCCAAAAACATGCAAACAAATTATTTAATTAAAGTCCGACCGATTAATCGGCATCGGCATCGGCTAGTATCGGCCAATAAAATTGGTATCGGCATCGGCTAGTATCGGCATCGGCCAAAAAAAAAAAGAATCGGCATCGGCATCGGCTTCGGCCTTTTTTGGCCGATGCCACATCGGCTTTTTTTGGCCGATGCCACATCGGTTTTTTTGGTCGATTTTACGATTTTCGATTTTTTAATACGATTTTATTTGCAGCTGAATCGCACTGTCTTCCTTTTTCATATCTCGCTTTGTATATTTATTACATTTTTATTATACGTTACAAACCAGTGTTGCCTGATTAGGGGGTTTCTCCTTAGATTTGTTTGCATTTTATGACAAATACTTAAGGGGACAATATTTTTCAGATATTTTTAATCTATTTTTGCTACATCAACACCTTGTTCAGCTATATTGGCTATTGGGTCTTTTGTTAATTGCTTGTGCCAAATAGAATGAGCAATTTTCATGAGATATTAATTTTGAATTCTGAATTTTCTTGTAATTTTATTTAGTTTTTAGTTGTTTATTTTCTCGTTTTCGTTTGTTAATTTGTGATAAATGTGATGAAATGTATTATATATGTAATAGTTCCTTTTGTTGTTTTATAAAATAAGCTGTGTTTTTGATTGAATTCATTCGTGTTTTTTTTTCTATGGAATCGGCATCGGCATCGGCATCGGCCGATTTTCGGCCTTTTGACCGATTAATCGGCATCGGCTGATAATTGGCCGATGCCGATTAATCGGCATCGGCATCGGCCAAAAAATTTGGTATCGGTCGGACTCTATATTTAATTAATCTGGCAACGCCACTCGTGTTACTGTGCGCAAATTTTCGGTGCTGTGATAAAAAATCTAAATAAGTGATCTTTAATCGTTCTAGACGTGGTTGTTTTTTCTCTACGTCCGGGACTTTTTATAAATTTCGGTTGTGCGTTCGCGGGTGAAGTGGGTTCCTGCTGCTTTGTTGGATTTTGCTTCGTGGGACGCCAACCTCTGTGCCGCGGTAGCTGGCGCTGCAGGGAAGGAGTTGCCGCCATAAGGTAAGTCTGCGAAGGTCCGGTGGTTGCGACGCAACACACAGCGAGACACTGCAGCCAGCTCCAGAGTTTTCCCGACGGCGCTGGACACGCAAATACGCGGAGCTGCTGGGAGCTTCCCCGCAACAGGTGGACGAGCAAGTTATTCCCGCCATTTTCTGCATATAGTTGGTGCTGGCCACCAGCGCCACCTGTGTGGTAAGCTGTGGTTGGCAGCGCCATCTAGTTGCAGTGATCAGTTTTCTGTTCTGTGATTTTCATAAACACCGATGCCACCCAGTTTGGATTTGCAAAACAATCTTTATATAATCCCGTCTTTTACTTTTTATTTCGCATTTTAACTTTTTTGCAGGTTTCTTTTATGAATCCTCCTAAAAGGAGTATTCTAGACGTGCGGTCTAAAAGCGCTTCTCATGGACGTACGATTCCTCCCCAAAACCCGGGTGTAACAACCCTTCCGAAACCGGACATGCGGTCCAAAAACGCAACTTTAGAGCCTGAATTGAATTAGTTGAAAGCACATTGTGCATTTCGCTTGACCCTTAAAATTATAAGTGAAAAAAATATAATGTTCCCATTTGTCATTGCCGAAAGGCCAACCAATCGCCAACACAAAAAAGCATACACACAAAAACTACAACAACAAAAGCATCTAATTTTTTTTCATACATACAATTTCTTGAGGCAACAAAACAAAAATCCGCGCAACCCCCACACGTGTTGCTTCGTTGCTGTCACAACAACGACTGATTGAAAGAATGCACCTCTGATCTATATAACCAATCAAATGCTTGTGGAACCTAAGTACGCACAATCACTTTAATCAAAATGGCGTCAAAATTAAGCCAGAGTGACCACCTTTCACCAATTTGGTAAAGAAAAAAAATAGCCCACCGTCAGCATGATCGAAATTATGGCTGTTAAATCTCGACCCGTTAACGGATTTTAATAATATTATGCCTTATTATTTAGCTAGACTCGTATGCTTTCTATAATGGTATCAATCATCCTTCTATACCCCAAGGTTCGAAAGCAAATCGATTTGGAACGGTGACTTTGAAAAAATTGCTACTTGGGTGCAACCACTAAAATGCTTGCAACACCAAATGCATAAGTGCATATTAATAATTGACCCCTTAAAATTTAGCCAGAGTCTTATGCTTTCTATATTGGTCCCTAACTTTTCATTATCCTTCAGGAATAATGAGCATATCGATGCGCAAGGATAACATTGAAAAACTGCCTATTACAAAATACACACTCACCACTAAAGTGCTTATAGATTCCAAACGGTATGGGTTACGTTAATAAAAAACCCCTTAAAATGTAGCTAGAGATTGCAGCTTTATCAAATTAAATCAATAATTTGATTACTATTCCGCAATCATGAACAGATCGATGCGCAAAAGTGACATTAAATGGCTGCCTACTGCAAAATCGATAAAATGCTTGTAAAATATGATGATTCTAGGTTTATAGAAAAAATAATAACCTTAAAACCTAGCTGGAGTTTTGAGCTTTCATAAAAGGGGTCGTTCTTCTCGCTATCTCAAATAATGCAGGAGAATTTCGTTGTGGAAAAGTGATATCGACCACATGATACATCTATATCAGGGGGTGCCCAAAATATTCTTATGGAAAAGCAAAAACCAATACATGTAAAGTTGCCCAAAAAATGCAAACAAATTATTTAATTAATTGAATTAGTTGAAAGCACATTGTGCATTTCGCTTGACCCTTAAAATTATAAGTGAAAAAAATATAATGTTCCCATTTGACATTGCCGAAAGGCCAACCAATCGCCAACACAAAAAAGCATACACACAAAAACTACAACAACAAAAGCATCTAATTTTTTTTCATACATACAATTTCTTGAGGCAACAAAACAAAAATCCGCGCAACCCCCACACGTGTTGCTTCGTTGCTGTCACAACAACGACTGATTGAAAGAATGCACCTCTGATCTATATAACCAATCAAATGCTTGTGGAACCTAAGTACGCACAATCACTTTAATCAAAATGGCGTCAAAATTAAGCCAGAGTGACCACCTTTCACCAATTTGGTAAGGAAAAAAAATAGCCCACCGTCAGCATGATCGAAATTATGGCTGCTAAATCTCGACCCGTTAACGGATTTTAATAATATTTTGCCTTATTATTTAGCTAGACTCGTATGCTTTCTATAATGATATCAATCATCCTTCTATACCCCAAGGTTCGAAAGCAAATCGATTTGGAACGGTGACTTTGAAAAAATTGCTACTTGGGTGCAACCACTAAAATGCTTGTCAACACCAAATGCATAAGTGCATATTAATAATTGACCCCTTAAAATTTAGCCAGAGTCTCATGCTTTCTATATTGGTCCCTAACTTTTCATTATCCTTCAGGAATAATGATCATATCGATGCGCAAGGATAACATTGAAAAACTGCCTATTACAAAATACACACTCACCACTAAAGTGCTTATAGATTCCAAACGGTATGGGTTACGTTAATAAAAAACCCCTTAAAATGTAGCTAGAGATTGCAGCTTTATCAAATTAAATCAATAATTTGATTACTATTAGGCAATCATGAACAGATCGATGCGCAAGAGTGACATTAAATGGCTGCCTACTGCAAAATCGATAAAATGCTTGTAAAATATGATGATTCTAGGTTTATAGAAAAAATAATAACCTTAAAACCTAGCTGGAGTTCTGAGCTTTCATAAATGGGGTCAATCTTCTCGCTATCTCAGATAATGCAGGAGAATTTCGTTGTGGAAAAGTGATATCGACCACATGATACATCTACAGTCACTCATAAAACCGATCGAGCTTTTTTTAGGAAGCATTTACAGAAGGAAAATTTATGAGACTGATCTGTGAACGATAACTTTTATTTATTTTTTCCACAAGATTGAATAATATACAAACTTAAAGAGAAATTCATTTTACATTTTAATTCTTATTACACAAAAAATAACAAAAAGAGTAGGTGCATCTAGCATGATCAGTTTTGTGACTTCCGTACATTTGTGAGTTTTGTATTTTTAATATTTTTTATAGCCCCCTTTGGCGTCAATTACGGCCTGAATTCTGCGTGGCATGCTGTCTACAAGATTCTGGCATACTTCCTGTGGGATATTTTGCCAAGCATGTTGCACTTTTGGCCAGAGCTCCTCCGTACTACCTGTTTCCCCAGTTATGGACCTTTTCAGGATTCCCCATAGGTGTTCTATGGGGTTAAGGTCAGGAGATTGAGAGGGCCAATTAAAAGTTTCGAAATTATTATTTCTCAACCACGTTTTAGTAAGTTTAGCAGTGTGCTTCGGATCATTGTCTTGCTGGAAGACAATATCCGAAGCACTTACGGCAAACTTTTCGGCTGATCTTGTAAGCTGCGTGCTCAAAATGTCAACATATGATGCGGCTGTCATATTTCCCACAATATTAAAGAGTGTTCCAACACCTCCTGCCATCATACAACCCCAGACCATTATGGAACCGCCGCCGAACTTAAGAGTAGGTTTTACATGACAGGCTGCAACTTTTGTCCAGGAGTTTTCCAAACCCACTGTCGACCATCAGAGCCCAATCGATTTATTTTGGATTCGTCGGACCATATTACCTTTGCCCAGTCTTCCTTAGTCCATTGTGCGTATTCTTTGGCAAACTGTAAGCGCTGCTTCATGTGCCTGGTGGTCAATAGTGGTTTCTTTACTTTTGCTCTTCCTCTGAGCCCAGCGTTTCGTAAAGTCCTGCGAACCGTTTCAGCTAATATAGTGATGTTGAGGTCGGCTTGGATGGCTCGCTTTATTTCGACAGCGTTTTGAAATTTTTGACAACGCTAATCTCGCAAAATCTTTCTTTCGTGTACGTGAGATAATATTTTTGTCGTCCTCCTTTGCTTCCGACAGGAAGATTTTGGACTTTTTTCCGAATTTTGCTAATGGTAGAAATTGATACTCCAGTTTGTGATGCAATTAGACGGTGAGGCACTCCCTCCTTCAACAATTCTTCAATTTTTTTTATGGTTTGGACGTTAATTGGTTTATTATTGGCGCCCATGTTGTGGATAGTTTGTCTAAAGTAATAAGTTGTATTAATGAATTTTTTTGTTTAAATATACTTTGTTAATTACGTACTTACAAAGAATATCAATTATTACCACTTTTTCACACACAGCTTCACAAAAATTGTCTTTGTCCGTACTTGTTCACACAACTCACAAAACTGATTACGCTCTACATTAGAACTAACCAGCGAAGTAAACACAAATGAATAAAAACAATGTTCTAACGGTACATTAATCCGTTAGATAAATACAGTTAGAAAACAAAAATATCAATATTACTTTTGTTTTTCGGATGAGCATTGCCATTACATGCATTTGAATACCGTCACGTAAAAAGCTCAATCGGTTTCGTGAGTGACTGTATATTAGGGGTGCCCCAATACATGTAAGTTGTCCAAAAACATGCAAACAAATTATTTAATTAAAGTCCGATCGATTAATCGGCATCGGCATCGGCTAGTATCGGCCAATAAAATTGGTATCGGCATCGGCTAGTATCGGCATCGGCCAAAAAAAAAAGAATCGGCATCGGCATCGGCTTCGGCCTTTTTTGGCCGATGCCACATCGGCTTTTTTTGGCCGATGCCACATCGGTTTTTTTGGTCGATTTTACGATTTTCGATTTTTTAATACGATTTTATTTGCAGCTGAATCGCACTGTCTTCCTTTTTCATATCTCGCTTTGTATATTTATTACATTTTTATTATACGTTACAAACCAGTGTTGCCTGATTAGGGGGTTTCTCCTTAGATTTGTTTGCATTTTATGACAAATACTTAAGGGGACAATATTTTTCAGATATTTTTAATCTATTTTTGCTACATCAACACCTTGTTCAGCTATATTGGCTATTGGGTCTTTTGTTAATTGCTTGTGCCAAATAGAATGAGCAATTTTCATGAGATATTAATTTTGAATTCTGAATTTTCTTGTAATTTTATTTAGTTTTTAGTTGTTTATTTTCTCGTTTTCGTTTGTTAATTTGTGATAAATGTGATGAAATGTATTATATATGTAATAGTTCCTTTTGTTGTTTTATAAAATAAGCTGTGTTTTTGATTGAATTCATTCGTGTTTTTTTTTCTATGGAATCGGCATCGGCATCGGCATCGGCCGATTTTCGGCCTTTTGACCGATTAATCGGCATCGGCTGATAATTGGCCGATGCCGATTAATCGGCATCGGCATCGGCCAAAAAATTTGGTATCGGTCGGACTCTATATTTAATTAATCTGGCAACGCCACTCGTGTTACTGTGCGCAAATTTTCGGTGCTGTGATAAAAAATCTAAATAAGTGATCTTTAATCGTTCTAGACGTGGTTGTTTTTTCTCTACGTCCGGGACTTTTTATAAATTTCGGTTGTGCGTTCGCGGGTGAAGTGGGTTCCTGCTGCTTTGTTGGATTTTGCTTCGTGGGACGCCAACCTCTGTGCCGCGGTAGCTGGCGCTGCAGGGAAGGAGTTGCCGCCATAAGGTAAGTCTGCGAAGGTCCGGTGGTTGCGACGCAACACACAGCGAGACACTGCAGCCAGCTCCAGAGTTTTCCCGACGGCGCTGGACACGCAAATACGCGGAGCTGCTGGGAGCTTCCCCGCAACAGGTGGACGAGCAAGTTATTCCCGCCATTTTCTGCATATAGTTGGTGCTGGCCACCAGCGCCACCTGTGTGGTAAGCTGTGGTTGGCAGCGCCATCTAGTTGCAGTGATCAGTTTTCTGTTCTGTGATTTTCATAAACACCGATGCCACCCAGTTTGGATTTGCAAAACAATCTTTATATAATCCCGTCTTTTACTTTTTATTTCGCATTTTAACTTTTTTGCAGGTTTCTTTTATGAATCCTCCTAAAAGGAGTATTCTAGACGTGCGGTCTAAAAGCGCTTCTCATGGACGTACGATTCCTCCCCAAAACCCGGGTGTAACAACCCTTCCGAAACCGGACATGCGGTCCAAAAACGCAACTTTAGAGCCTGAATTGAATTAGTTGAAAGCACATTGTGCATTTCGCTTGACCCTTAAAATTATAAGTGAAAAAAATATAATGTTCCCATTTGTCATTGCCGAAAGGCCAACCAATCGCCAACACAAAAAAGCATACACACAAAAACTACAACAACAAAAGCATCTAATTTTTTTTCATACATACAATTTCTTGAGGCAACAAAACAAAAATCCGCGCAACCCCCACACATGTTGCTTCGTTGCTGTCACAACAACGACTGATTGAAAGAATGCACCTCTGATCTATATAACCAATCAAATGCTTGTGGAACCTAAGTACGCACAATCACTTTAATCAAAATGGCGTCAAAATTAAGCCAGAGTGACCACCTTTCACCAATTTGGTAAAGAAAAAAAATAGCCCACCGTCAGCATGATCGAAATTATGGCTGTTAAATCTCGACCCGTTAACGGATTTTAATAATATTATGCCTTATTATTTAGCTAGACTCGTATGCTTTCTATAATGGTATCAATCATCCTTCTATACCCCAAGGTTCGAAAGCAAATCGATTTGGAACGGTGACTTTGAAAAAATTGCTACTTGGGTGCAACCACTAAAATGCTTGCAACACCAAATGCATAAGTGCATATTAATAATTGACCCCTTAAAATTTAGCCAGAGTCTTATGCTTTCTATATTGGTCCCTAACTTTTCATTATCCTTCAGGAATAATGAGCATATCGATGCGCAAGGATAACATTGAAAAACTGCCTATTACAAAATACACACTCACCACTAAAGTGCTTATAGATTCCAAACGGTATGGGTTACGTTAATAAAAAACCCCTTAAAATGTAGCTAGAGATTGCAGCTTTATCAAATTAAATCAATAATTTGATTACTATTCCGCAATCATGAACAGATCGATGCGCAAAAGTGACATTAAATGGCTGCCTACTGCAAAATCGATAAAATGCTTGTAAAATATGATGATTCTAGGTTTATAGAAAAAATAATAACCTTAAAACCTAGCTGGAGTTTTGAGCTTTCATAAATGGGGTCGTTCTTCTCGCTATCTCAAATAATGCAGGAGAATTTCGTTGTGGAAAAGTGATATCGACCACATGATACATCTATATCAGGGGGTGCCCAAAATATTCTTATGGAAAAGCAAAAACCAATACATGTGAAGTTGCCCAAAAAATGCAAACAAATTATTTAATTAATTGAATTAGTTGAAAGCACATTGTGCATTTCGCTTGACCCTTTTTTTTTTTTTTTTCTTTTTTTTTCCTTTGTCGGAACGATCTAGCAAGCGCAGCACTCAGACAATTATACGTCCATTGTACTACGACTTGTTGTTCCCTGTTAATGTGCTTTAAATCTACCCGATTTCCGAAGAAACCTTGATAGATCCTGGGGTGCCAAGGAGCCAAGGTGGTCGCTTCTTAGCACATCAGTGCCAAACGTCTCAAACCTGATACGAGCGAACGCGGGGCAGAGACACAGGAAGTGTTCCGCCGTCTCAACGTCCTCCCCACAGGCAGGACATAGGGCACTGTCAGATATGCCTACCATTTCCATGTGCTTCGCCCATAGGAAATGGCCCGTCATTAACCCGACCATCTGCCTGCAGTCTCTTCTGCCTAGTGACAAGAGAAACTGTGAGCATTTGTCGGATATGGCGGGAAGCATAAGTTTCGTCCACCTGCAGCCGCTCTCAGCCTGCCATGCTCGCTCCTGGGTCATAGTGACCCATTCGTTAACTGTGGCTTTGATGGCTGCGGATGGGAGTGGCAGAACAGGCTCAGGGCCGACAAAATCAGCCTCAGAGCCCATTCTAGCTAGGGAATCCGAGGTCTCGTTACCCACAATTCCTGCGTGTCCCGGGACCCAGGTGAGCATCAGGCTATTGTATTTGGCTAAATGAGTGCTGTTTCTAGTGATCTGTCGATCCCACCTCTAATCCCTTCCTTTCCTTGTCCCTTTGTACTCATGTTTCCCCCTATTTTCTGCTCCCCGGCTTCGGCCGTTCGTCTCGTTTAATGTTCATTGTATTCTCTGTACATTCGTCTTTTACACGTCTTCAAATAAAGACCGAAAACCCCCTAACCGCACCCAACGCGTTTCATTTACCACGCTCCGCGACGATCGGTTTTTACATGGTCCTTCGAGCCAACCGCGAACTCGCGCCGCGGAAATACAAACACTAAAAACATTAACAAACAAAGTTAAATTACAAACTTCAAACAATATACAAAGTTACACGAAAAGTGAAAAGTGACACAAAAAAAAACAACCAAATACAAAGAGTGACAACTCAACAAACAGTGAACCAAGAACAAACACGAAGGTGATACACACAACAAAATCAAAAAACAGTGCACAAACCATACAATATACAAATCACCGATACCAAAATTTTGAATATTAAAAAACAAACCCAAAAAAAGTAACGAGACATAGTGCAGTGCGGTGATATCAGAAAAACAAAAAACACAGACTACATAAAACCAACAACAAACACACCCACAAAAATTGAACAGAAAAACAACAACAAAACACACACCCACAGCAGAACACAGATCAGACGAAGAGGGCAGCCAACAACGGCAAACAGCCAACAACACAACACACAGCACCACACAAAGCAGACAAAAAGGGCAGCAACAACAGCACAAACAGTGGACAAAAAAAACAACAGCAAAACTTAGCACAACACAGCAGCAACAACAGCAAACAACAGCAAGCAGCACAAACGGCGGACACAAACGACGTAGAGGCAATCCCCATTCTCGGGCATTGGGCCCCAAAAAGATAAGCCCAACAATTTTTATTAAAAAATTAACATTCACTAACACAAAATAAAATTTGTATAAAATATATATACCCATTCCCAAAAAAAAAAATCCCTAAAATCCAGTCACAAAATTATATACTGGTACCCCCTACCCCGTTCGATTATCGCAGTAAGCAAGCCCGCTGCTGCACATAATTTTGCGCTATTTGTTTGCACATTGACTTTTTGGGCTGCAGCCTGCTTCGCACTTTTTTCTAATCTGCACATTTTCGCTACGTTTGCTTTGTGCATATCGCAGATCAGCAGCGACCACTCCAGCTGTTGATCTCGCGCTCTCCCACCTGTGTATATTTTCGCGTTTCGCTTTGTGCGATATACGCACGCACAAGCAGCAAGCACTCCCGCTGCTGCATCCAAGTGCAATTACACATACATACTTCTGCCTAAGCATTTCCCCGCTCTCGCTAGCAGAAGTATATAAACGCAAGCACAGTGGGACGAGTTACTTCCCTTTCGCAGCATATTGAAAAATTTTCTAGGACTTCGAAAATTTTCAATAGTGCTGCAGATACTCATTCACTGCGCATCTGCTGCCACCCCAAGTGCATACAGTGGGACAAATATCCCCCACTTGCACACAAAAATTGTTTGTACACAAATTTATTTTAACTTTTTTACGTTCACTGATAATAATACAAAGAATCACATACACATATACATATATATATACAAATATATACACACCCAATTTTATACACATACATACGTGTATATTCACACAAATTCACATTCACATTCCCATACAAAATAAAATTCACTTTTTCACGAATAAAAACAAATTTAATACACAATTGACTACACATTTAATTTATATTTATATTATAATAATTTTACATACATTCTCAATTCCCATATTCACATTTATATTTATTACCCATACATATATATTTCCCTTCACATTTACACACACAAGTGTACAATTTTTTATTTATTTATTTATTTGTTGCTCGACAAGTGTTCAAATTCGTTTGAACGAATTTTCACATTCCCAACTCTTCCCATACTCAATTATCGTTCGCGCGGACGCGGTTAGACTACACGTCTATTTCCCCAATACCCTACATTTAAATACACATATATTTATTCAAATTTTTTACCCTTTGTCGAGCTTTTTTATACAAAATGCCGGTTGAGCGATCCCCTAAACGCCAACTTATCACAATGGAGACTCCTTCCTCCAGATCCCCGAAGTCAACCAATGCACGTTTGACAGTTCCTGTAACTCGGGAGCCACTAAACACGCGCTCCAAACTTTCCATTCCCAAAGCAACCGATCCCAGTGTTGCCAAATTTACTTTCGAGTATGACAGACTCGTGCTATTATGCACAAAATTTTCATCGGCTCCCATTGAGGATTTGACCAAATCTCTGGTCCAAATTAAGCAAAAAAATTTGCAAGCCCAATGGGAGAGGCTTATGTGCGCACATGAGGCAGTCTTCATTGCTGAAGACAACGGCCAGCCCGACGGTTTCAAAGAGTCGGCTAGGCAAAAAATCGACGCCTGCACAGACCAGTATGAGTTGTGCATGGCTCAGATGTCGGACATCATTGAGATGCTCCAAATTCAGTCCCCCCAGCCCGCTGCGCATATGGAACCGGTTCGACTCCTAGAACCAGCAAATACCCCTTACATTTGCCTACAAGTTCCGCCTTGTGATACCGAAACCTTTTTCGGGGGCTATGAGCAATGGCCGTCCTTTCGGGACATGTTTACCGCGGTTTACATCAACCACCCCCAGCTCACTCCAGCCCAAAAATTGTATCACCTCCGATACAAGACGCAAGGTAAAGCCGGTGCTATTGTAAAGCAATATGCATTAACCGATGAGAATTTCGGACTCGCGTGGGAAGCTTTAAAATCACGCTTCGAAAACAAACGCATACTCATTGATTCACAAATTAGATCCCTCCTAAATATCGCTCCTGCCCACACTGAAGATAGTGAGGCACTTCAGCGGATCCAAAACACAATAAACAATTGTCTGTCTGTTCTCAATTCTCAGGCCGTAGACACTGACAATTGGGATCCGCTATTGGTTTACATATGTTGTACCAAATTGCCCCAAGAGACACTTGCTCTATGGGAGCAATCATTGACATCCCGGAAGGATCTGCCACCCTGGTCGCAAATGGATGAGTTCCTGACCGGCAGATATGAGGTACTTGAACGGTTGCAAAGTATTCGCCCTTCTAAGCCGAAACCGTCTCAACCTTCGACTTCCAATGTCCTCCCAAATCGGCCACACAAATCCCTAAATTATCACACTCAAGTGAAAAGGGACTTCGCGTGCAAACTCTGCAACGCAAATCATCCCATACGGACTTGCCAGAGCTTTAAAAGACTCACCCCCCAGAGTCGACTTAAATACGTTAAGAAGCACAATCTTTGCGTGAATTGTCTTGCTACATCACATCTCACTAAAAATTGTACAAGCAATTTTACGTGCGTATATTGCCAGGTGAAGCACCATTCCATGCTTCATTTCCCTAAAGGCAATGCGCAACCCTCTCATACTCCTAATCGGTCACATTCGTACCGATCACAGGTCGCAACAGCTCCAAAACGAACGCACAACAGCTCCGGTACTCATTCCCCCCTTTCGGATGCGCAACCCCGCACATCGTCCAGGCAAAGTACGCCCAAAGTACAAGCCCTACGCTCTAATAATGGCACCCAATCTCTTCTGCCTACGGCACTGGTGTCCATTGAACACTCAGGAAAGTTGTTTAAGGTTCGAGCGTTGATCGACCAAGCCTCTCAGCGTACCTTCATCTCCGCGAAGGTCCAGAAACGCCTCAAATTGCCGATCGAGAAATCCCCCTTCCAAATCTCGGGCATGGGCGGTCAGATTGTGCAAAATGCCAATCATACATGCTTCTTTACATTGGCAGTCCCCCAATCGAGCACGAAACTCCCCGTGCAAGCAATCGTGCTCCAAGAGCTTACGAATTCGCTCCCATCTTCCCACATAAACGCTCCCAATATGAAACATTTCGCCATGCTAGAACTCGCTGATCCAAATCCCTTCGAGACAGCGCAGATTGATATAGTGATTGGCAGTGATCTCATCCCGCAGATCATGCTCGAAGGTATCCACCGGAATGTATGTGGCAGCTTACTTGCTCAGCATACAGTATTCGGTTGGGTATTAAGCGGTCCAGTACCCCGTTCTTCGCATTTGACATGTGCCACAGAGGTACCAGGTCGCCATATGCATACTGGACACGCCCTTCGAAATAATCTTCCTGCCCTAAAGGAAGCTCTTTCGCAAGTGATTGCCGCCCTCAATCCCGCAGGGTTTCCACCTCAGGAAATAATGGAAAATCACTTCGAGCCCACCACTCCTGCAAACTCATGCTCAAACCGGCAAATTTCCCCCTTAGTTGCCAAACGTTTCGACCCCGCAGGAGGGCTTTCGCCTCCAATGAAGGCTCCCAAAAGGGTTCGACAAGAGCGTTGGCATGACGCCACTCGTTCTACACATTCACAGCAACTGACGGAAATTGCATTTCCCCGCAATTCCTCATTGCACCGACTCCATCCCGGGTCCAAAAAGAGGACAGTCGCCACTCCAATGCGACTTGCTCCAAACGTTGCAGATCCCGCAGACGTCGGACTGATCGGGTATAAACTCCAAGATCTATAAGATCTCCCTCTCGGGTGTAACGGCTTCAGCAATTCCTAAAGCCTAAGGTTATGCTCGTACAAGTCCAACCCCGGACCAAAGAGCGGTTGACTGCCTACACCCTCTCGAAGAGCAAACCGGCATCCTCGATCGGTTCCCTTGCTTCTCTCGAGCCCTACAAACATATTTATTATGACGTGCAAAATAATTCCTCATAACCCTCTCGAAATTCTCATTCTCCCTAAAGAAATGAAATGGCAATACAGCCAAAAATGTGTAAATGTGTAAAAATATGTATCTTTTCATATTCCCTTGGCTCTGGCTTAAGCGAACCCCGCAGCTCAGCCACGTTTTCTCATTCCCACGATGTCAGCCTCAATACTGTAATTTCCAATCATCTGACATCTACCTCCTTTGCAGATCGTACGCTAGCCGACCATCGCAGCAGCTGCCTTCAAGTTTATCCCGCATGGCAGCAAGGAGGCTCTCAACGCACTCTCCAGGGTTTCATCATCAAGGATCGACGACAACTCCTCAGCCGTCAGCCCATCCTGCAGCCGTCCGCCGCAGTTCATCGCCAACTCTTCGCAACTTTAATAAATTGCAATATGCAATGGCGGCCGCGATGGCTAAATGAGTGCTGTTTCTAGTGATCTGTCGATCCCACCTCTAATCCCTTCCTTTCCTTGTCCCTTTGTACTCATGTTTCCCCCTATTTTCTGCTCCCCGGCTTCGGCCGTTCGTCTCGTTTAATGTTCATTGTATTCTCTGTACATTCGTCTTTTACACGTCTTCAAATAAAGACCGAAAACCCCCTAACCGCACCCAACGCGTTTCATTTACCACGCTCCGCGACGATCGGTTTTTACAGTATTTTCCAACATAATTAAGCCTGGATTTGCAGGACCTGACTAGCATAGAGGTGGTTGGAGGGCTGTCCAAGGCCATAAGCGCAGCTTTGCTGTCGCTACAGACACAGATAGACCTGCCTTTCCACTTACTCTCTACGACAAAGTTCATCGCCTCAAGTATCGCATGCACCTCCGCCTGAAACACAGATGCGTGCGAGCCTAGGGCAAAGAACCGTCTAGTCCCCGTGGATTCCATGAAGACCCCAGAGCCAGAACCATCTTCCGTTCTGGAGCCGTCCGTGAATATACGGAAACAGTGTTTACCGGGCTCATCCTCAGGATACGACCAAGAGTGAGCCTCAGGCAGCAACACCATGTACCGCTTTTTTAATATGACAGTTGTAGGCATGGAGTCGAGGGGCATGGACATGACTGTGAGGTCAATGTCGGTGCCAGCACAATTATCCAGTGCCGGACAAGCGCCATACCACTGGCCACTGTGTTTTAGTCTTCGGATGGCCTTTAGGGCCTCTCCTTGGATGAAAACATCAAGTGGAGGAAGGCTCACCAGGGCATCTAGCGATGGGCCAGAAGTAGTTGGAAAGGCTCCAGTACAACATATGGCCACAGTGCGCTGCAGTCTGGACAAGGTTATCTTGACCCCTGCAAGAGAGAGTCTGCTCATCCAGACTACCGATGCGTAGGAGATGATGGGTCTTATCATAGCTTTGTAGATCCAGAGGATCTTGCTAGGGGAAAGACCCCACGTTTTCCCAAATACACCTCTGCATTGCCAGAAAGCCGACAGTGCTTTCGATGTCTTTAGTTCTACGTGAGATTTCCATAGGAGTTTATCATCTAGGATGACTCCCAGATATTTAATCTCCTTGGATAGCTGGATAGTGACCCCCTTGAGTGTGGGCAGAACGACTCTATCAAGCTTCCTCCTCCTGGTAAAGAGAACCATACCAGTTTTGGCGGGATTAGCAGATAGCCCGTTCGCATTACACCAGGTGTCAATCATATCCAGAGTTTTCTGCACCTTTCTGCAGATGTGCATAAGGGAGGGGCCGGTTACGAGACAGGCCACATCGTCCGCGTATGCTTGTGCGTAGACTCCAGAGTCATTCAGAGTGATGAGCAGGGGATCAATCACCATGCACCAGAGCAATGGAGACAGCACCCCACCTTGAGGGCAGCCTCTATTTACACCGGATGACACCAGTAGATCGTCCTCTGCCCGCACCGTCATGATTCTTTGGGCTAGCATTGAACGTATCCAATTTACCAAAGCCCGGTCTACGCCGTGTCGGCTAGCAGCGTTACACATACTGTCAAAAGTCGCATTGTCAAAAGCGCCCTCTATATCCACAAAGATTCCCACCGCGTAGTCCTTCCTGTCGATGGCTCGCTCTATCCTACCAACCAGATTTTGCAGAGCCGACTCGCAGGACTTCCCACTTTGGTAGGCATGCTGAAATGGAGACAGAGGATGCATCTTAAGCGACTCCTTACGTATCCGTAACTCCACCAGCCGTTCGAGACTTTTTAGCATAAAAGAAGTCATGCTAATAGGTCTAAAGCTCTTGGGGCTAGTGTAGTCGTCCTTTCCGACTTTCGGAATGAACGCGACTCTCACCATCCTCCAAGGGCGTGGTATATAGGCCAGTGCCAGGCATGCCGTGAAGATTTTCTTCAGTGCCATGACTACTGACTCTATACCTTCCCTCAACACGATAGGATAAATGCCATCAGGACCGGGCGATTTGAAGCTGTCAAAGGACTTGATGGCAAATCGAATGCCAGCTTCATTCGCCACAGTTCTGGCGACGTACCAGTCATGTCGAGAGGGTGTGATTGCCCTAACAGTAGTTCCATCCAGGGACGAAAGCTGCTGGGCAACAGTGACCTGATTTCCTGGAAAGTGAGACTCCATCAGTAGACTGAGTGTCTCACTTTTCCTCTCCGTGTAGGAGCCATCAGGTTTCCTAAGCGACCCCAGCTTCGCGGTTTGGTCCTTTTTCAGAACTTTTACCAGCCTAGCTGTGTCGCTCAAGGATTCAATGCCACTACAGAAATCTCTAAAAGAGGCCTTCTTCGAACTTCGAATAAGCCTCTTGTAGTTCTTCTGAGTGCATCGGTAGCGCTCCCAGTCCTCGTCAAGATTCGTCTTGAGGGCCCGGTTGAGAAGTTTTCTAGACTCACGCCTTAGCGACTGAAGCTCCCTATTCCACCACGGAACAGGGGTCCGGCCAAGGGGAGGTCTAGTTGGGCAGGCTAGCTCGAAGCTTGATGTTAGGGCAGTATTGAGATGCTCAACAGCCGCCTCAATACACCGCTCCTTACGAATTTTCGGTGGCGTCGCGTATTTATTCCGCAATGCCTCCCGAAATTTCGGCCAGTCTGCGTTTTTCGGGTTCCTAGAGGGCAATGGCATTTGTGCCTCCTCGCCGCACTGAAACTCGATATACCTGTGGTCCGAACACGATTCTTCGTTGAGGACTCTCCAGTTGTTGATTGACCACCCCAGTCTAGTATTAGATAGAGTGATGTCAATCACCTCCTGCCTTCTTGTAGTCACAAACGTAGGCTGATTGCCAGTGTTGTGAATATTCAGGCCGGAGGATGCAATATACCCGAACAGCCGAGAGCCTCGGTTGTTGCATTTGCTGCTGCCCCAGATTGTGTGCTGGGCATTAGCATCGCAACATAAAATGAGACCGAGATTGCGCTGCTCACAAAACCTCACGAGACTAGCGACCTTCCCAGGTGGTGGCGCTTCCAGTGCATCGTAAGGAAAGTACCCAGACGCAATCACGAACCTTGACCATCCGTGCATACCCTTGAAGCTCACCTCAGCAGCAACCAGGTCCTGACAGCAGAAAAGGTCAAGACTAGTCACCGTAAGATGAGATGATACTATAAGACAGGTTCTAGGTCTAGTCGAATTCCTATCATACAGTACAGTGGCCCCTTTCAACGACTCAAGGCCACAGACCCGGCCCCTAAAGACCCAGGGCTCTTGAATTGTTGTTATGTGGGGTAGTGTGTGCAGCCGGGAGAGCCGACTACTTAAAAGTGCAGTAGCGGCTTTGGAATGCTGCAAGTTGATCTGCGTTACCGACAGAGGCCGATAACTACAAGAACTGTCTGAGCCCCCTATTTGGGATAGACATAAAAACTGACAGTCCCAAAGAAGAGACTGAGACAGTTCCCGTACCGGGAGCCCAGGACATCAGCAGAGGCTTCATCGATTCTCACCACAAGAGAAGCACCTTCCTTACCTTCCCGGTTGGTACTCTTGCGGTGGTGGAGAACACGCCAAAGCCTAGTGTCGATGCCTGGGTTCTGGGCACGCAGACAGGAGAGCACATCCGCTGTGGACAGGTCAAGGTCCGGTATCCAGCAGATGGCTTTCCTGAGGGACTCGACCTCGCCTTCGTAGACCGCGAAGCGAGTAGTCCCCTTAGGAGGCAACTTATTGACTGCGTTCCTGATCCAGTCAAAGTTGGCCTGAGACGCACACGACACCAATATAGTGCCGTCTTTTGTCTCATAGCCCTTCGCATTGGCCTCAGGACCGGAGGCAATAACCCGACGCATCAGTTGGCTTTTGCAGAAGTCGAGTTCTGCATCAGTCAACCTGTGGTCAGGGCCCCTTTTCCCAATCACTGCCATCGGCCGCGGGCCGGCAGCCTTCTCGCTGTACGATGGCTTGGCCGCACCTTTGGAAGTGCTTGGGCGAAGATCCAGCTCGCCACCCTCCGCTGACGAAGGTTTCGCCGGGCAGGCAGACGTGCTGGGTCGGAGGCCTTGGACATTCCGCGGCTTACTGGCAACACACTTCTCCGCCGCTTTGGCTACTGCCGGGGTTACGCTCGTGCCTTTGGGCGCCGTGGCGCACCTGACGACAGCAGTTGCAGGGCAGGTAGGTGTGCTGTTTTCGGCTGCAGTCTTCATCCGCTTGCCTCGCGAGCCGGACGATTTGGAGACCTCCGTGATCTCCGCCGGACCAGTGGCTTCGGTGGGTGTTACCTCAGCCGACCTGGGTCTTTTGGAGGACACGGGTTCCGGAGGCTCAGCCGTGTCGCCTGCCTTTTCAAGCCGGCGCTTAGCCATCCGCTTCCTTCTGATCCTCCTCGCCTTGCTCCTTTTTTTTTATTCCTTAGAACCACTGGGAGGTCGTTCAGCCACCGTGGCAGCTTCCCGACGCAGGCCCTCTGGCTCCTTGGAATCATCCGTCTCCGAAGAAGAGGAGATCGTGGTAACGACCCCGCTTTCCTCCAGGATGCGCTCCCGCCGGTAAAGGCGGGAGACTTGAGCAATGGTTGGGGCCTCCAGAATCCTTGCCCCTGCCGCCGAAGCGGGTGGATTGCCACCTATGTGGATTCCACCTGGAGTAGTATCCATTTCGTTGTCCATTGCCAAAGAACGGTTTTAGTTCGGGACTCCTCCCTAGCCAGTTTGGTCCGCGGATGGTACCCATACCCTATACCATCATTGTGGCGGACGCAACAGACATGACTCCTGTCCCTCCAAGGGTACCGAAGTGACGTCGTTTGTCCACCAAGGGCCCCCTATCCGCCACCTAGGGACGCGTCCGATGGGAGATCAGGCAACTCCACACGGGTGGATTTTAGTCGCCTCTTACGACAGGCATGCCTTACCACGGGCATATTCTCGGACCCTGACCGTAGGGTTATCTTGACCCTTAAAATTATAAGTAAAAAAAATTTAATGTTCCCATTTGACATTGCCGAAAGGCCAACCAATCGCCAACACAAAAAAGCATACACACAAAAACTACAACAACAAAAGCATCTAATTTTTTTTCATACATACAATTTCTTGAGGCAACAAAACAAAAATCCGCGCAACCCCCACACGTGTTGCTTCGTTGCTGTCACAACAACGACTGATTGAAAGAATGCACCTCTGATCTATATAACCAATCAAATGCTTGTGGAACCTAAGTACGCACAATCACTTTAATCAAAATGGCGTCAAAATTAAGCCAGAGTGACCACCTTTCACCAATTTGGTAAATAAAAAAATATCCCACCGGCAGCATGATCGAAATTATGGCTGTTAAATCTCGACCCGTTAACGGATTTTAATAATATTATGCCTTATTATTTAGCTAGACTCGTATGCTTTCTATAATGATATCAATCATCCTTCTATACCCCAAGGTTCGAAAGCAAATCGATTTGGAACGGTGACTTTGAAAAAATTGCTACTTGGGTGCAACCACTAAAATGCTTGTCAACACCAAATGCATAAGTGCATATTGGTAGAAATGTTGCATTTTTTGTGTGGAAATGTTGCACATTGATGTGGGATTTTGGTTTTTAAATTTTGTGGCAAGATTGCAGCAGACTAGATGGCGCTGATGAGTCTAATAGAAACAAATGTGGCATTTGACAGGTGCAAATATTGCATTTGTTGGGTGGAAATGTTGCACATTGAAGTGGGATGATGGTTTCTAAATATTGTGGCAAGATTACAGCAGACTTGTAGGCGCTGAAGACTGTACGAAAAAGGCGAACGACTGTTGCATTTGTTGGGTGGAAATGTTGTATTTGTGGGGTGAAAATGTTGCAGATTGAAGTGGGATGTTGGTTTTTAAATTTTGTGGCGAGGTTGCAGCACTAGATGGCGCTGAAGAGCGCACGACAACAAATGATGCATTTGTCGTGGTAGAAATGTTGCATTTTTTGTGTGGAATTGCACATTGATGTGGGATTTTAGTTTTTAAATTTTGTGGCAAGATTGCAGCAGACTAGATGGCGCTGATGAGTCTAATAGAAACAAATGTTGCATTTGACAGGTGCAAATGTTGCATTTGTCGGGTGGAAATGTTGCACATTGAAGTGGGATGTTGGTTTGTAAATATTGTGGCAAGATTGCTCCAGACTAGATGGCGCTGCAGAGTGTCCGAAAAAGAATTACAAACGTTGCACTTGTCAGGTAGAAATGTTGCATTTGTCGGGTGGAAATGTTGCACATTCAAGTGGGATGTTGGTTTTTATATACTGTGGCGTTGCATATGTTGGGTGAAAATGTTGTATTTGTCGGGTGGAAATGTTGCACATTGAAATGGGATGTTGGTGTTTAAATATTGTAGGGGGTTGCAGGAGAGTAGATGGCGCTGCAGAGTGTCCGAAAAAGAATTACAAACGTTGCACTTGTCAGGTAGAAATGTTGCATTTGTCGGGTGGAAATGTTGCACATCGAAGCGGGATTTTCGTTTTTAAATTTTGTGCAAGATTGCACAAGACTAGATGGCGCTGACGAGCCTAATAGAAACAAATGTTGCATTTTTTTGGTGGAAATGTTGCATTTGTCTTGTAGAAATGTTGCAAATTCAGATGGGATTTTGGTTTTAAAATTTTGTGGCAAAATTGCACCAGACTAGATGGCGCTGATGAGTCTAATAGTGTAGGGCTAGTTGCCTCTAACGAAATGAAACGCGAGCTTGCACGTTGTAACAACTTCTCTTTTATTATCAAAAATGATGTAAACGGAGTAACGGTTGCCGGCGCGACCGCAGCGCACGGCCTACTCCCATAAAAACATTTCATTGTATTTAAATTTGCTGAGTTGCTGACAGACAGCATTGCCAGCATTACATTTAGAGAGGGCATTGCCGCCACAGGTACCCCCTTCTCAGAGAGTTAGCCGGTGGAGGCGGCGAACGATACCGATTTGTGTGGTTTTCTGGCATATGTTCGAAGTGGTCTGTCCATAGTGTTTGACAGTAGGGTGTTACCCATGGGCTCCAACGTGTGGTCGTGCTGATGTTGATCCTGTTTGACCACGAACGCCGGTTTAAGACAGTCGACGGACACAGCTTTCTCGATATCGTTAATGCGTATGACAAATACACGGTCGTTGAGACGGCGTAATACCTCATGGGGGCCTGTGTAGGGGGCTCCAATGGCTTTCGGACGGCGTCAACTCTGCGAAAAACGTGGCTGCAGGTATACAGATCCTTAAGTATGAAACAGCGTGATTTGGCGTGGTGAGCAATCGTTGTTGGGCGTAGTTTCCCTATGCTTTTCCAGGAACAGCTCCGGGCTAGCAGATTGGTCTTCGGATGCGAAGAATTCTCCTGGCAACCGAATAGGCGCACCGAAGAGAAGCTCGGCAGGGGAAGCGTTTAAATCTTCTTTCAGGCATGACCGCAATCCGAGGAGTACTGTTGGCAGGATTTCCGGCCAGGGGTGGGTGCGTGACACATTAGAGCTGCTTTTAAAGTACGATGGAATCGCTCCACCATTCCATTCGCTTGGGGGTGGTAGGGAGTGGTGTGGATGATACGAGCACCGATAACTTTGGCCAATGCCGTGAAAAGTGCAGACTCGAATTGCTGACCCTGGTCTGTCGTTATAGTAAGAGGTGTCCCATAGGAGCAGATCCAATTGGCGTAGAGCGCTGATGCTACTGTTCCTGCTTCCATGTCTTCCAGCGGCACTGCAACAGCCACCTGGAAAAACGGTCAATTATAGTTAGGCAATACCTTAATTTGTTGACGGCTGCAAGGTAAATCAGGTCTATGTGTATGTGGTCGAAGCGATTATCGGGGATGCTCAGGTATGAGTCGATTATGCCGGCTGACTCTGGACTTCTGACAGGCGATGCATTCACGACACCATTGTAGTGCGTCCTTCTTGATACCGGGCCACACGAACTTTTCTTTGAGATGACGAGCTGTTACGCGGCCACTTGGGTGTGAAGAGCTGTGTACTATGTTGAATGCTTGCCGCCGGAGGCTTGTCGGAATATACGGTCGCACGCGGCCAGACGAAATGTCACAGTAAACATGACAGTCTTGTATTGCCAGCTGCTGCAGTTTAAGTGAAGTGTCTTGCTTGACTTCAGCGAACTGGTTGTCGTCCTGTTGGGCTGATTGGATGGTAGCGAATGGTCGGCATACAAATTTCATTAATGCGCGAAAGCGCATCGGCTGCTGCGTTCTCTTCACCTTTAACGTGGATAATTTCGGCGTCGAATTGCGAAATGTAGTCCAGCTGCCTTAGCTGTCTCGAGGAGGCTTTGTCAGCTCGCTGGGAGAAGGCGTAGATGAGAGGACGGTGGTCGGTTTTGATGACAAATTTGCGGTCTTCCAGGTGATGTCGAAAAAACTTTATAGCAGCAAAGACAGCGAGCAGCTCGCGGTCATAAGTACTATATCGTTGTTCAGCTTGGCTCAATTTACGTGAGAAAAATCCCACCGGTCTCCAGACGTTATCTTGCAACTGTTCAAGGGATGCGCCAATTGCAAAGTCCGATGCGTCGGTGGAGAGGGCCAAGGGTGCTGTTGGTGCGATGAATGCGTTCCTGGTGGCAGTGGCGATGCTATTTTTACAATCCGCAAAGGCCTTTTCTGCAACAGGTATCCATTCTATCCTCCGCTTGTCCTTCTTCTTGGCGTTTTTCAAATATCCATTAAGCGGGGCCTGAGTCGCTGCGGCTTGTGGGATTCAACGACGGAAATAATTTAGCATACCCAAGAATCCCCTGAGATCGGTGATAGTCTCGGGCTTTGGATACGACACGATGGCATCTACTTTGTCAGCAGGAGGCCAGTACCCATGTTGGTTGACAGTGTAGCCCAGGTACACTAGTTCGGTTTTGCCAAATCTGCACTTCGCGAGATTGATTGAGAGCTTATTCTGGTGTAGAATTTCAAACACGCAGCGGAGATGTTCGGCATGCTCCTCAACGGAATTAGAAAATATGATCAGGTCGTCGATAAAACAGGCTGCGTATGGAAGAGACCGTAAGAGGTTGTCCATGTGGCGTTGGAATGTTTGGGCAGCGTTGCGGAGGCCCGGTGGCATACCCAGGAACTCGAAAAGTCCAAATGGCGTTGTAACTGCGGTCTTTGGAACATCTTCAGGGGCTACTGGTATCTGATGGTACGCCCGGACGAGGTCGATGGTAGAAAAGATGCATTTTCCGTGTAAGCGCTGGAAAATATCCTTACAATGTGGAACTGGGTAGCGATCAGGAACTGCCTGAGCGTTGAGTCTTCTGTAGTCACCTGTTGATCGCCACTCACCAGACTTCTTGGGCACCATGTGGATGGGGCTCGCCCATGGACTGCTAGATGGGCGTATGACGCCATGATGGAGAAGCAGATCAAAGTCGGCCTTTGCTGCCGATAAATTTTCACCGCATAGCCTCCGAGGGCGCTCAGCTACTGGCGGCCCGCTCGTTACGATATAATGTTTGATAGAAGTGGGGCTATCCACACGTGGGGCAGAGCTGGGCAGAGAGAGATTCAAGTACTCCTTGAGGATGGTTGCGAGCATCGGATGCTGTGAAGGGTCTTCAGCCTTTTGCTCCACCATTGAAACCGTGTGAACATCTATTTTGCACAGCTGCGCTGGTTTAGAGAGTGTGGTGAGCAGTGTTGTGACTAATATATTAAAGTAGTGTAACTAATTACGTAGTATATTTTAATTTATAATTGATTGGCACGACAGCCCGCTTCCGCGAGACTAAGGCCTAGCTTCCCGCAACCACCCGTGTTGTGCGTGTGAATTTTGTACGCGGGTGGAAGGGACCTACAGTTTTATCCCGGTTCCGAACGGCAGGTTGGGAGCTTTTTCATAGGCAATTTTTACTCTCAGAGGTTTGCCATTTCCAGCTGAGAGGACAGCCACCGAAAGAGAAAACGAGTTTCCCGTTATTTTTTTTAGGTGTTACTACATGCAGTATTCGATCTTGCGTCGCTCTGCATGCGACTCGCTGGACCGCGCACTAACCAACTGAGCCACGGCGGCTGACACGTAGTAGTATATTACTTTGGCTTTAAAAAAGTAGTGTAACTAGTTATTTTTCCCCATAAGTAATCACCTTCAGTAATATTATTACTTTTTTACAAGTTACTTATAACAATATTACTTTTTAGTCAACGGCAACGGTATTTTTTTCTACGACTGCCAACTGCAAGGCACGCCGCTGTTTTGTGTCAGTGCTGCCCGCGCTTGCGCAGGTGGCCACAGTGTTGCCAGTACTTTTGCGAGTGGCCACATTAGAAACAAATGTTGCATATGTTGGGTGGAAATGTTGTATTTGTTGGGATGTTGATTTTTAAATTTTGTGGCGAGGTTGCAGCAGACCAGATAGCGCTGGGAAGTTTGCAAAATAGAAACAAATGTTGCATTTGTCGGGTGGAAATGTTGCACATTGAAGTGGGATGTTGGTTTTAAAATTTTGTGGGTAGACTGCAGCAGACTGGAAGGCGCCGATAAGTCTAATGGAAACAAATGTTGAATTTGACAAGTGGAAATGCTGCACATTGAAGTGGGATGGTGATATTTAAATTTTGTGGCGAGGTTGCAGCATACCAGACGGCGCTGGGAAGTGTGCGAAATAGAAACAAATGTTGCATATGACAGGTGGAAATGTTGCACATTGAAGGGGGATTTTGGTTTTTAAATTTTGTGGCGAGGTTGCACCAGCCCAGGTGGCGCTGAAGAGTGTACGAAATAGAAACAAGTGTTGCAATTGTCATGTGGAAATGTTGCATTTGTCGTTTGGAAATGTAGCACATTGAAGTCGGATGTTGGTTCTTAAATATTGTGGGGGGGTTGCAGGAGAGTAGATGGCGCTGCAGAGTGTCCGAAAAAGAATTACAAACGTTGCATTTGTCAGGTAGAAATGTTGCATTTGTCGGGTGAAAATGTTGCACATTGAAGTGGGATGTTGGTTTTTAAATATTGTGGCGAGAGCAGACACGAGCAGACCACATGGCGGCGTAGAGGGTACGAAATAGAAACCAATGTTGCATTTGTCGGATAGAAATGTTGCACATTGAAGTGAGATTTAGTTTTTAGATATTGTGGCAAGATTACAGCACTAGATGGCGCTGAAAAGCGGTCGCATTAAAACAAATGTTGTATAAGTTAAATAAATAAAATAACAGAACCGTTTCGGTTGGGATGAGTTTTATTACTGACTTTTAAATTTTGGCTGCACCGCCAGCGCACCAGCTCGGCTGCCGGTGCAGTGAAAGAACATGTGAACTGCATTGTCAGCAAAGTCTCACGCTTTGGCTGGCAATGCAATAGGAGACATGTGAAGCTCGGCGGATGGTATTTGACTTATTTTTAAAACTCAGCATTTGGACAAACCTGAGGCCGTGCTAACTTATATGTCGTGGTGGAAATGTTGTTGTAGGATTTTGGTTTTTAAATTTTGTGGCAAAATTGCAGCAGACTAGATGGCACTGAAGACTGTACGAAAAAGACGGACAAATGCTGCATTTGACAGATGGAAATGCTGCATTTGTTGGGTGGAAATGTTGCAGATTGAAGTGGGATGTTGGTTTTTAAATTTTGTGGCGTGGTTGCAGCGGACCAGATGGCGCTGATGAGTCCAATAGAAACAAATGTTTCATATGTTGGGTGGAAATGTTGTATTTGTCGGGTGGAAATGTTGCACATTGAAGTGGGTTGGTTTTTAAATATTGTGGGAGGTTGCAGGAGAGTAGATGGCGCTGCAGAGTGTCCGAAAAATAATTACAAACGTTGCACTTGTTAGGTGGAAATGTTGCATTTTCGTATGGAAATGTTGCACATTGAAGTGGGATGTTGGTTTTTAAATTTTGTGGCTAGGTTGCAGCAGACCAGATGGCGCTAAAAAGTGCGCGAAATAGAAGCAAATGTTGCATTTGTCGTGGTGGAAACGTTACATTTGTAGGGTGAAAATGTTGCACATCGAAGCGGATTACAGCAGACTAGATGGCTCTGAAGACTGTACGAAAAAGGCGAACAGCTGTGGCATTTGACAGGTAGAAATGTTGCATTTGTTGGGTGGAAATGTTGCACATTCAGGTGGGATACTGGTTTTTAAATTTTGTGGCAAGATTGCAGCAGACTAGATGGCGCTGATGAGTCTAATAGAAACAAATGTGGCATTTGACAGGTGCAAATATTGCATTTGTTGGGTGGAAATGTTGCACATTGAAGTGGGATGATGGTTTCTAAATATTGTGGCAAGATTACAGCAGACTTGTAGGCGCTGAAGACTGTACGAAAAAGGCGAACGACTGTTGCATTTGTTGGGTGGAAATGTTGTATTTGTGGGGTGAAAATGTTGCAGATTGAAGTGGGATGTTGGTTTTTAAATTTTGTGGCGAGGTTGCAGCACTAGATGGCGCTGAAGAGCGCACGACAACAAATGATGCATTTGTCGTGGTAGAAATGTTGCATTTTTTGTGTGGAATTGCACATTGATGTGGGATTTTAGTTTTTAAATTTTGTGGCGAGGTTGCAGCAGACTAGATGGCGCTGAAGAGTGTGCGAATAACAATAACAAATGTAGCATATGTCAGGTGGAAACGTTGCATTTGTAGGGTGGAAATGTTGCACATTGAAATGGGATGTTGGTTTTTAAATTTTTTGGCAAGGTTGCACAAGACTACACATTAGACTGATAAGTCTAATAGAAAGAAATGTAGCGTTGAAATGAAATGTAGGGTGGAAATGTTGCACATTGAAGTGAGATTTGGTTTTTAAATATTGCGGCAAGATTACAGCACTAGATGGCGCTGAAAAGTGGTCGAATTAAAACAAATGTTGCATATGCGTGGTGGAAATTTTGCATTTGTCGGGTGGAAATGTTGCACATAGATGTGGGATTTTGGTTTTTAAATTTTGTGGCAAAATTGCAGCAGACTAGATGGCACTGAAGACTGTACGAAAAAGACGGACAAATGCTGCATTTGACAGATGGAAATGCTGCATTTGTTGGGTGGAAATGTTGCAGATTGAAGTGGGATGTTGGTTTTTAAATTTTGTGGCGAGGTTGCAGCACCAGATGGCGCTGAACAGTGTACGAATTAAAACAAGTTAAAATAAGTCGTAGTGGAAATGTTGTAGATAGATGCGGGATTTTGGTTTTTAAATTTTGTGGCAAAATTGCAGCAGACGCGATGGCACTGAAGACTGTACGAAAAAGACGGACAAATGCTGCATTTGACAGGTGGAAATGCTGCATTTGTTGGGTTGAAATGTTGCACATTGAAGTGGGAGGTTGATTTTTAAATATTGTGGCGAGAATGCAGCAGACCAGATG
The DNA here is from genome assembly GCA_963971225.1 of Melieria omissa. Taxonomy (NCBI): domain Eukaryota; kingdom Metazoa; phylum Arthropoda; class Insecta; order Diptera; family Ulidiidae; genus Melieria; species Melieria omissa. The sequence continues at coordinate 412,623 of OZ020269.1, read as the reverse complement.
GTGCCGTAGAGGGTACGAAATAGAAACCAATGTTGCATTTGTCGGATAGAAATGTTGCACATTGAAGTGAGATTTGGTTTTTAGATATTGTGGCAAGATTACAGCACTAGATGGCGCTGAAAAGCGGTCGCATTAAAACAAATGTTGTATATGTCGTGGTGGAAATGTTGCACATAGATGTAGGATTTTGGTTTTTAAATTTTGTGGAAAAATTGCAGCAGACTAGATGGCACTGAAGACTGTACGAAAAAGACGGACAAATGCTGCATTTGACAGATGGAAATGCTGCATTTGTTGGGTGGAAATGTTGCAGATTGAAGTGGGATGTTGGTTTTTAAATTTTGTGGCGTGGTTGCAGCGGACCAGATGGCGCTGATGAGTCCAATAGAAACAAATGTTTCATATGTTGGGTGGAAATGTTGTATTTGTCGGGTGGAAATGTTGCACATTGAAGTGGGTTGGTTTTTAAATATTGTGGGAGGTTGCAGGAGAGTAGATGGCGCTGCAGAGTGTCCGAAAAATAATTACAAACGTTGCACTTGTTAGGTGGAAATGTTGCATTTTCGTATGGAAATGTTGCACATTGAAGTGGGATGTTGGTTTTTAAATTTTGTGGCTAGGTTGCAGCAGACCAGATGGCGCTAAAAAGTGCGCGAAATAGAAGCAAATGTTGCATTTGTCGTGGTGGAAACGTTACATTTGTAGGGTGAAAATGTTGCACATCGAAGCGGATTACAGCAGACTAGATGGCTCTGAAGACTGTACGAAAAAGGCGAACAGCTGTGGCATTTGACAGGTAGAAATGTTGCATTTGTTGGGTGGAAATGTTGTACATTCAGGTGGGATACTGGTTTTTAAATTTTGTGGCAAGATTGCAGCAGACTAGATGGCGCTGATGAGTCTAATAGAAACAAATGTGGCATTTGACAGGTGCAAATATTGCATTTGTTGGGTGGAAATGTTGCACATTGAAGTGGGATGATGGTTTCTAAATATTGTGGCAAGATTACAGCAGACTTGTAGGCGCTGAAGACTGTACGAAAAAGGCGAACGACTGTTGCATTTGTTGGGTGGAAATGTTGTATTTGTGGGGTGAAAATGTTGCAGATTGAAGTGGGATGTTGGTTTTTAAATTTTGTGGCGAGGTTGCAGCACTAGATGGCGCTGAAGAGCGCACGACAACAAATGATGCATTTGTCGTGGTAGAAATGTTGCATTTTTTGTGTGGAATTGCACATTGATGTGGGATTTTAGTTTTTAAATTTTGTGGCGAGGTTGCAGCAGACTGGATGGCGCTGAAGAGTGTGCGAATAACAATAACAAATGTAGCATATGTCAGGTGGAAACGTTGCATTTGTAGGGTGGAAATGTTGCACATTGAAATGGGATGTTGGTTTTTAAATTTTTTGGCAAGGTTGCACAAGACTACACATTAGACTGATAAGTCTAATTGAAAGAAATGTAGCGTTGAAATGAAATGTAGGGTGGAAATGTTGCACATTGAAGTGAGATTTGGTTTTTAAATATTGCGGCAAGATTACAGCACTAGATGGCGCTGAAAAGTGGTCGAATTAAAACAAATGTTGCATATGCGTGGTGGAAATTTTGCATTTGTCGGGTGGAAATGTTGCACATAGATGTGGGATTTTGGTTTTTAAATTTTGTGGCAAAATTGCAGCAGACTAGATGGCACTGAAGACTGTACGAAAAAGACGGACAAATGCTGCATTTGACAGATGGAAATGCTGCATTTGTTGGGTGGAAATGTTGCAGATTGAAGTGGGATGTTGGTTTTTAAATTTTGTGGCGAGGTTGCAGCACCAGATGGCGCTGAACAGTGTACGAATTAAAACAAGTTAAAATAAGTCGTAGTGGAAATGTTGTAGATAGATGCGGGATTTTGGTTTTTAAATTTTGTGGCAAAATTGCAGCAGACGCGATGGCACTGAAGACTGTACGAAAAAGACGGACAAATGCTGCATTTGACAGGTGGAAATGCTGCATTTGTTGGGTTGAAATGTTGCACATTGAAGTGGGAGGTTGATTTTTAAATATTGTGGCGAGAATGCAGCAGACCAGATGGTGCCGTAGAGGGTACGAAATAGAAACCAATGTTGCATTTGTCGGATAGAAATGTTGCACATTGAAGTGAGATTTGGTTTTTAGATATTGTGGCAAGATTACAGCACTAGATGGCGCTGAAAAGCGGTCGCATTAAAACAAATGTTGTATATGTCGTGGTGGAAATGTTGCACATAGATGTAGGATTTTGGTTTTTAAATTTTGTGGAAAAATTGCAGCAGACTAGATGGCACTGAAGACTGTACGAAAAAGACGGACAAATGCTGCATTTGACAGATGGAAATGCTGCATTTGTTGGGTGGAAATGTTGCAGATTGAAGTGGGATGTTGGTTTTTAAATTTTGTGGCGTGGTTGCAGCGGACCAGATGGCGCTGATGAGTCCAATAGAAACAAATGTTTCATATGTTGGGTGGAAATGTTGTATTTGTCGGGTGGAAATGTTGCACATTGAAGTGGGTTGGTTTTTAAATATTGTGGGAGGTTGCAGGAGAGTAGATGGCGCTGCAGAGTGTCCGAAAAAGAATTACAAACGTTGCACTTTTTAGGTGGAAATGTTGTTTGGAAATGTTTCGTATGGAAATGTTGCACATTGAAGTGGGATGTTGGTTTTTAAATTTTGTGGCTAGGTTGCAGCAGACCAGATGGCGCTAAAAAGTGCGCGAAATAGAAGCAAATGTTGCATTTGTCGTGGTGGAAACGTTACATTTGTAGGGTGAAAATGTTGCACATCGAAGCGGATTACAGCAGACTAGATGGCTCTGAAGACTGTACGAAAAAGGCGAACAGCTGTGGCATTTGACAGGTAGAAATGTTGCATTTGTTGGGTGGAAATGTTGCACATTCAGGTGGGATACTGGTTTTTAAATTTTGTGGCAAGATTGCAGCAGACTAGATGGCTCTGATGAGTCTAATAGAAACAAATGTGGCATTTGACAGGTGCAAATATTGCATTTGTTGGGTGGAAATGTTGCACATTGAAGTGGGATGATGGTTTCTAAATATTGTGGCAAGATTACAGCAGACTTGTAGGCGCTGAAGACTGTACGAAAAAGGCGAACGACTGTTGCATTTGTTGGGTGGAAATGTTGTATTTGTGGGGTGAAAATGTTGCAGATTGAAGTGGGATGTTGGTTTTTAAATTTTGTGGCGAGGTTGCAGCACTAGATGGCGCTGAAGAGCGCACGACAACAAATGATGCATTTGTCGTGGTAGAAATGTTGCATTTTTTGTGTGGAATTGCACATTGATGTGGGATTTTAGTTTTTAAATTTTGTGGCGAGGTTGCAGCAGACTAGATGGCGCTGAAGAGTGTGCGAATAACAATAACAAATGTCAGGTGGAAACGTTGCATTTGTAGGGTGGAAATGTTGCACATTGAAATGGGATGTTGGTTTTTAAATTTTTTGGCAAGGTTGCACAAGACTACACATTAGACTGATAAGTCTAATAGAAAGAAATGTAGCGTTGAAATGAAATGTAGGGTGGAAATGTTGCACATTGAAGTGAGATTTGGTTTTTAAATATTGCGGCAAGATTACAGCACTAGATGGCGCTGAAAAGTGGTCGAATTAAAACAAATGTTGCATATGCGTGGTGGAAATTTTGCATTTGTCGGGTGGAAATGTTGCACATAGATGTGGGATTTTGGTTTTTAAATTTTGTGGCAAAATTGCAGCAGACTTGATGGCACTGAAGACTGTACGAAAAAGACGGACAAATGCTGCATTTGACAGATGGAAATGCTGCATTTGTTGGGTGGAAATGTTGCAGATTGAAGTGGGATGTTGGTTTTGAAATTTTGTGGCGAGGTTGCAGCACCAGATGGCGCTGAACAGTGTACGAATTAAAACAAGTTAAAATAAGTCGTAGTGGAAATGTTGTAGATAGATGCGGGATTTTGGTTTTTAAATTTTGTGGCAAAATTGCAGCAGACGCGATGGCACTGAAGACTGTACGAAAAAGACGGACAAATGCTGCATTTGACAGGTGGAAATGCTGCATTTGTTGGGTTGAAATGTTGCACATTGAAGTGGGAGGTTGATTTTTAAATATTGTGGCGAGAATGCAGCAGACCAGATGGTGCCGTAGAGGGTACGAAATAGAAACCAATGTTGCATTTGTCGGATAGAAATGTTGCACATTGAAGTGAGATTTGGTTTTTAGATATTGTGGCAAGATTACAGCACTAGATGGCGCTGAAAAGCGGTCGCATTAAAACAAATGTTGTATATGTCGTGGTGGAAATGTTGCACATAGATGTAGGATTTTGGTTTTTAAATTTTGTGGCAAAATTGCAGCAGACTAGATGGCACTGAAGACTGTACGAAAAAGACGGACAAATGCTGCATTTGACAGATGGAAATGCTGCATTTGTTGGGTGGAAATGTTGCAGATTGAAGTGGGATGTTGGTTTTTAAATTTTGTGGCGTGGTTGCAGCGGACCAGATGGCGCTGATGAGTCCAATAGAAACAAATGTTTCATATGTCGGGTGGAAATGTTGCACATTGAAGTGGGTTGGTTTTTAAATAATGTGGGAGGTTGCAGGAGAGTAGATGGCGCTGCAGAGTGTCCGAAAAAGAATTACAAACGTTGCACTTGTTAGGTGGAAATGTTGCATTTTCGTATGGAAATGTTGCACATTGAAGTGGGATGTTGGTTTTTAAATTTTGTGGCTAGGTTGCAGCAGACCAGATGGCGCTAAAAAGTGCGCGAAATAGAAGCAAATGTTGCATTTGTCGTGGTGGAAACGTTACATTTGTAGGGTGAAAATGTTGCACATCGAAGCGGATTACAGCAGACTAGATGGCTCTGAAGACTGTACGAAAAAGGCGAACAGCTGTGGCATTTGACAGGTAGAAATGTTGCATTTGTTGGGTGGAAATGTTGCACATTCAGGTGGGATACTGGTTTTTAAATTTTGTGGCAAGATTGCAGCAGACTAGATGGCGCTGATGAGTCTAATAGAAACAAATGTGGCATTTGACAGGTGCAAATATTGCATTTGTTGGGTGGAAATGTTGCACATTGAAGTGGGATGATGGTTTCTAAATATTGTGGCAAGATTACAGCAGACTTGTAGGCGCTGAAGACTGTACGAAAAAGGCGAACGACTGTTGCATTTGTTGGGTGGAAATGTTGTATTTGTGGGGTGAAAATGTTGCAGATTGAAGTGGGATGTTGGTTTTTAAATTTTGTGGCGAGGTTGCAGCACTAGATGGCGCTGAAGAGCGCACGACAACAAATGATGCATTTGTCGTGGTAGAAATGTTGCATTTTTTGTGTGGAATTGCACATTGATGTGGGATTTTAGTTTTTAAATTTTGTGGCGAGGTTGCAGCAGACTAGATGGCGCTGAAGAGTGTGCGAATAACAATAACAAATGTCAGGTGGAAACGTTGCATTTGTAGGGTGGAAATGTTGCACATTGAAATGGGATGTTGGTTTTTAAATTTTTTGGCAAGGTTGCACAAGACTACACATTAGACTGATAAGTCTAATAGAAAGAAATGTAGCGTTGAAATGAAATGTAGGGTGGAAATGTTGCACATTGAAGTGAGATTTGGTTTTTAAATATTGCGGCAAGATTACAGCACTAGATGGCGCTATAAAGTGGTCGAATTAAAACAAATGTTGCATATGCGTGGTGGAAATTTTGCATTTGTCGGGTGGAAATGTTGCACATAGATGTGGGATTTTGGTTTTTAAATTTTGTGGCAAAATTGCAGCAGACTTGATGGCACTGAAGACTGTACGAAAAAGACGGACAAATGCTGCATTTGACAGATGGAAATGCTGCATTTGTTGGGTGGAAATGTTGCAGATTGAAGTGGGATGTTGGTTTTTAAATTTTGTGGCGAGGTTGCAGCACCAGATGGCGCTGAACAGTGTACGAATTAAAACAAGTTAAAATAAGTCGTAGTGGAAATGTTGTAGATAGATGCGCGATTTTGGTTTTTAAATTTTGTGGCAAAATTGCAGCAGACGCGATGGCACTGAAGACTGTACGAAAAAGACGGACAAATGCTGCATTTGACAGGTGGAAATGCTGCATTTGTTGGGTTGAAATGTTGCACATTGAAGTGGGAGGTTGATTTTTAAATATTGTGGCGAGAATGCAGCAGACCAGATGGTGCCGTAGAGGGTACGAAATAGAAACCAATGTTGCATTTGTCGGATAGAAATGTTGCACATTGAAGTGAGATTTGGTTTTTAGATATTGTGGCAAGATTACAGCACTAGATGGCGCTGAAAAGCGGTCGCATTAAAACAAATGTTGTATATGTCGTGGTGGAAATGTTGCACATAGATGTAGGATTTTGGTTTTTAAATTTTGTGGCAAAATTGCAGCAGACTAGATGGCACTGAAGACTGTACGAAAAAGACGGACAAATGCTGCATTTGACAGATGGAAATGCTGCATTTGTTGGGTGGAAATGTTGCAGATTGAAGTGGGATGTTGGTTTTTAAATTTTGTGGCGTGGTTGCAGCGGACCAGATGGCGCTGATGAGTCCAATAGAAACAAATGTTTCATATGTTGGGTGGAAATGTTGTATTTGTCGGGTGGAAATGTTGCACATTGAAGTGGGTTGGTTTTTAAATATTGTGGGAGGTTGCAGGAGAGTAGATGGCGCTGCAGAGTGTCCGAAAAAGAATTACAAACGTTGCACTTGTTAGGTGGAAATGTTGCATTTTCGTATGGAAATGTTGCACATTGAAGTGGGATGTTGGTTTTTAAATTTTGTGGCTAGGTCGCAGCAGACCAGATGGCGCTAAAAAGTGCGCGAAATAGAAGCAAATGTTGCATTTGTCGTGGTGGAAACGTTACATTTGTAGGGTGAAAATGTTGCACATCGAAGCGGATTACAGCAGACTAGATGGCTCTGAAGACTGTACGAAAAAGGCGAACAGCTGTGGCATTTGACAGGTAGAAATGTTGCATTTGTTGGGTGGAAATGTTGCACATTCAGGTGGGATACTGGTTTTTAAATTTTGTGGCAAGATTGCAGCAGACTAGATGGCGCTGATGAGTCTAATAGAAACAAATGTGGCATTTGACAGGTGCAAATATTGCATTTGTTGGGTGGAAATGTTGCACATTGAAGTGGGATGATGGTTTCTAAATATTGTGGCAAGATTACAGCAGACTTGTAGGCGCTGAAGACTGTACGAAAAAGGCGAACGACTGTTGCATTTGTTGGGTGGAAATGTTGTATTTGTGGGGTGAAAATGTTGCAGATTGAAGTGGGATGTTGGTTTTTAAATTTTGTGGCGAGGTTGCAGCACTAGATGGCGCTGAAGAGCGCACGACAACAAATGATGCATTTGTCGTGGTAGAAATGTTGCATTTTTTGTGTGGAATTGCACATTGATGTGGGATTTTAGTTTTTAAATTTTGTGGCAAGATTGCAGCAGACTAGATGGCGCTGATGAGTCTAATAGAAACAAATGTTGCATTTGACAGGTGCAAATGTTGCATTTGTCGGGTGGAAATGTTGCACATTGAAGTGGGATGTTGGTTTGTAAATATTGTGGCAAGATTGCTCCAGACTAGATGGCGCTGCAGAGTGTCCGAAAAAGAATTACAAACGTTGCACTTGTCAGGTAGAAATGTTGCATTTGTCGGGTGGAAATGTTGCACATTCAAGTGGGATGTTGGTTTTTATATACTGTGGCGTTGCATATGTTGGGTGAAAATGTTGTATTTGTCGGGTGGAAATGTTGCACATTGAAATGGGATGTTGGTGTTTAAATATTGTAGGGGGTTGCAGGAGAGTAGATGGCGCTGCAGAGTGTCCGAAAAAGAATTACAAACGTTGCACTTGTCAGGTAGAAATGTTGCATTTGTCGGGTGGAAATGTTGCACATCGAAGCGGGATTTTCGTTTTTAAATTTTGTGCAAGATTGCACAAGACTAGATGGCGCTGACGAGCCTAATAGAAACAAATGTTGCATTTTTTTGGTGGAAATGTTGCATTTGTCTTGTAGAAATGTTGCAAATTCAGATGGGATTTTGGTTTTAAAATTTTGTGGCAAAATTGCACCAGACTAGATGGCGCTGATGAGTCTAATAGTGTAGGGCTAGTTGCCTCTAACGAAATGAAACGCGAGCTTGCACGTTGTAACAACTTCTCTTTTATTATCAAAAATGATGTAAACGGAGTAACGGTTGCCGGCGCGACCGCAGCGCACGGCCTACTCCCATAAAAACATTTCATTGTATTTAAATTTGCTGAGTTGCTGACAGACAGCATTGCCAGCATTACATTTAGAGAGGGCATTGCCGCCACAGGTACCCCCTTCTCAGAGAGTTAGCCGGTGGAGGCGGCGAACGATACCGATTTGTGTGGTTTTCTGGCATATGTTCGAAGTGGTCTGTCCATAGTGTTTGACAGTAGGGTGTTACCCATGGGCTCCAACGTGTGGTCGTGCTGATGTTGATCCTGTTTGACCACGAACGCCGGTTTAAGACAGTCGACGGACACAGCTTTCTCGATATCGTTAATGCGTATGACAAATACACGGTCGTTGAGACGGCGTAATACCTCATGGGGGCCTGTGTAGGGGGCTCCAATGGCTTTCGGACGGCGTCAACTCTGCGAAAAACGTGGCTGCAGGTATACAGATCCTTAAGTATGAAACAGCGTGATTTGGCGTGGTGAGCAATCGTTGTTGGGCGTAGTTTCCCTATGCTTTTCCAGGAACAGCTCCGGGCTAGCAGATTGGTCTTCGGATGTGAAGAATTCTCCTGGCAACCGAATAGGCGCACCGAAGAGAAGCTCGGCAGGGGAAGCGTTTAAATCTTCTTTCAGGCATGACCGCAATCCGAGGAGTACTGTTGGCAGGATTTCCGGCCAGGGGTGGGTGCGTGACACATTAGAGCTGCTTTTAAAGTACGATGGAATCGCTCCACCATTCCATTCGCTTGGGGGTGGTAGGGAGTGGTGTGGATGATACGAGCACCGATAACTTTGGCCAATGCCGTGAAAAGTGCAGACTCGAATTGCTGACCCTGGTCTGTCGTTATAGTAAGAGGTGTCCCATAGGAGCAGATCCAATTGGCGTAGAGCGCTGATGCTACTGTTCCTGCTTCCATGTCTTCCAGCGGCACTGCAACAGCCACCTGGAAAAACGGTCAATTATAGTTAGGCAATACCTTAATTTGTTGACGGCTGCAAGGTAAATCAGGTCTATGTGTATGTGGTCGAAGCGATTATCGGGGATGCTCAGGTATGAGTCGATTATGCCGGCTGACTCTGGACTTCTGACAGGCGATGCATTCACGACACCATTGTAGTGCGTCCTTCTTGATACCGGGCCACACGAACTTTTCTTTGAGATGACGAGCTGTTACGCGGCCACTTGGGTGTGAAGAGCTGTGTACTATGTTGAATGCTTGCCGCCGGAGGCTTGTCGGAATATACGGTCGCACGCGGCCAGACGAAATGTCACAGTAAACATGACAGTCTTGTATTGCCAGCTGCTGCAGTTTAAGTGAAGTGTCTTGCTTGACTTCAGCGAACTGGTTGTCGTCCTGTTGGGCTGATTGGATGGTAGCGAATGGTCGGCATACAAATTTCATTAATGCGCGAAAGCGCATCGGCTGCTGCGTTCTCTTCACCTTTAACGTGGATAATTTCGGCGTCGAATTGCGAAATGTAGTCCAGCTGCCTTAGCTGTCTCGAGGAGGCTTTGTCAGCTCGCTGGGAGAAGGCGTAGATGAGAGGACGGTGGTCGGTTTTGATGACAAATTTGCGGTCTTCCAGGTGATGTCGAAAAAACTTTATAGCAGCAAAGACAGCGAGCAGCTCGCGGTCATAAGTACTATATCGTTGTTCAGCTTGGCTCAATTTACGTGAGAAAAATCCCACCGGTCTCCAGACGTTATCTTGCAACTGTTCAAGGGATGCGCCAATTGCAAAGTCCGATGCGTCGGTGGAGAGGGCCAAGGGTGCTGTTGGTGCGATGAATGCGTTCCTGGTGGCAGTGGCGATGCTATTTTTACAATCCGCAAAGGCCTTTTCTGCAACAGGTATCCATTCTATCCTCCGCTTGTCCTTCTTCTTGGCGTTTTTCAAATATCCATTAAGCGGGGCCTGAGTCGCTGCGGCTTGTGGGATTCAACGACGGAAATAATTTAGCATACCCAAGAATCCCCTGAGATCGGTGATAGTCTCGGGCTTTGGATACGACACGATGGCATCTACTTTGTCAGCAGGAGGCCAGTACCCATGTTGGTTGACAGTGTAGCCCAGGTACACTAGTTCGGTTTTGCCAAATCTGCACTTCGCGAGATTGATTGAGAGCTTATTCTGGTGTAGAATTTCAAACACGCAGCGGAGATGTTCGGCATGCTCCTCAACGGAATTAGAAAATATGATCAGGTCGTCGATAAAACAGGCTGCGTATGGAAGAGACCGTAAGAGGTTGTCCATGTGGCGTTGGAATGTTTGGGCAGCGTTGCGGAGGCCCGGTGGCATACCCAGGAACTCGAAAAGTCCAAATGGCGTTGTAACTGCGGTCTTTGGAACATCTTCAGGGGCTACTGGTATCTGATGGTACGCCCGGACGAGGTCGATGGTAGAAAAGATGCATTTTCCGTGTAAGCGCTGGAAAATATCCTTACAATGTGGAACTGGGTAGCGATCAGGAACTGCCTGAGCGTTGAGTCTTCTGTAGTCACCTGTTGATCGCCACTCACCAGACTTCTTGGGCACCATGTGGATGGGGCTCGCCCATGGACTGCTAGATGGGCGTATGACGCCATGATGGAGAAGCAGATCAAAGTCGGCCTTTGCTGCCGATAAATTTTCACCGCATAGCCTCCGAGGGCGCTCAGCTACTGGCGGCCCGCTCGTTACGATATAATGTTTGATAGAAGTGGGGCTATCCACACGTGGGGCAGAGCTGGGCAGAGAGAGATTCAAGTACTCCTTGAGGATGGTTGCGAGCATCGGATGCTGTGAAGGGTCTTCAGCCTTTTGCTCCACCATTGAAACCGTGTGAACATCTATTTTGCACAGCTGCGCTGGTTTAGAGAGTGTGGTGAGCAGTGTTGTGACTAATATATTAAAGTAGTGTAACTAATTACGTAGTATATTTTAATTTATAATTGATTGGCACGACAGCCCGCTTCCGCGAGACTAAGGCCTAGCTTCCCGCAACCACCCGTGTTGTGCGTGTGAATTTTGTACGCGGGTGGAAGGGACCTACAGTTTTATCCCGGTTCCGAACGGCAGGTTGGGAGCTTTTTCATAGGCAATTTTTACTCTCAGAGGTTTGCCATTTCCAGCTGAGAGGACAGCCACCGAAAGAGAAAACGAGTTTCCCGTTATTTTTTTTAGGTGTTACTACATGCAGTATTCGATCTTGCGTCGCTCTGCATGCGACTCGCTGGACCGCGCACTAACCAACTGAGCCACGGCGGCTGACACGTAGTAGTATATTACTTTGGCTTTAAAAAAGTAGTGTAACTAGTTATTTTTCCCCATAAGTAATCACCTTCAGTAATATTATTACTTTTTTACAAGTTACTTATAACAATATTACTTTTTAGTCAACGGCAACGGTATTTTTTTCTACGACTGCCAACTGCAAGGCACGCCGCTGTTTTGTGTCAGTGCTGCCCGCGCTTGCGCAGGTGGCCACAGTGTTGCCAGTACTTTTGCGAGTGGCCACATTAGAAACAAATGTTGCATATGTTGGGTGGAAATGTTGTATTTGTTGGGATGTTGATTTTTAAATTTTGTGGCGAGGTTGCAGCAGACCAGATAGCGCTGGGAAGTTTGCAAAATAGAAACAAATGTTGCATTTGTCGGGTGGAAATGTTGCACATTGAAGTGGGATGTTGGTTTTAAAATTTTGTGGGTAGACTGCAGCAGACTGGAAGGCGCCGATAAGTCTAATGGAAACAAATGTTGAATTTGACAAGTGGAAATGCTGCACATTGAAGTGGGATGGTGATATTTAAATTTTGTGGCGAGGTTGCAGCATACCAGACGGCGCTGGGAAGTGTGCGAAATAGAAACAAATGTTGCATATGACAGGTGGAAATGTTGCACATTGAAGGGGGATTTTGGTTTTTAAATTTTGTGGCGAGGTTGCACCAGCCCAGGTGGCGCTGAAGAGTGTACGAAATAGAAACAAGTGTTGCAATTGTCATGTGGAAATGTTGCATTTGTCGTTTGGAAATGTAGCACATTGAAGTCGGATGTTGGTTCTTAAATATTGTGGGGGGGTTGCAGGAGAGTAGATGGCGCTGCAGAGTGTCCGAAAAAGAATTACAAACGTTGCATTTGTCAGGTAGAAATGTTGCATTTGTCGGGTGAAAATGTTGCACATTGAAGTGGGATGTTGGTTTTTAAATATTGTGGCGAGAGCAGACACGAGCAGACCACATGGCGGCGTAGAGGGTACGAAATAGAAACCAATGTTGCATTTGTCGGATAGAAATGTTGCACATTGAAGTGAGATTTAGTTTTTAGATATTGTGGCAAGATTACAGCACTAGATGGCGCTGAAAAGCGGTCGCATTAAAACAAATGTTGTATAAGTTAAATAAATAAAATAACAGAACCGTTTCGGTTGGGATGAGTTTTATTACTGACTTTTAAATTTTGGCTGCACCGCCAGCGCACCAGCTCGGCTGCCGGTGCAGTGAAAGAACATGTGAACTGCATTGTCAGCAAAGTCTCACGCTTTGGCTGGCAATGCAATAGGAGACATGTGAAGCTCGGCGGATGGTATTTGACTTATTTTTAAAACTCAGCATTTGGACAAACCTGAGGCCGTGCTAACTTATATGTCGTGGTGGAAATGTTGTTGTAGGATTTTGGTTTTTAAATTTTGTGGCAAAATTGCAGCAGACTAGATGGCACTGAAGACTGTACGAAAAAGACGGACAAATGCTGCATTTGACAGATGGAAATGCTGCATTTGTTGGGTGGAAATGTTGCAGATTGAAGTGGGATGTTGGTTTTTAAATTTTGTGGCGTGGTTGCAGCGGACCAGATGGCGCTGATGAGTCCAATAGAAACAAATGTTTCATATGTTGGGTGGAAATGTTGTATTTGTCGGGTGGAAATGTTGCACATTGAAGTGGGTTGGTTTTTAAATATTGTGGGAGGTTGCAGGAGAGTAGATGGCGCTGCAGAGTGTCCGAAAAATAATTACAAACGTTGCACTTGTTAGGTGGAAATGTTGCATTTTCGTATGGAAATGTTGCACATTGAAGTGGGATGTTGGTTTTTAAATTTTGTGGCTAGGTTGCAGCAGACCAGATGGCGCTAAAAAGTGCGCGAAATAGAAGCAAATGTTGCATTTGTCGTGGTGGAAACGTTACATTTGTAGGGTGAAAATGTTGCACATCGAAGCGGATTACAGCAGACTAGATGGCTCTGAAGACTGTACGAAAAAGGCGAACAGCTGTGGCATTTGACAGGTAGAAATGTTGCATTTGTTGGGTGGAAATGTTGCACATTCAGGTGGGATACTGGTTTTTAAATTTTGTGGCAAGATTGCAGCAGACTAGATGGCGCTGATGAGTCTAATAGAAACAAATGTGGCATTTGACAGGTGCAAATATTGCATTTGTTGGGTGGAAATGTTGCACATTGAAGTGGGATGATGGTTTCTAAATATTGTGGCAAGATTACAGCAGACTTGTAGGCGCTGAAGACTGTACGAAAAAGGCGAACGACTGTTGCATTTGTTGGGTGGAAATGTTGTATTTGTGGGGTGAAAATGTTGCAGATTGAAGTGGGATGTTGGTTTTTAAATTTTGTGGCGAGGTTGCAGCACTAGATGGCGCTGAAGAGCGCACGACAACAAATGATGCATTTGTCGTGGTAGAAATGTTGCATTTTTTGTGTGGAATTGCACATTGATGTGGGATTTTAGTTTTTAAATTTTGTGGCGAGGTTGCAGCAGACTAGATGGCGCTGAAGAGTGTGCGAATAACAATAACAAATGTAGCATATGTCAGGTGGAAACGTTGCATTTGTAGGGTGGAAATGTTGCACATTGAAATGGGATGTTGGTTTTTAAATTTTTTGGCAAGGTTGCACAAGACTACACATTAGACTGATAAGTCTAATAGAAAGAAATGTAGCGTTGAAATGAAATGTAGGGTGGAAATGTTGCACATTGAAGTGAGATTTGGTTTTTAAATATTGCGGCAAGATTACAGCACTAGATGGCGCTGAAAAGTGGTCGAATTAAAACAAATGTTGCATATGCGTGGTGGAAATTTTGCATTTGTCGGGTGGAAATGTTGCACATAGATGTGGGATTTTGGTTTTTAAATTTTGTGGCAAAATTGCAGCAGACTAGATGGCACTGAAGACTGTACGAAAAAGACGGACAAATGCTGCATTTGACAGATGGAAATGCTGCATTTGTTGGGTGGAAATGTTGCAGATTGAAGTGGGATGTTGGTTTTTAAATTTTGTGGCGAGGTTGCAGCACCAGATGGCGCTGAACAGTGTACGAATTAAAACAAGTTAAAATAAGTCGTCGTGGAAATGTTGTAGATAGATGCGGGATTTTGGTTTTTAAATTTTGTGGCAAAATTGCAGCAGACGCGATGGCACTGAAGACTGTACGAAAAAGACGGACAAATGCTGCATTTGACAGGTGGAAATGCTGCATTTGTTGGGTTGAAATGTTGCACATTGAAGTGGGAGGTTGATTTTTAAATATTGTGGCGAGAATGCAGCAGACCAGATGGTGCCGTAGAGGGTACGAAATAGAAACCAATGTTGCATTTGTCGGATAGAAATGTTGCACATTGAAGTGAGATTTGGTTTTTAGATATTGTGGCAAGATTACAGCACTAGATGGCGCTGAAAAGCGGTCGCATTAAAACAAATGTTGTATATGTCGTGGTGGAAATGTTGCACATAGATGTAGGATTTTGGTTTTTAAATTTTGTGGAAAAATTGCAGCAGACTAGATGGCACTGAAGACTGTACGAAAAAGACGGACAAATGCTGCATTTGACAGATGGAAATGCTGCATTTGTTGGGTGGAAATGTTGCAGATTGAAGTGGGATGTTGGTTTTTAAATTTTGTGGCGTGGTTGCAGCGGACCAGATGGCGCTGATGAGTCCAATAGAAACAAATGTTTCATATGTTGGGTGGAAATGTTGTATTTGTCGGGTGGAAATGTTGCACATTGAAGTGGGTTGGTTTTTAAATATTGTGGGAGGTTGCAGGAGAGTAGATGGCGCTGCAGAGTGTCCGAAAAAGAATTACAAACGTTGCACTTGTTAGGTGGAAATGTTGCATTTTCGTATGGAAATGTTGCACATTGAAGTG
The DNA here is from genome assembly GCA_963971225.1 of Melieria omissa. NCBI lineage: Eukaryota > Metazoa > Arthropoda > Insecta > Diptera > Ulidiidae > Melieria > Melieria omissa. Next base: position 397,224 of record OZ020269.1, on the reverse strand, counting down.
GGATGTTGGTTTTTAAATTTTGTGGCTAGGTTGCAGCAGACCAGATGGCGCTAAAAAGTGCGCGAAATAGAAGCAAATGTTGCATTTGTCGTGGTGGAAACGTTACATTTGTAGGGTGAAAATGTTGCACATCGAAGCGGATTACAGCAGACTAGATGGCTCTGAAGACTGTACGAAAAAGGCGAACAGCTGTGGCATTTGACAGGTAGAAATGTTGCATTTGTTGGGTGGAAATGTTGTACATTCAGGTGGGATACTGGTTTTTAAATTTTGTGGCAAGATTGCAGCAGACTAGATGGCGCTGATGAGTCTAATAGAAACAAATGTGGCATTTGACAGGTGCAAATATTGCATTTGTTGGGTGGAAATGTTGCACATTGAAGTGGGATGATGGTTTCTAAATATTGTGGCAAGATTACAGCAGACTTGTAGGCGCTGAAGACTGTACGAAAAAGGCGAACGACTGTTGCATTTGTTGGGTGGAAATGTTGTATTTGTGGGGTGAAAATGTTGCAGATTGAAGTGGGATGTTGGTTTTTAAATTTTGTGGCGAGGTTGCAGCACTAGATGGCGCTGAAGAGCGCACGACAACAAATGATGCATTTGTCGTGGTAGAAATGTTGCATTTTTTGTGTGGAATTGCACATTGATGTGGGATTTTAGTTTTTAAATTTTGTGGCGAGGTTGCAGCAGACTAGATGGCGCTGAAGAGTGTGCGAATAACAATAACAAATGTAGCATATGTCAGGTGGAAACGTTGCATTTGTAGGGTGGAAATGTTGCACATTGAAATGGGATGTTGGTTTTTAAATTTTTTGGCAAGGTTGCACAAGACTACACATTAGACTGATAAGTCTAATAGAAAGAAATGTAGCGTTGAAATGAAATGTAGGGTGGAAATGTTGCACATTGAAGTGAGATTTGGTTTTTAAATATTGCGGCAAGATTACAGCACTAGATGGCGCTATAAAGTGGTCGAATTAAAACAAATGTTGCATATGCGTGGTGGAAATTTTGCATTTGTCGGGTGGAAATGTTGCACATAGATGTGGGATTTTGGTTTTTAAATTTTGTGGCAAAATTGCAGCAGACTTGATGGCACTGAAGACTGTACGAAAAAGACGGACAAATGCTGCATTTGACAGATGGAAATGCTGCATTTGTTGGGTGGAAATGTTGCAGATTGAAGTGGGATGTTGGTTTTTAAATTTTGTGGCGAGGTTGCAGCACCAGATGGCGCTGAACAGTGTACGAATTAAAACAAGTTAAAATAAGTCGTAGTGGAAATGTTGTAGATAGATGCGGGATTTTGGTTTTTAAATTTTGTGGCAAAATTGCAGCAGACGCGATGGCACTGAAGACTGTACGAAAAAGACGGACAAATGCTGCATTTGACAGGTGGAAATGCTGCATTTGTTGGGTTGAAATGTTGCACATTGAAGTGGGAGGTTGATTTTTAAATATTGTGGCGAGAATGCAGCAGACCAGATGGTGCCGTAGAGGGTACGAAATAGAAACCAATGTTGCATTTGTCGGATAGAAATGTTGCACATTGAAGTGAGATTTGGTTTTTAGATATTGTGGCAAGATTACAGCACTAGATGGCGCTGAAAAGCGGTCGCATTAAAACAAATGTTGTATATGTCGTGGTGGAAATGTTGCACATAGATGTAGGATTTTGGTTTTTAAATTTTGTGGCAAAATTGCAGCAGACTAGATGGCACTGAAGACTGTACGAAAAAGACGGACAAATGCTGCATTTGACAGATGGAAATGCTGCATTTGTTGGGTGGAAATGTTGCAGATTGAAGTGGGATGTTGGTTTTTAAATTTTGTGGCGTGGTTGCAGCGGACCAGATGGCGCTGATGAGTCCAATAGAAACAAATGTTTCATATGTTGGGTGGAAATGTTGTATTTGTCGGGTGGAAATGTTGCACATTGAAGTGGGTTGGTTTTTAAATATTGTGGGAGGTTGCAGGAGAGTAGATGGCGCTGCAGAGTGTCCGAAAAAGAATTACAAACGTTGCACTTGTTAGGTGGAAATGTTGCATTTTCGTATGGAAATGTTGCACATTGAAGTGGGATGTTGGTTTTTAAATTTTGTGGCTAGGTCGCAGCAGACCAGATGGCGCTAAAAAGTGCGCGAAATAGAAGCAAATGTTGCATTTGTCGTGGTGGAAACGTTACATTTGTAGGGTGAAAATGTTGCACATCGAAGCGGATTACAGCAGACTAGATGGCTCTGAAGACTGTACGAAAAAGGCGAACAGCTGTGGCATTTGACAGGTAGAAATGTTGCATTTGTTGGGTGGAAATGTTGCACATTCAGGTGGGATACTGGTTTTTAAATTTTGTGGCAAGATTGCAGCAGACTAGATGGCGCTGATGAGTCTAATAGAAACAAATGTGGCATTTGACAGGTGCAAATATTGCATTTGTTGGGTGGAAATGTTGCACATTGAAGTGGGATGATGGTTTCTAAATATTGTGGCAAGATTACAGCAGACTTGTAGGCGCTGAAGACTGTACGAAAAAGGCGAACGACTGTTGCATTTGTTGGGTGGAAATGTTGTATTTGTGGGGTGAAAATGTTGCAGATTGAAGTGGGATGTTGGTTTTTAAATTTTGTGGCGAGGTTGCAGCACTAGATGGCGCTGAAGAGCGCACGACAACAAATGATGCATTTGTCGTGGTAGAAATGTTGCATTTTTTGTGTGGAATTGCACATTGATGTGGGATTTTAGTTTTTAAATTTTGTGGCGAGGTTGCAGCAGACTAGATGGCGCTGAAGAGTGTGCGAATAACAATAACAAATGTAGCATATGTCAGGTGGAAACGTTGCATTTGTAGGGTGGAAATGTTGCACATTGAAATGGGATGTTGGTTTTTAAATTTTTTGGCAAGGTTGCACAAGACTACACATTAGACTGATAAGTCTAATAGAAAGAAATGTAGCGTTGAAATGAAATGTAGGGTGGAAATGTTGCACATTGAAGTGAGATTTGGTTTTTAAATATTGCGGCAAGATTACAGCACTAGATGGCGCTGAAAAGTGGTCGAATTAAAACAAATGTTGCATATGCGTGGTGGAAATTTTGCATTTGTCGGGTGGAAATGTTGCACATAGATGTGGGATTTTGGTTTTTAAATTTTGTGGCAAAATTGCAGCAGACTAGATGGCACTGAAGACTGTACGAAAAAGACGGACAAATGCTGCATTTGACAGATGGAAATGCTGCATTTGTTGGGTGGAAATGTTGCAGATTGAAGTGGGATGTTGGTTTTTAAATTTTGTGGCGAGGTTGCAGCACCAGATGGCGCTGAACAGTGTACGAATTAAAACAAGTTAAAATAAGTCGTAGTGGAAATGTTGTAGATAGATGCGGGATTTTGGTTTTTAAATTTTGTGGCAAAATTGCAGCAGACGCGATGGCACTGAAGACTGTACGAAAAAGACGGACAAATGCTGCATTTGACAGGTGGAAATGCTGCATTTGTTGGGTTGAAATGTTGCACATTGAAGTGGGAGGTTGATTTTTAAATATTGTGGCGAGAATGCAGCAGACCAGATGGTGCCGTAGAGGGTACGAAATAGAAACCAATGTTGCATTTGTCGGATAGAAATGTTGCACATTGAAGTGAGATTTGGTTTTTAGATATTGTGGCAAGATTACAGCACTAGATGGCGCTGAAAAGCGGTCGCATTAAAACAAATGTTGTATATGTCGTGGTGGAAATGTTGCACATAGATGTAGGATTTTGGTTTTTAAATTTTGTGGAAAAATTGCAGCAGACTAGATGGCACTGAAGACTGTACGAAAAAGACGGACAAATGCTGCATTTGACAGATGGAAATGCTGCATTTGTTGGGTGGAAATGTTGCAGATTGAAGTGGGATGTTGGTTTTTAAATTTTGTGGCGTGGTTGCAGCGGACCAGATGGCGCTGATGAGTCCAATAGAAACAAATGTTTCATATGTTGGGTGGAAATGTTGTATTTGTCGGGTGGAAATGTTGCACATTGAAGTGGGTTGGTTTTTAAATATTGTGGGAGGTTGCAGGAGAGTAGATGGCGCTGCAGAGTGTCCGAAAAAGAATTACAAACGTTGCACTTGTTAGGTGGAAATGTTGCATTTTCGTATGGAAATGTTGCACATTGAAGTGGGATGTTGGTTTTTAAATTTTGTGGCTAGGTTGCAGCAGACCAGATGGCGCTAAAAAGTGCGCGAAATAGAAGCAAATGTTGCATTTGTCGTGGTGGAAACGTTACATTTGTAGGGTGAAAATGTTGCACATCGAAGCGGATTACAGCAGACTAGATGGCTCTGAAGACTGTACGAAAAAGGCGAACAGCTGTGGCATTTGACAGGTAGAAATGTTGCATTTGTTGGGTGGAAATGTTGTACATTCAGGTGGGATACTGGTTTTTAAATTTTGTGGCAAGATTGCAGCAGACTAGATGGCGCTGATGAGTCTAATAGAAACAAATGTGGCATTTGACAGGTGCAAATATTGCATTTGTTGGGTGGAAATGTTGCACATTGAAGTGGGATGATGGTTTCTAAATATTGTGGCAAGATTACAGCAGACTTGTAGGCGCTGAAGACTGTACGAAAAAGGCGAACGACTGTTGCATTTGTTGGGTGGAAATGTTGTATTTGTGGGGTGAAAATGTTGCAGATTGAAGTGGGATGTTGGTTTTTAAATTTTGTGGCGAGGTTGCAGCACTAGATGGCGCTGAAGAGCGCACGACAACAAATGATGCATTTGTCGTGGTAGAAATGTTGCATTTTTTGTGTGGAATTGCACATTGATGTGGGATTTTAGTTTTTAAATTTTGTGGCGAGGTTGCAGCAGACTAGATGGCGCTGAAGAGTGTGCGAATAACAATAACAAATGTAGCATATGTCAGGTGGAAACGTTGCATTTGTAGGGTGGAAATGTTGCACATTGAAATGGGATGTTGGTTTTTAAATTTTTTGGCAAGGTTGCACAAGACTACACATTAGACTGATAAGTCTAATAGAAAGAAATGTAGCGTTGAAATGAAATGTAGGGTGGAAATGTTGCACATTGAAGTGAGATTTGGTTTTTAAATATTGCGGCAAGATTACAGCACTAGATGGCGCTATAAAGTGGTCGAATTAAAACAAATGTTGCATATGCGTGGTGGAAATTTTGCATTTGTCGGGTGGAAATGTTGCACATAGATGTGGGATTTTGGTTTTTAAATTTTGTGGCAAAATTGCAGCAGACTTGATGGCACTGAAGACTGTACGAAAAAGACGGACAAATGCTGCATTTGACAGATGGAAATGCTGCATTTGTTGGGTGGAAATGTTGCAGATTGAAGTGGGATGTTGGTTTTTAAATTTTGTGGCGAGGTTGCAGCACCAGATGGCGCTGAACAGTGTACGAATTAAAACAAGTTAAAATAAGTCGTAGTGGAAATGTTGTAGATAGATGCGGGATTTTGGTTTTTAAATTTTGTGGCAAAATTGCAGCAGACGCGATGGCACTGAAGACTGTACGAAAAAGACGGACAAATGCTGCATTTGACAGGTGGAAATGCTGCATTTGTTGGGTTGAAATGTTGCACATTGAAGTGGGAGGTTGATTTTTAAATATTGTGGCGAGAATGCAGCAGACCAGATGGTGCCGTAGAGGGTACGAAATAGAAACCAATGTTGCATTTGTCGGATAGAAATGTTGCACATTGAAGTGAGATTTGGTTTTTAGATATTGTGGCAAGATTACAGCACTAGATGGCGCTGAAAAGCGGTCGCATTAAAACAAATTTTGTATATGTCGTGGTGGAAATGTTGCACATAGATGTAGGATTTTGGTTTTTAAATTTTGTGGCAAAATTGCAGCAGACTAGATGGCACTGAAGACTGTACGAAAAAGACGGACAAATGCTGCATTTGACAGATGGAAATGCTGCATTTGTTGGGTGGAAATGTTGCAGATTGAAGTGGGATGTTGGTTTTTAAATTTTGTGGCGTGGTTGCAGCGGACCAGATGGCGCTGATGAGTCCAATAGAAACAAATGTTTCATATGTTGGGTGGAAATGTTGTATTTGTCGGGTGGAAATGTTGCACATTGAAGTGGGTTGGTTTTTAAATATTGTGGGAGGTTGCAGGAGAGTAGATGGCGCTGCAGAGTGTCCGAAAAAGAATTACAAACGTTGCACTTGTTAGGTGGAAATGTTGCATTTTCGTATGGAAATGTTGCACATTGAAGTGGGATGTTGGTTTTTAAATTTTGTGGCTAGGTCGCAGCAGACCAGATGGCGCTAAAAAGTGCGCGAAATAGAAGCAAATGTTGCATTTGTCGTGGTGGAAACGTTACATTTGTAGGGTGAAAATGTTGCACATCGAAGCGGATTACAGCAGACTAGATGGCTCTGAAGACTGTACGAAAAAGGCGAACAGCTGTGGCATTTGACAGGTAGAAATGTTGCATTTGTTGGGTGGAAATGTTGCACATTCAGGTGGGATACTGGTTTTTAAATTTTGTGGCAAGATTGCAGCAGACTAGATGGCGCTGATGAGTCTAATAGAAACAAATGTGGCATTTGACAGGTGCAAATATTGCATTTGTTGGGTGGAAATGTTGCACATTGAAGTGGGATGATGGTTTCTAAATATTGTGGCAAGATTACAGCAGACTTGTAGGCGCTGAAGACTGTACGAAAAAGGCGAACGACTGTTGCATTTGTTGGGTGGAAATGTTGTATTTGTGGGGTGAAAATGTTGCAGATTGAAGTGGGATGTTGGTTTTTAAATTTTGTGGCGAGGTTGCAGCACTAGATGGCGCTGAAGAGCGCACGACAACAAATGATGCATTTGTCGTGGTAGAAATGTTGCATTTTTTGTGTGGAATTGCACATTGATGTGGGATTTTAGTTTTTAAATTTTGTGGCAAGATTGCAGCAGACTAGATGGCGCTGATGAGTCTAATAGAAACAAATGTTGCATTTGACAGGTGCAAATGTTGCATTTGTCGGGTGGAAATGTTGCACATTGAAGTGGGATGTTGGTTTGTAAATATTGTGGCAAGATTGCTCCAGACTAGATGGCGCTGCAGAGTGTCCGAAAAAGAATTACAAACGTTGCACTTGTCAGGTAGAAATGTTGCATTTGTCGGGTGGAAATGTTGCACATTCAAGTGGGATGTTGGTTTTTATATACTGTGGCGTTGCATATGTTGGGTGAAAATGTTGTATTTGTCGGGTGGAAATGTTGCACATTGAAATGGGATGTTGGTGTTTAAATATTGTAGGGGGTTGCAGGAGAGTAGATGGCGCTGCAGAGTGTCCGAAAAAGAATTACAAACGTTGCACTTGTCAGGTAGAAATGTTGCATTTGTCGGGTGGAAATGTTGCACATCGAAGCGGGATTTTCGTTTTTAAATTTTGTGCAAGATTGCACAAGACTAGATGGCGCTGACGAGCCTAATAGAAACAAATGTTGCATTTTTTTGGTGGAAATGTTGCATTTGTCTTGTAGAAATGTTGCAAATTCAGATGGGATTTTGGTTTTAAAATTTTGTGGCAAAATTGCACCAGACTAGATGGCGCTGATGAGTCTAATAGTGTAGGGCTAGTTGCCTCTAACGAAATGAAACGCGAGCTTGCACGTTGTAACAACTTCTCTTTTATTATCAAAAATGATGTAAACGGAGTAACGGTTGCCGGCGCGACCGCAGCGCACGGCCTACTCCCATAAAAACATTTCATTGTATTTAAATTTGCTGAGTTGCTGACAGACAGCATTGCCAGCATTACATTTAGAGAGGGCATTGCCGCCACAGGTACCCCCTTCTCAGAGAGTTAGCCGGTGGAGGCGGCGAACGATACCGATTTGTGTGGTTTTCTGGCATATGTTCGAAGTGGTCTGTCCATAGTGTTTGACAGTAGGGTGTTACCCATGGGCTCCAACGTGTGGTCGTGCTGATGTTGATCCTGTTTGACCACGAACGCCGGTTTAAGACAGTCGACGGACACAGCTTTCTCGATATCGTTAATGCGTATGACAAATACACGGTCGTTGAGACGGCGTAATACCTCATGGGGGCCTGTGTAGGGGGCTCCAATGGCTTTCGGACGGCGTCAACTCTGCGAAAAACGTGGCTGCAGGTATACAGATCCTTAAGTATGAAACAGCGTGATTTGGCGTGGTGAGCAATCGTTGTTGGGCGTAGTTTCCCTATGCTTTTCCAGGAACAGCTCCGGGCTAGCAGATTGGTCTTCGGATGCGAAGAATTCTCCTGGCAACCGAATAGGCGCACCGAAGAGAAGCTCGGCAGGGGAAGCGTTTAAATCTTCTTTCAGGCATGACCGCAATCCGAGGAGTACTGTTGGCAGGATTTCCGGCCAGGGGTGGGTGCGTGACACATTAGAGCTGCTTTTAAAGTACGATGGAATCGCTCCACCATTCCATTCGCTTGGGGGTGGTAGGGAGTGGTGTGGATGATACGAGCACCGATAACTTTGGCCAATGCCGTGAAAAGTGCAGACTCGAATTGCTGACCCTGGTCTGTCGTTATAGTAAGAGGTGTCCCATAGGAGCAGATCCAATTGGCGTAGAGCGCTGATGCTACTGTTCCTGCTTCCATGTCTTCCAGCGGCACTGCAACAGCCACCTGGAAAAACGGTCAATTATAGTTAGGCAATACCTTAATTTGTTGACGGCTGCAAGGTAAATCAGGTCTATGTGTATGTGGTCGAAGCGATTATCGGGGATGCTCAGGTATGAGTCGATTATGCCGGCTGACTCTGGACTTCTGACAGGCGATGCATTCACGACACCATTGTAGTGCGTCCTTCTTGATACCGGGCCACACGAACTTTTCTTTGAGATGACGAGCTGTTACGCGGCCACTTGGGTGTGAAGAGCTGTGTACTATGTTGAATGCTTGCCGCCGGAGGCTTGTCGGAATATACGGTCGCACGCGGCCAGACGAAATGTCACAGTAAACATGACAGTCTTGTATTGCCAGCTGCTGCAGTTTAAGTGAAGTGTCTTGCTTGACTTCAGCGAACTGGTTGTCGTCCTGTTGGGCTGATTGGATGGTAGCGAATGGTCGGCATACAAATTTCATTAATGCGCGAAAGCGCATCGGCTGCTGCGTTCTCTTCACCTTTAACGTGGATAATTTCGGCGTCGAATTGCGAAATGTAGTCCAGCTGCCTTAGCTGTCTCGAGGAGGCTTTGTCAGCTCGCTGGGAGAAGGCGTAGATGAGAGGACGGTGGTCGGTTTTGATGACAAATTTGCGGTCTTCCAGGTGATGTCGAAAAAACTTTATAGCAGCAAAGACAGCGAGCAGCTCGCGGTCATAAGTACTATATCGTTGTTCAGCTTGGCTCAATTTACGTGAGAAAAATCCCACCGGTCTCCAGACGTTATCTTGCAACTGTTCAAGGGATGCGCCAATTGCAAAGTCCGATGCGTCGGTGGAGAGGGCCAAGGGTGCTGTTGGTGCGATGAATGCGTTCCTGGTGGCAGTGGCGATGCTATTTTTACAATCCGCAAAGGCCTTTTCTGCAACAGGTATCCATTCTATCCTCCGCTTGTCCTTCTTCTTGGCGTTTTTCAAATATCCATTAAGCGGGGCCTGAGTCGCTGCGGCTTGTGGGATTCAACGACGGAAATAATTTAGCATACCCAAGAATCCCCTGAGATCGGTGATAGTCTCGGGCTTTGGATACGACACGATGGCATCTACTTTGTCAGCAGGAGGCCAGTACCCATGTTGGTTGACAGTGTAGCCCAGGTACACTAGTTCGGTTTTGCCAAATCTGCACTTCGCGAGATTGATTGAGAGCTTATTCTGGTGTAGAATTTCAAACACGCAGCGGAGATGTTCGGCATGCTCCTCAACGGAATTAGAAAATATGATCAGGTCGTCGATAAAACAGGCTGCGTATGGAAGAGACCGTAAGAGGTTGTCCATGTGGCGTTGGAATGTTTGGGCAGCGTTGCGGAGGCCCGGTGGCATACCCAGGAACTCGAAAAGTCCAAATGGCGTTGTAACTGCGGTCTTTGGAACATCTTCAGGGGCTACTGGTATCTGATGGTACGCCCGGACGAGGTCGATGGTAGAAAAGATGCATTTTCCGTGTAAGCGCTGGAAAATATCCTTACAATGTGGAACTGGGTAGCGATCAGGAACTGCCTGAGCGTTGAGTCTTCTGTAGTCACCTGTTGATCGCCACTCACCAGACTTCTTGGGCACCATGTGGATGGGGCTCGCCCATGGACTGCTAGATGGGCGTATGACGCCATGATGGAGAAGCAGATCAAAGTCGGCCTTTGCTGCCGATAAATTTTCACCGCATAGCCTCCGAGGGCGCTCAGCTACTGGCGGCCCGCTCGTTACGATATAATGTTTGATAGAAGTGGGGCTATCCACACGTGGGGCAGAGCTGGGCAGAGAGAGATTCAAGTACTCCTTGAGGATGGTTGCGAGCATCGGATGCTGTGAAGGGTCTTCAGCCTTTTGCTCCACCATTGAAACCGTGTGAACATCTATTTTGCACAGCTGCGCTGGTTTAGAGAGTGTGGTGAGCAGTGTTGTGACTAATATATTAAAGTAGTGTAACTAATTACGTAGTATATTTTAATTTATAATTGATTGGCACGACAGCCCGCTTCCGCGAGACTAAGGCCTAGCTTCCCGCAACCACCCGTGTTGTGCGTGTGAATTTTGTACGCGGGTGGAAGGGACCTACAGTTTTATCCCGGTTCCGAACGGCAGGTTGGGAGCTTTTTCATAGGCAATTTTTACTCTCAGAGGTTTGCCATTTCCAGCTGAGAGGACAGCCACCGAAAGAGAAAACGAGTTTCCCGTTATTTTTTTTAGGTGTTACTACATGCAGTATTCGATCTTGCGTCGCTCTGCATGCGACTCGCTGGACCGCGCACTAACCAACTGAGCCACGGCGGCTGACACGTAGTAGTATATTACTTTGGCTTTAAAAAAGTAGTGTAACTAGTTATTTTTCCCCATAAGTAATCACCTTCAGTAATATTATTACTTTTTTACAAGTTACTTATAACAATATTACTTTTTAGTCAACGGCAACGGTATTTTTTTCTACGACTGCCAACTGCAAGGCACGCCGCTGTTTTGTGTCAGTGCTGCCCGCGCTTGCGCAGGTGGCCACAGTGTTGCCAGTACTTTTGCGAGTGGCCACATTAGAAACAAATGTTGCATATGTTGGGTGGAAATGTTGTATTTGTTGGGATGTTGATTTTTAAATTTTGTGGCGAGGTTGCAGCAGACCAGATAGCGCTGGGAAGTTTGCAAAATAGAAACAAATGTTGCATTTGTCGGGTGGAAATGTTGCACATTGAAGTGGGATGTTGGTTTTAAAATTTTGTGGGTAGACTGCAGCAGACTGGAAGGCGCCGATAAGTCTAATGGAAACAAATGTTGAATTTGACAAGTGGAAATGCTGCACATTGAAGTGGGATGGTGATATTTAAATTTTGTGGCGAGGTTGCAGCATACCAGACGGCGCTGGGAAGTGTGCGAAATAGAAACAAATGTTGCATATGACAGGTGGAAATGTTGCACATTGAAGGGGGATTTTGGTTTTTAAATTTTGTGGCGAGGTTGCACCAGCCCAGGTGGCGCTGAAGAGTGTACGAAATAGAAACAAGTGTTGCAATTGTCATGTGGAAATGTTGCATTTGTCGTTTGGAAATGTAGCACATTGAAGTCGGATGTTGGTTCTTAAATATTGTGGGGGGGTTGCAGGAGAGTAGATGGCGCTGCAGAGTGTCCGAAAAAGAATTACAAACGTTGCATTTGTCAGGTAGAAATGTTGCATTTGTCGGGTGAAAATGTTGCACATTGAAGTGGGATGTTGGTTTTTAAATATTGTGGCGAGAGCAGACACGAGCAGACCACATGGCGGCGTAGAGGGTACGAAATAGAAACCAATGTTGCATTTGTCGGATAGAAATGTTGCACATTGAAGTGAGATTTAGTTTTTAGATATTGTGGCAAGATTACAGCACTAGATGGCGCTGAAAAGCGGTCGCATTAAAACAAATGTTGTATAAGTTAAATAAATAAAATAACAGAACCGTTTCGGTTGGGATGAGTTTTATTACTGACTTTTAAATTTTGGCTGCACCGCCAGCGCACCAGCTCGGCTGCCGGTGCAGTGAAAGAACATGTGAACTGCATTGTCAGCAAAGTCTCACGCTTTGGCTGGCAATGCAATAGGAGACATGTGAAGCTCGGCGGATGGTATTTGACTTATTTTTAAAACTCAGCATTTGGACAAACCTGAGGCCGTGCTAACTTATATGTCGTGGTGGAAATGTTGTTGTAGGATTTTGGTTTTGTGGCAAGATTGCAGCAGACTAGATGGCGCTGATGAGTCTAATAGAAACAAATGTGGCATTTGACAGGTGCAAATATTGCATTTGTTGGGTGGAAATGTTGCACATTGAAGTGGGATGATGGTTTCTAAATATTGTGGCAAGATTACAGCAGACTTGTAGGCGCTGAAGACTGTACGAAAAAGGCGAACGACTGTTGCATTTGTTGGGTGGAAATGTTGTATTTGTGGGGTGAAAATGTTGCAGATTGAAGTGGGATGTTGGTTTTTAAATTTTGTGGCGAGGTTGCAGCACTAGATGGCGCTGAAGAGCGCACGACAACAAATGATGCATTTGTCGTGGTAGAAATGTTGCATTTTTTGTGTGGAATTGCACATTGATGTGGGATTTTAGTTTTTAAATTTTGTGGCGAGGTTGCAGCAGACTGGATGGCGCTGAAGAGTGTGCGAATAACAATAACAAATGTAGCATATGTCAGGTGGAAACGTTGCATTTGTAGGGTGGAAATGTTGCACATTGAAATGGGATGTTGGTTTTTAAATTTTTTGGCAAGGTTGCACAAGACTACACATTAGACTGATAAGTCTAATTGAAAGAAATGTAGCGTTGAAATGAAATGTAGGGTGGAAATGTTGCACATTGAAGTGAGATTTGGTTTTTAAATATTGCGGCAAGATTACAGCACTAGATGGCGCTGAAAAGTGGTCGAATTAAAACAAATGTTGCATATGCGTGGTGGAAATTTTGCATTTGTCGGGTGGAAATGTTGCACATAGATGTGGGATTTTGGTTTTTAAATTTTGTGGCAAAATTGCAGCAGACTAGATGGCACTGAAGACTGTACGAAAAAGACGGACAAATGCTGCATTTGACAGATGGAAATGCTGCATTTGTTGGGTGGAAATGTTGCAGATTGAAGTGGGATGTTGGTTTTTAAATTTTGTGGCGAGGTTGCAGCACCAGATGGCGCTGAACAGTGTACGAATTAAAACAAGTTAAAATAAGTCGTAGTGGAAATGTTGTAGATAGATGCGGGATTTTGGTTTTTAAATTTTGTGGCAAAATTGCAGCAGACGCGATGGCACTGAAGACTGTACGAAAAAGACGGACAAATGCTGCATTTGACAGGTGGAAATGCTGCATTTGTTGGGTTGAAATGTTGCACATTGAAGTGGGAGGTTGATTTTTAAATATTGTGGCGTGAATGCAGCAGACCAGATGGTGCCGTAGAGGGTACGAAATAGAAACCAATGTTGCATTTGTCGGATAGAAATGTTGCACATTGAAGTGAGATTTGGTTTTTAGATATTGTGGCAAGATTACAGCACTAGATGGCGCTGAAAAGCGGTCGCATTAAAACAAATGTTGTATATGTCGTGGTGGAAATGTTGCACATAGATGTAGGATTTTGGTTTTTAAATTTTGTGGAAAAATTGCAGCAGACTAGATGGCACTGAAGACTGTACGAAAAAGACGGACAAATGCTGCATTTGACAGATGGAAATGCTGCATTTGTTGGGTGGAAATGTTGCAGATTGAAGTGGGATGTTGGTTTTTAAATTTTGTGGCGTGGTTGCAGCGGACCAGATGGCGCTGATGAGTCCAATAGAAACAAATGTTTCATATGTTGGGTGGAAATGTTGTATTTGTCGGGTGGAAATGTTGCACATTGAAGTGGGTTGGTTTTTAAATATTGTGGGAGGTTGCAGGAGAGTAGATGGCGCTGCAGAGTGTCCGAAAAAGAATTACAAACGTTGCACTTGTTAGGTGGAAATGTTGCATTTTCGTATGGAAATGTTGCACATTGAAGTGGGATGTTGGTTTTTAAATTTTGTGGCTAGGTTGCAGCAGACCAGATGGCGCTAAAAAGTGCGCGAAATAGAAGCAAATGTTGCATTTGTCGTGGTGGAAACGTTACATTTGTAGGGTGAAAATGTTGCACATCGAAGCGGATTACAGCAGACTAGATGGCTCTGAAGACTGTACGAAAAAGGCGAACAGCTGTGGCATTTGACAGGTAGAAATGTTGCATTTGTTGGGTGGAAATGTTGCACATTCAGGTGGGATACTGGTTTTTAAATTTTGTGGCAAGATTGCAGCAGACTAGATGGCTCTGATGAGTCTAATAGAAACAAATGTGGCATTTGACAGGTGCAAATATTGCATTTGTTGGGTGGAAATGTTGCACATTGAAGTGGGATGATGGTTTCTAAATATTGTGGCAAGATTACAGCAGACTTGTAGGCGCTGAAGACTGTACGAAAAAGGCGAACGACTGTTGCATTTGTTGGGTGGAAATGTTGTATTTGTGGGGTGAAAATGTTGCAGATTGAAGTGGGATGTTGGTTTTTAAATTTTGTGGCGAGGTTGCAGCACTAGATGGCGCTGAAGAGCGCACGACAACAAATGATGCATTTGTCGTGGTAGAAATGTTGCATTTTTTGTGTGGAATTGCACATTGATGTGGGATTTTAGTTTTTAAATTTTGTGGCGAGGTTGCAGCAGACTAGATGGCGCTGAAGAGTGTGCGAATAACAATAACAAATGTAGCATATGTCAGGTGGAAACGTTGCATTTGTAGGGTGGAAATGTTGCACATTGAAATGGGATGTTGGTTTTTAAATTTTTTGGCAAGGTTGCACAAGACTACACATTAGACTGATAAGTCTAATAGAAAGAAATGTAGCGTTGAAATGAAATGTAGGGTGGAAATGTTGCACATTGAAGTGAGATTTGGTTTTTAAATATTGCGGCAAGATTACAGCACTAGATGGCGCTGAAAAGTGGTCGAATTAAAACAAATGTTGCATATGCGTGGTGGAAATTTTGCATTTGTCGGGTGGAAATGTTGCACATAGATGTGGGATTTTGGTTTTTAAATTTTGTGGCAAAATTGCAGCAGACTTGATGGCACTGAAGACTGTACGAAAAAGACGGACAAATGCTGCATTTGACAGATGGAAATGCTGCATTTGTTGGGTGGAAATGTTGCAGATTGAAGTGGGATGTTGGTTTTTAAATTTTGTGGCGAGGTTGCAGCACCAGATGGCGCTGAACAGTGTACGAATTAAAACAAGTTAAAATAAGTCGTAGTGGAAATGTTGTAGATAGATGCGGGATTTTGGTTTTTAAATTTTGTGGCAAAATTGCAGCAGACGCGATGGCACTGAAGACTGTACGAAAAAGACGGACAAATGCTGCATTTGACAGGTGGAAATGCTGCATTTGTTGGGTTGAAATGTTGCACATTGAAGTGGGAGGTTGATTTTTAAATATTGTGGCGAGAATGCAGCAGACCAGATGGTGCCGTAGAGGGTACGAAATAGAAACCAATGTTGCATTTGTCGGATAGAAATGTTGCACATTGAAGTGAGATTTGGTTTTTAGATATTGTGGCAAGATTACAGCACTAGATGGCGCTGAAAAGCGGTCGCATTAAAACAAATGTTGTATATGTCGTGGTGGAAATGTTGCACATAGATGTAGGATTTTGGTTTTTAAATTTTGTGGCAAAATTGCAGCAGACTAGATGGCACTGAAGACTGTACGAAAAAGACGGACAAATGCTGCATTTGACAGATGGAAATGCTGCATTTGTTGGGTGGAAATGTTGCAGATTGAAGTGGGATGTTGGTTTTTAAATTTTGTGGCGTGGTTGCAGCGGACCAGATGGCGCTGATGAGTCCAATAGAAACAAATGTTTCATATGTTGGGTGGAAATGTTGTATTTGTCGGGTGGAAATGTTGCACATTGAAGTGGGTTGGTTTTTAAATAATGTGGGAGGTTGCAGGAGAGTAGATGGCGCTGCAGAGTGTCCGAAAAAGAATTACAAACGTTGCACTTGTTAGGTGGAAATGTTGCATTTTCGTATGGAAATGTTGCACATTGAAGTGGGATGTTGGTTTTTAAATTTTGTGGCTAGGTTGCAGCAGACCAGATGGCGCTAAAAAGTGCGCGAAATAGAAGCAAATGTTGCATTTGTCGTGGTGGAAACGTTACATTTGTAGGGTGAAAATGTTGCACATCGAAGCGGATTACAGCAGACTAGATGGCTCTGAAGACTGTACGAAAAAGGCGAACAGCTGTGGCATTTGACAGGTAGAAATGTTGCATTTGTTGGGTGGAAATGTTGCACATTCAGGTGGGATACTGGTTTTTAAATTTTGTGGCAAGATTGCAGCAGACTAGATGGCGCTGATGAGTCTAATAGAAACAAATGTGGCATTTGACAGGTGCAAATATTGCATTTGTTGGGTGGAAATGTTGCACATTGAAGTGGGATGATGGTTTCTAAATATTGTGGCAAGATTACAGCAGACTTGTAGGCGCTGAAGACTGTACGAAAAAGGCGAACGACTGTTGCATTTGTTGGGTGGAAATGTTGTATTTGTGGGGTGAAAATGTTGCAGATTGAAGTGGGATGTTGGTTTTTAAATTTTGTGGCGAGGTTGCAGCACTAGATGGCGCTGAAGAGCGCACGACAACAAATGATGCATTTGTCGTGGTAGAAATGTTGCATTTTTTGTGTGGAATTGCACATTGATGTGGGATTTTAGTTTTTAAATTTTGTGGCGAGGTTGCAGCAGACTAGATGGCGCTGAAGAGTGTGCGAATAACAATAACAAATGTCAGGTGGAAACGTTGCATTTGTAGGGTGGAAATGTTGCACATTGAAATGGGATGTTGGTTTTTAAATTTTTTGGCAAGGTTGCACAAGACTACACATTAGACTGATAAGTCTAATAGAAAGAAATGTAGCGTTGAAATGAAATGTAGGGTGGAAATGTTGCACATTGAAGTGAGATTTGGTTTTTAAATATTGCGGCAAGATTACAGCACTAGATGGCGCTATAAAGTGGTCGAATTAAAACAAATGTTGCATATGCGTGGTGGAAATTTTGCATTTGTCGGGTGGAAATGTTGCACATAGATGTGGGATTTTGGTTTTTAAATTTTGTGGCAAAATTGCAGCAGACTTGATGGCACTGAAGACTGTACGAAAAAGACGGACAAATGCTGCATTTGACAGATGGAAATGCTGCATTTGTTGGGTGGAAATGTTGCAGATTGAAGTGGGATGTTGGTTTTTAAATTTTGTGGCGAGGTTGCAGCACCAGATGGCGCTGAACAGTGTACGAATTAAAACAAGTTAAAATAAGTCGTAGTGGAAATGTTGTAGATAGATGCGGGATTTTGGTTTTTAAATTTTGTGGCAAAATTGCAGCAGACGCGATGGCACTGAAGACTGTACGAAAAAGACGGACAAATGCTGCATTTGACAGGTGGAAATGCTGCATTTGTTGGGTTGAAATGTTGCACATTGAAGTGGGAGGTTGATTTTTAAATATTGTGGCGAGAATGCAGCAGACCAGATGGTGCCGTAGAGGGTACGAAATAGAAACCAATGTTGCATTTGTCGGATAGAAATGTTGCACATTGAAGTGAGATTTGGTTTTTAGATATTGTGGCAAGATTACAGCACTAGATGGCGCTGAAAAGCGGTCGCATTAAAACAAATGTTGTATATGTCGTGGTGGAAATGTTGCACATAGATGTAGGATTTTGGTTTTTAAATTTTGTGGCAAAATTGCAGCAGACTAGATGGCACTGAAGACTGTACGAAAAAGACGGACAAATGCTGCATTTGACAGATGGAAATGCTGCATTTGTTGGGTGGAAATGTTGCAGATTGAAGTGGGATGTTGGTTTTTAAATTTTGTGGCGTGGTTGCAGCGGACCAGATGGCGCTGATGAGTCCAATAGAAACAAATGTTTCATATGTTGGGTGGAAATGTTGTATTTGTCGGGTGGAAATGTTGCACATTGAAGTGGGTTGGTTTTTAAATATTGTGGGAGGTTGCAGGAGAGTAGATGGCGCTGCAGAGTGTCCGAAAAAGAATTACAAACGTTGCACTTGTTAGGTGGAAATGTTGCATTTTCGTATGGAAATGTTGCACATTGAAGTGGGATGTTGGTTTTTAAATTTTGTGGCTAGGTTGCAGCAGACCAGATGGCGCTAAAAAGTGCGCGAAATAGAAGCAAATGTTGCATTTGTCGTGGTGGAAACGTTACATTTGTAGGGTGAAAATGTTGCACATCGAAGCGGATTACAGCAGACTAGATGGCTCTGAAGACTGTACGAAAAAGGCGAACAGCTGTGGCATTTGACAGGTAGAAATGTTGCATTTGTTGGGTGGAAATGTTGCACATTCAGGTGGGATACTGGTTTTTAAATTTTGTGGCAAGATTGCAGCAGACTAGATGGCGCTGATGAGTCTAATAGAAACAAATGTGGCATTTGACAGGTGCAAATATTGCATTTGTTGGGTGGAAATGTTGCACATTGAAGTGGGATGTTGGTTTTTAAATTTTGTGGCGAGGTTGCAGCACTAGATGGCGCTGAAGAGCGCACGACAACAAATGATGCATTTGTCGTGGTAGAAATGTTGCATTTTTTGTGTGGAATTGCACATTGATGTGGGATTTTAGTTTTTAAATTTTGTGGCGAGGTTGCAGCAGACTAGATGGCGCTGAAGAGTGTGCGAATAACAATAACAAATGTAGCATATGTCAGGTGGAAACGTTGCATTTGTAGGGTGGAAATGTTGCACATTGAAATGGGATGTTGGTTTTTAAATTTTTTGGCAAGGTTGCACAAGACTACACATTAGACTGATAAGTCTAATAGAAAGAAATGTAGCGTTGAAATGAAATGTAGGGTGGAAATGTTGCACATTGAAGTGAGATTTGGTTTTTAAATATTGCGGCAAGATTACAGCACTAGATGGCGCTGAAAAGTGGTCGAATTAAAACAAATGTTGCATATGCGTGGTGGAAATTTTGCATTTGTCGGGTGGAAATGTTGCACATAGATGTGGGATTTTGGTTTTTAAATTTTGTGGCAAAATTGCAGCAGACTAGATGGCACTGAAGACTGTACGAAAAAGACGGACAAATGCTGCATTTGACAGATGGAAATGCTGCATTTGTTGGGTGGAAATGTTGCAGATTGAAGTGGGATGTTGGTTTTTAAATTTTGTGGCGAGGTTGCAGCACCAGATGGCGCTGAACAGTGTACGAATTAAAACAAGTTAAAATAAGTCGTAGTGGAAATGTTGTAGATAGATGCGGGATTTTGGTTTTTAAATTTTGTGGCAAAATTGCAGCAGACGCGATGGCACTGAAGACTGTACGAAAAAGACGGACAAATGCTGCATTTGACAGGTGGAAATGCTGCATTTGTTGGGTTGAAATGTTGCACATTGAAGTGGGAGGTTGATTTTTAAATATTGTGGCGAGAATGCAGCAGACCAGATGGTGCCGTAGAGGGTACGAAATAGAAACCAATGTTGCATTTGTCGGATAGAAATGTTGCACATTGAAGTGAGATTTGGTTTTTAGATATTGTGGCAAGATTACAGCACTAGATGGCGCTGAAAAGCGGTCGCATTAAAACAAATGTTGTATATGTCGTGGTGGAAATGTTGCACATAGATGTAGGATTTTGGTTTTTAAATTTTGTGGCAAAATTGCAGCAGACTAGATGGCACTGAAGACTGTACGAAAAAGACGGACAAATGCTGCATTTGACAGATGGAAATGCTGCATTTGTTGGGTGGAAATGTTGCAGATTGAAGTGGGATGTTGGTTTTTAAATTTTGTGGCGTGGTTGCAGCGGACCAGATGGCGCTGATGAGTCCAATAGAAACAAATGTTTCATATGTTGGGTGGAAATGTTGTATTTGTCGGGTGGAAATGTTGCACATTGAAGTGGGTTGGTTTTTAAATATTGTGGGAGGTTGCAGGAGAGTAGATGGCGCTGCAGAGTGTCCGAAAAAGAATTACAAACGTTGCACTTGTTAGGTGGAAATGTTGCATTTTCGTATGGAAATGTTGCACATTGAAGTGGGATGTTGGTTTTTAAATTTTGTGGCTAGGTTGCAGCAGACCAGATGGCGCTAAAAAGTGCGCGAAATAGAAGCAAATGTTGCATTTGTCGTGGTGGAAACGTTACATTTGTAGGGTGAAAATGTTGCACATCGAAGCGGATTACAGCAGACTAGATGGCTCTGAAGACTGTACGAAAAAGGCGAACAGCTGTGGCATTTGACAGGTAGAAATGTTGCATTTGTTGGGTGGAAATGTTGCACATTCAGGTGGGATACTGGTTTTTAAATTTTGTGGCAAGATTGCAGCAGACTAGATGGCGCTGATGAGTCTAATAGAAACAAATGTGGCATTTGACAGGTGCAAATATTGCATTTGTTGGGTGGAAATGTTGCACATTGAAGTGGGATGATGGTTTCTAAATATTGTGGCAAGATTACAGCAGACTTGTAGGCGCTGAAGACTGTACGAAAAAGGCGAACGACTGTTGCATTTGTTGGGTGGAAATGTTGTATTTGTGGGGTGAAAATGTTGCAGATTGAAGTGGGATGTTGGTTTTTAAATTTTGTGGCGAGGTTGCAGCACTAGATGGCGCTGAAGAGCGCACGACAACAAATGATGCATTTGTCGTGGTAGAAATGTTGCATTTTTTGTGTGGAATTGCACATTGATGTGGGATTTTAGTTTTTAAATTTTGTGGCGAGGTTGCAGCAGACTAGATGGCGCTGAAGAGTGTGCGAATAACAATAACAAATGTAGCATATGTCAGGTGGAAACGTTGCATTTGTAGGGTGGAAATGTTGCACATTGAAATGGGATGTTGGTTTTTAAATTTTTTGGCAAGGTTGCACAAGACTACACATTAGACTGATAAGTCTAATAGAAAGAAATGTAGCGTTGAAATGAAATGTAGGGTGGAAATGTTGCACATTGAAGTGAGATTTGGTTTTTAAATATTGCGGCAAGATTACAGCACTAGATGGCGCTGAAAAGTGGTCGAATTAAAACAAATGTTGCATATGCGTGGTGGAAATTTTGCATTTGTCGGGTGGAAATGTTGCACATAGATGTGGGATTTTGGTTTTTAAATTTTGTGGCAAAATTGCAGCAGACTAGATGGCACTGAAGACTGTACGAAAAAGACGGACAAATGCTGCATTTGACAGATGGAAATGCTGCATTTGTTGGGTGGAAATGTTGCAGATTGAAGTGGGATGTTGGTTTTTAAATTTTGTGGCGAGGTTGCAGCACCAGATGGCGCTGAACAGTGTACGAATTAAAACAAGTTAAAATAAGTCGTAGTGGAAATGTTGTAGATAGATGCGGGATTTTGGTTTTTAAATTTTGTGGCAAAATTGCAGCAGACGCGATGGCACTGAAGACTGTACGAAAAAGACGGACAAATGCTGCATTTGACAGGTGGAAATGCTGCATTTGTTGGGTTGAAATGTTGCACATTGAAGTGGGAGGTTGATTTTTAAATATTGTGGCGAGAATGCAGCAGACCAGATGGTGCCGTAGAGGGTACGAAATAGAAACCAATGTTGCATTTGTCGGATAGAAATGTTGCACATTGAAGTGAGATTTGGTTTTTAGATATTGTGGCAAGATTACAGCACTAGATGGCGCTGAAAAGCGGTCGCATTAAAACAAATGTTGTATATGTCGTGGTGGAAATGTTGCACATAGATGTAGGATTTTGGTTTTTAAATTTTGTGGCAAAATTGCAGCAGACTAGATGGCACTGAAGACTGTACGAAAAAGACGGACAAATGCTGCATTTGACAGATGGAAATGCTGCATTTGTTGGGTGGAAATGTTGCAGATTGAAGTGGGATGTTGGTTTTTAAATTTTGTGGCGTGGTTGCAGCGGACCAGATGGCGCTGATGAGTCCAATAGAAACAAATGTTTCATATGTTGGGTGGAAATGTTGTATTTGTCGGGTGGAAATGTTGCACATTGAAGTGGGTTGGTTTTTAAATATTGTGGGAGGTTGCAGGAGAGTAGATGGCGCTGCAGAGTGTCCGAAAAAGAATTACAAACGTTGCACTTGTTAGGTGGAAATGTTGCATTTTCGTATGGAAATGTTGCACATTGAAGTGGGATGTTGGTTTTTAAATTTTGTGGCTAGGTTGCAGCAGACCAGATGGCGCTAAAAAGTGCGCGAAATAGAAGCAAATGTTGCATTTGTCGTGGTGGAAACGTTACATTTGTAGGGTGAAAATGTTGCACATCGAAGCGGATTACAGCAGACTAGATGGCTCTGAAGACTGTACGAAAAAGGCGAACAGCTGTGGCATTTGACAGGTAGAAATGTTGCATTTGTTGGGTGGAAATGTTGCACATTCAGGTGGGATACTGGTTTTTAAATTTTGTGGCAAGATTGCAGCAGACTAGATGGCGCTGATGAGTCTAATAGAAACAAATGTGGCATTTGACAGGTGCAAATATTGCATTTGTTGGGTGGAAATGTTGCACATTGAAGTGGGATGATGGTTTCTAAATATTGTGGCAAGATTACAGCAGACTTGTAGGCGCTGAAGACTGTACGAAAAAGGCGAACGACTGTTGCATTTGTTGGGTGGAAATGTTGTATTTGTGGGGTGAAAATGTTGCAGATTGAAGTGGGATGTTGGTTTTTAAATTTTGTGGCGAGGTTGCAGCACTAGATGGCGCTGAAGAGCGCACGACAACAAATGATGCATTTGTCGTGGTAGAAATGTTGCATTTTTTGTGTGGAATTGCACATTGATGTGCAATTTAGTTTTGTGATGTGATGTGATTTTAGTTTTTAAATTTTGTGGCGAGGTTGCAGCAGACTAGATGGCGCTGAAGAGTGTGCGAATAACAATAACAAATGTAGCATATGTCAGGTGGAAACGTTGCATTTGTAGGGTGGAAATGTTGCACATTGAAATGGGATGTTGGTTTTTAAATTTTTTGGCAAGGTTGCACAAGACTACACATTAGACTGATAAGTCTAATAGAAAGAAATGTAGCGTTGAAATGAAATGTAGGGTGGAAATGTTGCACATTGAAGTGAGATTTGGTTTTTAAATATTGCGGCAAGATTACAGCACTAGATGGCGCTGAAAAGTGGTCGAATTAAAACAAATGTTGCATATGCGTGGTGGAAATTTTGCATTTGTCGGGTGGAAATGTTGCACATAGATGTGGGATTTTGGTTTTTAAATTTTGTGGCAAAATTGCAGCAGACTAGATGGCACTGAAGACTGTACGAAAAAGACGGACAAATGCTGCATTTGACAGATGGAAATGCTGCATTTGTTGGGTGGAAATGTTGCAGATTGAAGTGGGATGTTGGTTTTTAAATTTTGTGGCGAGGTTGCAGCACCAGATGGCGCTGAACAGTGTACGAATTAAAACAAGTTAAAATAAGTCGTAGTGGAAATGTTGTAGATAGATGCGGGATTTTGATTTTTAAATTTTGTGGCAAAATTGCAGCAGACGCGATGGCACTGAAGACTGTACGAAAAAGACGGACAAATGCTGCATTTGACGGGTGGAAATGCTGCATTTGTTGGGTTGAAATGTTGCACATTGAAGTGGGAGGTTGATTTTTAAATATTGTGGCGAGAATGCAGCAGACCAGATGGTGCCGTAGAGGGTACGAAATAGAAACCAATGTTGCATTTGTCGGATAGAAATGTTGCACATTGAAGTGAGATTCGGTTTTTAGATATTGTGGCAAGATTACAGCACTAGATGGCGCTGAAAAGCGGTCGCATTAAAACAAATGTTGTATATGTCGTGGTGGAAATGTTGCACATAGATGTAGGATTTTGGTTTTTAAATTTTGTGGCAAAATTGCAGCAGACTAGATGGCACTGAAGACTGTACGAAAAAGACGGACAAATGCTGCATTTGACAGATGGAAATGCTGCATTTGTTGGGTGGAAATGTTGCAGATTGAAGTGGGATGTTGGTTTTTAAATTTTGTGGCGTGGTTGCAGCGGACCAGATGGCGCTGATGAGTCCAATAGAAACAAATGTTTCATATGTTGGGTGGAAATGTTGTATTTGTCGGGTGGAAATGTTGCACATTGAAGTGGGTTGGTTTTTAAATATTGTGGGAGGTTGCAGGAGAGTAGATGGCGCTGCAGAGTGTCCGAAAAAGAATTACAAACGTTGCACTTGTTAGGTGGAAATGTTGCATTTTCGTATGGAAATGTTGCACATTGAAGTGGGATGTTGGTTTTTAAATTTTGTGGCTAGGTTGCAGCAGACCAGATGGCGCTAAAAAGTGCGCGAAATAGAAGCAAATGTTGCATTTGTCGTGGTGGAAACGTTACATTTGTAGGGTGAAAATGTTGCACATCGAAGCGGATTACAGCAGACTAGATGGCTCTGAAGACTGTACGAAAAAGGCGAACAGCTGTGGCATTTGACAGGTAGAAATGTTGCATTTGTTGGGTGGAAATGTTGCACATTCAGGTGGGATACTGGTTTTTAAATTTTGTGGCAAGATTGCAGCAGACTAGATGGCGCTGATGAGTCTAATAGAAACAAATGTGGCATTTGACAGGTGCAAATATTGCATTTGTTGGGTGGAAATGTTGCACATTGAAGTGGGATGATGGTTTCTAAATATTGTGGCAAGATTACAGCAGACTTGTAGGCGCTGAAGACTGTACGAAAAAGGCGAACGACTGTTGCATTTGTTGGGTGGAAATGTTGTATTTGTGGGGTGAAAATGTTGCAGATTGAAGTGGGATGTTGGTTTTTAAATTTTGTGGCGAGGTTGCAGCACTAGATGGCGCTGAAGATCGCACGACAACAAATGATGCATTTGTCGTGGTAGAAATGTTGCATTTTTTGTGTGGAATTGCACATTGATGTGGGATTTTAGTTTTTAAATTTTGTGGCGAGGTTGCAGCAGACTAGATGGCGCTGAAGAGTGTGCGAATAACAATAACAAATGTAGCATATGTCAGGTGGAAACGTTGCATTTGTAGGGTGGAAATGTTGCACATTGAAATGGGATGTTGGTTTTTAAATTTTTTGGCAAGGTTGCACAAGACTACACATTAGACTGATAAGTCTAATAGAAAGAAATGTAGCGTTGAAATGAAATGTAGGGTGGAAATGTTGCACATTGAAGTGAGATTTGGTTTTTAAATATTGCGGCAAGATTACAGCACTAGATGGCGCTGAAAAGTGGTCGAATTAAAACAAATGTTGCATATGCGTGGTGGAAATTTTGCATTTGTCGGGTGGAAATGTTGCACATAGATGTGGGATTTTGGTTTTTAAATTTTGTGGCAAAATTGCAGCAGACTAGATGGCACTGAAGACTGTACGAAAAAGACGGACAAATGCTGCATTTGACAGATGGAAATGCTGCATTTGTTGGGTGGAAATGTTGCAGATTGAAGTGGGATGTTGGTTTTTAAATTTTGTGGCGAGGTTGCAGCACCAGATGGCGCTGAACAGTGTACGAATTAAAACAAGTTAAAATAAGTCGTAGTGGAAATGTTGTAGATAGATGCGGGATTTTGGTTTTTAAATTTTGTGGCAAAATTGCAGCAGACGCGATGGCACTGAAGACTGTACGAAAAAGACGGACAAATGCTGCATTTGACAGGTGGAAATGCTGCATTTGTTGGGTTGAAATGTTGCACATTGAAGTGGGAGGTTGATTTTTAAATATTGTGGCGAGAATGCAGCAGACCAGATGGTGCCGTAGAGGGTACGAAATAGAAACCAATGTTGCATTTGTCGGATAGAAATGTTGCACATTGAAGTGAGATTTGGTTTTTAGATATTGTGGCAAGATTACAGCACTAGATGGCGCTGAAAAGCGGTCGCATTAAAACAAATGTTGTATATGTCGTGGTGGAAATGTTGCACATAGATGTAGGATTTTGGTTTTTAAATTTTGTGGCAAAATTGCAGCAGACTAGATGGCACTGAAGACTGTACGAAAAAGACGGACAAATGCTGCATTTGACAGATGGAAATGCTGCATTTGTTGGGTGGAAATGTTGCAGATTGAAGTGGGATGTTGGTTTTTAAATTTTGTGGCGTGGTTGCAGCGGACCAGATGGCGCTGATGAGTCCAATAGAAACAAATGTTTCATATGTTGGGTGGAAATGTTGTATTTGTCGGGTGGAAATGTTGCACATTGAAGTGGGTTGGTTTTTAAATATTGTGGGAGGTTGCAGGAGAGTAGATGGCGCTGCAGAGTGTCCGAAAAAGAATTACAAACGTTGCACTTGTTAGGTGGAAATGTTGCATTTTCGTATGGAAATGTTGCACATTGAAGTGGGATGTTGGTTTTTAAATTTTGTGGCTAGGTTGCAGCAGACCAGATGGCGCTAAAAAGTGCGCGAAATAGAAGCAAATGTTGCATTTGTCGTGGTGGAAACGTTACATTTGTAGGGTGAAAATGTTGCACATCGAAGCGGATTACAGCAGACTAGATGGCTCTGAAGACTGTACGAAAAAGGCGAACAGCTGTGGCATTTGACAGGTAGAAATGTTGCATTTGTTGGGTGGAAATGTTGCACATTCAGGTGGGATACTGGTTTTTAAATTTTGTGGCAAGATTGCAGCAGACTAGATGGCGCTGATGAGTCTAATAGAAACAAATGTGGCATTTGACAGGTGCAAATATTGCATTTGTTGGGTGGAAATGTTGCACATTGAAGTGGGATGATGGTTTCTAAATATTGTGGCAAGATTACAGCAGACTTGTAGGCGCTGAAGACTGTACGAAAAAGGCGAACGACTGTTGCATTTGTTGGGTGGAAATGTTGTATTTGTGGGGTGAAAATGTTGCAGATTGAAGTGGGATGTTGGTTTTTAAATTTTGTGGCGAGGTTGCAGCACTAGATGGCGCTGAAGATCGCACGACAACAAATGATGCATTTGTCGTGGTAGAAATGTTGCATTTTTTGTGTGGAATTGCACATTGATGTGGGATTTTAGTTTTTAAATTTTGTGGCGAGGTTGCAGCAGACTAGATGGCGCTGAAGAGTGTGCGAATAACAATAACAAATGTAGCATATGTCAGGTGGAAACGTTGCATTTGTAGGGTGGAAATGTTGCACATTGAAATGGGATGTTGGTTTTTAAATTTTTTGGCAAAGTTGCACAAGACTACACATTAGACTGATAAGTCTAATAGAAAGAAATGTAGCGTTGAAATGAAATGTAGGGTGGAAATGTTGCACATTGAAGTGAGATTTGGTTTTTAAATATTGCGGCAAGATTACAGCACTAGATGGCGCTGAAAAGTGGTCGAATTAAAACAAATGTTGCATATGCGTGGTGGAAATTTTGCATTTGTCGGGTGGAAATGTTGCACATAGATGTGGGATTTTGGTTTTTAAATTTTGTGGCAAAATTGCAGCAGACTTGATGGCACTGAAGACTGTACGAAAAAGACGGACAAATGCTGCATTTGACAGATGGAAATGCTGCATTTGTTGGGTGGAAATGTTGCAGATTGAAGTGGGATGTTGGTTTTTAAATTTTGTGGCGAGGTTGCAGCACCAGATGGCGCTGAACAGTGTACGAATTAAAACAAGTTAAAATAAGTCGTAGTGGAAATGTTGTAGATAGATGCGGGATTTTGGTTTTTAAATTTTGTGGCAAAATTGCAGCAGACGCGATGGCACTGAAGACTGTACGAAAAAGACGGACAAATGCTGCATTTGACAGGTGGAAATGCTGCATTTGTTGGGTTGAAATGTTGCACATTGAAGTGGGAGGTTGATTTTTAAATATTGTGGCGAGAATGCAGCAGACCAGATGGTGCCGTAGAGGGTACGAAATAGAAACCAATGTTGCAATTGTCGGATAGAAATGTTGCACATTGAAGTGAGATTTGGTTTTTAGATATTGTGGCAAGATTACAGCACTAGATGGCGCTGAAAAGCGGTCGCATTAAAACAAATGTTGTATATGTCGTGGTGGAAATGTTGCACATAGATGTAGGATTTTGGTTTTTAAATTTTGTGGCAAAATTGCAGCAGACTAGATGGCACTGAAGACTGTACGAAAAAGACGGACAAATGCTGCATTTGACAGATGGAAATGCTGCATTTGTTGGGTGGAAATGTTGCAGATTGAAGTGGGATGTTGGTTTTTAAATTTTGTGGCGTGGTTGCAGCGGACCAGATGGCGCTGATGAGTCCAATAGAAACAAATGTTTCATATGTTGGGTGGAAATGTTGTATTTGTCGGGTGGAAATGTTGCACATTGAAGTGGGTTGGTTTTTAAATATTGTGGGAGGTTGCAGGAGAGTAGATGGCGCTGCAGAGTGTCCGAAAAAGAATTACAAACGTTGCACTTGTTAGGTGGAAATGTTGCATTTTCGTATGGAAATGTTGCACATTGAAGTGGGATGTTGGTTTTTAAATTTTGTGGCTAGGTTGCAGCAGACCAGATGGCGCTAAAAAGTGCGCGAAATAGAAGCAAATGTTGCATTTGTCGTGGTGGAAACGTTACATTTGTAGGGTGAAAATGTTGCACATCGAAGCGGATTACAGCAGACTAGATGGCTCTGAAGACTGTACGAAAAAGGCGAACAGCTGTGGCATTTGACAGGTAGAAATGTTGCATTTGTTGGGTGGAAATGTTGCACATTCAGGTGGGATACTGGTTTTTAAATTTTGTGGCAAGATTGCAGCAGACTAGATGGCGCTGATGAGTCTAATAGAAACAAATGTGGCATTTGACAGGTGCAAATATTGCATTTGTTGGGTGGAAATGTTGCACATTGAAGTGGGATGATGGTTTCTAAATATTGTGGCAAGATTACAGCAGACTTGTAGGCGCTGAAGACTGTACGAAAAAGGCGAACGACTGTTGCATTTGTTGGGTGGAAATGTTGTATTTGTGGGGTGAAAATGTTGCAGATTGAAGTGGGATGTTGGTTTTTAAATTTTGTGGCGAGGTTGCAGCACTAGATGGCGCTGAAGAGCGCACGACAACAAATGATGCATTTGTCGTGGTAGAAATGTTGCATTTTTTGTGTGGAATTGCACATTGATGTGGGATTTTAGTTTTAAAATTTTGTGGCGAGGTTGCAGCAGACTAGATGGCGCTGAAGAGTGTGCGAATAACAATAACAAATGTAGCATATGTCAGGTGGAAACGTTGCATTTGTAGGGTGGAAATGTTGCACATTGAAATGGGATGTTGGTTTTTAAATTTTTTGGCAAGGTTGCACAAGACTACACATTAGACTGATAAGTCTAATAGAAAGAAATGTAGCGTTGAAATGAAATGTAGGGTGGAAATGTTGCACATTGAAGTGAGATTTGGTTTTTAAATATTGCGGCAAGATTACAGCACTAGATGGCGCTGAAAAGTGGTCGAATTAAAACAAATGTTGCATATGCGTGGTGGAAATTTTGCATTTGTCGGGTGGAAATGTTGCACATAGATGTGGGATTTTGGTTTTTAAATTTTGTGGCAAAATTGCAGCAGACGCGATGGCACTGAAGACTGTACGAAAAAGACGGACAAATGCTGCATTTGACAGGTGGAAATGCTGCATTTGTTGGGTTGAAATGTTGCACATTGAAGTGGGAGGTTGATTTTTAAATATTGTGGCGAGAATGCAGCAGACCAGATGGTGCCGTAGAGGGTACGAAATAGAAACCAATGTTGCATTTGTCGGATAGAAATGTTGCACATTGAAGTGAGATTTGGTTTTTAGATATTGTGGCAAGATTACAGCACTAGATGGCGCTGAAAAGCGGTCGCATTAAAACAAATGTTGTATATGTCGTGGTGGAAATGTTGCACATAGATGTAGGATTTTGGTTTTTAAATTTTGTGGCAAAATTGCAGCAGACTAGATGGCACTGAAGACTGTACGAAAAAGACGGACAAATGCTGCATTTGACAGATGGAAATGCTGCATTTGTTGGGTGGAAATGTTGCAGATTGAAGTGGGATGTTGGTTTTTAAATTTTGTGGCGTGGTTGCAGCGGACCAGATGGCGCTGATGAGTCCAATAGAAACAAATGTTTCATATGTTGGGTGGAAATGTTGTATTTGTCGGGTGGAAATGTTGCACATTGAAGTGGGTTGGTTTTTAAATATTGTGGGAGGTTGCAGGAGAGTAGATGGCGCTGCAGAGTGTCCGAAAAAGAATTACAAACGTTGCACTTGTTAGGTGGAAATGTTGCATTTTCGTATGGAAATGTTGCACATTGAAGTGGGATGTTGGTTTTTAAATTTTGTGGCTAGGTTGCAGCAGACCAGATGGCGCTAAAAAGTGCGCGAAATAGAAGCAAATGTTGCATTTGTCGTGGTGGAAACGTTACATTTGTAGGGTGAAAATGTTGCACATCGAAGCGGATTACAGCAGACTAGATGGCTCTGAAGACTGTACGAAAAAGGCGAACAGCTGTGGCATTTGACAGGTAGAAATGTTGCATTTGTTGGATGGAAATGTTGCACATTCAGGTGGGATACTGGTTTTTAAATTTTGTGGCAAGATTGCAGCAGACTAGATGGCGCTGATGAGTCTAATAGAAACAAATGTGGCATTTGACAGGTGCAAATATTGCATTTGTTGGGTGGAAATGTTGCACATTGAAGTGGGATGATGGTTTCTAAATATTGTGGCAAGATTACAGCAGACTTGTAGGCGCTGAAGACTGTACGAAAAAGGCGAACGACTGTTGCATTTGTTGGGTGGAAATGTTGTATTTGTGGGGTGAAAATGTTGCAGATTGAAGTGGGATGTTGGTTTTTAAATTTTGTGGCGAGGTTGCAGCACTAGATGGCGCTGAAGAGCGCACGACAACAAATGATGCATTTGTCGTGGTAGAAATGTTGCATTTTTTGTGTGGAATTGCACATTGATGTGGGATTTTAGTTTTTAAATTTTGTGGCGAGGTTGCAGCAGACTAGATGGCGCTGAAGAGTGTGCGAATAACAATAACAAATGTAGCATATGTCAGGTGGAAACGTTGCATTTGTAGGGTGGAAATGTTGCACATTGAAATGGGATGTTGGTTTTTAAATTTTTTGGCAAGGTTGCACAAGACTACACATTAGACTGATAAGTCTAATAGAAAGAAATGTAGCGTTGAAATGAAATGTAGGGTGGAAATGTTGCACATTGAAGTGAGATTTGGTTTTTAAATATTGCGGCAAGATTACAGCACTAGATGGCGCTGAAAAGTGGTCGAATTAAAACAAGTGTTGCATATGCATGGTGGAAATTTTGCATTTGTCGGGAGGAAATGTTGCACATAGATGTGGGATTTTGGTTTTTAAATTTTGTGGCAAAATTGCAGCAGACTAGATGGCACTGAAGACTGTACGAAAAAGACGGACAAATGCTGCATTTGACAGATGGAAATGCTGCATTTGTTGGGTGGAAATGTTGCAGATTGAAGTGGGATGTTGGTTTTTAAATTTTGTGGCGAGGTTGCAGCACCAGATGGCGCTGAACAGTGTACGAATTAAAACAAGTTAAAATAAGTCGTAGTGGAAATGTTGTAGATAGATGCGGGATTTTGGTTTTTAAATTTTGTGGCAAAATTGCAGCAGACGCGATGGCACTGAAGACTGTACGAAAAAGACGGACAAATGCTGCATTTGACAGGTGGAAATGCTGCATTTGTTGGGTTGAAATGTTGCACATTGAAGTGGGAGGTTGATTTTTAAATATTGTGGCGAGAATGCAGCAGACCAGATGGTGCCGTAGAGGGTACGAAATAGAAACCAATGTTGCATTTGTCGGATAGAAATGTTGCACATTGAAGTGAGATTTGGTTTTTAGATATTGTGGCAAGATTACAGCACTAGATGGCGCTGAAAAGCGGTCGCATTAAAACAAATGTTGTATATGTCGTGGTGGAAATGTTGCACATAGATGTAGGATTTTGGTTTTTAAATTTTGTGGCAAAATTGCAGCAGACTAGATGGCACTGAAGACTGTACGAAAAAGACGGACAAATGCTGCATTTGACAGATGGAAATGCTGCATTTGTTGGGTGGAAATGTTGCAGATTGAAGTGGGATGTTGGTTTTTAAATTTTGTGGCGTGGTTGCAGCGGACCAGATGGCGCTGATGAGTCCAATAGAAACAAATGTTTCATATGTTGGGTGGAAATGTTGTATTTGTCGGGTGGAAATGTTGCACATTGAAGTGGGTTGGTTTTTAAATATTGTGGGAGGTTGCAGGAGAGTAGATGGCGCTGCAGAGTGTCCGAAAAAGAATTACAAACGTTGCACTTGTTAGGTGGAAATGTTGCATTTTCGTATGGAAATGTTGCACATTGAAGTGGGATGTTGGTTTTTAAATTTTGTGGCTAGGTTGCAGCAGACCAGATGGCGCTAAAAAGTGCGCGAAATAGAAGCAAATGTTGCATTTGTCGTGGTGGAAACGTTACATTTGTAGGGTGAAAATGTTGCACATCGAAGCGGATTACAGCAGACTAGATGGCTCTGAAGACTGTACGAAAAAGGCGAACAGCTGTGGCATTTGACAGGTAGAAATGTTGCATTTGTTGGGTGGAAATGTTGCACATTCAGGTGGGATACTGGTTTTTAAATTTTGTGGCAAGATTGCAGCAGACTAGATGGCGCTGATGAGTCTAATAGAAACAAATGTGGCATTTGACAGGTGCAAATATTGCATTTGTTGGGTGGAAATGTTGCACATTGAAGTGGGATGATGGTTTCTAAATATTGTGGCAAGATTACAGCAGACTTGTAGGCGCTGAAGACTGTACGAAAAAGGCGAACGACTGTTGCATTTGTTGGGTGGAAATGTTGTATTTGTGGGGTGAAAATGTTGCAGATTGAAGTGGGATGTTGGTTTTTAAATTTTGTGGCGAGGTTGCAGCACTAGATGGCGCTGAAGAGCGCACGACAACAAATGATGCATTTGTCGTGGTAGAAATGTTGCATTTTTTGTGTGGAATTGCACATTGATGTGGGATTTTAGTTTTTAAATTTTGTGGCAAGATTGCAGCAGACTAGATGGCGCTGATGAGTCTAATAGAAACAAATGTTGCATTTGACAGGTGCAAATGTTGCATTTGTCGGGTGGAAATGTTGCACATTGAAGTGGGATGTTGGTTTGTAAATATTGTGGCAAGATTGCTCCAGACTAGATGGCGCTGCAGAGTGTCCGAAAAAGAATTACAAACGTTGCACTTGTCAGGTAGAAATGTTGCATTTGTCGGGTGGAAATGTTGCACATTCAAGTGGGATGTTGGTTTTTATATACTGTGGCGTTGCATATGTTGGGTGAAAATGTTGTATTTGTCGGGTGGAAATGTTGCACATTGAAATGGGATGTTGGTGTTTAAATATTGTGGGAGGTTGCAGGAGAGTAGATGGCGCTGCAGAGTGTCCGAAAAAGAATTACAAACGTTGCACTTGTCAGGTAGAAATGTTGCATTTGTCGGGTGGAAATGTTGCACATCGAAGCGGGATTTTCGTTTTTAAATTTTGTGCAAGATTGCACAAGACTAGATGGCGCTGACGAGCCTAATAGAAACAAATGTTGCATTTTTTTGGTGGAAATGTTGCATTTGTCTTGTAGAAATGTTGCAAATTCAGATGGGATTTTGGTTTTAAAATTTTGTGGCAAAATTGCACCAGACTAGATGGCGCTGATGAGTCTAATAGTGTAGGGCTAGTTGCCTCTAACGAAATGAAACGCGAGCTTGCACGTTGTAACAACTTCTCTTTTATTATCAAAAATGATGTAAACGGAGTAACGGTTGCCGGCGCGACCGCAGCGCACGGCCTACTCCCATAAAAACATTTCATTGTATTTAAATTTGCTGAGTTGCTGACAGACAGCATTGCCAGCATTACATTTAGAGAGGGCATTGCCGCCACAGGTACCCCCTTCTCAGAGAGTTAGCCGGTGGAGGCGGCGAACGATACCGATTTGTGTGGTTTTCTGGCATATGTTCGAAGTGGTCTGTCCATAGTGTTTGACAGTAGGGTGTTACCCATGGGCTCCAACGTGTGGTCGTGCTGATGTTGATCCTGTTTGACCACGAACGCCGGTTTAAGACAGTCGACGGACACAGCTTTCTCGATATCGTTAATGCGTATGACAAATACACGGTCGTTGAGACGGCGTAATACCTCATGGGGGCCTGTGTAGGGGGCTCCAATGGCTTTCGGACGGCGTCAACTCTGCGAAAAACGTGGCTGCAGGTATACAGATCCTTAAGTATGAAACAGCGTGATTTGGCGTGGTGAGCAATCGTTGTTGGGCGTAGTTTCCCTATGCTTTTCCAGGAACAGCTCCGGGCTAGCAGATTGGTCTTCGGATGCGAAGAATTCTCCTGGCAACCGAATAGGCGCACCGAAGAGAAGCTCGGCAGGGGAAGCGTTTAAATCTTCTTTCAGGCATGACCGCAATCCGAGGAGTACTGTTGGCAGGATTTCCGGCCAGGGGTGGGTGCGTGACACATTAGAGCTGCTTTTAAAGTACGATGGAATCGCTCCACCATTCCATTCGCTTGGGGGTGGTAGGGAGTGGTGTGGATGATACGAGCACCGATAACTTTGGCCAATGCCGTGAAAAGTGCAGACTCGAATTGCTGACCCTGGTCTGTCGTTATAGTAAGAGGTGTCCCATAGGAGCAGATCCAATTGGCGTAGAGCGCTGATGCTACTGTTCTTGCTTCCATGTCTTCCAGCGGCACTGCAACAGCCACCTGGAAAAACGGTCAATTATAGTTAGGCAATACCTTAATTTGTTGACGGCTGCAAGGTAAATCAGGTCTATGTGTATGTGGTCGAAGCGATTATCGGGGATGCTCAGGTATGAGTCGATTATGCCGGCTGACTCTGGACTTCTGACAGGCGATGGCATTCACGACACCATTGTAGTGCGTCCTTCTTGATACCGGGCCACACGAACTTTTCTTTGAGATGACGAGCTGTTACGCGGCCACTTGGGTGTGAAGAGCTGTGTACTATGTTGAATGCTTGCCGCCGGAGGCTTGTCGAAATATACGGTCGCACGCGGCCAGACGAAATGTCACAGTAAACATGACAGTCTTGTATTGCCAGCTGCTGCAGTTTAAGTGAAGTGTCTTGCTTGACTTCAGCGAACTGGTTGTCGTCTTGTTGGGCTGATTGGATGGTAGCGAATGGTCGGCATACAAATTTCATTAATGCGCGAAAGCGCATCGGCTGCTGCGTTCTCTTCACCTTTAACGTGGATAATTTCGGCGTCGAATTGCGAAATGTAGTCCAGCTGCCTTAGCTGTCTCGAGGAGGCTTTGTCAGCTCGCTGGGAGAAGGCGTAGATGAGAGGACGGTGGTCGGTTTTGATGACAAATTTGCGGTCTTCCAGGTGATGTCGAAAAAACTTTATAGCAGCAAAGACAGCGAGCAGCTCGCGGTCATAAGTACTATATCGTTGTTCAGCTTGGCTCAATTTACGTGAGAAAAATCCCACCGGTCTCCAGACGTTATCTTGCAACTGTTCAAGGGATGCGCCAATTGCAAAGTCCGATGCGTCGGTGGAGAGGGCCAAGGGTGCTGTTGGTGCGATGAATGCGTTCCTGGTGGCAGTGGCGATGCTATTTTTACAATCCGCAAAGGCCTTTTCTGCAACAGGTATCCATTCTATCCTCCGCTTGTCCTTCTTCTTGGCGTTTTTCAAATATCCATTAAGCGGGGCCTGAGTCGCTGCGGCTTGTGGGATTCAACGACGGAAATAATTTAGCATACCCAAGAATCCCCTGAGATCGGTGATAGTCTCGGGCTTTGGATACGACACGATGGCATCTACTTTGTCAGCAGGAGGCCAGTACCCATGTTGGTTGACAGTGTAGCCCAGGTACACTAGTTCGGTTTTGCCAAATCTGCACTTCGCGAGATTGATTGAGAGCTTATTCTGGTGTAGAATTTCAAACACGCAGCGGAGATGTTCGGCATGCTCCTCAACGGAATTAGAAAATATGATCAGGTCGTCGATAAAACAGGCTGCGTATGGAAGAGACCGTAAGAGGTTGTCCATGTGGCGTTGGAATGTTTGGGCAGCGTTGCGGAGGCCCGGTGGCATACCCAGGAACTCGAAAAGTCCAAATGGCGTTGTAACTGCGGTCTTTGGAACATCTTCAGGGGCTACTGGTATCTGATGGTACGCCCGGACGAGGTCGATGGTAGAAAAGATGAATTTTCCGTGTAAGCGCTGGAAAATATCCTTACAATGTGGAGCTGGGTAGCGATCAGGAACTGTCTGAGCGTTGAGTCTTCTGTAGTCACCTGTTGATCGCCACTCACCAGACTTCTTGGGCACCATGTGGATGGGGCTCGCCCATGGACTGCTAGATGGGCGTATGACGCCATGATGGAGAAGCAGATCAAAGTCGGCCTTTGCTGCCGATAAATTTTCACCGCATAGCCTCCGAGGGCGCTCAGCTACTGGCGGCCCGCTCGTTACGATATAATGTTTGATAGAAGTGGGGCTATCCACACGTGGGGCAGAGCTGGGCAGAGAGAGATTCAAGTACTCCTTGAGGATGGTTGCGAGCATCGGATGCTGTGAAGGGTCTTCAGCCTTTTGCTCCACCATTGAAACCGTGTGAACATCTATTTTGCACAGCTGCGCTGGTTTAGAGAGTGTGGTGAGCAGTGTTGTGACTAATATATTAAAGTAGTGTAACTAATTACGTAGTATATTTTAATTTATAATTGATTGGCACGACAGCCCGCTTCCGCGAGACTAAGGCCTAGCTTCCCGCAACCACCCGTGTTGTGCGTGTGAATTTTGTACGCGGGTGGAAGGGACCTACAGTTTTATCCCGGTTCCGAACGGCAGGTTGGGAGCTTTTTCATAGGCAATTTTTACTCTCAGAGGTTTGCCATTTCCAGCTGAGAGGACAGCCACCGAAAGAGAAAACGAGTTTCCCGTTATTTTTTTTAGGTGTTACTACATGCAGTATTCGATCTTGCGTCGCTCTGCATGCGACTCGCTGGACCGCGCACTAACCAACTGAGCCACGGCGGCTGACACGTAGTAGTATATTACTTTGGCTTTAAAAAAGTAGTGTAACTAGTTATTTTTCCCCATAAGTAATCACCTTCAGTAATATTATTACTTTTTTACAAGTTACTTATAACAATATTACTTTTTAGTCAACGGCAACGGTATTTTTTTCTACGACTGCCAACTGCAAGGCACGCCGCTGTTTTGTGTCAGTGCTGCCCGCGCTTGCGCAGGTGGCCACAGTGTTGCCAGTACTTTTGCGAGTGGCCACATTAGAAACAAATGTTGCATATGTCAGGTGGAAACGTTGGATTTGTTGGGTTGAAATGTTGCACATTGAAGTGGGTGGTTGATTTTTAAATATTGTGTGGCGAGAATGCAGCAGACCAGATGGTGCCGTAGAGGGTACGAAATAGAAACCAATGTTGCATTTGTCGGATAGAAATGTTGCACATTGAAGTGAGATTTGGTTTTTAGATATTGTGGCAAGATTACAGCACTAGATGGCGCTGAAAAGCGGTCGCATTAAAACAAATGTTGTATATGTCGTGGTGGAAATGTTGCACATAGATGTAGGATTTTGGTTTTTAAATTTTGTGGCAAAATTGCAGCAGACTAGATGGCACTGAAGACTGTACGAAAAAGACGGACAAATGCTGCATTTGACAGATGGAAATGCTGCATTTGTTGGGTGGAAATGTTGCAGATTGAAGTGGGATGTTGGTTTTTAAATTTTGTGGCGTGGTTGCAGCGGACCAGATGGCGCTGATGAGTCCAATAGAAACAAATGTTTCATATGTTGGGTGGAAATGTTGTATTTGTCGGGTGGAAATGTTGCACATTGAAGTGGGTTGGTTTTTAAATATTGTGGGAGGTTGCAGGAGAGTAGATGGCGCTGCAGAGTGTCCGAAAAATAATTACAAACGTTGCACTTGTTAGGTGGAAATGTTGCATTTTCGTATGGAAATGTTGCACATTGAAGTGGGATGTTGGTTTTTAAATTTTGTGGCTAGGTTGCAGCAGACCAGATGGCGCTAAAAAGTGCGCGAAATAGAAGCAAATGTTGCATTTGTCGTGGTGGAAACGTTACATTTGTAGCGTGAAAATGTTGCACATCGAAGCGGATTACAGCAGACTAGATGGCTCTGAAGACTGTACGAAAAAGGCGAACAGCTGCGGCATTTGACAGGTAGAAATGTTGCATTTGTTGGGTGGAAATGTTGCACATTCAGGTGGGATACTGGTTTTTAAATTTTGTGGCAAGATTGCAGCAGACTAGATGGCGCTGATGAGTCTAATAGAAACAAATGTGGCATTTGACAGGTGCAAATACTGCATTTGATGGGTGGAAATGTTGCACATTGAAGTGGGATGATGGTTTCTAAATATTGTGGCAAGATTACAGCAGACTAGTAGGCGCTGAAGACTGTACGAAAAAGGCGAACGACTGTTGCCTTTGTCAGGTAGAAATGTTGTATTTGTTGGGTGGAAATGTTGCAGATTGAAGTGGGATGTTGGTTTTTAAATTTTGTGGCTAGATTGCAGCAGACTAGATGGCGCTAGATGAGTCTATTAGTGTGGGAATGAAAGTGCACAAATAAGTTTGAAACGATTTATTAATACTAAGTGCACAAGAATATTAAAGCACGTCGCGACGCGTTGGCGGCTGATCACACGCTACCAACCACAGCTTCCGGCAACGGTATTTTTTTCTACGACTGCCAACCGCAAGGCACGCCGCTGTTTTGTGTCAGTGCTGCCCGCGCTTGCGCAGGTGGCCACAGTGTTGCCAGTACTTTTGCGAGTGGCCACATTAGAAACAAATGTTGCATATGTTGGGTGGAAATGTTGTATTTGTCGGCAGGAAATGTTGCACATTGAAGTGGGATGTTGGTTTTTAAATTTTGTGGCGAGGTTGCAGCACTAGATGGCGCTGAAGAGTGCACGACAACAAATGATGCATTTGTCGTGGTAGAAATGTTGCATTTTTTGTGTGGAAATGTTGCACATTGATGTGGGATTTTGGTTTTTAAATTTTGTGGCAAGATTGCAGCAGATTGACCCCTTAAAATTTAGCCAGAGTCTTATGCTTTCTATATTGGTCCCTAACTTTTCATTATCCTTCAGGAATAATGAGCATATCGATGCGCTAGGATAACATTGAAAAACTGCCTATTACAAAATACACACTCACCACTAAAGTGCTTATAGATTCCAAACGGTATGGGTTACGTTAATAAAAAACCCCTTAAAATGTAGCTAGAGATTGCAGCTTTATCAAATTAAATCAATAATTTCATTACTATTCGGCAATCATGAACAGATCAATGCGCAAAAGTGACATTAAATAGCTGCCTACTGCAAAATCGATAAAATGCTTGTAAAATATGATGATTCTAGGTTTATAGAAAAAATAATAACCTTAAAACCTAGCTGGAGTTTTGAGCTTTCATAAATGGGGTCAATCTTCTCGCTATCTCAAATAATGCAGGAGAATTTCGTTGTGGAAAAGTGATATCGACCACATGATACATCTATATCAGGGGTGCCAAAAATCTTCTTATGGAAAAGCAAAAACCAATACATGTAAAGTTGCCCAAAAAATGCAAACAAATTATTTAATTAATTGAAAGCACATTGTGCATTTCGCTTGACCCTTAAAATTATAAGTGAAAAAAATATAATGTTCCCATTTGTCATTGCCGAAAGGCCAACCAATCGCCAAAACAAAAACTACAACAACAAAAGCATCTAATTTTTTTTCATACATACAATTTCTTGAGGCAACAAAACAAAAATCCGCGCAGCCCCCACACGTGTTGCTTCGTTGCTGTCACAACAACGTCTGATTGAAAGAATGCACCTCTGATCTATATAACCAATCAAATGCTTGTGGAACCTAAGTACGCACAATCACTTTAATCAAAATGGCGTCAAAATTAAGCCAGAGTGACCACCTTTCAATAATTTGGTAAATAAAAAAATATCCCACCGGCAGCATGATCGAAATTATGGCTGTTAAATCTCGACCCGTTAACGGATTTTAATAATATTATGCCTTATTATTTAGCTAGACTCGTATGCTTTCTATAATGGTATCAATCATCCTTCTATACCCCAAGGTTCGAAAGCAAATCGATTTGGAACGGTGACTTTGAAAAAATTGCTACTTGGGTGCAACCACTAAAATGCTTGTCAACACCAAATGCATAAGTGCATATTAATAATTGACCCCTTAAAATTTAGCCAGAGTCTTATGCTTTCTATATTGGTCCCTAACTTTTCATTATCCTTCAGGAATAATGAGCATATCGATGCGCAAGGATAACATTGAAAAACTGCCTATTACAAAATACACACTCACCACTAAAGTGCTTATAGATTCCAAACGGTATGGGTTACGTTAATAAAAAACCCCTTAAAATGTAGCTAGAGATTGCAGCTTTATCAAATTAAATCAATAATTTGATTACTATTAGGCAATCATGAACAGATCGATGCGCAAGAGTGACATTAAATGGCTGCCTACTGCAAAATCGATAAAATGCTTGTAAAATATGATGATTCTAGGTTTATAGAAAAAATAATAACCTTAAAACCTAGCTGGAGTTTTGAGCTTTCATAAATGGGGTCAATCTTCTCGCTATCTCAAATAATGCAGGAGAATTTCGTTGTGGAAAAGTGATATCGACCACATGATACATCTATATCAGGGGTGCCCAAAGTCTTCTTATGGAAAAGCAAAAACCAATACATTTAAAGTTGCCCAAAAAAATGCAAACAAATTATTTAATTAATTGAATTAGTTGAAAGCACATTGTGCATTTCGCTTGACCCTTCAAATTATAAGTGAAAAAAATATAATGTTCCCATTTGTCATTGCCGAAAGGCCAACCAATCGCCAAAACAAAAACTACAACAACAAAAGCATCTAATTTTTTTTCATACATAGAATTTCTTGAGGAAACAAAACAAAAATCCGCGCAGCCCCCACACGTGTTGCTTCGTTGCTGTCACAACAACGACTGATTGAAAGAATGCACCTCTGATCTATATAACCAATCAAATGCTTGTGGAACCTAAGTACGCACAATCACTTTAATCAAAATGGCGTCAAAATTAAGCCAGAGTGACCACCTTTCACCAATTTGGTAAATAAAAAAAATATCCCACCGGCAGCATGATCGAAATTATGGCTGTTAAATCTCGACCCGTTAACGGATTTTAATAATATTATGCCTTATTATTTAGCTAGACTCGTATGCTTTCTATAATGGTATCAATCATCCTTCTATACCCCAAGGTTCGAAAG
Source organism: Melieria omissa (assembly GCA_963971225.1). Taxonomy (NCBI): domain Eukaryota; kingdom Metazoa; phylum Arthropoda; class Insecta; order Diptera; family Ulidiidae; genus Melieria; species Melieria omissa. The sequence continues at coordinate 355,694 of OZ020269.1, read as the reverse complement.
CAAATCGATTGGGAACGGTGACTTTGAAAAAATTGCTACTTGGGTGCAACCACTAAAATGCTTGTCAACACCAAATGCATAAGTGCATATTAATAATTGACCCCTTAAAATTTAGCCAGAGTCTTATGCTTTCTATATTGGTCCCTACCTTTTCATTATCCTTCAGGAATAATGAGCATATCGATGCGCAAGGATAACATTGAAAAACTGCCTATTACAAAATACACACTCACCACTAAAGTGCTTATAGATTCCAAACGGTATGGGTTACGTTAATAAAAAACCCCCTTAAAATGTAGCTAGAGATTGCAGCTTTATCAAATTAAATCAATAATTTGATTACTATTAGGCAATCATGAACAGATCGATGCGCAAGAGTGACATTAAATGGCTGCCTACTGCAAAATCGATAAAATGCTTGTAAAATATGATGATTCTAGGTTTATAGAAAAAATAATAACCTTAAAACCTAGCTGGAGTTTTGAGCTTTCATAAATGGGGTCAATCTTCTCGCTATCTCAAATAATGCAGGAGAATTTCGTTGTGGAAAAGTGATATCGACCACATGATACATCTATATCAGGGGTGCCCAAAGTCTTCTTATGGAAAAGCAAAAACCAATACATTTAAAGTTGCCCAAAAAAATGCAAACAAATTATTTAATTAATTGAATTAGTTGAAAGCACATTGTGCATTTCGCTTGACCCTTAAAATTATAAGTGAAAAAAATATAATGTTCCCATTTGTCATTGCCAAATGCATAAGTGCATATTAATAATTGACCTCTTAAAATTTAGCCAGAGTCTTATGCTTTCTATATTGGTCCCTACCTTTTCATTATCCTTCAGGAATAATGAGCATATCGATGCGCAAGGATAACATTGAAAAACTGCCTATTACAAAATACACACTCACCACTAAAGTGCTTATAGATTCCAAACGGTACAGGTTACGTTAATAAAAAACCCCTTAAAATGTAGCTAGAGATCGCAGCTTTATCAAATTAAATCAATAATTTGATTACTATTCGGCAATCATAAACAGATCGATGCGCAAGAGTGACATTAAATGGCTGCCTACTGCAAAATCGATAAAATGCTTGTAAAATATGATGATTCTAGGTTTATAGAAAAACTAATAACCTTAAAACCTAGCTGGAGTTTTGAGCTTTCATAAATGGGGTCAATCTTCTCGCTATCTCAGATAATGCAGGAGAACTTCGTTGTGGAAAAGTGATATCGACCACATGATACACTATATCAGGGGTGCCCAAAATCTTCTTATGGAAAAGCAAAAACCAATACATGTAAAGTTGACCAAAAAAATGCAAACAAATTATTTAGTTAGTTGAAAGCACATTGTGCATTTCGCTTGACCCTTAAAATTATAAGTGAAAAAAATATAATGTTCCCATTTGTCATTGCCGAAAGCCCAACCAATCGCCAAAACAAAAACTATAACAACAAAAGCATCTAATTTTTTTTCATACATAGAATTTCTTGAGGAAACAAAACAAAAATCAGCGCAGCCCCACACGAATTGAAAGAATGCACCTCTGATCTATATAATCAATCAAATGCTTGTGGAACCTAAGTACGCACAATCACTTTAATCAAAATGGCGTCAAAATTAAGCCAGAGTGACCACCTTTCACCAATTTGGTAAATAAAAAAAATATCCCCCCGGCAGCATGATCGAAATTATGGCTGTTAAATCTCGACCCGTTAACGGATTTTAATAATATTATGCCTTATTATTAGCTAGACTGGTATGCTTTCTATAATGGTATCAATCATCCTTCTATACCCCAAGGTTCGAAAGCAAATCGATTTGGAACGGTGACTTTGAAAAAATTGCTACTTGGGTGCAACCACTAAAATGCTTGTCAACACCAAATGCATAAGTGCATATTAATAATTGACCCCTTAAAATTTAGCCAGAGTCTTATGCTTTCTATATTGGTCCCTAACTTTTCATTATCCTTCAGGAATAATGAGCATATCGATGCGCAAGGATAACATTGAAAAACTGCCTATTACAAAATACACACTCACCACTAAAGTGCTTATAGATTCCAAACGGTATGGGTTACGTTAATAAAAAACCCCTTAAAATGTAGCTAGAGATTGCAGCTTTATCAAATTAAATCAATAATTTGATTACTATTAGGCAATCATGAACAGATCGATGCGCAAGAGTGACATTAAATGGCTGCCTACTGCAAAATCGATAAAATGCTTGTAAAATATGATGATTCTAGGTTTATAGAAAAAATAATAACCTTAAAACCTAGCTGGAGTTTTGAGCTTTCATAAATGGGGTCAATCTTCTCGCTATCTCAAATAATGCAGGAGAATTTCGTTGTGGAAAAGTGATATCGACCACATGATACATCTATATCAGGGCTGCCCAAAGTCTTCTTATGGAAAAGCAAAAACCAATACATTTAAAGTTGCCCAAAAAAATGCAAACAAATTATTTAATTAATTGAATTAGTTGAAAGCACATTGTGCATTTCGCTTGACCCTTAAAATTATAAGTGAAAAAAATATAATGTTCCCATTTGACATTGCCGAAAGGCCAACCAATCGCCAACACAAAAAAGCATACACACAAAAACTACAACAACAAAAGCATCTAATTTTTTTTCATACATACAATTTCTTGAGGCAACAAAACAAAAATCCGCGCAGCCCCCACACGTATTGCTTCGTTGCTGTCACAACAACGACTGATTGAAAGAATGCACCTCTGATCTATATAACCAATCAAATGCTTGTGGAACCTAAGTACGCACAATCACTTTAATCAAAATGGCGTCAAAATTAAGCCAGAGTGACCACCTTTCACCAATTTGGTAAATAAAAAAAATATCCCACCGGCAGCATGATCGAAATTATGGCTGTTAAATCTCGACCCGTTAACGGATTTTAATAATATTATGCCTTATTATTTAGCTAGACTCGTATGCTTTCTATAATGGTATCAGTCATCCTTCTATACCCCAAGGTTCGAAAGCAAATCGATTTGGAACGGTGACTTTGAAAAAATTGCTACTTGGGTGCAACCACTAAAATGCTTGTCAACACCAAATGCATAAGTGCATATTAATAATTGACCCCTTAAAATTTAGCCAGAGTCTTATGCTTTCTATATTGGTCCCTAACTTTTCATTATCCTTCAGGAATAATGAGCATATCGATGCGCCAGGATAACATTGAAAAACTGCCTATTACAAAATACACACTCACCACTAAAGTGCTTATAGATTCCAAACGGTATGGGTTACGTTAATAAAAAACCCTTAAAATGTAGCTAGAGATTGCAGCTTTATCAAATTAAATCAATCATTTCATTACTATTCGGCAATCATGAACAGATCAATGCGCAAAAGTGACATTAAATAGCTGCCTACTGCAAAATCGATAAAATGCTTGTAAAATATGATGATTCTAGGTTTATAGAAAAAATAATAACCTTAAAACCTAGCTGGAGTTTTGAGCTTTCATAAATGGGGTCAATCTTCTCGCTATCTCAAATAATGCAGGAGAATTTCGTTGTGGAAAAGTGATATCGACCACATGATACATCTATATCAGGGGTGCCAAAAATCTTCTTATGGAAAAGCAAAAACCAATACATGTAAAGTTGCCCAAAAAATGCAAACAAATTATTTAATTAATTGAATTAGTTGAAAGCACATTGTGCATTTCGCTTGACCCTTAAAATTCTAAGTGAAAAAAATATAATGTTCCCATTTGTCATTGCCGAAAGGCCAACCAATCGCCAAAACAAAAACTACAGCAACAAAAGCATCTAATTTTTTTCATACATACAATTTCTTGAGGCAACAAAACAAAAATCCGCGCAGCCCCCACACGTGTTGCTTCGTTGCTGTCACAACAACGACTGATTGAAAGAATGCACCTCTGATCTATATAATCAATCAAATGCTTGTGGAACCTAAGTACGCACAATCACTTTAATCAAAATGGCGTCAAAATTAAGCCAGAGTGACCACCTTTCAATAATTTGGTAAATAAAAAAATATCCCACCGGCAGCATGATCGAAATTATGGCTGTTAAATCTCGACCCGTTAACGGATTTTAATAATATTATGCCTTATTATTTAGCTAGACTCGTATGCTTTCTGTAATGGTATCAATCATCCTTCTATACCCCAAGGTTCGAAAGCCAATCGATTTGGAACAGTGACTTTGAAAAAATTGCTACTTGGGTGCAACCACTAAAATGCTTGCCAACACCAAATGCATAAGTGCATATTAATAATTGACCCCTTAAAATTTAGCCAGAGTCTTATGCTTTCTATATTGGTCCCTACTTTTTCATTATCCTTCAGGAATAATGAGCATATCGATGCGCAAGGATAACATTGAAAAACTGCCTATTACAAAATACACACTCACCACTAAAGTGCTTATAGATTCCAAACGGTATGGGTTACGTTAATAAAAAACCCCTTAAAATGTAGCTAGAGATTGCAGCTTTATCAAATTAAATCAATAATTTGATTACTATTAGGCAATCATGAACAGATCGATGCGCAAGAGTGACATTAAATGGCTGCCTACTGCAAAATCGATAAAATGCTTGTAAAATATGATGATTCTAGGTTTATAGAAAAATAATAACCTTAAAACCTAGCTGGAGTTTTGAGCTTTCATAAATGGGGTCAATCTTCTCGCTATCTCAGATAATGCAGGAGAATTTCGTTGTGGAAAAGTGATATCGACCACATGATACATCTATATCAGGGGTGCCCAAAATCTTCTTATGGAAAAGCAAAAACCAATACATGTAAAGTTGCCCAAAAAAAATGCAAACAAATTATTTAATTAATTGAATTAGTTGAAAGCACATTGTGCATTTCGCTTGACCCTTAAAATTATAAGTGAAAAAAATATTATGTTCCCATTTGTCATTGCCGAAAGGCCAACCAATCGCCAACACAAAAAAGCATACACACAAAAACTACAACAACAAAAGCATCTAATTTTTTTTCATACATACAATTTCTTGAGGCAACAAAACAAAAATCCGCGCAGCCCCCACACGTGTTGCTTCGTTGCTGTCACAACAACGACTGATTGAAAGAATGCACCTCTGATCTATATAACCAATCAAATGCTTGTGGAACCTAAGTACGCACAATCACTTTAATAAAAATGGCGTCCAAATTAAGCCAGAGTGACAACCTTTCACCAATTTGGTAAATAAAAAAAATATCCCACCGGCAGCATGATCGAAATTATGGCTGTTAAATCTCGACCCGTTAACGGATTTTAAAAATATTATGCCTTATTATTTAGCTAGACTCGTATGCTTTCTATAATGGTATCAATCATCCTTCTATACCCCAAGGTTCGAAAGCAAATCGTTTTGGAACGGTGACTTTGAAAAAATTGCTACTTGGGTGCAACCACTAAAATGCTTGTCAACACCAAATGCATAAGTGCATATTAATAATTGACCCCTTAAAATTTAGCCAGAGTCTTATGCTTTCTATATTGGTCCCTAACTTTTCATTACCCTTCAGGAATAATGAGCATATCGATGCGCAAGGATTGAAAAACTGCCTATTACAAAATACACACTCACCACTAAAGTGCTTATAGATTCCAAACGGTATGGGTTACGTTAATAAAACACCCCTTAAAATGTAGCTAGAGATTGCAGCTTTATCAAATTAAATCAATAATTTAATTACTATTCGGCAATCATGAACAGATCGATGCGCAAGAGTGACATTAAATGGCTGCCTACTGCAAAATCGATAAAATGCTTGTAAAATATGATGATTCTAGGTTTATAGAAAAAATAATAACCTTAAAACCTAGCTGGAGTTTTGAGCTTTCATAAATGGGGTCAATCTTCTCGTTATCTCAAATAATGCAGGAGAATTTCATTGTGGAAAAGTGATATCGACCACATGATACATCTATATCAGGGGTGCCCAAAATATTCTTATGGAAAAGCAAAAACCAATACATGTGAAGTTGCCCAAAAAATGCAAACAAATTATTTAATTAATTGAATTAGTTGAAAGCACATTGTGCATTTCGCTTGACCCTTAAAATTATAAGTGATAAAAATATAATGTTCCCATTTGTCATTGCCGAAAGGCCAACCAATCGCCAAAACAAAAACTACAACAACAAAAGCATCTAATTTTTTTTCATACATACAATTTCTTGAGGCAACAAAACAAAAATCCGCGCAGCCCCCACACGTGTTGCTTCGTTGCTGTCACACCAACGACTGATTGAAAGAATGCACCTCTGATCTATATAACCAATCAAATGCTTGTGGAACCGAAGTATACACAATCACTTTAATCAAAATGGCGTCAAAATTAAGCCAGAGTGACCACCTTTCACCAATTTGGTAAATAAAAAAAATATCCCACCGGCAGCATGATCGAAATTATGGCTGTTAAATCTCGACCCGTTAACGGATTTTAAAAATATTATGCCTTATTATTTAGCTAGACTCGTATGCTTTCTATAATGGTATCAATCATCCTTCTATACCCCAAGGTTCGAAAGCAAATCGTTTTGGAACGGTGACTTTGAAAAAATTGCTACTTGGGTGCAACCACTAAAATGTTTGTCAACACCAAATGCATAAGTGCATATTAATAATTGACCACTTAAAATTTAGCCAGAGTCTTATGCTTTCTATATTGGTCCCTACCTTTTCATTATCCTTCAGGAATAATGAGCATGTCGATGCGCAAGGATAACATTGAAAAACTGCCTATTACAAAATACACACTCACCACTAAAGTGCTTATAGATTCCAAACGGTATGGGTTACGTTAATAAAAAACCCCTTAAAATGTAGCTAGAGATTACAGCTTTATCAAATTAAATCAATAATTTGATTACTATTCCGCAATCATGAACAGATCGATGCGCAAAAGTGACATTAAATGGCTGCCTACTGCAAAATCGATAAAATGCTTGTAAAATATGATGATTCTAGGGTCAATCTTCTCGCTATCTCAAATAATGCAGGAGAATTTCGTTGTGGAAAAGTGATATCGACCACATGATACATCTATATCAGGGGTGCCCAAAGTCTTCTTATGGAAAAGCAAAAACCAATACATTTAAAGTTGCCCAAAAAAATGCAAACAAATTATTTAATTAATTGAATTAGTTGAAAGCACATTGTGCATTTCGCTTGACCCTTAAAATTCTAAGTGAAAAAAATATAATGTTCCCATTTGTCATTGCCGAAAGGCCAACCAATCGCCAAAACAAAAACTACAGCAACAAAAGCATCTAATTTTTTTTCATACATACAATTTCTTGAGGCAACAAAACAAAAATCCGCGCAGCCCCCACGTGTTGCTTCGTTGCTGTCACAACAACGACTGATTGAAAGAATGCACCTCTGATCTATATAATCAATCAAATGCTTGTGGAACCTAAGTACGCACAATCACTTTAATCAAAATGGCGTCAAAATTAAGCCAGAGTGACCACCTTTCAATAATTTGGTAAATAAAAAAATATCCCACCGGCAGCATGATCGAAATTATGGCTCTTAAATCTCGACCCGTTAACGGATTTTAATAATATTATGCCTTATTATTTAGCTAGACTCGTATGCTTTCTATAATGGTATCAATCATCCTTCTATACCCCAAGGTTCGAAAGCAAATCGATTTGGAACGGTGACTTTGAAAAAATTGCTACTTGGGTGCAACCACTAAAATGCTTGTCAACACCAAATGCATAAGTGCATATTAATAACTGACCCCTTAAAATTTAGCCAGAGTCTTATGCTTTCTATATTGGTCCCTATAATAATAAATAATTTGATTACTATTAGGCAATCATGAACAGATCGATGCGCAAGAGTGACATTAAATGGCTGCCTACTGCAAAATCGATAAAATGCTTGTAAAATATGATGATTCTAGGTTTATAGAAAAAATAATAACCTTAAAACCTAGCTGGAGTTTTGAGCTTTCATAAATGGGGTCAATCTTCTCGCTATCTCAGATAATGCAGGAGAATTTCGTTGTGGAAAAGTGATATCGACCACATGATACATCTATATCAGGGGTGCCCAAAATCTTCTTATGGAAAAGCAAAATCCAATACATGTAAAGTTGCCCAAAAAAAATGCAAACAAATTATTTAATTAATTGAATTAGTTGAAAGCACATTGTGCATTTCGCTTGACCCTTAAAATTATAAGTGAAAAAAATATAATGTTCCCATTTGTCATTGCCGAAAGGCCAACCAATCGCCAACACAAAAAAGCATACACACAAAAACTACAACAACAAAAGCATCTAATTTTTTTTCATACATACAATTTCTTGAGGCAACAAAACAAAAATCCGCGCAGCCCCCACACGTGTTGCTTCGTTGCTGTCACAACAACGACTGATTGAAAGAATGCACCTCTGATCTATATAACCAATCAAATGCTTGTGGAACCTAAGTAACCCCTTAAAATGTAGCTAGAGATTACAGCTTTATCAAATTAAATCAATAATTTGATTACTATTCCGCAATCATGAACAGATCGATGCGCAAAAGTGACATTAAATGGCTGCCTACTGCAAAATCGATAAAATGCTTGTAAAATATGATGATTCTAGGTTTATAGAAAAAATAATAACCTTAAAACCTAGCTGGAGTTTTGAGCTTTCATAAATGGGGTCAATCTTCTCGCTATCTCAGATAATGCAGGAGAATTTCGTTGTGGAAAAGTGATATCGACCACATGATACATCTATATCAGGGGTGCCCAAAATCTTCTTATGGAAAAGCAAAATCCAATACATGTAAAGTTGCCCAAAAAAAATGCAAACAAATTATTTAATTAATTGAATTAGTTGAAAGCACAACGCTTGACCCTTAAAATTATAAGTGAAAAAAATATTATGTTCCCATTTGTCATTGCCGAAAGGCCAACCAATCGCCAACACAAAAAAGCATACACACAAAAACTACAACAACAAAAGCATCTAATTTTTTTTCATACATACAATTTCTTGAGGCAACAAAACAAAAATCCGCGCAGCCCCCACACGTATTGCTTCGTTGCTGTCACAACAACGACTGATTGAAAGAATGCACCTCTGATCTATATAACCAATCAAATGCTTGTGGAACCTAAGTACGCACAATCACTTTAATCAAAATGGCGTCAAAATTAAGCCAGAGTGACCACCTTTCAATAATTTGGTAAATAAAAAAATATCCCACCGGCAGCATGATCGAAATTATGGCTGTTAAATCTCGACCCGTTAACGGATTTTAATAATATTATGCCTTATTATTTAGCTAGACTCGTATGCTTTCTATAATGGTATCAATCATCCTTCTATACCCCAAGGTTCGAAAGCAAATCGATTTGGAACGGTGACTTTGAAAAAATTGCTACTTGGGTGCAACCACTAAAATGCTTGTCAACACCAAATGCATAAGTGCATATTAATAATTGACCCCTTAAAATTTAGCCAGAGTCTTATGCTTTCTATATTGGTCCCTATCTTTTCATTATCCTTCAGGAATAATGAGCATATCGATGCGCCAGGATAACATTGAAAAACTGCCTATTACAAAATACACACTCACCACTAAAGTGCTTATAGATTCCAAACGGTATGGGTTACGTTAATAAAAAACCCCTTAAAATGTAGCTAGAGATTGCAGCTTTATCAAATTAAATCAATAATTTCATTACTATTCGGCAATCATGAACAGATCAATGCGCAAAAGTGACATTAAATAGCTGCCTACTGCAAAATCGATAAAATGCTTGTAAAATATGATGATTCTAGGTTTATAGAAAAACTAATAACCTTAAAACCTAGCTGGAGTTTTGAGCTTTCATAAATGGGGTCAATCTTCTCGCTATCTCAAATAATGCAGGAGAATTTCGTTGTGGAAAAGTGATATCGACCACATGATACATCTATATCAGGGGTGCCCAAAGTCTTCTTATGGAAAAGCAAAAACCAATACATTTAAAGTTGCCCAAAAAAATGCAAACAAATTAAATAATAATAAATAATTAAATAATTAATTGAATTAGTTGAAAGCACATTGTGCATTTCGCTTGACCCTTAAAATTATAAGTGAAAAAAATATAATGTTCCCATTTGTCATTGCCGAAAGGCCAACCAATCGCCAAAACAAAAACTACAACAACAAAAGCATCTAATTTTTTTTCATACATACAATTTCTTGAGGCAACAAAACAAAAATCCGCGCAGCCCCCACACGTGTTGCTTCGTTGCTGTCACAACAACGACTGATTGAAAGAATGCACCTCTGATCTATATAATCAATCAAATGCTTGTGGAACCTAAGTACGCACAATCACTTTAATCAAAATGGCGTCAAAATTAAGCCAGAGTGACCACCTTTCACCAATTTGGTAAATAAAAAAATATCCCCCCGGCAGCATGATCGAAATTATGGCTGTTAAATCTCGACCCGTTAACGGATTTTAATAATATTATGCCTTATTATTTAGCTAGACTCGTATGCTTTCTATAATGGTATCAATCATCCTTCTATACCCCAAGGTTCGAAAGCAAATCGATTTGGAACGGTGACTTTGAAAAAATTGCTACTTGGGTGCAACCACTAAAATGCTTGTCAACACCAAATGCATAAGTGCATATTAATAATTGACCCCTTAAAATTTAGCCAGAGTCTTATGCTTTCTATATTGGTCCCTAACTTTTCATTATCCTTCAGGAATAATGAGCATATCGATGCGCAAGGATAACATTGAAAAACTGCGTATTACAAAATACACACTCACCACTAAAGTGCTTATAGATTCCAAACGGTATGGGTTACGTTAATAAAAAACCCCTTAAAATGTAGCTAGAGATTGCAGCTTTATCAAATTAAATCAATAATTTCATTACTATTCGGCAATCATGAACAGATCGATGCGCAAGAGTGACATTAAATGGCTGCCTACTGCAAAATCGATAAAATGCTTGTAAAATATGATGATTCTAGGTTTATAGAAAAACTAATAACCTTAAAACCTAGCTGGAGTTTTGAGCTTTCATAAATGGGGTCAATCTTCTCGCTATCTCAAATAATGCAGGAGAATTTCGTTGTGGAAAAGTGATATCGACCACATGATACATCTATATCAGGGGTGCCCAAAATATTCTTATGGAAAAGCAAAAACCAATACATGTAAAGTTGCCCAAAAAATGCAAACAAATTATTTAATTAATTGAATTAGTTGAAAGCACATTGTGCATTTCGCTTGACCCTTAAAATTATAAGTGAAAAAAATATAATGTTCCCATTTGTCATTGCCGAAAGGCCAACCAATCGCCAAAACAAAAACTACAACAACAAAAGCATCTAATTTTTTTTCATACATAGAATTTCTTGAGGCAACAAAACAAAAATCCGCGCAGCCCCCACACGTGTTGCTTCGTTGCTGTCACAACAACGACTGATTGAAAGAATGCACCTCTGATCTATATAATCAATCAAATGCTTGTGGAACCTAAGTACGCACAATCACTTTAATCAAAATGGCGTCAAAATTAAGCCAGAGTGACCACCTTTCACCAATTTGGTAAATAAAAAAATATCCCCCCGGCAGCATGATCGAAATTATGGCTGTTAAATCTCGACCCGTTAACGGATTTTAATAATATTATGCCTTATGATTTAGCTAGACTCGTATGCTTTCTATAATGGTATCAATCATCCTTCTATACCCCAAGGTTCGAAAGCAAATCGATTTGGAACGGTGACTTTGAAAAAATTGCTACTTGGGTGCAACCACTAAAATGCTTGTCAACACCAAATGCATAAGTGTATATTAATAATTGACCCCTTAAAATTTAGCCAGAGTCTTATGCTTTCTATATTGGTCCCTAACTTTTCATTATCCCTCAGGAATAATGAGCATATCGATGCGCAAGGATAACATTGAAAAACTGCCTATTACAAAATACACACTCACCACTAAAGTGCTTATAGATTCCAAACGGTACAGGTTACGTTAATAAAAAACCCCTTAAAATATAGCTAGAGATTGCAGCTTTATCAAATTAAATCAATAATTTGATTACTATTCGGCAATCATGAACAGAGCGAACGCAGGCTCTCAACATCAAGTGTAGACAAGAGAAACGCGTACTTCACAATAGTAGCAGACAGCGTGAGATCCGACTCAACTGAACCGCGAGCGCGATCTTCCTCACCATCGATGCAAGCCGCTATCGACATAAAAAACTGTGCGGAACTGAAAGGCGCGAAAACGGCACTCGCTTATGCAAAAACAACTCCCCAAACTCTCGCAGAAACTGAGTCTACCACTGCCAGTAACCTGCATGTACGCACATCTGTTGGTACTCCCAGCTGGAGCGAACAGTGTGAAACACCCACACAAACATGTCCCTCAGTTTTCGCTCAAGCAACACCAACAATCAACATTCCCGTAACGACTCTCGCATCGGTCATTGAAAACACAACAACAACGTCTGTAGTTATGACGTCTGCCCCAATTATGTCTGCTGGCATCTCCACTCTTCAGCAAAAGAAACAACTACCAACACCAAATGAGAACAACCCAACAAAACGTACGCGCAACTCTCCCGATAAAACAAGCGAAAGCACTAAAGCAAATAAAAAACATAAAACACAAACAACAAAACAAACGTCGCTAACATCATACTGGCTGAGTGAGTCCAATAGATTTGCGCCACTAGCAAACATTGAGCAATGCGAAAATGTCTCACAAGAACGTGACAGTGGGACAATTAAATCAACAAACCAACAAAATCAAAACACGGCAAATATGCCAAAACCACCACCAATTTATGTGCAAAATGTTGAGAACGTTAACAAATTAACCGCCGCCTTAAACTCTATTTCTAATGTTAAATACGAACTCCGAGTACTACAAAATAACGAAATAAAAATCCAAACAAATAATTCACCAAACTATACATCAGTCATCAAACTATTGAAAGACAAAAACACACAATATTACACCTTCAAACCAAAGGAGCAAAGGGGATTTAAAGTAATACTGCGTAACATGCATTATTCAACCAATACAGACGAAATTATACAACATCTTAACGAATACGGCCATGAAGTGACGCATATCCATAACATACTACAATCAGGTACGAAAAAACCACTACCAATGTTCTCGATTGAACTGAAACCAAACCACAATAACAAAGACATATACTCGATAACATCTCTACTTCACTGCAAGGTGAATTTTGAACCGCCACACCCAAAAAGAATCATACCTCAATGCACGAATTGTCAAAAATACGGACATACCAAAAACTTTTGTACAAAAATCTCTATATGCGTCAAATGTGCAGGTGAGCACAAAACAAATGACTGTAAGATAAGTCCGGACCACAATAATATCAAATGCGCTCTATGTGGGGGAAATCACACCGCCAACTATAAAGGGTGTATGGTTTATAAAGCACTGAGAATCCAACGCTTTCCAGCACTAAGACAAAAACACTTGACCTCGAATAACATAGACGAAAAAAAGCAAACCCAACCACTAAGCGCAAATAACAAACCCTCGCAAACATCAACAGTGACACCTAATATGACATTTGCCCAGACAGCAGCTTTGAACTCCGTACCACAACAAGTATCACCTGAACCTCCACCAGCAATTAACGAACTCCACGAAATAAAGGATATGATGAAACAACTAATCTCGCAAATGTCTAACATGATGTCCATTATCACGCTCCTAGTAACGAAATTAAATGACCAGACAAAATAGCTTAAAAATCGCACTTTGGAATGCAAACGGCTTATGCCAACATACCCACGAACTTAAATCGTTCCTGATTGACAACACAATTGACATCCTGCTAGTGGCTGAGACTCATCTGACAAACAAGAGCTACGTTAAAATACCCAACTACAAAATATTCCACACTAATCATCCGGACAATAAAGCGCATGGAGGCACAGCTATCATCATTCGACATAAAATCAAATGCATCGAACTTGACGCCTATAGGAGAGAGAACATACAAGCTACGACAATTCAAATAGAAGATCAATCCGGATTCCTGACTATATCTAGTACTTACTGCCCGCCGAAACACAACAACACAGCTACTCAATACCTTGACTACCTAAAAACCCTTGGCAACAGGTTTATTGCTGGAGGCGACTACAACGCGAAAAACTCAGCATGGGGATCCAGATTGACAAATCGTAAAGGCAAAGAACTACTCGACGCAATAAACAAAAATAAAAGTGACCATATAAGCACCGGAGAGCCCACTTACTGGCCCACTGATATGAAGAAGAAACCAGACCTTATTGACTTCTATATCTACAAAAACGTAAGCCGTAACCACTTGACAATAGAGCCTAATTACGATTTATCTTCTGACCACTCACCAATATTCTTGACATATCTCACCGCGCCTGACCTCGAAATACATCACGGTACACCATATAACAAACTTACTAACTGGAATTCATTTCGTCAAAAATTACAACATACTCTAAACCGCGACGTACCACTCAAAACGGAAGAACAGATTGACAGCGCAGTAGCACACTTTGCCGACGTAATTATGGACGCGATCTCTAGATCAACACCATTATTAAGGACCAAAGATGTTAAAAATGACATCCCAAATTCAATAAAAAAGGCAATAAAATTAAAAAGAAGATTAAGGAAACAGTGGCAAATAACAAGACTTCCCGCAGACAAATCACGACTTAACAAATTAACTAAGGACATCAAAGAGATGCTTAAGGACAACGAAAATAAAAAAATGCAAATCTTTCTATCTGGTCTTGACACCACAAAAAACAGTAATTACTCTCTCTGGCGAGCAACGTCGAAGATAAAGAGGTCAACACCACATCAACATGCAATACTAACATCAGACAACACTTGGGCCAAAACACCATTGGAGAAAGCTAGTGTGCTTGCTAAACACTTTAAAACGACCTTCACAAATTCAAAAGACACCAAAGAATATAACCTACCTATTCTTCCTGACGCTGAATATAAAGCATTCAAAAAAGTAACCCTGGACGAAATTAGGCGAAAGATCAAGGCCATAAATAACAAAAAATCCCCGGGTTATGACAAAATCAATGGACATATACTAAAAGAACTACCTGACGATGGAATTATATACCTTAGAAACATCTTCAACTCTTCAATAAGAATAAAACACTTCCCTGCACCATGGAAAGTATCCGAAATCATTGCACTGCCAAAACCGAACAAAGACGCGACTAAGCCATCATCATACAGACCTATTAGTCTTCTACCCATCCTCTCTAAACTATTCGAAAACTTGATTCATGACCGCCTTGACCCAATAATACAAGAAAAGAAGATAATTCCCAGCCATCAATTCGGATTTCGACGAAAGCATTCGACAATTCAACAAGTGCACAGAGTGACCAACAAAATATTAAATGAAATTGACAAAAAGAACTTCTGCGCTGCAATCTACCTTGACGTGGCGAAGGCTTTTGATAGCGTATGGCACCCGGGACTATTATTTAAGTTAAAACAAATATTTCCACCTGACTATTATCAACTACTCCGAAGCTATCTTAGCGACCGCTATTTCTATGTTAAATATCAGGACGAATGCTCAGAGATATTAAAAATGGAGGCTGGAGTGCCACAAGGTAGCGTCTTGGGACCATTACTGTACATCATCTATACACATGACATACCCAATCCAATGGACGACAGAATGATTGCCACTTTCGCCGACGACACTGTTCTAATAGCGTCTGACAAAAGCATAAACGTTGCTTCATTGAAGCTGCAGCAGCTGATCAACACAACGATGACCTGGTTCACGAAATGGGGAATTGAAGTAAACGCAGACAAAACTGTCCAAGTAATTTATACAAACCGAAAATATGACCATCAAATCCTGACAATTAATAACACACCAATCGCACAAGACAAAAAAGCCAAATATCTGGGCATAATCATTGACGCAAAGCTGACTTGGAAGGACCACATAATTCAGAAAAGGAACGAAGTGAAAAACCGATTCCGACAACTGTACTGGCTACTCAACAAGGACTCAAAACTGTCGCTATTCAATAAACTATTAATATATAAAACGATGATAACACCAATATGGAAATACGGCATAGAACTATGGGGGACAGCCAGCAAATCAAACATACAAATAATCCAACGACTACAATCAAAAATTTTAAGGACTATCACCAATGCACCCTGGTATATAACGAATGACGATATCCACCGCGACTTAAACATAGAACCCGTCAAAGACGTAATCGAGAAAAGCAGTACCAAGCACGCACTTAGACTCCTAACCCATTCAAACAAAGAAGTGCAACGAATACCTCAAATGGAACTAACAAAGGAGAGAAGACTGAAGAGAACTACACCGACAGCATTAACAGACACAAGCGCTATAATAGCAGAAATTACTAAAACATAAACCTAATAATGTACTCAAAATCGTTAAACATATTACTTAAGTATTGATTTAATGTAGTAACTATCTTCCCACCCCTGTTAACTCAATTACTAAGTGCCCACGGGCAGATGTAATCAATTTGGGATGTAAAAAAAAAAAAAAAAAAAACAAAAAAAAAAAAAATGAACAGATCGATGCGCAAGAGTGACATTAAATGGCTGCCTACTGCAAAATCGATAAAATGCTTGTAAAATATGATGATTCTAGGTTTATCGAAAAACGAATAACCTTAAAACCTAGCTGGAGTTTTGAGCTTTCATAAATGGGGTCAATCTTCTCGCTATCTCAGATAATGCAGGAGAATTTCGTTGTGGAAAAGTGATATCGACCACATGATACATCTATATCAGGAGTGCCCAAAATCTTCTTATGGAAAAGCAAAAACCAATACATGTAAAGTTGAACAAAAAAATTTAACCAATTATTTAATTAATTGAATTAGTTGAAAGCACATTGTGCATTTCGCTTGACCCTTAAAATTATAAGTGAAAAAAATATAATGTTCCCATTTGTCATTGCCGAAAGGCCAACCAATCGCCAACACAAAAAAGCATACACACAAAAACTACAACAACAAAAGCATCTAATTTTTTTTCATACATACAAATTCTTGAGGCAACAAAACAAAAATCCGCGCAGCCCCCACACGTGTTGTTTCGTTGCTATCACAACAACGACTGATTGAAAGAATGCACCTCTGATCTATATAACCAATCAAATGCTTGTGGAACCTAAGTACGCACAATCACTTTAATCAAAATGGCGTCAAAATTAAGCCAGAGTGACCACCTTTCACCAATTTGGTAAATAAAAAAAATATCCCACCGGCAGCATGATCGAAATTATGGCTGTTAAATCTCGACCCGTTAACGGATTTAAATAATATTATGCCTTATGATTTAGCTAGACTCGTATGCTTTCTATAATGGGATCAATCATCGTTCTATACCCCAAGGTTCGAAAGCAAATCGATTTGGAACGGTGACTTTGAAAAAATTGCTACTTGGGTGCAACCACTAAAATGCTTGTCAACACCAAATGCATAAGTGCATATTAATAATTGACCCCTTAAAATTTAGCCAGAGTCTTATGCTTTCTATATTGGTCCCTAACTTTTCATTATCCTTCAGGAATAATGAGCATATCGATGCGCAAGGATAACATTGAAAAACTGCCTATTACAAAATACACACTCACCACTAAAGTGCTTATAGATTCCAAACGGTATGGGTTACGTTAATAAAAAACCCCTTAAAATGTAGCTAGAGAATGCAGCTTTATCAAATTATATCAATAATTTAATTACTATTCGGCAATCATGAACAGATCGATGCGCAAGGGTGACGTCAAATGGCTGCCTACTGCAAAATCGATAAAATGCTTGTAAAATATGATGATTCTAGGTTTATAGAAAAAATAATAACCTTAAAACCTAGCTGGAGTTTTGAGCTTTCATAAATGGGGTCAATCTTCTCGTTATCTCAAATAATGCAGGAGAATTTCGTTGTGGAAAAGTGATATCGACCACATGATACATCTATATCAGGGATGCCCAAAATATTCTTATGGAAAAGCAAAAACCAATACATGTAAAGTTGCCCAAAAAATGCAAACAAATTATTTAATTATTTGAATTAGTTGAAAGCACATTGTGCATTTCGCTTGACCCTTAAAATTATAAGTGAAAAAAATATAATGTTCCCATTTGTCATTGCCGAAAGGCCAACCAATCGCCAAAACAAAAACTACAACAACAAAAGCATCTAATTTTTTTTCATACATAGAATTTCTTGAGGCAACAAAACAAAAATCCGCGCAGCCCCCACACGTGTTGCTTCGTTGCTGTCACAACAACTACTGATTGAAAGAATGCACCTCTGATCTATATAACCAATCAAATGCTTGTGGAACCTAAGTACGCACAATCACTTTAATCAAAATGGCGTCAAAATTAAGCCAGAGTGACCACCTTTCACCAATTTGGTAAATAAAAAAAATATCCCCCCGGCAGCCTGATCGAAATTATGGCTGTTAAATCTCGTCAGCCGCCGTGGCTCAGTTGGTTAGTGCGCGGTCCAGCGAGTCGCATGCAGAGCGACGCAAGTTCGAATTCTGCATGTAGTAACACCTAAAAAAAATAACGGGAAACTCGTTTTCTCTTTCGGTGGCTGTCCTCTCAGCTGGAAATGGCAAACCTCTGAGAGTAAAAATTGCCTATGAAAAAGCTCCCAACCTGCCGTTCGGAACCGGCATAAAACTGTAGGTCCCTTCCACCCGCGTACAAAATTCACACGCACAACACGGGTGGCTGCGGGAAGCTAGGCCTTAGTCTCGCGTAAGCGGGCTGTCGTGCCAATCAATTATTATTATTAAAAAATTATTAAATCTCGACCCGTTAACGGATTTTAATAATATTATGCCTTATTATTTAGCTAGACTCGTATGCTTTCTATAATGGTATCAATCATCCTTCTATACCCCAAGGTTCGAAAGCAAATCGATTTGGAACGGTGACTTTGAAAAAATTGCTACTTGGGTGCAACCACTAAAATGCTTGTCAACACCAAATGCATAAGTGCATATTAATAATTGACCCCTTAAAATTTAGCCAGAGTCTTATGCTTTCTATATTGGTCCCTAACTTTTCATTATCCTTCAGGAATAATGAGCATATCGATGCGCAAGGATAACATTGAAAAACTGCCTATTACAAAATACACACTCACCACTAAAGTGCTTATTGATTCCAAACGGTGTGGGTTACGTTAATAAAAAAACCCCTTAAAATGTAGCTAGAGATTGCAGCTTTATCAAATTAAATCAATAATTTGATTACTATTAGGCAATCATGAACAGATCGATGCGCAAGAGTGACATTAAATGGCTGCCTACTGCAAAATCGATAAAATGCTTGTAAAATATGATGATTCTAGGTTTATAGAAAAAATAATAACCTTAAAACCTAGCTGGAGTTTTGAGCTTTCATAAATGGGGTCAATCTTCTCGCTATCTCAAATAATGCAGGAGAATTTCGTTGTGGAAAAGTGATATCGACCACATGATACATCTATATCAGGGGTGCCCAAAATATTCTTATGGAAAAGCAAAAACCAATACATGTAAAGTTGCCCAAAAAATGCAAACAAATTATTTAATTAATTGAATTAGTTGAAAGCACATTGTGCATTTCGCTTGACCCTTAAAATTATAAGTGAAAAAAATATAATGTTCCCATTTGTCATTGCCGAAAGGCCAACCAATCGCCAAAACAAAAACTACAACAACAAAAGCATCTAATTTTTTTTCATACATACAATTTCTTGAGGCAACAAAACAAAAATCCGCGCAGCCCCCACACGTGTTGCTTCGTTGCTGTCACAACAACGACTGATTGAAAGAATGCACCTCTGATCTATATAACCAATCAAATGCTTGTGGAACCTAAGTACGCACAATCACTTTAATCAAAATGGCGTCAAAATTATGACAGAGTGACCACCTTTCACCAATTTGGTAAATAAAAAAAATATCCCACCGCCAGCATGATCGAAATTATGGCTGTTAAATCTCGACCCGTTAACGGATTTTAATAATTTTATGCCTTATTATTTAGCTAGACTCGTATGCTTTCTATAATGGTATCAATCATCCTTCTATACCCCAAGGTTCGAAAGCAAATCGATTTGGAACGGTGACTTTGAAAAAATTGCTACTTGGGTGCAACCACTAAAATGCTTGTCAACACCAAATGCATAAGTGCATATTAATAATTGACCCCTTAAAATTTAGCCAGAGTCTTATGCTTTCTATATTGGTCCCTAACTTTTCATTATCCTTCAGGAATAATGAGCATATCGATGCGCAAGGATAACATTGAAAAACTGCCTATTACAAAATACACACTCACCACTAAAGTGCTTATAGATTCCAAACGGTATGGGTTACGTTAAAAAAAACCCCTTAAAATGTAGCTAGAGAATGCAGCTTTATCAAATTAAATCAATAATTTGATTACTATTCGGCAATCATGAACAGATCGATGCGCAAGGGTGACATTAAATGGCTGCCTACTGCAAAATCGATAAAATGCTTGTAAAATATGATGATTCTAGGTTTATAGAAAAAATAATAACCTTAAAACCTAGCTGGAGTTTTGAGCTTTCATAAATGGGGTCAATCTTCTCGTTATCTCAAATAATGCAGGAGAATTTCGTTGTGGAAAAGTGATATCGACCACATGATACATCTATATCAGGGGTGCCCAAAATATTCTTATGGAAAAGCAAAAACCAATACATGTAAAGTTGCCCAAAAAAAATGCAAACAAATTATTTAATTAATTGAATTAGTTGAAAGCACATTGTGCATTGCGCTTGACCCTTAAAATTATAAGTGAAAAAAATATAATGTTCCCATTTGCATTGCCGAAAGGCCAATCAATCGCCAACACAAAAACTACAACAACAAAAGCATCTAATTTTTTTTCATACATACAATTTCTTGAGGCAACAAAACAAAAATCCGCGCAGCCCCCACACGTGTTGCTTCGTTGCTGTCACAACAACGACTGATTGAAAGGATGCACCTCTGATCTATATAATCAATCAAATGCTTGTGGAACCTAAGTACGCACAATCACTTTAATCAAAATGGCGTCAAAATTAAGCCAGAGTCACCACCTTTCACCAATTTGGTAAATAAAAAAAATATCCCCCCGGCAGCATGATCGAAATTATGGCTGTTAAATCTCGACCCGTTAACGGATTTTAATAATATTATGCCTTATTATTTAGCTAGACTCGTATGCTTTCTATAATGGTATCAATCATCCTTCTATACCCCAAGGTTCGAAAGCAAATCGATTTGGAACGGTGACTTTGAAAAAATTGCTACTTGGGTGCAACCACTAAAATGCTTGTCAACACCAAATGCATAAGTGCATATTAATAATTGACCCCCTTAAAATTTAGCCAGAGTCTTATGCTTTCTATATTGGTCCCTAACTTTTCATTATCCTTCAGGAATAATGAGCATATCGATGCGCAAGGATAACATTGAAAAACTGCCTATTACAAAATACACACTCACCACTAAAGTGCTTATAGATTCCAAACGGTATGGGTTACGTTAATAAAAAACCCCTTAAAATGTAGCTAGAGATTGCAGCTTTATCAAATTAAATCAATAATTTGATTACTATTAGGCAATCATGAACAGATCGATGCGCAAGAGTGACATTAAATGGCTGCCTACTGCAAAATCGATAAAATGCTTGTAAAATATGATGATTCTAGGTTTATAGAAAAAATAATAACCTTAAAACCTAGCTGGAGTTTTGAGTTTTCATAAATGGGGTCAATCTTCTCGCTATCTCAGATAATGCAGGAGAATTTCGTTGTGGAAAAGTGATATCGACCACATGATACATCTATATCAGGGGTGCCCAAAATCTTCTTATGGAAAAGCAAAAACCAATACATGTAAAGTTGACCAAAAAAAATGCAAACAAATTATTTATTTAATTGAATTAGTTGAAAGCACATTGTGCATTTCGCTTGACCCTTAAAATTATAAGTGAAAAAAATATAATGTTCCCATTTGTCATTGCCGAAAGGCCAACCAATCGCCAAAACAAAAACTACAACAACAAAAGCATCTAATTTTTTTTCATACATACAATTTCTTGAGGCAACAAAACAAAAATCAGCGCAGCCCCCACACGTGTTGCTTCGTTGCTGTCACAACAACGACTGATTGAAAGAATGCACCTCTGATCTATATAATCATTCAAATGCTTGTGGAACCTAAGTACGCACAATCACTTTAATCAAAATGGCGTCAAAATTAAGCCAGAGTGACCACCTTTCACCAATTTGGTAAATAAAAAAAATATCCCACCGGCAGCATGATCGAAATTATGGCTGTTAAATCTCGACCCGTTAACGGATTTTAGTAATATTTTGCCTTAGCTAGACTCGTATGCTTTCTATAATGGTATCAATCATCCTTCTATACCCCAAGGTTCGAAAGCAAATCGATTTGGAACGGTGACTTTGAAAAAATTGCTACTTGGGTGCAACCACTAAAATGCTTGTCAACACCAAATGCACAAGTGCATATTAATAATTGACCCCTTAAAATTTAGCCAGAGTCTTATGCTTTCTATATTGGTCCCTAACTTTTCATTATCCTTCAGGAATAATGAGCATATCGATGCGAAAGGATAACATTGAAAAACTGCCTATTACAAAATACACACTCACCACTAAAGTGCTTATAGATTCCAAACGGTATGGGTTACGTTAATAAAAAACCCCTTAAAATGTAGCTAGAGAATGCAGCTTTATCAAATTAAATCAATAATTTGATTACTATTCGGCAATCATGAACAGATCGATCCGCAAGGGTGACATTAAATGGCTGCCTACTGCAAAATCGATAAAATGCTTGTAAAATATGATGATTCTAGGTTCATAGAAAAAATAATAACCTTAAACCTAGCTGGAGTTTTGAGCTTTCATAAATGGGGTCAATCTTCTCGTTATCTCAAATAATGCAGGAGAATTTCGTTGTGGAAAAGTGATATCGACCACATGATACATCTATATCAGGGGTGCCAAAAATCTTCTTATGGAAAAGCAAAAACCAATACATGTAAAGTTGCCCAAAAAAAATGCAAACAAATTATTTAATTAATTGAATTAGTTGAAAGCACATTGTGCATTGCGCTTGACCCTTAAAATTATAAGTGAAAAAAATATAATGTTCCCATTTGCATTGCCGAAAGGCCAACCAATCGCCAACACAAAAACTACAACAACAAAAGCATCTAATTTTTTTTCATACATACAATTTCTTGAGGCAACAAAACAAAAATCCGCGCAGCCCCCACACGTGTTGCTTCGTTGCTGTCACAACAACGACTGATTGAATGGATGCACCTCTGATCTATATAATCAATCAAATGCTTGTGGAACCTAAGTACGCACAATCACTTTAATCAAAATGGCGTCAAAATTAAGCCAGAGTCACCACCTTTCACCAATTTGGTAAATAAAAAAAATATCCCCCCGGCAGCATGATCGAAATTATGGCTGTTAAATCTCGACCCGTTAACGGATTTTAATAATATTATGCCTTATTATTTAGCTACACTCGTATGCTTTCTATAATGGTATCAATCATCCTTCTATACCCCAAGGTTCGAAAGCAAATCGATTTGGAACGGTGACTTTGAAAAAATTGCTACTTGGGTGCAACCACTAAAATGCTTGTCAACACCAAATGCATAAGTGCATATTAATAATTGACCCCTTAAAATTTAGCCAGAGTCTTATGCTTTCTATATTGGTCCCTACCTTTTCATTATCCTTCAGGAATAATGAGCATATCGATGCGCAAGGATAACATTGAAAAACTGCCTATTACAAAATACACACTCACCACTAAAGTGCTTATAGATTCCAAACGGTATGGGTTACGTTAATAAAAAACCCCTTAAAATGTAGCTAGAGATTGCAGCTTTATCAAATTAAATCAATAATTTGATTACTATTCGGAAATCATGAACAGATCGATGCGCAAGAGTGACATTAAATGGCTGCCTACTGCAAAATCGATAAAATGCTTGTAAAATATGATGATTCTAGGTTTATAGAAAAATAATAACCTTAAAACCTAGCTGGAGTTTTGAGCTTTCATAAATGGGGTCAATCTTCTCGCTATCTCAGATAATGCAGGAGAATTTCGTTGTGGAAAAGTGATATCGACCACATGATACATCTATATCAGGGGTGCCCAAAATCTTCTTATGGAAAAGCAAAAACCATACATGTAAACATGCATTTCGCTTGACCCTTAAAATTATAAGTGAAAAAAATATAATGTTCCCATTTATCATTGCCGAAAGGCCAACCAATCGCCAACACAAAAAAGCATTCACACAAAAACTACAACAACAAAAGCATCTAATTTTTTTCATACATACAATTTCTTGAGGCAACAAAACAAAAATCCGCGCAGCCCCCACACGTGTTGCTTCGTTGCTGTCACAACAACGACTGATTGAAAGGATGCACCTCTGATCTATATAATCAATCAAATGCTTGTGGAACCTAAGTACGCACAATCACTTTAATCAAAATGGCGTCAAAATTAAGCCAGAGTCACCACCTTTCACCAATTTGGTAAATAAAAAAAATATCCCCCCGGCAGCATGATCGAAATTATGGCTGTTAAATCTCGACCCGTTAACGGATTTTAATAATATTATGCCTTATTATTTAGCTAGACTCGTATGCTTTCTATAATGGTATCAATCATCCTTCTATACCCCAAGGTTCGAAAGCAAATCGATTTGGAACGGTGACTTTGAAAAAATTGCTACTTGGGTGCAACCACTAAAATGCTTGTCAACACCAAATGCATAAGTGCATATTAATAATTGACCCCTTAAAATTTAGCCAGAGTCTTATGCTTTCTATATTGGTCCCTAACTTTTCATTATCCTTCAGGAATAATGAGCATATCGATGCGCAAGGATAACATTGAAAAACTGCCTATTACAAAATACACACTCACCACTAAAGTGCTTATAGATTCCAAACAGTATGGGTTACGTTAATAAAAAACCCCTTAAAATGTAGCTAGAGATTGCAGCTTTATCAAATTAAATCAATAATTTGATTACTATTCGGCAATCATGAACAGATCGATGCGCAAGAGTGACATTAAATGGCTGCCTACTGCAAAATCGATAAAATGCTTGTAAAATATGATGATTCTAGGTTTATAGAAAAAATAATAACCTTAAAACCTAGCTGGAGTTTTGAGCTTTCATAAATGGGGTCAATCTTCTCGCTATCTCAGATAATGCAGGAGAATTTCGTTGTGGAAAAGTGATATCGACCACATGATACATCTATATCAGGGGTGCCCAAAATCTTCTTATGGAAAAGCAAAAACCAATACATGTAAAGTTGCCCAAAAAATGCAAACAAATTATTTAATTAATTGAATTAGTTGAAAGCACATTGTGCATTTCGCTTGACCCTTAAAATTATAAGTGAAAAAAATATAATGTTCCCATTTGTCATTGCCGAAAGGCCAACCAATCGCCAACACAAAAAAGCATTCACACAAAAACTACAACAACAAAAGCATCTAATTTTTTTTCATACATACAATTTCTTGAGGCAACAAAACAAAAATCCGCGCAGCCCCCACACGTGTTGCTTCGTTGCTGTCACAACAACGACTGATTGAAAGAATGCACCTCTGATCTATATAACCAATCAAATGCTTGTGGAACCTAAGTACGCACAATCACATTAATCAAAATGGCGTCAAAATTATGCCAGAGTGACCACCTTTCACCAATTTGGTAAATACAAAAAATATCCCACCGCCAGCATGATCGAAATTATGGCTGTTAAATCTCGACCCGTTAACGGATTTTAATAATATTATGCCTTATTGCTTAGCTAGACTCGTATGCTTTCTATAATGGTATCAATCATCCTTCTATACCCCAAGGTTCGAAAGCAAATCGATTTGGAACGGTGACTTTGAAAAAATTGCTACTTGGGTGCAACCACTAAAATGCTTGTCAACACCAAATGCATAAGTGCATATTAATAATTGACCCCTTAAAATTTAGCCAGAGTCTTATGCTTTCTATATTGGTCCCTACCTTTTCATTATCCTTCAGGAATAATGAGCATATCGATGCGCAAGATAACATTGAAAAACTGCCTATTACAAAATACACACTCACCACTAAAGTGCTTATAGATTCCAAACGGTATGGATTACGTTAATAAAAAACCCCTTAAAATGTAGCTAGAGATTGCAGCTTTATCAAATTAAATCAATAATTTGATTACTATTCCGCAATCATGAACAGATCGATGCGCAAAAGTGACATTAAATGGCTGCCTACTGCAAAATCGATAAAATGCTTGTAAAATATGATGATTCTAGGTTTATAGAAAAAATAATAACCTTAAAACCTAGCTGGAGTTTTGAGCTTTCATAAATGGGGTCAATCTTCTCGCTATCTCAGATAATGCAGGAGAATTTCGTTGTGGAAAAGTGATATCGACCACATGATACATCTATATCAGGGGTGCCCAAAATCTTCTTATGGAAAAGCAAAAACCAATACATGTAAAGTTGCCCAAAAGATGCAAACAAATTATTTAATTAATTGAATTAGTTGAAAGCACATTGTGCATTTCGCTTGACCCTTAAAATTATAAGTGAAAAAAATATAATGTTCCCATTTGTCATTGCCGAAAGGCCAACCAATCGCCAACACAAAAAAGCATTCACACAAAAACTACAACAACAAAAGCATCTAATTTTTTTTCATACATACAATTTCTTGAGGCAACAAAACAAAAATCCGCGCAGCCCCCACACGTGTTGCTTCGTTGCTGTCACAACAACGACTGATTGAAAGAATGCACCTCTGATCTATATAACCAATCAAATGCTTGTGGAACCTAAGTACGCACAATCACTTTAATCAACATGGCGTCAAAATTATGCCAGAGTGACCACCTTTCACCAATTTGGTAAATAAAAAAAATATCCCACCGCCAGCATGATCGAAATTATGGCTGTTAAATCTCGACCCGTTAACGGATTTTAATAATATTATGCCTTATTATTTAGCTAGACTCGTATGCTTTCTATAATGGTATCAATCATCCTTCTATACCCCAAGGTTCGAAAGCAAATCGATTTGGAACGGTGACTTTGAAAAAATTGCTACTTGGGTGCAACCACTAAAATGCTTGTCAACACCAAATGCATAAGTGCATATTAATAATTGACCCCTTAAAATTTAGCCAGAGTCTTATGCTTTCTATATTGGTCCCCACCTTTTCATTATCCTTCAGGAATAATGAGCATATCGATGCGCAAGATAACATTGAAAAACTGCCTATTACAAAATACACACTCACCACTAAAGTGCTTATAGATTCCAAACGATATGGGTTACGTTAATAAAAAACCCCTTAAAATGTAGCTAGAGATTGCAGCTTTATCAAATTAAATAACTTGATTACTATTCCGCAATCATGAACAGATCGATGCGCAAAAGTGACATTAAATGGCTGCCTACTGCAAAATCGATAAAATGCTTGTAAAATATGATGATTCTAGGTTTATAGAAAAAATAATAACCTTAAAACCTAGCTGGAGTTTTGAGCTTTCATAAATGGGGTCAATCTTCTCGCTATCTCAGATAATGCAGGAGAATTTCGTTGTGGAAAAGTGATATCGACCACATGATACATCTATATCACGGGTGCCCAAAATCTTCTTATGGAAAAGCAAAAACCAATACATGTAAAGTTGCCCAAAAAATGCAAACAATTATTTAATTAATTGAAGCACATTGTGCATTTCGCTTGACCCTTAAAATTATAAGTGAAAAAAATATAATGTTCCCATTTGTCATTGCCGAAAGGCCAACCAATCGCCAAAACAAAAACTACAACAACAAAAGCATCTAATTTTTTTTCATACATACAATTTCTTGAGGCAACAAAACAAAAATCCGCGCAGCCCCCACACGTGTTGCTTCGTTGCTGTCACAACAACGACTGATTGAAAGAATGCACCTCTGATCTATATAATCAATCAAATGCTTGTGGAACCTAAGTACGCACAATCACTTTAATCAAAATGGCGTCAAAATTAAGCCAGAGTGACCACCTTTCACCAATTTGGTAAATAAAAAAAATATCCCCCCGGCAGCATGATCGAAATTATGGCTGTTAAATCTCGACCCGTTAACGGATTTTAATAATATTATGCCTTATTATTTAGCTAGACTCGTATGCTTTCTATAATGGTATCAATCATCCTTCTATACCCCAAGGTTCGAAAGCAAATCGATTTGGAACGGTGACTTTGAAAAAATTGCTACTTGGGTGCAACCACTAAAATGCTTGCCAATCCCAAATGCATAAGTGCATATTAATAATTGACCCCTTAAAATTTAGCCAGAGTCTTATGCTTTCTATATTGGTCCCTACCTTTTCATTATCCGTCAGGAATAATGAGCATATCGATGCGCAAGGATAACATTGAAAAACTGCCTATTACAAAATACACACTCACCACTAAAGTGCTTATAGATTGCAAACGGTATGGGTTACGTTAATAAAAAACCCCTTAAAATGTAGCTAGAGATTGCAGCTTTATCAAATTAAATCAATAATTTGATTACTATTAGGCAATCATGAACAGATCGATGCGCAAGAGCGACATTAAATGGCTGCCTACTGCAAAATCGATAAAATGCTTGTAAAATATGATGATTCTAGGTTTATAGAAAAAATAATAACCTTAAAACCTAGCTGGAGTTTTGAGCTTTCATAAATGGGGTCAATCTTCTCGCTATCTCAAATAATGCAGGAGAATTTCGTTGTGGAAAAGTGATATCGACCACATGATACATCTATATCAGGGGTGCCCAAAATCTTCTTATGGAAAAGCAAAAACCAATACATGTAAAGTTGCCCAAAAAAAATGCAAACAAATTATTTAATTAATTGAATTAGTTGAAAGCACATTGTGCATTTCGCTTGACCCTTAAAATTATAAGTGAAAAAAATATTATGTTCCCATTTGTCATTGCCGAAAGGCCAACCAATCGCCAACACAAAAAAGCATTCACACAAAAACTACAACAACAAAAGCATCTAATTTTTTTTCATACATACAATTTCTTGAGGCAACAAAACAAAAATCCGCGCAGCCCCCACACGTGTTGCTTCGTTGCTGTCACAACAACGACTGATTGAAAGAATGCACCTCTGATCTATATAACCAATCAAATGCTTGTGGAACCTAAGTACGCACAATCACTTTAATCAAAATGGCGTCAAAATTATGCCAGAGTGACCACCTTTCACCAATTTGGTAAATAAAAAAAATATCCCACCGCCAGCATGATCGAAATTATGGCTGTTAAATCTCGACCCGTTAACGGATTTTAATAATATTATGCCTTATAATTTAGCTAGACTCGTATGCTTTCTATAATGGTATCAATCATCCTTCTATACCCCAAGGTTCGAAAGCAAATCGATTTGGAACGGTGACTTTGAAAAAATTGCTACTTGGGTGCAACCACTAAAATGCTTGTCAACACCAAATGCATAAGTGCATATTAATAATTGACCCCTTAAAATTTAGCCAGAGTCTTATGCTTTCTATATTGGTCGCTACATTTTCATTATCCTTCAGGAATAATGAGCATATCGATGCGCAAGGATAACATTGAAAAACTGCCTATTACAAAACACACACTCACCACTAAAGTGCTTATACATTCCAAACGGTATGGGTTACGTTAATAAAAAACCCCTTAAAATGTAGCTAGAGATTGCAGCTTTATCAAATAAAATCAATAATTTGATTACTATTAGGCAATCATGAACAGATCGATGCGCAAGAGTGACATTAAATGGCTGCCTACTGCAAAATCGATAAAATGCTTGTAAAATATGATGATTCTAGGTTTATAGAAAAAATAATAACCTTAAAGCCTAGCTGGAGTTTCGAGTTTTCATAAATGGGGTCAATCTTCTCGCTATCTCAGATAATGCAGGAGAATTTCGTTGTGGAAAAGTGATATCGACCACATGATACATCTATATCAGGGGTGCCAAAAATCTTCTTTTGGAAAAGCAAAAACCAATACATGTAAAGTTGACCAAAAAAATGCAAACAAATTATTTAATTAATTGAATTAGTTGAAAGCACATTGTGCACTTCGCTTGACCCTTAAAATTATAAGTGAAAAAAATATTATGTTCCCATTTGTCATTGCCGAAAGGCCAACCAATCGCCAACACAAAAAAGCATACACACAAAAACTACAACAACAAAAGCATCTAATTTTTTTTCATACATAGAATTTCTTGAGGAAACAAAACAAAAATCCGCGCAGCCCCCACACGTGTTGCTTCGTTGCTGTCACAACAACGACTGATTGAAAGAATGCACCTCTGATCTATATAACCAATCAAATGCTTGTGGAACCTAAGTACGCACAATCACTTTAATCAAAATGGCGTCAAAATTAAGCCAGAGTGACCACCTTTCACCAATTTGGTAAATAAAAAAAATATCCCACCGCCAGCATGATCGAAATTATGGCTGTTAAATCTCGACCCGTTAACGGATTTTAATAATATTATGCCTTATTATTTAGCTAGACTCGTATGCTTTCTATAATGGTATCAATCATCCTTCTATACCCCAAGGTTCGAAAGCAAATCGATTTGGAACGGTGACTTTGAAAAAATTGCTACTTGGGTGCAACCACTAAAATTCTTGTCAACACCAAATGCATAAGTGCATATTAATAATTGACCCCTTAAAATTTAGCCAGAGTCTTATGCTTTCTATATTGGTCCCTAACTTTTCATTATCCTTCAGGAATAATGAGCATATCGATGCGCAAGGATAACATTGAAAAACTGCCTATTACAAAATACACACTCACCACTAAAGTGCTTATAGATTCCAAACGGTATGGGTTACGTTAATAAAAAACCCCTTAAAATGTAGCTAGAGATTGCAGCTTTATCAAATTAAATCAATAATTTGATTACTATTAGGCAATCATGAACAGATCGATGCGCAAGAGTGACATTAAATGGCTGCCTACTGCAAAATCGATAAAATGCTTGTAAAATATGATGATTCTAGGTTTATAGAAAAAATAATAACCTTAAAACCTAGCTGGAGTTTTGAGTTTTCATAAATGGGGTCAATCTTCTCGCTATCTCAAATAATGCAGGAGAATTTCGTTGTGGAAAAGTGATATCGACCACATGATACATCTATATCAGGGGTGCCCAAAATCTTCTTATGGAAAAGCAAAAACCAATACATGTAAAGTTGCCCAAAAAAAATGCAAACAAATTATTTAATTAATTGAATTAGTTGAAAGCACATTGTGCATTTCGCTTGACCCTTAAAATTATAAGTGAAAAAAATATTATGTTCCCATTTGTCATTGCCGAAAGGCCAACCAATCGCCAAAACAAAAACTACAACAACAAAAGCATCTAATTTTTTT
This sequence comes from Melieria omissa, assembly GCA_963971225.1. Lineage (NCBI taxonomy): Eukaryota > Metazoa > Arthropoda > Insecta > Diptera > Ulidiidae > Melieria > Melieria omissa. The sequence continues at coordinate 324,050 of OZ020269.1, read as the reverse complement.
TCATACATACAATTTCTTGAGGCAACAAAACAAAAATCAGCGCAGCCCCCACACGTGTTGCTTCGTTGCTGTCACAACAACGACTGATTGAAAGAATGCACCTCTGATCTATATAATCAATCAAATGCTTGTGGAACCTAAGTACGCACAATCACTTTAATCAAAATGGCGTCAAAATTAAGCCAGAGTGACCACCTTTCACCAATTTGGTAAATAAAAAAAATATCCCCCCGGCAGCATGATCGAAATTATGGCTGTTAAATCACGACCCGTTAACGGATTTTAATAATAGTATGCCTTATTATTTAGCTAGACTCGTATGCTTTCTATAATGGTATCAATCATCCTTCTATACCCCAAGGTTCGAAAGCAAATCGATTTGGAACGGTGACTTTGAAAAAATTGCTACTTGGGTGCAACCACTAAAATGCTTGTCAACACCAAATGCATAAGTGCATATTAATAATTGACCCCTTAAAATTTAGCCAGAGTCTTATGCTTTCTATATTGGTCCCTAACTTTTCATTATCCTTCAGGAATAATGAGCATATCGATGCGCAAGGATAACATTGAAAAACTGCCTATTACAAAATACACACTCACCACTAAAGTGCTTATGGAACCAAACGGTATGGGTAACGTTAATAAAAAACCCCTTAAAATGTAGCTAGAGATTGCAGCTTTATCAAATTAAATCAATAATTTGATTACTATTAGGCAATCATGAACAGATCGATGCGCAAGAGTGACATTAAATGGCTGCCTACTGCAAAATCGATAAAATGCTTGTAAAATATGATGATTCTAGGTTTATAGAAAAAATAATAACCTTAAAACCTAGCTGGAGTTTTGAGCTTTCATAAATGGGGTCAATCTTCTCGCTATCTCAAATAATGCAGGAGACTTTCGTTGTGGAAAAGTGATATCGACCACATGATACATCTATATCAGGGGTGCCAAAAATCTTCTTATGGAAAAGCAAAAACCAATACATGTAAAGTTGCCCAAAAAATGCAAACAAATTATTTAATTAATTGAATTAGTTGAAAGCACATTGTGCATTTCGCTTGACCCTTAAAATTATAAGTGAAAAAAATATAATGTATATAATGTATAACGCCAACACAAAAACTACAACAATAAAAGCATCTAATTTTTTTTCATACATACAATTTCTTGAGGCAACAAAACAAAAATCCGCGCAGCCCCACACGTGTTGCTTTGTTGCTGTCACAACAACGACTGATTGAAAGAATGCACCTCTGATCTATATAATCAATCAAATGCTTGTGGAACCTAAGTACGCACAATCACTTTAATCAAAATGGCGTCAAAATTAAGCCAGAGTGACCACCTTTCACCAATTTGGTAAATAAAAAAAATATCCCACCGCCAGCATGATCGAAATTATGGCTGTTAAATCTCGACCCGTTAACGGATTTTAATAATATTATGCCTTATTATTTAGCTAGACTCGTATGCTTTCTATAATGGTATCAATCATCCTTCTATACCCCAAGGTTCGAAAGCAAATCGATTTGGAACGGTGACTTTGAAAAAATTGCTACTTGGGTGCAACCACTAAAATGCTTGTCAACACCAAATGCATAAGTGCATATTAATAATTGACCCCTTAAAATCTAGCCAGAGTCTTATGCTTTCTATATTGGTCCCTAACTTTTCATTATCCTTCAGGAATAATGAGCATATCGATGCGCAAGGATAACATTGAAAAACTGCCTATTACAAAATACACACTCACCACTAAAGTGCTTATAGATTCCAAACGGTATGGGTTACGTTAATAAAAAACCCCTTAAAATGTAGCTAGAGACTGCAGCTTTATCAAATTAAATCAATAATTTCATTACTATTCGGCAATCATGAACAGATCGATGCGCAAGGGTGACATTAAATGGCTGCTTGTAAAATGCTTGTAAAATATGATGATTCTAGGTTTATAGAAAAAATATCAACCTTAAAACCTAGCTGGAGTTTTGAGCTTTCATAAATGGGGTCAATCTTCTCGCTATCTCAAATAATGCAGGAGAATTTCGTTGTGGAAAAGTGATATCGACCACATGATACATCTATATTAGGGGGTGCCCAAAATATTCTTATGGAAAAGCAAAAACCAATACATGTAAAGTTGCCCAAAAATATGCAAACAAATTATTTAATTAATTGAATTAGTTGAAAGCACATTGTGCATTTCGCTTGACCCTTAAAATTATAAGTGAAAAAAATATAATGTTCCCATTTGTCATTGCCGAAAGGCCAACCAATCGCCAAAACAAAAACTACAACAACAAAAGCATCTAATTTTTTTTCATACATAGAATTTCTTGAGGAAACAAAACAAAAATCCGCGCAGCCCCCACACGTGTTGCTTCGTTGCTGTCACAACAACGACTGATTGAAAGAATGCACCTCTGATCTATATAACCAATCAAATGCTTGTGGAACCTAAGTACGCACAATCACTTTAATCAAAATGGCGTCAAAATTAAGCCAGAGTGACCACCTTTCAATAATTTGGTAAATAAAAAAATATCCCACCGGCAGCATGATCGAAATTATGGCTGTTAAATCTCGACCCGTTAACGGATTTTAATAATATTATGCCTTATTATTTAGCTAGACTCGTATGCTTTCTATAATGGTATCAATCATCCTTCTATACCCCAAGGTTCGAAAGCAAATCGATTTGGAACGGTGACTTTGAAAAAATTGCTACTTGGGTGCAACCACTAAAATGCTTGTCAACACCAAATGCATAAGTGCATATTAATAATTGACCCCTTAAAATTTAGCCAGAGTCTTATGCTTTCTATATTGGTCCCTAACTTTTCATTATCCTTCAGGAATAATGAGCATATCGATGCGCAAGGATAACATTGAAAAACTGCCTATTACAAAATACACACTCACCACTAAAGTGCTTATAGATTCCAAACGGTACAGGTTACGTTAATAAAAAACCCCTTAAAATGTAGCTAGAGATCGCAGCTTTATCAAATGAAATCAATAATTTGATTACTATTCGGCAATCATGAACAGATCGATGCGCAAGAGTGACATTAAATGGCTGCCTACTGCAAAATCGATAAAATGCTTGTAAAATATGATGATTCTAGGTTTATAGAAAAACTAATAACCTTAAAACCTAGCTGGAGTTTTGAGCTTTCATAAATGGGGTCAATCTTCTCGCTATCTCAGATAATGCAGGAGAACTTCGTTGTGGAAAAGTGATATCGACCACATGATACATCTATATCAGGGGTGCCCAAAATCTTCTTATGGAAAAGCAAAAACCAATACATGTAAAGTTGACCAAAAAAATGCAAACAAATTATTTAGTTAATTGAATAAGTTGAAAGCACATTGTGCATTTCGCTTGACCCTTAAAATTATAAGTGAAAAAAATATAATGTTCCCATTTGTCATTGCCGAAAGGCCAACCAACCGCCAAAACAAAAACTACAACAACAAAAGCATCTAATTTTTTTTCATACATAGAATTGCTTGAGGAAACAAAAAAAAATCAGCGCAGCCCCCACACGTGTTGCTTCGTTGCTGTCACAACAACGACTGATTGAAAGAATGCACCTCTGATCTATATAACCAATCAAATGCTTGTGGAACCTAAGTACGCACAATCACTTTAATCAAAATGGCGTCAAAATTAAGCCAGAGTGACCACCTTTCACCAATTTGGTAAATAAAAAAAATATCCCACCGGCAGCATGATCGAAATTATGGCTGTTAAATCTCGACCCGTTAACGGATTTTAATATTATTATGCCTTATTATTTAGCTACACTCGTATGCTTTCTATAATGGTATTATGGCTGTTAAATCTCGTCCCGTTAACGGATTTTAATAATATTATGCCTTATTATTTAGCTAGACTCGTACGGTTTCTATAATGGTATCAATCATCCTTCTATACCCCAAGGTTCGAAAGCAAATCGATTTGGAACGGTGACTTTGAAAAAATTGCTACTTGGGTGCAACCACTAAAATGCTTGTCAACACCAAATGCATAAGTGCATAGTAATAATTGACCCCTTAAAATTTAGCCAGAGTCTTATGCTTTCTATATTGGTCCCTACCTTTTCATTATCCTTCAGGAATAATGAGCATATCGATGCGCAAGGATAACATTGTAAAACTGCCTATTACAAAATACACACTCACCACTAAAGTGCTTATAGATTCCAAACGGTATGGGTTACGTTAATAAAAAACCCCTTAAAATGTAGCTAGAGATCGCAGCTTTATCAAATTAAATCAATAATTTGATTACTATTCGGCAATCATGAACAGATCGATGCGCAAGAGTGACATTAAATGGCTGCCTACTGCAAAATCGATAAAATGCTTGTAAAATATGATGATTCTAGGTTTATAGAAAAACTAATAACCTTAAAACCTAGCTGGAGTTTTGAGCTCTCATAAATGGGGTCAATCTTCTCGCTATCTCAGATAATGCAAAAGAACTTCGTTGTGGAAAAGTGATATCGACCACATGATACATCTATATCAGGGGTGCCCAAAATCTTATTATGGAAAAGCAAAATCCAATACATGTAAAGTTGCCCAAAAAAAATGCAAACAAATTATTTAATTAATTAGTTGAAAGCACATTGTGCATTTCGCTTGACCCTTAAAATTATAAGTGAAAAAAATATAATGTTCCCATTTGTCATTGCCGAAAGGCCAACCAATCGCCAACACAAAAAAGCATACACACAAAAACTACAACAACAAAAGCATCTAATTTGTTTTCATACATACAATCTCTTGAGGCAACAAAACAAAAATCCGCGCAGCCCCCACACGTGTTGCTTCGTTGCTGTCACAACAACGACCGATTGAAACAATGCACCTCTGATCTATATAACCAATCAATCACTTTAATCAAAATGGCGTCAAAATTAAGCCAGAGTGACCACCTTTCACCAATTTGGTAAATAAAAAAAATATCCCACCGCCAGCATGATCGAAATTATGGCTGTTAAATCTCGACCCGTTAACGGATTTTAATAATATTATGCCTTATTATTTAGCTAGACTCGTATGCTTTCTATAATGGTATCAATCATCCTTCTATACCCCAAGGTTCGAAAGCAAATCGATTTGGAACGGTGACTTTGAAAAAATTGCTACTTGGGTGCAACCACTAAAATGCTTGTCAACACCAAATGCATAAGTGCATATTAATAATTGACCCCTTAAAATTTAGCCAGAGTCTTATGCTTTCTATATTGGTCCCTACCTTTTCATTATCCGTCAGGAATAATGAGCATATCGATGCGCAAGGATAACATTGAAAAACTGCCTATTACAAAATACACACTCACCACTAAAGTGCTTATAGATTGCAAACGGTTACGTTAATAAAAAACCCCTTAAAATGTAGCTAGAGATTGCAGCTTTATCAAATTAAATCAATAATTTGATTACTATTAGGCAATCATGAACAGATCGATGCGCAAGAGTGACATTAAATGGCTGCCTACTGCAAAATCCATAAAATGCTTGTAAAATATGATGATTCTAGGTTTATAGAAAAAATAATAACCTTAAAACCTAGCTGGAGTTTTGAGCTTTCATAAATGGGGTCAATCTTCTCGCTATCTCAAATAATGCAGGAGAATTTCGTTGTGGAAAAGTGATATCGACCACATGATACATCTATATCAGGGGTGCCCAAAATCTTCTTATGGAAAAGCAAAAACCAATACATGTAAAGTTGCCCAAAAAAAATGCAAACAAATTATTTAATTAATTGAATTAGTTGAAAGCACATTGTGCATTTCGCTTGACCCTTAAAATTATAAGTGAAAAAAATATTATGTTCCCATTTGTCATTGCCGAAAGGCCAACCAATCGCCAACACAAAAAAGCATTCACACAAAAACTACAACAACAAAAGCATCTAATTTTTTTTCATACATACAATTTCTTGAGGCAACAAAACAAAAATCCGCGCAGCCCCCACACGTGTTGCTTCGTTGCTGTCACAACAACGTCTGATTGAAAGAATGCACCTCTGATCTATATAACCAATCAAATGCTTGTGGAACCTAAGTACGCACAATCACTTTAATCAAAATGGCGTCAAAATTAAGCCAGAGTGACCATCTTTCACCAATTTGGTAAATAAAAAAAATATCCCACCGCCAGCATGATCGAAATTATGGCTGTTAAATCTCGACCCGTTAACGGATTTTAATAATATTATTTAGCTAGACTCGTATGCTTTCTATAATGGTATCAATCATCCTTCTATACCCCAAGGTTCGAAAGCAAATCGATTTGGAACGGTGACTTTGAAAAAATTGCTACTTGGGTGCAACCACTAAAATGCTTGTCAACACCAAATGCATAAGTGCATATTAATAATTGACCCCTTAAAATTTAGCCAGAGTCTTATGCTTTCTATATTGGTCCCTAACTTTTCATTATCCTTCAGGAATAATGAGCATATCGATGCGCAAGGATAACATTGAAAAACTGCCTATTACAAAACACACACTCACCACTAAAGTGCTTATACATTCCAAACGGTATGGGTTACGTTAATAAAAAACCCCTTAAAATGTAGCTAGAGATTGCAGCTTTATCAAATTAAATCAATAATTTGATTACTATTAGGCAATCATGAACAGATCGATGCGCAAGAGTGACATTAAATGGCTGCCTACTGCAAAATCGATAAAATGCTTGTAAAATATGATGATTCTAGGTTTATAGAAAAAATAATAACCTTAAAACCTAGCTGGAGTTTTGAGTTTTCATAAATGGGGTCAATCTTCTCGCTATCTCAGATAATGCAGGAGAATTTCGTTGTGGAAAAGTGATATCGACCACATGATACATCTATATCAGGGGTGCCCAAAATCTTCTTATGGAAAAGCAAAAACCAATACATGTAAAGTTGCCCAAAAAAAATGCAAACAAATTATTTAATTAATTGAATTAGTTGAAAGCACATTGTGCATTTCGCTTGACCCTTAAAATTATAAGTGAAAAAAATATTATGTTCCCATTTGTCATTGCCGAAAGGCCAACCAATCGCCAAAACAAAAACTACAACAACAAAAGCATCTAATTTTTTTTCATACATACAATTTCTTGAGGCAACAAAACAAAAATCAGCGCAGCCCCCACACGTGTTGCTTCGTTGCTGTCACAACAACGACTGATTGAAAGAATGCACCTCTGATCTATATAATCAATCAAATGCTTGTGGAACCTAAGTACGCACAATCACTTTAATCAAAATGGCGTCAAAATTAAGCCAGAGTGACCACCTTTCACCAATTTGGTAAATAAAAAAAATATCCCCCCGGCAGCATGATCGAAATTATGGCTGTTAAATCACGACCCGTTAACGGATGTTAATAATATTATGCCTTATTATTTAGCTAGACTCGTATGCTTTCTATAATGGTATCAATCATCCTTCTATACCCCAAGGTTCGAAAGCAAATCGATTTGGAACGGTGACTTTGAAAAAATTGCTACTTGGGTGCAACCACTAAAATGCTTGTCAACACCAAATGCATATTAATAATTGACCCCTTAAAATTTAGCCAGAGTCTTATGCTTTCTATATTGGTCCCTAACTTTTCATTATCCTTCAGGAATAATGAGCATATCGATGCGCAAGGATAACATTGAAAAACTGCCTATTACAAAATACACACTCACCACTAAAGTGCTTATAGATTCCAAACGGTATGGGTTACGTTAATAAAAAACCCCTTAAAATGTAGCTAGAGACTGCAGCTTTATCAAATTAAATCAATAATTTCATTACTATTCGGCAATCATGAACAGATCGATGCGCAAGGGTGACATTAAATGGCTGCCTACTGCAAAATCGATAAAATGCTTGTAAAATATGATGATTCTAGGTTTATAGAAAAAATATCAACCTTAAAACCTAGCTGGAGTTTTGAGCTTTCATAAATGGGGTCAATCTTCTCGCTATCTCAAATAATGCAGGAGAATTTCGTTGTGGAAAAGTGATATCGACCACATGATACATCTATGTATATTAGGGGGTGCCCAAAATATTCTTATGGAAAAGCAAAAACCAATACATGTAAAGTTGCCCAAAAATATGCAAACAAATTATTTAATTAATTGAATTAGTTGAAAGCACATTGTGCATTTCGCTTGACCCTTAAAATTATAAGTGAAAAAAATATAATGTTCCCATTTGTCATTGCCGAAAGGCCAACCAATCGCCAAAACAAAAACTACAACAACAAAAGCATCTAATTTTTTTTCATACATAGAATTTCTTGAGGAAACAAAACAAAAATCCGCGCAGCCCCCACACGTGTTGCTTCGTTGCTGTCACAACAACGACTGATTGAAAGAATGCACCTCTGATCTATATAACCAATCAAATGCTTGTGGAACCTAAGTACGCACAATCACTTTAATCAAAATGGCGTCAAAATTAAGCCAGAGTGACCACCTTTCAATAATTTGGTAAATAAAAAAATATCCCACCGGCAGCATGATCGAAATTATGGCTGTTAAATCTCGACCCGTTAACGGATTTTAATAATATTATGCCTTATTATTTAGCTAGACTCGTATGCTTTCTATAATGGTATCAATCATCCTTCTATACCCCAAGGTTCGAAAGCAAATCGATTTGGAACGGTGACTTTGAAAAAATTGCTACTTGGGTGCAACCACTAAAATGCTTGTCAACACCAAATGCATAAGTGCATATTAATAATTGACCCCTTAAAATTTAGCCAGAGTCTTATGCTTTCTATATTGGTCCCTAACTTTTCATTATCCTTCAGGAATAATGAGCATATCGATGCGCAAGGATAACATTGAAAAACTGCCTATTACAAAATACACACTCACCACTAAAGTGCTTATAGATTCCAAACGGTATGGGTTACGTTAATAAAAAACCCCTTAAAATGTAGCTAGAGACTGCAGCTTTATCAAATTAAATCAATAATTTCATTACTATTCGGCAATCATGAACAGATCGATGCGCAAGGGTGACATTAAATGGCTGCCTACTGCAAAATCGATAAAATGCTTGTAAAATATGATGATTCTAGGTTTATAGAAAAAATATCAACCTTAAAACCTAGCTGGAGTTTTGAGCTTTCATAAATGGGGTCAATCTTCTCGCTATCTCAAATAATGCAGGAGAATTTCGTTGTGGAAAAGTGATATCGACCACATGATACATCTATATTAGGGGGTGCCCAAAATCTTCTTATGGAAAAGCAAAAACCAATACATGTAAAGTTGACCAAAAAAATGCAAACAAATTATTTAGTTAATTGAATTAGTTGAAAGCACATTGTGCATTTCGCTTGACCCTTAAAATTATAAGTGAAAAAAATATAATGTTCCCATTTGTCATTGCCGAAAGGCCAACCAATCGCCAAAACAAAAACTACAACAACAAAAGCATCTAATTTTTTTTCATACATAGAATTTCTTGAGGAAACAAAACAAAAATCCGCGCAGCCCCCACACGTGTTGCTTCGTTGCTGTCACAACAACGACTGATTGAAAGAATGCACCTCTGATCTATATAACCAATCAAATGCTTGTGGAACCTAAGTACGCACAATCACTTTAATCAAAATGGCGTCAAAATTAAGCCAGAGTGACCACCTTTCACCAATTTGGTAAATAAAAAAAATATCCCACCGGCAGCATGATCGAAATTATGGCTGTTAAATCTCGACCCGTTAACGGATTTTAATATTATTATGCCTTATTATTTAGCTACACTCGTATGCTTTCTATAATGGTATTATGGCTGTTAAATCTCGTCCCGTTAACGGAATTTAATAATATTATGCCTTATTATTTAGCTAGACTCGTACGGTTTCTATAATGGTATCAATCATCCTTCTATACCCAAAGGTTCGAAAGCAAATCGATTTGGAACGGTGACTTTGAAAAAATTGCTACTTGGGTGCAACCACTAAAATGCTTGTCAACACCAAATGCATAAGTGCATAGTAATAATTGACCCCTTAAAATTTAGCCAGAGTCTTATGCTTTCTATATTGGTCCCTACGTTTTCATTATCCTTCAGGAATAATGAGCATATCGATGCGCAAGGATAACATTGTAAAACTGCCTATTACAAAATACACACTCACCACTAAAGTGCTTATAGATTCCAAACGGTACAGGTTACGTTAATAAAAAACCCCTTAAAATGTAGCTAGAGATCGCAGCTTTATCAAATTAAATCAATAATTTGATTACTATTCGGCAATCATGAACAGATCGATGCGCAAGAGTGACATTAAATGGCTGCCTACTGCAAAATCGATAAAATGCTTGTAAAATATGATGATTCTAGGTTTATAGAAAAACTAATAACCTTAAAACCTAGCTGGAGTTTTGAGCTCTCATAAATGGGGTCAATCTTCTCGCTATCTCAGATAATGCAGAAGAACTTCGTTGTGGAAAAGTGATATCGACCACATGATACATCTATATCAGGGGTGCCCAAAATCTTCTTATGGAAAAGCAAAAACCAATACATGTAAAGTTGACCAAAAAAATGCAAACAAATTATTTAGTTAATTGAATTAGTTGAAAGCACATTGTGCATTTCGCTTGACCCTTAAAATTATAAGTGAAAAAAATATAATGTTCCCATTTGTCATTGCCGAAAGGCCAACCAATCGCCAAAACAAAAACTACAACAACAAAAGCATCTAATTTTTTTTCATACATAGAATTTCTTGAGGAAACAAAAAAAAAATCCGCGCAGCCCCCACACGTGTTGCTTCGTTGCTGTCACAACAACGACTGATTGAAAGAATGCACCTCTGATCTATATAACCAATCAAATGCTTGTGGAACCTAAGTACGCACAATCACTTTAATCAAAATGGCGTCAAAATTAAGCCAGAGTGACCACCTTTCAATAATTTGGTAAATAAAAAAAATATCCCACCGGCAGCATGATCGAAATTATGGCTGTTAAATCTCGACCCGTTAACGGATTTTAATATTATTATGCCTCATTATTTAGCTACACTCGTATGCTTTCTATAATGGTATCAATCATCCTTCTATACCCCAAGGTTCGAAAGCAAATCGATTTGGAACGGTGACTTTGAAAAAATTGCTACTTGGGTGCAACCACTAAAATGCTTGTCAACACCAAATGCATAAGTGCATATTAATAATTGACCCCTTAAAATTTAGCCAGAGTCTTATGCTTTCTATATTGGTCCCTAACTTTTCATTATCCTTCAGGAATAATGAGCATATGGATGCGCAAGGATAACATTGAAAAACTGCCTATTACAAAATACACACTCACCACTAAAGTGCTTATAGATTCCAAACGGTATGGGTTACGTTAATAAAAAACCCTTAAAATGTAGCTAGAGATTGCAGCTTTATCAAAATTAATCAAAAATTTGATTACTATTAGGCAATCATGAACAGATCGATGCGCAAGAGTGACATTAAATGGCTGCCTACTGCAAAATCGATAAAATGCTTGTAAAATATGATGATTCTAGGTTTATAGAAAAAATAATAACCTTAAAACCTAGCTGGAGTTTTGAGCTTTCATAAATGGGGTCAATCTTCTCGCTATCTCAGATAATGCAGGAGAATTTCGTTGTGGAAAAGTGATATCGACCACATGATACATCTATATCAGGGGTGCCCAAAATATTCTTATGGAAAAGCAAAAACCAATACATGTAAAGTTGCCCAAAAAATGCAAACAAATTATTTAATTAATTGAATTAGTTGAAAGCACATTGTGCATTTCGCTTGACCCTTAAAATTATAAGTGAAAAAAATATAATGTTCCCATTTGTCATTGCCGAAAGGCCAACCAATCGCCAAAACAAAAACTACAACAACAAAAGCATCTAATTTTTTTTCATACATAGAATTTCTTGAGGAAACAAAACAAAAATCCGCGCAGCCCCCACACGTGTTGCTTCGTTGCTGTCACAACAACGACTGATTGAAAGAATGCACCTCTGATCTATATAACCAATCAAATGCTTGTGGAACCTAAGTACGCACAATCACTTTAATCAAAATGGCGTCAAAATTAAACCAGAGTGACCACCTTTCAATAATTTGGTAAATAAAAAAATATCCCACCGGCAGCATGATCGAAATTATGGCTGTTAAATCTCGACCCGTTAACGGATTTTAATAATATTATGCCTTATTATTTAGCTAGACTCGTATGCTTTCTATAATGGTATCAATCATCCTTCTATACCCCAAGGTTCGAAAGCAAATCGATTTGGAACGGTGACTTTGAAAAAATTGCTACTTGGGTGCAACCACTAAAATGCTTGTCAACACCAAATGCATAAGTGCATATTAATAATTGACCCCTTAAAATTTAGCCAGAGTCTTATGCTTTCTATATTGGTCCCTAACTTTTCATTATCCTTCAGGAATAATGAGCATATCGATGCGCAAGGATAACATTGAAAAACTGCCTATTACAAAATACACACTCACCACTAAAGTGCTTATAGATTCCAAACGGTATGGGTTACGTTAATAAAAAACCCCTTAAAATGTAGCTAGAGACTGCAGCTTTATCAAATTAAATCAATAATTTCATTACTATTCGGCAATCATGAACAGATCGATGCGCAAGGGTGACATTAAATGGCTGCCTACTGCAAAATCGATAAAATGCTTGTAAAATATGATGATTCTAGGTTTATAGAAAAAATATCAACCTTAAAACCTAGCTGGAGTTTTGAGCTTTCATAAATGGGGTCAATCTTCTCGCTATCTCAAATAATGCAGGAGAATTTCGTTGTGGAAAAGTGATATCGACCACATGATACATCTATATTAGGGGGTGCCCAAAATCTTCTTATGGAAAAGCAAAAACCAATACATGTAAAGTTGACCAAAAAAATGCAAACAAATTATTTAGTTAATTGAATTAGTTGAAAGCACATTGTGCATTTCGCTTGACCCTTAAAATTATAAGTGAAAAAAATATAATGTTCCCATTTGTCATTGCCGAAAGGCCAACCAATCGCCAAAACAAAAACTACAACAACAAAAGCATCTAATTTTTTTTCATACATAGAATTTCTTGAGGAAACAAAACAAAAATCCGCGCAGCCCCCACACGTGTTGCTTCGTTGCTGTCACAACAACGACTGATTGAAAGAATGCACCTCTGATCTATATAACCAATCAAATGCTTGTGGAACCTAAGTACGCACAATCACTTTAATCAAAATGGCGTCAAAATTAAGCCAGAGTGACCACCTTTCACCAATTTGGTAAATAAAAAAAATATCCCACCGGCAGCATGATCGAAATTATGGCTGTTAAATCTCGACCCGTTAACGGATTTTAATATTATTATGCCTTATTATTTAGCTACACTCGTATGCTTTCTATAATGGTATTATGGCTGTTAAATCTCGTCCCGTTAACGGAATTTAATAATATTATGCCTTATTATTTAGCTAGACTCGTACGGTTTCTATAATGGTATCAATCATCCTTCTATACCCCAAGGTTCGAAAGCAAATCGATTTGGAACGGTGACTTTGAAAAAATTGCTACTTGGGTGCAACCACTAAAATGATTGTCAACACCAAATGCATAAGTGCATATTAATAATTGACCCCTTAAAATTTAGCCAGAGTCTTATGCTTTCTATATTGGTCCCTAACTTTTCATTATCCTTCAGGAATAATGAGCATATCGATGCGCAAGGATAACATTGAAAAACTGCCTATTACAAAATACACACTCACCACTAAAGTGCTTATAGATTCCAAACGGTATGGGTTACGTTAATAAAAAACCCCTTAAAATGTAGCTAGAGATTGCAGCTTTATCAAATTAAATCAATAATTTGATTACTATTCGGCAATCATGAACAGATCGATGCGCAAGAGTGACATTAAATGGCTGCCTACTGCAAAATCGATAAAATGCTTGTAAAATATGATGATTCTAGGTTTATAGAAAAAATAATAACCTTAAAACCTAGCTGGAGTTTTGAGCTTTCATAAATGGGGTCAATCTTCTCGCTATCTCAAATAATGCAGGAGAATTTCGTTGTGGAAAAGTGATATCGACCACATGATACATCTATATCAGGGGTGCCCAAAATATTCTTATGGAAAAGCAAAAACCAATACATGTAAAGTTGCCCAAAAAATGCAAACAAATTATTTAATTAATTGAATTAGTTGAAAGCACATTGTGCATTTCGCTTGACCCTTAAAATTATAAGTGAAAAAAATATAATGTTCCCATTTGTCATTGCCGAAAGGCCAACCAATCGCCAAAACAAAAACTACAACAACAAAAGCATCTAATTTTTTTTCATACATACAATTTCTTGAGGCAAGAAAACAAAAATCCGCGCAGCCCCCACACGTGTTGCTTCGTTGCTGTCACAACAACGACTGATTGAAAGAATGCACCTCTGATCTATATAACCAATCAAATGCTTGTGGAACCTAAGTACGCACAATCACTTTAATCAAAATGGCGTCAAAATTATGCCAGAGTGACCACCTTTCACCAATTTGGTAAATAAAAAAAATATCCCACCGCCAGCATGATCGAAATTATGGCTGTTAAATCTCGACCCGTTAACGGATTTTAATAATATTATGCCTTATTATTTAGCTAGACTCGTATGCTTTCTATAATGGTATCAATCATCCTTCTATACCCCAAGGTTCGAAAGCAAATCGATTTGGAACGGTGACTTTGAAAAAATTGCTACTTGGGTGCAACCACTAAAATGCTTGTCAACACCAAATGCATAAGTGCATATTAATAATTGACCCCTTAAAATTTAGCCAGAGTCTTATGCTTTCTATATTGGTCCCTAACTTTTCATTATCCTTCAGGAATAATGAGCATATCGATGCGCAAGGATAACATTGAAAAACTGCCTATTACAAAATACACACTCACCACTAAAGTGCTTATAGATTCCAAACGGTATGGGTTACGTTAATAAAAAACCCCTTAAAATGTAGCTAGAGATTGCAGCTTTATCAAATTAAATCAATAATTTGATTACTATTAGGCAATCATGAACAGATCGATGCGCAAGAGTGACATTAAATGGCTGCCTACTGCAAAATCGATAAAATGCTTGTAAAATATGATGATTCTAGGTTTATAGAAAAAATAATAACCTTAAAACCTAGCTGGAGTTTTGAGTTTTCATAAATGGGGTCAATCTTCTCGCTATCTCAGATAATGCAGGAGAATTTCGTTGTGGAAAAGTGATATCGACCACATGATACATCTATATCAGGGGTGCCCAAAATCTTCTTATGGAAAAGCAAAAACCAATACATGTAAAGTTGACCAAAAAAAATGCAAACAAATTATTTAATTAATTGAATTAGTTGAAAGCACATTGTGCATTTCGCTTGACCCTTAAAATTATAAGTGAAAAAAATATAATGTTCCCATTTGTCATTGCCGAAAGGCCAACCAATCGCCAAAACAAAAACTACAACAACAAAAGCATCTAATTTTTTTTCATACATACAATTTCTTGAGGCAACAAAACAAAAATCAGCGCAGCCCCCACACGTGTTGCTTCGTTGCTGTCACAACAACGACTGATTGAAAGAATGCACCTCTGATCTATATAATCATTCAAATGCTTGTGGAACCTAAGTACGCACAATCACTTTAATCAAAATGGCGTCAAAATTAAGCCAGAGTGACCACCTTTCACCAATTTGGTAAATAAAAAAAATATCCCACCGGCAGCATGATCGAAATTATGGCTGTTAAATCTCGACCCGTTAACGGATTTTAATATTATTATGCCTTATTATTTAGCTACACTCGTATGCTTTCTATAATGGTATTATGGCTGTTAAATCTCGTCCCGTTAACGGATTTTAATAATATTATGCCTTATTATTTAGCTAGACTCGTACGGTTTCTATAATGGTATCAATCATCCTTCTATACCCAAAGGTTCGAAAGCAAATCGATTTGGAACGGTGACTTTGAAAAAATTGCTACTTGGGTGCAACCACTAAAATGCTTGTCAACACCAAATGCATAAGTGCATAGTAATAATTGACCCCTTAAAATTTAGCCAGAGTCTTATGCTTTCTATATTGGTCCCTACCTTTTCATTATCCTTCAGGAATAATGAGCATATCGATGCGCAAGGATAACATTGTAAAACTGCCTATTACAAAATACACACTCACCACTAAAGTGCTTATAGATTCCAAACGGTACAGGTTACGTTAATAAAAAACCCCTTAAAATGTAGCTAGAGATCGCAGCTTTATCAAATTAAATCAATAATTTGATTACTATTCGGCAATCATGAACAGATCGATGCGCAAGAGTGGCATTAAATGGCTGCCTACTGCAAAATCGATAAAATGCTTGTAAAATATGATGATTCTAGGTTTATAGAAAAACTAATAACCTTAAAACCTAGCTGGAGTTTTGAGCTCTCATAAATGGGGTCAATCTTCTCGCTATCTCAGATAATGCAGAAGAACTTCGTTGTGGAAAAGTGATATCGACCACATGATACATCTATATCAGGGGTGCCCAAAATCTTCTTATGGAAAAGCAAAAACCAATACATGTAAAGTTGACCAAAAAAATGCAAACAAATTATTTAGTTAATTGAATTAGTTGAAAGCACATTGTGCATTTCGCTTGACCCTTAAAATTATAAGTGAAAAAAATATAATGTTCCCATTTGTCATTGCCGAAAGGCCAACCAATCGCCAAAACAAAAACTACAACAACAAAAGCATCTAATTTTTTTTCATACATAGAATTTCTTGAGGAAACAAAAAAAAAATCCGCGCAGCCCCCACACGTGTTGCTTCGTTGCTGTCACAACAACGACTGATTGAAAGAATGCACCTCTGATCTATATAACCAATCAAATGCTTGTGGAACCTAAGTACGCACAATCACTTTAATCAAAATGGCGTCAAAATTAAGCCAGAGTGACCACCTTTCAATAATTTGGTAAATAAAAAAATATCCCACCGCCAGCATGATCGAAATTATGGCTGTTAAATCTCGACCCGTTAACGGATTTTAATAATATTATGCCTTATTATTTAGCTAGACTCGTATGCTTTCTATAATGGTATCAATCATCCTTCTATACCCCAAGGTTCGAAAGCAAATCGATTTGGAACGGTGACTTTGAAAAAATTGCTACTTGGGTGCAACCACTAAAATGATTGTCAACACCAAATGCATAAGTGCATATTAATAATTGACCCCTTAAAATTTAGCCAGAGTCTTATGCTTTCTATATTGGTCCCTAACTTTTCATTATCCTTCAGGAATAATGAGCATATCGATGCGCAAGGATAACATTGAAAAACTGCCTATTACAAAATACACACTCACCACTAAAGTGCTTATAGATTCCAAACGGTATGGGTTACGTTAATAAAAAACCCCTTAAAATGTAGCTAGAGATTGCAGCTTTATCAAATTAAATCAATAATTTGATTACTATTCGGCAATCATGAACAGATCGATGCGCAAGAGTGACATTAAATGGCTGCCTACTGCAAAATCGATAAAATGCTTGTAAAATATGATGATTCTAGGTTTATAGAAAAAATAATAACCCTAAAACCTAGCTGGAGTTTTGAGCTTTCATAAATGGGGTCAATCTTCTCGCTATCTCAAATAATGCAGGAGAATTTCGTTGTGGAAAAGTGATATCGACCACATGATACATCTATATCAGGGGTGCCCAAAATATTCTTATGGAAAAGCAAAAACCAATACATGTAAAGTTGCCCAAAAAATGCAAACAAATTATTTAATTAATTGAATTAGTTGAAAGCACATTGTGCATTTCGCTTGACCCTTAAAATTATAAGTGAAAAAAATATAATGTTCCCATTTGTCATTGCCGAAAGGCCAACCAATCGCCAAAACAAAAACTACAACAACAAAAGCATCTAATTTTTTTTCATACATACAATTTCTTGAGGCAAGAAAACAAAAATCCGCGCAGCCCCCACACGTGTTGCTTCGTTGCTGTCACAACAACGACTGATTGAAAGAATGCACCTCTGATCTATATAACCAATCAAATGCTTGTGGAACCTAAGTACGCACAATCACTTTAATCAAAATGGCGTCAAAATTATGCCAGAGTGACCACCTTTCACCAATTTGGTAAATAAAAAAAATATCCCACCGCCAGCATGATCGAAATTATGGCTGTTAAATCTCGACCCGTTAACGGATTTTAATAATATTATGCCTTATTATTTAGCTAGACTCGTATGCTTTCTATAATGGTATCAATCATCCTTCTATACCCCAAGGTTCGAAAGCAAATCGATTTGGAACGGTGACTTTGAAAAAATTGCTACTTGGGTGCAACCACTAAAATGCTTGTCAACACCAAATGCATAAGTGCATATTAATAATTGACCCCTTAAAATTTAGCCAGAGTCTTATGCTTTCTATATTGGTCCCTAACTTTTCATTATCCTTCAGGAATAATGAGCATATCGATGCGCAAGGATAACATTGAAAAACTGCCTATTACAAAATACACACTCACCACTAAAGTGCTTATAGATTCCAAACGGTATGGGTTACGTTAATAAAAAACCCCTTAAAATGTAGCTAGAGATTGCAGCTTTATCAAATTAAATCAATAATTTGATTACTATTAGGCAATCATGAACAGATCGATGCGCAAGAGTGACATTAAATGGCTGCCTACTGCAAAATCGATAAAATGCTTGTAAAATATGATGATTCTAGGTTTATAGAAAAAATAATAACCTTAAAACCTAGCTGGAGTTTTGAGTTTTCATAAATGGGGTCAATCTTCTCGCTATCTCAGATAATGCAGGAGAATTTCGTTGTGGAAAAGTGATATCGACCACATGATACATCTATATCAGGGGTGCCCAAAATCTTCTTATGGAAAAGCAAAAACCAATACATGTAAAGTTGACCAAAAAAAATTCAAACAAATTATTTAATTAATTGAATTAGTTGAAAGCACATTGTGCATTTCGCTTGACCCTTAAAATTATAAGTGAAAAAAATATAATGTTCCCATTTGTCATTGCCGAAAGGCCAACCAATCGCCAAAACAAAAACTACAACAACAAAAGCATCTAATTTTTTTTCATACATACAATTTCTTGAGGCAACAAAACAAAAATCAGCGCAGCCCCCACACGTGTTGCTTCGTTGCTGTCACAACAACGACTGATTGAAAGAATGCACCTCTGATCTATATAATCATTCAAATGCTTGTGGAACCTAAGTACGCACAATCACTTTAATCAAAATGGCGTCAAAATTAAGCCAGAGTGACCACCTTTCACCAATTTGGTAAATAAAAAAAATATCCCACCGGCAGCATGATCGAAATTATGGCTGTTAAATCTCGACCCGTTAACGGATTTTAATAATATTATGCCTTATTATTTAGCTAGACTCGTATGCTTTCTATAATGGTATCAATCATCCTTCTATACCCCAAGGTTCGAAAGCAAATCGATTTGGAACGGTGACTTTGAAAAAATTGCTACTTGGGTGCAACCACTAAAATGATTGTCAACACCAAATGCATAAGTGCATATTAATAATTGACCCCTTAAAATTTAGCCAGAGTCTTATGCTTTCTATATTGGTCCCTAACTTTTCATTATCCTTCAGGAATAATGAGCATATCGATGCGCAAGGATAACATTGAAAAACTGCCTATTACAAAATACACACTCACCACTAAAGTGCTTATAGATTCCAAACGGTATGGGTTACGTTAATAAAAAACCCCTTAAAATGTAGCTAGAGATTGCAGCTTTATCAAATTAAATCAATAATTTGATTACTATTCGGCAATCATGAACAGATCGATGCGCAAGAGTGACATTAAATGGCTGCCTACTGCAAAATCGATAAAATGCTTGTAAAATATGATGATTCTAGGTTTATAGAAAAAATAATAACCTTAAAACCTAGCTGGAGTTTTGAGCTTTCATAAATGGGGTCAATCTTCTCGCTATCTCAAATAATGCAGGAGAATTTCGTTGTGGAAAAGTGATATCGACCACATGATACATCTATATCAGGGGTGCCCAAAATATTCTTATGGAAAAGCAAAAACCAATACATGTAAAGTTGCCCAAAAAATGCAAACAAATTATTTAATTAATTGAATTAGTTGAAAGCACATTGTGCATTTCGCTTGACCCTTAAAATTATAAGTGAAAAAAATATAATGTTCCCATTTGTCATTGCCGAAAGGCCAACCAATCGCCAAAACAAAAACTACAACAACAAAAGCATCTAATTTTTTTTCATACATACAATTTCTTGAGGCAAGAAAACAAAAATCCGCGCAGCCCCCACACGTGTTGCTTCGTTGCTGTCACAACAACGACTGATTGAAAGAATGCACCTCTGATCTATATAACCAATCAAATGCTTGTGGAACCTAAGTACGCACAATCACTTTAATCAAAATGGCGTCAAAATTATGCCAGAGTGACCACCTTTCACCAATTTGGTAAATAAAAAAAATATCCCACCGCCAGCATGATCGAAATTATGGCTGTTAAATCTCGACCCGTTAACGGATTTTAATAATATTATGCCTTATTATTTAGCTAGACTCGTATGCTTTCTATAATGGTATCAATCATCCTTCTATACCCCAAGGTTCGAAAGCAAATCGATTTGGAACGGTGACTTTGAAAAAATTGCTACTTGGGTGCAACCACTAAAATGCTTGTCAACACCAAATGCATAAGTGCATATTAATAATTGACCCCTTAAAATTTAGCCAGAGTCTTATGCTTTCTATATTGGTCCCTAACTTTTCATTATCCTTCAGGAATAATGAGCATATCGATGCGCAAGGATAACATTGAAAAACTGCCTATTACAAAATACACACTCACCACTAAAGTGCTTATAGATTCCAAACGGTATGGGTTACGTTAATAAAAAACCCCTTAAAATGTAGCTAGAGATTGCAGCTTTATCAAATTAAATCAATAATTTGATTACTATTAGGCAATCATGAACAGATCGATGCGCAAGAGTGACATTAAATGGCTGCCTACTGCAAAATCGATAAAATGCTTGTAAAATATGATGATTCTAGGTTTATAGAAAAAATAATAACCTTAAAACCTAGCTGGAGTTTTGAGTTTTTATAAATGGGGTCAATCTTCTCGCTATCTCAGATAATGCAGGAGAATTTCGTTGTGGAAAAGTGATATCGACCACATGATACATCTATATCAGGGGTGCCCAAAATCTTCTTATGGAAAAGCAAAAACCAATACATGTAAAGTTGACCAAAAAAAATTCAAACAAATTATTTAATTAATTGAATTAGTTGAAAGCACATTGTGCATTTCGCTTGACCCTTAAAATTATAAGTGAAAAAAATATAATGTTCCCATTTGTCATTGCCGAAAGGCCAACCAATCGCCAAAACAAAAACTACAACAACAAAAGCATCTAATTTTTTTTCATACATACAATTTCTTGAGGCAACAAAACAAAAATCAGCGCAGCCCCCACACGTGTTGCTTCGTTGCTGTCACAACAACGACTGATTGAAAGAATGCACCTCTGATCTATATAATCATTCAAATGCTTGTGGAACCTAAGTACGCACAATCACTTTAATCAAAATGGCGTCAAAATTAAGCCAGAGTGACCACCTTTCACCAATTTGGTAAATAAAAAAAATATCCCACCGGCAGCATGATCGAAATTATGGCTGTTAAATCTCGACCCGTTAACGGATTTTAATAATATTTTGCTTTAGCTAGACTCGTTTCTATAATGGTATCAATCATCCTTCTATACCCCAAGGTTCGAAAGCAAATCGATTTGGAACGGTGACTTTGAAAAAATTGCTACTTGGGTGCAACCACTAAAATGCTTGTCAACACCAAATGCATAAGTGCATATTAATAATTGACCCCTTAAAATTTAGCCAGAGTCTTATGCTTTCTATATTGGTCCCTAACTTTTCATTATCCTTCAGGAATAATGAGCATATCGATGCGCAAGGATAACATTGAAAAACTGCCTATTACAAAATACACACTCACCACTAAAGTGCTTATAGATTCCAAACGGTGTGGGTTACGTTAATAAAAAAACCCCTTAAAATGTAGCTAGAGATTGCAGCTTTATCAAATTAAATCAATAATTTGATTACTATTCCGCAATCATGAACAGATCGATGCGCAAGAGTGACATTAAATGGCTGCCTACTGCAAAATCGATAAAATGCTTGTAAAATATGATGATTCTAGGTTTATAGAAAAAATAATAACCTTAAAACCTAGCTGGAGTTTTGAGCTTTCATAAATGGGGTCAATCTTCTCGCTATCTCAAATAATGCAGGAGAATTTCGTTGTGGAAAAGTGATATCGACCACATGATACATCTATATCAGGGGTGCCCAAAATATTCTTATGGAAAAGCAAAAACCAATACATGTAAAGTTGCCCAAAAAATGCAAACAAATTATTTAATTAATTGAATTAGTTGAAAGCACATTGTGCATTTCGCTTGACCCTTAAAATTATAAGTGAAAAAAATATAATGTTCCCATTTGTCATTGCCGAAAGGCCAACCAATCGCCAAAACAAAAACTACAACAACAAAAGCATCTAATTTTTTTTCATACATACAATTTCTTGAGGCAACAAAACAAAAATCCGCGCAGCCCCCACACGTGTTGCTTCGTTGCTGTCACAACAACGACTGATTGAAAGAATGCACCTCTGATCTATATAACCAATCAAATGCTTGTGGAACCTAAGTACGCACAATCACTTTAATCAAAATGGCGTCAAAATTATGCCAGAGTGACCACCTTTCACCAATTTGGTAAATAAAAAAAATATCCCACCGCCAGCATGATCGAAATTATGGCTGTTAAATCTCGACCCGTTAACGGATTTTAATAATATTATGCCTTATTATTTAGCTAGACTCGTATGCTTTCTATAATGGTATCAATCATCCTTCTATACCCCAAGGTTCGAAAGCAAATCGATTTGGAACGGTGACTTTGAAAAAATTGCTACTTGGGTGCAACCACTAAAATGCTTGTCAACACCAAATGCATAAGTGCATATTAATAATTGACCCCTTAAAATTTAGCCAGAGTCTTATGCTTTCTATATTGGTCCCTACCTTTTCATTATCCTTCAGGAATAATGAGCATATCGATGCGCAAGATAACATTGAAAAACTGCCTATTACAAAATACACACTCACCACTAAAGTGCTTATAGATTCCAAACGGTATGGGTTACGTTAATAAAAACCCCTTAAAATGTAGCTAGAGATTGCAGCTTTATCAAATTAAATCAATAATTTGATTACTATTCCGCAATCATGAACAGATCGATGCGCAAAAGTGACATTAAATGGCTGCCTACTGCAAAATTGATAAAATGCTTGTAAAATATGATGATTCTAGGTTTATAGAAAAAATAATAACCTTAAAACCTAGCTGGAGTTTTGAGCTTTCATAAATGGGGTCAATCTTCTCGCTATCTCAGATAATGCAGGAGAATTTCGTTGTGGAAAAGTGATATCGACCACATGATACATCTATATCAGGGGTGCCCAAAATCTTCTTATGGAAAAGCAAAAACCAATACATGTAAAGTTGCCCAAAAAATGCAAACAAATTATTTAATTAATTGAAGCACATTGTGCATTTCGCTTGACCCTTAAAATTATAAGTGAAAAAAATATAATGTTCCCATTTGTCATTGCCGAAAGGCCAACCAATCGCCAAAACAAAAACTACAACAACAAAAGCATCTAATTTTTTTTCATACATACAATTTCTTGAGGCAACAAAACAAAAATCCGCGCAGCCCCCACACGTGTTGCTTCGTTGCTGTCACAACAACGACTGATTGAAAGAATGCACCTCTGATCTATATAATCAATCAAATGCTTGTGGAACCTAAGTACGCACAATCACTTTAATCAAAATGGCGTCCAAATTAAGCCAGAGTGACCACCTTTCACCAATTTGGTAAATAAAAAAAATATCCCACCGCCAGCATGATCGAAATTATGGCTGTTAAATCTCGACCCGTTAACGGATTTTAATAATATTATGCCTTATTATTTAGCTAGACTCGTATGCTTTCTATAATGGTATCAATCATCCTTCTATACCCCAAGGTTCGAAAGCAAATCGATTTGGAACGGTGACTTTGAAAAAATTGCTACTTGGGTGCAACCACTAAAATGCTTGTCAACACCAAATGCATAAGTGCATATTAATAATTGACCCCTTAAAATTTAGCCAGAGTCTTATGCTTTCTATATTGGTCCCTACCTTTTCATTATCCTTCAGGAATAATGAGCATATCGATGCGCAAGATAACATTGAAAAACTGCCTATTACAAAATACACACTCACCACTAAAGTGCTTATAGATTCCAAACGGTATGGGTTACGTTAATAAAAAACCCCTTAAAATGTAGCTAGAGATTGCAGCTTTATCAAATTAAATCAATAATTTGATTACTATTAGGCAATCATGAACAGATCGATGCGCAAGAGTGACATTAAATGGCTGCCTACTGCAAAATCGATAAAATGCTTGTAAAATATGATGATTCTAGGTTTATAGAAAAAATAATAACCTTAAAACCTAGCTGGAGTTTTGAGCTTTCATAAATGGGGTCAATCTTTTCGCTATCTCAGATAATGCAGGAGAATTTCGTTGTGGAAAAGTGATATCGACCACATGATACATCTATATCAGGGGTGCCCAAAATCTTCTTATGGAAAAGCAAAAACCAATACATGTAAAGTTGCCCAAAAAATGCAAACAAATTATTTAATTAATTGAAGCACATTGTGCATTTCGCTTGACCCTTAAAATTATAAGTGAAAAAAATATAATGTTCCCATTTGTCATTGCCGAAAGGCCAACCAATCGCCAAAACAAAAACTACAACAACAAAAGCATCTAATTTTTTTTCATACATACAATTTCTTGAGGCAACAAAACAAAAATCCGCGCAGCCCCCACACGTGTTGCTTCGTTGCTGTCACAACAACGACTGATTGAAAGAATGCACCTCTGATCTATATAATCAATCAAATGCTTGTGGAACCTAAGTACGCACAATCACTTTAATCAAAATGGCGTCCAAATTAAGCCAGAGTGACCACCTTTCACCAATTTGGTAAATAAAAAAAATATCCCACCGCCAGCATGATCGAAATTATGGCTGTTAAATCTCGACCCGTTAACGGATTTTAATAATATTATGCCTTATTATTTAGCTAGACTCGTATGCTTTCTATAATGGTATCAATCATCCTTCTATACCCCAAGGTTCGAAAGCAAATCGATTTGGAACGGTGACTTTGAAAAAATTGCTACTTGGGTGCAACCACTAAAATGCTTGTCAACACCAAATGCATAAGTGCATATTAATAATTGACCCCTTAAAATTTAGCCAGAGTCTTATGCTTTCTATATTGGTCGCTACATTTTCATTATCCGTCAGGAATAATGAGCATATCGATGCGCAAGGAGAACATTGAAAAACTGCCTATTACAAAATACACACTCACCACTAAAGTGCTTATAGATTCCAAACGGTATGGGTTACGTTAATAAAAAACCCCTTAAAATGTAGCTAGAGATTGCAGCTTTGTCAAATTAAATCAATAATTTGATTACTATTAGGCAATCATGAACAGATCGATGCGCAAGAGTGACATTAAATGGCTGCCTACTGCAAAATCGATAAAATGCTTGTAAAATACGATGATTCTAGGTTTATAGAAAAAATAATAACCTTAAAACCTAGCTGGAGTTTTGAGTTTTCATAAATGGGGTCAATCTTCTCGCTATCTCAGATAATGCAGGAGAATTTCGTTGTGGAAAAGTGATATCGACCACATGATACATCTATATCAGGGGTGCCCAAAATATTGTTATGGAAAAGCAAAAACCAATACATGTAAAATTGACCAAAAAAATGCAAACAAATTATTTAATTAATTGAATTAGTTGAAAGCACATTGTGCATTTCGCTTGACCCTTAAAATTATAAGTGAAAAAAATATTATGTTCCCATTTGTCATTGCCGAAAGGCCAACCAATCGCCAACACAAAAAAGCATACACACAAAAACTACAACAACAAAAGCATCTAATTTTTTTTCATACATACAATTTCTTGAGGCAACAAAACACAAATCCGCGCAGCCCCCACACGTGTTGCTTCGTTGCTGTCACAACAACGACTGATTGAAAGAATGCACCTCTGATCTATATAATCAATCAAATGCTTGTGGAACCTAAGTACGCACAATCACTTTAATCAAAATGGCGTCAAAATTAAGCCAGAGTGACCACCTTTCACCAATTTGGTAAATAAAAAAAATATCCCACCGCCAGCATGATCGAAATTATGGCTGTTAAATCTCGACCCGTTAACGGATTTTAATAATATTATGCCTTATTATTTAGCTAGACTCGTATGCTTTCTATAATGGTATCAATCATCCTTCTATACCCCAAGGTTCGAAAGCAAATCGATTTGGAACGGTGACTTTGAAAAAATTGCTACTTGGGTGCAACCACTAAAATGCTTGTCAACACCAAATGCATAAGTGCATATTAATAATTGACCCCTTAAAATTTAGCCAGAGTCTTATGCTTTCTATATTGGTCCCTACCTTTTCATTATCCTTCAGGAATAATGAGCATATCGATGCGCAAGATAACATTGAAAAACTGCCTATTACAAAATACACACTCGCCACTAAAGTGCTTATAGATTCCAAACGGTATGGGTTACGTTAATAAAAAAACCCTTAAAATGTAGCTAGAGATTGCAGCTTTATCAAATTAAATCAATAATTTGATTACTATTAGGCAATCATGAACAGATCGATGCGCAAGAGTGACATTAAATGGCTGCCTACTGCAAAATCGATAAAATGCTTGTAAAATATGATGATTCTAGGTTTATAGAAAAAATAATAACCTTAAAACCTAGCTGGAGTTTTGAGCTTTCATAAATGGGGTCAATCTTCTCGCTATCTCAGATAATGCAGGAGAATTTCGTTGTGGAAAAGTGATATCGACCACATGATACATCTATATCAGGGGTGCCAAAAATCTTCTTATGGAAAAGCAAAAACCAATACATGTAAAGTTGCCCAAAAAATGCAAACAAATTATTTAATTAATTGAATTAGTTGAAAGCACATTGTGCATTTCGCTTGACCCTTAAAATTATAAGTGAAAAAAATATAATGTATATAATGTATAACGCCAACACAAAAACTACAACAATAAAAGCATCTAATTTTTTTTCATACATACAATTTCTTGAGGCAACAAAACAAAAATCCGCGCAGCCCCACACGTGTTGCTTTGTTGCTGTCACAACAACGACTGATTGAAAGAATGCACCTCTGATCTATATAATCAATCAAATGCTTGTGGAACCTAAGTACGCACAATCACTTTAATCAAAATGGCGTCCAAATTAAGCCAGAGTGACCACCTTTCACCAATTTGGTAAATAAAAAAAATATCCCACCGCCAGCATGATCGAAATTATGGCTGTTAAATCTCGACCCGTTAACGGATTTTAATAATATTATGCCTTATTATTTAGCTAGACTCGTATGCTTTCTATAATGGTATCAATCATCCTTCTATACCCCAAGGTTCGAAAGCAAATCGATTTGGAACGGTGACTTTGAAAAAATTGCTACTTGGGTGCAACCACTAAAATGCTTGTCAACACCAAATGCATAAGTGCATATTAATAATTGACCCCTTAAAATTTAGCCAGAGTCTTATGCTTTCTATATTCGTCCCTAACTTTTCATTATCCTTCAGGAATAATGAGCATATCGATGCGCAAGGATAACATTGAAAAACTGCCTATTACAAAATACACACTCACCACTAAAGTGCTTATAGATTCCAAACGGTATGGGTTACGTTAATAAAAAACCCCTTAAAATGTAGCTAGAGATTGCAGCTTTATCAAATTAAATCAATAATTTGATTACTATTAGGCAATCATGAACAGATCGATGCGCAAGAGTGACATTAAATGGCTGCCTACTGCAAAATCGATAAAATGCTTGTAAAATATGATGATTCTAGGTTTATAGAAAAAATAATAACCTTAAAACCTAGCTGGAGTTTTGAGCTTTCATAAATGGGGTCAATCTTCTCGCTATCTCAGATAATGCAGGAGAATTTCGTTGTGGAAAAGTGATATCGACCACATGATACATCTATATCAGGGGTGCCAAAAATCTTCTTATGGAAAAGCAAAAACCAATACATGTAAAGTTGCCCAAAAAATGCAAACAAATTATTTAATTAATTGAATTAGTTGAAAGCACATTGTGCATTTCGCTTGACCCTTAAAATTATAAGTGAAAAAAATATAATGTATATAATGTATAACGCCAACACAAAAACTACAACAATAAAAGCATCTAATTTTTTTTCATACATACAATTTCTTGAGGCAACAAAACAAAAATCCGCGCAGCCCCACACGTGTTGCTTTGTTGCTGTCACAACAACGACTGATTGAAAGAATGCACCTCTGATCTATATAATCAATCAAATGCTTGTGGAACCTAAGTACGCACAATCACTTTAATCAAAATGGCGTCCAAATTAAGCCAGAGTGACCACCTTTCACCAATTTGGTAAATAAAAAAAATATCCCACCGCCAGCATGATCGAAATTATGGCTGTTAAATCTCGACCCGTTAACGGATTTTAATAATATTATGCCTTATTATTTAGCTAGACTCGTATGCTTTCTATAATGGTATCAATCATCCTTCTATACCCCAAGGTTCGAAAGCAAATCGATTTGGAACGGTGACTTTGAAAAAATTGCTACTTGGGTGCAACCACTAAAATGCTTGTCAACACCAAATGCATAAGTGCATATTAATAATTGACCCCTTAAAATTTAGCCAGAGTCTTATGCTTTCTATATTGGTCCCTACCTTTTCATTATCCTTCAGGAATAATGAGCATATCGATGCGCAAGATAACATTGAAAAACTGCCTATTACAAAATACACACTCACCACTAAAGTGCTTATAGATTCCAAACGGTATGGGTTACGTTAATAAAAAACCCCTTAAAATGTAGCTAGAGATTGCAGATTTATCAAATTAAATCAATAATTTGATTACTATTCGGCAATCATGAACAGATCGATGCGCAAGAGTGACATTAAATGGCTGCCTACTGCAAAATCGATAAAATGCTTGTAAAATATGATGATTCTAGGTTTATAGAAAAAATAATAACCTTAAAACCTAGCTGGAGTTTTGAGTTTTCATAAATGGGGTCAATCTTCTCGCTATCTCAGATAATGCAGGAGAATTTCGTTGTGGAAAAGTGATATCGACCACATGATACATCTATATCAGGGGTGCCCAAAATATTGTTATGGAAAAGCAAAAACCAATACATGTAAAGTTGACCAAAAAAAATGCAAACAAATTATTTAATTAATTGAATTAGTTGAAAGCACATTGTGCATTTCGCTTGACCCTTAAAATTATAAGTGAAAAAAATATTATGTTCCCATTTGTCATTGCCGAAAGGCCAACCAATCGCCAAAACAAAAACTACAACAACAAAAGCATCTAATTTTTTTTCATACATACAATTTCTTGAGGCAACAAAACAAAAATCCGCGCAGCCCCCACACGTGTTGCTTCGTTGCTGTCACAACAACGACTGATTGAAAGAATGCACCTCTGATCTATATAACCAATCAAATGCTTATGGAACCTAAGTACGCACAATCACTTTAATCAAAATGGCGTCAAAATTAAGCCAGAGTGACCACCTTTCAATAATTTGGTAAATAAAAAAATATCCCACCGGCAGCATGATCGAAATTATGGCTGTTAAATCTCGACCCGTTAACGGATTTTAATAATATTATGCCTTATTATTTAGCTACTCAATACCTTGACTACCTAAAAACCCTTGGCAACAGGTTTATTGCTGGAGGCGACTACAACGCGAAAAACTCAGCATGGGGATCCAGATTGACAAATCGTAAAGGCAAAGAACTACTCGACGCAATAAACAAAAATAAAAGTGACCATATAAGCACCGGAGAGCCCACTTACTGGCCCACTGATATGAAGAAGAAACCAGACCTTATTGACTTCTATATCTACAAAAACGTAAGCCGTAACCACTTGACAATAGAGCCTAATTACGATTTATCTTCTGACCACTCACCAATATTCTTGACATATCTCACCGCGCCTGACCTCGAAATACATCACGGTACACCATATAACAAACTTACTAACTGGAATTCATTTCGTCAAAAATTACAACATACTCTAAACCGCGACGTACCACTCAAAACGGAAGAACAGATTGACAGCGCAGTAGCACACTTTGCCGACGTAATTATGGACGCGATCTCTAGATCAACACCATTATTAAGGACCAAAGATGTTAAAAATGACATCCCAAATTCAATAAAAAAGGCAATAAAATTAAAAAGAAGATTAAGGAAACAGTGGCAAATAACAAGACTTCCCGCAGACAAATCACGACTTAACAAATTAACTAAGGACATCAAAGAGATGCTTAAGGACAACGAAAATAAAAAAATGCAAATCTTTCTATCTGGTCTTGACACCACAAAAAACAGTAATTACTCTCTCTGGCGAGCAACGTCGAAGATAAAGAGGTCAACACCACATCAACATGCAATACTAACATCAGACAACACTTGGGCCAAAACACCATTGGAGAAAGCTAGTGTGCTTGCTAAACACTTTAAAACGACCTTCACAAATTCAAAAGACACCAAAGAATATAACCTACCTATTCTTCCTGACGCTGAATATAAAGCATTCAAAAAAGTAACCCTGGACGAAATTAGGCGAAAGATCAAGGCCATAAATAACAAAAAATCCCCGGGTTATGACAAAATCAATGGACATATACTAAAAGAACTACCTGACGATGGAATTATATACCTTAGAAACATCTTCAACTCTTCAATAAGAATAAAACACTTCCCTGCACCATGGAAAGTATCCGAAATCATTGCACTGCCAAAACCGAACAAAGACGCGACTAAGCCATCATCATACAGACCTATTAGTCTTCTACCCATCCTCTCTAAACTATTCGAAAACTTGATTCATGACCGCCTTGACCCAATAATACAAGAAAAGAAGATAATTCCCAGCCATCAATTCGGATTTCGACGAAAGCATTCGACAATTCAACAAGTGCACAGAGTGACCAACAAAATATTAAATGAAATTGACAAAAAGAACTTCTGCGCTGCAATCTACCTTGACGTGGCGAAGGCTTTTGATAGCGTATGGCACCCGGGACTATTATTTAAGTTAAAACAAATATTTCCACCTGACTATTATCAACTACTCCGAAGCTATCTTAGCGACCGCTATTTCTATGTTAAATATCAGGACGAATGCTCAGAGATATTAAAAATGGAGGCTGGAGTGCCACAAGGTAGCGTTTTGGGACCATTACTGTACATCATCTATACACATGACATACCCAATCCAATGGACGACAGAATGATTGCCACTTTCGCCGACGACACTGTTCTAATAGCGTCTGACAAAAGCATAAACGTTGCTTCATTGAAGCTGCAGCAGCTGATCAACACAACGATGACCTGGTTCACGAAATGGGGAATTGAAGTAAACGCAGACAAAACTGTCCAAGTAATTTATACAAACCGAAAATATGACCATCAAATCCTGACAATTAATAACACACCAATCGCACAAGACAAAAAAGCCAAATATCTGGGCATAATCATTGACGCAAAGCTGACTTGGAAGGACCACATAATTCAGAAAAGGAACGAAGTGAAAAACCGATTCCGACAACTGTACTGGCTACTCAACAAGGACTCAAAACTGTCGCTATTCAATAAACTATTAATATATAAAACGATGATAACACCAATATGGAAATACGGCATAGAACTATGGGGGACAGCCAGCAAATCAAACATACAAATAATCCAACGACTACAATCAAAAATTTTAAGGACTATCACCAATGCACCCTGGTATATAACGAATGACGATATCCACCGCGACTTAAACATAGAACCCGTCAAAGACGTAATCGAGAAAAGCAGTACCAAGCACGCACTTAGACTCCTAACCCATTCAAACAAAGAAGTGCAACGAATACCTCAAATGGAACTAACAAAGGAGAGAAGACTGAAGAGAACTACACCGACAGCATTAACAGACACAAGCGCTATAATAGCAGAAATTACTAAAACATAAACCTAATAATGTACTCAAAATCGTTAAACATATTACTTAAGTATTGATTTAATGTAGTAACTATCTTCCCACCCCTGTTAACTCAATTACTAAGTGCCCACGGGCAGATGTAATCAATTTGGGATGTAATAAAAAAAAAAAAAAAAAAAAAAAAAAAAAAAATTATTTAGCTAGACTCGTATGCTTTCTATAATGGTATCAATCATCCTTCTATACCCCAAGGTTCGAAAGCAAATCGATTTGGAACGGTGACTTTGAAAAAATTGCTACTTGGGTGCAACCACTAAAATGCTTGTCAACACCAAATGCATAAGTGCATATTAATAATTGACCCCTTAAAATTTAGCCAGAGTCTTATGCTTTCTATATTGGTCCCTACCTTTTCATTATCCTTCAGGAATAATGATCATATCGATGCGCAAGGATAACATTGAAAAACTGCCTATTACAAAATACACACTCACCACTAAAGTGCTTATAGATTCCAAACGGTATGGGTTACGTTAATAAAAAACCCCTTAAAATGTAGCTAGAGATTGCAGCTTTATCAAATTAAATCAATAATTTGATTACTATTCGGCAATCATGAACAGATCGATGCGCAAGAGTGACATTAAATGGCTGCCTACTGCAAAATCGATAAAATGCTTGTAAAATATGATGATTCTAGGTTTATAGAAAAACTAATAACCTTAAAACCTAGCTGGAGTTTTGAGCTTTCATAAATGGGGTCAATCTTCTCGCTATCTCAGATAATGCAGGAGAACTTCGTTGTGGAAAAGTGATATCGACCACATGATACATCTATATCAGGGGTGCCCAAAATCTTCTTATGGAAAAGCAAAAACCAATACATGTAAAGTTGACCAAAAAAATGCAAACAAATTATGTAGTTAATTGAATTAGTTGAAAGCACATTGTGCATTTCGCTTGACCCTTAAAATTATAAGTGAAAAAAATATAATGTTCCCATTTGTCATTGCCGAAAGGCCAACCAATCGCCAAAACAAAAACTACAACAACAAAAGCATCTAATTTTTTTTCATACATAGAATTTCTTGAGGAAACAAAAAAAAATCAGCGCAGCCCCCACACGTGTTGCTTCGTTGCTGTCACAACAACGACTGATTGAAAGAATGCACCTCTGATCTATATAACCAATTAAATGCTTGTGGAACCTAAGTACGCACAATCACTTTAATCAAAATGGCGTCAAAATTAAGCCAGAGTGACCACCTTCAATAATTTGGTAAATAAAAAAATATCCCACCGGCAGCATGATCGAAATTATGGCTGTTAAATCTCGACCCGTTAACGGATTTTAATAATATTATGCCTTATTATTTAGCTAGACTCGTACGCTTTCTATAATGGTATCAATCATCCTTCTATACCCCAAGGTTCGAAAGCAAATCGATTTGGAACGGTGACTTTGAAAAAATTGCTACTTGGGTGCAACCACTTAAATGCTTGTCAACACCAAATGCATAAGTGCATATTAATAATTGACCCCTTAAAATTTAGCCAGAGTCTTATGCTTTCTATATTGGTCCCTAACTTTTCATTATCCTTCAGGAATAATGAGCATATCGATGCGCAAGGATAACATTGAAAAACTGCCTATTACAAAATACACACTCACCACTAAAGTGCTTATAGATTCCAAACGGTACAGGTTACGTTAATAAAAAACCCCTTAAAATGTAGCTAGAGATCGCAGCTTTATCAAATTAAATCAATAATTTCATTACTATTCGGCAATCATGAACAGATCGATGCGCAAGAGTGACATTAAATGGCTGCCTACTGCAAAATCGATAAAATGCTTGTAAAATATGATGATTCTAGGTTTATAGAAAAACTAATAACCTTAAAACCTAGCTGGAGTTTTGAGCTCTCATAAATGGGGTCAATCTTCTCGCTATCTCAGATAATGCAGGAGAACTTCGTTGTGGAAAAGTGATATCGACCACATGATACATCTATATCAGGGGTGCCCAAAATCTTCTTATGGAAAAGCAAAAACCAATACATGTAAAGTTGACCAAAAAAATGCAAACAAATTATTTAATTAATTGAATTAGTTGAAAGCACATTGTGCATTTCGCTTGACCCTTAAAATTATAAGTGAAAAAATATAATGTTCCCATTTGTCATTGCCGAAAGGCCAACCAATCGCCAAAACAAAAACTACAACAACAAAAGCATCTAATTTTTTTTCATACATAGAATTTCTTGAGGAAACAAAAAAAAAATCAGCGCAGCCCCCACACGTGTTGCTTCGTTGCTGTCACAACAACGACTGATTGAAAGAATGCACCTCTGATCTATATAACCAATCAAATGCTTGTGGAACCTAAGTACGCACAATCACTTTAATCAAAATGGCGTCAAAATTAAGCCAGAGTGACCACCTTTCAATAATTTGGTAAATAAAAAAAATATCCCACCGGCAGCATGATCGAAATTATGGCTGTTAAATCTCGACCCGTTAACGGATTTTAATATTATTATGCCTTATTATTTAGCTACACTCGTATGCTTTCTATAATGGTATCAATCATCCTTCTATACCCCAAGGTTCGAAAGCAAATCGATTTGGAACGGTGACTTTGAAAAAATTGCTACTTGGGTGCAACCACTAAAATGCTTGTCAACACCAAATGCATAAGTGCATATTAATAATTGACCCCTTAAAATTTAGCCAGAGTCTTATGCTTTCTATATTGGTCCCTAACTTTTCATTATCCTTCAGGAATAATGAGCATATCGATGCGCAAGGATAACATTGAAAAACTGCCTATTACAAAATACACACTCACCACTAAAGTGCTTATAGATTCCAAACGGTACAGGTTACGTTAATAAAAAACCCCTTAAAATGTAGCTAGAGATCGCAGCTTTATCAAATTAAATCAATAATTTCATTACTATTCGGCAATCATGAACAGATCGATGCGCAAGAGTGACATTAAATGGCTGCCTACTGCAAAATCGATAAAATGCTTGTAAAATATGATGATTCTAGGTTTATAGAAAAACTAATAACCTTAAAACCTAGCTGGAGTTTTGAGCTCTCATAAATGGGGTCAATCTTCTCGCTATCTCAGATAATGCAGGAGAACTTCGTTGTGGAAAAGTGATATCGACCACATGATACATCTATATCAGGGGTGCCCAAAATCTTCTTATGGAAAAGCAAAAACCAATACATGTAAAGTTGACCAAAAAAATGCAAACAAATTATTTAATTAATTGAATTAGTTGAAAGCACATTGTGCATTTCGCTTGACCCTTAAAATTATAAGTGAAAAAATATAATGTTCCCATTTGTCATTGCCGAAAGGCCAACCAATCGCCAAAACAAAAACTACAACAACAAAAGCATCTAATTTTTTTTCATACATAGAATTTCTTGAGGAAACAAAAAAAAAATCAGCGCAGCCCCCACACGTGTTGCTTCGTTGCTGTCACAACAACGACTGATTGAAAGAATGCACCTCTGATCTATATAACCAATCAAATGCTTGTGGAACCTAAGTACGCACAATCACTTTAATCAAAATGGCGTCAAAATTAAGCCAGAGTGACCACCTTTCAATAATTTGGTAAATAAAAAAAATATCCCACCGGCAGCATGATCGAAATTATGGCTGTTAAATCTCGACCCGTTAACGGATTTTAATATTATTATGCCTTATTATTTAGCTACACTCGTATGCTTTCTATAATGGTATCAATCATCCTTCTATACCCCAAGGTTCGAAAGCAAATCGATTTGGAACGGTGACTTTGAAAAAATTGCTACTTGGGTGCAACCACTAAAATGCTTGTCAACACCAAATGCATAAGTGCATATTAATAATTGACCCCTTAAAATTTAGCCAGAGTCTTATGCTTTCTATATTGGTCCCTAACTTTTCATTATCCTTCAGGAATAATGAGCATATCGATGCGCAAGGATAACATTGAAAAACTGCCTATTACAAAATACACACTCACCACTAAAGTGCTTATAGATTCCAAACGGTATGGGTTACGTTAATAAAAAACCCCTTAAAATGTAGCTAGATTAAATCAATAATTTGATTACTATTAGGCAATCATGAACAGATCGATGCGCAAGAGTGACATTAAATGGCTGCCTACTGCAAAATCGATAAAATGCTTGTAAAATATGATGATTCTAGGTTTATAGAAAAAATAATAACCTTAAAACCTAGCTGGAGTTTTGAGCTTTCATAAATGGGGTCAATCTTCTCGCTATCTCAGATAATGCAGGAGAATTTCGTTGTGGAAAAGTGATATCGACCACATGATACATCTATATCAGGGGTGCCCAAAATCTTCTTATGGAAAAGCAAAATCCAATACATGTAAAGTTGCCCAAAAAAAATGCAAACAAATTAATTAGTTGAAAGCACATTGTGCATTTCGCTTGACCCTTAAAATTATAAGTGAAAAAAATATAATGTTCCCATTTGTCATTGCCGAAAGGCCAACCAATCGCCAACACAAAAAAGCATACACACAAAAACTACAACAACAAAAGCATCTAATTTGTTTTCATACATACAATCTCTTGAGGCAACAAAACAAAAATCCGCGCAGCCCCCACACGTGTTGCTTCGTTGCTGTCACAACAACGACTGATTGAAACAATGCACCTCTGATCTATATAACCAATCAATCACTTTAATCAAAATGGCGTCAAAATTAAGCCAGAGTGACCACCTTTCACCAATTTGGTAAATAAAAAAAATATCCCACCGGCAGCATGATCGAAATTATGGCTGTTAAATCTCGACCCGTTAACGGATTTTAATAATATTATGCCTTATTATTTAGCTAGACTCGTATGCTTTCTATAATGGTATCAATCATCCTTCTATACCCCAAGGTTCGAAAGCAAATCGATTTGGAACGGTGACTTTGAAAAAATTGCTACTTGGGTGCAACCACTAAAATGCTTGTCAACACCAAATGCATAAGTGCATATTAATAATTGACCCCTTAAAATTTAGCCAGAGTCTTATGCTTTCTATATTGGTCCCTAACTTTTCATTATCCTTCAGGAATAATGAGCATATCGATGCGCAAGGATAACATTGAAAAACTGCCTATTACAAAATACACACTCACCACTAAAGTGCTTATAGATTCCAAACGGTATGGGTTACATTAATAAAAAACCCCTTTAAATGTAGCTAGAGATTGCAGCTTTATCAAATTAAATCAATAATTTCATTACTATTCGGCAATCATGAACAATTCGATGCGCAAAAGTGACATTAAATGGCTGCCTACTGCAAAATCGATAAAATGCTTGTAAAATATGATGATTCTAGGTTTATAGGAAAAATATCAACCTTAAAACCTAGCTGGAGTTTTGAGCTTTCATAAATGGGGTCAATCTTCTCGCTATCTCAAATAATGCAGCAGAATTTCGTTGTGGAAAAGTGATATCGACCACATGATACATCTATATTAGGGGTGCCCAAAATATTCTTATGGAAAAGCAAAAACCAATACATGTAAAGTTGCCCAAAAATATGCAAACAAATTATTTAATTAATTGAATTAGTTGAAAGCACATTGTGCATTTCGCTTGACCCTTAAAATTATAAGTGAAAAAAATATAATGTTCCCATTTGTCATTGCCGAAAGGCCAACCAATCGCCAAAACAAAAACTACAACAACAAAAGCATCTAATTTTTTTTCATACATAGAATTTCTTGAGGAAACAAAACAAAAATCCGCGCAGCCCCCACACGTGTTGCTTCGTTGCTGTCACAACAACGACTGATTGAAAGAATGCACCTCTGATCTATATAACCAATCAAATGCTTATGGAACCTAAGTACGCACAATCACTTTAATCAAAATGGCGTCAAAATTAAGCCAGAGTGACCACCTTTCAATAATTTGGTAAATAAAAAAATATCCCACCGGCAGCATGATCGAAATTATGGCTGTTAAATCTCGACCCGTTAACGGATTTTAATAATATTATGCCTTATTATTTAGCTAGACTCGTATGCTTTCTATAATGGTATCAATCATCCTTCTATACCCCAAGGTTCGAAAGCAAATCGATTTGGAACGGTGACTTTGAAAAAATTGCTACTTGGGTGCAACCACTAAAATGCTTGTCAACACCAAATGCATAAGTGCATATTAATAATTGACCCCTTAAAATTTAGCCAGAGTCTTATGCTTTCTATATTGGTCCCTACCTTTTCATTATCCTTCAGGAATAATGAGCATATCGATGCGCAAGATAACATTGAAAAACTGCCTATTACAAAATACACACTCACCACTAAAGTGCTTATAGATTCCAAACGGTATGGGTTACGTTAATAAAAAACCCCTTAAAATGTAGCTAGAGATTGCAGCTTTATCAAATTAAATCAATAATTTGATTACTATTAGGCAATCATGAACAGATCGATGCGCAAGAGTGACATTAAATGGCTGCCTACTGCAAAATCGATAAAATGCTTGTAAAATATGATGATTCTAGGTTTATAGAAAAAATAATAACCTTAAAACCTAGCTGGAGTTTTGAGCTTTCATAAATGGGGTCAATCTTTTCGCTATCTCAGATAATGCAGGAGAATTTCGTTGTGGAAAAGTGATATCGACCACATGATACATCTATATCAGGGGTGCCCAAAATCTTCTTATGGAAAAGCAAAAACCAATACATGTAAAGTTGCCCAAAAAATGCAAACAAATTATTTAATTAATTGAAGCACATTGTGCATTTCGCTTGACCCTTAAAATTATAAGTGAAAAAAATATTATGTTCCCATTTGTCATTGCCGAAAGGCCAACCAATCGCCAAAACAAAAACTACAACAACAAAAGCATCTAATTTTTTTTCATACATACAATTTCTTGAGGCAACAAAACAAAAATCCGCGCAGCCCCCACACGTGTTGCTTCGTTGCTGTCACAACAACGACTGATTGAAAGAATGCACCTCTGATCTATATAACCAATCAAATGCTTATGGAACCTAAGTACGCACAATCACTTTAATCAAAATGGCGTCAAAATTAAGCCAGAGTGACCACCTTTCAATAATTTGGTAAATAAAAAAATATCCCACCGGCAGCATGATCGAAATTATGGCTGTTAAATCTCGACCCGTTAACGGATTTTAATAATATTATGCCTTATTATTTAGCTAGACTCGTATGCTTTCTATAATGGTATCAATCATCCTTCTATACCCCAAGGTTCGAAAGCAAATCGATTTGGAACGGTGACTTTGAAAAAATTGCTACTTGGGTGCAACCACTAAAATGCTTGTCAACACCAAATGCATAAGTGCATATTAATAATTGACCCCTTAAAATTTA
The DNA here is from genome assembly GCA_963971225.1 of Melieria omissa. NCBI lineage: Eukaryota > Metazoa > Arthropoda > Insecta > Diptera > Ulidiidae > Melieria > Melieria omissa. Next base: position 284,260 of record OZ020269.1, on the reverse strand, counting down.
GCCAGAGTCTTATGCTTTCTATATTGGTCCCTACCTTTTCATTATCCTTCAGGAATAATGATCATATCGATGCGCAAGGATAACATTGAAAAACTGCCTATTACAAAATACACACTCACCACTAAAGTGCTTATAGATTCCAAACGGTATGGGTTACGTTAATAAAAAACCCCTTAAAATGTAGCTAGAGATTGCAGCTTTATCAAATTAAATCAATAATTTGATTACTATTCGGCAATCATGAACAGATCGATGCGCAAGAGTGACATTAAATGGCTGCCTACTGCAAAATCGATAAAATGCTTGTAAAATATGATGATTCTAGGTTTATAGAAAAACTAATAACCTTAAAACCTAGCTGGAGTTTTGAGCTTTCATAAATGGGGTCAATCTTCTCGCTATCTCAGATAATGCAGGAGAACTTCGTTGTGGAAAAGTGATATCGACCACATGATACATCTATATCAGGGGTGCCCAAAATCTTCTTATGGAAAAGCAAAAACCAATACATGTAAAGTTGACCAAAAAAATGCAAACAAATTATGTAGTTAATTGAATTAGTTGAAAGCACATTGTGCATTTCGCTTGACCCTTAAAATTATAAGTGAAAAAAATATAATGTTCCCATTTGTCATTGCCGAAAGGCCAACCAATCGCCAAAACAAAAACTACAACAACAAAAGCATCTAATTTTTTTTCATACATAGAATTTCTTGAGGAAACAAAAAAAAATCAGCGCAGCCCCCACACGTGTTGCTTCGTTGCTGTCACAACAACGACTGATTGAAAGAATGCACCTCTGATCTATATAACCAATTAAATGCTTGTGGAACCTAAGTACGCACAATCACTTTAATCAAAATGGCGTCAAAATTAAGCCAGAGTGACCACCTTCAATAATTTGGTAAATAAAAAAATATCCCACCGGCAGCATGATCGAAATTATGGCTGTTAAATCTCGACCCGTTAACGGATTTTAATAATATTATGCCTTATTATTTAGCTAGACTCGTACGCTTTCTATAATGGTATCAATCATCCTTCTATACCCCAAGGTTCGAAAGCAAATCGATTTGGAACGGTGACTTTGAAAAAATTGCTACTTGGGTGCAACCACTTAAATGCTTGTCAACACCAAATGCATAAGTGCATATTAATAATTGACCCCTTAAAATTTAGCCAGAGTCTTATGCTTTCTATATTGGTCCCTAACTTTTCATTATCCTTCAGGAATAATGAGCATATCGATGCGCAAGGATAACATTGAAAAACTGCCTATTACAAAATACACACTCACCACTAAAGTGCTTATAGATTCCAAACGGTACAGGTTACGTTAATAAAAAACCCCTTAAAATGTAGCTAGAGATCGCAGCTTTATCAAATTAAATCAATAATTTCATTACTATTCGGCAATCATGAACAGATCGATGCGCAAGAGTGACATTAAATGGCTGCTTACTGCAAAATCGATAAAATGCTTGTAAAATATGATGATTCTAGGTTTATAGAAAAACTAATAACCTTAAAACCTAGCTGGAGTTTTGAGCTCTCATAAATGGGGTCAATCTTCTCGCTATCTCAGATAATGCAGGAGAACTTCGTTGTGGAAAAGTGATATCGACCACATGATACATCTATATCAGGGGTGCCCAAAATCTTCTTATGGAAAAGCAAAAACCAATACATGTAAAGTTGACCAAAAAAATGCAAACAAATTATTTAATTAATTGAATTAGTTGAAAGCACATTGTGCATTTCGCTTGACCCTTAAAATTATAAGTGAAAAAATATAATGTTCCCATTTGTCATTGCCGAAAGGCCAACCAATCGCCAAAACAAAAACTACAACAACAAAAGCATCTAATTTTTTTTCATACATAGAATTTCTTGAGGAAACAAAAAAAAAATCAGCGCAGCCCCCACACGTGTTGCTTCGTTGCTGTCACAACAACGACTGATTGAAAGAATGCACCTCTGATCTATATAACCAATCAAATGCTTGTGGAACCTAAGTACGCACAATCACTTTAATCAAAATGGCGTCAAAATTAAGCCAGAGTGACCACCTTTCAATAATTTGGTAAATAAAAAAAATATCCCACCGGCAGCATGATCGAAATTATGGCTGTTAAATCTCGACCCGTTAACGGATTTTAATATTATTATGCCTTATTATTTAGCTACACTCGTATGCTTTCTATAATGGTATCAATCATCCTTCTATACCCCAAGGTTCGAAAGCAAATCGATTTGGAACGGTGACTTTGAAAAAATTGCTACTTGGGTGCAACCACTAAAATGCTTGTCAACACCAAATGCATAAGTGCATATTAATAATTGACCCCTTAAAATTTAGCCAGAGTCTTATGCTTTCTATATTGGTCCCTAACTTTTCATTATCCTTCAGGAATAATGAGCATATCGATGCGCAAGGATAACATTGAAAAACTGCCTATTACAAAATACACACTCACCACTAAAGTGCTTATAGATTCCAAACGGTACAGGTTACGTTAATAAAAAACCCCTTAAAATGTAGCTAGAGATCGCAGCTTTATCAAATTAAATCAATAATTTCATTACTATTCGGCAATCATGAACAGATCGATGCGCAAGAGTGACATTAAATGGCTGCCTACTGCAAAATCGATAAAATGCTTGTAAAATATGATGATTCTAGGTTTACAGAAAAACTAATAACCTTAAAACCTAGCTGGAGTTTTGAGCTCTCATAAATGGGGTCAATCTTCTCGCTATCTCAGATAATGCAGGAGAACTTCGTTGTGGAAAAGTGATATCGACCACATGATACATCTATATCAGGGGTGCCCAAAATCTTCTTATGGAAAAGCAAAAACCAATACATGTAAAGTTGACCAAAAAAATGCAAACAAATTATTTAATTAATTGAATTAGTTGAAAGCACATTGTGCATTTCGCTTGACCCTTAAAATTATAAGTGAAAAAATATAATGTTCCCATTTGTCATTGCCGAAAGGCCAACCAATCGCCAAAACAAAAACTACAACAACAAAAGCATCTAATTTTTTTTCATACATAGAATTTCTTGAGGAAACAAAAAAAAAATCAGCGCAGCCCCCACACGTGTTGCTTCGTTGCTGTCACAACAACGACTGATTGAAAGAATGCACCTCTGATCTATATAACCAATCAAATGCTTGTGGAACCTAAGTACGCACAATCACTTTAATCAAAATGGCGTCAAAATTAAGCCAGAGTGACCACCTTTCAATAATTTGGTAAATAAAAAAAAGTAATAAAAGAGTGACCACCTTTCAATAATTTGGTAAATAAAAAAAATATCCCACCGGCAGCATGATCGAAATTATGGCTGTTAAATCTCGACCCGTTAACGGATTTTAATATTATTATGCCTTATTATTTAGCTACACTCGTATGCTTTCTATAATGGTATCAATCATCCTTCTATACCCCAAGGTTCGAAAGCAAATCGATTTGGAACGGTGACTTTGAAAAAATTGCTACTTGGGTGCAACCACTAAAATGCTTGTCAACACCAAATGCATAAGTGCATATTAATAATTGACCCCTTAAAATTTAGCCAGAGTCTTATGCTTTCTATATTGGTCCCTAACTTTTCATTATCCTTCAGGAATAATGAGCATATCGATGCGCAAGGATAACATTGAAAAACTGCCTATTACAAAATACACACTCACCACTAAAGTGCTTATAGATTCCAAACGGTATGGGTTACGTTAATAAAAAACCCCTTAAAATGTAGCTAGATTAAATCAATAATTTGATTACTATTAGACAATCATGAACAGATCGATGCGCAAGAGTGACATTAAATGGCTGCCTACTGCAAAATCGATAAAATGCTTGTAAAATATGATGATTCTAGGTTTATAGAAAAAATAATAACCTTAAAACCTAGCTGGAGTTTTGAGCTTTCATAAATGGGGTCAATCTTCTCGCTATCTCAGATAATGCAGGAGAATTTCGTTGTGGAAAAGTGATATCGACCACATGATACATCTATATCAGGGGTGCCCAAAATCTTCTTATGGAAAAGCAAAATCCAATACATGTAAAGTTGCCCAAAAAAAATGCAAACAAATTATTTAATTAGTTAGTTGAAAGCACATTGTGCATTTCGCTTGACCCTTAAAATTATAAGTGAAAAAAATATAATGTTCCCATTTGTCATTGCCGAAAGGCCAACCAATCGCCAACACAAAAAAGCATACACACAAAAACTACAACAACAAAAGCATCTAATTTGTTTTCATACATACAATCTCTTGAGGCAACAAAACAAAAATCCGCGCAGCCCCCACACGTGTTGCTTCGTTGCTGTCACAACAACGACTGATTGAAACAATGCACCTCTGATCTATATAACCAATCAATCACTTTAATCAAAATGGCGTCAAAATTAAGCCAGAGTGACCACCTTTCACCAATTTGGTAAATAAAAAAAATATCCCACCGGCAGCATGATCGAAATTATGGCTGTTAAATCTCGACCCGTTAACGGATTTTAATAATATTATGCCTTATTATTTAGCTAGACTCGTATGCTTTCTATAATGGTATCAATCATCCTTCTATACCCCAAGGTTCGAAAGAAAATCGATTTGGAACGGTGACTTTGAAAAAATTGCTACTTGGGTGCAACCACTAAAATGCTTGTCAACACCAAATGCATAAGTGCATATTAATAATTGACCCCTTAAAATTTAGCCAGAGTCTTATGCTTTCTATATTGGTCGCTACATTTTCATTATCCGTCAGGAATAATGAGCATATCGATGCGCAAGGAGAACATTGAAAAACTGCCTATTACAAAATACACACTCACCACTAAAGTGCTTATAGATTCCAAACGGTATGGGTTACGTTAATAAAAAACCCCTTAAAATGTAGCTAGAGATTGCAGCTTTGTCAAATTAAATCAATAATTTGATTACTATTAGGCAATCATGAACAGATCGATGCGCAAGAGTGACATTAAATGGCTGCCTACTGCAAAATCGATAAAATGCTTGTAAAATATGATGATTCTAGGTTTATAGAAAAAATAATAACCTCAAAACCTAGCTGGAGTTTTGAGTTTTCATAAATGGGGTCAATCTTCTCGCTATCTCAGATAATGCAGGAGAATTTCGTTGTGGAAAAGTGATATCGACCACATGATACATCTATATCAGGGGTGCCCAAAATCTTCTTATGGAAAAGCAAAAACCAATACATGTAAAGTTGCCCAAAAAAATGCAAACAAATTATTTAATTAATTGAATTAGTTGAAAGCACATTGTGCATTTCGCTTGACCCTTAAAATTATAAGTGAAAAAAATATTATGTTCCCATTTGTCATTGCCGAAAGGCCAACCAATCGCCAACACAAAAAAGCATTCACACAAAAACTACAACAACAAAAGCATCTAATTTTTTTTCATACATACAATTTCTTGAGGCAACAAAACAAAAATCCGCGCAGCCCCCACACGTGTTGCTTCGTTGCTGTCACAACAACGACTGATTGAAAGAATGCACCTCTGATCTATATAATCAATCAAATGCTTGTGGAACCTAAGTACGCACAATCACTTTAATCAAAATGGCGTCAAAATTAAGCCAGAGTGACCACCTTTCACCAATTTGGTAAATAAAAAAAATATCCCACCGCCAGCATGATCGAAATTATGGCTGTTAAATCTCGACCCGTTAACGGATTTTAATAATATTATGCCTTATTATTTAGCTACACTCGTATGCTTTCTATAATGGTATCAATCATCCTTCTATACCCCAAGGTTCGAAAGCAAATCGATTTGGAACGGTGACTTTGAAAAAATTGCTACTTGGGTGCAACCACTAAAATGCTTGTCAACACCAAATGCATAAGTGCATATTAATAATTGACCCCTTAAAATTTAGCCAGAGTCTTATGCTTTCTATATTGGTCCCTACCTTTTCATTATCCTTCAGGAATAATGAGCATATCGATGCGCAAGATAACATTGAAAAACTGCCTATTACAAAATACACACTCACCACTAAAGTGCTTATAGATTCCAAACGGTATGGGTTACGTTAATAAAAAACCCCTTAAAATGTAGCTAGAGATTGCAGCTTTATCAAATTAAATCAATAATTTGATTACTATTCGGCAATCATGAACAGATCGATGCGCAAGAGTGACATTAAATGGCTGCCTACTGCAAAATCGATAAAATGCTTGTAAAATACGATGATTCTAGGTTTATAGAAAAAATAATAACCTTAAAACCTAGCTGGAGTTTTGAGTTTTCATAAATGGGGTCAATCTTCTCGCTATCTCAGATAATGCAGGAGAATTTCGTTGTGGAAAAGTGATATCGACCACATGATACATCTATATCAGGGGTGCCCAAAATATTGTTATGGAAAAGCAAAAACCAATACATGTAAAATTGACCAAAAAAATGCAAACAAATTATTTAATTAATTGAATTAGTTGAAAGCACATTGTGCATTTCGCTTGACCCTTAAAATTATAAGTGAAAAAAATATTATGTTCCCATTTGTCATTGCCGAAAGGCCAACCAATCGCCAACACAAAAAAGCATACACACAAAAACTACAACAACAAAAGCATCTAATTTTTTTTCATACATACAATTTCTTGAGGCAACAAAACAAAAATCCGCGCAGCCCCCACACGTGTTGCTTCGTTGCTGTCACAACAACGACTGATTGAAAGAATGCACCTCTGATCTATATAACCAATCAAATGCTTGTGGAACCTAAGTACGCACAATCACTTTAATCAAAATGGCGTCAAAATTAAGCCAGAGTGACCACCTTTCACCAATTTGGTAAATAAAAAAAATATCCCACCGCCAGCATGATCGAAATTATGGCTGTTAAATCTCGACCCGTTAACGGATTTTAATAATATTATGCCTTATTATTTAGCTAGACTCGTATGCTTTCTATAATGGTATCAATCATCCTTCTATACCCCAAGGTTCGAAAGCAAATCGATTTGGAACGGTGACTTTGAAAAAATTGCTACTTGGGTGCAACCACTAAAATGCTTGTCAACACCAAATGCATAAGTGCATATTAATAATTGACCCCTTAAAATTTAGCCAGAGTCTTATGCTTTCTATATTGGTCCCTACCTTTTCATTATCCTTCAGGAATAATGAGCATATCGATGCGCAAGATAACATTGAAAAACTGCCTATTACAAAATACACACTCGCCACTAAAGTGCTTATAGATTCCAAACGGTATGGGTTACGTTAATAAAAAAACCCTTAAAATGTAGCTAGAGATTGCAGCTTTATCAAATTAAATCAATAATTTGATTACTATTAGGCAATCATGAACAGATCGATGCGCAAGAGTGACATTAAATGGCTGCCTACTGCAAAATCGATAAAATGCTTGTAAAATATGATGATTCTAGGTTTATAGAAAAAATAATAACCTTAAAACCTAGCTGGAGTTTTGAGCTTTCATAAATGGGGTCAATCTTCTCGCTATCTCAGATAATGCAGGAGAATTTCGTTGTGGAAAAGTGATATCGACCACATGATACATCTATATCAGGGGTGCCAAAAATCTTCTTATGGAAAAGCAAAAACCAATACATGTAAAGTTGCCCAAAAAATGCAAACAAATTATTTAATTAATTGAATTAGTTGAAAGCACATTGTGCATTTCGCTTGACCCTAAAAATTATAAGTGAAAAAAATATAATGTATATAATGTATAACGCCAACACAAAAACTACAACAATAAAAGCATCTAATTTTTTTTCATACATACAATTTCTTGAGGCAACAAAACAAAAATCCGCGCAGCCCCACACGTGTTGCTTTGTTGCTGTCACAACAACGACTGATTGAAAGAATGCACCTCTGATCTATATAATCAATCAAATGCTTGTGGAACCTAAGTACGCACAATCACTTTAATCAAAATGGCGTCCAAATTAAGCCAGAGTGACCACCTTTCACCAATTTGGTAAATAAAAAAAATATCCCACCGCCAGCATGATCGAAATTATGGCTGTTAAATCTCGACCCGTTAACGGATTTTAATAATATTATGCCTTATTATTTAGCTAGACTCGTATGCTTTCTATAATGGTATCAATCATCGTTCTATACCCCAAGGTTCGAAAGCAAATCGATTTGGAACGGTGACTTTGAAAAAATTGCTACTTGGGTGCAACCACTAAAATGCTTGTCAACACCAAATGCATAAGTGCATATTAATAATTGACCCCTTAAAATTTAGCCAGAGTCTTATGCTTTCTATATTCGTCCCTAACTTTTCATTATCCTTCAGGAATAATGAGCATATCGATGCGCAAGGATAACATTGAAAAACTGCCTATTACAAAATACACACTCACCACTAAAGTGCTTATAGATTCCAAACGGTATGGGTTACGTTAATAAAAAACCCCTTAAAATGTAGCTAGAGATTGCAGCTTTATCAAATTAAATCAATAATTTGATTACTATTAGGCAATCATGAACAGATCGATGCGCAAGAGTGACATTAAATGGCTGCCTACTGCAAAATCGATAAAATGCTTGTAAAATATGATGATTCTAGGTTTATAGAAAAAATAATAACCTTAAAACCTAGCTGGAGTTTTGAGCTTTCATAAATGGGGTCAATCTTCTCGCTATCTCAGATAATGCAGGAGAATTTCGTTGTGGAAAAGTGATATCGACCACATGATACATCTATATCAGGGGTGCCAAAAATCTTCTTATGGAAAAGCAAAAACCAATACATGTAAAGTTGCCCAAAAAATGCAAACAAATTATTTAATTAATTGAATTAGTTGAAAGCACATTGTGCATTTCGCTTGACCCTTAAAATTATAAGTGAAAAAAATATAATGTATATAATGTATAACGCCAACACAAAAACTACAACAATAAAAGCATCTAATTTTTTTTCATACATACAATTTCTTGAGGCAACAAAACAAAAATCCGCGCAGCCCCACACGTGTTGCTTTGTTGCTGTCACAACAACGACTGATTGAAAGAATGCACCTCTGATCTATATAATCAATCAAATGCTTGTGGAACCTAAGTACGCACAATCACTTTAATCAAAATGGCGTCCAAATTAAGCCAGAGTGACCACCTTTCACCAATTTGGTAAATAAAAAAAATATCCCACCGCCAGCATGATCGAAATTATGGCTGTTAAATCTCGACCCGTTAACGGATTTTAATAATATTATGCCTTATTATTTAGCTAGACTCGTATGCTTTCTATAATGGTATCAATCATCCTTCTATACCCCAAGGTTCGAAAGCAAATCGATTTGGAACGGTGACTTTGAAAAAATTGCTACTTGGGTGCAACCACTAAAATGCTTGTCAACACCAAATGCATAAGTGCATATTAATAATTGACCCCTTAAAATTTAGCCAGAGTCCTATGCTTTCTATATTGGTCCCTAACTTTTCATTATCCTTCAGGAATAATGAGCATATCGATGCGCAAGGATAACATTGAAAAACTGCCTATTACAAAATACACACTCACCACTAAAGTGCTTATAGATTCCAAACGGTATGGGTTACGTTAATAAAAAACCCCTTAAAATGTAGCTAGAGAATGCAGCTTTATCAAATTAAATCAATAATTTCATTACTATTCGGCAATCATGAACAGATCGATGCGCAAGGGTGACATTAAATGGCTGCCTACTGCAAAATCGATAAAATGCTTGTAAAATATGATGATTCTAGGTTTATAGAAAAAATAATAACCTTAAAACCTAGCTGGAGTTTTGAGCTTTCATAAATGGGGTCAATCTTCTCGCTATCTCAAATAATGCAGGAGAATTTCGTTGTGGAAAAGTGATATCGACCACATGATACATCTATATTAGGGGGTGCCCAAAATATTCTTATGGAAAAGCAAAAACCAATACATGTAAAGTTGCCCAAAAATATGCAAACAAATTATTTAATTAATTGAATTAGTTGAAAGCACATTGTGCATTTCGCTTGACCCTTAAAATTATAAGTGAAAAAAATATAATGTTCCCATTTGTCATTGCCGAAAGGCCAACCAATCGCCAAAACAAAAACTACAACAACAAAAGCATCTAATTTTTTTTCATACATAGAATTTCTTGAGGAAACAAAACAAAAATCCGCGCAGCCCCCACACGTGTTGCTTCGTTGCTGTCACAACAACGACTGATTGAAAGAATGCACCTCTGATCTATATAACCAATCAAATGCTTGTGGAACCTAAGTACGCACAATCACTTTAATCAAAATGGCGTCAAAATTAAGCCAGAGTGACCACCTTTCACCAATTTGGTAAATAAAAAAAATATCCCACCGCCAGCATGATCGAAATTATGGCTGTTAAATCTCGACCCGTTAACGGATTTTAATAATATTATGCCTTATTATTTAGCTAGACTCGTATGCTTTCTATAATGGTATCAATCATCCTTCTATACCCCAAGGTTCGAAAGCAAATCGATTTGGAACGGTGACTTTGAAAAAATTGCTACTTGGGTGCAACCACTAAAATGCTTGTCAACACCAAATGCATAAGTGCATATTAATAATTGACCCCTTAAAATTTAGCCAGAGTCTTATGCTTTCTATATTGGTCCCTAACTTTTCATTATCCTTCAGGAATAATGAGCATATCGATGCGCAAGGATAACATTGAAAAACTGCCTATTACAAAATACACACTCACCACTAAAGTGCTTATAGATTCCAAACGGTATGGGTTACGTTAATAAAAAACCCCTTAAAATGTAGCTAGAGATTGCAGCTTTATCAAATTAAATCAATAATTTGATTACTATTAGGCAATCATGAACAGATCGATGCGCAAGAGTGACATTAAATGGCTGCCTACTGCAAAATCGATAAAATGCTTGTAAAATATGATGACTCTAGGTTTATCGAAAAAATAATAACCTTAAAACCTAGCTGGAGTTTTGAGCTTTCATAAATGGGGTCAATCTTCTCGCTATCTCAGATAATGCAGGAGAATTTCGTTGTGGAAAAGTGATATCGACCACATGATACATCTATATTAGGGGTGCCCAAAATATTCTTATGGAAAAGCAAAAACCAATACATGTAAAGTTGCCCAAAAATATGCAAACAAATTATTTAATTAATTGAATTAGTTGAAAGCACATTGTGCATTTCGCTTGACCCTTAAAATTATAAGTGAAAAAAATATAATGTTCCCATTTGTCATTGCCGAAAGGCCAACCAATCGCCAAAACAAAAACTACAACAACAAAAGCATCTAATTTTTTTTCATACATAGAATTTCTTGAGGAAACAAAAAAAAATCAGCGCAGCCCCCACACGTGTTGCTTCGTTGCTGTCACAACAACGACTGATTGAAAGAATGCACCTCTGATCTATATAACCAATTAAATGCTTGTGGAACCTAAGTACGCACAATCACTTTAATCAAAATGGCGTCAAAATTAAGCCAGAGTGACCACCTTCAATAATTTGGTAAATAAAAAAATATCCCACCGGCAGCATGATCGAAATTATGGCTGTTAAATCTCGACCCGTTAACGGATTTTAATAATATTATGCCTTATTATTTAGCTAGACTCGTACGCTTTCTATAATGGTATCAATCATCCTTCTATACCCCAAGGTTCGAAAGCAAATCGATTTGGAACGGTGACTTTGAAAAAATTGCTACTTGGGTGCAACCACTTAAATGCTTGTCAACACCAAATGCATAAGTGCATATTAATAATTGACCCCTTAAAATTTAGCCAGAGTCTTATGCTTTCTATATTGGTCCCTAACTTTTCATTATCCTTCAGGAATAATGAGCATATCGATGCGCAAGGATAACATTGAAAAACTGCCTATTACAAAATACACACTCACCACTAAAGTGCTTATAGATTCCAAACGGTACAGGTTACGTTAATAAAAAACCCCTTAAAATGTAGCTAGAGATCGCAGCTTTATCAAATTAAATCAATAATTTCATTACTATTCGGCAATCATGAACAGATCGATGCGCAAGAGTGACATTAAATGGCTGCCTACTGCAAAATCGATAAAATGCTTGTAAAATATGATGATTCTAGGTTTATAGAAAAACTAATAACCTTAAAACCTAGCTGGAGTTTTGAGCTCTCATAAATGGGGTCAATCTTCTCGCTATCTCAGATAATGCAGGAGAACTTCGTTGTGGAAAAGTGATATCGACCACATGATACATCTATATCAGGGGTGCCCAAAATCTTCTTATGGAAAAGCAAAAACCAATACATGTAAAGTTGACCAAAAAAATGCAAACAAATTATTTAATTAATTGAATTAGTTGAAAGCACATTGTGCATTTCGCTTGACCCTTAAAATTATAAGTGAAAAAATATAATGTTCCCATTTGTCATTGCCGAAAGGCCAACCAATCGCCAAAACAAAAACTACAACAACAAAAGCATCTAATTTTTTTTCATACATAGAATTTCTTGAGGAAACAAAAAAAAAATCAGCGCAGCCCCCACACGTGTTGCTTCGTTGCTGTCACAACAACGACTGATTGAAAGAATGCACCTCTGATCTATATAACCAATCAAATGCTTGTGGAACCTAAGTACGCACAATCACTTTAATCAAAATGGCGTCAAAATTAAGCCAGAGTGACCACCTTTCAATAATTTGGTAAATAAAAAAAATATCCCACCGGCAGCATGATCGAAATTATGGCTGTTAAATCTCGACCCGTTAACGGATTTTAATATTATTATGCCTTATTATTTAGCTACACTCGTATGCTTTCTATAATGGTATCAATCATCCTTCTATACCCCAAGGTTCGAAAGCAAATCGATTTGGAACGGTGACTTTGAAAAAATTGCTACTTGGGTGCAACCACTAAAATGCTTGTCAACACCAAATGCATAAGTGCATATTAATAATTGACCCCTTAAAATTTAGCCAGAGTCTTATGCTTTCTATATTGGTCCCTAACTTTTCATTATCCTTCAGGAATAATGAGCATATCGATGCGCAAGGATAACATTGAAAAACTGCCTATTACAAAATACACACTCACCACTAAAGTGCTTATAGATTCCAAACGGTATGGGTTACGTTAATAAAAAACCCCTTAAAATGTAGCTAGATTAAATCAATAATTTGATTACTATTAGGCAATCATGAACAGATCGATGCGCAAGAGTGACATTAAATGGCTGCCTACTGCAAAATCGATAAAATGCTTGTAAAATATGATGATTCTAGGTTTATAGAAAAAATAATAACCTTAAAACCTAGCTGGAGTTTTGAGCTTTCATAAATGGGGTCAATCTTCTCGCTATCTCAGATAATGCAGGAGAATTTCGTTGTGGAAAAGTGATATCGACCACATGATACATCTATATCAGGGGTGCCCAAAATCTTCTTATGGAAAAGCAAAATCCAATACATGTAAAGTTGCCCAAAAAAAATGGAAACAAATTATTTAATTAGTTAGTTGAAAGCACATTGTGCATTTCGCTTGACCCTTAAAATTATAAGTGAAAAAAATATAATGTTCCCATTTGTCATTGCCGAAAGGCCAACCAATCGCCAACACAAAAAAGCATACACACAAAAACTACAACAACAAAAGCATCTAATTTGTTTTCATACATACAATCTCTTGAGGCAACAAAACAAAAATCCGCGCAGCCCCCACACGTGTTGCTTCGTTGCTGTCACAACAACGACTGATTGAAACAATGCACCTCTGATCTATATAACCAATCAATCACTTTAATCAAAATGGCGTCAAAATTAAGCCAGAGTGACCACCTTTCACCAATTTGGTAAATAAAAAAAATATCCCACCGGCAGCATGATCGAAATTATGGCTGTTAAATCTCGACCCGTTAACGGATTTTAATAATATTATGCCTTATTATTTAGCTAGACTCGTATGCTTTCTATAATGGTATCAATCATCCTTCTATACCCCAAGGTTCGAAAGAAAATCGATTTGGAACGGTGACTTTGAAAAAATTGCTACTTGGGTGCAACCACTAAAATGCTTGTCAACACCAAATGCATAAGTGCATATTAATAATTGACCCCTTAAAATTTAGCCAGAGTCTTATGCTTTCTATATTGGTCCCTAACTTTTCATTATCCTTCAGGAATAATGAGCATATCGATGCGCAAGGATAACATTGAAAAACTGCCTATTACAAAATACACACTCACCACTAAAGTGCTTATAGATTCCAAACGGTATGGGTTACATTAATAAAAAACCCCTTAAAATGTAGCTAGAGATTGCAGCTTTATCAAATTAAATCAATAATTTCATTACTATTCGGCAATCATGAACAATTCGATGCGCAAAAGTGACATTAAATGGCTGCCTACTGCAAAATCGATAAAATGCTTGTAAAATATGATGATTCTAGGTTTATAGAAAAACGAATAACCTTAAAACCTAGCTGGAGTTTTGAGCTTTCATAAATGGGGTCAATCTTCTCGCTATCTCAAATAATGCAGCAGAATTTCGTTGTGGAAAAGTGATATCGACCACATGATACATCTATATTAGGGGTGCCCAAAATATTCTTATGGAAAAGCAAAAACCAATACATGTAAAGTTGCCCAAAAATATGCAAACAAATTATTTAATTAATTGAATTAGTTGAAAGCACATTGTGCATTTCGCTTGACCCTTAAAATTATAAGTGAAAAAAATATAATGTTCCCATTTGTCATTGCCGAAAGGCCAACCAATCGCCAAAACAAAAACTACAACAACAAAAGCATCTAATTTTTTTTCATACATAGAATTTCTTGAGGAAACAAAACAAAAATCCGCGCAGCCCCCACACGTGTTGCTTCGTTGCTGTCACAACAACGACTGATTGAAAGAATGCACCTCTGATCTATATAACCAATCAAATGCTTGTGGAACCTAAGTACGCACAATCACTTTAATCAAAATGGCGTCAAAATTAAGCCAGAGTGACCACCTTTCACCAATTTGGTAAATAAAAAAAATATCCCACCGGCAGCATGATCGAAATTATGGCTGTTAAATCTCGACCGGTTAACGGATTTTAATATTATTATGCCTTATTATTTAGCTACACTCGTATGCTTTCTATAATGGTATCAATCATCCTTCTATACCCCAAGGTTCGAAAGCAAATCGATTTGGAACGGTGACTTTGAAAAAATTGCTACTTGGGTGCAACCACTAAAATGCTTGTCAACACCAAATGCATAAGTGCATATTAATAATTGACCCCTTAAAATTTAGCCAGAGTCTTATGCTCTCTATATTGGTCCCTAACTTTTCATTATCCTTCAGGAATAATGAGCATATCGATGCGCAAGGATAACATTGAAAAACTGCCTATTACAAAATACACACTCACCACTAAAGTGCTTATAGATTCCAAACGGTATGGGTTACGTTAATAAAAAACCCCTTCAAATGTAGCTAGAGATTGCAGCTTTATCAAATTAAATCAATAATTTGATTACTATTAGGCAATCATGAACAGATCGATGCGCAAGAGTGACATTAAATGGCTGCCTACTGCAAAATCGATAAAATGCTTGTAAAATATGATGATTCTAGGTTTATAGAAAAAATAATAACCTTAAAACCTAGCTGGAGTTTTGAGCTTTCATAAATGGGGTCAATCTTCTCGCTATCTCAGATAATGCAGGAGAATTTCGTTGTGGAAAAGTGATATCGACCACATGATACATCTATATCAGGGGTGCCCAAAATCTTCTTATGGAAAAGCAAAATCCAATACATGTAAAGTTGCCCAAAAAAAATGCAAACAAATTAATTAGTTGAAAGCACATTGTGCATTTCGCTTGACCCTTAAAATTATAAGTGAAAAAAATATAATGTTCCCATTTGTCATTGCCGAAAGGCCAACCAATCGCCAACACAAAAAAGCATACACACAAAAACTACAACAACAAAAGCATCTAATTTGTTTTCATACATACAATCTCTTGAGGCAACAAAACAAAAATCCGCGCAGCCCCCACACGTGTTGCTTCGTTGCTGTCACAACAACGACTGATTGAAACAATGCACCTCTGATCTATATAACCAATCAATCACTTTAATCAAAATGGCGTCAAAATTAAGCCAGAGTGACCACCTTTCACCAATTTGGTAAATAAAAAAATATCCCACCGGCAGCATGATCGAAATTATGGCTGTTAAATCTCGACCCGTTAACGGATTTTAATAATATTATGCCTTATTATTTAGCTACACTCGTATGCTTTCTATAATGGTATCAATCATCCTTCTATACCCCAAGGTTCGAAAGCAAATCGATTTGGAACGGTGACTTTGAAAAAATTGCTACTTGGGTGCAACCACTAAAATGCTTGTCAACACCAAATGCATAAGTGCATATTAATAATTGACCCCTTAAAATTTAGCCAGAGTCTTATGCTTTCTATATTGGTCCCTACCTTTTCATTATCCTTCAGGAATAATGAGCATATCGATGCGCAAGATAACATTGAAAAACTGCCTATTACAAAATACACACTCACCACTAAAGTGCTTATAGATTCCAAACGGTATGGGTTACGTTAATAAAAAACCCCTTAAAATGTAGCTAGAGATTGCAGATTTATCAAATTAAATCAATAATTTGATTACTATTCGGCAATCATGAACAGATCGATGCGCAAGAGTGACATTAAATGGCTGCCTACTGCAAAATCGATAAAATGCTTGTAAAATATGATGATTCTAGGTTTATAGAAAAAATAATAACCTTAAAACCTAGCTGGAGTTTTGAGTTTTCATAAATGGGGTCAATCTTCTCGCTATCTCAGATAATGCAGGAGAATTTCGTTGTGGAAAAGTGATATCGACCACATGATACATCTATATCAGGGGTGCCCAAAATATTGTTATGGAAAAGCAAAAACCAATACATGTAAAGTTGACCAAAAAAATGCAAACAAATTATGTAGTTAATTGAATTAGTTGAAAGCACATTGTGCATTTCGCTTGACCCTTAAAATTATAAGTGAAAAAAATATAATGTTCCCATTTGTCATTGCCGAAAGGCCAACCAATCGCCAAAACAAAAACTACAACAACAAAAGCATCTAATTTTTTTTCATACATAGAATTTCTTGAGGAAACAAAAAAAAATCAGCGCAGCCCCCACACGTGTTGCTTCGTTGCTGTCACAACAACGACTGATTGAAAGAATGCACCTCTGATCTATATAACCAATTAAATGCTTGTGGAACCTAAGTACGCACAATCACTTTAATCAAAATGGCGTCAAAATTAAGCCAGAGTGACCACCTTCAATAATTTGGTAAATAAAAAAATATCCCACCGGCAGCATGATCGAAATTATGGCTGTTAAATCTCGACCCGTTAACGGATTTTAATAATATTATGCCTTATTATTTAGCTAGACTCGTACGCTTTCTATAATGGTATCAATCATCCTTCTATACCCCAAGGTTCGAAAGCAAATCGATTTGGAACGGTGACTTTGAAAAAATTGCTACTTGGGTGCAACCACTTAAATGCTTGTCAACACCAAATGCATAAGTGCATATTAATAATTGACCCCTTAAAATTTAGCCAGAGTCCTATGCTTTCTATATTGGTCCCTAACTTTTCATTATCCTTCAGGAATAATGAGCATATCGATGCGCAAGGATAACATTGAAAAACTGCCTATTACAAAATACACACTCACCACTAAAGTGCTTATAGATTCCAAACGGTACAGGTTACGTTAATAAAAAACCCCTTAAAATGTAGCTAGAGATCGCAGCTTTATCAAATTAAATCAATAATTTCATTACTATTCGGCAATCATGAACAGATCGATGCGCAAGAGTGACATTAAATGGCTGCCTACTGCAAAATCGATAAAATGCTTGTAAAATATGATGATTCTAGGTTTATAGAAAAACTAATAACCTTAAAACCTAGCTGGAGTTTTGAGCTCTCATAAATGGGGTCAATCTTCTCGCTATCTCAGATAATGCAGGAGAACTTCGTTGTGGAAAAGTGATATCGACCACATGATACATCTATATCAGGGGTGCCCAAAATCTTCTTATGGAAAAGCAAAAACCAATACATGTAAAGTTGACCAAAAAAATGCAAACAAATTATTTAATTAATTGAATTAGTTGAAAGCACATTGTGCATTTCGCTTGACCCTTAAAATTATAAGTGAAAAAATATAATGTTCCCATTTGTCATTGCCGAAAGGCCAACCAATCGCCAAAACAAAAACTACAACAACAAAAGCATCTAATTTTTTTTCATACATAGAATTTCTTGAGGAAACAAAAAAAAAATCAGCGCAGCCCCCACACGTGTTGCTTCGTTGCTGTCACAACAACGACTGATTGAAAGAATGCACCTCTGATCTATATAACCAATCAAATGCTTGTGGAACCTAAGTACGCACAATCACTTTAATCAAAATGGCGTCAAAATTAAGCCAGAGTGACCACCTTTCAATAATTTGGTAAATAAAAAAAATATCCCACCGGCAGCATGATCGAAATTATGGCTGTTAAATCTCGACCCGTTAACGGATTTTAATATTATTATGCCTTATTATTTAGCTACACTCGTATGCTTTCTATAATGGTATCAATCATCCTTCTATACCCCAAGGTTCGAAAGCAAATCGATTTGGAACGGTGACTTTGAAAAAATTGCTACTTGGGTGCAACCACTAAAATGCTTGTCAACACCAAATGCATAAGTGCATATTAATAATTGACCCCTTAAAATTTAGCCAGAGTCTTATGCTTTCTATATTGGTCCCTAACTTTTCATTATCCTTCAGGAATAATGAGCATATCGATGCGCAAGGATAACATTGAAAAACTGCCTATTACAAAATACACACTCACCACTAAAGTGCTTATAGATTCCAAACGGTACAGGTTACGTTAATAAAAAACCCCTTAAAATGTAGCTAGAGATCGCAGCTTTATCAAATTAAATCAATAATTTCATTACTATTCGGCAATCATGAACAGATCGATGCGCAAGAGTGACATTAAATGGCTGCCTACTGCAAAATCGATAAACTGCTTGTAAAATATGATGATTCTAGGTTTATAGAAAAACTAATAACCTTAAAACCTAGCTGGAGTTTTGAGCTCTCATAAATGGGGTCAATCTTCTCGCTATCTCAGATAATGCAGGAGAACTTCGTTGTGGAAAAGTGATATCGACCACATGATACATCTATATCAGGGGTGCCCAAAATCTTCTTATGGAAAAGCAAAAACCAATACATGTAAAGTTGACCAAAAAAATGCAAACAAATTATTTAATTAATTGAATTAGTTGAAAGCACATTGTGCATTTCGCTTGACCCTTAAAATTATAAGTGAAAAAATATAATGTTCCCATTTGTCATTGCCGAAAGGCCAACCAATCGCCAAAACAAAAACTACAACAACAAAAGCATCTAATTTTTTTTCATACATAGAATTTCTTGAGGAAACAAAAAAAAAATCAGCGCAGCCCCCACACGTGTTGCTTCGTTGCTGTCACAACAACGACTGATTGAAAGAATGCACCTCTGATCTATATAACCAATCAAATGCTTGTGGAACCTAAGTACGCACAATCACTTTAATCAAAATGGCGTCAAAATTAAGCCAGAGTGACCACCTTTCAATAATTTGGTAAATAAAAAAAATATCCCACCGGCAGCATGATCGAAATTATGGCTGTTAAATCTCGACCCGTTAACGGATTTTAATATTATTATGCCTTATTATTTAGCTACACTCGTATGCTTTCTATAATGGTATCAATCATCCTTCTATACCCCAAGGTTCGAAAGCAAATCGATTTGGAACGGTGACTTTGAAAATATTGCTACTTGGGTGCAACCACTAAAATGCTTGTCAACACCAAATGCATAAGTGCATATTAATAATTGACCCCTTAAAATTTAGCCAGAGTCTTATGCTTTCTATATTGGTCCCTAACTTTTCATTATCCTTCAGGAATAATGAGCATATCGATGCGCAAGGATAACATTGAAAAACTGCCTATTACAAAATACACACTCACCACTAAAGTGCTTATAGATTCCAAACGGTATGGGTTACGTTAATAAAAAACCCCTTAAAATGTAGCTAGATTAAATCAATAATTTGATTACTATTAGGCAATCATGAACAGATCGATGCGCAAGAGTGACATTAAATGGCTGCCTACTGCAAAATCGATAAAATGCTTGTAAAATATGATGATTCTAGGTTTATAGAAAAAATAATAACCTTAAAACCTAGCTGGAGTTTTGAGCTTTCATAAATGGGGTCAATCTTCTCGCTATCTCAGATAATGCAGGAGAATTTCGTTGTGGAAAAGTGATATCGACCACATGATACATCTATATCAGGGGTGCCCAAAATCTTCTTATGGAAAAGCAAAATCCAATACATGTAAAGTTGCCCAAAAAAAATGCAAACAAATTATTTAATTAGTTAGTTGAAAGCACATTGTGCATTTCGCTTGACCCTTAAAATTATAAGTGAAAAAAATATAATGTTCCCATTTGTCATTGCCGAAAGGCCAACCAATCGCCAACACAAAAAAGCATACACACAAAAACTACAACAACAAAAGCATCTAATTTGTTTTCATACATACAATCTCTTGAGGCAACAAAACAAAAATCCGCGCAGCCCCCACACGTGTTGCTTCGTTGCTGTCACAACAACGACTGATTGAAACAATGCACCTCTGATCTATATAACCAATCAATCACTTTAATCAAAATGGCGTCAAAATTAAGCCAGAGTGACCACCTTTCACCAATTTGGTAAATAAAAAAAATATCCCACCGGCAGCATGATCGAAATTATGGCTGTTAAATCTCGACCCGTTAACGGATTTTAATAATATTATGCCTTATTATTTAGCTAGACTCGTATGCTTTCTATAATGGTATCAATCATCCTTCTATACCCCAAGGTTCGAAAGCAAATCGATTTGGAACGGTGACTTTGAAAAAATTGCTACTTGGGTGCAACCACTAAAATGCTTGTCAACACCAAATGCATAAGTGCATATTAATAATTGACCCCTTAAAATTTAGCCAGAGTCTTATGCTTTCTATATTGGTCCCTAACTTTTCATTATCCTTCAGGAATAATGAGCATATCGATGCGCAAGGATAACATTGAAAAACTGCCTATTACAAAATACACACTCACCACTAAAGTGCTTATAGATTCCAAACGGTATGGGTTACATTAATAAAAAACCCCTTAAAATGTAGCTAGAGATTGCAGCTTTATCAAATTAAATCAATAATTTCATTACTATTCGGCAATCATGAACAATTCGATGCGCAAAAGTGACATTAAATGGCTGCCTACTGCAAAATCGATAAAATGCTTGTAAAATATGATGATTCTAGGTTTATAGAAAAACGAATAACCTTAAAACCTAGCTGGAGTTTTGAGCTTTCATAAATGGGGTCAATCTTCTCGCTATCTCAAATAATGCAGCAGAATTTCGTTGTGGAAAAGTGATATCGACCACATGATACATCTATATTAGGGGTGCCCAAAATATTCTTATGGAAAAGCAAAAACCAATACATGTAAAGTTGCCCAAAAATATGCAAACAAATTATTTAATTAATTGAATTAGTTGAAAGCACATTGTGCATTTCGCTTGACCCTTAAAATTATAAGTGAAAAAAATATAATGTTCCCATTTGTCATTGCCGAAAGGCCAACCAATCGCCAAAACAAAAACTACAACAACAAAAGCATCTAATTTTTTTTCATACATAGAATTTCTTGAGGAAACAAAACAAAAATCCGCGCAGCCCCCACACGTGTTGCTTCGTTGCTGTCACAACAACGACTGATTGAAAGAATGCACCTCTGATCTATATAACCAATCAAATGCTTGTGGAACCTAAGTACGCACAATCACTTTAATCAAAATGGCGTCAAAATTAAGCCAGAGTGACCACCTTTCACCAATTTGGTAAATAAAAAAAATATCCCACCGGCAGCATGATCGAAATTATGGCTGTTAAATCTCGACCGGTTAACGGATTTTAATATTATTATGCCTTATTATTTAGCTACACTCGTATGCTTTCTATAATGGTATCAATCATCCTTCTATACCCCAAGGTTCGAAAGCAAATCGATTTGGAACGGTGACTTTGAAAAAATTGCTACTTGGGTGCAACCACTAAAATGCTTGTCAACACCAAATGCATAAGTGCATATTAATAATTGACCCCTTAAAATTTAGCCAGAGTCTTATGCTCTCTATATTGGTCCCTAACTTTTCATTATCCTTCAGGAATAATGAGCATATCGATGCGCAAGGATAACATTGAAAAACTGCCTATTACAAAATACACACTCACCACTAAAGTGCTTATAGATTCCAAACGGTATGGGTTACGTTAATAAAAAACCCCTTCAAATGTAGCTAGAGATTGCAGCTTTATCAAATTAAATCAATAATTTGATTACTATTCGGCAATCATGAACAGATCGATGCGCAAGAGTGACATTAAATGGCTGCCTACTGCAAAATCGATAAAATGCTTGTAAAATACGATGATTCTAGGTTTATAGAAAAAATAATAACCTTAAAACCTAGCTGGAGTTTTGAGTTTTCATAAATGGGGTCAATCTTCTCGCTATCTCAGATAATGCAGGAGAATTTCGTTGTGGAAAAGTGATATCGACCACATGATACATCTATATCAGGGGTGCCCAAAATATTGTTATGGAAAAGCAAAAACCAATACATGTAAAATTGACCAAAAAAATGCAAACAAATTATTTAATTAATTGAATTAGTTGAAAGCACATTGTGCATTTCGCTTGACCCTTAAAATTATAAGTGAAAAAAATATTATGTTCCCATTTGTCATTGCCGAAAGGCCAACCAATCGCCAACACAAAAAAGCATACACACAAAAACTACAACAACAAAAGCATCTAATTTTTTTTCATACATACAATTTCTTGAGGCAACAAAACACAAATCCGCGCAGCCCCCACACGTGTTGCTTCGTTGCTGTCACAACAACGACTGATTGAAAGAATGCACCTCTGATCTATATAACCAATCAAATGCTTGTGGAACCTAAGTACGCACAATCACTTTAATCAAAATGGCGTCAAAATTAAGCCAGAGTGACCACCTTTCACCAATTTGGTAAATAAAAAAAATATCCCACCGCCAGCATGATCGAAATTATGGCTGTTAAATCTCGACCCGTTAACGGATTTTAATAATATTATGCCTTATTATTTAGCTAGACTCGTATGCTTTCTATAATGGTATCAATCATCCTTCTATACCCCAAGGTTCGAAAGCAAATCGATTTGGAACGGTGACTTTGAAAAAATTGCTACTTGGGTGCAACCACTAAAATGCTTGTCAACACCAAATGCATAAGTGCATATTAATAATTGACCCCTTAAAATTTAGCCAGAGTCTTATGCTTTCTATATTGGTCCCTAACTTTTCATTATCCTTCAGGAATAATGAGCATATCGATGCGCAAGGATAACATTGAAAAACTGCCTATTACAAAATACACACTCACCACTAAAGTGCTTATAGATTCCAAACGGTATGGGTTACGTTAATAAAAAACCCCTTAAAATGTAGCTAGATTAAATCAATAATTTGATTACTATTAGGCAATCATGAACAGATCGATGCGCAAGAGTGACATTAAATGGCTGCCTACTGCAAAATCGATAAAATGCTTGTAAAATATGATTATTCTAGGTTTATAGAAAAAATAATAACCTTAAAACCTAGCTGGAGTTTTGAGCTTTCATAAATGGGGTCAATCTTCTCGCTATCTCAGATAATGCAGGAGAATTTCGTTGTGGAAAAGTGATATCGACCACATGATACATCTATATCAGGGGTGCCCAAAATCTTCTTATGGAAAAGCAAAATCCAATACATGTAAAGTTGCCCAAAAAAAATGCAAACAAATTAATTAGTTGAAAGCACATTGTGCATTTCGCTTGACCCTTAAAATTATAAGTGAAAAAAATATAATGTTCCCATTTGTCATTGCCGAAAGGCCAACCAATCGCCAACACAAAAAAGCATACACACAAAAACTACAACAACAAAAGCATCTAATTTGTTTTCATACATACAATCTCTTGAGGCAACAAAACAAAAATCCGCGCAGCCCCCACACGTGTTGCTTCGTTGCTGTCACAACAACGACTGATTGAAACAATGCACCTCTGATCTATATAACCAATCAATCACTTTAATCAAAATGGCGTCAAAATTAAGCCAGAGTGACCACCTTTCACCAATTTGGTAAATAAAAAAAATATCCCACCGGCAGCATGATCGAAATTATGGCTGTTAAATCTCGACCCGTTAACGGATTTTAATAATATTATGCCTTATTATTTAGCTAGACTCGTATGCTTTCTATAATGGTATCAATCATCCTTCTATACCCCAAGGTTCGAAAGAAAATCGATTTGGAACGGTGACTTTGAAAAAATTGCTACTTGGGTGCAACCACTAAAATGCTTGTCAACACCAAATGCATAAGTGCATATTAATAATTGACCCCTTAAAATTTAGCCAGAGTCTTATGCTCTCTATATTGGTCCCTAACTTTTCATTATCCTTCAGGAATAATGAGCATATCGATGCGCAAGGATAACATTGAAAAACTGCCTATTACAAAATACACACTCACCACTAAAGTGCTTATAGATTCCAAACGGTATGGGTTACGTTAATAAAAAACCCCTTCAAATGTAGCTAGAGATTGCAGCTTTATCAAATTAAATCAATAATTTGATTACTATTAGGCAATCATGAACAGATCGATGCGCAAGAGTGACATTAAATGGCTGCCTACTGCAAAATCGATAAAATGCTTGTAAAATATGATGATTCTAGGTTTATAGAAAAAATAATAACCTTAAAACCTAGCTGGAGTTTTGAGCTTTCATAAATGGGGTCAATCTTCTCGCTATCTCAGATAATGCAGGAGAATTTCGTTGTGGAAAAGTGATATCGACCACATGATACATCTATATCAGGGGTGCCCAAAATCTTCTTATGGAAAAGCAAAATCCAATACATGTAAAGTTGCCCAAAAAAAATGCAAACAAATTAATTAGTTGAAAGCACATTGTGCATTTCGCTTGACCCTTAAAATTATAAGTGAAAAAAATATAATGTTCCCATTTGTCATTGCCGAAAGGCCAACCAATCGCCAACACAAAAAAGCATACACACAAAAACTACAACAACAAAAGCATCTAATTTGTTTTCATACATACAATCTCTTGAGGCAACAAAACAAAAATCCGCGCAGCCCCCACACGTGTTGCTTCGTTGCTGTCACAACAACGACTGATTGAAACAATGCACCTCTGATCTATATAACCAATCAATCACTTTAATCAAAATGGCGTCAAAATTAAGCCAGAGTGACCACCTTTCACCAATTTGGTAAATAAAAAAAATATCCCCCCGGCAGCTTGATCGAAATTATGGCTGTTAAATCTCGACCCGTTAACGGATTTTAATAATATTATGCCTTATGATTTAGCTAGACTCGTATGCTTTCTATAATGGTATCAATCATCCTTCTATACCCCAAGGTTCGAAAGCAAATCGATTTGGAACGGTGACTTTGAAAAAATTGCTACTTGGGTGCAACCACTAAAATGCTTGTCAACACCAAATGCATAAGTGCATATTAATAATTGACCCCTTAAAATTTAGCCAGAGTCTTATGCTTTCTATATTGGTCCCTAACTTTTCATTATCCTTCAGGAATAATGAGCATATCGATGCGCAAGGATAACATTGAAAAACTGCCTATTACAAAATACACACTCACCACTAAAGTGCTTATAGATTCCAAACGGTATGGGTTACATTAATAAAAAACCCCTTAAAATGTAGCTAGAGATTGCAGCTTTATCAAATTAAATCAATAATTTCATTACTATTCGGCAATCATGAACAATTCGATGCGCAAAAGTGACATTAAATGGCTGCCTACTGCAAAATCGATAAAATGCTTGTAAAATATGATGATTCTAGGTTTATAGAAAAAATATCAACCTTAAAACCTAGCTGGAGTTTTGAGCTTTCATAAATGGGGTCAATCTTCTCGCTATCTCAAATAATGCAGCAGAATTTCGTTGTGGAAAAGTGATATCGACCACATGATACATCTATATTAGGGGTGCCCAAAATATTCTTATGGAAAAGCAAAAACCAATACATGTAAAGTTGCCCAAAAATATGCAAACAAATTATTTAATTAATTGAATTAGTTGAAAGCACATTGTGCATTTCGCTTGACCCTTAAAATTATAAGTGAAAAAAATATAATGTTCCCATTTGTCATTGCCGAAAGGCCAACCAATCGCCAAAACAAAAACTACAACAACAAAAGCATCTACTTTTTTTTCATACATAGAATTTCTTGAGGAAACAAAACAAAAATCCGCGCAGCCCCCACACGTGTTGCTTCGTTGCTGTCACAACAACGACTGATTGAAAGAATGCACCTCTGATCTATATAACCAATCAAATGCTTGTGGAACCTAAGTACGCACAATCACTTTAATCAAAATGGCGTCAAAATTAAGCCAGAGTGACCACCTTTCAATAATTTGGTAAATAAAAAAATATCCCACCGGCAGCATGATCGAAATTATGGCTGTTAAATCTCGACCCGTTAACGGATTTTAATAATATTATGCCTTATTATTTAGCTAGACTCGTATGCTTTCTATAATGGTATCAATCATCCTTCTATACCCCAAGGTTCGAAAGCAAATCGATTTGGAACGGTGACTTTGAAAAAATTGCTACTTGGGTGCAACCACTAAAATGCTTGTCAACACCAAATGCATAAGTGCATATTAATAATTGACCCCTTAAAATTTAGCCAGAGTCTTATGCTTTCTATATTGGTCCCTAACTTTTCATTATCCTTCAGGAATAATGAGCATATCGATGCGCAAGGATAACATTGAAAAACTGCCTATTACAAAATACACACTCACCACTAAAGTGCTTATAGATTCCAAACGGTATGGGTTACGTTAATAAAAAACCCCTTAAAATGTAGCTAGAGATTGCAGCTTTATCAAATTAAATCAATAATTTGATTACTATTAGGCAATCATGAACAGATCGATGCGCAAGAGTGACATTAAATGGCTGCCTACTGCAAAATCGATAAAATGCTTGTAAAATATGATGATTCTAGGTTTATAGAAAAAATAATAACCTTAAAACCTAGCTGGAGTTTTGAGCTTTCATAAATGGGGTCAATCTTCTCGCTATCTCAAATAATGCAGGAGAATTTCGTTGTGGAAAAGTGATATCGACCACATGATACATCTATATCAGGGGTGCCCAAAGTCTTCTTATGGAAAAGCAAAAACCAATACATTTAAACTTGCCCAAAAAAATGCAAACAAATTATTTAATTAATTGAATTAGTTGAAAGCACATTGTGCATTTCGCTTGACCCTTAAAATTATAAGTGAAAAAAATATAATGTTCCCATTTGTCATTGCCGAAAGGCCAACCAATCGCCAAAACAAAAACTACAACAACAAAAGCATCTAATTTTTTTTCATACATAGAATTTCTTGAGGAAACAAAACAAAAATCCGCGCAGCCCCCACACGTGTTGCTTCGTTGCTGTCACAACAACGACTGATTGAAAGAATGCACCTCTGATCTATACAACCAATCAAATGCTTGTGGAACCTAAGTACGCACAATCACTTTAATCAAAATGGCGTCAAAATTAAGCCAGAGTGACCACCTTTCACCAATTTGGTAAATAAAAAAAATATCCCACCGGCAGCATGATCGAAATTATGGCTGTTAAATCTCGACCCGTTAACGGATTTTAATATTATTATGCCTTATTATTTAGCTACACTCGTATGCTTTCTATAATGGTATCAATCATCCTTCTATACCCCAAGGTTCGAAAGCAAATCGATTTGGAACGGTGACTTTGAAAAAATTGCTACTTGGGTGCAACCACTAAAATGCTTGTCAACACCAAATGCATAAGTGCATATTAATAATTGACCCCTTAAAATTTAGCCAGAGTCTTATGCTTTCTATATTGGTCCCTAACTTTTCATTATCCTTCAGGAATAATGAGCATATCGATGCGCAAGGATAACATTGAAAAACTGCCTATTACAAAATACACACTCACCACTAAAGTGCTTATAGATTCCAAACGGTATGGGTTACGTTAATAAAAAACCCCTTAAAATGTAGCTAGAGATTGCAGCTTTATCAAATTAAATCAATAATTTGATTCCTATTAGGCAATCATGAACAGATCGATGCGCAAGAGTGACATTAAATGGCTGCCTACTGCAAAATCGATAAAATGCTTGTAAAATATGATGATTCTAGGTTTATAGAAAAAATAATAACCTTAAAACCTAGCTGGAGTTTTGAGCTTTCATAAATGGGGTCAATCTTCTCGCTATCTCAAATAATGCAGGAGAATTTCGTTGTGGAAAAGTGATATCGACCACATGATACATCTATATCAGGGGTGCCCAAAGTCTTCTTATGGAAAAGCAAAAACCAATACATTTAAAGTTGCCCAAAAAAATGCAAACAAATTATTTAATTAATTGAATTAGTTGAAAGCACATTGTGCATTTCGCTTGACCCTTAAAATTATAAGTGAAAAAAATATAATGTTCCCATTTGTCATTGCCGAAAGGCCAACCAATCGCCAAAACAAAAACTACAACAACAAAAGCATCTAATTTTTTTTCATACATAGAATTTCTTGAGGAAACAAAACAAAAATCCGCGCAGCCCCCACACGTGTTGCTTCGTTGCTGTCACAACAACGACTGATTGAAAGAATGCACCTCTGATCTATATAACCAATCAAATGCTTGTGAAACCTAAGTACGCACAATCACTTTAATCAAAATGGCGTCAAAATTAAGCCAGAGTGACCACCTTTCAATAATTTGGTAAATAAAAAAATATCCCACCGGCAGCATGATCGAAATTATGGCTGTTAAATCTCGACCCGTTAACGGATTTTAATAATATTATGCCTTATTATTTAGCTAGACTCGTATGCTTTCTATAATGGTATCAATCATCCTTCTATACCCCAAGGTTCGAAAGCAAATCGATTTGGAACGGTGACTTTGAAAAAATTGCTACTTGGGTGCAACCACTAAAATGCTTGTCAACACCAAATGCATAAGTGCATATTAATAATTGACCCCTTAAAATTTAGCCAGAGTCTTATGCTTTCTATATTGGTCCCTAACTTTTCATTATCCTTCAGGAATAATGAGCATATCGATGCGCAAGGATAACATTGAAAAACTGCCTATTACAAAATACACACTCACCACTAAAGTGCTTATAGATTCCAAACGGTATGGGTTACGTTAATAAAAAACCCCTTAAAATGTAGCTAGAGATTGCAGCTTTATCAAATTAAATCAATAATTTGATTACTATTAGGCAATCATGAACAGATCGATGCGCAAGAGTGACATTAAATGGCTGCCTACTGCAAAATCGATAAAATGCTTGTAAAATATGATGATTCTAGGTTTATAGAAAAAATAATTAACTTAAAACCTAGCTGGAGTTTTGAGCTTTCATAAATGGGGTCAATCTTCTCGCTATCTCAAATAATGCAGGAGAATTTCGTTGTGGAAAAGTGATATCGACCACATGATACATCTATATCAGGGGTGCCCAAAGTCTTCTTATGGAAAAGCAAAAACCAATACATTTAAAGTTGCCCAAAAAAATGCAAACAAATTATTTAATTAATTGAATTAGTTGAAAGCACATTGTGCATTTCGCTTGACCCTTAAAATTATAAGTGAAAAAAATATAATGTTCCCATTTGTCATTGCCGAAAGGCCAACCAATCGCCAAAACAAAAACTACAACAACAAAAGCATCTAATTTTTTTTCATACATAGAATTTCTTGAGGAAACAAAACAAAAATCCGCGCAGCCCCCACACGTGTTGCTTCGTTGCTGTCACAACAACGACTGATTGAAAGAATGCACCTCTGATCTATATAACCAATCAAATGCTTGTGGAACCTAAGTACGCACAATCACTTTAATCAAAATGGCGTCAAAATTAAGCCAGAGTGACCACCTTTCAATAATTTGGTAAATAAAAAAATATCCCACCGGCAGCATGATCGAAATTATGGCTGTTAAATCTCGACCCGTTAACGGATTTTAATAATATTATGCCTTATTATTTAGCTAGACTCGTATGCTTTCTATAATGGTATCAATCATCCTTCTATACCCCAAGGTTCGAAAGCAAATCGATTTGGAACGGTGACTTTGAAAAAATTGCTACTTGGGTGCAACCACTAAAATGCTTGTCAACACCAAATGCATAAGTGCATATTAATAATTGACCCCTTAAAATTTAGCCAGAGTCTTATGCTTTCTATATTGGTCCCTAACTTTTCATTATCCTTCAGGAATAATGAGCATATCGATGCGCAAGGATAACATTGAAAAACTGCCTATTACAAAATACACACTCACCACTAAAGTGCTTATAGATTCCAAACGGTATGGGTTACGTTAATAAAAAACCCCTTAAAATGTAGCTAGAGATTGCAGCTTTATCAAATTAAATCAATAATTTGATTACTATTAGGCAATCATGAACAGATCGATGCGCAAGAGTGACATTAAATGGCTGCCTACTGCAAAATCGATAAAATGCTTGTAAAATATGATGATTCTAGGTTTATAGAAAAAATAATAACCTTAAAACCTAGCTGGAGTTTTGAGCTTTCATAAATGGGGTCAATCTTCTCGCTATCTCAAATAATGCAGGAGAATTTCGTTGTGGAAAAGTGATATCGACCACATGATACATCTATATCAGGGGTGCCCAAAGTCTTCTTATGGAAAAGCAAAAACCAATACATTTAAAGTTGCCCAAAAAAATGCAAACAAATTATTTAATTAATTGAATTAGTTGAAAGCACATTGTGCATTTCGCTTGACCCTTAAAATTATAAGTGAAAAAAATATAATGTTCCCATTTGTCATTGCCGAAAGGCCAACCAATCGCCAAAACAAAAACTACAACAACAAAAGCATCTAATTTTTTTTCATACATAGAATTTCTTGAGGAAACAAAACAAAAATCCGCGCAGCCCCCACACGTGTTGCTTCGTTGCTGTCACAACAACGACTGATTGAAAGAATGCACCTCTGATCTATATAACCAATCAAATGCTTGTGGAACCTAAGTACGGACAATCACTTTAATCAAAATGGCGTCAAAATTAAGCCAGAGTGACCACCTTTCACCAATTTGGTAAATAAAAAAAATATCCCACCGGCAGCATGATCGAAATTATGGCTGTTAAATCTCGACCCGTTAACGGATTTTAATAATATTATGCCTTATTATTTAGCTAGACTCGTGTGCTTTCTATAATGGTATCAATCATCCTTCTATACCCCAAGGTTCGAAAGCAAATCGATTTGGAACGGTGACTTTGAAAAAATTGCTACTTGGGTGCAACCACTAAAATGCTTGTCAACACCAAATGCATAAGTGCATATTAATAATTGACCCCTTAAAATTTAGCCAGAGTCTTATGCTTTACATATTGGTCCCTAACTTATCATTATCCTTCAGGAATAATGAGCATATCGATGCGCAAGGATAACATTGAAAAACTGCCTATTACAAAATACACACTCACCACTAAAGTGCTTATAGATTCCAAACGGTATGGGTTACGTTAATAAAAAACCCCTTAAAATGAAGCTAGAGATTGCAGCTTTATCAAATTAAATCAATAATTTGATTACTACACTGTGGTGCATAACTATAGCCTAGTTTTATTTTATAGGTTCTTTTGATTCCAAAAGAGTATACAAAAAATCATGGTATGAGGAATAAGAGAGCTTGCGAGGACACATATTAGGAGAGAAGAATTCTCAAAATAAAATACGCCGTTATACCGTAAGAGGGAAAAGTGTGATTTTTTATTGGTGCATAACTATAACCTAGTGTAGTTTGTCCATTTAACTATAGTGGATTTATAAACATTGACAAGTTTAATAATGCGTGGATCCACCCTTATTGTGAATCATTTCAAAAACACGGTTTGGCATGCTTTCTACCAAGCGTGTTCGCGTCTCAAGACTCACAGATTCCCATGATATAACAATAGCGCTTTTTAGTTCATCGACATTTGTGTACTGCTTATTTTCTTCGTAAATCCGTCGTACAATAATTCCCCAAACATTCTCGATCGGATTTAGATCTGGGGAGCATGCTGGCCACTTCAAAAAAGTGATGTTGACCATTCTCTTGTCTCCCGACTGGTGTGTATGGCCGCATTGTCTTGTTGGAATGTCCAATCAACCTCTAGATTTTTTTCCAAAAATGGAAGAAGGTTCATTCGCAACACTTGGGTGTATTCTGCAGAGTTCATTCGTGTGCTGGGGAACGCCAACTCCAACATGCCATCTACACAAAAGGCACCCCAAACCATTAACGATCCGCCACCAAAATTTCGTTTGAAAAAATAACGGGGTTCCTTCCGAATATCCCTCCAGTAAGAGTTGAAACCATCAGGCCCGTCAAAATTAAACTTTTCCTCATCAGAGAAAATTACCTGTACCGGAAAGAGGATTAATTTTTACTTATTAATGACCTTATTAATATAAACTACCTTTTCCCAATTCGTTCTCATGTTCTCTCGTCCAAACTCGAGGCGTGCATTTATGTGACGGGGCAGCAATTTGGGAGCAGATTTAAGTTTTTCCCGGATGAGGGTGGGAGACCTCTTAATTGCGCGGTTAATGGTCCAACGCGAAACATTTAGGTCACATTCCCTAGCAATTTTTGATGCAGACTTCAAAGAATTGCTGGCTAGATTTTGAATGCGACGAGTATCGCGTTCAGATAACTTCGGTTTCGGACCACCCCGACGGTTGTTTCCATAATTTTCGGGATCTGCTAAATAATTACGCACAACTCGGTCAGACCGGCTTAATTTTCGCGCGATTTCACTAAAATTTAATCCTGCTTCCTTAAATGCACTTATTTGGCCTTTTTCGGTATCGTTCAATTGAACACAGCGTGGCATTTTAAAATCTCGTAAGGACAGTTATGATAGACATTAAAAACAAATGTGACATCAAACGAAAATTTCGAATAAACTGGAGTACAAAGGAACTAGGTTATAGTTATGCACCAATAAAAAATCACACTTTTCCCTCTTACGGTATAACGGCGTATTTTATTTTGAGAATTCTTCTCTCCTGATATGTGTCCTCGCAAGCTCTCTTGTTCCTCATACCACGATTTTTTGTATACTCTTTTGGAATCAAAAGAACCTATAAAATAAAACTAGGCTATAGTTATGCACCACAGTGTATTAGGCAATCATGAACAGATCGATGCGCAAGAGTGGCATTAAATGGCTGCCTACTGCAAAATCGATAAAATGCTTGTAAAATATGATGATTCTAGGTTTATAGAAAAAATAATAACCTTAAAACCTAGCTGGAGTTTTGAGCTTTCATAAATGGGGTCAATCTTCTCGCTATCTCAAATAATGCAGGAGAATTTCGTTGTGGAAAAGTGATATCGACCACATGATACATCTATATCAGGGGTGCCCAAAGTCTTCTTATGGAAAAGCAAAAACCAATACATTTAAACTTGCCCAAAAAAATGCAAACAAATTATTTAATTAATTGAATTAGTTGAAAGCACATTGTGCATTTCGCTTGACCCTTAAAATTATAAATGAAAAAAATATAATGTTCCCATTTGTCATTGCCGAAAGGCCAACCAATCGCCAAAACAAAAACTACAACAACAAAAGCATCTAATTTTTTTTCATACATAGAATTTCTTGAGGAAACAAAACAAAAATCCGCGCAGCCCCCACACGTGTTGCTTCGTTGCTGTCACAACAACGACTGATTGAAAGAATGCACCTCTGATCTATATAACCAATCAAATGCTTGTGGAACCTAAGTACGCACAATCACTTTAATCAAAATGGCGTCAAAATTAAGCCAGAGTGACCACCTTTCACCAATTTGGTAAATAAAAAAAATATCCCACCGGCAGCATGATCGAAATTATGGCTGTTAAATCTCGACCCGTTAACGGATTTTAATATTATTATGCCTTATTATTTAGCTACAGTCGTATGCTTTCTATAATGGTATCAATCATCCTTCTATACCCCAAGGTTCGAAAGCAAATCGATTTGGAACGGTGACTTTGAAAAAATTGCTACTTGGGTGCAACCACTAAAATGCTTGTCAACACCAAATGCATAAGTGCATATTAATAATTGACCCCTTAAAATTTAGCCAGAGTCTTATGCTTTCTATATTGGTCCCTAACTTTTCATTATCCTTCAGGAATAATGAGCATATCGATGCGCAAGGATAACATTGAAAAACTGCCTATTACAAAATACACACTCACCACTAAAGTGCTTATAGATTCCAAACGGTATGGGTTACGTTAATACAATAAAACCCCTTAAAATGTAGCTAGAGATTGCAGCTTTATCAAATTAAATCAATAATTTGATTACTATTAGGCAATCATGAACAGATCGATGCGCAAGAGTGACATTAAATGGCTGCCTACTGCAAAATCGATAAAATGCTTGTAAAATATGATGATTCTAGGTTTATAGAAAAAATAATAACCTTAAAACCTAGCTGGAGTTTTGAGCTTTCATAAATGGGGTCAATCTTCTCGCTATCTCAAATAATGCAGGAGAATTTCGTTGTGGAAAAGTGATATCGACCACATGATACATCTATATCAGGGGTGCCCAAAGTCTTCTTATGGAAAAGCAAAAACCAATACATTTAAACTTGCCCAAAAAAATGCAAACAAATTATTTAATTAATTGAATTAGTTGAAAGCACATTGTGCATTTCGCTTGACCCTTAAAATTATAAGTGAAAAAAATATAATGTTCCCATTTGTTATTGCCGAAAGGCCAACCAATCGCCAAAACAAAAACTACAACAACAAAAGCATCTAATTTTTTTTCATACATAGAATTTCTTGAGGAAACAAAACAAAAATCCGCGCAGCCCCCACACGTGTTGCTTCGTTGCTGTCACAACAACGACTGATTGAAAGAATGCACCTCTGATCTATATAACCAATCAAATGCTTGTGGAACCTAAGTACGCACAATCACTTTAATCAAAATGGCGTCAAAATTAAGCCAGAGTGACCACCTTTCACCAATTTGGTAAATAAAAAAAATATCCCACCGGCAGCATGATCGAAATTATGGCTGTTAAATCTCGACCCGTTAACGGATTTTAATATTATTATGCCTTATTATTTAGCTACACTCGTATGCTTTCTATAATGGTATCAATCATCCTTCTATACCCCAAGGTTCGAAAGCAAATCGATTTGGAACGGTGACTTTGAAAAAATTGCTACTTGGGTGCAACCACTAAAATGCTTGTCAACACCAAATGCATAAGTGCATATTAATAATTGACCCCTTAAAATTTAGCCAGAGTCTTATGCTTTCTATATTGGTCCCTAACTTTT
Organism: Melieria omissa; assembly: GCA_963971225.1. Lineage (NCBI taxonomy): Eukaryota > Metazoa > Arthropoda > Insecta > Diptera > Ulidiidae > Melieria > Melieria omissa. The sequence goes on along the minus strand of OZ020269.1, from coordinate 248,547 downwards.
CATTATCCTTCAGGAATAATGAGCATATCGATGCGCAAGGATAACATTGAAAAACTGCCTATTACAAAATACACACTCACCACTAAAGTGCTTATAGATTCCAAACGGTATGGGTTACGTTAATACAATAAAACCCCTTAAAATGTAGCTAGAGATTGCAGCTTTATCAAATTAAATCAATAATTTGATTACTATTAGGCAATCATGAACAGATCGATGCGCAAGAGTGACATTAAATGGCTGCCTACTGCAAAATCGATCAAATGCTTGTAAAATATGATGATTCTAGGTTTATAGAAAAAATAATAACCTTAAAACCTAGCTGGAGTTTTGAGCTTTCATAAATGGGGTCAATCTTCTCGCTATCTCAAATAATGCAGGAGAATTTCGTTGTGGAAAAGTGATATCGACCACATGATACATCTATATCAGGGGTGCCCAAAGTCTTCTTATGGAAAAGCAAAAACCAATACATTTAAACTTGCCCAAAAAAATGCAAACAAATTATTTAATTAATTGAATTAGTTGAAAGCACATTGTGCATTTCGCTTGACCCTTAAAATTATAAGTGAAAAAAATATAATGTTCCCATTTGTCATTGCCGAAAGGCCAACCAATCGCCAAAACAAAAACTACAACAACAAAAGCATCTAATTTTTTTTCATACATAGAATTTCTTGAGGAAACAAAACAAAAATCCGCGCAGCCCCCACACGTGTTGCTTCGTTGCTGTCACAACAACGACTGATTGAAAGAATGCACCTCTGATCTATATAACCAATCAAATGCTTGTGGAACCTAAGTACGCACAATCACTTTAATCAAAATGGCGTCAAAATTAAGCCAGAGTGACCACCTTTCACCAATTTGGTAAATAAAAAAAATATCCCACCGGCAGCATGATCGAAATTATGGCTGTTAAATCTCGACCCATTAACGGATTTTAATATTATTATGCCTTATTATTTAGCTACACTCGTATGCTTTCTATAATGGTATCAATCACCTTCTATACCCCAAGGTTCGAAAGCAAATCGATTTGGAACGGTGACTTTGAAAAAATTGCTACTTGGGTGCAACCACTAAAATGCTTGTCAACACCAAATGCATAAGTGCATATTAATAATTGACCCCTTAAAATTTAGCCAGAGTCTTATGCTTTCTATATTGGTCCCTAACTTTTCATTATCCTTCAGGAATAATGAGCATATCGATGCGCAAGGATAACATTGAAAAACTGCCTATTACAAAATACACACTCACCACTAAAGTGCTTATAGATTCCAAACGGTATGGGTTACGTTAATAAAAAACCCCTTAAAATGTAGCTAGAGATTGCAGCTTTATCAAATTAAATCAATAATTTGATTACTATTAGGCAATCATGAACAGATCGATGCGCAAGAGTGACATTAAATGGCTGCCTACTGCAAAATCGATAAAATGCTTGTAAAATATGATGATTCTAGGTTTATAGAAAAAATAATAACCTTAAAACCTAGCTGGAGTTTTGAGCTTTCATAAATGGGGTCAATCTTCTCGCTATCTCAAATAATGCAGGAGACTTTCGTTGTGGAAAAGTGATATCGACCACATGATACATCTATATCAGGGGTGCCCAAAGTCTTCTTATGGAAAAGCAAAAACCAATACATTTAAAGTTGCCCAAAAAAATGCAAACAAATTAAATAATAATAAATAATTAAATAATTAATTGAATTAGTTGAAAGCACATTGTGCATTTCGCTTGACCCTTAAAATTATAAGTGAAAAAAATATAATGTTCCCATTTGTCATTGCCGAAAGGCCAACCAATCGCCAAAACAAAAACTACAACAACAAAAGCATCTAATTTTTTTTCATACATAGAATTTCTTGAGGAAACAAAACAAAAATCCGCGCAGCCCCCACACGTGCTGCTTCGTTGCTGTCACAACAACGACTGATTGAAAGAATGCACCTCTGATCTATATAACCAATCAAATGCTTGTGGAACCTAAGTACGCACAATCACTTTAATCAAAATGGCGTCAAAATTAAGCCAGAGTGACCACCTTTCAATAATTTGGTAAATAAAAAAATATCCCACCGGCAGCATGATCGAAATTATGGCTGTTAAATCTCGACCCGTTAACGGATTTTAATAATATTATGCCTTATTATTTAGCTAGACTCGTATGCTTTCTATAATGGTATCAATCATCCTTCTATACCCCAAGGTTCGAAAGCAAATCGATTTGGAACGGTGACTTTGAAAAAATTGCTACTTGGGTGCAACCACTAAAATGCTTGTCAACACCAAATGCATAAGTGCATATTAATAATTGACCCCTTAAAATTTAGCCAGAGTCTTATGCTTTCTATATTGGTCCCTAACTTTTCATTATCCTTCAGGAATAATGAGCATATCGATGCGCAAGGATAACATTGAAAAACTGCCTATTACAAAATACACACTCACCACTAAAGTGCTTATAGATTCCAAACGGTATGGGTTACGTTAATAAAAAACCCCTTAAAATGTAGCTAGAGATTGCAGCTTTATCAAATTAAATCAATAATTTCATTACTATTAGGCAATCATGAACAGATCGATGCGCAAGAGTGACATTAAATGGCTGCCTACTGCAAAATCGATAAAATGCTTGTAAAATATGATGATTCTAGGTTTATAGAAAAAATAATAACCTTAAAACCTAGCTGGAGTTTTGAGCTTTCATAAATGGGGTCAATCTTCTCGCTATCTCAAATAATGCAGGAGAATTTCGTTGTGGAAAAGTGATATCGACCACATGATACATCTATATCAGGGGTGCCCAAAGTCTTCTTATGGAAAAGCAAAAACCAATACATTTAAAGTTGCCCAAAAAAATGCAAACAAATTAAATAATAATAAATAATTAAATAATTAATTGAATTAGTTGAAAGCACATTGTGCATTTCGCTTGACCCTTAAAATTATAAGTGAAAAAAATATAATGTTCCCATTTGTCATTGCCGAAAGGCCAACCAATCGCCAAAACAAAAACTACAACAACAAAAGCATCTAATTTTTTTTCATACATAGAATTTCTTGAGGAAACAAAACAAAAATCCGCGCAGCCCCCACACGTGTTGCTTCGTTGCTGTCACAACAACGACTGATTGAAAGAATGCACCTCTGATCTATATAACCAATCAAATGCTTGTGGAACCTAAGTACGCACAATCACTTTAATCAAAATGGCGTCAAAATTAAGCCAGAGTGACCACCTTTCACCAATTTGGTAAATAAAAAAAATATCCCACCGGCAGCATGATCGAAATTATGGCTGTTAAATCTCGACCCGTTAACGGATTTTAATATTATTATGCCTTATTATTTAGCTACACTCGTATGCTTTCTATAATGGTATCAATCATCCTTCTATACCCCAAGGTTCGAAAGCAAATCGATTTGGAACGGTGACTTTGAAAAAATTGCTACTTGGGTGCAACCACTAAAATGCTTGTCAACACCAAATGCATAAGTGCATATTAATAATTGACCCCTTAAAATTTAGCCAGAGTCTTATGCTTTCTATATTGGTCCCTAACTTTTCATTATCCTTCAGGAATAATGAGCATATCGATGCGCAAGGATAACATTGAAAAACTGCCTATTACAAAATACACACTCACCACTAAAGTGCTTATAGATTCCAAACGGTATGGGTTACGTTAATAAAAAACCCCTTAAAATGTAGCTAGATTAAATCAATAATTTGATTACTATTAGGCAATCATGAACAGATCGATGCGCAAGAGTGACATTAAATGGCTGCCTACTGCAAAATCGATAAAATGCTTGTAAAATATGATGATTCTAGGTTTATAGAAAAAATAATAACCTTAAAACCTAGCTGGAGTTTTGAGCTTTCATAAATGGGGTCAATCTTCTCGCTATCTCAAATAATGCAGGAGAATTTCGTTGTGGAAAAGTGATATCGACCACATGATACATCTATATCAGGGGTGCCCAAAGTCTTCTTATGGAAAAGCAAAAACCAATACATTTAAACTTGCCCAAAAAAATGCAAACAAATTATTTAATTAATTGAATTAGTTGAAAGCACATTGTGCATTTCGCTTGACCCTTAAAATTATAAGTGAAAAAAATATAATGTTCCCATTTGTCATTGCCGAAAGGCCAACCAATCGCCAAAACAAAAACTACAACAACAAAAGCATCTAATTTTTTTTCATACATAGAATTTCTTGAGGAAACAAAACAAAAATCCGCGCAGCCCCCACACGTGTTGCTTCGTTGCTGTCACAACAACGACTGATTGAAAGAATGCACCTCTGATCTATATAACCAATCAAATGCTTGTGGAACCTAAGTACGCACAATCACTTTAATCAAAATGGCGTCAAAATTAAGCCAGAGTGACCACCTTTCACCAATTTGGTAAATAAAAAAAATATCCCACCGGCAGCATGATCGAAATTATGGCTGTTAAATCTCGACCCGTTAACGGATTTTAATAATATTATGCCTTATTATTTAGCTAGACTCGTATGCTTTCTATAATGGTATCAATCATCCTTCTATACCCCAAGGTTCGAAAGCAAATCGATTTGGAACGGTGACTTTGAAAAAATTGCTACTTGGGTGCAACCACTAAAATGCTTGTCAACACCAAATGCATAAGTGCATATTAATAATTGACCCCTTAAAATTTAGCCAGAGTCTTATGCTTTCTATATTGGTCCCTAACTTTTCATTATCCTTCAGGAATAATGAGCATATCGATGCGCAAGGATAACATTGAAAAACTGCCTATTACAAAATACACACTCACCACTAAAGTGCTTATAGATTCCAAACGGTATGGGTTACGTTAATAAAAAACCCCTTAAAATGTAGCTAGAGATTGCAATTGATTTATCAAATTAAATCAATAATTTGATTACTATTAGGCAATCATGAACAGATCGATGCGCAAGAGTGACATTAAATGGCTGCCTACTGCAAAATCGATAAAATGCTTGTAAAATATGATGATTCTAGGTTTATAGAAAAAATAATAACCTTAAAACCTAGCTGGAGTTTTGAGCTTTCATAAATGGGGTCAATCTTCTCGCTATCTCAAATAATGCAGGAGACTTTCGTTGTGGAAAAGTGATATCGACCACATGATACATCTATATCAGGGGTGCCCAAAGTCTTCTTATGGAAAAGCAAAAACCAATACATTTAAAGTTGCCCAAAAAAATGCAAACAAATTAAATAATAATAAATAATTAAATAATTAATTGAATTAGTTGAAAGCACATTGTGCATTTCGCTTGACCCTTAAAATTATAAGTGAAAAAAATATAATGTTCCCATTTGTCATTGCCGAAAGGCCAACCAATCGCCAAAACAAAAACTACAACAACAAAAGCATCTAATTTTTTTTCATACATAGAATTTCTTGAGGAAACAAAACAAAAATCCGCGCAGCCCCCACACGTGTTGCTTCGTTGCTGTCACAACAACGACTGATTGAAAGAATGCACCTCTGATCTATATAACCAATCAAATGCTTGTGGAACCTAAGTACGCACAATCACTTTAATCAAAATGGCGTCAAAATTAAGCCAGAGTGACCACCTTTCAATAATTTGGTAAATAAAAAAATATCCCACCGGCAGCATGATCGAAATTATGGCTGTTAAATCTCGACCCGTTAACGGATTTTAATATTATTATGCCTTATTATTTAGCTACACTCGTATGCTTTCTATAATGGTATCAATCATCCTTCTATACCCCAAGGTTCGAAAGCAAATCGATTTGGAACGGTGACTTTGAAAAAATTGCTACTTGGGTGCAACCACTAAAATGCTTGTCAACACCAAATGCATAAGTGCATATTAATAATTGACCCCTTAAAATTTAGCCAGAGTCTTATGCTTTCTATATTGGTCCCTAACTTTTCATTATCCTTCAGGAATAATGAGCATATCGATGCGCAAGGATAACATTGAAAAACTGCCTATTACAAAATACACACTCACCACTAAAGTGCTTATAGATTCCAAACGGTATGGGTTAAGTTAATAAAAAAACCCCTTAAAATGTAGCTAGAGATTGCAGCTTTATCAAATTAAATCAATAATTTGATTACTATTAGGCAATCATGAACAGATCGATGCGCAAGAGTGACATTAAATGGCTGCCTACTGCAAAATCGATAAAATGCTTGTAAAATATGATGATTCTAGGTTTATAGAAAAAATAATAACCTTAAAACCTAGCTGGAGTTTTGAGCTTTCATAAATGGGGTCAATCTTCTCGCTATCTCAAATAATGCAGGAGAATTTCGTTGTGGAAAAGTGATATCGACCACATGATACATCTATATCAGGGGTGCCCAAAGTCTTCTTATGGAAAAGCAAAAACCAATACATTTAAACTTGCCCAAAAAAATGCAAACAAATTATTTAATTAATTGAATTAGTTGAAAGCACATTGTGCATTTCGCTTGACCCTTAAAATTATAAGTGAAAAAAATATAATGTTCCCATTTGTCATTGCCGAAAGGCCAACCAATCGCCAAAACAAAAACTACAACAACAAAAGCATCTAATTTTTTTTCATACATAGAATTTCTTGAGGAAACAAAACAAAAATCCGCGCAGCCCCCACACGTGTTGCTTCGTTGCTGTCACAACAACGACTGATTGAAAGAATGCACCTCTGATCTATATAACCAATCAAATGCTTGTGGAACCTAAGTACGCACAATCACTTTAATCAAAATGGCGTCAAAATTAAGCCAGAGTGACCACCTTTCACCAATTTGGTAAATAAAAAAAATATCCCACCGGCAGCATGATCGAAATTATGGCTGTTAAATCTCGACCCGTTAACGGATTTTAATAATATTATGCCTTATTATTTAGCTAGACTCGTATGCTTTCTATAATGGTATCAATCATCCTTCTATACCCCAAGGTTCGAAAGCAAATCGATTTGGAACGGTGACTTTGAAAAAATTGCTACTTGGGTGCAACCACTAAAATGCTTGTCAACACCAAATGCATAAGTGCATATTAATAATTGACCCCTTAAAATTTAGCCAGAGTCTTATGCTTTCTATATTGGTCCCTAACTTTTCATTATCCTTCAGGAATAATGAGCATATCGATGCGCAAGGATAACATTGAAAAACTGCCTATTACAAAATACACACTCACCACTAAAGTGCTTATAGATTCCAAACGGTATGGGTTACGTTAATAAAAAACCCCTTAAAATGTAGCTAGAGATTGCAGCTTTATCAAATTAAATCAATAATTTGATTACTATTAGGCAATCATGAACAGATCGATGCGCAAGAGTGACATTAAATGGCTGCCTACTGCAAAATCGATAAAATGCTTGTAAAATATGATGATTCTAGGTTTATAGAAAAAATAATAACCTTAAAACCTAGCTGGAGTTTTGAGCTTTCATAAATGGGGTCAATCTTCTCGCTATCTCAAATAATGCAGGAGACTTTCGTTGTGGAAAAGTGATATCGACCACATGATACATCTATATCAGGGGTGCCCAAAGTCTTCTTATGGAAAAGCAAAAACCAATACATTTAAAGTTGCCCAAAAAAATGCAAACAAATTAAATAATAATAAATAATTAAATAATTAATTGAATTAGTTGAAAGCACATTGTGCATTTCGCTTGACCCTTAAAATTATAAGTGAAAAAAATATAATGTTCCCATTTGTCATTGCCGAAAGGCCAACCAATCGCCAAAACAAAAACTACAACAACAAAAGCATCTAATTTTTTTTCATACATAGAATTTCTTGAGGAAACAAAACAAAAATCCGCGCAGCCCCCACACGTGTTGCTTCGTTGCTGTCACAACAACGACTGATTGAAAGAATGCACCTCTGATCTATATAACCAATCAAATGCTTGTGGAACCTAAGTACGCACAATCACTTTAATCAAAATGGCGTCAAAATTAAGCCAGAGTGACCACCTTTCAATAATTTGGTAAATAAAAAAATATCCCACCGGCAGCATGATCGAAATTATGGCTGTTAAATCTCGACCCGTTAACGGATTTTAATAATATTATGCCTTATTATTTAGCTAGACTCGTATGCTTTCTATAATGGTATCAATCATCCTTCTATACCCCAAGGTTCGAAAGCAAATCGATTTGGAACGGTGACTTTGAAAAAATTGCTACTTGGGTGCAACCACTAAAATGCTTGTCAACACCAAATGCATAAGTGCATATTCAAAATTGACCCCTTAAAATTTAGCCAGAGTCTTATGCTTTCTATATTGGTCCCTAACTTTTCATTATCCTTCAGGAATAATGAGCATATCGATGCGCAAGGATAACATTGAAAAACTGCCTATTACAAAATACACACTCACCACTAAAGTGCTTATAGATTCCACACGGTATGGGTTAAGTTAATAAAAAACCCCTTAAAATGTAGCTAGAGATTGCAGCTTTATCAAATTAAATCAATAATTTGATTACTATTAGGCAATCATGAACAGATCGATGCGCAAGAGTGACATTAAATGGCTGCCTACTGCAAAATCGATAAAATGCTTGTAAAATATGATGATTCTAGGTTTATAGAAAAAATAATAACCTTAAAACCTAGCTGGAGTTTTGAGCTTTCATAAATGGGGTCAATCTTCTCGCTATCTCAAATAATGCAGGAGAATTTCGTTGTGGAAAAGTGATATCGACCACATGATACATCTATATCAGGGGTGCCCAAAGTCTTCTTATGGAAAAGCAAAAACCAATACATTTAAACTTGCCCAAAAAAATGCAAACAAATTATTTAATTAATTGAATTAGTTGAAAGCACATTGTGCATTTCGCTTGACCCTTAAAATTATAAGTGAAAAAAATATAATGTTCCCATTTGTCATTGCCGAAAGGCCAACCAATCGCCAAAACAAAAACTACAACAACAAAAGCATCTAATTTTTTTTCATACATAGAATTTCTTGAGGAAACAAAACAAAAATCCGCGCAGCCCCCACACGTGTTGCTTCGTTGCTGTCACAACAACGACTGATTGAAAGAATGCACCTCTGATCTATATAACCAATCAAATGCTTGTGGAACCTAAGTACGCACAATCACTTTAATCAAAATGGCGTCAAAATTAAGCCAGAGTGACCACCTTTCACCAATTTGGTAAATAAAAAAAATATCCCACCGGCAGCATGATCGAAATTATGGCTGTTAAATCTCGACCCGTTAACGGATTTTAATATTATTATGCCTTATTATTTAGCTACACTCGTATGCTTTCTATAATGGTATCAATCATCCTTCTATACCCCAAGGTTCGAAAGCAAATCGATTTGGAACGGTGACTTTGAAAAAATTGCTACTTGGGTGCAACCACTAAAATGCTTGTCAACACCAAATGCATAAGTGCATATTAATAATTGACCCCTTAAAATTTAGCCAGAGTCTTATGCTTTCTATATTGGTCCCTAACTTTTCATTATCCTTCAGGAATAATGAGCATATCGATGCGCAAGGATAACATTGAAAAACTGCCTATTACAAAATACACACTCACCACTAAAGTGCTTATAGATTCCAAACGGTATGGGTTACGTTAATAAAAAACCCCTTAAAATGTAGCTAGAGATTGCAGCTTTATCAAATTAAATCAATAATTTGATTACTATTAGGCAATCATGAACAGATCGATGCGCAAGAGTGACATTAAATGGCTGCCTACTGCAAAATCGATAAAATGCTTGTAAAATATGATGATTCTAGGTTTATAGAAAAAATAATAACCTTAAAACCTAGCTGGAGTTTTCAGCTTTCATAAATGGGGTCAATCTTCTCGCTATCTCAAATAATGCAGGAGACTTTCGTTGTGGAAAAGTGATATCGACCACATGATACATCTATATCAGGGGTGCCCAAAGTCTTCTTATGGAAAAGCAAAAACCAATACATTTAAAGTTGCCCAAAAAAATGCAAACAAATTAAATAATAATAAATAATTAAATAATTAATTGAATTAGTTGAAAGCACATTGTGCATTTCGCTTGACCCTTAAAATTATAAGTGAAAAAAATATAATGTTCCCATTTGTCATTGCCGAAAGGCCAACCAATCGCCAAAACAAAAACTACAACAACAAAAGCATCTAATTTTTTTTCATACATAGAATTTCTTGAGGAAACAAAACAAAAATCCGCGCAGCCCCCACACGTGTTGCTTCGTTGCTGTCACAACAACGACTGATTGAAAGAATGCACCTCTGATCTATATAACCAATCAAATGCTTGTGGAACCTAAGTACGCACAATCACTTTAATCAAAATGGCGTCAAAATTAAGCCAGAGTGACCACCTTTCAATAATTTTGTAAATAAAAAAATATCCCACCGGCAGCATGATCGAAATTATAGCTGTTAAATCTCGACCCGTTAACGGATTTTAATAATATTATGCCTTATTATTTAGCTAGACTCGTATGCTTTCTATAATGGTATCAATCATCCTTCTATACCCCAAGGTTCGAAAGCAAATCGATTTGGAACGGTGACTTTGAAAAAATTGCTACTTGGGTGCAACCACTAAAATGCTTGTCAACACCAAATGCATAAGTGCATATTAATAATTGACCCCTTAAAATTTAGCCAGAGTCTTATGCTTTCTATATTGGTCCCTAACTTTTCATTATCCTTCAGGAATAATGAGCATATCGATGCGCAAGGATAACATTGAAAAACTGCCTATTACAAAATACACACTCACCACTAAAGTGCTTATAGATTCCAAACGGTATGGGTTACGTTAATAAAAAACCCCTTAAAATGTAGCTAGAGATTGCAGCTTTATCAAATTAAATCAATAATTTGATTACTATTAGGCAATCATGAACAGATCGATGCGCAAGAGTGACATTAAATGGCTGCCTACTGCAAAATCGATAAAATGCTTGTAAAATATGATGATTCTAGGTTTATAGAAAAAATAATAACCTTAAAACCTAGCTGGAGTTTTGAGCTTTCATAAATGGGGTCAATCTTCTCGCTATCTCAAATAATGCAGGAGAATTTCGTTGTGGAAAAGTGATATCGACCACATGATACATCTATATCAGGGGTGCCCAAAGTCTTCTTATGGAAAAGCAAAAACCAATACATTTAAAGTTACCCAAAAAAATGCAAACAAATTATTTAATTAATTGAATTAGTTGAAAGCACATTGTGCATTTCGCTTGACCCTTAAAATTATAAGTGAAAAAAATATAATGTTCCCATTTGTCATTGCCGAAAGGCCAACCAATCGCCAAAACAAAAACTACAACAACAAAAGCATCTAATTTTTTTTCATACATAGAATTTCTTGAGGAAACAAAACAAAAATCCGCGCAGCCCCCACACGTGTTGCTTCGTTGCTGTCACAACAACGACTGATTGAAAGAATGCACCTTTGATCTATATAACCAATCAAATGCTTGTGGAACCTAAGTACGCACAATCACTTTAATCAAAATGGCGTCAAAATTAAGCCAGAGTGACCACCTTTCAATAATTTGGTAAATAAAAAAATATCCCACCGGCAGCATGATCGAAATTATGGCTGTTAAATCTCGACCCGTTAACGGATTTTAATAATATTATGCCTTATTATTTAGCTAGACTCGTATGCTTTCTATAATGGTATCAATCATCCTTCTATACCCCAAGGTTCGAAAGCAAATCGATTTGGAACGGTGACTTTGAAAAAATTGCTACTTGGGTGCAACCACTAAAATGCTTGTCAATACCAAATGCATAAGTGCATATTAATAATTGACCCCTTAAAATTTAGCCAGAGTCTTATGCTTTCTATATTGGTCCCTAACTTTTCATTATCCTTCAGGAATAATGAGCATATCGATGCGCAAGGATAACATTGAAAAACTGCCTATTACAAAATACACACTCACCACTAAAGTGCTTATAGATTCCAAACGGTATGGGTTACGTTAATAAAAAACCCCTTAAAATGTAGCTAGAGATTGCAGCTTTATCAAATTAAATCAATAATTTGATTACTATTAGGCAATCATGAACAGATCGATGCGCAAGAGTGACATTAAATGGCTGCCTACTGCAAAATCGATAAAATGCTTGTAAAATATGATGATTCTAGGTTTATAGAAAAAATAATAACCTTAAAACCTAGCTGGAGTTTTGAGCTTTCATAAATGGGGTCAATCTTCTCGCTATCTCAAATAATGCAGGAGAATTTCGTTGTGGAAAAGTGATATCGACCACATGATACATCTATATCAGGGGTGCCCAAAGTCTTCTTATGGAAAAGCAAAAACCAATACATTTAAACTTGCCCAAAAAAATGCAAACAAATTATTTAATTAATTGAATTAGTTGAAAGCACATTGTGCATTTCGCTTGACCCTTAAAATTATAAGTGAAAAAAATATAATGTTCCCATTTGTCATTGCCGAAAGGCCAACCAATCGCCAAAACAAAAACTACAACAACAAAAGCATCTAATTTTTTTTCATACATAGAATTTCTTGAGGAAACAAAACAAAAATCCGCGCAGCCCCCACACGTGTTGCTTCGTTGCTGTCACAACAACGACTGATTGAAAGAATGCACCTCTGATCTATATAACCAATCAAATGCTTGTGGAACCTAAGTACGCACAATCACTTTAATCAAAATGGCGTCAAAATTAAGCCAGAGTGACCACCTTTCACCAATTTGGTAAATAAAAAAAATATCCCACCGGCAGCATGATCGAAATTATGGCTGTTAAATCTCGACCCGTTAACGGATTTTAATAATATTATGCCTTATTATTTAGCTAGACTCGTATGCTTTCTATAATGGTATCAATCATCCTTCTATACCCCAAGGTTCGAAAGCAAATCGATTTGGAACGGTGACTTTGAAAAAATTGCTACTTGGGTGCAACCACTAAAATGCTTGTCAACACCAAATGCATAAGTGCATATTAATAATTGACCCCTTAAAATTTAGCCAGAGTCTTATGCTTTCTATATTGGTCCCTAACTTTTCATTATCCTTCAGGAATAATGAGCATATCGATGCGCAAGGATAACATTGAAAAACTGCCTATTACAAAATACACACTCACCACTAAAGTGCTTATAGATTCCAAACGGTATGGGTTACGTTAATAAAAAACCCCTTAAAATGTAGCTAGAGATTGCAGCTTTATCAAATTAAATCAATAATTTGATTACTATTAGGCAATCATGAACAGATCGATGCGCAAGAGTGACATTAAATGGCTGCCTACTGCAAAATCGATAAAATGCTTGTAAAATATGATGATTCTAGGTTTATAGAAAAAATAATAACCTTAAAACCTAGCTGGAGTTTTGAGCTTTCATAAATGGGGTCAATCTTCTCGCTATCTCAAATAATGCAGGAGACTTTCGTTGTGGAAAAGTGATATCGACCACATGATACATCTATATCAGGGGTGCCCAAAGTCTTCTTATGGAAAAGCAAAAACCAATACATTTAAAGTTGCCCAAAAAAATGCAAACAAATTAAATAATAATAAATAATTAAATAATTAATTGAATTAGTTGAAAGCACATTGTGCATTTCGCTTGACCCTTAAAATTATAAGTGAAAAAAATATAATGTTCCCATTTGTCATTGCCGAAAGGCCAACCAATCGCCAAAACAAAAACTACAACAACAAAAGCATCTAATTTTTTTTCATACATAGAATTTCTTGAGGAAACAAAACAAAAATCCGCGCAGCCCCCACACGTGTTGCTTCGTTGCTGTCACAACAACGACTGATTGAAAGAATGCACCTCTGATCTATATAACCAATCAAATGCTTGTGGAACCTAAGTACGCACAATCACTTTAATCAAAATGGCGTCAAAATTAAGCCAGAGTGACCACCTTTCAATAATTTGGTAAATAAAAAAATATCCCACCGGCAGCATGATCGAAATTATGGCTGTTAAATCTCGACCCGTTAACGGATTTTAATAATATTATGCCTTATTATTTAGCTAGACTCGTATGCTTTCTATAATGGTATCAATCATCCTTCTATACCCCAAGGTTCGAAAGCAAATCGATTTGGAACGGTGACTTTGAAAAAATTGCTACTTGGGTGCAACCACTAAAATGCTTGTCAACACCAAATGCATAAGTGCATATTCAAAATTGACCCCTTAAAATTTAGCCAGAGTCTTATGCTTTCTATATTGGTCCCTAACTTTTCATTATCCTTCAGGAATAATGAGCATATCGATGCGCAAGGATAACATTGAAAAACTGCCTATTACAAAATACACACTCACCACTAAAGTGCTTATAGATTCCACACGGTATGGGTTAAGTTAATAAAAAACCCCTTAAAATGTAGCTAGAGATTGCAGCTTTATCAAATTAAATCAATAATTTGATTACTATTAGGCAATCATGAACAGATCGATGCGCAAGAGTGACATTAAATGGCTGCCTACTGCAAAATCGATAAAATGCTTGTAAAATATGATGATTCTAGGTTTATAGAAAAAATAATAACCTTAAAACCTAGCTGGAGTTTTGAGCTTTCATAAATGGGGTCAATCTTCTCGCTATCTCAAATAATGCAGGAGAATTTCGTTGTGGAAAAGTGATATCGACCACATGATACATCTATATCAGGGGTGCCCAAAGTCTTCTTATGGAAAAGCAAAAACCAATACATTTAAACTTGCCCAAAAAAATGCAAACAAATTATTTAATTAATTGAATTAGTTGAAAGCACATTGTGCATTTCGCTTGACCCTTAAAATTATAAGTGAAAAAAATATAATGTTCCCATTTGTCATTGCCGAAAGGCCAACCAATCGCCAAAACAAAAACTACAACAACAAAAGCATCTAATTTTTTTTCATACATAGAATTTCTTGAGGAAACAAAACAAAAATCCGCGCAGCCCCCACACGTGTTGCTTCGTTGCTGTCACAACAACGACTGATTGAAAGAATGCACCTCTGATCTATATAACCAATCAAATGCTTGTGGAACCTAAGTACGCACAATCACTTTAATCAAAATGGCGTCAAAATTAAGCCAGAGTGACCACCTTTCACCAATTTGGTAAATAAAAAAAATATCCCACCGGCAGCATGATCGAAATTATGGCTGTTAAATCTCGACCCGTTAACGGATTTTAATATTATTATGCCTTATTATTTAGCTACACTCGTATGCTTTCTATAATGGTATCAATCATCCTTCTATACCCCAAGGTTCGAAAGCAAATCGATTTGGAACGGTGACTTTGAAAAAATTGCTACTTGGGTGCAACCACTAAAATGCTTGTCAACACCAAATGCATAAGTGCATATTAATAATTGACCCCTTAAAATTTAGCCAGAGTCTTATGCTTTCTATATTGGTCCCTAACTTTTCATTATCCTTCAGGAATAATGAGCATATCGATGCGCAAGGATAACATTGAAAAACTGCCTATTACAAAATACACACTCACCACTAAAGTGCTTATAGATTCCAAACGGTATGGGTTACGTTAATAAAAAACCCCTTAAAATGTAGCTAGAGATTGCAGCTTTATCAAATTAAATCAATAATTTGATTACTATTAGGCAATCATGAACAGATCGATGCGCAAGAGTGACATTAAATGGCTGCCTACTGCAAAATCGATAAAATGCTTGTAAAATATGATGATTCTAGGTTTATAGAAAAAATAATAACCTTAAAACCTAGCTGGAGTTTTCAGCTTTCATAAATGGGGTCAATCTTCTCGCTATCTCAAATAATGCAGGAGACTTTCGTTGTGGAAAAGTGATATCGACCACATGATACATCTATATCAGGGGTGCCCAAAGTCTTCTTATGGAAAAGCAAAAACCAATACATTTAAAGTTGCCCAAAAAAATGCAAACAAATTAAATAATAATAAATAATTAAATAATTAATTGAATTAGTTGAAAGCACATTGTGCATTTCGCTTGACCCTTAAAATTATAAGTGAAAAAAATATAATGTTCCCATTTGTCATTGCCGAAAGGCCAACCAATCGCCAAAACAAAAACTACAACAACAAAAGCATCTAATTTTTTTTCATACATAGAATTTCTTGAGGAAACAAAACAAAAATCCGCGCAGCCCCCACACGTGTTGCTTCGTTGCTGTCACAACAACGACTGATTGAAAGAATGCACCTCTGATCTATATAACCAATCAAATGCTTGTGGAACCTAAGTACGCACAATCACTTTAATCAAAATGGCGTCAAAATTAAGCCAGAGTGACCACCTTTCAATAATTTTGTAAATAAAAAAATATCCCACCGGCAGCATGATCGAAATTATAGCTGTTAAATCTCGACCCGTTAACGGATTTTAATAATATTATGCCTTATTATTTAGCTAGACTCGTATGCTTTCTATAATGGTATCAATCATCCTTCTATACCCCAAGGTTCGAAAGCAAATCGATTTGGAACGGTGACTTTGAAAAAATTGCTACTTGGGTGCAACCACTAAAATGCTTGTCAACACCAAATGCATAAGTGCATATTAATAATTGACCCCTTAAAATTTAGCCAGAGTCTTATGCTTTCTATATTGGTCCCTAACTTTTCATTATCCTTCAGGAATAATGAGCATATCGATGCGCAAGGATAACATTGAAAAACTGCCTATTACAAAATACACACTCACCACTAAAGTGCTTATAGATTCCAAACGGTATGGGTTACGTTAATAAAAAACCCCTTAAAATGTAGCTAGAGATTGCAGCTTTATCAAATTAAATCAATAATTTGATTACTATTAGGCAATCATGAACAGATCGATGCGCAAGAGTGACATTAAATGGCTGCCTACTGCAAAATCGATAAAATGCTTGTAAAATATGATGATTCTAGGTTTATAGAAAAAATAATAACCTTAAAACCTAGCTGGAGTTTTGAGCTTTCATAAATGGGGTCAATCTTCTCGCTATCTCAAATAATGCAGGAGAATTTCGTTGTGGAAAAGTGATATCGACCACATGATACATCTATATCAGGGGTGCCCAAAGTCTTCTTATGGAAAAGCAAAAACCAATACATTTAAAGTTACCCAAAAAAATGCAAACAAATTATTTAATTAATTGAATTAGTTGAAAGCACATTGTGCATTTCGCTTGACCCTTAAAATTATAAGTGAAAAAAATATAATGTTCCCATTTGTCATTGCCGAAAGGCCAACCAATCGCCAAAACAAAAACTACAACAACAAAAGCATCTAATTTTTTTTCATACATAGAATTTCTTGAGGAAACAAAACAAAAATCCGCGCAGCCCCCACACGTGTTGCTTCGTTGCTGTCACAACAACGACTGATTGAAAGAATGCACCTTTGATCTATATAACCAATCAAATGCTTGTGGAACCTAAGTACGCACAATCACTTTAATCAAAATGGCGTCAAAATTAAGCCAGAGTGACCACCTTTCAATAATTTGGTAAATAAAAAAATATCCCACCGGCAGCATGATCGAAATTATGGCTGTTAAATCTCGACCCGTTAACGGATTTTAATAATATTATGCCTTATTATTTAGCTAGACTCGTATGCTTTCTATAATGGTATCAATCATCCTTCTATACCCCAAGGTTCGAAAGCAAATCGATTTGGAACGGTGACTTTGAAAAAATTGCTACTTGGGTGCAACCACTAAAATGCTTGTCAATACCAAATGCATAAGTGCATATTAATAATTGACCCCTTAAAATTTAGCCAGAGTCTTATGCTTTCTATATTGGTCCCTAACTTTTCATTATCCTTCAGGAATAATGAGCATATCGATGCGCAAGGATAACATTGAAAAACTGCCTATTACAAAATACACACTCACCACTAAAGTGCTTATAGATTCCAAACGGTATGGGTTACGTTAATAAAAAACCCCTTAAAATGTAGCTAGAGATTGCAGCTTTATCAAATTAAATCAATAATTTGATTACTATTAGGCAATCATGAACAGATCGATGCGCAAGAGTGACATTAAATGGCTGCCTACTGCAAAATCGATAAAATGCTTGTAAAATATGATGATTCTAGGTTTATAGAAAAAATAATAACCTTAAAACCTAGCTGGAGTTTTGAGCTTTCATAAATGGGGTCAATCTTCTCGCTATCTCAAATAATGCAGGAGAATTTCGTTGTGGAAAAGTGATATCGACCACATGATACATCTATATCAGGGGTGCCCAAAGTCTTCTTATGGAAAAGCAAAAACCAATACATTTAAAGTTGCCCAAAAAAATGCAAACAAATTAAATAATAATAAATAATTAAATAATTAATTGAATTAGTTGAAAGCACATTGTGCATTTCGCTTGACCCTTCAAATTATAAGTGAAAAAAATATAATGTTCCCATTTGTCATTGCCGAAAGGCCAACCAATCGCCAAAACAAAAACTACAACAACAAAAGCATCTAATTTTTTTTCATACATAGAATTTCTTGAGGAAACAAAACAAAAATCCGCGCAGCCCCCACACGTGTTGCTTCGTTGCTGTCACAACAACGACTGATTGAAAGAATGCACCTCTGATCTATATAACCAATCAAATGCTTGTGGAACCTAAGTACGCACAATCACTTTAATCAAAATGGCCTCAAAATTAAGCCAGAGTGACCACCTTTCAATAATTTTGTAAATAAAAAAATATCCCACCGGCAGCATGATCGAAATTATAGCTGTTAAATCTCGACCCGTTAACGGATTTTAATAATATTATGCCTTATTATTTAGCTAGACTCGTATGCTTTCTATAATGGTATCAATCATCCTTCTATACCCCAAGGTTCGAAAGCAAATCGATTTGGAACGGTGACTTTGAAAAAATTGCTACTTGGGTGCAACCACTAAAATGCTTGTCAACACCAAATGCATAAGTGCATATTAATAATTGACCCCTTAAAATTTAGCCAGAGTCTTATGCTTTCTATATTGGTCCCTAACTTTTCATTATCCTTCAGGAATAATGAGCATATCGATGCGCAAGGATAACATTGAAAAACTGCCTATTACAAAATACACACTCACCACTAAAGTGCTTATAGATTCCAAACGGTACAGGTTACGTTAATAAAAAGCCCCTTAAAATGTAGCTAGAGATCCCAGCTTTATCAAATTAAATCAATAATTTGATTACTATTCGGCAATCATGAACAGATCGATGCGCAAGAGTGACATTAAATGGCTGCCTACTGCAAAATCGATAAAATGCTTGTAAAATATGATGATTCTAGGTTTATAGAAAAACTAATAACCTTAAAACCTAGCTGGAGTTTTGAGCTCTCATAAATGGGGTCAATCTTCTCGCTATCTCAGATAATGCAGGAGAACTTCGTTGTGGAAAAGTGATATCGACCACATGATACATCTATATCAGGGGTGCCCAAAATCTTCTTATGGAAAAGCAAAAACCAATACATGTAAAGTTGACCAAAAAAATGCAAACAAATTATTTAGTTAATTGAATTAGTTGAAAGCACATTGTGCATTTCGCTTGACCCTTAAAATTATAAGTGAAAAAAATATAATGTTCCCATTTGTCATTGCCGAAAGGCCAACCAATCGCCAAAACAAAAACTACAACAACAAAAGCATCTAATTTTTTTTCATACATAGAATTTCTTGAGGAAACAAAAAAAAAAATCAGCGCAGCCCCCACACGTGTTGCTTCGTTGCTGTCACAACAACGACTGATTGAAAGAATGCACCTCTGATCTATATAACCAATCAAATGCTTGTGGAACCTAAGTACGCACAATCACTTTAATCAAAATTGCGTCAAAATTAAGCCAGAGTGACCACCTTTCAATAATTTGGTAAATAAAAAACATATACCAACGGCAGCATGATCGAAATTATGGCTGTTAAATCTCGACCCGTTAACGGATTTTAATATTATTATGCCTTATTATTTAGCTACACTCGTATGCTTTCTATAATGGTATCAATCATCCTTCTATACCCCAAGATTCGAAAGCAAATCGATTTGGAACGGTGACTTTGAAAAAATTGCTACTTGGGTGCAACCACTAAAATGCTTGTCAACACCAAATGCATAAGTGCATATTAATAATTGACCCCTTAAAATTTAGCCAGAGTCTTATGCTTTCTATATTGGTCCCTAACTTTTCATTATCCTTCAGGAATAATTCTATACCCCAAGGTTCGAAAGCAAATCGATTTGGAACGGTGACTTTGAAAAAATTGCTACTTGGGTGCAACCACTAAAATGCTTGTCAACACCAAATGCATAAGTGCATATTAATAATTGACCCCTTAAAATTTAGCCAGAGTCTTATGCTTTCTATATTGGTCCCTAACTTTTCATTATCCTTCAGGAATAATGAGCATATCGATGCGCAAGGATAACATTGAAAAACTGCCTATTACAAAATACACACTCACCACTAAAGTGCTTATAGATTCCAAACGGTATGGGTTACGTTAATAAAAAACCCCTTAAAATGAAGCTAGAGATTGCAGCTTTATCAAATTAAATCAATAATTCGATTACTATTAGGCAATCATGAACAGATCGATGCGCAAGGGTGACATTAAATGGCTGCCTACTGCAAAATCGATAAAATGCTTGTAAAATATGATGATTCTAGGTTTATAGAAAAAATAATAACCTTAAAACCTAGCTGGAGTTTTGAGCTTTCATAAATGGGGTCAATCTTCTCGCTATCTCAAATAATGCAGGAGAATTTCGTTGTGGAAAAGTGATATCGACCACATGATACATCTATATCAGGGGTGCCCAAAGTCTTCTTATGGAAAAGCAAAAACCAATACATTTAAAGTTGCCCAAAAAAATGCAAACAAATTAAATAATAATAAATAATTAAATAATTAATTGAATTAGTTGAAAGCACATTGTGCATTTCGCTTGACCCTTAAAATTATAAGTGAAAAAAATATAATGTTCCCATTTGTCATTGCCGAAAGGCCAACCAATCGCCAAAACAAAAACTACAACAACAAAAGCATCTAATTTTTTTTCATACATAGAATTTCTTGAGGAAACAAAACAAAAATCCGCGCAGCCCCCACACGTGTTGCTTCGTTGCTGTCACAACAACGACTGATTGAAAGAATGCACCTCTGATCTATATAACCAATCAAATGCTTGTGGAACCTAAGTACGCACAATCACTTTAATCAAAATGGCGTCAAAATTAAGCCAGAGTGACCACCTTTCAATAATTTGGTAAATAAAAAAATATCCCACCGGCAGCATGATCGAAATTATGGCTGTTAAATCTCGACCCGTTAACGGATTTTAATAATATTATGCCTTATTATTTAGCTAGACTCGTATGCTTTCTATAATGGTATCAATCATCCTTCTATACCCCAAGGTTCGAAAGCAAATCGATTTGGAACGGTGACTTTGAAAAAATTGCTACTTGGGTGCAACCACTAAAATGCTTGTCAACACCAAATGCATAAGTGCATATTAATAATTGACCCCTTAAAATTTAGCCAGAGTCTTATGCTTTCTATATTGGTCCCTAACTTTTCATTATCCTTCAGGAATAATGAGCATATCGATGCGCAAGGATAACATTGAAAAACTGCCTATTACAAAATACACACTCACCACTAAAGTGCTTATAGATTCCACACGGTATGGGTTAAGTTAATAAAAAACCCCTTAAAATGTAGCTAGAGATTGCAGCTTTATCAAATTAAATCAATAATTTGATTACTATTAGGCAATCATGAACAGATCGATGCGCAAGAGTGACATTAAATGGCTGCCTACTGCAAAATCGATAAAATGCTTGTAAAATATGATGATTCTAGGTTTATAGAAAAAATAATAACCTTAAAACCTAGCTGGAGTTTTGAGCTTTCATAAATGGGGTCAATCTTCTCGCTATCTCAAATAATGCAGGAGAATTTCGTTGTGGAAAAGTGATATCGACCACATGATACATCTATATCAGGGGTGCCCAAAGTCTTCTTATGGAAAAGCAAAAACCAATACATTTAAACTTTCCCAAAAAAATGCAAACAAATTATTTAATTAATTGAATTAGTTGAAAGCACATTGTGCATTTCGCTTGACCCTTAAAATTATAAGTGAAAAAAATATAATGTTCCCATTTGTCATTGCCGAAAGGCCAACCAATCGCCAAAACAAAAACTACAACAACAAAAGCATCTAATTTTTTTTCATACATAGAATTTCTTGAGGAAACAAAACAAAAATCCGCGCAGCCCCCACACGTGTTGCTTCGTTGCTGTCACAACAACGACTGATTGAAAGAATGCACCTCTGATCTATATAACCAATCAAATGCTTGTGGAACCTAAGTACGCACAATCACTTTAATCAAAATGGCGTCAAAATTAAGCCAGAGTGACCACCTTTCACCAATTTGGTAAATAAAAAAAATATCCCACCGGCAGCATGATCGAAATTATGGCTGTTAAATCTCGACCCGTTAACGGATTTTAATATTATTATGCCTTATTATTTAGCTACACTCGTATGCTTTCTATAATGGTATCAATCATCCTTCTATACCCCAAGGTTCGAAAGCAAATCGATTTGGAACGGTGACTTTGAAAAAATTGCTACTTGGGTGCAACCACTAAAATGCTTGTCAACACCAAATGCATAAGTGCATATTAATAATTGACCCCTTAAAATTTAGCCAGAGTCTTATGCTTTCTATATTGGTCCCTAACTTTTCATTATCCTTCAGGAATAATGAGCATATCGATGCGCAAGGATAACATTGAAAAACTGCCTATTACAAAATACACACTCACCACTAAAGTGCTTATAGATTCCAAACGGTATGGGTTACGTTAATAAAAAACCCCTTAAAATGTAGCTAGAGATTGCAGCTTTATCAAATTAAATCAATAATTTGATTACTATTAGGCAATCATGAACAGATCGATGCGCAAGAGTGACATTAAATGGCTGCCTACTGCAAAATCGATAAAATGCTTGTAAAATATGATGATTCTAGGTTTATAGAAAAAATAATAACCTTAAAACCTAGCTGGAGTTTTGAGCTTTCATAAATGGGGTCAATCTTCTCGCTATCTCAAATAATGCAGGAGACTTTCGTTGTGGAAAAGTGATATCGACCACATGATACATCTATATCAGGGGTGCCCAAAGTCTTCTTATGGAAAAGCAAAAACCAATACATTTAAAGTTGCCCAAAAAAATGCAAACAAATTAAATAATAATAAATAATTAAATAATTAATTGAATTAGTTGAAAGCACATTGTGCATTTCGCTTGACCCTTAAAATTATAAGTGAAAAAAATATAATGTTCCCATTTGTCATTGCCGAAAGGCCAACCAATCGCCAAAACAAAAACTACAACAACAAAAGCATCTAATTTTTTTTCATACATAGAATTTCTTGAGGAAACAAAACAAAAATCCGCGCAGCCCCCACACGTGTTGCTTCGTTGCTGTCACAACAACGACTGATTGAAAGAATGCACCTCTGATCTATATAACCAATCAAATGCTTGTGGAACCTAAGTACGCACAATCACTTTAATCAAAATGGCGTCAAAATTAAGCCAGAGTGACCACCTTTCAATAATTTTGTAAATAAAAAAATATCCCACCGGCAGCATGATCGAAATTATAGCTGTTAAATCTCGACCCGTTAACGGATTTTAATAATATTATGCCTTATTATTTAGCTAGACTCGTATGCTTTCTATAATGGTATCAATCATCCTTCTATACCCCAAGGTTCGAAAGCAAATCGATTTGGAACGGTGACTTTGAAAAAATTGCTACTTGGGTGCAACCACTAAAATGCTTGTCAACACCAAATGCATAAGTGCATATTAATAATTGACCCCTTAAAATTTAGCCAGAGTCTTATGCTTTCTATATTGGTCCCTAACTTTTCATTATCCTTCAGGAATAATGAGCATATCGATGCGCAAGGATAACATTGAAAAACTGCCTATTACAAAATACACACTCACCACTAAAGTGCTTATAGATTCCAAACGGTACAGGTTACGTTAATAAAAAGCCCCTTAAAATGTAGCTAGAGATCCCAGCTTTATCAAATTAAATCAATAATTTGATTACTATTCGGCAATCATGAACAGATCGATGCGCAAGAGTGACATTAAATGGCTGCCTACTGCAAAATCGATAAAATGCTTGTAAAATATGATGATTCTAGGTTTATAGAAAAACTAATAACCTTAAAACCTAGCTGGAGTTTTGAGCTCTCATAAATGGGGTCAATCTTCTCGCTATCTCAGATAATGCAGGAGAACTTCGTTGTGGAAAAGTGATATCGACCACATGATACATCTATATCAGGGGTGCCCAAAATCTTCTTATGGAAAAGCAAAAACCAATACATGTAAAGTTGACCAAAAAAATGCAAACAAATTATTTAGTTAATTGAATTAGTTGAAAGCACATTGTGCATTTCGCTTGACCCTTAAAATTATAAGTGAAAAAAATATAATGTTCCCATTTGTCATTGCCGAAAGGCCAACCAATCGCCAAAACAAAAACTACAACAACAAAAGCATCTAATTTTTTTTCATACATAGAATTTCTTGAGGAAACAAAAAAAAAAATCAGCGCAGCCCCCACACGTGTTGCTTCGTTGCTGTCACAACAACGACTGATTGAAAGAATGCACCTCTGATCTATATAACCAATCAAATGCTTGTGGAACCTAAGTACGCACAATCACTTTAATCAAAATTGCGTCAAAATTAAGCCAGAGTGACCACCTTTCAATAATTTGGTAAATAAAAAACATATACCAACGGCAGCATGATCGAAATTATGGCTGTTAAATGTCGACCCGTTAACGGATTTTAATATTATTATGCCTTATTATTTAGCTACACTCGTATGCTTTCTATAATGGTATCAATCATCCTTCTATACCCCAAGATTCGAAAGCAAATCGATTTGGAACGGTGACTTTGAAAAAATTGCTACTTGGGTGCAACCACTAAAATGCTTGTCAACACCAAATGCATAAGTGCATATTAATAATTGACCCCTTAAAATTTAGCCAGAGTCTTATGCTTTCTATATTGGTCCCTAACTTTTCATTATCCTTCAGGAATAATTCTATACCCCAAGGTTCGAAAGCAAATCGATTTGGAACGGTGACTTTGAAAAAATTGCTACTTGGGTGCAACCACTAAAATGCTTGTCAACACCAAATGCATAAGTGCATATTAATAATTGACCCCTTAGAATTTAGCCAGAGTCTTATGCTTTCTATATTGGTCCCTAACTTTTCATTATCCTTCAGGAATAATGAGCATATCGATGCGCAAGGATAACATTGAAAAACTGCCTATTACAAAATACACACTCACCACTGAAGTGCTTATAGATTCCAAACGGTTTGGGTTACATTAATAAAAAACCCCTTAAAATGTAGCTAGAGATTGCAGCTTTATCAAATTAGATCAATAATTTCATTACTAATCGGCAATCATGAACAATTCGATGCGCAAGAGTGACATTAAATGGCTGCCTACTGCAAAATCGATAAAATGCTTGTAAAATATGATGATTCTAGGTTTATAGAAAAAATATCAACCTTAAAACCTAGCTGGAGTTTTGAGCTTTCATAAATGGGGTCAATCTTCTCGCTATCTCAAATAATGCAGGAGAATTTCGTTGTGGAAAAGTGATATCGACCACATGATACATCTATATTAGGGGTGCCCAAAATATTCTTATGGAAAAGCAAAAACCAATACATGTAAAGTTGCCCAAAAATATGCAAACAAATTATTTAATTAATTGAATTAGTTGAAAGCACATTGTGCATTTCGCTTGACCCTTAAAATTATAAGTGAAAAAAATATAATGTTCCCATTTGTCATTGCCGAAAGGCCAACCAATCGCCAAAACAAAAACTACAACAACAAAAGCATCTAATTTTTTTTCATACATAGAATTTCTTGAGGAAACAAAACAAAAATCCGCGCAGCCCCCACACGTGTTGCTTCGTTGCTGTCACAACAACGACTGATTGAAAGAATGCACCTCTGATCTATATAACCAATCAAATGCTTGTGGAACCTAAGTACGCACAATCACTTTAATCAAAATGGCGTCAAAATTAAGCCAGAGTGACCACCTTTCAATAATTTGGTAAATAAAAAAATATCCCACCGGCAGCATGATCGAAATTATGGCTGTTAAATCTCGACCCGTTAACGGATTTTAATAATATTATGCCTTATTATTTAGCTAGACTCGTATGCTTTCTATAATGGTATCAATCATCCTTCTATACCCCAAGGTTCGAAAGCAAATCGATTTGGAACGGTGACTTTGAAAAAATTGCTACTTGGGTGCAACCACTAAAATGCTTGTCAACACCAAATGCATAAGTGCATATTAATAATTGACCCCTTAAAATTTAGCCAGAGTCTTATGCTTTCTATATTGGTCCCTAACTTTTCATTATCCTTCAGGAATAATGAGCATATCGATGCGCAAGGATAACATTGAAAAACTGCCTATTACAAAATACACACTCACCACTAAAGTGCTTATAGATTCCAAACGGTATGGGTTACGTTAATAAAAAACCCCTTAAAATGTAGCTAGAGATTGCAGCTTTATCAAATTAAATCAATAATTTGATTACTATTAGGCAATCATGAACAGATCGATGCGCAAGAGTGACATTAAATGGCTGCCTACTGCAAAATCGATAAAATGCTTGTAAAATATGATGATTCTAGGTTTATAGAAAAAATAATAACCTTAAAACCTAGCTGGAGTTTTCAGCTTTCATAAATGGGGTCAATCTTCTCGCTATCTCAAATAATGCAGGAGAATTTCGTTGTGGAAAAGTGATATCGACCACATGATACATCTATATCAGGGGTGCCCAAAGTCTTCTTATGGAAAAGCAAAAACCAATACATTTAAAGTTGCCCAAAAAAATGCAAACAAATTATTTAATTAATTGAATTAGTTGAAAGCACATTGTGCATTTCGCTTGACCCTTAAAATTATAAGTGAAAAAAATAGAATGTTCCCATTTGTCATTGCCGAAAGGCCAACCAATCGCCAAAACAAAAACTACAACAACAAAAGCATCTAATTTTTTTTCATACATAGAATTTCTTGAGGAAACAAAACAAAAATCCGCGCAGCCCCCACACGTGTTGCTTCGTTGCTGTCACAACAACGACTGATTGAAAGAATGCACCTCTGATCTATATAACCAATCAAATGCTTGTGGAACCTAAGTACGCACAATCACTTTAATCAAAATGGCGTCAAAATTAAGCCAGAGTGACCACCTTTCACCAATTTGGTAAATAAAAAAAATATCCCACCGGCAGCATGATCGAAATTATGGCTGTTAAATCTCGACCCGTTAACGGATTTTAATAATATTATGCCTTATTATTTAGCTAGACTCGTATGCTTTCTATAATGGTATCAATCATCCTTCTATACCCCAAGGTTCGAAAGCAAATCGATTTGGAACGGTGACTTTGAAAAAATTGCTACTTGGGTGCAACCACTAAAATGCTTGTCAACACCAAATGCATAAGTGCATATTCATAATTGACCCCTTAAAATTTAGCCAGAGTCTTATGCTTTCTATATTGGTCCCTAACTTTTCATTATCCTTCAGGAATAATGAGCATATCGATGCGCAAGGATAACATTGAAAAACTGCCTATTACAAAATACACACTCACCACTAAAGTGCTTATAGATTCCACACGGTATGGGTTAAGTTAATAAAAAACCCCTTAAAATGTAGCTAGAGATTGCAGCTTTATCAAATTAAATCAATAATTTGATTACTATTAGGCAATCATGAACAGATCGATGCGCAAGAGTGACATTAAATGGCTGCCTACTGCAAAATCGATAAAATGCTTGTAAAATATGATGATTCTAGGTTTATAGAAAAAATAATAACCTTAAAACCTAGCTGGAGTTTTGAGCTTTCATAAATGGGGTCAATCTTCTCGCTATCTCAAATAATGCAGGAGAATTTCGTTGTGGAAAAGTGATATCGACCACATGATACATCTATATCAGGGGTGCCCAAAGTCTTCTTATGGAAAAGCAAAAACCAATACATTTAAACTTTCCCAAAAAAATGCAAACAAATTATTTAATTAATTGAATTAGTTGAAAGCACATTGTGCATTTCGCTTGACCCTTAAAATTATAAGTGAAAAAAATATAATGTTCCCATTTGTCATTGCCGAAAGGCCAACCAATCGCCAAAACAAAAACTACAACAACAAAAGCATCTAATTTTTTTTCATACATAGAATTTCTTGAGGAAACAAAACAAAAATCCGCGCAGCCCCCACACGTGTTGCTTCGTTGCTGTCACAACAACGACTGATTGAAAGAATGCACCTCTGATCTATATAACCAATCAAATGCTTGTGGAACCTAAGTACGCACAATCACTTTAATCAAAATGGCGTCAAAATTAAGCCAGAGTGACCACCTTTCACCAATTTGGTAAATAAAAAAAATATCCCACCGGCAGCATGATCGAAATTATGGCTGTTAAATCTCGACCCGTTAACGGATTTTAATATTATTATGCCTTATTATTTAGCTACACTCGTATGCTTT
Organism: Melieria omissa; assembly: GCA_963971225.1. Classification (NCBI taxonomy): domain Eukaryota; kingdom Metazoa; phylum Arthropoda; class Insecta; order Diptera; family Ulidiidae; genus Melieria; species Melieria omissa. The sequence continues at coordinate 219,852 of OZ020269.1, read as the reverse complement.
CTATAATGGTATCAATCATCCTTCTATACCCCAAGGTTCGAAAGCAAATCGATTTGGAACGGTGACTTTGAAAAAATTGCTACTTGGGTGCAACCACTAAAATGCTTGTCAACACCAAATGCATAAGTGCATATTAATAATTGACCCCTTAAAATTTAGCCAGAGTCTTATGCTTTCTATATTGGTCCCTAACTTTTCATTATCCTTCAGGAATAATGAGCATATCGATGCGCAAGGATAACATTGAAAAACTGCCTATTACAAAATACACACTCACCACTAAAGTGCTTATAGATTCCAAACGGTATGGGTTACGTTAATAAAAAACCCCTTAAAATGTAGCTAGAGATTGCAGCTTTATCAAATTAAATCAATAATTTGATTACTATTAGGCAATCATGAACAGATCGATGCGCAAGAGTGACATTAAATGGCTGCCTACTGCAAAATCGATAAAATGCTTGTAAAATATGATGATTCTAGGTTTATAGAAAAAATAATAACCTTAAAACCTAGCTGGAGTTTTGAGCTTTCATAAATGGGGTCAATCTTCTCGCTATCTCAAATAATGCAGGAGACTTTCGTTGTGGAAAAGTGATATCGACCACATGATACATCTATATCAGGGGTGCCCAAAGTCTTCTTATGGAAAAGCAAAAACCAATACATTTAAAGTTGCCCAAAAAAATGCAAACAAATTAAATAATAATAAATAATTAAATAATTAATTGAATTAGTTGAAAGCACATTGTGCATTTCGCTTGACCCTTAAAATTATAAGTGAAAAAAATATAATGTTCCCATTTGTCATTGCCGGAAGGCCAACCAATCGCCAAAACAAAAACTACAACAACAAAAGCATCTAATTTTTTTTCATACATAGAATTTCTTGAGGAAACAAAACAAAAATCCGCGCAGCCCCCACACGTGTTGCTTCGTTGCTGTCACAACAACGACTGATTGAAAGAATGCACCTCTGATCTATATAACCAATCAAATGCTTGTGGAACCTAAGTACGCACAATCACTTTAATCAAAATGGCGTCAAAATTAAGCCAGAGTGACCACCTTTCAATAATTTTGTAAATAAAAAAATATCCCACCGGCAGCATGATCGAAATTATAGCTGTTAAATCTCGACCCGTTAACGGATTTTAATAATATTATGCCTTATTATTTAGCTAGACTCGTATGCTTTCTATAATGGTATCAATCATCCTTCTATACCCCAAGGTTCGAAAGCAAATCGATTTGGAACGGTGACTTTGAAAAAATTGCTACTTGGGTGCAACCACTAAAATGCTTGTCAACACCAAATGCATAAGTGCATATTAATAATTGACCCCTTAAAATTTAGCCAGAGTCTTATGCTTTCTATATTGGTCCCTAACTTTTCATTATCCTTCAGGAATAATGAGCATATCGATGCGCAAGGATAACATTGAAAAACTGCCTATTACAAAATACACACTCACCACTAAAGTGCTTATAGATTCCAAACGGTACAGGTTACGTTAATAAAAAGCCCCTTAAAATGTAGCTAGAGATCCCAGCTTTATCAAATTAAATCAATAATTTGATTACTATTCGGTAATCATGAACAGATCGATGCGCAAGAGTGACATTAAATGGCTGCCTACTGCAAAATCGATAAAATGCTTGTAAAATATGATGATTCTAGGTTTATAGAAAAACTAATAACCTTAAAACCTAGCTGGAGTTTTGAGCTCTCATAAATGGGGTCAATCTTCTCGCTATCTCAGATAATGCAGGAGAACTTCGTTGTGGAAAAGTGATATCGACCACATGATACATCTATATCAGGGGTGCCCAAAATCTTCTTATGGAAAAGCAAAAACCAATACATGTAAAGTTGACCAAAAAAATGCAAACAAATTATTTAGTTAATTGAATTAGTTGAAAGCACATTGTGCATTTCGCTTGACCCTTAAAATTATAAGTGAAAAAAATATAATGTTCCCATTTGTCATTGCCGAAAGGCCAACCAATCGCCAAAACAAAAACTACAACAACAAAAGCATCTAATTTTTTTTCATACATAGAATTTCTTGAGGAAACAAAAAAAAAAATCAGCGCAGCCCCCACACGTGTTGCTTCGTTGCTGTCACAACAACGACTGATTGAAAGAATGCACCTCTGATCTATATAACCAATCAAATGCTTGTGGAACCTAAGTACGCACAATCACTTTAATCAAAATTGCGTCAAAATTAAGCCAGAGTGACCACCTTTCAATAATTTGGTAAATAAAAAACATATACCAACGGCAGCATGATCGAAATTATGGCTGTTAAATCTCGACCCGTTAACGGATTTTAATATTATTATGCCTTATTATTTAGCTACACTCGTATGCTTTCTATAATGGTATCAATCATCCTTCTATACCCCAAGATTCGAAAGCAAATCGATTTGGAACGGTGACTTTGAAAAAATTGCTACTTGGGTGCAACCACTAAAATGCTTGTCAACACCAAATGCATAAGTGCATATTAATAATTGACCCCTTAAAATTTAGCCAGAGTCTTATGCTTTCTATATTGGTCCCTAACTTTTCATTATCCTTCAGGAATAATTCTATACCCCAAGGTTCGAAAGCAAATCGATTTGGAACGGTGACTTTGAAAAAATTGCTACTTGGGTGCAACCACTAAAATGCTTGTCAACACCAAATGCATAAGTGCATATTAATAATTGACCCCTTAGAATTTAGCCAGAGTCTTATGCTTTCTATATTGGTCCCTAACTTTTCATTATCCTTCAGGAATAATGAGCATATCGATGCGCAAGGATAACATTGAAAAACTGCCTATTACAAAATACACACTCACCACTGAAGTGCTTATAGATTCCAAACGGTATGGGTTACATTAATAAAAAACCCCTTAAAATGTAGCTAGAGATTGCAGCTTTATCAAATTAGATCAATAATTTCATTACTAATCGGCAATCATGAACAATTCGATGCGCAAGAGTGACATTAAATGGCTGCCTACTGCAAAATCGATAAAATGCTTGTAAAATATGATGATTCTAGGTTTATAGAAAAAATATCAACCTTAAAACCTAGCTGGAGTTTTGAGCTTTCATAAATGGGGTCAATCTTCTCGCTATCTCAAATAATGCAGGAGAATTTCGTTGTGGAAAAGTGATATCGACCACATGATACATCTATATTAGGGGTGCCCAAAATATTCTTATGGAAAAGCAAAAACCAATACATGTAAAGTTGCCCAAAAATATGCAAACAAATTATTTAATTAATTGAATTAGTTGAAAGCACATTGTGCATTTCGCTTGACCCTTAAAATTATAAGTGAAAAAAATATAATGTTCCCATTTGTCATTGCCGAAAGGCCAACCAATCGCCAAAACAAAAACTACAACAACAAAAGCATCTAATTTTTTTTCATACATAGAATTTCTTGAGGAAACAAAACAAAAATCCGCGCAGCCCCCACACGTGTTGCTTCGTTGCTGTCACAACAACGACTGATTGAAAGAATGCACCTCTGATCTATATAACCAATCAAATGCTTGTGGAACCTAAGTACGCACAATCACTTTAATCAAAATGGCGTCAAAATTAAGCCAGAGTGACCACCTTTCAATAATTTGGTAAATAAAAAAATATCCCACCGGCAGCATGATCGAAATTATGGCTGTTAAATCTCGACCCGTTAACGGATTTTAATAATATTATGCCTTATTATTTAGCTAGACTCGTATGCTTTCTATAATGGTATCAATCATCGTTCTATACCCCAAGGTTCGAAAGCAAATCGATTTGGAACGGTGACTTTGAAAAAATTGCTACTTGGGTGCAACCACTAAAATGCTTGTCAACACCAAATGCATAAGTGCATATTAATAATTGACCCCTTAAAATTTAGCCAGAGTCTTATGCTTTCTATATTGGTCCCTAACTTTTCATTATCCTTCAGGAATAATGAGCATATCGATGCGCAAGGATAACATTGAAAAACTGCCTATTACAAAATACACACTCACCACTAAAGTGCTTATAGATTCCAAACGGTATGGGTTACGTTAATAAAAAACCCCTTAAAATGTAGCTAGAGATTGCAGCTTTATCAAATTAAATCAATAATTTGATTACTATTAGGCAATCATGAACAGATCGATGCGCAAGAGTGACATTAAATGGCTGCCTACTGCAAAATCGATAAAATGCTTGTAAAATATGATGATTCTAGGTTTATAGAAAAAATAATAACCTTAAAACCTAGCTGGAGTTTTCAGCTTTCATAAATGGGGTCAATCTTCTCGCTATCTCAAATAATGCAGGAGAATTTCGTTGTGGAAAAGTGATATCGACCACATGATACATCTATATCAGGGGTGCCCAAAGTCTTCTTATGGAAAAGCAAAAACCAATACATTTAAAGTTGCCCAAAAAAATGCAAACAAATTATTTAATTAATTGAATTAGTTGAAAGCACATTGTGCATTTCGCTTGACCCTTAAAATTATAAGTGAAAAAAATATAATGTTCCCATTTGTCATTGCCGAAAGGCCAACCAATCGCCAAAACAAAAACTACAACAACAAAAGCATCTAATTTTTTTTCATACATAGAATTTCTTGAGGAAACAAAACAAAAATCCGCGCAGCCCCCACACGTGTTGCTTCGTTGCTGTCACAACAACGACTGATTGAAAGAATGCACCTCTGATCTATATAACCAATCAAATGCTTGTGGAACCTAAGTACGCACAATCACTTTAATCAAAATGGCGTCAAAATTAAGCCAGAGTGACCACCTTTCAATAATTTGGTAAATAAAAAAATATCCCACCGGCAGCATGATCGAAATTATGGCTGTTAAATCTCGACCCGTTAACGGATTTTAATAATATTATGCCTTATTATTTAGCTAGACTCGTATGCTTTCTATAATGGTATCAATCATCCTTCTATACCCCAAGGTTCGAAAGCAAATCGATTTGGAACGGTGACTTTGAAAAAATTGCTACTTGGGTGCAACCACTAAAATGCTTGTCAACACCAAATGCATAAGTGCATATTAATAATTGACCCCTTAAAATTTAGCCAGAGTCTTATGCTTTCTATATTGGTCCCTAACTTTTCATTATCCTTCAGGAATAATGAGCATATCGATGCGCAAGGATAACATTGAAAAACTGCCTATTACAAAATACACACTCACCACTAAAGTGCTTATAGATTCCAAACGGTATGGGTTACGTTAATAAAAAACCCCTTAAAATGTAGCTAGAGATTGCAGCTTTATCAAATTAAATCAATAATTTGATTACTATTAGGCAATCATGAACAGATCGATGCGCAAGAGTGACATTAAATGGCTGCCTACTGCAAAATCGATAAAATGCTTGTAAAATATGATGATTCTAGGTTTATAGAAAAAATAATAACCTTAAAACCTAGCTGGAGTTTTGAGCTTTCATAAATGGGGTCAATCTTCTCGCTATCTCAAATAATGCAGGAGAATTTCGTTGTGGAAAAGTGATATCGACCACATGATACATCTATATCAGGGGTGCCCAAAGTCTTCTTATGGAAAAGCAAAAACCAATACATTTAAAGTTGCCCAAAAAAATGCAAACAAATTATTTAATTAATTGAATTAGTTGAAAGCACATTGTGCATTTCGCTTGACCCTTAAAATTATAAGTGAAAAAAATATAATGTTCCCATTTGTCATTGCCGAAAGGCCAACCAATCGCCAAAACAAAAACTACAACAACAAAAGCATCTAATTTTTTTTCATACATAGAATTTCTTGAGGAAACAAAACAAAAATCCGCGCAGCCCCCACACGTGTTGCTTCGTTGCTGTCACAACAACGACTGATTGAAAGAATGCACCTCTGATCTATATAACCAATCAAATGCTTGTGGAACCTAAGTACGCACAATCACTTTAATCAAAATGGCGTCAAAATTAAGCCAGAGTGACCACCTTTCAATAATTTTGTAAATAAAAAAATATCCCACCGGCAGCATGATCGAAATTATAGCTGTTAAATCTCGACCCGTTAACGGATTTTAATAATATTATGCCTTATTATTTAGCTAGACTCGTATGCTTTCTATAATGGTATCAATCATCCTTCTATACCCCAAGGTTCGAAAGCAAATCGATTTGGAACGGTGACTTTGAAAAAATTGCTACTTGGGTGCAACCACTAAAATGCTTGTCAACACCAAATGCATAAGTGCATATTAATAATTGACCCCTTAAAATTTAGCCAGAGTCTTATGCTTTCTATATTGGTCCCTAACTTTTCATTATCCTTCAGGAATAATGAGCATATCGATGCGCAAGGATAACATTGAAAAACTGCCTATTACAAAATACACACTCACCACTAAAGTGCTTATAGATTCCAAACGGTATGGGTTACGTTAATAAAAAATCCCTTAAAATGTAGCTAGAGATTGCAGCTTTATCAAATTAAATCAATAATTTGATTACTAATCGGCAATCATGAACAATTCGATGCGCAAAAGTGACATTAAATGGCTGCCTACTGCAAAATCGATAAAATGCTTGTAAAATATGATGATTCTAGGTTTATAGAAAAAATATCAACCTTAAAACCTAGCTGGAGTTTTGAGCTTTCATAAATGGGGTCAATCTTCTCGCTATCTCAAATAATGCAGCAGAATTTCGTTGTGGAAAAGTGATATCGACCACATGATACATCTATATTAGGGGTGCCCAAAATATTCTTATGGAAAAGCAAAAACCAATACATGTAAAGTTGCCCAAAAATATGCGAACAAATTATTTAATTAATTGAATTAGTTGAAAGCACATTGTGCATTTCGCTTGACCCTTAAAATTATAAGTGAAAAAAATATAATGTTCCCATTTGTCATTGCCGAAAGGCCAACCAATCGCCAAAACAAAAACTACAACAACAAAAGCATCTAATTTTTTTTCATACATAGAATTTCTTGAGGAAACAAAACAAAAATCCGCGCAGCCCCCACACGTGTTGCTTCGTTGCTGTCACAACAACGACTGATTGAAAGAATGCACCTCTGATCTATATAACCAATCAAATGCTTGTGGAACCTAAGTACGCACAATCACTTTAATCAAAATGGCGTCAAAATTAAGCCAGAGTGACCACCTTTCAATAATTTGGTAAATAAAAAAATATCCCACCGGCAGCATGATCGAAATTATGGCTGTTAAATCTCGACCCGTTAACGGATTTTAATAATATTATGCCTTATTATTTAGCTAGACTCGTATGCTTTCTATAATGGTATCAATCATCCTTCTATACCCCAAGGTTCGAAAGCAAATCGATTTGGAACGGTGACTTTGAAAAAATTGCTACTTGGGTGCAACCACTAAAATGCTTGTCAACACCAAATGCATAAGTGCATATTAATAATTGACCCCTTAAAATTTAGCCAGAGTCTTATGCTTTCTATATTGGTCCCTAACTTTTCATTATCCTTCAGGAATAATGAGCATATCGATGCGCAAGGATAACATTGAAAAACTGCCTATTACAAAATACACACTCACCACTAAAGTGCTTATAGATTCCAAACGGTATGGGTTACGTTAATAAAAAACCCCTTAAAATGTAGCTAGAGATTGCAGCTTTATCAAATTAAATCAATAATTTGATTACTATTAGGCAATCATGAACAGATCGATGCGCAAGAGTGACATTAAATGGCTGCCTACTGCAAAATCGATAAAATGCTTGTAAAATATGATGATTCTAGGTTTATAGAAAAAATAATAACCTTAAAACCTAGCTGGAGTTTTGAGCTTTCATAAATGGGGTCAATCTTCTCGCTATCTCAAATAATGCAGGAGAATTTCGTTGTGGAAAAGTGATATCGACCACATGATACATCTATATCAGGGGTGCCCAAAGTCTTCTTATGGAAAAGCAAAAACCAATACATTTAAAGTTGCCCAAAAAAATGCAAACAAATTATTTAATTAATTGAATTAGTTGAAAGCACATTGTGCATTTCGCTTGACCCTTAAAATTATAAGTGAAAAAAATATAATGTTCCCATTTGTCATTGCCGAAAGGCCAACCAATCGCCAAAACAAAAACTACAACAACAAAAGCATCTAATTTTTTTTCATACATAGAATTTCTTGAGGAAACAAAACAAAAATCCGCGCAGCCCCCACACGTGTTGCTTCGTTGCTGTCACAACAACGACTGATTGAAAGAATGCACCTCTGATCTATATAACCAATCAAATGCTTGTGGAACCTAAGTACGCACAATCACTTTAATCAAAATGGCGTCAAAATTATGCCAGAGTGACCACCTTTCAATAATTTGGTAAATAAAAAAATATCCCACCGGCAGCATGATCGAAATTATGGCTGTTAAATCTCGACCCGTTAACGGATTTTAATAATATTATGCCTTATTATTTAGCTAGACTCGTATGCTTTCTATAATGGTATCAATCATCCTTCTATACCCCAAGGTTCGAAAGCAAATCGATTTGGAACGGTGACTTTGAAAAAATTGCTACTTGGGTGCAACCACTAAAATGCTTGTCAACACCAAATGCATAAGTGCATATTAATAATTGACCCCTTAAAATTTAGCCAGAGTCTTATGCTTTCTATATTGGTCCCTAACTTTTCATTATCCTTCAGGAATAATGAGCATATCGATGCGCAAGGATAACATTGAAAAACTGCCTATTACAAAATACACACTCACCACTAAAGTGCTTATAGATTCCAAACGGTATGGGTTACGTTAATAAAAAACCCCTTAAAATGTAGCTAGAGATTGCAGCTTTATCAAATTAAATCAATAATTTGATTACTATTAGGCAATCATGAACAGATCGATGCGCAAGAGTGACATTAAATGGCTGCCTACTGCAAAATCGATAAAATGCTTGTAAAATATGATGATTCTAGGTTTATAGAAAAAATAATAACCTTAAAACCTAGCTGGAGTTTTGAGCTTTCATAAATGGGGTCAATCTTCTCGCTATCTCAAATAATGCAGGAGAATTTCGTTGTGGAAAAGTGATATCGACCACATGATACATCTATATCAGGGGTGCCCAAAGTCTTCTTATGGAAAAGCAAAAACCAATACATTTAAAGTTGCCCAAAAAAATGCAAACAAATTAAATAATAATAAATAATTAAATAATTAATTGAATTAGTTGAAAGCACATTGTGCATTTCGCTTGACCCTTAAAATTATAAGTGAAAAAAATATAATGTTCCCATTTGTCATTGCCGAAAGGCCAACCAATCGCCAAAACAAAAACTACAACAACAAAAGCATCTAATTTTTTTTCATACATAGAATTTCTTGAGGAAACAAAACAAAAATCCGCGCAGCCCCCACACGTGTTGCTTCGTTGCTGTCACAACAACGACTGATTGAAAGAATGCACCTCTGATCTATATAACCAATCAAATGCTTGTGGAACCTAAGTACGCACAATCACTTTAATCAAAATGGCGTCAAAATTAAGCCAGAGTGACCACCTTTCAATAATTTGGTAAATAAAAAAATATCCCACCGGCAGCATGATCGAAATTATGGCTGTTAAATCTCGACCCGTTAACGGATTTTAATAATATTATGCCTTATTATTTAGCTAGACTCGTATGCTTTCTATAATGGTATCAATCATCCTTCTATACCCCAAGGTTCGAAAGCAAATCGATTTGGAACGGTTACTTTGAAAAAATTGCTACTTGGGTGCAACCACTAAAATGCTTGTCAACACCAAATGCATAAGTGCATATTAATAATTGACCCCTTAAAATTTAGCCAGAGTCTTATGCTTTCTATATTGGTCCCTAACTTTTCATTATCCTTCAGGAATAATGAGCATATCGATGCGCAAGGATAACATTGAAAAACTGCCTATTACAAAATACACACTCACCACTAAAGTGCTTATAGATTCCAAACGGTATGGGTTACGTTAATAAAAAACCCCTTAAAATGTAGCTAGAGATTGCAGCTTTATCAAATTAAATCAATAATTTGATTACTATTAGGCAATCATGAACAGATCGATGCGCAAGAGTGACATTAAATGGCTGCCTACTGCAAAATCGATAAAATGCTTGTAAAATATGATGATTCTAGGTTTATAGAAAAAATAATAACCTTAAAACCTAGCTGGAGTTTTGAGCTTTCATAAGTGGGGTCAATCTTCTCGCTATCTCAAATAATGCAGGAGAATTTCGTTGTGGAAAAGTGATATCGACCACATGATACATCTATATCAGGGGTGCCCAAAGTCTTCTTATGGAAAAGCAAAAACCAATACATTTAAAGTTGCCCAAAAAAATGCAAACAAATTATTTAATTAATTGAATTAGTTGAAAGCACATTGTGCATTTCGCTTGACCCTTAAAATTATAAGTGAAAAAAATATAATGTTCCCATTTGTCATTGCCGAAAGGCCAACCAATCGCCAAAACAAAAACTACAACAACAAAAGCATCTAATTTTTTTTCATACATAGAATTTCTTGAGGAAACAAAACAAAAATCCGCGCAGCCCCCACACGTGTTGCTTCGTTGCTGTCACAACAACGACTGATTGAAAGAATGCACCTCTGATCTATATAACCAATCAAATGCTTGTGGAACCTAAGTACGCACAATCACTTTAATCAAAATGGCGTCAAAATTATGCCAGAGTGACCACCTTTCAATAATTTGGTAAATAAAAAAATATCCCACCGGCAGCATGATCGAAATTATGGCTGTTAAATCTCGACCCGTTAACGGATTTTAATAATATTATGCCTTATTATTTAGCTAGACTCGTATGCTTTCTATAATGGTATCAATCATCCTTCTATACCCCAAGGTTCGAAAGCAAATCGATTTGGAACGGTGACTTTGAAAAAATTGCTACTTGGGTGCAACCACTAAAATGCTTGTCAACACCAAATGCATAAGTGCATATTAATAATTGACCCCTTAAAATTTAGCCAGAGTCTTATGCTTTCTATATTGGTCCCTAACTTTTCATTATCCTTCAGGAATAATGAGCATATCGATGCGCAAGGATAACATTGAAAAACTGCCTATTACAAAATACACACTCACCACTAAAGTGCTTATAGATTCCAAACGGTATGGGTTACGTTAATAAAAAACCCCTTAAAATGTAGCTAGAGATTGCAGCTTTATCAAATTAAATCAATAATTTGATTACTATTAGGCAATCATGAACAGATCGATGCGCAAGAGTGACATTAAATGGCTGCCTACTGCAAAATCGATAAAATGCTTGTAAAATATGATGATTCTAGGTTTATAGAAAAAATAATAACCTTAAAACCTAGCTGGAGTTTTGAGCTTTCATAAATGGGGTCAATCTTCTCGCTATCTCAAATAATGCAGGAGAATTTCGTTGTGGAAAAGTGATATCGACCACATGATACATCTATATCAGGGGTGCCCAAAGTCTTCTTATGGAAAAGCAAAAACCAATACATTTAAAGTTGCCCAAAAAAATGCAAACAAATTAAATAATAATAAATAATTAAATAATTAATTGAATTAGTTGAAAGCACATTGTGCATTTCGCTTGACCCTTAAAATTATAAGTGAAAAAAATATAATGTTCCCATTTGTCATTGCCGAAAGGCCAACCAATCGCCAAAACAAAAACTACAACAACAAAAGCATCTAATTTTTTTTCATACATAGAATTTCTTGAGGAAACAAAACAAAAATCCGCGCAGCCCCCACACGTGTTGCTTCGTTGCTGTCACAACAACGACTGATTGAAAGAATGAACCTCTGATCTATATAACCAATCAAATGCTTGTGGAACCTAAGTACGCACAATCACTTTAATCAAAATGGCGTCAAAATTAAGCCAGAGTGACCACCTTTCAATAATTTGGTAAATAAAAAAATATCCCACCGGCAGCATGATCGAAATTATGGCTGTTAAATCTCGACCCGTTAACGGATTTTAATAATATTATGCCTTATGATTTAGCTAGACTCGTATGCTTTCTATAATGGTATCAATCATCCTTCTATACCCCAAGGTTCGAAAGCAAATCGATTTGGAACGGTGACTTTGAAAAAATTGCTACTTGGGTGCAACCACTAAAATGCTTGTCAACACCAAATGCATAAGTGCATATTAATAATTGACCCCTTAAAATTTAGCCAGAGTCTTATGCTTTCTATATTGGTCCCTAACTTTTCATTATCCTTCAGGAATAATGAGCATATCGATGCGCAAGGATAACATTGAAAAACTGCCTATTACAAAATACACACTCACCACTAAAGTGCTTATAGATTCCAAACGGTATGGGTTACGTTAATAAAAAACCCCTTAAAATGTAGCTAGAGATTGCAGCTTTATCAAATTAAATCAATAATTTGATTACTATTAGGCAATCATGAACAGATCGATGCGCAAGAGTGACATTAAATGGCTGCCTACTGCAAAATCGATAAAATGCTTGTAAAATATGATGATTCTAGGTTTATAGAAAAAATAATAACCTTAAAACCTAGCTGGAGTTTTGAGCTTTCATAAATGGGGTCAATCTTCTCGCTATCTCAAATAATGCAGGAGAATTTCGTTGTGGAAAAGTGATATCGACCACATGATACATCTATATCAGGGGTGCCCAAAGTCTTCTTATGGAAAAGCAAAAACCAATACATTTAAAGTTGCCCAAAAAAATGCAAACAAATTATTTAATTAATTGAATTAGTTGAAAGCACATTGTGCATTTCGCTTGACCCTTAAAATTATAAGTGAAAAAAATATAATGTTCCCATTTGTCATTGCCGAAAGGCCAACCAATCGCCAAAACAAAAACTACAACAACAAAAGCATCTAATTTTTTTTCATACATAGAATTTCTTGAGGAAACAAAACAAAAATCCGCGCAGCCCCCACACGTGTTGCTTCGTTGCTGTCACAACAACGACTGATTGAAAGAATGCACCTCTGATCTATATAACCAATCAAATGCTTGTGGAACCTAAGTACGCACAATCACTTTAATCAAAATGGCGTCAAAATTATGCCAGAGTGACCACCTTTCAATAATTTGGTAAATAAAAAAATATCCCACCGGCAGCATGATCGAAATTATGGCTGTTAAATCTCGACCCGTTAACGGATTTTAATAATATTATGCCTTATTATTTAGCTAGACTCGTATGCTTTCTATAATGGTATCAATCATCCTTCTATACCCCAAGGTTCGAAAGCAAATCGATTTGGAACGGTGACTTTGAAAAAATTGCTACTTGGGTGCAACCACTAAAATGCTTGTCAACACCAAATGCATAAGTGCATATTAATAATTGACCCCTTAAAATTTAGCCAGAGTCTTATGCTTTCTATATTGGTCCCTAACTTTTCATTATCCTTCAGGAATAATGAGCATATCGATGCGCAAGGATAACATTGAAAAACTGCCTATTACAAAATACACACTCACCACTAAAGTGCTTATAGATTCCAAACGGTATGGGTTACGTTAATAAAAAACCCCTTAAAATGTAGCTAGAGATTGCAGCTTTATCAAATTAAATCAATAATTTGATTACTATTAGGCAATCATGAACAGATCGATGCGCAAGAGTGACATTAAATGGCTGCCTACTGCAAAATCGATAAAATGCTTGTAAAATATGATGATTCTAGGTTTATAGAAAAAATAATAACCTTAAAACCTAGCTGGAGTTTTGAGCTTTCATAAATGGGGTCAATCTTCTCGCTATCTCAAATAATGCAGGAGAATTTCGTTGTGGAAAAGTGATATCGACCACATGATACATCTATATCAGGGGTGCCCAAAGTCTTCTTATGGAAAAGCAAAAACCAATACATTTAAAGTTGCCCAAAAAAATGCAAACAAATTAAATAATAATAAATAATTAAATAATTAATTGAATTAGTTGAAAGCACATTGTGCATTTCGCTTGACCCTTAAAATTATAAGTGAAAAAAATATAATGTTCCCATTTGTCATTGCCGAAAGGCCAACCAATCGCCAAAACAAAAACTACAACAACAAAAGCATCTAATTTTTTTTCATACATAGAATTTCTTGAGGAAACAAAACAAAAATCCGCGCAGCCCCCACACGTGTTGCTTCGTTGCTGTCACAACAACGACTGATTGAAAGAATGCACCTCTGATCTATATAACCAATCAAATGCTTGTGGAACCTAAGTACGCACAATCACTTTAATCAAAATGGCGTCAAAATTAAGCCAGAGTGACCACCTTTCAATAATTTTGTAAATAAAAAAATATCCCACCGGCAGCATGATCGAAATTATAGCTGTTAAATCTCGACCCGTTAACGGATTTTAATAATATTATGCCTTATTATTTAGCTAGACTCGTATGCTTTCTATAATGGTATCAATCATCCTTCTATACCCCAAGGTTCGAAAGCAAATCGATTTGGAACGGTGACTTTGAAAAAATTGCTACTTGGGTGCAACCACTAAAATGCTTGTCAACACCAAATGCATAAGTGCATATTAATAATTGACCCCTTAAAATTTAGCCAGAGTCTTATGCTTTCTATATTGGTCCCTAACTTTTCATTATCCTTCAGGAATAATGAGCATATCGATGCGCAAGGATAACATTGAAAAACTGCCTATTACAAAATACACACTCACCACTAAAGTGCTTATAGATTCCAAACGGTATGGGTTACGTTAATAAAAAACCCCTTAAAATGTAGCTAGAGATTGCAGCTTTATCAAATTAAATCAATAATTTGATTACTATTAGGCAATCATGAACAGATCGATGCGCAAGAGTGACATTAAATGGCTGCCTACTGCAAAATCGATAAAATGCTTGTAAAATATGATGATTCTAGGTTTATAGAAAAAATAATAACCTTAAAACCTAGCTGGAGTTTTGAGCTTTCATAAATGGGGTCAATCTTCTCGCTATCTCAAATAATGCAGGAGAATTTCGTTGTGGAAAAGTGATATCGACCACATGATACATCTATATCAGGGGTGCCCAAAGTCTTCTTATGGAAAAGCAAAAACCAATACATTTAAAGTTGCCCAAAAAAATGCAAACAAATTATTTAATTAATTGAATTAGTTGAAAGCACATTGTGCATTTCGCTTGACCCTTAAAATTATAAGTGAAAAAAATATAATGTTCCCATTTGTCATTGCCGAAAGGCCAACCAATCGCCAAAACAAAAACTACAACAACAAAAGCATCTAATTTTTTTTCATACATAGAATTTCTTGAGGAAACAAAACAAAAATCCGCGCAGCCCCCACACGTGTTGCTTCGTTGCTGTCACAACAACGACTGATTGAAAGAATGCACCTCTGATCTATATAACCAATCAAATGCTTGTGGAACCTAAGTACGCACAATCACTTTAATCAAAATGGCGTCAAAATTATGCCAGAGTGACCACCTTTCAATAATTTGGTAAATAAAAAAATATCCCACCGGCAGCATGATCGAAATTATGGCTGTTAAATCTCGACCCGTTAACGGATTTTAATAATATTATGCCTTATTATTTAGCTAGACTCGTATGCTTTCTATAATGGTATCAATCATCCTTCTATACCCCAAGGTTCGAAAGCAAATCGATTTGGAACGGTGACTTTGAAAAAATTGCTACTTGGGTGCAACCACTAAAATGCTTGTCAACACCAAATGCATAAGTGCATATTAATAATTGACCCCTTAAAATTTAGCCAGAGTCTTATGCTTTCTATATTGGTCCCTAACTTTTCATTATCCTTCAGGAATAATGAGCATATCGATGCGCAAGGATAACATTGAAAAACTGCCTATTACAAAATACACACTCACCACTAAAGTGCTTATAGATTCCAAACGGTATGGGTTACGTTAATAAAAAACCCCTTAAAATGTAGCTAGAGATTGCAGCTTTATCAAATTAAATCAATAATTTGATTACTATTAGGCAATCATGAACAGATCGATGCGCAAGAGTGACATTAAATGGCTGCCTACTGCAAAATCGATAAAATGCTTGTAAAATATGATGATTCTAGGTTTATAGAAAAAATAATAACCTTAAAACCTAGCTGGAGTTTTGAGCTTTCATAAATGGGGTCAATCTTCTCGCTATCTCAGATAATGCAGGAGAATTTCGTTGTGGAAAAGTGATATCGACCACATGATACATCTATATCAGGGGTGCCAAAAATCTTCTTATGGAAAAGCAAAAACCAATACATGTAAAGTTGACCAAAAAAATGCAAACAAATTATTTAATTAATTGAATTAGTTGAAAGCACATTGTGCATTTCGCTTGACCCTTAAAATTATAAGTGAAAAAAATATAATGTTCCCATTTGTCATTGCCGAAAGGCCAACCAATCGCCAACACAAAAAAGCATACACACAAAAACTACAACAACAAAAGCATCTAATTTTTTTTCATACATACAATTTCTTGAGGCAACAAAACAAAAATCCGCGCAGCCCCCACACGTGTTGCTTCGTTGCTGTCACAACAACGACTGATTGAAAGAATGCACCTCTGATCTATATAACCAATCAAATGCTTGTGGAACCTAAGTACGCACAATCACTTTAATCAAAATGGCGTCAAAATTAAGCCAGAGTGACCACCTTTCACCAATTTGGTAAATAAAAAAAATATCCCCCCGGCAGCTTGATCGAAATTATGGCTGTTAAATCTCGACCCGTTAACGGATTTTAATAATATTATGCCTTATGATTTAGCTAGACTCGTATGCTTTCTATAATGGGATCAATCATCGTTCTATACCCCAAGGTTCGAAAGCAAATCGATTTGGAACGGTGACTTTGAAAAAATTGCTACTTGGGTGCAACCACTAAAATGCTTGTCAACACCAAATGCATAAGTGCATATTAATAATTGACCCCTTAAAATTTAGCCAGAGTCTTATGCTTTCTATATTAGTCCCTAACTTTTCATTATCCCTCAGGAATAATGAGCATATCGATGCGCAAGGATAACATTGAAAAACTGCCTATTACAAAATACACACTCACCACTAAAGTGCTTATAGATTCCAAACGGTATGGGTTACGTTAATAAAAAACCCCTTAAAATGTAGCTAGAGATTGCAGCTTTATCAAATTAAATCAATAATTTGATTACTATTAGGCAATCATGAACAGATCGATGCGCAAGAGTGACATTAAATGGCTGCCTACTGCAAAATCGATAAAATGCTTGTAAAATATGATGATTCTAGGTTTATAGAAAAACGAATAACCTTAAAACCTAGCTGGAGTTTTGAGCTTTCATAAATGGGGTCAATCTTCTCGCTATCTCAGATAATGCAGGAGAATTTCGTTGTGGAAAAGTGATATCGACCACATGATACATCTATATCAGGAGTGCCCAAAATCTTCTTATGGAAAAGCAAAAACCAATACATGTAAAGTTGCCCAAAAAATGCAAACAAATTATTTAATTAATTGAATTAGTTGAAAGCACATTGTGCATTTCGCTTGACCCTTAAAATTATAGGGGAATTCTTTGTAAGGTGCCACTCTTTGTAAGGTGCCACCCCTGCTCGATTTCGACGTTCCAGCAATCCAAGAAAAAAAATTCCTATTGTCACTTGAGGTATATATGTCAACATCAATTGTAATGTAGTTTTTAAGGAAACAGACGCAATAACACGGTCTGGGTAAATAAAAGTGTAAAATTTGGTTAAGAAAAAACATAAAAATGAAAACTGAAGGTTTTGTTGCGGTGAAAAAGTAACCAAAAACTTATAAAAAACTAAGGTAAATATCAGTGTTGGACTTAATTATTAATGCTTTTTCATAATCCGAAATGATATCCGAGCATATCGTAAAAGGATCAAATTTATTCAATGATTTCCAAAATGGCGTGAAAATGTAAAGTGCCACCTTTTTTTCTTTGTAAGGTGCCACCCCCCTTTTTTCATTGTTTTGTGGTCCTATATCAGTAAAATGACTTTTTATTGCTCGGAGTCGTCATTACAATGAATTTAAAGTGTTCTTAGTAAATTTTTCTCTAATCCTTTTATGAGGAATAAATTAGTTCAGTTTTGTTTATCAATTTCCATACAATTATTCGTTTTCTTCGTTACCATTCAATTTGCATTTTGCTTTCGGTTATTTTCTATTCAATTCAAATTAAATTCAAGAATCTTTCGTATATTTTCTAAATCATGCATTTTTACTTGAAATTTCTACGTTTTTAGCGGTTTTTTAGGGGGTGGCACTTTACATTAAAAAATTGTAGGGTGTCGATTTTGAACACTTTGGGAAATTGGCTGTAAAATTCCTATTTACGAAAAATTTAAATGAAGTGTTACCTTGGATCATAGTTCTTTAAATAATCTTTCCAACGGTATATTAAAATATGCGATACGTTAATTTTCTAACGAGCTTTGCGCAAAAAAGCTATGGGGTGGCACCTTACAAAGAATTCCCCTAAGTGAAAAAAATATAATGTTCCCATTTGTCATTGCCGAAAGGCCAACCAATCGCCAACACAAAAAAGCATACACACAAAAACTACAACAACAAAAGCATCTAATTTTTTTTCATACATACAAATTCTGGAGGCAAGAAAACAAAAATCCGCGCAGCCCCCACACGTGTTGCTTCGTTGCTGTCACAACAACGACTGATTGAAAGAATGCACCTCTGATCTATATAACCAATCAAATGCTTGTGGAACCTAAGTACGCACAATCACTTTAATCAAAATGGCGTCAAAATTAAGCCAGAGTGACCACCTTTCACCAATTTGGTAAATAAAAAAAATATCCCACCGGCAGCATGATCGAAATTATGGCTGTTAAATCTCGACCCGTTAACGGATTTTAATATTATTATGCCTTATTATTTAGCTACACTCGTATGCTTTCTATAATGGTATCAATCATCGTTCTATACCCCAAGGTTCGAAAGCAAATCGATTTGGAACGGTGACTTTGAAAAAATTGCTACTTGGGTGCAACCACTAAAATGCTTGTCAACACCAAATGCATAAGTGCATATTAATAATTGACCCCTTAAAATTTAGCCAGAGTCTTATGCTTTCTATATTGGTCCCTAACTTTTCATTATCCTTCAGGAATAATGAGCATATCGATGCGCAAGGATAACATTGAAAAACTGCCTATTACAAAATACACACTCACCACTAAAGTGCTTATAGATTCCAAACGGTATGGGTTACGTTAATAAAAAACCCCTTAAGATGTAGCTAGAGATTGCAGCTTTATCAAATTAAATCAATAATTTGATTACTATTAGGCAATCATGAACAGATCGATGCGCAAGAGTGACATTAAATGGCTGCCTACTGCAAAATCGATAAAATGCTTGTAAAATATGATGATTCTAGGTTTATAGAAAAAATAATAACCTTAAAACCTAGCTGGAGTTTTGAGCTTTCATAAATGGGGTCAATCTTCTCGCTATCTCAGATAATGCAGGAGAATTTCGTTGTGGAAAAGTGATATCGACCACATGATACATCTATATCAGGGGTGCCAAAAATCTTCTTATGGAAAAGCAAAAACCAATACATGTAAAGTTGACCAAAAAAATGCAAACAAATTATTTAATTAATTGAATTAGTTGAAAGCACATTCTGCATTTCGCTTGACCCTTAAAATTATAAGTGAAAAAAATATAATGTTCCCATTTGTCATTGCCGAAAGGCCAACCAATCGCCAACACAAAAAAGCATACACACAAAAACTACAACAACAAAAGCATCTAATTTTTTTTCATACATACAATTTCTTGAGGCAACAAAACAAAAATCCGCGCAGCCCCCACACGTGTTGCTTCGTTGCTGTCACAACAACGACTGATTGAAAGAATGCACCTCTGATCTATATAACCAATCAAATGCTTGTGGAACCTAAGTACGCACAATCACTTTAATCAAAATGGCGTCAAAATTAAGCCAGAGTGACCACCTTTCAATAATTTGGTAAATAAAAAAATATCCCACCGGCAGCATGATCGAAATTATGGCTGTTAAATCTCGACCCGTTAACGGATTTTAATAATATTATGCCTTATGATTTAGCTAGACTCGTATGCTTTCTATAATGGGATCAATCATCGTTCTATACCCCAAGGTTCGAAAGCAAATCGATTTGGAACGGTGACTTTGAAAAAATTGCTACTTGGGTGCAACCACTAAAATGCTTGTCAACACCAAATGCATAAGTGCATATTAATAATTGACCCCTTAAAATTTAGCCAGAGTCTTATGCTTTCTATATTGGTCCCTAACTTTTCATTATCCTTCAGGAATAATGAGCATATCGATGCGCAAGGATAACATTGAAAAACTGCCTATTACAAAATACACACTCACCACTAAAGTGCTTATAGATTCCAAACGGTATGGGTTACGTTAATAAAAAACCCCTTAAAATGTAGCTAGAGAATGCAGCTTTATCAAATTAAATCAATAATTTGATTACTATTCGGCAATCATGAACAGATCGATGCGCAAGAGTGACATTAAATGGCTGCCTACTGCAAAATCGATAAAATGCTTGTAAAATATGATGATTCTAGGTTTATAGAAAAAATAATAACCTTAAAACCTAGCTGGAGTTTTGAGCTTTCATAAATGGGGTCAATCTTCTCGCTATCTCAAATAATGCAGGAGAATTTCGTTGTGGAAAAGTGATATCGACCACATGATACATCTATATCAGGGGTGCCCAAAATATTCTTATGGAAAAGCAAAAACCAATACATGTAAAGTTGCCCAAAAAATGCAAACAAATTATTTAATTAATTGAATTAGTTGAAAGCACATTGTGCATTTCGCTTGACCCTTAAAATTATAAGTGAAAAAAATATAATGTTCCCATTTGTCATTGCCGAAAGGCCAACCAATCGCCAAAACAAAAACTACAACAACAAAAGCATCTAATTTTTTTTCATACATACAATTTCTTGAGGCAAGAAAACAAAAATCCGCGCAGCCCCACACGTGTTGCTTCGTTGCTGTCACAACAACGACTGATTGAAAGAATGCACCTCTGATCTATATAACCAATCAAATGCTTGTGGAACCTAAGTACGCACAATCACTTTAATCAAAATGGCGTCAAAATTATGCCAGAGTGACCACCTTTCACCAATTTGGTAAATAAAAAAAATATCCCACCGCCAGCATGATCGAAATTATGGCTGTTAAATCTCGACCCGTTAACGGATTTTAATAATATTATGCCTTAGCTAGACTCGTTTCTATAATGGTATCAATCATCCTTCTATACCCCAAGGTTCGAAAGCAAATCGATTTGGAACGGTGACTTTGAAAAAATTGCTACTTGGGTGCAACCACTAAAATGCTTGTCAACACCAAATGCATAAGTGCATATTAATAATTGACCCCTTAAAATTTAGCCAGAGTCTTATGCTTTCTATATTGGTCCCTAACTTTTCATTATCCTTCAGGAATAATGAGCATATCGATGCGCAAGGATAACATTGAAAAACTGCCTATTACAAAATACACACTCACCACTAAAGTGCTTATAGATTCCAAACGGTATGGGTTACGTTAATAAAAAACCCCTTAAAATGTAGCTAGAGATTGCAGCTTTATCAAATTAAATCAATAATTTGATTACTATTAGGCAATCATGAACAGATCGATGCGCAAGAGTGACATTAAATGGCTGCCTACTGCAAAATCGATAAAATGCTTGTAAAATATGATGATTCTAGGTTTATAGAAAAAATAATAACCTTAAAACCTAGCTGGAGTTTTGAGTTTTCATAAATGGGGTCAATCTTCTCGCTATCTCAGATAATGCAGGAGAATTTCGTTGTGGAAAAGTGATATCGACCACATGATACATCTATATCAGGGGTGCCCAAAATCTTCTTATGGAAAAGCAAAAACCAATACATGTAAAGTTGACCAAAAAAATTCAAACAAATTATTTAATTAATTGAATTAGTTGAAAGCACATTGTGCATTTCGCTTGACCCTTAAAATTATAAGTGCAAAAAATATAATGTTCCCATTTGTCATTGCCGAAAGGCCAACCAATCGCCAAAACAAAAACTACAACAACAAAAGCATCTAATTGTTTTTCATACATACAATTTCTTGAGGCAACAAAACAAAAATCAGCGCAGCCCCCACACGTGTTGCTTCGTTGCTGTCACAACAACGACTGATTGAAAGAATGCACCTCTGATCTATATAATCATTCAAATGCTTGTGGAACCTAAGTACGCACAATCACTTTAATCAAAATGGCGTCAAAATTAAGCCAGAGTGACCACCTTTCAATAATTTGGTAAATAAAAAAAATATCCCACCGGCAGCATGATCGAAATTATGGCTGTTAAATCTCGACCCGTTAACGGATTTTAATAATATTTTGCCTTAGCTAGACTCGTTTCTATAATGGTATCAATCATCCTTCTATACCCCAAGGTTCGAAAGCAAATCGATTTGGAACGGTGACTTTGAAAAAATTGCTACTTGGGTGCAACCACTAAAATGCTTGTCAACACCAAATGCATAAGTGCATATTAATAATTGACCCCTTAAAATTTAGCCAGAGTCTTATGCTTTCTATATTGGTCCCTAACTTTTCATTATCCTTCAGGAATAATGAGCATATCGATGCGCAAGGATAACATTGAAAAACTGCCTATTACAAAATACACACTCACCACTAAAGTGCTTATAGATTCCAAACGGTGTGGGTTACGTTAATAAAAAAACCCCTCAAAATGTAGCTAGAGATTGCAGCTTTATCAAATTAAATCAATAATTTGATTACTATTAGGCAATCATGAACAGATCGATGCGCAAGAGTGACATTAAATGGCTGCCTACTGCAAAATCGATAAAATGCTTGTAAAATATGATGATTCTAGGTTTATAGAAAAAATAATAACCTTAAAACCTAGCTGGAGTTTTGAGCTTTCATAAATGGGGTCAATCTTCTCGCTATCTCAAATAATGCAGGAGACTTTCGTTGTGGAAAAGTGATATCGACCACATGATACATCTATATCAGGGGTGCCAAAAATCTTCTTATGGAAAAGCAAAAACCAATACATTTAAAGTTACCCAAAAAAATGCAAACAAATTATTTAATTAATTGAATTAGTTGAAAGCACATTGTGCATTTCGCTTGACCCTTAAAATTATAAGTGAAAAAAATATAATGTTCCCATTTGTCATTGCCGAAAGGCCAACCAATCGCCAAAACAAAAACTACAACAACAAAAGCATCTAATTTTTTTTCATACATACAATTTCTTGAGGCAAGAAAACAAAAATCCGCGCAGCCCCCACACGTGTTGCTTCGTTGCTGTCACAACAACGACTGATTGAAAGAATGCACCTCTGATCTATATAATCAATCAAATGCTTGTGGAACCTAAGTACGCACAATCACTTTAATCAAAATGGCGTCAAAATTAAGCCAGAGTGACCACCTTTCACCAATTTGGTAAATAAAAAAAATATCCCCCCGGCAGCATGATCGAAATTATGGCTGTTAAATCTCGACCCGTTAACGGATTTTAATAATATTATGCCTTATTATTTAGCTACACTCGTATGCTTTCTATAATGGTATCAATCATCCTTCTATACCCCAAGGTTCGAAAGCAAATCGATTTGGAACGGTGACTTTGAAAAAATTGCTACTTGGGTGCAACCACTAAAATGCTTGTCAACACCAAATGCATAAGTGCATATTAATAATTGACCCCTTAAAATTTAGCAAGAGTCTTATGCTTTCTATATTGGTCCCTAACTTTTCATTATCCTTCAGGAATAATGAGCATATCGATGCGCAAGGATAACATTGAAAAACTGCCTATTACAAAATACACACTCACCACTAAAGTGCTTATAGATTCCAAACGGTATGGGTTACGTTAATAAAAAACCCCTTAAAATGTAGCTAGAGATTGCAGCTTTATCAAATTAAATCAATAATTTGATTACTATTAGGCAATCATGAACAGATCGATGCGCAAGAGTGACATTAAATGGCTGCCTACTGCAAAATCGATAAAATGCTTGTAAAATATGATGATTCTAGGTTTATAGAAAAAATAATAACCTTAAAACCTAGCTGGAGTTTTGAGCTTTCATAAATGGGGTCAATCTTCTCGCTATCTCAAATAATGCAGGAGAATTTCGTTGTGGAAAAGTGATATCGACCACATGATACATCTATATCAGGGGTGCCCAAAGTCTTCTTATGGAAAAGCAAAAACCAATACATTTAAAGTTACCCAAAAAAATGCAAACAAATTATTTAATTAATTGAATTAGTTGAAAGCACATTGTGCATTTCGCTTGACCCTTAAAATTATAAGTGAAAAAAATATAATGTTCCCATTTGTCATTGCCGAAAGGCCAACCAATCGCCAAAACAAAAACTACAACAACAAAAGCATCTAATTTTTTTTCATACATACAATTTCTTGAGGCAAGAAAACAAAAATCCGCGCAGCCCCCACACGTGTTGCTTCGTTGCTGTCACAACAACGACTGATTGAAAGAATGCACCTCTGATCTATATAACCAATCAAATGCTTGTGGAACCTAAGTACGCACAATCACTTTAATCAAAATGGCGTCAAAATTATGCCAAAGTGACCACCTTTCACCAATTTGGTAAATAAAAAAAATATCCCACCGCCAGCATGATCGAAATTATGGCTGTTAAATCTCGACCCGTTAACGGATTTTAATAATATTATGCCTTATTATTTAGCTAGACTCGTATGCTTTCTATAATGGTATCAATCATCCTTCTATACCCCAAGGTTCGAAAGCAAATCGATTTGGAACGGTGACTTTGAAAAAATTGCTACTTGGGTGCAACCACTAAAATGCTTGTCAACACCAAATGCATAAGTGCATATTAATAATTGACCCCTTAAAATTTAGCCAGAGTCTTATGCTTTCTATATTGGTCCCTACCTTTTCATTATCCTTCAGGAATAATGAGCATATCGATGCGCAAGATAACATTGAAAAACTGCCTATTACAAAATACACACTCACCACTAAAGTGCTTATAGATTCCAAACGGTATGGGTTACGTTAATAAAAAACCCCTTAAAATGTAGCTAGAGATTGCAGCTTTATCAAATTAAATCAATAATTTGATTAC
The DNA here is from genome assembly GCA_963971225.1 of Melieria omissa. Lineage (NCBI taxonomy): Eukaryota > Metazoa > Arthropoda > Insecta > Diptera > Ulidiidae > Melieria > Melieria omissa. The sequence continues at coordinate 194,628 of OZ020269.1, read as the reverse complement.
TATTCCGCAATCATGAACAGATCGATGCGCAAAAGTGACATTAAATGGCTGCCTACTGCAAAATCGATAAAATGCTTGTAAAATATGATGATTCTAGGTTTATAGAAAAAATAATAACCTTAAAACCTAGCTGGAGTTTTGAGCTTTCATAAATGGGGTCAATCTTCTCGCTATCTCAGATAATGCAGGAGAATTTCGTTGTGGAAAAGTGATATCGACCACATGATACATCTATATCAGGGGTGCCCAAAATCTTCTTATGGAAAAGCAAAAACCAATACATGTAAAGTTGCCCAAAAAATGCAAACAAATTATTTAATTAATTGAAGCACATTGTGCATTTCGCTTGACCCTTAAAATTATAAGTGAAAAAAATATAATGTTCCCATTTGTCATTGCCGAAAGGCCAACCAATCGCCAACACAAAAAAGCATTCACACAAAAACTACAACAACAAAAGCATCTAATTTTTTTTCATACATACAATTTCTTGAGGCAACAAAACAAAAATCCGCGCAGCCCCCACACGTCAGAGCCAGAGTCTTATGCTTTCTATATTGGTCCCTACCTTTTCATTATCCTTCAGGAATAATGAGCATATCGATGCGCAAGATAACATTGAAAAACTGCCTATTACAAAATACACACTCACCACTAAAGTGCTTATAGATTCCAAACGGTATGGGTTACGTTAATAAAAAACCCCTTAAAATGTAGCTAGAGATTGCAGCTTTATCAAATTAAATCAATAATTTGATTACTATTCGGCAATCATGAACAGATCGATGCGCAAGAGTGACATTAAATGGCTGCCTACTGCAAAATCGATAAAATGCTTGTAAAATATGATGATTCTAGGTTTATAGAAAAAATAATAACCTTAAAACCTAGCTGGAGTTTTGAGTTTTCATAAATGGGGTCAATCTTCTCGCTATCTCAGATAATGCAGGAGAATTTCGTTGTGGAAAAGTGATATCGACCACATGATACATCTATATCAGGGGTGCCCAAAATATTGTTATGGAAAAGCAAAAACCAATACATGTAAAGTTGACCAAAAAAAATGCAAACAAATTATTTAATTAATTGAATTAGTTGAAAGCACATTGTGCATTTCGCTTGACCCTTAAAATTATAAGTGAAAAAAATATTATGTTCCCATTTGTCATTGCCGAAAGGCCAACCAATCGCCAAAACAAAAACTACAACAACAAAAGCATCTAATTTGTTTTCATACATACAATTTCTTGAGCCAACAAAACAAAAATCCGCGCAGCCCCCACACGTGTTGCTTCGTTGCTGTCACAACAACGACTGATTGAAAGAATGCACCTCTGATCTATATAATCAATCAAATGCTTGTGGAACCTAAGTACGCACAATCACTTTAATCAAAATGGCGTCAAAATTAAGCCAGAGTGACCACCTTTCACCAATTTGGTAAATAAAAAAAATATCCCCCCGGCAGCATGATCGAAATTATGGCTGTTAAATCTCGACCCGTTAACGGATTTTAATAATATTATGCCTTATTATTTAGCTACACTCGTATGCTTTCTATAATGGCATCAATCATCCTTCTATACCCCAAGGTTCGAAAGCAAATCGATTTGGAACGGTGACTTTGAAAAAATTGCTACTTGGGTGCAACCACTAAAATGCTTGTCAACACCAAATGCATAAGTGCATATTAATAATTGACCCCTTAAAATTTAGCCAGAGTCTTATGCTTTCTATATTGGTCCCTACCTTTTCATTATCCTTCAGGAATAATGAGCATATCGATGCGCAAGATAACATTGAAAAACTGCCTATTACAAAATACACACTCACCACTAAAGTGCTTATAGATTCCAAACGGTATGGGTTACGTTAATAAAAAACCCCTTAAAATGTAGCTAGAGATTGCAGCTTTATCAAATTAAATCAATAATTTGATTACTATTCGGCAATCATGAACAGATCGATGCGCAAGAGTGACATTAAATGGCTGCCTACTGCAAAATCGATAAAATGCTTGTAAAATATGATGATTCTAGGTTTATAGAAAAAATAATAACCTTAAAACCTAGCTGGAGTTTTGAGTTTTCATAAATGGGGTCAATCTTCTCGCTATCTCAGATAATGCAGGAGAATTTCGTTGTGGAAAAGTGATATCGACCACATGATACATCTATATCAGGGGTGCCCAAAATATTGTTATGGAAAAGCAAAAACCAATACATGTAAAATTGACCAAAAAAATGCAAACAAATTATTGAATTAATTGAATTAGTTGAAAGCACATTGTGCATTTCGCTTGACCCTTAAAATTATAAGTGAAAAAAATATAATGTTCCCATTTGTCATTGCCGAAAGGCCAACCAATCGCCAACACAAAAAAGCATACACACAAAAACTACAACAACAAAAGCATCTAATTTTTTTCATACATACAATTTCTTGAGGCAACAAAACAAAAATCCGCGCAGCCCCCACACGTGTTGCTTCGTTGCTGTCACAACAACGACTGATTGAAAGAATGCACCTCTGATCTATATAACCAATCAAATGCTTGTGGAACCTAAGTACGCACAATCACTTTAATCAAAATGGCGTCAAAATTAAGCCAGAGTGACCACCTTTCACCAATTTGGTAAATAAAAAAAATATCCCACCGCCAGCATGATCGAAATTATGGCTGTTAAATCTCGACCCGTTAACGGATTTTAATAATATTATGCCTTATTATTTAGCTAGACTCGTATGCTTTCTATAATGGTATCAATCATCCTTCTATACCCCAAGGTTCGAAAGCAAATCGATTTGGAACGGTGACTTTGAAAAAATTGCTACTTGGGTGCAACCACTAAAATGCTTGTCAACACCAAATGCATAAGTGCATATTAATAATTGACCCCTTAAAATTTAGCCAGAGTCTTATGCTTTCTATATTGGTCCCTAACTTTTCATTATCCTTCAGGAATAATGAGCATATCGATCCGCAAGGATAACATTGAAAAACTGCCTATTACAAAATACACACTCACCACTAAAGTGCTTATAGATTCCAAACGGTATGGGTTACGTTAATAAAAAAACCCTTAAAATGTAGCTAGAGATTGCAGCTTTATCAAATTAAATCAATAATTTGATTACTATTAGGCAATCATGAACAGATCGATGCGCAAGAGTGACATTAAATGGCTGCCTACTGCAAAATCGATAAAATGCTTGTAAAATATGATGATTCTAGGTTTATAGAAAAAATAATAACCTTAAAACCTAGCTGGAGTTTTGAGCTTTCATAAATGGGGTCAATCTTCTCGCTATCTCAGATAATGCAGGAGAATTTCGTTGTGGAAAAGTGATATCGACCACATGATACATCTATATCAGGGGTGCCCAAAATCTTCTTATGGAAAAGCAAAATCCAATACATGTAAAGTTGCCCAAAAAAAATGCAAACAAATTATTTAATTAATTAGTTGAAAGCACATTGTGCATTTCGCTTGACCCTTAAAATTATAAGTGAAAAAAATATAATGTTCCCATTTGTCATTGCCGAAAGGCCAACCAATCGCCAACACAAAAAAGCATACACACAAAAACTACAACAACAAAAGCATCTAATTTGTTTTCATACATACAATCTCTTGAGGCAACAAAACAAAAATCCGCGCAGCCCCCACACGTGTTGCTTCGTTGCTGTCACAACAACGACTGATTGAAACAATGCACCTCTGATCTATATAACCAATCAATCACTTTAATCAAAATGGCGTCAAAATTAAGCCAGAGTGACCACCTTTCACCAATTTCGTAAATAAAAAAAATATCCCACCGGCAGCATGATCGAAATTATGGCTGTTAAATCTCGACCCGTTAACGGATTTTAATAATATTATGCCTTATTATTTAGCTAGACTCGTATGCTTTCTATAATGGTATCAATCATCCTTCTATACCCCAAGGTTCGAAAGCAAATCGATTTGGAACGGTGACTTTGAAAAAATTGCTACTTGGGTGCAACCACTAAAATGCTTGTCAACACCAAATGCATAAGTGCATATTAATAATTGACCCCTTAAAATTTAGCCAGAGTCTTATGCTTTCTATATTGGTCCCTAACTTTTCATTATCCTTCAGGAATAATGAGCATATCGATGCGCAAGGATAACATTGAAAAACTGCCTATTACAAAATACACACTCACCACTAAAGTGCTTATAGATTCCAAACGGTATGGGTTACATTAATAAAAAACCCCTTAAAATGTAGCTAGAGATTGCAGCTTTATCAAATTAAATCAATAATTTCATTACTATTCGGCAATCATGAACAATTCGATGCGCAAAAGTGACATTAAATGGCTGCCTACTGCAAAATCGATAAAATGCTTGTAAAATATGATGATTCTAGGTTTATAGAAAAAATATCAACCTTAAAACCTAGCTGGAGTTTTGAGCTTTCATAAATGGGGTCAATCTTCTCGCTATCTCAAATAATGCAGCAGAATTTCGTTGTGGAAAAGTGATATCGACCACATGATACATCTATATTAGGGGTGCCCAAAATATTCTTATGGAAAAGCAAAAACCAATACATGTAAAGTTGCCCAAAAATATGCAAACAAATTATTTAATTAATTGAATTAGTTGAAAGCACATTGTGCATTTCGCTTGACCCTTCAAATTATAAGTGAAAAAAATATAATGTTCCCATTTGTCATTGCCGAAAGGCCAACCAATCGCCAAAACAAAAACTACAACAACAAAAGCATCTAATTTTTTTTCATACATAGAATTTCTTGAGGAAACAAAACAAAAATCCGCGCAGCCCCCACACGTGTTGCTTCGTTGCTGTCACAACAACGACTGATTGAAAGAATGCACCTCTGATCTATATAACCAATCAAATGCTTATGGAACCTAAGTACGCACAATCACTTTAATCAAAATGGCGTCAAAATTAAGCCAGAGTGACCACCTTCAATAATTTGGTAAATAAAAAAATATCCCACCGGCAGCATGATCGAAATTATGGCTGTTAAATCTCGACCCGTTAACGGATTTTAATAATATTATGCCTTATTATTTAGCTAGACTCGTACGCTTTCTATAATGGTATCAATCATCCTTCTATACCCCAAGGTTCGAAAGCAAATCGATTTGGAACGGTGACTTTGAAAAAATTGCTACTTGGGTGCAACCACTAAAATGCTTGTCAACACCAAATGCATAAGTGCATATTAATAATTGACCCCTTAAAATTTAGCCAGAGTCTTATGCTTTCTATATTGGTCCCTAACTTTTCATTATCCTTCAGGAATAATGAGCATATCGATGCGCAAGGATAACATTGAAAAACTGCCTATTACAAAATACACACTCACCACTAAAGTGCTTATAGATTCCAAACGGTACAGGTTACGTTAATAAAAAACCCCTTAAAATGTAGCTAGAGATCGCAGCTTTATCAAATTAAATCAATAATTTCATTACTATTCGGCAATCATGAACAGATCGATGCGCAAGAGTGACATTAAATGGCTGCCTACTGCAAAATCGATAAAATGCTTGTAAAATATGATGATTCTAGGTTTATAGAAAAACTAATAACCTTAAAACCTAGCTGGAGTTTTGAGCTCTCATAAATGGGGTCAATCTTCTCGCTATCTCAGATAATGCAGGAGAACTTCGTTGTGGAAAAGTGATATCGACCACATGATACATCTATATCAGGGGTGCCCAAAATCTTCTTATGGAAAAGCAAAAACCAATACATGTAGTTGAGCAAAAAAATGCAAACAAATTATTTAGTTAATTGAATTAGTTGAAAGCACATTGTGCATTTCGCTTGACCCTTAAAATTATAAGTGAAAAAATATAATGTTCCCATTTGTCATTGCCGAAAGGCCAACCAATCGCCAAAACAAAAACTACAACAACAAAAGCATCTAATTTTTTTTCATACATAGAATTTCTTGAGGAAACAAAAAAAAAAATCAGCGCAGCCCCCACACGTGTTGCTTCGTTGCTGTCACAACAACGACTGATTGAAAGAATGCACCTCTGATCTATATAACCAATCAAATGCTTGTGGAACCTAAGTACGCACAATCACTTTAATCAAAATGGCGTCAAAATTAAGCCAGAGTGACCACCTTTCAATAATTTGGTAAATAAAAAAAATATCCCACCGGCAGCATGATCGAAATTATGGCTGTTAAATCTCGACCCGTTAACGGATTTTAATATTATAATGCCTTATTATTTAGCTACACTCGTATGCTTTCTATAATGGTATCAATCATCCTTCTATACCCCAAGGTTCGAAAGCAAATCGATTTGGAACGGTGACTTTGAAAAAATTGCTACTTGGGTGCAACCACTAAAATGCTTGTCAACACCAAATGCATAAGTGCATATTAATAATTGACCCCTTAAAATTTAGCCAGAGTCTTATGCTTTCTATATTGGTCCCTAACTTTTCATTATCCTTCAGGAATAATGAGCATATCGATGCGCAAGGATAACATTGAAAAACTGCCTATTACAAAATACACACTCACCACTAAAGTGCTTATAGATTCCAAACGGTATGGGTTACGTTAATAAAAAACCCCTTAAAATGTAGCTAGAGACTGCAGCTTTATCAAATTAAATCAATAATTTCATTACTATTCGGCAATCATGAACAATTCGATGCGCAAAAGTGACATTAAATGGCTGCCTACTGCAAAATCGATAAAATGCTTGTAAAATATGATGATTCTAGGTTTATAGAAAAAATATCAACCTTAAAACCTAGCTGGAGTTTTGAGCTTTCATAAATGGGGTCAATCTTCTCGCTATCTCAAATAATGCAGCAGAATTTCGTTGTGGAAAAGTGATATCGACCACATGATACATCTATATTAGGGGTGCCCAAAATATTCTTATGGAAAAGCAAAAACCAATACATGTAAAGTTGCCCAAAAATATGCAAACAAATTATTTAATTAATTGAATTAGTTGAAAGCACATTGTGCATTTCGCTTGACCCTTAAAATTATAAGTGAAAAAAATATAATGTGCCCATTTGTCATTGCCGAAAGGCCAACCAATCGCCAAAACAAAAACTACAACAACAAAAGCATCAAATTTTTTTTTCATACATAGAATTTCTTGAGGAAACAAAACAAAAATCCGCGCAGCCCCCACACGTGTTGCTTCGTTGCTGTCACAACAACGACTGATTGAAAGAATGCACCTCTGATCTATATAACCAATCAAATGCTTGTGGAACCTAAGTACGCACAATCACTTTAATCAAAATGGCGTCAAAATTAAGCCAGAGTGACCACCTTTCACCAATTTGGTAAATAAAAAAAATATCCCACCGGCAGCATGATCGAAATTATGGCTGTTAAATCTCGACCCGTTAACGGATTTTAATATTATTATGCCTTATTATTTAGCTACACTCGTATGCTTTCTATAATGGTATCAATCATCCTTCTATACCCCAAGGTTCGAAAGCAAATCGATTTGGAACGGTGACTTTGAAAAAATTGCTACTTGGGTGCAACCACTAAAATGCTTGTCAACACCAAATGCATAAGTGCATATTAATAATTGACCCCTTAAAATTTAGCCAGAGTCTTATGCTTTCTATATTGGTCCCTAACTTTTCATTATCCTTCAGGAATAATGAGCATATCGATGCGCAAGGATAACATTGAAAAACTGCCTATTACAAAATACACTCTCACCACTAAAGTGCTTATAGATTCCAAACGGTATGGGTTACGTTAATAAAAAACCCCTTAAAATGTAGCTAGAGATTGCAGCTTTATCAAATTAAATCAATAATTTGATTACTATTAGGCAATCATGAACAGATCGATGCGCAAGAGTGACATTAAATGGCTGCCTACTGCAAAATCGATAAAATGCTTGTAAAATATGATGATTCTAGGTTTATACGAAAAAATAATAACCTTAAAACCTAGCTGGAGTTTTGAGCTTTCATAAATGGGGTCAATCTTCTCGCTATCTCAAATAATGCAGGAGAATTTCGTTGTGGAAAAGTGATATCGACCACATGATACATCTATATCAGGGGTGCCCAAAGTCTTCTTATGGAAAAGCAAAAACCAATACATTTAAAGTTGCCCAAAAAAATGCAAACAAATTATTTAATTAATTGAATTAGTTGAAAGCACATTGTGCATTTCGCTTGACCCTTAAAATTATAAGTGAAAAAAATATAATGTTCCCATTTGTCATTGCCGAAAGGCCAACCAATCGCCAAAACAAAAACTACAACAACAAAAGTGTTGGAGCTGGCAAAATAGTTCGCCTACAACCCTGGCCTATTACTCCTGCTTTATGCAACCCTACTACTCTGTACATGTCACTTTCTTTTTTCTTTGAACACTCTCGAATAAAGGCATTGAAGCTGAACGGTCGTGCGTGCGTTTTAATAGGTTATGGGCCCAGCTCGCCCACGCGGTTTTTTGTTCGATATCGTTGTTCCAAAAAAGAAACATTAAAATTCGAACAAAAATGTCCGGTACGGTTGTGAAAATTGAGCCACTAAACGCGGAGAACTATACCACATGGAAACTGCAAATGCGCGCCATATTAGTCAAAAATGACTTATGGGCGTATGCGAATGGCACAAAGCCATGCCCTCCCGGCGAAGAGGCGGAAAAATGGAAAAACTTTGATCAGAAAGCATGTGCTGATATAATGCTTTCAATGGCCCCATCGGAGCTCGGGCTCATCTCGGAATGTGAGACTTCAAACGAAATGTGGATAAAATTGCAGTCCACATTCCAGTCCAAGGGGCCTGCGCGAAAAGCAATGCTGCTCAAAAAGGTGGCACTGGCGCGCATGCGCGAAGACGAAAATATTCGTGAACACTTAAATGACTTTTTTGACGCGGTTAAAAAATTAAAAGAAATAAATGTGACAGTGGGTGATGACCTCCTCGCTATATTATTATTGTACAGTTTGCCCGATTCCTTCGAGACTTTTCGTTGCGCGCTTGAAACAAGGGACGAACTGCCTAAACCAGACATATTGAGAGTGAAAATATTGGAAGAGGATCAGTCGCGAAAAGCAAAAGAAGAACGCAGTGAGCAAAATGTTCTATACGCAAGGCAGCACAACAACAATACAAACACTGGAATGCATAGAACGAAAGAAGGTAGTAAAGGAGAGCACATGGTAAACACCGGGTGTTTTAAATGCGGTAAATTTGGACATTTCGCGAGAAACTGCAGATCAAAACAAAACACACAAAACGCAAATGCTCGTCATGCAGAAGAGTATTTGACCGAAAAAACACTTTTTAATACAATCGAATCAACGTTTTTGTGTGTTGATAAAAACAATTACTGGTGTTTGGATAGTGGGTGTACGTCACATATGAGTGCAGACAAAAACAATTTTCAAAATTTCCAAAATACAGACAAAACTCTAAATTTAGCAAATAACGACACAACGAAAGTAACTGGAATCGGTAATGTCAAAATAAATGTCACCGAAAAGGGACACGAAGAGCAGTTTAATGTTGAAGACGTTATGTACGTAAATGACTTGCGAACGAATCTATTATCGGTTTCAAAAATAACAGATAAAGGTTACGAAGTGCATTTTCGCCGAAAGGAAGCAGTTGTTATGGAAAATAATACGGTCTTGTGCACCGCCAATCGAATTGGAAATTTATATTACATACGAAATTGTGCAAGCGTGGCAAAAGTGGTGTGCGAAGAAAATGAATTGGACGTATGGCACCGCAAATTCGGCCATCTGAACGAAAATGATTTAAAAGAAACGATCAAAAGTGGAAGTGTACATGGGTTTGACATTAAAAGAGAATTAACAATGTCGACATGCGAAGTGTGTATTAGCGAAAAGCAGACGCGCGCAAGTTTTCCGATAAATCAAAACAATAGAACACACAATTTACTCGAAATTGTGCACAGCGACGTCTGTGGCCCTATGCGGTGTGAATCTTTTTCCGGTGCAAGATATTTTATAACATTCATTGATGACAAATCACGGTGGTGTGAGGTTTTTTTTGTTAGAAATAAATCGGAAGTTCTAAGTGTTTTTAAAAAATATAAAGCAGTAGCAGAAACGTTTACGGGCCAAAAGATAAAGGCGCTGCAATCAGACAACGGCCGCGAGTATTGCAATCGGGAGTTCGACTCATTCTTAGAAGCAAATGGCATAGTGCGCCGTTTAACAACGCCCCACACACCACAACAAAATGGAATCGCAGAACGCAAAAACAGAACGCTGGTCGAAATGGCAAGGTGTATAATGAAGCAGGCAGGTGCGCCCCCGGCGTTTTGGGCCGAAGCAATAAATACCGCGTGTTACATTCGAAATCGGTGTATTACAAAAGCAAACGATAAAATACCGTACACAATATGGACAAACAAAAAACCGTCGGTTGTTCACTTGCAAATATTCGGGTGTAAAGGTTATGTTTTAAACAAAAATCCTACGAAAGGCAAATTCGACTCTCGATCTGAACCGTGCGTTTTTGTCGGATACTCATCCGAATCCAAAGCTTACCGAATGTGGTCAAAATCTAAACGAAACGTTATAATAAGTCGCGACGTGAAATTCATAGACCAATACGGATTCAATAACGAATATAATGACATTTTTGACTTGGAAACAAAAGAAGAAAATAAGGTTGAAATTGAATTAAATACTAAATCGGGACTACAATTATTTGATGCTAAAGAAGAAAAAGATAGTGAAACGCGCACATTAAACGAAGTGTGCGAGAAGCGTGCCAAAGCACGTGCGGAGCCAAACAAATACGACTTACGCAGCAGACCAAAAGACTTGCTACAGCAACAAAAAAACAGTGACTCCGATGATTTCGAAGAGTGTGTTTTCAGTGAAATGGGTGAAATGGCATATCTTGCCATGGATCCTGAAACGTACTGTGAAGCAATGAGCACTCCAGATGCAGTAGCATGGACCCAAGCAGTTGAGGACGAGTACTTAGCCCAAATACGTAACGGAACGTGGGACATTGTGGAACGCCCAGAACAACGAAGAGTCATCGGCAGCAGGTTAGTGTTCCGTACAAAAGACGCCGGCGAGAAGAAAGCACGCCTAGTAGCAAAGGGCTACGCCCAGCGTCCAGGTGAGGACTTCCATGAAACGTACTCGCCTGTAGCACGCTCATCGTCAATACGGCTGGTGACCGCAATCTCAGCAGAAATGGGTTTAGAGATCCATCAAATGGATGTGATCACAGCGTACCTAAACGGTGAGCTCGAAGAGAGCGTATATATGTCTGTTCCTGAACAACTATCCGATATCTTAAGTAAGATAGAATCCGGAAAGCGGGTGGGTTCCAAAAGCTACACGCATCACGCAGACATAATCGAAACAGTGACCAGATGGCTAGAAGCTATTCGTCGCATCCCCAATCCTGTATGTTCGTTAAAAAAGGCGTTGTACGGTTTACGTCAATCAGGAGCGAGGTGGTACTATCGCTTAACATCAAGGTTGGAACAACTTGGGTTAATGGCGACGAAGCAGGACCCGTGTTTATTCGTGAAACGTCAAGGTACTAAAATCATATTGGTCACGATTTACGTAGACGATCTTCTGCTAGCATCAAACGAGAGCGATTGGCTGAATACCATTAAAAGCGAGCTGCGTAAAACATTCGACATGAAAGACATCGGCCGCGTAAAGCGTTGCCTCGGCATCGATTTTAAACAAAACATAGAATCTCGAACAGTGTTCATATCACAACGAAACTACGCTCAAACCATTTTGGAGCGCTTCGGTATGCCAGACTGCAAAACAGCACCAACGCCTATAGAAGCGAATTTTAAATTAACAAAACCAACAATGAAATGCGACGATGAAATGTTTAAATATCCATATCAGCGACTTGTGGGGGCGCTAATGTACCTCGCGGTCACAACTCGCCCAGATATCGCGTATGCCATCAACTACATGAGTCAGTTCAATTCTAACTACAATGAAGAGCATTGGCGAGCCTTGAAGAGGATACTACGATACATAAAAGGTACCATCGACTACGGCCTTTTGTACGAGAAAAGCGGCACGAATTTATATGGTGTGGTTGATGCAGACTGGGGAGGCGATGTCTCCGATAGGCATTCATACTCCGGTTACGCGTTCATCTTCGGCAACGCCGTCATAAGTTGGGAAGCACGAAAACAGCGTACGGTATCACTCTCCAGCACTGAAGCCGAATATATCGCCATTTCCGAAGCCACAAAAGAGGTGCTGTACCTTCAGGGCATCCTCAAACAAATTGGACTGCCATCCAAAGGCACCATCTTATTCAACGATAGTCAAAGCGCGCAAAGCCTTTTGAAATGCTTTGGTTATCGTCCACGCACCAAACACATCGACGTACGACATCACTTTGTGCGTGATTGCGTAAAGGATGGCACGATCACAGTTGAATTCATGCCGACAGAGAAGATGCCAGCTGACGTATTAACCAAGGGCTTAAGTGCAGCCAAACATAAGAAGTGCATCGCATCGTTGGGGCTGACAACAATCTGATGTTGTAGGCTTACTACTTTGAGGGGAGCTGTTGGAGCTGGCAAAATAGTTCGCCTACAACCCTGGCCTATTACTCCTGCTTTATGCAACCCTACTACTCTGTACATGTCACTTTCTTTTTTCTTTGAACACTCTCGAATAAAGGCATTGAAGCTGAACGGTCGTGCGTGCGTTTTAATAAAAAGCATGTAATTTTTTTTCATACATAGAATTTCTTGAGGAAACAAAACAAAAATCCGCGCAGCCCCCACACGTGTTGCTTCGTTGCTGTCACAACAACGACTGATTGAAAGAATGCACCTCTGATCTATATAACCAATCAAATGCTTGTGGAACCTAAGTACGCACAATCACTTTAATCAAAATGGCGTCAAAATTAAGCCAGAGTGACCACCTTTCACCAATTTGGTAAATAAAAAAAATATCCCACCGGCAGCATGATCGAAATTATGGCTGTTAAATCTCGACCCGTTAACGGATTTTAATATTATTATGCCTTATTATTTAGCTAGACTCGTATGCTTTCTATAATGGTATCAATCATCCTTCTATACCCCAAGGTTCGAAAGCAAATCGATTTGGAACGGTGACTTTGAAAAAATTGCTACTTGGGTGCAACCACTAAAATGCTTGTCAACACCAAATGCATAAGTGCATATTAATAATTGACCCCTTAAAATTTAGCCAGAGTCTTATGCTTTCTATATTGGTCCCTAACTTTTCATTATCCTTCAGGAATAATGAGCATATCGATGCGCAAGGATAACATTGAAAAACTGCCTATTACAAAATACACACTCACCACTAAAGTGCTTATAGATTCCAAACGGTATGGGTTACATTAATAAAAAACCCCTTAAAATGTAGCTAGAGATTGCAGCTTTATCAAATTAAATCAATAATTTCATTACTATTCGGCAATCATGAACAATTCGATGCGCAAAAGTGACATTAAATGGCTGCCTACTGCAAAATCGATAAAATGCTTGTAAAATATGATGATTCTAGGTTTATAGAAAAAATATCAACCTTAAAACCTAGCTGGAGTTTTGAGCTTTCATAAATGGGGTCAATCTTCTCGCTATCTCAAATAATGCAGCAGAATTTCGTTGTGGAAAAGTGATATCGACCACATGATACATCTATATTAGGGGTGCCCAAAATATTCTTATGGAAAAGCAAAAACCAATACATGTAAAGTTGCCCAAAAATATGCAAACAAATTATTTAATTAATTGAATTAGTTGAAAGCACATTGTGCATTTCGCTTGACCCTTAAAATTATAAGTGAAAAAAATATAATGTTCCCATTTGTCATTGCCGAAAGGCCAACCAATCGCCAAAACAAAAACTACAACAACAAAAGCATCTAATTTTTTTTCATACATAGAATTTCTTGAGGAAACAAAACAAAAATCCGCGCAGCCCCCACACGTGTTGCTTCGTTGCTGTCACAACAACGACTGATTGAAAGAATGCACCTCTGATCTATATAACCAATCAAATGCTTGTGGAACCTAAGTACGCACAATCACTTTAATCAAAATGGCGTCAAAATTAAGCCAGAGTGACCACCTTTCACCAATTTGGTAAATAAAAAAAATATCCCACCGGCAGCATGATCGAAATTATGGCTGTTAAATCTCGACCCGTTAACGGATTTTAATATTATTATGCCTTATTATTTAGCTACACTCGTATGCTTTCTATAATGGTATCAATCATCCTTCTATACCCCAAGGTTCGAAAGCAAATCGATTTGGAACGGTGACTTTGAAAAAATTGCTACTTGGGTGCACCACTAAAATGCTTGTCAACACCAAATGCATAAGTGCATATTAATAATTGACCCCTTAAAATTTAGCCAGAGTCTTATGCTTTCTATATTGGTCCCTAACTTTTCATTATCCTTCAGGAATAATGAGCATATCGATGCGCAAGGATAACATTGAAAAACTGCCTATTACAAAATACACACTCACCACTAAAGTGCTTATAGATTCCAAACGGTATGGGTTACGTTAATAAAAAACCCCTTAAAATGTAGCTAGAGATTGCAGCTTTATCAAATTAAATCAATAATTTGATTACTATTAGGCAATCATGAACAGATCGATGCGCAAGAGTGACATTAAATGGCTGCCTACTGCAAAATCGATAAAATGCTTGTAAAATATGATGATTCTAGGTTTATAGAAAAAATAATAACCTTAAAACCTAGCTGGAGTTTTGAGCTTTCATAAATGGGGTCAATCTTCTCGCTATCTCAAATAATGCAGGAGAATTTCGTTGTGGAAAAGTGATATCGACCACATGATACATCTATATCAGGGGTGCCCAAAGTCTTCTTATGGAAAAGCAAAAACCAATACATTTAAAGTTGCCCAAAAAAATGCAAACAAATTATTTAATTAATTGAATTAGTTGAAAGCACATTGTGCATTTCGCTTGACCCTTAAAATTATAAGTGAAAAAAATATAATGTTCCCATTTGTCATTGCCGAAAGGCCAACCAATCGCCAAAACAAAAACTACAACAACAAAAGCATCTAATTTTTTTTCATACATAGAATTTCTTGAGGAAACAAAACAAAAATCCGCGCAGCCCCCACACGTGTTGCTTCGTTGCTGTCACAACAACGACTGATTGAAAGAATGCACCTCTGATCTATATAACCAATCAAATGCTTGTGGAACCTAAGTACGCACAATCACTTTAATCAAAATGGCGTCAAAATTAAGCCAGAGTGACCACCTTTCACCAATTTGGTAAATAAAAAAAATATCCCACCGGCAGCATGATCGAAATTATGGCTGTTAAATCTCGACCCGTTAACGGATTTTAATATTATTATGCCTTATTATTTAGCTACACTCGTATGCTTTCTATAATGGTATCAATCATCCTTCTATACCCCAAGGTTCGAAAGCAAATCGATTTGGAACGGTGACTTTGAAAAAATTGCTACTTGGGTGCAACCACTAAAATGCTTGTCAACACCAAATGCATAAGTGCATATTAATAATTGACGCCTTAAAATTTAGCCAGAGTCTTATGCTTTCTATATTGGTCCCTAACTTTTCATTATCCTTCAGGAATAATGAGCATATCGATGCGCAAGGATAACATTGAAAAACTGCCTATTACAAAATACACACTCACCACTAAAGTGCTTATAGATTCCAAACGGTATGGGTTACGTTAATAAAAAACCCCTTAAAATGTAGCTAGAGATTGCAGCTTTATCAAATTAAATCAATAATTTGATTACTATTAGGCAATCATGAACAGATCGATGCGCAAGAGTGACATTAAATGGCTGCCTACTGCAAAATCGATAAAATGCTTGTAAAATATGATGATTCTAGGTTTATAGAAAAAATAATAACCTTAAAACCTAGCTGGAGTTTTGAGCTTTCATAAATGGGGTCAATCTTCTCGCTATCTCAAATAATGCAGGAGAATTTCGTTGTGGAAAAGTGATATCGACCACATGATACATCTATATCAGGGGTGCCCAAAGTCTTCTTATGGAAAAGCAAAAACCAATACATTTAAACTTGCCCAAAAAAATGCAAACAAATTATTTAATTAATTGAATTAGTTGAAAGCACATTGTGCATTTCGCTTGACCCTTAAAATTATAAGTGAAAAAAATATAATGTTCCCATTTGTCATTGCCGAAAGGCCAACCAATCGCCAAAACAAAAACTACAACAACAAAAGCATCTAATTTTTTTTCATACATAGAATTTCTTGAGGAAACAAAACAAAAATCCGCGCAGCCCCCACACGTGTTGCTTCGTTGCTGTCACAACAACGACTGATTGAAAGAATGCACCTCTGATCTATATAACCAATCAAATGCTTGTGGAACCTAAGTACGCACAATCACTTTAATCAAAATGGCGTCAAAATTAAGCCAGAGTGACCACCTTTCACCAATTTGGTAAATAAAAAAAATATCCCACCGGCAGCATGATCGAAATTATGGCTGTTAAATCTCGACCCGTTAACGGATTTTAATATTATTATGCCTTATTATTTAGCTACACTCGTATGCTTTCTATAATGGTATCAATCATCCTTCTATACCCCAAGGTTCGAAAGCAAATCGATTTGGAACGGTGACTTTGAAAAAATTGCTACTTGGGTGCAACCACTAAAATGCTTGTCAACACCAAATGCATAAGTGCATATTAATAATTGACCCCTTAAAATTTAGCCAGAGTCTTATGCTTTCTATATTGGTCCCTAACTTTTCATTATCCTTCAGGAATAATGAGCATATCGATGCGCAAGGATAACATTGAAAAACTGCCTATTACAAAATACACACTCACCACTAAAGTGCTTATAGATTCCAAACGGTATGGGTTACGTTAATAAAAAACCCCTTAAAATGTAGCTAGAGATTGCAGCTTTATCAAATTAAATCAATAATTTGATTACTATTAGGCAATCATGAACAGATCGATGCGCAAGAGTGACATTAAATGGCTGCCTACTGCAAAATCGATAAAATGCTTGTAAAATATGATGATTCTAGGTTTATAGAAAAAATAATAACCTTAAAACCTAGCTGGAGTTTTGAGCTTTCATAAATGGGGTCAATCTTCTCGCTATCTCAAATAATGCAGGAGAATTTCGTTGTGGAAAAGTGATATCGACCACATGATACATCTATATCAGGGGTGCCCAAAGTCTTCTTATGGAAAAGCAAAAACCAATACATTTAAACTTGCCCAAAAAAATGCAAACAAATTATTTAATTAATTGAATTAGTTGAAAGCACATTGTGCATTTCGCTTGACCCTTAAAATTATAAGTGAAAAAAATATAATGTTCCCATTTGTCATTGCCGAAAGGCCAACCAATCGCCAAAACAAAAACTACAACAACAAAAGCATCTAATTTTTTTTCATACATAGAATTTCTTGAGGAAACAAAACAAAAATCCGCGCAGCCCCCACACGTGTTGCTTCGTTGCTGTCACAACAACGACTGATTGAAAGAATGCACCTCTGATCTATATAACCAATCAAATGCTTGTGGAACCTAAGTACGCACAATCACTTTAATCAAAATGGCGTCAAAATTAAGCCAGAGTGACCACCTTTCACCAATTTGGTAAATAAAAAAAATATCCCACCGGCAGCATGATCGAAATTATGGCTGTTAAATCTCGACCCGTTAACGGATTTTAATATTATTATGCCTTATTATTTAGCTACACTCGTATGCTTTCTATAATGGTATCAATCATCCTTCTATACCCCAAGGTTCGAAAGCAAATCGATTTGGAACGGTGACTTTGAAAAAATTGCTACTTGGGTGCAACCACTAAAATGCTTGTCAACACCAAATGCATAAGTGCATATTAATAATTGACCCCTTAAAATTTAGCCAGAGTCTTATGCTTTCTATATTGGTCCCTAACTTTTCATTATCCTTCAGGAATAATGAGCATATCGATGCGCAAGGATAACATTGAAAAACTGCCTATTACAAAATACACACTCACCACTAAAGTGCTTATAGATTCCAAACGGTATGGGTTACGTTAATAAAAAACCCCTTAAAATGTAGCTAGAGATTGCAGCTTTATCAAATTAAATCAATAATTTGATTACTATTAGGCAATCATGAACAGATCGATGCGCAAGAGTGACATTAAATGGCTGCCTACTGCAAAATCGATAAAATGCTTGTAAAATATGATGATTCTAGGTTTATAGAAAAAATAATAACCTTAAAACCTAGCTGGAGTTTTGAGCTTTCATAAATGGGGTCAATCTTCTCGCTATCTCAAATAATGCAGGAGAATTTCGTTGTGGAAAAGTGATATCGACCACATGATACATCTATATCAGGGGTGCCCAAAGTCTTCTTATGGAAAAGCAAAAACCAATACATTTAAAGTTGCCCAAAAAAATGCAAACAAATTATTTAATTAATTGAATTAGTTGAAAGCACATTGTGCATTTCGCTTGACCCTTAAAATTATAAGTGAAAAAAATATAATGTTCCCATTTGTCATTGCCGAAAGGCCAACCAATCGCCAAAACAAAAACTACAACAACAAAAGCATCTAATTTTTTTTCATACATAGAATTTCTTGAGGAAACAAAACAAAAATCCGCGCAGCCCCCACACGTGTTGCTTCGTTGCTGTCACAACAACGACTGATTGAAAGAATGCACCTCTGATCTATATAACCAATCAAATGCTTGTGGAACCTAAGTACGCACAATCACTTTAATCAAAATGGCGTCAAAATTAAGCCAGAGTGACCACCTTTCAATAATTTGGTAAATAAAAAAATATCCCACCGGCAGCATGATCGAAATTATGGCTGTTAAATCTCGACCCGTTAACGGATTTTAATAATATTATGCCTTATTATTTAGCTAGACTCGTATGCTTTCTATAATGGTATCAATCATCCTTCTATACCCCAAGGTTCGAAAGCAAATCGATTTGGAACGGTGACTTTGAAAAAATTGCTACTTGGGTGCAACCACTAAAATGCTTGTCAACACCAAATGCATAAGTGCATATTAATAATTGACCCCTTAAAATTTAGCCAGAGTCTTATGCTTTCTATATTGGTCCCTAACTTTTCATTATCCTTCAGGAATAATGAGCATATCGATGCGCAAGGATAACATTGAAAAACTGCCTATTACAAAATACACACTCACCACTAAAGTGCTTATAGATTCCAAACGGTATGGGTTACGTTAATAAAAAACCCCTTAGAATGTAGCTAGAGATTGCAGCTTTATCAAATTAAATCAATAATTTGATTACTATTAGGCAATCATGAACAGATCGATGCGCAAGAGTGACATTAAATGGCTGCCTACTGCAAAATCGATAAAATGCTTGTAAAATATGATGATTCTAGGTTTATAGAAAAAATAATAACCTTAAAACCTAGCTGGAGTTTTCAGCTTTCATAAATGGGGTCAATCTTCTCGCTATCTCAAATAATGCAGGAGAATTTCGTTGTGGAAAAGTGATATCGACCACATGATACATCTATATCAGGGGTGCCCAAAGTCTTCTTATGGAAAAGCAAAAACCAATACATTTAAAGTTGCCCAAAAAAATGCAAACAAATTATTTAATTAATTGAATTAGTTGAAAGCACATTGTGCATTTCGCTTGACCCTTAAAATTATAAGTGAAAAAAATATAATGTTCCCATTTGTCATTGCCGAAAGGCCAACCAATCGCCAAAACAAAAACTACAACAACAAAAGCATCTAATTTTTTTTCATACATAGAATTTCTTGAGGAAACAAAACAAAAATCCGCGCAGCCCCCACACGTGTTGCTTCGTTGCTGTCACAACAACGACTGATTGAAAGAATGCACCTCTGATCTATATAACCAATCAAATGCTTGTGGAACCTAAGTACGCACAATCACTTTAATCAAAATGGCGTCAAAATTAAGCCAGAGTGACCACCTTTCACCAATTTGGTAAATAAAAAAAATATCCCACCGGCAGCATGATCGAAATTATGGCTGTTAAATCTCGACCCGTTAACGGATTTTAATATTATTATGCCTTATTATTTAGCTACACTCGTATGCTTTCTATAATGGTATCAATCATCCTTCTATACCCCAAGGTTCGAAAGCAAATCGATTTGGAACGGTGACTTTGAAAAAATTGCTACTTGGGTGCAACCACTAAAATGCTTGTCAACACCAAATGCATAAGTGCATATTAATAATTGACCCCTTAAAATTTAGCCAGAGTCTTATGCTTTCTATATTGGTCCCTAACTTTTCATTATCCTTCAGGAATAATGAGCATATCGATGCGCAAGGATAACATTGAAAAACTGCCTATTACAAAATACACACTCACCACTAAAGTGCTTATAGATTCCAAACGGTATGGGTTACGTTAATAAAAAACCCCTTAAAATGTAGCTAGAGATTGCAGCTTTATCAAATTAAATCAATAATTTGATTACTATTAGGCAATCATGAACAGATCGATGCGCAAGAGTGACATTAAATGGCTGCCTACTGCAAAATCGATAAAATGCTTGTAAAATATGATGATTCTAGGTTTATAGAAAAAATAATAACCTTAAAACCTAGCTGGAGTTTTGAGCTTTCATAAATGGGGTCAATCTTCTCGCTATCTCAAATAATGCAGGAGAATTTCGTTGTGGAAAAGTGATATCGACCACATGATACATCTATATCAGGGGTGCCCAAAGTCTTCTTATGGAAAAGCAAAAACCAATACATTTAAAGTTGCCCAAAAAAATGCAAACAAATTATTTAATTAATTGAATTAGTTGAAAGCACATTGTGCATTTCGCTTGACCCTTAAAATTATAAGTGAAAAAAATATAATGTTCCCATTTGTCATTGCCGAAAGGCCAACCAATCGCCAAAACAAAAACTACAACAACAAAAGCATCTAATTTTTTTTCATACATAGAATTTCTTGAGGAAACAAAACAAAAATCCGCGCAGCCCCCACACGTGTTGCTTCGTTGCTGTCACAACAACGACTGATTGAAAGAATGCACCTCTGATCTATATAACCAATCAAATGCTTGTGGAACCTAAGTACGCACAATCACTTTAATCAAAATGGCGTCAAAATTAAGCCAGAGTGACCACCTTTCACCAATTTGGTAAATAAAAAAAATATCCCACCGGCAGCATGATCGAAATTATGGCTGTTAAATCTCGACCCGTTAACGGATTTTAATATTATTATGCCTTATTATTTAGCTAGACTCGTATGCTTTCTATAATGGTATCAATCATCCTTCTATACCCCAAGGTTCGAAAGCAACTCGATTTGGAACGGTGACTTTGAAAAAATTGCTACTTGGGTGCAACCACTAAAATGCTTGTCAACACCAAATGCATAAGTGCATATTAATAATTGACCCCTTAAAATTTAGCCAGAGTCTTATGCTTTCTATATTGGTCCCTAACTTTTCATTATCCTTCAGGAATAATGAGCATATCGATGCGCAAGGATAACATTGAAAAACTGCCTATTACAAAATACACACTCACCACTAAAGTGCTTATAGATTCCAAACGGTATGGGTTACGTTAATAAAAAACCCCTTAAAATGTAGCTAGAGATTGCAGCTTTATCAAATTAAATCAATAATTTGATTACTATTAGGCAATCATGAACAGATCGATGCGCAAGAGTGACATTAAATGGCTGCCTACTGCAAAATCGATAAAATGCTTGTAAAATATGATGATTCTAGGTTTATAGAAAAAATAATAACCTTAAAACCTAGCTGGAGTTTTGAGCTTTCATAAATGGGGTCAATCTTCTCGCTATCTCAAATAATGCAGGAGAATTTCGTTGTGGAAAAGTGATATCGACCACATGATACATCTATATCAGGGGTGCCCAAAGTCTTCTTATGGAAAAGCAAAAACCAATACATTTAAACTTGCCCAAAAAAATGCAAACAAATTATTTAATTAATTGAATTAGTTGAAAGCACATTGTGCATTTCGCTTGACCCTTAAAATTATAAGTGAAAAAAATATAATGTTCCCATTTGTCATTGCCGAAAGGCCAACCAATCGCCAAAACAAAAACTACAACAACAAAAGCATCTAATTTTTTTTCATACATAGAATTTCTTGAGGAAACAAAACAAAAATCCGCGCAGCCCCCACACGTGTTGCTTCGTTGCTGTCACAACAACGACTGATTGAAAGAATGCACCTCTGATCTATATAACCAATCAAATGCTTGTGGAACCTAAGTACGCACAATCACTTTAATCAAAATGGCGTCAAAATTAAGCCAGAGTGACCACCTTTCACCAATTTGGTAAATAAAAAAAATATCCCACCGGCAGCATGATCGAAATTATGGCTGTTAAATCTCGACCCGTTAACGGATTTTAATATTATTATGCCTTATTATTTAGCTACACTCGTATGCTTTCTATAATGGTATCAATCATCCTTCTATACCCCAAGGTTCGAAAGCAAATCGATTTGGAACGGTGACTTTGAAAAAATTGCTACTTGGGTGCAACCACTAAAATGCTTGTCAACACCAAATGCATAAGTGCATATTAATAATTGACCCCTTAAAATTTAGCCAGAGTCTTCTGCTTTCTATATTGGTCCCTAACTTTTCATTATCCTTCAGGAATAATGAGCATATCGATGCGCAAGGATAACATTGAAAAACTGCCTATTACAAAATACACACTCACCACTAAAGTGCTTATAGATTCCAAACGGTATGGGTTACGTTAATAAAAAACCCCTTAAAATGTAGCTAGAGATTGCAGTTTTATCAAATTAAATCAATAATTTGATTACTATTAGGCAATCATGAACAGATCGATGCGCAAGAGTGACATTAAATGGCTGCCTACTGCAAAATCGATAAAATGCTTGTAAAATATGATGATTCTAGGTTTATAGAAAAAATAATAACCTTAAAACCTAGCTGGAGTTTTGAGCTTTCATAAATGGGGTCAATCTTCTCGCTATCTCAAATAATGCAGGAGAATTTCGTTGTGGAAAAGTGATATCGACCACATGATACATCTATATCAGGGGTGCCCAAAGTCTTCTTATGGAAAAGCAAAAACCAATACATTTAAAGTTGCCCAAAAAAATGCAAACAAATTATTTAATTAATTGAATTAGTTGAAAGCACATTGTGCATTTCGCTTGACCCTTAAAATTATAAGTGAAAAAAATATAATGTTCCCATTTGTCATTGCCGAAAGGCCAACCAATCGCCAAAACAAAAACTACAACAACAAAAGCATCTAATTTTTTTTCATACATAGAATTTCTTGAGGAAACAAAACAAAAATCCGCGCAGCCCCCACACGTGTTGCTTCGTTGCTGTCACAACAACGACTGATTGAAAGAATGCACCTCTGATCTATATAACCAATCAAATGCTTGTGGAACCTAAGTACGCACAATCACTTTAATCAAAATGGCGTCAAAATTAAGCCAGAGTGACCACCTTTCAATAATTTGGTAAATAAAAAAATATCCCACCGGCAGCATGATCGAAATTATGGCTGTTAAATCTCGACCCGTTAACGGATTTTAATAATATTATGCCTTATTATTTAGCTAGACTCGTATGCTTTCTATAATGGTATCAATCATCCTTCTATACCCCAAGGTTCGAAAGCAAATCGATTTGGAACGGTGACTTTGAAAAAATTGCTACTTGGGTGCAACCACTAAAATGCTTGTCAACACCAAATGCATAAGTGCATATTAATAATTGACCCCTTAAAATTTAGCCAGAGTCTTATGCTTTCTATATTGGTCCCTAACTTTTCATTATCCTTCAGGAATAATGAGCATATCGATGCGCAAGGATAACATTGAAAAACTGGCTATTACAAAATACACACTCACCACTAAAGTGCTTATAGATTCCAAACGGTATGGGTTACGTTAATAAAAAACCCCTTAGAATGTAGCTAGAGATTGCAGCTTTATCAAATTAAATCAATAATTTGATTACTATTAGGCAATCATGAACAGATCGATGCGCAAGAGTGACATTAAATGGCTGCCTACTGCAAAATCGATAAAATGCTTGTAAAATATGATGATTCTAGGTTTATAGAAAAAATAATAACCTTAAAACCTAGCTGGAGTTTTCAGCTTTCATAAATGGGGTCAATCTTCTCGCTATCTCAAATAATGCAGGAGAATTTCGTTGTGGAAAAGTGATATCGACCACATGATACATCTATATCAGGGGTGCCCAAAGTCTTCTTATGGAAAAGCAAAAACCAATACATTTAAAGTTGCCCAAAAAAATGCAAACAAATTATTTAATTAATTGAATTAGTTGAAAGCACATTGTGCATTTCGCTTGACCCTTAAAATTATAAGTGAAAAAAATATAATGTTCCCATTTGTCATTGCCGAAAGGCCAACCAATCGCCAAAACAAAAACTACAACAACAAAAGCATCTAATTTTTTTTCATACATAGAATTTCTTGAGGAAACAAAACAAAAATCCGCGCAGCCCCCACACGTGTTGCTTCGTTGCTGTCACAACAACGACTGATTGAAAGAATGCACCTCTGATCTATATAACCAATCAAATGCTTGTGGAACCTAAGTACGCACAATCACTTTAATCAAAATGGCGTCAAAATTAAGCCAGAGTGACCACCTTTCACCAATTTGGTAAATAAAAAAAATATCCCACCGGCAGCATGATCGAAATTATGGCTGTTAAATCTCGACCCGTTAACGGATTTTAATATTATTATGCCTTATTATTTAGCTACACTCGTATGCTTTCTATAATGGTATCAATCATCCTTCTATACCCCAAGGTTCGAAAGCAAATCGATTTGGAACGGTGACTTTGAAAAAATTGCTACTTGGGTGCAACCACTAAAATGCTTGTCAACACCAAATGCATAAGTACTTACTTACTTACTTAACTGGCCATAACAACCCGTTATCGGGTTACGGCCTGCCGCAAAACTTCTCTCCAGGCGCCTCTGCTTCGCGCGCGCCTTCTCCAGTTGGTCACACCAAGAGATACCAGGGCCTCTTCCACTTGGTCCTTCCACCGGAGACACGGCCTCCCTCTTCGCCGTCGACCTCCAACCATCGCATCGAATACCTTTTTCGCCGGAGCTTCGTCGTCCATGCGGCAGACATGACCGAGCCAGCGTAGCCGCTGGATGTTAATTCGCTGCGCTACGTCCATGTCCTTATACAGCTCATACAGCTCGTTATTGGTTCGTATGCGATAGTCGTCACCAACCCGAACAGGGCCGAAGATTTTGCGAAGCACCTTCCTCTCGAACACTCCAAGGGCCGCTATGTCGTTTCGTGTCATTGTCCATGCTTCAGCGCCATAGAGGAGCACGGGCAAGATAAGCGTCCTATAGAGTGAAAGTTTTGTCGGTCGAGAGAGGTCTCTACTTCTCAATTGCCTACCGAGACCGTAGTAGCACCTGTTGGCAAGAGTTATCCTTCGCTTTATCTCCAGACTGACATCATTGCTGCTGTTGATGGCGGTGCCAAGGTAGACGAATTCCTTGACAACTTCAAAAGCATACCTGTCGGCCTCGACGTGAGACCCTAGCCGCTGCGAGTCCCTGCGTGTAGACAGCATATACTATATACTATATATACTATATACTATATACTACATATACTATATCTTGCCCTCATTTACCACCAGACCCATTTTGGCAGATTCTCTTTCGATAGCCGCAAAGGCAGCGGTGACATCTCGCTTGTTACGTCCGATGACATCAATATCATCAGCGTAAGCAAGGAGCTGGACACTTTTGTTGAAAATTGTGCCATTACGATGTACACCGGCCTTGCGCAGCACACTCTCCATGGTGAAGTTGAAGAGGTCGCAGGACAAAGGATCGCCCTGTCTGAAACCTCGAACGGTATCAAAGGGGTCGGAGAGGTCACTTCCAACCTTGACGGAGCTGCGCGTATTGCTCAACGTCGCTCTGCAAAGTCTAACGAGCTTTGCAGGGATACCAAGTTCAGACAATGCGGCATATAGGCGATCCCTTATCGGGCTATCGAATGCTGCCTTGTAATCGATGAAGAGATGGTGTGTATCGATTTGGTTCTCATGGGTCTTCTCCAGGATTTGGCGTAGAGTGAATATCTGGTCGATGGTGGACTTACCAGGTCTAAAGCCGCACTGATAAGGTCCAATCAGCGCCTTGGCGAGTGGCTTTAGTCTTTCACATAATACGCTCGTCAGGACCTTGTATGCAATGGGAAGTAGGCTGATACCCCTGTAGTTGGCGCATATTGTTGGGTCGCCTTTCTTCAGCACAGGACAAAGGGCACTGAGGTTCCAATCGTTGGGCATTCGTTCCTCCAGCCATATTTTGCAAATGAGCTGATGCATGCACCCAATCAGCTCACCGCCGCCGGCCTTGAACAATTCAGCTGGTAGCCCATCCGGCCCTGCAGCTTTGTTGTTCTTGAGTCGCTGGATAGCGACCCGGACCTCGTCATGGCTGGGCGGTGGCACATCCACACCGTCGTCGTCAATTGGTGCCATCTGGACATCTTCACCACTGGCGGTATTGTTCCTTTCGTCGCCTGCGAGCAGCTTGGTGAAGTGCTCCTTCCACAACCTCAGCACACCCTGCGCATCCGTAACCAGATCCCCGTTTTCGTCTCTGCAAGAAGATGCCCCAGGCTTAAATCCTTCCGTAAGACGCTTAACTTTTTGGAAGAATTTTCGGGCGTCATTCCTGCTCCTGCACTCCTCGATTTCTTCACGCTCGCACCTTTCTTGCTCCCGTTTCTTGCGTCTAAAAAGGCACCTCTCTTTCTTCCTCTCCTCCCGGTATTTTTCTGTCATGGCTCGCGTGGCGGCCGACTGCAGGGTCTTCTTGTATGCAGCATTCTTCACTGCAGTGGCTGCGCGACACTCTTCATCGTACCATTGGTTTTTTGGTGGTGGGCGTCGAAAACCAAGCACATTTTCTGCGGCGGCGCGCATAGAGTGGGATAAGTGAGCCCATAATCCGCCGATGTCATCAGGTGGAGAGGGGGAGCGACCGAGCTGGTTGGAGAGTTGAGCGGAGTAGACTTCGGCTACCCCTTGTGATCGCAGCTTACTGATGTCCAGCTTTCTTCGCAAACTAGGTTGTGCGGTCTTCGCTGCGCAAAGACGCATGCGTACCTTGGCTGCAACAAGGTAGTGGTCCGAGTCGATGTTGGGTCCTCGGAACGTGCGCACATCTAGAATGCTAGAAGCATGCCTTCCATCAATCACAATGTGATCAATCTGGTTGCGGGTGGATTGATCGGGGGATAACCAGGTGGCCTTGTGGATATCGAGGTGCTGGAATCTGGTGCTACTAACTACCATGTTTCGTGCCGCGGCGAAATCGATCAGCCTCAGACCGTTGTTCGAAGTGGTCCCATGGAGGCTGAACTGCCCGACTGTGGGGCCAAAGATGCCTTCTCGCCCGACTTTTGCGTTGAAGTCCCCGAGGACAATTTTGACGTCATGGGCCGGGCACCTGTCGTAGACGTCCTCGAGCTTCGCATAGAAGGCATCCTTGGCCGCATCGTCCTTCTCTTCCGTCGGGGCGTGCGCGCAAATTAGGCTGATGCTAAAGTATTTAGCTTTGATGCGGATCGAAGCCAGCCGTTCGTTCACCGGAGTGAACCGAGAGACGTGGTGGCGAAGTCTCTTGCTGACCACAAATCCGCAGCCAAATTCGCGCTTCTCCGCATGGCAGCTGTAGTAGATATCGCAGTCTGCTCGCTTGGAGCAACCTTGTCCTGTCCATCGCATTTCCTGGATGGCGGTGATGTCAGCCTTACATTTCGTGAGGGCTTCCGCCAGTTGGATAGAGGCACCTTCCCTATAGAGGGTCCGGACATTCCAGGTGCATATCCTCAAATCATGGTCCTTGAATCGTTTGCTGTGGTCGTCAACATTGTGGGTTCCTTCCGAGGCTTGCTTTTTGGCTTTCATTGGTATTTGGTTTTCCGTGGCGGGCACCAAACCCTGCGCACAACCCAAATTTTAAGTCCTGGGGATAGGACTCGCTGCACACATTAGTTCACTATTCAGCGGATGCCAAATAGCTATCCAGAAGGGCCGCGCGGAGGCTGTGCATCAGCTTGGATTGGACAGGGACAAGGATCGTTCTGGCGTTCGCCAGGTTGAACGCAATCAGAGACTTTGCCTTGTATGTCCGCTCCCTTCCTTGCATAATGCATAAGTGCATATTAATAATTGACCCCTTAAAATTTAGCCAGAGTCTTATGCTTTCTATATTGGTCCCTAACTTTTCATTATCCTTCAGGAATAATGAGCATATCGATCCGCAAAGATAACATTGAGAAACTGCCTATTACAAAATACACACTCACCACTAAAGTGCTTATAGATTCCAAACGGTATGGGTTACGTTAATAAAAAACCCCTTAAAATGTAGCTAGAGATTGCAGCTTTATCAAATTAAATCAATAATTTGATTACTATTAGGCAATCATGAACAGATCGATGCGCAAGAGTGACATTAAATGGCTGCCTACTGCAAAATCGATAAAATGCTTGTAAAATATGATGATTCTAGGTTTATAGAAAAAATAATAACCTTAAAACCTAGCTGGAGTTTTGAGCTTTCATAAATGGGGTCAATCTTCTCGCTATCTCAAATAATGCAGGAGAATTTCGTTGTGGAAAAGTGATATCGACCACATGATACATCTATATCAGGGGTGCCCAAAGTCTTCTTATGGAAAAGCAAAAACCAATACATTTAAAGTTGCCCAAAAAAATGCAAACAAATTATTTAATTAATTGAATTAGTTGAAAGCACATTGTGCATTTCGCTTGCCCCTTAAAATTATAAGTGAAAAAAATATAATGTTCCCATTTGTCATTGCCGAAAGGCCAACCAATCGCCAAAACAAAAACTACAACAACAAAAGCATCTAATTTTTTTTCATACATAGAATTTCTTGAGGAAACAAAACAAAAATCCGCGCAGCCCCCACACGTGTTGCTTCGTTGCTGTCACAACAACGACTGATTGAAAGAATGCACCTCTGATCTATATAACCAATCAAATGCTTGTGGAACCTAAGTACGCACAATCACTTTAATCAAAATGGCGTCAAAATTAAGCCAGAGTGACCACCTTTCAATAATTTGGTAAATAAAAAAATATCCCACCGGCAGCATGATCGAAATTATGGCTGTTAAATCTCGACCCGTTAACGGATTTTAATAATATTATGCCTTATTATTTAGCTAGACTCGTATGCTTTCTATAATGGTATCAATCATCCTTCTATACCCCAAGGTTCGAAAGCAAATCGATTTGGAACGGTGACTTTGAAAAAATTGCTACTTGGGTGCAACCACTAAAATGCTTGTCAACACCAAATGCATAAGTGCATATTAATAATTGACCCCTTAAAATTTAGCCAGAGTCTTATGCTTTCTATATTGGTCCCTAACTTTTCATTATCCTTCAGGAATAATGAGCATATCGATGCGCAAGGATAACACTGAAAAACTGCCTATTACAAAATACACACTCACCACTAAAGTGCTTATAGATTCCAAACGGTATGGGTTACGTTAATAAAGAACCCCTTAAAATGAAGCTAGAGATTGCAGCTTTATCAAATTAAATCAATAATTTGATTACTATTAGGCAATCATGAACAGATCGATGCGCAAGAGTGACATTAAATGGCTGCCTACTGCAAAATCGATAAAATGCTTGTAAAATATGACGATTCTAGGTTTATAGAAAAAATAATAACCTTAAAACCTAACTGGAGTTTTGAGCTTTCATAAATGGGGTCAATCTTCTCGCTATCTCAAATAATGCAGGAGAATTTCGTTGTGGAAAAGTGATATCGACCACATGATACATCTATATCAGGGGTGCCCAAAGTCTTCTTATGGAAAAGCAAAAACCAATACATTTAAACTTGCCCAAAAAAATGCAAACAAATTATTTAATTAATTGAATTAGTTGAAAGCACATTGTGCATTTCGCTTGACCCTTAAAATTATAAGTGAAAAAAATATAATGTTCCCATTTGTCATTGCCGAAAGGCCAACCAATCGCCAAAACAAAAACTACAACAACAAAAGCATCTAATTTTTTTTCATACATAGAATTTCTTGAGGAAACAAAACAAACATCCGCGCAGCCCCCACACGTGTTGCTTCGTTGCTGTCACAACAACGACTGATTGAAAGAATGCACCTCTGATCTATATAACCAATCAAATGCTTGTGGAACCTAAGTACGCACAATCACTTTAATCAAAATGGCGTCAAAATTAAGCCAGAGTGACCACCTTTCAATAATTTGGTAAATAAAAAAATATCCCACCGGCAGCATGATCGAAATTATGGCTGTTAAATCTCGACCCGTTAACGGATTTTAATATTATTATGCCTTATTATTTAGCTACACTCGTATGCTTTCTATAATGGTATCAATCATCCTTCTATACCCCAAGGTTCGAAAGCAAATCGATTTGGAACGGTGACTTTGAAAAAATTGCTACTTGGGTGCAACCACTAAAATGCTTGTCAACACCAAATGCATAAGTGCATATTAATAATTGACCCCTTAAAATTTAGCCAGAGTCTTATGCTTTCTATATTGGTCCCTAACTTTTCATTATCCTTCAGGAATAATGAGCATATCGATGCGCAAGGATAACATTGAAAAACTGCCTATTACAAAATACACACTCACCACTAAAGTGCTTATAGATTCCAAACGGTATGGGTTACGTTAATAAAAAACCCCTTAAAATGTAGCTAGAGATTGCAGCTTTATCAAATTAAATCAATAATTTTATTACTATTAGGCAATCATGAACAGATCGATGCGCAAGAGTGACATTAAATGGCTGCCTACTGCAAAATCGATAAAATGCTTGTAAAATATGATGATTCTAGGTTTATAGAAAAACTAATAACCTTAAAACCTAGCTGGAGTTTTGAGCTCTCATAAATGGGGTCAATCTTCTCGCTATCTCAGATAATGCAGGAGAACTTCGTTGTGGAAAAGTGATATCGACCACATGATACATCTATATCAGGGGTGCCCAAAATCTTCTTATGGAAAAGCAAAAACCAATACATGTAAAGTTGACCAAAAAAATGCAAACAAATTATTTAGTTAATCGAATTAGTTGAAAGCACATTGTGCATTTCGCTTGACCCTTAAAATTATAAGTGAAAAAAATATAATGTTCCCATTTGTCATTGCCGAAAGGCCAACCAATCGCCAAAACAAAAACTACAACAACAAAAGCATCTAATTTTTTTTCATACATAGAATTTCTTGAGGAAACAAAAAAAAAATCAGCGCAGCCCCCACACGTGTTGCTTCGTTGCTGTCACAACAACGACTGATTGAAAGAATGCACCTCTGATCTATATAACCAATCAAATGCTTGTGGAACCTAAGTACGCACAATCACTTTAATCAAAATGGCGTCAAAATTAAGCCAGAGTGACCACCTTTCACCAATTTGGTAAATAAAAAAAATATCCCACCGGCAGCATGATCGAAATTATGGCTGTTAAATCTCGACCCGTTAACGGATTTTAATATTATTATGCCTTATTATTTAGCTAGACTCGTATGCTTTCTATAATGGTATCAATCATCCTTCTATACCCCAAGGTTCGAAAGCAAATCGATTTGGAACGGTGACTTTGAAAAAATTGCTACTTGGGTGCAACCACTAAAATGCTTGTCAACACCAAATGCATAAGTGCATATTAATAATTGACCCCTTAAAATTTAGCCAGAGTCTTCTGCTTTCTATATTGGTCCCTAACTTTTCATTATCCTTCAGGAATAATGAGCATATCGATGCGCAAGGATAACATTGAAAAACTGCCTATTACAAAATACACACTCACCACTAAAGTGCTTATAGATTCCAAACGGTATGGGTTACGTTAATAAAAAACCCCTTAAAATGTAGCTAGAGATTGCAGCTTTATCAAATTAAATCAATAATTTGATTACTATTAGGCAATCATGAACAGATCGATGCGCAAGAGTGACATTAAATGGCTGCCTACTGCAAAATCGATAAAATGCTTGTAAAATATGATGATTCTAGGTTTATAGAAAAAATAATAACCTTAAAACCTAGCTGGAGTTTTGAGCTTTCATAAATGGGGTCAATCTTCTCGCTATCTCAAATAATGCAGGAGAATTTCGTTGTGGAAAAGTGATATCGACCACATGATACATCTATATCAGGGGTGCCCAAAGTCTTCTTATGGAAAAGCAAAAACCAATACATTTAAACTTGCCCAAAAAAATGCAAACAAATTATTTAATTAATTGAATTAGTTGAAAGCACATTGTGCATTTCGCTTGACCCTTAAAATTATAAGTGAAAAAAATATAATGTTCCCATTTGTCATTGCCGAAAGGCCAACCAATCGCCAAAACAAAAACTACAACAACAAAAGCATCTAATTTTTTTTCATACATAGAATTTCTTGAGGAAACAAAACAAAAATCCGCGCAGCCCCCACACGTGTTGCTTCGTTGCTGTCACAACAACGACTGATTGAAAGAATGCACCTCTGATCTATATAACCAATCAAATGCTTGTGGAACCTAAGTACGCACAATCACTTTAATCAAAATGGCGTCAAAATTAAGCCAGAGTGACCACCTTTCAATAATTTGGTAAATAAAAAAATATCCCACCGGCAGCATGATCGAAATTATGGCTGTTAAATCTCGACCCGTTAACGGATTTTAATAATATTATGCCTTATTATTTAGCTAGACTCGTATGCTTTCTATAATGGTATCAATCATCCTTCTATACCCCAAGGTTCGAAAGCAAATCGATTTGGAACGGTGACTTTGAAAAAATTGCTACTTGGGTGCAACCACTAAAATGCTTGTCAACACCAAATGCATAAGTGCATATTAATAATTGACCCCTTAAAATTTAGCCAGAGTCTTATGCTTTCTATATTGGTCCCTAACTTTTCATTATCCTTCAGGAATAATGAGCATATCGATGCGCAAGGATAACATTGAAAAACTGCCTATTACAAAATACACACTCACCACTAAAGTGCTTATAGATTCCAAACGGTATGGGTTACGTTAATAAAAAACCCCTTAGAATGTAGCTAGAGATTGCAGCTTTATCAAATTAAATCAATAATTTGATTACTATTAGGCAATCATGAACAGATCGATGCGCAAGAGTGACATTAAATGGCTGCCTACTGCAAAATCGATAAAATGCTTGTAAAATATGATGATTCTAGGTTTATAGAAAAAATAATAACCTTAAAACCTAGCTGGAGTTTTCAGCTTTCATAAATGGGGTCAATCTTCTCGCTATCTCAAATAATGCAGGAGAATTTCGTTGTGGAAAAGTGATATCGACCACATGATACATCTATATCAGGGGTGCCCAAAGTCTTCTTATGGAAAAGCAAAAACCAATACATTTAAAGTTGCCCAAAAAAATGCAAACAAATTATTTAATTAATTGAATTAGTTGAAAGCACATTGTGCATTTCGCTTGACCCTTAAAATTATAAGTGAAAAAAATATAATGTTCCCATTTGTCATTGCCGAAAGGCCAACCAATCGCCAAAACAAAAACTACAACAACAAAAGCATCTAATTTTTTTTCATACATAGAATTTCTTGAGGAAACAAAACAAAAATCCGCGCAGCCCCCACACGTGTTGCTTCGTTGCTGTCACAACAACGACTGATTGAAAGAATGCACCTCTGATCTATATAACCAATCAAATGCTTGTGGAACCTAAGTACGCACAATCACTTTAATCAAAATGGCGTCAAAATTAAGCCAGAGTGACCACCTTTCAATAATTTGGTAAATAAAAAAATATCCCACCGGCAGCATGATCGAAATTATGGCTGTTAAATCTCGACCCGTTAACGGATTTTAATAATATTATGCCTTATTATTTAGCTAGACTCGTATGCTTTCTATAATGGTATCAATCATCCTTCTATACCCCAAGGTTCGAAAGCAAATCGATTTGGAACGGTGACTTTGAAAAAATTGCTACTTGGGTGCAACCACTAAAATGCTTGTCAACACCAAATGCATAAGTACTTACTTACTTACTTAACTGGCCATAACAACCCGTTATCGGGTTACGGCCTGCCGCAAAACTTCTCTCCAGGCGCCTCTGCTTCGCGCGCGCCTTCTCCAGTTGGTCACACCAAGAGATACCAGGGCCTCTTCCACTTGGTCCTTCCACCGGAGACACGGCCTCCCTCTTCGCCGTCGACCTCCAACCATCGCATCGAATACCTTTTTCGCCGGAGCTTCGTCGTCCATGCGGCAGACATGACCGAGCCAGCGTAGCCGCTGGATGTTAATTCGCTGCGCTACGTCCATGTCCTTATACAGCTCATACAGCTCGTTATTGGTTCGTATGCGATAGTCGTCACCAACCCGAACAGGGCCGAAGATTTTGCGAAGCACCTTCCTCTCGAACACTCCAAGGGCCGCTATGTCGTTTCGTGTCATTGTCCATGCTTCAGCGCCATAGAGGAGCACGGGCAAGATAAGCGTCCTATAGAGTGAAAGTTTTGTCGGTCGAGAGAGGTCTCTACTTCTCAATTGCCTACCGAGACCGTAGTAGCACCTGTTGGCAAGAGTTATCCTTCGCTTTATCTCCAGACTGACATCATTGCTGCTGTTGATGGCGGTGCCAAGGTAGACGAATTCCTTGACAACTTCAAAAGCATACCTGTCGGCCTCGACGTGAGACCCTAGCCGCTGCGAGTCCCTGCGTGTAGACAGCATATACTATATACTATATATACTATATACTATATACTACATATACTATATCTTGCCCTCATTTACCACCAGACCCATTTTGGCAGATTCTCTTTCGATAGCCGCAAAGGCAGCGGTGACATCTCGCTTGTTACGTCCGATGACATCAATATCATCAGCGTAAGCAAGGAGCTGGACACTTTTGTTGAAAATTGTGCCATTACGATGTACACCGGCCTTGCGCAGCACACTCTCCATGGTGAAGTTGAAGAGGTCGCAGGACAAAGGATCGCCCTGTCTGAAACCTCGAACGGTATCAAAGGGGTCGGAGAGGTCACTTCCAACCTTGACGGAGCTGCGCGTATTGCTCAACGTCGCTCTGCAAAGTCTAACGAGCTTTGCAGGGATACCAAGTTCAGACAATGCGGCATATAGGCGATCCCTTATCGGGCTATCGAATGCTGCCTTGTAATCGATGAAGAGATGGTGTGTATCGATTTGGTTCTCATGGGTCTTCTCCAGGATTTGGCGTAGAGTGAATATCTGGTCGATGGTGGACTTACCAGGTCTAAAGCCGCACTGATAAGGTCCAATCAGCGCCTTGGCGAGTGGCTTTAGTCTTTCACATAATACGCTCGTCAGGACCTTGTATGCAATGGGAAGTAGGCTGATACCCCTGTAGTTGGCGCATATTGTTGGGTCGCCTTTCTTCAGCACAGGACAAAGGGCACTGAGGTTCCAATCGTTGGGCATTCGTTCCTCCAGCCATATTTTGCAAATGAGCTGATGCATGCACCCAATCAGCTCACCGCCGCCGGCCTTGAACAATTCAGCTGGTAGCCCATCCGGCCCTGCAGCTTTGTTGTTCTTGAGTCGCTGGATAGCGACCCGGACCTCGTCATGGCTGGGCGGTGGCACATCCACACCGTCGTCGTCAATTGGTGCCATCTGGACATCTTCACCACTGGCGGTATTGTTCCTTTCGTCGCCTGCGAGCAGCTTGGTGAAGTGCTCCTTCCACAACCTCAGCACACCCTGCGCATCCGTAACCAGATCCCCGTTTTCGTCTCTGCAAGAAGATGCCCCAGGCTTAAATCCTTCCGTAAGACGCTTAACTTTTTGGAAGAATTTTCGGGCGTCATTCCTGCTCCTGCACTCCTCGATTTCTTCACGCTCGCACCTTTCTTGCTCCCGTTTCTTGCGTCTAAAAAGGCACCTCTCTTTCTTCCTCTCCTCCCGGTATTTTTCTGTCATGGCTCGCGTGGCGGCCGACTGCAGGGTCTTCTTGTATGCAGCATTCTTCACTGCAGTGGCTGCGCGACACTCTTCATCGTACCATTGGTTTTTTGGTGGTGGGCGTCGAAAACCAAGGACATTTTCTGCGGCGGCGCGCATAGAGTGGGATAAGTGAGCCCATAATCCGCCGATGTCATCAGGTGGAGAGGGGGAGCGACCGAGCTGGTTGGAGAGTTGAGCGGAGTAGACTTCGGCTACCCCTTGTGATCGCAGCTTACTGATGTCCAGCTTTCTTCGCAAACTAGGTT
The DNA here is from genome assembly GCA_963971225.1 of Melieria omissa. NCBI lineage: Eukaryota > Metazoa > Arthropoda > Insecta > Diptera > Ulidiidae > Melieria > Melieria omissa. The sequence continues at coordinate 158,184 of OZ020269.1, read as the reverse complement.
GTGCGGTCTTCGCTGCGCAAAGACGCATGCGTACCTTGGCTGCAACAAGGTAGTGGTCCGAGTCGATGTTGGGTCCTCGGAACGTGCGCACATCTAGAATGCTAGAAGCATGCCTTCCATCAATCACAATGTGATCAATCTGGTTGCGGGTGGATTGATCGGGGGATAACCAGGTGGCCTTGTGGATATCGAGGTGCTGGAATCTGGTGCTACTAACTACCATGTTTCGTGCCGCGGCGAAATCGATCAGCCTCAGACCGTTGTTCGAAGTGGTCCCATGGAGGCTGAACTGCCCGACTGTGGGGCCAAAGATGCCTTCTCGCCCGACTTTTGCGTTGAAGTCCCCGAGGACAATTTTGACGTCATGGGCCGGGCACCTGTCGTAGACGTCCTCGAGCTTCGCATAGAAGGCATCCTTGGCCGCATCGTCCTTCTCTTCCGTCGGGGCGTGCGCGCAAATTAGGCTGATGCTAAAGTATTTAGCTTTGATGCGGATCGAAGCCAGCCGTTCGTTCACCGGAGTGAACCGAGAGACGTGGTGGCGAAGTCTCTTGCTGACCACAAATCCGCAGCCAAATTCGCGCTTCTCCGCATGGCAGCTGTAGTAGATATCGCAGTCTGCTCGCTTGGAGCAACCTTGTCCTGTCCATCGCATTTCCTGGATGGCGGTGATGTCAGCCTTACATTTCGTGAGGGCTTCCGCCAGTTGGATAGAGGCACCTTCCCTATAGAGGGTCCGGACATTCCAGGTGCATATCCTCAAATCATGGTCCTTGAATCGTTTGCTGTGGTCGTCAACATTGTGGGTTCCTTCCGAGGCTTGCTTTTTGGCTTTCATTGGTATTTGGTTTTCCGTGGCGGGCACCAAACCCTGCGCACAACCCAAATTTTAAGTCCTGGGGATAGGACTCGCTGCACACATTAGTTCACTATTCAGCGGATGCCAAATAGCTATCCAGAAGGGCCGCGCGGAGGCTGTGCATCAGCTTGGATTGGACAGGGACAAGGATCGTTCTGGCGTTCGCCAGGTTGAACGCAATCAGAGACTTTGCCTTGTATGTCCGCTCCCTTCCTTGCATAATGCATAAGTGCATATTAATAATTGACCCCTTAAAATTTAGCCAGAGTCTTATGCTTTCTATATTGGTCCCTAACTTTTCATTATCCTTCAGGAATAATGAGCATATCGATCCGCAAAGATAACATTGAGAAACTGCCTATTACAAAATACACACTCACCACTAAAGTGCTTATAGATTCCAAACGGTATGGGTTACGTTAATAAAAAACCCCTTAAAATGTAGCTAGAGATTGCAGCTTTATCAAATTAAATCAATAATTTGATTACTATTAGGCAATCATGAACAGATCGATGCGCAAGAGTGACATTAAATGGCTGCCTACTGCAAAATCGATAAAATGCTTGTAAAATATGATGATTCTAGGTTTATAGAAAAAATAATAACCTTAAAACCTAGCTGGAGTTTTGAGCTTTCATAAATGGGGTCAATCTTCTCGCTATCTCAAATAATGCAGGAGAATTTCGTTGTGGAAAAGTGATATCGACCACATGATACATCTATATCAGGGGTGCCCAAAGTCTTCTTATGGAAAAGCAAAAACCAATACATTTAAAGTTGCCCAAAAAAATGCAAACAAATTATTTAATTAATTGAATTAGTTGAAAGCACATTGTGCATTTCGCTTGCCCCTTAAAATTATAAGTGAAAAAAATATAATGTTCCCATTTGTCATTGCCGAAAGGCCAACCAATCGCCAAAACAAAAACTACAACAACAAAAGCATCTAATTTTTTTTCATACATAGAATTTCTTGAGGAAACAAAACAAAAATCCGCGCAGCCCCCACACGTGTTGCTTCGTTGCTGTCACAACAACGACTGATTGAAAGAATGCACCTCTGATCTATATAACCAATCAAATGCTTGTGGAACCTAAGTACGCACAATCACTTTAATCAAAATGGCGTCAAAATTAAGCCAGAGTGACCACCTTTCAATAATTTGGTAAATAAAAAAATATCCCACCGGCAGCATGATCGAAATTATGGCTGTTAAATCTCGACCCGTTAACGGATTTTAATAATATTATGCCTTATTATTTAGCTAGACTCGTATGCTTTCTATAATGGTATCAATCATCCTTCTATACCCCAAGGTTCGAAAGCAAATCGATTTGGAACGGTGACTTTGAAAAAATTGCTACTTGGGTGCAACCACTAAAATGCTTGTCAACACCAAATGCATAAGTGCATATTAATAATTGACCCCTTAAAATTTAGCCAGAGTCTTATGCTTTCTATATTGGTCCCTAACTTTTCATTATCCTTCAGGAATAATGAGCATATCGATGCGCAAGGATAACACTGAAAAACTGCCTATTACAAAATACACACTCACCACTAAAGTGCTTATAGATTCCAAACGGTATGGGTTACGTTAATAAAAAACCCCTTAAAATGAAGCTAGAGATTGCAGCTTTATCAAATTAAATCAATAATTTGATTACTATTAGGCAATCATGAACAGATCGATGCGCAAGAGTGACATTAAATGGCTGCCTACTGCAAAATCGATAAAATGCTTGTAAAATATGACGATTCTAGGTTTATAGAAAAAATAATAACCTTAAAACCTAACTGGAGTTTTGAGCTTTCATAAATGGGGTCAATCTTCTCGCTATCTCAAATAATGCAGGAGAATTTCGTTGTGGAAAAGTGATATCGACCACATGATACATCTATATCAGGGGTGCCCAAAGTCTTCTTATGGAAAAGCAAAAACCAATACATTTAAAGTTGCCCAAAAAAATGCAAACAAATTATTTAATTAATTGAATTAGTTGAAAGCACATTGTGCATTTCGCTTGACCCTTAAAATTATAAGTGAAAAAAATATAATGTTCCCATTTGTCATTGCCGAAAGGCCAACCAATCGCCAAAACAAAAACTACAACAACAAAAGCATCTAATTTTTTTTCATACATAGAATTTCTTGAGGAAACAAAACAAACATCCGCGCAGCCCCCACACGTGTTGCTTCGTTGCTGTCACAACAACGACTGATTGAAAGAATGCACCTCTGATCTATATAACCAATCAAATGCTTGTGGAACCTAAGTACGCACAATCACTTTAATCAAAATGGCGTCAAAATTAAGCCAGAGTGACCACCTTTCAATAATTTGGTAAATAAAAAAATATCCCACCGGCAGCATGATCGAAATTATGGCTGTTAAATCTCGACCCGTTAACGGATTTTAATAATATTATGCCTTATTATTTAGCTAGACTCGTATGCTTTCTATAATGGTATCAATCATCCTTCTATACCCCAAGGTTCGAAAGCAAATCGATTTGGAACGGTGACTTTGAAAAAATTGCTACTTGGGTGCAACCACTAAAATGCTTGTCAACACCAAATGCATAAGTGCATATTAATAATTGACCCCTTAAAATTTAGCCAGAGTCTTATGCTTTCTATATTGGTCCCTAACTTTTCATTATCCTTCAGGAATAATGAGCATATCGATGCGCAAGGATAACATTGAAAAACTGCCTATTACAAAATACACACTCACCACTAAAGTGCTTATAGATTCCAAACGGTATGGGTTACGTTAATAAAAAACCCCTTAAAATGTAGCTAGAGATTGCAGCTTTATCAAATTAAATCAATAATTTGATTACTATTAGGCAATCATGAACAGATCGATGCGCAAGAGTGACATTAAATGGCTGCCTACTGCAAAATCGATAAAATGCTTGTAAAATATGATGATTCTAGGTTTATAGAAAAAATAATAACCTTAAAACCTAGCTGGAGTTTTGAGCTTTCATAAATGGGGTCAATCTTCTCGCTATCTCAAATAATGCAGGAGAATTTCGTTGTGGAAAAGTGATATCGACCACATGATACATCTATATCAGGGGTGCCCAAAGTCTTCTTATGGAAAAGCAAAAACCAATACATTTAAAGTTGCCCAAAAAAATGCAAACAAATTAAATAATAATAAATAATTAAATAATTAATTGAATTAGTTGAAAGCACATTGTGCATTTCGCTTGACCCTTAAAATTATAAGTGAAAAAAATATAATGTTCCCATTTGTCATTGCCGAAAGGCCAACCAATCGCCAAAACAAAAACTACAACAACAAAAGCATCTAATTTTTTTTCATACATAGAATTTCTTGAGGAAACAAAACAAAAATCCGCGCAGCCCCCACACGTGTTGCTTCGTTGCTGTCACAACAACGACTGATTGAAAGAATGCACCTCTGATCTATATAACCAATCAAATGCTTGTGGAACCTAAGTACGCACAATCACTTTAATCAAAATGGCGTCAAAATTAAGCCAGAGTGACCACCTTTCAATAATTTGGTAAATAAAAAAATATCCCACCGGCAGCATGATCGAAATTATGGCTGTTAAATCTCGACCCGTTAACGGATTTTAATAATATTATGCCTTATTATTTAGCTAGACTCGTATGCTTTCTATAATGGTATCAATCATCCTTCTATACCCCAAGGTTCGAAAGCAAATCGATTTGGAACGGTGACTTTGAAAAAATTGCTACTTGGGTGCAACCACTAAAATGCTTGTCAACACCAAATGCATAAGTGCATATTAATAATTGACCCCTTAAAATTTAGCCAGAGTCTTATGCTTTCTATATTGGTCCCTAACTTTTCATTATCCTTCAGGAATAATGAGCATATCGATGCGCAAGGATAACATTGAAAAACTGCCTATTACAAAATACACACTCACCACTAAAGTGCTTATAGATTCCAAACGGTATGGGTTACGTTAATAAAAAACCCCTTAAAATGTAGCTAGAGATTGCAGCTTTATCAAATTAAATCAATAATTTGATTACTATTAGGCAATCATGAACAGATCGATGCGCAAGAGTGACATTAAATGGCTGCCTACTGCAAAATCGATAAAATGCTTGTAAAATATGATGATTCTAGGTTTATAGAAAAAATAATAACCTTAAAACCTAGCTGGAGTTTTGAGCTTTCATAAATGGGGTCAATCTTCTCGCTATCTCAAATAATGCAGGAGAATTTCGTTGTGGAAAAGTGATATCAACCACATGATACATCTATATCAGGGGTGCCCAAAGTCTTCTTATGGAAAAGCAAAAACCAATACATTTAAACTTGCCCAAAAAAATGCAAACAAATTATTTAATTAATTGAATTAGTTGAAAGCACATTGTGCATTTCGCTTGACCCTTAAAATTATAAGTGAAAAAAATATAATGTTCCCATTTGTCATTGCCGAAAGGCCAACCAATCGCCAAAACAAAAACTACAACAACAAAAGCATCTAATTTTTTTTCATACATAGAATTTCTTGAGGAAACAAAACAAAAATCCGCGCAGCCCCCACACGTGTTGCTTCGTTGCTGTCACAACAACGACTGATTGAAAGAATGCACCTCTGATCTATATAACCAATCAAATGCTTGTGGAACCTAAGTACGCACAATCACTTTAATCAAAATGGCGTCAAAATTAAGCCAGAGTGACCACCTTTCACCAATTTGGTAAATAAAAAAAATATCCCACCGGCAGCATGATCGAAATTATGGCTGTTAAATCTCGACCCGTTAACGGATTTTAATATTATTATGCCTTATTATTTAGCTACACTCGTATGCTTTCTATAATGGTATCAATCATCCTTCTATACCCCAAGGTTCGAAAGCAAATCGATTTGGAACGGTGACTTTGAAAAAATTGCTACTTGGGTGCAACCACTAAAATGCTTGTCAACACCAAATGCATAAGTGCATATTAATAATTGACCCCTTAAAATTTAGCCAGAGTCTTATGCTTTCTATATTGGTCCCTAACTTTTCATTATCCTTCAGGAATAATGAGCATATCGATGCGCAAGGATAACATTGAAAAACTGCCTATTACAAAATACACACTCACCACTAAAGTGCTTATAGATTCCAAACGGTATGGGTTACGTTAATAAAAAACCCCTTAAAATGTAGCTAGAGATTGCAGCTTTATCAAATTAAATCAATAATTTGATTACTATTAGGCAATCATGAACAGATCGATGCGCAAGAGTGACATTAAATGGCTGCCTACTGCAAAATCGATAAAATGCTTGTAAAATATGATGATTCTAGGTTTATAGAAAAAATAATAACCTTAAAACCTAGCTGGAGTTTTGAGCTTTCATAAATGGGGTCAATCTTCTCGCTATCTCAAATAATGCAGGAGAATTTCGTTGTGGAAAAGTGATATCGACCACATGATACATCTATATCAGGGGTGCCCAAAGTCTTCTTATGGAAAAGCAAAAACCAATACATTTAAAGTTGCCCAAAAAAATGCAAACAAATTAAATAATAATAAATAATTAAATAATTAATTGAATTAGTTGAAAGCACATTGTGCATTTCGCTTGACCCTTAAAATTATAAGTGAAAAAAATATAATGTTCCCATTTGTCATTGCCGAAAGGCCAACCAATCGCCAAAACAAAAACTACAACAACAAAAGCATCTAATTTTTTTTCATACATAGAATTTCTTGAGGAAACAAAAAAAAAATCCGCGCAGCCCCCACACGTGTTGCTTCGTTGCTGTCACAACAACGACTGATTGAAACAATGCACCTCTGATCTATATAACCAATCAATCACTTTAATCAAAATGGCGTCAAAATTAAGCCAGAGTGACCACCTTTCAATAATTTGGTAAATAAAAAAAATATCCCACCGGCAGCATGATCGAAATTATGGCTGTTAAATCTCGACCCGTTAACGGATTTTAATAATATTATGCCTTATTATTTAGCTAGACTCGTATGCTTTCTATAATGGTATCAATCATCCTTCTATACCCCAAGGTTCGAAAGCAAATCGATTTGGAACGGTGACTTTGAAAAAATTGCTACTTGGGTGCAACCACTAAAATGCTTGTCAACACCAAATGCATAAGTGCATATTAATAATTGACCCCTTAAAATTTAGCCAGAGTCTTATGCTTTCTATATTGGTCCCTAACTTTTCATTATCCTTCAGAAATAATGAGCATATCGATGCGCAAGGATAACATTGAAAAACTGCCTATTACAAAATACACACTCACCACTAAAGTGCTTATAGATTCCAAACGGTATGGGTTACATTAATAAAAAACCCCTTAAAATGTAGCTAGAGATTGCAGCTTTATCAAATTAAATCAATAATTTCATTACTATTCGGCAATCATGAACAATTCGATGCGCAAAAGTGACATTAAATGGCTGCCTACTGCAAAATCGATAAAATGCTTGTAAAATATGATGATTCTAGGTTTATAGAAAAAATATCAACCTTAAAACCTAGCTGGAGTTTTGAGCTTTCATAAATGGGGTCAATCTTCTCGCTATCTCAAATAATGCAGCAGAATTTCGTTGTGGAAAAGTGATATCGACCACATGATACATCTATATTAGGGGTGCCCAAAATATTCTTATGGAAAAGCAAAAACCAATACATGTAAAGTTGCCCAAAAATATGCAAACAAATTATTTAATTAATTGAATTAGTTGAAAGCACATTGTGCATTTCGCTTGACCCTTAAAATTATAAGTGAAAAAAATATAATGTTCCCATTTGTCATTGCCGAAAGGCCAACCAATCGCCAAAACAAAAACTACAACAACAAAAGCATCTAATTTTTTTTCATACATAGAATTTCTTGAGGAAACAAAACAAAAATCCGCGCAGCCCCCACACGTGTTGCTTCGTTGCTGTCACAACAACGACTGATTGAAAGAATGCACCTCTGATCTATATAACCAATCAAATGCTTGTGGAACCTAAGTACGCACAATCACTTTAATCAAAATGGCGTCAAAATTAAGCCAGAGTGACCACCTTTCACCAATTTGGTAAATAAAAAAAATATCCCACCGGCAGCATGATCGAAATTATGGCTGTTAAATCTCGACCCGTTAACGGATTTTAATATTATTATGCCTTATTATTTAGCTACACTCGTATGCTTTCTATAATGGTATCAATCATCCTTCTATACCCCAAGGTTCGAAAGCAAATCGATTTGGAACGGTGACTTTGAAAAAATTGCTACTTGGGTGCAACCACTAAAATGCTTGTCAACACCAAATGCATAAGTGCATATTAATAATTGACCCCTTAAAATTTAGCCAGAGTCTTATGCTTTCTATATTGGTCCCTAACTTTTCATTATCCTTCAGGAATAATGAGCATATCGATGCGCAAGGATAACATTGAAAAACTGCCTATTACAAAATACACACTCACCACTAAAGTGCTTATAGATTCCAAACGGTATGGGTTACGTTAATAAAAAACCCCTTAAAATGTAGCTAGAGATTGCAGCTTTATCAAATTAAATCAATAATTTGATTACTATTAGGCAATCATGAACAGATCGATGCGCAAGAGTGACATTAAATGGCTGCCTACTGCAAAATCGATAAAATGCTTGTAAAATATGATGATTCTAGGTTTATAGAAAAAATAATAACCTTAAAACCTAGCTGGAGTTTTGAGCTTTCATAAATGGGGTCAATCTTCTCGCTATCTCAAATAATGCAGGAGAATTTCGTTGTGGAAAAGTGATATCGACCACATGATACATCTATATCAGGGGTGCCCAAAGTCTTCTTATGGAAAAGCAAAAACCAATACATTTAAAGTTGCCCAAAAAAATGCAAACAAATTATTTAATTAATTGAATTAGTTGAAAGCACATTGTGCATTTCGCTTGACCCTTAAAATTATAAGTGAAAAAAATATAATGTTCCCATTTGTCATTGCCGAAAGGCCAACCAATCGCCAAAACAAAAACTACAACAACAAAAGCATCTAATTTTTTTTCATACATTGAATTTCTTGAGGAAACAAAACAAAAATCCGCGCAGCCCCCACACGTGTTGCTTCGTTGCTGTCACAACAACGACTGATTGAAAGAATGCACCTCTGATCTATATAACCAATCAAATGCTTGTGGAACCTAAGTACGCACAATCACTTTAATCAAAATGGCGTCAAAATTAAGCCAGAGTGACCACCTTTCAATAATTTGGTAAATAAAAAAATATCCCACCGGCAGCATGATCGAAATTATGGCTGTTAAATCTCGACCCGTTAACGGATTTTAATAATATTATGCCTTATTATTTAGCTAGACTCGTATGCTTTCTATAATGGTATCAATCATCCTTCTATACCCCAAGGTTCGAAAGCAAATCGATTTGGAACGGTGACTTTGAAAAAATTGCTACTTGGGTGCAACCACTAAAATGCTTGTCAACACCAAATGCATAAGTGCATATTAATAATTGACCCCTTAAAATTTAGCCAGAGTCTTATGCTTTCTATATTGGTCCCTAACTTTTCATTATCCTTCAGGAATAATGAGCATATCGATGCGCAAGGATAACATTGAAAAACTGCCTATTACAAAATACACACTCACCACTAAAGTGCTTATAGATTCCAAACGGTATGGGTTACGTTAATAAAAAACCCCTTAAAATGAAGCTAGAGATTGCAGCTTTATCAAATTAAATCAATAATTTGATTACTATTAGGCAATCATGAACAGATCGATGCGCAAGAGTGACATTAAATGGCTGCCTACTGCAAAATCGATAAAATGCTTGTAAAATATGATGATTCTAGGTTTATAGAAAAAATAATAACCTTAAAACCTAGCTGGAGTTTTGAGCTTTCATAAATGGGGTCAATCTTCTCGCTATCTCAAATAATGCAGGAGAATTTCGTTGTGGAAAAGTGATATCGGCCACATGATACATCTATATCAGGGGTGCCCAAAGTCTTCTTATGGAAAAGCAAAAACCAATACATTTAAACTTGCCCAAAAAAATGCAAACAAATTATTTAATTAATTGAATTAGTTGAAAGCACATTGTGCATTTCGCTTGACCCTTAAAATTATAAGTGAAAAAAATATAATGTTCCCATTTGTCATTGCCGAAAGGCCAACCAATCGCCAAAACAAAAACTACAACAACAAAAGCATCTAATTTTTTTTCATACATAGAATTTCTTGAGGAAACAAAACAAAAATCCGCGCAGCCCCCACACGTGTTGCTTCGTTGCTGTCACAACAACGACTGATTGAAAGAATGCACCTCTGATCTATATAACCAATCAAATGCTTGTGGAACCTAAGTACGCACAATCACTTTAATCAAAATGGCGTCAAAATTAAGCCAGAGTGACCACCTTTCACCAATTTGGTAAATAAAAAAAATATCCCACCGGCAGCATGATCGAAATTATGGCTGTTAAATCTCGACCCGTTAACGGATTTTAATATTATTATGCCTTATTATTTAGCTACACTCGTATGCTTTCTATAATGGTATCAATCATCCTTCTATACCCCAAGGTTCGAAAGCAAATCGATTTGGAACGGTGACTTTGAAAAAATTGCTACTTGGGTGCAACCACTAAAATGCTTGTCAACACCAAATGCATAAGTGCATATTAATAATTGACCCCTTAAAATTTAGCCAGAGTCTTATGCTTTCTATATTGGTCCCTAACTTTTCATTATCCTTCAGGAATAATGAGCATATCGATGCGCAAGGATAACATTGAAAAACTGCCTATTACAAAATACACACTCACCACTAAAGTGCTTATAGATTCCAAACGGTATGGGTTACGTTAATAAAAAACCCCTTAAAATGTAGCTAGAGATTGCAGCTTTATCAAATTAAATCAATAATTTGATTACTATTAGGCAATCATGAACAGATCGATGCGCAAGAGTGACATTAAATGGCTGCCTACTGCAAAATCGATAAAATGCTTGTAAAATATGATGATTCTAGGTTTATAGAAAAAATAATAACCTTAAAACCTAGCTGGAGTTTTGAGCTTTCATAAATGGGGTCAATCTTCTCGCTATCTCAAATAATGCAGGAGAATTTCGTTGTGGAAAAGTGATATCGACCACATGATACATCTATATCAGGGGTGCCCAAAGTCTTCTTATGGAAAAGCAAAAACCAATACATTTAAAGTTGCCCAAAAAAATGCAAACAAATTAAATAATAATAAATAATTAAATAATTAATTGAATTAGTTGAAAGCACATTGTGCATTTCGCTTGACCCTTAAAATTATAAGTGAAAAAAATATAATGTTCCCATTTGTCATTGCCGAAAGGCCAACCAATCGCCAAAACAAAAACTACAACAACAAAAGCATCTAATTTTTTTTCATACATAGAATTTCTTGAGGAAACAAAACAAAAATCCGCGCAGCCCCCACACGTGTTGCTTCGTTGCTGTCACAACAACGACTGATTGAAAGAATGCACCTCTGATCTATATAACCAATCAAATGCTTGTGGAACCTAAGTACGCACAATCACTTTAATCAAAATGGCGTCAAAATTAAGCCAGAGTGACCACCTTTCAATAATTTGGTAAATAAAAAAATATCCCACCGGCAGCATGATCGAAATTATGGCTGTTAAATCTCGACCCGTTAACGGATTTTAATAATATTATGCCTTATTATTTAGCTAGACTCGTATGCTTTCTATAATGGTATCAATCATCCTTCTATACCCCAAGGTTCGAAAGCAAATCGATTTGGAACGGTGACTTTGAAAAAATTGCTACTTGGGTGCAACCACTAAAATGCTTGTCAACACCAAATGCATAAGTGCATATGCAATTTAGCCAGAGTCTTATGCTTTCTATATTGGTCCCTAACTTTTCATTATCCTTCAGGAATAATGAGCATATCGATGCGCAAGGATAACATTGAAAAACTGCCTATTACAAAATACACACTCACCACTAAAGTGCTTATAGATTCCAAACGGTATGGGTTACGTTAATAAAAAACCCCTTAAAATGTAGCTAGAGATTGCAGCTTTATCAAATTAAATCAATAATTTGATTACTATTAGGCAATCATGAACAGATCGATGCGCAAGAGTGACATTAAATGGCTGCCTACTGCAAAATCGATAAAATGCTTGTAAAATATGATGATTCTAGGTTTATAGAAAAAATAATAACCTTAAAACCTAGCTGGAGTTTTGAGCTTTCATAAATGGGGTCAATCTTCTCGCTATCTCAAATAATGCAGGAGAATTTCGTTGTGGAAAAGTGATATCGACCACATGATACATCTATATCAGGGGTGCCCAAAGTCTTCTTATGGAAAAGCAAAAACCAATACATTTAAAGTTGCCCAAAAAAATGCAAACAAATTATTTAATTAATTGAATTAGTTGAAAGCACATTGTGCATTTCGCTTGACCCTTAAAATTATAAGTGAAAAAAATATAATGTTCCCATTTGTCATTGCCGAAAGGCCAACCAATCGCCAAAACAAAAACTACAACAACAAAAGCATCTAATTTTTTTTCATACATTGAATTTCTTGAGGAAACAAAACAAAAATCCGCGCAGCCCCCACACGTGTTGCTTCGTTGCTGTCACAACAACGACTGATTGAAAGAATGCACCTCTGATCTATATAACCAATCAAATGCTTGTGGAACCTAAGTACGCACAATCACTTTAATCAAAATGGCGTCAAAATTAAGCCAGAGTGACCACCTTTCAATAATTTGGTAAATAAAAAAATATCCCACCGGCAGCATGATCGAAATTATGGCTGTTAAATCTCGACCCGTTAACGGATTTTAATAATATTATGCCTTATTATTTAGCTAGACTCGTATGCTTTCTATAATGGTATCAATCATCCTTCTATACCCCAAGGTTCGAAAGCAAATCGATTTGGAACGGTGACTTTGAAAAAATTGCTACTTGGGTGCAACCACTAAAATGCTTGTCAACACCAAATGCATAAGTGCATATTAATAATTGACCCCTTAAAATTTAGCCAGAGTCTTATGCTTTCTATATTGGTCCCTAACTTTTCATTATCCTTCAGGAATAATGAGCATATCGATGCGCAAGGATAACATTGAAAAACTGCCTATTACAAAATACACACTCACCACTAAAGTGCTTATAGATTCCAAACGGTATGGGTTACGTTAATAAAAAACCCCTTAAAATGAAGCTAGAGATTGCAGCTTTATCAAATTAAATCAATAATTTGATTACTATTAGGCAATCATGAACAGATCGATGCGCAAGAGTGACATTAAATGGCTGCCTACTGCAAAATCGATAAAATGCTTGTAAAATATGATGATTCTAGGTTTATAGAAAAAATAATAACCTTAAAACCTAGCTGGAGTTTTGAGCTTTCATAAATGGGGTCAATCTTCTCGCTATCTCAAATAATGCAGGAGAATTTCGTTGTGGAAAAGTGATATCGGCCACATGATACATCTATATCAGGGGTGCCCAAAGTCTTCTTATGGAAAAGCAAAAACCAATACATTTAAACTTGCCCAAAAAAATGCAAACAAATTATTTAATTAATTGAATTAGTTGAAAGCACATTGTGCATTTCGCTTGACCCTTAAAATTATAAGTGAAAAAAATATAATGTTCCCATTTGTCATTGCCGAAAGGCCAACCAATCGCCAAAACAAAAACTACAACAACAAAAGCATCTAATTTTTTTTCATACATAGAATTTCTTGAGGAAACAAAACAAAAATCCGCGCAGCCCCCACACGTGTTGCTTCGTTGCTGTCACAACAACGACTGATTGAAAGAATGCACCTCTGATCTATATAACCAATCAAATGCTTGTGGAACCTAAGTACGCACAATCACTTTAATCAAAATGGCGTCAAAATTAAGCCAGAGTGACCACCTTTCACCAATTTGGTAAATAAAAAAAATATCCCACCGGCAGCATGATCGAAATTATGGCTGTTAAATCTCGACCCGTTAACGGATTTTAATATTATTATGCCTTATTATTTAGCTACACTCGTATGCTTTCTATAATGGTATCAATCATCCTTCTATACCCCAAGGTTCGAAAGCAAATCGATTTGGAACGGTGACTTTGAAAAAATTGCTACTTGGGTGCAACCACTAAAATGCTTGTCAACACCAAATGCATAAGTGCATATTAATAATTGACCCCTTAAAATTTAGCCAGAGTCTTATGCTTTCTATATTGGTCCCTAACTTTTCATTATCCTTCAGGAATAATGAGCATATCGATGCGCAAGGATAACATTGAAAAACTGCCTATTACAAAATACACACTCACCACTAAAGTGCTTATAGATTCCAAACGGTATGGGTTACGTTAATAAAAAACCCCTTAAAATGTAGCTAGAGATTGCAGCTTTATCAAATTAAATCAATAATTTGATTACTATTAGGCAATCATGAACAGATCGATGCGCAAGAGTGACATTAAATGGCTGCCTACTGCAAAATCGATAAAATGCTTGTAAAATATGATGATTCTAGGTTTATAGAAAAAATAATAACCTTAAAACCTAGCTGGAGTTTTGAGCTTTCATAAATGGGGTCAATCTTCTCGCTATCTCAAATAATGCAGGAGAATTTCGTTGTGGAAAAGTGATATCGACCACATGATACATCTATATCAGGGGTGCCCAAAGTCTTCTTATGGAAAAGCAAAAACCAATACATTTAAAGTTGCCCAAAAAAATGCAAACAAATTAAATAATAATAAATAATTAAATAATTAATTGAATTAGTTGAAAGCACATTGTGCATTTCGCTTGACCCTTAAAATTATAAGTGAAAAAAATATAATGTTCCCATTTGTCATTGCCGAAAGGCCAACCAATCGCCAAAACAAAAACTACAACAACAAAAGCATCTAATTTTTTTTCATACATAGAATTTCTTGAGGAAACAAAACAAAAATCCGCGCAGCCCCCACACGTGTTGCTTCGTTGCTGTCACAACAACGACTGATTGAAAGAATGCACCTCTGATCTATATAACCAATCAAATGCTTGTGGAACCTAAGTACGCACAATCACTTTAATCAAAATGGCGTCAAAATTAAGCCAGAGTGACCACCTTTCAATAATTTGGTAAATAAAAAAATATCCCACCGGCAGCATGATCGAAATTATGGCTGTTAAATCTCGACCCGTTAACGGATTTTAATAATATTATGCCTTATTATTTAGCTAGACTCGTATGCTTTCTATAATGGTATCAATCATCCTTCTATACCCCAAGGTTCGAAAGCAAATCGATTTGGAACGGTGACTTTGAAAAAATTGCTACTTGGGTGCAACCACTAAAATGCTTGTCAACACCAAATGCATAAGTGCATATGCAATTTAGCCAGAGTCTTATGCTTTCTATATTGGTCCCTAACTTTTCATTATCCTTCAGGAATAATGAGCATATCGATGCGCAAGGATAACATTGAAAAACTGCCTATTACAAAATACACACTCACCACTAAAGTGCTTATAGATTCCAAACGGTATGGGTTACGTTAATAAAAAACCCCTTAAAATGTAGCTAGAGATTGCAGCTTTATCAAATTAAATCAATAATTTGATTACTATTAGGCAATCATGAACAGATCGATGCGCAAGAGTGACATTAAATGGCTGCCTACTGCAAAATCGATAAAATGCTTGTAAAATATGATGATTCTAGGTTTATAGAAAAAATAATAACCTTAAAACCTAGCTGGAGTTTTGAGCTTTCATAAATGGGGTCAATCTTCTCGCTATCTCAAATAATGCAGGAGAATTTCGTTGTGGAAAAGTGATATCGACCACATGATACATCTATATCAGGGGTGCCCAAAGTCTTCTTATGGAAAAGCAAAAACCAATACATTTAAAGTTGCCCAAAAAAATGCAAACAAATTATTTAATTAATTGAATTAGTTGAAAGCACATTGTGCATTTCGCTTGACCCTTAAAATTATAAGTGAAAAAAATATAATGTTCCCATTTGTCATTGCCGAAAGGCCAACCAATCGCCAAAACAAAAACTACAACAACAAAAGCATCTAATTTTTTTTCATACATTGAATTTCTTGAGGAAACAAAACAAAAATCCGCGCAGCCCCCACACGTGTTGCTTCGTTGCTGTCACAACAACGACTGATTGAAAGAATGCACCTCTGATCTATATAACCAATCAAATGCTTGTGGAACCTAAGTACGCACAATCACTTTAATCAAAATGGCGTCAAAATTAAGCCAGAGTGACCACCTTTCAATAATTTGGTAAATAAAAAAATATCCCACCGGCAGCATGATCGAAATTATGGCTGTTAAATCTCGACCCGTTAACGGATTTTAATAATATTATGCCTTATTATTTAGCTAGACTCGTATGCTTTCTATAATGGTATCAATCATCCTTCTATACCCCAAGGTTCGAAAGCAAATCGATTTGGAACGGTGACTTTGAAAAAATTGCTACTTGGGTGCAACCACTAAAATGCTTGTCAACACCAAATGCATAAGTGCATATTAATAATTGACCCCTTAAAATTTAGCCAGAGTCTTATGCTTTCTATATTGGTCCCTAACTTTTCATTATCCTTCAGGAATAATGAGCATATCGATGCGCAAGGATAACATTGAAAAACTGCCTATTACAAAATACACACTCACCACTAAAGTGCTTATAGATTCCAAACGGTATGGGTTACGTTAATAAAAAACCCCTTAAAATGAAGCTAGAGATTGCAGCTTTATCAAATTAAATCAATAATTTGATTACTATTAGGCAATCATGAACAGATCGATGCGCAAGAGTGACATTAAATGGCTGCCTACTGCAAAATCGATAAAATGCTTGTAAAATATGATGATTCTAGGTTTATAGAAAAAATAATAACCTTAAAACCTAGCTGGAGTTTTGAGCTTTCATAAATGGGGTCAATCTTCTCGCTATCTCAAATAATGCAGGAGAATTTCGTTGTGGAAAAGTGATATCGGCCACATGATACATCTATATCAGGGGTGCCCAAAGTCTTCTTATGGAAAAGCAAAAACCAATACATTTAAACTTGCCCAAAAAAATGCAAACAAATTATTTAATTAATTGAATTAGTTGAAAGCACATTGTGCATTTCGCTTGACCCTTAAAATTATAAGTGAAAAAAATATAATGTTCCCATTTGTCATTGCCGAAAGGCCAACCAATCGCCAAAACAAAAACTACAACAACAAAAGCATCTAATTTTTTTTCATACATAGAATTTCTTGAGGAAACAAAACAAAAATCCGCGCAGCCCCCACACGTGTTGCTTCGTTGCTGTCACAACAACGACTGATTGAAAGAATGCACCTCTGATCTATATAACCAATCAAATGCTTGTGGAACCTAAGTACGCACAATCACTTTAATCAAAATGGCGTCAAAATTAAGCCAGAGTGACCACCTTTCACCAATTTGGTAAATAAAAAAAATATCCCACCGGCAGCATGATCGAAATTATGGCTGTTAAATCTCGACCCGTTAACGGATTTTAATATTATTATGCCTTATTATTTAGCTACACTCGTATGCTTTCTATAATGGTATCAATCATCCTTCTATACCCCAAGGTTCGAAAGCAAATCGATTTGGAACGGTGACTTTGAAAAAATTGCTACTTGGGTGCAACCACTAAAATGCTTGTCAACACCAAATGCATAAGTGCATATTAATAATTGACCCCTTAAAATTTAGCCAGAGTCTTATGCTTTCTATATTGGTCCCTAACTTTTCATTATCCTTCAGGAATAATGAGCATATCGATGCGCAAGGATAACATTGAAAAACTGCCTATTACAAAATACACACTCACCACTAAAGTGCTTATAGATTCCAAACGGTATGGGTTACGTTAATAAAAAACCCCTTAAAATGTAGCTAGAGATTGCAGCTTTATCAAATTAAATCAATAATTTGATTACTATTAGGCAATCATGAACAGATCGATGCGCAAGAGTGACATTAAATGGCTGCCTACTGCAAAATCGATAAAATGCTTGTAAAATATGATGATTCTAGGTTTATAGAAAAAATAATAACCTTAAAACCTAGCTGGAGTTTTGAGCTTTCATAAATGGGGTCAATCTTCTCGCTATCTCAAATAATGCAGGAGAATTTCGTTGTGGAAAAGTGATATCGACCACATGATACATCTATATCAGGGGTGCCCAAAGTCTTCTTATGGAAAAGCAAAAACCAATACATTTAAAGTTGCCCAAAAAAATGCAAACAAATTAAATAATAATAAATAATTAAATAATTAATTGAATTAGTTGAAAGCACATTGTGCATTTCGCTTGACCCTTAAAATTATAAGTGAAAAAAATATAATGTTCCCATTTGTCATTGCCGAAAGGCCAACCAATCGCCAAAACAAAAACTACAACAACAAAAGCATCTAATTTTTTTTCATACATAGAATTTCTTGAGGAAACAAAACAAAAATCCGCGCAGCCCCCACACGTGTTGCTTCGTTGCTGTCACAACAACGACTGATTGAAAGAATGCACCTCTGATCTATATAACCAATCAAATGCTTGTGGAACCTAAGTACGCACAATCACTTTAATCAAAATGGCGTCAAAATTAAGCCAGAGTGACCACCTTTCAATAATTTGGTAAATAAAAAAATATCCCACCGGCAGCATGATCGAAATTATGGCTGTTAAATCTCGACCCGTTAACGGATTTTAATAATATTATGCCTTATTATTTAGCTAGACTCGTATGCTTTCTATAATGGTATCAATCATCCTTCTATACCCCAAGGTTCGAAAGCAAATCGATTTGGAACGGTGACTTTGAAAAAATTGCTACTTGGGTGCAACCACTAAAATGCTTGTCAACACCAAATGCATAAGTGCATATTAATAATTGACCCCTTAAAATTTAGCCAGAGTCTTATGCTTTCTATATTGGTCCCTAACTTTTCATTATCCTTCAGGAATAATGAGCATATCGATGCGCAAGGATAACATTGAAAAACTGCCTATTACAAAATACACACTCACCACTAAAGTGCTTATAGATTCCAAACGGTATGGGTTACGTTAATAAAAAACCCCTTAAAATGTAGCTAGAGATTGCAGCTTTATCAAATTAAATCAATAATTTGATTACTATTAGGCAATCATGAACAGATCGATGCGCAAGAGTGACATTAAATGGCTGCCTACTGCAAAATCGATAAAATGCTTGTAAAATATGATGATTCTAGGTTTATAGAAAAAATAATAACCTTAAAACCTAGCTGGAGTTTTGAGCTTTCATAAATGGGGTCAATCTTCTCGCTATCTCAAATAATGCAGGAGAATTTCGTTGTGGAAAAGTGATATCGACCACATGATACATCTATATCAGGGGTGCCCAAAGTCTTCTTATGGAAAAGCAAAAACCAATACATTTAAACTTGCCCAAAAAAATGCAAACAAATTATTTAATTAATTGAATTAGTTGAAAGCACATTGTGCATTTCGCTTGACCCTTAAAATTATAAGTGAAAAAAATATAATGTTCCCATTTGTCATTGCCGAAAGGCCAACCAATCGCCAAAACAAAAACTACAACAACAAAAGCATCTAATTTTTTTTCATACATAGAATTTCTTGAGGAAACAAAACAAAAATCCGCGCAGCCCCCACACGTGTTGCTTCGTTGCTGTCACAACAACGACTGATTGAAAGAATGCACCTCTGATCTATATAACCAATCAAATGCTTGTGGAACCTAAGTACGCACAATCACTTTAATCAAAATGGCGTCAAAATTAAGCCAGAGTGACCACCTTTCACCAATTTGGTAAATAAAAAAAATATCCCACCGGCAGCATGATCGAAATTATGGCTGTTAAATCTCGACCCGTTAACGGATTTTAATATTATTATGCCTTATTATTTAGCTACACTCGTATGCTTTCTATAATGGTATCAATCATCCTTCTATACCCCAAGGTTCGAAAGCAAATCGATTTGGAACGGTGACTTTGAAAAAATTGCTACTTGGGTGCAACCACTAAAATGCTTGTCAACACCAAATGCATAAGTGCATATTAATAATTGACCCCTTAAAATTTAGCCAGAGTCTTATGCTTTCTATATTGGTCCCTAACTTTTCATTATCCTTCAGGAATAATGAGCATATCGATGCGCAAGGATAACATTGAAAAACTGCCTATTACAAAATACACACTCACCACTAAAGTGCTTATAGATACCAAACGGTATGGGTTACGTTAATAAAAAACCCCTTAAAATGTAGCTAGAGATTGCAGCTTTATCAAATTAAATCAATAATTTGATTACTATTAGGCAATCATGAACAGATCGATGCGCAAGAGTGACATTAAATGGCTGCCTACTGCAAAATCGATAAAATGCTTGTAAAATATGATGATTCTAGGTTTATAGAAAAAATAATAACCTTAAAACCTAGCTGGAGTTTTGAGCTTTCATAAATGGGGTCAATCTTCTCGCTATCTCAAATAATGCAGGAGAATTTCGTTGTGGAAAAGTGATATCGACCACATGATACATCTATATCAGGGGTGCCCAAAGTCTTCTTATGGAAAAGCAAAAACCAATACATTTAAAGTTGCCCAAAAAAATGCAAACAAATTAAATAATAATAAATAATTAAATAATTAATTGAATTAGTTGAAAGCACATTGTGCATTTCGCTTGACCCTTAAAATTATAAGTGAAAAAAATATAATGTTCCCATTTGTCATTGCCGAAAGGCCAACCAATCGCCAAAACAAAAACTACAACAACAAAAGCATCTAATTTTTTTTCATACATAGAATTTCTTGAGGAAACAAAACAAAAATCCGCGCAGCCCCCACACGTGTTGCTTCGTTGCTGTCACAACAACGACTGATTGAAAGAATGCACCTCTGATCTATATAACCAATCAAATGCTTGTGGAACCTAAGTACGCACAATCACTTTAATCAAAATGGCGTCAAAATTAAGCCAGAGTGACCACCTTTCAATAATTTGGTAAATAAAAAAATATCCCACCGGCAGCATGATCGAAATTATGGCTGTTAAATCTCGACCCGTTAACGGATTTTAATAATATTATGCCTTATTATTTAGCTAGACTCGTATGCTTTCTATAATGGTATCAATCATCCTTCTATACCCCAAGGTTCGAAAGCAAATCGATTTGGAACGGTGACTTTGAAAAAATTGCTACTTGGGTGCAACCACTAAAATGCTTGTCAACACCAAATGCATAAGTGCATATTAATAATTGACCCCTTAAAATTTAGCCAGAGTCTTATGCTTTCTATATTGGTCCCTAACTTTTCATTATCCTTCAGGAATAATGAGCATATCGATGCGCAAGGATAACATTGAAAAACTGCCTATTACAAAATACACACTCACCACTAAAGTGCTTATAGATTCCAAACGGTATGGGTTACGTTAATAAAAAATCCCTTAAAATGTAGCTAGAGATTGCAGCTTTATCAAATTAAATCAATAATTTGATTACTATTAGGCAATCATGAACAGATCGATGCGCAAGAGTGACATTAAATGGCTGCCTACTGCAAAATCGATAAAATGCTTGTAAAATATGATGATTCTAGGTTTATAGAAAAAATAATAACCTTAAAACCTAGCTGGAGTTTTGAGCTTTCATAAATGGGGTCAATCTTCTCGCTATCTCAAATAATGCAGGAGAATTTCGTTGTGGAAAAGTGATATCGACCACATGATACATCTATATCAGGGGTGCCCAAAGTCTTCTTATGGAAAAGCAAAAACCAATACATTTAAACTTGCCCAAAAAAATGCAAACAAATTATTTAATTAATTGAATTAGTTGAAAGCACATTGTGCATTTCGCTTGACCCTTAAAATTATAAGTGAAAAAAATATAATGTTCCCATTTGTCATTGCCGAAAGGCCAACCAATCGCCAAAACAAAAACTACAACAACAAAAGCATCTAATTTTTTTTCATACATAGAATTTCTTGAGGAAACAAAACAAAAATCCGCGCAGCCCCCACACGTGTTGCTTCGTTGCTGTCACAACAACGACTGATTGAAAGAATGCACCTCTGATCTATATAACCAATCAAATGCTTGTGGAACCTAAGTACGCACAATCACTTTAATCAAAATGGCGTCAAAATTATGCCAGAGTGACCACCTTTCACCAATTTGGTAAATAAAAAAAATATCCCACCGGCAGCATGATCGAAATTATGGCTGTTAAATCTCGACCCGTTAACGGATTTTAATATTATTATGCCTTATTATTTAGCTACACTCGTATGCTTTCTATAATGGTATCAATCATCCTTCTATACCCCAAGGTTCGAAAGCAAATCGATTTGGAACGGTGACTTTGAAAAAATTGCTACTTGGGTGCAACCACTAAAATGCTTGTCAACACCAAATGCATAAGTGCATATTAATAATTGACCCCTTAAAATTTAGCCAGAGTCTTATGCTTTCTATATTGGTCCCTAACTTTTCATTATCCTTCAGGAATAATGAGCATATCGATGCGCAAGGATAACATTGAAAAACTGCCTATTACAAAATACACACTCACCACTAAAGTGCTTATAGATACCAAACGGTATGGGTTACGTTAATAAAAAACCCCTTAAAATGTAGCTAGAGATTGCAGCTTTATCAAATTAAATCAATAATTTGATTACTATTAGGCAATCATGAACAGATCGATGCGCAAGAGTGACATTAAATGGCTGCCTACTGCAAAATCGATAAAATGCTTGTAAAATATGATGATTCTAGGTTTATAGAAAAAATAATAACCTTAAAACCTAGCTGGAGTTTTGAGCTTTCATAAATGGGGTCAATCTTCTCGCTATCTCAAATAATGCAGGAGAATTTCGTTGTGGAAAAGTGATATCGACCACATGATACATCTATATCAGGGGTGCCCAAAGTCTTCTTATGGAAAAGCAAAAACCAATACATTTAAAGTTGCCCAAAAAAATGCAAACAAATTAAATAATAATAAATAATTAAATAATTAATTGAATTAGTTGAAAGCACATTGTGCATTTCGCTTGACCCTTAAAATTATAAGTGAAAAAAATATAATGTTCCCATTTGTCATTGCCGAAAGGCCAACCAATCGCCAAAACAAAAACTACAACAACAAAAGCATCTAATTTTTTTTCATACATAGAATTTCTTGAGGAAACAAAACAAAAATCCGCGCAGCCCCCACACGTGTTGCTTCGTTGCTGTCACAACAACGACTGATTGAAAGAATGCACCTCTGATCTATATAACCAATCAAATGCTTGTGGAACCTAAGTACGCACAATCACTTTAATCAAAATGGCGTCAAAATTAAGCCAGAGTGACCACCTTTCAATAATTTGGTAAATAAAAAAATATCCCACCGGCAGCATGATCGAAATTATGGCTGTTAAATCTCGACCCGTTAACGGATTTTAATAATATTATGCCTTATTATTTAGCTAGACTCGTATGCTTTCTATAATGGTATCAATCATCCTTCTATACCCCAAGGTTCGAAAGCAAATCGATTTGGAACGGTGACTTTGAAAAAATTGCTACTTGGGTGCAACCACTAAAATGCTTGTCAACACCAAATGCATAAGTGCATATTAATAATTGACCCCTTAAAATTTAGCCAGAGTCTTATGCTTTCTATATTGGTCCCTAACTTTTCATTATCCTTCAGGAATAATGAGCATATCGATGCGCAAGGATAACATTGAAAAACTGCCTATTACAAAATACACACTCACCACTAAAGTGCTTATAGATTCCAAACGGTATGGGTTACGTTAATAAAAAACCCCTTAAAATGAAGCTAGAGATTGCAGCTTTATCAAATTAAATCAATAATTTGATTACTATTAGGCAATCATGAACAGATCGATGCGCAAGAGTGACATTAAATGGCTGCCTACTGCAAAATCGATAAAATGCTTGTAAAATATGATGATTCTAGGTTTATAGAAAAAATAATAACCTTAAAACCTAGCTGGAGTTTTGAGCTTTCATAAATGGGGTCAATCTTCTCGCTATCTCAAATAATGCAGGAGAATTTCGTTGTGGAAAAGTGATATCGACCACATGATACATCTATATCAGGGGTGCCCAAAGTCTTCTTATGGAAAAGCAAAAACCAATACATTTAAAGTTGCCAAAAAAAATGCAAACAAATTATTTAATTAATTGAATTAGTTGAAAGCACATTGTGCATTTCGCTTGACCCTTAAAATTATAAGTGAAAAAAATATAATGTTCCCATTTGTCATTGCCGAAAGGCCAACCAATCGCCAAAACAAAAACTACAACAACAAAAGCATCTAATTTTTTTTCATACATAGAATTTCTTGAGGAAACAAAACAAAAATCCGCGCAGCCCCCACACGTGTTGCTTCGTTGCTGTCACAACAACGACTGATTGAAAGAATGCACCTCTGATCTATATAACCAATCAAATGCTTGTGGAACCTAAGTACGCACAATCACTTTAATCAAAATGGCGTCAAAATTAAGCCAGAGTGACCACCTTTCACCAATTTGGTAAATAAAAAAAATATCCCACCGGCAGCATGATCGAAATTATGGCTGTTAAATCTCGACCCGTTAACGGATTTTAATATTATTATGCCTTATTATTTAGCTACACTCGTATGCTTTCTATAATGGTATCAATCATCCTTCTATACCCCAAGGTTCGAAAGCAAATCGATTTGGAACGGTGACTTTGAAAAAATTGCTACTTCGGTGCAACCACTAAAATGCTTGTCAACACCAAATGCATAAGTGCATATTAATAATTGACCCCTTAAAATTTAGCCAGAGTCTTATGCTTTCTATATTGGTCCCTAACTTTTCATTATCCTTCAGGAATAATGAGCATATCGATGCGCAAGGATAACATTGAAAAACTGCCTATTACAAAATACACACTCACCACTAAAGTGCTTATAGATTCCAAACGGTATGGGTTACGTTAATAAAAAACCCCTTAAAATGTAGCTAGAGATTGCAGCTTTATCAAATTAAATCAATAATTTGATTACTATTAGGCAATCATGAACAGATCGATGCGCAAGAGTGACATTAAATGGCTGCCTACTGCAAAATAAAATAAAATGCTTGTAAAATATGATGATTCTAGGTTTATAGAAAAAATAATAACCTTAAAACCTAGCTGGAGTTTTGAGCTTTCATAAATGGGGTCAATCTTCTCGCTATCTCAAATAATGCAGGAGAATTTCGTTGTGGAAAAGTGATATCGACCACATGATACATCTATATCAGGGGTGCCCAAAGTCTTCTTATGGAAAAGCAAAAACCAATACATTTAAAGTGGCCCAAAAAAATGCAAACAAATTAAATAATAATAAATAATTAAATAATTAATTGAATTAGTTGAAAGCACATTGTGCATTTCGCTTGACCCTTAAAATTATAAGTGAAAAAAATATAATGTTCCCATTTGTCATTGCCGAAAGGCCAACCAATCGCCAAAACAAAAACTACAACAACAAAAGCATCTAATTTTTTTTCATACATAGAATTTCTTGAGGAAACAAAACAAAAATCCGCGCAGCCCCCACACGTGTTGCTTCGTTGCTGTCACAACAACGACTGATTGAAAGAATGCACCTCTGATCTATATAACCAATCAAATGCTTGTGGAACCTAAGTACGCACAATCACTTTAATCAAAATGGCGTCAAAATTAAGCCAGAGTGACCACCTTTCAATAATTTGGTAAATAAAAAAATATCCCACCGGCAGCATGATCGAAATTATGGCTGTTAAATCTCGACCCGTTAACGGATTTTAATAATATTATGCCTTATTATTTAGCTAGACTCGTATGCTTTCTATAATGGTATCAATCATCCTTCTATACCCCAAGGTTCGAAAGCAAATCGATTTGGAACGGTGACTTTGAAAAAATTGCTACTTGGGTGCAACCACTAAAATGCTTGTCAACACCAAATGCATAAGTGCATATTAATAATTGACCCCTTAAAATTTAGCCAGAGTCTTATGCTTTCTATATTGGTCCCTAACTTTTCATTATCCTTCAGGAATAATGAGCATATCGATGCGCAAGGATAACATTGAAAAACTGCCTATTACAAAA
The DNA here is from genome assembly GCA_963971225.1 of Melieria omissa. NCBI lineage: Eukaryota > Metazoa > Arthropoda > Insecta > Diptera > Ulidiidae > Melieria > Melieria omissa. Next base: position 132,081 of record OZ020269.1, on the reverse strand, counting down.
TACACACTCACCACTAAAGTGCTTATAGATTCCAAACGGTATGGGTTACGTTAATAAAAAACCCCTTAAAATGTAGCTAGAGATTGCAGCTTTATCAAATTAAATCAATAATTTGATTACTATTAGGCAATCATGAACAGATCGATGCGCAAGAGTGACATTAAATGGCTGCCTACTGCAAAATCGATAAAATGCTTGTAAAATATGATGATTCTAGGTTTATAGAAAAAATAATAACCTTAAAACCTAGCTGGAGTTTTGAGCTTTCATAAATGGGGTCAATCTTCTCGCTATCTCAAATAATGCAGGAGAATTTCGTTGTGGAAAAGTGATATCGACCACATGATACATCTATATCAGGGGTGCCCAAAGTCTTCTTATGGAAAAGCAAAAACCAATACATTTAAAGTTGCCCAAAAATATGCAAACAAATTATTTAATTAATTGAATTAGTTGAAAGCACATTGTGCATTTCGCTTGACCCTTCAAATTATAAGTGAAAAAAATATAATGTTCCCATTTGTCATTGCCGAAAGGCCAACCAATCGCCAAAACAAAAACTACAACAACAAAAGCATCTAATTTTTTTTCATACATAGAATTTCTTGAGGAAACAAAACAAAAATCCGCGCAGCCCCCACACGTGTTGCTTCGTTGCTGTCACAACAACGACTGATTGAAAGAATGCACCTCTGATCTATATAACCAATCAAATGCTTGTGGAACCTAAGTACGCACAATCACTTTAATCAAAATGGCGTCAAAATTATGCCAGAGTGACCACCTTTCAATAATTTGGTAAATAAAAAAATATCCCACCGGCAGCATGATCGAAATTATGGCTGTTAAATCTCGACCCGTTAACGGATTTTAATAATATTATGCCTTATTATTTAGCTAGACTCGTATGCTTTCTATAATGGTATCAATCATCCTTCTATACCCCAAGGTTCGAAAGCAAATCGATTTGGAACGGTGACTTTGAAAAAATTGCTACTTGCAACCACTAAAATGCTTGTCAACACCAAATGCATAAGTGCATATTAATAATTGACCCCTTAAAATTTAGCCAGAGTCTTCTGCTTTCTATATTGGTCCCTAACTTTTCATTATCCTTCAGGAATAATGAGCATATCGATGCGCAAGGATAACATTGAAAAACTGCCTATTACAAAATACACACTCACCACTAAAGTGCTTATAGATTCCAAACGGTATGGGTTACGTTAAAAAAAAAACCCTTAAAATGTAGCTAGAGATTGCAGCTTTATCAAATTAAATCAATAATTTGATTACTATTAGGCAATCATGAACAGATCGATGCGCAAGAGTGACATTAAATGGCTGCCTACTGCAAAATCGATAAAATGCTTGTAAAATATGATGATTCTAGGTTTATAGAAAAAATAATAACCTTAAAACCTAGCTGGAGTTTTGAGCTTTCATAAATGGGGTCAATCTTCTCGCTATCTCAAATAATGCAGGAGAATTTCGTTGTGGAAAAGTGATATCGACCACATGATACATCTATATCAGGGGTGCCCAAAGTCTTCTTATGGAAAAGCAAAAACCAATACATTTAAAGTTGCCCAAAAAAATGCAAACAAATTATTTAATTAATTGAATTAGTTGAAAGCACATTGTGCATTTCGCTTGACCCTTAAAATTATAAGTGAAAAAAATATAATGTTCCCATTTGTCATTGCCGAAAGGCCAACCAATCGCCAAAACAAAAACTACAACAACAAAAGCATCTAATTTTTTTTCATACATAGAATTTCTTGAGGAAACAAAACAAAAATCCGCGCAGCCCCCACACGTGTTGCTTCGTTGCTGTCACAACAACGACTGATTGAAAGAATGCACCTCTGATCTGTATAACCAATCAAATGCTTGTGGAACCTAAGTACGGACAATCACTTTAATCAAAATGGCGTCAAAATTAAGCCAGAGTGACCACCTTTCAATAATTTGGTAAATAAAAAAATATCCCACCGGCAGCATGATCGAAATTATGGCTGTTAAATCTCGACCCGTTAACGGATTTTAATAATATTATGCCTTATTATTTAGCTAGACTCGTATGCTTTCTATAATGGTATCAATCATCCTTCTATACCCCAAGGTTCGAAAGCAAATCGATTTGGAACGGTGACTTTGAAAAAATTGCTACTTGGGTGCAACCACTAAAATGCTTGTCAACACCAAATGCATAAGTGCATATTAATAATTGACCCCTTAAAATTTAGCCAGAGTCTTATGCTTTCTATATTGGTCCCTAACTTTTCATTATCCTTCAGGAATAATGAGCATATCGATGCGCAAGGATAACATTGAAAAACTGCCTATTACAAAATACACACTCACCACTAAAGTGCTTATAGATTCCAAACGGTACAGGTTACGTTAATAAAAAACCCCTTAAAATGTAGCTAGAGATCCCAGCTTTATCAAATTAAATCAATAATTTGATTACTATTAGGCAATCATGAACAGATCGATGCGCAAGAGTGACATTAAATGGCGGCCTACTGCAAAATCGATAAAATGCTTGTAAAATATGATGATTCTAGGTTTATAGAAAAACTAATAACCTTAAAACCTAGCTGGAGTTTTGAGCTCTCATAAATGGGGTCAATCTTCTCGCTATCTCAGATAATGCAGGAGAACTTCGTTGTGGAAAAGTGATATCGACCACATGATACATCTATATCAGGGGTGCCCAAAATCTTCTTATGGAAAAGCAAAAACCAATACATGTAAAGTTGACCAAAAAAATGCAAACAAATTATTTAGTTAATTGAATTAGTTGAAAGCACATTGTGCATTTCGCTTGACCCTTAAAATTATAAGTGAAAAAAATATAATGTTCCCATTTGTCATTGCCGAAAGGCCAACCAATCGCCAAAACAAAAACTACAACAACAAAAGCATCTAATTTTTTTTCATACATAGAATTTCTTGAGGAAACAAAAAAAAAAATCAGCGCAGCCCCCACACGTGTTGCTTCGTTGCTGTCACAACAACGACTGATTGAAAGAATGCACCTCTGATCTATATAACCAATCAAATGCTTGTGGAACCTAAGTACGCACAATCACTTTAATCAAAATGGCGTCAAAATTAAGCCAGAGTGACCACCTTTCAATAATTTGGTAAATAAAAAAAATATCCCACCGGCAGCATGATCGAAATTATGGCTGTTAAATCTCGACCCGTTAACGGATTTTAATATTATTATGCCTTATTATTTAGCTACACTCGTATGCTTTCTATAATGGTATCAATCATCCTTCTATACCCCAAGATTCGAAAGCAAATCGATTTGGAACGGTGACTTTGAAAAAATTGCTACTTGGGTGCAACCACTAAAATGCTTGTCAACACCAAATGCATAAGTGCATATTAATAATTGACCCCTTAAAATTTAGCCAGAGTCTTATGCTTTCTATATTGGTCCCTAACTTTTCATTATCCTTCAGGAATAATGAGCATATCGATGCGCAAGGATAACATTGAAAAACTGCCTATTACAAAATACACACTCACCACTAAAGTGCTTATAGATTCCAAACGGTATGGGTTACGTTAATAAAAAACCCCTTAAAATGTAGCTAGAGATTGCAGCTTTATCAAATTAAATCAATAATTTGATTACTATTAGGCAATCATGAACAGATCGATGCGCAAGAGTGACATTAAATGGCTGCCTACTGCAAAATCGATAAAATGCTTGTAAAATATGATGATTCTAGGTTTATAGAAAAAATAATAACCTTAAAACCTAGCTGGAGTTTTGAGCTTTCATAAATGGGGTCAATCTTCTCGCTATCTCAGATAATGCAGGAGAATTTCGTTGTGGAAAAGTGATATCGACCACATGATACATCTATATCAGGGGTGCCCAAAGTCTTCTTATGGAAAAGCAAAATCCAATACATGTAAAGTTGCCCAAAAAAAAATGCAAACAAATTATTTAATTAATTAGTTGAAAGCACATTGTGCATTTCGCTTGACCCTTAAAATTATAAGTGAAAAAAATATAATGTTCCCATTTGTCACTGCCGAAAGGCCAACCAATCGCCAACACAAAAAAGCATACACACCAAAACTACAACAACAAAAGCATCTAATTTGTTTTCATACATACAATCTCTTGAGGCAACAAAACAAAAATCCGCGCAGCCCCCACACGTGTTGCTTCGTTGCTGTCACAACAACGACTGATTGAAACAATGCACCTCTGATCTATATAACCAATCAATCACTTTAATCAAAATGGCGTCAAAATTAAGCCAGAGTGACCACCTTTCACCAATTTGGTAAATAAAAAAAATATCCCACCGGCAGCATGATCGAAATTATGGCTGTTAAATCTCGACCCGTTAACGGATTTTAATAATATTATGCCTTATTATTTAGCTAGACTCGTATGCTTTCTATAATGGTATCAATAATCATCCTTCTATACCCCAAGGTTCGAAAGCAAATCGATTTGGAACGGTGACTTTGAAAAAATTGCTACTTGGGTGCAACCACTAAAATGCTTGTCAACACCAAATGCATAAGTGCATATTAATAATTGACCCCTTAAAATTTAGCCAGAGTCTTATGCTTTCTATATTGGTCCCTAACTTTTCATTATCCTTCAGGAATAATGAGCATATCGATGCGCAAGGATAACATTGAAAAACTGCCTATTACAAAATACACACTCACCACTAAAGTGCTTATAGATTCCAAACGGTATGGGTTACGTTAATAAAAAACCCCTTAAAATGTAGCTAGAGATTGCAGCTTTATCAAATTAAATTAATAATTTGATTACTATTAGGCAATCATGAACAGATCGATGCGCAAGAGTGACATTAAATGGCTGCCTACTGCAAAATCGATAAAATGCTTGTACAATATGATGATTCTAGGTTTATAGAAAAAATAATAACCTTAAAACCTAGCTGGAGTTTTGAGCTTTCATAAATGGGGTCAATCTTCTCGCTATCTCAAATAATGCAGGAGAATTTCGTTGTGGAAAAGTGATATCGACCACATGATACATCTATATCAGGGGTGCCCAAAGTCTTCTTATGGAAAAGCAAAAACCAATACATTTAAACTTGCCCAAAAAAATGCAAACAAATTATTTAATTAATTGAATTAGTTGAAAGCACATTGTGCATTTCGCTTGACCCTTAAAATTATAAGTGAAAAAAATATAATGTTCCCATTTGTCATTGCCGAAAGGCCAACCAATCGCCAAAACAAAAACTACAACAACAAAAGCATCTAATTTTTTTTCATACATAGAATTTCTTGAGGAAACAAAACAAAAATCCGCGCAGCCCCCACACGTGTTGCTTCGTTGCTGTCACAACAACGACTGATTGAAAGAATGCACCTCTGATCTATATAACCAATCAAATGCTTGTGGAACCTAAGTACGCACAATCACTTTAATCAAAATGGCGTCAAAATTAAGCCAGAGAGACCACCTTTCACCAATTTGGTAAATAAAAAAAATATCCCACCGGCAGCATGATCGAAATTATGGCTGTTAAATCTCGACCCGTTAACGGATTTTAATATTATTATGCCTTATTATTTAGCTACACTCGTATGCTTTCTATAATGGTATCAATCATCCTTCTATACCCCAAGGTTCGAAAGCAAATCGATTTGGAACGGTGACTTTGAAAAAATTGCTACTTGGGTGCAACCACTAAAATGCTTGTCAACACCAAATGCATAAGTGCATATTAATAATTGACCCCTTAAAATTTAGCCAGAGTCTTATGCTTTCTATATTGGTCCCTAACTTTTCATTATCCTTCAGGAATAATGAGCATATCGATGCGCAAGGATAACATTGAAAAACTGCCTATTACAAAATACACACTCACCACTAAAGTGCTTATAGATTCCAAACGGTATGGGTTACGTTAATAAAAAACCCCTTAAAATGTAGCTAGAGGTTGCAGCTTTATCAAATTAAATCAATAATTTGATTACTATTAGGCAATCATGAACAGATCGATGCGCAAGAGTGACATTAAATGGCTGCCTACTGCAAAATCGATTGGAATTGATATCGACCACATGATACATCTATATCAGGGGTGCCCAAAGTCTTCTTATGGAAAAGCAAAAACCAATACATTTAAAGTTGCCCAAAAAAATGCAAACAAATTATTTAATTAATTGAATTAGTTGAAAGCACATTGTGCATTTCGCTTGACCCTTAAAATTATAAGTGAAAAAAATATAATGTTCCCATTTGTCATTGCCGAAAGGCCAACCAATCGCCAAAACAAAAACTACAACAACAAAAGCATCTAATTTTTTTTCATACATAGAATTTCTTGAGGAAACAAAACAAAAATCCGCGCAGCCCCCACACGTGTTGCTTCGTTGCTGTCACAACAACGACTGATTGAAAGAATGCACCTCTGATCTATATAACCAATCAAATGCTTGTGGAACCTAAGTACGCACAATCACTTTAATCAAAATGGCGTCAAAATTAAGCCAGAGTGACCACCTTTCAATAATTTGGTAAATAAAAAAATATCCCACCGGCAGCATGATCGAAATTATGGCTGTTAAATCTCGACCCGTTAACGGATTTTAATAATATTATGCCTTATTATTTAGCTAGACTCGTATGCTTTCTATAATGGTATCAATCATCCTTCTATACCCCAAGGTTCGAAAGCAAATCGATTTGGAACGGTGACTTTGAAAAAATTGCTACTTGGGTGCAACCACTAAAATGCTTGTCAACACCAAATGCATAAGTGCATATTAATAATTGACCCCTTAAAATTTAGCCAGAGTCTTATGCTTTCTATATTGGTCCCTAACTTTTCATTATCCTTCAGGAATAATGAGCATATCGATGCGCAAGGATAACATTGAAAAACTGCCTATTACAAAATACACACTCACCACTAAAGTGCTTATAGATTCCAAACGGTATGGGTTACGTTAATAAAAAACCCCTTAAAATGTAGCTAGAGATTGCAGCTTTATCAAATTAAATCAATAATTTGATTACTATTAGGCAATCATGAACAGATCGATGCGCAAAAGTGACATTAAATGGCTGCCTACTGCAAAATCGATAAAATGCTTGTAAAATATGATGATTCTAGGTTTATAGAAAAAATAATAACCTTAAAACCTAGCTGGAGTTTTCAGCTTTCATAAATGGGGTCAATCTTCTCGCTATCTCAAATAATGCAGGAGAATTTCGTTGTGGAAAAGTGATATCGACCACATGATACATCTATATCAGGGGTGCCCAAAGTCTTCTTATGGAAAAGCAAAAACCAATACATTTAAAGTTGCCCAAAAAATGCAAACAAATTATTTAATTAATTGAATTAGTTGAAAGCACATTGTGCATTTCGCTTGACCCTTAAAATTATAAGTGAAAAAAATATAATGTTCCCATTTGTCATTGCCGAAAGGCCAACCAATCGCCAAAACAAAAACTATCAGGTGTACAACTTTGCTTCCGCCGTTTTCCGATAGGTGGCTGTACCGGCTGAGGCTGGTTGAAATACATAGATGGTAATGCCTTTAAAGTGAGTGTGGACAGTGCCTAACGAATTGTCATTGCCGTTTCAGTGACAGTTGTTCTTGTTTTCGTATTATTCACGCTCGAAAATGTCCGTTTATGTGCCCAATTCTCGCCATTTGCGGGAAGTTTTACTTTTCTGTTACAATTCGAAAAAAAATGCAGCTGAAGCGCATCGAATGCTCTCAGAAACTTACGGTGATGCTGCTCTGAGTGAAAGAACGTGTCGGGAGTGGTTTCAACGGTTTAAAAATGGTGATTTTGACATGACAAAGTCATCCTCCAACACGACAATGCTCGGACTCACGTCGCAAAAGTGGTCAAAAAGTACCTGGAAACGCTGAAATGGGAAGTCTTGCCCCGTATTCCCCAGATGTCGCCCCTTCTGACTTCCACCTATTCCGTTCGATGGCACACGGCCTGGCAGATCAACATTTTCAATCCTTCGAAGAATTGGAAAAATGGATTGCTTCATGGATAGCGTCAAAAGAGGACTCCTTTTTTCGAGCCGGGATCCGAAAATTGCCGGAAAGATGGGAGAAAGTTGTCGCTAGCGACGGACAATACTTTGAATAATACATCTGTAAGCACTTTTTCGCAATAAAGCTTTTAATTTTGGAAAAAAACGGCGGAAGCAAAGTTGTACACCTGATACAACAACAAAAGCATCTAATTTTTTTTCATACATAGAATTTCTTGAGGAAACAAAACAAAAATCCGCGCAGCCCCCACACGTGTTGCTTCGTTGCTGTCACAACAACGACTGATTGAAAGAATGCACCTCTGATCTATATAACCAATCAAATGCTTGTGGAACCTAAGTACGCACAATCACTTTAATCAAAATGGCGTCAAAATTAAGCCAGAGAGACCACCTTTCACCAATTTGGTAAATAAAAAAAATATCCCACCGGCAGCATGATCGAAATTATGGCTGTTAAATCTCGACCCGTTAACGGATTTTAATATTATTATGCCTTATTATTTAGCTACACTCGTATGCTTTCTATAATGGTATCAATCATCCTTCTATACCCCAAGGTTCGAAAGCAAATCGATTTGGAACGGTGACTTTGAAAAAATTGCTACTTGGGTGCAACCACTAAAATGCTTGTCAACACCAAATGCATAAGTGCATATTAATAATTGACCCCTTAAAATTTAGCCAGAGTCTTATGCTTTCTATATTGGTCCCTAACTTTTCATTATCCTTCAGGAATAATGAGCATATCGATGCGCAAGGATAACATTGAAAAACTGCCTATTACAAAATACACACTCACCACTAAAGTGCTTATAGATTCCAAACGGTATGGGTTACGTTAATAAAAAACCCCTTAAAATGTAGCTAGAGGTTGCAGCTTTATCAAATTAAATCAATAATTTGATTACTATTAGGCAATCATGAACAGATCGATGCGCAAGAGTGACATTAAATGGCTGCCTACTGCAAAATCGATTGGAATTGATATCGACCACATGATACATCTATATCAGGGGTGCCCAAAGTCTTCTTATGGAAAAGCAAAAACCAATACATTTAAAGTTGCCCAAAAAAATGCAAACAAATTATTTAATTAATTGAATTAGTTGAAAGCACATTGTGCATTTCGCTTGACCCTTAAAATTATAAGTGAAAAAAATATAATGTTCCCATTTGTCATTGCCGAAAGGCCAACCAATCGCCAAAACAAAAACTACAACAACAAAAGCATCTAATTTTTTTTCATACATAGAATTTCTTGAGGAAACAAAACAAAAATCCGCGCAGCCCCCACACGTGTTGCTTCGTTGCTGTCACAACAACGACTGATTGAAAGAATGCACCTCTGATCTATATAACCAATCAAATGCTTGTGGAACCTAAGTACGCACAATCACTTTAATCAAAATGGCGTCAAAATTAAGCCAGAGTGACCACCTTTCAATAATTTGGTAAATAAAAAAATATCCCACCGGCAGCATGATCGAAATTATGGCTGTTAAATCTCGACCCGTTAACGGATTTTAATAATATTATGCCTTATTATTTAGCTAGACTCGTATGCTTTCTATAATGGTATCAATCATCCTTCTATACCCCAAGGTTCGAAAGCAAATCGATTTGGAACGGTGACTTTGAAAAAATTGCTACTTGGGTGCAACCACTAAAATGCTTGTCAACACCAAATGCATAAGTGCATATTAATAATTGACCCCTTAAAATTTAGCCAGAGTCTTATGCTTTCTATATTGGTCCCTAACTTTTCATTATCCTTCAGGAATAATGAGCATATCGATGCGCAAGGATAACATTGAAAAACTGCCTATTACAAAATACACACTCACCACTAAAGTGCTTATAGATTCCAAACGGTATGGGTTACGTTAATAAAAAACCCCTTAAAATGTAGCTAGAGATTGCAGCTTTATCAAATTAAATCAATAATTTGATTACTATTAGGCAATCATGAACAGATCGATGCGCAAAAGTGACATTAAATGGCTGCCTACTGCAAAATCGATAAAATGCTTGTAAAATATGATGATTCTAGGTTTATAGAAAAAATAATAACCTTAAAACCTAGCTGGAGTTTTCAGCTTTCATAAATGGGGTCAATCTTCTCGCTATCTCAAATAATGCAGGAGAATTTCGTTGTGGAAAAGTGATATCGACCACATGATACATCTATATCAGGGGTGCCCAAAGTCTTCTTATGGAAAAGCAAAAACCAATACATTTAAAGTTGCCCAAAAAATGCAAACAAATTATTTAATTAATTGAATTAGTTGAAAGCACATTGTGCATTTCGCTTGACCCTTAAAATTATAAGTGAAAAAAATATAATGTTCCCATTTGTCATTGCCGAAAGGCCAACCAATCGCCAAAACAAAAACTATCAGGTGTACAACTTTGCTTCCGCCGTTTTCCGATAGGTGGCTGTACCGGCTGAGGCTGGTTGAAATACATAGATGGTAATGCCTTTAAAGTGAGTGTGGACAGTGCCTAACGAATTGTCATTGCCGTTTCAGTGACAGTTGTTCTTGTTTTCGTATTATTCACGCTCGAAAATGTCCGTTTATGTGCCCAATTCTCGCCATTTGCGGGAAGTTTTACTTTTCTGTTACAATTCGAAAAAAAATGCAGCTGAAGCGCATCGAATGCTCTCAGAAACTTACGGTGATGCTGCTCTGAGTGAAATAACGTGTCGGGAGTGGTTTCAACGGTTTAAAAATGGTGATTTTGACATGACAAAGTCATCCTCCAACACGACAATGCTCGGACTCACGTCGCAAAAGTGGTCAAAAAGTACCTGGAAACGCTGAAATGGGAAGTCTTGCCCCGTATTCCCCAGATGTCGCCCCTTCTGACTTCCACCTATTCCGTTCGATGGCACACGGCCTGGCAGATCAACATTTTCAATCCTTCGAAGAATTGGAAAAATGGATTGCTTCATGGATAGCGTCAAAAGAGGACTCCTTTTTTCGAGCCGGGATCCGAAAATTGCCGGAAAGATGGGAGAAAGTTGTCGCTAGCGACGGACAATACTTTGAATAATACATCTGTAAGCACTTTTTCGCAATAAAGCTTTTAATTTTGGAAAAAAACGGCGGAAGCAAAGTTGTACACCTGATACAACAACAAAAGCATCTAATTTTTTTTCATACATAGAATTTCTTGAGGAAACAAAACAAAAATCCGCGCAGCCCCCACACGTGTTGCTTCGTTGCTGTCACAACAACGACTGATTGAAAGAATGCACCTCTGATCTATATAACCAATCAAATGCTTGTGGAACCTAAGTACGCACAATCACTTTAATCAAAATGGCGTCAAAATTAAGCCAGAGTGACCACCTTTCAATAATTTTGTAAATAAAAAAATATCCCACCGGCAGCATGATCGAAATTATAGCTGTTAAATCTCGACCCGTTAACGGATTTTAATAATATTATGCCTTATTATTTAGCTAGACTCGTATGCTTTCTATAATGGTATCAATCATCCTTCTATACCCCAAGGTTCGAAAGCAAATCGATTTGGAACGGTGACTTTGAAAAAATTGCTACTTGGGTGTAACCACTAAAATGCTTGTCAACACCAAATGCATAAGTGCATATTAATAATTGACCCCTTAAAATTTAGCCAGAGTCTTATGCTTTCTATATTGGTCCCTAACTTTTCATTATCCTTCAGGAATAATGAGCATATCGATGCGCAAGGATAACATTGAAAAACTGCCTATTACAAAATACACACTCACCACTAAAGTGCTTATAGATTCCAAACGGTATGGGTTACGTTAATAAAAAACCCCTTAAAATGTAGCTAGAGATTGCAGCTTTATCAAATTAAATCAATAATTTGATTACTATTAGGCAATCATGAACAGATCGATGCGCAAGAGTGACATTAAATGGCTGCCTACTGCAAAATCGATAAAATGCTTGTAAAATATGATGATTCTAGGTTTATAGAAAAAATAATAACCTTAGAACCTAGCTGGAGTTTTGAGCTTTCATAAATGGGGTCAATCTTCTCGCTATCTCAAATAATGCAGGAGAATTTCGTTGTGGAAAAGTGATATCGACCACATGATACATCTATATCAGGGGTGCCCAAAGTCTTCTTATGGAAAAGCAAAAACCAATACATTTAAACTTGCCCAAAAAAATGCAAACAAATTATTTAATTAATTGAATTAGTTGAAAGCACATTGTGCATTTCGCTTGACCCTTAAAATTATAAGTGAAAAAAATATAATGTTCCCATTTGTCATTGCCGAAAGGCCAACCAATCGCCAAAACAAAAACTACAACAACAAAAGCATCTAATTTTTTTTCATACATAGAATTTCTTGAGGAAACCAAACAAAAATCCGCGCAGCCCCCACACGTGTTGCTTCGTTGCTGTCACAACAACGACTGATTGAAAGAATGCACCTCTGATCTATATAACCAATCAAATGCTTGTGGAACCTAAGTACGCACAATCACTTTAATCAAAATGGCGTCAAAATTAAGCCAGAGTGACCACCTTTCAATAATTTGGTAAATAAAAAAATATCCCACCGGCAGCATGATCGAAATTATGGCTGTTAAATCTCGACCCGTTAACGGATTTTAATAATATTATGCCTTATTATTTAGCTAGACTCGTATACTTTCTATAATGGTATCAATCATCCTTCTATACCCCAAGGTTCGAAAGCAAATCGATTTGGAACGGTGACTTTGAAAAAATTGCTACTTGGGTGCAACCACTAAAATGCTTGTCAACACCAAATGCATAAGTGCATATTAATAATTGACCCCTTAAAATTTAGCCAGAGTCTTATGCTTTCTATATTGGTCCCTAACTTTTCATTATCCTTCAGGAATAATGAGCATATCGATGCGCAAGGATAACATTGAAAAACTGCCTATTACAAAATACACACTCACCACTAAAGTGCTTATAGATTCCAAACGGTATGGGTTACGTTAATAAAAAACCCCTTAAAATGTAGCTAGGATTGCAGCTTTATCAAATTAAATCAATAATTTGATTACTATTAGGCAATCATGAACAGATCGATGCGCAAGAGTGACATTAAATGGCTGCCTACTGCAAAATCGATAAAATGCTTGTACAATATGATGATTCTAGGTTTATAGAAAAAATAATAACCTTAAAACCTAGCTGGAGTTTTGAGCTTTCATAAATGGGGTCAATCTTCTCGCTATCTCAAATAATGCAGGAGAATTTCGTTGTGGAAAAGTGATATCGACCACATGATACATCTATATCAGGGGTGCCCAAAGTCTTCTTATGGAAAAGCAAAAACCAATACATTTAAAGTTGCCCAAAAAAATGCAAACAAATTAAATAATAATAAATAATTAAATAATTAATTGAATTAGTTGAAAGCACATTGTGCATTTCGCTTGACCCTTAAAATTATAAGTGAAAAAAATATAATGTTCCCATTTGTCATTGCCGAAAGGCCAACCAATCGCCAAAACAAAAACTACAACAACAAAAGCATCTAATTTTTTTTCATACATAGAATTTCTTGAGGAAACAAAACAAAAATCCGCGCAGCCCCCACACGTGTTGCTTCGTTGCTGTCACAACAACGACTGATTGAAAGAATGCACCTCTGATCTATATAACCAATCAAATGCTTGTGGAACCTAAGTACGCACAATCACTTTAATCAAAATGGCGTCAAAATTAAGCCAGAGTGACCACCTTTCAATAATTTTGTAAATAAAAAAATATCCCACCGGCAGCATGATCGAAATTATAGCTGTTAAATCTCGACCCGTTAACGGATTTTAATAATATTATGCCTTATTATTTAGCTAGACTCGTATGCTTTCTATAATGGTATCAATCATCCTTCTATACCCCAAGGTTCGAAAGCAAATCGATTTGGAACGGTGACTTTGAAAAAATTGCTACTTGGGTGTAACCACTAAAATGCTTGTCAACACCAAATGCATAAGTGCATATTAATAATTGACCCCTTAAAATTTAGCCAGAGTCTTATGCTTTCTATATTGGTCCCTAACTTTTCATTATCCTTCAGGAATAATGAGCATATCGATGCGCAAGGATAACATTGAAAAACTGCCTATTACAAAATACACACTCACCACTAAAGTGCTTATAGATTCCAAACGGTATGGGTTACGTTAATAAAAAACCCCTTAAAATGTAGCTAGAGATTGCAGCTTTATCAAATTAAATCAATAATTTGATTACTATTAGGCAATCATGAACAGATCGATGCGCAAGAGTGACATTAAATGGCTGCCTACTGCAAAATCGATAAAATGCTTGTAAAATATGATGATTCTAGGTTTATAGAAAAAATAATAACCTTAAAACCTAGCTGGAGTTTTGAGCTTTCATAAATGGGGTCAATCTTCTCGCTATCTCAAATAATGCAGGAGAATTTCGTTGTGGAAAAGTGATATCGACCACATGATACATCTATATCAGGGGTGCCCAAAGTCTTCTTATGGAAAAGCAAAAACCAATACATTTAAAGTTGCCCAAAAAAATGCAAACAAATTATTTAATTAATTGAATTAGTTGAAAGCACATTGTGCATTTCGCTTGACCCTTAAAATTATAAGTGAAAAAAATATAATGTTCCCATTTGTCATTGCCGAAAGGCCAACCAATCGCCAAAACAAAAACTACAACAACAAAAGCATCTAATTTTTTTTCATACATAGAATTTCTTGAGGAAACAAAACAAAAATCCGCGCAGCCCCCACACGTGTTGCTTCGTTGCTGTCACAACAACGACTGATTGAAAGAATGCACCTCTGATCTATATAACCAATCAAATGCTTGTGGAACCTAAGTACGCACAATCACTTTAATCAAAATGGCGTCAAAATTAAGCCAGAGTGACCACCTTTCAATAATTTGGTAAATAAAAAAATATCCCACCGGCAGCATGATCGAAATTATGGCTGTTAAATCTCGACCCGTTAACGGATTTTAATAATATTATGCCTTATTATTTAGCTAGACTCGTATGCTTTCTATAATGGTATCAATCATCCTTCTATACCCCAAGGTTCGAAAGCAAATCGATTTGGAACGGTGACTTTGAAAAAATTGCTACTTGGGTGCAACCACTAAAACGCTTGTCAACACCAAATGCATAAGTGCATATTAATAATTGACCCCTTAAAATTTAGCCAGAGTCTTATGCTTTCTATATTGGTCCCTAACTTTTCATTATCCTTCAGGAATAATGAGCATATCGATGCGCAAGGATAACATTGAAAAACTGCCTATTACAAAATACACACTCACCACTAAAGTGCTTATAGATTCCAAACGGTATGGGTTACGTTAATAAAAAACCCCTTAAAATGTAGCTAGAGATTGCAGCTTTATCAAATTAAATCAATAATTTGATTACTATTAGGCAATCATGAACAGATCGATGCGCAAGAGTGACATTAAATGGCTGCCTACTGCAAAATCGATAAAATGCTTGTAAAATATGATGATTCTAGGTTTATAGAAAAAATAATAACCTTAAAACCTAGCTGGAGTTTTCAGCTTTCATAAATGGGGTCAATCTTCTCGCTATCTCAAATAATGCAGGAGAATTTCGTTGTGGAAAAGTGATATCGACCACATGATACATCTATATCAGGGGTGCCCAAAGTCTTCTTATGGAAAAGCAAAAACCAATACATTTAAAGTTGCCCAAAAAAATGCAAACAAATTATTTAATTAATTGAATTAGTTGAAAGCACATTGTGCATTTCGCTTGACCCTTAAAATTATTAGTGAAAAAAATATAATGTTCCCATTTGTCATTGCCGAAAGGCCAACCAATCGCCAAAACAAAAACTACAACAACAAAAGCATCTAATTTTTTTTCATACATAGAATTTCTTGAGGAAACAAAACAAAAATCCGCGCAGCCCCCACACGTGTTGCTTCGTTGCTGTCACAACAACGACTGATTGAAAGAATGCACCTCTGATCTATATAACCAATCAAATGCTTGTGGAACCTAAGTACGCACAATCACTTTAATCAAAATGGCGTCAAAATTATGCCAGAGTGACCACCTTTCAATAATTTGGTAAATAAAAAAATATCCCACCGGCAGCATGATCGAAATTATGGCTGTTAAATCTCGACCCGTTAACGGATTTTAATAATATTATGCCTTATTATTTAGCTAGACTCGTATGCTTTCTATAATGGTATCAATCATCCTTCTATACCCCAAGGTTCGAAAGCAAATCGATTTGGAACGGTGACTTTGAAAAAATTGCTACTTGGGTGCAACCACTAAAATGCTTGTCAACACCAAATGCATAAGTGCATATTAATAAATTTAGCCAGAGTCTTATGCTTTCTATATTGGTCCCTACCTTTTCATTATCCTTCAGGAATAATGAGCATATCGATGCGCAAGGATAACATTGAAAAACTGCCTATTACAAAATACACACTCACCACTAAAGTGCTTATAGATTCCAAACGGTATGGGTTACGTTAATAAAAAACCCCTTAAAATGTAGCTAGAGATTGCAGCTTTATCAAATTAAATCAATAATTTGATTACTATTAGGCAATCATGAACAGATCGATGCGCAAGAGTGACATTAAATGGCTGCCTACTGCAAAATCGATAAAATGCTTGTAAAATATGATGATTCTAGGTTTATAGAAAAAATAATAACCTTAAAACCTAGCTGGAGTTTTGAGCTTTCATAAATGGGGTCAATCTTCTCGCTATCTCAAATAATGCAGGAGAATTTCGTTGTGGAAAAGTGATATCGACCACATGATACATCTATATCAGGGGTGCCCAAAGTCTTCTTATGGAAAAGCAAAAACCAATACATTTAAAGTTGCCCAAAAAAATGCAAACAAATTAAATAATAATAAATAATTAAATAATTAATTGAATTAGTTGAAAGCACATTGTGCATTTCGCTTGACCCTTAAAATTATAAGTGAAAAAAATATAATGTTCCCATTTGTCATTGCCGAAAGGCCAACCAATCGCCAAAACAAAAACTACAACAACAAAAGCATCTAATTTTTTTTCATACATAGAATTTCTTGAGGAAACAAAACAAAAATCCGCGCAGCCCCCACACGTGTTGCTTCGTTGCTGTCGCAACAACGACTGATTGAAAGAATGCACCTCTGATCTATATAACCAATCAAATGCTTGTGGAACCTAAGTACGCACAATCACTTTAATCAAAATGGCGTCAAAATAAAGCCAGAGTGACCACCTTTCAATAATTTTGTAAATAAAAAAATATCCCACCGGCAGCATGATCGAAATTATAGCTGTTAAATCTCGACCCGTTAACGGATTTTAATAATATTATGCCTTATTATTTAGCTAGACTCGTATGCTTTCTATAATGGTATCAATCATCCTTCTATACCCCAAGGTTCGAAAGCAAATCGATTTGGAACGGTGACTTTGAAAAAATTGCTACTTGGGTGCAACCACTAAAATGCTTGTCAACACCAAATGCATAAGTGCATATTAATAATTGACCCCTTAAAATTTAGCCAGAGTCTTATGCTTTCTATATTGGTCCCTAACTTTTCATTATCCTTCAGGAATAATGAGCATATCGATGCGCAAGGATAACATTGAAAAACTGCCTATTACAAAATACACACTCACCACTAAAGTGCTTATAGATTCCAAACGGTATGGGTTACGTTAATAAAAACGCCCTTAAAATGTAGCTAGAGATTGCAGCTTTATCAAATTAAATCAATAATTTGATTACTATTAGGCAATCATGAACAGATCGATGCGCAAGAGTGACATTAAATGGCTGCCTACTGCAAAATCGATAAAATGCTTGTAAAATATGATGATTCTAGGTTTATAGAAAAAATAATAACCTTAAAACCTAGCTGGAGTTTTGAGCTTTCATAAATGGGGTCAATCTTCTCGCTATCTCAAATAATGCAGGAGAATTTCGTTGTGGAAAAGTGATATCGACCACATGATACATCTATATCAGGGGTGCCCAAAGTCTTCTTATGGAAAAGCAAAAACCAATACATTTAAAGTTGCCCAAAAAAATGCAAACAAATTATTTAATTAATTGAATTAGTTGAAAGCACATTGTGCATTTCGCTTGACCCTTAAAATTATAAGTGAAAAAAATATAATGTTCCCATTTGTCATTGCCGAAAGGCCAACCAATCGCCAAAACAAAAACTACAACAACAAAAGCATCTAATTTTTTTTCATACATAGAATTTCTTGAGGAAACAAAACAAAAATCCGCGCAGCCCCCACACGTGTTGCTTCGTTGCTGTCACAACAACGACTGATTGAAAGAATGCACCTCTGATCTATATAACCAATCAAATGCTTGTGGAACCTAAGTACGCACAATCACTTTAATCAAAATGGCGTCAAAATTAAGCCAGAGTGACCACCTTTCAATAATTTGGTAAATAAAAAAATATCCCACCGGCAGCATGATCGAAATTATGGCTGTTAAATCTCGACCCGTTAACGGATTTTAATAATATTATGCCTTATTATTTAGCTAGACTCGTATGCTTTCTATAATGGTATCAATCATCCTTCTATACCCCAAGGTTCGAAAGCAAATCGATTTGGAACGGTGACTTTGAAAAAATTGCTACTTGGGTGCAACCACTAAAATGCTTGTCAACACCAAATGCATAAGTGCATATTAATAATTGACCCCTTAAAATTTAGCCAGAGTCTTATGCTTTCTATATTGGTCCCTAACTTTTCATTATCCTTCAGGAATAATGAGCATATCGATGCGCAAGGATAACATTGAAAAACTGCCTATTACAAAATACACACTCACCACTAAAGTGCTTATAGATTCCAAACGGTATGGGTTACGTTAATAAAAAACCCCTTAAAATGTAGCTAGAGATTGCAGCTTTATCAAATTAAATCAATAATTTGATTACTATTAGGCAATCATGAACAGATCGATGCGCAAGAGTGACATTAAATGGCTGCCTACTGCAAAATCGATAAAATGCTTGTAAAATATGATGATTCTAGGTTTATAGAAAAAATAATAACCTTAAAACCTAGCTGGAGTTTTCAGCTTTCATAAATGGGGTCAATCTTCTCGCTATCTCAAATAATGCAGGAGAATTTCGTTGTGGAAAAGTGATATCGACCACATGATACATCTATATCAGGGGTGCCCAAAGTCTTCTTATGGAAAAGCAAAAACCAATACATTTAAAGTTGCCCAAAAAAATGCAAACAAATTATTTAATTAATTGAATTAGTTGAAAGCACATTGTGCATTTCGCTTGACCCTTAAAATTATAAGTGAAAAAAATATAATGTTCCCATTTGTCATTGCCGAAAGGCCAACCAATCGCCAAAACAAAAACTATCAGGTGTACAACTTTGCTTCCGCCGTTTTCCGATAGGTGGCTGTACCGGCTGAGGCTGGTTGAAATACATAGATGGTAATGCCTTTAAAGTGATTGTGGACAGTGCCTAACGAATTGTCATTGCCGTTTCAGTGACAGTTGTTCTTGTTTTCGTATTATTCACGCTCGAAAATGTCCGTTTATGTGCCCAATTCTCGCCATTTGCGGGAAGTTTTACTTTTCTGTTACAATTCGAAAAAAAATGCAGCTGAAGCGCATCGAATGCTCAAAGAAACTTACGGTGATGCTGCTCTGAGTGAAAGAACGTGTCGAGAGTGGTTTCATCGTTTTAAAAATGGAGGAGCGACATGACTAAGTCATCCTCCAACACGACAATGCTCGGCCTCACGTCGCAAAAGTGGTCAAAAAGTACCTGGAAACGCTGAAATGGGAAGTCTTGCCCCACCCGCCGTATTCCCCAGATGTCGCCCCTTCTGACTTCCACCTATTCCGTTCGATGGCACACGGCCTGGCAGATCAACATTTTCAATCCTTCGAAGAATTGGAAAAATGGATTGCTTCATGGATAGCGTCAAAAGAGGACTCCTTTTTTCGAGCCGGGATCCGAAAATTGCCGGAAAGATGGGAGAAAGTTGTCGCTAGCGACGGACAATACTTTGAATAATACATCTGTAAGCACTTTTTCGCAATAAAGCTTTTAATTTTGGAAAAAAACGGCGGAAGCAAAGTTGTACACCTGATACAAAAACAAAAGCATCTAATTTTTTTTCATACATAGAATTTCTTGAGGAAACAAAACAAAAATCCGCGCAGCCCCCACACGTGTTGCTTCGTTGCTGTCACAACAACGACTGATTGAAAGAATGCACCTCTGATCTATATAACCAATCAAATGCTTGTGGAACCTAAGTACGCACAATCACTTTAATCAAAATGGCGTCAAAATTATGCCAGAGTGACCACCTTTCAATAATTTGGTAAATAAAAAAATATCCCACCGGCAGCATGATCGAAATTATGGCTGTTAAATCTCGACCCGTTAACGGATTTTAATAATATTATGCCTTATTATTTAGCTAGACTCGTATGCTTTCTATAATGGTATCAATCATCCTTCTATACCCCAAGGTTCGAAAGCAAATCGATTTGGAACGGTGACTTTGAAAAAATTGCTACTTGGGTGCAACCACTAAAATGCTTGTCAACACCAAATGCATAAGTGCATATTAATAATTGACCCCTTAAAATTTAGCCAGAGTCTTATGCTTTCTATATTGGTCCCTAACTTTTCATTATCCTTCAGGAATAATGAGCATATCGATGCGCAAGGATAACATTGAAAAACTGCCTATTACAAAATACACACTCACCACTAAAGTGCTTATAGATTCCAAACGGTATGGGTTACGTTAATAAAAAACCCCTTAAAATGTAGCTAGAGATTGCAGCTTTATCAAATTAAATCAATAATTTGATTACTATTAGGCAATCATGAACAGATCGATGCGCAAGAGTGACATTAAATGGCTGCCTACTGCAAAATCGATAAAATGCTTGTAAAATATGATGATTCTAGGTTTATAGAAAAAATAATAACCTTAAAACCTAGCTGGAGTTTTCAGCTTTCATAAATGGGGTCAATCTTCTCGCTATCTCAAATAATGCAGGAGAATTTCGTTGTGGAAAAGTGATATCGACCACATGATACATCTATATCAGGGGTGCCCAAAGTCTTCTTATGGAAAAGCAAAAACCAATACATTTAAAGTTGCCCAAAAAAATGCAAACAAATTATTTAATTAATTGAATTAGTTGAAAGCACATTGTGCATTTCGCTTGACCCTTCAAATTATAAGTGAAAAAAATATAATGTTCCCATTTGTCATTGCCGAAAGGCCAACCAATCGCCAAAACAAAAACTATCAGGTGTACAACTTTGCTTCCGCCGTTTTCCGATAGGTGGCTGTACCGGCTGAGGCTGGTTGAAATACATAGATGGTAATGCCTTTAAAGTGATTGTGGACAGTGCCTAACGAATTGTCATTGCCGTTTCAGTGACAGTTGTTCTTGTTTTCGTATTATTCACGCTCGAAAATGTCCGTTTATGTGCCCAATTCTCGCCATTTGCGGGAAGTTTTACTTTTCTGTTACAATTCGAAAAAAAATGCAGCTGAAGCGCATCGAATGCTCTCAGAAACTTACGGTGATGCTGCTCTGAGTGAAAGAACGTGTCGAGAGTGGTTTCATCGTTTTAAAAATGGAGGAGCGACATGACCAAGTCATCCTCCAACACGACAATGCTCGGCCTCACGTCGCAAAAGTGGTCAAAAAGTACCTGGAAACGCTGAAATGGGAAGTCTTGCCCCACCCGCCGTATTCCCCAGATGTCGCCCCTTCTGACTTCCACCTATTCCGTTCGATGGCACACGGCCTGGCAGATCAACATTTTCAATCCTTCGAAGAATTGGAAAAATGGATTGCTTCATGGATAGCGTCAAAAGAGGACTCCTTTTTTCGAGCCGGGATCCGAAAATTGCCGGAAAGATGGGAGAAAGTTGTCGCTAGCGACGGACAATACTTTGAATAATACATCTGTAAGCACTTTTTCGCAATAAAGCTTTTAATTTTGGAAAAAAACGGCGGAAGCAAAGTTGTACACCTGATACAACAACAAAAGCATCTAATTTTTTTTCATACATAGAATTTCTTGAGGAAACAAAACAAAAATCCGCGCAGCCCCCACACGTGTTGCTTCGTTGCTGTCACAACAACGACTGATTGAAAGAATGCACCTCTGATCTATATAACCAATCAAATGCTTGTGGAACCTAAGTACGCACAATCACTTTAATCAAAATGGCGTCAAAATTATGCCAGAGTGACCACCTTTCAATAATTTGGTAAATAAAAAAATATCCCACCGGCAGCATGATCGAAATTATGGCTGTTAAATCTCGACCCGTTAACGGATTTTAATAATATTATGCCTTATTATTTAGCTAGACTCGTATGCTTTCTATAATGGTATCAATCATCCTTCTATACCCCAAGGTTCGAAAGCAAATCGATTTGGAACGGTGACTTTGAAAAAATTGCTACTTGGGTGCAACCACTAAAATGCTTGTCAACACCAAATGCATAAGTGCATATTAATAATTGACCCCTTAAAATTTAGCCAGAGTCTTATGCTTTCTATATTGGTCCCTAACTTTTCATTATCCTTCAGGAATAATGAGCATATCGATGCGCAAGGATAACATTGAAAAACTGCCTATTACAAAATACACACTCACCACTAAAGTGCTTATAGATTCCAAACGGTATGGGTTACGTTAATAAAAAACCCCTTAAAATGTAGCTAGAGATTGCAGCTTTATCAAATTAAATCAATAATTTGATTACTATTAGGCAATCATGAACAGATCGATGCGCAAGAGTGACATTAAATGGCTGCCTACTGCAAAATCGATAAAATGCTTGTAAAATATGATGATTCTAGGTTTATAGAAAAAATAATAACCTTAAAACCTAGCTGGAGTTTTCAGCTTTCATAAATGGGGTCAATCTTCTCGCTATCTCAAATAATGCAGGAGAATTTCGTTGTGGAAAAGTGATATCGACCACATGATACATCTATATCAGGGGTGCCCAAAGTCTTCTTATGGAAAAGCAAAAACCAATACATTTAAAGTTGCCCAAAAAAATGCAAACAAATTATTTAATTAATTGAATTAGTTGAAAGCACATTGTGCATTTCGCTTGACCCTTCAAATTATAAGTGAAAAAAATATAATGTTCCCATTTGTCATTGCCGAAAGGCCAACCAATCGCCAAAACAAAAACTACACCAACAAAAGCATCTAATTTTTTTCATACATAGAATTTCTTGAGGAAACAAAACAAAAATCCGCGCAGCCCCCACACGTGTTGCTTCGTTGCTGTCACAACAACGACTGATTGAAAGAATGCACCTCTGATCTATATAACCAATCAAATGCTTGTGGAACCTAAGTACGCACAATCACTTTAATCAAAATGGCGTCAAAATTATGCCAGAGTGACCACCTTTCAATAATTTGGTAAATAAAAAAATATCCCACCGGCAGCATGATCGAAATTATGGCTGTTAAATCTCGACCCGTTAACGGATTTTAATAATATTATGCCTTATTATTTAGCTAGACTCGTATGCTTTCTATAATGGTATCAATCATCCTTCTATACCCCAAGGTTCGAAAGCAAATCGATTTGGAACGGTGACTTTGAAAAAATTGCTACTTGGGTGCAACCACTAAAATGCTTGTCAACACCAAATGCATAAGTGCATATTAATAATTGACCCCTTAAAATTTAGCCAGAGTCTTCTGCTTTCTATATTGGTCCCTAACTTTTCATTATCCTTCAGGAATAATGAGCATATCGATGCGCAAGGATAACATTGAAAAACTGCCTATTACAAAATACACACTCACCACTAAAGTGCTTATAGATTCCAAACGGTATGGGTTACGTTAATAAAAAACCCCTTAAAATGTAGCTAGAGATTGCAGCTTTATCAAATTAAATCAATAATTTGATTACTATTAGGCAATCATGAACAGATCGATGCGCAAGGGTGACATTAAATGGCTGCCTACTGCAAAATCGATAAAATGCTTGTAAAATATGATGATTCTAGGTTTATAGAAAAAATAATAACCTTAAAACCTAGCTGGAGTTTTGAGCTTTCATAAATGGGGTCAATCTTCTCGCTATCTCAAATAATGCAGGAGAATTTCGTTGTGGAAAAGTGATATCGACCACATGATACATCTATATCAGGGGTGCCCAAAGTCTTCTTATGGAAAAGCAAAAACCAATACATTTAAACTTGCCCAAAAAAATGCAAACAAATTATTTAATTAATTGAATTAGTTGAAAGCACATTGTGCATTTCGCTTGACCCTTAAAATTATAAGTGAAAAAAATATAATGTTCCCATTTGTCATTGCCGAAAGGCCAACCAATCGCCAAAACAAAAACTACAACAACAAAAGCATCTAATTTTTTTTCATACATAGAATTTCTTGAGGAAACAAAAAAAAAATCCGCGCAGCCCCCACACGTGTTGCTTCGTTGCTGTCACAACAACGACTGATTGAAAGAATGCACCTCTGATCTATATAACCAATCAAATGCTTGTGGAACCTAAGTACGCACAATCACTTTAATCAAAATGGCGTCAAAATTAAGCCAGAGTGACCACCTTTCACCAATTTGGTAAATAAAAAAAATATCCCACCGGCAGCATGATCGAAATTATGGCTGTTAAATCTCGACCCGTTAACGGATTTTAATAATATTATGCCTTAGCTAGACTCGTTTCTATAATGGTATCAATCATCCTTCTATACCCCAAGGTTCGAAAGCAAATCGATTTGGAACGGTGACTTTGAAAAAATTGCTACTTGGGTGCAACCACTAAAATGCTTGTCAACACCAAATGCATAAGTGCATATTAATAATTGACCCCTTAAAATTTAGCCAGAGTCTTATGCTTTCTATATTGGTCCCTAACTTTTCATTATCCTTCAGGAATAATGAGCATATCGATGCGCAAGGATAACATTGAAAAACTGCCTATTACAAAATACACACTCACCACTAAAGTGCTTATAGATTCCAAACGGTATGGGTTACGTTAATAAAAAACCCCTTAAAATGTAGCTAGAGATTGCAGCTTTATCAAATTAAATCAATAATTTGATTACTATTAGGCAATCATGAACAGATCGATGCGCAAGAGTGACATTAAATGGCTGCCTACTGCAAAATCGATAAAATGCTTGTAAAATATGATGATTCTAGGTTTATAGAAAAAATAATAACCTTAAAACCTAGCTGGAGTTTTGAGCTTTCATAAATGGGGTCAATCTTCTCGCTATCTCAAATAATGCAGGAGAATTTCGTTGTGGAAAAGTGATATCGACCACATGATACATCTATATCAGAGGTGCCCAAAGTCTTCTTATGGAAAAGCAAAAACCAATACATTTAAAGTTGCCCAAAAAAATGCAAACAAATTATTTAATTAATTGAATTAGTTGAAAGCACATTGTGCATTTCGCTTGACCCTTAAAATTATAAGTGAAAAAAATATAATGTTCCCATTTGTCATTGCCGAAAGGCCAACCAATCGCCAAAACAAAAACTACAACAACAAAAGCATCTAATTTTTTTTCATACATAGAATTTCTTGAGGAAACAAAACAAAAATCCGCGCAGCCCCCACACGTGTTGCTTCGTTGCTGTCACAACAACGACTGATTGAAAGAATGCACCTCTGATCTATATAACCAATCAAATGCTTGTGGAACCTAAGTACGCACAATCACTTTAATCAAAATGGCGTCAAAATTATGCCAGAGTGACCACCTTTCAATAATTTGGTAAATAAAAAAATATCCCACCGGCAGCATGATCGAAATTATGGCTGTTAAATCTCGACCCGTTAACGGATTTTAATAATATTATGCCTTATTATTTAGCTAGACTCGTATGCTTTCTATAATGGTATCAATCATCCTTCTATACCCCAAGGTTCGAAAGCAAATCGATTTGGAACGGTGACTTTGAAAAAATTGCTACTTGGGTGCAACCACTAAAATGCTTGTCAACACCAAATGCATAAGTGCATATTAATAATTGACCCCTTAAAATTTAGCCAGAGTCTTATGCTTTCTATATTGGTCCCTAACTTTTCATTATCCTTCAGGAATAATGAGCATATCGATGCGCAAGGATAACATTGAAAAACTGCCTATTACAAAATACACACTCACCACTAAAGTGCTTATAGATTCCAAACGGTATGGGTTACGTTAATAAAAAACCCCTTAAAATGTAGCTAGAGATTGCAGCTTTATCAAATTAAATCAATAATTTGATTACTATTAGGCAATCATGAACAGATCGATGCGCAAGAGTGACATTAAATGGCTGCCTACTGCAAAATCGATAAAATGCTTGTAAAATATGATGATTCTAGGTTTATAGAAAAAATAATAACCTTAAAACCTAGCTGGAGTTTTGAGCTTTCATAAATGGGGTCAATCTTCTCGCTATCTCAAATAATGCAGGAGAATTTCGTTGTGGAAAAGTGATATCGACCACATGATACATCTATATCAGGGGTGCCCAAAGTCTTCTTATGGAAAAGCAAAAACCAATACATTTAAAGTTGCCCAAAAAAATGCAAACAAATTAAATAATAATAAATAATTAAATAATTAATTGAATTAGTTGAAAGCACATTGTGCATTTCGCTTGACCCTTAAAATTATAAGTGAAAAAAATATAATGTTCCCATTTGTCATTGCCGAAAGGCCAACCAATCGCCAAAACAAAAACTACAACAACAAAAGCATCTAATTTTTTTTCATACATAGAATTTCTTGAGGAAACAAAACAAAAATCCGCGCAGCCCCCACACGTGTTGCTTCGTTGCTGTCACAACAACGACTGATTGAAAGAATGCACCTCTGATCTATATAACCAATCAAATGCTTGTGGAACCTAAGTACGCACAATCACTTTAATCAAAATGGCGTCAAAATTAAGCCAGAGTGACCACCTTTCAATAATTTTGTAAATAAAAAAATATCCCACCGGCAGCATGATCGAAATTATAGCTGTTAAATCTCGACCCGTTAACGGATTTTAATAATATTATGCCTTATTATTTAGCTAGACTCGTATGCTTTCTATAATGGTATCAATCATCCTTCTATACCCCAAGGTTCGAAAGCAAATCGATTTGGAACGGTGACTTTGAAAAAATTGCTACTTGGGTGCAACCACTAAAATGCTTGTCAACACCAAATGCATAAGTGCATATTAATAATTGACCCCTTAAAATTTAGCCAGAGTCTTATGCTTTCTATATTGGTCCCTAACTTTTCATTATCCTTCAGGAATAATGAGCATATCGATGCGCAAGGATAACATTGAAAAACTGCCTATTACAAAATACACACTCACCACTAAAGTGCTTATAGATTCCAAACGGTATGGGTTACGTTAATAAAAAACCCCTTAAAATGTAGCTAGAGATTGCAGCTTTATCAAATTAAATTAATAATTTGATTACTATTAGGCAATCATGAACAGATCGATGCGCAAGAGTGACATTAAATGGCTGCCTACTGCAAAATCGATAAAATGCTTGTAAAATATGATGATTCTAGGTTTATAGAAAAAATAATAACCTTAAAACCTAGCTGGAGTTTTGAGCTTTCATAAATGGGGTCAATCTTCTCGCTATCTCAAATAATGCAGGAGAATTTCGTTGTGGAAAAGTGATATCGACCACATGATACATCTATATCAGGGGTGCCCAAAGTCTTCTTATGGAAAAGCAAAAACCAATACATTTAAAGTTGCCCAAAAAAATGCAAACAAATTATTTAATTAATTGAATTAGTTGAAAGCACATTGTGCATTTCGCTTGACCCTTAAAATTATAAGTGAAAAAAATATAATGTTCCCATTTGTCATTGCCGAAAGGCCAACCAATCGCCAAAACAAAAACTACAACAACAAAAGCATCTAATTTTTTTTCATACATAGAATTTCTTGAGGAAACAAAACAAAAATCCGCGCAGCCCCCACACGTGTTGCTTCGTTGCTGTCACAACAACGACTGATTGAAAGAATGCACCTCTGATCTATATAACCAATCAAATGCTTGTGGAACCTAAGTACGCACAATCACTTTAATCAAAATGGCGTCAAAATTAAGCCAGAGTGACCACCTTTCAATAATTTGGTAAATAAAAAAATATCCCACCGGCAGCATGATCGAAATTATGGCTGTTAAATCTCGACCCGTTAACGGATTTTAATAATATTATGCCTTATTATTTAGCTAGACTCGTATGCTTTCTATAATGGTATCAATCATCCTTCTATACCCCAAGGTTCGAAAGCAAATCGATTTGGAACGGTGACTTTGAAAAAATTGCTACTTGGGTGCAACCACTAAAATGCTTGTCAACACCAAATGCATAAGTGCATATTAATAATTGACCCCTTAAAATTTAGCCAGAGTCTTATGCTTTCTATATTGGTCCCTAACTTTTCATTATCCTTCAGGAATAATGAGCATATCGATGCGCAAGGATAACATTGAAAAACTGCCTATTACAAAATACACACTCACCACTAAAGTGCTTATAGATTCCAAACGGTATGGGTTACGTTAATAAAAAACCCCTTAAAATGTAGCTAGAGATTGCAGCTTTATCAAATTAAATCAATAATTTGATTACTATTAGGCAATCATGAACAGATCGATGCGCAAGAGTGACATTAAATGGCTGCCTACTGCAAAATCGATAAAATGCTTGTAAAATATGATGATTCTAGGTTTATAGAAAAAATAATAACCTTAAAACCTAGCTGGAGTTTTGAGCTTTCATAAATGGGGTCAATCTTCTCGCTATCTCAAATAATGCAGGAGAATTTCGTTGTGGAAAAGTGATATCGACCACATGATACATCTATATCAGGGGTGCCAAAAGTCTTCTTATGGAAAAGCAAAAACCAATACATTTAAAGTTGCCCAAAAAAATGCAAACAAATTAAAAAATAATAAATAATTAAATAATTAATTGAATTAGTTGAAAGCACATTGTGCATTTCGCTTGACCCTTAAAATTATAAGTGAAAAAAATATAATGTTCCCATTTGTCATTGCCGAAAGGCCAACCAATCGCCAAAACAAAAACTACAACAACAAAAGCATCTAATTTTTTTTCATACATAGAATTTCTTGAGGAAACAAAACAAAAATCCGCGCAGCCCCCACACGTGTTGCTTCGTTGCTGTCACAACAACGACTGATTGAAAGAATGCACCTCTGATCTATATAACCAATCAAATGCTTGTGGAACCTAAGTACGCACAATCACTTTAATCAAAATGGCGTCAAAATTATGCCAGAGTGACCACCTTTCAATAATTTTGTAAATAAAAAAATATCCCACCGGCAGCATGATCGAAATTATAGCTGTTAAATCTCGACCCGTTAACGGATTTTAATAATATTATGCCTTATTATTTAGCTAGACTCGTATGCTTTCTATAATGGTATCAATCATCCTTCTATACCCCAAGGTTCGAAAGCAAATCGATTTGGAACGGTGACTTTGAAAAAATTGCTACTTGGGTGCAACCACTAAAATGCTTGTCAACACCAAATGCATAAGTGCATATTAATAATTGACCCCTTAAAATTTAGCCAGAGTCTTATGCTTTCTATATTGGTCCCTAACTTTTCATTATCCTTCAGGAATAATGAGCATATCGATGCGCAAGGATAACATTGAAAAACTGCCTATTACAAAATACACACTCACCACTAAAGTGCTTATAGATTCCAAACGGTATGGGTTACGTTAATAAAAAACCCCTTAAAATGTAGCTAGAGATTGCAGCTTTATCAAATTAAATCAATAATTTGATTACTATTAGGCAATCATGAACAGATCGATGCGCAAGAGTGACATTAAATGGCTGCCTACTGCAAAATCGATAAAATGCTTGTAAAATATGATGATTCTAGGTTTATAGAAAAAATAATAACCTTAAAACCTAGCTGGAGTTTTGAGCTTTCATAAATGGGGTCAATCTTCTCGCTATCTCAAATAATGCAGGAGAATTTCGTTGTGGAAAAGTGATATCGACCACATGATACATCTATATCAGGGGTGCCCAAAGTCTTCTTATGGAAAAGCAAAAACCAATACATTTAAAGTTGCCCAAAAAAATGCAAACAAATTATTTAATTAATTGAATTAGTTGAAAGCACATTGTGCATTTCGCTTGACCCTTAAAATTATAAGTGAAAAAAATATAATGTTCCCATTTGTCATTGCCGAAAGGCCAACCAATCGCCAAAACAAAAACTACAACAACAAAAGCATCTAATTTTTTTTCATACATAGAATTTCTTGAGGAAACAAAACAAAAATCCGCGCAGCCCCCACACGTGTTGCTTCGTTGCTGTCACAACAACGACTGATTGAAAGAATGCACCTCTGATCTATATAACCAATCAAATGCTTGTGGAACCTAAGTACGCACAATCACTTTAATCAAAATGGCGTCAAAATTAAGCCAGAGTGACCACCTTTCAATAATTTGGTAAATAAAAAAATATCCCACCGGCAGCATGATCGAAATTATGGCTGTTAAATCTCGACCCGTTAACGGATTTTAATAATATTATGCCTTATTATTTAGCTAGACTCGTATGCTTTCTATAATGGTATCAATCATCCTTCTATACCCCAAGGTTCGAAAGCAAATCGATTTGGAACGGTGACTTTGAAAAAATTGCTACTTGGGTGCAACCACTAAAATGCTTGTCAACACCAAATGCATAAGTGCATATTAATAATTGACCCCTTAAAATTTAGCCAGAGTCTTATGCTTTCTATATTGGTCCCTAACTTTTCATTATCCTTCAGGAATAATGAGCATATCGATGCGCAAGGATAACATTGAAAAACTGCCTATTACAAAATACACACTCACCACTAAAGTGCTTATAGATTCCAAACGGTATGGGTTACGTTAATAAAAAACCCCTTAAAATGTAGCTAGAGATTGCAGCTTTATCAAATTAAATCAATAATTTGATTACTATTAGGCAATCATGAACAGATCGATGCGCAAGAGTGACATTAAATGGCTGCCTACTGCAAAATCGATAAAATGCTTGTAAAATATGATGATTCTAGGTTTATAGAAAAAATAATAACCTTAAAACCTAGCTGGAGTTTTCAGCTTTCATAAATGGGGTCAATCTTCTCGCTATCTCAAATAATGCAGGAGAATTTCGTTGTGGAAAAGTGATATCGACCACATGATACATCTATATCAGGGGTGCCCAAAGTCTTCTTATGGAAAAGCAAAAACCAATACATTTAAAGTTGCCCAAAAAAATGCAAACAAATTATTTAATTAATTGAATTAGTTGAAAGCACATTGTGCATTTCGCTTGACCCTTAAAATTATAAGTGAAAAAAATATAATGTTCCCATTTGTCATTGCCGAAAGGCCAACCAATCGCCAAAACAAAAACTATCAGGTGTACAACTTTGCTTCCGCCGTTTTCCGATAGGTGGCTGTACCGGCTGAGGCTGGTTGAAATACATAGATGGTAATGCCTTTAAAGTGAGTGTGGACAGTGCCTAACGAATTGTCATTGCCGTTTCAGTGACAGTTGTTCTTGTTTTCGTATTATTCACGCTCGAAAATGTCCGTTTATGTGCCCAATTCTCGCCATTTGCGGGAAGTTTTACTTTTCTGTTACAATTCGAAAAAAAATGCAGCTGAAGCGCATCGAATGCTCTCAGAAACTTACGGTGATGCTGCTCTGAGTGAAAGAACGTGTCGGGAGTGGTTTCAACGTTTTAAAAATGGAGGAGCGACATGACCAAGTCATCCTCCAACACGACAATGCTCGGCCTCACGTCGCAAAAGTGGTCAAAAAGTACCTGGAAACGCTGAAATGGGAAGTCTTGCCCCACCCGCCGTATTCCCCAGATGTCGCCCCTTCTGACTTCCACCTATTCCGTTCGATGGCACACGGCCTGGCAGATCAACATTTTCAATCCTTCGAAGAATTGGAAAAATGGATTGCTTCATGGATAGCGTCAAAAGAGGACTCCTTTTTTCGAGCCGGGATCTGAAAATTGCCGGAAAGATGGGAGAAAGTTGTCGCTAGCGACGGACAATACTTTGAATAATACATCTGTAAGCACTTTTTCGCAATAAAGCTTTTAATTTTGGAAAAAAAACGGCGGAAGCAAAGTTGTACACCTGATACAACAACAAAAGCATCTAATTTTTTTTCATACATAGAATTTCTTGAGGAAACAAAACAAAAATCCGCGCAGCCCCCACACGTGTTGCTTCGTTGCTGTCACAACAACGACTGATTGAAAGAATGCACCTCTGATCTATATAACCAATCAAATGCTTGTGGAACCTAAGTACGCACAATCACTTTAATCAAAATGGCGTCAAAATTATGCCAGAGTGACCACCTTTCAATAATTTGGTAAATAAAAAAATATCCCACCGGCAGCATGATCGAAATTATGGCTGTTAAATCTCGACCCGTTAACGGATTTTAATAATATTATGCCTTATTATTTAGCTAGACTCGTATGCTTTCTATAATGGTATCAATCATCCTTCTATACCCCAAGGTTCGAAAGCAAGTCGATTTGGAACGGTGACTTTGAAAAAATTGCTACTTGGGTGCAACCACTAAAATGCTTGTCAACACCAAATGCATAAGTGCATATTAATAATTGACCCCTTAAAATTTAGCCAGAGTCTTCTGCTTTCTATATTGGTCCCTAACTTTTCATTATCCTTCAGGAATAATGAGCATATCGATGCGCAAGGATAACATTGAAAAACTGCCTATTACAAAATACACACTCACCACTAAAGTGCTTATAGATTCCAAACGGTATGGGTTACGTTAATAAAAAACCCCTTAAAATGTAGCTAGAGATTGCAGCTTTATCAAATTAAATCAATAATTTGATTACTATTAGGCAATCATGAACAGATCGATGCGCAAGAGTGACATTAAATGGCTGCCTACTGCAAAATCGATAAAATGCTTGTAAAATATGATGATTCTAGGTTTATAGAAAAAATAATAACCTTAAAACCTAGCTGGAGTTTTGAGCTTTCATAAATGGGGTCAATCTTCTCGCTATCTCAAATAATGCAGGAGAATTTCGTTGTGGAAAAGTGATATCGACCACATGATACATCTATATCAGGGGTGCCCAAAGTCTTCTTATGGAAAAGCAAAAACCAATACATTTAAAGTTGCCCAAAAAAATGCAAACAAATTATTTAATTAATTGAATTAGTTGAAAGCACATTGTGCATTTCGCTTGACCCTTAAAATTATAAGTGAAAAAAATATAATGTTCCCATTTGTCATTGCCGAAAGGCCAACCAATCGCCAAAACAAAAACTACAACAACAAAAGCATCTAATTT
The DNA here is from genome assembly GCA_963971225.1 of Melieria omissa. Classification (NCBI taxonomy): domain Eukaryota; kingdom Metazoa; phylum Arthropoda; class Insecta; order Diptera; family Ulidiidae; genus Melieria; species Melieria omissa. The sequence goes on along the minus strand of OZ020269.1, from coordinate 98,528 downwards.
TTTTTCATACATAGAATTTCTTGAGGAAACAAAACAAAAATCCGCGCAGCCCCCACACGTGTTGCTTCGTTGCTGTCACAACAACGACTGATTGAAAGAATGCACCTCTGATCTATATAACCAATCAAATGCTTGTGGAACCTAAGTACGCACAATCACTTTAATCAAAATGGCGTCAAAATTAAGCCAGAGTGACCACCTTTCAATAATTTGGTAAATAAAAAAATATCCCACCGGCAGCATGATCGAAATTATGGCTGTTAAATCTCGACCCGTTAACGGATTTTAATAATATTATGCCTTATTATTTAGCTAGACTCGTATGCTTTCTATAATGGTATCAATCATCCTTCTATACCCCAAGGTTCGAAAGCAAATCGATTTGGAACGGTGACTTTGAAAAAATTGCTACTTGGGTGCAACCACTAAAATGCTTGTCAACACCAAATGCATAAGTGCATATTAATAATTGACCCCTTAAAATTTAGCCAGAGTCTTATGCTTTCTATATTGGTCCCTAACTTTTCATTATCCTTCAGGAATAATGAGCATATCGATGCGCAAGGATAACATTGAAAAACTGCCTATTACAAAATACACACTCACCACTAAAGTGCTTATAGATTCCAAACGGTATGGGTTACGTTAATAAAAAACCCCTTAAAATGTAGCTAGAGATTGCAGCTTTATCAAATTAAATCAATAATTTGATTACTATTAGGCAATCATGAACAGATCGATGCGCAAGAGTGACATTAAATGGCTGCCTACTGCAAAATCGATAAAATGCTTGTAAAATATGATGATTCTAGGTTTATAGAAAAAATAATAACCTTAAAACCTAGCTGGAGTTTTCAGCTTTCATAAATGGGGTCAATCTTCTCGCTATCTCAAATAATGCAGGAGAATTTCGTTGTGGAAAAGTGATATCGACCACATGATACATCTATATCAGGGGTGCCCAAAGTCTTCTTATGGAAAAGCAAAAACCAATACATTTAAAGTTGCCCAAAAAAATGCAAACAAATTATTTAATTAATTGAATTAGTTGAAAGCACATTGTGCATTTCGCTTGACCCTTAAAATTATAAGTGAAAAAAATATAATGTTCCCATTTGTCATTGCCGAAAGGCCAACCAATCGCCAAAACAAAAACTATCAGGTGTACAACTTTGCTTCCGCCGTTTTCCGATAGGTGGCTGTACCGGCTGAGGCTGGTTGAAATACATAGATGGTAATGCCTTTAAAGTGAGTGTGGACAGTGCCTAACGAATTGTCATTGCCGTTTCAGTGACAGTTGTTCTTGTTTTCGTATTATTCACGCTCGAAAATGTCCGTTTATGTGCCCAATTCTCGCCATTTGCGGGAAGTTTTACTTTTCTGTTACAATTCGAAAAAAAATGCAGCTGAAGCGCATCGAATGCTCTCAGAAACTTACGGTGATGCTGCTCTGAGTGAAAGAACGTGTCGGGAGTGGTTTCAACGTTTTAAAAATGGAGGAGCGACATGACCAAGTCATCCTCCAACACGACAATGCTCGGCCTCACGTCGCAAAAGTGGTCAAAAAGTACCTGGAAACGCTGAAATGGGAAGTCTTGCCCCACCCGCCGTATTCCCCAGATGTCGCCCCTTCTGACTTCCACCTATTCCGTTCGATGGCACACGGCCTGGCAGATCAACATTTTCAATCCTTCGAAGAATTGGAAAAATGGATTGCTTCATGGATAGCGTCAAAAGAGGACTCCTTTTTTCGAGCCGGGATCCGAAAATTGCCGGAAAGATGGGAGAAAGTTGTCGCTAGCGACGGACAATACTTTGAATAATACATCTGTAAGCACTTTTTCGCAATAAAGCTTTTAATTTTGGAAAAAAACGGCGGAAGCAAAGTTGTACACCTGATACAACAACAAAAGCATCTAATTTTTTTTCATACATAGAATTTCTTGAGGAAACAAAACAAAAATCCGCGCAGCCCCCACACGTGTTGCTTCGTTGCTGTCACAACAACGACTGATTGAAAGAATGCACCTCTGATCTATATAACCAATCAAATGCTTGTGGAACCTAAGTACGCACAATCACTTTAATCAAAATGGCGTCAAAATTATGCCAGAGTGACCACCTTTCAATAATTTAGTAAATAAAAAAATATCCCACCGGCAGCATGATCGAAATTATGGCTGTTAAATCTCGACCCGTTAACGGATTTTAATAATATTATGCCTTATTATTTAGCTAGACTCGTATGCTTTCTATAATGGTATCAATCATCCTTCTATACCCCAAGGTTCGAAAGCAAGTCGATTTGGAACGGTGACTTTGAAAAAATTGCTACTTGGGTGCAACCACTAAAATGCTTGTCAACACCAAATGCATAAGTGCATATTAATAATTGACCCCTTAAAATTTAGCCAGAGTCTTCTGCTTTCTATATTGGTCCCTAACTTTTCATTATCCTTCAGGAATAATGAGCATATCGATGCGCAAGGATAACATTGAAAAACTGCCTATTACAAAATACACACTCACCACTAAAGTGCTTATAGATTCCAAACGGAAGGGGGACGTTAATAAAAAACCCCTTAAAATGTAGCTAGAGATTGCAGCTTTATCAAATTAAATCAATAATTTGATTACTATTAGGCAATCATGAACAGATCGATGCGCAAGAGTGACATTAAATGGCTGCCTACTGCAAAATCGATAAAATGCTTGTAAAATATGATGATTCTAGGTTTATAGAAAAAATAATAACCTTAAAACCTAGCTGGAGTTTTGAGCTTTCATAAATGGGGTCAATCTTCTCGCTATCTCAAATAATGCAGGAGAATTTCGTTGTGGAAAAGTGATATCGACCACATGATACATCTATATCAGGGGTGCCCAAAGTCTTCTTATGGAAAAGCAAAAACCAATACATTTAAAGTTGCCCAAAAAAATGCAAACAAATTATTTAATTAATTGAATTAGTTGAAAGCACATTGTGCATTTCGCTTGACCCTTAAAATTATAAGTGAAAAAAATATAATGTTCCCATTTGTCATTGCCGAAAGGCCAACCAATCGCCAAAACAAAAACTACAACAACAAAAGCATCTAATTTTTTTTCATACATAGAATTTCTTGAGGAAACAAAACAAAAATCCGCGCAGCCCCCACACGTGTTGCTTCGTTGCTGTCACAACAACGACTGATTGAAAGAATGCACCTCTGATCTATATAACCAATCAAATGCTTGTGGAACCTAAGTACGCACAATCACTTTAATCAAAATGGCGTCAAAATTAAGCCAGAGTGACCACCTTTCAATAATTTGGTAAATAAAAAAATATCCCACCGGCAACATGATCGAAATTATGGCTGTTAAATCTCGACCCGTTAACGGATTTTAATAATATTATGCCTTATTATTTAGCTAGACTCGTATGCTTTCTATAATGGTATCAATCATCCTTCTATACCCCAAGGTTCGAAAGCAAATCGATTTGGAACGGTGACTTTGAAAAAATTGCTACTTGGGTGCAACCACTAAAATGCTTGTCAACACCAAATGCATAAGTGCATATGCAATTTAGCCAGAGTCTTATGCTTTCTATATTGGTCCCTAACTTTTCATTATCCTTCAGGAATAATGAGCATATCGATGCGCAAGGATAACATTGAAAAACTGCCTATTACAAAATACACACTCACCACTAAAGTGCTTATAGATTCCAAACGGTATGGGTTACGTTAATAAAAAACCCCTTAAAATGTAGCTAGAGATTGCAGCTTTATCAAATTAAATCAATAATTTGATTACTATTAGGCAATCATGAACAGATCGATGCGCAAGAGTGACATTAAATGGCTGCCTACTGCAAAATCGATAAAATGCTTGTAAAATATGATGATTCTAGGTTTATAGAAAAAATAATAACCTTAAAACCTAGCTGGAGTTTTGAGCTTTCATAAATGGGGTCAATCTTCTCGCTATCTCAAATAATGCAGGAGAATTTCGTTGTGGAAAAGTGATATCGACCACATGATACATCTATATCAGGGGTGCCCAAAGTCTTCTTATGGAAAAGCAAAAACCAATACATTTAAAGTTGCCCAAAAAAATGCAAACAAATTATTTAATTAATTGAATTAGTTGAAAGCACATTGTGCATTTCGCTTGACCCTTAAAATTATAAGTGAAAAAAATATAATGTTCCCATTTGTCATTGCCGAAAGGCCAACCAATCGCCAAAACAAAAACTATCAGGTGTACAACTTTGCTTCCGCCGTTTTCCGATAGGTGGCTGTACCGGCTGAGGCTGGTTGAAATACATAGATGGTAATGCCTTTAAAGTGAGTGTGGACAGTGCCTAACGAATTGTCATTGCCGTTTCAGTGACAGTTGTTCTTGTTTTCGTATTATTCACGCTCGAAAATGTCCGTTTATGTGCCCAATTCTCGCCATTTGCGGGAAGTTTTACTTTTCTGTTACAATTCGAAAAAAAATGCAGCTGAAGCGCATCGAATGCTCTCAGAAACTTACGGTGATGCTGCTCTGAGTGAAAGAACGTGTCGGGAGTGGTTTCAACGTTTTAAAAATGGAGGAGCGACATGACCAAGTCATCCTCCAACACGACAATGCTCGGCCTCACGTCGCAAAAGTGGTCAAAAAGTACCTGGAAACGCTGAAATGGGAAGTCTTGCCCCACCCGCCGTATTCCCCAGATGTCGCCCCTTCTGACTTCCACCTATTCCGTTCGATGGCACACGGCCTGGCAGATCAACATTTTCAATCCTTCGAAGAATTGGAAAAATGGATTGCTTCATGGATAGCGTCAAAAGAGGACTCCTTTTTTCGAGCCGGGATCCGAAAATTGCCGGAAAGATGGGAGAAAGTTGTCGCTAGCGACGGACAATACTTTGAATAATACATCTGTAAGCACTTTTTCGCAATAAAGCTTTTAATTTTGGAAAAAAACGGCGGAAGCAAAGTTGTACACCTGATACAACAACAAAAGCATCTAATTTTTTTTCATACATAGAATTTCTTGAGGAAACAAAACAAAAATCCGCGCAGCCCCCACACGTGTTGCTTCGTTGCTGTCACAACAACGACTGATTGAAAGAATGCACCTCTGATCTATATAACCAATCAAATGCTTGTGGAACCTAAGTACGCACAATCACTTTAATCAAAATGGCGTCAAAATTATGCCAGAGTGACCACCTTTCAATAATTTGGTAAATAAAAAAATATCCCACCGGCAGCATGATCGAAATTATGGCTGTTAAATCTCGACCCGTTAACGGATTTTAATAATATTATGCCTTATTATTTAGCTAGACTCGTATGCTTTCTATAATGGTATCAATCATCCTTCTATACCCCAAGGTTCGAAAGCAAATCGATTTGGAACGGTGACTTTGAAAAAATTGCTACTTGGGTGCAACCACTAAAATGCTTGTCAACACCAAATGCATAAGTGCATATTAATAATTGACCCCTTAAAATTTAGCCAGAGTCTTCTGCTTTCTATATTGGTCCCTAACTTTTCATTATCCTTCAGGAATAATGAGCATATCGATGCGCAAGGATAACATTGAAAAACTGCCTATTACAAAATACACACTCACCACTAAAGTGCTTATAGATTCCAAACGGTATGGGTTACGTTAATAAAAAACCCCTTAAAATGTAGCTAGAGATTGCAGCTTTATCAAATTAAATCAATAATTTGATTACTATTAGGCAATCATGAACAGATCGATGCGCAAGAGTGACATTAAATGGCTGCCTACTGCAAAATCGATAAAATGCTTGTAAAATATGATGATTCTAGGTTTATAGAAAAAATAATAACCTTAAAACCTAGCTGGAGTTTTGAGCTTTCATAAATGGGGTCAATCTTCTCGCTATCTCAAATAATGCAGGAGAATTTCGTTGTGGAAAAGTGATATCGACCACATGATACATCTATATCAGGGGTGCCCAAAGTCTTCTTATGGAAAAGCAAAAACCAATACATTTAAACTTGCCCAAAAAAATGCAAACAAATTAAATAATAATAAATAATTAAATAATTAATTGAATTAGTTGAAAGCACATTGTGCATTTCGCTTGACCCTTAAAATTATAAGTGAAAAAAATATAATGTTCCCATTTGTCATTGCCGAAAGGCCAACCAATCGCCAAAACAAAAACTACAACAACAAAAGCATCTAATTTTTTTTCATACATAGAATTTCTTGAGGAAACAAAACAAAAATCCGCGCAGCCCCCACACGTGTTGCTTCGTTGCTGTCACAACAACGACTGATTGAAAGAATGCACCTCTGATCTATATAACCAATCAAATGCTTGTGGAACCAAAATGGCGTCAAAATTAAGCCAGAGTGACCACCTTTCAATAATTTTGTAAATAAAAAAATATCCCACCGGCAGCATGATCGAAATTATGGCTGTTAAATCTCGACCCGTTAACGGATTTTAATAATATTATGCCTTATTATTTAGCTAGACTCGTATGCTTTCTATAATGGTATCAATCATCCTTCTATACCCCAAGGTTCGAAAGCAAATCGATTTGGAACGGTGACTTTGAAAAAATTGCTACTTGGGTGCAACCACTAAAATGCTTGTCAACACCAAATGCATAAGTGCATATTAATAATTGACCCCTTAAAATTTAGCCAGAGTCTTATGCTTTCTATATTGGTCCCTAACTTTTCATTATCCTTCAGGAATAATGAGCATATCGATGCGCAAGGATAACATTGAAAAACTGCCTATTACAAAATACACACTCACCACTAAAGTGCTTATAGATTCCAAACGGTATGGGTTACGTTAATAAAAAACCCCTTAAAATGTAGCTAGAGATTGCAGCTTTATCAAATTAAATCAATAATTTGATTACTATTAGGCAATCATGAACAGATCGATGCGCAAGAGTGACATTAAATGGCTGCCTACTGCAAAATCGATAAAATGCTTGTAAAATATGATGATTCTAGGTTTATAGAAAAAATAATAACCTTAAAACCTAGCTGGAGTTTTGAGCTTTCATAAATGGGGTCAATCTTCTCGCTATCTCAAATAATGCAGGAGAATTTCGTTGTGGAAAAGTGATATCGACCACATGATACATCTATATCAGGGGTGCCCAAAGTCTTCTTATGGAAAAGCAAAAACCAATACATTTAAAGTTGCCCAAAAAAATGCAAACAAATTAAATAATAATAAATAATTAATTGAATTAGTTGAAAGCACATTGTGCATTTCGCTTGACCCTTAAAATTATAAGTGAAAAAAATATAATGTTCCCATTTGTCATTGCCGAAAGGCCAACCAATCGCCAAAACAAAAACTACAACAACAAAAGCATCTAATTTTTTTTCATACATAGAATTTCTTGAGGAAACAAAACAAAAATCCGCGCAGCCCCCACACGTGTTGCTTCGTTGCTGTCACAACAACGACTGATTGAAAGAATGCACCTCTGATCTATATAACCAATCAAATGCTTGTGGAACCTAAGTACGCACAATCACTTTAATCAAAATGGCGTCAAAATTAAGCCAGAGTGACCACCTTTCAATAATTTTGTAAATAAAAAAATATCCCACCGGCAGCATGATCGAAATTATAGCTGTTAAATCTCGACCCGTTAACGGATTTTAATAATATTATGCCTTATTATTTAGCTAGACTCGTATGCTTTCTATAATGGTATCAATCATCCTTCTATACCCCAAGGTTCGAAAGCAAATCGATTTGGAACGGTGACTTTGAAAAAATTGCTACTTGGGTGCAACCACTAAAATGCTTGTCAACACCAAATGCATAAGTGCATATTAATAATTGACCCCTTAAAATTTAGCCAGAGTCTTATGCTTTCTATATTGGTCCCTAACTTTTCATTATCCTTCAGGAATAATGAGCATATCGATGCGCAAGGATAACATTGAAAAACTGCCTATTACAAAATACACACTCACCACTAAAGTGCTTATAGATTCCAAACGGTATGGGTTACGTTAATAAAAAACCCCTTAAAATGTAGCTAGAGATTGCAGCTTTATCAAATTAAATCAATAATTTGATTACTATTAGGCAATCATGAACAGATCGATGCGCAAGAGTGACATTAAATGGCTGCCTACTGCAAAATCGATAAAATGCTTGTAAAATATGATGATTCTAGGTTTATAGAAAAAATAATAACCTTAAAACCTAGCTGGAGTTTTGAGCTTTCATAAATGGGGTCAATCTTCTCGCTATCTCAAATAATGCAGGAGAATTTCGTTGTGGAAAAGTGATATCGACCACATGATACATCTATATCAGGGGTGCCCAAAGTCTTCTTATGGAAAAGCAAAAACCAATACATTTAAAGTTGCCCAAAAAAATGCAAACAAATTATTTAATTAATTGAATTAGTTGAAAGCACATTGTGCATTTCGCTTGACCCTTCAAATTATAAGTGAAAAAAATATAATGTTCCCATTTGTCATTGCCGAAAGGCCAACCAATCGCCAAAACAAAAACTACAACAACAAAAGCATCTAATTTTTTTTCATACATAGAATTTCTTGAGGAAACAAAACAAAAATCCGCGCAGCCCCCACACGTGTTGCTTCGTTGCTGTCACAACAACGACTGATTGAAAGAATGCACCTCTGATCTATATAACCAATCAAATGCTTGTGGAACCTAAGTACGCACAATCACTTTAATCAAAATGGTGTCAAAATTAAGCCAGAGTGACCACCTTTCAATAATTTGGTAAATAAAAAAATATCCCACCGGCAGCATGATCGAAATTATGGCTGTTAAATCTCGACCCGTTAACGGATTTTAATAATATTATGCCTTATTATTTAGCTAGACTCGTATGCTTTCTATAATGGTATCAATCATCCTTCTATACCCCAAGGTTCGAAAGCAAATCGATTTGGAACGGTGACTTTGAAAAAATTGCTACTTGGGTGCAACCACTAAAATGCTTGTCAACACCAAATGCATAAGTGCATATTAATAATTGACCCCTTAAAATTTAGCCAGAGTCTTATGCTTTCTATATTGGTCCCTAACTTTTCATTATCCTTCAGGAATAATGAGCATATCGATGCGCAAGGATAACATTGAAAAACTGCCTATTACAAAATACACACTCACCACTAAAGTGCTTATAGATTCCAAACGGTATGGGTTACGTTAATAAAAAACCCCTTAAAATGAAGCTAGAGATTGCAGCTTTATCAAATTAAATCAATAATTTGATTACTATTAGGCAATCATGAACAGATCGATGCGCAAGAGTGACATTAAATGGCTGCCTACTGCAAAATCGATAAAATGCTTGTAAAATATGATGATTCTAGGTTTATAGAAAAAATAATAACCTTAAAACCTAGCTGGAGTTTTGAGCTTTCATAAATGGGGTCAATCTTTTCGCTATCTCAAATAATGCAGGAGAATTTCGTTGTGGAAAAGTGATATCGACCACATGATACATCTATATCAGGGGTGCCCAAAGTCTTCTTATGGAAAAGCAAAAACCAATACATTTAAAGTTGCCCAAAAAAATGCAAACAAATTATTTAATTAATTGAATTAGTTGAAAGCACATTGTGCATTTCGCTTGACCCTTAAAATTATAAGTGAAAAAAATATAATGTTCCCATTTGTCATTGCCGAAAGGCCAACCAATCGCCAAAACAAAAACTACAACAACAAAAGCATCTAATTTTTTTTCATACATAGAATTTCTTGAGGAAACAAAACAAAAATCCGCGCAGCCCCCACACGTGTTGCTTCGTTGCTGTCACAACAACGACTGATTGAAAGAATGCACCTCTGATCTATATAACCAATCAAATGCTTGTGGAACCTAAGTACGCACAATCACTTTAATCAAAATGGCGTCAAAATTATGCCAGAGTGACCACCTTTCAATAATTTGGTAAATAAAAAAATATCCCACCGGCAGCATGATCGAAATTATGGCTGTTAAATCTCGACCCGTTAACGGATTTTAATAATATTATGCCTTATTATTTAGCTAGACTCGTATGCTTTCTATAATGGTATCAATCATCCTTCTATACCCCAAGGTTCGAAAGCAAATCGATTTGGAACGGTGACTTTGAAAAAATTGCTACTTGGGTGCAACCACTAAAATGCTTGTCAACACCAAATGCATAAGTGCATATTAATAATTGACCCCTTAAAATTTAGCCAGAGTCTTATGCTTTCTATATTGGTCCCTAACTTTTCATTATCCTTCAGGAATAATGAGCATATCGATGCGCAAGGATAACATTGAAAAACTGCCTATTACAAAATACACACTCACCACTAAAGTGCTTATAGATTCCAAACGGTATGGGTTACGTTAATAAAAAACCCCTTAAAATGTAGCTAGAGATTGCAGCTTTATCAAATTAAATCAATAATTTGATTACTATTAGGCAATCATGAACAGATCGATGCGCAAGAGTGACATTAAATGGCTGCCTACTGCAAAATCGATAAAATGCTTGTAAAATATGATGATTCTAGGTTTATAGAAAAAATAATAACCTTAAAACCTAGCTGGAGTTTTGAGCTTTCATAAATGGGGTCAATCTTCTCGCTATCTCAAATAATGCAGGAGAATTTCGTTGTGGAAAAGTGATATCGACCACATGATACATCTATATCAGGGGTGCCCAAAGTCTTCTTATGGAAAAGCAAAAACCAATACATTTAAAGTTGCCCAAAAAAATGCAAACAAATTATTTAATTAATTGAATTAGTTGAAAGCACATTGTGCATTTCGCTTGACCCTTAAAATTATAAGTGAAAAAAATATAATGTTCCCATTTGTCATTGCCGAAAGGCCAACCAATCGCCAAAACAAAACCTACAACAACAAAAGCATCTAATTTTTTTTCATACATAGAATTTCTTGAGGAAACAAAACAAAAATCCGCGCAGCCCCCACACGTGTTGCTTCGTTGCTGTCACAACAACGACTGATTGAAAGAATGCACCTCTGATCTATATAACCAATCAAATGCTTGTGGAACCTAAGTACGCACAATCACTTTAATCAAAATGGCGACAAAATTAAGCCAGAGTGACCACCTTTCAATAATTTTGTAAATAAAAAAATATCCCACCGGCAGCATGATCGAAATTATGGCTGTTAAATCTCGACCCGTTAACGGATTTTAATAATATTATGCCTTATTATTTAGCTAGACTCGTATGCTTTCTATAATGGTATCAATCATCCTTCTATACCCCAAGGTTCGAAAGCAAATCGATTTGGAACGGTGACTTTGAAAAAATTGCTACTTGGGTGCAACCACTAAAATGCTTGTCAACACCAAATGCATAAGTGCATATTAATAATTGACCCCTTAAAATTTAGCCAGAGTCTTATGCTTTCTATATTGGTCCCTAACTTTTCATTATCCTTCAGGAATAATGAGCATATCGATGCGCAAGGATAACATTGAAAAACTGCCTATTACAAAATACACACTCACCACTAAAGTGCTTATAGATTCCAAACGGTATGGGTTACGTTAATAAAAAACCCCTTAAAATGTAGCTAGAGATTGCAGCTTTATCAAATTAAATCAATAATTTGATTACTATTAGGCAATCATGAACAGATCGATGCGCAAGAGTGACATTAAATGGCTGCCTACTGCAAAATCGATAAAATGCTTGTAAAATATGATGATTCTAGGTTTATAGAAAAAATAATAACCTTAAAACCTAGCTGGAGTTTTGAGCTTTCATAAATGGGGTCAATCTTCTCGCTATCTCAAATAATGCAGGAGAATTTCGTTGTGGAAAAGTGATATCGACCACATGATACATCTATATCAGGGGTGCCCAAAGTCTTCTTATGGAAAAGCAAAAACCAATACATTTAAAGTTGCCCAAAAATATGCAAACAAATTATTAAATTAATTGAATTAGTTGAAAGCACATTGTGCATTTCGCTTGACCCTTAAAATTATAAGTGAAAAAAATATAATGTTCCCATTTGTCATTGCCGAAAGGCCAACCAATCGCCAAAACAAAAACTACAACAACAAAAGCATCTAATTTTTTTTCATACATAGAATTTCTTGAGGAAACAAAACAAAAATCCGCGCAGCCCCCACACGTGTTGCTTCGTTGCTGTCACAACAACGACTGATTGAAAGAATGCACCTCTGATCTATATAACCAATCAAATGCTTGTGGAACCTAAGTACGCACAATCACTTTAATCAAAATGGCGTCAAAATTATGCCAGAGTGACCACCTTTCAATAATTTGGTAAATAAAAAAATATCCCACCGGCAGCATGATCGAAATTATGGCTGTTAAATCTCGACCCGTTAACGGATTTTAATAATATTATGCCTTATTATTTAGCTAGACTCGTACGCTTTCTATAATGGTATCAATCATCCTTCTATACCCCAAGGTTCGAAAGCAAATCGATTTGGAACGGTGACTTTGAAAAAATTGCTACTTGGGTGCAACCACTAAAATGCTTGTCAACACCAAATGCATAAGTGCATATTAATAATTGACCCCTTAAAATTTAGCCAGAGTCTTCTGCTTTCTATATTGGTCCCTAACTTTTCATTATCCTTCAGGAATAATGAGCATATCGATGCGCAAGGATAACATTGAAAAACTGCCTATTACAAAATACACACTCACCACTAAAGTGCTTATAGATTCCAAACGGTATGGGTTACCTTAATAAAAAACCCCTTAAAATGTAGCTAGAGATTGCAGCTTTATCAAATTAAATCAATAATTTGATTACTATTAGGCAATCATGAACAGATCGATGCGCAAGAGTGACATTAAATGGCTGCCTACTGCAAAATCGATAAAATGCTTGTAAAATATGATGATTCTAGGTTTATAGAAAAAATAATAACCTTAAAACCTAGCTGGAGTTTTCAGCTTTCATAAATGGGGTCAATCTTCTCGCTATCTCAAATAATGCAGGAGAATTTCGTTGTGGAAAAGTGATATCGACCACATGATACATCTATATCAGGGGTGCCCAAAGTCTTCTTATGGAAAAGCAAAAACCAATACATTTAAAGTTGCCCAAAAAAATGCAAACAAATTAAATAATAATAAATAATTAAATAATTAATTGAATTAGTTGAAAGCACATTGTGCATTTCGCTTGACCCTTAAAATTATAAGTGAAAAAAATATAATGTTCCCATTTGTCATTGCCGAAAGGCCAACCAATCGCCAAAACAAAAACTACAACAACAAAAGCATCTAATTTTTTTTCATACATAGAATTTCTTGAGGAAACAAAACAAAAATCCGCGCAGCCCCCACACGTGTTGCTTCGTTGCTGTCACAACAACGACTGATTGAAAGAATGCACCTCTGATCTATATAACCAATCAAATGCTTGTGGAACCTAAGTACGCACAATCACTTTAATCAAAATGGCGTCAAAATTAAGCCAGAGTGACCACCTTTCAATAATTTTGTAAAAAAAAAATATCCCACCGGCAGCATGATCGAAATTATAGCTGTTAAATCTCGACCCGTTAACGGATTTTAATAATATTATGCCTTATTATTTAGCTAGACTCGTATGCTTTCTATAATGGTATCAATCATCCTTCTATACCCCAAGGTTCGAAAGCAAATCGATTTGGAACGGTGACTTTGAAAAAATTGCTACTTGGGTGCAACCACTAAAATGCTTGTCAACACCAAATGCATAAGTGCATATTAATAATTGACCCCTTAAAATTTAGCCAGAGTCTTATGCTTTCTATATTGGTCCATAACTTTTCATTATCCTTCAGGAATAATGAGCATATCGATGCGCAAGGATAACATTGAAAAACTGCCTATTACAAAATACACACTCACCACTAAAGTGCTTATAGATTCCAAACGGTATGGGTTACGTTAATAAAAAACCCCTTAAAATGTAGCTAGAGATTGCAGCTTTATCAAATTAAATCAATAATTTGATTACTATTAGGCAATCATGAACAGATCGATGCGCAAGAGTGACATTAAATGGCTGCCTACTGCAAAATCGATAAAATGCTTGTAAAATATGATGATTCTAGGTTTATAGAAAAAATAATAACCTTAAAACCTAGCTGGAGTTTTGAGCTTTCATAAATGGGGTCAATCTTCTCGCTATCTCAAATAATGCAGGAGAATTTCGTTGTGGAAAAGTGATATCGACCACATGATACATCTATATCAGGGGTGCCCAAAGTCTTCTTATGGAAAAGCAAAAACCAATACATTTAAAGTTGCCCAAAAAAATGCAAACAAATTATTTAATTAATTGAATTAGTTGAAAGCACATTGTGCATTTCGCTTGACCCTTCAAATTATAAGTGAAAAAAATATAATGTTCCCATTTGTCATTGCCGAAAGGCCAACCAATCGCCAAAACAAAAACTACAACAACAAAAGCATCTAATTTTTTTTCATACATAGAATTTCTTGAGGAAACAAAACAAAAATCCGCGCAGCCCCCACACGTGTTGCTTCGTTGCTGTCACAACAACGACTGATTGAAAGAATGCACCTCTGATCTATATAACCAATCAAATGCTTGTGGAACCTAAGTACGCACAATCACTTTAATCAAAATGGCGTCAAAATTATGCCAGAGTGACCACCTTTCAATAATTTGGTAAATAAAAAAATATCCCACCGGCAGCATGATCGAAATTATGGCTGTTAAATCTCGACCCGTTAACGGATTTTAATAATATTATGCCTTATTATTTAGCTAGACTCGTATGCTTTCTATAATGGTATCAATCATCCTTCTATACCCCAAGGTTCGAAAGCAAGTCGATTTGGAACGGTGACTTTGAAAAAATTGCTACTTGGGTGCAACCACTAAAATGCTTGTCAACACCAAATGCATAAGTGCATATTAATAATTGACCCCTTAAAATTTAGCCAGAGTCTTCTGCTTTCTATATTGGTCCCTAACTTTTCATTATCCTTCAGGAATAATGAGCATATCGATGCGCAAGGATAACATTGAAAAACTGCCTATTACAAAATACACACTCACCACTAAAGTGCTTATAGATTCCAAACGGTATGGGTTACGTTAATAAAAAACCCCTTAAAATGTAGCTAGAGATTGCAGCTTTATCAAATTAAATCAATAATTTGATTACTATTAGGCAATCATGAACAGATCGATGCGCAAGAGTGACATTAAATGGCTGCCTACTGCAAAATCGATAAAATGCTTGTAAAATATGATGATTCTAGGTTTATAGAAAAAATAATAACCTTAAAACCTAGCTGGAGTTTTGAGCTTTCATAAATGGGGTCAATCTTCTCGCTATCTCAAATAATGCAGGAGAATTTCGTTGTGGAAAAGTGATATCGACCACATGATACATCTATATCAGGGGTGCCCAAAGTCTTCTTATGGAAAAGCAAAAACCAATACATTTAAAGTTGCCCAAAAAAATGCAAACAAATTATTTAATTAATTGAATTAGTTGAAAGCACATTGTGCATTTCGCTTGACCCTTAAAATTATAAGTGAAAAAAATATAATGTTCCCATTTGTCATTGCCGAAAGGCCAACCAATCGCCAAAACAAAAACTACAACAACAAAAGCATCTAATTTTTTTTCATACATAGAATTTCTTGAGGAAACAAAACAAAAATCCGCGCAGCCCCCACACGTGTTGCTTCGTTGCTGTCACAACAACGACTGATTGAAAGAATGCACCTCTGATCTATATAACCAATCAAATGCTTGTGGAACCTAAGTACGCACAATCACTTTAATCAAAATGGCGTCAAAATTATGCCAGAGTGACCACCTTTCAATAATTTGGTAAATAAAAAAATATCCCACCGGCAGCATGATCGAAATTATGGCTGTTAAATCTCGACCCGTTAACGGATTTTAATAATATTATGCCTTATTATTTAGCTAGACTCGTATGCTTTCTATAATGGTATCAATCATCCTTCTATACCCCAAGGTTCGAAAGCAAATCGATTTGGAACGGTGACTTTGAAAAAATTGCTACTTGGGTGCAACCACTAAAATGCTCGTCAACACCAAATGCATAAGTGCATATTAATAATTGACCCCTTAAAATTTAGCCAGAGTCTTCTGCTTTCTATATTGGTCCCTAACTTTTCATTATCCTTCAGGAATAATGAGCATATCGATGCGCAAGGATAACATTGAAAAACTGCCTATTACAAAATACACACTCACCACTAAAGTGCTTATAGATTCCAAACGGTATGGGTTACGTTAATAAAAAACCCCTTAAAATGTAGCTAGAGATTGCAGCTTTATCAAATTAAATCAATAATTTGATTACTATTAGGCAATCATGAACAGATCGATGCGCAAGAGTGACATTAAATGGCTGCCTACTGCAAAATCGATAAAATGCTTGTAAAATATGATGATTCTAGGTTTATAGAAAAAATAATAACCTTAAAACCTAGCTGGAGTTTTGAGCTTTCATAAATGGGGTCAATCTTCTCGCTATCTCAAATAATGCAGGAGAATTTCGTTGTGGAAAAGTGATATCGACCACATGATACATCTATATCAGGGGTGCCCAAAGTCTTCTTATGGAAAAGCAAAAACCAATACATTTAAAGTTGCCCAAAAAAATGCAAACAAATTATTTAATTAATTGAATTAGTTGAAAGCACATTGTGCATTTCGCTTGACCCTTCAAATTATAAGTGAAAAAAATATAATGTTCCCATTTGTCATTGCCGAAAGGCCAACCAATCGCCAAAACAAAAACTACAACAACAAAAGCATCTAATTTTTTTTCATACATAGAATTTCTTGAGGAAACAAAACAAAAATCCGCGCAGCCCCCACACGTGTTGCTTCGTTGCTGTCACAACAACGACTGATTGAAAGAATGCACCTCTGATCTATATAACCAATCAAATGCTTGTGGAACCTAAGTACGCACAATCACTTGAATCAAAATGGCGTCAAAATTAAGCCAGAGTGACCACCTTTCAATAGTTTGGTAAATAAAAAAATATCCCACCGGCAGCATGATCGAAATTATGGCTGTTAAATCTCGACCCGTTAACGGATTTTAATAATATTATGCCTTATTATTTAGCTAGACTCGTATGCTTTCTATAATGGTATCAATCATCCTTCTATACCCCAAGGTTCGAAAGCAAGTCGATTTGGAACGGTGACTTTGAAAAAATTGCTACTTGGGTGCAACCACTAAAATGCTTGTCAACACCAAATGCATAAGTGCATATTAATAATTGACCCCTTAAAATTTAGCCAGAGTCTTCTGCTTTCTATATTGGTCCCTAACTTTTCATTATCCTTCAGGAATAATGAGCATATCGATGCGCAAGGATAACATTGAAAAACTGCCTATTACAAAATACACACTCACCACTAAAGTGCTTATAGATTCCAAACGGTATGGGTTACGTTAATAAAAAACCCCTTAAAATGTAGCTAGAGATTGCAGCTTTATCAAATTAAATCAATAATTTGATTACTATTAGGCAATCATGAACAGATCGATGCGCAAGAGTGACATTAAATGGCTGCCTACTGCAAAATCGATAAAATGCTTGTAAAATATGATGATTCTAGGTTTATAGAAAAAATAATAACCTTAAAACCTAGCTGGAGTTTTCAGCTTTCATAAATGGGGTCAATCTTCTCGCTATCTCAAATAATGCAGGAGAATTTCGTTGTGGAAAAGTGATATCGACCACATGATACATCTATATCAGGGGTGCCCAAAGTCTTCTTATGGAAAAGCAAAAACCAATACATTTAAAGTTGCCCAAAAAAATGCAAACAAATTATTTAATTAATTGAATTAGTTGAAAGCACATTGTGCATTTCGCTTGACCCTTAAAATTATAAGTGAAAAAAATATAATGTTCCCATTTGTCATTGCCGAAAGGCCAACCAATCGCCAAAACAAAAACTACAACAACAAAAGCATCTAATTTTTTTTCATACATAGAATTTCTTGAGGAAACAAAACAAAAATCCGCGCAGCCCCCACACGTGTTGCTTCGTTGCTGTCACAACAACGACTGATTGAAAGAATGCACCTCTGATCTATATAACCAATCAAATGCTTGTGGAACCTAAGTACGCACAATCACTTTAATCAAAATGGCGTCAAAATTATGCCAGAGTGACCACCTTTCAATAATTTGGTAAATAAAAAAATATCCCACCGGCAGCATGATCGAAATTATGGCTGTTAAATCTCGACCCGTTAACGGATTTTAATAATATTATGCCTTATTATTTAGCTAGACTCGTATGCTTTCTATAATGGTATCAATCATCCTTCTATACCCCAAGGTTCGAAAGCAAATCGATTTGGAACGGTGACTTTGAAAAAATTGCTACTTGGGTGCAACCACTAAAATGCTTGTCAACACCAAATGCATAAGTGCATATTAATAATTGACCCCTTAAAATTTAGCCAGAGTCTTATGCTTTCTATATTGGTCCCTAACTTTTCATTATCCTTCAGGAATAATGAGCATATCGATGCGCAAGGATAACATTGAAAAACTGCCTATTACAAAATACACACTCACCACTAAAGTGCTTATAGATTCCAAACGGTATGGGTTACGTTAATAAAAAACCCCTTAAAATGTAGCTAGAGATTGCAGCTTTATCAAATTAAATCAATAATTTGATTACTATTAGGCAATCATGAACAGATCGATGCGCAAGAGTGACATTAAATGGCTGCCTACTGCAAAATCGATAAAATGCTTGTAAAATATGATGATTCTAGGTTTATAGAAAAAACCTTAAAACCTTAAAACCTAGCTGGAGTTTTGAGCTTTCATAAATGGCGTCAATCTTCTCGCTATCTCAAATAATGCAGGAGAATTTCGTTGTGGAAAAGTGATATCGACCACATGATACATCTATATCAGGGGTGCCCAAAGTCTTCTTATGGAAAAGCAAAAACCAATACATTTAAAGTTGCCCAAAAAAATGCAAACAAATTATTTAATTAAT
The DNA here is from genome assembly GCA_963971225.1 of Melieria omissa. NCBI lineage: Eukaryota > Metazoa > Arthropoda > Insecta > Diptera > Ulidiidae > Melieria > Melieria omissa. Next base: position 79,476 of record OZ020269.1, on the reverse strand, counting down.
TTAATTAGTTGAAAGCACATTGTGCATTTCGCTTGACCCTTAAAATTATAAGTGAAAAAAATATAATGTTCCCATTTGTCATTGCCGAAAGGCCAACCAATCGCCAAAACAAAAACTACAACAACAAAAGCATCTAATTTTTTTTCATACATAGAATTTCTTGAGGAAACAAAACAAAAATCCGCGCAGCCCCCACACGTGTTGCTTCGTTGCTGTCACAACAACGACTGATTGAAAGAATGCACCTCTGATCTATATAACCAATCAAATGCTTGTGGAACCTAAGTACGCACAATCACTTTAATCAAAATGGCGTCAAAATTAAGCCAGAGTGACCACCTTTCAATAATTTGGTAAATAAAAAAATATCCCACCGGCAGCATGATCGAAATTATGGCTGTTAAATCTCGACCCGTTAACGGATTTTAATAATATTATGCCTTATTATTTAGCTACACTCGTATGCTTTCTATAATGGTATCAATCATCCTTCTATACCCCAAGGTTCGAAAGCAAATCGATTTGGAACGGTGACTTTGAAAAAATTGCTACTTGGGTGCAACCACTAAAATGCTTGTCAACACCAAATGCATAAGTGCATATTAATAATTGACCCCTTAAAATTTAGCCAGAGTCTTATGCTTTCTATATTGGTCCCTAACTTTTCATTATCCTTCAGGAATAATGAGCATATCGATGCGCAAGGATAACATTGAAAAACTGCCTATTACAAAATACACACTCACCACTAAAGTGCTTATAGATTCCAAACGGTATGGGTTACGTTAATAAAAAACCCCTTAAAATGTAGCTAGAGATTGCAGCTTTATCAAATTAAATCAATAATTTGATTACTATTAGGCAATCATGAACAGATCGATGCGCAAGAGTGACATTAAATGGCTGCCTACTGCAAAATCGATAAAATGCTTGTAAAATATGATGATTCTAGGTTTATAGAAAAAATAATAACCTTAAAACCTAGCTGGAGTTTTGAGCTTTCATAAATGGGGTCAATCTTCTCGCTATCTCAAATAATGCAGGAGAATTTCGTTGTGGAAAAGTGATATCGACCACATGATACATCTATATCAGGGGTGCCCAAAGTCTTCTTATGGAAAAGCAAAAACCAATACATTTAAAGTTGCCCAAAAAAATGCAAACAAATTAAATAATAATAAATAATTAAATAATTAATTGAATTAGTTGAAAGCACATTGTGCATTTCGCTTGACCCTTAAAATTATAAGTGAAAAAAATATAATGTTCCCATTTGTCATTGCCGAAAGGCCAACCAATCGCCAAAACAAAAACTACAACAACAAAAGCATCTAATTTTTTTTCATACATAGAATTTCTTGAGGAAACAAAACAAAAATCCGCGCAGCCCCCACACGTGTTGCTTCGTTGCTGTCACAACAACGACTGATTGAAAGAATGCACCTCTGATCTATATAACCAATCAAATGCTTGTGGAACCTAAGTACGCACAATCACTTTAATCAAAATGGCGTCAAAATTAAGCCAGAGTGACCACCTTTCAATAATTTTGTAAATAAAAAAATATCCCACCGGCAGCATGATCGAAATTATAGCTGTTAAATCTCGACCCGTTAACGGATTTTAATAATATTATGCCTTATTATTTAGCTAGACTCGTATGCTTTCTATAATGGTATCAATCATCCTTCTATACCCCAAGGTTCGAAAGCAAATCGATTTGGAACGGTGACTTTGAAAAAATTGCTACTTGGGTGCAACCACTAAAATGCTTGTCAACACCAAATGCATACGTGCATATTAATAATTGACCCCTTAAAATTTAGCCAGAGTCTTATGCTTTCTATATTGGTCCCTAACTTTTCATTATCCTTCAGGAATAATGAGCATATCGATGCGCAAGGATAACATTGAAAAACTGCCTATTACAAAATACACACTCACCACTAAAGTGCTTATAGATTCCAAACGGTATGGGTTACGTTAATAAAAAACCCCTTAAAATGTAGCTAGAGATTGCAGCTTTATCAAATTAAATCAATAATTTGATTACTATTAGGCAATCATGAACAGATCGATGCGCAAGAGTGACATTAAATGGCTGCCTACTGCAAAATCGATAAAATGCTTGTAAAATATGATGATTCTAGGTTTATAGAAAAAATAATAACCTTAAAACCTAGCTGGAGTTTTGAGCTTTCATAAATGGGGTCAATCTTCTCGCTATCTCAAATAATGCAGGAGAATTTCGTTGTGGAAAAGTGATATCGACCACATGATACATCTATATCAGGGGTGCCCAAAGTCTTCTTATGGAAAAGCAAAAACCAATACATGTAAAGTTGCCCAAAAAAATGCAAACAAATTAAATAATAATAAATAATTAAATAATTAATTGAATTAGTTGAAAGCACATTGTGCATTTCGCTTGACCCTTCAAATTATAAGTGAAAAAAATATAATGTTCCCATTTGTCATTGCCGAAAGGCCAACCAATCGCCAAAACAAAAACTACAACAACAAAAGCATCTAATTTTTTTTCATACATAGAATTTCTTGAGGAAACAAAACAAAAATCCGCGCAGCCCCCACACGTGTTGCTTCGTTGCTGTCACAACAACGACTGATTGAAAGAATGCACCTCTGATCTATATAACCAATCAAATGCTTGTGGAACCTAAGTACGCACAATCACTTTAATCAAAATGGCGTCAAAATTAAGCCAGAGTGACCACCTTTCAATAATTTTGTAAATAAAAAAATATCCCACCGGCAGCATGATCGAAATTATAGCTGTTAAATCTCGACCCGTTAACGGATTTTAATAATATTATGCCTTATTATTTAGCTAGACTCGTATGCTTTCTATAATGGTATCAATCATCCTTCTATACCCCAAGGTTCGAAAGCAAATCGATTTGGAACGGTGACTTTGAAAAAATTGCTACTTGGGTGCAACCACTAAAATGCTTGTCAACACCAAATGCATAAGTGCATATTAATAATTGACCCCTTAAAATTTAGCCAGAGTCTTATGCTTTCTATATTGGTCCCTAACTTTTCATTATCCTTCAGGAATAATGAGCATATCGATGCGCAAGGATAACATTGAAAAACTGCCTATTACAAAATACACACTCACCACTAAAGTGCTTATAGATTCCAAACGGTATGGGTTACGTTAATAGAAAACCCCTTAAAATGTAGCTAGAGATTGCAGCTTTATCAAATTAAATCAATAATTTGATTACTATTGGGCAATCATGAACAGATCGATGCGCAAGAGTGACATTAAATGGCTGCCTACTGCAAAATCGATAAAATGCTTGTAAAATATGATGATTCTAGGTTTATAGAAAAAATAATAACCTTAAAACCTAGCTGGAGTTTTGAGCTTTCATAAATGGGGTCAATCTTCTCGCTATCTCAAATAATGCAGGAGAATTTCGTTGTGGAAAAGTGATATCGACCACATGATACATCTATATCAGGGGTGCCCAAAGTCTTCTTATGGAAAAGCAAAAACCAATACATTTAAAGTTGCCCAAAAAAATGCAAACAAATTATTTAATTAATTGAATTAGTTGAAAGCACATTGTGCATTTCGCTTGACCCTTAAAATTATAAGTGAAAAAAATATAATGTTCCCATTTGTCATTGCCGAAAGGCCAACCAATCGCCAAAACAAAAACTACAACAACAAAAGCATCTAATTTTTTTTCATACATAGAATTTCTTGAGGAAACAAAACAAAAATCCGCGCAGCCCCCACACGTGTTGCTTCGTTGCTGTCTCAACAACGACTGATTGAAAGAATGCACCTCTGATCTATATAACCAATCAAATGCTTGTGGAACCTAAGTACGCACAATCACTTTAATCAAAATGGCGTCAAAATTAAGCCAGAGTGACCACCTTTCAATAATTGGTAAATAAAAAAATATCCCACCGGCAGCATGATCGAAATTATGGCTGTTAAATCTCGACCCGTTAACGGATTTTAATAATATTATGCCTTATTATTTAGCTAGACTCGTATGCTTTCTATAATGGTATCAATCATCCTTCTATACCCCAAGGTTCGAAAGCAAATCGATTTGGAACGGTGACTTTGAAAAAATTGCTACTTGGGTGCAACCACTAAAATGCTTGTCAACACCAAATGCATAAGTGCATATTAATAATTGACCCCTTAAAATTTAGCCAGAGTCTTATGCTTTCTATATTGGTCCCTAACTTTTCATTATCCTTCAGGAATAATGAGCATATCGATGCGCAAGGATAACATTGAAAAACTGCCTATTACAAAATACACACTCACCACTAAAGTGCTTATAGATTCCAAACGGTATGGGTTACGTTAATAAAAAACCCCTTAAAATGTAGCTAGAGATTGCAGCTTTATCAAATTAAATCAATAATTTGATTACTATTAGGCAATCATGAACAGATCGATGCGCAAGAGTGACATTAAATGGCTGCCTACTGCAAAATCGATAAAATGCTTGTAAAATATGATGATTCTAGGTTTATAGAAAAAATAATAACCTTAAAACCTAGCTGGAGTTTTGAGCTTTCATAAATGGGGTCAATCTTCTCGCTATCTCAAATAATGCAGGAGAATTTCGTTGTGGAAAAGTGATATCGACCACATGATACATCTATATCAGGGGTGCCCAAAGTCTTCTTATGGAAAAGCAAAAACCAATACATGTAAAGTTGCCCAAAAAAATGCAAACAAATTAAATAATAATAAATAATTAAATAATTAATTGAATTAGTTGAAAGCACATTGTGCATTTCGCTTGACCCTTAAAATTATAAGTGAAAAAAATATAATGTTCCCATTTGTCATTGCCGAAAGGCCAACCAATCGCCAAAACAAAAACTACAACAACAAAAGCATCTAATTTTTTTTCATACATAGAATTTCTTGAGGAAACAAAACAAAAATCCGCGCAGCCCCCACACGTGTTGCTTCGTTGCTGTCACAACAACGACTGATTGAAAGAATGCACCTCTGATCTATATAACCAATCAAATGCTTGTGGAACCTAAGTACGCACAATCACTTTAATTAAAATGGCGTCAAAATTAAGCCAGAGTGACCACCTTTCAATAATTTTGTAAATAAAAAAATATCCCACCGGCAGCATGATCGAAATTATAGCTGTTAAATCTCGACCCGTTAACGGATTTTAATAATATTATGCCTTATTATTTAGCTAGACTCGTATGCTTTCTATAATGGTATCAATCATCCTTCTATACCCCAAGGTTCGAAAGCAAATCGATTTGGAACGGTGACTTTGAAAAAATTGCTACTTGGGTGCAACCACTAAAATGCTTGTCAACACCAAATGCATAAGTGCATATTAATAATTGACCCCTTAAAATTTAGCCAGAGTCTTATGCTTTCTATATTGGTCCCTAACTTTTCATTATCCTTCAGGAATAATGAGCATATCGATGCGCAAGGATAACATTGAAAAACTGCCTATTACAAAATACACACTCACCACTAAAGTGCTTATAGATTCCAAACGGTATGGGTTACGTTAATAAAAAACCCCTTAAAATGTAGCTAGAGATTGCAGCTTTATCAAATTAAATCAATAATTTGATTACTATTAGGCAATCATGAACAGATCGATGCGCAAGAGTGACATTAAATGGCTGCCTACTGCAAAATCGATAAAATGCTTGTAAAATATGATGATTCTAGGTTTATAGAAAAAATAATAACCTTAAAACCTAGCTGGAGTTTTGAGCTTTCATAAATGGGGTCAATCTTCTCGCTATCTCAAATAATGCAGGAGAATTTCGTTGTGGAAAAGTGATATCGACCACATGATACATCTATATCAGGGGTGCCCAAAGTCTTCTTATGGAAAAGCAAAAACCAATACATTTAAAGTTGCCCAAAAAAATGCAAACAAATTAAATAATAATAAATAATTAAATAATTAATTGAATTAGTTGAAAGCACATTGTGCATTTCGCTTGACCCTTAAAATTATAAGTGAAAAAAATATAATGTTCCCATTTGTCATTGCCGAAAGGCCAACCAATCGCCAAAACAAAAACTACAACAACAAAAGCATCTAATTTTTTTTCATACATAGAATTTCTTGAGGAAACAAAACAAAAATCCGCGCAGCCCCCACACGTGTTGCTTCGTTGCTGTCACAACAACGACTGATTGAAAGAATGCACCTCTGATCTATATAACCAATCAAATGCTTGTGGAACCTAAGTACGCACAATCACTTTAATCAAAATGGCGTCAAAATTATGCCAGAGTGACCACCTTTCAATAATTTGGTAAATAAAAAAATATCCCACCGGCAGCATGATCGAAATTATGGCTGTTAAATCTCGACCCGTTAACGGATTTTAATAATATTATGCCTTATTATTTAGCTAGACTCGTATGCTTTCTATAATGGTATCAATCATCCTTCTATACCCCAAGGTTCGAAAGCAAATCGATTTGGAACGGTGACTTTGAAAAAATTGCTACTTGGGTGCAACCACTAAAATGCTTGTCAACACCAAATGCATAAGTGCATATTAATAATTGACCCCTTAAAATTTAGCCAGAGTCTTATGCTTTCTATATTGGTCCCTAACTTTTCATTATCCTTCAGGAATAATGAGCATATCGATGCGCAAGGATAACATTGAAAAACTGCCTATTACAAAATACACACTCACCACTAAAGTGCTTATAGATTCCAAACGGTATGGGTTACGTTAATAAAAAACCCCTTAAAATGTAGCTAGAGATTGCAGCTTTATCAAATTAAATCAATAATTTGATTACTATTAGGCAATCATGAACAGATCGATGCGCAAGAGTGACATTAAATGGCTGCCTACTGCAAAATCGATAAAATGCTTGTAAAATATGATGATTCTAGGTTTATAGAAAAAATAATAACCTTAAAACCTAGCTGGAGTTTTGAGCTTTCATAAATGGGGTCAATCTTCTCGCTATCTCAAATAATGCAGGAGAATTTCGTTGTGGAAAAGTGATATCGACCACATGATACATCTATATCAGGTGTGCCCAAAGTCTTCTTATGGAAAAGCAAAAACCAATACATTTAAAGTTGCCCAAAAATATGCAAACAAATTATTTAATTAATTGAATTAGTTGAAAGCACATTGTGCATTTCGCTTGACCCTTCAAATTATAAGTGAAAAAAATATAATGTTCCCATTTGTCATTGCCGAAAGGCCAACCAATCGCCAAAACAAAAACTACAACAACAAAAGCATCTAATTTTTTTTCATACATAGAATTTCTTGAGGAAACAAAACAAAAATCCGCGCAGCCCCCACACGTGTTGCTTCGTTGCTGTCACAACAACGACTGATTGAAAGAATGCACCTCTGATCTATATAACCAATCAAATGCTTGTGGAACCTAAGTACGCACAATCACTTTAATCAAAATGGCGTCAAAATTATGCCAGAGTGACCACCTTTCAATAATTTGGTAAATAAAAAAATATCCCACCGGCAGCATGATCGAAATTATGGCTGTTAAATCTCGACCCGTTAACGGATTTTAATAATATTATGCCTTATTATTTAGCTAGACTCGTATGCTTTCTATAATGGTATCAATCATCCTTCTATACCCCAAGGTTCGAAAGCAAATCGATTTGGAACGGTGACTTTGAAAAAATTGCTACTTGGGTGCAACCACTAAAATGCTTGTCAACACCAAATGCATAAGTGCATATTAATAATTGACCCCTTAAAATTTAGCCAGAGTCTTCTGCTTTCTATATTGGTCCCTAACTTTTCATTATCCTTCAGGAATAATGAGCATATCGATGCGCAAGGATAACATTGAAAAACTGCCTATTACAAAATACACACTCACCACTAAAGTGCTTATAGATTCCAAACGGTATGGGTTACGTTAATAAAAAACCCCTTAAAATGTAGCTAGAGATTGCAGCTTTATCAAATTAAATCAATAATTTGATTACTATTAGGCAATCATGAACAGATCGATGCGCAAGAGTGACATTAAATGGCTGCCTACTGCAAAATCGATAAAATGCTTGTAAAATATGATGATTCTAGGTTTATAGAAAAAATAATAACCTTAAAACCTAGCTGGAGTTTTGAGCTTTCATAAATGGGGTCAATCTTCTCGCTATCTCAAATAATGCAGGAGAATTTCGTTGTGGAAAAGTGATATCGACCACATGATACATCTATATCAGGGGTGCCCAAAGTCTTCTTATGGAAAAGCAAAAACCAATACATTTAAAGTTGCCCAAAAAAATGCAAACAAATTAAATAATAATAAATAATTAAATAATTAATTGAATTAGTTGAAAGCACATTGTGCATTTCGCTTGACCCTTAAAATTATAAGTTAAAAAAATATAATGTTCCCATTTGTCATTGCCGAAAGGCCAACCAATCGCCAAAACAAAAACTACAACAACAAAAGCATCTAATTTTTTTTCATATATAGAATTTCTTGAGGAAACAAAACAAAAATCCGCGCAGCCCCCACACGTGTTGCTTCGTTGCTGTCACAACAACGACTGATTGAAAGAATGCACCTCTGATCTATATAACCAATCAAATGCTTGTGGAACCTAAGTACGCACAATCACTTTAATCAAAATGGCGTCAAAATTAAGCCAGAGTGACCACCTTTCAATAATTTTGTAAATAAAAAAATATCCCACCGGCAGCATGATCGAAATTATAGCTGTTAAATCTCGACCCGTTAACGGATTTTAATAATATTATGCCTTATTATTTAGCTAGACTCGTATGCTTTCTATAATGGTATCAATCATCCTTCTATACCCCAAGGTTCGAAAGCAAATCGATTTGGAACGGTGACTTTGAAAAAATTGCTACTTGGGTGCAACCACTAAAATGCTTGTCAACACCAAATGCATAAGTGCATATTAATAATTGACCCCTTAAAATTTAGCCAGAGTCTTATGCTTTCTATATTGGTCCCTAACTTTTCATTATCCTTCAGGAATAATGAGCATATCGATGCGCAAGGATAACATTGAAAAACTGCCTATTACAAAATACACACACCACTAAAGTGCTTATAGATTCCAAACGGTATGGGTTACGTTAATAAAAAACCCCTTAAAATGTAGCTAGAGATTGCAGCTTTATCAAATTAAATCAATAATTTGATTACTATTAGGCAATCATGAACAGATCGATGCGCAAGAGTGACATTAAATGGCTGCCTACTGCAAAATCGATAAAATGCTTGTAAAATATGATGATTCTAGGTTTATAGAAAAAATAATAACCTTAAAACCTAGCTGGAGTTTTGAGCTTTCATAAATGGGGTCAATCTTCTCGCTATCTCAAATAATGCAGGAGAATTTCGTTGTGGAAAAGTGATATCGACCACATGATACATCTATATCAGGGGTGCCCAAAGTCTTCTTATGGAAAAGCAAAAACCAATACATTTAAAGTTGCCCAAAAAAATGCAAACAAATTAAATAATAATAAATAATTAAATAATTAATTGAATTAGTTGAAAGCACATTGTGCATTTCGCTTGACCCTTCAAATTATAAGTGAAAAAAATATAATGTTCCCATTTGTCATTGCCGAAAGGCCAACCAATCGCCAAAACAAAAACTACAACAACAAAAGCATCTAATTTTTTTTCATACATAGAATTTCTTGAGGAAACAAAACAAAAATCCGCGCAGCCCCCACACGTGTTGCTTCGTTGCTGTCACAACAACGACTGATTGAAAGAATGCACCTCTGATCTATATAACCAATCAAATGCTTGTGGAACCTAAGTACGCACAATCACTTTAATCAAAATGGCGTCAAAATTAAGCCAGAGTGACCACCTTTCAATAATTTTGTAAATAAAAAAATATCCCACCGGCAGCATGATCGAAATTATAGCTGTTAAATCTCGACCCGTTAACGGATTTTAATAATATTATGCCTTATTATTTAGCTAGACTCGTATGCTTTCTATAATGGTATCAATCATCCTTCTATACCCCAAGGTTCGAAAGCAAATCGATTTGGAACGGTGACTTTGAAAAAATTGCTACTTGGGTGCAACCACTAAAATGCTTGTCAACACCAAATGCATAAGTGCATATTAATAATTGACCCCTTAAAATTTAGCCAGAGTCTTATGCTTTCTATATTGGTCCCTAACTTTTCATTATCCTTCAGGAATAATGAGCATATCGATGCGCAAGGATAACATTGAAAAACTGCCTATTACAAAATACACACTCACCACTAAAGTGCTTATAGATTCCAAACGGTATGGGTTACGTTAATAAAAAACCCCTTAAAATGTAGCTAGAGATTGCAGCTTTATCAAATTAAATCAATAATTTGATTACTATTAGGCAATCATGAACAGATCGATGCGCAAGAGTGACATTAAATGGCTGCCTACTGCAAAATCGATAAAATGCTTGTAAAATATGATGATTCTAGGTTTATAGAAAAAATAATAACCTTAAAACCTAGCTGGAGTTTTGAGCTTTCATAAATGGGGTCAATCTTCTCGCTATCTCAAATAATGCAGGAGAATTTCGTTGTGGAAAAGTGATATCGACCACATGATACATCTATATCAGGGGTGCCCAAAGTCTTCTTATGGAAAAGCAAAAACCAATACATTTAAAGTTGCCCAAAAAAATGCAAACAAATTATTTAATTAATTGAATTAGTTGAAAGCACATTGTGCATTTCGCTTGACCCTTCAAATTATAAGTGAAAAAAATATAATGTTCCCATTTGTCATTGCCGAAAGGCCAACCAATCGCCAAAACAAAAACTACAACAACAAAAGCATCTAATTTTTTTTCATACATAGAATTTTTTGAGGAAACAAAACAAAAATCCGCGCAGCCCCCACACGTGTTGCTTCGTTGCTGTCACAACAACGACTGATTGAAAGAATGCACCTCTGATCTATATAACCAATCAAATGCTTGTGGAACCTAAGTACGCACAATCACTTTAATCAAAATGGCGTCAAAATTAAGCCAGAGTGACCACCTTTCAATAATTTGGTAAATAAAAAAATATCCCACCGGCAGCATGATCGAAATTATGGCTGTTAAATCTCGACCCGTTAACGGATTTTAATAATATTATGCCTTATTATTTAGCTAGACTCGTATGCTTTCTATAATGGTATCAATCATCCTTCTATACCCCAAGGTTCGAAAGCAAATCGATTTGGAACGGTGACTTTGAAAAAATTGCTACTTGGGTGCAACCACTAAAATGCTTGTCAACACCAAATGCATAAGTGCATATTAATAATTGACCCCTTAAAATTTAGCCAGAGTCTTATGCTTTCTATATTGGTCCCTAACTTTTCATTATCCTTCAGGAATAATGAGCATATCGATGCGCAAGGATAACATTGAAAAACTGCCTATTACAAAATACACACTCACCACTAAAGTGCTTATAGATTCCAAACGGTATGGGTTACGTTAATAAAAAACCCCTTAAAATGTAGCTAGAGATTGCAGCTTTATCAAATTAAATCAATAATTTGATTACTATTAGGCAATCATGAACAGATCGATGCGCAAGAGTGACATTAAATGGCTGCCTACTGCAAAATCGATAAAATGCTTGTAAAATATGATGATTCTAGGTTTATAGAAAAAATAATAACCTTAAAACCTAGCTGGAGTTTTCAGCTTTCATAAATGGGGTCAATCTTCTCGCTATCTCAAATAATGCAGGAGAATTTCGTTGTGGAAAAGTGATATCGACCACATGATACATCTATATCAGGGGTGCCCAAAGTCTTCTTATGGAAAAGCAAAAACCAATACATTTAAAGTTGCCCAAAAAAATGCAAACAAATTATTTAATTAATTGAATTAGTTGAAAGCACATTGTGCATTTCGCTTGACCCTTCAAATTATAAGTGAAAAAAATATAATGTTCCCATTTGTCATTGCCGAAAGGCCAACCAATCGCCAAAACAAAAACTACAACAACAAAAGCATCTAATTTTTTTTCATACATAGAATTTCTTGAGGAAACAAAACAAAAATCCGCGCAGCCCCCACACGTGTTGCTTCGTTGCTGTCACAACAACGACTGATTGAAAGAATGCACCTCTGATCTATATAACCAATCAAATGCTTGTGGAACCTAAGTACGCACAATCACTTTAATCAAAATGGCGTCAAAATTATGCCAGAGTGACCACCTTTCAATAATTTGGTAAATAAAAAAATATCCCACCGGCAGCATGATCGAAATTATGGCTGTTAAATCTCGACCCGTTAACGGATTTTAATAATATTATGCCTTATTATTTAGCTAGACTCGTATGCTTTCTATAATGGTATCAATCATCCTTCTATACCCCAAGGTTCGAAAGCAAATCGATTTGGAACGGTGACTTTGAAAAAATTGCTACTTGGGTGCAACCACTAAAATGCTTGTCAACACCAAATGCATAAGTGCATATTAATAATTGACCCCTTAAAATTTAGCCAGAGTCTTATGCTTTCTATATTGGTCCCTAACTTTTCATTATCCTTCAGGAATAATGAGCATATCGATGCGCAAGGATAACATTGAAAAACTGCCTATTACAAAATACACACTCACCACTAAAGTGCTTATAGATTCCAAACGGTATGGGTTACGTTAATAAAAAACCCCTTAAAATGTAGCTAGAGATTGCAGCTTTATCAAATTAAATCAATAATTTGATTACTATTAGGCAATCATGAACAGATCGATGCGCAAGAGTGACATTAAATGGCTGCCTACTGCAAAATCGATAAAATGCTTGTAAAATATGATGATTCTAGGTTTATAGAAAAAATAATAACCTTAAAACCTAGCTGGAGTTTTGAGCTTTCATAAATGGGGTCAATCTTCTCGCTATCTCAAATAATGCAGGAGAATTTCGTTGTGGAAAAGTGATATCGACCACATGATACATCTATATCAGGGGTGCCCAAAGTCTTCTTATGGAAAAGCAAAAACCAATACATTTAAAGTTGCCCAAAAAAATGCAAACAAATTAAATAATAATAAATAATTAAATAATTAATTGAATTAGTTGAAAGCACATTGTGCATTTCGCTTGACCCTTAAAATGATAAGTGAAAAAAATATAATGTTCCCATTTGTCATTGCCGAAAGGCCAACCAATCGCCAAAACAAAAACTACAACAACAAAAGCATCTAATTTTTTTTCATACATAGAATTTCTTGAGGAAACAAAACAAAAATCCGCGCAGCCCCCACACGTGTTGCTTCGTTGCTGTCACAACAACGACTGATTGAAAGAATGCACCTCTGATCTATATAACCAATCAAATGCTTGTGGAACCTAAGTACGCACAATCACTTTAATCAAAATGGCGTCAAAATTAAGCCAGAGTGACCACCTTTCAATAATTTGGTAAATAAAAAAATATCCCACCGGCAGCATGATCGAAATTATGGCTGTTAAATCTCGACCCGTTAACGGATTTTAATAATATTATGCCTTATTATTTAGCTAGACTCGTATGCTTTCTATAATGGTATCAATCATCCTTCTATACCCCAAGGTTCGAAAGCAAATCGATTTGGAACGGTGACTTTGAAAAAATTGCTACTTGGGTGCAACCACTAAAATGCTTGTCAACACCAAATGCATAAGTGCATATTAATAATTGACCCCTTAAAATTTAGCCAGAGTCTTATGCTTTCTATATTGGTCCCTAACTTTTCATTATCCTTCAGGAATAATGAGCATATCGATGCGCAAGGATAACATTGAAAAACTGCCTATTACAAAATACACACTCACCACTAAAGTGCTTATAGATTCCAAACGGTATGGGTTACGTTAATAAAAAACCACTTAAAATGTAGCTAGAGATTGCAGCTTTTTAAAATAAATCAATAATTTGATTACTATTAGGCAATCATGAACAGATCGATGCGCAAGAGTGACATTAAATGGCTGCCTACTGCAAAATCGATAAAATGCTTGTAAAATATGATGATTCTAGGTTTATAGAAAAAATAATAACCTTAAAACCTAGCTGGAGTTTTGAGCTTTCATAAATGGGGTCAATCTTCTCGCTATCTCAAATAATGCAGGAGAATTTCGTTGTGGAAAAGTGATATCGACCACATGATACATCTATATCAGGGGTGCCCAAAGTCTTCTTATGGAAAAGCAAAAACCAATACATTTAAAGTTGCCCAAAAAAATGCAAACAAATTAAATAATAATAAATAATTAAATAATTAATTGAATTAGTTGAAAGCACATTGTGCATTTCGCTTGACCCTTAAAATTATAAGTGAAAAAAATATAATGTTCCCATTTGTCATTGCCGAAAGGCCAACCAATCGCCAAAACAAAAACTACAACAACAAAAGCATCTAATTTTTTTTCATACATAGAATTTCTTGAGGAAACAAAACAAAAATCCGCGCAGCCCCCACACGTGTTGCTTCGTTGCTGTCACAACAACGACTGATTGAAAGAATGCACCTCTGATCTATATAACCAATCAAATGCTTGTGGAACCTAAGTACGCACAATCACTTTAATCAAAATGGCGTCAAAATTATGCCAGAGTGACCACCTTTCAATAATTTGGTAAATAAAAAAATATCCCACCGGCAGCATGATCGAAATTATGGCTGTTAAATCTCGACCCGTTAACGGATTTTAATAATATTATGCCTTATTATTTAGCTAGACTCGTATGCTTTCTATAATGGTATCAATCATCCTTCTATACCCCAAGGTTCGAAAGCAAATCGATTTGGAACGGTGACTTTGAAAAAATTGCTACTTGGGTGCAACCACTAAAATGCTTGTCAACACCAAATGCATAAGTGCATATTAATAATTGACCCCTTAAAATTTAGCCAGAGTCTTATGCTTTCTATATTGGTCCCTAACTTTTCATTATCCTTCAGGAATAATGAGCATATCGATGCGCAAGGATAACATTGAAAAACTGCCTATTACAAAATACACACTCACCACTAAAGTGCTTATAGATTCCAAACGGTATGGGTTACGTTAATAAAAAACCCCTTAAAATGTAGCTAGAGATTGCAGCTTTATCAAATTAAATCAATAATTTGATTACTATTAGGCAATCATGAACAGATCGATGCGCAAGAGTGACATTAAATGGCTGCCTACTGCAAAATCGATAAAATGCTTGTAAAATATGATGATTCTAGGTTTATAGAAAAAATAATAACCTTAAAACCTAGCTGGAGTTTTGAGCTTTCATAAATGGGGTCAATCTTCTCGCTATCTCAAATAATGCAGGAGAATTTCGTTGTGGAAAAGTGATATCGACCACATGATACATCTATATCAGGGGTGCCCAAAGTCTTCTTATGGAAAAGCAAAAACCAATACATTTAAAGTTGCCCAAAAAAATGCAAACAAATTAAATAATAATAAATAATTAAATAATTAATTGAATTAGTTGAAAGCACATTGTGCATTTCGCTTGACCCTTAAAATTATAAGTGAAAAAAATATAATGTTCCCATTTGTCATTGCCGAAAGGCCAACCAATCGCCAAAACAAAAACTACAACAACAAAAGCATCTAATTTTTTTTCATACATAGAATTTCTTGAGGAAACAAAACAAAAATCCGCGCAGCCCCCACACGTGTTGCTTCGTTGCTGTCACAACAACGACTGATTGAAAGAATGCACCTCTGATCTATATAACCAATCAAATGCTTGTGGAACCTAAGTACGCACAATCACTTTAATCAAAATGGCGTCAAAATTAAGCCAGAGTGACCACCTTTCAATAATTTGGTAAATAAAAAAATATCCCACCGGCAGCATGATCGAAATTATGGCTGTTAAATCTCGACCCGTTAACGGATTTTAATAATATTATGCCTTATTATTTAGCTAGACTCGTATGCTTTCTATAATGGTATCAATCATCCTTCTATACCCCAAGGTTCGAAAGCAAATCGATTTGGAACGGTGACTTTGAAAAAATTGCTACTTGGGTGCAACCACTAAAATGCTTGTCAACACCAAATGCATAAGTGCATATTAATAATTGACCCCTTAAAATTTAGCCAGAGTCTTATGCTTTCTATATTGGTCCCTAACTTTTCATTATCCTTCAGGAATAATGAGCATATCGATGCGCAAGGATAACATTGAAAAACTGCCTATTACAAAATACACACTCACCACTAAAGTGCTTATAGATTCCAAACGGTATGGGTTACGTTAATAAAAAACCACTTAAAATGTAGCTAGAGATTGCAGCTTTTTAAAATAAATCAATAATTTGATTACTATTAGGCAATCATGAACAGATCGATGCGCAAGAGTGACATTAAATGGCTGCCTACTGCAAAATCGATAAAATGCTTGTAAAATATGATGATTCTAGGTTTATAGAAAAAATAATAACCTTAAAACCTAGCTGGAGTTTTGAGCTTTCATAAATGGGGTCAATCTTCTCGCTATCTCAAATAATGCAGGAGAATTTCGTTGTGGAAAAGTGATATCGACCACATGATACATCTATATCAGGGGTGCCCAAAGTCTTCTTATGGAAAAGCAAAAACCAATACATTTAAAGTTGCCCAAAAAAATGCAAACAAATTAAATAATAATAAATAATTAAATAATTAATTGAATTAGTTGAAAGCACATTGTGCATTTCGCTTGACCCTTAAAATTATAAGTGAAAAAAATATAATGTTCCCATTTGTCATTGCCGAAAGGCCAACCAATCGCCAAAACAAAAACTACAACAACAAAAGCATCTAATTTTTTTTCATACATAGAATTTCTTGAGGAAACAAAACAAAAATCCGCGCAGCCCCCACACGTGTTGCTTCGTTGCTGTCACAACAACGACTGATTGAAAGAATGCACCTCTGATCTATATAACCAATCAAATGCTTGTGGAACCTAAGTACGCACAATCACTTTAATCAAAATGGCGTCAAAATTATGCCAGAGTGACCACCTTTCAATAATTTGGTAAATAAAAAAATATCCCACCGGCAGCATGATCGAAATTATGGCTGTTAAATCTCGACCCGTTAACGGATTTTAATAATATTATGCCTTATTATTTAGCTAGACTCGTATGCTTTCTATAATGGTATCAATCATCCTTCTATACCCCAAGGTTCGAAAGCAAATCGATTTGGAACGGTGACTTTGAAAAAATTGCTACTTGGGTGCAACCACTAAAATGCTTGTCAACACCAAATGCATAAGTGCATATTAATAATTGACCCCTTAAAATTTAGCCAGAGTCTTATGCTTTCTATATTGGTCCCTAACTTTTCATTATCCTTCAGGAATAATGAGCATATCGATGCGCAAGGATAACATTGAAAAACTGCCTATTACAAAATACACACTCACCACTAAAGTGCTTATAGATTCCAAACGGTATGGGTTACGTTAATAAAAAACCCCTTAAAATGTAGCTAGAGATTGCAGCTTTATCAAATTAAATCAATAATTTGATTACTATTAGGCAATCATGAACAGATCGATGCGCAAGAGTGACATTAAATGGCTGCCTACTGCAAAATCGATAAAATGCTTGTAAAATATGATGATTCTAGGTTTATAGAAAAAATAATAACCTTAAAACCTAGCTGGAGTTTTGAGCTTTCATAAATGGGGTCAATCTTCTCGCTATCTCAAATAATGCAGGAGAATTTCGTTGTGGAAAAGTGATATCGACCACATGATACATCTATATCAGGTGTGCCCAAAGTCTTCTTATGGAAAAGCAAAAACCAATACATTTAAAGTTGCCCAAAAATATGCAAACAAATTATTTAATTAATTGAATTAGTTGAAAGCACATTGTGCATTTCGCTTGACCCTTCAAATTATAAGTGAAAAAAATATAATGTTCCCATTTGTCATTGCCGAAAGGCCAACCAATCGCCAAAACAAAAACTACAACAACAAAAGCATCTAATTTTTTTTCATACATAGAATTTCTTGAGGAAACAAAACAAAAATCCGCGCAGCCCCCACACGTGTTGCTTCGTTGCTGTCACAACAACGACTGATTGAAAGAATGCACCTCTGATCTATATAACCAATCAAATGCTTGTGGAACCTAAGTACGCACAATCACTTTAATCAAAATGGCGTCAAAATTATGCCAGAGTGACCACCTTTCAATAATTTGGTAAATAAAAAAATATCCCACCGGCAGCATGATCGAAATTATGGCTGTTAAATCTCGACCCGTTAACGGATTTTAATAATATTATGCCTTATTATTTAGCTAGACTCGTATGCTTTCTATAATGGTATCAATCATCCTTCTATACCCCAAGGTTCGAAAGCAAATCGATTTGGAACGGTGACTTTGAAAAAATTGCTACTTGGGTGCAACCACTAAAATGCTTGTCAACACCAAATGCATAAGTGCATATTAATAATTGACCCCTTAAAATTTAGCCAGAGTCTTCTGCTTTCTATATTGGTCCCTAACTTTTCATTATCCTTCAGGAATAATGAGCATATCGATGCGCAAGGATAACATTGAAAAACTGCCTATTACAAAATACACACTCACCACTAAAGTGCTTATAGATTCCAAACGGTATGGGTTACGTTAATAAAAAACCCCTTAAAATGTAGCTAGAGATTGCAGCTTTATCAAATTAAATCAATAATTTGATTACTATTAGGCAATCATGAACAGATCGATGCGCAAGAGTGACATTAAATGGCTGCCTACTGCAAAATCGATAAAATGCTTGTAAAATATGATGATTCTAGGTTTATAGAAAAAATAATAACCTTAAAACCTAGCTGGAGTTTTGAGCTTTCATAAATGGGGTCAATCTTCTCGCTATCTCAAATAATGCAGGAGAATTTCGTTGTGGAAAAGTGATATCGACCACATGATACATCTATATCAGGGGTGCCCAAAGTCTTCTTATGGAAAAGCAAAAACCAATACATTTAAAGTTGCCCAAAAAAATGCAAACAAATTAAATAATAATAAATAATTAAATAATTAATTGAATTAGTTGAAAGCACATTGTGCATTTCGCTTGACCCTTAAAATTATAAGTTAAAAAAATATAATGTTCCCATTTGTCATTGCCGAAAGGCCAACCAATCGCCAAAACAAAAACTACAACAACAAAAGCATCTAATTTTTTTTCATATATAGAATTTCTTGAGGAAACAAAACAAAAATCCGCGCAGCCCCCACACGTGTTGCTTCGTTGCTGTCACAACAACGACTGATTGAAAGAATGCACCTCTGATCTATATAACCAATCAAATGCTTGTGGAACCTAAGTACGCACAATCACTTTAATCAAAATGGCGTCAAAATTAAGCCAGAGTGACCACCTTTCAATAATTTTGTAAATAAAAAAATATCCCACCGGCAGCATGATCGAAATTATAGCTGTTAAATCTCGACCCGTTAACGGATTTTAATAATATTATGCCTTATTATTTAGCTAGACTCGTATGCTTTCTATAATGGTATCAATCATCCTTCTATACCCCAAGGTTCGAAAGCAAATCGATTTGGAACGGTGACTTTGAAAAAATTGCTACTTGGGTGCAACCACTAAAATGCTTGTCAACACCAAATGCATAAGTGCATATTAATAATTGACCCCTTAAAATTTAGCCAGAGTCTTATGCTTTCTATATTGGTCCCTAACTTTTCATTATCCTTCAGGAATAATGAGCATATCGATGCGCAAGGATAACATTGAAAAACTGCCTATTACAAAATACACACACCACTAAAGTGCTTATAGATTCCAAACGGTATGGGTTACGTTAATAAAAAACCCCTTAAAATGTAGCTAGAGATTGCAGCTTTATCAAATTAAATCAATAATTTGATTACTATTAGGCAATCATGAACAGATCGATGCGCAAGAGTGACATTAAATGGCTGCCTACTGCAAAATCGATAAAATGCTTGTAAAATATGATGATTCTAGGTTTATAGAAAAAATAATAACCTTAAAACCTAGCTGGAGTTTTGAGCTTTCATAAATGGGGTCAATCTTCTCGCTATCTCAAATAATGCAGGAGAATTTCGTTGTGGAAAAGTGATATCGACCACATGATACATCTATATCAGGGGTGCCCAAAGTCTTCTTATGGAAAAGCAAAAACCAATACATTTAAAGTTGCCCAAAAAAATGCAAACAAATTAAATAATAATAAATAATTAAATAATTAATTGAATTAGTTGAAAGCACATTGTGCATTTCGCTTGACCCTTCAAATTATAAGTGAAAAAAATATAATGTTCCCATTTGTCATTGCCGAAAGGCCAACCAATCGCCAAAACAAAAACTACAACAACAAAAGCATCTAATTTTTTTTCATACATAGAATTTCTTGAGGAAACAAAACAAAAATCCGCGCAGCCCCCACACGTGTTGCTTCGTTGCTGTCACAACAACGACTGATTGAAAGAATGCACCTCTGATCTATATAACCAATCAAATGCTTGTGGAACCTAAGTACGCACAATCACTTTAATCAAAATGGCGTCAAAATTAAGCCAGAGTGACCACCTTTCAATAATTTTGTAAATAAAAAAATATCCCACCGGCAGCATGATCGAAATTATAGCTGTTAAATCTCGACCCGTTAACGGATTTTAATAATATTATGCCTTATTATTTAGCTAGACTCGTATGCTTTCTATAATGGTATCAATCATCCTTCTATACCCCAAGGTTCGAAAGCAAATCGATTTGGAACGGTGACTTTGAAAAAATTGCTACTTGGGTGCAACCACTAAAATGCTTGTCAACACCAAATGCATAAGTGCATATTAATAATTGACCCCTTAAAATTTAGCCAGAGTCTTATGCTTTCTATATTGGTCCCTAACTTTTCATTATCCTTCAGGAATAATGAGCATATCGATGCGCAAGGATAACATTGAAAAACTGCCTATTACAAAATACACACTCACCACTAAAGTGCTTATAGATTCCAAACGGTATGGGTTACGTTAATAAAAAACCCCTTAAAATGTAGCTAGAGATTGCAGCTTTATCAAATTAAATCAATAATTTGATTACTATTAGGCAATCATGAACAGATCGATGCGCAAGAGTGACATTAAATGGCTGCCTACTGCAAAATCGATAAAATGCTTGTAAAATATGATGATTCTAGGTTTATAGAAAAAATAATAACCTTAAAACCTAGCTGGAGTTTTGAGCTTTCATAAATGGGGTCAATCTTCTCGCTATCTCAAATAATGCAGGAGAATTTCGTTGTGGAAAAGTGATATCGACCACATGATACATCTATATCAGGGGTGCCCAAAGTCTTCTTATGGAAAAGCAAAAACCAATACATTTAAAGTTGCCCAAAAAAATGCAAACAAATTATTTAATTAATTGAATTAGTTGAAAGCACATTGTGCATTTCGCTTGACCCTTCAAATTATAAGTGAAAAAAATATAATGTTCCCATTTGTCATTGCCGAAAGGCCAACCAATCGCCAAAACAAAAACTACAACAACAAAAGCATCTAATTTTTTTTCATACATAGAATTTTTTGAGGAAACAAAACAAAAATCCGCGCAGCCCCCACACGTGTTGCTTCGTTGCTGTCACAACAACGACTGATTGAAAGAATGCACCTCTGATCTATATAACCAATCAAATGCTTGTGGAACCTAAGTACGCACAATCACTTTAATCAAAATGGCGTCAAAATTAAGCCAGAGTGACCACCTTTCAATAATTTGGTAAATAAAAAAATATCCCACCGGCAGCATGATCGAAATTATGGCTGTTAAATCTCGACCCGTTAACGGATTTTAATAATATTATGCCTTATTATTTAGCTAGACTCGTATGCTTTCTATAATGGTATCAATCATCCTTCTATACCCCAAGGTTCGAAAGCAAATCGATTTGGAACGGTGACTTTGAAAAAATTGCTACTTGGGTGCAACCACTAAAATGCTTGTCAACACCAAATGCATAAGTGCATATTAATAATTGACCCCTTAAAATTTAGCCAGAGTCTTATGCTTTCTATATTGGTCCCTAACTTTTCATTATCCTTCAGGAATAATGAGCATATCGATGCGCAAGGATAACATTGAAAAACTGCCTATTACAAAATACACACTCACCACTAAAGTGCTTATAGATTCCAAACGGTATGGGTTACGTTAATAAAAAACCCCTTAAAATGTAGCTAGAGATTGCAGCTTTATCAAATTAAATCAATAATTTGATTACTATTAGGCAATCATGAACAGATCGATGCGCAAGAGTGACATTAAATGGCTGCCTACTGCAAAATCGATAAAATGCTTGTAAAATATGATGATTCTAGGTTTATAGAAAAAATAATAACCTTAAAACCTAGCTGGAGTTTTGAGCTTTCATAAATGGGGTCAATCTTCTCGCTATCTCAAATAATGCAGGAGAATTTCGTTGTGGAAAAGTGATATCGACCACATGATACATCTATATCAGGGGTGCCCAAAGTCTTCTTATGGAAAAGCAAAAACCAATACATTTAAAGTTGCCCAAAAAAATGCAAACAAATTATTTAATTAATTGAATTAGTTGAAAGCACATTGTGCATTTCGCTTGACCCTTCAAATTATAAGTGAAAAAAATATAATGTTCCCATTTGTCATTGCCGAAAGGCCAACCAATCGCCAAAACAAAAACTACAACAACAAAAGCATCTAATTTTTTTTCATACATAGAATTTCTTGAGGAAACAAAACAAAAATCCGCGCAGCCCCCACACGTGTTGCTTCGTTGCTGTCACAACAACGACTGATTGAAAGAATGCACCTCTGATCTATATAACCAATCAAATGCTTGTGGAACCTAAGTACGCACAATCACTTTAATCAAAATGGCGTCAAAATTATGCCAGAGTGACCACCTTTCAATAATTTGGTAAATAAAAAAATATCCCACCGGCAGCATGATCGAAATTATGGCTGTTAAATCTCGACCCGTTAACGGATTTTAATAATATTATGCCTTATTATTTAGCTAGACTCGTATGCTTTCTATAATGGTATCAATCATCCTTCTATACCCCAAGGTTCGAAAGCAAATCGATTTGGAACGGTGACTTTGAAAAAATTGCTACTTGGGTGCAACCACTAAAATGCTTGTCAACACCAAATGCATAAGTGCATATTAATAATTGACCCCTTAAAATTTAGCCAGAGTCTTATGCTTTCTATATTGGTCCCTAACTTTTCATTATCCTTCAGGAATAATGAGCATATCGATGCGCAAGGATAACATTGAAAAACTGCCTATTACAAAATACACACTCACCACTAAAGTGCTTATAGATTCCAAACGGTATGGGTTACGTTAATAAAAAACCCCTTAAAATGTAGCTAGAGATTGCAGCTTTATCAAATTAAATCAATAATTTGATTACTATTAGGCAATCATGAACAGATCGATGCGCAAGAGTGACATTAAATGGCTGCCTACTGCAAAATCGATAAAATGCTTGTAAAATATGATGATTCTAGGTTTATAGAAAAAATAATAACCTTAAAACCTAGCTGGAGTTTTGAGCTTTCATAAATGGGGTCAATCTTCTCGCTATCTCAAATAATGCAGGAGAATTTCGTTGTGGAAAAGTGATATCGACCACATGATACATCTATATCAGGGGTGCCCAAAGTCTTCTTATGGAAAAGCAAAAACCAATACATTTAAAGTTGCCCAAAAAAATGCAAACAAATTAAATAATAATAAATAATTAAATAATTAATTGAATTAGTTGAAAGCACATTGTGCATTTCGCTTGACCCTTAAAATTATAAGTGAAAAAAATATAATGTTCCCATTTGTCATTGCCGAAAGGCCAACCAATCGCCAAAACAAAAACTACAACAACAAAAGCATCTAATTTTTTTTCATACATAGAATTTCTTGAGGAAACAAAACAAAAATCCGCGCAGCCCCCACACGTGTTGCTTCGTTGCTGTCACAACAACGACTGATTGAAAGAATGCACCTCTGATCTATATAACCAATCAAATGCTTGTGGAACCTAAGTACGCACAATCACTTTAATCAAAATGGCGTCAAAATTAAGCCAGAGTGACCACCTTTCAATAATTTGGTAAATAAAAAAATATCCCACCGGCAGCATGATCGAAATTATGGCTGTTAAATCTCGACCCGTTAACGGATTTTAATAATATTATGCCTTATTATTTAGCTAGACTCGTATGCTTTCTATAATGGTATCAATCATCCTTCTATACCCCAAGGTTCGAAAGCAAATCGATTTGGAACGGTGACTTTGAAAAAATTGCTACTTGGGTGCAACCACTAAAATGCTTGTCAACACCAAATGCATAAGTGCATATTAATAATTGACCCCTTAAAATTTAGCCAGAGTCTTATGCTTTCTATATTGGTCCCTAACTTTTCATTATCCTTCAGGAATAATGAGCATATCGATGCGCAAGGATAACATTGAAAAACTGCCTATTACAAAATACACACTCACCACTAAAGTGCTTATAGATTCCAAACGGTATGGGTTACGTTAATAAAAAACCACTTAAAATGTAGCTAGAGATTGCAGCTTTTTAAAATAAATCAATAATTTGATTACTATTAGGCAATCATGAACAGATCGATGCGCAAGAGTGACATTAAATGGCTGCCTACTGCAAAATCGATAAAATGCTTGTAAAATATGATGATTCTAGGTTTATAGAAAAAATAATAACCTTAAAACCTAGCTGGAGTTTTGAGCTTTCATAAATGGGGTCAATCTTCTCGCTATCTCAAATAATGCAGGAGAATTTCGTTGTGGAAAAGTGATATCGACCACATGATACATCTATATCAGGGGTGCCCAAAGTCTTCTTATGGAAAAGCAAAAACCAATACATTTAAAGTTGCCCAAAAAAATGCAAACAAATTATTTAATTAATTGAATTAGTTGAAAGCACATTGTGCATTTCGCTTGACCCTTCAAATTATAAGTGAAAAAAATATAATGTTCCCATTTGTCATTGCCGAAAGGCCAACCAATCGCCAAAACAAAAACTACAACAACAAAAGCATCTAATTTTTTTTCATACATAGAATTTCTTGAGGAAACAAAACAAAAATCCGCGCAGCCCCCACACGTGTTGCTTCGTTGCTGTCACAACAACGACTGATTGAAAGAATGCACCTCTGATCTATATAACCAATCAAATGCTTGTGGAACCTAAGTACGCACAATCACTTTAATCAAAATGGCGTCAAAATTATGCCAGAGTGACCACCTTTCAATAATTTGGTAAATAAAAAAATATCCCACCGGCAGCATGATCGAAATTATAGCTGTTAAATCTCGACCCGTTAACGGATTTTAATAATATTATGCCTTATTATTTAGCTAGACTCGTATGCTTTCTATAATGGTATCAATCATCCTTCTATACCCCAAGGTTCGAAAGCAAATCGATTTGGAACGGTGACTTTGAAAAAATTGCTACTTGGGTGCAACCACTAAAATGCTTGTCAACACCAAATGCATAAGTGCATATTAATAATTGACCCCTTAAAATTTAGCCAGAGTCTTATGCTTTCTATATTGGTCCCTAACTTTTCATTATCCTTCAGGAATAATGAGCATATCGATGCGCAAGGATAACATTGAAAAACTGCCTATTACAAAATACACACTCACCACTAAAGTGCTTATAGATTCCAAACGGTATGGGTTACGTTAATAAAAAACCCCTTAAAATGTAGCTAGAGATTGCAGCTTTATCAAATTAAATCAATAATTTGATTACTATTAGGCAATCATGAACAGATCGATGCGCAAGAGTGACATTAAATGGCTGCCTACTGCAAAATCGATAAAATGCTTGTAAAATATGATGATTCTAGGTTTATAGAAAAAATAATAACCTTAAAACCTAGCTGGAGTTTTGAGCTTTCATAAATGGGGTCAATCTTCTCGCTATCTCAAATAATGCAGGACAATTTCGTTGTGGAAAAGTGATATCGACCACATGATACATCTATATCAGGGGTGCCCAAAGTCTTCTTATGGAAAAGCAAAAACCAATACATTTAACGTTGCCCAAAAAAATGCAAACAAATTAAATAATAATAAATAATTAAATAATTAATTGAATTAGTTGAAAGCACATTGTGCATTTCGCTTGACCCTTAAAATTATAAGTGAAAAAAATATAATGTTCCCATTTGTCATTGCCGAAAGGCCAACCAATCGCCAAAACAAAAACTACAACAACAAAAGCATCTAATTTTTTTTCATACATAGAATTTCTTGAGGAAACAAAACAAAAATCCGCGCAGCCCCCACACGTGTTGCTTCGTTGCTGTCACAACAACGACTGATTGAAAGAATGCACCTCTGATCTATATAACCAATCAAATGCTTGTGGAACCTAAGTACGCACAATCACTTTAATCAAAATGGCGTCAAAATTAAGCCAGAGTGACCACCTTTCAATAATTTTGTAAATAAAAAAATATCCCACCGGCAGCATGATCGAAATTATAGCTGTTAAATCTCGACCCGTTAACGGATTTTAATAATATTATGCCTTATTATTTAGCTAGACTCGTATGCTTTCTATAATGGTATCAATCATCCTTCTATACCCCAAGGTTCGAAAGCAAATCGATTTGGAACGGTGACTTTGAAAAAATTGCTACTTGGGTGCAACCACTAAAATGCTTGTCAACACCAAATGCATAAGTGCATATTAATAATTGACCCCTTAAAATTTAGCCAGAGTCTTATGCTTTCTATATTGGTCCCTAACTTTTCATTATCCTTCAGGAATAATGAGCATATCGATGCGCAAGGATAACATTGAAAAACTGCCTATTACAAAATACACACTCACCACTAAAGTGCTTATAGATTCCAAACGGTATGGGTTACGTTAATAAAAAACCCCTTAAAATGTAGCTAGAGATTGCAGCTTTATCAAATTAAATCAATAATTTGATTACTATTAGGCAATCATGAACAGATCGATGCGCAAGAGTGACATTAAATGGCTGCCTACTGCAAAATCGATAAAATGCTTGTAAAATATGATGATTCTAGGTTTATAGAAAAAATAATAACCTTAAAACCTAGCTGGAGTTTTGAGCTTTCATAAATGGGGTCAATCTTCTCGCTATCTCAAATAATGCAGGAGAATTTCGTTGTGGAAAAGTGATATCGACCACATGATACATCTATATCAGGGGTGCCCAAAGTCTTCTTATGGAAAAGCAAAAACCAATACATTTAAAGTTGCCCAAAAAAATGCAAACAAATTAAATAATAATAAATAATTAAATAATTAATTGAATTAGTTGAAAGCACATTGTGCATTTCGCTTGACCCTTCAAATTATAAGTGAAAAAAATATAATGTTCCCATTTGTCATTGCCGAAAGGCCAACCAATCGCCAAAACAAAAACAACAAAAGCATCTAATTTTTTTTCATACATAGAATTTCTTGAGGAAACAAAACAAAAATCCGCGCAGCCCCCACACGTGTTGCTTCGTTGCTGTCACAACAACGACTGATTGAAAGAATGCACCTCTGATCTATATAACCAATCAAATGCTTGTGGAACCTAAGTACGCACAATCACTTTAATCAAAATGGCGTCAAAATTAAGCCAGAGTGACCACCTTTCAATAATTTTGTAAATAAAAAAATATCCCACCGGCAGCATGATCGAAATTATAGCTGTTAAATCTCGACCCGTTAACGGATTTTAATAATATTATGCCTTATTATTTAGCTAGACTCGTATGCTTTCTATAATGGTATCAATCATCCTTCTATACCCCAAGGTTCGAAAGCAAATCGATTTGGAACGGTGACTTTGAAAAAATTGCTACTTGGGTGCAACCACTAAAATGCTTGTCAACACCAAATGCATAAGTGCATATTAATAATTGACCCCTTAAAATTTAGCCAGAGTCTTATGCTTTCTATATTGGTCCCTAACTTTTCATTATCCTTCAGGAATAATGAGCATATCGATGCGCAAGGATAACATTGAAAAACTGCCTATTACAAAATACACACTCACCACTAAAGTGCTTATAGATTCCAAACGGTATGGGTTACGTTAATAAAAAACCCCTTAAAATGTAGCTAGAGATTGCAGCTTTATCAAATTAAATCAATAATTTGATTACTATTAGGCAATCATGAACAGATCGATGCGCAAGAGTGACATTAAATGGCTGCCTACTGCAAAATCGATAAAATGCTTGTAAAATATGATGATTCTAGGTTTATAGAAAAAATAATAACCTTAAAACCTAGCTGGAGTTTTGAGCTTTCATAAATGGGGTCAATCTTCTCGCTATCTCAAATAATGCAGGAGAATTTCGTTGTGGAAAAGTGATATCGACCACATGATACATCTATATCAGGGGTGCCCAAAGTCTTCTTATGGAAAAGCAAAAACCAATACATTTAAAGTTGCCCAAAAAAATGCAAACAAATTAAATAATAATAAATAATTAAATAATTAATTGAATTAGTTGAAAGCACATTGTGCATTTCGCTTGACCCTTCAAATTATAAGTGAAAAAAATATAATGTTCCCATTTGTCATTGCCGAAAGGCCAACCAATCGCCAAAACAAAAACAACAAAAGCATCTAATTTTTTTTCATACATAGAATTTCTTGAGGAAACAAAACAAAAATCCGCGCAGCCCCCACACGTGTTGCTTCGTTGCTGTCACAACAACGACTGATTGAAAGAATGCACCTCTGATCTATATAACCAATCAAATGCTTGTGGAACCTAAGTACGCACAATCACTTTAATCAAAATGGCGTCAAAATTAAGCCAGAGTGACCACCTTTCAATAATTTGGTAAATAAAAAAATATCCCACCGGCAGCATGATCGAAATTATGGCTGTTAAATCTCGACCCGTTAACGGATTTTAATAATATTATGCCTTATTATTTAGCTACACTCGTATGCTTTCTATAATGGTATCAATCATCCTTCTATACCCCAAGGTTCGAAAGCAAATCGATTTGGAACGGTGACTTTGAAAAAATTGCTACTTGGGTGCAACCACTAAAATGCTTGTCAACACCAAATGCATAAGTGCATATTAATAATTGACCCCTTAAAATTTAGCCAGAGTCTTATGCTTTCTATATTGGTCCCTAACTTTTCATTATCCTTCAGGAATAATGAGCATATCGATGCGCAAGGATAACATTGAAAAACTGCCTATTACAAAATACACACTCACCACTAAAGTGCTTATAGATTCCAAACGGTATGGGTTACGTTAATAAAAAACCCCTTAAAATGTAGCTAGAGATTGCAGCTTTATCAAATTAAATCAATAATTTGATTACTATTAGGCAATCATGAACAGATCGATGCGCAAGAGTGACATTAAATGGCTGCCTACTGCAAAATCGATAAAATGCTTGTAAAATATGATGATTCTATGTTTATAGAAAAAATAATAACCTTAAAACCTAGCTGGAGTTTTGAGCTTTCATAAATGGGGTCAATCTTCTCGCTATCTCAAATAATGCAGGAGAATTTCGTTGTGGAAAAGTGATATCGACCACATGATACATCTATATCAGGGGTGCCCAAAGTCTTCTTATGGAAAAGCAAAAACCAATACATTTAAAGTTGCCCAAAAAAATGCAAACAAATTATTTAATTAATTGAATTAGTTGAAAGCACATTGTGCATTTCGCTTGACCCTTCAAATTATAAGTGAAAAAAATATAATGTTCCCATTTGTCATTGCCGAAAGGCCAACCAATCGCCAAAACAAAAACTACAACAACAAAAGCATCTAATTTTTTTTCATACATAGAATTTCTTGAGGAAACAAAACAAAAATCCGCGCAGCCCCCACACGTGTTGCTTCGTTGCTGTCACAACAACGACTGATTGAAAGAATGC
The DNA here is from genome assembly GCA_963971225.1 of Melieria omissa. Taxonomy (NCBI): domain Eukaryota; kingdom Metazoa; phylum Arthropoda; class Insecta; order Diptera; family Ulidiidae; genus Melieria; species Melieria omissa. The sequence goes on along the minus strand of OZ020269.1, from coordinate 49,465 downwards.
ACCTCTGATCTATATAACCAATCAAATGCTTGTGGAACCTAAGTACGCACAATCACTTTAATCAAAATGGCGTCAAAATTAAGCCAGAGTGACCACCTTTCAATAATTTGGTAAATAAAAAAATATCCCACCGGCAGCATGATCGAAATTATGGCTGTTAAATCTCGACCCGTTAACGGATTTTAATAATACTATGCCTTATTATTTAGCTAGACTCGTATGCTTTCTATAATGGTATCAATCATCCTTCTATACCCCAAGGTTCGAAAGCAAATCGATTTGGAACGGTGACTTTGAAAAAATTGCTACTTGGGTGCAACCACTAAAATGCTTGTCAACACCAAATGCATAAGTGCATATTAATAATTGACCCCTTAAAATTTAGCCAGAGTCTTATGCTTTCTATATTGGTCCCTAACTTTTCATTATCCTTCAGGAATAATGAGCATATCGATGCGCAAGGATAACATTGAAAAACTGCCTATTACAAAATACACACTCACCACTAAAGTGCTTATAGATTCCAAACGGTATGGGTTACGTTAATAAAAAACCCCTTAAAATGAAGCTAGAGATTGCAGCTTTATCAAATTAAATCAATAATTTGATTACTATTAGGCAATCATGAACAGATCGATGCGCAAGAGTGACATTAAATGGCTGCCTACTGCAAAATCGATAAAATGCTTGTAAAATATGATGATTCTAGGTTTATAGAAAAAATAATAACCTTAAAACCTAGCTGGAGTTTTGAGCTTTCATAAATGGGGTCAATCTTCTCGCTATCTCAAATAATGCAGGAGAATTTCGTTGTGGGAAAGTGATATCGACCACATGATACATCTATATCAGGGGTGCCCAAAGTCTTCTTATGGAAAAGCAAAAACCAATACATTTAAACTTGCCCAAAAAAATGCAAACAAATTATTTAATTAATTGAATTAGTTGAAAGCACATTGTGCATTTCGCTTGACCCTTAAAATTATAAGTGAAAAAAATATAATGTTCCCATTTGTCATTGCCGAAAGGCCAACCAATCGCCAAAACAAAAACTACAACAACAAAAGCATCTAATTTTTTTTCATACATAGAATTTCTTGAGGAAACAAAACAAAAATCCGCGCAGCCCCCACACGTGTTGCTTCGTTGCTGTCACAACAACGACTGATTGAAAGAATGCACCTCTGATCTATATAACCAATCAAATGCTTGTGGAACCTAAGTACGCACAATCACTTTAATCAAAATGGCGTCAAAATTAAGCCAGAGTGACCACCTTTCACCAATTTGGTAAATAAAAAAAATATCCCACCGGCAGCATGATCGAAATTATGGCTGTTAAATCTCGACCCGTTAACGGATTTTAATATTATTATGCCTTATTATTTAGCTACACTCGTATGCTTTCTATAATGGTATCAATCATCCTTCTATACCCCAAGGTTCGAAAGCAAATCGATTTGGAACGGTGACTTTGAAAAAATTGCTACTTGGGTGCAACCACTAAAATGCTTGTCAACACCAAATGCATAAGTGCATATTAATAATTGACCCCTTAAAATTTAGCCAGAGTCTTATGCTTTCTATATTGGTCCCTAACTTTTCATTATCCTTCAGGAATAATGAGCATATCGATGCGCAAGGATAACATTGAAAAACTGCCTATTACAAAATACACACTCACCACTAAAGTGCTTATAGATTCCAAACGGTACAGGTTACGTTAATAAAAAACCCCTTAAAATGTAGCTAGAGATCGCAGCTTTATCAAATGAAATCAATAATTTGATTACTATTCGGCAATCATGAACAGATCGATGCGCAAGAGTGACATTAAATGGCTGCCTACTGCAAAATCGATAAAATGCTTGTAAAATATGATGATTCTAGGTTTATAGAAAAAATAATAACCTTAAAACCTAGCTGGAGTTTTGAGCTTTCATAAATGGGGTCAATCTTCTCGCTATCTCAAATAATGCAGGAGACTTTCGTTGTGGAAAAGTGATATCGACCACATGATACATCTATATCAGGGGTGCCCAAAGTCTTCTTATGGAAAAGCAAAAACCAATACATTTAAAGTTGCCCAAAAAAATGCAAACAAATTAAATAATAATAAATAATTAAATAATTAATTGAATTAGTTGAAAGCACATTGTGCATTTCGCTTGACCCTTAAAATTATAAGTGAAAAAAATATAATGTTCCCATTTGTCATTGCCGAAAGGCCAACCAATCGCCAAAACAAAAACTACAACAACAAAAGCATCTAATTTTTTTTCATACATAGAATTTCTTGAGGAAACAAAACAAAAATCCGCGCAGCCCCCACACGTGTTGCTTCGTTGCTGTCACAACAACGACTGATTGAAAGAATGCACCTCTGATCTATATAACCAATCAAATGCTTGTGGAACCTAAGTACGCACAATCACTTTAATCAAAATGGCGTCAAAATTAAGCCAGAGTGACCACCTTTCAATAATTTGGTAAATAAAAAAATATCCCACCGGCAGCATGATCGAAATTATGGCTGTTAAATCTCGACCCGTTAACGGATTTTAATAATATTATGCCTTATTATTTAGCTAGACTCGTATGCTTTCTATAATGGTATCAATCATCCTTCTATACCCCAAGGTTCGAAAGCAAATCGATTTGGAACGGTGACTTTGAAAAAATTGCTACTTGGGTGCAACCACTAAAATGCTTGTCAACACCAAATGCATAAGTGCATATTAATAATTGACCCCTTAAAATTTAGCCAGAGTCTTATGCTTTCTATATTGGTCCCTAACTTTTCATTATCCTTCAGGAATAATGAGCATATCGATGCGCAAGGATAACATTGAAAAACTGCCTATTACAAAATACACACTCACCACTAAAGTGCTTATAGATTCCAAACGGTATGGGTTACGTTAATAAAAAACCCCTTAAAATGTAGCTAGAGATTGCAGCTTTATCAAATTAAATCAATAATTTGATTACTATTAGGCAATCATGAACAGATCGATGCGCAAGAGTGACATTAAATGGCTGCCTACTGCAAAATCGATAAAATGCTTGTAAAATATGATGATTCTAGGTTTATAGAAAAAATAATAACCTTAAAACCTAGCTGGAGTTTTGAGCTTTCATAAATGGGGTCAATCTTCTCGCTATCTCAAATAATGCAGGAGAATTTCGTTGTGGAAAAGTGATATCGACCACATGATACATCTATATCAGGGGTGCCCAAAGTCTTCTTATGGAAAAGCAAAAACCAATACATTTAAAGTTGCCCAAAAAAATGCAAACAAATTATTTAATTAATTGAATTAGTTGAAAGCACATTGTGCATTTCGCTTGACCCTTCAAATTATAAGTGAAAAAAATATAATGTTCCCATTTGTCATTGCCGAAAGGCCAACCAATCGCCAAAACAAAAACTACAACAACAAAAGCATCTAATTTTTTTTCATACATAGAATTTCTTGAGGAAACAAAACAAAAATCCGCGCAGCCCCCACACGTGTTGCTTCGTTGCTGTCACAACAACGACTGATTGAAAGAATGCACCTCTGATCTATATAACCAACCAAATGCTTGTGGAACCTAAGTACGCACAATCACTTTAATCAAAATGGCGTCAAAATTAAGCCAGAGTGACCACCTTTCAATAATTTGGTAAATAAAAAAATATCCCACCGGCAGCATGATCGAAATTATGGCTGTTAAATCTCGACCCGTTAACGGATTTTAATAATACTATGCCTTATTATTTAGCTAGACTCGTATGCTTTCTATAATGGTATCAATCATCCTTCTATACCCCAAGGTTCGAAAGCAAATCGATTTGGAACGGTGACTTTGAAAAAATTGCTACTTGGGTGCAACCACTAAAATGCTTGTCAACACCAAATGCATAAGTGCATATTAATAATTGACCCCTTAAAATTTAGCCAGAGTCTTATGCTTTCTATATTGGTCCCTAACTTTTCATTATCCTTCAGGAATAATGAGCATATCGATGCGCAAGGATAACATTGAAAAACTGCCTATTACAAAATACACACTCACCACTAAAGTGCTTATAGATTCCAAACGGTATGGGTTACGTTAATAAAAAACCCCTTAAAATGAAGCTAGAGATTGCAGCTTTATCAAATTAAATCAATAATTTGATTACTATTAGGCAATCATGAACAGATCGATGCGCAAGAGTGACATTAAATGGCTGCCTACTGCAAAATCGATAAAATGCTTGTAAAATATGATGATTCTAGGTTTATAGAAAAAATAATAACCTTAAAACCTAGCTGGAGTTTTGAGCTTTCATAAATGGGGTCAATCTTCTCGCTATCTCAAATAATGCAGGAGAATTTCGTTGTGGAAAAGTGATATCGACCACATGATACATCTATATCAGGGGTGCCCAAAGTCTTCTTATGGAAAAGCAAAAACCAATACATTTAAACTTGCCCAAAAAAATGCAAACAAATTATTTAATTAATTGAATTAGTTGAAAGCACATTGTGCATTTCGCTTGACCCTTAAAATTATAAGTGAAAAAAATATAATGTTCCCATTTGTCATTGCCGAAAGGCCAACCAATCGCCAAAACAAAAACTACAACAACAAAAGCATCTAATTTTTTTTCATACATAGAATTTCTTGAGGAAACAAAACAAAAATCCGCGCAGCCCCCACACGTGTTGCTTCGTTGCTGTCACAACAACGACTGATTGAAAGAATGCACCTCTGATCTATATAACCAATCAAATGCTTGTGGAACCTAAGTACGCACAATCACTTTAATCAAAATGGCGTCAAAATTAAGCCAGAGTGACCACCTTTCACCAATTTGGTAAATAAAAAAAATATCCCACCGGCAGCATGATCGAAATTATGGCTGTTAAATCTCGACCCGTTAACGGATTTTAATATTATTATGCCTTATTATTTAGCTACACTCGTATGCTTTCTATAATGGTATCAATCATCCTTCTATACCCCAAGGTTCGAAAGCAAATCGATTTGGAACGGTGACTTTGAAAAAATTGCTACTTGGGTGCAACCACTAAAATGCTTGTCAACACCAAATGCATAAGTGCATATTAATAATTGACCCCTTAAAATTTAGCCAGAGTCTTATGCTTTCTATATTGGTCCCTAACTTTTCATTATCCTTCAGGAATAATGAGCATATCGATGCGCAAGGATAACATTGAAAAACTGCCTATTACAAAATACACACTCACCACTAAAGTGCTTATAGATTCCAAACGGTATGGGTTACGTTAATAAAAAACCCCTTAAAATGTAGCTAGAGATTGCAGCTTTATCAAATTAAATCAATAATTTGATTACTATTAGGCAATCATGAACAGATCGATGCGCAAGAGTGACATTAAATGGCTGCCTACTGCAAAATCGATAAAATGCTTGTAAAATATGATGATTCTAGGTTTATAGAAAAAATAATAACCTTAAAACCTAGCTGGAGTTTTGAGCTTTCATAAATGGGGTCAATCTTCTCGCTATCTCAAATAATGCAGGAGACTTTCGTTGTGGAAAAGTGATATCGACCACATGATACATCTATATCAGGGGTGCCCAAAGTCTTCTTATGGAAAAGCAAAAACCAATACATTTAAAGTTGCCCAAAAAAATGCAAACAAATTAAATAATAATAAACAATTAAATAATTAATTGAATTAGTTGAAAGCACATTGTGCATTTCGCTTGACCCTTAAAATTATAAGTGAAAAAAATATAATGTTCCCATTTGTCATTGCCGAAAGGCCAACCAATCGCCAAAACAAAAACTACAACAACAAAAGCATCTAATTTTTTTTCATACATAGAATTTCTTGAGGAAACAAAACAAAAATCCGCGCAGCCCCCACACGTGTTGCTTCGTTGCTGTCACAACAACGACTGATTGAAAGAATGCACCTCTGATCTATATAACCAATCAAATGCTTGTGGAACCTAAGTACGCACAATCACTTTAATCAAAATGGCGTCAAAATTAAGCCAGAGTGACCACCTTTCAATAATTTGGTAAATAAAAAAATATCCCACCGGCAGCATGATCGAAATTATGGCTGTTAAATCTCGACCCGTTAACGGATTTTAATAATATTATGCCTTATTATTTAGCTAGACTCGTATGCTTTCTATAATGGTATCAATCATCCTTCTATACCCCAAGGTTCGAAAGCAAATCGATTTGGAACGGTGACTTTGAAAAAATTGCTACTTGGGTGCAACCACTAAAATGCTTGTCAACACCAAATGCATAAGTGCATATTAATAATTGACCCCTTAAAATTTAGCCAGAGTCTTATGCTTTCTATATTGGTCCCTAACTTTTCATTATCCTTCAGGAATAATGAGCATATCGATGCGCAAGGATAACATTGAAAAACTGCCTATTACAAAATACACACTCACCACTAAAGTGCTTATAGATTCCAAACGGTATGGGTTACCTTAATAAAAAACCCCTTAAAATGTAGCTAGAGATTGCAGCTTTATCAAATTAAATCAATAATTTGATTACTATTAGGCAATCATGAACAGATCGATGCGCAAGAGTGACATTAAATGGCTGCCTACTGCAAAATCGATAAAATGCTTGTAAAATATGATGATTCTAGGTTTATAGAAAAAATAATAACCTTAAAACCTAGCTGGAGTTTTGAGCTTTCATAAATGGGGTCAATCTTCTCGCTATCTCAAATAATGCAGGAGAATTTCGTTGTGGAAAAGTGATATCGACCACATGATACATCTATATCAGGGGTGTCCAAAGTCTTCTTATGGAAAAGCAAAAACCAATACATTTAAACTTGCCCAAAAAAATGCAAACAAATTATTTAATTAATTGAATTAGTTGAAAGCACATTGTGCATTTCGCTTGACCCTTAAAATTATAAGTGAAAAAAATATAATGTTCCCATTTGTCATTGCCGAAAGGCCAACCAATCGCCAAAACAAAAACTACAACAACAAAAGCATCTAATTTTTTTTCATACATAGAATTTCTTGAGGAAACAAAACAAAAATCCGCGCAGCCCCCACACGTGTTGCTTCGTTGCTGTCACAACAACGACTGATTGAAAGAATGCACCTCTGATCTATATAACCAATCAAATGCTTGTGGAACCTAAGTACGCACAATCACTTTAATCAAAATGGCGTCAAAATTAAGCCAGAGTGACCACCTTTCAATAATTTGGTAAATAAAAAAATATCCCACCGGCAGCATGATCGAAATTATGGCTGTTAAATCTCGACCCGTTAACGGATTTTAATAATATTATGCCTTATTATTTAGCTACACTCGTATGCTTTCTATAATGGTATCAATCATCCTTCTATACCCCAAGGTTCGAAAGCAAATCGATTTGGAACGGTGACTTTGAAAAAATTGCTACTTGGGTGCAACCACTAAAATGCTTGTCAACACCAAATGCATAAGTGCATATTAATAATTGACCCCTTAAAATTTAGCCAGAGTCTTATGCTTTCTATATTGGTCCCTAACTTTTCATTATCCTTCAGGAATAATGAGCATATCGATGCGCAAGGATAACATTGAAAAACTGCCTATTACAAAATACACACTCACCACTAAAGTGCTTATAGATTCCAAACGGTATGGGTTACGTTAATAAAAAACCCCTTAAAATGAAGCTAGAGATTGCAGCTTTATCAAATTAAATCAATAATTTGATTACTATTAGGCAATCATGAACAGATCGATGCGCAAGAGTGACATTAAATGGCTGCCTACTGCAAAATCGATAAAATGCTTGTAAAATATGATGATTCTAGGTTTATAGAAAAAATAATAACCTTAAAACCTAGCTGGAGTTTTGAGCTTTCATAAATGGGGTCAATCTTCTCGCTATCTCAAATAATGCAGGAGAATTTCGTTGTGGAAAAGTGATATCGACCACATGATACATCTATATCAGGGGTGCCCAAAGTCTTCTTATGGAAAAGCAAAAACCAATACATTTAAACTTGCCCAAAAAAATGCAAACAAATTATTTAATTAATTGAATTAGTTGAAAGCACATTGTGCATTTCGCTTGACCCTTAAAATTATAAGTGAAAAAAATATAATGTTCCCATTTGTCATTGCCGAAAGGCCAACCAATCGCCAAAACAAAAACTACAACAACAAAAGCATCTAATTTTTTTTCATACATAGAATTTCTTGAGGAAACAAAACAAAAATCCGCGCAGCCCCCACACGTGTTGCTTCGTTGCTGTCACAACAACGACTGATTGAAAGAATGCAACTCTGATCTATATAACCAATCAAATGCTTGTGGAACCTAAGTACGCACAATCACTTTAATCAAAATGGCGTCAAAATTAAGCCAGAGTGACCACCTTTCAATAATTTGGTAAATAAAAAAATATCCCACCGGCAGCATGATCGAAATTATGGCTGTTAAATCTCGACCCGTTAACGTATTTTAATAATATTATGCCTTATTATTTAGCTAGACTCGTATGCTTTCTATAATGGTATCAATCATCCTTCTATACCCCAAGGTTCGAAAGCAAATCGATTTGGAACGGTGACTTTGAAAAAATTGCTACTTGGGTGCAACCACTAAAATGCTTGTCAACACCAAATGCATAAGTGCATATTAATAATTGACCCCTTAAAATTTAGCCAGAGTCTTATGCTTTCTATATTGGTCCCTAACTTTTCATTATCCTTCAGGAATAATGAGCATATCGATGCGCAAGGATAACATTGAAAAACTGCCTATTACAAAATACACACTCACCACTAAAGTGCTTATAGATTCCAAACGGTATGGGTTACGTTAATAAAAAAACCCCTTAAAATGTAGCTAGAGATTGCAGCTTTATCAAATTAAATCAATAATTTGATTACTATTAGGCAATCATGAACAGATCGATGCGCAAGAGTGACATTAAATGGCTGCCTACTGCAAAATCGATAAAATGCTTGTAAAATATGATGATTCTAGGTTTATAGAAAAAATAATAACCTTAAAACCTAGCTGGAGTTTTGAGCTTTCATAAATGGGGTCAATCTTCTCGCTATCTCAAATAATGCAGGAGAATTTCGTTGTGGAAAAGTGATATCGACCACATGATACATCTATATCAGGGGTGCCCAAAGTCTTCTTATGGAAAAGCAAAAACCAATACATTTAAAGTTGCCCAAAAAAATGCAAACAAATTATTTAATTAATTGAATTAGTTGAAAGCACATTGTGCATTTCGCTTGACCCTTCAAATTATAAGTGAAAAAAATATAATGTTCCCATTTGTCATTGCCGAAAGGCCAACCAATCGCCAAAACAAAAACTACAACAACAAAAGCATCTAATTTTTTTTCATACATAGAATTTCTTGAGGAAACCAAACAAAAATCCGCGCAGCCCCCACACGTGTTGCTTCGTTGCTGTCACAACAACGACTGATTGAAAGAATGCACCTCTGATCTATATAACCAATCAAATGCTTGTGGAACCTAAGTACGCACAATCACTTTAATCAAAATGGCGACAAAATTAAGCCAGCAATTAAGACCACCTTTCAATAATTTTGTAAATACAAAAATATCCCACCGGCAGCATGATCGAAATTATGGCTGTTAAATCTCGACCCGTTAACGGATTTTAATAATATTATGCCTTATTATTTAGCTAGACTCGTATGCTTTCTATAATGGTATCAATCATCCTTCTATACCCCAAGGTTCGAAAGCAAAAATTGCTACTTGGGTGCAACCACTAAAATGCTTGTCAACACCAAATGCATAAGTGCATATTAATAATTGACCCCTTAAAATTTAGCCAGAGTCTTCTGCTTTCTATATTGGTCCCTAACTTTTCATTATCCTTCAGGAATAATGAGCATATCGATGCGCAAGGATAACATTGAAAAACTGCCTATTACAAAATACACACTCACCACTAAAGTGCTTATAGATTCCAAACGGTATGGGTTACGTTAATAAAAAACCCCTTAAAATGTAGCTAGAGATTGCAGCTTTATCAAATTAAATCAATAATTTGATTACTATTAGGCAATCATGAACAGATGCAGAGATCGATGCGCAAGAGTGACATTAAATGGCTGCCTACTGCAAAATCGATAAAATGCTTGTAAAATATGATGATTCTAGGTTTATAGAAAAAATAATAACCTTAAAACCTAGCTGGAGTTTTGAGCTTTCATAAATGGGGTCAATCTTCTCGCTATCTCAAATAATGCAGGAGAATTTCGTTGTGGAAAAGTGATATCGACCACATGATACATCTATATCAGGGGTGCCCAAAGTCTTCTTATGGAAAAGCAAAAACCAATACATTTAAAGTTGCCCAAAAAAATGCAAACAAATTAAATAATAATAAATAATTAAATAATTAATTGAATTAGTTGAAAGTACATTGTGCATTTCGCTTGACCCTTAAAATTATAAGTGAAAAAAATATAATGTTCCCATTTGTCATTGCCGAAAGGCCAACCAATCGCCAAAACAAAAACTACAACAACAAAAGCATCTAATTTTTTTTCATACATAGAATTTCTTGAGGAAACAAAACAAAAATCCGCGCAGCCCCCACACGTGTTGCTTCGTTGCTGTCACAACAACGACTGATTGAAAGAATGCACCTCTGATCTATATAACCAATCAAATGCTTGTGGAACCTAAGTACGCACAATCACTTTAATCAAAATGGCGTCAAAATTAAGCCAGAGTGACCACCTTTCAATAATTTTGTAAATAAAAAAATATCCCACCGGCAGCATGATCGAAATTATAGCTGTTAAATCTCGACCCGTTAACGGATTTTAATATTATTATGCCTTATTATTTAGCTACACTCGTATGCTTTCTATAATGGTATCAATCATCCTTCTATACCCCAAGGTTCGAAAGCAAATCGATTTGGAACGGTGACTTTGAAAAAATTGCTACTTGGGTGCAACCACTAAAATGCTTGTCAACACCAAATGCATAAGTGCATATTAATAATTGACCCCTTAAAATTTAGCCAGAGTCTTATGCTTTCTATATTGGTCCCTAACTTTTCATTATCCTTCAGGAATAATGAGCATATCGATGCGCAAGGATAACATTGAAAAACTGCCTATTACAAAATACACACTCACCACTAAAGTGCTTATAGATTCCAAACGGTACAGGTTACGTTAATAAAAAACCCCTTAAAATGTAGCTAGAGATCCCAGCTTTATCAAATTAAATCAATAATTTGATTACTATTCGGCAATCATGAACAGATCGATGCGCAAGAGTGACATTAAATGGCGGCCTACTGCAAAATCGATAAAATGCTTGTAAAATATGATGATTCTAGGTTTATAGAAAAACGAATAACCTTAAAACCTAGCTGGAGTTTTGAGCTCTCATAAATGGGGTCAATCTTCTCGCTATCTCAGATAATGCAGGAGAATTTCGTTGTGGAAAAGTGATATCGACCACATGATACATCTATATCAGGGGTGCCCAAAATCTTCTTATGGAAAAGCAAAAACCAATACATGTAAAGTTGACCAAAAAAATGCAAACAAATTATTTAGTTAATTGAATTAGTTGAAAGCACATTGTGCATTTCGCTTGACCCTTAAAATTATAAGTGAAAAAAATATAATGTTCCCATTTGTCATTGCCGAAAGGCCAACCAATCGCCAAAACAAAAACTACAACAACAAAAGCATCTAATTTTTTTTCATACATAGAATTTCTTGAGGAAACAAAAAAAAAAATCAGCGCAGCCCCCACACGTGTTGCTTCGTTGCTGTCACAACAACGACTGATTGAAAGAATGCACCTCTGATCTATATAACCAATCAAATGCTTGTGGAACCTAAGTACGCACAATCACTTTAATCAAAATGGCGTCAAAATTAAGCCAGAGTGACCACCTTTCAATAATTTGGTAAATAAAAAAAATATCCCACCGGCAGCATGATCGAAATTATGGCTGTTAAATCTCGACCCGTTAACGGATTTTAATATTATTATGCCTTATTATTTAGCTACACTCGTATGCTTTCTATAATGGTATCAATCATCCTTCTATACCCCAAGATTCGAAAGCAAATCGATTTGGAACGGTGACTTTGAAAAAATTGCTACTTGGGTGCAACCACTAAAATGCTTGTCAACACCAAATGCATAAGTGCATATTAATAATTGACCCCTTAAAATTTAGCCAGAGTCTTATGCTTTCTATATTGGTCCCTAACTTTTCATTATCCTTCAGGAATAATGAGCATATCGATGCGCAAGGATAACATTGAAAAACTGCCTATTACAAAATACACACTCACCACTAAAGTGCTTATAGATTCCAAACGGTATGGGTTACGTTAATAAAAAACCCCTTAAAATGTAGCTAGAGATTGCAGCTTTATCAAATTAAATCAATAATTTGATTACTATTAGGCAATCATGAACAGATCGATGCGCAAGAGTGACATTAAATGGCTGCCTACTGCAAAATCGATAAAATGCTTGTAAAATATGATGATTCTAGGTTTATAGAAAAAATAATAACCTTAAAACCTAGCTGGAGTTTTGAGCTTTCATAAATGGGGTCAATCTTCTCGCTATCTCAGATAATGCAGGAGAATTTCGTTGTGGAAAAGTGATATCGACCACATGATACATCTATATCAGGGGTGCCCAAAATCTTCTTATGGAAAAGCAAAATCCAATACATGTAAAGTTGCCCAAAAAAAATGCAAACAAATTATTTAATCAATTAGTTGAAAGCACATTGTGCATTTCGCTTGACCCTTAAAATTATAAGTGAAAAAAATATAATGTTCCCATTTGTCATTGCCGAAAGGCCAACCAATCGCCAACACAAAAAAGCATACACACAAAAACTACAACAACAAAAGCATCTAATTTGTTTTCATACATACAATCTCTTGAGGCAACAAAACAAAAATCCGCGCAGCCCCCACACGTGTTGCTTCGTTGCTGTCACAACAACGACTGATTGAAACAATGCACCTCTGATCTATATAACCAATCAATCACTTTAATCAAAATGGCGTCAAAATTAAGCCAGAGTGACCACCTTTCACCAATTTGGTAAATAAAAAAAATATCCCACCGGCAGCATGATCGAAATTATGGCTGTTAAATCTCGACCCGTTAACGGATTTTAATAATATTATGCCTTATTATTTAGCTAGACTCGTATGCTTTCTATAATGGTATCAATAATCATCCTTCTATACCCCAAGGTTCGAAAGCAAATCGATTTGGAACGGTGACTTTGAAAAAATTGCTACTTGGGTGCAACCACTAAAATGCTTGTCAACACCAAATGCATAAGTGCATATTAATAATTGACCCCTTAAAATTTAGCCAGAGTCTTATGCTTTCTATATTGGTCCCTAACTTTTCATTATCCTTCAGGAATAATGAGCATATCGATGCGCAAGGATAACATTGAAAAACTGCCTATTACAAAATACACACTCACCACTAAAGTGCTTATAGATTCCAAATGGTATGGGTTACATTAATCAAAAACCCCTTAAAATGTAGCTAGAGATTGCAGCTTTATCAAATTAAATCAATAATTTCATTACTAATCGGCAATCATGAACAATTCGATGCGCAAAAGTGACATTAAATAGCTGCCTACTGCAAAATCGATAAAATGCTTGTAAAATATGATGATTCTAGGTTTATAGAAAAAATATCAACCTTAAAACCTAGCTGGAGTTTTGAGCTTTCATAAATGGGGTCAATCTTCTCGCTATCTCAAATAATGCAGGAGAATTTCGTTGTGGAAAAGTGATATCGACCACATGATACATCTATATTAGGGGTGCCCAAAATATTCTTATGGAAAAGCAAAAACCAATACATGTAAAGTTGCCCAAAAATATGCAAACAAATTATTTAATTAATTGAATTAGTTGAAAGCACATTGTGCATTTCGCTTGACCCTTAAAATTATAAGTGAAAAAAATATAATGTTCCCATTTGTCATTGCCGAAAGGCCAACCAATCGCCAAAACAAAAACTACAACAACAAAAGCATCTAATTTTTTTTCATACATAGAATTTCTTGAGGAAACAAAACAAAAATCCGCGCAGCCCCCACACGTGTTGCTTCGTTGCTGTCACAACAACGACTGATTGAAAGAATGCACCTCTGATCTATATAACCAATCAAATGCTTATGGAACCTAAGTACGCACAATCACTTTAATCAAAATGGCGTCAAAATTAAGCCAGAGTGACCACCTTTCAATAATTTGGTAAATAAAAAAATATCCCACCGGCAGCATGATCGAAATTATGGCTGTTAAATCTCGACCCGTTAACGGATTTTAATAATATTATGCCTTATTATTTAGCTAGACTCGTATGCTTTCTATAATGGTATCAATCATCCTTCTATACCCCAAGGTTCGAAAGCAAATCGATTTGGAACGGTGACTTTGAAAAAATTGCTACTTGGGTGCAACCACTAAAATGCTTGTCAACACCAAATGCATAAGTGCATATTAATAATTGACCCCTTAAAATTTAGCCAGAGTCTTATGCTTTCTATATTGGTCCCTAACTTTTCATTATCCTTCAGGAATAATGAGCATATCGATGCGCAAGGATAACATTGAAAAACTGCCTATTACAAAATACACACTCACCACTAAAGTGCTTATAGATTCCAAACGGTATGGGTTACGTTAATAAAAAACCCCTTAAAATGTAGCTAGAGATTGCAGCTTTATCAAATTAAATTAATAATTTGATTACTATTAGGCAATCATGAACAGATCGATGCGCAAGAGTGACATTAAATGGCTGCCTACTGCAAAATCGATAAAATGCTTGTACAATATGATGATTCTAGGTTTATAGAAAAAATAATAACCTTAAAACCTAGCTGGAGTTTTGAGCTTTCATAAATGGGGTCAATCTTCTCGCTATCTCAAATAATGCAGGAGAATTTCGTTGTGGAAAAGTGATATCGACCACATGATACATCTATATCAGGGGTGCCCAAAGTCTTCTTATGGAAAAGCAAAAACCAATACATTTAAACTTGCCCAAAAAAATGCAAACAAATTATTTAATTAATTGAATTAGTTGAAAGCACATTGTGCATTTCGCTTGACCCTTAAAATTATAAGTGAAAAAAATATAATGTTCCCATTTGTCATTGCCGAAAGGCCAACCAATCGCCAAAACAAAAACTACAACAACAAAAGCATCTAATTTTTTTTCATACATAGAATTTCTTGAGGAAACAAAACAAAAATCCGCGCAGCCCCCACACGTGTTGCTTCGTTGCTGTCACAACAACGACTGATTGAAAGAATGCACCTCTGATCTATATAACCAATCAAATGCTTGTGGAACCTAAGTACGCACAATCACTTTAATCAAAATGGCGTCAAAATTAAGCCAGAGTGACCACCTTTCACCAATTTGGTAAATAAAAAAAATATCCCACCGGCAGCATGATCGAAATTATGGCTGTTAAATCTCGACCCGTTAACGGATTTTAATATTATTATGCCTTATTATTTAGCTACACTCGTATGCTTTCTATAATGGTATCAATCATCCTTCTATACCCCAAGGTTCGAAAGCAAATCGATTTGGAACGGTGACTTTGAAAAAATTGCTACTTGGGTGCAACCACTAAAATGCTTGTCAACACCAAATGCATAAGTGCATATTAATAATTGACCCCTTAAAATTTAGCCAGAGTCTTATGCTTTCTATATTGGTCCCTAACTTTTCATTATCCTTCAGGAATAATGAGCATATCGATGCGCAAGGATAACATTGAAAAACTGCCTATTACAAAATACACACTCACCACTAAAGTGCTTATAGATTCCAAACGGTATGGGTTACGTTAATAAAAAACCCCTTAAAATGTAGCTAGAGGTTGCAGCTTTATCAAATTAAATCAATAATTTGATTACTATTAGGCAATCATGAACAGATCGATGCGCAAGAGTGACATTAAATGGCTGCCTACTGCAAAATCGATAAAATGCTTGTAAAATATGATGATTCTAGGTTTATAGAAAAAATAATAACCTTAAAACCTAGCTGGAGTTTTGAGCTTTCATAAATGGGGTCAATCTTCTCGCTATCTCAAATAATGCAGGAGAATTTCGTTGTGGAAAAGTGATATCGACCACATGATACATCTATATCAGGGGTGCCCAAAGTCTTCTTATGGAAAAGCAAAAACCAATACATTTAAAGTTGCCCAAAAAAATGCAAACAAATTAAATAATAATAAATAATTAAATAATTAATTGAATTAGTTGAAAGCACATTGTGCATTTCGCTTGACCCTTAAAATTATAAGTGAAAAAAATATAATGTTCCCATTTGTCATTGCCGAAAGGCCAACCAATCGCCAAAACAAAAACTACAACAACAAAAGCATCTAATTTTTTTTCATACATAGAATTTCTTGAGGAAACAAAACAAAAATCCGCGCAGCCCCCACACGTGTTGCTTCGTTGCTGTCACAACAACGACTGATTGAAAGAATGCACCTCTCATCTATATAACCAATCAAATGCTTGTGGAACCTAAGTACGCACAATCACTTTAATCAAAATGGCGTCAAAATTAAGCCAGAGTGACCACCTTTCAATAATTTGGTAAATAAAAAAATATCCCACCGGCAGCATGATCGAAATTAAAAATTAAAAACCCGTTAACGGATTTTAATAATATTATGCCTTATTATTTAGCTAGACTCGTATGCTTTCTATAATGGTATCAATCATCCTTCTATACCCCAAGGTTCGAAAGCAAATCGATTTGGAACGGTGACTTTGAAAAAATTGCTACTTGGGTGCAACCACTAAAATGCTTGTCAACACCAAATGCATAAGTGCATATTAATAATTGACCCCTTAAAATTTAGCCAGAGTCTTATGCTTTCTATATTGGTCCCTAACTTTTCATTATCCTTCAGGAATAATGAGCATATCGATGCGCAAGGATAACATTGAAAAACTGCCTATTACAAAATACACACTCACCACTAAAGTGCTTATAGATTCCAAACGGTATGGGTTACGTTAATAAAAAACCCCTTAAAATGTAGCTAGAGATTGCAGCTTTATCAAATTAAATCAATAATTTGATTACTATTAGGCAATCATGAACAGATCGATGCGCAAGAGTGACATTAAATGGCTGCCTACTGCAAAATCGATAAAATGCTTGTAAAATATGATGATTCTAGGTTTATAGAAAAAATAATAACCTTAAAACCTAGCTGGAGTTTTCAGCTTTCATAAATGGGGTCAATCTTCTCGCTATCTCAAATAATGCAGGAGAATTTCGTTGTGGAAAAGTGATATCGACCACATGATACATCTATATCAGGGGTGCCCAAAGTCTTCTTATGGAAAAGCAAAAACCAATACATTTAAAGTTGCCCAAAAAAATGCAAACAAATTATTTAATTAATTGAATTAGTTGAAAGCACATTGTGCATTTCGCTTGACCCTTAAAATTATTAGTGAAAAAAATATAATGTTCCCATTTGTCATTGCCGAAAGGCCAACCAATCGCCAAAACAAAAACTACAACAACAAAAGCATCTAATTTTTTTTCATACATAGAATTTCTTGAGGAAACAAAACAAAAATCCGCGCAGCCCCCACACGTGTTGCTTCGTTGCTGTCACAACAACGACTGATTGAAAGAATGCACCTCTGATCTATATAACCAATCAAATGCTTGTGGAACCTAAGTACGCACAATCACTTTAATCAAAATGGCGTCAAAATTATGCCAGAGTGACCACCTTTCAATAATTTGGTAAATAAAAAAATATCCCACCGGCAGCATGATCGAAATTATGGCTGTTAAATCTCGACCCGTTAACGGATTTTAATAATATTATGCCTTATTATTTAGCTAGACTCGTATGCTTTCTATAATGGTATCAATCATCCTTCTATACCCCAAGGTTCGAAAGCAAATCGATTTGGAACGGTGACTTTGAAAAAATTGCTACTTGGGTGCAACCACTAAAATGCTTGTCAACACCAAATGCATAAGTGCATATTAATAAATTTAGCCAGAGTCTTATGCTTTCTATATTGGTCCCTACCTTTTCATTATCCTTCAGGAATAATGAGCATATCGATGCGCAAGGATAACATTGAAAAACTGCCTATTACAAAATACACACTCACCACTAAAGTGCTTATAGATTCCAAACGGTATGGGTTACGTTAATAAAAAACCCCTTAAAATGTAGCTAGAGATTGCAGCTTTAACAAATTAAATCAATAATTTGATTACTATTAGGCAATCATGAACAGATCGATGCGCAAGAGTGACATTAAATGGCTGCCTACTGCAAAATCGATAAAATGCTTGTAAAATATGATGATTCTAGGTTTATAGAAAAAATAATAACCTTAAAACCTAGCTGGAGTTTCGAGCTTTCATAAATGGGGTCAATCTTCTCGCTATCTCAAATAATGCAGGAGAATTTCGTTGTGGAAAAGTGATATCGACCACATGATACATCTATATCAGGGGTGCCCAAAGTCTTCTTATGGAAAAGCAAAAACCAATACATTTAAAGTTGCCCAAAAAAATGCAAACAAATTAAATAATAATAAATAATTAAATAATTAATTGAATTAGTTGAAAGCACATTGTGCATTTCGCTTGACCCTTAAAATTATAAGTGAAAAAAATATAATGTTCCCATTTGTCATTGCCGAAAGGCCAACCAATCGCCAAAACAAAAACTACAACAACAAAAGCATCTAATTTTTTTTCATACATAGAATTTCTTGAGGAAACAAAACAAAAATCCGCGCAGCCCCCACACGTGTTGCTTCGTTGCTGTCACAACAACGACTGATTGAAAGAATGCACCTCTGATCTATATAACCAATCAAATGCTTGTGGAACCTAAGTACGCACAATCACTTTAATCAAAATGGCGTCAAAATTAAGCCAGAGTGACCACCTTTCAATAATTTGGTAAATAAAAAAATATCCCACCGGCAGCATGATCGAAATTATGGCTGTTAAATCTCGACCCGTTAACGGATTTTAATAATATTATGCCTTATTATTTAGCTAGACTCGTATGCTTTCTATAATGGTATCAATCATCCTTCTATACCCCAAGGTTCGAAAGCAAATCGATTTGGAACGGTGACTTTGAAAAAATTGCTACTTGGGTGCAACCACTAAAATGCTTGTCAACACCAAATGCATAAGTGCATATTAATAATTGACCCCTTAAAATTTAGCCAGAGTCTTATGCTTTCTATATTGGTCCCTAACTTTTCATTATCCTTCAGGAATAATGAGCATATCGATGCGCAAGGATAACATTGAAAAACTGCCTATTACAAAATACACACTCACCACTAAAGTGCTTATAGATTCCAAACGGTATGGGTTACGTTAATAAAAAACCCCTTAAAATGTAGCTAGAGATTGCAGCTTTATCAAATTAAATCAATAATTTGATTACTATTAGGCAATCATGAACAGATCGATGCGCAAGAGTGACATTAAATGGCTGCCTACTGCAAAATCGATAAAATGCTTGTAAAATATGATGATTCTAGGTTTATAGAAAAAATAATAACCTTAAAACCTAGCTGGAGTTTTCAGCTTTCATAAATGGGGTCAATCTTCTCGCTATCTCAAATAATGCAGGAGAATTTCGTTGTGGAAAAGTGATATCGACCACATGATACATCTATATCAGGGGTGCCCAAAGTCTTCTTATGGAAAAGCAAAAACCAATACATTTAAAGTTGCCCAAAAAAATGCAAACAAATTATTTAATTAATTGAATTAGTTGAAAGCACATTGTGCATTTCGCTTGACCCTTAAAATTATAAGTGAAAAAAATATAATGTTCCCATTTGTCATTGCCGAAAGGCCAACCAATCGCCAAAACAAAAACTATCAGGTGTACAACTTTGCTTCCGCCGTTTTCCGATAGGTGGCTGTACCGGCTGAGGCTGGTTGAAATACATAGATGGTAATGCCTTTAAAGTGAGTGTGGACAGTGCCTAACGAATTGTCATTGCCGTTTCAGTGACAGTTGTTCTTGTTTTCGTATTATTCACGCTCGAAAATGTCCGTTTATGTGCCCAATTCTCGCCATTTGCGGGAAGTTTTACTTTTCTGTTACAATTCGAAAAAAAATGCAGCTGAAGCGCATCGAATGCTCTCAGAAACTTACGGTGATGCTGCTCTGAGTGAAAGAACGTGTCGGGAGTGGTTTCAACGTTTTAAAAATGGAGGAGCGACATGACCAAGTCATCCTCCAACACGACAATGCTCGGCCTCACGTCGCAAAAGTGGTCAAAAAGTACCTGGAAACGCTGAAATGGGAAGTCTTGCCCCACCCGCCGTATTCCCCAGATGTCGCCCCTTCTGACTTCCACCCATTCCGTTCGATGGCACACGGCCTGGCAGATCAACATTTTCAATCCTTCGAAGAATTGGAAAAATGGATTGCTTCATGGATAGCGTCAAAAGAGGACTCCTTTTTTCGAGCCGGGATCCGAAAAATGCCGGAAAGATGGGAGAAAGTTGTCGCTAGCGACGGACAATACTTTGAATAATACATCTGTAAGCACTTTTTCGCAACAAAGCTTTTAATTTTGGAAAAAAACGGCGGAAGCAAAGTTGTACACCTGATACAACAACAAAAGCATCTAATTTTTTTTCATACATAGAATTTCTTGAGGAAACAAAACAAAAATCCGCGCAGCCCCCACACGTGTTGCTTCGTTGCTGTCACAACAACGACTGATTGAAAGAATGCACCTCTGATCTATATAACCAATCAAATGCTTGTGGAACCTAAGTACGCACAATCACTTTAATCAAAATGGCGTCAAAATTATGCCAGAGTGACCACCTTTCAATAATTTGGTAAATAAAAAAATATCCCACCGGCAGCATGATCGAAATTATGGCTGTTAAATCTCGACCCGTTAACGGAGTTTAATAATATTATGCCTTATTATTTAGCTAGACTCGTATGCTTTCTATAATGGTATCAATCATCCTTCTATACCCCAAGGTTCGAAAGCAAATCGATTTGGAACGGTGACTTTGAAAAAATTGCTACTTGGGTGCAACCACTAAAATGCTTGTCAACACCAAATGCATAAGTGCATATTAATAATTGACCCCTTAAAATTTAGCCAGAGTCTTCTGCTTTCTATATTGGTCCCTAACTTTTCATTATCCTTCAGGAATAATGAGCATATCGATGCGCAAGGATAACATTGAAAAACTGCCTATTACAAAATACACACTCACCACTAAAGTGCTTATAGATTCCAAACGGTATGGGTTACGTTAATAAAAAACCCCTTAAAATGTAGCTAGAGATTGCAGCTTTATCAAATTAAATCAATAATTTGATTACTATTAGGCAATCATGAACAGATCGATGCGCAAGAGTGACATTAAATGGCTGCCTACTGCAAAATCGATAAAATGCTTGTAAAATATGATGATTCTAGGTTTATAGAAAAAATAATAACCTTAAAACCTAGCTGGAGTTTTGAGCTTTCATAAATGGGGTCAATCTTCTCGCTATCTCAAATAATGCAGGAGAATTTCGTTGTGGAAAAGTGATATCGACCACATGATACATCTATATCAGGGGTGCCCAAAGTCTTCTTATGGAAAAGCAAAAACCAATACATTTAAAGTTGCCCAAAAAAATGCAAACAAATTATTTAATTAATTGAATTAGTTGAAAGCACATTGTGCATTTCGCTTGACCCTTAAAATTATAAGTGAAAAAAATATAATGTTCCCATTTGTCATTGCCGAAAGGCCAACCAATCGCCAAAACAAAAACTACAACAACAAAAGCATCTAATTTTTTTTCATACATAGAATTTCTTGAGGAAACAAAACAAAAATCCGCGCAGCCCCCACACGTGTTGCTTCGTTGCTGTCACAACAACGACTGATTGAAAGAATGCACCTCTGATCTATATAACCAATCAAATGCTTGTGGAACCTAAGTACGCACAATCACTTTAATCAAAATGGCGTCAAAATTAAGCCAGAGTGACCACCTTTCAATAATTTGGTAAATAAAAAAATATCCCACCGGCAGCATGATCGAAATTATGGCTGTTAAATCTCGACCCGTTAACGGATTTTAATAATATTATGCCTTATTATTTAGCTAGACTCGTATGCTTTCTATAATGGTATCAATCATCCTTCTATACCCCAAGGTTCGAAAGCAAATCGATTTGGAACGGTGACTTTGAAAAAATTGCTACTTGGGTGCAACCACTAAAATGCTTGTCAACACCAAATGCATAAGTGCATATTAATAATTGACCCCTTAAAATTTAGCCAGAGTCTTATGCTTTCTATATTGGTCCCTAACTTTTCATTATCCTTCAGGAATAATGAGCATATCGATGCGCAAGGATAACATTGAAAAACTGCCTATTACAAAATACACACTCACCACTAAAGTGCTTATAGATTCCAAACGGTATGGGTTACGTTAATAAAAAACCCCTTAAAATGTAGCTAGAGATTGCAGCTTTATCAAATTAAATCAATAATTTGATTACTATTAGGCAATCATGAACAGATCGATGCGCAAGAGTGACATTAAATGGCTGCCTACTGCAAAATCGATAAAATGCTTGTAAAATATGATGATTCTAGGTTTATAGAAAAAATAATAACCTTAAAACCTAGCTGGAGTTTTGAGCTTTCATAAATGGGGTCAATCTTCTCGCTATCTCAAATAATGCAGGAGAATTTCGTTGTGGAAAAGTGATATCGACCACATGATACATCTATATCAGGGGTGCCCAAAGTCTTCTTATGGAAAAGCAAAAACCAATACATTTAAAGTTGCCCAAAAAAATGCAAACAAATTATTTAATTAATTGAATTAGTTGAAAGCACATTGTGCATTTCGCTTGACCCTTCAAATTATAAGTGAAAAAAATATAATGTTCCCATTTGTCATTGCCGAAAGGCCAACCAATCGCCAAAACAAAAACTACAACAACAAAAGCATCTAATTTTTTTTCATACATAGAATTTCTTGAGGAAACAAAACAAAAATCCGCGCAGCCCCCACACGTGTTGCTTCGTTGCTGTCACAACAACGACTGATTGAAAGAATGCACCTCTGATCTATATAACCAATCAAATGCTTGTGGAACCTAAGTACGCACAATCACTTTAATCAAAATGGCGTCAAAATTATGCCAGAGTGACCACCTTTCAATAATTTGGTAAATAAAAAAATATCCCACCGGCAGCATGATCGAAATTATGGCTGTTAAATCTCGACCCGTTAACGGATTTTAATAATATTATGCCTTATTATTTAGCTAGACTCGTATGCTTTCTATAATGGTATCAATCATCCTTCTATACCCCAAGGTTCGAAAGCAAATCGATTTGGAACGGTGACTTTGAAAAAATTGCTACTTGGGTGCAACCACTAAAATGCTTGTCAACACCAAATGCATAAGTGCATATTAATAATTGACCCCTTAAAATTTAGCCAGAGTCTTATGCTTTCTATATTGGTACCTAACTTTTCATTATCCTTCAGGAATAATGAGCATATCGATGCGCAAGGATAACATTGAAAAACTGCCTATTACAAAATACACACTCACCACTAAAGTGCTTATAGATTCCAAACGGTATGGGTTACGTTAATAAAAAACCCCTTAAAATGTAGCTAGAGATTGCAGCTTTATCAAATTAAATCAATAATTTGATTACTATTAGGCAATCATGAACAGATCGATGCGCAAGAGTGACATTAAATGGCTGCCTACTGCAAAATCGATAAAATGCTTGTAAAATATGATGATTCTAGGTTTATAGAAAAAATAATAACCTTAAAACCTAGCTGGAGTTTTGAGCTTTCATAAATAGGGTCAATCTTCTCGCTATCTCAAATAATGCAGGAGAATTTCGTTGTGGAAAAGTGATATCGACCACATGATACATCTATATCAGGGGTGCCCAAAGTCTTCTTATGGAAAAGCAAAAACCAATACATTTAAAGTTGCCCAAAAATATGCAAACAAATTATTTAATTAATTGAATTAGTTGAAAGCACATTGTGCATTTCGCTTGACCCTTCAAATTATAAGTGAAAAAAATATAATGTTCCCATTTGTCATTGCCGAAAGGCCAACCAATCGCCAAAACAAAAACTACAACAACAAAAGCATCTAATTTTTTTTCATACATAGAATTTCTTGAGGAAACAAAACAAAAATCCGCGCAGCCCCCACACGTGTTGCTTCGTTGCTGTCACAACAACGACTGATTGAGAGAATGCACCTCTGATCTATATAACCAATCAAATGCTTGTGGAACCTAAGTACGCACAATCACTTTAATCAAAATGGCGTCAAAATTAAGCCAGAGTGACCACCTTTCACCAATTTGGTAAATAAAAAAAATATCCCACCGGCAGCATGATCGAAATTATGGCTGTTAAATCTCGACCCGTTAACGGATTTTAATAATATTATGCCTTAGCTAGACTCGTTTCTATAATGGTATCAATCATCCTTCTATACCCCAAGGTTCGAAAGCAAATCGATTTGGAACGGTGACTTTGAAAAAATTGCTACTTGGGTGCAACCACTAAAATGCTTGTCAACACCAAATGCATAAGTGCATATTAATAATTGACCCCTTAAAATTTAGCCAGAGTCTTATGCTTTCTATATTGGTCCCTAACTTTTCATTATCCTTCAGGAATAATGAGCATATCGATGCGCAAGGATAACATTGAAAAACTGCCTATTACAAAATACACACTCACCACTAAAGTGCTTATAGATTCCAAACGGTATGGGTTACGTTAATAAAAAACCCCTTAAAATGTAGCTAGAGATTGCAGCTTTATCAAATTAAATCAATAATTTGATTACTATTAGGCAATCATGAACAGATCGATGCGCAAGAGTGACATTAAATGGCTGCCTACTGCAAAATCGATAAAATGCTTGTAAAATATGATGATTCTAGGTTTATAGAAAAAATAATAACCTTAAAACCTAGCTGGAGTTTTCAGCTTTCATAAATGGGGTCAATCTTCTCGCTATCTCAAATAATGCAGGAGAATTTCGTTGTGGAAAAGTGATATCGACCACATGATACATCTATATCAGGGGTGCCCAAAGTCTTCTTATGGAAAAGCAAAAACCAATACATTTAAAGTTGCCCAAAAAAATGCAAACAAATTATTTAATTAATTGAATTAGTTGAAAGCACATTGTGCATTTCGCCTGACCCTTAAAATTATAAGTGAAAAAAATATAATGTTCCCATTTGTCATTGCCGAAAGGCCAACCAATCGCCAAAACAAAAACTATCAGGTGTACAACTTTGCTTCCGCCGTTTTCCGATAGGTGGCTGTACCGGCTGAGGCTGGTTGAAATACATAGATGGTAATGCCTTTAAAGTGAGTGTGGACAGTGCCTAACGAATTGTCATTGCCGTTTCAGTGACAGTTGTTCTTGTTTTCGTATTATTCACGCTCGAAAATGTCCGTTTATGTGCCCAATTCTCGCCATTTGCGGGAAGTTTTACTTTTCTGTTACAATTCGAAAAAAAATGCAGCTGAAGCGCATCGAATGCTCTCAGAAACTTACGGTGATGCTGCTCTGAGTGAAAGAACGTGTCGGGAGTGGTTTCAACGTTTTAAAAATGGAGGAGCGACATGACCAAGTCATCCTCCAACACGACAATGCTCGGCCTCACGTCGCAAAAGTGGTCAAAAAGTACCTGGAAACGCTGAAATGGGAAGTCTTGCCCCACCCGCCGTATTCCCCAGATGTCGCCCCTTCTGACTTCCACCTATTCCGTTCGATGGCACACGGCCTGGCAGATCAACATTTTCAATCCTTCGAAGAATTGGAAAAATGGATTGCTTCATGGATAGCGTCAAAAGAGGACTCCTTTTTTCGAGCCGGGATCCGAAAATTGCCGGAAAGATGGGAGAAAGTTGTCGCTAGCGACGGACAATACTTTGAATAATACATCTGTAAGCACTTTTTCGCAATAAAGCTTTTAATTTTGGAAAAAAACGGCGGAAGCAAAGTTGTACACCTGATACAACAACAAAAGCATCTAATTTTTTTTCATACATAGAATTTCTTGAGGAAACAAAACAAAAATCCGCGCAGCCCCCACACGTGTTGCTTCGTTGCTGTCACAACAACGACTGATTGAAAGAATGCACCTCTGATCTATATAACCAATCAAATGCTTGTGGAACCTAAGTACGCACAATCACTTTAATCAAAATGGCGTCAAAATTATGCCAGAGTGACCACCTTTCAATAATTTGGTAAATAAAAAAATATCCCACCGGCAGCATGATCGAAATTATGGCTGTTAAATCTCGACCCGTTAACGGATTTTAATAATATTATGCCTTATTATTTAGCTAGACTCGTATGCTTTCTATAATGGTATCAATCATCCTTCTATACCCCAAGGTTCGAAAGCAAATCGATTTGGAACAGTGACTTTGAAAAAATTGCTACTTGGGTGCGACCACTAAAATGCTTGTCAACACCAAATGCATAAGTGCATATTAATAATTGACCCCTTAAAATTTAGCCAGAGTCTTCTGCTTTCTATATTGGTCCCTAACTTTTCATTATCCTTCAGGAATAATGAGCATATCGATGCGCAAGGATAACATTGAAAAACTGCCTATTACAAAATACACACTCACCACTAAAGTGCTTATAGATTCCAAACGGTATGGGTTACGTTAATAGAAAACCCCTTAAAATGTAGCTAGAGATTGCAGCTTTATCAAATTAAATCAATAATTTGATTACTATTAGGCAATCATGAACAGATCGATGCGCAAGAGTGACATTAAATGGCTGCCTACTGCAAAATCGATAAAATGCTTGTAAAATATGATGATTCTAGGTTTATAGAAAAAATAATAACCTTAAAACCTAGCTGGAGTTTTGAGCTTTCATAAATGGGGTCAATCTTCTCGCTATCTCAAATAATGCAGGAGAATTTCGTTGTGGAAAAGTGATATCGACCACATGATACATCTATATCAGGGGTGCCCAAAGTCTTCTTATGGAAAAGCAAAAACCAATAGGGGAATTCTTTGTAAGGTGCCACTCTTTGTAAGGTGCCACCCCTGCTCGATTTCGATGTTCCAGCAATCCAAGAAAAAAAATTCCTATTGTCATTTAAGGTATATATGTCAACATCAATTCTAATGTGTTTTTTTCGGGAACATACGCAATGGTACGGTCTGGGTAAATAAAAGTGTCAAATTTGGTTAAGAAAAAACATAAAAATTAGAACTGAACGTTCTTCTTACGGTGAAAAAGTAACCAAAAACTTATAAAAAACTAAGGTAAATATCAGTGTTGGACTTAATTTTTAATGGTTTTTCATAATCCGAAATGATATCCGAGCATATCGTAAAAGGAACAAATTTATACAATGATTTCCAAAATGGCATAAAAATGTAAAGTGCCACCTTTTTTTCTTTGTAAGGTGCCACCCCCCTTTTTTCATTGTTTTGTGGTCCTATATCGGTAAAATGACTTTTTATTGCTCGAAATCGTCATTACAATGAATTTAAAGTGTTCTTAGTAAATGTTTCTCTAATCCTATCATGAGGAATAAATTAGTTCAGTTTTGTTCATTAATTTCCATACAATTATTCGTTTTATTCGTTACCATTCAATTTCGGTTTGCTTCTGGTCATTTTCTATTCAATTCAAATTATATTCAATAATCTTTCGTAAATTTTCTAATTCATGCATTTTTACTTGAGATTTCTACGTTTTTAGCGGTTTTTTTAGGGGGTGGCACTTTACATTAAAAAATTGTAGGGTGTCGATTTTGAACTTTTTAGGAAATTGGTTGTAAAGTTCGTATTTACGAAAAATTGAAATGAAGTGTTACCTTGGATCATAGCTTATTAAACCCTCTTTCCAACGGTATATTAACTTTGGCGATACGTTAATTTTTTAACGAATTATGCGCAAAAAAGCTATGGGGTGGCACCTTACAAAGAATTCCCCTACATTTAAAGTTGCCCAAAAAAATGCAAACAAATTATTTAATTAATTGAATTAGTTGAAAGCACATTGTGCATTTCGCTTGACCCTTAAAATTATAAGTGAAAAAAATATAATGTTCCCATTTGTCATTGCCGAAAGGCCAACCAATCGCCAAAACAAAAACTACAACAACAAAAGCATCTAATTTTTTTTCATACATAGAATTTCTTGAGGAAACAAAACAAAAATCCGCGCAGCCCCCACACGTGTTGCTTCGTTGCTGTCACAACAACGACTGATTGAGAGAATGCACCTCTGATCTATATAACCAATCAAATGCTTGTGGAACCTAAGTACGCACAATCACTTTAATCAAAATGGCGTCAAAATTAAGCCAGAGTGACCACCTTTCACCAATTTGGTAAATAAAAAAAATATCCCACCGGCAGCATGATCGAAATTATGGCTGTTAAATCTCGACCCGTTAACGGATTTTAATAATATTATGCCTTATTATTTAGCTAGACTCGTATGCTTTCTATAATGGTATCAATCATCCTTCTATACCCCAAGGTTCGAAAGCAAATCGATTTGGAACGGTGACTTTGAAAAAATTGCTACTTGGGTGCAACCACTAAAATGCTTGTCAACACCAAATGCATAAGTGCATATTAATAATTGACCCCTTAAAATTTAGCCAGAGTCTTATGCTTTCTATATTGGTCCCTAACTTTTCATTATCCTTCAGGAATAATGAGCATATCGATGCGCAAGGATAACATTGAAAAACTGCCTATTACAAAATACACACTCACCACTAAAGTGCTTATAGATTCCAAACGGTATGGGTTACGTTAATAAAAAACCCCTTAAAATGTAGCTAGAGATTGCAGCTTTATCAAATTAAATCAATAATTTGATTACTATTAGGCAATCATGAACAGATCGATGCGCAAGAGTGACATTAAATGGCTGCCTACTGCAAAATCGATAAAATGCTTGTAAAATATGATGATTCTAGGTTTATAGAAAAAATAATAACCTTAAAACCTAGCTGGAGTTTTCAGCTTTCATAAATGGGGTCAATCTTCTCGCTATCTCAAATAATGCAGGAGAATTTCGTTGTGGAAAAGTGATATCGACCACATGATACATCTATATCAGGGGTGCCCAAAGTCTTCTTATGGAAAAGCAAAAACCAATACATTTAAAGTTGCCCAAAAAATGCAAACAAATTATTTAATTAATTGAATTAGTTGAAAGCACATTGTGCATTTCGCTTGACCCTTCAAATTATAAGTGAAAAAAATATAATGTTCCCATTTGTCATTGCCGAAAGGCCAACCAATCGCCAAAACAAAAACTACAACAACAAAAGCATCTAATTTTTTTTCATACATAGAATTTCTTGAGGAAACAAAACAAAAATCCGCGCAGCCCCCACACGTGTTGCTTCGTTGCTGTCACAACAACGACTGATTGAAAGAATGCACCTCTGATCTATATAACCAATCAAATGCTTGTGGAACCTAAGTACGCACAATCACTTTAATCAAAATGGCGTCAAAATTATGCCAGAGTGACCACCTTTCAATAATTTGGTAAATAAAAAAATATCCCACCGGCAGCATGATCGAAATTATGGCTGTTAAATCTCGACCCGTTAACGGATTTTAATAATATTATGCCTTATTATTTAGCTAGACTCGTATGCTTTCTATAATGGTATCAATCATCCTTCTATACCCCAAGGTTCGAAAGCAAAAATTGCTACTTGGGTGCAACCACTAAAATGCTTGTCAACACCAAATGCATAAGTGCATATTAATAATTGACCCCTTAAAATTTAGCCAGAGTCTTCTGCTTTCTATATTGGTCCCTAACTTTTCATTATCCTTCAGGAATAATGAGCATATCGATGCGCAAGGATAACATTGAAAAACTGCCTATTACAAAATACACACTCACCACTAAAGTGCTTATAGATTCCAAACGGAAGGGGGACGTTAATAAAAAACCCCTTAAAATGTAGCTAGAGATTGCAGCTTTATCAAATTAAATCAATAATTTGATTACTATTAGGCAATCATGAACAGATCGATGCGCAAGAGTGACATTAAATGGCTGCCTACTGCAAAATCGATAAAATGCTTGTAAAATATGATGATTCTAGGTTTATAGAAAAAATAATAACCTTAAAACCTAGCTGGAGTTTTGAGCTTTCATAAATGGGGTCAATCTTCTCGCTATCTCAAATAATGCAGGAGAATTTCGTTGTGGAAAAGTGATATCGACCACATGATACATCTATATCAGGGGTGCCCAAAGTCTTCTTATGGAAAAGCAAAAACCAATACATTTAAAGTTGCCCAAAAAAATGCAAACAAATTAAATAATAATAAATAATTAAATAATTAATTGAATTAGCTGAAAGCACATTGTGCATTTCGCTTGACCCTTCAAATTATAAGTGAAAAAAATATAATGTTCCCATTTGTCATTGCCGAAAGGCCAACCAATCGCCAAAACAAAAACTACAACAACAAAAGCATCTAATTTTTTTTCATACATAGAATTTCTTGAGGAAACAAAACAAAAATCCGCGCAGCCCCCACACGTGTTGCTTCGTTGCTGTCACAACAACGACTGATTGAAAGAATGCACCTCTGATCTATATAACCAATCAAATGCTTGTGGAACCTAAGTACGCACAATCACTTTAATCAAAATGGCGTCAAAATTAAGCCAGAGTGACCACCTTTCAAAGGAAGGAAGGGAGCGGACATACAAGGTAAAGTCTCTGATTGCGTTCAACCTGGCGAACGCCAGAACGATCCTTGTCCCTGTCCAATCCAAGCTGATGCACAGCCTCCGCGCGGCCCTTCTGGATAGCTATTTGGCATCCGCTGAATAGTGAACTAATGTGTGCAGCGAGTCCTATCCCCAGGACTTAAAATTTGGGTTGTGCGCAGGGTTTGGTGCCCGCCACGGAAAACCAAATACCAATGAAAGCCAAAAAGCAAGCCTCGGAAGGAACCCACAATGTTGACGACCACAGCAAACGATTCAAGGACCATGATTTGAGGATATGCACCTGGAATGTCCGGACCCTCTATAGGGAAGGTGCCTCTATCCAACTGGCGGAAGCCCTCACGAAATGTAAGGCTGACATCACCGCCATCCAGGAAATGCGATGGACAGGACAAGGTTGCTCTAAGCGAGCAGACTGCGATATCTACTACAGCTGCCATGCGGAGAAGCGCGAATTTGGCTGCGGA
The DNA here is from genome assembly GCA_963971225.1 of Melieria omissa. NCBI lineage: Eukaryota > Metazoa > Arthropoda > Insecta > Diptera > Ulidiidae > Melieria > Melieria omissa. The sequence continues at coordinate 18,068 of OZ020269.1, read as the reverse complement.
TTTGTGGTCAGCAAGAGACTTCGCCACCACGTCTCTCGGTTCACTCTGGTGAACGAACGGCTGGCTTCGATCCGCATCAAAGCTAAATACTTTAGCATCAGCCTGATTTGCGCGCACGCCCCGACGGAAGAGAAGGACGATGCGACCAAGGATGCCTTCTATGCGAAGCTCGAGGACGTCTACGACAGGTGCCCGGCCCATGACGTCAAAATTGTCCTCGGGGACTTCAACGCAAAGGTCGGGCGAGAAGGCGTCTTTGGCCCCACAGTCGGGCAGTTCAGCCTCCATGGGACCACTTCGAACAACGGTCTGAGGCTGATCGATTTCGCCGCGGCACGAAACATGGTAGTTAGTAGCACCAGATTCCAGCACCTCGATATCCACAAGGCCACCTGGTTATCCCCCGATCAATCCACACGCAACCAGATTGATCACATTGTGATTGATGGAAGGCATGCTTCTAGCATTCTAGATGTGCGCACGTTCCGAGGACCCAACATCGACTCGGACCACTACCTTGTTGCAGCCAAGGTACGCATGCGTCTTTGCGCAGCGAAGACCGCACAACCTAGTTTGCGAAGAAAGCTGGACATCAGTAAGCTGCGATCACAAGGGGTAGCCGAAGCCTACTCCGCTCAACTCTCCAACCAGCTTGGTCGCTCCCCCTCTCCACCTGATGACATCGGCGGATTATGGGCTCACTTATCCCACTCTATGCGCGCCGCCGCAGAAAATGTCCTTGGTTTTCGACGCCCACCACCAAAAAACCAATGGTACGATGAAGAGTGTCGCGCAGCCACTGCAGTGAAGAATGCTGCATACAAGAAGACCCTGCAGTCGGCCGCCACGCGAGCCATGACAGAAAAATACCGGGAGGAGAGGAAGAAAGAGAGGTGCCTTTTTAGACGCAAGAAACGGGAGCAAGAAAGGCGCGAGCGTGAGGAAATCGAGGAGTGCAGGAGCAGGAATGACGCCCGAAAATTCTTCCAAAAAGTTAAGCGTCTTACGGAAGGATTTAAGCCTGGGGCATCTTCTTGCAGAGACGAAAACGGGGATCTGGTTACGGATGCGCAGGGTGTGCTGAGGTTGTGGAAGGAGCACTTCACCAAGCTGCTCGCAGGCGACGAAAGGAACAATTCCGCCAGTGGTGAAGATGTCCAGATGGCACCAATCGACGACGACGGTGTGGATGTGCCACCGCCCAGCCATGACGAGGTCCGGGTCGCTATCCAGCGACTCAAGAACAACAAAGCTGCAGGGCCGGATGGGCTACCAGCTGAATTGTTCAAGGCCGGCGGCGGTGAGCTGATTGGGTGCATGCATCAGCTCATTTGCAAAATATGGCTGGAGGAACGAATGCCCAACGATTGGAACCTCAGTGCCCTTTGTCCTGTGCTGAAGAAAGGCGACCCAACAATATGCGCCAACTACAGGGGTATCAGCCTACTTCCCATTGCATACAAGGTCCTGACGAGCGTATTATGTGAAAGACTAAAGCCACTCGCCAAGGCGCTGATTGGACCTTATCAGTGCGGCTTTAGACCTGGTAAGTCCACCATCGACCAGATATTCACTCTACGCCAAATCCTGGAGAAGACCCATGAGAACCAAATCGATACACACCATCTCTTCATCGATTACAAGGCAGCATTCGATAGCCCGATAAGGGATCGCCTATATGCCGCATTGTCTGAACTTGGTATCCCTGCAAAGCTCGTGAGACTTTGCAGAGCGACGTTGAGCAACACGCGCAGCTCCGTCAAGGTTGGAAGTGACCTCTCCGACCCCTTTGATACCGTTCGAGGTTTCAGACAGGGTGATCCTTTGTCCTGCGACCTCTTCAACTTCACCATGGAGAGTGTTCTGCGCAAGGCCGGTGTACATCGTAATGGCACAATTTTCAACAAAAGTGTCCAGCTCCTTGCTTACGCTGATGATATTGATGTAATCGGACGTAACAAGCGAGATGTCACCGCTGCCTTTGCGGCTATCGAAAGAGAATCTGCCAAAATGGGTCTGGTGGTAAATGAGGGCAAGACGAAGTATATGCTGTCTACACGCAGGGACTCGCAGCGGCTAGGGTCTCACGTCGAGGCCGACAGGTATGCTTTTGAAGTTGTCAAGGAATTCGTCTACCTTGGCACCGCCATCAACAGCAGCAATGATGTCAGTCTGGAGATAAAGCGAAGGATAACTCTTGCCAACAGGTGCTACTACGGTCTCGGTAGGCAATTGAGAAGTAGAGACCTCTCTCGACCGACAAAACTTTCACTCTATAGGACGCTTATCTTGCCCGTGCTCCTCTATGGCGCTGAAGCATGGACAATGACACGAAACGACATAGCGGCCCTTGGAGTGTTCGAGAGGAAGGTGCTTCGCAAAATCTTCGGCCCTGTTCGGGTTGGTGACGACTATCGCATACGAACCAATAACGAGCTGTATGAGCTGTATAAGGACATGGACGTAGCGCAGCGAATTAACATCCAGCGGCTACGCTGGCTCGGTCATGTCTGCCGCATGGACGACGAAGCTCCGGCGAAAAAGGTATTCGATGCGATGGTTGGAGGTCGACGGCGAAGAGGGAGGCCGTGTCTCCGGTGGAAGGACCAAGTGGAAGAGGCCCTGGTATCTCTTGGTGTGACCAACTGGAGAAGGCGCGCGCGAAGCAGAGGCGCCTGGAGAGAAGTTTTGCGGCAGGCCGTAACCCGATAACGGGTTGTTATGGCCAGTTAAGTAAGTAAGTAAGACCACCTTTCAATAATTTGGTAAATAAAAAAATATCCCACCGGCAGCATGATCGAAATTATGGCTGTTAAATCTCGACCCGTTAACGGATTTTAATAATATTATGCCTTATTATTTAGCTAGACTCGTATGCTTTCTATAATGGTATCAATCATCCTTCTATACCCCAAGGTTCGAAAGCAAATCGATTTGGAACGGTGACTTTGAAAAAATTGCTACTTGGGTGCAACCACTAAAATGCTTGTCAACTAATGTTCCCATTTGTCATTGCCGAAAGGCCAACCAATCGCCAAAACAAAAACTATCAGGTGTACAACTTTGCTTCCGCCGTTTTCCGATAGGTGGCTGTACCGGCTGAGGCTGGTTGAAATACATAGATGGTAATGCCTTTAAAGTGAGTGTGGACAGTGCCTAACGAATTGTCATTGCCGTTTCAGTGACAGTTGTTCTTGTTTTCGTATTATTCACGCTCGAAAATGTCCGTTTATGTGCCCAATTCTCGCCATTTGCGGGAAGTTTTACTTTTCTGTTACAATTCGAAAAAAAATGCAGCTGAAGCGCATCGAATGCTCTCAGAAACTTACGGTGATGCTGCTCTGAGTGAAAGAACGTGTCGGGAGTGGTTTCAACGTTTTAAAAATGGAGGAGCGACATGACCAAGTCATCCTCCAACACGACAATGCTCGGCCTCACGTCGCAAAAGTGGTCAAAAAGTACCTGGAAACGCTGAAATGGGAAGTCTTGCCCCACCCGCCGTATTCCCCAGATGTCGCCCCTTCTGACTTCCACCTATTCCGTTCGATGGCACACGGCCTGGCAGATCAACATTTTCAATCCTTCGAAGAATTGGAAAAATGGATTGCTTCATGGATAGCGTCAAAAGAGGACTCCTTTTTTCGAGCCGGGATCCGAAAATTGCCGGAAAGATGGGAGAAAGTTGTCGCTAGCGACGGACAATACTTTGAATAATACATCTGTAAGCACTTTTTCGCAATAAAGCTTTTAATTTTGGAAAAAAACGGCGGAAGCAAAGTTGTACACCTGATACAACAACAAAAGCATCTAATTTTTTTTCATACATAGAATTTCTTGAGGAAACAAAACAAAAATCCGCGCAGCCCCCACACGTGTTGCTTCGTTGCTGTCACAACAACGACTGATTGAAAGAATGCACCTCTGATCTATATAACCAATCAAATGCTTGTGGAACCTAAGTACGCACAATCACTTTAATCAAAATGGCGTCAAAATTATGCCAGAGTGACCACCTTTCAATAATTTGGTAAATAAAAAAATATCCCACCGGCAGCATGATCGAAATTATGGCTGTTAAATCTCGACCCGTTAACGGATTTTAATAATATTATGCCTTATTATTTAGCTAGACTCGTATGCTTTCTATAATGGTATCAATCATCCTTCTATATAAAATGGTTTTGTAATCAATGCACCTTATCAGATACTAACACTAAATTTGTAGAAATCAAACATTTAATTCAAAAGTGTGATCAATCAAAAGTTGGAAAGAATGAAATAAAAAACGTCTTAGAGGAAGTGTTATATAATAAACTTAACCATGTGAAAAATAGTATCGTAACTGACTTTAACGCGCTCATGGAGCACAATATAGAAATCAAACTTAATATAATGAAGAAAGAGATAATAACCGAAATGTCGAAAGAACTTAAACAGTGTTATGAGAAACTAAATGAAACCTGTAAGGAAAATTCAAATAAAAATGACTGTAATAAATTATCATATGCGGAAATTGCCAGAAATAACGAGAACAAAATTGTTATTAAACCTAAAGATAAAGGAAAGCGTAACAAGGAGGCGAAGAATGCGTTAAAAACAGCTATAGAACCAACTGAAGGCCTAGTGAGCTCTGTGCGAGAGCTAAATAGTGGTGGACTAATCGTGCAATGTAAGAGCAAGGAGGCTTGCGAGCAAGTGCAACAGCAAATCACTGAACGAATTGGAAAAGATTATGAGCTGGAGAAATCGAAGGAACGAAGCATGATTAAGAGGCTGTTCAAAGTTACTGGTATATCGGAGAGACTCGCTAATGAGCGTATCGTAGAATGTTTAAGTGCACAAAATGATGCTTGTTTTGGCAAAGAATTTAAAATAATAAAAGTTTATGCAAATGTTAATAGAAGGGAAGAATGCTACAATGCAATAATTGAAACCGATGCTGTCACTTATGATAGCATCTTAGCACAAAAAAGGGTTAATATAGAATGGGATTCTTGTCTTGTATTTGAACATGTGAATATATTGAGATGCTTTAAGTGTTTTGGCTATAACCATAAAGCTAGCGAATGTATAAACAAAAAGGCATGTAGTAAATGTGCGGGAAACCATGATGTAAAAGACTGTAAATCTGATTGTGTTAAGTGTGTTAATTGTCATGAACTGGTACAGAAAAGATTATTAGATGTCAATGTAGATCATTCGGTATTCAGCAGAGATTGCCCAGCATTCAAAAGATGCATTCAAAACAAAAATATAAGTAAGGTTAAGAAATAGCAATCATCAAACTTAGACCTAACTTGTTTATATTTAAATATTAATAGTATACTAGCGAACAAAAATGAGATTGAGAGATTAGTAGAAATCAAGAAACCGACAATGATGTTATGCGCAGAAACATGTACAACAAAAGACATTACAGATCAAGAACTTGATATACTATCGTACAATTTAATACGATGTGATTCACACAGTAGACACACTGGTGGTGTTATGATGTACCTACAAAGTTCTATAAATTATGTTGTAAAGTACAACAAATCGATAGATAAGAATATTTGGTGCATAGTTATTCAAATAAAGCAAATAAGTCCAAAATGGCAAATAGGCATTGTTTATCATTCACCTAATTCCAGTGATGCAAATTTTATTAACTATTTAAGTGATGTTCTAGGTGGTACATGTGAATTGTCCAATAACTGCATCATTGTAGGTGATTTCAACATAAATTTAAATAAACAATCGACTTACAGTAATAAACTAATAGAACTTTTTAAATCATACTCGATGTACCAAAAAGTAGATTTCGATACTCGCATAACAGAAAGATCTACAACAAAAATTGACTTACTGTTTACAAACTCTAACAGTGTACAATGTGAAAGGCTGAATGAGTGTCGGATTTCAGATCATGAAACAATAAAATTTAATCTCGAAAGAAATGCTAACTTTCAAATGAGAAGCAGTGCAAAAATAGTCTCGTGGGAGTTATATAATAACGAGATTCTTATGGAGTTCCTACGAAAACAAAACTTTAGTTCGTTTGATCAGTTTGACCTGGAAAACAAGGTGTTGTTCCTCAATAATACTATTATGGACGTTATGCTAAAGCTAACTTATGAAAAATCAATAAAAATTAAAATAATGAACAAGTGGTATGATAAGGAATTAGCCGTTCTAAATAAAAACAAGCTGAAATTATACAAAATAGCGCGAACAACGGGGATATGGGATGAATATAAACGTATCAAGACATTATATAAGAAATTAATAAGGAAAAAGAAGACCGAGTTTTTGGAGTATAAAATAACCAAAAATAGACATGATAGCAAATTGATGTGGAAATATTTGAAACAAACCATTTGCAGAACGGTTGAAAAACCACGCATAACGAAAATAATAATTAAAGGCCAACTGTACGAAAAAGAAACGGAATTAGCAAATAACTTAAACAAATATTTTTTGGAGAGCGTAGAAGAAATAGTTGACAACATTCCATCTAGTGCCATAAATTTGTTTAGTAAACCAATAAACACTGAACTCAAATTCATGCAAGTCTCTGTACAGGATATTGAAGATATAGTTCATAAATTCAAAAACAAAAAGGGAGGTAAGAAATTATTATCGGAAGGCGTCCTTAAGGACTCTATGCCATACATCGGCCACTTCTATACGACAATAGTAAATGACAGTCTTAAAGAAGGAATTGTACCGGATGTATGGAAGATCTCAGTAGTTGTTCCAATAGAAAAGGTCAAAGGGACTCTAAAAGCAGAGGAATTGCGACCGATTAATACTTTACCTTGCGATGAAAAGATTTTGGAAACTGTTGTAAAAAACCAATTAGTCAAATATTTGGAATTTAATAAAATAATTATTTCACAACAGTCGGGATTCAGACAAAAGCACTCGTGTGAAACAGCGTTAAACCTGGTATTAGCGGGGTGGAATGAAGATATGAACGACAATAAATCTATTTTGGCTGTGTTTGTTGATCTCAAAAGAGCTTTTGAGACTATAGATCAGGACATTTTGTTGCGCAAGTTGTCTTTAATAGGTATAAGGAATGTTGAATTGAAATGGTTTAGAAGTTTTTTGAAAAACCGGAAGCAGAAAACAGTTATAGGTTCCTCTGTATCTGACAATATGAAAGTTAAAATCGGCCTGCCACAAGGTTCTGTTTTAGCTCCAATTTTATTCAACATTTACATAAATGATATTGTTTCATCACTTCAATTCAGTAGTATAAAGCTTTTTGCGGATGATGCGTTGATCATGATAAGTGGCAAGGACATAGATCAAATGAACGAAAAGCTGCAATCAGACTTAGACAGTTTTTATAGTTGGCTCTGTGCAAACAAACTCAAGCTTAATATTGATAAAACGAAATTTATGTTTATCACAAGAAACAACAAGTTAAACGTGAATGGACTGAAATTCAACGGAGTAGAGATTGGAAAAGTAAATAAAATCAAATATTTAGGTGTTGTAATTGATGAGAAACTGACATTCAAAGATCACATTAATTACACAATTAGTAAAATTGCCAATCAAATCTTCTTTATGAAAAGAACTTGCAAACATTTACAAAAATCATATAAAATCATGGTTTATAAGTCCATTATCGAACCGCACTTTATTTATTGCCCAACAATATTTTTTATAATGAAAGATAATCAAATTAAAAAGCTGCAAAAAATGCAAAACAAAGCAATGCGATTTATTTTGAAATCACGATATGATGCACATATAGGAGATATGCTGTGTAATCTTAACTGGCTTAGTGTAAAGCAGCAAATATTTTACTACACAATGAAGTTTATCCATAACATTCTAAATGGTAACTTACCTAATTACTTATACACTCACTTAAAATTCATAAACGAAACGCATAGCATTAATACAAGACAGAAAAATAATTTCAAACTTCCTAAAGTTGGAAGAGAAATGGAAAAAAATTGTTTGTTTTATAAAGGTCTGAAATCATACAATGAGTTGCCAGAGGATTTAAAACATTGTAAAAAAATCTTATTCAAAACGAAGCTGTACAATTATTGTAAGACCTTAGCAATAAGATAATTTTATATTTATATTATATATTTTATGTTTATATTATATATTTATAACAAAAATGAAATATGAATTAGGCCTAAAAAGCCGTAAGAAATAAAATAAATAAATAAATAAATAAATAAATAAATACCCCAAGGTTCGAAAGCAAATCGATTTGGAACGGTGACTTTGAAAAAATTGCTACTTGGGTGCAACCACTAAAATGCTTGTCAACACCAAATGCATAAGTGCATATTAATAATTGACCCCTTAAAATTTAGCCAGAGTCTTATGCTTTCTATATTGGTCCCTAACTTTTCATTATCCTTCAGGAATAATGAGCATATCGATGCGCAAGGATAACATTGAAAAACTGCCTATTACAAAATACACACTCACCACTAAAGTGCTTATAGATTCCAAACGGTATGGGTTACGTTAATAAAAAACCCCTTAAAATGTAGCTAGAGATTGCAGCTTTATCAAATTAAATCAATAATTTGATTACTATTAGGCAATCATGAACAGATCGATGCGCAAGAGTGACATTAAATGGCTGCCTACTGCAAAATCGATAAAATGCTTGTAAAATATGATGATTCTAGGTTTATAGAAAAAATAATAACCTTAAAACCTAGCTGGAGTTTTCAGCTTTCATAAATGGGGTCAATCTTCTCGCTATCTCAAATAATGCAGGAGAATTTCGTTGTGGAAAAGTGATATCGACCACATGATACATCTATATCAGGGGTGCCCAAAGTCTTCTTATGGAAAAGCAAAAACCAATACATTTAAAGTTGCCCAAAAAATGCAAACAAATTATTTAATTAATTGAATTAGTTGAAAGCACATTGTGCATTTCGCTTGACCCTTCAAATTATAAGTGAAAAAAATATAATGTTCCCATTTGTCATTGCCGAAAGGCCAACCAATCGCCAAAACAAAAACTACAACAACAAAAGCATCTAATTTTTTTTCATACATAGAATTTCTTGAGGAAACAAAACAAAAATCCGCGCAGCCCCCACACGTGTTGCTTCGTTGCTGTCACAACAACGACTGATTGAAAGAATGCACCTCTGATCTATATAACCAATCAAATGCTTGTGGAACCTAAGTACGCACAATCACTTTAATCAAAATGGCGTCAAAATTATGCCAGAGTGACCACCTTTCAATAATTTGGTAAATAAAAAAATATCCCACCGGCAGCATGATCGAAATTATGGCTGTTAAATCTCGACCCGTTAACGGATTTTAATAATATTATGCCTTATTATTTAGCTAGACTCGTATGCTTTCTATAATGGTATCAATCATCCTTCTATACCCCAAGGTTCGAAAGCAAATCGATTTGGAACGGTGACTTTGAAAAAATTGCTACTTGGGTGCAACCACTAAAATGCTTGTCAACACCAAATGCATAAGTGCATATTAATAATTGACCCCTTAAAATTTAGCCAGAGTCTTCTGCTTTCTATATTGGTCCCTAACTTTTCATTATCCTTCAGGAATAATGAGCATATCGATGCGCAAGGATAACATTGAAAAACTGCCTATTACAAAATACACACTCACCACTAAAGTGCTTATAGATTCCAAACGGAAGGGGGACGTTAATAAAAAACCCCTTAAAATGTAGCTAGAGATTGCAGCTTTATCAAATTAAATCAATAATTTGATTACTATTAGGCAATCATGAACAGATCGATGCGCAAGAGTGACATTAAATGGCTGCCTACTGCAAAATCGATAAAATGCTTGTAAAATATGATGATTCTAGGTTTATAGAAAAAATAATAACCTTAAAACCTAGCTGGAGTTTTGAGCTTTCATAAATGGGGTCAATCTTCTCGCTATCTCAAATAATGCAGGAGAATTTCGTTGTGGAAAAGTGATATCGACCACATGATACATCTATATCAGGGGTGCCCAAAGTCTTCTTATGGAAAAGCAAAAACCAATACATTTAAAGTTGCCCAAAAAAATGCAAACAAATTAAATAATAATAAATAATTAAATAATTAATTGAATTAGTTGAAAGCACATTGTGCATTTCGCTTGACCCTTAAAATTATAAGTGAAAAAATATAATGTTCCCATTTGTCATTGCCGAAAGGCCAACCAATCGCCAAAACAAAAACTACAACAACAAAAGCATCTAATTTTTTTTCATACATAGAATTTCTTGAGGAAACAAAACAAAAATCCGCGCAGCCCCCACACGTGTTGCTTCGTTGCTGTCACAACAACGACTGATTGAAAGAATGCACCTCTGATCTATATAACCAATCAAATGCTTGTGGAACCTAAGTACGCACAATCACTTTAATCAAAATGGCGTCAAAATTAAGCCAGAGTGACCACCTTTCAATAATTTGGTAAATAAAAAAATATCCCACCGGCAGCATGATCGAAATTATGGCTGTTAAATCTCGACCCGTTAACGGATTTTAATAATATTATGCCTTATTATTTAGCTAGACTCGTATGCTTTCTATAATGGTATCAATCATCCTTTTATACCCCAAGGTTCGAAAGCAAATCGATTTGGAACGGTGACTTTGAAAAAATTGCTACTTGGGTGCAACCACTAAAATGCTTGTCAACTAATGTTCCCATTTGTCATTGCCGAAAGGCCAACCAATCGCCAAAACAAAAACTATCAGGTGTACAACTTTGCTTCCGCCGTTTTCCGATAGGTGGCTGTACCGGCTGAGGCTGGTTGAAATACATAGATGGTAATGCCTTTAAAGTGAGTGTGGACAGTGCCTAACTAATTGTCATTGCCGTTTCAGTGACAGTTGTTCTTGTTTTCGTATTATTCACGCTCGAAAATGTCCGTTTATGTGCCCAATTCTCGCCATTTGCGGGAAGTTTTACTTTTCTGTTACAATTCGAAAAAAAATGCAGCTGAAGCGCATCGAATGCTCTCAGAAACTTACGGTGATGCTGCTCTGAGTGAAAGAACGTGTCGGGAGTGGTTTCAACGTTTTAAAAATGGAGGAGCGACATGACCAAGTCATCCTCCAACACGACAATGCTCGGCCTCACGTCGCAAAAGTGGTCAAAAAGTACCTGGAAACGCTGAAATGGGAAGTCTTGCCCCACCCGCCGTATTCCCCAGATGTCGCCCCTTCTGACTTCCACCTATTCCGTTCGATGGCACACGGCCTGGCAGATCAACATTTTCAATCCTTCGAAGAATTGGAAAAATGGATTGCTTCATGGATAGCGTCAAAAGAGGACTCCTTTTTTCGAGCCGGGATCCGAAAATTGCCGGAAAGATGGGAGAAAGTTGTCGCTAGCGACGGACAATACTTTGAATAATACATCTGTAAGCACTTTTTCGCAATAAAGCTTTTAATTTTGGAAAAAAACGGCGGAAGCAAAGTTGTACACCTGATACAACAACAAAAGCATCTAATTTTTTTTCATACATAGAATTTCTTGAGGAAACAAAACAAAAATCCGCGCAGCCCCCACACGTGTTGCTTCGTTGCTGTCACAACAACGACTGATTGAAAGAATGCACCTCTGATCTATATAACCAATCAAATGCTTGTGGAACCTAAGTACGCACAATCACTTTAATCAAAATGGCGTCAAAATTATGCCAGAGTGACCACCTTTCAATAATTTGGTAAATAAAAAAATATCCCACCGGCAGCATGATCGAAATTATGGCTGTTAAATCTCGACCCGTTAACGGATTTTAATAATATTATGCCTTATTATTTAGCTAGACTCGTATGCTTTCTATAATGGTATCAATCATCCTTCTATACCCCAAGGTTCGAAAGCAAATCGATTTGGAACGGTGACTTTGAAAAAATTGCTACTTGGGTGCAACCACTAAAATGCTTGTCAACACCAAATGCATAAGTGCATATTAATAATTGACCCCTTAAAATTTAGCCAGAGTCTTCTGCTTTCTATATTGGTCCCTAACTTTTCATTATCCTTCAGGAATAATGAGCATATCGATGCGCAAGGATAACATTGAAAAACTGCCTATTACAAAATACACACTCACCACTAAAGTGCTTATAGATTCCAAACGGTATGGGTTACGTTAATAGAAAACCCCTTAAAATGTAGCTAGAGATTGCAGCTTTATCAAATTAAATCAATAATTTGATTACTATTAGGCAATCATGAACAGATCGATGCGCAAGAGTGACATTAAATGGCTGCCTACTGCAAAATCGATAAAATGCTTGTAAAATATGATGATTCTAGGTTTATAGAAAAAATAATAACCTTAAAACCTAGCTGGAGTTTTGAGCTTTCATAAATGGGGTCAATCTTCTCGCTATCTCAAATAATGCAGGAGAATTTCGTTGTGGAAAAGTGATATCGACCACATGATACATCTATATCAGGGGTGCCCAAAGTCTTCTTATGGAAAAGCAAAAACCAATACATTTAAAGTTGCCCAAAAAAATGCAAACAAATTAAATAATAATAAATAATTAAATAATTAATTGAATTAGTTGAAAGCACATTGTGCATTTCGCTTGACCCTTAAAATTATAAGTGAAAAAAATATAATGTTCCCATTTGTCATAGCCGAAAGGCCAACCAATCGCCAAAACAAAAACTACAACAACAAAAGCATCTAATTTTTTTTCATACATAGAATTTCTTGAGGAAACAAAACAAAAATCCGCGCAGCCCCCACACGTGTTGCTTCGTTGCTGTCACAACAACGACTGATTGAAAGAATGCACCTCTGATCTATATAACCAATCAAATGCTTGGGGAACCTAAGTACGCACAATCACTTTAATCAAAATGGCGTCAAAATTAAGCCAGAGTGACCACCTTTCAATAATTTGGTAAATAAAAAAATATCCCACCGGCAGCATGATCGAAATTATGGCTGTTAAATCTCGACCCGTTAACGGATTTTAATAATATTATGCCTTATTATTTAGCTAGACTCGTATGCTTTCTATAATGGTATCAATCATCCTTCTATACCCCAAGGTTCGAAAGCAAATCGATTTGGAACGGTGACTTTGAAAAAATTGCTACTTGGGTGCAACCACTAAAATGCTTGTCAACACCAAATGCATAAGTGCATATTAATAATTGACCCCTTAAAATTTAGCCAGAGTCTTCTGCTTTCTATATTGGTCCCTAACTTTTCATTATCCTTCAGGAATAATGAGCATATCGATGCGCAAGGATAACATTGAAAAACTGCCTATTACAAAATACACACTCACCACTAAAGTGCTTATAGATTCCAAACGGTATGGGTTACGTTAATAGAAAACCCCTTAAAATGTAGCTAGAGATTGCAGCTTTATCAAATTAAATCAATAATTTGATTACTATTAGGCAATCATGAACAGATCGATGCGCAAGAGTGACATTAAATGGCTGCCTACTGCAAAATCGATAAAATGCTTGTAAAATATGATGATTCTAGGTTTATAGAAAAAATAATAACCTTAAAACCTAGCTGGAGTTTTGAGCTTTCATAAATGGGGTCAATCTTCTCGCTATCTCAAATAATGCAGGAGAATTTCGTTGTGGAAAAGTGATATCGACCACATGATACATCTATATCAGGGGTGCCCAAAGTCTTCTTATGGAAAAGCAAAAACCAATACATTTAAAGTTGCCCAAAAAAATGCAAACAAATTATTTAATTAATTGAATTAGTTGAAAGCACATTGTGCATTTCGCTTGACCCTTAAAATTATAAGTGAAAAAAATATAATGTTCCCATTTGTCATAGCCGAAAGGCCAACCAATCGCCAAAACAAAAACTACAACAACAAAAGCATCTAATTTTTTTTCATACATAGAATTTCTTGAGGAAACAAAACAAAAATCCGCGCAGCCCCCACACGTGTTGCTTCGTTGCTGTCCCAACAACGACTGATTGAAAGAATGCACCTCTGATCTATATAACCAATCAAATGCTTGGGGAACCTAAGTACGCACAATCACTTTAATCAAAATGGCGTCAAAATTAAGCCAGAGTGACCACCTTTCAATAATTTGGTAAATAAAAAAATATCCCACCGGCAGCATGATCGAAATTATGGCTGTTAAATCTCGACCCGTTAACGGATTTTAATAATATTATGCCTTATTATTTAGCTAGACTCGTATGCTTTCTATAATGGTATCAATCATCCTTCTATACCCCAAGGTTCGAAAGCAAATCGATTTGGAACGGTGACTTTGAAAAAATTGCTACTTGGGTGCAACCACTAAAATGCTTGTCAACACCAAATGCATAAGTGCATATTAATAATTGACCCCTTAAAATTTAGCCAGAGTCTTCTGCTTTCTATATTGGTCCCTAACTTTTCATTATCCTTCAGGAATAATGAGCATATCGATGCGCAAGGATAACATTGAAAAACTGCCTATTACAAAATACACATTCACCACTAAAGTGCTTATAGATTCCAAACGGTATGGGTTACGTTAATAAAAAACCCCTTAAAATGTAGCTAGAGATTGCAGCTTTATCAAATTAAATCAATAATTTGATTACTGTTAGGCAATCATGAACAGATCGATGCGCAAGAGTGACATTAAATGGCTGCCTACTGCAAAATCGATAAAATGCTTGTAAAATATGATGATTCTAGGTTTATAGAAAAAATAATAACCTTAAAACCTAGCTGGAGTTTTGAGCTTTCATAAATGGGGTCAATCTTCTCGCTATCTCAAATAATGCAGGAGAATTTCGTTGTGGAAAAGTGATATCGACCACATGATACATCTATATCAGGGGTGCCCAAAGTCTTCTTATGGAAAAGCAAAAACCAATACATTTAAAGTTGCCCAAAAAAATGCAAACAAATTAAATAATAATAAATAATTAAATAATTAATTGAATTAGTTGAAAGCACATTGTGCATTTCGCTTGACCCTTAAAATTATAAGTGAAAAAAATATAATGTTCCCATTTGTCATTGCCGAAAGGCCAACCAATCGCCAAAACAAAAACTACAACAACAAAAGCATCTAATTTTTTTTCATACATAGAATTTCTTGAGGAAACAAAACAAAAATCCGCGCAGCCCCCACACGTGTTGCTTCGTTGCTGTCACAACAACGACTGATTGAAAGAATGCACCTCTGATCTATATAACCAATCAAATGCTTGTGGAACCTAAGTACGCACAATCACTTTAATCAAAATGGCGTCAAAATTAAGCCAGAGTGACCACCTTTCAATAATTTTGTAAATAAAAAAATATCCCACCGGCAGCATGATCGAAATTATAGCTGTTAAATCTCGACCCGTTAACGGATTTTAATAATATTATGCCTTATTATTTAGCTAGACTCGTATGCTTTCTATAATGGTATCAATCATCCTTCTATACCCCAAGGTTCGAAAGCAAATCGATTTGGAACGGTGACTTTGAAAAAATTGCTACTTGGGTGCAACCACTAAAATGCTTGTCAACACCAAATGCATAAGTGCATATTAATAATTGACCCCTTAAAATTTAGCCAGAGTCTTATGCTTTCTATATTGGTCCCTAACTTTTCATTATCCTTCAGGAATAATGAGCATATCGATGCGCAAGGATAACATTGAAAAACTGCCTATTACAAAATACACACTCACCACTAAAGTGCTTATAGATTCCAAACGGTATGGGTTACGTTAATAAAAAACCCCTTAAAATGTAGCTAGAGATTGCAGTTTTATCAAATTAAATCAATAATTTGATTACTATTAGGCAATCATGAACAGATCGATGCGCAAGAGTGACATTAAATGGCTGCCTACTGCAAAATCGATAAAATGCTTGTAAAATATGATGATTCTAGGTTTATAGAAAAAATAATAACCTTAAAACCTAGCTGGAGTTTTCAGCTTTCATAAATGGGGTCAATCTTCTCGCTATCTCAAATAATGCAGGAGAATTTCGTTGTGGAAAAGTGATATCGACCACATGATACATCTATATCAGGGGTGCCCAAAGTCTTCTTATGGAAAAGCAAAAACCAATACATTTAAAGTTGCCCAAAAAAATGCAAACAAATTATTTAATTAATTGAATTAGTTGAAAGCACATTGTGCATTTCGCTTGACCCTTCAAATTATAAGTGAAAAAAATATAATGTTCCCATTTGTCATTGCCGAAAGGCCAACCAATCGCCAAAACAAAAACTACAACAACAAAAGCATCTAATTTTTTTTCATACATAGAATTTCTTGAGGAAACAAAACAAAAATCCGCGCAGCCCCCACACGTGTTGCTTCGTTGCTGTCACAACAACGACTGATTGAAAGAATGCACCTCTGATCTATATAACCAATCAAATGCTTGTGGAACCTAAGTACGCACAATCACTTTAATCAAAATGGCGTCAAAATTATGCCAGAGTGACCACCTTTCAATAATTTGGTAAATAAAAAAATATCCCACCGGCAGCATGATCGAAATTATGGCTGTTAAATCTCGACCCGTTAACGGATTTTAATAATATTATGCCTTATTATTTAGCTAGACTCGTATGCTTTCTATAATGGTATCAATCATCCTTCTATACCCCAAGGTTCGAAAGCAAATCGATTTGGAACGGTGACTTTGAAAAAATTGCTACTTGGGTGCAACCACTAAAATGCTTGTCAACACCAAATGCATAAGTGCATATTAATAATTGACCCCTTAAAATTTAGCCAGAGTCTTCTGCTTTCTATATTGGTCCCTAACTTTTCATTATCCTTCAGGAATAATGAGCATATCGATGCGCAAGGATAACATTGAAAAACTGCCTATTACAAAATACACACTCACCACTAAAGTGCTTATAGATTCCAAACGGTATGGGTTACGTTAATAAAAAACCCCTTAAAATGTAGCTAGAGATTGCAGCTTTATCAAATTAAATCAATAATTTGATTACTATTAGGCAATCATGAACAGATCGATGCGCAAGAGTGACATTAAATGGCTGCCTACTGCAAAATCGATAAAATGCTTGTAAAATATGATGATTCTAGGTTTATAGAAAAAATAATAACCTTAAAACCTAGCTGGAGTTTTGAGCTTTCATAAATGGGGTCAATCTTCTCGCTATCTCAAATAATGCAGGAGAATTTCGTTGTGGAAAAGTGATATCGACCACATGATACATCTATATCAGGGGTGCCCAAAGTCTTCTTATGGAAAAGCAAAAACCAATACATTTAAAGTTGCCCAAAAATATGCAAACAAATTATTTAATTAATTGAATTAGTTGAAAGCACATTGTGCATTTCGCTTGACCCTTCAAATTATAAGTGAAAAAAATATAATGTTCCCATTTGTCATTGCCGAAAGGCCAACCAATCGCCAAAACAAAAACTACAACAACAAAAGCATCTAATTTTTTTTCATACATAGAATTTCTTGAGGAAACAAAACAAAAATCCGCGCAGCCCCCACACGTGTTGCTTCGTTGCTGTCACAACAACGACTGATTGAAAGAATGCACCTCTGATCTATATAACCAATCAAATGCTTGTGGAACCTAAGTACGCACAATCACTTTAATCAAAATGGCGTCAAAATTAAGCCAGAGTGACCACCTTTCAATAATTTGGTAAATAAAAAAATATCCCACCGGCAGCATGATCGAAATTATGGCTGTTAAATCTCGACCCGTTAACGGATTTTAATAATATTATGCCTTATTATTTAGCTAGACTCGTATGCTTTCTATAATGGTATCAATCATCCTTCTATACCCCAAGGTTCGAAAGCAAATCGATTTGGAACGGTGACTTTGAAAAAATTGCTACTTGGGTGCAACCACTAAAATGCCTGTCAACACCAAATGCATAAGTGCATATTAATAATTGACCCCTTAAAATTTAGCCAGAGTCTTATGCTTTCTATATTGGTCCCTAACTTTTCATTATCCTTCAGGAATAATGAGCATATCGATGCGCAAGGATAACATTGAAAAACTGCCTATTACAAAATACACACTCACCACTAAAGTGCTTATAGATTCCAAACGGTATGGGTTACGTTAATAAA